>CAKXYN010000040.1:12777500-15277500 GCA_935064755.1 Tragelaphus eurycerus
CTCCTGCCCCCAATCCCTCCCAGCATCAGAGTCTTTTCCAATGAGTCAACTCTTCGAATGAGGTGGCCAAAGTACTGGAGTTTCAGCTTCAGCATCGTTCCCTCCAAAGAAATCCCAGAGCTGATCTCCTTCAGAATGGACTGGTTGGATCTCCTTGCAATCCATCCTCAAACCACTAATAGATGTAGGTGGAGGTCATATCCTTCACCCTTGAGTTACACGCTTCAGCCCAGGTAAATCTCATAGGTTGAGAAAGGGAAAGGAAATGCTTCTTTAGGAGGATAATTGGGGTAGTAGGGGGAGAATGGGGAATTAGGGCGGGGCCAGTGCTTTAGGAGTGGCAAAAACAATAGACATTTGCTACAATAACCTTTGGAGAAATGATTTCAGTAGAGTGGTGATAGGAAACGCAGCATTGAAACAATTAAGAATTGAGCTTGACAAATAAACCTAACAATGAAACAGAAAGAGAATCTCAGACATAGAGAACAGACTGGTGTTTGCCAAGAGGGAGGGGATTGGGGGATGGAGGGAGTGGGAGGTGGGGGTTAGCAGATATAAGCGTCTGTGTGTAGGGTGGATAACCAACAAGGGCTTACTGTATAGCACGAGAACTATATTCAATATCCTATGATAAACCATAATAGAAGAGAATATTTTAAAGAGCGTGTGTATATATATGTGTGTATAACTAAATCACTTTGCCATTCAGCAGAAATTAACACAGTATTGGAAATCACCTTTGTGAAAGTGTTAGTCACCCATTGTGTCCAGTTCTTTGCAACCCCATGGACTGTAGCCCGCCAGGCTCCTCTGTCCATGGAATTCTCCAGGCAAGAATACTGGAATAGGCAGGCGTTCCCTTCTCCAGGGGAAGAAGGGAGATCTTCCTGACCTAGGGATCCCCTGAAGAACGGAATCTCCTGGAGAGTCCCAGGGAATCCCCTGGAATTCCCTTAGAGAAGGAAATCTCCCCTGGAGATCCCCTGGAGAAGGGAATCTTCCTGACCCAGGGATCGAACCTACGTCTCCCACATTGCAGACAGAATTTTTAACAACTGAGCCACCTTCAATGAAAAAAAAAAATCAATTAAAAAAGGATTGAGTGTGAAGTTAAGATCTAATAGATGTTCATTTGAGAAACAGGAAAATGGGCTAAAGCTGGAGGAGAAATAGGGAACTGTTCCCCTCGGCTATGGATAAATCTTATATGTCTGTAGAAGAAAGACCGCAATGTGAAAAGGAAGACACTGAAGGTGTGAGAGCCACCAGGACTGCAGTGGAAGGAGTTCTGCTTCCCAAGAGAAGGCCAGAGGAGGTAGGAGGCAAAGTGGAAACAGCCCTAGAGAGGAGAGGGGCTCACTCGTACTTCTGAGAAGGGGGTGGAGGTGGAATACAGAAAAACACAAAGAAACTCCTGGTGAACAGTGGGCTTTCTTCTTTTTAAAAAAAAATTATTTAAATATAGATGACTTGCAATGTTGTGTTAATTTCTGCTGTATGGCAAAGTGACCCAGTTGTAGATATATCTACTTTTTCATATTCTTTTCCATTATGGTTTTACACAGGATATTGAACACGGTTCCCTGTGCTACACAGTAGGACACTTGTTGTTTATTCATCCTATACATGAGTTTGCATCAGCTAATCCCAAACTCCCAATCCTTCCCTCCCCTTTGGCTACTTTCATTTAAAAAAAAAAAAATGTATTGGAGGAGGATAATTGCTTTACAGTGTTGTGGCAGTCTCTGCCATACACCAGCACAAATCAGTCACAATTATATATATTTATCCCACCTCCCTCTTGAACCTGCCCCACCCCACTCCATCCCTCTAGGTCATCACAGAGCACCAGGCTGGGCTAAATAGCCTGTGTTAAATAGTAACTTCCCACTAGTCACCTGTGTTATGTATGGTAGGCTTTCTTAATGCAGGGCACACCTGAGAGTCAGCATCTGGAACAGAAGTCTCAGCTTTGCGCAGCCTCACCCGTCAGTCACCCACGCTGTTTCCTGTGAAACCCATGGCTGTCCTTCCCCCCCACCCCCCACCTCAAGGAAACGGACCCACTTGATTTCATCACTGTTGCCCTTGGCATCTGGCAGGCAGGCATGAGGGCAGAGAACTGGCCACTCATGTGCCACCTGCCGACGCCGGTGTTTAGCTTGGTGCCAACCTTTTGGGCTGGATTAAGACAGCCACAGCAGATCATGTGAAGTGTTCTAAGCACAGTGGCTCGTGTCTTCCGGAAGTGTCTGTTCCTAGGATACAGAAAAGGACGACATAAGCCTATGGGCATTCTTGTTGACAGATCTCCCCTGACTGCTTGATAAATATTTATCTGCTCGTGGCCATGAACCAGAACACATGGTTCCCTCTTTGAACTTTTTGAAATCTCAGCAGAGCAAGACATCTGGGTATCGTGGAAAAATTAGTGTTTTTGGAGTAAGACTGGCCTCGGTTTGAATGCCGACTGCCATGGCTGTGTAACCCTAGGTAAGTGACTCCAGCTCTCTGGATATACTGAATGCCATTTTTGTTTGTTTGTTTTTGTGGCTGTACCATGTGGCTGGTGGGACCGTAGTTCCTTGACCAGTGATTGAACTCACAGCCTGAGCTGTGAAAGTGCGGAGTCCCAGCCTCTGGACCTCCAAGGAAGTTCCTGGATGCTGTTCATGCGCCACCCTGCATCCATTTGGCCCCAAATATCCGTGTTCTCCATCAGTTTTTTGCTTCTCCATTAGATGAATCCTGTTAACCATTTAGCTCAATGATGCTGTTCACCGACACCATCTCCTGATTTCCAAATCCCACATTTTGGCTGATCCTCCTCTGAGACCAGGAGCTGGGCTTTGTCAGGGCCTCCTTATACCTGACATGGAGGAGGCCACAGACATCCAGAATCTAGGTCCAACTCGACCAGACCTGCAAGGGCTCTGGCCTCCCGCTGGCTGCTCAGAGAGACTGGATAACACAATGGGGAAGGACGGAGAAGTTAACACCCTCTGGGGCCAACTTGGAGAGTGATAGGAGACTGAAAGAAGTTGGCCAGCAAGCTGCCTGCTGTCCTGCCCACATGCAGAGGCCATCCGCAGCTTCTCCCGAGCCACCTCATATGGTGACGCAAACAACTGGGCCTCCTTGTGATGTTTCGGCAGCTCTGCTGTGCACCACCTGGGACCTGCCTCCTTCACTACCTTCCTCGCCTCCTTTCTCCCTCTTCCATGCTTCCCTGGACTTGTGCTCCCCACTCAGTATGCACAGTGCTAGCAAGTAAGCTTAGCCTCCGGCTCAGTTTTCTAGAAAACCCAACCCTGTCTCTGAGCTTTAGTTTCCTTTTTTATAAAATCAAGCTAATGATATCGCTCTCGCGGGATTGTTGGCAGGATTAAATGACATGATGTGTATTAAACACCAAGCCTAGAGTGGCACATTGCAGGTGCTCAGTAAGTAGGAAAAGTACCATTATCTGCAATTACAACATGGTGATGAGAGTTGCCATTTTTTGGGTGTCTGAAATCTGCCTAACATTTAATCATTTTATTTATATCATTGTTATCTCCAAGAACTTCTTAAGCATGAAGAATAAGACAATATGCTATTTTTATGATAAATATGAAAAGGAATCTACATGGGTTTATTTGGGAATCTTGTCTAATTATTAAGAAGGAAGGAGATAACTGTTTCAGATTTGTTAAATAGAGTTTGGTAGTTTGGGCTGATGGTAATAATACCCTAGAATTCAGTTTATCATAGAAGATGATTCAGGAGAATTGGGCTGTGTTAAAAAGGAAAGATTTTCCCCTTTTGATGCCATTGTAAACCGAATAGCTGAAGTTAAGAATCAAGAAAATTCCCTTGGTGAAGAATTTAAAAACAAAATGTATGTTATCAGTCACAAAGTGGGTCTTGATGTGGAATAGACACAATCATTTTATCACTAAGACATTTCAGTAAAATATATGTTAAAAGTTGCATTATTACCTAAACAGAATAAATTTTGAGAAATTATTATAGTTAACACTTTTGGGGAAACTTACTACATGCCAGGAGCTGTGCTAAGCTCTTTACACACCATCTTATTTCATCCCTCTAAAACCCTTAAGGTGCCAAATTGTCTTGGCTCCCCACAAGTCCCAATAAAGAAACTCAGAAATCTGTAAGAACTGTCAAAAATCTAGGGGAAGGGGCACACTTTTGCTCTGGCTTAGAAAGATGACAATCTAGACATACTATCAAAAAGGTGGATCATGGAAAAAGCAAGAGAGTTCCAGAAAAACATCTATTTCTGCTTTATTGACTATGCCAAAGCCTTTGACTGTGTAGATCACAATAAACTGTGGAAAATTCTGAGAGAGATGGGAATACCAGACCACCTGATCTGCCTGTTGAGAAATCTGTATGCAGGTCAGGAAGCAACAGTTAGAACTGGTCATGGAACAACAGACTGGTTCCAAATAGGAAAAGGAGTACGTCAAGGCTGTATATTGTCACCATGTTTATTTAACTTATATGCAGAGTACATCATGAGAAATGCTGGACTGGAGGAAACACAAGCTGGAATCAAGATTGCTGGGAGAAATATCAATAACCTCAGATATGCAGATGATACCACCCTTATGGCAGAAAGTGAAGAGGAACTAAAAAGCCTCTTGATGAAAGTGAAAGTGGAGAGTGAAAAGGTTGGCTTAAAGCTCAACATTCAGAAAACGAAGATCATGGCATCTGGTCCCATCACTACATGGGAAATAGATGGAGAAACAGTGGAAACAGTGTCAGACTTTATTTTTCTGGGCTCCAAAATCACTGCAGATGGTGACTGCAGCCATGAAATTAAAAGACGCTTACTCCTTGGAAGGAAGGTTATGGCCAACCTAGATAGCATATTCAAAAGCAGAGACATCACTTTGCCAACAAAGGTTCGCCTAGTCAAGGCTATGGTCTTTCCTGTGGTCATGTATGGATGTGAGAGCTGGACTGTGAAGAAGGCTGAGCGCCGAAGAATTGATGCTTTTGAACTGTGGTGTTGGAGAAGACTCTTGAGAGTCCCTTGGACTGCAAGGAGATCCAACCAGTCCATTCTGAAGGAGATCAGACCTGGGATTTCTTTGGAAGGAATGATGCTCAAGCTGAAACTCCAGTATTTTGGCCACCTCATGCGAAGAGTTGACTCATTGGAGAAGACTCTGATGCTGGGAGGGATTGAGGGCAGGAGGAGAAGGGGACGACAGAGGATGAGATGGCTGGATGGCATCACTGACTCGATGAATGTGAGTCTGGGTGACCTCCGAGAGCTGGTGATGGATAGGGAGGCCTGGCGTGCTGCAGTTCATGGGGTTGCAAAGAGTCGGACACGACTGAGCGACTGATCTGATCTGATCTGATCTGATCAAAAAGGTAGAGCAGTTAGATGTCATTTTAAAAGGACTGATGCCAGTCTGTAGTTTCTCTAACAGCTGCCTTAAGTGGCAGGTTGCCATGCTGTGATTCCAGGGCTCTGAAGGAAGGACCACTGCCTAGGGGTGGAGATGCTCGGTAATGCTGGATCCTTCCTACTTCTGATTTCAGTAGAGAAATATGTGTTCAAGCATTTAGCATAACAAAATTCCGTATAAAGTTTTATTGGAACACAGGGCTGTACAGTTTCCAGTCCTTGAAATGATGGGCATGGCATGGCATTCTGCTAAGTGTAAATGTGTGAGCATACATTAACCCTCGGTCCAGGTAGTGACGGCACTGCACATGTCGAAGGCAAGGTGAAGTCATACAAAAGCTGGATCTGCTTTGGGCAGAGACTGCTGCCAGTGGTCCACCCTAGTATCTGTTCTAGTTCTCTCTAGGGCCTGTGGGTTTTAGCTGGGCGCATGATCTCTTGCATACCCTAAGACCACATTTCTCAGCACCCTGTTGTAGATAAGTATGGTCATATGCCTAGGTCTGGCCAATGGAATGTAAGCAGAAGAGTTTCAGAAGCTACTTTTTCCCCCACCTTCTTTACCTGTCTTCTTGGAGCACTGGAGGAATGATCAGAGCACATCCTTCACTATGAGGACCAGGATGGTGTTTGGTCCTTGGGGACTAGATGGCCCTGTATTGCCTACGCCTGAGCTTGGACAGGAGGGAGGCAGAGTCTACCCTGTGTCAACAGCCTTAAGTGTGGGGCTTCCTTCTTTCAGCCAATGGAATTCTAACTGGTATGCCCATTTGTAGATTAAACTGCACTTCCCAATCAAAGTGTTATCTTCTCTCTCTCTCTTTGGATGGTAAAGAAAGGCATCTTCCTTTTTTCATTCTCTCTCAAATTGATCTTCAAAGAGCGGTGTGTGTGTGTGTGTGTGTGTGTGTGTGTGTGTGTGTGTGTGTGTGTGTGTAAACTTAGCCTCATGTGGGGAATGCATTATAACTTTGCCAACAGGCACTCATTCTGGGTGCTACTCGACTGGTGAGCATGGATGCCAAACACATTGTTGGCATTTTCTCTTCCCTCGTCAGGGCTTTCTCAGCTATCTGAGGTTTTGCCCATGGACATACATTTGCATATGCTCAGAATAGCCTCCACCTCCTCTCCACCTGACCCACCCCTCTCATCCTTCTAGATCCAGTCTAGATCTAGATTCACCTCCCCGGAGAAGCCTTCATTAATTCCCTGAAGGAAAAAAACCATGTGTTTCCTTCATATCCTTATTATAGCACTTAGGAAGATAACACAGCTTCCTGTTTACTTTCAGAGAAGCTGTCCATCACAGTTGATTATCCAGTGGTATTTATGGAGTTCCTACTGCATGCCAGGCTCTGTGCTGGTTGCTAAGTAGGTAATCATAAATACAACAGATGATCTGTCCCCTGCCCGCTTGGAAGTATAGTCTGGGGGGAAGACAAGCAATAAAAAATGCAATTAAAATTGTGATCAGGTTCCTGAATGAAGGGATAATGGAATTCTTTGAGGAAGAAGAGCCGACTTCGGGATGGGACAGTTGCATCATCTTAATGGAAGAATAAGGTAAATATATTCTGATGAAGTGATAGTCACACTAAGGATAAGTAGGTGATGGTACCCTGTGGGTTGGGGTTTGCACCCTGGCTATCCCACTTATTTTTAGCTGTGTGACCTTGGGCCAGTTGTTTAACCTCCCTAAGCCTGATAGGCACTAGCAGCACCTGTATCGTTAAGTCCAGTGCATGATAATTGTGGTATCTTGTTATTTTTGTGTGTCTATCAGCCATCTAGAGTAGGGATTCTCTGAGGGCAGATTCTTCTCCTTATTCCTCTGTGCATCCTGGGCAGAGGATATGTAGTTGGCATCCCTAAAATTCCTTTGAATAATACTAGTTAACATTTATTAGACTCATCTATGTGCCAAGCACTGTTCTTAGCACTTCGTGGGCATTAACTCATTCAACATTCATAACAATTCTTAGATTACTGAAGAAGAAACTGAGATCCAGAGAGACTACATAATTTGCTCAGGATCACATGATCAGCATGTAGGTGAACGAAGGTTCAACTCTAAACAGTCCAGCTCCAGAACCACTGCATTGGATTGATTCTGCAATGGATAAAAGAAATCTATCTATCATTTCAAAGAAACGCAGCCTCCATTGGTCCATGTCCTTTAATTAGAGTGTTCAGTTCAGTTCAGTCGCTCAGTCATGTCCAGCTCTCTGTGACCCCATGGACTGCAGCACGCCAGGCCTCCCTGTCCATCACTGACTCCCAGAGTTTACCCAAACTCATGTCCATTGAGTTGGTGATGCCATCCAACCATCTCATCCTCCATCGTCCCCTTCTCCTCTCGCCTTCAATCTTTCCCAGCATTAGGGTCTTTTCCAATGATTAATTAGAGTGTGGGCTCTCAAAAGGTACACTAATTTAGGAAATGCATTCCCTGAAAATTATATAATAATCACTTCCACACACTCTTACTAAAAGAAGTGAAACAAATAGAATTAAATTCTTCAGCTCTTGGTTGTCAGTAATAGGACTCTCCTGGGGGCTTTGGGTGACATGATATGTGTCTGAGCAGAAGCAAAACATTTCTCCCCAAGCTCATCCACCCACGCCTCCCCCTCCCTCACCTCTCTCCAGCCTGTGGGCTCCATACCCCATGCTCCGTGATTCCTCTCTGCCTCTGGCGAGTTCCCGCGATCTTCTTCACACTTTCTCTCTTATTAAAACACCTTCACCTGAAGGCATCTGCAAGATGAAAAGTGCGCCTGCCAACTCACTCCAGGAAGCCCAAATGCTTAAATTGCTTCTTTTATTTTCAAAGAAGTATATGTTATTTGGAATGGAGAATGGCCTTACCTTGTCCTTGTGGGCCTGCTGTTCAGGGATATTTTGTTAGAAACGACGAGAGAAGATAATGCCTTACATACCCACAGCTCCTCTTGTTATAGAAATTGTAATAAACTGCCAAGAATGCAGACAACACCGCTGTTCTCTTGATTAATGTTTTCCGAGGTGTGGGGATACATCTACCTTTAGCTGCCTATCCCAATTATCCAATTATGTAAGGAGGGCATTGGGGGAAATTGTCGGAGACAAACCATTGGCAACCTCCAGTGGTACTGTCAAATGGTGACGCAGTCTCCAGGCTCCCCATTCTGCAGCGCATTTGTGTGCTCTGTCTGTGACTCAAAGCTGATTCTGAACTGAGAAAATGACTAAGAGGCATACAGGTAAGCAGTGGGGAGAAGGGTGGAAGGAATAAGGGGCAAGGGCTGGGATGACCAAGACCATTTCACTAGAGGATTTTACCACCCATAAATAAGCATTCACTGAGATCCTGAGCTGCGTGTTGTGCTTAGTCTTTCAGTCATGTCTGACTCTTTGCTACCCCATGGACTGTAGCCTTCCAGGTTCCTCTGTCCATGGGGATTCTCCAGGCAAGAATACCGGAGTGAGTTGCCATGGCCTCCTCCAGGGGATCTTTTCAACCCAGCGATCGAACCCAGGTCTCCCGCATTGCAGGTGTATTCTTTACCAGCTGAGCTATCAGGGAAGCCCTCACTGAGATCCTACTAGTATTTAACTCTGGGTTAGGTTTTGAACATAAGACGGTACAGTAGCATCCAAAGGCCTGTTTTCAATGCCCAGGTCCAACCATTGATTGAAGACAACAGGACTCTCTAAGACTTAGTTATTTAATCTGTGAAATGAAATAATAATATTTCTCATAGGGCATCTTAGCCAGTGTGTGTGGTTGCTGGTAGAAGTCGTCCATTGAAGCCAATTTCATTAAATCAGAAACTGTTCGAAGGATATAGGGTGTGTGTCTCAAAGAAAATAGGCCGGAAGTACTGCTAGTCTCGTGGGGCTTGGAATCAGGAACTGAGATGCTATTAGAATGGAGGTTGCTAGTCTTTCTCAATCTCTGCATTTCTCTCTCTGTGTCTCCCTCCTTCTCTTTCTCTCTTTAGCTCTTTCTCACCTTCTCTCTCTCTCTGCTTTTCTCCAGGTATTTGCTTAATTCATATCTCTCTATCTCTCTCTGTCTCTTTCCTTCTCCTTATACAGGGTAGGAAATAGATAATCCATCATGGTGCCCTGCCTCTGAGTCCATATCATCACAAGTGCAACAGTCATTGAAATTTTTGAGTCTGGATTACAAATACCAAAGAAGGAGGATTTGATTGACCCCGTTTTGGTCAGGACATTGGCTAAACCGTGTGGCCCACTGCCCACTCAATGTGGCCATGGAGTCAGAAGCTCTGAGAAGAGTGTGTGGGCAGACTTTCTAAGAAGAGGTGTTAGAATAGAGTGTGATGGAAGACAGTTCTGCACACTGGACCACTGTAAAGAATAACCTGGATGACAGAAATTTTCTCAATAGTGCCTATGAAAGCCCAGTGTTGAGTACATGCTAGCAAAATCTACTGCAACAGAAGTTTAAAATTCACTGTGAAGGGCAAGACCAGTGCATGCAGAGGGTGTCAACACAGTGTCCTGCACTAAGTAGGTAGTATTGTCTTGTTTGCAAGGACCCTTAGAAGGAAATGGCAACCCACTCCAGTACTCTTGCCTAGAAAATCCCATGGACGGGGGAGCCTGGTGTCCATGGGGTCGCAAAGAGTCGGACACAACTGAGCGACTTCACTTCCAGTTTCACTTTGTCTTATACTCGAGTTTCCAGCACAACGTGCCTGGTTGATTGATGATAGCCAATACATGCTTGCCAGTTTGAGCCAAATGAGAAGGATGACATCGAATAGGACCCTACAATGATATGAAAGACAGTGTGGAATTAAACTCTAAATTTTAGGGCACAATTTGAAGACACCATGGTCACTTAGGGGTATGAGGAAGTGGCCAGTGAGCTGCAGCAGATGGCAGAGGGTTTATGGAAGAGATGGATCTCCGTGTTGCCTTGGAGATATGCAACCTGGGGAGGCATTCAGAAGAAATAAAATAATTCAAGACAAAGAAACAATAGGAATGAAGGCTTTGAGAGCACTGGGACGAGACTGGCATGCTCCCAGGAGACAGGGGTGACAGGTGGGACCAAGGGAGAGAGTGAGTGACAGGTCACAGTGGGAAGCAGAGTGGGCCAAAGAGGGGTCAGAGACCACCGAGAGGCAGGCTGAAATGATGGGAAGGGTGAAGGGCTCCTTGAAGGCAATTGCACAGTGAGGTTGCCAACCACTACTTTCCCCAACTTAGCTCAGAGGCAGGGGCCAATACTACAAAGAAAACAGAGCCTGGGAAGCCCCACTTTCATCACAGGATTGGGCTGCAGTTATTCTTACTGTCTGACCCCCAGTATCTTGTGCCTTCTGGGCTGTAGACCACATTTCATCAGCCTTTGTGTGGCTTCTGATTCTGGGGTTCCTGACTTACTGCCATTCTCACTGCCGTGATTCCTAGCTTGTTGGGTCAGAACCTGATTCCTTGACTCATCTAAGGCAGCCCCCTTCCCCAAGGACCAGATCTTAGCTCTGTGTACCCAACTCTTTATATATATTGATGTATTTATTTGATTGCATTGGGTCTTAGTTGTGGAATGTGGTTTCTAGTCCCCTGACCAAGAATCAAAGCCCCCTGTATTGGGAACCCAGTCTTAGCCAGTGGACCACCAAGGGAGTCCCTCTATGTGCCCAACTTTTGGTGGGAGTTGATTATGTCTTAGATGGAACCAAAAATCAAAAGAGCATCTTCCACCTGATTGGAGAGACACTGCGCTAGAGATCAGACATCCCTGAACATCCATCAGGCCAGTGGCCCCCAGCTTAGGCTCATCTCATGGATTCTATCATTTAGAAGGCAGGGCCTGCTGGCCAGGCAGTCACTCAACCCACAGCCCCAGCCAGTGTCAAACGACCTTCCTGTCCCCAGCAGCCTCCCCATTAAGGTACTAGCAAGTCTTGAAACCAAGGCCACAGAGGTGATTATAGATCTGTTTTTTATCTAAATGATGTAAAGTCCTATTGAAATTTAGTGTCCTGTAAGATGGTGACTGTAGCCATGAAATTAAAAGACGCTTACTCCTTGGAAGGAAAGTTATGACCAACCTAGATAGCATATTCAAAAGCAGAGACATTACTTTGCCAACAAAGGTTCGCCTAGTCAAGGCTATGGTCTTTCCTGTGGTCATGTATGGATGTGAGAGCTGGACTGTGAAGAAGGCTGAGCACCGAAGAATTGATGCTTTTGAACTGTGGTGTTGGAGAAGACTCTTGAGAGTCCCTTGGACTGCAAGAAGATCCAACCAGTCCATTCTGAAGGAGATCAATCCTGGAATTTCTTTGGAAGGAATGATGCTCAAGCTGAAACTCCAGTATTTTGGCCACCTCATGCGAAGAGTTGACTCATTGGAGAAGACTCTGATGCTGGGAGGGATTGAGGGCAGGAGGAGAAGGGGACGACAGAGGATGAGATGGCTGGATGGCATCACTGACTTGATGGGTGTGAGTCTGAGTGACCTCCGGGAGCTGGTGATGGACAGGGAGGCCTGGCGTGCTGTGGTTCATGGGGTCGCAAAGAGTCGGACACGACTGAGCGACTGATCTGATCTGATCTGATCTGAAGATAATTCCATTCCAGCAGCCCCATAGGAGAGGGTGAATGAAACCAACAGCCTCAGGATGGATTGGGCAGGGTGCTGTTTTGCCAACGGCATGATCTAATATACCCCCCAGGTATTTATAGAACATGCAGTGAGGGAGGCAGCTTTTGTATCACCACCTTGAACCTATTCAAATACTGATAGGTTTCACCCACATGGAGAAGGAACACCTATTCCGCCTCAGAACAAATGGATTTTTGTCATGGCAATACCTCTCCTGGGTTGCCCAGAATGTTAAGGAGAAAATATTTGCTTAGCATGGATGGGCAGCCCCAGCTTTACTGGATGAACCTTGCAGGATACCAGAGGTTTCATGGTTGAGAAGGCATCCCAGGTACATGACCAGGGACTGGATGTCAGCCAAGTGTCAGCCTCTTTTCTGAGCATCAGCCTGTGTCCACCCTCTGAGACCTGTCCTGGTTCATTTCCCCCTTTGATGGTAGACCAGATTTTTTTCCCCTGCCCCAGCAGGGTAGGAACTGGCTCTAGGACATGTCTGTAACAATCACCTTTCTCCCATGTGCGGTCACAGGTGATGGATGGTTGAGCGAACCCTGTGTTTACAAGCTCACACCCCGCATTTGAATATCACTGTTTCCAGTGTCCTACTTTACATGGTATTTGTCCTCACACATCACTCTGAAGTACAGGCGCTGAGCACTCCTTATCTGTGACAGTGCGTGTCTCTGAAGCCAGGAGCAGAGGATGAGCTATGATGTAGGAGAGAACGTCGCAGAGGTTGATGCAATATGGAATCAGTCATGGCTGCCTTGAGTCTGAACAAGGACTGATCTGTGCAATGTGGAATCAGTCATGGCTGCCTTGAGTGTGAACCAGGACTGGTCTGAGTGTCTGTTAGGGACAGAGCTTTCTGAAGGCCCTGGGCAGTGGTACACTAGAAAAAGCAGGGCCTTTAGAGTCAGCCCTGCTTGAGTTCCAGTCCCAAGCTGTACTGCTTAATTGTTAGGAAAACATTTACCTTCCAGGAATCTTGGTTTCCTCTCTCAAAGAAGGGAATGCTAATAGTTACCTCCTGGTGAAAAAGACTCTCTTTAAGTAGACAGCTCAAGCAAACTGCCTGCTATGTGGAATTAGTGCTTAATATATGTAACTGTTTTCCTCCCCATAAGAAACATCCATGTTTAGTGATGGGACTGAGCCTGTGCACCTTTGGGGTAATTCCTCTTTCTGAAGTTCTCTCTAACTCAAGATTCTCAACCCAGTTGAAGAGCTCTAGATGGCTGCAGCCAGCTCATAGGGGAAAAACATTCGGTAGATATGACAGAATGTCATGACTTGTCAGTGACAACCACCTTTGCTGCGACAGCAAATGGGTGAAAGGTGGCTGTCACTGACGTTCCTGAGCATTTCTGCCTACAAGGATATTGTTGTGATGAAAGGCCGTGACCCAGAGAAGATGCGACAGCACAGCCCCCAGGACACTTTGGGAAGAACTCACCGTAGTAACTGAGCCCAGAAGGGTAATGGGGTTTTTGCGCCTGACAGCATCTGTGCTGATTCCTCCCTGAAGGCTGTGGAGTGTTCCTCCAGTGGTTCTGGAATCACGGGGAATGAAAACCACAGGTCCCAAAGAGACCACTCATCCATCCCAACAAGAGAAGAGAGTGCAGGGAAGGCTGAATGTGGTGGTCCTTTTGGTATTTCTTGAGGTTCTTAAACTTACTCCTGTTACCCACAGCACTCCTGCAGGTTAGAATAGTGGTTTTCAACTGTGGATGCATGGTAGGGAGATTTAGAAAACACTGATGCCTGAGCCCCATCTTAGAACATCTGAATCAGAGTCTCTGGGGATGGATCCCAGGGATCTATACTTTGAAACTCCCCAGATGATTCTAAAGTGCAGGCAGGATGGAAAACCACAGCTTAACCCGTGCTTCTCAAATTGTAGTGTGCATACAGACCACTCGGGAATCTTGTTAAGCTGCAGATCCTGATTGGGTAGGTCTGGGGTAAGGCCTGGGACTCTGTATTTCTTGAGATGCTGATCTGGGAGCACATTTGAATAGCCAGCTCTGTAGTCTTCCCTATCATCATAGCCCTAATTATTGAAACTCTAGCTGCAGATTTAGCCCTGCACTTCTTTCTCTTTTTTAACCTTTTATTTTTTATTGGAGTATAGCCAATAAACATTGTTATAATCATTTCAAAGTGAAGGGACATGTGTGTCAATCAGTCGTGTCCGACTCTTTGCGACTCCATGGACTGTAGCCCACCACACTCCTCTGTCCATGGGATTCTCCAGGCAAAAATGCAGGAATGGGTTACCATGCCCTCCTCCAGGAGATCTTCCTGACTCAGGGGTTGAACCTGGGTCTCCTGCATTGCAGGCAGGTTCTTTACAGTCTGAGCCACCAGAGAAGCCCTGACAGTTTCAGGGCAAAGCATCTCAGCCATATGTATCAATTCTCCTCCAAACTCTACTTGCCATCCAGGCTGCCACATAACATTGAGCAGAGTTCCCTGTGCTATATAGGAGGTCCTTGTTGGCTATCCATTTTAAATACAGCAGAGGGTCCATGTTGATCCCAAGCTCCCTAACTGTTTTTTCCTTTCTCCTCTCTCCACCCCTGCCCCACCATCAGCTATAAGTTCATTCTCTAAGTCTGTGAATCTGTTTCTATTTTACATATAAGGGATGCCCTACAATATTTTTCCTTCTCTGCCTGGCTTTCTTCACTGTGCATGACAATCTATATGTCCATCCACGTTGCTGCAAATGGCATTATTTCATTCTTTTTAATGGCTGAATAATATTCCATGGGAAATATGTATCATATCTTCTTTATCCATTCTTCTGTTGGACATTAGGTTGCTTCCATGCCTTGGCTATTGTAAACAGCCTACATTTCTTAGAACCAGCAGTAAACAGGAGAAACATACCCAGCTCAAGCCCCACTCCTGAGCTGAGGGTCCAGCTTTCTGGCCAAGTCTCACCCACCAGCAGCAGGTGTTTGGGAAATTGGAATCTCACCTCATGCCCAACCTTCGGCTGTAAAATTCAACTGTGTTTCCAAATGCCGTCATTTACCCAAACTGGTACCTGTAGAACACTGTTGCATAGAATCTTAAGAGCTGGGAAGCAAATACAAATCTCTTCCGGGTTTAAATAAACTAAGAAATCCTGGGCAAACCAAAGTAGAAATTTGCATAGTTTTCTTGCCCATAGAATTTATCAGACCCTTGAATATACAAATATTTATTCCAAAATCTAAAGCAGATAGTGCTTCCCAAACTTGTTTTACTACAAAATACTTGATGTGGGGGGACACCTAATAACATTTCATAGACCCAGTGAGCTATAAAACCCATTTTGGAAAATGCTACTTTAGATTTATTTCTACAGACTTGAGATAAGCATAGGGATAGATTAGTATGGAGATCGCTGGTTAGAATTTTCTATCAGCATGCAAGAAAGGAGAGCCCTCCATGGACCATCATAAATTGTTCATGTGTCTGCAACCATGAGAGAGAGACAGAGCCAATGAAAAAGATGGTCAAAGGTGCTAATTTGCCATGATTTTGAGAAATAAGGGGGATAATTTTTATGGCTGCTGGAAAGGAATAAATTGTTGCTGCTGTGTTTACAGCACTGAGGAGAAAGGTTGAAGCTAAAATATTCTTGCCAAGTCAAAGGTCTTGGGAGATGGGCCAAGGGAAGGGATGCTTCCCTGTCAAAGATATACTTTCCTCTCTCCCTATTTATTATTTTTGAAATATAAATGATTCCTGGACTCCTGGGGGATGGGGAATAGAAGCAGAGTAGCCTGCTATACATGGACAAACATCTCATGTAGAATGTGGCAGGATGCTTGCTGTGATGTTTGTTTCTTCATGTGGATTTCACATTAATCTCCTGGAAATTAATGAATTTGGGGAAAATGCAGCATCTTAACAGTTCTGACTAAATTTCTACTCTTATATTCTCTGCTCCTTGAAGAATTGAAATCATTTTTTTTTCCCCAAACATGGGCTCCTCAGGAATCCTGCCGGGTGGTTTGGAGCCTGTCACCCACAGATAGAAAGCCCTGATGGTGGTTGTATTGTGTTGACTGTGGGAACCCTGCTTAGTCCCTAGACTGGGACTGGACAATCCTGGCACCCACCCCAGCCCAGCACAGAAGTTGCTATCCGGCCCCAGCCACACCTGCTGGTCACTGACATTGATGCCCCATCCTGTCCACGTTGCTCAAGTAGACATTCCTCTTTGACATTTTGATGCTTGCTTTAGAGCAGAGACAACTTCAGAATTAGGAGCCTCTTTTTGTTGCTGTTTTTCAGTTGTTCAGTCCTGTCTGACTCTCTGTGATACCATGGACTGCAGCACACCAGGCTTCCCTGTCCTTCACTATTTCTCGGAGTTTGCTCAAACTCACATCCATTGAGTCAGTGGTTGCATTCAATCATCTCATCCTCTGTGGTCCCCTTCCCCTCCTGCATTCAATATTTCCCAGCATCAGGATCTTTTCCAATGAGTTGGCTGTTTACATCAGGTGGCCAAAGTATTGGAGCTTCAGCTTCAGCATCAGTCCTTCCAATGAATATTCAGGGTTGATTTCCTTTAGGATGGACTGGTTTGCTCTCCTTGCAGTCCAAGGGACTCTCAGGAGTCTTTCCCAATGCCACAGTTTGAAAGCATCAATTCTTCAGTGCTGGTATTAGGTCAATGAGAAGCTGTACATTTTAGGATGCACCAGAGTTTACTTTAGTGTCAACTGGATTCCATGCTGTTATGCTGGATGTATTTTCCTTTTAGGTGCTGTGTTGGTTAAGGTTTAGTTGCACTCAATAGAAACAACTCTGGGTAGTTGAAGGGAAAAGCATTTATTATTGGTCTTAGGAGGCCTACACAATAATTGATAGGGCTGAAGGAACAGGATAAGCCCTCAGAAACAATTCCCAGCTCTTAGAATCAGACGTTCTGCTGCAGTGAATCTCCCCTGCCTCTCTTCTGAGAACTCAGATTCCAGCTTAGGTCTCGTCCAAGTGCATCTGATCGAAGGAACCTGGTCATGTTAGGTCCCTAGGCACAAGTGAGTCCGGGAAATGTTGGGTTTAATTTTCATAGTTTCTGCAGGATCAAAAGACACACAGAAGGGGGACTCCCCTGACGGTCCAATGGTGAGACTTTGTCTTCCAATGCAGCGGGGGCAAGTTTGATCCCTGATGGGGGAGCAAAGATCCCACATGCCTTCTGGCCAAAAAATAAAAACATGAAACAGAAGCAGTATCATGGCAAATTTACGATGGAAAAACTGCTGCTCTCTTTAAAAAAAAAAAGACACATGGAAGGGAAATCAGAACAGTTGCCAATTGAACAAATCTCTCATACCCATCACTAGAGTGAGCATAGTCACAATATCATTGTCATTGAACAACTGGAAACTTATTATATCCACGAGGCAAACATTGTATTACTGATTGGAAATGCAGGGCCGCTGGTGGGAACAAAGCTTCGAAGACATTTTTGCCAAGTACTGGAAACCAGGTCAATATCACTACACCTCTATTTAACAGTATCACAACATTTGTTACATTGTCGAAATGCTACCTCATTAGAATACTGGAACTCCAGGGGACTCTGGGGGTGAGCCTGTTCAGCTCCCCTCATTTCATCAAGCTTGTCGCATAGTTAGCTAAGTACTTTTTCAACAGTCTTCCCAACTAAAATGTGTGTTTGAGGGAACTGTCTTAGTCATCTTTTGATCCCCAGGGCTAAACTTGATTCCAAGTGTGGAGTGGGTGCTGCATAAACAAAGAAGGGACCAAGAGGTGGGAAATTGCAGGAGGAAGCTGAGACCTATATAGGAGAATGCAACTGACCAGGGATGACACACACTGCCTTTGGGAAAGGACCAGGTGAGAGCTCAGATACCCTATCTCTGTATGGCATCTTCCCTCCCCAGGAGGGAGGTCAGGATCAAGAAAAAATAGCCACAGTGACGAGGCTGTCGAAGGGAATCTCCCTTTTTCCAGAGTCTTCTGTGGCTACCACTGCTGCTACCAGCCCAGAAGTATGCCACATTAGGAGGGAGTGAGGCTAGGGAGAGGCATAAGTGAGCCAGAGAGAGGCATTTACTGTGAAAAACAGAGCCCCTCTCCCCACTAAAAGATGCAGAGCCTGAAGTGCAAAACCAAGGACTCTGGAATCTAGAGAGAAGAGGAAAAGGGGCAGCAGATGAGAGGAGCCCAAGAGAGGGCGGGATCCCAGCGGCACCCATGAGAAGGGCTATCCCTCTAGCCTGGATTTTTTTCTGGGTTTGCCTGATGCATCAAGGAGGCTGAAGCCAGGATGTGAGCCCATCTCCTTGTCTCTCCAGCTGACTTTGCATCACCTCCTGGCGTCTGTAGCCCAGCCTGGTTCAAGGGGGAGGCGTGCTGCTCACTGCCTCCTGCGTGGATGTGCGCTGTGTCTCCCAGCACAGCCCACATGACAGTTAAACGGCTACATGGGCGGTTCATCCCCTAGATTCCTCCCCCATAATCTTCTCCAATGTCTTTTGGGCTGCCTTACACCTCACTGGGTATGGATAAAACTGTCTATTAGTGAGTCTTTATTGTGCTTTGGTAAGGAAATTGTATGGAAATAGACCAAGCATTTCTGTTCTGAGGTTAAGTACTTTTCACTAGGCTGATGAATAACCTAATAGGGATTTTTTTTTTTTAAACCTATCATGAGTCAAAATAATACCATTGATATTTAAAAATTGTCACTCCCACCCCAGCAATAACAAATGATACACAGTAGGACATTTATTATAATGAGCACGTACAGACTCAGTCTTGGAAGGGTACCTAGATGGGTGTTTATACTAGATATATATTCTTATAATCACATGCTCCATGGGGCATGAGTGTCTCAGCAGAAATCCTCTGGAATAATATTCAGAGCAAGAAAACAAAACCACTGCTAACCTTCCTTTGCTGATCCAGTGAGGGCAGACTCCATCTAGGGGATGGTATGGCTGCCTTCCTCCCCAGGCTTGACTGGTTGGTGAACACACACTGGATCTGTTCCCTTCCTGCGCATGAAGAATACACTTGGATTTTATCACCATGAGGTGAGGGTGCTATGGAAAGGAAAGCAACTGGATTTTCTAATGTCGACCGTATGCTGAGTACCATGCATCACCTTGGTTAACTTTTTGAAATACGTAACAACCATGGGGAAAAGAAGTTGCTGCATTCACATGATCAGTGATCAGACTCCCAGAAATTAAAGAAGAATACTCTCCCTCCCACCATAAATGACTGCACCATTTACTCGTTCAGTCGCCGATGAAGGCTGCCTTGTACAGTTGCACAGGTTGTGCACTGCCCAGCTCTAAAGGGCTCAATGCCTGTAGACAACTCTGAAATTTTGAAGTTTATAACTTGCACAGTTGTATGAAGTACATTAAGTACTGGGGGTAGGGAAGCAGGAAGATACAACCTTATGTACATAATGTGAAGGTATCTGTATATGAAGTGTGTATTACAGAATATCACTGTCACTGAATTCTGGTCACAGGTTTCAGGATTTGAAGTCTCAGTGAGACAGTCATCTTATGTATCTGATGCTGGGTTTCCCTGGCCCTTTTGTGGAGGAGAGACTTAGACTTTGTCCAAAGGTGGTACACAGAGTCACATCTCTAGTGTCCTCCTCCTTACTTCTGGCCCCTTTCTGTCGCCTCTGATTCTCCCACACGCATTGCCCAGATGCAGTGCCTTGCCTTCTGCTTTGTCTGTGTCAGAGCCTGGACATCCTCTGGCTTCAGCCACACTAGCTTGATTCTCACATCTTCCTGAGGCTCGCTGTGGGGGTCCACCCCTAGTTTCAGCCTCATTACTCCCACCTCGGTGCTGACAGCTGGCGGCGGTCTCGCCCCATTATGTGGCTGAGTTAGGATGCAGAGGGGTGAAATACTTGGATGGTGCTACCTCAGCTGAAAACTTCTCTGCATCTTTTCTTTGGGGAGTTTCTGTAGAGCTTGGACTCAGCCGCCTGTTGCTTCTTCAAACTTGAGACTCTCCATCTTTGGGGAATGGATATGAATTAGGGAGACAAAGTCATTGGAGGAAGGGAGTAAGTTGCATCAATCAAAGTAAGATGTGACTATTAAAAATGGAAGCTAGTATTGTTATATGCCTATAACCTGTCAATGGTTATGTATTTTTTATTGGAGTATAATTACTATATAATTTATTGGAGTACAATGCTATGTTAGTTTCAGCTGTACAATACCATGAATCAGCTATTGTTATTTAGTTACTAAGTCACATCCAGCTCTTTGTGACCCCAGGGACTGTAGCCCGCCAGGCTCCTCTGTCCATGGGATTCTCCAGGCAAGAATACTGGAGTGGGGTGCCATTTCCTTCTCAGTTATAAGTATACTTATATCCCCTTTCCTCTCGAGTCTCCTTCCCAGCCTTCTAGGTCATCACAGAGCCCTGAGCCGAGCTCCCTGCACTGCACGGCAGCTTCCCACCAGCTATCTGTTTTACACACGATAGTGGATCTATGTCAGTTCCACTCTCCCAGTTTGTCCCCCTCCCCCTCCCCGCAGTGCCCACTTGTCCATTCTCTACGTCTGTGTCTCTGCTCCTGCCCTGCAAATAGGCTCACCTGTACCATTCTTCTAGATCCCATATCTGTGCATTAATATACAACATTTGCTTTTCCCTTTCTGACTTACTTCACTCTGTATGACACACCCCAGCTCCATCTATGTTTCTGCAAATGACCCAGTTTCATTCCTTTTTATGGCCGAAGAATATTCCACTGTATATATGTACCACCACATCTTCTTTATCCATTCATCTGCCGATGGACATCTAGGTCACTTCCAGGTCCTGGCTATGGTAAATAGTGCTGCAGTGAGCACTGGAGTACATGTGTCTTTTTGAATTATGGTTTTCTCAGGGTATATGCTCAGTTAGTGGGGTTGCTGGGCCATGTAGTATTTCTATTTTTAGTTTTTTAAGGAACCTCTATACTCCATTGTGGCTGTATCAATTTGCAGTCCCACCAACAGTGCAAAAGGGTTAACAGTTTTGTGTTTTCTCCATTTAGAATGGAGACAAAATTGAGAGACATTCTCCAAACGAGCGGACCAGTACTCATCTCAATTGCCAAGATCATGAAAGAATAAGGGGTGGTTACAAACTGGAAGACACTAAAGAGATATATAACAACTAAATGCATTGTGGGATCTTAGGTTGGATTCTCAGGCCGGAAAAAAAATACTAGAGGAAAACTGATCTAATTCAAGTGATGTCTAGCATTTGAGGCCTTTCATGCATTGGAGAAGGAAATGGCAACCCGTTCCAGTGTTCTTGCCTGGAGAATCCCAGAGACGGGAAGCCTGGTGGGCTGCCATCTATGGGGTCACACAGAGTCGGACACGACTGAAGTGACGCAGCAGCGTTGCACCAATGTTGATTACCTGGTTTTGATCCTGGTACTGTGGTTCTGTATGTCGTTAACTTTGGAGGAAGCTGGGTGAAGGGTATAGATGAGGGTTGTACTGTTTTTGTAACTTCTCTGTAATCTTAGAAATCTTTCAAATAAAAGTTAAAAAATAATAATAAAAAAAATGTGGCAGGGCATCCCATTGGGAATAAAATGAAATGAAATGTCATCTGATTTGAGATCCCTCTGCCTGCCAGTAGTTTGTATAGTTGCAAGGAAAATGGGTCACCGTCTTGTGAACCCAGAGCATTTTTCTGTCACTGACTCCTCTGGTTTGAGAATAAGTAGTTGGAATTACCCTATCTGTCCCAATAACCTATATTCATCATCCGCTCTCAGTTTCACCCTGGTATCCCTGGGGTCAGTATACTTCCACGGCCCATCTTCACTCTCAGACTTGTTTTCCCAGTTGAGATGATCATCCACTCAACAGACCCTTTCTGCCCAGAAGCCCTCCCACAACTGCACTTCTAGGGCCAGATTCTAGCCACGAGTGGGCTCCCCGCTCCCTAGGTTCCACCCCAGTCAGACCTCAGCCCAACCCATCGGCTACCAGACAACAGGCATAAAACTAGGATTTCAGATGAAGTGAAGTGAAGTGAAATGAAGTCGCTCAGTCACGTCTGACTCTTTGCGACCCCATGGACTGTAGCCTACCAGGCTCTTCAGTCCATGGGATTTTCCAGGCAAGAGTACTGGAGTGGGTTGCCATTTCCTTCTCCAGGGGATCTTCCCGACCCAGGGATTGAACCTGGGTCTCCCGCATTGTAGGCAGACGCTTTACCGTCTGACCTACTACGATTTCAGATACACTGGAGCAAAAACAATATTGTTGGACGGAGTCTATAACTTTCCAAGGAGATGGGTTTGAAATGCAGCATGCTTTAACATGTATGCATGCATGCATGCATTGCAAATGTGGTTTTCCCACTTTACAGCCATACCTTTTGTATGTTGTAAGTGGCTTCAAACTTGATTTCCAGTTAAAGTCACTATAAGCCTATTTTAAAAAGCTGGATAAATACACGTTTTGTTCAATATAAACTCATTTGTTCAATGCCACCACAGAGCAGATGCTGTACAGTGTCACAGCAGCACAAAGCTGATTAAGAAATGCTGTTTGTCCTTGAAGAGGCTTCCCAGGTGGCACAGTGATAAAGAATCCACCTGCAAATACAGGAGACACAAGAGATGTGGGTTCGATCCCTGGGTTGGGAAGAACCCTTGGAGCAGGAAATGGCAACCCACTACAGTATTCTTGTCTGGAGAATCCTATGGACAGAGGAGCCTGGCAGGCCACAGTCCATGGGGTTAAAAAGAGTCGAACACGACTGAGTGACTTAGCACACACACACTTTGTCCTTGAGCAGCACAAAGTATGGTGGGGTGAGATGCCACCATATGAAGTTTAATGTGAAAAGGAGCGTGTGGGAGAAAGGGAGAGACTCGGGCAAAATCACTCTCTCCCTGGAGCAACAAAAGGGCATTTGGTAGATGCTGCAGAATATCAATGATGTTGAAAGGAGGAAATGGTCTCTGAATGTGTCTCATCCTGATACGCAGTATTTGGACTAGCAACTCAGGTTTCTCCCCAAAGTTCCTCCTTTTCAATGCCCTTCTCCTGGCCATATGTGCAGGTAACCTGCTAAGTGATAATATCCCTTTAACATGGTGTGACACTGGCTTTCCAACAGGCCTGCCCATCACCATCACCTGGGGAGCTTCAGTCAAACTTCAAGATCCCGAAGCCCCTACCTATCCATCCCAAGATCCCAATTCAGTAGGATGAAAGAGCTACCCCTTATTAGCATCTGCTTTGTTTCAGGATTGGATGTTCCCCAATTATCCTTTAACCACAGAGTCTGCCTTGTTGTGGGCGCTTGCAGAGAACAGCAAAGAGTGAACACCAGGGAGGGTCAAGGCCACCACTTGGTACAACCCCAGGGGGCGCCAGGCTTTTGGAATGCCTTGTGAGCATTGCCTCCTGTGCTGAGGTCTGGTAGACCAGGATCCCAAGAGACAGTGTGGATTGTAATCTAGGGGCTAAACTCTTTCCTGTATCATAAACTAATGCTACGCATTAGTCCTGAGAGGATTCAGATTGGTGAGATGCCGGGAGAGCCAGAGATACTGTCGCTCTGAGGTTGGAGCCACTTCTGAAGCCAGAGAGGAACTCACAGAATCCACCAAGCCACAGAGAGCAGGAGCTGGACCACTGGGCTAATGGGTCCTCTGGGAGCTCTGAGCCCTCGTGGGCCAAGCGTGCAGACCCTGCCCATCCTCCTCCGTCAGCATTTTGTGTCCACTGCACAGCTGCGGAGGGACGATGAATATTCATCCCTGGGCTGTGCTGGAGCCACTTGACTCTCTGCATATGCAAAATCAGAATTGACTCGGCCCCCGCAGGGAGGGAAGTTTCCCCCAAGAAAGCATCTGATAGAGTGGGCTGAACAGTTGAAAGGGGTGGGGAAGATAATGCTAGTGATGGAAAATGGGAGGAATCTTGCAGAAATGAGTTCCATTTCTGCACAGGCTTGCAAGATGCCATCCTAAGGGAAGAGACCTGTGGACTAAGGAGAGAAACACAGAGTTGCCCCAAAGACAGGTTAAGTAGAGCTCTGGCTCACCCTTCCCTTTGTCCTCTACCCTCTACCCTCAGGCAAAAAGAGGAAAGGCATTCAAAACCATGGGGTTGTGAAGAGTAGGACATGACTGAGCGACTTCACTTTCCCTTTTCACTTTCATGCACTGGAGAAGGAAATGGCAACCCACTCCAGTGTTTTTGCCTGGAGAATCCCAGGGCCAGAGGAGCCTGGTGGGCTGCCGTCTATGGGGTCGCACAGAGTCAGACACGACTGAAGCAACTTAGCAGCAGCAGCAGCAGCAGCTAGAAGCAATTAGAGGTAGATAATTATATCAATAGGGATCTTCCCTGTAGCTCAGTTGGTAAAGAGTCCGCTTACAATGCAGGAGACCTGGGTTCGATCCCTGGGTTGGGAAGATCCCCTGGAGAAGGGAATGGCTACCCACTCCAGTATTCTGGCCTGAAGAATCCCATGGATAGAGGAGCCTGGTGGGCTACAGTTTGTTGGGTCGCAAAGAGTCGGGCACAACTGAGCTACTAACACTAACAAACTATATCAACACAGCCACACATTCACAGCGGAAAAATACTGTTCCTCACCGAGTATCCACTATAGGCTAAGTGTTGTTTTTTTAGTCGCTAAGTTGTATCTGACTCTTTTGCAACCCTGTAGATGGTAGCCCACCCAGCTCCTCTTTGTATGAGGTTTCCCAGGCAAGAATACTGCAGGGGATTGCCATTTCCTTCTCCAGAGGATCTTCCCAACCCAAGGATGGAACCTGCATCTCCTGCATTGGCAGGCAGATTCCTTACTTCTGAGCTACCTGGGAAGCCCATATAGGCTAAGTAGTTTGCATTTTTATTTCATTTAATCCTTATAATGACCCTGCCAGGGCAGCTACCTTGTCTCCATTTCACAGATGAAGAAACTGAGGCTCAGAGAAGTTAGGTGTCTTTGTTGCAAAGTCATGTACCCAGGAAGAGGTGGATTCAGGATATGACTTCAGGTTTTTCCAGGTCTAAAGTCCATGTTCTTGCCTTACCAAGCTTCTGCCTCTTATGATCTTAAAAGAATCCCAGTATTTCAGAACATGTGGGTTAGACACTGGTTCACAGCATTCTGGAAGATAATCAGAGAAGACACCCTACCCAGACCAGCCTGGAAAGGCATCTGGGTTTCAACCATGCCTGAATTATGAAGGCTTTTAAAGAACGCTTTGCCTGTCAGCCCAAACTAAACTAGGCAGCCTCCTAAGGGGCAATTTGGGCTCCATCTTTTCTTAAAAGAAGCCCAGTCTCACATGAACAGGGGTCTTTTCTATAAGTGGTACCTACTGCTTCAGCACTTACCACTGGTCGGACAAGGGGTAAGCACATGGCTTGGAGGAAATTCTGTCCTTGCCACTATACTGCTGCTGCTGCTGCTGCTACTGACCCTCATTTTAACTCAAATGGGCAAGTAGAAGAACAGAGGGTTTCAACAGCTTGCTCAAAGCCATGCACTTAGAAAGCCCAGAGCTTGGATGTAAAACCTGGGGATCTGACCTTTCCCAATATGAGCCAGAATTATAGGATGGACAGCATAACATGTTATCCCAGAGCTCCGTGTATTCTAGGAGTTCAGACAGTGTTTACCATTCATGCCAACAGTCAGAACTGGAAGGGTCTGGGAGTTTACCAGTCCCCATCCCTGTGAACTGCTAGGGAGACTGAGGCCCAGCAAGGACCCGTGACTTGTCCACTGTTGTGCAGTGACTTAGTGCTAAGCTGATCCTATGGCTATAGACCAGATGTCTTGAATGTAGCACTTCTTACCCAGTCACATGCCAAATGCCAACTGATTATTCACTCTGCTATGATTAACTCCATTTTACAGATGAGGAAACTGAGGATGATTAAAGTTAAGGGGCTGGCCCAAGTTCACCCAGCTACTGAGTGTTGAAGTGTGGATTCAAACTCAGGCCTGAATGACTCTTCAAATGTGGGCTCATAACCACGAGGGGTGTCGGTGTGACTCTAGCAACGGGGGCACCTGGTGAGAGATGAGGACAGCCCCAAGGGTGCATCTCACTCTGCTGGGGTCTGTTCTGTCCTCGGAATGAACATCATGAGGTCCAGCGCATATGCACACATGTGAGCGCACACACACATGCATGCACGCGCACACACACATGGCTTCACTTGGTCTTTCTCCATTCTTCTCCTCCTCCAGAGCCCCAACAGGCTTTCCCACCCATTATCTCAAATGTACTCTGGGTTTGTACCCAGAAGCTTAATTTCACATCTGGCAGGAAGCAATTGCACAAAGTTGCTGAATCCTCCACCCCCTTAGGGGGTTCATCAAACCCCATCATCCCAGAAGTGTCAAAATATTTTCCATTCCCCAGCAAAAACAAAAGTAGCACAGAGTTGGAAAGTCCATAACAATAAAAACCCTAAAATCAAGCAGCTTGAAAATGAATTTCTCCTTCGGGGATCTATGGGGTTATAGGTTTTTCCCAAAGGGGATGTGATTGGCAAAACCCATGTAATCAGTACCTGACATCTACTAAGGTGAAGCTTTGGAAGAGGAAGCGCTCTAAAACCCACACCAGATGGAGAGGGCCGGTCGGCATGGTTTTATGAGCTCAGGGCAGGATGGGGCTGCAGAAAGATTGGGAAAAGATTTGCTGAGTGTCTTCTACTGCAAAATGTGTGTAAGTAGCATCACTGAATCCTTACAACACCCTAAAGTCTGATCCATTTTACCTATTTTATACGTGAGGATTCTGGACTAAGAGTCTAAAATTCAGATATTTTTGTCCTAGGTCTGCTACTAACTAGCTATGCAGCCTTAAATCAAACTATAGAAATCTAAATTGGGCTTTACAATCATCAGCTATTTCCTGAAATAGTAAGTACTCAGCCTATGTCTGGCTTGTCCTTGTTTAGTCAAAGTCATATCTGACTCTTTTGCAGCCACCAGGCTCCTCTGTCCATGGGATGTCCCAAGCAAGAATAATGGAGTGGGTTGCTATTTTCTTCTCCAGAGAATCTTCCCCACCCAGAGATCAAAACTTGTCCACTTCATTGACAGGCAGATTCTTTACCACTGAACCACCTGGGAAGCATTATGTCTGGCTGCCTTTCTGGATTTTTCCCCTGGCTGATGTTTTTAATTGATCATACTGCTCTTGCCCAGGAATCCTGGATGAAGTGTCAGAATCCTTCTCAATATAACTTTGTAGGTGACTGCATTGTATGCTTTGAAATTGGCACAGGAGATAAAATCTATTTGCCATTCTTGACCTAGGTCCAGTCTTTATGTTTAAGATGAGGCTTTTAAGCCTCAGAGAGGAGCAGTAACCTACTAAAATCACACAGCAAGTAAGAGACAGATCACAACTCAGGGCTTAGGACCCAAATACATTAGCCAGCAAAGACCCTCATAAAGAAAGTGATCCTACAAGCTCCCTGTGGCATCATGGCTCATTTTCATTATTTTTGACCAAGTAGATTTAAGTTCTGAAAACAGTGCCTTAGGCTCTTCCTTCCAAAATGCCCCTTCCAGCTGAGCAGCCAAGACGAACACGGTACCCAGCCAGTTAATGTGTGCCTGGCATGAGCACAAAACTAACATTTTATTTCCCTTCCATAGTATGTAATTTCTTTGGAAGTTGAAGTGTAATGAAATTGGTGTTTATTATAATTAATAAAAGCCCCATAACTTTAAATTGGGTCATAAATCTTGCAGGGAAATCCAATACTGCTAGAAGAGTCATTCCTTTCCCAGAAGGAGCTCTTCAGAGGAAAGAGGCAGCAGGCTCCCTCCTCCCGGAGGCTGGCTGCGCACACCGGGGCGGCTGGCTCTCTGCTGCCAATCTATTCAGGTCACAAGCAGAGCACGAGCAACTCGTGGCTCTGCAAATGGGAAAAATGTACCTTAGAGCTGCGCCTGTGTATCGGGCTCAAGTGCAAGCATTGCCTGCGTTATCAACCTAGCAGAGACTTAGCTTGAAAAATAAAACTGTGTTTTCTATGTGCCAGAACTGTGTTGGAGAGAAGGAAGATGCTTCTTCCTACCTACCCAAGGACACCACAGACGCTCATGGTCTGGTGGAGAAGGCATGCTTGTAAGCACGTATGTACAGTTTAGCATGGATTGTGCAGGTATAGGAGTATAGCGATAAAGTAGTGGACCTTGTCTTTGAAAGATGTAGAGAGTGATGGAGATTACTAAAAGGAGAGCAGATGGTGCTAAGAGGGCTTTAAAAACCAAGTAAAGCTTACCAGGGGGGCACAGATATTCCTCCTGTACATCATGCTCATTGCTGCCTCAGGGCCTTTGCACTTGCTGGTTGCTCTGCCCAGAATACTCATCCCAGATCTTTGAGTGGCAGGTACCTCCACCTTCAGAGTTCAGTTCAAATATTATTTCCATGAAAGGCCTTATCTCCCATCCTACTTCCAGTCTTTTGCTACCACCTTTTCTATTTTCCTTTACAAAGCTGGCTACTCTGTGAAGTTACTTTATTTCCTGGTTCAGTTCTGTTTCCCAAACGGCCAGTACAATGTGAATGCTGTCACAAGAAACTTGTCTAGTTTATTTGCTAATGTTGTCCTCATACCTAGAACAATTCCAGGCACAATTAATAAATATTCTAGGCAAAGATTCATGAAATTGCCTGGCTCATTAAAAGAAGCTTGTTTTGAAGCAGATTACAAAATTGCATGCAGTGTAAGAAGGGAAAAATAGTTTAAAGATGCCAAAGCAAAAGAAAAATGAGGGCAAAAAAATAAAATATCCACTGAATAGCTCCAAGGAAGGATGTGAGAGCAGAGAAATGCTTGATAGAGGGACTTACCTGGCAGTCCAGTGGTTAAGACTCCACGCTGCCACTGCAGGGGGCATGGGCTCGATCCCTGGTCCAGGAACTAAGATCCTACATGCTGGGTGGTATGGCTAAAAATTAAAAAGAAAGAAAGAAATGCCTAGAAGTCCTAATTTGTAGCAGGATATGTACTTAAAAGCCACCTTCTTCACGTTCCCCCTTGAGTTCTTTAGTTAAGTCTTCAAAGTTCATTAAAATAAATAAGCAAGTAAACAAAAACTCACCAAGCCAGGAGTGGGGTCAGTGTATGCATTTCATAGGCCTTAACATCTTGCTGGAGGTTGGTAGCAAATTTGGTTTTGTGCTTCCTAATAGCCAGAACATGAAGGAAAATGGAATTTATTAACTTTCAAACCTCAGTGTCTGCAATAAACCCAAGGCCATTGCTTAAGAGAAGCTCAGGTTTTCCTGGACCTGAAACCTGAAAGCAGTTTTCCCCATTGCTCCTCAGAAGGGGAAAATGTTATGGCATGGTGTACTCAAGAGCATCCTTTAAGTGCTCTTAAAGGATCTTTCCTTATAGCAGGCCAAAATGCAACTTGGTAAAAATCTTTCAACAAGCATTCAAAACCATGCCATTTAAGCTCACTTCTAATGGGCTGACAAGGATGAGATGGAGAGCATCTTAGAGAATGGAATATATTTAGGCACTCCGTGGTTGCATGCATATATATTTACAATTGTTATATCTTCTTCATGATTTGACCCCTTTATCATTATATAATGACCTTTGTCTCTTATCATAGTTTTTGACATAAAGTCCATTTTGTCTGATATAAGTGTAGACACTCCTGCTCTCTTTTGGCTTTTATTCCCACTGAATCTATTTTTCATTTCTTCTCTTTGAGCCTATGTATATCCTTGAAGCTGAAGTGAGTCTCTTGTAGTGAACATATAGTTGGGTCTTGTTTTTTAATACCTTCAGCAAGGCTGTGCCTTTTAACTGCAGAATTTACATTTAGACTAAAAATCAATACATAAGGGTGTGTGATGCCCTTTTATTATTTCCTGACTATTTCATAGTTCTCTTCTTGCTCTCTTCCTCTCTGGATGTCTTCCTTTGTGAATCAATGATTTTCCAAAGTGGTGTGCTATAATACTTCTTTTTTTGCTTTGTGGTTACCACGAGGTTTACATAACACATCTCACTGATATAACAGCCTATATTATTGGATTGGCCAAAGAGTTCATTCAGGTTAAGGTATAATGGAAAAACCTGAACGATCTCTTTGGACAACCCAATAAGTTGATACCAACTTCAGTTGTGTGCAGAAACTGTACCTTTTTACACCCCAGTCACATTTTATGTTTATGATTTCAGATTTGCCTTATTATATTATATATACACTGCCAAATTATTATAATTATTTTAAATACCTTTGTCCTTTAACCTTTATCCTTGTGTTATGTAGTTAATACATGGCTGCATTACAGTATTAGAGTATTCTGGATTTGACTATAAACTTAGTTTCCACCTATGCTTTACATTTTCATGTTATTAACCAGCATCATTTCAACTCAGCTTAAAGAACTCTGTTCAGTATTTCTTGTAAGGAAGGGCTAATGGTGATGAATTCCCTCACATTTTGTTTGTTTGGGAAAGGCTTTTTCAGTTCATTTCTGGAGGACAGCGTGCTGGGTAAAGTAGTCATGTTTGGCAGACTTTTTTCTTTCAGCATTTTGAATGTATCATTCCACTCTCTCCTCACCTGCAAGGTTTCTGCTGAGAAAGTGAAAGTGAAGCCACTCAGTCGTGTCTGAATCTTTGCGACCCCATGGACTGTAGCCCACAACACTCCTCTGTCCATGGGATTTTCCAGGCAAGAGTACTGGAGTGGGTTGCCATTTCCTTCTCCAGAGGATCTTCCCAACCCAGGGATCGAACCCAGGTCTCCCACATTGTAAGCAAGACACTTTACTGTCTGAGCCACCAGGGAAGTCCAAGAAAGCCACTGATAACCTCATGAGGGTTGCCTTGTGGTGAGATATTTTTTCTCTTGCTACTTTAAAAAATTCTTTCTTTGATTTTAGACCATTTTATGATAATATGCTTCATAGGATAGCATTTGGGGTGAAAATTTTTCGGGAGACTCTATGAGCCTCATGAACTCACATATCCAAATCTCTCCCCAGATTAGGGTAGTTCTCAGCCATTACTTCTTTAAGTAAACTTCCTCCCCCTTTATCCCTCTCTTCTTCTGGGAGTCCAGTAATGCAAGGGAAATAGATTATTTCCCTTAATGGTATCTCATAATTCAGGAAGATGTTCTTCACTCTTTTTTATTTTTTTTATTCTTTTTGATCTTCTGAATGGATAAGTGCAGCTGACCTGCCTTCTAGTTTGCTAATTATTTTCCTTCTGCTTGAGTCTACTGTTGAAACTCTCTCATAAATTCTCCAAATAGACAAAACATGGAAATAACCAAGTGTCCATTAATATGTGGGCATCCCCAGTGGCTCAGATAGTAAAGAATCTGCCTGCATTGCAGGAAACCTGTGTTCGAAACCTGGGTTGGGAAGATACCCTGGATTAGGAAATAGCAACCCACTCCAGTATTCTTCCCTGGAGAACCCCATGGACAGAAGAGCCTGGAGGGCTACAGTGCATGGGATTGCAAAGAGTGAATAGGGAAAGTTCACAAAGAGAAGAGGATCCTGCCTTTTGCAATAGCACGGGTAGACCTTAAGGGCATTAAGGTAATTGAACTGAGTCACACAGAGATTTGCATGTAAAATCTTTTTAAAAAAGCTAAATTCATAATGGATGTGAGAGCTGGACTGTGAAGAAGGCTGAGCGCCGAAGAATTGATGCTTTTGAACTGTGGTGTTGGAGAAGACTCTTGAGAGTCCCTTGGACTGCAAGAAGATCCAACCAGTCCATTCTGAAGGAGATCAATCCTGGAATTTCTTTGGAAGGAATGATGCTAAAGCTGAAACTCCAGTATTTTGGCCACCTCATGCGAAGAGTTGACTCATTAGAGAAGACTCTGATGCTGGGAGGGATTGGGGGCAGGAGGAGAAGGGGACGACAGAGGATGAGATGGCTGGATGGCATCACTGACTTGATGGGTGTGAGTCTGAGTGACCTCCGGGAGCTGGTGATGGACAGGGAGGCCTGGCGTGCTGCGGTTCATGGGGTCGCAAAGAGTCGGACACGACTGAGCGACTGATCTGATCTGAAATTCATAAAAACAGAGAGAGAAATTGTGGTTGCCAGGGCCTAGGGGTTGGTGGGGATGGGAGAAATCTTGATCAAAGGGTACAAAATCAAATTTTAAGATGAATACATTCTGGGGATCTTATGTACAGTATGCTAACAATAGTTAGCAATACTGTATCCAATATTTTAAAGTTGCTAAGGAGTTAAATGTGCTCACCACATACACACACAAGCACACACACACACACACAAAGTAAATGTGACATGATGGAGGTATTAACTAACATTATTGTAGTCATTTCACAGTAACATGTGTATCAAGGCAACACATCGCATACCTTAAACTTACAACGTTATGGGTCAATTCTATCTCAACAAAGCTGAAGGGGGAGAAGAAATGGAAAGACTGTATGCCTTTCAGACAGTCTTCTGTTTCTCCCAAGTGAGTTTTCAGAAAGACTAGGATGTAAGGAGAGCAGACTGGTCTTTCCCTCCGAAAGTGCCCGGGGATGTGCTCTGGTGCCCATGGGGAGCAGTTCCCTCTGTTCAGCCCTGCTCAGGATAGGACTGGCACCTGCCTTGGATGACTAAGGATTATGAAGGAATCTGGCCACCCCACCTCTCCACTGGACAGGGCTGAGTTTCTCCTTTAATAAATTCTCTGCTTTGCTCTATGTGCATATGGATCATCAGGGTCCCAAAGCTGGAGACCTAAAATCAGCATTTTTCAGAGGAGGGAACCCAAGAATCCCCATATCAGACTACCTGAGGCACTGGTGCAAACAAAGACCCCCGTGCCCTGGACCTGTGCATACGTGCTAAGTCGCTTTGGTCATGTCCAACTCTTTGTGACCCCATGGACTGTAGCCTGCCTCTGGCTCCTCTGTCCATGGAATTCTCCAGGCAAGAATACTAAAGTGGTTGCTGGGACCTCCTCCAGGGTGCCCTGGACCTACGCAGTGAACCGGTTGGAGTGGGTCCAAAGAAACTGCGTATCTAACAAGCTTCCAGGTTATTCAGCTGAAATAGTTCTGACCTAAAGGTCAATGTCAACAATCAGTTTTGTTTTGTTTTGTTTTGTTTTTCCTTTTAATGACCCCTGGCACTCAGATGTGTGTTGACAGTTCAAAAAGCACTTTCCCCACCAAACTCTTTCAAGCCCGCAGGGAGTCCTTGTAAAGATTGGAAAGTGGGTTCTCCCATTGGATGGTTGGATAAGTGAGAATCGATGTGTTTAGATGTCTTTCCTCCAGAAAATATTCAGCTCTGGGCTGTGGCCAGCTCCTCAGAAACAGCACTACTGGTGTTTCAGGCTCAGGCTCTGGAGATGACTGTCTGGGTCCAGTTTCTGACTCTCCACTCATTGGCTGGTAAACCTGGGGAAGTTCTTTCCTGGACCTCCTCCACTTCTTCATCTGCATGCTGTAAGCACAGGGGTTCTTGAGGAGCAAGTGGAAGATGGTTCTGAAAGCACTTAGCGCCACGGTAGCTTATGGTATAAGCACACGATGAATGTTGGTTAACAGCATTATCTCACATCCCGGGTATTGGATAGAATTCAGCTGCAATAGAAGACATTGGCAAGGCTTGTGAGGAAATGCAGATGACGTACACAGTTTGAGTGTTTACCCCAGTACCATTTGGAGGAATACAGGCAGAACAGGTGTTAGGTGTGGTTATACCAGACCCTAGGGTCAGCCAGTGGAGAGCTACCTCTGCCCACCCTGTGCCCAGCAGAAGACATCATTCTGATGCCTGAATCTATTAATAATGACCTCCTGAACTCTTTTGCATACCTCTTGCGCAGAATGTTCTCTCCCTGGGGAAGCCAGACAAAGCCAACCTTTTAACTGTCCATGTCCAATAGGACTTTTTGCAATGACGGAATCTTCTAAACCCACACTGTCCAATATGGTAGCCACGAGCCACAGGTGGCCATTGGACACTTGAAATGTAGCTAAGTGAGACCGAGGAACTGAATTTTACTTTAAAATATTAATTTTAAATTTAAATAGCCACTTGTGGCTCATGTCCACCATATTGGACAATGCATCTTCAGATGGAGAAATATGAGCTCCATTTCATGGTCTTCCCAGGTGGCTCAGTGGAAAAGAATCTGCCTGCCAAGCAGGAGACACAGGTTCAATTCCTGAATCTGAAAGATTCCCTGGAGAAGGAAATGGCAACCCACTGTAGTATCCTTGCCTGGGAAATCCCATGGAAAGAAGAGCCTAGAGGGCTACAGTCCTTGGGGTTGCAAAAGAGTTAGACACAACTTAGGGGACATGACTTAGACAGACTTAGGAAGATGTGATGAGTTGAATTCTAAAGGAGGAAGAGTTAAGTGGATAAAGAAGAGGAGGGTAACAACAGTCAAGGGAGGTGGCCTCACCATGGGCTGAGTCCAGCTCTAGGCAAATGATGAAAGAAGGTTATGATTGTTTGGGGGACATTACCCTTTTCCCATCCCCTTTTTCTGATTTGCATTATGGTGGCAGTGCTGGTGAGCTCCTGGAGGAGTGGGTTCTAACATTCTGAATTCTGATCTTTGCATCCTCAGAGTTTAGCATAGAGCCGATCACCTGATGTTCATTAACTCAGGCTGAGTCTAGCTACCTCTTCCCTCATCTGTCGGGCTTGTCACATCCATGCTGTAGTGAGGACTGATTACCTGTTCCAAGGTGCCCAGCCTAACAATGGGCACTAATGAAGATTTTAAAGACAGGTGTGAAAATCTGATTGAAAAGGCAGACGTAGGCAAAGAATTGCAACTCATATTAGTATTATCTCTGTAAGAAGCCAGACTGCCTTCTCATTGTGGAAAGGAGACTTTTTTTTTTTTTCTAACTGAGAGAATTGTTTGCCATGGGTTAAATTAAACTCATGTTCCAATATAAAATGCAACATAATTCAAGTCAATGTTAATAATGATAGAATCTTAAGAATTCTCTTTCACAGTAAATTACCTCTGAGATTGCAGGTACTCCTTATCAAAAGTAAATTCAATATAATACTAAACATGCAGAAGTGATAAATTATGGAGAGAATTCACTTTCCATCATTTGGTGCTTCTTAGTTTTGAGTTTCAAGTAGCAACTGTGACTTTAGAGAAGTTATTTCCTATCTCTGGGCTTCACGTTCCTCATCTGAAAAATAAGGGGATATTGAACCAGATGCTCTCCAAGGAGCCTCCCAGCTCTGAAAATTTATCAGTCTCAGATTCCATGAAACTGATCCATTTGGCCTTTCGTTCTCCAGCGCCCTTGCCGCAAGAGAGGAACCTGCTAATTTAATAGACTGAGTGGGTTCCCAGGACAAAGCTGCCAGGAGGAGGTCCCCTCCCATCCCGTCTTTACTCAGGACACACTTGTACTCAGCAACATGAACTTGCAGCTGCTGCATCTATTCTTGAGGTTTGGGCAGAAGGGGAAGAAGAATAAGACCTTCTGTGTCCGTCTTCTTTGCCCATACAGAGATCTCCTGCCCCATCCATGCTGGGACTGGTTGTGACAGAGAACCCCTCCTCCAAAGAGAGCAATGGCTTCAGAGAAGGGCTTTTCTCCCTCCACCCTTAGCCTGCAGCCCCCTCCACTCACTCACCCCCATATTTAATGATCTCCAAACCTCTATCTGGCATGCTCTCAGAACTGCAGTTCAGGGAGGTTAATTGTACTTTAATTGGCTTTTTATCCAGGGGCACCTACATTGTCACTTGCTTGAGGACAGATGACTAACACCCGTAGTCCCTCCATGCCTCCAGAGCTCTTTCATCCACACCCTACTTCCCTCCACCCTCAGCACCACACTTCAACACGTCTCTCCCCTTCTGGTCCATGAAGTCCTGATGTTCCATGTGGCCAGCAATTCTCTTTTTGTCCTTGCCTCTGGAAATCCCAGTTCCTGGAGCCCTAACTGGGATACAGGATTGGTGGGGTAGGGTTAGGAGGGAAAATGGATCTCAAGGCTTGTGTTAAGGAAATCTTGGGATCTTATGATGCAAAGGGACCATGCAGGAGGTAGGGCCGCCAACTTCACCTTCTGGTCATGTGAGCCTGCAGTCCTCACACTTGCTGTGAGGGACTTTGGCCCTCACTTTCCCACCCGTCCTGACCTCTGTCTTGACTTCCATCCTCTGCTTTTTCAATCCCCTTCCTCTTCTTTATCCAGTTAACTCTTCCTCCTTTAGAATTCAACTCATCACATCTTCCTATAATCCTTCTCTGACTTCCCAACAGTTGTATCATTTCATGTATCTATATGTCTGTATTAACATGACAGTCTCTAAGTCCATTCATGCTGCTTTGCAATGTGAATATGCCTTCAGGTCACCTGAAGATCTTGTTAAAAATGCAGATTCTGCTTCAGAAAAGCTGAAGTGAAGACTGAGAATCTGCCTATCTAGCCAATGATGCCAAAATTGCTGTTTCAGGAAGGATACTTCAAGTATTAATAGTAACAATTTACTCCATTTCTTGTAGAAAGAGCAATACTTTTTAGTTAGAAGTCTCAAAACCAAAGTTTTTGAGTCTAACCAGAGTTAGACTCCAGCCCAAATCTACTGTTCTACCAGTAGAACAGTTCTACTGTTTTACCATAGGCATAAGCTTACTTTATTTTCCTTCTTAAAGCCTTGGATTGTTTGTCTGTAAAACTGAAGCAGTGTTCTGCACCCTCATGGATATGTGTGTGTGTATGTGTGTGTGTGAATGAGGATTCCATATTGAACATAGAAGATACTTTCAGGCTCATAATAGGTCTTCAATACCAAGCTGTTTTTTCCCTTCTAAATGGAACTGGTTTCCAGATTCACCATTTACTCTGTCTGATAAGTCAGACTTCTGTTCCTCCATAGTCAGAGCCCCTCTCTGGAAGACAGTTTTATTCCTGCCCCTGACATCAGAAGTGGCCCCTTGCCTTCCCTTGACCACTGAGATGTGAATAGGAGCAGGTGAATCGCTATGAAGCTAAAACTTTAAGGGTTAGTGTGTCTTCATCCATCTTCCATGAGACTGTCAGTAATGGAGCAAGGGTTGCTCCTTCAGCCAGGGTCCCAAAGTAAAGATGACATGCAGTTGAGCTCCAATCAGCCTGCAAGGAGAAAAACGTAAATTCTGAGAAACAAACCTTTGTTTCTGAAAGATTTGGGGGATTGTTTATTACTGAAACATAACTGGATTATTCTGACCGATAAATGCTACTGCACATGAATTGCCTTCCTGTCTTGCCTTCTACCTTAGACAAGGTACTGAGATGGTCACTGAGATTGCATGAATGAATGTGACAGCAGAGATGTCCTCCAAGCTTGCAGAGTTTAGGGAAGGAGCCAGAAATGTGAATTTCCAAAGATAACATACAAATAACTTCATTTAATTTATAGGTTTATAGTGCGGGTGCTTCTGGACTACAGAAGGCAGATTAGTGAATCCTTCCCAAGAAATTCAGAAAGAGTTCATGGAGGAAGGAGAATTTGAGCTAGGTTTTGAAAAATGACCTTTTTTAAAGCCTTGTTATTTTATATTACTTTATTTTACAGGATTTTTGTATTATTTATTTTTATGTTATATTTTATCTTATATTGGAGTATAGCTGATGAACAATGCTGTGATAGTTTCAGCCGCACAGCAGAGCAGCTCAGTCATACATATATATGTATCCGTGCATGCATTCTAAGTCACTTCAGTCATGTCCAACTTTTGGGCACCCAAGGACTGTAGCCCCCTAGGTTCCCATGTCCGTGGGATTCTCCAGGCAAGAATACTGGAGGGGGTTGCCATGCCCTCTTCCAGAGGATCTTCCCCACCCTGGGCATGGATCTGCATCCCTTATGTCTCCTGCATTGCCAGGTGGATTCTTTACCACTAGCACCACTGAAACTCCCCTCCCATCCAGGCTGCCACGTAACATTGAGTTCCCTGTGCTGAGCAGTAGGTACGTGTGATTATTTTAAATATGGTAGTGTGTACACGTCTATCTCAAACCTCCTAACTATCCCTTACCCCCATCCTTCCCCATTGGCAACCCTATGTTTGTTCTCTAGGCATGTGAGTCTGTTTTTGTCTTGTAAATAAGTTCATTTTTATCATTTCTTTTTAGATCCCACATATAAGGGGTGTCATAAGATATTTCTCCCTCTGTATCTGATTTACTTCACTGAGCATGACAATGTCTAAGTCCAATGATGGTGCTGCAGAGAGCATTATTTCATTCTTTTTAATGGCTGGGTAATATCCCACTGTATATATTTATACCACTTCTTTACCCATTCCTCTGAAAAGTGATCTTTTAATAAGACATCATAGTACATAGAACACGGTACCCAGAACAGTGTATTTTTGAATCAGAATGTGAATTCTTGACTCTAGCGCTCACTTGCTGTGTGACCTCAAGCAAGACATATTACTTTCCTCTTTTGCAATAGAGGGCTAATGATGCGTCTCAGCACTGGGGTGGGAGGGGTGCTTAAATAAAATAGTCTATGTTTAATTATTGCTTTATATGCATAGTTTGTACAACAGACACAATAATATGTAATAGAATAAGCCTATTTTGTAATGGGGCAGATAGTTATACCTGCTTTCATTTTGAAGACTTCCTTTATTCTAGTACCGTGCTTTGTACTTTATACATATCATGACATTTAAGCCCTTCAAAATTCTGTGTAGTAGGTATGACTGTTATCCCTGTTTGACAGAGAAGAAAATTGACTTCAAATGATTCAGTAACTTACTTAAGTACAGAGAGCAGGAATTGGGCATAGGAAGTGTTGACTCCACACCGTGTTCCTAATCATCCATCCACAGTCCTGCTTCCCTGGGTGGAAGGAGTGACCTGAAACTCTGCTGTGTGTGATGAAGCTCTTAAGGTGGGAACAAGGGTAAAATGGATGGGATGGGAAGCAGTTTTGAAGTTTTTCATCCTGGGATTACAGTACAGGTTGGGATGATAAAATCTTTGAGGATGCTCTCACCACAGCACTGCATTCCCATGCTATATACCTTTTATAACCACATAGGTAACGATCATACTCTCTTCACTCAATACAGCATATATCAAATATAGGCAAGGCCTCCAGAGAAATACAGAAATGAACAAGACCTGCTCTAGGCTTAGGAGTTTGATTGTATTCTTGGGGCTTTAGGGAATCATTGGTTTTGAAGAGGCAAAGAGAAGAGCGAATCTGCGCTTTGTAAGGGGAGAGCTGTCACTGTTGTGGGAGATACACTGAAGATGGAAGACCCTGCCTGCAGGGAGGCCAGGTAGGAAGCTAAAGGGATAGTGTTAGATCGGTAGAGTTAGAAAGGAAGAACCTAATACTAGAGACGCTCCAAGGATGGGATTCCCAGGCGTTCATAATGCTGGGAGAGGGGATGGGGGGAGGAGGCCCCAAGTGACGTCAAGGTTTGCAATCTGCAGGGATGAGAAGGGGAGGGCTATTTACAGGGGTCTGAGCAGGGGGTAGGGAAGCACTGGCTCTGGAGAAGCATCCCAGGGACAAAACACTATAGGGAGTTCTTGCTACCCCTGGGCGTGGAGGAGCAAGGCAAAGATCCAGCACTACAGACCCAGGGAGGAGCTGTCACCTTAGAACTCAGCCCCTTCTAGTACTGAGCAAGGCTAGGAGGAAGCAGAGAGGATGTGGGAGTGAACATCCTGACCTTCCTTCCAGCCTTTTTTTTTTTTTTTTTAAATGTATGTATTTATTTATTGCCACTTTATTTATTTCTTAACTTTGCTTTACAGAATTTTGTTGTTTTCTGTCAAACATCAACAAGAATCAGCCATAGGTATACATATGTCCTCTCCTGCCCATCTCCCTCCCATCTCCCTCCCCATCCTACCCTTCTAGATTATCACAGAGCCCTGTTTGAGTTCATCGGTACCATCTTTCTAGATTCCATATATATGCATCAGTATATGATCTTTATATTTCTCTTTCTGACTTACTTCACTCTGCATAATGCTCTCGGTTTGTCCACCTCATTAGGACTGACTCAAATGTGTTCCTTTTTATGGCTGAGTGATATTCCTTTGTATATGTGTACCACAGCTTCTTTATGCATTCATCTGTTGAGGGACATCTAGATTGCTTCCATGTTTTAGTTATTATAGAATGATAGTTCTGCAATGAACATTGGGGTACGTGCCTTCTTCAATTTTGGTTTCCTCAGGGTATATGCCTAGGAGAGGGGTTGATAGGTCATATGGTGGTTTTATCCCTATTTTTTTTTTTTTTTAAGGACTCTCCATACCATCTTCCCTAGTGGCTGTATCAATTTACATTCCCATGAGCAATGCAAGAGGGTTCCCTTTTCTCCACACCCTCACCATTAATGTATTTATTTTTAACTGAAGAATAATTGCTTTACAGAATTGTGTTGGTTTCTCCCAAACATCAACATGAATCAGTCATAGATATACATATGACATATGTCCCCTCCTTCCAGCCTTTTAACCTCCCATTGACCACACCCAGCCTTCGGCCAGAGGGCAAGGGAGCCTAGATGGCATGGTGCATAGAAGTCAGCCTCCTGATGCCCAAAGTAAGACCCCTCTCAAAAAAAAAGGCAGATAGATGACTGATATGCAGTCGTGAAGAAAGAATACCCAGATCAGTGCTCAGGCAGAGAGATAGTCGTGTGGTTACTCACTGGGCTCTGGATTTCCTGGATTTGAATCCTAAGCCTTGAACTTACTAATGTGACCGAGGGCAAGTTAATTCAGTTTTCTCATCTGAAAGAAAAGACGTTTAATTGTTGTAAGATAGACCATGGAACACAAGTACTAAATGCATGTGAGCTTTGTTCTGTTTTTCGTTCTCTGTTTTACAGAATGAATGGTACATCCACTATCGCAGGGAATTCAGAGAGGTACTTGTTGGATGTAGGGGCAAGGGAAGTGCTGTCTTGAGTCTGGTTCTTATGGAGTCCGTGGCTCTTGTGGACTGTTCATGGGGAGATAGCCAGCAGGCAAACTGACGTGTGTGTGGGGCTGAGAAGAAAACTCCTGGGGCTAGAAAGGATTCAGGACTCATCTGTGTGGCAGTGATGGTTCTTAAGACAGACCAATGGAGGAACTGTCCAGGGAAAATCTGTGGGAGGGAAGGGTTTGCAAGCTTTCTGGATTTTGTGAGGCTACTGATCTGTTTGCTCTGACTTAATCCTCCCATTGCAATGAAACAAGTTAACACTCTACCTGGTTCCTCCTAGGTACAAATTCTGCTATGTATTAAATGATTAAACAGACCCAGAGGCAAAGTCTGCAATCTTTGTATGGAGCGAAGCCAACTGGTCTACTTGTTTCATTCATTCACCAGAATTTTATTCAGTATGTAGATGCAGGACATCAGACAAGAAGACAGGAGAAAGGAGTAAAAATAAGCAATAAATGCCCTTGGCCTCCTAGTAGCTGTTATCTGTTTTAATATGTTGAGAAATGCTTTACCATTTACTGTGGCAAAGCACACACTGCTGGGTTTTTGTGAGCTGAGAAATAATGCTGAGCTTCGCTCCCTAGATCAGAAAAGCAGAGCAAACATAAATTTGATGTGGAACTCAGATCCCAACCTCAACACATGGACTACTGGATAACAGCAGTGTTTCCAGGGAAGCTGCAGTTCTCAGAGAGGTATATAGTGAGTCAATTCTGCAGAATCATTGAGTATCACGTGGCCTTTGGATAACAGTTTATCTGTGGGGCTAGGCTGGACTGCTCTACTCCTTTGCTCATCCAACTGAGAAGCAGACCTGGTTCAGGTTCCAGGTTCAAGGACAGCTGGACTATGAGCTCTGCTTAGATGGAGACTGCCTGTTTCACACAACCCTCCCCCCATGGTGTTCCCTGTGCCTAGCACGGTGATGGTCATCCAGGAGGTGCTCAACAAATAGCTGTCAAATGAATGAAGATATAGGGAATTTAAGACAGGATAGTTAAGAAAACATAACATTTATTGGAAAATGGGCTTTACCATGCATTCATTGAGCTTCAAGACCTTGGGCATCTTACTTCACCTCCGAGTGATTCACTGTCCTCATCTAGGAAATGGAGATGGTCGTTATTCTCCTTGTAGAGTTGTCAAAAGCATTGAAATCGTACAATAACATGCTGGTCCTTGATCAGTGAAGAGGAAGTTAAAAAATATAAATTAAGGCACTCAGGATTCTTATTATTGTCTACTAGGTTTAGTTTTAAAACATTTGGTTAGTCACAGATGTCCTGGTTTGAATGGGATCCACAAAGTCTTGTTTCCTAACCTCGTCAGATACAGAGTGACCTGGTGCCCCTAGGCACCCGCGGTGGCACAGTCCCAAGGGCCTTCCCAGGTGGGAGACTCCACGTGGGGGGCTCCACGGCTGCCTCCTCTCTGTGTGTGACTCCTCAAGGAGTGGAGTGAGTACGTCTCCTGATTTGTTTTCCTCCCACCGTGATCCCGTGAGTTATGGAAGATCATAACATGAGTTCCATTTTACTCATGAAAACAGTTACAAAGACATAAAAGTAACACAGCCAGTAAGGACCACGGAGAGACCTGGAATCAAAGTCTTTGGCATCTTGGTTCCATATCCCTTTGATGAAAATGTTCCTACTGCTCAAATGGGCCCATTTTCTTTTTCATTTTTGGTCAAACCACATGGCATGGAAGATCTTAATTCCCCCACCAGAGATCGATCCCATACCCTCTGCACTGGAGATCCAGAGTCTTCATCACTGGACTGCCAGGGAAGTCCCTAGGCCCATTTTTTAATTCTTTATTTTGTATTTTAAATATGTCTGATATGAAATGCCCCCTCTCTTTTCTAAAAAAAAAAAAAAAAGACTACAATTGAGAAATTTTCTTAATTTATACATTTTTCTCCCCCTCCTTTTTTTTTTTTTTTTTTTAGTGATAATCAATAAGGCTTCATTGCTCTTCACTGGACTTAAGAGATGGCCACTGAGTGGTGTTATAAAAACTGGGATTGAACCACTCTTTGGCCCCTTTGCCCTCTCAAGGGGATTATTCTTAAAGAAAAGCACCATCCAGTTCATCGTTTTCCTGTGGGCTGGATTCCTTTGGCTGGAGTGAGACGTAGTGGCCAAGAGTTGAAATGCAGCCTCATTCGTTAAGCATTTTAGTACACAGCTGGGGGTCAGGAATCAGGGAGGGCAGGACCAGGACAGGAAAGGGGTCTGGGGGGGAAGCAAGAAAGTGACTAACCCAAGACAGCGTCCTGAAGGCCTGGGTGAGTGAGTGCGTATTGAGTAAAGGAGACACAAGATCCTGGCTATGGGCTTAGAATTCTGCTGGGAGGGGCAGCCTAAGTCATTCTCAATACGGTTTCTCTTCATTTGTCCTTTTCTCTCTCTTTTGGGATGTCTTTCGTCTTGAGCCATTATTGCCAAAGGAAAGAAAGTGAAAGTGAGGTTGCTCAGTCGTGTCCAACTCTTTGCAACCCCATGGACTATAGCCCACCAGGCTGTTCCATCCATGGAATTCTCCAGGCAAGAATACTGGAGTGGGTTGCCATTTCCTTCTCCAAGGGATCTTCCCAACCTGCGGATCGAACCCAGGTCTCCCACTCTGCAGGCAGACGCTTTACCATCTGAGCTACCAGGGAAGCCCATTGCCAAAGCAATCACATACTTTATATGCCCTTATGTACATGGTGATGAGAAATACCTGTGGTGAGAGAACCATGGGCTGGTGATCGTGGAGAAATGAGCCAAGAGCACTCTGGAAATCTCTGTTTCCTCTCAGAAATATTTCTATTTGTAAAAATCATAGTAATAATTGAAAGTCCAACTTCCTCAGAGCCTTCGTTTCCTATTTTCTCTATTTTCATTTACCCAACAAATATTTACTAAGCATGTACTACGGGACTAGTGCTGTTAGGTGGTGGAGAATATAACAGATATTGGCTCAGGCATGCAGTCCCTGCCCTCTTGGAGTTCAAAGACTGACTGTCACCAGAGTTTGACATAGGTTAAGAGGGAGGGAGACAGTTATTTTTTTTTTTTTTATTGAAGTGTATTTAATTCCCAATGTTATGCTAGTTTCAGATGCACAACAAAGTGATTCAGTTATATTCTTTTTCAGATTCTTTTCCATTGTAGGTTATTACAAGATACTGAATATGGTTCTCGGGTGCTCTGAAACTAAATTCTTTTTGGTTATCTATTTTATACATAGTAGTGTGTATCAATTAATCCCAAAGTCCTAATTTATACCTTCCCACTTTCCCCTTTGGTAACCATAAGCTTGTTTTCTATGTTTATGAGTACATTCTGTTTTGTACATGAGTTTATTTGAATTGTTTTTTTGTATTTTTTTAGATTCCACATATAAAAGATTGTTGTTGCTGTTCAGTCGCCCAGTCTTGTCTGACTCTTTGTGGCCTCAAGGCCTGCAGCACGCCAGGCCTCCCTGTCCCTCACCATCTCCCAAAGTTTGCCCAAGTTCATGTCTATTGCATCAGTGATGCCATCCAACCATCTCATCCCCTGACACCCTCTTATTCTGCCCTCAGTCTTTGCCAGCATCAGGGACTTTTCTAATGACTCAGCTGTTTACATCAGATGACCAAAATACTGGAGCTTCAGCTTCAGCATCGGTCCTTCCAATGAGTATTCAGAGTTGATTTCCCTTACGATTGACTGGTTATATCTCCTCTCTGTTCCAGGGACTTTCAGAAGTCTTCTCCAGCACCATAGTTCAAAGGCATCAATTCTTTGGTGCTCTGCCTTCTTTATGGTCCAGCTCTCACAACCATATGTGACCACTGGGAAGACCATAGCCTTGACAATATGACCTTTGTCAGTGGAGCAATATCTCTGTTCTTCAACCCACTTCCTAGGTTTGTCATAGCTTTCCTGCCAAGAAGCAATCATCTTCTGATCTCATGGCTGCAGTCACCATCTGCAGTGATTTTAGAGCCCAAGAAGAGGAAATGGTCACTGCTTCCACCTTTCCCCCTTCTATTTGCAATGCTATGATCTTAGTTTTTTAAGATTTAGTTTTAAGCTGGCTCTTTCACTCTCCTCCTATCTATATAAGTGATATCATATACCTGTCTCTTTCTGGCTGACTTCAGTTACTATGATAATCTCTAGGTCCATCCATGTAGCTGTAAATGGCATTATTGTTTTATTATTGAGTGATATCCCATTGTATTATATATATATACATTATATATATATATACATATATATGTGTATATATATATATATACACACACACACACTGCATCTTCTTTATCCATTCATCTGTCAGTGGACACTTAGGTTGCTTCTGTGTCTTGGCGACTGTGAATAGTGCTGCTATGGGAGTGTGCATATCTTTTCATATGATGGTTTTCTCCAGGTATAGTCCCAGGAGAGGGATTTCTGGATCACAGAGTAATTCTATTTTCAAATTTTTAAGAAGCTTCCATAATGTTTTCCATAGGGACTTCTGTTTTTCCTAAGGGACTTAGTATGCACTTGCGTGCTAAGTAGCTTCAGTTGTGTCTGACTCTTTGCAACCCCACGGACTGTAGCCCACCAGACTCATCTGTCCATGGCCATTCTACAGGCAAGAATACTAGAGTGGGTTGCCATTTCCTACTCCAGGAGATCTTCCTGATGCAGGAATCAAACTCACACCTCTTATGTCTCCTGCATTGGCAAGCAGGTTCTTTGCAACTAGTGCCGCCTGGGAAGCCCTGTGTTCCATAGGGAAGGGCAGTTATTTTTAACAAGACTGGAGCACCCCTGGGAAGAAGGGGCAAGACTAGTGACAGGTGTGCTCCCTGGTAAGACAGGGAGAATAAGCTGTCCAAAGAGCGTGTGCTGGGACTTTCCTGACAGTCCAGTGGTTGAAACTCCACACACACTTCTTTTGCAAGGGGCATGGGGTTCAATCCCTGGTCAGGGGACTAAGATCCCACCTGCTGTGCCACACAGATCAAAACTATATATATATATAATCTGAAATTAAAAAGCAAAAACAAAAAACAAAACAAAGAGTGTATGCGGACTAGCAGTAGATGACTGTCACCAGAGGGAACTTCAGGCAGTGGGGAGCAAGATGCTGGTGAAGTGAAGTAAAAGTCGCTCAGCCATGTCGGATTCTTTGTGACCCCATGGACTATACAGTCCTTAGAATTCTCCAGGCCAGAATACTGGAGGGGGTATCCTTTCCCTTCTCCAGGGGATCTTCCCAAACCAGAGATCGAACCCAGGTCCCCTGCATTGCAGACAGATTCTTTACCAGCTGAGCCACAAGGGAAAGCAAAGAATACTGGAGTCGGTAGCCTATCCCTTCTTCAGTGGATCTTCCTGACGCAGGAATCGAACCGGGCTCTCCTGCATTACAAGTGGATTCTTTACCAACTGAGCTATCAGGAAAGCCCCCAAACTCCTCCCCACCAACCCATTCAGAAGCACTGACCATCAGAAGGCTGGCCTGAGGGAAGTCTGTGGCCAGCAAAGAGGTGGAGGAAGACTGTGCCTGTGAAACAGCAGGAGAGTTAGGAAGTCAGGGAGCCTGGGACACTAGAAAGGAGGTTGTCATGATGAGGGTCAGCCACAGGAGAATGGGGACACATCTATCAGCGGTGTCTGGGTACAAGGGGTTCAAGGCCAAGTCCCAGACCAGGTTAAGCCATTTTCAGAACTGAGGCTCAAGGTCAGGGGCCCGTGGTGGGAAGGATGGTTGATTGCAAACTAAGGCCACTTGGTTTAGCAAATGAAATTAGAGAACACCCAATTACATTTCAGATAAACAACAGATTGACTTTTAGTTTTTATATTCCCTGCAATATTTGGGATACACTTTTGCTGAAAATGTGTTGCTTCTTTGAAATTCAAATTTAACAGTGTCCTGTATTTCATCTGGCAACTCTATCTGAAATAAAAGATTGGAGATGCTGCCATTCCTCCTCCTCATGTGGTCAGAAGGGTATAGTGTACATTGTGAGGGGTTTTGAAAGAAGTAGGGTCCAGCCAACTCTGGCAAACACAGCATTTTCTCCTATCATCTGGGCATCTCTAGATGCTTCTGTCAGTCAAATCCTAGGGGGAGGGGGAAAGTCAAGTGCAAGGTGATTGAGGTTACAACCTAGATGATGTCAAACCCAAAGATGTGGGGCTAAAGCCCTGGTCTCCAGACCAGTGACTGGGAAATCTTGTGAGGTGAGAAAGACTGAAAGCAGGACCATCTTGAAAGAGGAAGGCAATAACCGGTCAGAGTCGGGCCATCCAGCTGCCCATCTAAGATATAGACATGAGGCTTTCTCTCCCACGTGCCGGAGGCTGGAGGCTTGCGGGAGGGGATCAGAGCCCCAGACTACACTTTCCCAAAAGAGGAGTCTGGGTCATCTGCTTCCAGATGCGGTCATAGACACAGAATTCTCAGCCTTGGGAGGCACTGGTTCCTGGGTCTGAACCTCAACTCTGCTTGAGGCTTCAAAAACAGCCTCAGATGTTTTTGCGTATGGCATTTCTCCTTTTAATCTTTACAGCAATCCTTTGTAAGACTGAAATTGATTCTAATACCCCACTTTACGATAAGGATCTGAGGCTTAGAGAAGCAAGGAAACCTGTCCAAGGTCACCCAGTATTAAGTGATGACATGGGAAGGATCCCAAATCCTCCCTTTTCTACTGCCCCAGGAGCCTGTCAAGTGCAGAGTGAGAGAGTTCCAAACCTCAAGGCAGAAGTTCTTTGCCTCAGTCCTAGCTCTGTTCAGCCACCAGCCAGCTGTTTCATCACAGGGCAGATTCTGAAGTTGAAATACGGGATCTTAACTACACCCTCCAGTTCTTTCAAGTATAGACAAACAGTTAAGATCATGGGCTCTGAATCAGAGTCAAATCCTACCACTTTTGGGGTCAACATGTTTTTTAACTCTGAATTCTACTTATCTCCACTGTGATGAGAATTTGTGCTTTGTAAACATTCCTCTTGTCCTGTCTTCAAGTGTTTTGATGCTCCTACAGCTTGGAGGCTAGCCTGCAGGCTCTGGGTAAGGACTGCCTATCAAGACCAAGCATTGTGCCTCTAGCCTTCAGAGAGGGCCAGAGTGGCAAAGCAGAGTGGCAAACATGTCCACAGCAGCCATTTCCCTGGGATTTACCCTCACAAAGATTATCCACAGCTTTGCACAGCACTGGAAATCCAGTCTCTTCTGCACCATGCCCTGTGTGACCTGGCTCCCTTCCGGCTCCCACCCCACCTCCTCCTTCCTCATTATTCAAGCCACAGCAGCCCTCCTGGGGCTCTGAATATGGGAGCTCTTCCCTGCCTCGGGCCCTTCCTGCACCCTGTCCCCCAGGTTCCCGTGTTCAAGTACAAACTCTGAGGTCTCCTACCCAAGGTGGTCTTCTCACACCACCAAGCTCGTTACTCAAACCCATGTCCAGTGAGTCGGTGATGCTATCTAACCATCTCTTCCTCTGCCACCCCCTTATCTTTTCGCCTTCAATCTTCCCTAGCATCAGGGTCTTTTCCCATGACTTAGCTCTTTGCATCAGATGGCAGAAGTATGGCAGTGCTTACCTGAATTTTTTTTTTTTTTTTTTTTGGTCCCCACCAAACTGTCCCATGAAGATAGGTATCTGGACCATCTTGGTGATCCCTGTATTCCCAGCATATAAGGAGGATTGCCTGGTATGTTCAGATCAGTCACTCAGTCATGTCTGACTCTTTACGACCCCATGGACTACAGTATGCCAGGCTTCCCTTGTCCATCACCAACTCCCGGACTTTACTTAAACTCATGTCCATTGAGTCGGTGATGCCATCCAACCATCTCTTCCTCTGTCGTCCCCTTCTCCCGCCTTCAATCTTTCCCAGCTTCAGGGTCTTTTCCAGTGAGTCAGTTCTTCCCATCAGGTGGCCAAAGTATTGGAGTTTCAGCTTCAGCATCACTCCTTCCAATGAATATTCAGGACTGATTTCCTTTAGGATGGACTGGTTGGATCTTCTTGCAGTCCAAGAACTCTCAAGAGTCTTTTCCAACACCACAGTTCAAAAGCACCAATTCTTCAGCGCTCAGCTTTCTTTATAGTCCAACTCTCACATCCATACATGACTACTGGAAAAACCATAGCTTTAACTAGACAGACCTTTGGTGGCAAAGTAATGTCTCTGCTTTTTAATATGCTGTCTAGGTTGGTCATAACTTTTCTTCCAAGGAGCAAGTGTCTTTTAATTTCATGGCTGAAATCACCATCTGCAGTGATTTTGGAGCCCAGAAAATAAAGTCTCTCACCATTTCCATTGTTTCCCCATCTATTTTCCATGAAGTGATGGGACCAGATGCCATGATCTTAATTTTCTGAATGTTGAGCTTTAAGCCAACTTTTTCACTCTCTTTTTCACTTTCATCAAGAAGCATTTTAGTTCTTCACTTTCTACCATAAGGGCAGTGTCATCTGCATATCTGAGGTTATTGATATTTCTTCCAGCAATCTTGACTCCAGCTTGTGCTTCATCCAGCCCAGCATTTTTCATGATGTACTCTGCATATAAGTTAAATAAGCAAGGTGACAATATACAGCCTTGGTGTACTCCTTTCCCTATTTGGAACCAGTCTGTTGTTCTATGTCCAGTTCTAACTGTTGCTTCCTGACCTGCATACAGATTTCTCAAGAGGCAGGTCAGGTGGTCTGGTATTCCCATCTCTTTAAGAATTTTTCACGGTTTGTTGTGATCCACATAGTCAAAGGCTCTGGCATAGTCAGTAAAGCAGAAATAGATGTTTTTCTGAAAATCTCTTGCTTTTTCTATCATCCAATAGATGTTGGCGATTTGATCTCTGGTTCCTCTGCCTTTTCTAAATCCAGTTTGAACATCTGGAAGTTCTCAGTTCACGTACTGTTGAAGCCTGGCTTGGAGAATTTTGAGCATTACAGCCCTGGTGTATTGTGCGGTAGTTTGAGCATTCTTTGGCATTGCTTTTCTTTGGGATTGGAATGAAAACTGACCTTTTCCAGTCCTGTGGCCACTGCTGAGTTTTCCAAATTAGCTAGCATTGAGTGTAACACTTTCACAGCATCATCTTTCAGGATTTGAAATAACTCAACTGGAATTCCATCACCTCCACTAGCTTTATTCATTGGGGAAGGCAATGGCACCCCACCCCAGTACTCTTGCCTGGAAAATCCCATGGATGGAGGAGCCTGGTGGGCTGCAGTCCATGGGGTCGCTAAGAGTTGGACACGACTGAGCGACTTCACTTTCACTTTTCACTTTCATGCATTGGAGAAGGAAATGGCAACCCACTCCAGTATTCTTGCCTGGAGAATCCCAGGGACAGAGGAGCCTGGTGGGCTGCCGTCTGTGGGATCGCACAGAGTCGGACACGACTGAAGCGACTTAGCAGTAGCAGCTTTATTCATAGTGATTCTTCCTAAGGCCCACTTGACTTCACATTCCAGGATGGCTGGCTCTAGATGAGTGGTATGTGCCTGGTATATAGCAGTGCTCAATAAGTTTGTGCCAGTTAATGAATGAATGAGTGAACCCATCCACCCACCCGTCCATTGGTGTCTCTGGTTGCATTCTTATCTCCCTTCGTATCTCCCTGCCAGGCCCGCTCATACTGACCCTTGGTTCCAGCTGTCTGTGGGGTCTAGGCTTCCCTCCATCTCGGGTCTCCATGGCTTGGTGCTCCGTGATGTGTTGTCAATCAGTCCCACTCCTGACTTCAGGCCCAGCTCCAAGATTTCCCAGGCTGGGCTTCAAGGCCACCCATGAGAGAAGTCAGACATACAAGAGGCAATGGAAGACTACCTGCATCCCCTCCTGGCTGAGGAGAGAGGAATCCTATCTCTTCTGGCTGAGATCTGGCTGGCTGGTCCAGGGTGGATAATTTCTAGGGGTGCTGGGGAGGGGGACTAAGCCTGAAGGTAGGAGGGGAGGAGGGATCTCCAAACAGCATTGCTCATCAGAAACATATGCTCCCTCCCTGATCCTTCTGGGGTCCACGCGCCTCACTCTCTTCCTGTAGAACGTGACTCAGCCCCGATAGCGCACCACACCCAGAGGTGGGTACGGCTGACAGACTAATCACCCCCTTTGCTGTGACTCAGCGTCCCGCTCTCCCTTGCTGCCAGCCTGTCTGCCATCAGCTCATCAGAGCCATCCAGGGATGTTTACCATCACCTCCAGCCATGCATAATTCATCAGCCTCCCTCTTTCCTGTAGCCATCTTTCCCTGCCTCTCCCCATCATTCAGGCAGCTGAGTCCCCTCCCTCTGAGGGCTCTGAGAGCACGGAAGCCCCTAGCTTACTGAGAAGGCTGCCTTGTGAGAAAACACCTCTAGACTAGGATGGAAGGGGTGGGAGGTAGACCTGTCCTAATCCTGAATGAGGCAAGTGTGCATCAGGGAGAAGCATCACCACACACCGCTGCCCCGTTCCCAGCTCCTCTCTGGCCACGGGTCTGCTCCCATATCGTCTATCCTGGAAACTGGGAAAGTCAGCAGGTCAGCCTCAGCAGGCAGGAAGGAGGCTGGATTAGCACTGGGGAGATACTGGAAGGGATGTGACTGGGCACTCTCCTGCCTTGCTGCAGTCAATTAGCATCGACCAGTGTTCTTTCTTCAAGTGTTGCCCAGAATAGTTGCCATGTGAAGTGCGCTTTTAATTATCCCAAGGTGGTGACTTGCTGCAGCCTGACCCTTGCCCCTCCCAGCTGAGTTGACAGAGTCCCCCGACCTCAGGAAGCATCTCATCCCTGGAGGCCCTCCTGCCAGGACCCCAGGGAGCTCAGTCCTCCCAGGGGGTGTGTTTAGAAGTCATCCTGAGCCCCAGGCCTGGGATGTATCTGGGAGAGGCCGAAGGGAGCCTGGGTGGGAGAGGCGGGGACTGTCACTGCACTTGGTCATGGACTCCCACGGCTCACACTGGAGGAAAATCAGCCCAGCAGGGGCAGGGACTCCTCAGGGACTCATCAACCACAAGGCATATTGCCTCCCCCGACCCGCTTTGGCGAGGGCCAGCCCTGATTCTCAAAACACAGAGACAGTGCTGCTCTGAGAACGTTGCATGTGTTGATTCACTGCATCTCACAGTGACATAGGTATGCATGCTTGCTAAGTCGCTTCAGTTGTGTCCAACTCTTTGCACCCTACTGGACTGTAGCCCACCAGGCTCCTCTGTCCATGGGATTCTCCAGGCAAGAATACTGGAGTGGGTTGCCATGCCCTCCTCCAGGGGATCTTCCCAACCCAGGGATCCAACCTGAGTCTCATGTCTCCTGTGTTGGCAGGTGGGTTCTTTACCACTAGCGCCACATGGGAAACATAGGTATAGTCCTGATCATTTTAGAGAGGAGGGAACTGAGGCACAACCAGGCCATCAGTAGCATGCTCAGAGTCATACAGCTGGAGGGCAGCATGGCTGGGATTAAATCCAGGAGGGCCCAGCTCCAGGGATGCGCTGTTAACAACGGCATCCCCACAGCCCCTCATCCATAGCTCTAGGCGACCACTAATCTGCATGGCATCTTCATAGATTTGCCTAATTCTGACATTTCACATGAACAGAATCATACCATATACCTGGATTCTTTCACTTAGCATGTTGATTTCAAGGAACATCTATGTTATAACATGTATTTGTACTTCATTCCTATTTGTGTCTGAGCATCCAATCCCAAAGAAAGGTAATGCCAAAAAATGCTCAAACTACTACACAATTGCACTCATCTCACACGCTAGTAAAGTAATGCTCAAAATTCTCCAAGCCAGGCTTCAGCAATACAAGAACTGTGAACTTCCAGATGTTCAACCTGGTTTTAGAAAAGGCAGAGGAACCAGAGATCAAATTGCCAACATCCGCTGGATCATGGAAAAAGCAAGAGAGTTCCAGAAAAATATCTACTTCTGCTTTATTGACTATGGCAAAGCCTTTGACTGTGTGGATCACAATAAAGTGTGGAGAATTCTTCAAGAGATGGGAATACCAGACCATCTGACCTGCTTCTTGAGAAATCTGTATACATGTCAGGAAGCAACAGTTAGAACTGGACATGGAACAGCAGACTGTTTCTGAATAGGAAAAGGAGTACGTCAAGCCTGTATATTGTCACTCTGATTATTTAACTTATATGCAGAGTACATCATGAGAAACGCTGGGCTGGAAGAAGCACAAGCTGGAGTCAATATCAAGCCAGGAGAAATATCAATAACCTCAGATATGAAGATGACACCACCCTTATGGCAGAAAGTGAAGAAGAACTAAAAAACCTCTTGATAAAAGTAAAAGAAGAGAGTGAAAAAGTTGGCTTAAAGCTCAACATTCAGAAAATTAAGATCATGGCATCTGGTCACATCACTTCATGGGAAATAGATGGGAAAACAGTGTACTTTATTTTTCTGGGCTCCAAAATCACTGCAGATGGTGATTGCAGCCATGAAATTAAAAGATGCTTACTCCTTGGAAGGAAAGTTATGACCAACCTAGACAGCATATTAAAAAGCAGAGACGTTACTTTGCCAACAAAGGTCCGTCTAGTCAAGGCTATGGTTTTTCCAGTGTTCATGTATAGATGTGAGAGTTGGACTATGAAGAAGGCTGAGCACTGAAGAATTGATGGTTTTGAACTGTGGTGTTGGAGAAGACTCTTGAGAGTCCCTTGCACTGCAAGGAGATCCAACCTGTCCCTCCTAAAGGAGATCAGTCCCGGGTGTTCATTGGAGGGACTGATGTGAAACTCCAATACTTTGGCCACCTGATGCAGAGAGCTGACTCATTTGGAAAGACCCTGGAGCTGGGAAAGATTGAGGGTAGAAGGAGAAGGGGATGACAGAGGATGAGATGGTTGGATGGCATCACTGACACAATAGACATGGGTTTGGGTGGACTCCGGGAGTTGGTGATGGACAGGGAGGCCTGGCGTACTGTGGTTCATAGGGTCACAAAGGGTCGGACATGACTGAGTGACTGAACTGAACTGAGGGCTTCCCTGGTGGCTCAGATGATAAAGAGTCTGCCTGCAATGCAGGAAACCTGGGTTTCATCCCTGGGTTAGGAAGATCCCCTGGAGAAGGGAACAGCTACCCACTCCAGTATTCTGGCCTGGAGAATCCCATGGACAGAGGATCCTGGTGGGCTACAGTCCATGAGGTCACAAAGAGTCAGATACAACTAAATGACTAACACAGTATTCCATTGTCCATCTGCTGCTGCTGCTGCTAAGTCACTTTAGTCGTGTCCGACTCTGTGTGACCCCATAGATGGCAGCCCACCAGGCTCACCCATCCCTGGGATTCTCCAGGCAAGAACACTGGAGTGGGTTGCCATTTCCTTCTCCAATGCATAAAAGTGAAAAGTGAAAGTGAAGTCGCTCAGTCGTGTCCGACCCTCAGCGACCCCATGGACTGCAGCCTTCCAGGCTCCTCCACCCATGGGATTTTCCAGGCAGAAGTACTGGAGTGGGGTGCCATTGCCTTCTCCATTGTCCATCTAGACCACATTTTATGTTCATTAGCTGAGGGACATTTGGGTTGTCTCCACTTTTTGGTGATCATGAATAATGCTATTAAGAACATCTGTGTACAAGTTTTATATAGAAATATGTCTTTATTTGTCTTGGATATGTATTTAGAAATGGGGTTTCTGGGTTATGTGATAATTCTATGTTTAACCCTTTGATAAAGCATCAGTGTTTTCCCAAATGACTGCAACACTTTTCATTCTCACCAGCAGGCTGTGAGAGTTTCATCAGACAGGATGAGAGATGGTGTCACACCCTCACCAACACTCACTCTTCTTTGTCTGCTTTATTAGAGCCAGCTCTCTGTGGAGCTGTATCTCCTTGTGGGTTTTGATTTGCATTTCCCTAATGGCTCATGATCTCGAGCATCCTTCCATGTGCTTATCAACCATTTATATATCTTCTAAGACGAAATGTCTCTTCAGATTCTTTGTTCATTCTTTAATTGGGTGATTTGTCTTTTTATAATTATGTTGTATGAAAGTGAAAGTTGCTCAGTCGTGTCCAACTCTTTGCGACCCCATGGACTATACAGTACATGGAATTCTCCAGGTCAGAATACTGGAGTGGGTAGCCTTTCCCTTCTCCAGGGGATCTTCCCAACCCAGGGATCGAGCCCAGGTCTCCTGCATTGTATGAGTTCTTTATATATTTGGAATATGATACCCTTACCAGATATATGGTTTGTAAATATATTCTTATATCTTGTGGATTCTTTTCACTTTCTTGATAGTGTTCTTTGCAACATTAAAAAAAAGCATTTTGATAAAGTCTGATTTATCTTCTTTTTTTGCTTGTGTATTTGGTGCCATAACTGAAAACCATTGTGTGATTTAAGCTCATAAAGATTTTGCCTTTATTTATTCAGCCTTTACATTTAAGTCTTTAATCTATTTTGAGTTAATTTTTTTTTTTTTTCAGTGTGAAGAAGGGGTCTCACTGTATTTTGCCAGTGGCTATCCCATGTCCCATGTCATTTGTTTTTGTAAATAAAGTTTTATTGGAACAGAAAATACCCATTCATTTACATATTATAAGGCTGCTTCCACGATGATACAATGGCAGAGTTGAGTAGTTATAGAGACCACAAGGCTCATAAGGTTGAACTAGTAACTGTATCAACATTCACATAAATAAATAAATTGCTGCCCCCTGCTTTAAATATTGTCAAATAGATAAATAAATGAATAAATTTAATTAGTATATAAATGTATGACTATTAATAGTACTTTCATAGCACAGAGAAAAAAATGTTCCTAGCTCTTGCTAAGAGCAAACAGCATCAGTGTCTTATAGTAGAACAACTTTCTCACATGGAAACCATGAACCTGAAGACGTGAGTTCAAGTCTCAGCTTTGCACCTTATTTAAGTCTTCTTGGGAAGGAACCATTAATGTCATTCTCCCTAAATCCCATGTCCTTGGACTGCTTTCAGAAGGTGCTAACCATGCCAGTGCTCTGGTGCAGCGGGGGCATTTAAATCCCTCTTTGCATGTTCCCGTCTGCCTTGTCAGTGTGCTGCTCATGGCATCCCTGAGTGTGAGGATGCAGAGGTGAGTACAGGGAGGCAACTTCTGTGGCTTCTTTCTGTAGCAAGTGATGAGCGCTGCATCCATGAGGGTCCAAAAACCACTGTATTCGCCCTCCAAGAGCCATCTCCCCAGTGGAACCTCAGGTCCTCAGGAGACCAGTACTCCTTCCCTGTGTCCTGTTGCCTGCCTACCTTCACAATCAGTCTCAAAACCTTTCTAATTGGGCTTTTGCTTGGCCCTTTGTTAAAATGTCCCACAGATGCTAAAAGAGCTTGGTCTTGGGAATTTGACCGTGATGTTTCTCATCTTCCTTTTCCTTGTGACTAGCTCCGCAATCTTGGCAAGTTCATTTTATTCTCTTTGAGCCTTAAGTTCGTCCTGTGAGGAATGGGGAAAATGATCAATCTATAACGTTATTGTAAAAATTGACAGAAATAGCTTAAATAAAACATCATCCTGTAGGTCCTGGTGTGTTGGAGGGGAACAGGAAATATGAATCATCGACAAGTTCATATCCCTCTTAAAAGTGGTTAATCCTCAGCCAAGCTGACCCAGATAGAGCAGCAAATATATGAATTTTCCATTAAGCCTTTTCTGTCCCTCTGTAAGTATTTGTTCCCCCTTCTGTGCTCATATAACATGTCATATCTTCATTGCAGAATTTTTGCCCTAAATCTCTGTCTCCTACATACTAATTGTCGTCAGATAACCAAGGTCTAGAATAGTAGCTGGCACATGATGCTCTCAATAAATGTCTGAATGTCAGCATTCACTTGATGGATTCTTTTCTTCCCACATGACTCATGTGTCCTAAGGACCACACATCCAGAAATCACTGGGATCCAAATGAACAATGTTCTTTGGGTCCAAGGTTGCTACTCTCAGGTAATGGGAGGATCAGACATAATTCAAGAAGCACATTTCAGCGACCAACTCTTTCTTAAGACTTGGAATAGATTTTGTGAACCGTGATCTCCATGTCGGACACGACTGAGCGACTGAATTGAACTGAACTTCATGTCTAGGCCCATGGCATTTCTAGACCTCATCTTTCCACCCAGTTCATTCAGGCCTGCCCCAAGAAGTGCAGAGATCATTTCTGGAGCCCACCTTTTATGGAACAATTGGTAACTGGAGAGTGTTCAAGGAAGCAAACAGAAAGATGAAATTCAGGAGCAGCCAAAAGAAATATGGGATCACAAGAAATTAGAAAGAAAACTCAGGAAACCTGGATAGATGGAAGTTGGAATCAAGATTGCTGGGAGAAATATCAATAACCTCAGATATGCAGATGACACCACCCTTATGGCAGAAAGTGAAGAGGAACTAAAAAGCCTCTTGATGAAAGTGAAAGTGGAGAGTGAAAAGGTTGGCTTAAAGCTCAACATTCAGAAAACGAAGATCATGGCATCTGGTCCCATCACTACATGGGAAATAGATGGGGAAACAGTGGAAACAGTGTCAGACTTTATTTTCTGGGCTCCAAAATCACTGCAGATGGTGACTGCAGCCATGAAATTAAAAGACGCTTACTCCTTGGAAGGAAAGTTATGACCAACCTAGATAACATATTCACAAGCAGAGACATTACTTTGCCAACAAAGGTTCGTCTAGTCAAGGCTATGGTTTTTCCTGTGGTCATGTATAGATGTGAGAGCTGGACTGTGAAGAAGGCTGAGCACCGAAGAATTGATGCTTTTGAACTGTGGTGTTGGAGAAGACTCTTGAGAGTCCCTTGGACTGCAAGGAGATCCAACCAGTCCATTCTGAAGGAGATCAGCCCTGGGATTTCTTTGGAAGGAATGATATTAAAGCTGAAACTCCAGTATTTTGGCCACCTCATGTGAAGAGTTGACTCATTGGAGAAGACTCTGATGCTGGGAGGGATTGAGGGCAGGAGGAGAAGGGGACGCCAGAGGATGAGATGGCTGGATGGCATCACTGACTCGATGGATGTGAGTCTGAGTGACCTCCGAGAGTTGGTGATGGACAGGGAGGCCTGGTGTGCTGCGATTCATGGAGTCGAAAAGAGTCAGACATGACTGAGCGACTGATCTGATCTGATCTGATACTTTTTGATCCCCAAAATCTTGCTCCTAGGAATTCATCCTAAGGATGAATTCATGAATTACATGAATTCATACTAATTACATGAATTCATGTAAGTAGTCAAAGATAAATGCAGAAGCATTTTCATGGAAACATTGTTTTTTAAAAAGACATATATGTATAATACAATTGGAAATGATTAAAAATTCCATCAATAGAAACTATGGAGCTATCCATACAATAAAACATGAAGCAGACATTAAAAATGATGAATTTAGGAACTTTCATAAACTGATCTGGAAGGTGTACATTGGTACAGACATCTCAGGGAAGTGGCAATTTCAGTCCTAGGTATTTACCTGAGAACGATGTTTATACGTGTACCAAAAGGAATGTACAAAGCATTTCTATATGTAATGGCCCCAAACTGGAGACAGCCTAGAAGTTCATCAGCATTGGAATGGATAAATCAATTATTATGTAATCATACACTGGAGCACTATACAAATAAAAGGAAAGGACAGCTACATTGAACTGTAGATCAAACCAGTCAATCCTAAAGGAAATCAACCCTGAATGTTCCTTGGAAGGACTGATGCTGAAGCTCCAATACTTTGACCACCTGATGTGAAGAGCTGACTCTCTGGAAGAGACCCTGATGCTTGGAAAGACTGAGGGCAGGAGGAGAAGGGGGTGACAGAGGACAAGATGGTTGGATGGCATCTCTGACTCAATGGGCATGAGTTTGAGCAAGCTCCGGGGATGCTGATGGACAGAGAAGCCTGGCGTGCTGCAGTCCATGGGGTCGCAAAGAGTTGGACGTGACTGAGTGACTGAACGACAACAAACACCAAACTACGTAAATGCGTCTTACAAAATGCTGGGCAAATAAGCCAACACTGAAGAATCCATAGTGTATGACTCCTTCCATGTGAAGTTCAAAATCAGCTCAAACTATGTATATTTGAAGTCAGGGGAATGAATATGCTTGGAGAGAAGGGATGGGGTAGTGATTAGCAGGGGTTATGAGAAAACTGGATGGGAAGGAGAAAGGGTTGCAATGGTCCGTATATTGTTCTCAATGGTGGTTGCATTATTTGTGGACTTTTCTGTATTTTCTTGGAGAAGGGTATGGCAACCCACTCCAGTGTTCTTTCCTAGAGAATTCCATGGATAGAGGAGCCTGGCAGGCTATATATTCTATTTCAATAAAAAAACAAAAGTTTAAGAAATCCACCATCTCTTAGAGGAAAGTAGATTATGAAACTACATATTTTTTTATTAATTTTTATTAGAGTATAGTTGCTTTACAATGCTGTGTTAATTTCTACTGTATAGCAAAATGAATCAGCCATACATATACATATACATATACCCCATCCCTTTTGGACTTCTTTACATTCAGGTCACTACAGTGCATTAAGTAGAGTTCCCTGTGCTATATAGTTTCATTAGCTATCTATTTTATACATAGTACCAGTAAGTGTATATGTATCAATCCCAAGGGAGTTTGGGATTGACAGGTATACTCTGCTATATTGAAAATGGATAATCAAGAAGGACCTACTGTAGAGCACAGGGAACTCTGCTCAATGTTATGTGACAATGCAAAAGAATATACGCATGTATATGAAGAACTGGATAACTTTGCTGTACACATGCAACTAACACATTTTTAATCATCTGTACTCTAATATAAAACATTAAAAAAAAAAACCCATTATGTAATAATAGCTCATTTAGGCAAAAAAAGGAAAATGAACCCTGAATGGAAAATCCTGGAAAGACGCACCAAGATGTTAAGAGTGGCTTTAGTTGGACGGAGAGGTTTCACTTGCTGCCTTGTAGATTTCTATACTGTTGAATTTTTTACAGTATATATTACTTTTTACACGTAGAGAAGGTGCTTCTATTGTGAAAGATGAAGAAAGCGGAGCCCTAATTCTGCCAGGTTGCTGGGTTGGTCAGCCCAGGGGAAACTGAGCAGAATGAGACTTATAATTCATGTAACTGAAGCTACCTCCTGCAGCTCCTGACCACAGCCTGCTGTCAATGTGCATTCTCCAACCTGGGGCATCAACATTTTTAACGCATCACCCCAGGTCCCCCAACTTTATTCCTGTTCATCTTCTCAGTTGCTAGGCAATATGTAATTAAATTTTGGAAAGCCTCTTCCACCCTGGATATATTATCCTGGAAATTGGACTTTGCATCTGGCAGTCTTAGAAAGCAAAATTCCACTCCCCTCAGCACCCCCACCCTCTGGCTTGCAATTGACTCACAATTTAATTAAAAAGATTCCAGGGACATCTGGTCTCCTTTTCTAGGAGTGCATTTGCAGTTGGCTTTCCTGGCATGTTTTTGTTTGCAAGCCGTGGATTTATTTACAGAGGCAGAGACTCATTTTCCTCTCTTAGGTGTATCTTTGTGGTCTTTATTAACGCTGTGTTTTATAAGCTGTGATCATTCCTCTGCGTTCCTCTCCTAATGGTCTCTTTTCCCCTGTGTTTCGCTCAGTCACTGAGTGACCTGATGCCACTCAGATGCCTGCCACCCTGCTGAACCCGCCCAGAGGATAGGGTGCCTGTTCACTGCTGGGGAATCCAGAACATAGCCCCTACCCACCGCACCCCCCCACCACCACCCATCCCCAGCCCCCATACCCTTGCCATCAAAAGATCAACATCAACATCTTTGGTTGGCATTTTCTTTCCTAGGCACAAAATAAATACAGAAAGAGCTTTTAGAGAGAGAGATGCATGGCAGAGGAGAGTGGGGAAGACTGAACCAGAAGCTGGCTGGGTAATTTCTGGCAACCACTTCCCCTTTCTGGGCCTCTGTTCCACCTGTTAAATAGGTAGTTGGACTTAACTAGCATTTCCAAAACATCAACTTCTTTTACACATGCATGATTTGCTCTGTATCTGCATACCTCCTATACTATTATTCATACAATATTTTTCTTTTAATTGGCTCTCTTTTTTTCCCTTCATGTGTGTATTTATAATGGGAACCTTAAAGCACTGTATAAAAGGTAAAATATTATCGTTCACCATGAATAGAAGGTAACTGTAAAAAGGAATATAATGAAAACAAAACAGCGCTTCTAGCTTGTAGTTCGGTGTTGTTTTCTTCCAAGGCTCTGTGCCCAACACTTGTTCTCTCTTTGTTAAAAAGGAAAATTAGCAAATGTTTACAGACTTGTAAGAGGCATGTTAATACCACTTTGAGACTTTACCTGTTGATAATACCGGAAGGACTGAAAGACAGCTGAGAAGGAAATCAGTGCCTGATTACAGGATAATAAAAAAAGAACAGTGACCTCGGTAATCTTGAAAGTCCTTTCTGGTTCTAGCAATCATGGGAGAACAGACTGTAGCTGAGGCTAATTACAGACTCTAGGAGTTGATGTTGAGTCCACTTCTGCCAGGCTTTCTCTGAGTTCTGACCACCTGTGAGCATGGGTGCCCAGGGAGGAGAGGCTGTTAAGCCTAATTCATTCATTCATTCAGCTATGGAAGGCCTGGTTGCATATTATGGGAGGAGCTGGGGACATCTAAGTCAATGTGAGTTCAAATATGGGTCTGCCACTTACTAGATATCTTACCCTAAATACATTTTTGCACCTATTTCTCGTCTAATGATTGGGATTAAGAAGACTTACATGTGAGATGCTTCTGTAAGGATTAAGTGGAATTTGGTCCTGAGCTTTCACAGTCTTGTGGGGAAGATGGAATCATAAAATTAAGCCAGCAGGGCAGCAGTGGAGATGCAGATGCAGAGAACAGACTTGTGGACACGGAGGGAAGGCGAGGGTGGGCAAACTGAGGGGGCAGCATTGAACATGTGCATTGCCACGTGCGGAATTGGACGGCCGGTGGAAATGTCCTGTGTGATACGGGAAGCTCAAATCCAGTGCTCTGTGACAACTTTGAAGGTTGGGGCGGGGCAGGAGGTGGGAGGGAGGTCAAAGAGGGAGGGAATGTCCAGTACCTGGGGCTGATTCATGTTGGTGTGTGGCAGAAACCAACACAACATTGTAAAGCAATTACCCTCCAATTAAAATATAAATACATTTAAATAAAGAGCCCTAAACCAGTATACAGTGTGTTCCAGATATCGAGAGGATGTCACACAGTGTTTGGAGAACCCTGAGAATGGAGCAGCTGATGCTGCCGTGGACTTCATTTTCCCCAAGGCTTCATTTTCACTGATCTTGAAGGGAGGGGTTTCCTTCAAGGAAAAGATCACAGAAATGAAATACGGGGCAGAAAAAAAGCTTGAGGAAGGGCTGAAGGCAGTGGGACATGTGACCTAAGTCCAGAGAGCAGTGTGGTACAGATCAGACACAGGGGCCAGCTGATGCAGGAGAGACCAGAGAGGTGGGGAAGGGCTGCATGTATAAGGAGTTAGATGCCACCTTGCTTATGCCACCGTCTCCACCTGCTCTTTATTGCTTTTGCCACTGGGCCTGAGTCAGAGGGAATTGTCGCTGAGTGTCCCTATGCAGGGATATTTCATGTATTGTAGCAAGAAACCATTTCTGGTCACAGCAGTATCTGAGTAAAAGCGCAGAACTTTGCTACGGAAAAGCAGTAGTGGAAGACAAATGTGGAAATGTATTCCTTTCACCCAATCAGTGGTGATCCTCTAGCTTCCTAGCTTTCTAGATGGGATGGGAGGCATTCACCATAGATACAGGAGGGGGAGAAAGAGGATGAGAAGGAAAGAGGCAGGCTACTCTGAGTCTTTGCCTAAAGAAAAGGCATGTTTTATAGTTTTCATAATGATTCTCCTGTACTCTGTGCATTTCTAATGCAAGGGAAATGCTTGGTTATGAGATGCATGAGCCTCAGCAAACCTCAGTCACCTCACATTTAGAATGGGAATAATCATCTCTGGATGGCTTCTATGGAAGGGCCACCATGAAGCTCAGAATTAAGGAATGCATGAGAAACTACTTTGAAAGTTGTAAAACCCCACAATCATTGTGAAAAAGTATTCCATAGCTGTGATATTACTGCATAAACAATTTTGAATCCTGTATTTTTCATTTCACATTGGGCCCTAAACAGATCCCACATTTCTGGAAACTCTTTATACAATGCTGTCTTTTTAATGACTTCCTTCCATCCCATAAAGTGGGTATGACCTAAGTTAATTAAACACTCCCTATTACTGAACACTAAGATTGTTTTCAAGTTTATGCTCTCAAGTCTAATGTAAAAATACCCACCTCTGTACATACAAGGGGTTTTGTTCCTTTTTAATATCTCAGATGGTTATCTTAGCATAGAAGAATTATCGTGGTAAAAAGGAATGAACAATTTGCAGATTTTGATACAGATGGACAGATTGTGCTTCAGAAGGATGGTGCTAGTTCAGACTCCCATGTGTAGTACATGAGTATGGGCCCTGGATTTTCTGTGACCGAGGCTGTAAACCCCTGAGGATGGGGACCCCACCTTAATTGCTCATTCTTGCACCCCCCGCTTCCAAGGCAGTGTGGGAAATAAGCAGACACACTCATTACTGCTGATAGAGTAAATGGTCCACTAGGGTCTCCCTCACCAGATATGCACCTGTATACAGGACAGACTAACTTTAAACTTCATGGTAGTGGTGCTGGTTTAGCTGCTAAGTAATGTCTGACTCTTGCGACCCCATGGACTGTAGCCCACTAGGCTCCTCTGTCTGTGGGATTTCCCAGCCAAGAATACTGGAGTGGTTGCCATTCCTTCTCCAGGGGATCTTCCTGACCCAGGGATCGAATCCAAGTCTCTGGCATTGCAGGCAGATTCTTTACTGACGGAGCCACCAAGGAAGCCCTAACTTTGAATGTCATAAAAACAGGGAAACATATATTCTGAAAAAAAAAAAATGCACTTGTGCTATGGAATCAAAACTCAATAAAAACGTCAGCATAGCAAGAAGTCTTAGAAGTCTCCACTATGATTACATCATTCTGGTATTAGCTACCATATCATTCTACTTGGGGGATTACTCAACCCATGGTCTAGCATCTTAGAAACAAGTAACTTTCACATAGTATACAATATAGAAAAGTTTACCATTGGAAAGAAGTGATCAGATACATAATTGCTCAGCCTAAGCTTTTTAATAACTTCAGCATTTCATTCTCATTTCTGGGTAGAGTATATACCCCCCAGGAAGGAGATGCATTCGATCCCTTGAATCTGACTGCATAGGCCATGACTGACTCTGTCCCAGAGAAGAGATCAGCTCAAGAAATGAAGGCAGTGCATATCCTGTGACTTCATATCTCAAGCTCAAGAACTCTGAGCAGCCTACCCTTCTCCTCCCCATCATCTTTGCTTGCAGAGAAGAAAGTGAAAGGAAGGGCTCGTGTTTATTGAGCAGGAATGATGCCTTACCTCATTTCATCCTTAATGAGGTAAGGATTTTTTCATCCTTAGAAAAAATCAGAATATAGGTACCATAATCTCCATGTCAAAGATGAGGAGAGCAGGGCTAAGCCATCCTCAGAGCCTCTCCTCCCAGCTGGCAGGTGGCAGAGTCAGAATGCTAATACCATGGCCCCACACTGCTGTCCCCAAGTCCCTCTGATGGCACGTAAGGAACATATATAAGAAAAAACACCCCCACATTATCCTTGGTTCACATCGTCCCTCTCTTTGCCGACTGTGAATTTTGGATTTGCTGATTTCCAACCCTTACCTTCTTACTCTGCCTTCGTGAAGCCTTTTCCTAGCAGCCCCTGTTAATGGGGACCTTGTCTACACGTAAGATTGTCAACTGCTCCCAGTGTGACCGGGTGAGTCACTTAACCTCTTGGCTTAACTTCAGTTGAGAAAGTGACACCCCCACCTCTTTTCTGACCTATCTTCCTTCCATCCTCCCCTTTCCCATCACCGATTCCTTTCTTTCCCTCTTTCTTTCAACACATCTTTGCTGAATGCCTATCAAGCACTGAGCGTTGGGCTAGACTGTACCTGGGCTGCAGACAGAACTAGGAATTAAAGCCACTGTTTCTAGACGTGGAGAACCTCCTTTGTACCTTTTTGATCTGGGGCAAGTCATTCACCATGATTACTTCTTTTCGAAAAAAATTTTGGCTGCCCCACACAGCGTGCACGATCTTGGTTCCCCGATCAGGATCGAACCAGCGCCTCCTGCAGTGGAAACGTGGAGTCTTAACCACTGAACCACCAGGGAAGTCCTGACCATTATTACTTCTTGTATTGAGGTGAAATTCACATAAATAGCACACTATTACTTTTCTTTGCTTATCTTGTGCTTTTTAAAACTGTTACGGGGATTTAAGCATGTGGGGGATTTAAGCATTAGGGGGATTTAAGCCAGCCACCTAAAACCTGGCACAATGAATGACCCATAATACACACTCAGTGAATGCTAATTCCATGAATGAATAGGTTTTATTCTCCCAAGGACAGTTTCAGTTCCTGGACAGTCTGGGCCATGTCAGTATCGGAGCTGGAAGGGACCTCGATGAACTTCTCAATCAGTTCGTTCATGTGGCTGAACAGGGGCTCAAAGATCACACAGTCAGTGACAGGACTGGTCTCCCTACATCCACAGTGTGCACCCCCGTCTCCTTGTGTCCAGCATGGGGCAATGGTTGCCACGACCTTCAACAACCTGTATATGCTGTTCTAGAAATTAGGACCCAGATGAATCAACAGAGATGCGTATTATCCCTGGAGATTCCTAGAGGGAGCCCAAAGGTCTCATGGACAGAGCTCTTCCTTCTTCTCTTCCTGATCCAACCTTCAGGGAAGGTACTTGAGGACTGCTTGATGGCCGCAGAGCACCCAGAAGGTCAGAGAGCAGCAAGGGTGCCCCACAGAGCCGCCGGCCCCCGGCCGCCCAGGGGGCTCAGGCTGCCTTTGATTCTCGAAGATGAATCAGCTGTGAAGCTGCTTCCACTAACCCTGGTGTTAATGAGGTCTTTGAACTAAACAAAATTCATATCTGTAGCTGAGAGCACAGAGGGAATTGCTCCTGGGTTAACAGCACAGAGACCTTCGTTAGCCATTTCTCTGTAACCAGCAGGCTGGACCCTGCAGGGTGGCCACACAGAGGCGTATAGAGAGGGGACTTGCTATGGTGGAGATGGCATTGCAGATGTTTCTCATTTCCTGGTACGAGATGTGGTTCCCTTATCTGTAGAGAGGTTTGTGTTCTCCCTTTTGTAGGTTGTTTGCTTACTTGCACAAATTAATACATGCCACGCATGTGGGTCAGTGTCTTCCTCTTGAGTAGGTGACCTAAAATGAACAAGTGTGGACGTGGGGTAGGGCCGAGCCTGAATGGGGCTCCTTGGGGGATGTAGAACAGTGTCTACCCACCTGCCTATGGGAATTCTGCAGAGGATCTGAGCTCAAAGTCCTCCCAGGACTCAGTACCCCCAGAGGTGTTACCTCTGAGAGTCCTTGACACTCACTCAACAGACGCTTGACCCTAAGCCCGAGAAGCTGGACCACACTTTGCTGTTATGGATGCTGACCTTGAACGAGCACTTGCTAAGTCCTGGCTTGGTTCTGGGTCATTCCATGTACCATAGCAGAAAGAGAATCAGAACACCAAAACCCAGAGAGGGTAGATGATGAACCCCAGGTCCCACAGCCATCTGGGAGCAGATCAGGGTCTCCAGTCTGGGGTTGGCTAACTCTCAGCTTTTTCCCTGCCATGACAAGGAGCACGTTATGGTCATGTACTCATGTACACAGGGGGGAATCTCAGAGTATCTCTCCCTTCCCACTCCCATCATCCCATCTACCTTCCCAAGCTCTTTGCCTTGGCCAGTTGGTTTATCCACGAACATCTCTCCCTTGGCCAGACTTTCTGCTGCCTGCATGCCCTTCCACGCCTCCCCTTCTCTATCTTAGAGGAAGAACGCCGGTTGCTCCTCTAGTTGCCTAACTCGACTGTCTTCCCAGCAGGACCCTGAGTCAGAGGTTCCTCCTGCTTCCATTGGTGACCAGCAACCAGAGGGAAGTGGGGAAGCAGCAGCCCCACCCAGCCCCAGAGACAGCACAGAGCTTTCTGAACATCAGCCGCCCCCAGCTAACACACACAAGCGGGGAAGACAACCCCATAAAGGGAAAGCTCATCCCAGGCTGATGACAAATGGGAGCGGGCCATGCGTGTGACAGAGGTCCCCAGATCTCAGCCCCAGCTGACTCAGCTGTGCACATACACCATTCGAACCATCCACGGAGGACGCTTGTTCAAGTGTCTTCCGCTTGGCACATCTGGACAGCATGTGCAGCACCTCTGCTCATTCTGCAGCTTCTCCTGTAGAGAAACCACCTCCCCGACCCCACCGGCGCATGCACCGTAGGGTCCGGAGGCAACCTTCTCTGACCCAGGGTTCTGCTGTCCTCAATGGAACAGAGGCGCACAATTATGCGCATGCCCAGAGCATGCGCATTGAGCACCTATGCACTTAAGTGCCAAGTACACCAGCTCCCCCTAGAGTTATATCACTGCACAGCGTGCTCCGGGGTGTGCGCATGCACACAGATACATATGTACGTAGTTGCACACAACCCACACACCTACATCAGTACAGGCCACACCATGCACCTCAACCAGTAAAAAAGACAACTGACTTTGTAGGGAGAACCCGTCTAAAGAGTCCACTCAAAAGCTTTGTGAATATGCAGAAGTGGTTTTTCCACTGGTTGAAAGAACTGTATCCTTATCGGAAGGCAGCAGGGATAGGGAAAGAAACATGGTTTTGCAGTCAGACGGCCCTGAATGTGAATGCTGACTCCCCAGGCATCCCGGAAAAGTCACTTAACCTTTCTGTATTTCTGTTCCTAGGCCATAAAATCGAAGGCGTTGATGTATATTGGGTTTCCCCCGTGGCTCAGATGGTAAAGAATCCGCTTGCAATGTGGAAGATCCGGGTTCAATCCCTGGGTCGGGAAGATCCCCTGGAGAAGGGAATGGCTACCGACTCCAGTATTCTTGCCTGGAGAATCCTCATGGACAGAGGAGCCTGGTGGGCTACAGTCCATAGGGTTTAAAAGAGTTGGACACGGCTGAGCAAACTAACACTTTCACTAATGTACACTGAGCTTGGGTGTGGATTGAGATAACCCATGTAATATCCAGCACTGTGCCTTCACATAGGGGGTACTTGGACACCAGCTCCCTCCTGCAATTCTTTCCCCACCTGTATTAGGTGGCCAACAGCCTCCAGTCATCAATAGGATGGGGAGCATAGGTCATCCTGAGGCCAGTGGAGAAGGTTAAGCTACTATCTACCAGTCCCCTGCTGCCCCTGTAGGTCTTTTTCCCCACTGTAGAAGACTATAACCCACACTGATCAAGAGTAAAGACTCAGAGAAAAAGTTGCTGCTCCACTGATTTCTAGGGTTTTATGTATCCAGAAAATTCAATAAAGACTGAGCCTCTTTGGCAAAGGGCCTCATTGCTCTCCCAGCTTTCCTTATTAAAAAACAGCCACACTTGATGATGGATGGAAGCAGGGCTCCTCGCTCTGCTTGCACGGCCAGCTGGCTGACTAGCATCCTTGCTCTGCTGAAACTCAGAAGAGAAGCTGAGTTGATTTGGTCCAGGTGTTGCGGGCCAGGCCTGAGTCACTGGTGCAGTCTGGGGGCACTGGGAGCTACATATCTTGTGCTTGGTGTGCATCCCAGTGCAAGGGTGACTGGTAGCTGGGTGGCGCCTCTCATCTGACTCCTGGAGGTGGACACTCTGGCTTCAGCCTTGGAGATGGGACTTCTCAGCACTTCTCATCGAGTTGTTCTTTTCAATTTCCCACCATTACTCTGTGGACTGAGCAGATCGGGTGTTATCCCATTTGAGAGATGCACAAACTGAGTTTTCTAAAAGGCTGATCATCCTTTTAGAGAAGTAGCTCTCTGCTGTGGATTGTTTTGTTCCCCCAGGGGACATATGGCAATGTCTGGAAACATTTTTGGTTATCACGACTGTGGGAGATTCTGGCATCTCCTGGAGAGAAGCCAGAGATGCTGCTAAACATCCTACAAGGCTTAGAACAGCCCCCACAAGGCAGAAGTACCCAGTTAAAAAAAGGCAATAGTACTGAAGCTGAGAACCCTGATTTACATCTTCAAACGTGTCTGCATCTTCTAGAATAAGAGGCATGGGGTTTTGAGAGAGACCTTTCGTTTTGTTGTTTCTGTTTTTTGTTTTTGAAAACTGGCACTGAGTTAGACAGGAGGCTTCCTTTGCTTTCACCCTGGGTGCCCCATCAGAAAGGCTAACTCCCATCGGCTTCTCCCTGGGTGCCCCAGCATCATTGTCTCTGCCGTGCCAGCCCCGTCTTCTTGGCTGGTGGCAGGACAGTGCGGGAAGGAGTCCTCCTTGGGCCACTGTGAGTGCTTGCTCTTGCCCTGTCCCAGTGGTTCAAGGAGGAGGCAGTTCCTCCCATCACCCTCGATTTCTGGAAGAGAACTTTGAAGTCATTTGGTTCCCTGTACCCTTCTTTGGATCTCCATCTTTTAGAGATGGGAAAAGGGAGGCCCAAGGTCACTTGGTACCAATAGAACCACATCTTTTAACTCCCCAACCAGGGCTCTTTCCACAGCATCCTATGCCCATCCACCCAGACCCCTGGCGCCGACTGATGCTGGATGTGGTTTTCCCAACCCTGCCCTGGGCTGGAACGACTGAGTCCAAGTCATTTTGCTGGGATTGGAAGGTGTCTGGGCTCAAGTAAAGGCCATGAGATGCTACAGGCCAGGAGTGCCAGGAAATAATGTGATCCAATGACCTGAGCAGAAAACTCAGGCTCGTTCTGGTAACAGCAGCTCTGGATGCCCGGGGGCTCAGAGCAGAACACCTGCAACTTTTGATAGATTCTATTCTGTCTCAAGAACCAGCAACAATTTTACCCGCAGAAAATATGACTCTATTATATGCTTGCTCTCCAATCACAACCCAGAGAAAACATGCCCATGAACAAGCACCCCCCACACACACACTCTGAAAACAAAACCCAACAACGGGCTGTCAGACTAAGCACATCCACAGTTTTCAAGTTCCCCCCTTTATATCTATTTGCTATTGTTCGCTCCCTTTGTCATCGGTGGGTACGTGCTAGCAGACAAGTGGTAATTGCTGCCAGGGGCCTAAGGAAATTTATGCAAGAAGAACTAAACATGAAAAAAAAAAAAAGGTATCCATTAACTGTTTTTCTGGGTGTTGGGGAAATGAGAGCAAATAGGGGATGGAGCCTGAGGTACTTTGGTCCAGGTCATTGCATTTCAATCTTTATCACTTTTTAATATTTCATTTATTTGGCTGCACTGGATCTTAACTAGCAGTATGCAGGATCTTTGATCTTCATTTCATTGTGCAAACTCTTAGTTGCAGCATGCAGGATGTAGTTCCCTGACCAGGGATTAAACCCTGGTCCCCTGCATTGGGAGTGCAGAGTCTCAGCCACTGGACCATCAGGGAAGTCCTACACTATACCTTTTCTTCAGTGGATGCTCGGAAGGTCTCCTGAATGTACAGTTTAGTGGGATGAAGTGGCTGTGACCCAAGTGTGTTTGTCTGCACGGCCTGATCCCCTGCCACTCCTCCGCAGCCTTAACCCTGATTCCCAAACCCCAGCCTGCCATCATTCCCGCTTATTTGGAGCACCAGGGAGAACAGTGGTGAGGCAGCAGGAGGCACAGTTAGACACAAAGCTGTGATAAGGCTGGGGTTCTCTCTCAGGATGTGTTTCTTGCATCACCTTTCATGTATCAGAATTCAAAACACAGTTTGAGTCCCTGCTGCCTCTGACTTTGTAATTGCTCAGAGCTCTAACAGCATCCGCTGATTTCTCTGCCTCCATCCTTAGCTCTGTCCAATCCCCACTGCAGCAAGAGTGACCTCCCTAAAATGCAAATCAGATCAGCTCCCTCTTTGAATGAGTTTCTTCTTGGCTCCCTATTGCCTTTCAGATACACTCCAGTCTCTTTTGCACAGCAGGAAATGTTTTGTTTGCCCGAGTCCCGCTTTCTTGTCCAGACTCAGAGATTTCTATTCCCGTTCTCCAGTCTCTGGTTGCAATCTTACAGAATGTCTGATGTTCCTCTTCCTTCCCTTGGTTGACCCCAAACCAACTGTCTGCACTCAGCTGAGATCACCTCCTCCTGGAAACCTTCCATGACTCCCATCCATTTTTGAATGGGAGGCGCATAGCATGGGTTTAAAGAAAACAGACTTTGACGTCAGACAGACTGGAGCTTGGATCTTGGTCTGATCATTTACTGACATGTGACCTTGAGCAAGTTACAAGGCGTCTCTGATTCCTCAAAGTCCTCAACTACAAAGCAGGGATGATAATGATCTGTGCCTCTTCGGACCTCGAGAGAGTCAGTGCAGGCTGAGAGCAGAGCCCTAGCTCCCAGACACGTCCTCTTGGTGGACGGTGGGTCACTCACAGGGTCTCTTCCTCTGCCTCCGAATCCTAGTTCTCACCATGGAACACCTGAGGGGTGGGGACCCAGCAGAGGATCCGGCACAGAGTCAGCCTGGGAAACCAGTTTGTGAATGAGGGCACAAATGAATGGGAACCTTTATTGACTGATGTAGAAGTGAGGGGTCCAGGTCTATTTCTGACTTTAATGAGGCCAGTTTTTAGCAAAATGAATGCAGAAGTCATCCAGGAATCAACCAGTGAGCAGATCTCCTGAGATGCATTACTTCAGCAAATGAGTTGCATCTCTTGCTGGTTTCCTTGCTGCAGAATCAGAATCGTGTCTACCTGTGCGTACAATGTCCTTAACAAATGTTATTTCCCCACCATCCCACCCCTTCCGGTGCTTTCCTGTTTTGCTTGGCAGACCCCCAAGCTGAGTGTCACATGCAATAATGCCATGGACCTGGGACTAGAGCCTGGTCCGCCTTCCTGGGCTCTCTTCATCCCCCCCAACTGCTGCCCGGAATGCCCTGGGGAGGGAGAATTGGAAATATGTACTTGAATTGCTGACGTTGTTATTTCTGCTCTTTTATACAAGCGTTAGGCAAGTCAGCTCTGCAGAATGTTGTATAAATACCCAGATAAGAAGATTAGTGAGAAAACCCTGAGAGCATCAGAGCTTCTAAAGCCTGCTTTCAGGCTGGGAAGTGGATGGTGGCACAGTGCCAGCCTCTGTAGGTTTCAGGTTCTAACATGCCTCGTTCACCTGGGAGCAGGAGCCAATGGTGCCACCCCTCCCAAGGAGTGGCTGGTGCCTTCCCGAGAAGTCAGCAGAAGAAGAGGAGGCAGGACCACAGGGGCTGAATGTGTCAAAAGTGAGAAGGGGAGACCCTCTCCCCACTGGGTAACCTGAATTGATTGCCCCTCGGATTGGCCCTTTTTGATCATCAAGGGTAGAATGCAAACCCCAGGGCACTGCGGGCTTGTTTTGCTTCTAGCAATAACCCATCCTTGTCCTCTTTAGAAAGGGCTCCTACAACAGCTCGTTGATCCCCAGTCTAAGGGGCTTTGTGGCGAAGGCACCAGTGATGTCTGCTTTACTTTAGTGACTGTGCCCTTGACAGTGCTGACCGCCCCACTTGTGGGAGAAGCAGAGTGGGTTCTAGAAGGAGCTCTGGCTGCGTCTACTGGCTGGGAGAGTGGGCAGGTCTTCACCTCCCAGAGTCTGGTCTTCTCTTCTGTCAAATGCAAACTATGCACACACATCCTGAGACTCCTGGAATGGGTCTGTCTGTCCCCACATATGTGTGTTTGCATCTCCTTCTGCCTGGAATGCTTCCCCAGCTTTCCTTCCCCACAAATCGCTTTTGTCCAGACTCCTCCTTGAAGCCTCCCAGACCACCTCCCCTGGCCGCCCACCCCTGTGCTTTGCTTGACACTGACGTGCATCTGAAAGCTTCATCCATGTCTGTTCGCCCATCTGGCTTACTCTCTAGGGTCTTCAAGAACAGGGACCACCTCACTCTCCTGTCTGCCCCCTGGCACCCGAAAGGGGAGAATGGGGGTGGCGATCAAGGAATGCTGGCTGATAAATTCATCAGTTTACCACTGCAAACTGAGCACACAGTAGACCCTAGACACTGCCTAGAGTAGAGAGGAAGGGGGAGTGAACCCAGGAAGCAAGACTGGTCCCAGGCCCGAGGTTTGTGTGTGTCCAACCAGTCCATCCTAAAGGAGATCAGTCTTGGGTGTTCATTGGAAGGACTGATGCTGAAGCTGAAACTCCAATACTTTGGCCACCTCACGCAAAGAGTTGACTCTTCGCATCAAGGAAAACACCTTGATGCTGGGAGGGATCGGGGGCAGGAGGAGAAGGGGACGACAGAGGATGAGATGGCTGGATGGCATCACCGACTCTATGGACAAGAGTTTGGGTAAATTCTGGGAGTTGGTGATGGACAGGGAGGTCTGGCGTGCTGCGATTCATGGGGTGGCAAAGAGTCAGACATGACTGAGTGACTGAACTGAACTGGGCCACCACAGAGATCAGGAACCAAGGACCTGAGATCAGAAATGGCCTGACTTTCCATCAGGCCAGAAGATGGAAAGTATTGATAATATGAGCTATTCACAAGCCCATTGACCCAGAACTTAGTCTTACTCGATGGTAACCTTGTTGCAGAGAGTTGGATGCAGAACTGGGTCAGACAGATAAGACAAGTTAACGCTCCCCACTTTATCATCTATCTCATTTCTCAATAGATGAGAAAACTGAAGCTCAAGGAGAGCCGGTGGGGACGGAGGAGCCTGGTAGGCTGCAGTCCCAGAGTCTGGCACAACTGAGCGACTTCACTCTCACTTTTCACTCTCATGCATTGGAGAAGGAAATGGCAACCCACTCCAGTATTCTTGCCTGGAGAATCCCAGGGACGGAGGAGCCTAGTGGGCTGCCGTCTATGGGGTCGCACGGAGTCGGACACAACTGAAGTGACTTAGCAGCAGCAGCAGTAGCAATGGTAGAGCCTTAAGCTATTAGAACGTCTCTGCTTTCAGGCTCCTCTTTCTGCTCCAGCAGATACCTCCCAGAGGTCTCTCTTTCTAGGAGACCATGTGAATAGGTCAGCAGAGCTGTTTCCACATCCTCTAGGTGCCTGAGTTAAGATGCTCCTGGTGGTAGTGGGGACTCTTCCCCTATCCCAGCCCCGGTGAAGGCTCTCCTCTGGGAAACCAGCACCCCATTGAGTGTCTGGGGAGCATTCATGAGTTGGGGGGAGCAGAGATGTAATTGGGGTGGAGATGGCCATTGGTAGCTTTGAAAAAGTGTACTTTCCTGGTCCTCTGGGCTTTGCCTGGGCCAGAAAGAAACCATGGCTCCTAAAAGTTGCCACCAGGCATCTCAGCTGCTCACAGGTGTAGGCAGTGAAAAAAGTAGACAGTGGTGGTGTGTGTGGGTAGATGCCCATATGTGTTTACCGGAAAACATCCTGCTTTGAAAGGAATCAGATGGGAAATGTCAGTTAGAGTGACTGAAAAACACTCATTCTGGTTGGATGGCATCAGACATGTCTTTCATTCACCTGCTGAATTTAGAACTAACTCACATCATCCCAGTTCCACTTTGCACGCACGAGATTCAACAGAAGAAGGCTGGCGGCCGTCAGAGCTCTTAGTGAGGTCACTGCAATGAGGGGTGCACCCTTTGGAAGGGGTAATAGCTCATTAGGTCAGTCGCAGCAGGACTTGGCACAGGATGCAAGTAGATACGGGTAGGGATCCAGGTAGGGGAGTACTCCAGCCAAGCTTAGGTGCTGGTCCCAGGGCCCGTGTTTACTGTTAGCATATTCTGAGCCCTCTCCCATCAACTCCATCAGGGAGGTACAGACCCCCAAAATCTGCCCCTTGTCTGTCCAAGGAGAAGGGTCCCAAGGCCAGAGCTTGTCTGAAAAGCCTGTGCTCATTGTTCCGAGACATGGAAGTTTTTAAATGCCCTTTTGACTTTGTACTTTGTCATTTTGTTTAGGCCCAGTGTCCCTGTTCTTCCCCTTTAGCTTTTGGAATCTTAGACATTTTGTCTGTCACTCAGAAAAACAGTAGGGGTGGACTTTGTATGAATTCTCCAGTGGCAACCCCTTCCCAGCAATTCAAAAGTCAAGAAAGGAAGAAAAAGTCCATTTTTACTTACTGGAGTTGGAGAAGACTCTTGAGAGTCCCTTGGAGAGCAAGGAGATCCAACCAGTCCATTCTGAAGGAGATCAACCCTGAGATTTCTTTGGAAGGAATGATGCTAAAGCTGAAACTCCAGTATTTTGGCCACCTCATGCGAAGAGTTGACTCATTGGAGAAGACTCTGATGCTGGGAGGGATTGGGGGCAAGAGGAGAAGGGGACGACAGAGGATGAGATGGCTGGATGGCATCACTGACTCGATGAATGTGAGTCTGAGTGACCTCCTGGAGATGGTGATGGACAGGGAGGCCTGGCGTGCTGTGATTCATGGGGTCGCAAAGAGTCAGACACAACTGAGCGACTGATCTGATCTGATCTGATAAACTGGTTGGAGTTTTGGCAAGGCTGGACGCATGGGATCTGAAATAAAATAGCCTCATCCTTACAATCTTCTATTCAGATATTTATAAACTCTTCATCAGAGCTTCCAATTCCTTGTCACAATATTTGATACAATATTGACTTATTTTATGTACTGGATGTAGGATGTTATTTTAAATCAAATTCATGAGAAAGATTGACGTGGGAAGAAAAGCTCTAACATGTAAGGGCCCTTATGTAGCCAACACTTAAAATATGCTGGTTTCATTATCCCAGCAGGACTATTCGGCTACACTATCCCCATTTCTCAGCTCAGAAAACTGAGACTTAGAGGTGAAATGAACCGCTCAAGGTTATACAACTGCTCAGGAGCAAAACCACAGTTAGTCTCCTAAACATATGTTGTTCTTACTGTCTCAAACTCACTCATTCATTCAGGGTCGCTCTTGTTTCTACTCACTGCATATCTCAAAATCCTATGCTGTATTTAAATTTATATGTGCTTCCTTCATGCAACAGTAAAAGCTTTCAGTTGGTGTCAGTTGCATAGCAAAATGATGGAGAGTGAGTCTGTTTGCCCTTTGGCATAAATGATAAATTCGGAAGTAAGTTTCATGAAAAGGAAAAAAGATCTCACCATAGACTATGATGACAACTGACTATAAATTAATAGAACTTCATATCAATCAAATAATAGAGTTATACATCAATGGCATGGCACTTGGCTTTTGCAAACTTTACCAAATTTTGGAGATTTCTATTAACTCTCGGATTCTTTCTAAGATATTCCAAGACTCAACACAATCTCCTGGAATTATTTCCCTCCCGGGATCTCTTCATATTTTTTAACTAATTAAAAGTTTAAGCTTTGGAGCCAGCTTGTAAGAGTGAGTCATGGCTTCAGGGCATACCAGCTGTGTGCCTCGGTTTCCTTCTCTCTAAAATGAGGATACTTAGGCAAATGGGAATTCTGGGACTTCCCTGGAGGTCCAGTGGTTAGGACTTTGCGCTTCCACTACAGGGGGTGAGGGTTTGATCCCTGATCCCTGGTGGGGGAACTAAGATCCTGCAAGTGACGCTGTGTAGCCAAAAAAAAAAAAAAAAAGGAGGGGATTTCGAGATCACTAGAAAGAATACATCAATTTGTATATTATTAATATTATTGATTATGAAGATAGTTAGCATATAGTAAGTACTTCATAAATGTTGGTAGCTTTTATAATCTGAAAGACTTCCCTGGTGGCTCAGATGGTGAAGAATCTGCCTGCAGTGCAGGAGACCTGGGTTTAATCCCTGGTTTGAGAAGATTCCCGGGAGAAGGGAATGGTTACCCACACCAGTATTCTTGCCTGGAATATCCCCATGGACAGAGGAGGCTGGCGAGCTACAGTCCATGGAGTCGCAAAGAGTCAGACACGACTGAGCCACTAAGCACAGCACAGCAAAGCATTATAATCTGATATTTTGCAACCACTAATAAAGTTAAACAACAGAATGATACTTTATATTTGGCAACTGGATAGTTCCTAAAATTGGGAACAAAGGGAAATTGTTTCTTCCACTTTTGATAAACAAAAACTAGCATTGACGATCATCTCTGTGAAATGAGGTTTGGGGGCTGGTGACGATCATCTCTGTGAAATGAAGGTTTGGGGGCTGGTGACTCTCCATCCACCGCTGGCCATCATCTTGCTATCTGTATGCCCACCTACTATCTCCATTACGGTAGAAACACCTTGGCCACACTAGTAACCTTTGGGGCAGAGAAGCTGGAGGTTTTTGTTTACTTGGATGTTTATAACAACCAGTCTCACATTAACACCCACAATTAGGCCCATTGCAGTCTCCCCTCATTTCTGCAATCTGTGTGGTCCTCACACGTGTCATGAAGGTTTTGACCACATCCCAGACAGTTTGGGGAAATCTTAGATTCATAAGGAATCCTTACATTTGGCTTTGGCATTTAAGCCCAAGTGCTGCAGGAATCTTGCAAAGGTTTTAATTCAAATTTTATTTCCATATATATTTGATTCATTGAGGCTCATTTAAAAGAACAACACACAATTTAAATATATGCTGCATATCAAATTGTATCCACAAATCCATTAACTTGCCACAGATCCCTTTCATGCAATTTTTAGAACTCTTCTCCCCATAGTTAGGCATCCATATCAGAACTTATCGAAAATGAGTCATTGGTTATGAAGGTTGCATCTTAGCACTGATTTTTTTCAAGATAAATTTCTGCCTGAGTATCTATGTCTGTGAAATTACAGTTCCATAGCACAGAAACACAGTCTCATATTCAATTAAGAACCAGACAAGAGAAGGTACTTGACTTCCACCATGGCCCGATGGTTGGCTGTGCAATTATAACCAATTGTGGAACTCATCAGAGTCATGATAATGTCACACATCAAAGTAACTGAAGTTGGCACTTATTCTAAGCTTCGCCTCTTCTGTCTGACTTCTTAATGCACGATAAAAGGTACAACTTACTGTTACAAACTGTAAGAGATTTGACTCCCAAGCTCAATTTTCCAACTACTCCCTTTTCAAGCTCCTGTATCCGTTTAATTGAAGAATTATCTTGAGATCGCCAGATGAGGTGTTGGAGACTCATTTGCAGCTACTTCTATACATAAATCAGGGTTTTCTCAGTATTCTGCAAAGTTGAAGAAACTGAAGGAGTAAATTTCCTTCTCAGTTTACTGGTAGCCTGATTTCAAAGGTTTTATTATGTTTATCAAAACAATCTCATAGATTATATTATAATCAGTGACTCATTGTAAATAAAACTGATTTATATTGGAACTTCTGATATACATGCATGCAGTCAAAATACCACAGTAGTTAGTTTTCTATACTGGGGTCCCTTATGAGAGTCCCTGAAAGAAAAACATGCATTTTTTAAAGTTGGGGAGCTTTTTGTTTTCTCTTTTTAATTTTTTTTCATTGGTGCATAATTGCTTTTCAATGTGGTTAGTTTCTGCTGTACAACAAAGCGAATCAGCTGTGTGTATATATCACCTTCCTCTTGAGCCTCCTCCCCACCCCTCTTGGTCATCACGGAGCACCGAGCTGAGCTCCCTGTACTATACGTCAGCTTCCCATTAGCTAGCCATTTGATGATGGTAGTATATATATGTCAAAGCCCCTCTCCCGATTCATCCCGCCCTCCCCTTCCCCTGTGTCTGCAAGTCCATTCTCTACATCTGCATCTCTATCCCTGCCCTGCAAATAGGTTCATATCTACCATTTTTCTAGATTCCATATATATATATATATATATATATATATATATACACACATTAATACACAAGATTTGTTTTTCTCTTTCTGACTTACTTCACTCTGTATGACAGACTCTAGGTCCATTGACATCAGTAAAAATGACCCAATTTTCCCCTTTTTCTGGCTGAGTAATATTCCATTGTATACGTGTACCACATCTTCTTTCTCCATTCCTCTGTTGATGGACATTTAGGTTGCTCCCGTGTCCTGGCTACCGTAAATAGTGCTTCAGGGATCATTGTGGGGTGTGTGCTCAGTCGCTCAGTCACTCAATCACGTCCAATTCTTTGCGACCCCTTGAACTCTACCCTGAAAGGTTCCTCTGTCCATGAAATTTTCCAAGCAAGAATACTGCAGTGGGCTGCCATTTCCTACTCCGGGAACATTGAGGTATATGTGTCTTTTTGAATTATGGTTTTCTCAGGGTATTTACCCAGGAGTGGAATTGAAAGCTAATTCTAAGAACTATCTTTCAAACAGTGGGTTAGTCTCATTCTTAGCATTCCTTTAGTCCTTGTACCAATATCCACTGGCCACCTACCATGTGCCCGGCACTCTCTTCTGTTCTTGGAACACAGCAGTGAGCAAGACAGATGTGGTACTGGTTCTCACAGGGATTTACCTTCTACTGGAAGGGAGACCATCAGCAAGTCAACCAGTAATCAAACGAGACAGTTCCAGCTGAGAAGTGCTATGCAGAAAGTGAAGAGGAGCCACCGCATGGGAGGATGTGGGCAAAGGATGGGACCTGTGTTTTTCTCTGTTGAACCCCTTTAGATTCACTGTAACCAAGGCAGCTGAACCCACACCCGGAAAGCTCAGCCCTGGCTGTTCCAAACGTCTGCCTTTCATCAACCTGAAATCCATCTCCCTAGAATTCCACTCATCTCCTCTGCTTCTCCGCTCTGGGGCCTCTCTGAACAGGTCCGATTTCTCTTTCACAAGACAGCCCAGCATGGTTCGGTGCACAGAGTTGGAGGCTCCTGGGTATCTCTCTCCCACTCTGAACACCCCTGGTACTCTCAGCTCATCACCATCCCTCTAAGAGTGTAACATCAGTTCTGAAGTCACTCCCTGCATAATCAAGACAAAGCAGGTCCTTAATTCTCTGTTTCTCCAAGCTCGAGCTTGGAGCCACTTTTTCTCTAGTTATGTAACACTGTGGCCTCCTCTCTGACTTACAGTCAACTGAATTTCCCCAGGGTTGTCACAGATGGGGATGCTGACACATCTCCTGGACAATTGCACCATTATGTTTACAGCTTCGTGCAGGACACTGCAGGATCATCTTAATTATTTCCTGTGAAGAAGACTAAAACATCAGTAATGACCACTTGGAATGACTGCAGCCAGGAAAGCTGGCCTTGAGAGCGTGTCAATGTTCCTTCTACTGCCTCCACTCTCTCTGGGGACAGCGTGTTCCCAGTGCCTGCCTTTCACTGTGTAAAGTGACATTTTCTTTAATGGGTTTCCTAATGGCCCCTTTTGGCGTTCAAGCAGGGCCCCGTGGTTCAGACATTCTGGATCTGGGCCCTGCATTCACTGTGACACTGTGGTCTGGACACATGTGTCCCTTAACTGCCTTTCCTCGGTGGTTAACGACCTCCAGCACTTCAGGCTTACAGGCTGGCTTTCAGACTCTAATTGAAAAAAATATATTAAAAGGTCCATTTAAGTGACCCCAGCTTCCCACTAGCCTTTCATTCCCTGAAAGCATTTTCCCAAAACCACTGGAAATTCTGATTATAAAGACATCTGGAGCCTGTGGTACACCTTCCCCCCAACTGCCAGAAATTTCCTCTCTGTCTCAGTTGCCTGTGAATTTCCAGTTATCTATCTCTTGCCCAGGAAAAGGGTCATGTCTCACTTGTGAATTCTTTCTTTTCAAGAATCTTCACTCTCCAAGTGGCTTCTGGGTCCCCTACTTGCTAGGGCTTTCCTGGTGGCTCAGATGGCAAGGAATCTGCCTGCATTGCAGGAGACCCAGGTTCAATCCCTGGATCAGAAGATCCCTTGGAGAAGGGAAGGGCCACCCACTCCAGTACTCTTGCCTGGAGAGTTCCATGGACAGAGGAGCCTGGTGGGGTCACAAAGAATCAGAAATGTCTGAGCGACTAACACTTTAACTTTCTTTTCCATTTGCTATAAAGTGTGGATCATGCTTTCTGGTGACTTCATGGTTGTATAACTGTCTACTATGTATATCATGTTCCTCCTTCACGACGGACTAAGATGCTTCAGCCACATTAATGTCCCTTGCTGCTGCTGCTGCTAAGTCGCTTCAGTCGTGTCCGACTCTGTGCAACCCCATAGATGGCAGCCCACCAGGCTCCCCCGTCCCTGGGAGTCTCCAAGCAAGAACACTGGAGTGGGTTGCCATTTCCTTCTCCAATGCATGAAAGTAAAAAGTGAAAGTGAAGTTGCTCAGTTGTGTCCGACTCTTAGCAACCCCATGGACTGCAGCCTACCAGGCTCCGCCGTCCATGGGATTTTCCAGGCAAGAGTACTGGAGTGGGGTGCCATTGCCTTCTCCTAATGTGCTCTTAGAAGAAACCATTCTGTTCTTTCAACCAAATAGTCTTAGCTCTCTCTGGTGCACGTGTGTGCATGTGTGTGTGTGTGTGTGTGTTATATTCATCCCTGGGTGCCTAAAGTAATAACCGAGCTAGATTCAAACTCATATCCTGGGTCTTTATTTAAAGCATCATCTGTTTCTTGCAACATTGGACCATGGATTTCTGGTATACAGAAATAAGCAAAATCTTACTTAAAGGCCAGAGTTCTTTTTTTTTTTCAAATTTGGGGTATAGTTGCTTTCAATGTTGTGTTGGTTTCTGTTCTGCAACGGAGTGAAGCAGCCATATATATGCACATATCCCCTCCCTCTTACCCTCTCTCTCACCACCACCCTCACCTGTCTAGGGCATCACAGAGCACCAAGCTGAACTCCCTGTGCCATACTGCAGGTTCCCACTAGCCATCTACCGAGGGAGCCAAAAAAGTTCTTTCAGGTTTAATGGAAAAATCTGAAGGAAATTTTTGGCCCACCCACTATTTTATACATGGCCATATATCCAAACTCCCAGTTTATTCCGTTTTCCCCCCCAACCTGTGTCCACACATCCATTCCCTATGTCTGCATCTCTGTCTCTGCCCTGCATATAACAGGTGTCAACATTGCTTCTCAATTTCCCACCTGGCTCGCTGGGAGCCTCCTGTATGCATGATAATATGACCATGTCATGGCTGCTTTTAAACATCTTTTTTAAAAGCTTAAAGTTTTCAGGGAAAAAGTCCAACATCTTACTTAGCCCTGAAACTCTGCAGTGGACTGAACATTTCTACTTTCCCGATACTTGTATATTAAAGCTCTGATACCGCCCCCCACCCCAGGCTGATAGTTTAACAGGTGAGGTCTTTGGGAGGTACTTAGGTTTAGATGAGGTCATGAGGGTGAAGCCCACATGATGAGATTAGTGTCCTTATAAGAAAAGGAAGAGACACCAGAGTTTCTTCTCTCTGCCATGTGAAAACACAGCAAAAAGACCGCCGTCTACAAGCCAGGAAGAGTGTTCTCAATGGGAACCAAATAAGCCTGCACCTTAGTCTAGGGCTTCCCAGCCTCCAGAGCTGTGAGAAATGAATTTCTGTTGCTTAAGTCACCCCATCTTTGGTGTCATAGCGGCCTCCTCCTAGTCCCTAGAAGACTAGGGACAAGATTCATTGAGGACTAGACTGTCTACTCCTTCTCTGCCCGTAATTCTCACTCTGGCCATGCAGTTATCCCCAGAGCATGCTGTACTCTTCCACTTTTCTATACTGTGGCGTGAGGCACTCCCTCTACGTGAAATGCCCTTGCTCTTTTCATTTTGTTGAAGTCCCAGTTGAAATCCATTTCAACTAACATTTCCCCCAGAAAGCTTTCCGTGAGCCTCTGAGGAGTGCCCTGGCATCCGAGTGGAGCAAGGAGGCTGTATCTGGTGTGTGGAAGGAGCAGGAGGCTGAGGCCTGCTGCTGCGGCTGCTGGCACTTGTCTCTAGCTGGAGCAGCAATGATCGGCATGACAAGCAGACCAGGAAGAAGACAGCCCTTGTCCCTACTTTCCAGTTTCCCCCTAATGTCGCCTATTTGCAAAACCTAACAGCAAGCCTGGGCTTCCCTGGCGGCTCAGATGGTAAAGAATATCCACTTATAATGCAAGAGATCGGGGTTTGATCCCTGGGTTGGGAAGATCCCCTGGAGGAGGAAATGGCAACCCACTCCAGTATTATTGCCTGGGAAATCCCGTGGACAGAGGAGCCTGGCAGTCTTCGTCTATGGGATCCTGAAGAGTGGAACATGACTGAGCGACTAACACACACACACACACACACACACACACACACACACACAAGGCAAGCCAGTTAGAATACCTAACATCCTGGTTTACCCAAAACTACGGGGTTTCCTGGGATGTGGGCCTTTCAGTGCTACAGTGGGGACAGCTGTGGGCAAGCTGAGACACAGGGATCAAGCTCATGCCCCTAGAGCCAGCAAGCAAAAGAGAAATGTGATTTGCAGAGTCCCAGTCCCAGAATTGTGTAGCAGAGTGGATTTGGAGCTGCGAGACAGTGAGTAAATGACTAGCATAATGAATGTTCAGTTAGTGTTATTCAAATTAATTACTGCATTGTCTGGATGATTGCGGGGCGGGGGGTGGGTGCGGGCGGTGCTAGGAACTTGAGACTCTGGGTATTGGGAATGTGCTGGCAAGTTTATAATTTAGAGCCCTAAGCTAGCCTGCACCCAATGTTCCACAACAGTCTCTTAAACATCTTTTCTGTTGGTAGTTCTGTTTAGATCTCTTATCTCGATTGCCTCCTGGATCATTTCCTTGATTCTTCTGAAATGAGACACTCTATGTTGCTCCCCAAAATCTGAAGGGTGGCTAGCACCTGAATCTCAGAGGCACCTATTAGGTCCAGTAATGCAGCTTATAGTTAGTTGCATGATTCTTTCTGGGAACAGCTCTTCAAGGAATGTATACAGAATCAAATGAGTCTTACTCATTAAAGTATGGGCCACTGGCATCACTTGGGAGCTTGTTAGAAATGCTGAATCCCAGGCCGCTCCTCTGACCTAAGGAATCAGACTCTGCAGAGATGCCCAGATAAAATTTGTGTGCAATTAACATCTGAGAAACGTCCATCTAGAGCAGAGGTTTTCGACCTTTAGAATGAATTTGGGAGCTTACAGACATTCTCATGTCTGGGTGATAAGCTCAGAGATCATCAGTTGGTTGGGGTCAGGCAGACAGTCATATTTGTAAAGACCCCCAGGTGATTTTAATGGGCAGTCAGGATGGCAGACCACTGATCCAGAGCTGAATGAGATCCCAAGGCTCCATACTGTTAGCTATCCAATTATCTCACTTTTGCTGTGTACAGAGGCACAAAAATGAAATAACTGAGTCCCAATATCCTTGTTCCAGGCAATTTAATGATATTTCTGAGGCTGCAACTGAGGCCTCCTGACTCCTCCTGATTCAAGTCCTGACATACAACTGTCACTGAAATTCCATTGACATTTGTAGTTATTTATATATGAGAGGATACTTTAAGAATGCATCATCAGATATTTGATCCAGTTAAGGATGTTGCTGAGTAACTAGGAGAATTATCTAGGGGTAAAGAACATGATCTGAATGAATCACAGGCACAGAAACTCCGCTGGGCATTCATTCAAGTAGGACAGATACTGTTGAATGAGGAGAAACTGTCGAGACTGCCCAAGTCTTTTTGTGTCTTAACCCATCAGTTGGGGATTGCTTCTTCCACATCCTACCATTTCAGTGCAACTTTGTTTAATTCAACCATTATTTACTAAACATCCATGTGCAAGTTCCTTGTACAAAGGTAAAAACACAGGACTGCTGCTTCAAATTTTTATTAGAGTCAAATAGTGGTAGAAGTGAAAGACATATATGTGTGTGTGTGTGTGTGTTTATAGATACACAAACACTCTCTATATATCCTAAATTGCATTAGAGAAGAATAGATAAATCAATACAGGAAGTCTCTTATATACTAATTAGTTCTGTTCCCAGAGTGCATTCGTAAGTCCAGTTTGTTCATAAGTCCTACAAAGTAAGCCTAGGTACCCAACTATCACAGTTGACTATGCTATGCTATGCTATGCTAAGTCACTTCAGTCGTGTCCGACTCTGTGTGACCCCATAGACGGCAGCCCATCAGGCTCCCCCATCCCTGGGATTCTCCAGGCAAGAACACTGGAGTGGGTTGCCATTTCCTTCTCCAATGCATGAAAGTGAAAAGAAAAAGTAAAGTCGCTCAGTCATGTCTGACTCTTAGCGACCCCATGGACTGCAGCCTACCAGGCTCCTCTGTCCATGGGATTTTCCAGGCAAGAGTACTGGAGTGGGGTGCCATTGCCTTCTCCGACAGTTGACTATAGACTACTATAATGTAATGTAGTCTAAGCGTAGTCTTCACACAAGTGAAACATAGAAAACAAACACAACATTTTTTTTTAATTTTAATCTTACAGTACAGTATCTTGAAAAGTACAGTGGTATAGTACAACAGCTGACATACAGGGGCTGGCATTGACTGAACAGGCAGGAAGAATGACCGACTGCAGGCAGGAGAGGAGGTGGGAGATGGTAGAGCTCAAGGACCGTCAGCAACAGGAGAGGGAGGGCAAGCTGCAGTGTCACTCACTCCTGACATTGATGGGACATGCATTTGCATCTTTGAGAGTCTGCATCTTGAAGGTTCATATATAGGGGGTCTTACTACATGGACTGAAAGAGAAGTATGCCACATCCATTTAAATTTATCGTGGCCTGGTGGCTCAGACGGTAAAGCGTCTGCCTACAATGCGGGAGACCTGGGTTCGATCCCTGGGTCAGGAATTTCCCCTGGAGAAGGAAATGGCACCCCACTCCAGTACTCTTACCTGGAAAATCCCATGGATGGAGGAGCCTGGTAGGCTACAGTCCACGGGGTTGCAAGGAGTCAGACACGACTGAGCGACTTCACTGTGCCACATCCAAGTGCAAGCAGATGGATTACCAAGTGTTTTTGGTGGAGGCTTGAGGATGGTGTTGAGGAAGAGGTTGGGTTTTCATGGGAACAGACGGTGGGAAGAGTAGTTCAAAAAGAAGCAATGGTGATAAACAAAGACCTGGACGTAGAAGTACTCGGGGGAGGTGACACTAGTGAAAAATAGAAGGTGAAGCTCGAGGGGTAGATTGGAGGCCACATTATGGACAGGTGTGCATGCATGCCAGAGCCAGAAGTTAGAATGTATGTAGCTCAACAGGACAGGTCACTGACAAATTTTAAATTTATTTAAGCCCTGTGGAGGGTTAATGAACGTTCTTAGGGCAAGATTGGAGGCAGGCAGCAGACCACTATGCCAACAGTCCAGATCAGAGTAAGTTGATTCTGAAGCTGAGTGGTGTTTGGGGGGAAAGAAAGGAGGGTATAATACAAAACTCATTGGATCTAGGCCTTAATTAGCCCATTTAGGAGAACATTTATGGGGTAAGTAGACATTATGTTTACACTGGTTAATTGAAAGTACATTTCCCGGGGGCTAAATTACAGTGAACACTATTAAATCACAATTAAGGTCTATCTGGATATCTACACCATTATGGATTTTGTGGGTGTTGGGACTGGCTCAATTTATTGTTGAACAGCAATGTTTTTCAAATTTCCCAGTATTTGCAAAACTGCGAACAGAAGCTCAGAGCCAACCTGAGGCTACTGGTTGAGGAAGACCCGAAGTCCTTAGCCCTTCAGGATGATTCCAGCTACCAAGGAACCCTGAGGGGATTTCAAGGTCTAGGACTGCAGAACTTGTCACCACTTGGGGATTTGACAGATCCAAAGAGAGGTGGGAATGTATTATTCAAATGAAGGCTTACCTCACACAGCACAGAAGGACCCAGAAGGCCAGAAAATCCACACTTAAAACTCATTGAACTTTTAGCCCAGCAAATCAGTGTAGAGAACAAGAGTTACAGAAACACAGATATAATTTATTGATTCCCTTCAATTAGCATTTATTTTGCCTTAATCATACAGCCCTGGATGTGTTGCTGCTGCTGCTGCTAAGTCGCTTCAGTCGTGTCCAACTCTGTGCGACCCCATAGACGGAAGCTCACCAGGCTCCCCTGTCCCTGGGATTCTCCAGGCAAGAACACTGGAGTGGGTTGCCATTTCCTTCTCCAATGGATGTGTTAAGTACTGTGAAGTCAAAACAATGGCCAAGAGGAATTAACAGACTGAGGCTCAAATTCCATCACTTTTCATTTATATGACCTTGCTTAACTGCCCCAAACTTTAGTTTGCTCAGCTAGCAAAGGGGCAAAATAATAGTGCTTGCCTCTCAAAGCTGTAGAAAAGTTACATAAGTAATGATAATAATTATATACATATAAATAGTAATAGCATATATGTATTAGTATAATTATATACAATTATTAATAATTCCATACATATTGCTAATAATTATATGATATATGAGCATTTATGTCTGGGGCTTCCCTGATGGCTCTGATGGTAAAGAATCTATCTGCAATGTAGGAGACTCAGGTTTGATCCCTGGGTCAGGCAGATCCCCTGGAGAAGGGAAAGACTACTGACGCCAGTATTCTTTCCTGGAGAATTCCATGGACAGAGGAACCCAGTGTGCTGCAGTCCATGGGTCACAAAAAGTCAGACACAAGTGAGTGACTAATATGTTCACTTCACTTTCATGTCTATTGCTCTAAGAACTCTAATCTTGCCAACTCTAAGAAATCTTCTCTAATAACACCCCAATCCATACAATGATGGAAGTCACAGTAGCATATGAATAGTAAAAAAAATGTCACAGAATTTGAAATCAAGCACTAGAATTTGTCCCAGCCTCTAGCATTAAAAGGTAGCTATGGGGTCTTCTGCTAGTCACCTGCCTTATCTGAACCCAGAATGGACAACCTAGCTCTAAATACAAGCCAGCATGGTATTGTGTAAACCTAAGTGTTGATGGAACAGAACTGCAGGGTGAGACATGAGTAAACAATTAAAATGACCTGGGGCTTATCAGAAAAGACTTCTTAGAGTTGACAAGATTGAGCTTAGAGCGATTTATAGACATTAATGGAGAAGAAATAGAGAGAAATATGTATAAAGGACTGATGATTGGAATTAGCAATTCATGTGCAAGAGAGATAAAACACATTTGCCTAGAAGTGGAAGAGTCTTGCTGGAATATAATTGGGGGGAAAAAAGCTTCCTAAGTGCTTGCTATCGTTCTAAGTGCTTTAGGTGTTTCAAAGTATTCTACCTTCAACAAAGGCTATGAGATGGGTATGCAATTAACTCCAATTAACAGATAAAGCAACTTGGCTAAGACAGGTTGCTTTACCTGTTAGTCCAGAGCCATCTAAGAACCCAGGTAGTCTGGACCCATTTGTCAGATCCTTAACCACTATGATTCATTGCCTCGGAGGTCAGGTCAGAAAGATGGGGATCTCTTGAATTAGTTTTACAACGTGAAAGTTCCATGAGAACAGAGATCACACCTGTCTTGACGATAATTACACCCACAGTGCCTGGCACATAGTGGGGACTCAATAAATACTTGTTGAAAATGTGGGTGGAAGTGTAACTGAAAGGGGGAGTCTAGCTGCTCACCACTCAAAAGCCATTAAAGAGGCCAGGTTGGTAGAAAGGAAAGTTTGCTCATTTTGGATGCTGGCAGTCAGTGGGGATGGAGGACTCCTGTCCAAGGGCTGACTCCCCCTCCAACGACAGTCAGGGGTGAGAGCTTTCATAGACAGAGGGAGGGGGCTACATGCAGAAACGACACGGCTCTGACAGTCATCTTGAAATTGGTCATTGGTGGTCAGCGCAGTGCCATCTTGATTGGTTTAGGTGCAATTAATCTTCAGTTCCATGGTTGGTTGGTTCCCATTTCCTTGAGGCCAACTCTTGGAATTGTGGCAGTTTATATCATGACTGCAGTCTGGTCATTCTGTAGTTGACTTCTTCCATCTGGTGGGGGTTTCAGTATCTATAAGACAGCTCACAGGATATAGCTCAGAATATTATCTATAGCCCTTGCTGCTGCTGCTGCTAAGTCACTTCAGTCGTGTCCGACTCTGTGCGACCCCACAGACGGCAGCCCACCAGGCTCCCCCATCCCTGGGATTCTCCAGGCAAGAACACTGGAGTGGGTTGCCATTTCCTTCTCCAATGCATGAAAGTGAAAAGTGAAAGGAAAGTCGCTCAGTCGAGTCTGACTCTTAGGAGGAACTAAAGGTCCTCCTTTGCTTAATGACAATTATAATTTGGTCTCCTGTGACTGTTTTCCTTTGTTTCTGCATTTTCTCACTTCCCTGATTAAACTTCTTTGGCTAAAGTTTTTCCACAGAAAAAGGGCAGGCAGAGAACATGGGGGACAAGGACCTTAGGGTCCTGCTCCATTTCAGAGCGTATGGCAGGGCTGTCTCTTCTCTTTCTTTGGAAGTCTGTCCTGGGGTGGGATCTTCCAGTGCTCTGGGGCCTGGCCGACGTGATGGACAGAACACTGCTCGGACATAGCAGGACTCTCAGAAACTCCTTAAATTCCGAGAAGAGGATAGTCTGGTCCACTGAAAACACAATTGTAGCACTCTCTTGGTGGCAAAGATGAATTTGTTACAGTGAGAAACAACAGAAATGATGTCATCTTATATCTTTGAAAATAGGATAACAATGTTTCATTGGTTACCTGATGCCTCGGAACAGAGTAGATTAAGGGCTTGGAGCCTTAACTCCCTTTCCCCTTCTCTCATGTTAAATCTGGCTGCATTTGTTCGGTCACCAGGTTCAAGAGACTTCCCGTGTCCCCCTGAATAGCCCTTTCCAACCCTGCCAGTGATAGGAAGACACTGATTGACCCAGTGATGGGAAGACACTGGTTGAGCTGGCATCTATTTTGCTTTACATGAGACAAGAAGGATCTGTAACAGAAACCATCAAACCCCAATAACAGGTCCTAGACCTTATTTTTTTGTTTGTTTGTTTGTTTTTTTAAGAATCTCTTTTATTGATTATCAGAAACATTACAAACATCTAGTATGAATAAATTGTAACATGATAGTGTTTAGTTTGAACAATTAATACATTTCAGATATAATATTATACATATTTCAATGCTATTCTCCCCAATCATCCCACCCTCTCCTGGTCCCAGAATCCAAAAGTCTGGTCTATACATCAGTGTCTCTTTTGTTGTCTCGTAAATAGGGTTATTTTTACCATCTTTCTAAATTCCATATATATGCGTTAATATACTGTATTTGTGTTTTTGTTTCTGGCTTACTTCACTCTGTATAATAGGCTCCAGTTCCATCCACCTCCTTAGAACTGATTCAAATGTATTCTTTTTAATGGCTGAGTAATACTCCATTGTGTATATATACCACAGCTTGCTTATCCATTCATCTGTGGATGGACATCTAGGTTGCTTCCACGTTCTGGCTATTGCAAACAGTGCTGCTATGAACATTGGGGTACACGTGTCTCTTTCAATTCTGGTTTTCTCAGTGTATATGCCCAGCAGTGGGATTGCTGGATCGTAAGGCAGTTCTATTCGCAGTTTTTTGAGGAATCTCCATACTGTTCTCCCTAGACCTTATTTAATGGGCTTCTAGAGACCTCCAAGGGAAGAAGATTTGTCTAAAAAGGAACCTTGCTTAGAAGGTGGTCGGAGTAGGAAGTTCAGCACCCTCATGGGTACAATGCCATGTTCACTGATAGCTGTTTAAACATGCTGTGGCTCTGCTGTAAATTCCTCTGTACCTAGAGGGGGCTTGGAAGGAAAAGGGTAGTGATGGGGACATGATCAGTATAGAAACTGATGCTGACGGTGGACTCCGTTTCTTTAGCAAGAATGATAATGGCTTAACATCGGTGTGGCAAACAAGTCAAATTCCCTAGCCATGTTTATATACTATAGTTTATTTCAAGCCACCAATACACCTGGAAGCAGTACTGGGGCCTTCATTGTATAGATGAGGAAACCAAAGCACAGAGAGAAAATGCCAAGGCTAACTCCTGGTCTGGGTTCTCTTTGCTTTTCACCTTGCTGCTTCTACCTGAAACCATTAGCATGACATTTGATAGAGAATGCATAGCTCCATGGGCTTCCCAGGCGGGCACTAGTGGTAAAGAAGCTGCCTGCCAGTGTGGAGACGGAAGAGATTTGGGTTCGATCCCAGATCCCCTGGAGGAGGGCATGGCAAACCATTCCTATATTCTTGCCTGGAGAATCCCGTGGACAGAGGAGGCTGATGGGCTACAGGCCATAGTGTCTCAGAGTCGGACACAACTGAAGTGACTTATCACACATGCATGCATGCATGCTCCTGCTGCACCAACATCTAGACTGTCTTCTTAATCATACCCACACGCACCCCCTCCACACACATACACAGATGAAGTCCTGTGTTAGTTTCTTCCAACAATTACATGATATTTCTTGATATCTGTATGGGCTTCCCTGGTGGCTCAGATAGTAAAGATGCAATGTACCAGATCTGAGTTTGATCCCTGGTTTGGGAAGATTCTCTGGAGGAGGGCATGGCAACCCACTCCACTATTCTTGCCTGGGGAATCCTCATGGACAGAGGAGCCTGGTGGGCTACAGTCCATGGGGTCACAAGGAGTCAGACATGACTAAGTGATTCAGCACCACACAATATCTATATACCGTATTTCACTTGTCCGTATGGATTCCTATGTTGACTCTAACTCCCCACTGTAACAATCAAACCCACTCCAAAGAAAGTGTTGTGCATGCCTTTCAAAGAACTGCATAAGAATTTCCCTGGTATATATTTCAGAATCTATTCTCTGGAATGTATTTGCATATTGACCTGGAGTAAATGAGGCTTCCCAGGTGCACAGTGGTAAAGAATCTGCCTGCCAATACAGGAGGCACAAGAGACAAGTTCGATCCTTTGGTTGGGAAGATCCCCTGGAGAAGGAAATGGCATCCCACTCCAGTATTCTTGCCTGGAAAATCCCATGGACAGAGGAGCTGGCAGGCTACAGTCCATGGGGTCACATAAAGAGTCAGACACGACCGAGCGACTAAACCACAACAACAATCACATCTTTTGTCCCCTTTCCCACAATAAGGCTTTGAGGATGAGCCAAGAGAGGGCAACAAGGAAAAGGAGGACAGAAATAAGAGGCTGGGGAAGGGAATTGAGAGGCGGTTTGCTGCTCTTCCAGAGAAGGCAATGGCACCCCACTCCAGTACTCTTGCTTGGAAAATCCCGTGGACGGAGGAGCCTGTTAGGCTGCAGTCCGTGGGGTCGCTAAGAGTCGTACATGACTGAGCAACTTCACTTTCACTTTTCACTTTCATGCATTGGAGAAGGAAATGGCAACCCACTCCAGTACTCTTGCCTGGAAAATCCCATGGGCGGAGGAGCCTTGTAGGCTGCAGTCCATGGGGTCGCTAAGAGTCGGACACGATTGAGCGACTTCACTTTCTCTTTTCACTTTCTTGCATTGGAGAAGGAAATGGCAACCCACTCCAGTGTTCTTGCCTGGAGAATCCCAGGGACGGGGGAGCCTGATGGGCTGCTGTCTATGGGGTCGCACAGAGTCGGACACGACTGAAGTGACTTAGCATTGCTGCTCTTCAAAGAGGAGGAGTTCTAAGCCAAAGTTCTAAGCCAAAGAAGAGAGAGTCTTGTTCTCCACCCCTCTTTCCTCTCCACTCTTTAGCCTGGTTTCTGGGCCTTTTGTCTCTTCTAGAGCAAAATCCTGACAGTGTGCCATGTACTTGCGAAAGGATAATTACATCTGTATCCCTGAGAGAGACAGGCCTGGTGTCAGCAGGGAGGAGTCTGATGTGGATGCAAATGGAGCTAAGTGCCCGCATGTGCAAAGCACTGACAGCTCCTGAATTAAATCCTCGATGAGACGTTTCTCTGACCTAAACTTTCCCTGGAACTCTTTTTAACTCTGAGTCAGAGAAAGATTTAAAAAACAATAGCTTTACCTATCTACCCAGCTGTGTTCTCTGTCAAAGGAAGAGAAATGACTGAAAGCTCCTTAAGAGAAAGGCGCGTGTCCTGGACTTCAGGTGGTGGCTCAGATGGTAAATGGAGGAGGGTATGGCAACCCACTCTACTACTCTTGTCTAGAGGCTGAAGTCCATAGGGCCACCCAGAGTCGGACACAACTGAAGCGACTGAACAGCAGGAGATGCTACATCCGCCTGCGATGCAGGAGACCAGGGTTCAATCCCTGGGTCAGGAAGATCCCCTGGAGAAGGGAATAGCTACCCACTCCAGCATTCTTGCCTGGAGAATCCCATGGACAGAGCTCTGGTGAGCCACAGTCCTTGGGGATGTACAGATTCAAACCCAACTGAGCGACTAACACTTTGACTTTCGCAGCTTAGCACCAGGCACTCAGTGGATACCCTGAAACTTTCGCAGTGCTGTTCTCAAGGTGACACTGAGCCCACAAGACAACCAGGAATGATCTTCTACCAGTGATCCACAATTATTTCTTTTTTTTCCTTTAATATTTATTTGTTTGTTTATTCATTTGCTGTGCCGGGTCTCAGTGGCAGCACTCGGGATCTTTAGTTGCAGCAGGCAAACTCTTAATTGCAGCATGTGGGAGCTAGTTCCCTGACCAAGGATCAAACCTGGGCCCCTGCCTTGGGAGCATGGAGTCTTAGCCACTGGACCACTAGCAAATTCCCTGAAGCTACTGCATATAATCATCTAAACTCCTCTCCAGATACCTGCTTCTGTCCGTAAAAGAGGAAGGAGGATCCACATGATTGTTTAAGGGTTTTGTTCTTTCATTTTCCCCAGATATAGAGACAACTTAGTCAAGTCTTTGCCACTGAACCACCAGGGACATCCTACACCTATTTCTATCTCATGTGTGGGGTGGGGGGAACATTCTCTCTTATCTACTGATCAATGAACAGGTCCCCCAAACTCTAGACTAAGAAGGAGAAGGGGTGCAACCTAATTTCTGCTCAAATATAAGCACAAGATCATCATTATTTTTTTAAAAAGACAATCAAGTTCCTAAGCACTTACTTTTGAAATGCAAATATGTTTTCTAACACCATGAGGGAGATGCTGTAAGAAAAGATGATAGTGCTAGATGCTCAGCTGTTAGAGATGGGAAGGGCGACATGATGGCCTTCAGGCCCAACTGGGACTCATCTCCTCCGTCACACTCATGCCAAGAATAGATGAAAGGCTTTGTTTTACTTTGAAAAGGAAAAGGGCAAAAGGGAGAACAGGAAATTGATGCCTGGGAAAGAGGGCCCACCTGCCTCCTCTTCCCCTAAAAGAAGACTCAAGAGAAGCAATTAAAAGAAGTTACTGATAACAAGAAATGACAAGGCAGAAGATGTGTAAGTCTGAATAAGCCACCATGTCATAAGTAGACCTCAGCTATAAGCCAAGAAAAATCTGAAGAGATCAGATTTCAGCTTAATAGAAGGAAAAGCTTTTTAACAAGTGGGATGAATTTTTTTCTTTTTAATCAGTTATAAAAAGAGCTGCCTATGAATATGCTGAAATCCTCTTTTTTGGATATGTTTAAGCAAAATCCCTCTCCCTTTCGGTGTTTCTAGAGAAAATATTTCTGCTTTGGGTTAAATGTGGTATGATATCTTCTAATTCTAAAATGATTATGTTCATATAGATTTTAAAATTCAATAACAGCTTCTAAGTAAAAATGTGTAACATGATGTCCTGCCTTGAAGCAGTTGCACAACATTCTGTTTCTCTCTCTCCAACAACCCCAGGGATTCAAACTGTTTTCTCCCCTCTGCGTGTTGGAGTTTCTCTTCTCCAGATGGTCTTAAGGCAGGATGAAACTGAAAGTGAAAGTCGCTTGGTGGTGTCCGACTCTTTGCGACCCCATGGACTATACACTTCATGGAATTCTCCAGGCCGGAGTACTGGAGTGGGCAGCCTTTCCCTTCTCCTCAGGGGACCTTCCCAACCCAGGGATCAAACCCAGGTCTCCCACATTGCAGGCAGATTCTTTACCAACTGAGCTATCAGGGAAGCCTGTAGGGCAGGATGTGACACATCAATATCAGGTATTTCCCCATCCTACTATCTCTGAAAATATGCAAAGGGAGCCTCCCTATTTGAGGGATTTCCCCCTATTTTTCATGATGCAAATGCAAACAGCAAGAACCCAAGCTAACCAGGAAGAAAGTGACAGTTTCCAGAATTCTACTATGGATTCACTTTCTGTGCACCTGACTCCATTTCTTCTATGATTTGCAGTGAATACAGACATTTCTAACCTTTTATAATAACTGAGGGTAGATCTAATCAATGCTCCTCTTACCCTCACATCCCATCCTTTTCTTGACCAGGTAGAGTCTCTTTCTCAGGGGAAAGCCCTTCCCTTTAATGCATTGTCCTGAAGCCACAGGCAGGGTCAAACCCTCGGTGGAAGCTAGTGGTCATTGTAGTTCATCCTTGTTTCAACTACCTCATTCCCATCTCAGAAAACTCCAGTCTAGGGAGAGAATGCCCTTTTTTTTTTTTTTTTTTAATGTAACTACTGCATTTCAAGCCCTAAGACAGACATTCTGTATCCGTATTTCATTTAGCCCTCACAATGACTCTAAAAGTAGGTGCTTTCTCCACTAGAATACTTGTCCTTCAATTTTAGTAGCCAAAGCCCCTTGAGAGCCCTGAGTGCTGAGATAAGCCCAAGACTGATTTGATTATTAAAATCTACAGAATCTTTATCTTCATTGTGTTCACTTACATCATGGGGATGGACAATGAAATACCACAAGTAAGATTAAAATGAATATTCATCAATGTATAAATAAGTCACACTATAATGGTGCACCTCCTGTTCCAGTTTATACTCTGATGGCATCATTTCACAGTACGTGCCAAGGTCACCTCGACGTTCACCTCCCCTGCTAAGAGGCAGCAGGAGAGAAGGAAAGACGGAGGCTGCCAGGCAGCCTTTATTGGTCATTTACATATTCTTCTCCTTGGTGGTCTCATCCAACAATCTTACCTTTTCCTTGCATATTTTAGTCGTAGTACAGCGCCTGCTTGAGAGCCCGATTTCCAGATGGATTTGAGGTCTTTTCACGTTGGGATATGAAATGACACCATTTGAATTCCCCATCCCACATCCTAAGGTGAGCCTTAATGGGTCAAATGCATACTGAAGTTACAGAAACTAGCTGTATATCCCCTCCGTCTCCTGGACCTCCCTCCACCCCACGCCCTCCTCGAGGTCATCACAGAGCACCTTGCTATATGCACCATATGTATCATGTGTGCTGTGCGGCAGCTTCCCACTAGCTATCTGCCTTACACACGGCATGTGTATATGCCAGCGCTACCCTGTCAGTTTGCCCCACCCTCACCCTCCCTGTCAACGTCCACAGTATCTGCTCTAGGTCTGTTCCTGCCCTACAAGTAGGTTCATCGGTACCGTTTTTCTAGATTCCACATACGTATATTAATCTATGATATTTGTTTTTCTCTTTCTGACTTATTTCACTCTGTATGACAGTCTCCAGGTCCACAAGTGACTCTTAATAGGTAAGGGTATTTGTGCTGCAACAGTACCTAGTCCTATGGAACTAAAGTAAAGCAGATCCTAGCCACATGTTCAATTATTGGGTCCCTCTCCTGTGTTCCTTACGAAATGAACTCAGTCTAGCTCCTCCAATTGTGATTATCTGCTTTTAGACAAACCCACACCCCCCAAAATAGTATTTTATTCCTACTTTGTAGAAAAGAAAACTGAGACTTCTAGAGTTTCAGTAAGTTCATCACGACGGTGTGACTCTAGGATCACATTAAATATTCAAGTTATTGATGATGCACAGAAAAGACCACCCTTCCCTTCAATAATCCACATGCTGTCAAGATCCAAAGACACTTATGCATCCAACCCCCTCCACAAAGACTTCCAGGCTCCTGCAATACGTAAAGCTTTCTCCATTCTGTGTGCCACATAATTTAATACCTAATTAGATATTGTCTTGAGAAAGCAATGGCAACCCACTCCAGTACTCTTGCCTGGAAAATCCCATGGACGAAGGAGCCTGGTAGGCTGCAGTCCATGGGGTCGCTAGGAGACGGACACGACTGAGTGACTTCACTTTCACTTTTCACTTTCATGCATTGGAGAAGGAAATGGCAACCCACTCCAGTGTTCTTGCCTGGAGAATCCCAGGGACGGGGGAGCCTAGTGGGCTGTCATCTATGGGGTCCTACAGAGTCTGATACAACTGAAGCCATTTAGCAGCAGCAGCAGCAGCATTGGAGAAGGAAATGGCAACCCACTCCAATGTTCTTGCCTGGAGAATCCCAGGGATGGGGGAGCCTGGTGGGCTGATGTCTATGGGGTCGCACAGAGTCGGACACGACTGAAGTGACTTAGCAGCAGATATTGTCTTACAGTATTCTCCTAATTGCCTCAAGTGTATTTATCCTGCTTCTCCATAAAGTTTATCACAGAGATCCTTGAGGGTAGAAATTTCCTTTTATGTCTCTCCTTTTCCACCCCATCCTTTTCCTACTCCACCCCTAGAGCATAGCAGTAAAAACGTAAGAGCTAGTCCAGTCTGAGCTGTCCCTGGGGCATATGGGCATGGAAGTGATACAAAAGGGTATGTACAAACACAACATGGGGCATCCCAGGGGGCTCAGTGGTAAAGAATCCTGCTAATGCAGGTGTTGAAGCCGAAACTCCAATACTTTGGCCACCTGATGCGAAGAGCTGACTCATTGGAAATGACCCTGATGCTGTGAGGGATTGAGGGCAGGAGGAGAAGGGGACGACAGAGGCTGAGATGGTTGGATGGCATCACTGACTCGATGGACATGAGTTTGGGTGGACTCTGGGAGTTGGTGATGGATAGGGAGGCCTGGTGTGGTGCAATTCATGGGGTCGCAAAGAGTCGGACACAACTGAGCAACTGAACTGAACTGAATGCAGGAGACACTGGTTCAATCCCTGGACCAGGAAGATCCCCTGGAGAAGGAAATGGCAATCCACTCCAGCATTCTTGCCTGGGAAATCCCATGGACAGAGGAGCTTGATGGGCTATAGTCCATGGGGTCACAAAGAGTCGGACACAACTGAGCAGCTGAGCGTGAGCAGTAATACCGTATGATGGAAAGGGCACTTAAAGACTCCTCTGTCTTCTTTTCCTCTTCACTAGCTCTATAACCTCCAGTGTTCTTGCCTGGAGAATCCCAGGGATGGGGGAGCCTGGTGGGCTGCCGTCTATGGGGTCGCACAGAGTCGGACACGATTGACGCGACTTAGCAGCAGCAGCAGCAGCTCTATAACACTGGGAGAGCCAAAAGCGCTAGCTGGACCAGTTTCCTCACTGATGAAGTGCAGATATGGAGCTAGATGATCCCCAGTGTTCTTCTAGCCTCATAAACCTGTCTCTGTTAAACGAAAAGGGAACCCTCATGAATAAAATCCAAGCTGAGCTCCCTGGATCCTGAGGAGGGTTGGTGAGCAAGTGGTTGGAGACAGATGCTGCAACCTTGATGTTAGAAGCAAATCAGAAGCAGTTCCCAACCAAGCCTCACTCCTGGGGATTACTGTTTGCCTTCCATCACAAGCCATGAAGGTGGTAGATGCCTGAACCCATTGGGAGGTCTTCAAAGGAGTCACAATTATGTAAACTCCGCAGGACCGCTGAGTTTCAAGGGAAGGCTGGAGGCAATGTTCTTTTGCTGAGAGGTGAATTAGAAAAGGTAACCTTGATAACTGCGTTGTATCAATCTCATCAACCAAACTGATCATTAAAAGCTAAAAGCTTGGATTCCCCGAAAGGGAATTGATAGACTGCGTAGGTACCTCTACAGGGACCCATCATAATTCAACATTAGTTAATGTACCATTAAAGTATCCACGTAGTTAATGGAATTTCATTGGGGTTTGAGGTTTTCCCTGAGTTGTTTAAATTGCCTCTATCATGAATGACTTCTTGAATTAAAAATTAAATGGACTTTCAAGTATTTAATTAGATACATCTATTACTGAAGTGGGGAAAACAACTGAAATTCACCTTAGAATATTTTTATTTAAAGGAATACAGTACATCTTCAAGATGACAAACATTTTGTTGATAGATTTAAATACAGCTGCTTTTAGGAATAAAACAGTAGCCAGAATTTTCTTCTGTGGTTCTTTCCCTCAATTTGACGGTCTTTTTTAAACTGTATTTTTAATTGGAGTATTATTACAATATTGTGATGATATCTGCCATACATGAACATGAATCAGCCATAGGTATACACGTGTTCCCCCGGCTCCGAAACTGCCCTCCCACCTCCCTGCCCAGCCCACCCTTCTGGGTCATCACAGAGCACCAGCTTTGGGTTTCCTGCATCATACAGCAAACTCCAACCCGCCACTGCACATATGGTGATGTGCATATCCCAATACTACTCTCTGAAGCCATCCCACCCTCTCCCTCCCCAGCTGTAACCGTAAATCTGTTCTTTATGTCTGAGTCTCCTCTGCTACCCTGCAAATAGTATCACTAGGACCATCTTTCTCGCTTCCATATGTATGCGTTAATACACGATATATGTCTTTCTCTTTCTGACCGGCTTTCGATTTGACAGTCTTAAAGGCACCTTAACTTTTTATCCTTTTGAGCTCTTTAAATGCTTGTGAATCTCACAGAAACCCATTATGAGAGTATGAAATGGATGTAGAATGAGGGTCCGTGATGATGAGCTGCCAGATGTAGCAAGCTAAGACGCTTCCAGAAGAGGACAAAGCCTTTCTCTGCCTTCATTAGCTGTGAAGTAGGGCAGAAACAGTGTGGCAGGCGCATGAATTCCTGTGGGAAACCCAGGGGTCTTCCTGGGCTGAGTGTGCAGCTGCCTTCGTCATAGCCTTCTTTAGGGAGGGAACAATGGTTATGCCCATAAGCTTCCTTCTCTGGCCAGCAAGGGGTGAAAATTAAGATGAATGGGTCATCTCCCAAGTGTCTCCTCTCTTCCATCCACTACACCTGGGGATCATCTCCTTGTAAGGTAACTCTCCCAGATCAACCTATTGCTTTGGGTTCTTTTTATCCCACCTACTCTGCTCACGGGCCATCTTGATTTCTCTCCCTTGCTGCCTCTAAAGTCAAGATTTGGTCCCTTCTTATTATATAGGTTTTGTAGCCATATTTTGCAGGGAAATAAACAAGGATTGCAGAGGGGAAATGGAAAAAAAAAAAAAAATAAGACACCTGGTAAAGTTAGCTCAATTCTGGGATGACATAAGGATGATAACCAGGGTTTATGAAGGACATACTGTGTGCTGGGCATGGTGTTCCTTTTTCTATACATATCATCTGTTCAGTGTTCTTCACAACCCCATGAGGCATCATAATTATCCTCATCTACCAATGGAGAAACAAGGGCTCAAGGAAGTTATGATGTGATTTATGCAATGCCAAATAGCAAGGAAGTGGCAGAATTGAGATTTGTCTCTTATTAAATACCCCATGTCCATAACTGCTGTAGTGCCTGTTTTCTGAAAAACAAACATAACTCGAACAAAAACTATAGAATTGCTGATATCTGTCTTAGATAGTCATGGGGAGTCTTCTCTTCAACTGCTTTCTTCACAGTATGTTTTCAGACATCCTTCTCTGTAGTCCTTGGCCTAAAAGTGAAAGACATGTTATTATCTATCTTAATAAATGCCCCCAATCTCAGTGCATAGGCCCACCTGAGCATTCAGAGTCTTATATCCTGCCCTTTGTCTCCAGTGATCTGTTTGGAGCCCTGAGACCTTAAGTTTGGGGAATTCTATCCCCTGACCCCTCTCCTGTCTAGGGCTGGTCTCTGGAGGCCATTTCCACACAATCTCCACATCTTCTCTGCCTTTTATATCACTTATCTGGGCCATGTCCTCATTCTTAACCAACTTCCTTGATTTTCAACAACCCACTCATCTTATTTCCACCCCCTGCTGCTGATTCTGGGGACAGGAAGAGAAGGCAGGCCTGGAGAAGAATAGTACATCCACAGAACGTAAATATCAGGGTAGCCACACCAGATCAGAGGTCAAATAAACCAACAGAAAGGACCTAGAACAAGCCAGATGGGACAGGGTGGAGTTAGATGAGTGATAAAATTCTTAAGAGCCAGCAAGAAAACATCAGGGGCTGAAGCCCGGAGAGAACAGTGAATCGTCAAGAGGATCTGCTGCTACCCAACCCAGCAGAGGTCTGCGACTACAGGTTTTTCCTCTCTGTGGTCTGGTGCCTGCAGCGTAGAACTGAATAGCTTAGTGAATGAAGGAAAGGAAAGAACATATAACCAAAGAAAGAGACATGGCCAGTGCTAATCAGAGAAGAGACATTAGCATCAGCATAAGACAGACAAAGTTGTCTGATGGCCTTGCTGTCACTCATGATCATGGTTACTGACTGAGGCCCACTGAGCTAAGGGCATGAGGGGAAAGAGGCAGGCTCTCTGGGGCACAGGATGAGATGCTCATCTGAATCTGGTCTTCCGATAAACATCTGCTTCCAATCTTACCTTGACTCTATGTATTCCAACCTCCCCTGGGTCCAGGAATTGCCACAGTCATGTGTATAGGTCCTTCTGGACTTTGCCTTCTGCAGATACAGTATGATGTAGTAGACTTGAACTTTGGGAGCTGGGAGCCTTGGGTTCGAATGCCTTCCTGGCTAGGTCACTCACCAGCCTTGCATCACTGGGCAAGTTGGTTAACCCTGAAACCTTGATGAGGACCAGTATTCTCAAATGTCCCTGCTACTGGTCAGAGTGCAGAGTAAAAGATCCATCATGTCAGTTCCCTTCTCATGTCTCTAGGAGGCATAGCCAACATTTCTTCAAGGTCACAAAGAAAGTTGCTTAGCAGAATCTGGAATTGAACTTGGACCTCCTATCCACACATGGATGCCACTCTCCATGAAGATATTAATACTTTTCAACAGAGGTGAGCATCAGAGATAAAAATAAATTCTTTACTAAGAATGTTAGAAAAAAGAAAAGCATACAAAATCTGGAAGGATTTGCTTTGATGATCTATTGAAATAAAGCAAAAGATTCCACATATAAGTGAGACCATATGATATTTGTCTCTGTCTGACTTATTACACTTAAACTCTATAGATCTATCCAAAGTGTCACAAATGGCAAGATTTGTGGCTGAGTAATATTCTATAGTGTGTGTCTGTCTGTCTGATGTCCCTTTGACATCTATCTATCTATATGTGGAATCTAAAAAATAAACAAAGCAAAATAGACATCGATAGAGAAAATAAGGGCTTCCCTGGTGGCTCAGATGGTAAGGAATCTGCCCACAATGCAGAAGACTAGGGTTCAATCCCTGGGTCAGGAAGATTCCCCTGGAGGAAGGCATGGCAAACCACTGCAGTATTCTTGCCTGGAGAAGCCCCACGAACAGAGGAGCCTGGCGGGCTATAGTCTATAGGGTCGCAAAGAGTCGGACACAACTGAGTGTCTAAGCACAGCACAGCAGCACAGAAAATAAATGAGTGGTTGTCAAGAGGGGAGGGAGGGTGAGTGGGTGAAGTAGGTGAAGGAGATTAAGGGGTATAAAATAAGTAAGTCATGTGGATGTAATATACACAGTGAGGAATGTGGTCAAAAATATTGTTAGACTTATCATAGTGATCATTTCATAATGCATGCAAATATCAACCTACTATGTATTCAGTAGTACACATAAAATAGTATAATACTACAAGTCAACCACATTTCAATTAAGATAAATAAAAAAAGCAAAAGATGATTGGGAGTTCATACATATTTTAATTTCTCAGGAGCTCATAAGGCAGTCACTAACAGACATTCTGGGCATTAGAATCTTGGCTCAGAAGATCAGACTATTAGTTACTGTGTATTCACTCTGTGTTCAGAACTCTGCATCAAGTTCTGTGTTCTTCCAAACAAATCTGCTGCTGCTGCTGCTAAGTAGCTGCAGTCGTATCCGACTCTGTGCGACCCCACAGATGGCAGCCCACCAGGCTCCTCCGTCCCTGGGATTCTCCAGGCAAGAATACTGGAGTGGGTTGCCATTTCCTTCTCCATCCAAACAAATCTAGGGAGTAGGTATTATCATGCCCAGTTACAGAGGACGAAACTGAGGCTTAGAGAGTCAAGGCATCTTGCTTAGAAACACATGGCCAGCCTGTTGTCAAGCCAGCAGTCCAGCCTGGTCATTCCTATCTGCTGCTACTGCTGCTAAGTCACTTCAGTCGTGTCCAACTCTGCGTGACCCCATAAACGTCAGCCCACCAGGCTCTCCTGCCCCTGGGATTCTCCAGGCAAGCCTGAGCCACATCCTCCTCATTTCACCACCTTCCTGGCTACATTGAAAACTGTAACCATAATGTTTCATAACCTTTCACAACCTTGGAGGTGAAAGGGGCTCAGTCTTTACCCTGGAGGCTTCTGGTTCTCCCCACTGGGAAATGCAGGGGTTGGATGAGTGACACCTAAAGATCGTTCTCCTCTAGTTGAAGAACACACACGACCTCAATCAGAGCTGGCATTGCATTTCAATAAACAAGTTAAACAGTTGCCAATAATCCCAGGGAAGAAATGAGTTTGCTGATGGATATGTCTCTGACCTGACTTGGGGATCACTGGGGGAAATCTTAATCTCTTTGAATGTTTGGTTAAACATCCCTAAGCCTTGTGTGAATTAGACTTGGGACACATGCTGGCTGGTCTGTTCTGTGTTTGACTTGCCGTACCACCTGCTGTCTGCCCTTTTTATTCTCTGCACAGGCTTTTCCTGGAAATGGCCATGCGCTCAGGACTAAGCATGGTTTCCTGGGTTTATCTGGAGCCCTAAGGTTGAAATGAACAGAATTTTAATTCCAGGAAGGAAGGGCTGAGAAATTGGACCTGGTGCTGCAAAGATGGGCTCTCCAGATCGGGCAGTCTTTGGATGAGAAGATGGCCCATAGAGCTTGGAAATAGGTTTTAAACAGGTAAGATGGAGAACTTTTTTCTCTGCAGGCCATAAATTAATTGAGCTAGATGTCTGAGAAGTCTCAGAGTTATCTGGGAGATGGGACAGCAGGAGAATAGAAACATTCAGTAAAGGGAAAGTGATATAAGGAGATGGAGAACTTTTAAAGGGCTGATATTAGATAGCATTTGACTAAGAGATCTAGGACCATCCAACTCCCATCAAGACCCACCCTGTGATACCTTCCCACGAGGAGATGGGGGAATGAGGTCAGCAAAAATACATGCTTTATTCACTGGAAGCTTTGGTTCTGAACCCCAGTGCAGAATTGCAAGCAGAGTGGTTTATACCTAGATTAGAGTCAGCCTAGGGTCTCCATCTGCACTGACCAATAGAAATATAATGCCAGCCATACATGTAATTTTTCATTTTCTTATAGCCACATTTAAAAGATGTAAAAAAGATAAGTGCAATCACTTTTAATAATATAGTTTATTTAACCTATAGTACCTAAAATACTTCAACATGTAATCAATATCAACATGTAATCAGTTAAAAAAAGTTAATGAGGTAGAGTATATTCTTTTTTGTACTAGGTTTTCAAAATCTGGCATGTGCATTATACTTACAGCCATCTCAGTTTTCAGTGGAAATACTTGATCTGCATTTATATCTCATAAAAGTCACAATTGAAAAAGTAGGTTCACACACTGACTCATTCCAAAGGTACTTAAAAGTCTTCTAATAACTGAATCGAGTAATAGCTTTTTTATTTCAATGTAAATTAATTAAAATTAAATAAAATTTAAAATTCAGATACTCAGTCACATCAACAATATTTCAAGTTCTCCATGGCCCATGTGGTTACTGTACTGGGCAGCTCCAATCTATATCATTGCCTCATTTCTGACCGTGGCCTGGAAGGGGGAAGGAGGGGTGGGTCTCAGGTTTGCAGCCCTGAGAAATAGTCAGCAGAGGGACTTCAGAGGCAGGGCTCTGAGCCTCAGATGACATATGGATTTCCAAATCCCAATCCTAGAAATTCCAGGAACTTCTCTTTCCAGATCAGATTTGTGGCTTACACAGGACTGGATTAGAACAATAACAACAATGCCTGTACACTGAGTTTCTACTGTGTGTCACTGTATTTGATGCTTTTTGTTACTCAGAGAGGGCAAGTGACTTGCCCAAGGTCACACAGCAGGTTCGTGTCTAGTGCAGGATTCAAAGCCAAATTTGTTTGACTCCAGCACTGATGTGCTGTTGCAACCCTGCCTCCCCCTGGCAGCCCCCGTATTAGAATTTCAGGAACTTCCATGATGCCTGAGCTTACATTTAATCCACCTGTCATGGTTATGGCCACATTAGAAGAAGACTTAGTTCCAGAGGGTGCCCTTGGCATACCAGGCCTTGACCACAACCAGAATTAATGGAGTCCTCAGTAAAGAACATAAATGCATTTATTGTCTCGGAATGAATGTATCTCCTCTCTCATTGTCACAGGTTCCCAGCTCTCCCTAAAAGCCTTCAAAGGCTGACTTCATGCTGGACCCAGCATCTGCCCAGCCGCTAATGGATCTGAGCTGTGTTCATTAGGCAGCTTGCCCGTGCACAGTTGAGAGAGGAGGAGAGGGCAACAAAAGGATGCCTTTAAGCTAAAGGTTAATTTGCAGTGCTTTAAAAGTATCTGTCTATAGTGACGACAGACTGAACTCCACAAACATTGACGCAAATTTGAAAGAACTCGGTTGCCCACTTCCTTCCTAGAACTGACACATATCTATCTCCCCCCCCTCTTTGAAGAGCTCTTAGGGAAAGAGTAACTCTTAGGCCAGGAGTTTCAAAAAGCATGTTCCTAGAACTGCAAGGAGATCCAACCAGTCCATTCTAAAGGAGATCAGCCCTGGGTGTTCTTTGGAAGGAATGATGCTACAGCTGAAACTCCAGTATTTTGGCCACCTCATGCGAAGGGTTGTCTCATTGGAAAAGACTCTGATGCTGGGTCTAGGGGCAGGGTTTGAGGGCAGGAGGAGAAGGGGATGACAGAGGATGAGATGGCTGGATGGCATCACTGACTCGATGGACGTGAGTTTGAGTGAACTCCAGGAGATGGTGGTGGACAGGGAGGCCTGGCATGCTGCGATTCATGGGGTCACAGAGAGTTGGACACAACTGAGTGACTGAACTGAACTGAACTGAGGTCTCTTCTTAAACAGCACGTGACACCTGACCTGACAAACTCCTACCCCACCAGCATGATGCTCTGTTTCCCAGCACAAGCTGAACCTAACCTTGAAGATCCCGAGGGATGAGACAGCCTGAGGTCACTCACCTCTAGACCTGGAAGTGACCCCTGTGGGCAAAATGAGGCTTTGGCTGGCATGCTCAGCTTTAGGTTCTATAAATCATTCTTAACCCAGTAGAACAAAAACCAGGCAACAGCTAGTCTAGGAAGGATGGTGGGATGGCAAAAGGCATTGGGGGTGGATATTGATAGAAGAAATGTCAATAATAAGGTAGTAATAAAGAACATAATCTATAGATTAGGGTTTCTCAGCCTTGCCACTATTGACCTGGTGTTGCTTATTTGCTAGATCATGTCTGACTCTATTGCAACCCCATGGACTGTAGTCCACCAGGCTCCTCTCTCTGTGGGATTTTCTAGGCAAGAATACTGGGGTGGGTTGCCATTTCCTTCTTCAAGGGATCTTCCCAGCCCAGGGATCAAACCCACATCTCCTGCATTGGCAGGCAGATTCTTTACCACTGAGCCACCTGGGAAGCCCATTGACCTATTAGGCTGGATGATTGATTCCTTATTGTGGAGTGGGAGACTGTTCAGTGCCTTAAAGGATCATTAGCGGCATCTCTGACCTCTCTCCACTAGAGACCCCTGCTGCTGCTACTGCTAAGTTGCTTCAGTCGTGTCCGACTCTGCGACCCCACAGACGGCAGCCCACCAGGCTCCCCCGTCCCTGGGATTCTCCAGGCAAGAACACTGGAGTGGGTTGCCATTTCCTTCTCCAATGCATGAAAGTGAAAAGTAAAAGTGAACTCGCTCAGTCGTGTGCGACTCTAGCGACCCCATGGACTGCAGCCTACCAGGCTCCTCCATCCATGGGATTTTTCAGGCAAGAGTACTGGAGTGGGGTGCCATTGCCTTCTCCAGAGACCCCTAGCAGCCCCTGAAACCCAAATTGTGACAACCAAAAATGGCTCCAGAAATTGCTTTTTTCCAGGAAGACAAAATCAGCCCTTGTTGAGGACCGTTGGTCTGGAGCCACCCACTTTCCAAGTCCAAATCTATCATTAATGATGGGTGCCCTGGGCTGGCCCCCAGCCTCTCTGCATCACAGTTCCCACTTCTGTAAGATGAACAAAATACATATCCGTAGCAGTGCGGTGAGGTCGCAGTGAGATGATATACGCAAAGGGCTTAGTAACAATAAAGGCTAGTTCATTTAGGTGAAGAGTTCAGGATGCATTTTTAAATCACCACAGTAAGTCTATTTTATTGCCAGCCATTATTATTCCCATTGTGAAAGATGGCATTTTCCCAAAGTTGCTACAATACTTTTCATGTGCTTTTCCCAAACCTTGCTCCACTCTCACGAAGAGAAAGGGTCTATTTCCTCACCCCTGGAATCCAGGGGAACCCTTGTGACTGCCTTGATGAAGAGAATGAGGGAAGGGATGCCATGTGATTTCCAAGGCTGGGCCATAGAAGAGGCAACTTCCTCTAGCCCTCTCTCGGACACAACCCTGAGAGCTCTGAACTGACATGTGAAAAATCCGGAGACCCAGGAGCTGCGTGCTGGGCAGACCACATGGAGAGACCACAGAGATATAGAGAGATGAGCTTCTGTGCCCAGGCCTGGCTGTTGGAGTCTCCCCCGCCCAGGTGCCATATACCTGGGTGAACAGGGCATCAGGTGGCTCTGGCCCCAGCCTTTAAGCTGCCCTGGGTTGGCACTGAGTAGAGCAGAGATGAGTTGCTCATGCCGAGCCCTGCCCGAATGGTGGATTCTTGAGCAAAATAAATATGGTTGTCTTAAGCCCTGACATTTTTGCAACCATTTGACAGGTGAGAAAACCACATGTCAGAAGGTACATAGCAAGTGAGTATCCAGGCTAGAATTTGAACCAAGGATCCTCTGCCCCCAAAATGGTACTGCTTCCCTTTCATGGAACTTACCCCCAAGATAGAAGGAGTCTGACTTGATAGGTGGAAATCCAGGAGTAAGCTGAGGACAGCATCAGTAAGGTGTATGGATTGGTTGTACATCTGTGTGCAGCCCTGGTGGGGCGGGGGTGGTGGTGCCTGGGAACAGAGTAAAACAGAAGACTCATTTTCCAAACAGACAGGTCAGGGTGGGCCAGTATCAAAAACATGTTTCAGAGCTGAGGCTGTTTAAATTCCAAATGCCTCCAAGAAGGATGCATCCTGAGCTAGTGATTCTCAGCCTTGGCGGCTCACATTCCCTGGGGAACTTCTAAGAATCTGGATGACCAGAGTCCAATGATATTGGACCCTCTGGGGCAGAACCTGGGCATCAGCGTTCTTAAGGCTCCCCCAGGTGATCCCAGGGCTGCTGCTTTGGGGATGGGGTGGGATGAAGCTAGAGTTCAGGGTCCATACTGCAGCGCCTGCCATGGATCAGATGGACTGCAGAGCCCGGAAAGAGATGCGCTTTGAGCATTAGCCGCAATCTCTGGTTTGCTTTATGATGCTGTGAGGTGAATTAAAAATCAAACTTCATTTGGCTCCCAGTGAAGATGGAGATTCAGCAGATTGGGGGACTGGTAAAAAGGCCCCATTAATATGCTTCCTGGCAGAGACTCCATTTGATTCAGGGATGTGAATGTAGGCAGATGGGAAAGTGTTGCCTTGGCTGCAGAAGGGTGGCAGAGGGTGGTTCTCCCCTTCTCTGTGTTTGGTGGGTAGGGGACAAGGACCGCCCTTTCAATACTAAGAGAGGTTGTTGTTGTTTAGTCACTAAGTTGTGTCCAACTCTTTCGTGACCCCATGGACTGTAGCCCACCAGGCTGCTCAGTCCATGAGATTTCCCAGGCAAGAATCCTGGAGTGGGTTGCCATTTCCTTCTCCAGGGGATCTTCCCAACCCAGGGATAGAATCCACATCTCCTGCACTGATAGGCATGTTCTTTACCACTGAGCCACCAGGGAAGCCACGTTAAGAGAGGAGAGTTGGTGAAATACTGCCCTTTGATTTTTCTCACCTGATTTCTGAAGTAGGTTGGTATCAGTCAAAGCAGGATGAGATGGAGAAACCAGAGGCAGAACTGGGCTGACCTGGGTTTGAATTCTGCTTCTTTCTATCTCCAGGACAGGAGAGGTTCTCCTATTTCTCCAAGCTTTGGATGCCTCTTCTGTCAGATGAGAATGATCATCACAGGATCAGGATGAAATGTGCAGAGGTTGAAATGTGCAAAGGTGTGTGATATGCCAGCCCAGGGTGGACACTGATAATGTGGGTTGCTTTCGTTCATTCATGTGCTTCTACACTTGTCATTCATCTCTTTTTTGCCTCCACTCCTCTTCACCTCCTCATTTTTCAAAACATTAAGAATGAGAAACAGGTGCCCTGGAAAGGAGCCTATAGCCATGTGTTAGCTTAGAAGCTTCTCCATCTGTCCAAATGCCCTCACCCCTTTCACGGAGTGAACTCTTAACTTGAAAAACAATTCACATGTTACCTGCTTTGTAAGCCCTGCTCCTCATCTGTGTAGCTGCTCTCTGTTCCCACACCCCTGTGCTTCCATGTGTAATAACATCCATCACACTGGACTATAATGGCTAACCTACCTGTCTATTCTCCCCAGAGACTGTGAGCCTAGCCCTGGATGTGGCACTTCACGAGCATTCAATATGGTTTCTGTGCAGTCACTTATTCAATCAACTGATGTCATATGCCTCTTATGGCCTCAACTTCCCCATCTGTAAAGAGGGTTGGCATAACTGTATTCTAGGAATAGTTTGAGCTCTAGTGTTTGATCTCTCTGTGGAGCCAGAGAGCAAGGAGAGGAAAGAGAGGAAGCAGAGACAAACCAATTAATTTAGGAAGCATCATCACTGAGAGATGTGTGTTCACATAATATTAGTGTCATCGGGTGAGCAGGTCAGTACCATCAGGCAGCAGAAGGCAAGGTCGCCCAAGGAACCTCAGGCAGGTTAGAGGAATTCAGGTTCTTCAAAGGGGGCCAGGTGGAGTCAAGGCATTTTCAGAAAACAAACAAAAGGGAGTCGAGGTATATGGCTTTGTGGGCTGGAACCAGTTTGAGTGAAGGAGCTACAATCTAGGACCTTCCATGAGCAAGACTGCAGAATCAAAGTCAGGGAACAAAGTGATGCCCAGTGGCAGCCTGCAGGGACCACTCCTGAAGTTGGGATCAACCTGAAGCTGCAGCTCCATAGGGTGTCTCTGCCTTGTCCAGGTTCCAATGAGCTTCAGGAGCTGGTCAGGGAGAGAAGCCTATTAGGCCTGGGGCATCTCTGTGAACCACACTGTGGGGAGCTGGGGAGTTAGGGGGAACTGAGACCTGAAATGGCCAGTATCTCTGGGGAACATACTCAACTCACACTCCTGCAAAAACCTTCTCTGAGAAACACACCCACAGCACACCTCCACTCGCACACTCGACATAGCACCCACACCAATTCTTCATCTGATACACGACAAGGCTGGCCTTAGAGATTCACAGACATGAATGCATTTCTTTTCCATCTTGGTTGACATTTATGAACCTTCTATGTGCTAGCCATTAGGGCTCATAATTCCAGAAACTACAGACTGTCCCCAGAAAGCTCGGAGTACACATTCACATCAGTATGCAAAGACACCAACCCAGACATTGTACAAGGCATATACACCCATGCATCTGTGCTGTTGCTCAGCTGTGCCCAGCTCTTTGCAATGGTATGGATTGTAGCCCTCCAGGCTCCACTGTCCATGGGATTTTTCAGGCAAGAATACTGGAGTGGGTTGCCATTTCCTCCTCCAGGGGATCTTCCCCACCCAGGGATCGAACCTGCATCTCCTGCATCGTCAGGTGGATTCTTTACCACTGAGCCACCTGGAAAGCCCCATATATACACCTATACCTGTCTATGAATCCCCATAGATTCTTACACAGATGCATACAGAAAATCATGAGTGGTTATGTACACACATGCCTACATATGGATGTCACCCACACACAGAATCCCAGTGGATAAGCAAATAGAGACTCCGGGGTCCTATCCACCTTGGTTTGGCAGGTTGTGGAATTCATTAACCCTCTTCCCATCTGCATGCCCAAGATAGAAGCCCTGTTCTGTCCTCATTCTCATAAGGAAAGGCTTCCAGGTCTTTTATAAGGACATTATTTTATGACAACATTGTTAGCTGACATTTATGGTGATTCAATCAATAAATTAGAAATTGCTTGTAATGATGCATGGCTGGCTCACATTTGCCTGAGCCCTAAGGACTCAAAACCCAGATTGGAAGCTTTAGATCTCTGCCTCTTACCCTGTACTATGTGTGTGCACACGTGTGCATACATGCTGTTGCACAAAATGTCATTTTAGTCATGCTGGAAAGTAGTCTCTGTCTGCTTACATTTTTTTCTTCTTTGCCTCTGTGGAGGAATCCTGGTGTGGGATGGGGTTGTTGGGACCATAGTTTCAGGGCCTGAAAAGACAGTATCTCCTGGAAGGAAAGAGTGGAACAGCAACTGTGTGAGACTCCCATGCCACTTCTCACCTAGGTAGAGGAGAGAAGAGTCTGGATTCAGAGACTGAGAACTTTAATTTTCCCACTCAAGTCCCCAATCCCTGCCAGCCACAGGCCCCCTTAAGCATGCTCTGTGTATCTACCCATATCTGAGTCCAAGGTGAGGCTAGGGGTCTTCCCTGGTGGTCCAGTGGGTAAGACTCTGCATTTCCAATGCAGGGTCCATGGGTTCAATCCCTGGTCAGGGAACTAAGATCCCACGTGTCTGATGGCATGGCCAGAATGTTTTATTTTGTGTGTGTGTATGTGTGTTTTAAGGGTGAGGCTAGGATTAGGAGCTGGAGAGAGGCCAAGAGAATACCCTGGAGATACCACCATCTTTCTTCCCTGACTGTGCTCGACCATCAACTCAACCTTAGAAACCCAATGAAAACGTTAGAAATCACTGGAAATTGTGGCCATAGAGTAAAGGAGCTATTCTCAGGCATTGATCGCTCTTGACAACACAGAATATGAAGCAGGCAGAATATTAATGTCAAGTGTCAGATCCTCTTTCACTTCCATCACCTTATCACTGGCCAAGAAGACTACCTTTTTTTCAAAACCTGGCTAATGTCAGCACCAGACTGGGTTTTGTTCAGTGAGTGGGGTTCACTGAGGACCATGTTTGGGCACTGATGTCACCCTGTCTTTTGCTGAGATGGAGCTTGCAGCTCACTGGCCCAGGTGACTTCTCCTCTGAGGAAACACAAGTCCCATCCTTGGTGAATGTCATGAACATCCCGTCTGGGCTCTTTGCTGTCTCCCTCTGGGTTCTTCACACCCCTCTCCCACCTGCTTCTCTAGTATCTACAGGCCTTCTAGGACCACCCAGCAGTCACTGTCTTAGGAAGGCTTCCCATGGTGCCAGCCTCATGGATGAGGCTGTTTTTCCTACACCAAGATTCCAGATCTCCAGAGATGGTCCATCAAGGATGGCCCTTGCACCAGACTAGCACACATCATTGGCGCATCACTTGGATGGATTGGAAAGGATAGGGCACATAAGAAACCTCCTCTTACCTTCTGAATCCTGGAATCTCGAGCTCTGAGGATGAGAAAGGCCCCAGGATGCCCTATCAATCCTGCCAAGGAGGCCTGTCCCAGGACAGAGGAGCAGTTATAGAGGAATGTGGCAGGCTCGAGAGGGTCCAGGTAGAAAACCCTGAGGTTCCTGAGGAAAGGGAATCTGCCTGCTGGGTAAATCTGATCAGTTAGACCGTCTGTGTTACACTCCCACTGGACCTCATAGGAATTCAGTCATTTCCACATCCCTCTGGGGGCACAAGGAATTTCTGATGCTCTCCTGAGCCTCCCTGGGCCCCAGGAGTCCTATGGGGCCTGGCTCAGGCCATCCCCGCTCCATCATTCCTACTCTGCCGCCTCCCCAGGCTGGAGCAAAGTGAAGGACCATGAGCGTCTTGCTCACCTTCCTAGGCAACCCTCCTGACTCTGAAAGCAAATGTAGGTCCCCCCTGGCTTCCCCAGAATGCTCCTCCCCAGCATCTTATTCTCTGACTTTCCACTATGAGTCTCTCCTCATCCATCTTATGGACAGGCAGGCGGAGGAAAATGGCCCTGGTAGAGCTTCACTGTCTGTTTAAGTCAAGACCTATGCTCTTGACACTCCTTTTCCTTCAAAGCTATTGTCTTGTCGATTTCAAGAGTGTGTGACGAAATCCAAAAGCTGGCCATTTGTTCAAGTACGTGGTGTGCTGCTAGAGTAGCTGAATCTCAAGGGCAGTTGCTAAAGGATGCCCTGGTCCCTGCTGGTCCCCCAGTGGAGGTGGGGGAAGGCAGGAGTAACACTAAACACTTGGAGCAGATTTCATCTTTTAATGAGTCACAATGTTTTCAGTGGCTACAAAACCTACTGTAAAAGGCTTTCTGTATAACAATGGAAGTGTGTTCAGGGTAGTGCAGGAATAGAGAAAAGAGCACACCTAACTCTCAGGGGATTGGAGCTGCGAGTAATGGCAGCTTCACAAAAGTGACAAGTAACCCATAACTGGGTTTTGAAGGATGAATAGGAGTTAGCCAAGCTGGCAGAGGGACAACACATAGAGCTGCATGAAGAGGGGAGAAAGCTTTGGGAATACCAGTGCTGGATAAACTTTGGAGTTAGAAGTCCAGGTTGGAGTTCCACCTGCACCACTTCCCAAAAACCCTGGGAAAATTGCTTCACCCCCGAAGCTCACTTTTTTGTTAGTAAAATGCAAATCTCCTGGGAGGGTGAGTCAAGCAGATCAGGCCTCAGGTTCTGACACAGATATGAAAACAGCCCCTCCTGCTTTATTGAAAATTCCAAAACTCTGTTTAGGTTCAGCGAGAATGTGTGCTGTGGTCTATTTATAATGTGCAGGACAAGAAGGAAACACACACACACAAGTCTAGCATTCATGCATTAGTGACTTACAGAAACTCAATATTAGCTAATGGGGATTAAATGAGGCAGTGCCTGCTAAAAACATTCTCAGGGTGCCTGGCACATGGAGGGATGTGATGAGTGTGAATCTGTTCCTCTCTAGGAGTTGTTTGTTCACGTGATCCATGAACAAGAACTCTCTTCCAATTTTCTTGGAAATCCCTTAATCTGCCTGGATCCAGACCCCCACCTCTTCTCACCAGCTTCACGTGCAGACTGAGAAGCAAGGCTGGGGATGAGAGATCCAGAAGAGAGGGGCTGAGGCGGGCAGGCCGAGGGGCCCGGCAATGGGACTGTAATGGTCTGCAATTGCTTTTCCAATTGCCTTCAGGTTGGAATAATCTCTTTAGGTGAGTTGCTGAACCTTATGGGCTTGGCCTGAGAAAACGGTATGAGAATCTATTAACACTCCCTTTCATAATGGCGGGAGCAACTTGCACACTTTCCTCATCCATGCCTTCCTGCAAAGGGACCCCTGCTCCCTGAACTCTCCTTAGACCAGGGTAGGAGACTCAGTGGGACAGGAGAATCACTGATTCTTGAAAAATAAATCCAAAAAGGGAATTTTTTTGTACCCCTAGTTGCTATACTGAGGCATGCATGTGTGTGCATGTGTGTGGTTTGTTTTGGAAATTGTCTCTCCAAGATGGGACTGTTATAAACAGTCCACACATTAACCCTGCAGTGCATCCATACCTTCATAATCTCTTTTTACATGAAAAGACCCGTCTTTTTCCCCTTGTATTATGGATCATTGTAGCAGTATCTCCTCCTCTGAAAGAAAACATCCCAAGACTTGGCTGCTAATTCATATCTTTTGAACTTAGACAAACCACTTACCTTCTCTGGGGCCAAGCCCCCCAGTATGTTCCATGGCATAATGATACCTGTTCAAGTTGTGAGAATCAGCAAAACTTGGGACATCTTCGAGGAGGAGAAAGATGGGTCACACTACCATGTCCAGACTAGTGGTTCCCAAACTTGGCTGCAAACTTGGGATCTTCAAAATCTACTGATGCCTGCCACCCACCCCAGACATTCTGATATAACTGGTTCAGGGTATGACCTGGGCATCAGGATTTTTAAAACCTCCCTAAGTGCTTCTAATGTGCAACAAAGTTTGGGAACCACCAGGACAGACTGAGACCTTCGCTTGCCCTCCGCCCAATAGCTTCCTCCAAATTCCCTGAAATGCCAAGAGATGTCCTTGCCAGAAACATCTTAAGACTCTGTTTGGCCCACTGCCAAGAACTTTCTCAACCTTTACCCCATAATCTTCCTCCTAATGAACCATGAATGAACTTTAAAAAATATCTCACAACCTAGACGGTACAAGTGAATTTTTTCCCCAAATGCATAGATTTAGTCCACCTGTAAGAATTGAAAAACAGAAGGTTAGTGTCTGTGTTAAAGGAGAATAAATCTGAAGTCCTTTCTTATTCGAGGCTCCCATCTACCACCATCAACCCCAACTCCAGGAGTGTAAGATCAGCAGAAGGAGCTCAGTTTGCAAGTGGATGTGAGAGCAGTCTTTGCTTTATTGAGGAGAACTCTGAGAGCTAGTTCAGGTTCAACAGGAATGTGTGCTGTGATTTATTAGTGATGTCTGTATGTGTGCAGGAAGAAGGTTCAGGTTCGATAGGAGCAGGTGCTGTGATCTACTAGTGATGTCTGTATTTGTGCAGAAAGAGGAAAGATGACTTGGATGTCAACTCCAGCATTAAATGAAGCCTACAGCCAACCTCCTGCTAGGGCATGGCAGCTGCCATTTCTCCCTCAAGGTGAACTTGTCATATGTTGACTTTAGGGCTGGCTTCCCTGCTCCATTCTGTAAACTTCTGGGGGACGTCGGCCTTCAATAGGTATGCCGTTCATACTCATGCCAGCTCATGAGATCTGTGTACACAAAGGGTACACAAACGTGTTTACATGGAAGAGAAGGAAGCAAAGACATTATGTGCTCAACTCTTTTTATATTCAAGTCATCTTACTCTCTCCTCCCTTAATCAAAGGCTGCTTCTGGCAAAGACTTTGACAGCCATTACAGCTTTGGGTGAGTTTTCGGTTCTGCTTTCCCAGGTGTGTGCAGGAGACGCCCAGGAAGGACGCTTGTCCTCACCTGTGAAACCACACTACTGGGGCCTTCCCCAGTCCAGCCATGTAGCTCAGCAGCCACCAGCTCCTGGCGTCCTTTCCTCTCCCCAGTTCAGTCAGCTCTAAATGCACACACTCACTCCTTTCGGGTCCAGGTCTAGAAGAGAGACAGAACACCAGCTTTGGAGATCAAGGTCCCAGGGGGTGTTCAGGACTGGACCAGGGGGCAGATCAAATCAATCCAAGCAGAGCCAGTGCAGGAAGGATGGTGCAAACGAGACCGCGACTTGGACCCAGAGGTCACTCTGAGAGGTTCTCGGTTCCAGGTGTGATTAGAAGGGAAGAAACTCAGGACCTTGGTTGCCATGAGTCAGCCACTGGATCCTGGGTTGGCGGGGGACTTAGTTCTTCACTCCCCTGCGCAGTGTAGAAGAGGGTTGCTGAGGTGTCAGGCAAGACAAAACCAGCATGGAAATTATCAATGGGTGGATGAATATTTTGAAAAATTAAAATAAGAAAAAGGCTGACTTGGGCTCTGAGCAGGCCTAGATCTCCGGGTGGGACCATCACAGAACAGGGCAGCAGGGGATGAGGGGATGTGGGTGAGTGGAGGTGGTCCTAACGCTGCCTGAGCCTGTATCATATGCCAGCAAGCACTGTGTGAGAGTCCTTCTCCGTGTCATGTCTGTAGTGACCCCACCTCAAGGGAGACACATGGTAGATAGGGCAGTTCCATGTTCCATATTTTACAGATGAGAAAATAGAGGCTCGGAGAGTTAGTGATGAGCTCATCACCAACAGCAGAGTGTGAAAGCTCATGAGTGGCATCCTGCTCATTCCAGTTCTCATTCCTTACCACCTACCGCTCATGGTTCCCTGAGGATCCTCTATGCATGCCTGGACCCCAGCTGCTTTCTCTCCCTGGAATTTCTTCTCCCCATCATCCGTGCCTCTCCACCCAATTGGAAACCCATGCTGACATTGACAAAAGCCACCTCAGAGTCATCACCTCTAGGAAGAATAACCTTGGCCTACCCTTTCATTCATTCATACAGACATTCATTCAGCATCCTTTTATTTAATGCCAACCCTGTACTGGGCACACCAGTAGACACCGAGACACAGCAGGGGACAAAGTAGATGTGGAAGAAGACAGATATTAAACCAAGAGTCAGGAACTAGCGATATAATGACCGCTTGTAGAGAGCGTACAAAATGGCCACTTAATTTGATTGTTATCAGAGAAAACTTCTTGGAGGAAGTGGTGTTCAAGTGTTGAGCTGACGGATGAGGCATGCTGATAACAATGGCATTGACTGACATTATTGAATGCCCCCTCCATGCCAGCCACTTTCCAAGTGCTTTGTGTGTATTAGCTCATTTCATCTTAACAGCAATCCTATGAGGTGGCACAGTTATTATTATGCCAGTTTTACAGAGGAGGAAACTGAGGCACTGAGAAACGACCTAACTTGCCCCAAATCACTCAGCTAATAAGTAGGAGAGTCAGTATTTGTATACAACTATTTGATTCCTGACGCTTTGCCTTCGGGGAGAAAAGGAAGAAAGAACATTATGAAGGTTCTGGAAAAATCATAAAAAGCAAAGGGGAGAAGGCAGAGATCGGGGTTAGAGATGCTGAGCTTCTGGGCCTTGGAAGAGCTTTAGATTTTGTTCTAAGAGTAACAGCCATCCATCCATTGAAGGGGAATGAGGGAGTGACATGGTTAAATTTAAAAGTTGTGGGAGAGGGGTTCAGGGTGGGGAACACGTGTACACCCGTGACGGATGCATGTTGATATATGGCAAAACCAATACAATATTGTAAAGTAAAATAATAATAATAATAATAAAAGTTAAAAAGCATAAGGTTAAGCAATTACTGTTGTTTGAATCCCCACTTTGTGATGAAGGTGTATTTCATTCTGATTGAATTAGAAGATTGTAATTTTTTAAAAAGTGTAAGACTGCTTTAGAGAACAGATGTGCGTAAGGAGGCTGGAGGATCCAACATCGTATGTGGGGATGATGGTTAAAAGTCAGCTTCCTTAGTTTAGGAGAAAGGTAAGGACAATGAGAGAGGGAGGAAAAGAGGGGAGGGTAAGAGAGAGAGAGAGAAGCTGAATCACTCCCTCTGCTTGATTGTGCAGCTTTTCCAGGTGTAACTGATGGATTAAGTCCTTATACCTCCCGGGCAGGGAACTCCAGGAGGGTGACAGTTTTGAACTGTTTGCCCACCTCTGCATCAGCAGTAGCTGGCATGAGGCCTACCCCCAAACAGCCAATATTTGTTGACAGCCTGAATAAATTATGAATAAAAGACTTGATGACAGTAAGCCAGTCTCTTTGGCTCAACAGAATCTGCTTCTAAATCCTACCACATGCTGAGCACCCAGAACCTTCTCTAGGAAGCACACCAAACCAGTGTCTGCTCCCACCGAAATAACAAGGAAAATAGCCCTCAGGCTGGGCACGTGGCATCCTATAGGGAAACTGACACGCTGATGGAGAATCCCTGCACTTTCCTGAAGGGTGGGGAGATGCTATCTGTGGCTGTCCTGCCTGGCAGTGGTGCCCTTCTGCCGCTGAGCTCATGGCAAAGCAGATGTGCAGGCAGGGTGGCCAGCTTTGTCTTTCAGGTGGAGAGGGAGGGCTGCCTTGTCAGTAAATCAAATCGGTCCTCAGGTTCGGGATGCAATATTTATCAGATTTGTGACAGCATGCCAACAGGAGCTGGATTTTTTGGTCCTCTGCGGGTGCTGCCATTGTTGTTACAACACACATCTTGAGCAGGGCTGTGGTCAGAAAGCTTCCAACTGGAACTGACTCAGAGGCCAAATCTCTGACAGCCAGAGAGCCGATGGGGCTCATGCTGGCAAAGGAGAGAGGCTCCTTTGGCATCAGACCCCATAGGGGATGCAGGGAAAACCAGACTTCAATGCACAGATACCTTTAAATGGCAGAGGAGAGCGTCATTGTTCAGAAGACTGGTGCTCGACAGTGCATTTGGGAATTGAGAGATCTGGGTTGCTTAAGAAGTCATCACAGTATCTTCTAAGGAGCAGGCTCTTTACATGTCATAATAAAATTCTCTGGGCAAAAACTCCTCCAATTTTTAAGAATCTATTGATGGTAATAAACCAGAAGTTGACAGACTATGGCCCACTGGCCAAATCGGCTTGCTGTCTATGTTTTCTGTGGTCTGTGAGCTAAGAATGTTTTTTACTTTTTTAAATGGTGGAAAGCAAATCAAAAGAAGTCATGCTTTGTAGCATGCAAAAAAATCTATCAAATTCAAATTTTGGAATCCATAAATAAAGCTAGCACTCACCCACACCCATTTGCTTAGGTATTGTAAGCAACGATGGCAGATTTGAGTAGCAGCAACAGATTCCGAATGGCCTGCAGATTCTAAAACATTTACTGTCTGGCCCTTTACAAAAAAAGTCTGTTGATTCCTGATTTGCATGCTCATTTCTTGTGTCTGTGAATATGAGTGCTTCTCTGTGTTTCAGTGGGGCTGTGGTGCCCTTGGGCGTGGTCTCTCGGGGAGTGAGAATGGAGATGAGGGATGTGTGTCTACAAGAAGAGTGTAGGTCTCTGAAGGAGCAGATTGTGATGGAGAATGATGCCTGTATGGTGGTTCTCTTGACTGCTAAGTGTTTCCAAGTGTGTGTATCTGTGTGTATATATGTGCAAGATGGAGCAGGGAATTGTAGCAAGATCAATATTTTTGCCAAGTGTATTCTGGGTAATATTAGTTCTCAGACATTGTAGGTATGACTTTTTAGGAATAGAAAGGGGAATGTCTGAAACAGCATTTTCCAACCTACTTGATTGTAGAGAATATTTAATACCCATGATCCAGTGATACCAAGCGGTACCCATGCATGGTATCTACCATAAGTCATCTGCTGCTGGGTCCTTTACTTACCATGAAAGAGCTGGAAGACTTGGCAAGAGGAATTCCAGTCATCTGGTCCATTGCTCAGTGGGCAGCATTGACACTCGTGTTCTAAGATCCATCTCAGTTCCTATGATCCCAAGGAGAGGTTTCACTCTCAGGGCATTTGGAAACCGGCTGATATCAGGAATGGCAGATCGGAACCTTTGCTGAGAAAATATGACTATCCCATTACTCTTCAAAGGGCAATCCATGAATCCATGGGCCAAACTCCTTTCTCTGAGAAGCAGACTTTTACCTGGGATGTGGACCAGGATTCTGAGAACCTGATCAATCAGAGGGCATGGCAGGACTTACCCAATATCTACAGAGTTTCCTGGGGCAAAGTCAGTATCACAAATCAGAACACGCCTGTGCTCACGCTCAGTCATATCCAACTCAGTCGTGTCTGACTCTGTGACTCCATGGACTGCAGCCTGCCAGGTTCCTCTGTCCATGGGATTCTCCAGGCAAGAATACTGGAGTGAGTTGCCAGTTCCTCCTTCAGGGGATCTTCCTGACCCAGAGATCAAACCCACATCTTCTACATTGGCATTGGCAATTGCCAATTGTCTCCTGCATTGGCAGGTGGAATCTTTACCATTGAGCCACCTGGGAAGCCCAATCACAACATAGATCCATGGAATACCAACCAGAAGAAGTTAAAACAAAGAAGAATGATGAAAACATAAGATGGCCCTTGAGAGAATTCAGAAGCCTCAGATCACAGAACAGGGATCAGAAAAAAAATGTTGAGGTAATCAACTCAGGATAGGGTCCCTGGATCCAGACCTTAATCTGATGGACTAAGGACCTCAAATTGTTAAAAAGAAAAGGAGGGCCAAGGCAAATGCAAAATTATATCTAATAAGGAGAATGGAGAGCCAGAGTTAGTGTTGGGCAGGGCTCAGGGACTGAGGCAGAGCCAACAATCGAAGCCCCCCACTCCTAGTCCAGGACTGATAGAGGAGATGTTTCTCCTGATCTGATGTTTCTGATCTGTTGATCAGAGGAAAAGGAGCAAAGTTGAGAAGGGACTCACAGATTCAACAGTGCTGCCATGATTCCCAGAGCATCAAATTCCTCTTTGGGGCACCTGCTGCCGTGATGGCCTGATTTGGAGTTTCAGAGTTCTTGTGGTCCTAGACTGATGGGTAGCCTTTTAAAGCATGGCCTCCTCCATCCTGGTCACTAGCAGAGCCCTCATCATGAACAAAGGCTCTTGTTTGTGGAGACTTGACCTTGCTCTCCATATATTCTAAAAAGAGCATCTCTCCCTCTCCGCGTACCCCCTTCTGCATTCCTTCACTCATTCCTTTGCGGACGCACTGGATACTTTGTATAGAGCACCATGCCAAGTGGGTTGTGGTACTCACATGGTGGATTCCTCCCACATATAAAACCTCACCCCAGTCCCAGACCCAGAGACTTGCATTAGGAGGGGTTAGGCTGCAAGAGCAGAGTTTTAAATATCTGTCTCATCTCAGCAGTGGAGTTACCTTCCCCCAAGGGTTTCCCTGTGTGTTTACAATGGTGCAATTAAATGTCTGGATAAATAACAGTTATTAAATGGGTAAATATATTCCTAATGCTAAGCAGAGCCTGAGCCTCCTGACACATTTGCTGGACCCATTTGTTTATTTAGAGCTTAAGGGAAACTGGGACGTGAGGGTAATAACAGGCGACTTCTGACACATCTTTCTGGTTGTTTAAATAGGGAAAGGTCTGGGGCTGACTTCGAGGGGGAGGGGACAGGAAGGGAGGTGCTGTGAGTATTTTTAGATCTTCCCTCACAACAACAATTTGCACGCAAATCCTGGGATTTCTTTCAATGCTTCTCTTTGGGTTATTAAACCTCAAGAAATAGCACAATTGAGGTACCTTTCCACCTCATGCTGGGAATCTTCAAATAAAAGGCTCCTGGGCTATAGTTTAATCTGAATAGATGGTTTGCCAAATAAAAAAATGCCAGTTACGATAATTAGGAGAATGTACTTGTGGAGTTTCCAAGCCTTTATCTTTCTTACTGCTGGTGAATTGGAGAACACATTTATCTTACAGGGCTTGTCTGAATGGAAAGCAGGCAAGGGAAATATGGGTTTTGTGGGTGAAATGAATTTTCTGTCAGAGAAAACAGATTTCTGTTCTTGTGATAAATTTGAAGCCAAAGTCTTAAAAAAAAAAAAAAAAGTGTCAGCCTTGGCCAGGGCTTTCATGTCCTTCTTTCAATGATTTCATTTTCTAGGAGTAAAATTAGGTGTCCACCTCATCAACCATCAACCACAGTGAACCGCCATGCCCTGGGGGTATACACTTGGAGTTCTCTGGCTGTGTGATGTACTCTTAAGTGCGTCCCCATTTGGGAAAATGGAAGATGTGGGAATCCATAGTCACGCAGACTTGCCCACCCTCCCTCCTTCCACCATGCATACATACACAGAGGAAAACTGCCTGGCTTTTCTTACACTGCATTTATGTCTAATCTTTAGTCACACAGGTTTTCTCTCTTTACCCTGTTTTTAGGGTTAGGGTTGGTTAATGTTAAAAAGGGGCTTCCCTGGTGGCTCAGATGGTAAATAATCTGCCTGCAATGCGGGAGACCCCGGTTTGATCCCTGGGTTGGAAAGATCCCCTGGAGAAGGGAATGGCAACCCAGTCCAGTATTCCTGCCTGGAAAATTCTGTGAACAGAGGAGACTGGTGGGTTACAGTCCATGGGGTCACAAAGAGTTGGACACGACTGAACGACTAACACACACACACACACACACACACATATACACATACACACAGGATTAAAAACAGAGATCAGAGAAGAGATGTGCTTAGAAATTCCCATGTGCACTACTAGCCAGAGGTTCTCTGTTAGCCAAGCTGAGGGACTCTAGAGCAGGGGTCCCCAACCTTAAGAATCTAATGCCTGATGATCTGAGATGGAGCTGATGTAATAAATTAGAAATAAAGTGCACAATAAATGCAATGCTCTCGAATCATCCCCAAACCATCCTCCACCTGCAATGCCATCTGTGGAAAAACTATCTTCCACTAAATCACCCAAAATGTCGAGACTGCTGCTCTAGACCTTCAGGATATTTTGCTTCAGCACTTTCTCGTTACTGAGAATGGAGGACCAACTTATGTAGAGATGTGGAAGAGAGCGAGGTTTACCAGTTATCCAAAGGCAGTGCTTACATTGCAGATTTCTTTTATTTTGGTCAAGATTCACTTTGATTTTGACCTTAAGAATAAAATTATGGAAGAAGCATGAGGCTGTAGATGTGGCTCCAGTTCTTTGCTGGAGTTTCTTCAAGGGGCTGGAAGTTTGCAATGGAGTTGCCTTCCTTTGACTCACAGAAGAACCTAGGATGAGAAGGGACATGGCCAGGAGCCTTGAGCATGGATGCTAAAGGGTTAGCAACTGCTTGCCCTTGGCCTCTGGGCCAAGGGCAGACTAGGGCTAGGTTTTCAACTAACTGTTTTCTTTGTTTTTCCTTCTGTTTCTAGAGGATCTCCTGATTTGAAGGAGTTACTATTTCTTTTTCATAGTTTTTTAAAAAACATTTTTATTTCTTTATTTGACTGTGCCAGTTCTTAGTTGTGGCATTGGAGATCTTCCACCTTCATTGCAGCATGCAATAAATTTTAAAAATATTTATTTATTTGGCTACAGTCAGTCTTAGTTGTAGCATGCAGAATCTTTAGTTGAGGCATGTGGTATCTAGTTCCCTGACCAGGGATCGAACCCGCTCCCTCTGCATTGGGAGTACAGAGTCTCAGCCATTGTATCACTAGAGAAATCCCAGGGATTGCTATTTCAAATCAGGAAAAGAGTAAAGATTGGGAAAGTATTCAGGGAAAACTGAAGAGCTGATACTTTATATATTCCTGTAATCAAGACAGGCTTGGGACTCTTCAGAGAAAATTCCTCATGCTGCTTGGAGATTGGACTCTTGGCCCGCCTTCTCTGTGGGCAGAGGTGGCAGGGAATTTAAAAAGCCACTCTCTCCAGTGTTCTCAGACTTCATATCTGCTTTGTTTTTAAAGACTGGAGATCTGATTTGCTCAGGAAATCAGAATGCATACCTGCCCTCCAGGCCTCTTCCAAAGAACTATCAATTGTCCAATTTTTGCCAAAGCTAGCTGGAGAAAACTACTATTTTGAAGAATTGTTTGAATAATATGTGGTTCCTACATCCCTTCAGACCAACTCTATCCAGCAGAATCTTTCTGCGACGATGGGAATACTTGATGTCTGTGCCGTCCAAAACCCGTGAGACTGTTGAGACTTGCAAGCAAGAAACTGAAATGTTAGCTTTTATTTTCTTTTGATTACTTTAAACTTAAATGGCCATATGTGGCTAGGAGGTATCATTTGGGGCAATGCAATTCTGGAAGAGCTACTGTTCATTGAATACACAGTGTAAACAGACAGTACACTGAGCATCTCAAATGTAGCACCTCCTTTAATCCTCATGTTGAGATATATATGTTTATAGTTACATATAATGTATAATGTAATATGGGCTTTCCAGGTGGCACAGTGGTAAAAAATTTGCCTGCCAATGCAAGAGATGTGGGTTTGATCCCTGGGTTGGGAAGATCCCCTGGAGTAGGAAATGGCAACCCTCTCCAGTATTCTTGCCTGGGAAATTCCATGCACAGAGGAGCCCAGTGGACCACAGTCCATGGAGTCACAAAGAGTCGGACAGAGCACACATGCACCACCCATATAATATAGAATTAATTAATGTCATTACTATAATAATGCATATATCATATATAATATATACAAATATAATAGCATTATAATATCAAAATAATATATAATAATAATTAATGTCCATTAAGATTATAGATGGGGAAACAGTGGAAACAGTGTCAGACTTTATTTTTGGGGGCTCCAAAATCACTGCAGATGGTGACTGCAGCCATGAAATTAAAAGACGCTTACTCCTTGGAAGGAAAGTTATGACCAACCTAGATAGCATATTCAAAAGCAGAGACATTACTTTGCCAACAAAAGTCCGTCTAGTCAAGGCTATGGTTTTTCCTGTGGTCATGTATGAATGTGAAAGTTGGATTGTGAAGAAGGCTGAGCGCCAAAGAATTGATGCTTTTGAATTGTGGTGTTGAAGAAGACTCTTGAGAGTCCCTTGGACTGCAAGGAGATCAGTCCTGGGATTTCTTTGGAAGGAATGATGCTAAAGCTGAAACTCCAGTACTTTGGCCACCTCATGCAAAGAGTTGACTCATTGGAAAAGACTCTGATGCTGGGAGGGATTGGGGGCAGGAGGAGAAGGGGACGGCAGAGGATGAGATGGCTGGATGGCATCACTGACTCGATGGATGTGAGTCTGAGTGAACTCCGGGAGTTGGTGATGGACAGGGAGGCCTGGCGTGCTGCCATTCATGGGGTCACAAAGAGCTGGACACGACTGAGCGATTGAACAGAACTGAACTGAACTGAACTGAATATTATGATATTAAATACTTACTGATATAATACATACATAATTGTTTACTGAAGATCAAAGCTTAAAGATGTTGTATACTTTCCAGTGTTCCTTACATAAACAGTGGTAGACCTGGGGTTTGAATTCATGTCTAGTTGACACCAAACCAGCCCATATGCTTCATTTATGTCTTAGTTGAACTTGTTGCAAAATAAAGACAAAACACAGGAATGCTTTTTGATCCTACTTCACTACCTACACTGATTTTACTGGTTTTCACTTTATGTCATTTGTACTATGCAGACAACCAGCTCTTTTCATTGAACAAATACACAATTTTATTATTTAATGTTTTGTCAAGATGTACACAAATGGCCTCTTCAAAAATCTTAATATACTCTTTACTCCTTCTCAATCCGAGTCAAGAATTCTCTTCATCTGAGTTGTCCTTGAACACTTGCTCTTGACTTGCATTGGAGAAAGTGTCTTACTAAATGGGATTACACATCTTGTGAGATGTTGGAAAGAATGTGGCTTGTTATACCTCATCCCACATCCTTATTATGAGTACTCATGAAATAAACTGTTTTCATACCTAAGCACCAAGAGGACTATTGTTAACTTGAAGATGCCTTGCATTTGCCAATGCTAATCATGCAACTGACTCTGTTACCCTTTATGCTCTGACCACCAGGAACCTGACAACCAAGTTTGTCATTTTCTTTTAAAAACTACATAGGAAGCTGTGATTTGAATGCCTTTTTAACTTTCTCCTTTGACTCTGTCTTCCACAAAGCCTGTATTTCATCCTTTCATGCCTCAGTAGATTTGCATGATCATTTTCAAATCCTTTGTGCAACATGCTGATCTAGAAATTCAATTGCAAGCTCCTGAAGAGCTCAGTCTCATCTTTGGTGAGGATAGGATCACTCCAAAACAAACCCCCTAAAGCCCATGTGCTTTATTCATAGCAGTGACCCTTTCTCCATCACAGAGAAGATTTAGAAAGAGAGACTGCAAAGAAAGAGTAATCATTTGGTGCCAGAACCGATGTTGTACAGACACCATCTTTGGCTTGAAAGACTGGAAAATGGAATAAAGTGGAGAGAGTATAAGTGATGGTGTATAGTCTGGCTCTCAGAATTTCCGATGATGAGCAGCAGGTGTAGCACTGATTCTGTTGCTCTCCATCAAAACTGGTCTCTGCAATGTGTTTCATAAACTACAGAGCTTGATTAACCCAACTAGATGCCTCCTGATTTGTTAACTGCATCCAGTGTTGGCCTCATGACTGGGGAATCATTCAAGGAGTATAATAGAAGGAGAGGAAGTCACAGTCCACAGATCTACCTGGCAAGACTTAGGCGGGTGGAACTGCTTTCTATCCAGAGAGGTAGAGAATATGTGAACGAAAAATACAGGGGAAGCACATTTCTTTAATTATCTCATCTGTGAGTATGTCGGTGGGAGAATTAATATGTGAAAGGCAGAAATGTGTGAGGGGGTGTGATGACAGATATGGTTGTAGCATAATTAATATAAATGCTGACAAAGGTCCATATAGTCAAAACAATTATTTTTCCAGTAGTCATATACAGATGTGAGAGTTGGACCATAAAAATGGCTGAGCGCCGAAGAATTGATGCTTTCAAACTGTGGTGCTCAAGAAGACTCTTGAGAGTCCCTTGGACAGCCAGGAGATCAAACCAGTTGATCCTAAAGGAAATCAGTCCTGAATATTCATTGGCAGGACTGATGCTGAAGATACTCTAGTACTTCGACCATCTGATTCAAAGAGCTAACTCATTGGAAAGAACCCTGATGCTGGGAAAGACTGAGGGCAGGAGGACAAGGGGGCAACAGAGGATGAGATGGTTGGATGGCATCTTCGACTCATCAGACATGAGTCTGAGCAAACTCTGGGAGATTGTGAAGGACAGGGAAGCTTGGCATGCTACAGCTCATGGAGTCACAAAGAATCGGACATGACTGAGGGAATGAACGACAAAATAAATGGGTAAAACCATGAGGCAAACAGGGACTTCAGAGTGTTGCAGGGAACTGGATTGAACTGAAATGAACCACATTTAGTGCTTTTTAAATCAGTGCCCAGTCCATATAAGAATGTTGACTTAGGTAGCCTGGCTCAATTCAAGCACAAAAGAGAGCATCTCAGGAGAAATGAACACAGCTTCCAGTTCTTTCCTTCTGAACTATCAGATCAGCAAGAGACAGCCCCTGGAACAGAGAGAGGTGATGATCTAAAGCCGAGCTGCTCAGAGTGCCCTCCTGAGCCAGCAGCTTCAGCATCACCTGGAAGCTTGTTTGAAGTGCAGCCTCTCTAGCCCCACCCCAGACTTCCCGAACCCGGACTGACATTTTAACCACATCCCCAGCTTATTACTTTGTGTGTCACATGTTGAGAAGCACTGTTCTCAAGCAGCTTACTCAGGGCTGTGAAGTCTGTGATGATGTCTTTGAGGCCATCTATACGTTACTTGGGAAACACTTACCAAGCATCTTCCAGGGAACAAGGAATGTTCTGAGCACGGTGGAGACCCAAAGAAGCTCATGATTTTGTTTCAGTCTTGAAGTTTAAAGGCTGGTGAGTGAGTGAGAGAAGGAAAATAACACATATGTACATGGAAACTAATGGAAAAAATAAATGTCACAGCACATGACAAAACAAGGGTTGGGAAGGAGGATGGGTCACGTTGGATCAGACAGCCAAGTACTGTATTTAGGAGCTGGAGCTGCAGAGAGCTGAGCTGGTGGGCCAGAACAGGAGCAGGTGGTCTGATTTAGTCCCAGTACGTGGGTGCATGCCTGGTCACTTGTGTGCCTGCGTGTGCTCAGTTGCTTCAGTCCTGTCTGACTCTTTTCAATCCAATGAACTGTAGCCTGCCGGGCTCCTCTGTCCATGGGATTCTCCAGTCAAGAAATACTGGAGTGGGTCACCATGCCCTTCTCCAGGGGATCTTCCCTACCCAGGGATTGAACTCACTTCTCTTATGTCTCCTGCATTGGCAGGTGGGTTCTTTACCACTCGCTCCACCTAGGAAGCCTGCTTGATTGCTCAGTCATGTCCAACTCTTTGTGACCTCGTGGACTGTAGCCTGCCAGGCTCCTTTGTCCATGGGGCTTTCCAGGCAAGAATACTGGAGTGGGTTGCCTTTTCCTACTCCAGGGGATCTTCCCAACCCAGGGATCGAACTCAGGTCTCCTGCATTGGGAGGCCCTTAGTCCCAGTTCCCCCTGAAATGTACATTTTCCCACTTGATGACTACCTCTCCCTCCTACCAGGTGACAGATCCTCATTTTTCTTCTCTCTTTTTATCCTCCAAGAAAATCTGTCACTGACTCCTCCCTTCATCGGATTTTAAATGAATGATCTCAGCTTCAAGTGTAGTCCTTTGGGCCAGATTCTGATGGACATCAAAGCTTTCTGATGAAGTAGAATTCAAAGATGCTGTTAGTATATTGCAAATTCCCTTTTCCCCCAAAGATTTTTCATCACACCACTTAGACCATCACTCATTCTTTCTGGGTCGGAAGATGACAGAAGAGATCCTTTTCTTTGAGAGGTAGCACAGCGTGGTAGTTAGAGGGCAGTTTCTGGAGTCAGACCAAGTTGGCTGCATAACCTTGAGAAGGTTTCCTAACCACTCTGTGCATTGCTTCATCATCCATACAGTGGAGTTGCCTAAATTTTCATGAGAACAAGAGTTATCTGACATGTGTTTTAAGGACATCATTTCCCAGGACTGTCTCCCCAGAATTCTGATAGTATGGATGCAAGTGGTCCCTGGAATTAAAGTGTTTTAACAACTCCCCTTGTAATCCCTACTGTCAGAGAAGTTGAAGACAGTACCTTTGCCGATATACCTGTCCTCCCTGGAAGTGGATAAGATAGTTGGAGTTGTCTTATCTTTTCTGTAGGGAGTCGCTGTCTGGTTTTTGTGCAAGCTGTGCTGAGAATCTGTACACATTGAAGGAGGCAATGATGCAAAGTGAAAAGCACAAAAGCTCTGGAGTCAGGCTGGCCTTGGTCCCACACGCGACTCTCTCCTCCTGATGGTGTGATGAATACTGTGTGGAGAAGAGCTGATGCCCTGCAATTCCTGGCGTGTAGAGGGAGCTGTGCGCTCTCAACAGAGCCTCCCCAGGGCACAGCGGCAGCGAGGAGGCAAAGCTGATGGAATGAATGTTCCAGTCCAGGAGCTTGAAAGGGTTTGGCCAGGGAGTGAGTGTAACCAGGGAGACAGGGATCGAGGCATGAGATGCAAATGAGGCTGAAGAGCTCCTGAAGTCAGTGCAGGGGGAGCAGGCAATAGAGCTTGGAGGGCCAGCTGAGGTCAGAAGGGGCAGGCGTGTCTCTGATATCTCCAAGGGTGTGGATCAGAGTCCAGGCTGTCTGAGTGGAGAGAACAAGTGACACCAACTACTGGGAGGCGCTGGTGACAGCCAGCTAGGGTGGAAGCTGTTTGTTCGTTGCCCTCTTTCATGATGAGTCCAACCACAGCATGGATGCTGTGTTTGTGTGGATTCAGATGGGCTGCCTTGATGGGCTGTGTGGGTTGTGCACTGCCCAACCCTAGTGAGCACCACTCACTTTGTACTTGGTGTAAAGTGCGTCTTCTTGAGCTGTCCACTACACAACCTATACAGTCCTACATGGCAGCCATGGTCTCTGACAGCCTGGGACTAACAGGGTGGCTTGATTTTGATTCATGCCAGAGCAGAGGTTCCAGGACACCTTACCCAGTGGGCACCCCAGGACCCCTGCAGTAGGCTGGCAGTTTGGAGAGGGGCAAAAGAAGGAAATGAAGAGTTGCCCGAGTTTGTTACGCCAACACAGGCAGGTGGACAGAGTAACACACTCAGATCCAGACAGAGCCACATCTAAGAGGTCCAGTCTGCACGGCCAGAGTAACACACTCAGATCCAGTCAGAGCCACATCTAAGAGGTCCAGTCTGCACAGTCCATTATTTCCCTGTACCGCTGGGGATGTTCAGGTTTTAGCCACTGCTCAACACTCGTCCATACATGAACACAGAGCCTTCTTATCCTCCTGTTTCCTTGATTTTCCTCCTTGGCATTGTGACCATCTAACATTCTGTAGGTTAAATTTTTTAAAGCTATTTCCCCCAACTAGAATGAAAGCGCAACTAGTCCTGGGTGCAGTTAACATTCAATAAATAATTGTGTCCTATGGAAGGAAGGAAGGAAGGAAGGCTGGAAGGAAGGAGAGAAGGAAAACTACACAGGTCTCTGAGTTTAAAAAAAGAAAAAAAGCTCTAACCTAGGCCTGAGGGTACAGGGAACAAGTCCACCTACAAAGAATAAAGAGCAGAAAGAGCTAAATAGAAGGTTAAGGTATTTTTCAAATATGTTCAAGGAAGAACTGCTGCCCCACTGGGACCTCTAGGTAGAAATCCAGGCATCAGCCCTGTAAAGAAGGGTGCAATTCCCTCGCTGATGTGGTGAAGCAATTCCCTCGCTGATGTGGTGAAGCAATTCCCTCGCTGATCTGCACACCTCCTTCTAGAAATAGAGTCACAGATGTAGAAAACAAACTTGAGGTTATGAGGGGTAAGAGGATAGGGAGGGATAAATTGGAAGACTGGGATCAACATATGCACACTGCTATCTATAAAATAGATAACTATTAAGGACCCACTGTATAGCACGGGAAACGCTCCTCGGCACTCTGTAATGGGGACTCCCCTGGTAGTCCAGCGGTTAAGGCTCCATGCTCCCAATGCAGGCGGCCCGGGTCTGATCCCTGGTCAGATCAGGGATCTGTGATCAGGGCCTGAAGATCCCACAGGCCACAACTAAAGGTCCTGTGTGTTGCAACTAAGACCCATCACAGCCAAAACAAACAAACAAACAAAAACACTCTGTAATGGCCTATACGGGAAGAAAATATTAAAAAAGAGTGGATATATGCATATGTGTAACTGATTCACTTTACTGTACTACTGAAACAACTTAGCATTGTAAACCAGCTATATGCCAATAAAAAATTTTTTAGAAAAAAAAAAAGGGTACATTTCCCAGGGCACAGAGTTTCAGGGTCCCACTGAGACCCTGCTCCAAGCACCAGCTCCTTCCCACTGTGATATGCCTGCTCAGGAAGCAGGCTGATGATGTCTACGGAACCCACAGCCCAGGGCAGGTTTGCCCACAGCAGACAGTGGAGAGGGCTGATGGCCAGGATGTCCAGTCCCTTTTGTAAGGAGCATTGCCGGTTTGCTGTCGAAATGAGCTCTCCATGTGATTGCTGAAAACCGGAGATGTGATGACCTTTAAGCAGAGCCCAAAGCACATTCCTGAAGACGTTTGCCTCCACCGCCAGCAGAGCGCACAGACAAATGAATAAGCAAACAAACTGATGCCTGTTGGGATGCCAGGTGCTGGATGCGTGTTAATTGCATGAACAGTCTCATCCGCCTGATGGCTTTGATTTGTGCGTTGGGGTGTTCCATCAAGATTTTTTAAACACAAATTGATCTCTGTTAATTCATGCGTCAGCGCTGAATATTTTGACATGCGATATCTCCTCCCTTTGGAAAAGCTGTGCATGCTGGCAGGCCAATGGAGCTCAGATAATCTCCCCGCTTTCTTCTCTGCAATGTTCCCAGAGCCCAGAATTCCTGCCTGGACTTCTCCTCTTGATATTCTTCCTACACTCCTTAGCCTGTTTTTCTCAGCTCCTTATTCCTTCTTCTGCCCCAACTGTCTTGCCTGCTTCAAGTTTTTTTTCTTTTCTCTAGTTTTGGGGCACAGGCTTAGTCGCCCGGTGACACGTGGGGTCTTAGTTCCTGCGTCCCCTGTACTAGCAGGTGGATCTTAACCACTAGACTGCCAGAGAAGTCCCTTGCCCTCTTCAATTTTTGTTCCAAGAGCTAGTTCTTTCTCCTACCTCCTCAGCCCGAATCCGTTCATCTCTCTCATCCCTTCCCCACTCTAGTTTCCTCTCTCCTGAATCAATAAAACCCACATCGTGTCTCCACACTCTGCCTTGCAGTCCTATGCCCCTCTCCTCTGCTGCCACCTTCTACCGTTACCTCTGCTTCTTCTGCTCCTTTGCAATTTCCTCTTCTTTTAGCTTCTCTCTCTCTCTCTCCCTGGCCTCTATGCTCCTGTTCAGCCAGCCTGTGGGTGCTCCCACTCAGAACGCTCACTGAGATGGAGGAAGCAGCTACTAAGATGTGATGAGAAAACCCTGACCTCGTTCCCCGTTGCAAACACTGAGCAGCGTCCCCAGAGGCTGGGAACACAAACTCAGGGCAGAAAAAAGCACACCCAAATCCCAGTCTCCCCAGCAGCCTCCTGTCTGCAAGCAAGCAGAACCAGGAAAGCGCAAACTCATGTCTCAGCAAATTACCTTGGTCAGGCACTCTGAGTAGCAATTAGCATTTATCAGAATAAAATATCTGCTGGATGAATGAATGACTCCATCCATAACCCTGTACACAACAGAGCTTCACATCAGTATGCATATTCATTTACTAATGATCAATCATGGACCAGCCAAATTAGACATAAATCTAAAGTCAGGACAACAACAATTCCAAGACAAATCTATAACATATACACATCAAGGTAGCGAGATGCAAATGGACCTCCTAACCTATTCCCCAAGCAGTTCTGCATTGCCATCTCGTTTCACCCTCCCCGAGCCTCCGGGGACCTCACCCTGCCCATTCCACTCTCTATGCTGGTCACACTAGGTGTTTCCCCCCATCATCTCAGAGGCTTTCTCAGCTCCACTTGCTCTTACACCTGCCTGGAGGGTTTATTCCTGTCATCTCTTCCTAAAGTCTTCTTTTGTTAAATTTTCACTGGAGTATAGTTGCTTTACAATCTTGCGTCAGTTTCTGCTGTACAGCAAAGTGAATCAGCCGTATGTATACATATATCCCCTCTTTGCTGAATTTCCTTTCCATTGAGGTCTCCACAGAACACTGAGGAGAGTTCTTTGTGCTGTACAATAGGTTCTCATTAGTCACCTATTTTATATGTAGGTATCAATTAGTGTGTATATGTAAATCTCAACCTCCCAATTTCTTCCATCCTCCCTTTTCTCCCTTTACTGTCCATATGTTTGTTCTCTACATCTGTGTCTCTATTTCTGCTTTGCAAATAGGTTTCTCCATACCATTCTTCTAGATTCCACATGTGTACATGAATATATGACATTTGTTTTGCTCTTTCTGACTTACTTCCTTCGTGACCGTCTCCAGGTCCAGCCACATCTCTGCAAATGGCACAATTTCATTCCTTTTTATGGCTGAGTAATATTCCGTGGTATATATGTACCACATCTTTATTCACTCCTCTGTTGATGGACATTTAGGTTGCTTCCATGTCGTGGCTGTTGTAAACAGGGCTGTGATGAACATCATATGCAATGCACACGCAAGACACATGTAACATATCTTCTGGAGAGAAAACCATTATTCTAATCTCTTCTTAACGTTCATCATTTAAGACCTAGCTTAAATGTTATCTCCACTCTAAAGCTCTACACAGCAGAATTTCTCATTCATTCCTTTGTTGAGTGTTTTGATGTGCTGGGCACTTTGCCAGGTGCTGGGGTTATAACCCTGATCAACAAAGAGTAGTCCAGCCCTTGTGGCCCTCACCGGGGTCTGTGTTCCCCACAGTATGTGCTCAGCCCTTCACTAACTTCTGGCTCACCCGCCATGTTGCTCTTGCTTATGCTGCAAGAGGCACCGTACTTGCATCACCTGTATATAATAAATGTCAGTTGAATGAATGAGTAAATGAATGGGGAAATGGAGTCTTAGGAGGTTAAATGATTTGCCCAAGATTATACTACTTTGGGGGCTTCCCTGATGGCTCAGAGTTAAAGAATTTGACTGCCAATGCAGGAGATGTGAGTTTGATCCCTGGGTAGGGAAGATTCCCCTGGAGAAGAAAATGGCAACCCACCCCAGTTTTCTTGCCTGGGAAATCCCATGGACGGGGATTTATAGACTTACAGACTATACAGGCTTACCTCCACTTTCTCAAAATCCGTGGAATTTCACGGCAATGTCTGAATTTCCCTAGGAATCAGATTTGGAGATAGAGATTTGCAAGGTTATTTTAGGGTCCTGAGCTCTCAGGAACAACACCTGTGAAAGAGCAAGGGAAATATGATGGGACAGAGAGACAAAGAGAGCTTAAACTGTGATGTTCTTCACTTTGGCATTCCCATGAGGAGCTCTGCAGGTAAAAAGTAGACTTGTGAGCCTGTCCCTCATCCAAGGGAAAGGTAGACCTCTGGACCCCAGCATCAATCAGTCATGGGGTAGGAGGAGTAATGATGGGTGAGGCAGCTTTGTTATCTGAGGACAGGGGTTGCCTGAACCCCTCAGACCTAAGGAGAGACCTGGGCACTCACTACAAAGGGTCTTCATGCTTCACCGGTGATGTAGAGAAGTATGTTGCTGTGGCACAGAATCAAGCTCCTCCCACCATTCCCAGCGGCTCCCTGATCACCCAGTTCAATGCCAGACAGAGGTGGACCCCCAAGAATGGTCTGTAGAATTGAACCATGTCCCACTGTACTCATGGGTCAAGGTTATTTCCTTGTTTTACAGAAGAAGAATCCAGAAGGGTCAAGAGAACTATTCAGAAATCTACAGCTTGTTCGAGCCAAGGACTAGATCCTGGCTCTGGACCAGTGTTTTCTTTACCCAAACCTGTTCCCTAACCTTGGTCCTTCTGGGCAGGATCACGAAGGGCTGCTGCTGCTGCTGCTGCTGAGTCACTTCAGTCGTGTCCGACTCTGTGCGACCCCATAGACGGAAGCTCACCAGGCTCCCCCGTCCCTGGGATTCTCCAGGCAAGAACACTGGAGTGGGTTGCCATTTCCTTCTCCAATGCATGAAAGTGAAAAGTCAAAGTGAAGTCGCTCAGTCGTGTCCGACTCTTAGCGACCCCATGGACTGGAGCCTACCAGGATCCTCCGTCCATGGGATTTTCCAGGCAAAAGTACTGGGGTGGGGTGCCATTGCCTTCCCCGTCACGAAGGGCTACAAGACAGCAACAAGCTGATTTTCACATGTTAACGAACACGCTCTACCAATGGATCTGGGTTCCCATCACAGAGCGACTGCTTGCTTCTATGGAGGATGCTCGAATGTAACAGTTGCTGAGGGCTCACCCAGTATTGTCCGGGAAATGTCATTTTTTTTCACCATGAACTTCTTATTGCATCATCTAAGGGAGTATTCCCAAACTTTTGTATCTGGGGCATAGCATCAAATCTGTGAAACTAAAGGACAGGTCTAAGAGATATTTACACACCTCCTTAAGCCCTCACCCTCCAGTGACCAGGGGTGTGGGCTCCAACCCCAACAGTGTGCTCACCCACTCAGAGTGGCCGCCAGCGCCTCTGAGCACCTTCACTAGACCTCCATCCTCCAAGGCAAGGACTGATTTTGAAAACTGTGAGCCCACATGAGCCACATTACACCCTGGGGAGCCTTCATGACACCCAGGACCCCTGAACTGAAAGGCATTTTGGAAACATTCCCCCTGAACTGCCATGCCTATCATGGCTGGAGGATCACACATGGCCCCACTGCTGTGGGAATCCAGGCTCCATTTAGGATAGGAAAAGCTGTGCCCTTGTCAGGGGAGAAATTATGAAATCACCAGGACATCACAGTCCTGGCTTGGGCAGATTGAGGCTCCCAGGATGTGGCTCAGGGGAATGGATGAGCGAGGTCTCTGAGAGTAACTCTCTTAGCCTCAATTTCTTCATCTGAAAAGTAGGGATCAGTAACACCTGACAAAGCATAGTTTGGAGATTTATGCCTTTGAGTGTCATTGTCATTATCTGTTTTAAAAAAATCATGTGAAAATTGCAAGGAAGAAAATAGCAATAATAATGATCTGAAATCCTACCATCTTGAGATAACTGCTATGTTTACCTTTTGGATATTGAACCCATGAGCCTCTTTTTATGAGCACATATATCTTTGTGTTTGGGGCAGATGGAATGATAAAGTTTATTAGATGCTTAGCACATGCTTGGCAGATAGAAGCATTCAATAAAGTCAGACTAACCACAGCCTCCTCTCACCATCCCCAGATCGAGAGACCACATCCAGACAGAGGTGGAAGCAGCTTAGAATCTGGAGCAAGAGTAATGGACTTGAGTCCAGATTCTACACCTTAGGTGATGGGTCACTGGAAGAAGTCCTGCAGTGTCTCTTGGTGTGTTGCCTCATCTGAAAAATGTTGTTGGTGTTGTTTAGTTGCTGAGTCATGTCTGATTCTTTTGCCACCCCACAGACTATAGCCTGCCAGGCTCCTCTGTCCATGGGATTTTCCCGGCAAAAGTCCTGGAGTGGATTGCTATTTCCTTCTCCAGGGCATCTTCCCAACCGAGGGATGGAACCCCCAGCACCAGCATTGGCAGGCAGGTTCTTTACCACAGAGCCACCAGGGAAACCCTCTGAAAAATGAGATAATGACAATTGTTTTGTGACAGCAGCTGCCATTAGGCTGGCTCAGATGTGAGTCTTGACTCTGCCACTGAATAGCTGTGTGATTTGGGGACAAGTTTTTTATTTATTTATTTTTACTCTCTTAGCCTTGGTTTTCTCACACATAAAATGCTGTTAATAGGCTGCATCATGGGGATCCACCCGGATAAAGTACACAGGACACTCAGTACAGACACTGGCCCATGGCCAACCCCCCAAAATGCAACAGGTAGCAGAAGTAGAAGCAGCAGGAACCGCAGCTGCCCATTATTGCTAGACTAGAAGGAAGCAAGGCCAATAAAAATTTTGAAAAGTGCCTTACACGTATTTGTCATTATTACCCTATCACCTTATGCTATATGTTCATGGCTATTTGATTAGAAAAACTTATGAATCACAGCAGACATTTCTTGCACAGCAAGAAATGTAAAACAGACCAGAGAGATTTTAGGGTCACTGTCGGGCTAAGAGTGTTAACATTTCAATTTAAGCCTCCTCCTCATTTTTTATTCATTCTTTCCACAACCATCCACATAACATTTACCTTTTGAAAAGCATTTTGCAAGTTGCTTTAAAGAATAGATACATGTATATGTATTACTGAATCACTTTGTTGTACATTGAAAAGGAATACAGCATGGTTAATCAACTATACTCCAATAGAAAATAAAAAGGTTAATTTTAAAAAGGTTATGAGGAGAATTAAAAACTTCACCTCTTGTCAAGGCCCAATTCTGGGCAGTTAATGAGTGGGCATTACCTCATTTAATCCCAACAGGAGAGGTCACTGATCCAGACTCCATCCTGCAGATGAAGAAACAGGTATATGGGAAAACATTTGCCCAGGGTCACGAATCTGAGGTCTTTGAGTCCTGTCGTTGAGCCCATGACTTTTGCACTCCATCACACAGAAGCTCCTAGCAGACACCTTCACCTCTGCATGGGTTATGCACCAACTGCCAGACCTACCACACTTACACAGCTCAAAACCACACCACGGCAGGAGCGTTTCCTAAGCCCTTGTGATTTTTAAAGATAGGTTTTTCTTTTCTGTAAATGAAAAATATAAAGGTGTTACCAGACACCCAAGCAATCTATGAATTCAAAACACCAGTTGTGACATTTTTCAATTTTTGACTTCAAAATATTTCCTTCTGACTGACAGCCTCTAAAAGCCCACTTCTTGGGTGGAGTGCAATTAATCTCTGTTATTTTGACCGCCACCAGTACAAACTCACCACCATCTTACAGCCTGGAAGTCGGCCAGCCTTCTAGCTGCTCCCCACCTCTGTATTCTGGTGTATGCAGAGCAGAATGGAAGCAGAGGGTGGAGGGGATGGGGACAGCGGCCCTGGCCCAGGCGTGTGTATAACACTTAAATGCAGGAGGCGGCACGAGACAGGGAAGGATGGGGTCAGGGAGATCTGAGGCCAGGACCTGCTTCATCACTACCAGCTATGTGAGGGGAATTCCCTGGAGGTCCAGGGGTTAGAACTTTGTGCTCTCACTGCCGAGGCCAGGGTTCGATCCCTGATTGGGGAACTAAGATCCCACAAGTCAGGTGGCACAGCCAAAAAAAAAAAAAAAAAAATACACGACTGGCTGTGTGACCTAGAACACATCCCTTTATGACCCTTCATTTTCCCATTTGTGAAGTGAGACTAAAAGAAGAGATGAGCGATGTCCTGTGAAACGTTTAAATACGTAAAAAGTCACTTGTAAACTATGAAGGGCGACGACGATGTTTACGATGACCACCACTATTAATATCTGTGCGCATGTTCTGACTCCCTCTTTGCTACTGCTACAGTCAGACACACATCGGAGCCAAAGCACAAAGCCACCCCTTCCGCCTTGCAGTACCTGTGTTGTTGCATACAAGGTTTGGAGACTCACTCCTTCCTGCCTGGGAAATGCCAAAGGTTAAAGCATCAAGTTTGTCTCCTCCCCAAGCCTCATACTAACCCTTGGCTACCCTACTGGATTGTTTAGTGGGCAGGACCTCGTGGGAATTGACCAGAGGTTGCCTGGTTCCTAAGCTGGCAAGATGTCCCTGAGAGTCTCCCTGCTCCCTGGAGGGCAGGATCCCGGTGAGGATTCTGCATCAAAAAGAAGCTTTTTCATGACATTTTCAAACTGGCAGCCTGTTTACACCCTGATATGTTTCATAACTTTGCAGGGCCTCAGTTTGTCCACCTGTCCGGTGGATGATGGACTAGCAGATCTCAGAGTGTCTTCCTCCTGACACTCTATGTTTTCTGTTCTGCCTGTGAGGATTTTTTCCCACCTATTCCACTCTCAAGGGGGAGGGGGAATAGACTGGCATACAAGGGGAGGGAATTATAGTCCCTAATGAAGTCCATGGCAACCCACTCCAGTACTCTTGCCTGGAAAATCCCATGGACAGAGGAGCCTGGTAGGCTGCAGTCCATGCAGTCGCTAAGAGTTGAACACGACTGAGCGACTTCACTTTCACTTTTCACTTTCATGCATTGGAGAAGGAAATGGCAGCCACTTCAGTGTTCTTGCCTGGAGAATCCCAAGGATGGCAGATGGGCTGCCGTCCATAGGATCGCAGAGTCAGACACGACTGAAGTGATGCCGCAGTGAAGTCCTAGGGCTTCTCCCTTCTCCTTGCTCATCACTCCCCTTGCTAAACACCGAATGGTGAGACCTGTTTATTTCCCCATCACGTGGCATGAACCCCAGGGGAGATGGAAGGCAATCCTGGCTCTGGGATGGACTGGCTATGTGAAAAGGTGCTCAATCTCTCTGTAACAAGGGATAATAGCAGCACCTAGCTCATGGATTTGTTGAGCAGCATAAGTGAGAGTAATGCCTGAGAAGTGTAAACATCATGTCTGGCACATGATGAATTCTCAATCAGTGTGAGTTGTCAATGCTATTATTAGATCGTTATCACCATCTTTGTCAGTTAGGGTTCAGAGAACAGAACCAAATAGGAGACAGATAGGTAATAGATTTATCATCTATATATGGATTTACTATAATAGACCCATTTATGCAACTGTGGAGGATAATAAATGCAAAGCTTTGTAGAGCAGGCAAGCCAAGATCAGAAGCAGGCTGGAATCACCAGGATGAGCTGAAATTTGTTGCCCACAAGTGACAGTCAGGAAGGAAGATGGAGGAAGGTGGGGACCTTGGGGGAAAATTGCAAACCCAGAGGCTGTCTGGAGTCTCTGAGCTCAGGGAAGGCCTAAGCTCTCTCTGAAAATACTTTGCTGAGAGACCTACCCAGGCTGATCTTCCTTTTACTTAATTTAAGATCAACTGATTAGGGACTTTAATCACATCTGCAAAATCCCTCCACAGCAGCACCTAGATTGGAGTTTGAATAACTAGGATCCTACCAATGGCCACCTTCCCCTCCTGGCTTCTAAGACCCAACTCTTGTGTACGTTCTCCCAGGAGGCCTCCCTTGACCTCTCAGGTTGAGTGCAGGACACGTGTCCAAGTTCAACCCCTTTGTCACAGTGTAAGCATGTGGGTTTCTCCCCATCAGATTTAGAGCTCATCTCTCAGTTTGTAAATCTCACTGAGCGCCTGGTGCAAGGAGGCTCTTAATCCACCTTTGCTAAACTGAATAGACCTAGGGGGCCGTCAAAAGGCCCAGAGAGATTGGCTTCCTCTTTCTGCCACTCAAGGAGCAAGCATACAAATGCCAAGATGGAGTCTGGACTGAAAGGGCTGCATGAAAATATTTCATCTTGGGAGCGTCTGAGTTGACTCACAGGGATGGAGTGAACAAAACAGGAGTGATGAGGGAAGGTGCTCAGCTCCTCCAACTGATTCACGGCTTATTGTGTGTGGAGAGTCGTTATCAAATCTGTGGCTCAGAGGTGGGGAGATGCTCGTTCAAAAGCCACTAGTCTCAGGAGGAGAGGTAAATCAGAATTGTTAGTGTTGGGCTGATTTTGTCACCAGAAGAAGGGAGAAAGGAGGAGAGCTCATGAGAGTCTAATGTGTCGATGGCATGGATGACATACACCAGGAGGATGCCTTCTCCCAGCAGGCTCAGATGAGCCTGAAACTTATGTCCTTCTGAGGATCCCCATTAAGAAAAAGAATACAGGACTTCCCTGGTGGCCCAGTGGTTAAAAATATGCTCTTCAATGCAGGGGACACACGTTTGAGCCCTGGTAGAGGAACTTTTACTTTGAACTCAGAGTTGATGCGGATGCAGGGGAGTTCTACCAGAAGTGAAGGAAGGTAGGAGGAGCACCACTACCTACCTTGGGATGTTTTTCTTGCACAGAACTAATAGGAACTGAGAAATAATAATAGAAGTAACAGAGGACTGATGACACACTCTCAGTGAACATCTGCAGCTCTGTGCTAGGTCATGAACGTCAACTTCTAACACTCTAGTAGGATTCTTACGCCTTCTTTCCATCCACATATCATTTAATAATCCCCTAAGACCTCCTTGACTCATTGGAAAAGACTCTGACGCTGGGAGGGATTGGAGGCAGGAGGAAAAGGGGACGACAGAGGATGAGATGGCTGAATGGCATCACTGACTCAATGGATGTGAGTCTGAGTGAACTCCGGGAGTTGGTGATGGACAGGGAGGCCTGGCGTGCTGCAGTTCATGGGGTTGCAAAGAGTTGGACATGACTGAGCGACCGAACTGAACTGAACTGAGAGGAACTAAATCCCACATGCCCCTGCACCCCAATTACTGAACCCACAAGCCACAACTAGACAGTCTGTGTAACGCAGTGAAAGTTCTCACATTTGGCAACTAAGACCTGACACAATCAAATAAATAAACATTGTTTTAATGAGAAAAATTACAAAGGAACAAATGCAAAATTAAATACAAATGTGAGAAAAAATGAAAATGAGAAATTATTACAACAGAATACATTGAAAACTAGCCAACATGGATTGTAAACACAACATCTAGAAAAATAAGAATGTTTTTATTAGTTAGCTGCTTGACCCACCTCTCTAATACTTTCTTCCTACCTTTTATGACTTCATCCTCTGTGGTTGCACCTTCATAGGATAACAATTTTGTGATGCAATTTTCTCAGGAGTGAATATGAACATAAGCCTTTTGTCTTGCCTGGTTGATCAAAAATGATATTATTGAGAGTTGGGATGTATCAAACACAGATGGTACCATTGTGTGCATGACTGTTACACGCAGATGCCTTGCAAAGTCAGGAATTCTGATGTATTCTATTTTGCAAGACTCCAGAAAACAAAAGAAGCGGATGGCCCATAATGGCACAAATATATCAGTATAGACACTAACACATGTCTGCAAGGAGGAAAGGTCTGGGTTGTTTTTTTCTCTTGTTTTGTTGTTTTTTCATATTTAACTGTATAGGTCGGTGGCATTAGTACCTTCCCGTTGTTGTGCAAATCTCACCATCATCCGTTTCCTGAGTGTTTCACCTTCTTAAACTGAAACTCTGTCCCCATTAAACACTAACTCCCCACCCCCCTTTCCAGCTCCCCACCCCCTGACTGCTGGTCTGCACCTAATACATGCGCGAATGCATTTTTAAGGTTAACTTAATGTATGTCCTACAAACCAGTTGCGCCTTCTTTGACTTTTCTCGTGCTGTACCACAGGCCCTCGCCAACCATCTCCTTCACACACAGTAGTGTACATATGTCAATCCTAGTCTCCCGATTCATCCCATCCCACCCCCTCGGTGCCCATACGTTTGTTCTGTACGTCTGTGTCTCTATTTCTGCCTTGTGAATAGTTTCATCTGTACCTTTTTCTAGATTCCACATATATACATTGATACGAGAGGTTTGTTTTGCTCTGTCTGACTTCCTTCACTCTGTATGACAGACTCCCAGTCCATCCACATCTCTGCGAATTGCACAATTTTGTTCCTTTTTATGGCTGAGTAACATTCCATAGTATATATGTACCACATCATCTTTATCCATCCCCCTGTGGATGGACATTTAGGAAAGGTCTGTTTTGCTGAGACATCAGTGGAAACTCGACTTTATTATATCACAATTGGAAGAGTTTCCCACACACTAGCATCTGGCTCTGTACATTTCAGACCTGCTTCTCCTCCACCACCCACACGGGCGTTGCACGCTGCAGGACCCATTCATGTCCCTGTATGACCCAGCCCTGTACTGTGGGCTGGCGTGATGAGTGGCGGGGGTGGTGTGTTCTTGGGAACTGTTACTATGTCAGAGTGACCAGCGGTAACTTAACTACACACAGAGGTGACTAAAATCCCTATAGATAGATCCCACTAAACCTAAGGTCTTTTCATGTAGGAGTTTAGAGGGAGCCCATAGGAGTGAAGTATCCCCTTAAGCAGCTGAAATGCTGTAAATACAGATATGCCTGTGTGTGTGTGTGTGTGTGTGTGTGTGTGTGTGTGTGTGTGTGCTTGCACATGGGCACTTAATGTGGGGCCATAGTCCTCTGCTAAATCTCACAGATAAAGCCTGTTCTGTGTCTATAAAATGTGGATCATAATCTCTTGTTGGTGGACTTAAAACAGTGTTGTAACAATGCTTATCTGGGTGCCTGGGCCACAGGCAACATCGTGAGTAAGCATCGCTTCTGTGAGACACCCGTACCCCCGGGGGCTCAGTGATGCTCCTCTCGTCACCAGTGCTGTGCGTAGCATCTTCATCTCGCCACCGTTATGCACATCTCTTAAGGGGGGAAACTTGCTTTTGTGTTATGCTTGTCACTTAACCCCCATCCCCAGTTGAAGTCCATTTTGAGGGCTCTGACTTTGTCCCATTTATCTCAGAATCCTGGTACCTGTGACAGAGTGTGGCATCTTCTAAAAGCTCGGGAAAGTTTACTGGCTTTTTCTTTTCCTTGGACCCAATAAGTGTGTGGAGTGAATCCCTTTGAAACATGCAGCACCACCTGCTGATTGACCTGTCTATTAATAGTCTCCTATCAGCTCACTCTGCAGGGGGCGCTGGAAGTCCTATCTCCCATCCTGCTATAGACGCCAACATCAGGCTGGCCCCTGGGTGCACACTTTCTTCTGTAGATGGACCCTGGGTGTCCACAGAGAGCAATTAGCCAGTAACAAAGGCTGGACCAAGAAGTGAGGAAGAGCCCCTGGCCTCTGGGGTCTGGCAGTACATGCTTGGTCTTCCACCCAGGCAGCTTTGGAAATCATTGCTGCGAAGGGAGACAGCACATCTCTTAAGGGGGAAACTTGCTTTTGTGAGCACAGTCTGAAACCTATGCCTGCGCCCCACCATTGGCTCATCCGCTCCCGGATTCCTCAGGAGCACCTCGGAAGCGCCCATTAGCTGACCTGCAGTGAGATGCATTCTGCCAATCAGTCCCGTCCATCCAAAGAAACCCAGGTTTCCAAAGATGTCTAATTAGCCACCCTCTGCTCAGTGAGTTCTTGTCACCATATGAAAGCATGTGTTTGCAAAGAGGAAAATGTCCCCACCTTTGACCATGGGCTACAGTTCACACATCTCACTAAATTCAGACTGCTGCTGCTATTGCTAAGTCGCTTCAGTCGTGTCTGACTCTGTGCGACCCCACAGACAGCAGCCCATCAGGCTCTGCCATCCCTGGGATTCTCCAGGCAAGAACACTGGAGTGGGTTGCCATTGCCTTCTCCATGTCAAAGGAGTCGGATCAGTTTGGGCCCCAATTTTCCACTGAGCCCGAAGGGCAACTTGCCTACCTAAGGGAGATAAACCATCAACCCCCCCACCCGAGCCTGGAGGCCTCCTCTTTCTCTCCCACTACAGCAAAATGACCCAGAGTTTAGGACACAAGACAGAGGGGCCTGAGGCCAGAATCCCTAAGAACTGCTGCCCGTGAGTAATGAAGGTTTCCTTTGACCGCAGCAACACGGGAAAAATGGAGTAGCAAATTTTCATAAAATGGAATTTATTAAATTTAAAGGACCATTCTTTTTAGGAGATTAAAAGCTTCTTAATTAGGTGAGTATTAAAACCTCCTTTTTATGCGAAAGGATGGTGATAGCAGATAGTAAGATTTTTAAGTGCAAAATAAAAAGTTGGTCCCCAATGCACCTTCAATTTTTTATTCATATCATAGTTCTAATTCTTGACATCTAGAAGTCTGGGAATCTTGATTTGAACTTGAAGTTCAAGGCCACCCTGCCCTTTACTCTTCCTGCTTCATATATGGGAGTTCCGGAGAGGAGAGGTCTGAGAAATCCAGTGTTCTGGGTCCTGTTGATTCTCAGAAAGAGTGACTCAGGTCTTTCATTTCTGAGTCACATTTATGGCCCTTAGACCTGCCAGTGAGTCAAACAGCTGTTTCCACAGCCTGGCACTCAGTCTAGTCCACCCATCATGGTCAAGGTGATGCAGGCTTGGGTCCAGGGCAGCCTCTTCTCTTTCTTCCTGCTGTGTGATCTTGCCAAGCCCCTTAAGCATTTTCTGAGACTCAGTTTCCACACCAGGTAAGTGGAACATGGTAGCTACCTGGTAACAGGCTTGAAGTGAAAGTGTTAGGTGCTCAATTGTGTCCAACTCTTTGCGACCCCATGGATTATGTAGTCCTCCAGGCCCCTCTGTCCATGGGATTCTCCAGGCAAGAATATTGGAGTGGGTTAGCCATTCCCTTCTCCAAGGGATCTTCCCTGCCTAGGGATTGAACCCAGGTCTCCCACATTGCAGGGAGATTCTTTACCATCTGCACCACCCGGGCAGGCTTATGGTGACATTACTAACACATTTAGTCAAAAATCACTGAACCTGGCTGGCAGGTGTTGAGTCCTCCTCAAGGAACCCTCTGTGTAATTCCAATGCTCTTTCTTTAGAGGCAGAATCTTTCATAGTCTCTGACTTCTTACCATCTTCTTAAAAAGATGTCGTGTGAGATTCAGCATTCCCTCTAGAACCTGCAACTTGGGGAATCTCTCATAGTAAAGTTATTTGAAAGGACTTTTAGTGACTATTGAACCACTGATCTAATGACCATGCCCACAAAATTCTAGTCTCCTGATTCCAGACTCCCCCCACCCCCATGCCTTGCTGCACCATGCTCTACTCACAAGTAGAGTGATGCTCTTGGTCCTCTGGTCTCTCAAATGGAGAGTTCCTGCTGAGTTCCTGCCAAGGGCACCTCTGGAGATATCATGGCACAGGGAGTCCGATCCACACTTAGAATGACTGAGTAATCTCACGGAGCGTTATAAATGGAAGGGACTTTGCATTGACTGGACTGGTCCCTATGTTCTTGCTATTCTACCCTACAGCCTGCACATTAATGGTTTAATGACCATCACGTCTGTGTATTACCTTTAGCGAAGAGTCTTCAGCAAACCTCTGCTTTTGCTGAGTGGGCTCAAAGGAGGGGACTGTCTCCCTGGCCCCAGCCCCTGCCTCCTGCCTCCCTCATCCCTCCATTCCATTGCCCTATCATGTCTTCAGCCTCTCCTGAGACCAACAGCCAAGACAATACTGATCTTAGTATTCAAGAAAGAGATTCCAAGACATGTGCACACAGTCCCCCTGAGCAAAGCAAGAAGACAGCCATTATGGATGCTGTGGAGAGGAGCCTCAGGCCCTTATCAGGTGGTCAAGGTGAGAATGAGTAGCTGCTGGCAAATTCTGAAAACAGGTAGTTTGGGAAATAGAGCTGGGAGCAAGGTTTAGAGTCATAGAACCCCCCAGGAAGCCCCCTCCAGTGATGGGTGTCACCTTTGGTGTCTCCTAGTTTCCTTTGGAGAAAGTGTTCACCATCATTCCTCTCCTTTACCGCTGCTCATGACCCCCATCCTTACTTAACTTGTGGCAAGCCCTTCATGTACATGATCATATTATACCCATTTCACAGATGAGAGAACTGAGGCTCAGAGCCATTTAATAAGTTGGCTGATAAGGGATAAAGCTGAAAAGTCAAGTCAAGGCTGCCTAGGACCAGAGCTCTTAACTGTTAGGTAAATAGCCTCCATGGCCAAGCAGGGCTTGCTTGTCCTCCTGCCCTGCTCAGAGCACCCACTCCTTAGAGCGGAGCCTGAGCCATTCGCTTCCTGGCGCCTGTGTTCTGTGGGTAGTGCCCACCACTCACCTCCTGTCTCCTGAGGGTTTGCAACTGCCTAGCTTCCCCCACCGCCATTGAACCGCACCTTCATTCCACTTGGAATTTGTTGAGATTTCAGAACATTAAGTAACTTGCCCATGAAAATCCCTGAGGCTGGATTCAAGGTCAGGTCTCTGTGGCTGTAAACCCTATGGGCTGTTCCAACAACCAGTAGTATCTCTGCTCCATCACCTGCCCGTGATGGTTGTGTGCTTGGCACTGTTGTCCCAAGTGGTGGGGATGGGTTCGCATTGGGGCTTTCTCCGCCTGCCTCGTTTGCCTCACTTGTGAGCTGAGACCCACTCTGACCACGTGGGGTGAGCCCTGATGAGAAGGCAGCATGGCCCGGCAGTAAAGAGGATGGGGGTGGTAGCCAGGCCTGAGCCCAGATACCTGCTTTGCCACCCCTAGAGTTGGGACATTGTGTGATTTACTCAATCTCTGGACCTCCGTTTCCTGTTTATAAAACTAAGGTAAATGAGAGTCATGCTTCATAGGGTTGTGTGAAGACTAAATGAGCTGGAAAAGGAAGATATTTGAATAGTGCCTGGCATGCAGGAGGCATTCTATAAACGTTGTTCTTAGCAGTATCCTTCCATTAAAACCACTTCTGCGGGAGAATCCATCCTTCAGAGTGTAGAACTTACTGTGTCTGCTACTGCCCCCACATCCTCCCCCACCTATTCTGGTGCAGAGATCCGGGGTCAAAGCGAAAGTCTTTAGGCTTGTCAGCCAGGAGAGCCGAAACCTCCCGCCCGGCAGGCTGCTCATTCCAAGCACGAGACAAAGGCCTGAGCTGGCTTTGTATGTAACTGAACTGATTAAGCCGCACGTTAGCTGGGGATAAAGCTTCTTACCGAATAACTAGGCTTTTGCTGAGCCAGGATGATAAATTCATTCTTAATACATTGATAATAAAAAGAGATTTCCCACTAGCCCCCACCTCCTGCTGTGAGTTTCCGAAGGCTTTAGGGCTTTATCTGTGTTCAACAGCGCCATCTAGAGGACATCTGGAGCATAGCACCAGGACAGAGCCGATCGCTTTCTAAGTTAACAGAATTTCAGCAATCCATGAGAGGTTCAAAGCAGACACTCTAGCAGGCCAAATGTGTTTACAAAATGACTGCCAGTAGTTACTTATTCGGGGAAGGCAATGGCACCCCACCCCAGTACTTTTGCCTGGAAAATCCCATGGATGGAGGAGCCTGGTAGGCTGCAGTCCATGGGGTCGCGAAGAGTCAGACATGACTGAGCAACTTCACTTTCACTTTTCACTTTCATGCACTGGAGAAGGAAATGGCAACCCACTCCAGTGTTCTTGCCTAGAGAATCCCAGGGATGGGGGAGCCTGGTGGGCTGTCATCTATGGGGTCGCACATAGTCGGACACGACTGAAGCGACTTAGCAGCAGCAGTAGCAGCAGTTACTTATTACCCTGGAAATAGCTTCCTTCTCTGATTGCATGGCCCTGCTACATGGTTCTTTTATGAGAAGTAGTTTCAGCTATGGCAACATACATGGCTCATTGAAATAGAAGCTTTTTTTTTCTTTCTTTTTTTTTTTGAGCACCTCCTAGGTGCATATACCTCACTAACACTGGAAGGAATACAGAAAGGATTAGCTTGACTTAAAACGTCGGTGTGGCAGACATAGAGAACTTGCAGACACAGTGGGGGAAGAAGAAGGTGGGATGATTTGAGAGAGTAGCATTGAAACATATGCATTACCGTATGTAAAATGAATAGACAGCGAGAGTTTGCCCTATGATGCAGGGAACCCAAAGCCAGTGTTCTGTGACAACCTAAAGGGGTAGGGAGAGGAGGAAAATGGGAGGAGGGCTCAAGAGAGAAGGGACAGATGTATACCCATGGTTGATTCATGTTGATGTATGGCAGAAATTATCACCATATACTGTAAAGTAATTATCCTCTAAATTAAAAATAAAATTAAAAAAATGACACTGTGGGGATAAATAAAATAAGGATGAGCTGATTTATGAATAGTACATCACATTACCCTCTGTGCCCTGTATAAATTGCTAGCCAGTAGACACAAAGCTTGGTGGGATTCAAAGCAAGGGGCTCACACTTCTTGAGTATCCACCACGCTGTCTGGACATTATCTCACTGAATGTCCACTATGACCCTGTGAGATATGATAGGGGTTCCCATCAGCTGAGGACCTGAAGCCCAAGAGAGGTTAAGTCACTTGCCTGATGCTACCCAGCTGATGGATAAGAAGCCAAAATTCCAGTCTCGACCTGCCTGGCTCTAAAACTCTATGATTCCAGGCTGTCTGTTGAGGAAGAAAAAGAAATTTGTGGGGAAATCTACCCTTGAATTATCTCAGTGGTGGTAAGTATTTATCCCCAAGGAGATGAATTTGATTTTCAGAAATAGTCAAAAATCTCTCTAGGCCAACTCATTCAATGGATAATGGGATTTGAGGGTTTAAGTGTGACTGTAAGGTGTGAAAATTGATTGCTGCCTATCTGCTGATCAACTGGCTGGAAGGTGTTTTCAGAAGTTGGGAAAACAAACACCTGCGTGGCACACAGTGTAGCTGACATGGGAATGCTTTGAAGAGAGCCGTGCCCTGCTGGGTTTCTGGCTCTGTGCGTTTAGCATCGATATTTCCCTTTTTGTACCCATGCTTCTAGTTCTGAGGCAAGAGCTCATTTCACAAGAACTCACAGAGGGTCTCCAAACTCTTTTCAATCCCTGCCCAGTGGGAGTCATTTACCTCCATTTGAGGAGGGAGATATGGACTTAAGATGAGTGACTCCCCTACAGGGTAGCTCGGTGATTCCGCGGTGATGCCACTGGGATGTTGAGGACACATACTTAAACCACTTACCCTCCTCCTACTTCCCGGGGGGCGGGGGTGGGGGGGTGGGGAGAAGAGAGTTACAGAGTAAGAGAATTGAGATTGTCGTCTAGGAGAGACCCACATTGTTGCCTGACCCACCATGGAAATGAGAGTCAGTAGAGCAGAACAGAGTCAGTGTAAGACAATAGGAAGAAAAGAGGTAGTCATGGAAGGCTTCCTGTAAGAAGTGGTGCCAAGAACCACTTCAAGGGGAAGAAAGGGGCAGTTGTAGCATCTGGATGTCTTGTTACCACACTACCCACAAACCTGGTACCCAGAAGGAATTTTAATAATATCCAAAGGAAATTTGTATGCCATAGGTGATCTTTTTCCCAGCTAATACCTAACCTGGCTGTTCCTTCTCCAATCAAAGGTAGCAGGCCAGGAACTAGCCCTCCCACTGCTACACAGCAGACTGGGCAGGATCGCCACCAATCCTTGGACATTATGCCAAGGTCACCCCATGGTTTTCTGAGGATTGTTCTTTGAGATACACCTCCCATGGGTTCCCTGTCCTCTTGGATTAAACTCCCAAAGGCTGTCCCATTGGTATGAATTTCCTTGTAGTGAATATCTATTAAAGACTGCTAGTGAATTAGGAGCTGTATAGTCATTGAAGTTAATACCATCATACCCAAGACAAACTGAATTTGCCAGATTGTCAGATGGCTGGCTTGACTGGAAGGTACCATGGAGGTATCCAGCCCAGGGATGGTGCAAGTGGTGGACTCTCTTGGCTTCTCGCCCAACACCCCGTTTCCACTTGTCTTCAACACAGTTCTAATGTTTCTGAGGAGAAGTAATGGATCCAGGCAAAATGCTTACTTTTCCAAGCTCCCACTCAGCTAGTGTCACCATGTCATACAATTTTGTTTAATGAGATGTCAACAGAGGTCTGCAAGGTATTCCTGGAAAATGTTCTGCTTTACAGATATGGGTATGCTCCCTGCCCCTATTCTTCTTCCTTCTTTTTTTTTTTTTTTCCTTGCTTAAAAATAAAGGTGGGATGTGTGAGAAGGAGTAGTCATCTTGCCATGAGCTATGGAGACAAAAAAATAACAATCACAGCACTTTGGTGAAACATTCCCAGCCATCCACAGATATGCCCGAGGCAGACATCACAAATCAATCACGGCACTGTTCCTAATAAGCCCAGACAGGGCTGCCTCAGAATCTCATTCAACCAGAGCATCAAGGAGCCACTACCAAATGATCACAGTTGGCCTCTGTGTGAAATCCATTAGCCATATCTAACCTAACTCAAACTTTCCTTTTACCCATCATTTTGAATAAAAATGAGCCTGGAGAGGAAAAAAAAAGAGAGCTTCTGAAAGAGCTGCTCCCTGAGAGCACTGCTCCAAGGAGGTAAGGGGGAAGCTCGGATATGTAAGAGTTTTGCAGCTAAGGACAAGTAGTCCGGGACATCAGAAAATTAGTGTTGACCAAAGAAAGCCAGGTAAGTCAAGTTAAGGAATTTAGCACTTTTCTGTGTATGGGAAGACACAAGAGTCTGGGCTCACTGAAATCATTCCTCTGATACACACCTCAGCCATCAGGACCAGAATCCTGTGTTTTCACATCCTGAGTCTCCTCAGGGCTTACTGTGAGCAGTGGCTGCAGTCTGATGGCCTAGATGGCAGGTATTCTTTCCTTTCTGAGTTCCCTCAGGGCTCACCGGCTCACCATCCACGGTGGCTGCACCTGCTGATGACTCTGGCACCTTTGTTTATGGATATGGCAGGAAGTATTCCATTTCTCAGAAGTGTCATGGCCAGAACTGGAGCCAGTTCCCTCACTCCTGATAAGCCTGATGCAGTGGCAGGAATGTGAGTTTGGGGCTGGAGACCCCTTGGATTTCATCCAGACTATACCACTCACTCTCTGCGTGACACTGGAAAGGCCCCTGCACCTCTGTGAGCTTCGGTCTTCACTGTGACATGAAGACAGCCTTGCAGACGGCCTCACAGACTGGTGATGAAGACTAGCTTGGTGGGTGAGAAACTGAACTTAAAGGACCTTCAGTACCTCCTGGGGAGTTTCTTCCTTTTATTCCCTTCCTAATCTGGCCCAATTCCACAGAAAGTGGCCAAAATTAGAAACGCATAACTGAGAAAGTGGGGGACGAGACTGGTCTGACTCGCTCAAAATGAATTCTGTTCACTCCCCACCTGCCACCCCCATGTACGAATTTGTGACTTTGCCAGAAGCTAGAAGGAGCTAATCCCCTGCTCAGCTGGGCAGCGGGCTCCCTGCCCTGGGTGGTTTCCATGGCAAGCTGGGGCATGGAAAGTTATTAGGAAAGAAATAACTCTTCCCTTCTTGCCATCACTCTCCTTCTGGCCACCCCGTCCTCTAGAGCAGTGGTCCGCAACATTTTTGGCACCAGGGATAAGTTTAATGGAAGACAATTTTTCCACAAACCAGGGGAGTGGATGGTCTGGGAATGATTCAAGCACATTATATTTATTGTGCACTTTATTTCTATTATTATTACATCAGCTCCACCTCCGATCGTCAGGCATTAGATCCTGGAGGTTGGGGACTCCTGCTCTAGAGTGAGTACAAAGGTATCTAGAAAGTGAAAGTGTTAATCACTCAGTCATGTCTGACTCTTTTGTGACTCCATGGGCTGTAGCCCCCCAGGCTCCTACATCCATGGAATTCTTCAAGCAAGGATACTGGAATGCCACACCCTTCTCCAGGGGATCTTCATGACCCAGGGATGGAACCTTTGTCTCTTGCCTCTGCTGCATTGGCATTCTTTACCACTGTGCCACCTGGGAAGCCCAAATTAAAATATAAATAAACATTTAAAAAAAAAAAGACTGCAAACTACAAGGCTGCTACTGCTAAGTCGCTTCAGTTGTGTCCGACTCTGTGTGATCCATAGATGGCAGCCCGCCAGGCTCCCCTGTCCCTGTGATTCTCCAGGCAAGAATACTGAAGTGGGTCACCATTTCCTTCTCCAATGCATGAAAGTGAAAAGTGAAAGTGAAGTCGCTCAGTCGTGCCCAACTCTTAACAACCCCATGGACTGCAGCCTACCAGGCTCCTCTGCCCATGGGATTTTCCAGGCAAGAGTACAGGAGTGGGTTGCCATTGCCTTCTCTGGCTACAAAGCTAGTAAGTGTCTAAGCTGGAACTTGCATCTCAGCCTCACTGATCCAGAGCCTGTCCCCCCTGCACCTGCCCCCCCACCCGCTGCCTCAAGCCTCCCACATGAGATGGATTTTTGAATTCAGCATGATAACATACCTGGCACATTGTTGGAATCTAGAAAACATTAGTTCTCTTTCTTTGTCTTCTAAAGTCAGGTTTCAGGTACAGTAGGTATGAGTGCATGAAAGTGATCTCTACTAAGGATCTCATTGACACCTCTCTTTGCTGGCTTGTGTAGAGAGGGAGAAAAGACCCCCACAGGCCTGGGCCAGAAACTCGGAAAAGTTCAGCCCTCAGGCAAAACCAGCTCTGCAGCATCTTAAGAAATACTAATGGAAGTTCTGTGGGGCCTTGGTTTGGCAGCAGTTTCTACCCACAGGCACAGGCTCAAAGCATATCCCTACAAAGGAGGGAGGTGGAGATGGAAGCAAGATGCTTTATGTAGATGCAAAGCTGGAGAGAAGATACAGGGTGACAGAAACCTGTGCACACGGGAGGGAGTATGATGCAGACGCAGACCAGACAAGATCAGACCAGGGCTGCACTTGACTCTGCCACTTACTTGGTGACCTTGGCCGAGTTATTGACCTTCTCTGGTCCTCCGTTTCCATGTCAGTCGGTCGAGGAACAGTAAGGGATGCTGATAATTCCCTCTTTGTTGGCACTGATATTCACCTGGAGTATTCTGGAAGGGGCTACTGGCCAGTATCTATTTTGAATCCTCAGGTCATGACTGCAATTCCGAGTAGGTGGGTGGTGAGAAATGGACTATTTCCTGCCATATTAGTAAAAACAAGGATGTCACATAGTCATCCATGATTGTACCCACAGCTATGGTGAGCCAGTGAGCCCTCAAGAAACTCAGGAAGGAAAGAATATCTGCCATGTAGCAGCCATCAGCTGCTCCCCATGGTGACCCCTGAGGAAGCTCAGGATGCAAAAACAGAATACTGGCCCCAGATAGGTGAGGTGCTTATCAAAGGAACGATTTCACTGAGCCCAGACTCTTGCATCTTCCCACATATAGAAAAGCACTAAATTCCTTAACTTGAGATACCTGGTTTTCCTTTAACAAACAATAATATTTGGACAATCATACCACCTGCCCTGTGTTGCAAAAACTTATGTATATCCAGGGTGGCCCTCTTGGCTCCTAGGAGCCATTCTCTCAGGGTGACCTGAGATGCTGCTTCCTGGACTTGAAGTCCTAAAATTCTAGCTGAATAAAACATGACTTCCCTGATGGCTCAGTTGGTAAAGCATCTGTCTACGATGCAGGAGACCTGGGTTCGATCCCTGGGTTGGGAAGATCCCTTGGAGAAGGAAATGGCAATCCACTCCAGTACTATTGCCTGGAAAATCCCATAGACAGAGGAGCCTGGTAGGCTACAGTCCATGGGGTCACAAAAAGTCGGACACGACTAAGTGACTTCACATTCACATTCATTCAAGACATAGCCATCAACTTTTAGATTGTGAACAATTTTTATTTCAACAGTTGTTTTACTCTTACTCTGGGTTGCAGGGTTGTCTGGGGGCAGAGCTCTTGGCTCAGTGCCTGACACAGGGGCACTCAGTTGCTTCAGGCATATCTGACTCTCTGCAACCCCATGGACTGCAGCCTGCCAGGCTTCTCTGTCCATGGGATTCTGCAGGCAAGAACACTAGAGTGGGTTGAGATTTCCTCCTCCAGGGGATCTTCCCAACCCAGGGATCAAATGCACAGCTCCTGCATTGGCAGGCAGATTCTCTACCACTGAGCCACCTAGAAAGCACTGGATATGAGAACTCTGCTGGCCCTTTCGCAGGACCAGTCCCAGGGAGCTCTCTTGCTGTTGCTCATCAACCACGGGTGACTAAATCCTGCCTCGATAGCTAACACTTCTCTGTGCAAGAAGGTGTCCTCCCAGCCAGCCAATAGGGTTGAGGGCCTTGACAGAGGACTCACAACTGCTTTATCTTCTAGAAGACAAGCTCTGTTCTGGTCCCAGAGGGAAAATGGAGAAGCCAAGCCTACAGGTTTCAATCTGAAAATCATTAATGCTATAAAGCATTTCAGTTCTAACCAAGGAGAGCAATAAAGCTGTGGGTACCCAGCAGATGCCGAGGTGGGGAATTGCCATCGCCACGGGCTTGATTACAGAGAACTGGTTCCTGTTCAAGAGGCAGCTGGCTACCTGGGTGAGAGGCAGATTTATAACCCGGAAAGGGTGGTGGGGTGCCTGGGAAAGAAATTAGCATTGTCAAATAGTAGTAAGAGCTGGCGTGGAGTGAGCTTCTATAATCCCCCCAGAATTGTAACAAGTGCCTCATTGCCAACAAATGCGTGTGTGTATTTACTCACTCAGTCATGTCTGACTCTTTGTGGGCTGTAGCCCACTAGGCTCCCCTGTCCATGGGATTTTCTGGGCAAGGATACTGGAGTGGGTTGCCATTCCCTTCTCCAGGCAATCTTCCCGACCCAGAGATTGAACCCAGGTCTCTTGCACTGCAGGCGGATTCTTTACCATCTGAGACACTAGGGAAGCCATTCTCCATGAAGAGTAAGTACTGATAACAACAGTAACAATAACAACTCGAGCATAGATCAAACTCTGCTTTGTCCCAGCCACTGTCTAGGTGCTTTACAAATATTTTCTTCCACTTACATTTTATACTAACTCCAAGAATACCGGAGTGGGTTGCCATTCCCTTCTCCAGGAGATCTGCCCAACCTAAGGATCGAACTCGGGTCTTCTGCATTGCAGGCAGATTCTTTACTGAGCCACGAGGGAATCCCTGTGAGGGGATGCCCCCTGAGATTAAGACTCGATGAACAAAGGCATTCCTGCTTCAGAAAGGAAAAACACAGGTCAAACACTGTCACTAACCTCTGGGTCCCTAGGAAGTAAGACTTCATGCAAGTCTGATCTTGGAGGGAGAACAGTGAGCAGTCCTGATGAGACATCTTGGTTCCGTGCACAGTAATTAAACCTGGGTTAACCTGGATGAAAGGGCTTCCCTGGTGGCTCAGTGGTAAAGAATCCACCTGCAATGCAGGAGACGTAGGTTCGATCCCTGGGTCAGGAAGATCCCCTGGAGGAGGGCATGGCAACCCACTCCAGAATTCTTGCCTGGGAAATCCCAGGCAAGAAGAGCCTGGCAGGCTATGGTCCACGGGGTCACAAAGAGTCCAACACGACTAAAGCGACTTAGCACAGACGCACACAATGTGGATGAAGACTAGGAGTCCTAGCCACCAGGCACTAGAGGCTAGAAGCCTAAGTGACCCTAGCTGTTGCCCCTATTTGAAAGCAAGAATGTTTCAAGAAGGCAAAAACTGTAAGAACAGGTACAAAGTTTCCTATTAGACACACAGCACAATGTATGGGTGAGCACAGGAAACCAGTTTGCTTATCCAGCTCAGAAGCAGAGCAGAGATACACACCCAGACAGAAAGGGTATGGACATCCTCTCTAAAGAGGAGGAATGCAGTAAGTTAGAAGCTAGGCAGAGACACACATCCAGAGAGGAGTGCTGGCGTCCTGGATGAGGAGGAGTGCAGAAAAGACAGACATTTCAAATGTGCTCCTCAAACCCCAAGTCAGAGAGACAGATGCTCTGAGTCACAGGTGCCGACTGGCTTTCACACTGCTTTTCCGATGGACAACTCCAGGCAGCCTGCTCCAGGGTAAATGGAAGTGAGGATTTATTTTTATTTAATGACAGTTGATAACTATTGTAAGCAAAGCCGACCAGGCCTCTGTGCACTTACGTGTATCTCCATCAGGGTCTCCATCTATGTGTAATTAGAGTTTATAACCATCAACACCAACTGATAGCAGAACATAGGGTATTGGTGAGGAGAGGACACTTGTATTAACACCAGAAATGAGTGAAAATGGCTCATAGTTTCTACTCTTTTCATCAGGAAGCAAATCAGAGACACAGAGCTTAACGCTCAACCTCATTTTAGAGAATGGTTCCTTTTCTTCAGACTTGGCTGAGAACCATCCCCCTCCCACTAGGGGAGAAAATACATGTGCAGCTCAGAGCCAAGTGTTCTGGTGCCCATGCAAGAGAGATGGAGGAGGCCACCGTGAATTAGCTCAGCACCCAGATGAGGGTATAAAGGGGCAAGGTCGAAATGTCAGAGAGAGAAGATGTCTTTGAAGCATGTTGCTCCTGTATTATGCAGATGTTAGCGGACATCACTGCCCTTCACCTCACGCCTAGTGCAAGGGGCCTCACAGAGACCACTTGGAAAGTGGTCTTGAGTCTGAGTTACCTGTGATGGCAGGGCAAGGACCCCCTCCTGAAGGGCCCCTGTCAAGAGGGTGGCCTGCTAAAGCATGAAGACCCCTCCCATTAGCAGATGCAAGCTATTATGTATAAGCAGCTGCCCCCAACCTTTTTGACACTAGGGACCAATTTCATGAAAGACAGTTTTTCCATGAACTGGTATGTGGGGAGGGACGGTTTCAGGATGATTCAAGCACATTCCATTTATGGTGCACTTGATTTCTCCTGGGCTTCCCGGATAGCTCAGTTGGTAAAGAATCTGCCTGCAATTCAGGAGACCCCAGTTCGATTCCTGGGTTGGGAAGATCCGCTGGAGAAGGGATAGGTTACCCACTCCAGTAATCTTGGGCTTCCCTTGTAGCTCGGATGGTAAAGAATCTGCCTGCAATGCGGGAGACCTGGGTTCGATCTCTGGGTTGGGAAGATCCCCTGGAGCAAGGAAAAGCCACCCACGCCAGTATTCTGGCCTGGAGAATTCCAGGGACTGTATAGTCCATGGGATCGCCAAGAGTCGGACACGACTGAGCAACTTTCAGTTTCACTGAATGCTATCATTATTTCATCAGCTCCACCTGAGATCATGAGATATTAGACCTCAGAGGTTGAGGACCCTTGATACATAGGATGGATAAATAACAAGATCCTACGTTACAGCCCAGGGAACTATATCCTGTAATAAGCTGTAACGGGGAAGAATATGAAAAAGGATATATATTTATATGTGTGTGTGTGTGTAACTGAATCACTTTGTTGTGCAGTAGAAATTAACACAACATTGTAAATCAACTATATTTAATATAATTTAAAAATAAATACAATTAGGAAGAAGACCTCTCCCAAGCACCTCTACCCAGGGAAGAAGTCAAGCTGGGGAGACCCATAGGAGCCCATGTGGGGAAAACATCATCCATGCCAGGGAGCCATGGGAGGGGCCCCCAAGATCTCACAAACATGCCTAAAGGGGAAATAAGTCTCATCTTGGACTAGCCTCCAACCTCATCTTACTCCAAAACCAGATCACAACAGCACCCGTCAAGCAGAAACATCCAGGTCCCCAGTCCATTCACCAAAAACTTGTTCTCTTCCTGGAGGTCTTCAGTGGAGGCAGAAAGACAGGAGCCCAAGCATCTTGACATTTCCCACTCCAAGCTTCCAGGGAGGCCGGTGAGCCGCTTAAAGTTCACAAATTTAAGAATTACAGGGGACTGGACATTCTATCACTGAAATCAGACTATTTTGAGACTCCCCGTGACCAAAGGACTTTTCATTTCCTGAAAGTGACAGGAAATTGAGGGACCTGCACGAGATATCATCTTGGAGTGGGGAGAAAGGGGTGATAAAGTAGCTCTGTCAGACAGTCCTAAGAGGAAAAAAACAGAGAGTTGTTTCACAATTGCACCCTGTGGAGTTCCACTCTGTCAACATCGCAGTTATTTTCCTCCGCTGCTCTTTCTTCTCCAGGGAGCAGGGGCATCTCCCTGGAAGGTTAGGGAGTTGGGAGGGTGGTGCTCTCACTGGTACTGGTTGATAATCTTTTGGTAAGCAGGCAGGTTTATTAGGTCAGCGTCAGAAGATGCCGAGGCCACTGGCCCACGCGCAGAAGAGAGAGAGTAAAGATCAGAAGCAACTGGAAGGAGACGGGAAGAGGAAATGTCAGGCCTGTGAAGGTACTCACAGAAACCAAGGGCTGAGACTCAGACTGCCCCAGACTGTCCTTTCTTTAAAGAGAGACTCTTCAACTAGCGAAGGCTTGAGAAGAGGGGAGGAGAGCAGTCCTAAGGATGCATCTAATATGGGAGAAATCCTTCAGCACAAAAAGATGAGCAGAGTGGTTGTCAGTAAGGGGGCAGGGCAGAAGGGTCCTGGCAAGAGATGCTGAGGGGCTTGTATTAGTCAGGATGGGTTGTGTCACAGTAACAAACAATCAGAAAATTTCTATTGACCTGAGATATGTCCTCCACAGGCAGGCTGGGGGTTCTACTTTGCACTGTCCCCATTCCAGGGCCTGGCATGAAGGAGCGGCTACTCTTTGGAATATGTCCTATGACTGAGGCAAAGGGAAAAGAAGTGACTCATCTTTTTTTTTTTTTGGCTGTGCTGAGTCTTCATTGTGGCACTTGGGAGCTATTTGTTGTGGAGCATGGACTTCTCCAGTTCTGGCATGAGGGCTTCAGAGCTTGCAAGTTCAATAATTGTGGTGCATGGGCTTAGCCACCCTGTGGCATGTGGGATCTTAGTTCCCTGATCAGGGATCGAATCTGAGTGCCCTGCACTAGAAGGTAGATTCTTAACCATTGGACCACAGGGAAATCCCTGACTCACCTCTCTTGGGCTTAGAGCTGGAAGACCTCGGGGTCAGAGATGGGAGCTAGCATCTCACGAGAGACCAGGCTGACCTGCTGTTCCTTAGGCCAACCTGAATGGAATGAGCACACAGACAGAGAGCTGAGGGCATTCCCCATTCATCCCTTATCCATTCATTCTACAACTGTTGACCAATGTATGCACCAGGCAGGAAAAAGAATAATTGACAAGATACATGGTCCAAGGAATCACAGTCAAGGAGACTTGTTCCCTGAAAACTCCTTCAAATGAATTTAAATCGGGGGACAGTGTGATTGAGGGAAAGGAACCCTGGTTTTGGAGACAGAAGGCCTGACTCTGTTCTAATTTGGTTGTGTGACTTTGGTCAAATTAATTCCCCTTTGTTGGTTTCACTTCTTCTGTCTTATTCAGGGATCTTGTTATTGCAAAGTTCAGGGCCTAGTCCACTAGCTTACTTGATCATAGAAAGGAGACGGAGGAATGGGAAAGTATCTGATGGAAGCCACCCAAGGTGGGTGGAAGTTGGAGACCTCAGTCTCCGTTGCTCCCACCACTCGTCCCTGCTGCTCTGCCCCACCTGCAGCCTTCTTCTCTTCTCAATGATGGGGCTTCTCTGCTTCAGCATGTTCGCCCCAACCATGGCTCCTTCAAAATGAGAACTTCAGAGGCCTCCTTCTCTCAAACATGTCTTCTCTTCAGTTCAACGCCCACAGCTAACAAATGCCAATGAAGGAGAACGTGATTGGCTGGGGCTGAGTCCTGTACCCACAGCTGGTCCAATCAGCTCTGGCAGGGGGAGGAGTCACGGGTCCATTCGGTCAGGCCCATGGCAGTGGACTTTACAAGTGTAGGCTGCATCTCTAAAAAGTGGGCCTAGGGAAGAAGCAGTGGGCATCCTCACTTCAGGAAGCAGCTGTAAAATGGTGATCATCATGTCTGGTTATCAAGCCCCTGCTTTCGGTGGTACTTTCATATTGCCTTCTGGAACCTGAAACATAAGTCTAAGCAAACTCATTGTAACAGTTGTCTGCACATCACATTGGCCTAAAAGTGCTGCCATAGAATACAGTCCACTAACCAGATATTATAGGAGGCGCCTCCTCCTGTTCAGACTCAATAGGGGCATTTTACTTGAGAGGTTTGTTGCAAAGTCAGCTTCTTGGGGCAGTTGTTGTTACTTAGTCACTAAGCCATGTCTGACTGTTTGCCACCCCATGGACTGCAGCCCACCAGGCTCATCTTGTCCATGGGGTTTTGCAGACAAGAATACTGGAGTGGGTTGCCATTTCCCTCTCCAGGGGATCTTCCTGATTCCCTGGTGGGCAGGACCACTCCTAAATTTGGAAAACTTAGGCAAATAGAGACCATAAGTCTAAATATTCAAGAGTCAAGAATCAAGTGCTTCCCCAAAGAAATAAAACATGTTCTATCTCCTTATCTTGAAGAATATACCTTTATGAGTATATATCTGTATAGATATAAATATATATACACACATGCTAAGTCACTTCAGTCGTGTCCAACTCTTTGTGACCCTGTGGACTGTAGCCCACCAGGATCCTTTGTCCATTGGGATTCTCCAGGCAAGAATACTATGTATATATACATACATATACATATAATCTTTGTATATATATAAACTCTTTGTGTATATAAAACCTTGCTATGACTTAAATTGAAGAAAGTAGGGAAAACCACTAGACCATTCAGGTATGACCTAAATCAAATCCCTTATGATTATACAGTGGAAGTGAGAAATAGATTTAAGGGCCTAGATCTGATAGATAGAGTGCCTGATGAACTATGGAATGAGGTTCGTGACATTGTACAGGAGACAGGGATCAAGACCATCCCCATGGAAAAGAAATGCAAAAAGGCAAAATGGCTGTCTGGGGAGGCCTTGCAAATAGCTGCAAAAAGAAGAGAAGCGAAAAGTAAAGGAGAAAAGGAAAGATATAAACATCTGAATGCAGAGTTCCAAAGAATAGCAAGAAGAGATAAGAAAGCCTTCTTCAGTGATCAATGCAAAGAAATAGAGAAAAACAACAGAATGGGAAAGACTAAGGATCTATTCAAGAAAATCAGAGATACCAAAGGAACATTTCATGCAAAGATGGGCTCGATAAAGGACAGAAATGGTGTGGACCTAACGGAAGCAGAAGATATTAAGAAGAGGTGGCAAGAATACACAGAAGAACTGTACAAAAAAGAGCTTCACGACCCAGATAATCATGATGGTGTGATCACTGACCTAGAGCCAGACATCCTGGAATGTGAAGTCAAGTGGGCCTTAGAAAGCATCACTAGGAACAAAGCTAGTGGAGGTGATGGAATTCCAGTGGAGCTATTCCAAATCCTGAAAGATGATGCTGTGAAAGTGCTGCACTCAATATGCCAGCAAATTTGGAAAACTCAGCAGTGGCCACAGGACTGGAAAAGGTCAGTTTTCATCCCAATCCCAAAGAAAGGCAATGCCAAAGAGTGCTCCAACTACCGCACAATTGCACTCATCTCACACGCTAGTAAAGTAATGCTCAAAATTCTCCAAGCCAGGCTTCAGCAATATGTGAACCGTGAACTTCCTGATGTTCAAGCTGGATTTAGAAAAGGCAGAGGAACCAGAGAGCAAATTGCCAACATCCGCTGGATCATGGAAAAAGCAAGAGAGTTCCCCGAAAAACATCTATTTCTGCTTTATTGACTATGCCAAAGCCTTTGACTGTGTAGATCACAATAAACTCTGAAAAATTCTGAGAGAGATGGGAATACCAGACCACCTGATCTGCCTGTTGAGAAATCTGTATGCAGGTCAGGAAGCAACAGTTAGAACTGGTCATGGAACAACAGACTGGTTCCAAATAGGAAAAGGAGTATGTCAAGGCTGTATATTGTCACCATGTTTATTTAACTTATATGCAGAGTACATCATGAGAAATGCTGGACTGGAGGAAACACAAGCTGGAATCAAGATTGCCGGGAGAAATATCAATAACCTCAGATATGCAGATGATACCACCCTTATGACAGAAAGTGAAGAGGAACTAAAAAGCCTCTTGATGAAAGTGAAAGTGGAGAGTGAAAAGGTTGGCTTAAAGCTCAACATTCAGAAAACGAAGGTCATGGCATCTGGTCCCATCACTACATGGGAAATAGATCGGCAAACAGTGGAAACAGTGTCAGACTTTCTTTTTCTGGGCTCCAAAATCACTACAGATGGTGACTGCAGCCATGAAATTAAAAGACGCTTACTCCTTGGAAGGAAGGTTATGACCAACCTAGATAGCATATTCAAAAGCAGAGACATCACTTTGCCCACAAAGGTTCGCCTAGTCAAGGCTATGGTCTTTCCTGTGGTCATGTATGGATGTGAGAGCTGGACTGTGAAGAAGGCTGAACGCCGAAGAATTGATGCTTTTGAACTGTGGTGTTGGAGAAGACTCTTGAGAGTCCCTTGGACTGCAAGGAGATCCAACCGGTCCATTATGAAGGAGATCAGCCCTGGGATTTCTTTGGAGGGAATGATGCTCAAGCTGAAACTCCAGTATTTTGGCCACCTCATGCGAAGAGTTGACTCATTGGAGAAGACTCTGACGCTGGGAGGGATTGAGGGCAGGAGGAGAAGGGGACGACAGAGGATGAGATGGCTGGATGGCATCACTGATTCGATGAATGTGAGTCTGAGTGACCTCCGAGAGCTGGTGATGGATAGGGAGGCCTGGCGTGCTGCAATTCATGGGGTCGCAAAGAGTCGGACACGACTGAGCGACTGATCTGATCTGATCTGAGTATATATATAATTTTATACACAAATATATCTTGCTTGGGCTTTATCTATATATATCTTGCTTTATCTATATATATCTTGCTTTATCTATATATAAAATCTGGCTATATTTTTTTAAATAGCTGAAAGTCAGCAAAATATCAAGACAACTAAATCCAATTTTGATTGCACATGTCTGGGAGTTCCTGTTGGTGACACTGATGTTCAGAGAAGTAACAAAATAAAAACATGCATTATTTATAAATGTTATCTATTCCATAGAATTTACTTTTCCTGCTTTCATTTCGGCAGAAGCACTAATTTTAAGAGTCAATATTCTCACGCAATATGTGTTTCATTGAATGTCAGGTCAAAATTAGACAACTTCTCTTGAGCCTTTGTAATTCTTAGGGAGTTTTTCAAAATTATTATTATTACTAATTCCAACTTGGACAAACTGCTCTGCCGAGACCACAGCAACTGGATTTGTCAATAAAAGTATTAACAAAGAGAATTTTGAGGTTCAAACAAAGATGAGGAGTTTTCCCTATCAGTTTCAAGCACTGAAAAGAGGCTGCAAATGAGAAATTATTTTCTCAGAAGACATTATTAAATATGTGAATTTCATTTTAAAACCACTATGATGGTTAATTTTATGTGTCAACTTGACTGGCCTAAGGGATGCCCAAATAGCCAGTGAATATTATTTCTCTCTGGAAGAGAGAATTTGAATCCGTCAACTGAGCAAAGCAGATGGCCCTCCCCAGGGCAGAAGGGCCTCATCCAACCCACTGAGGGGGTGGACAGAACACAGAGGCAGAGGAAGGGCTCACTTGCTCTCTTTGCTTAAACCAAGACACCCATCTTCTCCTGCCCTTGGCAATCCCACCAGCTTTTCCTGGTTCTCCAGTTTGAAGATAGCAGTTTGTGGGATTTCTCGGCCACCATAACTGCATGAGCTAATTCCTATACCACATTCCCTCTAGTGAGCTAATTCCTATAACACATATTCTACTGGTTCTGTTCCAACTCATACACTACCACTTATATCACAATTTTCACTGATGATGAAAGTGCACACACAGGTTTAAGAATAAGATATCATTTATTACTGTAACATGATCTTCAGCTACTATGTTTGTGATTTTATGAACACTCCACTAAGTTGTGAGTTCATTCAGCCAGAAAAATGCATGACAACCAAAGAAGCCCAAATCTGGCCTTTCTCTTTGAGCAGGAAACAATGGTTGTCATGCTCTCTGGGAGGAAGGACTTGACAAGTTAATTTCAGCCTTTGGTAAGCCTGGGGCTCACACCCTCCCCGTCCTCCAGAACACTGGCTCTGTCTCTGAGACTGGCAGCCACACAACCCCAGACAGCTGCCTGGAATTCCAACAGTGGCTGCCTTTGGTTTGGAGGATACAGGGCCAGAGATAGGAGGGTTTCCTGGGACCTGACAGGGTTGGTCACAGAACAGATGCTGAAGGTTGCAGGTTGTCCTGGATGGCGACTGTGTGGTAGATCCCCAGAGCAGAATACACAGCAGAATACACAGAATACAGATATCAAAAAACAGTTTGATATGTTTAGTTTGAGCTGTCAAAGTGGGAGCCTCTAAAAACACGGGGTCCAGGGTCAGGGGTCTAAGAGGGGCCAGCTGAGAGCTCTGGGGTCCACCTGCCCATCTGGGTTTAAATAGAAGAAGCTCCCCCACCTCCAGCAAGGCTCTGGTAGACCTCTCTGTGATCAACAAGGCCACTGGGTGTAAAAGGCAGAGGCAGGAGGTGGGGAGAGGACAAGACATGAACACCCAGCCGGGGGGGAGGCCGATGACCCGAGAGAGGCCTGAGGGGCAAAGGGTCTTCCCTCTGCCTGCTCTTACCATGAGGACAGGGGTGCAGTCACGTTTAAAGCGTCTGCCAGTCTCATTTCTTGTTCTTCTCTTTGGGCCAAGGGACAGGACAGGACAGTTCAGGGCCCCTGCAGTAACCACACAGTAACTCCGTGAGCATCCCTTCTCCTGGAGTTCACAAAAGCCTGCGTCTCATTCCTGCACCACTAGAAGGACCTCAAAGGCCTCTGATAAACAGAAACCTGTTTCTTTAGACAAGAGCGGTGCCTCTGCATGCATAACATTGGGGGAATTTTCCTTTGTTACTCCTCTCTCTCAAAGGATATTAAAAGCGAATCTAGTTCATAACCCCAGCACCACTTCTTCTAACTCCCTTTCTCCTCCCTTCAATTATTCTCATACTCTACACTCTGAAAATTTCCACTGGCCAACAAAGTAAACAGGCAGGGCAGTTAGAATGATAAGACACTACAAACTGGGAGAAAATATTTGCAAAAACTCACATTTGATTAAAAAAAAAAAAAGACTTGTATCCAAACTGTATTAAGAACTCTTGACACTCAACAATAAAAAAACACCCCGACTTAAAAGTGTGAAAAGATCTGAAACATACATCTCGCCAAAGAGATACATGTATGGCTGTGGCTTGAGAGCCCGTTTCTTTTTTTAATCATTGAATCATAACCCATTCGATGGATCAGTGTCACTGGCAAATAAGCATCTGAAAAGATGCTCAACATCCTATGTCATCAGGGAACTGAAAATTAAAACGATGAGATATCACTACACCTGTTCAGTTCAGTTCAGTCGCTCAGTCGTGTCTGACTCTTTGCAACCCCATGAATCGTAGCACGCCAGGCCTTCCTGTCCATCACCAACTCCCAGAGTTCACTCAGACTCATGTCCATCGAGTCAGTGATGCCATCCAGCCATCTCTTCCTCTGTCGTCCCCTTCTCCTCCTGCCCCCAATCCCTCCCAGCATCAGACTCTTTTCCAATGAGTCAACTCTTCACATGAGGTGGCCAAAGTACTGGAGTTTCAGCTTCAGCATCATTCCTTCCAAAGAACACCCAGGACTGATCTCCTTCAGAATGGACTGGTTGGATCTCCTTGCAGTCCAAAGGACTCTCAAGAGTCTTCCCCAACACCACAGTTCAAAAGCATCAATTCTTCGGCACTCAGCTTTCTTCACAGTCCAACTCTCACATCCATACATGACCACTGGAAAAACCGGACCTTTGTTGGCAAAGTAATGTCTCTGCTTTTGAATATGCTATCTAGGTTGGTCATAACTTTCCTTCCAAGGAATAAGCGTCTTTAATTTCATGGCTGCAGTCACCATCTGCAGTGATTTTGGAGCCCCCAAAAAATAAAGTCTGACACTGTTTCCACTGTTTCCCCATCTATTTCCCATGAAGTGATGGGACCAGATGCTATGATCTTTGTTTTCTGAATGTTGAGTTTTAAGCCAACTTTCTCAACTCTCCTCTTTCACCTTTATCAAGAGGCTCTTTAGTTCCTCTTCACTTTCTGCAATAAGGGTGGTGTCATCTGCATTAGAATGGCTTAAATGCAGAACACTGCCATCACCTAATGGTGATGAGGATGTGAAGCAACAGGAACACTCTGTTCACTGCCGTTTGGAACGCAAAATGGTACAATGCTTCTCGGTCTTTCTTGCAGCATGCAGAATCTCTTCCAGTTGTGTCACACGAACTCTCAGCTATGGCATAGGGGATCTAGTTCCCTGACCGGGGATCAAACTGGGGGGCCCTCTGCAGGGGGAGTGTGGAGCCTTAGCCAGTGAACCACCACGGAAGGCCCCTTTGGTGGTTTCTTACAAAATTAAGCATGTTTTCCATTTGACCCAGCAATTGTGCTCCATGGTGTTTACCCAAATGAGTTGAAAACTTATAACCACACAGAAATGTGCACACAAATGTTTCTATGAACTTTACTCATAATTGCCCGCAAACTGGAAGCAACCAAGATGCCCTTCAATAGGCAAATGGATAAACAAAGTGTGGTACATCCATACAGTAGAATATTAGGGATAAAAGGAAATGAGCTCTCAAGCCAGAAAAAGACAGGAAAAATCTCATTGCTTATGGCTAAGTATATAGCAAAGTCAACCTGAAAAGGCCACATATTGTATGATTTCCAACTATGTGACATTCTGGAAAAAGCAAAGCTATGGAGACAGAGAAAGATCAGGGGTTGCCAGGGGTTCAAAGAGGGTAGAAGGGGAGAGATGGAACATGGGTGATGGGGGGCAGGAAGACTATTCTGTATGTCACTGTAATGGTGGATTAGTCATTACACATTTGTCAAAATCCATGAAGTGTACTGTACAAGAGTGAACCCTATGAACCCTAGTTAATTACAATGTCTCAGAGCTTAATATATTTACCATGTGAAGTCTCCCACCCGACCCATTCTAAGAGGCAATTCATTCTCTGTCCTTGCATCTCCTCTGCCATTTCCTCTACTGGTGGGATTGTTTCTCAGTTCCATTCAACTCATTTGAACTACCCACTTCAGTATTCTGGCCTGGAGAGTTCCATGGACGAGTCGCAAAGAGTCGGACATGACCGAGCGACTTTCACATCACTTCCTTCTACACAGTAACCAGGGAAAGAAATCAAATGAAATCAGAAACTGAATCCTTAATAAATAAATGCACACATTATACAAAAGAGTCAAAAACCAGAAAGGATGAAGGGGTAAGAATTGGAGTAATATGTATGTTTTATATTTTAGCAGAATCAATGGATTTCAAAACACTAATCTCAGCCCAAAATTCTGTCCTTGGGCAAAGTACCCTCTGGGATCTCAGATTCAGCATCAGTAAAGAGGAGCAGACCTTCTCCTTCTTTGTAGGTTAAGTAGGAGGATAGTATGTTTTTACATAGCAGATCCATTGTGAGAATTACATGAGTTAACATATATATAGAAATTAAAAGAATGCCTGGTGCATTGTCAGGACTCAATAAATGCTAACTACTGTAGTTGCTGCTGCTGCTAATTTTATTACTGGAGAATATTCAGTCCACCAAGAACTCTGGTGTTAAAACACAAGACATTCATATTTCAATCAAGAGAAGATGTTAAAAACGTGTGTGTGTGTGCACACGTGCATTAGTCTCTCAGTCGTATCCAACTCTCTGCCACCTCATGGACTATAACCCCACAAGTTCCTCTGTCCGTGGAATTTTCCAGGCAAAATTACTGAAGTAGATTGCCTTTCCCGTCTCCAGGGGATCTTCCTCGCGGAAGAATCGAACCTGAGACTCCTGCATTGCAGACAGCTTCTTTACTGTCTGAGCGACCAGGGAAGCCTTATGGAAAACGTATGACTGCCCTAAAGAGAGCAATACATATGGTCTACCTACCATAATATACATTGAGTCTAAATTGACTACTCTGTGGTTATGAAAATAAATTTATTACAATTCTTAACAATAAAAGGGGGCGGGCAACAGGCTGGCCACTTGATTTTCAAGGACCTTTCCATATCGTACCTTTTCAGAAACGGCAACAGTTTTTGCTCCTTCTGGAGGGCGGCTGCATGATCTCAAAAGAAACCCGTGTTTTTTTTTTTTTTTTTTTCCCGTTCCCCCAGGCAATTCCTGGAGTTGCCACTAGATGGCGGAAGGCGATCACGCTGGTGCTGTGTCAGAGGGGCTGCCCATCTGTGGCCAAGGTAGCGGCAAGCTAGCGAGCCACCTCCTGCAGGCATCTGATTGATAACAGGGCTGTAATTATCTTTACACAATCCCGATTGCAGCTCTGTTGTAGCCTCGCTGTTAAATTAAACTGCACAAATAAATACTCTAGGCAACACAGCCTCCCCACCAGTCCCCACCCTGGTGGCTTCCAGCCTCATTAACATATCAAAACACAAACTCAGCCCTCCCACGTCCCTTCATTTTCATAACAAAAGGGCCCCGCCTTTCATCTCCCCAGCAACCCAGTCTGTATTTAAATAGCTCTGTGAAGACTGATAACATTATTACTTTATTCCCCAAGTCTAGCTCCAGGGTATATCTCCAATTTGTTTCTTCTAGAAGCTAGATGGATGGGTTTTATTAGGAAGAAATCAGCACCCCGGGTCCCTTCCACCTCACCCCTACCCCCAGCGGCTCTAAAGCCAGTGGCTGGTGTAGGAGAGAAAAGTCTGTCCTAAAGATTCCACTAATTGGGCACCGGTCTTGCCTTAAAGCCAAACCCATCCGACGATGCCTGATGTCTCAGTGATCTTGGGTCAAAATGAAGCACACGAAAAAATTAAAAATCACAAAAAAACAAACCTGACATCGAGATGGATGAGGTCATGGGCTGGAGTTGTCGGCTGCAGGGCACTGGATGCTAAGTCAACTTAGGGGTTTGGGGGCCCCTGGAGACCACCTAATCCCAGTTTCGGGGGTCAACTGTTGCTGTGGTTCAGTCGCTCAGTCATGTCTGACTCTTTGCGACCCTGTGGACTGCAACATACCAGGCTTCCCTGTCCTTCACCTTCTCCCGGAGTTTGTTCAAACTCATGTCCATTGAGTCAGTGATGCCATCCAACCATGTCATCCTCTGTCGTCCCTTTCTCCTGCCTTCAATCTTTCCCAGCATCAGGGTCTTTTCTAATGAGTCCGCTCTTCGAATCAGGTGGCCAAAGTATTGGAGCTTCAGCACCAACCCTTCCAATGAACATTCAGAACTGATTTCCTTTAAGATTGACTGGTTTGATCTCCTTGCTGTCCAAGGGACTCTCAAGAGTCTTCTCCAGCACCACAGTTCAAAAAGATCAATTCTCTGATGCTCAGCCTTCTTTATGGTCTAACTCTTGCACCCATACATGACTACTGGAAAAAAAAAAACATAGCTTTGACTATAAGGTCAACTGAGTGCCCTATTTGTTTTCACGAAATATCTCAGGTATGAATACATCTGAATTTTTAGGAGGGATCCGCTGTCTTCATCAGGCTCTTGAATCTTGAGAACCACTGTCTCCCCTAGTCCTTGAAGGACTCATTGAAGGACTAGGAACCAAATTCCAGGAGAGAGGAAGGGGTGCCCAGGATCCTGCCCAGGACTCTCTGTGTCTCCTGGTGTCACTGCATCTGACCACCTGCCACTCTGCCTCCTTGAGCCCCATCCCCACCCCCCACCTCAGGAGCCGAGCAGACACATGGATCACAACCTCATTAGTCCAGGCCCTGTGCCCTGCACAAGTCAAAGTGAAAGTGTTAGTCACTCAGTCATGTCTGACTCTTTGTGACCCTGTAGACTGTAGCTCATCAGGCTCCTCTGTCCATGGGATTCTCCAGGCAAGAATACTGGAGTGGGTTGCCATTTCCTTCTCCAGGGGATCTTCCCAACCCAAGGATGGAACCCACATCTCCTGCCTTGCAGGCAGATTCTTTACCGTCTGAGCTACCAGGGAAACATGCCCTGTACCAGGTGTTAATAACGAGGATGAAAGAATGAATGAAATACCTACTGGAAAGGGGGTGCTTGGATGAAAGAGAGAGTGTTAAAAGTATTATTCGTTCAGTCGAGTCTGCCTCTTTGCAACCTCATGGACTGTAGTTCACCAGGCTCCTCTGTGCATGGAATTCTTCAGGCAAGAATATTGGAGTGCATTGCCATTTCCTCCTCCAGGGGATCTTCCTGACACAGGGATCGAACCTCAGTCTGCACTGCAGGCAGATTCTTTACTGTCTGAGCTCCCAAGAGGTGGGCCCCAAAGCTGGGCTCTATAGAGGTGGGGGTGATAAGTCCAGCCCGGGGGTGGGCAGAGGAGGGAGAGGTTACAGGCGTTCACCAGACTGCACTGCAGGACGGCCTTCAAGTCAGCAGCACTGGAGATTTCGTGGAACACAAGGCTGGACACGCAATCCCATGCTTGCCAATAGACCTCTTTCTTCCCATTCACTGTGGCTTGGAATGGGCTCAGATATCAGAACAGCCTGAGCTGAACCGGGCCAAGAGTGAGGATGGAGAGCAGCGCAGCGTAGACCACAAGGTGGGTGCAGACGGCCAGCTTCCGGCTGTGGAGCAGGTGCTTTTCTTAGACCCTGACTCACCCTAGAGAGATGCCAGCCCTCATCTCCGCCTCCATCAGCCCGTCTGGCAGGTGCGGCAGGAGCTCTGTGCTGTGGGAAGGAGCCCTTAAAGTGGGGGGAAGGAAGCCTGGAGTGGTACACATGGGGGCAGCCCACTGCCTTCCAAGGATGGTGATGGAGAGAGTGTCCCTTGAGAAGGGGAGGCGCCTGCGCTCTGGGGGATATGGGGGTGAGGGAGAGACAGGGAGCAGGGCAGAAAGGCCTCCTCAGGGGGAGAATCACCCCTAATCCTGCTCAGAGGTCCAGAAGGAGGCTTCTCTCTTGCAGCCTCAACCTGGAGTCTCTTCCCTTCTACGCTCACCTGCCCAGGAAGCAGAGGAGAAGGTGGGGATGGGGTGGGGGGTGGCTGCCAGCTTCCTGTCTCTTCACCTCTGGGAAGGGCGCCCAAGGCCCAAAGGCTGTGCTAGGCCCCTCTCAGCCCTGGGCCCCCGGGCACTTTTGGCTTTTTTTTTTTTTTTTTTTTTGCTATGAAGCCTGGATTCTGGGGAGACCCCACTGGCTCCTCCGGGGACTGTTGCCATACACACTCTTTCCCCTCCAGCTCCCCTGGGGTTCGTGCATTTCTGCTTTCCACAAATATTAATTAAAGCTCCATTGTGTGCCGAGCTTTACACTAATCACTTAAAGGCACGAAAGAAAGAAAAGGTCATAATAAAGCCTCGTGTTTACCATCCAGAGTCTGGGAGCCCCGAGGGCAACTTCTGTTTCTCAGGTGGTCCGGGAGGGGTGTGAGCTAGAAGGGCCCCCCTAACACTGGCCCCAATGTCTCCTGGTGCAGCTGGGGAAGCAGGGACCAGGAAGGGCAGTGTCTTGCCAGCCCTCCTCCCCTCCATCCCCAGATCGGTTCATGAATTTGAGTCCACTTTTTTTTTTTTTTTGTCCTTTTATATCAAGGAGCCCTGCTTGAAAGTAAAGAAGTTTTTTCCTTTCTCAGGATCTGCATCCTCTCACAAGCACTGGGAGGCAGGACGTGTGCCATGCCCCTCTTACAGAGGCTCAACCTGAGGCCCAGAGGGTCCCCTAAACAGCTCGGGGTGCAGGCAGCTTCCCTGAACTGAAGGATGTGAGCGAAGGAAGGGCTAGAGACTCCGGAGCTCCAGACGGGGCAGGTGGAGCAGCTTGAGGGGAGAAGATGCATCCTCAGGGCAGGCTGCAGTGGCGAGGACAAGGCCATCGGGGCAGAGGAGGCCAGGGCCAGAAGGACAAGAGATGGGGAGCTTGGTGGCCTTGGTTGTCAGACAGAGGAGCCTGAAGCCCAACGTTGTGTTCACGGCTCATGCCCTCTGGCAGGTGGCTTTAACTTCCTGAGCCTCAACTTCCTCACCTTGGGAACGGAATGCTAGCGGTGTGTGCCTGTGTGCTTGGTTGCTCATTCGTGTCCGACTCTTTGCGACCCCATGGACTTTAGCCCACCCGGCTCCTCCATGCAAGAATACTGGAGTGGGTTGCCATGCCCACCTCCAGGGGACCTTCCCAATCCAGGGATCAAACCCAGGTCTCCTGCCTTGCAAGCAGATTCCTTACCATCTGAGTCACCAGGGAAGCCCAAGAACACTGGAGTGAGTAGCCTGTCCCTCCTCCAGGGGATCTTCCCGACCCAGGAATTGAACCAGGGGTCTCCTGCATTGCAGAGGGATTCTTTAGCAGCTGAGTTACCTGGGAAGCCGCTTCTCCTAATGGTTGGTGAGGGTCACACGAGAATACAGAATGTGCGGCTGGATTTAGTAAGCACTGGCTTCTTTCACTGAAATCAAGGTAACCTGAGGATGTGAGGATAGTGTCAAAGGACGAGGTTGAGGCAAGGCCCCCCTGTCAGAGGCTGACTGAAGGGACTTCAGGGGTGTGCACTGAAGACCCTGCAGTCCAGGAAGGGGCGCGGGGGTGGGGGAGGGGGTGGCAGGGCTTAGCCAGACTCTGCTACCATCCAGGCCTGTGACCTTGCAGAGGCCAATCCTTCCGTGGACTTCACATTTTTCATCTTTAGGTGAATGGTTGGCCCAGACCCCTGTGTGTGCGTGTTGAGTTGCTTCAGTCATGTCCAACTTTTTGTGATACTATGGACTGTAGCCCTGCAGGCTCCTTTGTCCATGGGATTCTCCAGGCAAGAATACCAGAGTGGGTTGCCATGCCCTCCTCTAGGGGATCTTCTCGACCCAGGGATCAAACCTGCACCGTTTTCGGCATTTGCAAACGGGTTCTTTACTACTAGCGCCAGTCCAGAGACCCCCAGGATCAAACAAAACTCAGTGAAACGTGCAGGTGTAGCTATGAGTCTGGAAGACACAGGAGATGTGCTGCGTGACCTGCAGGAGAGCAGAGTCCTACGACTTCATGACTGTAAAACAGTTTAAGACTTTCGATCTGTCTATATCTATCTGTATCTTATAAATATTAACTCTTAAACTGTCTCACAGGTATGTAGTTTCATAACATCTAAGACTTTGTAACCACACAAGGACCCTATGAGATGGTCCAGGCAGGGATTGTTTTACCCGCTTCATATCAGAAGGGGGACATATCAGAGAGGTTTAGGAACTTACCCAGAGTCACAGAGCTAATACCTGGCAAACCAGGACTTGACTCCAGGACTCTAAGTCCGGGATGTTTTGTTGTTGTTGTTTTTAAAACCTCTTTATTGAGGTATAATCTACAAGCCACACGTTTACAATTCACCCACTTAAAGTGTACACTCTCGGGGCCTTCAGTATAATAGTGTCACAGAACCATCACGACAATTGATATTGGAAGATTTTCATTACCCCAAGAAACGCTGTCATCCTCCATCTATATTTCTTCCCCTCCAAGCCCTAGGCAACCCCTAATGTATTTTCTATCACTATAGATTTCCCTGTTCTGGACATTGTGTATAAAGGGAGTCATTCAATATGTGGTGCTTTGTGACTGGCTTCTTTCATTTAGCACCCTCCCCTTTTTTTTTTCCTTTTTTAAAAATTAATTATTTTAATTGGAGGATAGTTTCTTTACAATATTGGGGTGGTTTTTTGCCATACATCGATGTCAACCAATCACGGGTGCACGTGTGTCCCCCCATCCTGAACCCTCCTCCCACCCCACTCCTCTGGATTGTTCTGCATTTAGCCTTTAAATTTTTTTTTTTTTTTTAATTTGGCTGCCCTGGCTCTTAGTTGTGGTACATAGGATCTTTGGTCTTCGTGGTGGCACGGGGAATCTTTAGTTACAGTATGCGAACTCTTAGGTGTGGCATGTGAGAGCTAGTTCCCTGACCAGGGATCGAACCCAGCCCCCCTGCACTGGGAGCGTGGAGTCCTAGCAGCTGGGACATCAAGGACATCCCCTTCTTTCACTGAGAATTATGTTATCTAGGTTCATCTAGGTTGTAGCAGGTGCTGAAAGTGAAAGTGAAGTTGCTCAGTCCTGTCTGACTCTGTGAGTGTAGCCCGCCAGGCTCCTCTGGCCATGGGCTTTTCCAGGCAAGAATACTGGAGTGGGTTGCCATTTCCTTCTCCAGAGGATCTTCCCGACCCAGGGATCAAACCCGCATCTCCAATATTGCAGGCAGACGCTTTAACCTCTGATCCACCCCTCAATCCTGGCAGGCGTTAGTATTCTACCTTTTATTGCTGTGGATACCCACATTTTACCAACCAGTTTACAAGCTGATGAACATTTGGGTTATTTCCATTTTTTTGGCTGTTAGGAATATGCTACTGTGCACGTGCATAGGGGGCGTGTCTTCAGTTCTCTTGGACAGCCCTAGAGTGGAATTTCTGGTCATATGGTTAGTTCCTGTTCCACCTTTTGAGGAGCTGCCAGACTGTTTTCCAAAGTGGCTGCACCATTTTGCATTCCTCCTAGTGGTTTGTAAGGGTTCTGATTTCACGGACTCTTATTACCATCTTTTTGATTACAGCTGGCCTATGGGTGGGGCTTCCCTGGCCGCTCAGAGGTAAAGAACCTAATGTCAAAGCAGGAGAGGTGGGTTTGATCCCTGGGTCAGAAAGATCCCCTGGAGAAGGAAATGGCAACCCACTCCAGTATTCTTGCCTGGGAAATCCTGTGGACACTGGAGCCTGGTGAGCTTACAGTCCATGGGGTCACAAATAGTCAGACATGACTGAGCGACCGAGCACACAGGCGTAGAGGGTGGGGTAGGGATGACGGTATGGAAGTAGACGGTTAAGTTCCACTCCTGCCATATTGTATCCAGGTGATCTGAACACCTAGGATAACGTGACCTGAAACTGCTTTCGCGCTTTTCCCTGCCCAGGCTCTAACAAAGACTGTCAGGCCTCAGTTCTGCTGGAGCCCCCTGTGCTCAGTTGCCACCTGGATGGCCTCAGTGTCCAGGCGGGACGAGTGCTCTAACCGTTGGCCTGTCCCCACGGAGGGGATGACGTGGGGGGGTAAGTCAGCCCTGACAGTCTCCCTCATACCACGAGCTCCAACCAGCTTCCCACACATCATCCCTTCAGGCCACCCAACTAAGGATTCTTGGCTCAGCTCATCTCTGTTCAGATCAGATCAGATCAGTCGCTCAGTCGTGTCCGACTCTTTGCGACCCCATGAACCGCAGCACGCCAGGCCTCCCTGTCCATCACCAGCTCCCAGAGATCACCCAGACTCATACCCATCGAGTCAGTGATGCCATCCAGCCATCTTATCCTCTGTCGTCCCCTTCTCCTCCTGCCCTCAATCCCTCCCAGCATCAGAGTCTTCTCCAATGAGTCAACTCTTCGCATGAGGTGGCCAAAATACTGGAGTTTCAGCTTTAGCATCATTCCTTCTAAAGAAATTCCAGGATTGATCTCCTTCAGAATGGACCGGTTGGATCTCCTTGCAGTCCAAGGGACTCTCAAGAGTCTTCTCCAACACCACAGTTCAAAAGCATCAATTCTTCGGCGTTCAGCCTTCTTCACAGTCCAGCTCTCACATCCATACATGACCACAGGAAAGACCATAGCTTTGACTAGGCAAACCTTTGTTGGTAAAGTAACGTCTCTGCTTTTGAATATGCTATCTAGGTTGGTCATAACTTTCCTTCCAAGGAGTAAGCGTCTTTTAATTTCATGACTGCAGTCACCATCTGCAGTGATTTTGGAGCCCAGAAAAACAAAGTCTGACACCGTTTCCACTGTTTCTCCATCTATTTCCCATGTAGTGATGGGACCAGATGCCATGATCTTCGTTTTCTGAATGTTGAGCTTTAAGCCAACCTTTTCACTCTCCACTTTCACTTTCATCAAGAGGCTTTTTAGCCCCTCTTCACTTTCTGCCATAAGAGTCGTGTCATCTGCATATCTGAGGTTATTGATATTTCTCCCGGCAACCTTGATTCCAACTTGTGTTTCTTCCAGTCCAGCATTTCTCATGATGTACTCTGCATATAAGTTAAATAAACATGGTGACAATATGCAGCCTTGACGTAGTCCTTTTCCTATTTGGAACCAGTCTGTTGTTCCATGACCAGTTCTAACTGTTGCTTCCTGACCTGCATACAGATTTCTCAAGAGGCAGATCAGGTGGTCTGATATTCCCATCTCTTTCAGAATTTTCATCTCTGTTAGCTCACACTAATCCCCTGCTCCAAACTCTGGCAGGGGATCCAGAAGTGGTGGCCTCAGGGGCTGCCTGAAAACCATCAGGAATCAATGCTGCAACCTTCCTGAGTCTGGGCAGACTGGGGCTTGGGCTGAACTCATGCAGTTGTGTCTGACTAGCACAGGAGAAAGCAATGGCACCCCACTCCAGTACTCTTGCCTGGAAAATCCCATGGATGGAGGAGCCTGGTAGGCTGCAGTCCATGGGGTCGCTAAGAGTCGGACAGGACTGAGCGACTTCACTTTCACTTTTCACTTTCATGCATTGGAGAAGGAAATGGCAGCCCACTCCGGTGTTCTTGTCGGGAGAATCCCAGGGATGGGGGAGCCTGGTGGGCTGCCGTCTCTGGGGTCGCACAGAGTTGGACGCGACTGAAGTGACTGAGCAGCAGCACAGGAGAAAATGGCATTGTCTGTCACTGTCAGGATTATCAATAGCAGCACAACTCTCTTAGAAGCCAAGACGGATAACTCAAGCTACCAGCAGGGCTCAGAGAAGCTGCTGGGTACCCGCCCAGGGTCCCAAGGACTCTTTATCACCGTAGCATCAATGCCATCCTCATGTCCCTTCAGGCTCTTCAGGGTGCTGAGTTTTGAATCTGCCATTTGTTGAATTCTGAAACTCAGCAGGGAAGAGATCAGCGCAGCAGGCTTATATGCATAAGGCATGTCAGCATTCAAACAGCCTTCAGCCTCCATCTGATTTGATCTTCCTATCAGCCCTGTGTCAGACAGGGTGAACATTGGTATCCCCATTTCGCAGATGAGGTAAATAGTGTCCAGAGACTGTGAGCGACATGTAGCCGTTGGAGGAAGAACTGAAAAATCTAACCATAATAGATATTCTGACTCCAAGAAGAAAATACTTTCTAAGCTGTTGGTGTCTCTTGGTTTGAAAAGGGGACCCAGGATAAAGAGCAGCAACGAGATATGCATGCACACGTGTGTTGAAGTATGCAGAGGAACAGCTGAAAGGTCATTCCCCAGTGGTCTTGGTGAAGAATGGACAGTGCACAGAAAAACACAAAAAAATGGGAACACTATTCAATTTCTCTTTATACAGTTCTCCATGATTTTGGGGCTTTTGGTGGCTCAGATGGTAAAGAATCCACCTGCAGTTCAGGAGACACAGGAGACGTGGGTTCAACCCCTGGGTCAGGAAGATCCTCTGGAGAAAGGAATAGCTACCCACTCCACTGACTTTTTACAATAAGCCTGTGTTGTTGTAATTAAAAAAATATAGACAGTCAAAAGAAACAATAGTATAGCCTTGGAGCAAGGTCCTGGTTCCCCGGCAAGGGATACACACAACAATATCTTTGAGCTATTTTGCAAATATGGAAACCCCCTCCAGGTGGGAGAAGTTAACAGTTAACAATGGTATGCTGTCCACACAAGAGTCGACCTCAGACTAACTGGCACCCAAAGTTTGATGATGCTGACTCCTACTCACTTTATCACCAACCCATCAGAAGAAGGTCCACGAGTTGATCACACCCTCTTCGCATCATTACTATAAAACTTCACTCTCCTCTCCAATCTGGGACACCGTTTTTCAAGGCAGGAAACCCTGTGTCCCCCTGTGCCTAGTAAAGGGATTACTATGTTTTTATACACCACCCCCAACAAAAAGGGTTAAAAAAAAAAAACTAATGTAGAGTCCATGAATCACCACGGAAGTATAACCTGTCTACTGGGCTAATGAAAATCATTTATTGCAAAGGAAACATGCACCCCAGGCCTCACTGTCCCTTTGGGCTGTTGCGAGGACCCTCTGAGCAGGGGCTGTCTTGGTCCAGGTTGTTGCACACATTTCAGTAGGCGGGGCATACAGAGTTTGGGATAGGAACATAAAGGTGAATGGCAACAGAAAGTATATTTCCGTTCCAAAATGACGGCATGATAAAATGGAGGATTTTAATCAATTCACAGGGTGGGAATTATTAGCAGTCTGAGCTTTCATCGCTGCCTCAGGCATTGGACTGACCCCACTGAGACCCCACTTTCCTCAGTGACAGCAGGGTGATTTTCTGTTTCATAATCTTTTCTCTCATTGTGGGAGGAAAAATAAATTCCCCAGGTGGCCTCCCTGCAGCCCCAGCCCAACACCCCTAACGGGAGCAGGGCTGTGTCCGTTCCTTTCCGCTAGCAAACATTGAGTCCTATTTTCCCGTCTCTGTGATTTTGCCTGCAGCAGGCACTGGGGATACAGGCATTCCAAGAAGTGTTCTGGATCACAGACTTCAGAGTGTAATTACAGAACAGGCAGAGACCAGGACAGGTGACGCACATATTGAGGAATTTGAAATTGTTTATTCATTCATTTATGCCAAAGGGAAATTTAAATACAGAGATCTTAAGCTTAGAGATGAAAAAAGCTAGAGGCGAAGAGTCCAGTGGAATAAAAATGAAAAATAAGGCTAGTTCACACTGGCTCTTGAGAGTAGGACTGAATGCTTGCGTGCTAAGTCGCTTCAGTTGTGTCTGACTCGTGTTGCGACCCCATGGACTGTAGCCCTCCAGACTCCTCCGTCTATGGGATTCTCCAGGCAAGAATACTCGAGTGGGTTGCCATGCCCTCCTCCAAGGGATCTGCCCGACCTAGGGATCAAACCCGCGTCTCTTTTGTCTGTTTCATTGGCAGGTGGGTTCTTTATCTCTAGGGCCACCTGGGTTCCAGGGGTAAAATGCAGGGGATAGAGGTGGGTGCAATGTGAAGAGAAGAATGGAAGCCAGGGCATGAGAAGCAGGGCCAGATTGGATGGGAGTGCAGGCCATTCATCCTCAGTAACAGGAGGGAAGGCGGGCTGTGGGTTCAGAAGCCTGCTGCGCATGTGGGGGCGGAGGTCTAGTGACAGGAGGGTGGTGGATTTCCCGTTTGGTTGCTTCTATTTTCTCAGTCACATAAGATTCATGGCATCAACCAAGATGGAAGAGTGGGTGTTGTGTTGGAGCTTTAAGGGGAGAGAAAATGGTATGAAATAGTCATCTGGGAGAATAAGAGCATGCATTGATCTGGGAGCTGAGACAGGGCTGTTGAGCAATGCCAGGGCCGCTGGAGGTCGGTGGTCATCATTTATAGTGAGATCGGATGGCACAGTGTTGCATTCTTGTCTCAGGTTGAGGGAAGGGATGGAAGATAATTGAATTTAACCAGGTTGGGGTTTAGCCAAGCAAATACAAGAGAAGGAGAGAGTGACAGGAGTGCTGGCCTATAGAAACTCAGCTGGGCTAGAATTAGAGTGGAGACATGAGGCTGGTGATAGAGAGCCTCAGGAAGTGGGAGGTTCTTAGCAACGCCAGGAGGGGAGATCATTAGACTATCAGCCGCATGTTACTGATAAATAAACTGAGGCTCAGATAGATAAGTCATCTGCGTAGTCAGTGGAGGAGCCATATTTCATGGGCTTTGGAATATGAATGCAAAGAAAGTGAAATTCAGAGAACAAAGCGTTTCTGTTGGTGATGTCTCTCTCTTCCCTCTTCTCTCCTTACCCGCCCTCCCTCTTGCAATCCCACTCCCTCCACAGATGGGGTGATCAGCTCTTCTGGTTGTCCAGAACTGAGGGGTTTCTCAGGAGACAGGACCTTTCGTACCAGAATGGAGAAAGTCCCAGGCAAGCAACCAACCCACATGTACACACATACTGAGAAAGAACTACAATTGGTTAGTTCTACCTTCTGCTGACGGCTAGTAGTAAAGAACCCGGGTGCCAATGCAGGAGACATAAGAGACACTGGGTTTGATCACTGGGCCAGGAAGATCCCTGGAGGAGGGCATGGCACCCCACTCCATTATTCCTGCCTGGAGAATCCCAGGGACAGAGGAGCCTGGCAGGCTATGGTTCATAGCTTCGCAAAGAGTTGGACACAACTGAAGCAATTTAGCACGCACACACCTTCTGCTGACAAGGGCAATGGAAAGTCCTTCTCTCCTGCACTGGACCTGTCTCCCATCTAGGCATCTCTGCTGCGTGGAGGCGGCCAAAAGGCAGGGCCCAGCAGATACTCCAGCTGAATACACACAGCAGATTCTGCTGCCCTAATTTGCTCTCAGCAGCAGATCTCTGCAGCCCTCTCCAGCCCCACTTATATCTCTGTAGCTAAGGGAAAGTTCCGAGCAAAAGGTAACTGCAGGCTCACTGCACTGTGACAGCTGCAAAGGAGACAAAGAGGAAGAGGGTGTGAAAGAGAGTAAAAGTGAGAGAGAAGGAAGGGGAACCCTAGTCTGTACCTATCTCCTCAGCCCAGGAATTCTGTGGGAGCCAGAACTGTGTTCCAGAGCCCTTCCCTGTAGAGGCTGAAGTTGAAAGTGAGGGGACAGAATTAGGGCTAACAATTACATCCTGTGCCCCCTTTTTATTAAAAAAGAAATAATGCTCTTGGATAGTAGCCTATTTTGAATACATAACCTCCAAATGTCAAATGGAAAGGATACCGATGAGTAAACAGAGGAAGTCTCCTGTCCTCCAGCCAGAGGCCACTTTGCTATCAGTTTCTTACGGGTCCTTCCAAAGATGCTCGGTGCCTATATCAGCACTAACCTGTAAAACCTGCCTCTCACTCTTTTCATCAAACAAAAGGTCATGGAGAGCCTTCTCCACCAGTACATAAAGAAAGGCATCTTCCCTCAGAACGTAAGCTCTAGAGGGCAGGGACTTTTGACGCCACGGTTACCATTGTATTTTCAGCACTTAGAACAACACCTGAAGCAAAGGAGGAATTCAGTAAATGTTGGATTGATTGAGTGAATCCTTTGTTCTTCATAACATTTCATTGAACACATGTGCAACAATTTGTTTACTTGTACCCTTTAAGTCTTTAATTTGCACATTTTTCATCACATAATTAATAAATAACTTGGTATACATGTGGTGCTTTACATATTTGTGAGCCTATTTGAAGGATTAATTCCTAGAAGTGCAATTCTTAAATCAAGGGTGTATATTTCTGCAAGTTTGATGGATAGGGCCAAATTATGCCCTGTGTAAATTTTCAATAATTTCGTGAGTTACCCCATGCCTTTACTGTACACTTCGTATATCATTTTTTTTTTTTTTTTTGGTTTCTGTTCATCCAGCCTTCCCCTGTTGTATACATATATATAACATAATGAATACATATATAGCAGTGTTTCTCTCCAGTTTGTGGTATTTCTTGTTTTATGGGCTCTTATGAGCCTTGTCCCTGCTCCAAAGCCAGCCTTACTAAGGGTGTTAGGCACAGTGGGGAGGTCACAGACCTACATGCAGGTAGTCCAGATTCATGGAGTGGTGGGTATGGGATAGAGAGAGAGAGAGTCTTAACTGAGGCACTGATGTTTAGGGCTGAGCTGAGGATGCCTAAAATCCTCAGCCTTTCTCAGGAACTTTTTCCTAAAGCCCTCCGGGGACCATTCCAGTTACCTATGGATTCTTCCTATCAATCTCTCTGTATATTAAATTCCCAGCTCACTCTAATTACTTATTGATTAGCCCCAGGATAATTCTAGCATAGTTGGGGACAGTAAGGCTATTTCTTTTTGAATCTCAGGTGGAAGAAAAAAATGGCTCAAAACTTTGCAAACTCTTGCTGCTGCTGCTAAGTCGCTTCAGTCGTGTCTGACTCTGTGCGACCCCATAGATGGCAGCCCACCAGGCTCCCCCGTCCCTGGGATTTAGTCTCAACTAATTTACCGCAAACCCCATTTACCTGCCTTTTCTGATACTTGGCCTTCTTCCCACATCCAGTGATGTTTTAATTCCCTCTAACAGCTCTCTTGTGCCAATGTCTGGCTTGGCAGCTAGAGATCCTTATAAACTTCCAAAGGTCTACTCCCCAGGGGACATTTGAGAAAGGAGAAGCAAGTGGTCCCCACCCCTCATAAATCCCCCCACACCTGGAGCAATGACGATGGAGTCTGGCAGAGTGGGAATATAAATATAGTGCCTGTCCTTTGTGCCACAAATCTTTTATTCAGACTTATCTATTCACTCATTTGCCCAGTCAGTCCACTTCTATGGGGTCCTGGAGCATTCACTCTGAGGCAGACTTTGAGTATGTCAAGTATGGGGCAGAGTATAGGATTCCACCCTTATTGTCTCCACTGTGAAGAAACACCATTCACAAAAGAGACCAATTACTGGTCTCAGAGAACACATCCAACCTCTCCCTGTAAGGAAGCAGGGTGAGGCGAATGTTATTTTTCAGCTTTGATATTTGGTCCCCGTTTCCTACTCTTTGGGTTCCACCCCACCCCCAATCAACAGTAACCGCATAGAGACCTACTGTGTGCAAGCTACCATGCTAGAAGCAATGGACCATTCTAGAAGCAATGGGAGATTTGTGACTGTTCTGTTCATTTTTATGTCCTACATCCTTCAGCACATAGGACAGCGCCCGACACAGACGAGGAATTCGGTAAATGTTGAACAAATAGACGACCTTTTGTTTTTCCTGGCATTTCGTTGAACACGTGTGCTGCTATGTATTTAATGTACCCCTTTAAAAAGAGGTTAAAGATACAGAGTGAGAGAAATATAGGGATATATATATATATGCTATGCTAAGTCACTTCAGTCATGTCCAACTGAGACGGCAGCCCACCAGGTTCCCCCGTCCCTGGGATTCTCCAGGCAAGAACACTGGAGTGGGTTGCCATTTCCTTCTCCAATGCTTGAAAGTGAAAAGTGAAAGTGAAGTTGCTCAGTCGTGTCCAACACTTAGCAACCCCATGGATCGCAGCCTAACAGGCTCCTCCGTCCATGGGATTTTCCAAGCAAGAGGACTGGAGTGGGGTGCCATTGCCTTCTTCGATATATATATATATATGGAGATATAGGGAGCTGAGTTCAAATTCTGGCTAGTTCAGGACAAAGCTAGGTTGATGTTTTCCTTGCAACATCTCAAGGAAGGCTTTGTGAAATGAAAACAAGGTAAGCAAGACTTGGGAGAGAATTGTTTCAAATACCTAAAAGAGCTCATTTTTTCCAACTCCCTCAAGCATTTTAGAATTGTTCATTTACATTTAAGTAGTCAAGAAGCTCTCTGCAGTCCATGGAGTCGCTAAGAGTCGGACAGGACTGAGCAACTTTCCTTTCACTTTTCACTTTCATGCATTGGAGAAGGAAATGGCAACCCACTCCAGTGTTCTTGCCTGGAGAATCCCAGGGACGGGGGAAGCCTGGGGGGCTGCTGTCTATGGGGTCGCACAGAGTTGGACATGACTGAAGCGACTTAGCAGCAGCAGCAGCAGCAGCAGTCCAGAAGCTCATTTTAGATCATTCATATTTATCTCTAAAACCTAAGGACTTTGGAATGAATGGATGGATGGATGAGCTTCCTGAGCCAGGTTTGAATTACTGTGTGTTTGCCAAGTGACAAATTGGTACAGCAGATTTTCGGTTCTGACTTTCCACTAACTCAGCCTCACCCTCCCACAATTAGTTCTCCTTAATGAGTCCTCACTGCCATCACAGGAATTTGAGCTCTGTGATCCTGGAGCAGCTCCTGATCTGATTTATTTCTCCCTGTGCCCAGAATCAAAGGCAGGAGTTCATTAAGCAAATTCATAGAGAGACGCAGTTTGCAAAGAAATATTTAGCTGATCAAAGGAGGTAGGAAGGATTTTTAACATCTATTTAAAAATCATTCATTCCTAGGTAAACTATCACTGTGCTAATTAGAAGTCATTCTTTGAACTCATCAGGTCTGTGCCTATTGGAACTGTATTTTTAATCTTTCTTCGATGACCTGCAATCACTGCCTGTCACTTAATATAATAAAATTATTAACGTGGCCTAGCCCATATTTCTTTCTAGCACAAAGCAGTGAGATGTGAAAAGAACATGGATTCTTTGCTTAAATGCCAATTTTACCATTTTCTAGCAAGAGCTCATCAAATATTAGGTGGTGTTTCAGAAACAGAACCAGAATCACTATCTGGGTCAACTTTCCTAACATCTGAACCTGTTTCCTTACCTGTGAGCCTCAATTTCCTTAAAATGGGATGAATAGCAGGGAAGTGTTTAGGACCATTAATATGGTGCTCACAGGCATAGCATCAGGCATTTTTCTAGGTGGTTTACACATACGAACTCCTCCTAACAACTCCACTAGGCTTGTTTTGTTCATCTCGTTTTATAGTTGGGGATAGTAAGGTGAAGTTGGGTTAAGGATTTTCACAGCTCACGTTGCTGAAAGAACAGAGGCAAGAAGCAACCCTCCAGAATCTGGCTCCAGAGTCTGTGAGGGTGGCTGTAACTGAGTTTAACCATTTATGAAAGCCTAGAACCTCACTGGGCATAAATGACCTAAAGATTCAACAGTGGGTAATTGCTCTGTTTTCCATTTCCCTGGAGTTGGGCAAGTGAACTTGAATCTGGCAGTCTGTGTTCTTGAGAATTGGGGAGTGAACACTGCAAGGAACGCTGCAAGGACCAGGAAGCAAGTCTTCATTCCAACGTGGGAATCCTGCGCTCATTCTTAGGGATCCTGACGCACCCAAGGTATCTACCCCGCCCTCCTCCTTGGTAGGTCTGATGTCTGAGCACACAGACCCTGCAGCCCGCCTTGGTCAGCCTCACCACAGCTCTTTCTCTGCCTTGCCAACTCTCCAGGATCCGCCCTGAAAACCCATTCCTTCCCATAACTCGAATCTTGTAAGTTTTCATTTTATATTGGAATATAGCCGATTAACAATGTTGTGATGGTTTCAGGTGGACAGCAGAGGGACTCAGCCATACATATGCATGTATCCATTGTCCCTCAAACACCCCTCCCGTTGAGGCTGCCTCATAACATTAAGCAGAATTCCCTGTGCTATACAGTAGGACCTTTTGGTTATCTGTTCTAAATATAGCAGTGTGTACATGTCCATCCCAAACTCCCTGAATATCCCTACCCCCCCCCACCATCCTTCCCTTCTGGCAACCATAAGTTCCTTCTCTAAGTCTGTGAATCTGTTTCTGTTTTCTAAATAAGTTCATTTGTATCATTATGTTTCTGCGTCCCAGCTCCCTCTGCTCACCTCAGGACAGGCCAATGAACCTGAGAAACACTGAGTCTAGGAATGGGGTTGAACCGAGAGCCAGACAGACTAATGTCTCAAAATAACCATCTTATGGGGTCTGGATGCCAGGTTCTTTTATAGATCAGAGGTGGGAGGAGGTGAGGAAACAAAGTAAAAAAGTCATTAATCTTATGAATATCTCCCAGAATGGCAGGCCTCAGGCAGGGGATGTGTTAATTTCTTCCTTCCTGTCATCTACAGGTGGACAGGGTTCTGAACAAAGGCACTTCTGTGTAAGAGTCAGGCAGAGGGGCAGGATTCCCTGAGGCAGGCAGTTCTGTATGTTTATAATAACACCACCAACGAAAAGCAAGTCAAAGAAACACTTCCAACATGGAGTCAGAATTGGTTCTTCTCTGCAACAATAACTCACATCTCCACAGGCAGCTATAACTCATTCCCCTAATTTACTCTGGAGATGTCCTCTGGAGGTCCCAGGCCCTCCTCAGTAAGGTTCCTCGAGATAGACTCTGCTCTGTCAAATAGACCTCATCACAGCCTGGGTCAGGGGCCAGAGCTTAAATTATAGGTACACTGGGGGAAAACCAATTTCCTTCCTTGATTTGGCCTCTAAGGAAAAGTGGGCCAGATAAGTAACTGTGAGGGAGGAAACCATGTTGTTCCAACAGGATGTGACCTGTGAGAAGGAGCTGGCGTCCTATGGCTGTGCTTTTCCTTTGCCCTGTGAAAGCCAAATCACAGAGGTGAACTCTTAGAAGAGCAGGATAGGGACAGGGAGAGAGCCACACCAGGGTGAGAGTTTTAGTGAAGTCCCAGACTCAGCCTGACCTTGCAGAGAGCTCTGGCATGCCAGTCACACTGTTCCCAGAAGGGGGATCCCTTCCAGGACCCGAGAGTGGGCGCTTGTCTGACACTCAGAGATGAATTGTCCGAGGAGACATACATGCTGACGAAGCAAGAAACTTTATTGGGAAGGGGCTCCCGGGTGGAGAGCAGGAGGGGAAGGGAAACCAAGACAACGGCTCTGTCATGTGGTTCACAGTCTCGGGTTTTATGGTGATGGGATTAGTTTCCGGGTTGTCTTTGGCCCGTCACTCTGACTCAGGGTCCTTCCTGGTGCCGCACCCATTGCTCAGCCAAAACGGATGCCAGCAAGAAGGATTCTGGGAGCTGGGGGGATATGTGGTGTGTCCTTTTGACCTGTCCCAAACTCTTCTGGTTGATGGTGGCTGGTTAGTTCCATGTTCCTTACCAGGACCTCCTGTTGTAAAATAATTCACACAAATGGTTACTGTGGTTCCTGGCCAGGCTGGACAGTTTCAGTCAGTGTGCTTCGCCCAGCACCACGGAGTGGCGTCAGATCCCCCTGGGGTTATGTGAACTCCCAGAGACTTTGGGACTTGGTGGAGGGCAAAGTGACTCCAGAAGCCTGAAAGTAACCTCCAAAGAAGGTTGCAGGTGTGGGCCAATAGGAGCAAAGAATGCAGAAGGCAGGAAAGGATGCACAGAAAATGCAACAGGAGAGAACAGCATCTGACTCCACAATGGATCTGTTTCTTTCATTTTTTTCCAAAAAAATTCTGTATTTATCTGGCTGCCCTTGTGACATGTGGGATCTTTGTTCAGCACGTAGGATCTTTTCGTTGCGGCATGCGGGCTCTAGTTTGCTGACCAGGGGGTGGAGCCCGGGCCCCTTGCATTGGGGCTGCAGAGTCCTAGCCAGTGAATCACCAGGGAAACCCTGGATCCATTTCTTTTACTTTAAGCTTTGTTTTCACTGCTTTTATTACTGTAACCACTAAAAGGATGCTGTCTATGGCTATACGCATGGGTTTCTCTGCTGGCTCAGTGGCATAAAGAATCCGCCTGCAACGGAGGAGCCACAAGAGACAAGGGTTTGATTCCTGGGTCGGAAGATCTCCTGGAGGAGGGCATGGCAACCCACTCCAGTATTCTTGCATGGAGAATCCCACGGACAGAGGAGCCTAGCAGACTACAGTCCAAAGAGTTCCAAAGAGTCCGACATGACTGAAGACCCTTAACACGTAACTTTAAGCATAACACACAACACATACATAATGGCCCACCTCAGAGAACTCTGCCCCCTCTGCCTGAATGTTGAACTAAAGTGCCTTTATTGGCACTGATCCTGCCCACCCATGAACGTCTGCTCTGTGCTATGCTCGGTCACTTAGTCGTGTCTGACTCTTCAACCCCATGGACTGCAGCCTCCTAGGCTCCTCATCCGTGGGATTTCTCAGGCAAGAGTACTGAAGTGGGTTGCCATTTACTACTCCAGGGTACCTGCTTGCTGCAGGGATCCAACTCATGTCTCTGCATCGCCTGCATTGGCAGCTTGATTCTTTCCTGCTGAGCCAACTGGGAAGCCCATGTATGGCTGTAGGAAAGAAGAAATGAACACATCCGCTCCCGATGCTGGCCCAACCAGGAGATATTTTGCAAGACGTAGGGCCTTTTTTGCTTTGCTTCCTCACCTCCTCCCTCTCTGTGTTCGATAAAAGAAACCGACATCCAGACCCAGAGAAGACAGAGTACTCTAGGACTCTAGCATGCCATCTTCTCGGACACCCAGTTTCCCGAATACAGTTGCTATTCCTTGCTCAAGACTTTGCCTCCCAATTATTGGCCTGTCTTGCAGCGGGCAGACCAATAACAAATAGATAAAGGGGCCACACAGCACCCCATGCTACTATTTAGCACATGTCTCACTGCATTTTATCTTTCTGTGAGCTCTTGGAGAGCAAAGTGAAAGTGAAAGTCGTTCAGTCATGTCTGACTCTTTGCCACCCATGGACTATACAGTCCATGGAATTCTCTAGGCCAGAATACTGGAGTGGGTAGCCTTTCCCTTCTCCAGGGGATCTTCCGAACCCAGGGATCCAACCCAGGTCTCCCACATTGCAGGCAGATTCTTTACCAGCTGAGCCACAAGGGAAGCCCTGGGGAGCAAAGGTATCTAAGAAGAGTCGAAGCTCCTTAAATATTTGGTGACACATGGAAAAAATATAGGCCAAAGATGACATACCCCGGCTGACGGGTAGCTTATCCGGAAGAAGCGTTCTTCTCTCAAGATGAGAAATCCAAGCCAAACATCTCGATAAATTTAGCATTCAGTTCAGTTCAGTCGCTCAGTCATGTTCGACTCTTTGCGACACCATGAACCGCAGCACGCCAGGCCTCCCTGTCCATCATCAACTCCCAGAGTCCACCCAAACCCATGTCCATCAAGTCGATGATGCCATCCAACCATCTCATCCTCTGTTGTCCCTTCTCCTGCCCTCAATCTTTCCCAGCATCAGTGTCTTTTCAAATGAGTCAGCTCTTCGCATCAAGTGGCCAAAGTATTGGCGTTTCAGCTTCAACATCAGTCCTTCTAATGAATACCCAGGACTGATCTCCTTTAGGATGGACTGTTTGGATCTCCTTGCAGTCCAAGGGACTCTCAAGAGTCTTTTCCAACACCACAGTTCAAAAGCATCAATTCTTTGGCACTCAACTTTCTTCACAGTCCAACTCTCACATCCGTACATGATCACTGGAAAAACCATAGCCTTGACTAGACAGACCTTTGTTGGCAAAGTGATGTCTCTGCTTTTTAATATGCTGTCAAGGTTGGTCATAACTTTTCTTCCAAGGAGTAAGCATCTTTTAATTTCATGGCTGCAGTCACCATCTGCAGTGATTTTGGAGCCCAGAAAAATAAAGTCAGCCACTGTTTCTCCATCTATCTGCCATGAAGTGATGGGACACGATGCCATGATCTTAGTTTTCTGAATGTTGAGCTTTAAGCCAACTTTTTCACTCTTCCTCTTTCACTTTCATCAAGAGGCTCTTTAGTTCTTCTTCACTTTCTGCCATAAGGGTGGTGTCATCTGCATATCTGAGGTTATTGATATTTCTCCCAGCAATCTTGATTTCAGCTTGTGCTTCTTCTAGCCCAGCGTTTATCCTGATGTACTCTGCATATAAGTTAAATAAGCAGGGTGACAATATACAGCCTTGACATACTCCTTTTCCTATTTGGAACAAATCTGTTGTTCCATGTCCAGTTCTAACTGTTGCTTCCTGACCTGCATATAGGTTTCTCAAGAGGCAGGTCAGGTGGTCTGGTATTCCCATTTCTTTCAGAATTTTCCACAATCTATTGTGATCCACACAGTCAAAGGCCTTGGCATAGTCAATAAAGCAGAAATAGATTTAGCATTACAAAAATTCAAATCATTTATGCCCTTTCTGGCTCAGGGTTATTGTTTTTAAAAATTAGACTTTAAAGACCTGTTTTGTGTCCTGGTGGTTCCTGCATGTGGACATGGGCTCCTGTGTTGCTGTCTTCCAGGCTGGGAAACTTGAAATTGCAATTCTCCTTAGAGATCACCCACTTTTCTGAGCCATTTCTTCTTTCTCAGCTGCAGTTTCCTCATTCACAATAAGAGTTAGATGAGATCAAAGTTTCCTGCCCTTTTGGAGTAGGAGACCTTAATGGATGCTTAATATCTCACAGACACACCTTGGCAGTTGATTCTGGCATTTGTTGTTCCAGAGAAGATAAAATGACAAAAAGCTGTGATTCTTTTAAATAAAATTACATTTTATCCATCAGAACAGTGGTGCTAATTTTCCAACTAGTGGCAGGCGGGCAAGCAGGATGCATTATGTACTTCTGCTGCTGCTAAGTCTCTTCAGTCGTGTCTGACTCTGTGCGACCCCATAGACAGCAGCCTTCCAGGCTCCCCCATCCCTGGGATTCTCCAGGCAAGAACACTGGAATGGGTTGCCATTTCCTTCTCCAATGCATGAAAGTGAAAAGTGAAAGTGAAGTCGTTCAGTCGTGTCGGACTCTTTGCGACCCCATGGATTGCAGCCTACCAGGCTCCTCCGTCCATGGGATTTTCCAGGCAAGAGTACTGGAGTGGGGTGCCATTGCCTTCTCCAAATTATTTACTTATTCTATCACAAATTATTGGTGCCTTTGAGCATGGTCACTGAGCAGGGGGTCCCTCAGCCTCCTTCCTGCCCTGAGGTGGTCATCTCTCATGAAATGATAAAGAGACCTCGCCTTGCCAAGTCATTTTTTCAGCTGACCAATGACTTCACACTTGAATCTCTCCCATTTAATCATTCCAGTGAAGGGGTCCTGAGGTCGCTGGGGGCCACCCTGGGAGTAGGTGGGGCAGACTGCAGGTGTTAAATTGTCTGAGCACTTTCCTCCTGGGGTAGACAGAAGAAACAGCTTTTGAATGAAATCTTGAGACAAAGGAAGCACAGAGGGGAGCATGGAGTCTGTCTCTCTTACTGCTGCCAGCCCTGGCCTCCTGAAACTCCTGCCATGCCCAAGGGTGGGGGGATGGGGGGCGATGGGGGGCAGGGGAGAAGGAGGGAGGGGGGCAGGGGGGCCAGAGGCGGGAGGGGGTGGGATGCAGGCAGGCCGAGGGAGATGTTACTACCAGAGTGGGAGAAGGGCTTTCTCCCCACACTCCTTCCTGGACTGTAAGTCTGGTAAACTGAGGATGCAGGAGAACACAGCTGCTTGCATCAGTTCCTCATCATCGCTGCACTGCAACCAACCCGGTGGCTTTAAAGCAGCCTCCGTTTTATTACGTCTTCTATTTCTGCGAGTTGACAGCCCAGCTGGGAAGTTCCACTGCAGGTCTCACTTGGAGTCGCTCAGCAGTGTGGCCAGATGGCAGCTGTGGCTGGACACGTTGAGGAGCTCGGCCGAGAGGCCGGGACAGCTGGATCTTTCCCTCTGAAATTTCAGAGCCTTTCATGCAGTCTGTGCAGAAAGGTGGGCCCATTTCTCCCATGGCGACGCAGAGCTCTGAACAGCTTGAAATGCAGGCGGAAAGCTCAGAAGGGGCACAGCCTCCACCTTCTATCTGTTAAGCGGGTTACAAGCGAGTTTCTTTACAGCCCACCTTCAGTGTGGAAGGGAGTTACACCGGTATGGGAGCCCTGAGAGGTGCGGCTCTGTTCATTGCAGGGGGCGCCACAGCTCGGGGGACCTGGGCGCACACAGCCTGGTCTGTAAAGGAACACAGCCCTTTCGTGCCCAGGAAGCTGTGACAATTGGTGAGGTGCTGCCCCCGTGTGGTTGACTGGGGTCATTGCGGGCACACAGCGCACGCTTGTGTGTCTTGGAGCGGGTCAGTGATGCTGCCAGGGTTCTGCATTAAGAAAGTAAGAGTAAAAGCAAAAAATAAAAAGTGCTTTTTAAATATCCATGTGATGTAATTGCGTCCATATGCTGAGGAAACTTGGGTTACGTAGCGACACTCAAGCCTGGGGTGGGAAGAGTGGAAAAGGGTGTAGGTATCTGGAGTGTTTCCTACAGTTATGAATCATGTATCTCATCGGATCCTCCCCCAGGACCCTACGCCACTTGTGTGTGTGCGCGCTAGGTCGCTTCAGTCGTGTCTGACTCTTTGCGACCCCATGGACTGTAAGCCCACCAAGCTCCTCTGTTCACGGGATTCTCCAGGCAAAAATACTGGAGTGGGTTGCCATGCCCTCCTCCTCCAGGGGAATCTTCCCCACCCAGGGGTCCAACCTGCGTCTCTTGTGTCTCCTGCATTGGCAGGCAGCTTCTTTACCACTAGCGCCACCTGGGAAGCCCCATTTGTAAGCTTATTTATAAATGTAGAAGCCAATTCTTAGAGAAGTGGATTAACTTCTGGAAGGCCACTAGGCTGGCAAGGGGCAGAGCTGGGATGGAAAATTCAGCAGGTCTGATTCTAATGCCTACTTCCCAGGAACTGACAGCTCTGTGCCCCGAAGAGAACCTCATAATGGTCCTGGAACCTGAATATTTAATGTTGTGGCTCTGGCTTTTCTTCCTTTTAATTGAGGCCTTTACCAAAATGACATTTTGCCTCTCCTCCACATATGGTCCCAGGCTCCCTAATGATGTGTTTGTTCCAGGCAGGGCATGGAGTCTCTTTGTTCTGACCACCGTCCCTCGTGAAGGCAGCGGGGCCCCCCATGTGGGAGGATGTGGGGAGCAGAGATCATCAAGTCAAAGCCGAAAGCAGAGGCATGGGGGGAGCAGGAGGAAGGCCCCGTGTGTGCCAAACCCGGTGACCCCAGGACAGAGGAAAGACCCAGAAGGGATGCTGTGACAAGCGCAGAGTGCCAGTTCGCCTTCAAATCTCAGCCATGTTTTCCAGGCCCAGCAGCTGGTACGTTCAGTCCAGAAAAAAAAATTAAAAAAAAACCCAAAACATAGTGAGGGTGATTATGGCTGAAACAGATTAAAGGCACCTTTAAGACTCCACTTCTTCCTTCTGTAAGAAGAAAGCAAAGGGGGAGGAGTGTGTGTTTTATTTGTTTAAGACAGTTGTGAGTGTGTGATGGGAGGGAGTATTCATGTTTTCTGCTTATTCATCCAAACTCATTTAGTGAACAGCCTCCTCAATGCTCCATTGGCATCTCAAACTTACCGTGTTCAGAGTCGATTCTTGCCCCCACCCCTGCTCCCCAGCTGCTCTTCTTGGGTGCTTCTCATCCCAGACTTTGGCAGCTGCATTCTGTCTGGCGCACAGACCAAAGTCAGTGTGTGAGGCTCCAGCCCTTCTCTTCAACTTCCCATCCAATCCATCATCAAGTCGTGAGTTCGTGACCTCTGACATTCACCCGGGGCCTGACCTCTGCTCCCACTCTCTGCTTCTTCACCACCCAGGGCTATGCCAGCATCCTCTCTGGCAGGTCTTCTGCCCACAGACTTTGCTGCTACCCACTTGGACCCCACCAAGGTCTCACTCTCACACTGCAGACAAAATCACTCTTCAGAAAGGTAAAGCCTGATCCCGTCTTGGCTCTGCTCAGAATCTCCCTGCGCCTTCCACCTCTTTCAGAAAGAAATCCAAAATCCTCACCCAAGATCCTCTGTGATCTCACAGCCTCCAGATGGCCAACCTTTTCTCTTCTCTCTGTGATTCTTTTCAACTGAGGAGCAATTTAGATACGGTAAAATGCACAGATCTTATTGCTCAACAGAGTTTTCCATATGTATACGTCCAGGCAACTACCATCCAGATAAAGGTATGAAATATTTCCATCAACCCAGAAAGTTCCCTTATATCTCTTTACAGTTAATACCCACCTCCAGTCTCAATAATCACTAGTCTTTTTATCACTCTGGATTCATTATGCCTGTCCTTAAACCTCATTTACATGGACTAATAGAGTAAGGATGATTTCATATCTAGGTTCTTTCATTCAGCAGAATTTCCGAGATTTTCCCATGTTCCCGAATCAATGTCTGTGCTTTTACATTGCTGTGAAGTTTCCTGTTGTATGGCTATCCAATTTATCTGTGCATTATACTGCTGATGGATATTTGCAAATATTAGGAATATTTCAGTCTTTTTAGCCATTCTTGGCATGGATAGGAATGTCTCATTTTCAAAAGTTTACTTCACTGAGGAGTAACGAGGTTGAACACCTTTTCGTCAGCTTATTGGCAATTTGGAGATTTTCTTGTGTAGATGACCTGTTCAAATCTCTTACCCACTTTTTAAACATTAGATTTTCTTTGGCTTTTTCTCATTGACTTGTAGGAATTTCTTTTAAATCAGTTAGGAGTCATTTATTAGGTTTGCGTTATAAATGTTTCTTTCCTGACTGAGTTTGCTTTTTTCACCTTCTCAATGGTGTCTTTTTTTTTTTTTTTTGCTACAGTGTGTGACATGTGGGATCTTAGTTCCCTGATCAGGGGTTGGACCTGCACCTCCTTCAGTGAAAGTGTGGATTTCTTAACCGCTGGACCGCCAGGGAAGCCTTCAGTGGTGTCTTTTGACGTGGCCTCATCTTTGCCTTCTTTCTCCTGTACTTGCCTCTCCCAGCCACTCTGGCCGAGCGTGCTGCTGCTGCCGAGTGTGATCTGAACTCCGGGTCTTTGTGGTCCCCTCCCCTCCCTCCAGAGTGCTTCCCTTCCAGATAGCAGGAACCATTTGGTCCTTTACTTTACCTGGGTGTCTGCTCAAATGGCATCTTCTCAGGGGACCTTCCCTAACCACTGCATCCAAAACAGCTTTCCCCCAAGTCTTTTGCCCTGCTTTATTTTTCTCATAGTATCTACCACCTAATATATATGCTTATTTCCTAACTATGTGTGCTCTCCTCCCCACACTTGACTTTAACTCTGAGAACAAGAACTGGGCCTGTTTTGTTCTCTATGAACCCTCAGCGCCTGGAGGGTTTCCAGCACTTGTTAGGTACTAAACAATATGTTAAATGAAGGAAAAATGGAATGAATGTATCCGTCAGAACAAGGATGAGTATGGCAGAGTAACAAATAACCCCAAATCTCAATATTCAGAATTCCCAAAGGTTTGTTGCTCTTGTGTGTTTTATTTCATTTTTTTTAAAAAATTATTTGGTTGTGTCGGGTTTTAATTGCTGCACGTACATCTTCAATCTTTGTTGAGGCATGCAAGATTTTTGGTGGCAATGTGCAAGCTCTTACTTGTGACATGCAGGATCTAGTGCCCTGACCAGAGATCCCACGTGGCCCCCTGCATTGGGATCGTGGAGTCTCAGCCATTGGACCACTAGGGAAGTCCATGCATGCCTTATTTCTAACGTGGGTCCAAGGGGGGATTATAATAACTCATTACTATTACTCAGGGATCCAGGTTGACAGAGGAATCACCATAAATTACCGGCTTTGGGATTTGCTGTGGAGAGAGAAGAGAGGGTGGTGGATAGACTGACCCTTAAATTATTCCACCCGGAAGCCACACACGCCCCTTCTGCTCACATTTCATCATTCAAAGCAAGGCACGTGACCATGTCTAAATTCACAAGGTGTGAACTCAGAAAGAGAAGAGAGCTGAAGACATCAGTGGGCCCCAGTGATGATGTCTACACAGTGGAGTGTGAGTGAGTGAATGAATGAGTTCAGCGCATACGGACCAAGAGATGGGACCAGGTAAGCAGGCGAGGTTGGGCAGCCAGTTCCTTACTCTTCCCTGAACCTGGGTTCCGTGCAACTCTGTGGGACCAGCTTCCATTGTGAAATGGCTGGGCTTAATAATGCCTTTAACCGCGTTCTGAGAAGGAGAGGAACGGCAATGAATATTTGCTGAGTTTTCATTTTCTTCCAGGACGATATATCTAGGGTTTTGCATGACTTACTAAAGTAGATAGGATTTGTCTCATTGAACAGTTGGGCCAATGAAGACCCAGAGGGATGAAATAGATGGTTTCATGTCTTTCGGCTTGCGAGGCCAGACTTTGACTCTTACTACAGCATGCGAAGTTACAGTCATGGTCCCATTGTCTATTACTCTGGACTCACAAGTATCATTTCATTGTTGGACTCTGCGGGTGCTTACAAAGGCCCAGTGACACTTAGATTATCCTGCACCAGGTCAGCCTGGCCCATGGGGTCACTTGATCGATGCTATAACCTAACAACTTGTCCATTCATTTCTCTTTCTTCATTTTTTTCCCCCACATGCAGTAGGCTACTCTTAAGGGCTTCCCAGGTGGAGCAGTGGTAAAGAATTTCAACTCACTATGAACTTTTAATACTCCAATGAGTGAGCAGGCAGCCCAAAGAATCTCCTCCATGCTGGAAACATTATCACAGAAGTACACTTCTCAGCCACTAAAAACCTTTGCCATCTCAGTCTTGCCCCCATTAACATCAGACCCCTACTCTATGTGCCTGTGCTCTCTACCTATACTTTAAGCAGGAACAAAAATGTATTTTTTCCCGTAATATACATTTTACAACCATTTCGTGCAAAGGCTGAGAGCTGTCAGAGCAGTAATGCATTGCATCAAATTAACGTATTTTCCTGAAATGGTAATTACACCCTTTTTGTGTGCCTCTGAATATACTTTTTTTTTCCTCCCTGAAGTCTGAGTGAAATGCTGACCTCAAAGTCTCACTTGAAATCATCATCCTTAGTGCATCTGTCCAAATGATTCAAGGGAAATGACTGGCGGAGGTTTTCAAGTTTAGAGGGATTTAAAGGTGAACCTCAGGGCTTCATAAGAAAAGTTGGAACGTCCAGCACCTTTAATAAATATTCATTCCTTCACACTCGAGAACTACTTCCTGTCCATTCACACTATTGAACTCAGTTCCACACATCTGCATTGAGCATCTACTATGTTGAAGTGACCTGGTTACTGATTCAGAGCAAGACATCGTTCCTGCCTTCAATCTCCGAAGGAAGGGCAGACAGATGGTTTGAAAAGGAAGAATCAATGAAATGACATGTGGCCACAGAAGACAGAGAGTGATTCTGAGTGTGTGTGTTGGGGGCAGGAGGTGCAATCACAAAAGGCATCTTTAGGAGGTGGCTTAGGGACTTCCCTGGTGGTCCAGTGGCTTAGACTCCACGCTCCCAGTACAGGGGGCCTGGGTTCAATCTCTGGTCCCAGGCTGCACAAAACTAACAGTTCCCATGCTGCAACTAAGATTCAGTGCAGCCAAATAAATAAATCTAAAAAAAAAGAAGAAGAAGATGGCTGAGCTGGACCTTGAAAGTTGCCAAAGATGAAGTCTTGATGACCATAAACACATTCCATGTTCAGAGAGAGCTAATTAGAGCATGAGTTTGGAAATGGCAAAAACCCAGCTTTTGGTACCTAGCATCAGAGCAAGGGATCAGGGTCTCAGGGAGATGTCATCTCCATCTTAGTCCTCTCAAAGGGGGCGCATTTATTGCAGTGTGGCTGGAACACAGGGATCAAGGTGGAGCAGTCGTTAGGCTAAGGTGGAAGGTGTCAAGGAAGATTTGAGTCATTATCTTAAAGAACCAGAGAAGCCACTGAGAAGGGGTGGAGGGATGTGAGCAGATTTGTCTGTGAGTGATCACTCCAGCAGCTAAGTAGATAATGGATTGAAAGCAGGGAAGGAGCAGAAAGAACTAATTAGAAGCCTGTTACTCCAGTCTGAGTAAGTGTCCTGGCCTGGACTGATGGTGGCAGAAGGGACGGAGACAAGTGGATGACTCTGACAGGTGTGTAGCAGGAAGACTGGACTGCGCTTAGTGGTCATCTGATTAATTGCACGTGGCTAAGGAGAAGGCATGGAGAAGGCAACGGCACCCCACTCCAGTACTCTTGCCTGGAAAATCCCATGGACGGAGGAGCCTGGTGGGTTGCAGTCAATGGGGTCCGCAAAGAGTCAGACACGACTGAGCGACTTCACTTGCACTTTTCACTTTCATGCATTGGAGAAGAAAATGGCAACCCACTCCAGTGTTCTTGCCTGGAGAATCCCAGGGATGGGAGAGCCTGGTGGGCTGCCATCTATGGGGTCCCACAGAGTTGGACACGACTGAAGCGACTTAGCAGCAGCAGCAGCAAGGAGAAAGAGGTGTTAATCGTGATTCTTGGGTTTCTGGAATGAGCAATAAGACAGATGGTTGGTGTTCTTAAAGGATGTGGGGAAAAGTGGGATAGAGGCCCAGGGCATGCTGAGTTCTAGACCCTTCAAGCCATTTTGTTTCTATATCTGGATGATGACTCTGTCAGTTTGACACCTTGGTTTGGTTCTTCTTGCTATAGTGACTCTTAGGGACATGATTTTATTCTGGACATGGCTGTGTGTGTTTTAAATTATTTATTTATTTGGCTGCCCCAGGTTCTAGCTGCAGCATCAGGATCTTTAGTTGCAGCATAGAATTCTTAGTTGTGCATGTGGGATCTAGTTCCCTGACTAGGGATCGAACCCCGGTCCCCTGCATTGGGAGCACGGAGTCTTAGCCACTGGACCACCAGGGACACGGTCATTTTGATTGCATTGGAAGCGATAGCCACTGGAGTTGGCTCCTGAAAGATGACACTGAACAGGTACAGGAATCCAAGATCAGTGGCTCCCATTTGGACAAGTTTCAGAATGAGAAAGATATCTGCTCAGGATCACTCTCTCCCTCTTGCTCTAGGTCTAAGGAATTTTTGCAGTTATGATGCCTCAACAGGAATTTAGTGAGTAGCTTAACAGTGAAAATGTGGGTGATCTCGTGGCTTAGTTGTAACCCAGGACCTGGGGTTGTTCCACCATCTCTGTTCACAGCCTGTGCACTGGTCTCAATGGCCAGGACATTCTAGTCCTTCCCACGGCCATATAGGTCTTGCCTGGCACAACTGTAGGAGATCATGTTCCCTTGGAAATTCAGTCTTTGCAAATCAGAGCCTTATCTTCACTCTTATTTCTTATTTATCTTTTAATTTTTTAAAAAAATATTTATTTGTCTTAGTTGTGGCACTGGGGATCTTTTTAGTTTGCAATATGCAGGATCTTTAGTTGTTGCATGTGGGATCTACTTCTCTGACCAGGGATCAATCCCAGGGCCCCTGCATTGGGAGTGCAGAGTCTTAGCCACTGGACCAGCAGGGAAGTCCCTCGTATTTATTTTTAAAAATGTAAAAAGTACCGATAATAATGAATACCAGTGAAATAACACATTTGGGGTTTTTTTATGTCAGTTCAGTTCAGTCGCTCAGTCGTGTCTGACTCTTTGCGACCCCTTGAAAAACAGCATGCCAGGTCTCCCTCTCTGTCACCTACTCCCGGAGTTTACTCAAACTCATGTCCATTGAGTCTGTGATAGCACCAACCATCTCATCCTCTGTCATCCCCTTCTCCTCCTGCCTTCAATCTTTCCCAGCATCAAAGTCTTTTCAGATGAGTCAGCTCTTCGCATCAGATGGCCAAAGTATTGGAGTTTCAGCTTCAACATCAGTCCGTCCAATGAACATTCAAGACTGATTTCCTTTAGGATGGGGGACTGGCTGGACCTCCTTGCAGTACAAGGGACTCTCAAGAGTCTTCTCCAAATCACAGTTCAAAACCATCAATTCTTCGGCGCTCAGCTTTCTTTATAGTCCAGCTCTCACATCTATACATGACCACTGGAAAAACCATAGCTTTGACTAGACAGACCTTTGTTGACAAAGTAATATCTCTGCTTTTTAATATGCTTTCTAGGTTGGTCATAACTTTCCTTCCAAGGAGTAAGCGTCGTTTTATGTCATGGCTGCAGTCACCATCTGCAGTGATTTTGGAACCCAAGAAAATAAACTCTGTCACTTCTTGCACTTCTTCCCCATCTATTTGCCATGAAGTGATGGGACCAGATGCCATGATCTTAGTTTTTTGAATGTTGAGTTTTAAGCCAACTTTTTCACTCTCCTCTTTCACCTTTATCAACAGGTTCTTTAGTTCTTCCTCACTTTTGGCCATTAGAGTGGTTTCATCTGCACCACTGTGAAGTCCAATGAACTCTGCATATAAGTAAATAAGCAGAGTGACAACATACAGCCTTGTCATACGCTTTTCCGAATTTGGAACCAGTCCATTGTTCTGTGTCTGGTTCTAAACTCTTGCTTCTTGATCTGCATGCGTTTCTCAGGAGACAGGTGAGGTGTCTGGTACTCCCACCTCCTTAAGACTTTTCCACAGTTTGTTGTGATCCACACCGTCAAAGGGTTTAAAGTAGTCAGTGAAGCAGAAGTAGATATTTTCCTGGAATGTCCTTGCTTTCTCCATGATCCAATGAATGTTGACAATTTGATCTCCCATTCCTCTGCCTTTTCTACAGCATGCAAAGATGATCTTTTTTTTTTTTAACATAATGCTCAGCCCAATCCACTCCTCTGCAAGAAAAAGGAAGTAGGTCTGGATTCATCTCCTGGTCTGTAGACTGAACCCTGCAGGGTGTTGGTCCCAGGGTCTCTCATGGTTAGAAATAAGTTCGATGGGGAGTGTGAGAACCTTGGCACAGTATAGACTCCCTCGTGGTCAGGGTCAGCCATCATTCTATGCTGATACAGTCTTTTCAGCACTACCCTGCATAATACATTTGTACAACTTGATCATGAAGGATTATCAGAGTGAAGTATTTGCAAGTCACGTAATTGGCTAGAAAGCCTTTGAATTAAGATGGCCATCAGCCATCTTCCATCAATGTGCCTTCACTAGGAGTAGTCCAGGCTGCCTCCTCACATCAATCTGTGCTAGTTTAAGAGTCGTCATAAGATGGGAGCATCACTATCAATACTCTTGAGCCAGGAGCCAGTTTGTCTAAACGACAACTAGGGATCTGCATACAGTGTGGAGTGAGTGGGGTTGAGTTCAGCTGGGCCAGCGGGGCAGGGTGTTCCCTTTGGTGTGCCAAAAGCGCTCCTTCTTCTCATTTCACTCCAAAATGGAAAGTGCTCTGGTTTAGGGATCAGGGAGATGTAAGTGTATGCCTTGGCTCTGAAATATATTAGCTTTGATAACTGGGGCAACTACCTCAGTGTCATTGTCTGTAAAATGTTGATGTCCCTCTTTTCCAACTATCATGAGGATCAAATAAGTACGTGTTGGTAAAGCACCTACTGTATGTCTGGGGTATATAGGTACTCAATCAGAGCAGGCTCCTTTCACCTCCAGGGAGGGATGGTAGGGCCACTGATTTAACCATAAAACAGAGAACTAAGGTTCTGAGGCAAGAGGGTGCTTCTTGTGAAGGAAGACAGGATTAAAAACAAACCAACCAACCCTCCATTTCTTAATGCCCAACCAGAATAGCCCATTTTAATAGCCCCCATTAAAATCTGGGGGACCCATCAATGGACCAGAGTCAGAGGGGCTACTTCAGTTCCTTTAAGAGCCAACAAATGCCTATCCTCTGTAATTCTGCACAAAGAAGAGGATCCTTGTCCTGAGGGAGGAGTCAGAGAGATCCCTGTGTGCAAGTGACCCATAGGACAGTCCAGAAATACCAAAGATGCAGCGGGAGTGGAAACTGGGTAGTTGGGACCCATGCACCACATTTCTTGGTGACTGAGATCTGCTTGTTAGAGACATTCCAGCAGCCACATTGATTCAGGAACTCAATGGCTGTGGTTTACTGTACAAGCGTCACATGTTGCCCGCTCTGGAAATAAATCTAGAAGAGTCTGAATGATTCACTGAAGGAATATGTACTGAGCATCGACTATATGGCAGGCAATATTCTAGGAACTGAGAAAATAGGAAAATGAAGTTTCTGCTCTCATGGGGCTTATATTCTGATAGAATAGAAAAATGTTAGTTGCTCAGTCGTGTCCGATTCTTTGCAACCTGATGGACTGTAGCCCAGCAGGCTCCTCTGTCCATGGGATTCTCCAGGCAAGAATACTGGAGTGGGTTGCCATTTCATCCTCCAGGGGATCTTCCTGACGCAGGGATCGAACCCGTGTCTCCTGTGTCTCCTGTATTGACAGGCAAGTTGATTACCACTAGCGCCACCTGGGAAGCCCGTAAGAGAAATAAGATAGCATAAAGGTCAAATCCTCTTTTTCCCCTCTTCAGTCTCAGTCTCCTCCCTGCATGCCCAAAGGAAATCAGATCCATTAATTTGGTTGATCTCCTTCTTGTTCATGCTTTTTACTGCCCATACACATAATGTGGTATTGCTTGGTGTGTTTTTTTATTTAGCAGAAATGGCATCCTTCACTATGTAATGGTTTACAGTTTGCTGTTCCCCCTCCCCTGGTTTTGCTTTCAGCATCTATTTTTATACATTCGTATAGAACTAATTGGTTTATCTGCTGTGTAGTATTCCATTTTAGGAATATACCAGCACTTGCTTATCCGTTGTCCTCCTGAAGGCCGTTTGTGTTGCTTCCAAATTTTTGCCATTACGAAAAATGCAATGAATGTCTTTCTACATGTTTTAGTATGTAGCCTTTTATGTAAGCTTCTCTAGTGTGAATTGAACAGATTAAGTGTATAGGTAGAAGTGGAATTGTTGTGAATCAGTGGTTTAGGGAGCACGTTCACTTTTCATTGCATTGTTGCCCAGTATCTGCTGATGAGGAGTGGGGTTGAAAGAGTCAGTATCAGAATTACCTTCAAACAACACGTCACCCACCCAGACATTTTTATACACTTCCTCACCAGCCCCTTCTCCTTGTCAAGGAAGCATAGACTCCCAGTGGGAACCACTGCCTTAGTGAGACATGTTTCTAGAAGGTGATGTGTCAAGGGCTTAAGTATATTAAAAGATAAAAGGGATTGAAAATGATGACTTAAAGATCACAAAGAAATAGCCAGTTGGCTTTGATGTTTTCACCTCAGTTCCCAAATCCCTCAAGGTCTTGTTCTTGGCAGAAATATTGTCCCGATCCCAGGGGTTTACAGAGGACACGTGTATTAACTGCTTTGTTACTGAAAATCCCCAGGTCAGCCTCCGCCTAGGATGACCCTAAAGCTGTTCTGATCCTCTGAGAGGCATGGGCACCCAGCTAGAAATAGCTAAATCATTTTTGAGTCACTGTAGCCTGTGCACTGGGGCCAAGTTTGGGCTGAAGAGCAGCAAGAGGACAGAAAAGGGGGTGTGAGTTGAGGCCACTGCTGGGGGTGTGGAAGAGGTCGGCTGATGCTGTCATAGTCAGCTGTGCTGGGTTACACAGGGTCCCTCAATCCATATCTACCTGCAACCTGTGAATGGGACCTTATTTGTGAATAGAGTCTTTGCAGATATAATCAAATTAAGATGAATTTATACTGGATTAAGGGCTTCCCTGGTGGCTCAGACAGTGGAGAATCCACCTACAGTGTGGGAGACCTGAGTTTGATCCCTGGGTTGGGAAGATCCCCTGGAGGAGGGCATGGGAACCCACTCCAGTATGCTTGCCTGGAGAATCCCCATGGACAGAGGAGCCTGGCGGGCTACAGTTCACGGGGTTGCCAGGAATCAGACACGACTGAGTGACTAAGCCCAGCACATACTGGATTATGGTGGATCCTAAAACCAACATGACTGGTGTACAGCAAGAAAAGGGACATTTGGACATGGAAACCCGGACATCCAGACACACACACACACAGAGGAAAACAGCACCCCCCCGCCTTGTGAAGCTGTAAATCACTGTTCTAGACAGTGTCCTCTGGCACCCTTCACTTGGGGCGTTTTTATTGTCACAGTAGCAAAAATAAAAGCATTTCCTTCTGGTATCACTGACTGATCTTATTTACATGAAGTCATCTGTATTCACTGGCATTATAGCAACTTCTCCCATGGATTCAACTTTTTGAAATTAGGTATTCATTTTCGAATTATGTATTTTTGGCTGCGCTGGGTCTTCATGGCAAGCCTGCTGCATGCAGGCTTGTCCAGTTGCAGTGAGCGGGGGCTACTCTTGAGTTGCTCTGCATGGGCTTCTCACTGTGGTGGCTTCTCTTGCTACAGAGCGTGGGCTCTAGGGTGCGTGGGCTTCCGTAGTTGTGGTGCACAGGCTTAGTTGCCCTGAAGCATGTAGAACCTTCCTGGACCAAAGATAGAACCTGTACCCTCTGCATTAGCAGGCAGCTCACCAGGGAAGTCCTGGTATTTAACTAAGAGTAATTAATAATCTCAGTCTGGATATAAACCAACAATAAAGAGAAAATGATGGTGACACACAAAGAGAATGCCACGTGATGATAGAAGAGGGCTCAGTCGTGAGCAGCTGCAAGGCAAAGAAGGCACAGGAATCTGGAGGCCACAGGGCCTGGGAAGAGGTAAGCCAGGATCGCCCCCTAGAGCCCCTTTCTGAGAGCTCGTGGTGCTGCTGACACCTTGACTTTGGACTTCTAGCGTCCAGAACCGTGAGAGAATCATTTCCGTGTTCCGAGTCACCCAGCCCATGACGTGGCAGTGCTGGGAAATGAACAGAGCCGCTTCCAAGCTGCTCGAAGACCAGCCTCCTGGTGCTCACACCCTTGTGCAGTGCCTTCTCTTCTGTGGGCACCTGCTGCTGCTGCTGCTAAGTTGCTTCAGTCGTGTCCGACTCTGTGCGACCCCAGAGACGGCAGCCCACCAGGCTCCCCCATCCCTGGGATTCTCCAGACAAGAACACTGGAGTGGGTTGCCATTTCCTTCTCCAATGCATGAAAGTGAAAAAGTGAAAGTGAAGTTGCTCAGTCGTGTCTGACTCCTAGCGACCCCATGGACTACAGCCTACCAGGCTCCTCCGTCCATGGGATTCTCCAAGCAAGAAGACTGGAGTGGGTTGCCATTTTCTCCTCCAATGCATGAAAGTGAAAAGTGACAGTGAAGTCGTTCAGTCATGTCCGACTCCTAGCGACTCCACGGACTACAGCCTACCAGGCTCCTCCGTCCATGGGATCTTCCAGGCAAGAGTACTGGAGTGGGGTGCCATTGCCTTCTCCACTTCTGCGGGCTGGACCTAGTAAACCTGTTCCCAGCTGATACAGCAAACACGATGAAATGGCATTTCCACAGCTGGGTTATCGAAGGCTGAATTCCATCCTGCTCACTCTGCCTTGCCCTCTCACTTGCTCTCTCTGATAAATCTGGTTGTCATGACATAAGCTGCTTATGGAGAGGCCCTCAGAACAGAAGAAGTTTCCACCTAATGAAGAACTGAATCCCACCAATGGCCTCAGGGGCAGACTTGGAAGTAGATCCTCACCCCACCCCCCATTTGGAATCTTGTGATGACTGAAACCCCTGCATCTTGATTACACCTTGAGAGACCCTGAGGCAGAGGACCCAGGAAACTGCCTGGATTCTTTACTCAAAGAAACTGAATAATAAGCTGTGAATTTATTGCTTGAAGACACAGAATATTGAGGGGTAATTTGTTACACAGCAAAGATGGATAACTAACAGGTGCAAAGAGTAAATCAAGGCAGGTGCTTGGAAACAAAAATCTAAGAGCCTGAGCTGGGGCCCCTTGTTCAGTGAGTGCTGTGTGCTGGGGAGAGTGAAGACGGTGACAGAGTCCCTAGGAATGTGTGCAAACATCCATTCTCCACATCACATACACATTCCCATGCCAGCGTAGAAGGCGGCCACTCCAATGTAAGAGTTAAATGTTGTTGTTCAAGGCCATGTGCTTTGGCAGAACTCTCCTGAAGGGAGACATGGGATTGTATCCTTACGGACTGCTTCAGACAGACTCAGAAGCTTTCCCCAAAGTCATTCTTTATGTACTGCTGGGGCTTCGCTTCTGCATCTGGTGTTGCCTGGAAGGAGGTATGAAGAAAAGAGGAAAGGCGACTGGATTAGGAGTCAGGAGCCCTTGCTTCTTTTTGGTTTTTAGTTATTCATTATTTGGCTGTGTCAGGTCTTACTGGCTATGGATTCTTCAGTGCATCACGGGGGTCTGTCGCACGGTCTCTGTCCAGTTGGGGCTCTCAGGCTCAGTAGCTACTGCCTGTGGGCTTAGTTGCTCCACGGCATGTGGGGTCTTAGTCGCCCAATGATGGATCAGGTCCTCGTCCCCTGCATCGTAGGGGGAGTCTTCACTGGACCACCAGGGAAGTCCCAGGAGTCCTTACTTCTGAAATTCGTTGTCATTCACCATGCTAGGGACCTTGGTCTTTCAGAAGAGTTGGAGGCTAATTTCCTTGTTCTGATGTTGAAATGAAGAGGAGGTTCTTATCCAAAGAGCACAGGGTGAGCAGCGCTGGGGAAAACAAAACTCAGCATCCCCATTCCCTCCTGCCACCCTTAGATCCAGGATGGAGGAGCGGGAGGTTCCTGATGCTGGCGCGGGTGGTTATGACTCTGGTCACTGCATTGAGGTTGATGGGTGGGGGGAGGATGAAGAATAGAAACTTGTGGGTCCCTGAAGAGTCCTGGGAGAGAGAGAGGGAGGGACATTCCAGCAGGTATAGCAGCCCATCACAGACCAACGTGGGTGGATCATTTTGCTAGGTGGCCTGAAGAGAGGATGAAGGCTCCTGGTTGCATCACACTCTTTCTGAGAGCCTGGGCTGGGCTGCGGGTGCCGCAAGGACACACAAGGACCTTTCAATTGTGTTACCAAAAGTCTATGATGTTCCCACCATTCGAATCTTTGTAACGGAAAGATTTTTAACAGATTTTTTTAAAAACCAATTTTTAAGCAGGTTTTCAACTGCTTTTTAACAAATTGGCATGATCTCATTTATAATCCAGGACCCATAGCTTTCAACTAATTTAGAGGACAATTTGGTGCCCCAGGAGAAAGCCTTATGACAAGATCACTTTTGCTAGAAGAACCCAAATTGTGTGAGTAGAATTAATTTCCTCAAGCCTCCCTACCCGTGTGCTTGGCTATGCCACAAACTTTCTTCTTCTTCTTCCCTTTCCATATTTATACAGTCGGGAGTTCATTTATATGATATCGAAAGGCCTCTTCAGCACTCATATTTAACCATTCCTTACAAAATAATCAGAAGGACCAGAAAAGAAGTAGAGACAAGTGCACTTTCGTGGGGCTCATCCTTCAAAACCCAGGCATTACCTCCTTGGGGAAGACTCCATGACCTCACCAGATTGCAAGCCTGATTGAAATGCTCCTCCAGTACACGACCAGGCACACATCCATAGATCGTAACTTAGGTGGTGATGGCTGATTTATGGATCTGTTTCCTCCACTGTCTGGTCAGCCCTTGTGCTAGAGGCTGGCTTGTGTCTTATTCTTCTTGTATGCCCAGGACGTAATAGAGAGCCCAGGACATAAAAGATGTCCAGTAACTATTTATTGGAGGTTTCCCTGGTGGCTCAGATGGTAAAGAATCTGCCTGCAATGCAGGAGACCTGGGTTTGATCCCTGGGTCAGGAAGATCCCTTGGAGAAGGGAATGACTACCCATTCCTGTATTCTTGCCTGGAAAATCCCGTGGACAAAGGAGCCTGGTGGGCTGCAGTCCATGGGGTCGCAAAGAGTCAGACATGACTGAGTGACTAACACCAACACCACTATTTGTTGAATTAATGAGTGGTGAGATGGATGAAAGAATAAACGGTTCTTCCCAGGGTGGGAATCCTGTTTATTGAAAATACAGTCCCAGGAAGTTGGGTTTCTCTCTTGGCACATGGCTTGCTGGCGACAGTGGCATGGTATGGTGAGATAAGCATATATTAAATGGTAAAAAAGTCCTATCTCAGGATCCATGAAGACCCATGGGGTTGGGTGCAGGCGCATCTGCTTTCTGCTCTAACAATCTGTGGAGCTTGGAGGCAGAGATAATTAATTCATGGCATATGTGGAGACAGATGTTAGGGAAATGGGACAAAGATAACAAGGTCAATACAAAAAGAAAGAAAGGGATCTGAATACTGCAGGGATGGGGTGGGTAGCCCCATAAAGTTCTGAACACTTATTTAACTAGAAATGCCCAAGCAGAAGATCAAACTCAAACATAAAGAAATAGATGTTTAGAAGATTAAGAGGTTTGTCCAAGGGCAATTGGAGAAGGAAATGGCAACCCATTCCTGGATTCTCCTGGAGAATCCCAGGGACAGGGGAGTCTGGTGGGCTGCCGTCTATGGGGTCACACAGAGTCGGACATGACTAAAGTGACTTAGCAGCAGCAGTCAAGGGCGATAAATGAGTGAGTGCATTGAATCAATTCTCCTTGGATATTAAGGATTTCATCCAAATGCGAAGGATATTGTAAAGGAATTGCTTAACCGAGAATCTTTGATTCTAAGTCATTGTTTAGACCAGGAACTGATGCATGAAACACAGCCAAGGACAGATAGGACCAGTAATTGGTGGTGATGATGGTGCTGGTGGTAGATAGTCTCAGATACTGCTGCAGAGGGGGAGATGTCAGAGGAGTGGGTATGGGGCTGTGGAGGCAAAGATGCTCATCCATTAGGGGCAAGGGTGTGATGGAAAGAGCTGATTTGGATTTGAATCGCTGCTCTGCCACTTACTAGTTGGGTGCCCTCACTGGATGTATAAAGCATCATCTTTTTTCACCTCTGTTTCTTTACTCATGCAATGGTTAGAATAATACCTATCATTCAGAACTTGTTGTAAAGATGCAGAAAGATGTGTTTTTGGAAGCACCTAGCCAACACACTGGGTCTAGGTTCTGCTTATAGGGCTGGAGCGATCAAAGGAGATGCCTCAGGCACAGAAACTGCTTCCAAGGTAGGATATTTCAGAGGAAGTTTCAAGGAAGGAATGGTTTGTGCAAAATGGCAAGGAGGAGAGTGCAGCATGGCAGATGGGGCTCTTTCTGCTCCACGTCTGATAGGAAACAGAGGTAGTATCCAACCTCCTGCAATTGGAAAGAAGTTTTGGGACCACGGATTCAGGCAAGGAAGGAGATCTTGGATTCAGAGCTAGAAGAGAAGAGGAAGGGAGGAGATAGTTTCTTATTTAAAATGTGGATGGTAAACTCAGCTGTTTTCCTCTGCTCAAACCAAGATCCCACTAATATGAGTGTTGAAATAAAGGCATGTCCTCATGAAGACAAAGACTGGGAAAGGGAAAAAGAAAGCAGAAGCACATCAAGAGAACTTCGAAAGCTAGAAAACAGATGGAGAGGTAAAATTTAGCTTTGTGTAGCAGTTTGATTTTTGTTTTTGTTGTTGTTTGGTTTAGTTGCAAAGTTGTGTTTGACTCTTTGCGACCCCATGGACTACAGTGCATCAGGCTTTCTCACATAGTAGAGAAAGCTGAAATAAAATAACCATGAGGCTCTTGAGTGAGACATCAAGAAATCAACTGAGTTTTCTTCTAGAACCCTGTAAATACTCTGGCCTTTAAGGCCACAGGTGTATTTAAAAATGAAGATTAATGTTGGGGGCTAAAAAGTAAAAGATTGATTGAAACTCTATAAAAATGAGACTACCTAGATTCCTTATTCTACTCTAGGCAACCAGACAACTCTCCTTCCCAGTACCATGCAGGAGACTGGAGGTTTTCTCTTTGGAGAAATGGTTACCAGAGGACATTAGAACCCAAGAATACCATATACAGCTTGGGTAGAGTGGGAGGTGCAGATTGTTGTACTGAAAACTGGGAATTAGGGAATAGAAAACCTCTAGTCCTTTTAATAGAACACTGTAAAATAGACAAGCTGACCTAAAAGAGAGAAGAGGCTTATAGATACTGAAGTTGAGAAACATGCCTCACAAAATTCCTTGACCCCTGCAGAAGCATCCTAGTGGGAGCCCACCACTGGTCAGATTAGCTTATGCACACGCAGCTAATCCTCTCTACAACGCCTCACTTTTCAATGTTAAAGGGTACTTGAAACACTTATGTAAAGCCTTTAAATGAAAAATATATAATAGACTAAAGGAACTTCGGGAAAGTAGCCATAATGCAGAAAGAGAAGGGGGAACTATGGAATAAAGGCTTCCCTGATAGCTCAGCTGGTAAAGAATTTGCCTGCAATGCAGGAGACGCCAGTTCAATTCCTGGATCGGGAAGATCCCCTGGAGAAGCAATAGGCTACCCACTCCAGCATTCTTGGCCTTACCTGGAAGCTCAGCTGGTAAAGAATCCGCCTGCCATGTGGGAGACCTGGGTTCCATCCCTGGGTTGGGAAGATCCCCTGGAGAAGGGAAAAGCTATCCACTCCAGTGTTCTGGCCTGGAGAATCCCATGGGCTGTATAGTCATGGGATTGCAAAGAGTCAGAGATGACTGAACGACTTTCACTTCACATGGAGGAAAACCTTTTAGTGTGTGTCCTCAAAGAGATAGGAAACAATGTCAATGCTTTATTAAAAACCTTTTAAAATAACAAATACATTTTTCTTGAAAATTAAGGGAGCCAAAATAACAAAGATTGATAGAACAAATATATACATATATATATATATATATATATATTTGAAAAAAATTCAGGCACTGGAATAACAATACAAAGTGATGGGAAAGAGTAGGAAACAGATAACCACCCTATAAAATTAGTCCAGAAAGTTCAAAGTCTGAGAAAATTTCCAGAAAATGAAGACATCAGACTTGAGAAAAACTATCCAAAAACTAGTAAGAGAAATTTTTCCATAGTTGAAGGGTTTCCAGATTTAAAAAATGAAGTTTATGCTCAGCATGATGAATAAACACATTATAAAATTTCAGATAATGGCAGTAAAATGAAAATCCTAAAAACTCCCAGAGCAAATAGCAAGATTACATGCACAATATTAGAAATGATATTTGCATTAAAATTGGCTTAAAGCTCAACATTCAGAAAACTAAGATCATGGCATCTGGTCCCATCACTTCATGGGAAATAGATGGGGAAACAGTGGAAACAGTGTCAGACTTTATTTTTTTGTGCTCCAAAATCACTGCAGATGGTGACTGCAGCCAGGAAATTAAAAGACGGTTACTCCTTGGAAGGAAAGTTATGACCAACCTAGATAGCATATTCAAAAGCAGAGACATTACTTTGCCAACAAAGGTCCGTTTAGTCAAAGCTATGGTTTTTCCAGTAGTCATGTATGGATGTGAGAGTTGGACTGTGAAGAAAGCTGAGCGCCGAAGAATTGATGCTTTAGAACTGTGGTATTGGAGAAGACTCTTGAGAGTTCCTTGGACTGCAAGGAGATCCAACCAGTCCATTCTAAAGGAGATCAGTCCTGGGTATTCTTTGAAAGGAATGATGCTAAAGCTGAAACTCCAGTACTTTGGCCACCTCATGCAAAGAGTTGACTCATTGGAAAAGAGTCTGATGCTGGGAGGGATTGGGGGCAAGAGGAGAAGGGGACAACAGAGGATGAGATGGCTGGATGGCATCACTGACTCGATGGACATGAGTTTAAGTGAACCCTTGGAGTTGGTGATGGACAGGGAGGCCTGGTGTGCTGCGATTCATGGGGTCACGAAGAGTTGGACATGACTGAGTGACTGAACTGAACTGAATCAATAGTGATATCAGAAGCCAGAGGATACTTCACTACTGTAGAGAAATGCCTTCAAAACTCTTAGGGGAAAAGGATTCTTCTAGATTGCTATACATAGTCAAGAGAAAGATATATAATAGAATTTTCATGGGTGGGAATATACACCCATTGTCCAGAAGCTACCAGAATGTTGGCTCTTCATTGTGATAAGGCACAGTGAGGAAAGAGAAAAACAAGGAATGCAGGAATCCAGGTCTCCAACAGGAAAGAAGGAAAAAAAATTTGCAGATGACAGCAGAGATGCAGATCTAGAAGGCAACCAATTCTGAATAATCAGGAAGATGGAGAGATCTTGACAGGGTGCTTCCAAGGTGGGGGATGGGGGGTAAAAATCACAAATCTCATGTGTTGGATGTATTGAGAAAGATTTTCTATTTCTGGCAGAGTTTGGGGATGAAGTTAGAGTGAGTGATATGTATATAAATGGGGTGAGTGAGTCAAAACTTGAAGTGGTCCTTAACTGCAGGAAAAACAAAAGATTGTTCAAGAAGGTAAGTGTAAACATAATATACCATGTAGAACATTTATGAATACAATTTATATCAATGTAAATAATAAATGTATGACTATCGACTTAGCCTGCTACTGCTGCTGCTGCTAAATCGCTTCAGTCGTGTCTGACTCTCTGCGACCCCAGAGACGGCAGCCCACCAGGCTCCCCCGTCCCTGGGATTCTCCAGGCAAGAACACTGGAGTGGGTTGCCATTTCCTTCTCCAATGCTTGAAAGTGAAAGTGAAGTCTTTCAGTCGTGTCCGACTCTTCGCGACCCCATGGACCACAGCCTACCAGGCTCCTCTGCCCATGGGATTTTCCAGGCAAGAGTACTGGAGTGGGGTGCCATAGCCTAAAGGTATATAATAATTATTTTGGAAGCTGACAGCATGATGAAGAGAAGTGTATGTACATGCGTGTATGTGTATATACAGGCAATGTGTTTAGGAGGTATAAACTTTTAAATCCCTTTCAAAAATACAGTCAACAGACAATATATAAATATTTTATATGCACCCTGGTTGGAAATATGGGGGAAATTTCCAGAAGAATTTGCTATGAAATTTAAAATATTTGCCTCTAGGTAGGAAAACTTGGGGTTTTTGAAGGGGTGGAGGACTGCTGTTTTCCAATCTAAGCCTTGAATGTTGTATAGTTTTCTATGGCTGCTATAGCAATTAACACAAAGTAGGTGGCTCAAAGCAACAGAAATTTATTCTCCCAGAGTTCTGGAGATTAGAAGTCTGAAATGGTTTTCTGGAATAAACCAAGGGATAGACAAGGCTGTGCCCCTTCCAGGGATTCTAGGGGAGAATCTTTTCCTTTACCTTTTCTAGCTTCTGGGAGCTCCTGGCATTCCTTGGCTTGTAGCTGCATCCAGTCTTTTTTTTTTTTTTTTTGATATAAATTTATTTGTTTTAATTGGAGGCTAATTAGTTTACAATCCAGTCTTTAAAACCAGCATCTTCAAATCTGTCTTTGTTCTACTTCCACATAGCTTTCTCTCAGTGTGTAAAGTCTCCCTCTGCCTCCTTCATATGAGGATACACGTGGGACTTCCCTGGTTAAGAAATCCACACAGTGGTTGACTCCACACTTCCACTACAGAGGACATGGGTTCAATCCTGGTCAGGCTAAGTAAGATCCCACATGCTGCAAAGCACAGCCAAAAAAAGAAAAAAAAGGATACACGTGACTGCATTTAGGGCCTACCTGGATAATTCAGGATAATTTCTTTAACACAAGATCCTTAACTGTTATATTTACTTAATCACCCTTTTTTCCAAATAAGGTAATGTTCACAGGTTTTAGAGATTAGGACATGGATATATTTGGGGGAGGGAGGCTATTATTTAGCCTACCACAAACATTTAAAAAAAAAAACCTTTTTCAATACATTTATTGAAAAATACATTTATATATGATACATACATACATAGAAGAATATGTACCTTTTTTTTTTTTTTCCTGTGGTTTATTGTGTTTGAGATCTCCTTTTCTCAGGCTTCAAGGCTGAATTCTTTCTTCTTTTTGGTTTCTGTCCTCCTAAGTTTGGTCCAGTGGTTTGTGCAAGCTTCGTATAGGGTGAGATTTGTGCTGAGTTTTTGTTTGCTTATTTGTTTTTCCTCTGATGGGCAAGGCTGAGTAATCCTGTCTGCTGATGATTGGGTTTGTATTTTTGTTTTGTTTGTTGTTTAGCTGAGGCATCCTGCACAGGGTGCTACTGGTTGTTGGGTGGTGCTGGGTCTTGTATTCAAGTGGTTTCCTTTGTGTGAGTTCTCACTATTTGATACTCCCTAGGGCTGCCGTCTCGGAGAAGGCAATGGCACCCCACTCCAGTGCTCTTGCCTGGAAAATCCAACGGACGGAGGAGCCCGGTGGGCTGCAGTCCATGGGATCGCTAAGAGTCGGACACGACTGAGCAAATTCACTTTCACTTTTCTCTTTCATGCATTGGAGAAGAAAATGGCAACCCACTCCAGTGTTCTTGCCTGGAGAATCCCAGGGACAGGGGAGGCTGGTGGGCTGCCGTCTATGGGGTCGCACAGAGCTAAGCCTACTGAAGCGACTTAGCAGCAGCAGCAGCAGGGTTAGGTCTCTGGTAGTCTAGGGTCTTGGAGTCAGTGCTCCCACTCCAAAGGCTCAGGGCTTGATCTCTAGTCAGGAACACAGATTCCATAAGTGGTTTGTTATGGCATTAAGTGAGATTAAGACAAATATGCAAAAATGAGAAGCCAAATGTGAACCCCAGACAAATAACAGTTACAAAATCAGGCAAATAATAATTAAAATAGTGGAATATACACATATACATATACACCCATGAGCAAAGTCCAAACAGTCCAACAAAAATCAAGTACAGTAGGTTGACCTGGCGAACAAAGGAAACCAAAAATTATATCTACCAGTTAAGAACAAAGCAAACTAAAGCACAAACTGGAAAACAAAACTAGAGCAAGGTGCCTAGTGGGGAGTAAAGCAATGAAAACAAAACTAACAAATATGTTGAGTGGAAAGGAAAGAAAGAAAGAATAGATATGCAAATTAAATAGAAGCAGATGAAGAAGATTTATATACATTAAAGATTAATTACAAGGGGAAAAGAACAGTAGGAAAAGCAAAGAAAGACATAAATGTAGAAAAAATATAATACGTTTTAAACAATTAAAATTATAAAAAAAGAGAAAATAAAAAAAAATGGAAGAAGGAAGAAAAAGAGGAAAACTCCACAGAACTGCAAAAGCCCAGTATAGAGGTAGAGGTTTATAACAACAATAAAAAATGTGACTGAATATACAGATATACATGAAAAGAAAGTGAAAGTGCAAGTCGCTCAGTCGCTCTTTGCGACCCCATGGACTTTACAGTCTATGGAATTCTCCAGGCCAGAATACTGGAGTTGGGTAGCCTTTCCCTTCTCCAGGGGATTTTCCCAACCCAGGAATCGAACCCAGGTCTCCTGCATTGTAGGCAGATTCTTTACCAGCTGAGACACAAGGGAAGTTATCTATCTTAACTGGTAGATATAATTTTTGGTTTCCTTTGTTCGCCAGGTCAACCTACTGTACTTGATTTTTGTTGGACTGTTTGGACTTTGCTCATGGGTGTATATGTATATGTGTATATTCCACTATTTTAATTATTATTTGCCTGATTTTGTAACTGGAGCGGGTAGCCTATCCCTGCTCCAGTGGATCTTCCTGAACCAGAAATCGAACTGGGGTGTCCTGCATTGCAGGCAGATTCTTTACCAACTGAGCTATTAGGGAATCCCACAGATATACATATACACCCATAAGCAAAATCAAAACAAGAAAAGAAAAGAAAAAAGGAAAGGCCACAGAATTACAAAAGCCCAAGGTAGAGGCAGAGGTTTATAACAACAATAAAAAATGTGATTGAGGGGGGAAAAAAATCTCAAAAGCTTAATTAGATTTCATAGTGCCCATAAAATCCCAGGGATGGAGGAGCCTGGTAGGCTGCGGTCCATGGGGTCAAGAAGAGTCGGACACGACTGAATGACTTCACTTTCACTTTTTACTTTCATGCACTGGAGAAGGAAATAGCAACCCACTCCAGTGTTCTTGCCTGGAGAATCCCAGGGATGGGGGAGCCTGGTGGGCTTCCGTCTATGGGGTCACATAGAGTCGGACACGACTGAAGCAACTTAGCAGTAGCAGCAGCAGCAATGCCAATAAAATCGACAACTAGAGTAGAGGTGGGGTTGGGGGGGAAGGGGGGAAAAAAAACCAAAAGAATCTATAGAACAAGTCAAAACATAAGAATAATAAATGTTTTTCTTGAGCCCCTGCTGTCAGATTCCTTTCCTCTCTGGAAGTCATAGTCCACGTCACCTCCCTAGGATGCCCTCCAACACTGTGCTGGTCTCTGGACCTGCTGTGGGGGCAGCTCAGATTCTAATCTGGACCTACTCCTGTGTGTTCTTACCTCCAATGTCCACAGCTATCAGAACCAGTGCTTTTTCTTTTGTGGGAGCTCTCAGCGACCTTTTATATATTCCATAGACACAGAGTCTGCCTAGTTGATCATGTGGATTTAATCTGCAGCTTGTACAGCTGGTGGGAAGGTTTGGGGTCTTCTTAGCCACACCACCCCTGGGTTTTAACTGTGGTTTTATTTTCACCTCTGCATGTGGGTCGTCCACTGGGGTTTAGCTCCTGAGGCTGCCCTGGAGGACTTGAGTTTGCCCCTGTGAGGTCCAGGTGTGGAGGTGGTGCAGCTGCCTGGGTCACAGGGGTTCCGGCAGCACCAGGTATTCAGAGGGGTTGGCGGCTAAGGCAGTGGGAAATAGAGTGCTCTAGAAGGGTATGGCAATGGCACCCCACCCCAGTACTTTTGCCTGGAAAATCCCATGGACGGAGGATCCTGGTAGGCTCCAGTCCATGGGGTCGCTAAAAGTCGGACACGACTGAGTGACTTCACTTTCACTTTTCACTTTCATGCACTGGGGAAGGAAATGGCAACCCACTCCAGTGTTCTTGCCTGGAGAATCCCAGGGACGGGGGAGCCTGGTGGGCTGCCGTCTATGGGATCGCACAGAGTCGGACACGACTGAAGCGACTTAGCAGCAGCAGCAGCAGAAGGGTATGGCAACCAGTATTGGCCAATACGCTCCAGTATTCTTGCCTGGAGAAACCCCCTCCCTGATAGAGAAGCCTGGCAGGCCACAGTCCACAGGGTCGCAAAGAGCTGGACACGACAGAAGTGACCCTGTGCGCATAGATGCAAGACATTTTTTGCCTGTGGCAGGCAGCTCTGCCCCAGTGAGAGCTGAGCGTGAAGGAGGTGCAGCTGCTTGGCTTGAGGGGGCCCTGGCAGCGCCAAGTGTGCAGGGACACGACTGCCTCTGCTGCAGAAGTTATGGCCCTATCAGAGTCTTTTTTGAGCCTCTTGTAGCCGGCGATCAGGCCTCTTTGGCCAGTCTTTCTCCATAGTTCCACCCATTCAGGCACTTAGAGGGCTCCCTTGCCTGGGGTCCTTCTCTGTTGTTCTGTGCGTCAGGCACAGAGAGGCCCCCACCCCCACCCCCTGGCTGGGGTCCTACTCTGTAGCTCAGCGAGTCAGGCAGTTAAGGATCACCCTGGGTGGAGTCCTGCTCTGTAGTTCAGTGCCTCAGGCATTTGATGGCCCAGCCTCTCTATTGTTCAGCTACAGATGCTGGCAAGAGGGGAGAGTCTATGGTGATGGCTCCACCCCCTACGCATGACTCAGCAGTATCGCCTTGCTTCCATGGCTGCCTGGCTTTCTTCCACAGGCATTTCCCACCACACTCTCCTCCCTCACATCCCCTAGATATGTCTCTCTGCAGTCAACAGCAGCCCTCGCCCTGGGATTGCTCCACAATCCCTACACTCCATCTCCCAGCCGCTGCATCTTCCAGGGGACCTGCGTCCCTGTCTGGTACGTATGGCTGTGGCAAGGACTGTCTGATTCTCATTCCATTTAGGCTGCCACAGATCAGCTGTTTCACTCTCAGCCTTTAATGTTTCTCCTCTGACTCAGACAGTTGCCCCGAAGTGGGGATCAGACCCCTGCTTCACTTCCCCCACCCGCTGAGGGCAGGTCTAGTCCTACTAACACTCCTGCTTTTCCCTCTCGTTTCTTCATCCTACTGAGTTTTGCGTAGTTCTATATATTCTTTTCCTCTGGTCACGTACTCCTGTCCACTCTCAGCTGGTGTTTTGCATGTACTTCTGTGTCTGAAGTATTCCTGATGTATCTGTGGAGAGAGAAGTACTCCATGTCCACCTACTCCTCCACCATCTTGTTCTGTCTCTGCTTTTTAATATGCTGTCTAGGTTGATCATAGCTTTTCTTCCAAGGAGCAAGCGTCTTTTAATTTCCTGGCTGCAGTCACCATCTGCAGTGATTTTGGAGTGCAAGAAAATAGTCTCTCACCGTTTCCATGGTTTCCCCATCTATTTGCCATGAAGTGATGGGACCAGATGCCATGATCTTAGTTTTCTGAATGTTGAATTTTAGGCCTACTTTTTCACTCTCCTCTTTCACTTTCATCCAGAGGCTCTTTAGTGCTTCTTTGCTTTCTGCCATAAGGGTGGTGTCATCTATGTATCTGAAGTAATTGATATTTCTCCCGACAATCTTGATTCCAGCTTGTGCTTCATCCAGCCTGGCATTTTGCATGATGTCCTCTGCATATAAGTTTAATAAACAGGGTGACAGTATACAGGCTTGATGTACTCCTTTCCTGATTTAGAACCAGTCTGTTGTTACAGTTCTAACTGTTGCTTCTTGACCTGCATACAGATTTCTCAGGAGGCAGGTCAGGTGGTCTGGTATTCCCATCTCTTGAAGAATTTTCCATAGTTTGTTGTGATCCACACAGTCAAAGGCTTGGTGTAGTCAATAAAGCAGAAGTAGATGTTTTTCTGGAACTCTCTTTTCTGAAGTAGATGTTTTTCTGCCTCTCATTTCTCTGTGATTTTGAAAGTCCTGGCAGCAGCAGAGAAAGTAGGCTTATTTGGACTCAGAAAATATAAAATGAATCCGAGAGTTGGTGGTACTAAAACCTGGATCTGAATGAGGCATCGGGTGTTGTCAAAGGAAAACGCTGAGCCAGAGGTTCAGAGTCATAGGTTAAAGGCCAGTGCATAGGAGCCTTGGCTGGGCCTCCTTGCTGGGGCAAAATTAGGCAAAGAGTATGACAAGGCTGTATGTTGTTACTCTGCTTATTTAACTTCTATGCAGAGTCACTGGGTTCCCAGGTGGTGCAGATGATACCACTCTAATGGCCAAAAGTGAAGAAGAATTAAAGAACCTCTTGATGAGGGTGGAAGAGGAGAGTGAAAAAGCTGGCTTAAAACTCAACATTCAAAAAACTAAGATCACGGCATCCAGTCCCACCATTTCATGGCAAATAGAGGCTCCTTGGAAGGAAAGCTACGACAAACCTAGTCCTGTCCCCTCCGAGGGCAGCCTGACCCTAACCTTAACCTAGGAGCATGCCAGGTCTAGGATCAGAATACGGGTGCTTACAGCAGTGGGGGGAGGGGGTGGGGGGTGGGCAGAGCCAGCCTCAAGGTCCCAGTTCCTCCCTCCTGAATGTGCCTTCCTCTTGAAGGAAGGCTTGAAGCCTTCCAAAGAGTCCCCATTTCAATTAGCATTAACTAAAATCTGACATTTTGCCACAACACAAATCTAGCTCCCACCTCTCCAACCTCAACTTTTATTTCTTTCTCTCCTCGCTCACTCTGTTCTAAACACCCTGGCATTCTTTCCACCTCTCAAGCACACCAAGGTCGTTTTTATCCCAGGGACTTTGAACTTGGCTATTCCTTCTGTCTGGAACCTTCTTTTCCCTTCCTGGCTCCTTTCTGTTCTTTTGTTTCTCCTCTTAATGTAACCAATCCAGAGTGAATTGACCCTTCCCAGGCCACTCAATCAAAATGGACCCTTTCCTTATTCTGTTCAATCTACAAACTTGTTTATTTTCTTTATGGCTTTTGTCACCATCCATTATTTGGTTTGTTTCTCTGTCATATCTTTCCTGTTGGCTCAGATGGTAAAGAATCTGCTACGATACAGGAGGCTCAGGTTTGATCCCTGGGTCAGAGAAGATCCCTTAGAGGAGCACATGGTAACCCACTCCAGTATTCTTGCCTGGAGAATCCCATGGACAGAGGAACCCGGCGGGCGACAGTCCATGAGGTCGCAAAGAGTTGGAGACAACTGAGCGACTAACATTTTTTCTATCCTATCAAAATATAAGCTCCATGAGAACTGAAACTGCATTTTCCTATTTTCTCAGTTCCTAGAATATTGCCTGCCATATAGTCGATGCTCAGTAAATATTCCTTCAGTGAATCAATCAGACTCTTCTAGATTTACTTCCAGGGCAGGCAACATGTGACGCTTGTACAGTCAACCACAGCCACTGAGTTCCTGAATCAATGTGGCTGCTGGAATGGCTCTAACAAGCAGATCTCAGTCACCAAGAAATGTGCTGCATGGGTCCCAACTACCCAGTTCCCACTCCTGCTGCATCTTTGGTATTTCTGGACTGTCCTATGGGTCACTTGCACACAGGGATCTCTCTGACTCCTCCCTCAGGACAAGGACCCTCTTCTTTGTACAGAATTACAGAGTATAGGCATTTGTTGGCTCTTAAAGAAGCTGAAGCAGCCCCTCTGACTCTGGTCCGTTGATGGGTCCCCCAGATTTTAAGTTCCAATGGGCTATTCTGGTTGGGCATTAAGAAATGGAGGGTTGGTTGGTTTGTTTTTAATCCTGTCTTCCTTCACAAGAAGCACCCTCCTGCCTCAGAACCTTAGTTCTCTGTTTTATGGTTAAATCAGTGGCCCTACCATCCCTCCCTGGAGGTGAAAGGACCTTGCTCTGATTGAGTACCTATATACCCCAGACATACAGTAGGCGCTTTACCAACACGTACTTATTTGATCCTCATAATAGTTGGAAAAGAGGGACATCATCATTTTACAGACAATAACACTGAGGTAGTTGCCCCAGTTATCAAAGCTAATATATTTCAGAGCCAAGGCATACGCTTACATCTCTCTGATCCCTAAACCAGAGCACTTTCCATTTTGGAGTGAAATGAGAAGAAGGAGTGCTTTTGGCACACCAAAGGGAACACCCTGCCCCGCTGGCCCAGCTGAACTCAACCCCACCCGCTCCACACTGGACGCAGATCCCTAGTTGTCGTTTAGACAAATTGGCTCCTGGCTCAAGAGTATTGATAGTGATGCTCCCATCTTATGACGACCCTCAAACTAGCACAGATTGATGTGAGGAGGCAGCCGGGACTACTCCTAGTGAAGGCACATTGATGGAAGATGGCTGATTGCCATCTTAATTCAAAGGCTTTCTAGCCAATTACGTGACTTGCAAATACTTCACTCTGATAATCCTTCATGATCAAGTTGTACAAATGTTTTATGCAGGGTAGTGCTGAAAAGACTGTATCAGCATAGAGTGATGGCTGACCCTGACCACGAGGGAGTCTATACTGTGCCAAGGTTCTCACACTCCCCATCGAACTCATTTCTAACCATGAGAGACCCTGGGACCAACATCCTGCAGGGTTCAGTCTACAGACCAGGAGATGAATCCAGACCTACATCCTTTTTCTTGCAGAGGAGTGGATTGGGCTGAGCATTATGTAAAAAAAAAAAAAAAAAAAAAATCATCTTTGCATGCTGTAGAAAAGGCAGAGGAATGGGAGATCAAATTGTCAACATTCACTGGATCATGGAGAAAGCAAGGACATTCCAGGAAAATATCTACTTCTGCTTCACTGACTACTTTAAACCCTTTGATGGTGTGGATCACAACAAACTGTGGAAAAGTCTTAAGGAGGTGGGAGCACCAGACACCTCACCTGTCTCCTGAGAAACGTGCATGCAGATCAAGAAGCAAGAGTTTAGAACCAGACACAGAACAATGGACTGGTTCCAAATTGGGAAAAGCATATGACAAGGCTGTATGTTGTCACTCTGCTTATTTAACTTATATGCAGAGTTCACTGGGCTTCGAAGGTGGTACACATGATACCATTCTAATGGCCAAAAGTGAAGAAGAACTAAAGAACCTGTTGATAAAGGTGAAAGAGGAGAGTGAAAAATCTGGCTTAAAACTCAACATTCAAAAAACTAAGATCATGGCATCTGGTCCCATCACTTCATGGCAAATAGATGGGGAAAAAGTGCAAGGAGTGACAGAGTTTATTTTCTTGGGTTCCAAAGTCACTGCAGATGGTGACTGCAGCCATGACATAAAAAGACGCTTACTCCTTGGAAGAAAAGTTATGACCAACTTAGAGCGCACATTAAAAAGCAGAGACATCACTTGGTCGACAAAGGTCCATATAGTCAAAGCTGTGATTTTTCCAGTAGTCATGTATGGATGTGAGAGTTGAACCATAAAGAAAGCTGAGTGCTGAAGAATTGATGCTATTGAATTGTGGTGCTGGAGAAGACTGCTGAGAGTCCCTTGGACTGCCTGGAGATCCAACTCGTCCATCCCAAAGGTCAGTCCTGGGTGTTCATTAGAAGAACTGATGTTGAAGCTGAAGCTCCAATCCTTTGGCCACCTGATGGAAAGAACTGACTCATTGGAAAAGACCCTGCTGCTGGGAAAGATTGAAGGCCAAAGGAGAAGGGAGTGGCAGAGGATGAGATGGTTAGATAGCATCACCAACTCAATGGACACAAATTTGAGCAGAGAAACAAGAGACAGACTGGAGCTGCATTACACTCCAGCCTGAGGAGTCCTTATATCCTGCTTCTCAGGGTACCCCAGGCTCTCCATCTGAGGAACTCCAGGTTCTTTGCTGTCCCTAATAAGTTGTGATTTTATCAAGAGAAGTGTGTTTTAAAGCCAGAACAGACTGGCTTCTTTAAGAACTGGCCATCCAAATGATAGCTGCATGCTATGACATCAGTGAGTTTAATCCTCTCTCTCTGGCATCTGCTTTATAAAATTATCATTATGGAGTAATTAGTTTTAAAGCAAGCCTTAGGGTGCTCCCCAAACTTTACTCTTCACCTAGCTCAGCCTTGTAAATTCTGGGGGTTGGGGGATGCAACACTCATGAACAAGAACATCAGAAAACAGTTTGCTTTCTATGTGAATCTGTTTCGGTTTTGTAAATAAGTTCATTTGCATCATATTTTGTTTTTTAATAATTCTATCTGTTTGTTTTCGGCTGTGCTGGGTCTTCATTGCTGCATGGGCTTTTCTCTAGTAGCAGCAAGCAGGGTCTACTCTCTAGCTGTGGTGCTTGGGCTTCGCATCGCAATAAGTTCTCTTGTTGCAGAGCATGGGGGTCAGGCACACCGGCTCAGTAGTTTTGGCTCCTGGACTCTGGAGCACAGACTCAATGGTTGTGACCCATGGGCTTGGTTGCTCTGCTGCATATGGGGTCTTCCCAGATTAGGGACTGAGCCTGCGTCTCCTGCTTTGGCAGGAGGATTGATTACCACTGAGCCACCAGGGAAGCCCTGTATCGTATTTTAGATTTTACATATGAGTGGTATCATGTAATATTTGTTTTTCTCTTTCTTACTTCATTTAGGATGATAACCTCTGCTTGCATTCATGTTGCTGCCAGTAGCATTATTTCATTCTTTTTTTGTGGCTGAGTAATATTCCACTGTATGTGTATGTATGTGTTATATATATGTGTGTATGTGAATATATATATGTATATATATATATACATTTATATATAAAACATCTTTATCCATTCACCTGTCGATTGTCATTTAGGCTGCTTTCATGACTTGGCTATTGTAAATACTGCTGCTCTGAACATTGGAGTATATGTATCTTTGCAAACTGGAGTAAAACTCCTATGTGTCAACACCTTCATATTCCTGAAGGAAGACGACTTACAATCTAGAATCTTTGCTAAAGCAAGATTTGATGAAGCCTAAAGGTAACCTGAAGTCATTTTCAGATGTATAAGCGCTCAAATTCTTCACATGCATTCTTTCTTAGAAAGCACTTGTGTGCTAGAAGGAATTATCTGAGAACAAGGAAGGCATGGACCATGGGAAAAGGGGGAACTCAAGAGACAAAAAGCGGCTTAAGTGGTTCCCAAGGAAATGGCAAACAGAAGTCTCAGGATGTGAACTGGACAGCTTTCTTGACCTGAGTAAGAATATAGAATGCTCCAGAAATGAGGTCTCTGTTTATTTATTTATATATATATTTTCTGACCAAGCCATGTGGCATGCAGGGTCTTAGTTCCCCATCCAGGGATTGAACCTGTGCCCCCCTGCATTGGGAGTGCAGAGATTTAGCCAGTGCACCACTCGCGATGTTCCAAGGTCTCCAGGTTAAATGCTGCTACTACTACTACTACTGCTTCTAGTTGATAGGCAGTAGCTTATCATCTGAAAAATGAATTTAAGAAAGCTGAGGAAATATTGGGATAAACAATCAGGTTCCTATATCAAAAGTTAAGCATTTAAAAAACGTTTATTTACTTATTTATTTATTTGAAGTATCATTGATGTACAGCATTATATAAGTTACAGGTGTCTAATATCAGAGATCAGATCAGATCAGTCGCTCAGTCGTGTCCGACTCTCTGCGACCCCATGAACTGCAGCACGCCAGGCCTCCCTATCCATCACCAGCTCTCGGAGGTCACCCAGACTCACATTCATCGAGTCAGTGATCCCATCCAGCCATCTCATCCTCTGTCGTCCCCTTCTCCTCCTGCCCTCAATCCCTCCCAGCATCAGAGTCTTCTCCAATGAGTCAACTCTTCGCATGAGGTGGCCAAAATACTGGAGTTTCAGCTTGAGCATCATTCCTTCCAAAGAAATCCCAGGGCTGATCTCCTTCAGAATGGACCGGTTGGATCTCCTTGCAGTCCAAGGGACTCTCAAGAGTCTTCTCCAACACCACAGTTCAAAAGCATCAGTTCTTCGGCGCTCAGCCTTCTTCACAGTCCAGCTCTCACATCCATACATGACCACAGGAAAGACCATAGCCTTGACTAGGCGAACCTTTGTTGGCAAAGTGATGTCTCTGCTTTCGAATATGCTATCTAGGTTGGCCATAACCTTCCTTCCAAGGAGTAAGTGTCTTTTAATTTCATGGCTGCAGTCACCATCTGTAGTGATTTTGGAGCCCAGAAAAATAAAGTCTGACACTGTTTCCACTGTTTCTCCATCTATTTCCCATGTAGTGATGGGACCAGATGCCATGATCTTCGTTTTCTGAATGTTGAGCTTTAAGCCAACCTTTTCACTCTCCACTTTCACTTTCATCAAGAGGCTTTTTAGTTCCTCTTCACCTTCTGCCATAAGGGTGGTATCATCTGCATATCTGAGGTTATTGATATTTCTCCCGGCAATCTTGATTCCAGCTTGTGTTTCCTCCAGTCCAGCATTTCTCATGATGTACTCTGCATATAAGTTAAATAAAGAGGGTGACAATATACAGCCTTGACGTACTCCTTTTCCTATTTGGAACCAGTCTGTTGTTCCATGACCAGTTCTAACTGTTGCTTCCTGACCTGCATACAGATTTCTCAAGAGGCAGATCAGGTGGTCTGGTATTCCCATCTCTCTCAGAATTTTCCACAGTTTATTGTGATCTACACAGTCAAAGGCTTTGGCATAGTCAATAAAGCAGAAATAGATGTTTTTCTGGACCTCTCTTGCTTTTTCCATGATCCAGCGGATGTTGGCTATTTGATCTCTGGTTCCTCTGCCTTTTCTAAATCCAGCTTGAACATCAGGAAGTTCACGGTTCACATATTGCTGAAGCCTGGCTTGGAGAATTTTGAGCATTACTTTACTAGCGTGTGAGATGAGTGCAATTGTGCGGTAGTTTGAGCACTCCTTGGCATTGCCTTTCTTTGGGATTGGGATGAAAACTGACCTTTTCCAATCTTGTGGCCACTGCTGAGTTTTCCAAATTTGCTGGCATATTGAGTGTAGCACTTTCACAGCGTCATCTTTCAGGATTTGGAACAGCTCCACTGGAATTCCGTCACCTCCACTAGCTTTGTTCCTAGTGATGCTTTCTAAGGCCCACTTGACTTCACATTCCAGGATGTCTGGCTCTAGGTCAGTGATCACACCATCATGATTATCTGGGTCGTGAAGCTCTTTTTTGTACAGTTCTTCTGTGTATTCTTGCCACCTCTTCTTAATATCTTCTGCTTCCGTTAGGTCCACACCATTTCTGTCCTTTATCGAGCCCATCTTTGCATGAAATGTTCCTTTGGTATCTCTGATTTTCTTGAATAGATCCTTAGTCTTTCCCATTCTGTTGTTTTCCTCTATTTCTTTGCATTGATCGCTGAAGAAGGCTTTCTTATCTCTTCTTGCTATTCTTTGGAACTCTGCATTCAGATATTTATATCTTTCCTTTTCTCCTTTGCTTTTCGCTTCTCTTCTTCTCGCAGCTATTTGCAAGGCCTCCCCAGACAGCCATTTTGCTTTTTTGCATTTCTTTTCCATGGGGATGGTCTTGATCCCTGTCTCCTGTACAATGTCACGAACCTCATTCCATAGTTCATCAGGCACTCTATCTATCAGATCTAGGCCCTTAAATCTATTTCTTACTTCCACTGTATAATCATAAGGGATTTGATTTAGGTCATACCTGAATGGTCTAGTAGTTTTCCCTACTTTCTTCAATTTCAGTCTGAATTTGGCAATAAGGAGTTCATGGTCTGAGCCACAGTCAGCTCCTGGTCTTGTTTTTGCTGATTGGATAGAGCTTCTCCATCTTTGGCTGCAAAGAATATAATCGATCTGATTTCGGTGTTGACCATCTGGTGATGTCCATGTATAGAGTCTTCTCTTGTGTTGTTGGAAGAGGGTATTTGCTATGACCAGTGCATTTTCTTGGCAAAACTCTGTTAGTCTTTGCCCTGCTTCATTCCGTGTTCCAAGGCCAAATTTGCCTGTTACTCCAGGTGTTTCTTGACTTCCTACTTTTGCATTCCAGTCCCCTATAATGAAAAGGACATCTTTTTTGGGTGTTAGTTCTAAAAGGTCTTGGAGGTCTTCATAGAACCGTTCAACTTCAGTTTCTTCAGCGTTACTGGTTGGGGCATAGACTTGGATTACTGTGACATTGAATGGTTTGCCTTGGAAACGAACAGAGATCATTCTGTCGTTTTTGAGATTGCATCCAAGTACTGCATTTCGGACTCTTTTGTTGACCATGATGGCCACACCGTTTCTTCTGAGGGATTCCTGCCCACAGTAGTAGATATAATGGTCCTCTGAGTTAAATTCACCCATTCCAGTCCATTTTAGTTCGCTAATTCCTAGAATGTCAACATTTACTCTTGCCATCTCTTGTTTGACCACTTCCAATTTGCCTTGATTCATGGACCTGACATTCCACGTTCCTATGCAATATTGTTCTTTACAGCATCGGACTTTACTTCTATCACCAGACACATCTACAGCTGGGTATTCTTTCTGCTTTGGTTCCATCCCTTCATTCTTTCTGGAGTTATTTCTCCACTGATCTCCAGTAGCATATTGGGCCCTTACTGACCTGGGGAGTTTCTCTTTCAGTATCCTATCATTTTGTCTTTTCATACTGTTCATAGTGACTCATAATTTTAAAGGTTACACTCCATTTATAGTTATTATAAAATATTGGCTATATTCCCTGTGTTGTGCAATATATCCCAGTAGCTTATTTTATACATAATACTGTGTTATAGTCACTAGTTTGTTGTATCTTTTAGATTCCATATAGAAGTGATATCCTACAGTATTTGTCTTTCTCTGTGTGACTTATTTCACTTAGCATAACGCCCTCCAGGGCCTCCCTGGTAGCTCAGTCGGGAAAGAATCCCCATGTAATGCAGGAGACCTGGGTTTGATCCCTGGGTCAGAAAGATCCCCTGGAGAAGTAAATGGCAAACCACTCCAGTATCCTTGCCTGGAAAATCTCATGGACAGAGGAGCCTGGTGGGAATCCATGGCATCCCAAAGAGGTGGGCACAACTGAGCGGCTAACACTTTCAGTGCCCTCCAAGTCCACGTTGTTGCAGATGGCCAAGTTTCATGCTTTCTATGGCTGAATAATATTCTATGGTATGTATATACCATAGCTTCTTTATTTATTCATCTGTTGATGGCACATATTGTTTCCATATCTTGGCATTGTAAATAATTCTACTATGAACTAAGCATTTAAAAATTTTTTTATTTATTTATTCTTGGCTATGCTGGGCCCTCATTTCTGGGCACAGGCCCTCTCAAGTTGTGGTGAGTGAAGTCTACTCTTCCTGATGGTGAGCGGGTTTCTCGTGGCGGTGGCTTCTTTGTTGTAGAACACAGGCTCTAGAGCCCGGGCTCAGCAGTTGTGGCAAACGGGCTTAGCTGCCCCTCAGAGTGGGGCATCTTCCTGGGTCAGGGATCAGACCTATGTCCCCTGCATTGGCAGGTGGGTTCCTAACCACTGGACCACCAGAGAAGCCTCTAAGCATTTTTTTGAAGGCAGTTATTAACCCAAGAAGGCCAAGATCATATGTGAAAGGAAATAAATCACAATAAAATTTTCTGGTTAGCAGCCAACAGTGTTTATATAGCTCCAACAATGCAAACACTGTCCTGATTTAATACAAAATTGAAATAAAAGATTAATAATATTGGGGAAGGGGAGAAGGGCAGAGGGAGTGTGAGATGGATGTGAGTTTAACCCTTCTTGCTCACAACAGGAAGTTCATATCTAAGATGGAAAATCCAGAAAGCATATGCTTTAAAATATGAAAGTACATCCAGAAAAAGCAGCTAAAAATGTTGAAATAGGTTCCTATGGGGGTAGTGTAGCTGAACAGTGGGGGAAGAACATGCCGGCAGCTAATGTATTTATTATAAGCCTTTAGTCACTTAAAAAAAAAAAAAAAACAGAATGTATGTAGTACTGTGAAAAGATTCCTTTTTTTAAAAAATCATGAAATAATGTAAAGAATTTACATGTTTTTAAAGAAGCTTAATGAGATGCACTCTCAGAAGTCTGGCAAGCCAAGCTACACAGAAGGACCGCATTTCCTGAGGCTGTCCTAGAAGAGTGTTTTCACTGGACAATTAAGCAGATGAAAAGTCTTGCTTGTTTTTGCTTCCGATGTATTTTACATAAATACACACACAAGATACAACCTTACAGATAAAGTTAAAGACAAATGTGCCCCTGATTTCAGTATCTAAGCTTCCTCCCGCAAAGCAATTAGGATTATAAATTTAAAGTCATTGTTTCTGGTCTGTGCTGTGCTATGCTCAGTCGCTACAGTCGTGTCTGACCCTATGGACCATAGCCTTCCAGGCTCCTCTGTCCATGGAATTCTCCACGCAAGAATATTGGAGTGAGTTGCCATGCCCTCCTCCAGGGGATCTTCCCAACCTAGGGATTGAACCCACCATCTCTTATGTCTCCTGCATTGGCAGGCAGGTTCTTTACCACTAGTACCACTTATGCTTTTTAAAAAATGTTTTACTACACATCCAAACACACTCACACACATATCTGCCAAAACGTATTCATTTACTTTTTGAAATTTTCCCATACACGCTACTATAATGCATGCATATGTAGAGACCCATCTGGTTTAGGTATGGAGCTCAGCTCAGTTCAGTTCAGTCACTCAGTCATGTCCAACTCTATGTGACCCCACGCACTGCAGCACGCCAGGCCTCCCTGTCCATCACCGACTCCTGGAACTTGCTTAAACCCATGTCCATCGAGTCAGTGATGCCATCCAACTATCTCATCCTCTTTTGTCCCCTTCTCCTCCCACCTTCAATCTTTCCCAGCATCAGGTCTTTTCCAGTGAATCATCAGGTGGCCAAAGTATTAGAGTTTCAGCTTCAACATCAGTCCTTCCAATGAAAGGTATGGAGCCATTTTTTCCCATCATACGACTACACCAGAATTTCTTTTCCTTCCATCCTTTTTCACTTTTACAAACAATATGGCAGTGCATCTCCTTATACAGGCTTCCTGCTATATACGGTCATAAGTTTCTCCACGGCATCATCTTGAGCAGAATGGTTGGGTTATAGGGTCTCCAGCACATCCTTTGCTTTGCCAGCTCACTGGGTCAGCACTGTTTTCAAACACACTTAAAGAGCTACAGATTCAGGCTTCTGCGGTGACTGGCTTGTACAGACAGGGCCCCAGATGGGGGTTGGAGGCCACGGTCTAAACTACCATCTGTGTCACAGTCACAACACTGCTAGAGTCCCTGTCCTCAGAGATGCCACTTTAGGGCCAGAGCAGACATGTGTTCATTCACATTCTTTCCCACAAGCTGGTATCTGGCATCAAAACAGTGACTGCGGTTCTTTTCCCTTTTACACATTTGAGGGGAGAGTGCTACTTAGCATTCTACTGAGAAGATGGAGCAAGGCTGAACATGTAATCGAGACAAGGAATGGGTAAGATGTGGATGGAGACAGTCTTCTCTTTATAACATTAAATCAAAATTTATTGAGAATATGTCAAACATGGAACTAGACTATGAAGTGGAAAATACCATAAGAAAGGGACAGTTCCCTTCTGGCTGGATATGGGACATGTGATTTGGGGAACATGCTTCATCTACAACCCAAAGAAACAGCCCCTGGACTTGGGTAACCAGGTCCGTTCTAAACCATGGTATTAACATACCTCACCTCTCATTATTGAACACTGTCTCAGCTGGTTGGATGAGGGATGGTCACCTGACTCAAGGAAACTACTCAATACGTATGATTCACACTCTTCATCAAGAAGATGGGTGGCACCAATCATATTTGCTTAGGATGCTCTGGATGGCAAGTGGTAGAATCCATCCTCAAAGTGGCTTCAATAGTAAAGGTTTTCTTGTGACAGGCAGTTCTGTGGAAGAGCAGGTTATAGGTGTGGTTCAGGTTCAGTGTTGCTGCTGCTGCTGCTAATTCGCTTCAGTTGTGTCTGACTCTGTGAGACCCCATAGACGGAAGCTCACCAGGCTCCCTCATCCTTGGGATTCTCCAGGCAAGAATACTGGAGTGAGTTGCCATTTCCTTCTCCAATACATGAAGGTGAAAAGTGAAAGTGAAGTCGCTCAGTCGTGTCCAACTCTTAGCCACCCCAGGGACTGGAGCCTACCAGGCTCCTCTGCCCATGGGATTTTCCAGGCAAGAGTACTGGAGTGGGGTGCCATTGCCTTCTCCGATGTAATAACTGCTGCTGCTGCTGCTGCTGCTAAATCGCTTCAGTTGTGTCTGACTCTGTGTGACCCCATGGACCACAGCCCACCAGGCTCCCCCGTCCCCTGGGATTCTCCAGGCACAAACACTGGAGTGGGTTGCCATTTCCTCCTCCAATGCATGAAAATGAAAAGTGAAAGTGAAGTCGCGCAGTTGTGTCTGACTCTTAGCAACCCCATGGACTGCAGCCTCCTGCATCCATGGGATTTTCCAGGCAAGAGTACTGGAGTGGGGTGCCATTGCCTTACTGGACATGGGACAACAGACTGGTCCCAAATAGGAAAAGGAGTACGTCAAGGCTGTATATTGTCACCCTCTTTATTTAACTTATATGCAGAGTACATCATGAGAAATGCTGGACTAGAAGAAACACAAGTTGGAATCAAGATTGCTGGGAGAAATATCAAATAACCTTAGATATGCAGATGACACCACCCTTATGGCAGAAGGTGAAGAGGAACTAAAAAGCCTCTTGATGAAAGTGAAAGTGGAGAGTGCAAAAGTTGGCTTGAAGCTCAACATTCAGAAAACGAAGATCATGGCATCTGGTCCCATCACTTCATGGGAAATAGATGGGGAAACAGTGTCAGACTTTATTTTTCTGGGCTCCAAAATCACTACAGATGGTGACTGCAGCCATGAAATTAAAAGACACTTACTCCTTGGAAGGAAAGTTATGACCAACCTAGATAGCATATTCAAAAGCAGAGACATCACTTTGCCAACAAAGGTTCGCCTAGTCAAGGCTATGGTCTTTCCTGTGGTCATGTATGGATGTGAGAGCTGGACTGTGAAGAAGGCTGAGTGCCGAAGAATTGATGTTTTTGAACTGTGGTGTTGGAGAAGACTCTTGAGAGTCCCTTGGACTGCAAGGAGATCCAACCAGTCCATTCTGAAGGAGATCAGCCCTGGGATTTCTTTGGAAGGAATGATGCTAAAGCTGAAACTCCAGTACTTTGGCCACCTCATGCGAAGAGTTGACTTATTGGAGAAGACTCTGATGCTGGGAGGGATTGAGGGCAAGAGGAGAAGGGGACAACAGAGGATGAGATGGCTGGATGGCATCACTGACTCGATGGACGTGAGTCTCAGTGACCTCCGGGAGTTGGTGATGGACAGGGAGGCCTGGCGTGCTACAGTTCGTGGGGTCGCAAAGAGTCGGACACGACTGAGCGACTGATCTGATCTGATGTAATAACTAACTATACCTAATTTATACCAGTGGCAATTGTCTCCTGAATCTGGGTATCAGTTAGCTTCCTGCAAGTTATATGAGCTCCATTAGGGAGCAGGAATAGAGAAACGATACTGAGGAGAAAAGTGACAGTGCCCACTTGTGTAATAACCACGTTTTAGAATCGTTGCCAATTGATAAGAACCAAGTACCTGGGCTTGGTTCACTCCATAGCCCTTAGTTTCCTTCTCTTCACCCTTAAATCCAGCTGCCACAGTCAGTAATCAAGGGAAAAGACAAGCAAATGGAAATATAGATTTTATATTCATTTGTGTTTCTGTTTACCCAGAGGGTCTCTGCCAGCATCCTTCTTAGGCATGAAGGAGAAATGGCTTTTCTTTGCATTCTGAGGTTGCTCTTTCGCCAATCTAATTTTGTCTGCATGTGCAGTAAGACCCATCTTGATGATGAGTGAGGGCAGACAGATGTTTCAACCTCACTGAGTTTATATCATCTCCGCAACAGATGGGGACAGCTGAGCACATTGCGTGCCAATGACCACAGCATCCCAAACTCCAATGGGTCACTCACTGCACTTCCAACTGTCATAACCGCCCACTTGCTTCCTGCAGAGACACTTGCAGGGAACCTACAGGTCATTCAAAGGGCCTACAGAACCCTAGTTTCTCTAGCTAAGAAATGGGGATGATGGCCCCTCCTAGCAGTTTGTGGGGGTTAGGGGATGATTCACGTAGCAGAATGATGTACACCGCATGGAATACTGTCACATAAATGTCTTCAGATCTGGACATTGCCTCTGGTGGTGGTATAGGAAGATGAAAGAATCAAGATATCCATTCAGAGTCATCCAATCTGAAAACATGTGATCGTATCAGTAACCATGAACAGTTCGACAGTGGCTGTGGTTCCCTGCTGGCGCGTGCAGCCTGGATGAGACAGGCGGTGGCTTCAGTGCCGTTACCAGGACTTGGCTCCAAGGCCACCCTATGATCTCTCACTAAATTAAGTACCTCACAGGTGAATGGATGTCATAAGACCATTAGGATGACTTTCACTCCACTGGAAGCGATTCTCTAAGTAAATTATTCACCAACCTCAGTATTTTTCCGGTGAGTAGTAAAAATCATCTTGAAATATACCTCACAATCAATCCTCACACACCATGGGCCACGATAGCCAACCCATTTCGTTTGGATCTTTAATTTAAACACATACAAATTTACAAAGCCCACAAGAAGCCCCAGAGCTTGAACACAGCTCAGCTGGACAGGATGAAACCATTTGAACTAATAGGCCAGCAGGCTGTCTCACCTTTGATAAAGGTGGTTTGCAGAATTTTCCAATTAACACTCACGCCTCCGCCAACACCCACACTGTTCTCTGCACCTGCGAGGGGCCTCATAGGCTATAAATTGAACCCAAATCATAAGGAAGTGCAGTGGCTGGGGCTCTGAGAAAAATGCTATGATTAGTCTCCTCTGGGCCTTTTCAGGTTGCTGTAATGGTTTTGGACCTCAAATACCAGCGACTGTCTTTCCTGAAGCAGCGCAATTACAGGTAATTGCTTTTGGGAAGAGCCAAATAGCAGATGACTTCTCCTCTGACCGGATCTGTTTTAATTCTCAATAAACAGAATAATCACGTCCTTTGCTCTGCTCTCCAGGTCATTAGGGAGGCTCGGGCTGTGACCATCCCTGGGCACAAAACCTGCAACCAAATGCAAAGCGGTAAACAGCGTCCAATGGATAATTATCCTCTGTTATTGTTCGGCTGCAGAGAAAATGGCCCGTATCTATCTGGATTCTGCTTTTGGCACCCAGAACCACGTTGGAGGGGAAATGCACAGTGTGGAGACAGCCAAAGGGGGCTTGGGCCACCAGAGGAAGGAGACATTTTCTCTAAATGCCCTGTCCTTTCCTCTTCCGTGATACCGAGGACAATGCCATCCATTGGGGTGGGGGGAGAGGGAGGGACTCAACGTTCCTATGAAAAGATAATAAGGCAGAGTCAGGACTCAGCTGGTGCAAGAATCTATCCCAATGCACGAGGAGCATCCTCATGGTGGCTTGCCAGGTCTGTTCCTTCTCTGGTAATTCTCCTTCACCTAAGCCCTGCCCCTGTCTTAGTGGGTGACCCGGCTTCCATCTGGACCTCTCCCTCCAGACACCATCTCCCTAGATCTCTGCTGCAGCTCCTGCCCTGACACCCACTCTGCTTCTGGACTGGGGAAAGCGAAGAAAGAACTCAGGTTAGGTAGTAGACTAGAAGCCTGGTAGAGTACCAGGTGATTTCAGTGCTTTCCTGATCAGTCTTCATAATAACCCTGTGAAGAAGATACTCCTCTTGTCCTTGCTGTATATGAGACAGCTGAGGCCCAGAGGACATGCAGTAAGAAGCAAGCTTTAACCCTGGGTCTATGTGGCCCAGCCCCCACGTCTGCACATCTTCCCCTTAGTTGCTCATGCAAATCTCAGATAGACTGGGCTTAGGTTTCTTCTCCCAAACCCTGCCCTTCCCTGGTCCAACTCTCCTGACATAACTCCAGTCCTTCCACTCTGGTCTGATTATGTCCTGAGGCTCTGGCCACCCAGGCCTAATCCATAGCTGGGAGCTGACCTCAGATCTCCCTTTTAAGTCAGGAAGGAGTTGAGAGAGAGAGAAAGAGACACGCATGCACGCATGTGTGCACACAACTGGAACGGGCAGATCTGATCCCAGGAGCTGGCTGGCAGGTGATCCCAGAATCTAACCGGGGCCAGGTGTTCTGACCCCAGGGCAGAGCTGGGCACTTCCTGCAACATAACCTTTTAGGCAGAGAATGCTGAGAGAGCTCTGGCTTTGCTTCAAGAAGTCAATGGAAAAAGAGAACAGGGTGATCTGAAGGGTTGTCCACCAATCTCTACCAGCCTGGGGGTGGGGAGAGATGAGCACAGCGGGGATAGAGTGACTGGGAAGATAGGGTGAGGAGGTTGATGGGGTGAGCCCCAGAATAGAGGCCCGTGTGTCTTTGGGCTCATGCCAGGAGACTCTGGGGCTTAGCTGGGGGAGTAAGGAGTTGAATAGTGTCCCCCTAAACTCTCATCCTGAAATAGGAAATGGCAACCCACTCCAGTATCCTAGCCTAGAAAATACTATGGACAGAGGAGCCTGGCAGGCGACAGTCCATGGGGTCACAAAGAGTTGGACACGACTGAGCAACTGAGCAAGCTCATATCCACCTCAATCCTGGGTCCTCAGAACGTGACCTTATTTAGAAATAGGCTCCTGGCAGATGTAAATAGTTAAGGACCTCAAGATGAAATCCTCTTGATTAGGGGGGTGGGGGAGGAACCCTAAACTGATACCTGGTGTCTTTATCAGATGGTGACAGAGCTGAACATGATGTGAAAGTGAAGACAGACGTTGGAGTAAGGTTTCCACAAGCCAGGGAGCACCAGGGCCCACCAGGAGCTGGACAAGGCAAGGAAGGATTCTCCCCAAGAGCCCTTGGAGAGATGGTGGCCCTGCTGACACCTTGACTTTGATCTTCTGGCCTTCAAAGCCACAAGAGAATAAATACTGTGGTTCTGAGCCACAGAGGTACAGGCAGCACCAACACGCGTGGAACCAACGTGAGAGGTGAAACCTCTGTTCCTGCTCACCAGACGCAGCCTCCTCCAGCAGATCTATCCCTTTTTTTGCTTGCTTTCATCTCCCTTATTTCTAAACTTCTTCTCTAAGAGGAGATAAGAACAACATTTAAGAGAGCGGGCGCCCCATTGCTCTTAAATTTTTGTCATTGTTCTTCCTGTGCAGGCCTTGTGGACCTTGACTCTCCTTCCTGCCTGGCTTCACCTTTGCCCACTCCTCCAGGTCCAGGCCGGGGAAGGCAATGGCACCCCACCCCAGTACTTTTGCTTGGAAAATCCCATGGACGGAGGATCCTGGTAGGCTCCAGTCCATGGGATCGCTAAGAGTCGGACACGACTGAGCGACTTCACTTTCACTTTTCACTTTCATGCATTGGAGAAGGAAATGGCAACCCACTCCAGTGTTCTTGCCTGGAGAATCCCAGGGACAGGGGAGCCTGGTGAGCTTCCGTGTACGGGGTCGCACAGAGTCGGACATGACTGAAGCGACTTAGCAGCAGCCAGGTCCAGGCAGGACCATCTTAGGATCCTCTGTTGCAGCCACAAGACCTCAAAACCCACTCCCACCCAGATGAACCCAGTCCAGCCAAGGATTTAGGTCTCCTCCTTCTGGGATGGGAACCAGATCAACAAGGTAGTCATGTGAGAAGATGGCCTTGACCCAGCTTTGTTCAGGAGACTGACTACCCAGCCTTGTGAGGAAGTTCAAGGGCTCCCAGCATGTCAACCACTCGGAGGGAGAGTGGTGGTCCTTCAGTCAAGGACAGGCACACCCACACAGCCTCCTGATTGCCTGATCCTTATCTGACAGCCAAGAGAAGGAGGTGAGCATCATATCAGACACTGTGGCCCTTTGACAGCTGCTGAGAATTTTACTTGTCCACACATCTACACAGTAGACTGTCTCTCCATCTCAGTCTACTCACCTGACCAATGGGGCTGCACCACCCCTGACCTCTGCTGTCTGGAAGCCTGAGAGAGCCAGTGACAGGACAAATGGCCAGAAAGGACACAGTAAAACCAAGGGACTGGGCTTCCCTGGTGGCTTAGCGGTAAAGAACCTGCCTGCCAGTGCAGGAGACATGGGTTCGATCCCTGATCCGGGAAGATCCCACATGCCGTGAAGCAACTAAGCCACAACTATTGAGCCTGTGCTCTAGAGCCCAGGAGCCACAACTCCTGAGCCCGTGTACTGCAACTCCTGAAGCCTGCATGCCTTAGAGCCGTGTTACCCGACAAGAGAAGCCACACCGCAATGAGCAGCCCACGCACCACAACTAGAGAGCAGCCCCTGCTCCCTGCAGCTAAAGAGAAGCCCATGCCGCAGTGAGGACCCAGCACCATCGTAAAATAAATACATAAAAGCCAAAGGGCTGATCAACTCCCTGCAAATGCACAAAACGATCAAGTCCGCCAGCATCCTTCCTCTTAGAATCCAGGCCCTAGCAAGCTGGTTAGGCTCCCTCTTTATTTTCTAAGTGATGTCTGGCACTTTGGGGACAGGGACTTTGCATTTCACAGTTAGTCAACCCCTGATCAGAAGCATAATCCTCCGTCGTTTTTTATCAAGGACGAGCTGTCAAAGTAATTTAGAGCTCAGGCATGAGAAGCACATTGGTGGCGGTCGGGGGTGGGGGGGGTGGGGTGGTCGCCAGACCACGTGGTGGGGAAGCTGCAGGCAGGCAGCTGGTGATGGATGAAGGGGTGGGAGATGGGCTGGGGGAAGCCATTCATCTTCACGCACGAGGTGCACCCACGGTGCGGGAGGGGGTTGTAGTGGATCCGGAGCTCGCTTGGGATGAAGCCAGGAGTGAAGGATTGGTTTCTATCTACCTAGACAGTAGCAGGTGACATCTTCTGCCTTAGGGAGAGGGAGAAAGCTTGACCTTTGTGTGGGTGTGTGTTTTGTCTTACCCGTCAAAGACTATGATCTCCCTGGGGGAAGCTTCTTCGCTCAGTCGTATCCGACTCTCTTCAACCCTAGGGACTGTAGCCCACCAGGCTCCTCTGTCCATGGGGATTCTCCAGGCAAGAATACTGGAGTGGGTAGCAATGCCCTCATCCAAGGGATCTTCCCAACCCAGGGATCGAACCCAGCTTTCCCACATTGCAGGCAGATTCTCTACTATCTGAGCCACCAGGAGAACCCAAGAATACTGGACTGGGTAGCCTATCCCTTCTCCAGGGGATCTTCCCAACCCAGGAATCAAACCGGTGTCTCCTGCATTGCAGGCAGATTCTTTACCAGCTGAGCTACCAGGAAAGGAAGAAGCAGAGGTGAGAACAAGTCCATGGTTATGTAACTGGCAGGCTTTCTTGTCTCCAGAGCATCCTGGATGCTGAGGCAAAGCTTGAGGGGGTAGATATTGGGGGGCAGGGGGCTGCTATCCCACCTCAGCATGGCAGTTCCACGTGTCCTCTCTCATGCCCTAAACTTTTGTGGAATATTTGGCTTCACAAAGGGATCCTGCTGTTTTGTATTTTTCCAGGGCACGATGGCACTCCCATGAGATGTTGGTGTTCCTGACTCAGACCAATTTGTTCTTCTGAAATCTGATCATGGAGAGTTTTTCAACAATTAAAAATAAAAGACATGAATATGATTTCCTCAATTATAAGATTTCCTCTCCTGCCCCCACAAACAAACATTGGAGCCTGTGGCTTCCTGTCAAAACCAGAATCTTGAAAACATAATGACCGATTTATCAGGCAATTGTATATTTATTATATTCACTTTGGCTTAACCTATCAATATTTCACCACGTTCTGCAAAGAGAAACCATCATTTCTAGCTGCTCTGCTGCCTGAACACTAAGAAAAGTTGTTTCTTGTTGCATCTGAAAAGCTAGGTCTAAAGTGTACCAGTATGAAAAGGCTCCCCCAGAGGCGCTGGGCTAAGGAGAAGAGCGGGGCTCTGGACATCCAGGGCAGCCATAAGCTTGGCAGCTTTGCCAACATTCTTGCATTTTCTGCATATTCTTTTGTTTTTAAAATCTGGGCTCCAGGATCAAACTTTTGATCCTGGACTCTTCTACACTTTTTTTTTTTTTTAATATTTATTTATTTGCTTATTTTTGGCTGCACTGGATCTTCGTGGCTGCACACGGGCTCTTTCTCTAGTTGAGGAGATGAGGGCTGCTCTTCATTGCGGTGTGCGGGCTTCTCATTGTACTGGTTCTCTTGTTGCGGAGCACAGGCCCTTGGGTGTGTGAGCTTCAGTAGCTGCAGCACACAGGCTCAGTACTTGTGGCACGCGGGCTTACCTGCTCTGCAGCGTGTGGGATCTCCCCAGACCAGGGATGGACCCATGTTCCCTGCATTGGCAGGCGGATTCTCAACCACTGGACCACCAGAGATGTCCATTTGCTGCATATTCTTGCATTTTGCTTCTGAGAATGCCAATCTGTATAATTTGTAGGCCACGTTGATCAAGGCCGAAGCTATTTATGGTAAACCCTTAGAAGGCTATATTTAGAAAGGGGACAGGAGGTTATTAGCAAAAACATCCTACAAACAATTAGCTAGATCTGGGGAAAGAACCAAAAGCAAAATCTAGATGCAAATGACTGAATATTCCAACACTTTTCCATCCCGATGGCTATTATGGTTTGAATTATATCTCTCTGCCCCTTGGATTCATATTTTGAAGTCCTGGCCCCCAGGACCTTGGAATGTAATCTTATTTAGAAGTAAGTTCCTTGCCAAAATACTTAGTTAAGATGCGGTCTTGTGGAGCATTTTGCCTTAATCCAATATGCTGCTGCTGCTGCTGCTAAGTCACTTCGGTCGTGTCCTACTCTGTGCGACTCCATAGATGGCAGCCCACCAGGCTCCTCTGTCCCTGGGATTCTCCAGGCAAGAATACTGGAGTGGGTTGCCATTTCCTTTTCCAATCCAATATGACTCGCATCCTTAAAAAATGGGGAGATTTGAACACTTAGACACATGTGCAGAGAGAATGCCATGTGAAAATTGGGATTATAGTGCTTTAAACCAAGGAACTGCCAGATGCTAGAAGACGCCTGGATCAGATCCTTTCCTAGCACTTTCTGAAAGATCATGGCCCTGATGACTACTCGATCTTGGACTTCCAACCTCCAGAAATGTGAACCAGTCAATTTCTCTTATTTAAGCCATTCAGTTTGTGGTTCTTTTGTTACCACAGTCTAGCAGACTCATACACTAACTATCCCATCTCTGGAGTGGATGGGGGCTCTGGGGTGATGCCCAAGTGCTTTGGCTTGCCTGTAGGGCTTCCTCCATCCCTCCATTCATTGTTAAAATGAAAGGTCCATTCCCTTAGGACCAGGAGCCCTATTTTCTGAAGTTACATGAGCTGAGAATAACCCTGGCCAGCTAGACAGATTGGAAGTTGGTTGTGATTAGAAGGCTTAGGGGTATTTCTTATTTTATTTTTTTTAATATCCCAAGCAAGGCATACTTAACTCCTAATTCTACTTCTTGATTAAACATTAAAGGTTTGCACTGGCTCAGCAGAACATGGAGTTATCTGTTAACTTGCAATCATGCTAAATTCATAAATCTAATTTGACTCTGGCATGAAGCCAAGAGCAAAGGCAAGATATTAACTTTTTCCAACTATCAGGGCTAGAAATGAAAATTATTGTGTTTTTTTTTTCAATTGATCAAGTTAACATAATTTCTAGAGGCCACACTCAGATCTCCTCCACGTGGGGAGGATAGGAAATGGGAAAAAGAAGCTCATCCCTTTTCAGCCCCTCAATTGCAAAAATTCAATCAGGAAAGATGTCACCAAAGTCATCTTGTGTGGAGTTGGCTTCTGACTTATAGAGTTCTACAGAGGTTACCTTGTATAAGCTCAGCTTTTGATGGACGAGAAAGTGAGACTCAGAAGGTTAATGCAGGTCAGAGTCATTTGCTGAGGCCCCGCTGTGTTTCAGCCCCCAACACGGCCCTAGAGGTGTCAACATGAGTGGTGTTCCCTGCCCTCAAGGATCATATGGCCTAATGGGCACAGAGGACAGTGATGCACAGAACCCCGGAGCAGTGCAGAAGAAAAACTCTGGGACCTTTAGAATGGTGACCAAGGACGATTTTCTGGAGGAGAGAAACTCAGCTGAGCCTGAAATGGTGACAAGAGCTGACCAGGTGAAGGAAGAGACAGACAGGTGTTCCAGGAAGTGAGGATCACGTGAGTGACAGCCCAAAGCTGAAACAGTTCAGTTCTCCAGCCATGCATGCAGGCCCTCATTTGTTGTTCCAAGGAGCTTGGGCATCCCTAGGAAATGTTGGGAAATCCTTGCAATGCTTTGGGGAGGACCAGGCTGGCCCGTGTTTGTGTAGAGATGGCTCTGGCTGGTGGAAAGGGGAAGGCTGGACTGGAGGGAGCTGGTTTGGGAGAGACTCGTTATCAACAGTTCAAGGGAGAGGTGATGATGATCTGGACCAGGGCAGTGATGAGGCCAAGAAACCAAGATGTGACCGGTCCTGGAAATCCACAGGATGGAGGGCAACAGAGGTGACAAGAAGGGCAGCAAGGTTCCCAGTCTGGGGTCAGATTGGGGGGTTGCAAGTGATAGAAACCCAACTGAAACCGCCTCCAGCCCTGGGCATCCTGGGACTGTTGTCTCTGGGGACTCTGGGATGTGTCTGGCTTATTCCTCCTGCTCTCCTCCACCCCACTATCTCATTTCAGAACCTATGTGGGCTGCACCCGTGTGCTCAGTTGGCAGTGGGAGGGCACCCAGCTGTGGGCAGCTCCAGGCTTACTTCATCTCAGCATAGAGACCCCAGAGGGAGGAAGGGGCCTCCCTCAGAGAGTGTCTGCACATGTGGGCATAGGAGGCCCTGGGTTTGCTGGTCCCACTGACATACCCACACCTAGACCAGTCACCGTGGCTGGAGGCAAAGGAGGGGTGCTCAGCAGAAGGAAGAGCTGACCTTCACCTTCATGGTGCCATTAACAACAAATGGAAGGAAATTGAAGCTGGCCCCTAGCTTGAGACAGCCCAGTCTGAACAGGCTGAGCCTGTGGGCAGTGGGATGCCCAGGAAATGGTTGGACGCACTGAAGTCTAAGGCTCTGGAGCCAACAACAGACAAAGCTTGGGCCCCAGAGCTCAACTGCCTAGATGCAACTGGACTCTTGGACTTACTGGCTGTGTGACCTTGAGCAGATTTCTTAACCTCTCTGTTCTTAGTTTCCTCATCTTAAAAATAGGGTTCATTCTGTCCTTTCCTTAAAGGGTTGTTGTGATAATGAAACCATATAACTCATGATAGGGGATTATCATGAAACCAGATGTAAGTAAACACTGTAGGAACACGACCAAGGATGTTCAAGAGGGTTGATCAAGGTGTCTTTGACCTCAGAAGACAGGGAAGTAGCTTGTACATGCAGAAGAGAGGGTCATAGAAGTCAGACACAATGGACTTCAGAGCCCCAGTGGAAGCTGAGACCTCTGGGGGAAGCCCTTTAAAAAAAAAAAAAAAAAATACAAAATTAGGGACCTCCCCGGGTGGTCCACTGGTTAAGAATCTGCCTTGCAATGCAGGGGACGTGGGTTCAATCCCTGGTCAGGGAACTAAGATTCCACAAGCCTCGGGGCAACTCCCGAGTCCAGAGCCAGGGCACCACGACTAGAGAGTCTGTGCACAGCAACAAAGATCCTACATGTTGGGCTTAAGACCCAACACAGCCAAATAAGTAAATAAAGATTCAAAAAAGCAAAAACAAAATTAGACAGAAAAGATACTATATATTTAGCAGGGGAAAAATGTATCCAAACAAATTAACATTTAAATAAACAAACAAGCAACCATACTTCAATTGAAAAAATAAAATAAAATAAAAAAGTTTAAACTCATGAGATAAACCAACAAGGACTGCTGCAGGGGCTGTGTGAATGCACGTTGGGGGATGAGTGGTTGATGAGGCCTGAGTGTTCTCGGAGCCTGTGGGGAAGTGATGGCTTTCCCACTCAGCCCCCAGCGGGAGATTCAATCTCAGCGCCACGTGAGCTCTCTGCTGTGACAACACTGCCCTCATCTTTCATCCAGAGGAAGGAAAATCCTCTAGACGCTTTCTCGAGGAGAGGCAGACACGGGGCTGGGGAACCAGCTTGAGGGGTGCCAGCTGTCCCTGAGATCTTCCTGGTCCCAGATGCAGGTTCGGGGCTTCCCTGATGGTGCAGTGGTTAGGCATCTGCCTTGCGATGCAGGGGACACGGGTTCGATCCCAGATTGGGGAACTAGGATCCCACATGCCTTGGAGCCGCTAAGTCAGTGGACCACACTACTGAGCCTGCATACCGCAGCTAGAGAGTCCGTGCACCACAGCGAAGATGCCGCATGCCGCAACTAAGACCCAGTGCAGCCAATTAAATAAATAAATATTAAAAAAAAAAACAAGCTCGTTTCTAGATCCCCCTTCCTGCCTCTCCCCCTTTCCTCTCTCTCATCCTTCTCTTCACGTGTCATGCTGTTCTTCCACTGGGACCTCTTTCTGCTCTCTATCTAGACCAAGTCTTCCGCCACTTGGGCGTTTTTGCATTTCCTGTTCCCTCTAACTGGAAGGCTGTTCCCTCTGCCTTCACCCAGCCGGTTCCTTCTCCAGCCTCATAGCTCATCATAAAGTGTCCTCTCAGGATGCCTTCCAGGGTCTCTGCATCTCATGTAGGTCCCTGCCCCCACCCACCATTCTTTTCCACCTAGAATCCTGCTGACTCCCCTTTTTTCTTTCTAATTTTTATTGCAGCACAGTTGCTGCAGTGGAATGTTGAGATGGTTTCTACTGTACAGCTAAGTGAGCCACGATGCATATACACACATCCCCTCGTTTTTGGATTCCCTTCCCATTTAGGTCACCAAGAAGCCTTGGCCAGAGCTCCCTGTGCTATAGAGTAGGTTCTCTTTAATTATCTATTTTATAATGCCATGTCACTTTAGTCATGTCTGACTCTTTGCGACCCTATGGGCTGTAGCCCACCAGGTTCCTCTGTCCATGGGATTCTCCAGGCAAGAATACTGGAGTGGGTTGCCGTGTCCTTCTCCAGGGGATCTTCCCGACACAGGGATTGAACCCACATCTCTTAGGTCTCCTGCTTTGGCAGGCAGGTTCGTTGCCTCTAGCGCCACCTGGGAAGCCCTATGGGTTAGCAGTACGTTGCCTTAAACACTGGGCCATCTATTTTATACACAGTATCAATAGTGTAGACATGTCAGTCCCAATTTCCCAATTCATCTCATCCTCCCCTTTTCCCCTTGGTATCCATACATTTGTTCTCTACATCTGTGTCTCTATTTCTGCTTTGTAAATAAGATCACCTGTACCCTTTTTTCTCTTCAGATTCAACATGTATGCATTAATATATGGTATTTGTTTTTCTGACTTACTTTGGTCTGCATGCAATCTCTAGGTCCACCCATGTCTCTGCAACTGGCACAGTTTTCTCCTTTTTTCTGGCTGAGTAGTGTTCCATTGTGCATGCACATCACACCTTCTTTACCCATTCCTCTGTCGATGGGCGTTTACATTGTTTCCATGCCCTGGCTATTGTAAGTGGTGCTGCAATGAGCGCTGGGGTGCACTGCCTTTTAAAAATAATCCTATTTATCTTTGGTTGTGCTGGGTTTTTGCTATGCATGGACTTTCTCTAGTCACAGCGAATGGGAGATACTCATTGTTGTGGAGCTCATGCCTCTCATTGCAGTGGCATCTCTTGTTGTGGAGCATGGGCCCTAGAGCACTCGGGCTTCAGTAGTTGCAGAACTCGGGCTCAGTAGATTCAGCTTGTGGGCTCAGGCTTAGTAGTTGTGGTGCATAGGCTTAGCTGCTCCGTGGCATGTGGGATCTTCCCAGACCAGGGGTTGAACCTGTGTCCCTGCACTGGCAGGCAGATTCCTATCTACTGCACCACCTGGGAAGTCCCTGAATGTGTCTCTCTGAATCATGGTTTTTCTCTGTGTAACTGCCCAGGAGTGGGGCTGTTGGGTCACACAGTAATTCTGTTTTTAGTTTTTTAAGCAACCTCCATACTTTTTTCCATAGTAGATGCACAAATTTACTTTCCCACCAACAGTGCAAGTTTGTTCCCCTTTCTCCACACACTTTCTAACATTTATTGTTTGTCGATTTTGTGATGATGGCCATTCTGGCTGGTGTGAGGTGACATCTCACCTCTGTTATCTGTCTGTCTGGATAGAAGACTATCTCTGTGAAGGAGGGGCCATGACCATTCACTGCCGCATACCAGGACCACAGAGCTGGGACAAAGTAAGCCCTGAAGACATCTGTGCTGGATGAATGCATGGATTCATTAACTATTAAAAGAATGAGATAATGAAGCAAAAGTCCTTGGGATGCCAGAGTCATTAACGCATTGTACTTCTTTGCCTTCCTTTACTTTGGAAAGTGGATTTGCCTGTTTGGTTTGATCACCTGTTGGGAACAAAAAGAGCCAAGAACAACTGAGAGAAATCCGGGGCAGAGACTAGGGGTTAGGGCAAGTGGGAGACCCAAACTCTCTGCATGAAGTATATTCCCTGGTCCTCCGACGTGTAGGAGATCCTCAGAGCTCATAAGGAATTGAATTGTGTGGTATTTGTTTTTGTTCTACCTTGTTTGAGATATTTCTGGACAGGCTCATCGCAGAATGCTATTCAACAGAGGTAACAGATATCTGACCCTTGAACATACATTCTTGCTAAAACATGAACACCTTAAACCCGGAGCCAGCTTGGATATAGACAAAAGGCATGGAGCTGAGGGGCTGGCCAGCTCTGCCTCGGTCTAGCTGAGAGTCTGAGCAAACCACCTGACCTCTCAGGGCCTCAGTTTCCGCATCTGTGTGTTGGAGAGATATTCATTTGTCCCAGCCATCTCCCAAGGTGGTTGAGTTGTCAGGCGGACTTCATGAACCCAAGAGCAAGCCCTGGGGTGCCTGCTGGCCCCATGTCTCCTTAGATGTGGGCACGCCTACCTCTCACCTGCTCTGTGGCACCAGCTGGGTGTAGCTGCCCATTTGAGCTAGGACAGAGGTCTCTGGGTGGGGCCAAACCTTGGGGAAACATAACCTCTGGGATAGGGCAGTCCTGATGGAAAACTGGCCTCTTTTTGCAGAGGAGAGGCAGACGGGCTTGGGAGTGTGTGGGTTATGCTTTGCTATGGACTGGGTGTCGGGAGCTATAAAGCAGCACTGACCCTCTATCTGACTTCGGGCCAATCCCCCCTTCCCCAGGGCTGTGACACACTCACCTCTACAGTGTGTGTGTGTGTGTGGGGGGGGGGGGCACCATGGTTCATGAGTTGGAGATCTGAGTCTAAACCCTTATCTATCCCAGAGAATAGAAATAAACCTAGACAAGGAAAACAGATATCCTGAAACTTGTCCATACTCCCCAGTCAAGAACCCTAGATAGGAAGGAGGGTCTTCAAGGGACCTCCAAACTCTGTATAAGCTCGTGGTTTATCAGGACAGACTCAGGTGGAGTCAACCACAGGTCCTCTACTAAACCCAAGGCAGGGATGTTCCCTGGGAATTCCAGAAGCCAGGGCGGCCTGAACATTCCCACAGCTCACTGCAGCCCACCCTGAGCCTGTATCCAAACCTGGCCTTGGAAGGACGTGCCGACAAGAGGAAGAACCCAGGTGGAAGGAAGAGGACTGATCTATTGAAAAAAGGCACTAAAATCCAAGTGGGGCTCAGACCCTTCAAAGGAAGCCAGTCCCTCCTGCGCTCTTTCCGCTACTCCGCATGGAGCCAGCAGAGGGCAGAAGAGAGCAACGCTGCTCTTTTCCCAGACTTGTCCCCGCGACACCAGTCTCGCCAAGGGCGTAGGACAGGCAGCACGAACCATCATACCCCGGTTTTCTTAAAAATTGTCAACGTATAGGTTGTTCAAAGCTGGATAAGTCACTTCATCTTTCTGAGCCTGCGTTCCTGTATCATACAGTGAAGAGCATAGTACACGCCTCACAGGAACACAAGCGTTAGATGACATAGCACCTATATTTCGTGCTTTCTGGCACACAGCAGTTACTAAAAATAGTATCCACTACTACTGCCATTGTCCACCATTTGCACAATGCTTCATTCATTTCTTCGATCATTTTCATTCATCAAACATTTATTCATTTAGTGTCCGTTAGGTAAAAAAAAAAAAACAAAAACAAAAAAACCCAAAACTGCCCTAGCTGCTAGGGCGGTGGGGGCGAGTTTCAAAGATGATTCAGATATGGTCTCCCAAGAGGAGGCGAGAAAACATTGCAAAATAGCTACAATGCGCTGTGGGAGACTGAAAGGCCATCTTATTGGAGTGTTGAGCCTTTGAAATAAATAGTTTATTGAAAACACAGATGCACAGGCCTCAGCCCAGAAACCCTTTTCTCCAAGGATGGCGTTGGCTCATTTGCATTGTTCCAAGAGCTGCCCAGGTGATTCTGCTAGAAGGCTAGGCTCAGGGAAACCACTTTGTTGGACATTGAAATATGCACAGGATTGACTCCCCTGAAGGTGAAGGCCCCCAGGGCTCCTGCTTCTTCCCAAGGAGGGTGCAGGGGTCTGGGTCGGGATTGCAGAAGCTTGGAATGAGAGGGACCCAAGGCATCATCCCCAGGGTAGACACCTTCTCCACTTCCCCAGTGGCGTGTGGCCCCCTGGAGTCTTTGCTTGGCTCTCATGTCTCTCCATCCTTAAAAAGGGGAATTACATCCAGTGATTTTCAGATGCCGTTGTCTGATGTATATGGCTTTTGTATGGACGTCACTGCCCTGTAGGGCAGCCTATTTGCAGAGCAGGAGCAGAGATGCAAATGTAGAACGGACTTGTGGGCACCAAGCGGCGGGCGGTGCGGAGGAAGCAAGAGGTGGAATTAACTAAGAGAGTAGTTTGACATATATCCACTACCGCCTGTGCAATAGATAGCTAGTGGGGAGCGGCTGCGTATCGCACGGAGCTGAGCTCGGTGCTCTGTGGAGACCTTGAGGGCTGAGATGGGGGTGGGGGTGGGAGGCAGGCTCAAGTGGGAGGGGATGTGTGTGTACACAGAGCCCAGTCACTTGTGCAGCAGGAACTAACGCAACATTGTAAAGCAGTCATGTACTCTGCGCTCAGTTGATAAGTCATGTCTGACTGCAACCCTGAAGCAGTCATGCTCCAATTTAAATAAAAATTTTTTAAAAATTTTTAAATAAATAACTTTTGTCTTTAAAAATCAGAAAAAACAAAAACAACAAACAAACTTGAAGTGTGAACTTCAAGAGAAATCTGCTCCATGCCTCCTGTTGCGCCCTGGGACCCACAGAGAGACCCTTTCCTCTGGAGGCAGACTCTGCCTCCTGTTCTGTCTCGCTCATCACCATCAGGTTTCAGTTAAAGCAAATGACTGCTCACTCTTCCCCAGGGCCCTTTAGAGCATCATTTACCATCCCGAAATTCTCTTCCTTTCTCCAATCTTCTTCCTGTTGTACCTGACTCTGAGCCACTTAAACCCTCCAGGATTTTGTCCAAATGCTGCCTCCCCTGTAAAGCGGTCCCTGCTGCTGCTGCTGCTGAGTCGCTTCAGTCGTGTCCAACTCTGTGTGACCCTATGGACAGCAGCCCACGGGGTTCCTCTGTCCCTGGGATTCTCCAGGCAAGAACACTGGAGTGGGTTGCCATTTCCTTCTCCAATGCATGAAAGTGAGAAGTGAAAGTGAAGTCGCTCAGTCGTGTCTGACTCTTAGCGACCCCATGGACTGCAGCCTACCAGGCTTCGCCGGTCCATGGGATTTTCCAGGCAAGAGCACTGGAGTGGGGTGCCATTGCCTTCTCCGAAAGTGGTCCCTGATTTCCCCCAAATCAGGCAACTTCTCTCGTTTGTATCTCCATGGAAAATGTTATGTCATTATCCTCGTCATCAATGTCGGCTAACATCTAAGAGAGGGCTCACTACGTGCTAGGCATTCTGTGTGCTTTATCTGTTTTTAAAGTCTTTATTGGCATTGTTACAGTAGATCTTCCGTTTTATGTTTGGGTTTTTAGCCACAAGGCACGAGGGATCGTAGCTGCCTGGCTAGAGATCGAACCTGTACCCTCTGCATTGGAAGGCGAAGACTTAACCACTGGACCACCAGGGGAGTCCCACATATGCTTTATTTTATCGGCTCCTTTCACTCGCCTATGCTATTGCTTCCAAAACTATTTCCATGGTGTAGGCGAAGAAACTGAGACCCAGGGTGCTTAGCTTACTTCGCCACAGAGACTCTGCGGTCTATTCCGGTAGTTTCTGCAGATATCTTGTCTTAGTGCTAGGCTGAAGACTCTACCTGGTCATCCTGAATGCTGTCACTATTTCTCATGTCCTGTTAGGAGAACCTGAAAACTTCTACTATAGATCATAGCTGTTTCTAGGAAGATAATGTTGGCAGGACCCAGTGGGTAGGTGGGGTGGAGAGTCAATGTTGTCTCTTGGGACACTTAAAAATTGCAACAAAAATTACTGAGAAGCCAAAAATCAAGGTCAACCCCACCCTAGCCCGAGGCAATGGACTCTAATTGTGTCTAGTAGTCTGAACATCTCCATCAAAGGCTCTAGGTTCAGACCTGAACCTTACACAGCATCCCAGGAAATGTTTAGGTAATGCAGTTAATTTAAGTGTAGACTTTTAGATGGAGACTTCCCTGGTGGTCCAGTGGCTCCATGCTCCCAATGCAGGGGGCCTGGGTTCAATCCCTGGTCAAAGAACTAGACCCACTCACAACAGTCTGCATGCTGCAACTTAGAAAGGATCCCGCATGCTGCAACTAAGACCCACCATAGCCATGTATAGACTCTTTCAACTCTTCTCCAACACCACAGTTTGAAAGCATTAATTCTTTGGTGCTCAGCCTTTTTTATGGTCCAACTCTGACATCTGTACATAACTACTAGAAAAACCAGAGCTGTGACTAGATGGACCTTTGTTGGCAAAGTGATGTCTCTGCTTTTTAATATGCTCTCTAGGTTGGTCATAGCTTTCCTTCAAAGGAGCAAGCATCTTTTAATTTTGTGGCTGTGGTCACCGTCCACAGTGATTTTGGAGCCCAGGAAAATAAATTCTGTCATTGTTTCCATTTTTCCCCATCTATTTGCCATGAAGGGATGGGACTGGATGCCATGATCTTAGATTTTAGAATGTTGAGTTTTAAACCAGGATTTTCACTCTCCTCTTTCACCCTCATCAAAGTGAAAATAATTTTTTTCCTTAAAAAGCCTTCATATATATTTGAAGCCTTTTTAAGAAAAATAAAAATGCTGAGGGTGGAAAAATAACAGCCACAGACAAGTGAAATCCAATTTTGAATTTGGCTGTTGTGCTCGATGGGAATGGTGGGCACCGTGTGTGTTGCAGGGAGGGGTAGGGAAGGGGAAACCTCTTTTACAAGGCCTGTGATAGAGCAAACACAAGCCCCTTCCCTTCTGTGCAGTTGCTTTTTAATCCAAGAAGTGGCTCAGATGGGACAAGCTATCTGTCCATAATTGTCCCAGTGGCAGCCAGCATTAATGGAATCTATAAAACCAGCCTTTGGAGACCAGGTATTTGAAAAATGACCACCAAATGTTTAAGCACCAGGAGGTTTATTTTTCATGGGGGCAGATCCCTAAATTCCAGATCCTTCTTTTTCACTCAGGTAAATTTTTTCTCTTGGCTTTTCAAACCCCCAAATAAATAGAGAAGAAAAAAAAGTGAAGTGAAGTGGTTCCAGTTTGCAACAGGAGTACACTTTCAGTTGATTTAAAGTGGGGACCAACATAGATAATGATCACAGAGAGACTTGAATTAGTCAATAAATAAGGTTCAAGGTCTCAAGCCTGGCTCCTCTTTCTTTAGCTTTAAGGGATGAGAGTCAGAAGAGAGATAGTTTCATTGATCAGGTTCCTGGGGAAAGCGGGAAATAGTCCATCCCGTAGTTCAGGACCCATACCAAGTCATGGTGGCACTAAGACTTAATCTGGAATATGGGCCCCAGCAGTATGGGTTGACTCATAGAGATGCACTTAAAAATTTTTTTTTATTATTTTGTATTGATATATTGACTATGCCAAAGCCTTTGACTGTGTGGATCACAACAAACTGTAGAAAATTCTTAAAGAGATGGGAATACCAGAGCACCTTACCTGCCTCCTGAGAAATCTGTATGCAGGTCAAGAAGCAACAGTTAGAACTGGACATGGAACAACAGACTGGTTCCAAATTGAGAAAGGAGTACATCAAGGCTGTATATTGTCACCCTGCTTATTTAACTTATATACAGAGCTGCTACTGCTAAGTCGCTTCAGTCGTGTCCGACTCTGTGCGACCCCATAGACGGAAGCTCACCAGGCTCCCCTGTCTCTGGGATTCTCCAGGCAAGAACACTGGAGTGGGTTGCCATTTCCTTCTCCAATGCATGAAAGCGAAAAATGAAAGTGAAGTCGCTCAGTCGTGTCCGACTCTTAGCGACCCCATGGACTGCAGCCTACCAGGCTCCTCCATCCATGGGATTTTCCAGGCCAAAGTACTGGGGTGGGGTGCCATTGCCTTCCCCATATACAGAGCACATCATGCAAAATGCTGGGCTGGATGAAGCACAGGTTGGAATCAAGATTGCCAGGAGAAATATCAATAACCTCAGATATGCAGATGACACCACCCTTATGGCAGAAAATGAAGAGAAACTAAAGAGCCTCTTGATGAAAGTGAAAGAGGAAAGCGGAAAAAGTTGGCCTAAAGCTCAACATTCAGAAAACTAAGATCATGGCATCTGGTCCCATCACATGGCACATAGATGGGGAAACAATGAGAAACTTTATTTTTGGGGGCTCCAAAATCACTGCAGATGGTGACTGCAACAATGAAATTAAAAGATGTTTACTCCTTGGAAGAAAAGCTATGACCAACGTAGACAGCATATTAAAAAACAGAGACATTACTTTTCCAACAAAGGTCTGTCTAGTCAAAGTGGTCATAGACGGATGTGAAAGTTGGACTATAAAGAAAGCTGAGAGCCAAGAATTGATGGTTTTGAACTGTGGTGTTAAAGACTCTTGAGAGTCCCTTGGACTGCAAGGAGATCCAACCTGTCCATCCTGAAAGAGATCAGTCCTGAAAATTCATTGGAAGGACTGATGCTGAAGCTGAGGCTCCAATCCTTTGGCCACCTGATGCAAAGAACTGACTCACTGGAAAAGACCCTGATGCTGGGAAAGATTGAAGGCGGGAGAAGAAGGGGATGACAGAGGATGAGGAGGTTGGATGGCATCACTGACTCAATGGACATGAGTTTGAGTAAGCTCTGGGAGTTGGTGATGGACAGGGAAGCCTGGAGTGCTACAGTCCGTGGGGTCGCAAAGAGTTCAACACGATTGAGTGACTGAACTGAAGAGCCGATTAACCATGTTGTTGATAGTTCCAGATGGACAGCAAAGGTACTCAGCCATACCTATACATGTATCCATCCTTCCCCAGATTCCCCTCCCATCCAGGTTACCGCATAACATTGCACAATTTCCCTGCTATACAGTAGGTGCTTGTTGACTATCCATTTTAAATAAAGCAGTATGTACGTGTACATTCCAGTCTCCTTACTATCCCTTCCCCATCCTGCCCCCACCTGATAACCATAAGTTCCTTCTCTAAGTCTGTGAGTGTATTTCTGTTTTGTAAATAAGTTCATTTGTATCATTTCATTGTCTGCCCATAAGGGATATTATACGATGTTTCTCTTTCTCTGACTTAGTCAATCAGTATGACAATTACCAGGTCCATCTGAGTTGCTGCAAATGGCAATACTTCATTCTTTGTAATGAGTGAATACTATTTCATTGTGCAGATGTACTGGAGAAGGCAATGGCACCCCACTCCAGTACTCTTGCCTGGAAAATCCCATGGACGGCGGAGCCTGATGGGCTGCAGTCCATCGGGTTGCTGAGTTGGACACAACTGAGTGACTTCACTTTCACTTTTCACTTTCATGCATTTGAGAAGGAAATGGCAACCCACTCCAGTGTTCTTGCCTGGAGAATCTCAGGGATGGGGGAGCCGGTGGGCTACCGTCTATGGGGTGCAGAGTCGGACACGACTGAAGCGACTTAGCAGCAGCAGCAGCAGTGCAGATATACTGCATCTTCTCTATCCATTTCTCTGTCGATGGGCATCTAAGTTGCTTCCAGGTCTTGGGTATTGTAAACAGTGCTGCAATGACATTGGGATACAATACGTATAACCTTCTGGACAATGTTTTTCTCCTGATATATGCCCAGGAATGGGATTGCAGGATCATATGGTAGTTTCATTTTTAGATTTTTTCAGGAACCACTTAAAAAAATTTTTTTTAAGTTAGAGAATAATAGCTTTACAATGTTGTGTTTCTGCTATACAACAACGTGAATCAGCTAAAAGTGTGCATATATCCCCTCTGTTTCGAGCCTCCCTCCACCCCCACCCCACCCCTCTAGGTTATCACAGAGCACCGACCTGGCTTCCCTGTGTTATACAGAAGCTTCCCACTAGCTGTCTGCTGTACACTGGGCAATGGCACCCCACTCCAGTACTCTTGCCTGGAAAATCCCATGGATGGAGGAGCCTGGTAGGCTGCAGTCCATGGGGTCGCTATAAGTCGGACACGGCTGAGCAACTTCACTTTGACTTTTCATTTTCATGCATTGGAGAAGGAAATGGCAACCCACTCCAGTGTTCTTGCCTGGAGAATCCCGGGGACGGGGGAGCCTGGTGGGCTGCCGTCTGTGGGGTCACACAGAGTCGGGCACGACTGAAGTGACTTAGCAGTAGCAGCAGCAGTACACTATTGTAGTATGTCAATGCTACTCTGTCAATTAAGGAATCACTTATTAATTGCCACCTTCCCAAGAGCTTTGGCTGCTCCCAGCTGGATATTCTCATCATCTGAGAAATTGGATCCTTGGGTTTTAATGATGTGAGGACTTACCAGATGTTCCCAAAGCAGTCCATCAAAATAACCGCCTCTCCATCCTTGGTCCTCCTCTTCCCCCTACTCCATCCCATTCTGGCTCCCAGCCACAGAGAACAGTTTTATTTCCTTCCACATTAGCACCCGACACTCACCATCCAGTGAAACGTGGTCATGGGGACGGTGCAGAGTTAATACAAAAAAAGTGCTCAGGACTGACTGTGGCGCCCTGTACACACTCAATGTTAGTCTTCATTACGATACTTAATATTTTTCTGATTTTCCCACAGGGTGATAAATGGTGTTCTGTGTGTGTGTGTGTGTGTGTGTGCTGGTAGGGAGGAGCAGCAGCAGTTAGCACATTGTGCCATGTGAGACTAAGAAAGGAGGTCAAAGAAAGCTGCAGATGTGAGCTAATATGACATGCCTTTGAAACAGGAGCATCTGAGTTTATATTCTAAAGAGCAGGGTATATCCGCAGGGTAACTGAGGAAGGAGCTGTAGATACAGACAAGAGGGGGGCCGTCCAGGCAGAATTGGCAGCTTTGTCCATAGTTTCTGAAACCTTTCCATGTCTCAAAAACAGAGATTAGCATATGTACATGACTATATTTAGAATAGATAATTGGGACCTTCCTGGCGGTCCAGTGATTAAGACTCTGGGCTTCCAATGCAGGGGGCCTGGGTTTGATCATTGGTCAAGGAACTAAGATCCCACATGCTGTGCAGCAGGTCAATAAAAGAAAAACCTTTCCTAATAAAAATTTAAAAATAAAAAATGAAATAGAATAATAAGCAAGAACCTACTGTATGTTACAGGAAACTCTGCTCAATATTCTGTAATAATCTAAATGGCAAAATAACTTGAAAAAGAATATATATATACATATATATATCACTGAAGCACTTTGTTGTACACCTGAAACTAACACAGCATTGTAAAGCAACTTTGGTGGAGGTTTAGTCATTAAGTCATGTCCGCCTCTTGTGACCCCATGGACCACAGCCGGCCAGGCTCCTCTGTCCATGGGATTCTCCAGGCAAGAACACTGGAGTGGGTTGCCATTTCCTTCTCCAGGGGATCTTCCCAACCCAGGGATTGAACCCAGGTCTCCTGCATTGCAGGCAGATTCTTTATCAACTGAGTTACAAGGGAAGACCCTTAAAGCAACTTTAGTCTGATATAAAAATAAAATAAAATAAAACCAGTATTCACTGACACTTAAGGGGGGGAAAAAGCAAGCAAGCAGAGATAAAGGAAAAAGGAATCTGAGAGATCTAGGCTCTAAGCCCAAAAAAGCTTTTTCCAGGATTGACATTTTGCAGAGAGTTTCATATTTTATCTTGAAAACCTGTTTTAAGTTTGTGCTCTATTCTGTAATAGAATCTGATACAAAACCCAAAGTGATGGAGCCCTTGCAACAGTCTCCATATTTACCAGAGGTATTTCCCTGCCATGCACCCCAGAAATCTGCCTGCCTGGTATGAGAAACGGCACTGTTAATGATGAGTGGATGGAAGATTTGAAGACAGAGAAAGGTGTGCTTAAGTTCACATTTCAGAAAGATGGATTGGTGGGTTGTAGGAAGCAAGTCAGGTGGCTGGAACACTGGTCCAGAAATAGCTGCAGTTGTTCATTGCCTGACTGAAGGAGGGGGATCTGGCATGGGCTCGACAGGGTGGTGCTCCGGGCCAGGTCCGAGGCTCCAAGAAGCCTTCCTCGCCCTTGGGAAGACTCGTTGCAGACTGTAGTTGTTTGCAACTCTCACATTTTCTTTGATTAGTTTAAAGGTTCCTGGTCTTGGAGTTTCAGCAGTCCCTGGTAATGTCACTGATTCAGGCTTAAACAGTGTCTTTGTGTTAAATGACACCTTGGCAAGCCCCAGCCAGCATAGCGGGAGGGGACAGGGTCATTCACCATTCCTGGGAGGTCTCGGGTGCAGAGCTGAATGCTGTGAGAAGCCCTTTGCTGCTGCTGCTGCTGCTAAGTCGCTTCAGTCGTGTCCGACTCTGTGTGACCCTATGGACAGCATCCCACGGGGTTCCTCTGTCCCTGGGATTCTCCAGGCAAGAACACTGGAGTGGGTTGTCATTTCCTTCTCCAATGCATGAAAGTGAAAAGTGAAAGTGAAGTCGCTCAGTCGTGTCCGACTCTTAGCGACCCTGTGGACTGCAGCCTACCAGGCTCCTCTGTCCATGGGATTTTCCAGGCAAAAGTACTGGGGTGGGGTGCCAGTGCTTTCCCCGGGGAAGCCCTTTACTCTACAGTCTATGCCAGTCATCGATGCTTTGCCATGGCTGCCAGGGTCCGCTTTGGTTAAGTTGGGCTGTGTGGTCTGTGCTGGGATGGGGTGTCCTGGTGCCCATGTCCGACCTTCCTTTGTGCACCCAGTTCTCGTGGAACTCCTCAACCCCCGACGCCCGTATCGTGGTCAGGGGAGCGCTCTCTAGGCTAGCCCACTGCCGCCTCTTCCCACCCTCTGAGCCTCTCCCCTTCTTACACTATCCACCTCCATCTTCTCTCTGAGCTTTCTTACTCTTCTCTGTGTTGTTTGTCTTCTGGGTACATGATGAAAGGGTCAGACAGAGAAAGATTTTTTTTTTTAAAAAAAAAGGAGGGAAAATTTATCTGTATCAGTTGGGACCAAAGATCAATGAACATCTTTCCCATTTATTCTAACATGTGGGCCTTTGCTCCTGTCCCCTCCCATTGTCCCAGCAAAACAGCTTCTATGCTGTAGGCGTCCTTGTTAGTACGCATTTTTCTCTGAACTGAGTGTGGGGAGTTTAATAACCCCTGGTCAGAGCTGTTCAGAAAGGTCAACAACGCAGGTAGTAAGTGATAGAGTCAGAGTTAAAACCGAAGCCGTCTGGTTCCAAAACTCATGCCCCAAACTAACCCTCCTGCCAGCTCAGTCGCTTCAGTCGTGTTCGACTCTTTGCGACCCTATGGACTTGTGGCGCAGCAGGCTCCTCTGTCCTGCAACCTGGACAATTTTACCGCCATCTCCACTGAATGAACGGATGAATGAAGAAAGAAGGAAGGAAAGAGGATGCATGAAAGGAAGGAAGAATGGAAAGACACAAAGAAAAAACATTGGCATGAGGTTGATACAGCCTTGAGGGTTTTTTTTTTTAATTTACTTTTATAACAATTTTTAAAATTTTATTGATTTTTAAAATGTTTGGCCATGCCTTGTGGCATGTGGAATCATAGCTTCCTTACTGGAGATCGAACCCCTGCCCCTTGTATTGGAAGCACAGAATCTTAACCACTGGACCACCAGGGAAGTCCCCAGCCTTGTGTTCTATCCATTTCCATTATGAGACTATTTCTGCCTCGTTCACAGTAACCAGAGAGCATCCCTTTGATGGGAGCTTGGTAGAAGTGGGCCCACACAAGCACGTTGTTTGGCAGCCAGGTTGGTAACTTTGGGGCTGAGATTTAGGAGATGTCTTATATCCTTCGTGGATCGTAGACAACATCTCACCCACTTTGTGTTGATTTCACCTCCTATTTAGGTCACAGCCAGAGTTGCCAGATTTAGCAAATGAGCCAGGATCCCCAGTTAAATCTGAATCTCAGATACACAATACATCATTTTTAGTGTGAGTATGTCTCAAATGGGGTTTCCCAGGAGCTGCTAGTGGTAAAGAACCAGCCTGCCAATGCAGGAGATGTAAGTAAGAGACGCAGGTTTGCTCCGTGGGTTGGGAAGATCCCCTGGAGGACGGCATGACAACCCACTCCAGTATCCTAGCCTAGAGAATTCCATGGACAGAGGAGCCTGGCGAGCTACAGTCCCTGGGGTCGCACAGAGTTGGGCACGACTGAAGCAGCTTAGCCACGCACATGTCACATATATTGCATGAGATATATTTGCACTAAAAGTTATTGTTTCCTATGAAATTCAGATTTAACTAGGCATCCTGTATTTTATCTGGCAATTTCACTCACAGCACACCAGCAGGGAAAGTATTCTGAAGCAGGAGATCTTCCAAAGCCCTTTGCTCCCTGCTGGAGAGAGCTCTCCACTCCAAGCCAGGGTGGAGACAAGGGTTTTCTGCTCCTTCTGTTGGACCTCCTGAACAGACACTCCAGTCCCAGGCAGGGGGTAAGAGCAGACTGTGGAGGATAAGAGGGGAAGAGATGGACTGGGACAGACAAGGAATCTTCCGGCCAGCCCTGATGACCTAGGAGATGTTGTCCAGTCATCTTTGACCTGCCAGATGAGTCCTCCAGGGGTTCTAGGAGTAAGGTGGTCCATCTGGCCTGGGAAGGCAGGAAGAAGCAGAGGGTATGAGGATGAATCACTTTTGGGGTCTCTTGGCTCTCACAGTAATTTGCCTACGGAGTAGAACCACAAGTCTAGAATATGTGAGTTTGGGTTGCATGCCAGCTACACCATTCAGTCAGTTCAGTCGCTCAGCCGTGTCCCCATAGACTCTTTGCAACTCCATGGACTGCAGCACACCAGGCTTCCAGGCTTCCCAGTCTATCACCAACTCCCGGAGCTTGCTCAAACTCATGTCCACCTAGTCCATGATGCCTTTCCCCCTAACCCAACAATACCCTCTACTGCCCACACACTGAGTGCCCTCAACCCAGCCGATTGTTTTTTTTAAAGAATGCTTTAAATAAGCAAGGCTTGTCCTTTTAATGTAATTTTGTTTATTTATTTATTTTGGCTGTGCTATGTCTGTATTGCTAAATGGGCTTTTCTCTAGTTGTGGCGAGTAAAGGCTCGTCTCTAGTTGTGGTTGAGGGGCTTCTCGTTGCAGTGGCTTCTCTTGTTGCAAAGCACAGGCTCTAGGGTTCCCGGGTTTCAGTAGCTGTGGCTTGTAGGCTCAGGAGGTGCAGGTCCCAGGCTCCAGAGCCCAGGCTGAGTAGCTGTGGTGCACGGGCTTCGCTGCTCTGAGGCATGTGGGATCCTCGAGATCCGGGATGGAACCTGTGTCTCCTGCCTTGCAGGCAGATTCTTTACCGCTGAGCCCCCAGGGAATTCCCCCAATTCTTAATCTTGTCTCTTACTTTTACTCTGCTGCCAGCTATTGTATTGATGGTTGGGAATTTAATCCTCCCTCAATCCATCCATCAACTGATAAACAGGAGGTAGTCACTGAGTGCCTACTGAGCACAAAAAGTGTGTCTTTTAGTTCCCGTAGTAGAGATGAACATCTGTCCTCCAGGAGCTGATAGTCAAACTGAAACAGTAAAATTTGATTATGGAGAAGAAATGGGCAAATAACAAGATGGTTCTGCTATTTATGTAACAATCATTAGACGACTATCACCATTTTGGGTGCTGGAGACAAGAAAAAGAAGGCTGGGAGCTCCCTTCTGCTGGGCAAGATCCAGAAATAAATAGCTACTGGCAGGCACAGAAAAAGGCCCCTAACCCAACCTGGAGACTTAGGAGAAGATTGTGATGAGGTGGTGAAGCCCAGTCTCTTGAAGGAGAATTAGAAGTCAATTAGGTGAATGCAGATCACCATGTTGGTCAAAGATAGAGGGGAATGGATGTTTTGGGCAGCAAGAAGAGCAAATATCAGGGTTTCCCAGACAGTTCAATGGTAAAGAAATTGCCTGCCAAGGCAGAAGATGTAGGAGATGTGGGTTCTGTCCCTGGGTGGGGAAGATCCCCTGGAGTAGGAAATGGCACCCCATTCTAGTCTTCTGGCCTGAAAAGTTCAATGGGCAGAGGAGCCTGGAAGGTTGCAGTCCACGGGGTCACAAAGAGTCAGACACGACTGAGCAGCTGAACACAACGTACCTCCTGCTTGAAAGTACATGATGTGTTGTGAAAATTGCAAAGTCCAATATGGCTGGAATGGAGTGAGGTGGGGAGATGAGTTATTCAGATGTCTGATTCTTAAAGGAGGGAGGGAAATCCTTACTAAGAAGTGAGGTCAGGAAGGCCTCGTGCAGGGATTGATCGCAGCTGGATGAACTTGTCCCAGTTAAAGTTCAACACCCCTTGGACTAAGGAAGCTTGCAGAGACAGAGTTGCTGGACAGACCTACTGGGCTGGGCATAGGTGGGTGGGTGGGTGGACCCACCGTGGGTCATGGAAGCATCCACCAGGCATCCACGTTAGGAATGCCCCGCAGAATGTGGGTACCTTCAGAGGTGGGCAGAGCACAAACATGAGTAGGGAAAAGGAGGAGATTACATTTCTTGAGCCAGTCACTCTCCTGGAACGTCTTACAAGTTTTCTCGTTTGACTGCCGAAACAACCCGGCAAGTTGCACGTTATCTAGATGAAAATGTTAAATAACTTCCCCAAGGTTATTTGGGAAGAGCCTGGATTTATAGCAAGGTCTGTCAGAATTCTAGGCCACAGGGAGATGCCTTCTACCCCCCAGTTCCCTTTGAGAGCTTAAATATTTAATTCTGCCTCCTCCATTCATTGTGTAATTAGATGCAGAAAAATTTATTCACCAGAATTCCTCCTGGGGAGTGACCAGTGAACTTGTCTGGAAAATATACTTGGATAAGCTGTTTTGGCAAGGAGGGTGCAGGCAGATTCTGAGAGCATTTTCAAGCAACAAAAGTGGTCTCCTGGTTGCAGTGCCTGAGTCAGAAGCACTGGGGGATGTTGGATTTGTATTTGAACCTTGGTTTTCCTTAAAAGACTGCTAATTGGTCCACTATCTGGCCTCAGCATCTCCTGTATCCTTAAATACAAATACCAGCTCAGAAGAACCTAAATCCTGACCCTAAGCTCTTGGATGATGCCAGCCTGTCACTCATCTATTCATCATGGGCACGGCACTCGTGCCCAGCCAGCAACTTATGTGTGCCAAGTCATAAGTAGAGAGTGATGCTCTTTGCTCTCTGTGGCCCTGCAGCATGGTGCCATTGTTCACAGAATTTGAATTGGATGTCACTATCAGTACATAATTTTGAGCACACCTTCCACATATATGTAAAGGTATTTCCTGATGATATTTTATATAATATCAATTATACACATGGACCAGTGCTTTGGATGAAATGTTTGAGTCCTGCCCAAATTTATCAGATGACCTGAGAGAGTAGTGTTGACATATATACACCATCATGTATAAATAAATTCGATAGCAAGTGGGAAGCTGCAGTATAACTCAGGGAACTCAGCTCAGTGCCCTGTGACGACCTAGAGGGGTGGGATGGGGAAGAGAGAGGCTCAAAAGTGGGAAGGGCTATATGTATACATGGAGCTGATTCACTTTGTTGTACGGCAGAAACTAACCCAACATTGTAAAGCAGTTATAAAAAAAAAAAAAAGTTAAAGCGTCAGTCTCTCAGTCATGTCTGACTCTGCAACCCCACAGACTGTAGTGCACCAGGCTCCTCTGTCCATGGAATTCTCCAGGCAAGGATACTGGAGTGGGTAGCAATTATTTTCTCCAGGGCATCTTCCCTATCCAGGGATGGGACCCAGGTCTCTGGGGTGCATTGCAGGCAGATTCTTCACCCTCTGAGTCACCAGGGAAGCCCAAAGCAATTATATTCCAATTGAAAAAAATGTATCTGTTGAAGCCCTGATCCCCTCAGTGTGACGGTATTAGGAGGTAGGACCTTTTAGAGCTGATTAGGTCATGAGGGTGGGACCTTCATGATGGGATTAATGCTGTTTCAAAAAGAGATGGTCTCTCTTAGCCATGGGAAGAGATAGCACAAAGGCAGCCGTCTGCAAACGAGGAAGCAGGCACTCATTAGACACCACATCTGTTGACACCTTGATCTTGAACTTCCCAGTACTAAGAACTATGAGAAATAAATGCTTTGTTTAAGCTCCCCAGTCTATACTATTTTGTAATAACAGCCAAAACTAAGACAACCACTGTTCCAATAGTTTGTGGAGATAATAAAACATGCACAAAATAGAAGCTCTAAAACAATGAGGCGTAGGTGAAATACACAGTATTCATTTATGACAAGGCATCGTGAATAATACCGGATGCACTTACATACCTCAAATAGTCATTTTGGCAATTGCAACCTTCTGGGCTGACTTTTTCTTCTCAGATTAGATCAGAGTTGTTTCATGTAGAAATCAGGCTGATGGTGAGCTGGCACTGGGAGGACCCTGGCACTCACCTTGTTAGCATCATTTTCGACCCAGGGTTTCTTTGCAGGAATCTTTTGAAGCTGCTTGTCTGTGTTGTAAGCGTTGGTTTAGTTACAGCTACATGAAAATCCTCTTTGCTGTGCACGCAAGCTGGACCCATCTCAGAGTATCAGCGAATGTAAGGAGAGGGCTTGGCTTTGTCAATCCTCCAGTCTTCAACTTGACCCTGAGCTGAATCAGGGTGCCAGTGTGAATGTGCTTATGAAATCTGAGTAAGGCTCAGTTCATATTTTCAGATGAAGATCAGTGGGGACTTCCCTGGTGGTCTAGTGGTTAGGAATCCACCTTCCAATGCAGGGGACGTGGGTTCAATCCCTGGTCGGGGAACTAGGATCCCACATGCTGAGGAGCAACTGAGCCCTCAAACTGCAACTACTGAGCCCGCACACTGCAATGAAAGGCCACACATGACTCAACTATGAGACCCGTTGCAGCTTAAATAGATAGTATGCTAAGTCACTTCAGTCGTGTCCGACTCTGTGCGACCCCTTAGACGGCAGCCCATCAGGCCTCCCCGTCCCTGGGATTCTCCAGGCAGGAACACTGGAGTGGGTTGCCATTTCCTTCTCCAATGCATGAAAGTGATAAGTGAAAGTGAAGTCGCTCAGTTGTGTCCAACTCTTAGCAACCCCGTGGATTGCAGCCTAACAGGCTCCTCCGTCCATGGGATTTTCCAAGCAAGAGTACTGGAGTGGGGTGCCATTGCCTTCTCCGAATAGATAGTATAAAAATAAACATTAAGAAAAAAATGAGTCTAAAAAAAAAAAAAACAAACCCTTTTTTAAAGATCAGTGGAGATAAAGATCAAGGTAAAGTAAAGGTAAAGATTAGTTCTCCCTTTAACTTCTCAGCTTTCCCTGGACCATCTTATACACCCTACTTTAAAAATGACCCCTTCAGGGCGAAGGGAAGGCTTATCCATCTGAGCCAACAAATCACACTGCTGAATGTTTAGGCATCAACTGTGATGCTTGCAATGGACAGAATCCAGACAGCAGAGGGAGTGCACAGAAAGGGGACCTTGACTTTGTCTAAGTGCCCAGGGTCCTCTCCCTTAAAGACACCATTTGAGCGGAAGATTCAAAGGCAAAGAGTAGTTTCTGAGAGTCAGAGGACAGACTTCCAGTAGAGGACACAACTTTTGAAAGGCCCTGAGGTCAGGGGAAGGGGACTCCACGAGGCGAGGGGAAGGATTTGGTACACAGAAGATGAGAGGGGATCAGTGGCATGATGTAAACCCTGACATCTCTTAGGCAGTGGGGACCCCATAGGACACATTTCCAAGAAGCTGCTGAGAAAAGTATCTCAAGATAAAGAGAGACTAAGGGACTTTCCTGGTGGTCCAGTGGCTAAAACTCCACACTCCCAAGGCAGGGTCCTGGGTTCGATTCCTAGTTGGGGAACTAGATCCCGCATGTCTCAAATAAGAGTTTGCATTGGCAACAAAGTGCAAAGATACTTTGTGCTGCAACTAAGAGCTGGCTCAGCTAAATAAACCAAGAAATAACCTCTCAAAAAGGAGAGAGAGACTGAGAGGTTGGGAAAGAGTTCAGGATCAGCAATGGTAAAAAGAGATTGCTTAGTCCATCCTTGGGTGTAGTTGGGGGCCCAACTACTCTGAGGAGGGCTGTCCTGAGCCCACTGAGATTGAGCCAAGAGCATCCTGGAGACGAGAGAGACTAATCATGACAAAAGGCAGTGGAATGTACAGGGAAAGTCAGGGATTCTTTGGCAACAACCCCGGCTGCTGATAAACACTCACACACACTGTCCACTGGCAAGTCTTGCCTCATTTAAAAAAAATCGCACTCTCTGTTCCCCTGCCCCCACTGCAGTGCTAAGTTACACATCAGTTCCCCTGCCACATGGCATGGCTCAACTTGGCTCTGCTCAGTCTCCAGGCATAGAGAAGACACAATGAAATACAGATTGTCTTATAACCTGCATTTAATTGATGCCACCTTAAACTTAAGAATAAAAAGAAGACTCTACAAAGACATTTGAACATGCACACACATCCTTCAAAGACTGAAAGAAGGAAAAATAAAAAAACTGCTCCTTAGTCTCAGTTGCATTCAATGAGCAAAACACACTTCTTTACTCTGGGTAAATATCCTCGAATCCACTAGAAACCATTTATAGAGCTCGTGCTGAGAAACTAATATTTACCCTGAGAAATATCTGTGCTCTTGGGAGGCAGCAGGGTGCAGGCCAAAGAGAAATTTTGGAATCAGACAGACTCAAGTTTGAATCTGGAACCTCTCAGTTACTTGCTATGTAAACCCAGAAAGATTTCCCGACTCCCCAAAGCCTTAGTGTCCTCATTTGCAAAATGGGGGAAATATATTTACCTCTCAATGTTCTTATAAAGATTATATGGGATGATGAGTACAAATGATATACCTTTAGTGCATATAAGTTCCCCATCTGTGTGTGTGTGTGTGTGTGTGTGTGTGTGTGTGCACGTTCGCGCGCGCACCCATAAGCATGTATATGCCTGTCCATGGCGTCATCTAACAAGAGTTATTGAAGAGGCTACAAATGGCAGGTCTTTACCCATTTATATGTCAATACTGCTGCTGCTGCTACTGCTGCTAAGTCGCTTCAGTCGTGTCCGACTCTGTGCGACCCCACAGGCGGAAGCTCACCAGGCTCCCCCGTCCCTGGGATTCTCCAGGCAAGAATACTGGAGTGGGTTGCCATTTCCTTCTCCAATGCATGAAAGTGAAAAGTGAAAGTGAAGTCGCTCAGTCGTGTCCGACTCTTAGCAACACCATGGACTGCAGCCTACCAGGATCCTCTGTCCATGGGATTTTCCAGGCAAAAGTACTGGGGTGGGGTGCCATTGCCTTCCCCGTCCAGGACAAATATTAATTTGGGAAAATTTGGAATGCTTTTTGAACTTCCCAACTTGGTAGTTTTTGCGACCTTCTTGCAGGCATGTGAACTTGGCCAAGCCACTTAGAGTCTTCTTATTGCATCATGGATGTGCTTGGAAATACCCTTACATTCTAGGACGAAAAGAGAAAGGAAGGTAGGAAGAAAGAGAAAGAAAGTAGGGAGGGGGGAACGGAAGGAGGGAGAGAGGGAGTGAGGGGGAGACAACAGTAGAAAGAAGAGCTTCGAGGATGGAGAGTGTTGTGAGCCTTGGGGTGTATGGAGGGAAGAGGGCCGGAAGTCTAACCCTTGCTGGGTCCTGTGGCTCCCAGGGCATGAATGGATGCCAAGGTAAGTTCCGTGCTAGTTTTATTTCTGTCCCACAGTCAACTTTCCATAATAACCCTCTTCTCAGCTCCCAGTTTGATGGGACAAAAAAGGAAGGCCTGACTTTTATTCAAAACCACTCCAGGACTCGTGGCCACAGTGAAAGTCCATCAAACAACTCAACTGGACTGCAAACAGGTTTCTGTTTTCTTTTTTTAAATTTACCATCTTAACTATTTTTAAATTTTATTTATTTTTTTTGGCCATGGGGCACAGCATGTGAGATCTTAGTTCCCTGATCAGAGATCAAACCCACACCCCCTGCCTTGAAAGCACGAAGTCTTAACCCTTGGACTACGAGGGAAGAACCCTGCAAACAGGTTTTAACTTCCCAATCCTCAGAGTATTTCCCCAGATCAGATCCCATTTCTCCATGATTGGCGGGTATCAAGCAAACCTTGGATAACAGTCTAAAGGGCATCACTTAAGCATGAGGTCCTGGAGGAAGGGAACCAGGCTAGGAAACAGATAGGGAAACTGAGGCTCAGAGTCATTCCTGTTCTTGCCTGAGGCTGTATCGCTTGACTTGGTGAGGGAAGATGGACATACCCACCTTCAGTGTCATATCCTCTGTTCGTACTTACTCTGCAAAATTGGGGGTCCTTGGAGTTGGACAGTGGGGCAGCCCTGGATGAGGCCATCAAACTTGGATCTTGAACCCTTAGCCCAGTGTTCCTTCCTCCATACTCAGCGAACGTCTTACCGAGAGTCTGACTTTTGAAGCAGTGAATACTCTGCAGTGTAGGAACTATTTTCTGGGCTTCGGCTTCCTAAAATGAGGGTGGGAGCTTGCCAGTCTTGCGCTCAAGTTAGCACAGGGTGCTTGCTCTTAGAGTTTGGTGCTGAAGCAGCTTCAGCACCAGCTGAGTGAGAAGTTGCAGGAGGGGAAGCTACAGTCGCATCAGAGAGTAGCAGGGGCAAAGGGGAGGCTGGGAGTTTAGCTCAGATCCACTCACAGAGTTAAGATAAGTAGGGTCAGAGCAAAACTAGCAGAGGGCCCCACTGGAAAATCTGGAGGAGAACTGACTGTCAAGGGCGGCATGGTGAAGGGAAAGGGTGGAGGCTCAGGTCAAGGTTAAGAACCCAGAGGAGCTGTTGAAGATGGGGCAGGCTTTGCGCCTTAAGGATGGGCTTGTCCACTTGAAAGTGTCTTTCTGTGGCTACAGTGGAAAAGCAAGTGATGTTGAAGAGTGTAAGAAGGAGCTGGGGAAGAGGGGCTGGGATTTGGGGTCTCAAGTGTCCAGAAAAGCCATCTTATTGTAATGAAATGCCCCCCCAGAGCCATAAAACATAACATCGTGATGCAGAGAGTGGCCAATTGTGATGCTAGAGTGGGCATCCACACTAGAATCCCGGGCCTGTCAGCCTGTTCTCTGTTTCCAGAGCACAGCTGCCTTAAGTGGGGTAGCAAAGAAAGGGAGAACCAGTGTCTGACAGGCTCCTACCACAATCCAGAAACTCATAAAAGAGGACTGGAGGAACTCACCCTATTGGCCAAGGAAATCTGGGTTCTTATCCTTCACTTTCTGATCCATTCAACATCATCTGGATTTTCGGCAAGGGTGGGATCTCCATGTCTCTTTGTTATATTTGTTTTTTAAAAATATCTATTTATGTATATGGGTCTTCATTGCTGCTTGGGCTTTCTCTGGTTGCAGCGAACGGGGGCTACTCTCTAGTTGTAGTAAGCGGGCTTCTTGTGGTGACCTCTCGTTTCTGAGCACAGGCTCTAGAGTGGGTGGGCTTCAGTAATTGCAGCTCGTGGGCTCTAGAGCACAGGTTCAGTGGTTGTGGTGCACCCGCTTAAGTTGTCCCGGAACATGTGGGGTCTTCCCGGATCAGGAACTGAACCCATGTCCCCTGCATTGGCAGGGGGATTCTCAACCATTGGGCTACCAGGACAGTCCCTCTCAGTGTTAAAAACAGATCTCATTGTCATGTCTCTCACTGTGGACTGGGCTAGCCACTTCCAAAGAATAGCCTGAACCCAAAGGGAAGCCCAGGCTTTGGGCAGTTTTTAGGAGAAGGGCCGGTGGGACCAGGTGATGGCTATGCAGCCCCTGGCCTCCCTGCCGCAGTGGTTGACACATGCTTGCTTCCCTGCGCTGGCTTACTGTAGCAGGCATTGGGAGGTCTCCCAAGCAGTAAGAGCTAATTATATCTCCAAGGAGCTATTAGAAGAAGGCAGCCAAGCCCCATGCCTCCCCAGGGCTCTGATTAGCTGCTATGCCCCTCCCCATCTTCCGATCATGCCCTTTATTAGATCGCTGTTGGATTCCAACTAAGTTTAATTCAGCATGCGCGTCTCTAAACATCCCGGAGATGACGCTGATGCTACAGACCTTTTCCAGAAACTGCCAAAGGTATCTGAGGCCACCAGCTCAGGAGCTCTGAAAACCATGATGCCTGTTTAATAGGAGGTTTCCGGGGAGCTGGCCCAGAACCTTCTGCCAAAATCTTTGCAGACAGTTCCCTCTTTCCATTCCCCAAGCACCTCGTTTAGATAGGAGGTGAATTTGCCTCCTTTAGGTCGCTTTGTAATTGGGGTGATTGTTCATTCCCATCACAAGACAGAACTGCGAGGAAGAGACTGGCTCGAGACCCCAAATGCTCTGACCTGCGTGCTGTTGAATTTCATCCCTTTTCTTATATACCCTCTGAATGCTTGATGTCTGAGATTTGAGGAGGTCGGTCAAGGTCAGCCAGTCCCAACTGCCTCATGATCGCTGTTGAGAAGTATCTCTGTTGTCATCCTGGGATCAGGCACAGGGAGTAAGGCGGGAGCACGGGGGAGGAGATTGCTTGCCAGCCAGGAGGAAGGCATCATGTTCCACAGCCTAGCCAGTCAGGTGTTCTGTCTGGGTTCCCTTGTAGACCAGCAGGGGTCATCTGTGATTGTGATTCACAGGAGATGGTGTAGGACCTGCCTGTCTGAGTATGTTGTAAGTGTTGCTGGGGAGACATGGCACCATCCTGGGATGCCCGTTCTTGGCCCCATCACTCAGCATGCCAAGGGCCAGAGGGGACACTCTCTAAAAGGAAACCACAGTGTCCCGTTTATACACAACACCTCTGACACTGAACTGTGTGGTTTTTTCCCTTACCCTAGCCAGTTTCTGACACTAACTGGGTGTCTGATGATTCAATTCAAATCTGACACTATCTGCCTAGGGTTTGCTTCAGGTCCCGCAGTGAAAGTCTCAGCCCCACAAGCTCCCCTTCAGAGGCTAATCACAAGCCTAGACCTGCATACTTCTGACCAATCAGCTATTAAGTAGGGGTTCCCCGACCTTCCCCTCAAGACTGACCATTTGCTGAAATGGCTCACAGAACTCAGGAAAGTGCATTATTTGCTATTTCCCATTTATTATACAAGATTGCAGCTTGAGAACAGCCGGATGGAAGAGAGGCACCGGGCAAGGGATGGGCGTGGGAGGCGGAGTTTCCATTCCAGATGCGCCACCCTCCCAAACACACCCTCATGCGTTTGCCAGCCTGAACGCTCTCCAGACCCTGCGCTTTGGGGATTTTTATGGAAGCCTCATCACGTAGCCATGATTGATTAACTCAGTTTCTCTTCTCTGCCCAGAAAATGGCAAGTAGAGATAAAATTCCTATGATTCTGATCCTGGAGTAGGCTTCCTGAAGCTCCTCCCTGAAGCTATCCAGGAGCCCACCCAGAGTTCCCTGCTTGGAACAAAAGACACTCATCAGCCATGAACTTCCAAGGGATTTAGGAAGTCTGTATCAGGAACTGGGGTTGAAGACCAAATACTGGAATGAAACATGCTCCTAGCATCCTTATAGATTAGTAAACTACAAAGGTTTTAGAGCTTTGGCCAGGATCTGAGGATGAAAACCAAAATATACATTTATTGCTATATCACAGTGTGACACCCCCTGTCTCAAGTATTCAGCCAAGACCCCCCTCCCTCCTGGCCACCCTGTGCATCCTCCCTGTTCTCGTCATTCTGGCTTCATCATCTCACTCTCAATATCTGCTTTAGGCTAATGGCCAATTTGAATGAACTGTCAAGACCCCCTTCATTGGTTTTGCCATATCTTAACAAGCCTCCTTTCCAAAAAACCTTTCACTCCATCTCTGTGCATCCTCCAGATTTCAGCAACACTCAGAGTTACTAAGAAGAGAACCTGCCCATGGGCTCCAGGGCCATGAAACAGGCTTGTTAGAGAGACAGGTAAGTAAACAATTATAACCTGGTGCAGTAGGATCCTCCATGAGCCTGGTATGGAAACACAAAGGAATAACACGAAACCTAGGCTTGGAAATTCAAGGAAGGTTTCTCAGAAGAAGAGAGTGCTCAGTGGATATATGTGTGACTGATTCACTTGGCTGTACAGCAGAAACTAACACGACATTGTAAATCAACTCTACTCCAGCGAAATTAGTTTAAAAAATAAAGTGAGACCTGAAGAAGGAGCCGAGAGAATGTCCCAGGCAGAGAAAACAGCACGTGGAAAAACTCAGGCCAGTGGAAAAACCAGGGAGGTTTAGAGATATGCAGAGAATTCAGTGACACAGATCAGTCCTGTCTGGGAGGATTCCTGGGGATGGGTTTTCGTTCTGTTTTAGAAACAGAAATCGATTGGTCTTAAGCCATTCATGATCTGGGGGCAAGACCATACCTAGAGATAATGAAAAGCAAACCACAAAGCTAATCATTTAATATGAGAATGGAGCCTGTGATCTTATGTCTATTAACACAAGCTTCATATCATTTATGAGAAATCTGATGTCAATCTGATTCACCTTTTTTGGGGGAGGGAATTATAGGGCTTTTCCTTAGTCATTATCCCATTGTTGAAAAAATACATCATTTCTAATTTTTTTGTAGTTCCATAATATTATGATGAACATCTCTGAGCATAAAGTCTTTTTTCTCTTCCTCCTTCCCTTTCTGGTTCTGTCTCTATAAAGAATCCCATGACGGGAATTGTTGGGAAATGTTACAAGCATCCTAAGGGCCCTTTCTATTTTTATTGTGCCATGCTGCGTCTAAAAACAAACAAACAAAAAAATAGAAATTATAATACCCTCACTCCCCTTGGAAAAAGTCCTGACACTGAATCAGGAATCAGAAGCACCGAATGTGATAGTCAATCCAACTTAAGAAATTTTTTAAAAAGAAAGACTATTTCTCTTCATTATTGACATAGAGAACACAGTGAGATATTTTTTTTTCCTACATGAGGAGTGAATAGACCATTCAATACTCAATTCATTGCATGATGATTCATTATTGTCCACTTTTATTGGACAGGAAAAATAGAATCAAGCATCATAGCAGTAATCATATCTGAAATAGAGGTGCAACCGTGTAGCGTAATGCCTAGATTTGGACAGGATGAGCAATTGAGCAAAAACTGAGTATGCTTTCGAGAGTGTTTGGGTGGAGTTGTTCACCCAAGGTAGATGAACAGGAATGTGAAGCCCAAGAGTGAGTTAGCCTGAGATGTGTTAATGTATGAGGTGTATTAATAGGTGTGTGGAGCCGGAGCGTGCAGGACATCAGTACATGTTTTGTGCATCACAGCTGGTAGGAATCAATTGTGCAGACACAACTGTCCTCCAACATCTAGGAAGGCAGATGATTCAATCAGAGAAATAATCCAGACAAACTTCTGGGACTTCTGGCATTATGAACTGAGAGACTGGAGGGAAAATTAGAGGAGAAAGAGAAAGCAATGACCATATGCTAGACATTATGCCAAACGCTTTATATACATCTAAATCTCGTAGTAATGCTCTAAGACAGAATTATTCCGATTTTTTTTTTTTTTTTACTATTTATTTTTGTCCATGCGGGCTCTTTACTGCAGCGTGTGGACTTTCTCTAGTTGCAGCAAGTGGGGGCTGCTCTCTGGTTTCGGCATGGACTTCTCTTGTTCCAGAGCTTGGACTCTAGACCGTGGAGTCTTCAGTAATTGTGGCACACAGGTTTAATTGCCCCACAGCATGTGGGATCTTAGTTCCCCAAACAAGGATTGAACTCATGTTCCTGCATTGTAAAGTGGATTGCTAACCACTGGACCACCAAGGAAGTCCCAGAATTATTCCAGTTTTACAGGTAGGGCCTCCCCTGGAGGAGGAAATGGCAACCCACTCCAGTATTCTTGCCTGGAGAATCCTATGGACACAGGAACCTGGTAAGCTACAGTCCCTAGGGTTGCAGAGTCAGACACAACTGGAGTGACTTAGCACATAGCACAGATAGGGCCAGTTGAGCAGAAAGGCTTTATCCTAATTGCCAGGTCTATCTGGTTCTTTGCACAACCATTGTGCTGGAGGTGAAATCAATATGGAGCTAGAAAACTTCTAAAGGGCTGGAAACTGTCCCAGTGTATGGGGTACAGCTGAGCCAATGAAATGATTAGGTTTGAGGAAGAGCTGGACAAGATACTACCCAAGGCTACTTTTCCAAGACTTGGGAGGTCTTCTTTTAGGTCAAGAAAAACTCATGCTAAGGATGGCTTAGCATCCTAAAGACCTTTCAGTTATCTGTTTTACCACCTGTGCTGATTTTTCTCAAGGCTGCTTTATTTGGGTTGGTGTAGACTTACTTTCTGGAGAAGGCAATGGCACCCCACTCCAGTACTCTTGCCTGGAAAATCCCATGGACGGAAGGGCCTGGTAGGCTGCAGTCCATGGGGTCGCTAAGAGTCAGAAACGACTGAGCGACTTCATTTTCGCTTTTCACTTTCATGCATTGGAGAAGGAAATGGCAACCCACTCCAGTGTTCTTGCCTGGAGAATCCCAGGGATGGGGGAGCCTGGTGGGCTGCTGTCTATGGGGTCACACAGAGTCGGACACGACTGAAGCGACTTAGCAGCAGCAGCAGCAGCAGACTTACTTTCAGTTAAATTAGGAGCAATTTTGGTCTGAGAGTTTTGGACCCCAAATGAAAGCCAACTGATCATACCAAGTATCTTGGCTTTAGGATTCCAAAGATGCAAAGACATTATATACTGTGGCTTCTTTTAAGTAAATATCTTCCTCAGTTCCAGCATCATATTGCTGGATCTTTGTGTCAGTCCTTGCAATTTTATTTCTTCCAGGTCAGCAGCAGATTATTGATTAAGGTTTAGAGCCGAAACCTGAGGACAGAGCTACAAAGGCTTCCTTGTCTTTTACCGGATATGCTTGGGGGAGAAATGGCTGTTTGCAGTTTTCCTTGAAGAGAAAATGAAGTTGTTTTGCTTCTGCTTGAGTAAATTCTTTGTCACCTCTAGACCTCTTGTATCTTTGGCCAGAAGCCTCGACCAAGCTCTCTTGTGCTCGGATGAGCCTTTGGACGTGTGGGAAAGGAAAGAGCCTGCATGGATCAAGACCCTACAAGCACCCTGTCCTCCCTAGATGACACCTTATCTCGTCCTCAGAATAATTCTGTCTAATAGATATGAACAGGTCCATTTTGTAGACGTGCAAAATAAGGCTAAAAAAAAAAAAAAAAAACCCTGCTGGGATAGAGTAGACTGTACAACATCTATGGAGTTTGGTGGACCTGAGATCCAAGTCCAACTCTTACTCTCTTAACTTCAATAGCCTCATTTACAAAAAGGGTCTTAATGTTTGTCTTTTTGCACTGATTTGAGGAACAATGAAATCATGTAAATAGATTGTCCTGTGCAATGCCTGTGTGTATCCAGAATTCTGCATTCCATAGTTACTACTTCTGTTACTAATAACATTTACAGATAGTAGGTTGGTAGAGGTGAGTCCTGACTTTAGCTCTGGATGGTTCCAGATTCTATTTTATTTTTCAGCACCACATGTTCTAAAATTAGACATATCAGCCCTAATTAAAAGACTGGGAAGGTGGCCAAAGCAATCCATGGCCTTCTTAAACTTCTGGGAAACCTGAATTCTAGAAACAAATAAAAGAGCAATTCCAAATACTTGAGATGGAGAGACTGCTGGCAGGCTTGGATCCAGGCAACTGAAGTGTAATTGACCCAACTTCTGTTCTATGAAGCTGGGGTCAAAATACTCATTCCAGAAGATTCTGCATCAACTGAGCATTTTTATAATTATGTGAAGGAAGTGTTCCATCCACCCCAGGAAATAACCTGGGCTGAACTCCTAATATTGAATATTTTAGGTGTATTATATGCCATTTTATGTAACCATCTCAAAAAACCCGTGAAGTCAAGTGATGCAAAGTGTTGTAATGGAAAGAAGGGAAATGAGGTGACATGCCAGGGTGGGGTGATGCTACTTTGGGTACCATGGTTACAGAAGCCTCATTGGTTGGAGGAGAAATAAGAAGGCAGCTCCTTTGCTGATGATGACAGAGCAGGGAGGAAGGCCAGCAAACTCGCCCCACCATCTGAACCTCTGGCTTACTCTACCCCCAGGAATAGCAACAGTGATTCCATCATCTGAATAAAGCTTAAGGTCCAAGCCTTGTGTAGTCCGTCGCTTTATCCTCACAGCCGCCTTGAGGGTCAGACAGAGATAGCATTTGCTTTTACAGGAGACACCATCAAGAAAAGGCAAAACCTGATGAGGTCATATTGCCAGGGAGTAGCAGAATTGGAATTTGACTCCTAATCCCTTTTATTTTTTCTAATTAAATTTTTTTTATTGAAGTATAATTGATTTACTAGTGTTGTGTTATTTCTGGCATACAGCAAAGTGATTCAGTTGTACATAAATATCTATTCTTTTTTAGATTCTTTTTCATTATAGGCGATTTCAAGATATTGATTATAATTCCATCAGCTTTATAGTAGATCCTTGGTGTTTATTTTACATATAGTAGGGTGTGTCTGTGAATCCCAAACTCCTAATTTACCCCTCCACCTTCCTTCCCCTTTGGTAACCGTAAGTTTGCTTTCTACGTCTGTAAGTCTGTTTCAATTTTATAAATAAGTTCATTTGAATCATTTTTTTTTAGATTTCACAAATAAGTGGTATCATTTGAGATTTGTCTTTTTCTTTCTGACTTACTTCACTTAGTGTGATCATCTCTAGGTCCATCCATGTTGCTCCAAATGGCATTATTTTATTCTTTTTTTTTATGGCTATTGACTCCCAATCTATTGATTCCAACCTCTGTCCTCTTTCAACTTTAATGGACGGGGCCTGCCAGGCATGTCCCAGTCCCTGGCTTGTAGTTCTTCAGGGTTCTGGTGGTGAAGGCCAGCGTTTGCAGTCTCTGGTGCTGCTGTAGACTTATGCTGGAGAATCTGTGGAGCAGACACAGAGCGTAGGACGTGAATTTGTGTCCCTCTCGTGGTCCACGTGGAAGCATCCCTGAGCGGGGAGAAGGTTCTCCTCCTGTCAGTGTCTCACCTGAGACCAGAAATGGGCTTGAGGGGCGACTGGCCTTGGCTTTTCTCAGGATGGGTTAGTTCAGCTCAGTTCAGTTCAGTTCATTTCAGTCGCTCAGTCGTGTCCAGCTCTTTGTGACCCCATGAATCGCAGCACATCAGGCCTCCCTGTCCATCACCAACTCCCAGAGTTCACTCAGACTCATGTCCATCGAGTCAGTGATGCCATCCAGCCATCTCGTCCTCTGTCGTCCCCTTCTCCTCCTGCCGCCAATCCCTCCCAGCATGAGAGTCTTTTCCAATGAGTCAACTCTTTGCATGAGGTGGCCAAAGTATTGGAGTTTCAGCTTTAACATCATTCCTTCTGAAGTAACCCCAGGGCTGATCTCCTTCAGAATGGACTGGTTGGATTTCCTTGCAGTCCAAGGGACTCTCAAGAGTCTTCTCCAACACCACAGTTCAAAAGCATCAATTCTTCGGCGCTCAACCTTCTTCACAGTCCAACTCTCACATTCATACATGACCACAGGAAAAACCATAGCCTTGACTAGACGGACCTTTGTTGGCAAAGTAATGTCTCTGCTTTTGAATATGCTATCTGGGTTGGTCATAACTTTCCTTCCAAGGAGTAAGCGTCTTTTAATTTCATGGCTGTAGTCACCATCTGCAATGATTTTGGAGCCCCCCAAAATAAAGTCTGACACCGTTTCCCCATCTATTTCCCATGAAGTGATGGGACCAGATGCCATGATCTTCGTTTTCTGAATGTTGAGCTTTAAGCCAACTTTTTCACTCTCCACTTTCACTTTCATCAAGGATGGGTCAGGAGGAAAGCAAGTCACAGAAAGAAGGACACTTACATTGCGGTCAAAAGCATGAGCTCTGGGGCTGCACGTTCCAATCCCAGCTCCATCATGAACGTGGGACTTCCGGCCAGACACCACACCTCAGTTTCCTCATCTGTAGATCTGAGATAGTGATAGGACCTATTACTTCAGGTAGTTACGAGGATTACCCAAGAAAGTTTAGGAACATTTGGTGTATCACTGCTGCCCCACACAGGGAGCTCTTGTCGGTGCCTTCTGAGTCTGAGGTGAGTTAGAGGACACTCCAGGGTCCTGCTGTCGTTCAGCCAGAGTTTCCAGGCAGAATCCAGCGCCTGAGTCTCTCCTGTCTTGGCCTGGGCTCCTGACCACCTGGGGCAGTTTTTGGACAGGCTGGGAGCAACCCCTGTTCCACTGCACATCTCTGAGCCCTGATCCCTTTCCCTTTTGTTCCAGGACCAAAATAGGAGTCCTGATGTCTTATTTTCCAGTGATTTCTGGGAGCCTCTTGGGACCTAAGGAAATAGTAATTCAGTTCTAGCAGCAGCTTCCCCGTTTCCCAGGTGGGCAAGCAGATGAGCCCCTTGTGACAGCAGACCCTCCCTACACACACACACACACACACACACACACACACACCCAATTCTGGGTTGCCTGCCACACCACACCCAGATGCTATGTCAGCCTCAGAGCACAGACCTTCCCAGCGCAGTTCGTCTAAGAGTGAGGAGACTGTCTTCTCCACACAGTGTCCTTTATCACATCCTTTTCATTTCTCTGACATCTGATTGGGATGCGGGAGCTTGCCCGCAACTAGGCGCTGAGTCAAGGTAACTGGTCCACAGGGGACACGGCTACCTTGAGTCCACAGGGGGTCATGGCTACCGTGAGTCCACAGGGGGACACGGCTACCCTGAGACCATGTGTTCTGTTTCCCCCCCACTCTCCCCAGTAGACCTGGGGCTCTTGGGGACTGGGGTCTGCCTTACTCAACCTGTCCTGTGATCTAGAAGAGCAGGCATGGGCTCCATCTGGAGGAGGCAGGTCCTCTCTCTCCTGACGTGTGATCTGAGATGAGTGGTGTACGCTCTTTGAGGCTGCAGAGAAGGGTTATTTCAGCTCCCCTTGCTGAGTCCTGCTTGGCTGACTTTGCGGTTGCCACCACTGGCCAGGCGGCTTATGGACTCACATCCAGAAGAATGGTAATGGGGACTTCCCAGGTGGCCCGGTGGTTCAGACCACGCACTTTCACTGCAAGGGGCACAGGTTCAAACCCTGATCAGGGAAATAAGGATCCCATGTGCCATGCAGTGTGGCTAAATAAATAACTGAATCTCACTGTAGTACTATAAAGTCGGTATTTTTTTTTTTTTTTAAAGAGTTATAACAGTTCCAACTTTAGAACTACAAGAGTTGGGATTTTATTTTGCTCTCAGTACTTATTTTTAAAATGTATCTTTTTTTGTCCTAGTGCTTAAATTTGTCTTATTTTGAAATAATTATAGACTCACAAAAAGTTACAAATGTAATAGAGACAAATCACATACCTTACACCCAGATTCCCCCAACATCTTGTATAATTTACTATATTATCAAAACCAGGAAATTGACATTAGCACAATGCATTTAACTAGACTGATACTTTTTTTCTTTTTTCATTGAAGCATAGTTGATTTACAGTGTTCTATTAGTTTCAGATGTAGAGCAAAAGTAGTTTAGTTATACATATGTATATTCTTCTTTAGATTATTTTCCATTATAGGTTATTACACTATATGAAATGTAGTCCCTTGTGCTATACAGTAGGTCCTTGTTTATTTATTTTATGTATAATAGTATGTATCTGTTAGTCCCTAACTCTTAACTTATCCCTACCCCTTTTCACTTTGGTAACCGTAAGTTTGTTTTCTATGGTAACTCAGTTCAGTTCAGTTCAGTCTCTCAGTCATGTCCAACTCCTTGCGACCCCATGAATTGCAGCACACCAGGCCTCCCTGTCCATCACCAACTCCCGGAGGTCACTCAAACTCACATCCTTCGAGTCGGTGATGCCATCCAGCCATCTCATCTTCTGTCATCCCCTTCTCCTCCTGCCCCCAATCCCTCCCAGCATCAGAGTCTTTCTTCGCATAAGGTGGCCAAAGTACTGGAGTTTCAGCTTTAGCATCATTCCTTCCAAAGAAATCCCAGGGCTGATCTCCTTTAGAATGGACTGGTTGGATCTCCTTGCAGTCCAAGGGACTCTCAAGAGTCTTCTCCAACACCACAGTTCAAAAGCATCAATTCTTCGGCGCTCAGCCTTCTTCACAGTCCAACTCGCACATCCATACATGACCACTGGAAAAACCATAGCCTTGACTAGACGGACCTTTGTTGACAAAGTAATGTCTCTGCTTTTGAATATGCTATCTAGGTTGGTCATAACTTTCCTTCCAAGGAGTAAGCATCTTTTAATTTCATGGGTGCAATCACCATCTGCAGTGATTTTGGAGCCCCCCAAAATAAAGTCTGACACTGTTTCCCCATCTATTTCCCATGTAGTGATGGGACCAGATGCCATGATCTTCATTTTCTGAATGTTGAGCTTTAAGCCAACTTTTTCACTCTCCTCTTTCACTTTCATCAAGAGGCTTTTTAGTTCCTCTTCACTTTCTGCCATAAGGGTGGTGTCATCTGCATATCTGAGGTTATTGATATTTCTCCAGGCAATCTTGATTCCATCTTGTGTTTCTTCCAGCCCAGCGTTTCTCATGATGTACTCTGCATATAAGTTAAATAAATAAGCAGTAGTTAAATCCACATATAAGGATGTGAGAGTTGGACTGTGAAGAAAGCTGAACGCCGAAGAATTGATGCTTTTGAACTGTGGTGTTGGAGAAGACTCTTGAGAGTCCCTTGGACTGCAAGGAGATCCAACAAGAGTCCCTTGGACTGCAAGGAGATCCAACCAGTCCATTCTAATAAACAGCTGTATATTAGGAATAATATACAGCCTTGATGTATTCCTTTTCCTATTTGGAACCAGTCTGTTGTTCCACGTCCAGTTCTAACTATTGCTTCCTGACCTGCATATAGGTTTCTCAAGAGGCCGGTCAGGTGGTCTGGTATTCCCATCTCTTTAAGAATTTTCCACAGTTTATTGTGATCCACACAGTCAAAGGCTTTGGCATAGTCAATAAAGCAGAAATAGATGTTTTTCTGGAACTCTCTTGCTTTTTCAATGTGTAATTACTGCTACTGCCACTGCTAAGTCACTTCAGTCATGTCCAACTCTGTGTGACCCCATAGACAGCAGCCCACCAGGCTCCCCTGTCCCTGGGATTCTCCAGGCAAGAACACTGGAGTGGGTTGCCATTGCCTTCTCCAATGCATCAAAGTAAAAAGTGAAAGTAAAGTCGCTCAGTCATGTCTGACTCTTAGCAACCCCATGGACTGCAGCCTTCCAGGCTCCTCCATCCATGGGATTTTCCAGGCAAGAGTACTGGAGTGGGGTGCCATTGCCTTACATTATAAGGTATCTAAGGATTAAAAACAATTATATTTCTAAAATATCTGATACACATCAGAAGGTCAACAAGTGTTTACTCCCTTCTCTTTTCCTCCCATGTTTGTGATCCCATCCAAGGAGATTTTAGGCTTTGAAGTAGCAAACAGATCAAAATAGGAGGCATTCAAAAAGCCAACATTACCTTCAAAAATATTTAAGCAAAGTTGGTGTCATATATCATTTATTGGAAGTAATTAGTACAGAAACTCAAAGTGTCCAATGCTGATCTCATAGTTTCAAGTTTAAACCAGTTTTACTATTTAGTGATTAGATTTCATTGGGACTCCTTTAAATAAAAATGTGTAACTAGACCAATACAATTAACTATATTATAGACTTTATTCAAATCTCTCCAGTTTTGCATGTATGCATGTGTGTTGTAGTCTATGAAATTTTATCATATCTATTTTCATTCCCCTTGACTTTTTAAATTAAACATTTTTATTTCAAGATACTTTTAGATTCACATGTATCTATAAGAAAAACCAAAAAAACCCTGTGTACCTTTTACTCTATTTCTCCCAATGGTAACATCTTATAAAATTATAGTCTGATTTCACAACCAGGATGTTGACATGGAAACAGTCAAGATGCAGAATGCTCACGTACCTACAAGCGTTCCCTCCTGTTGCCCTTTTATAGCCACACCCACTTCCCTTCAGCCCCCCATCCCCATGTAGCCCTTGGGAATCACTCATCTTTTCTCCATTTTTGTGACTTTGTCACTTTAAGAGTGCTATATAAATGGAATCAAACAGCATGTAAACTTTGGGGATTTTTTTTTTTTTCACTTAGCATAATTCTCTGGCCGCTCATCCAGGTTTTTTGTGTATTAGTACTTTATTCTTTTTTATTGCCAAGTAGTGGAGAAGGCGATGGCACCCCACTCCAGTACTTTTGCCTGGAAAATCCCATGGATGGAGGAGCCTAGTGGGCTGCAGTCATGGGTTCGCAAAGAGTTGGACACGACTGAGCGACTTCACTTTCACTTTTCACTTTTATGCACTGGAGAAGGAAATGGCAACCCACTCCAGTGTTCTTGCCTGGAGAATCCCAGGGATGGGGGAGCCTGGTGGGCTGCCGTCTATGGGGTCGCACAGAGTCGGACACGACTGAAGTGACTTAGCAGCAGCAGCAATAGCAGTGCTCCATGACACAGAAGGTCCACAGTTTATTTATTCATTTGATAGCATATAGGCATTGCTTCCCACTTTTGCTATTATAGAGTTGTTATAAATGTCTGTGGACAGGTTTTTGGGTCAACGCAAGTCTTTGTTTCTCTGAGATCAATGCTCAGGAATACAATTCCTGGGTCATATGGTAGTTGGATGACTACTTTTAAGAAACCACCAACTTTCCAGCATGGCTACATCATTTTACATTCCCCCCAGTGTGTATGAGTGATCCAACATTTTGTGTTTTCATTCTTTTATTTTATTCATTCTGACAGGTGTATAGTGATAACTCACTGTGGGTTTAATTTGTGTTTTTCCAGTAGTGTGTTAAACATCTTTTCGTGTGCTTATTGCAATCCGTATATCTGCTTCAGTGGAATGTCTCTTTATGTCTTCTGTCCATTTTTTTAATTGAGTTACTTTTTACAATTGGGTCTGAGAGTTCTTTAGGCTTCCAAACACTACTCCTTTGTCCGATATGTAGTTTGAAAATATTTTCTCCCATTCTATAGCTTGTATTTTCAATCTCTTCAGTCTTTCAAAGAACAAAAGCTTTTAATTTTGATCAAGCTCAATTTATGAATTTTTCCTTCTGTGGATCATGCTTTTAATGTCAAGTCTAGAAATTCTTTGCCTTGTCCTGAATCCTAAAATACTTCTCCTATAGTTTCCTAAAAGTTTTATAGTTTTACCTTTTATATTTAAGTCTATAATCCATTTTTGAGCTAATTTGTATGTAGGTTGTGAGGTTTATGTTCAGATTTATCTTTTTTGCCTGTGGGTATCCATTCCAGAGCCATTTGTTGAGAAGTCTATCATTACTCCATTGAATTGTTTGTGCAACTTTGTCAAAAATCCATTGGGCACATTTGTGTGGGTCTATTCCTGGTTCTTTCTTTATTTATTTCCATTGATTTACATGTCTATCCTCCCACCAATACCACAGTCTTAACTAATGTTGCTGTATAATGTCTTGAAGGGCTTCCCAGGTTGCTTAGTGGTTAAGAATCCAGGAGGAGACATGGATTTGGTCTCTGGGTTTGGAAGATCTCCTAGAGAAGGAAATAGCAACCCACTCCAATATTCTTGCCTGGGAAATCCCATGGACAGAGGAGCCTGAGGGACAGCAGTCCATGGGGTTGCAAAGAGTCAGACATGGCTGGGCACACACACATATAATGTCTTGAAATCAAGTAGATTGATCCCTGCCACTTTACTCTTCTTTTCAAAACTGTCCCCTTGCCTTTTCGTTTACGGATGATCATATCTATATTTTCAAAAAACATCTTGTTTTAATTTGGATAGAAATTGTATGTTAGTTTGGGAACAACTGATACATTGAATCTTCTAATTTATGGGCATACTATGTCTCTCCATTTACTTAGATCTTCTTTGATTTCTTTCTTCAGCACAGGTAGTTTTAAACATACAAGCCCTATACGTATTTTGAATATAATACTTCATTTCTGAACAATTGTAAATGTACTTTATGTTTAATTTCAGCGTCCACAGATTTATTGCTACTATATAAAAATACAGTTGATTTTTTTGTATATTGATCTTGTATCCTGCAACATTGCTGTACTCACTTCTAAGTCCTAGGAGGTTTTTTGTAGATTCCTTGGAAATGTGTAAACATTCATGTCAGTTGCAAATAAGGGTAATTATACTTCGTCCTTTCTAATCTGGGTGCCTTTTGTTTCCTTTCCTTGTCTTGTAACACTGGCGACTTACAGCGCCGTGTTGCATAAGGGTGGTGACAGTGGATATCCTTACTTTGTTCTAGATGTTACGGGGAAGCATTCAGTCTTTTACCAATAAGCATGTTGGATGCAGATTTTTTATTACATGCTCTTTCTCATGTTAGGGAAACTTCCCTCTATTTCTATTTTTATGTGAGTTTTTAATTGTGAATGTGTTCTTAAAAGAACTTCAACCTCACAGTTTCACAGTGTCTAAAGATGAAATTCCTTCGAACACGCCTTCCCCTAAAAGTGCACATCTGTATTGAATAGCTGACACAGATCACAGTTGTGTAAATGAATCAAGAATACACTTACATGTAGAAATGGAGAATTCTGCAGACGTCTGGTTAGTCCCCCACATTGCAGCCTCAGAGGCACAGGGCCCATTGTAGTCTCGTAAATAGGACCCCTGGAGCTGTGCAATGCAGGCTGCCCACATGGGAGGATGTTCACTTTGGGTTCACTGGGCAATCCTGGTGTAGAAAATCCCTCATTTCCATAAGGCTTTTGCAGATCTGAGACTCCCAAGGAGTCACCTGGTTTGCTATTCACTTTTTAAAAATGAATTTATATATTTTAATTGGAAGCTAATTACTTTACAGTATTGTAGTGGTTTTTGCCATACACTGACATGAATCAGCCATGAGTATACATGTGTCCCCCATCCTGAATCCCCCTCCCACCTCATGGGTGTCCTCCATCCCATGCCTCAGGGTCGTCCCAGTGCACAGGCCCTTAGCGCCCTGTCTCATGCTATTCACTCCTTTTTTCAATATATATTGATAGTTACTGAGCTTCTCCTATGTACTAGGCACTCCTGGAGGCAATGGGGATACCGCAGTGAAACAATGGTATCCCCATCTTTCAACGCAGGCTGGCGATGATGCTGGCTCTGGCCAAAATAATGCAGTGGAGCAGGCAGGAAGAGGTTAGATCTTTTCATAGCGCAGCCTTTGCTCAGAGACACTGAGTGAGCTGCACAGTCACACAGCTGGGAGAGCAGGGGAAACAAGCAGCGATCGGTTGGATTCTCGGGTCTGGTTCCCGCCACTGTATGTGGCTGCCACTAGAGGGAGCCACTCGCCCCAGGCTCATCCTGGTAACACTATACCCTGCCCCACCACCTTCAGTCGTGGGCAAAAAGGCGCCGGTGGGGCAGTCAGAAGTAGAGCAATTCATGATCCACTGTGGTGAGTGATCTCTCGTCGAGCCCAGAGGTGAAACTACAAGGGCTCTACTGGCTGCAGGATGCGGCAGGGGGCACACCTGGCCCCGGCGCCGGAAATCCAGCAGAGGCAGAATCAGGAAGGGGGTCCATGGCAACACACCCTGGCTCGCCACGGGGCGTCTGGATAAGAGCGAGGCGTCCCCTCAGCCCTCCGGGTCAGCAGCCAGCCACACACACGGCTCTAATTGGGCATTTCCAGGCCATTAAGCAGATCGATCAACGACAATTACACCTCTGCTTTAATTTCCCCCAGTCTCTGTTTGTCGTCTTTCAGGCTTTAGAGGGTACACACTGATACACACGAGCATAAATACACGAGCACAGGTGGTCCACCTGGGGTGTGTGCAATACAAACACACACACAGGGATGGGCAGGAGACCCCCAACCCCAGCTGGCCTGCTCCTCATTTCAGGCCCCAGGCTCGTCTAGGCTATAAGCTATGGCAAGGAGAGAAGCCCAAGCCATGTATGTTGCCTGGAGAATCCCTGCCTGACTCTCGGGAAAGAAGAGGCATCTGAGAGGGGGCCCTGAAGCACCTCTTAATCCCCACTTAGCATACATGAGAGGAACCCCGAGGGCCCACTTTCTGCCCCTTTGGGTGAAAAGCACAGGCAGTGGCCCTTCACAGAGCATTCCTTTGATGCTGAGCAGGGGGCCTGGTCCTTGACCTACTTCGTATATATCTTCCAATACTCCCAGCATCACCACGGAGCAGGGATTGTTTTCCCCATGTTGCAGATTTGAAAGCCGAGGTTGCCAGGGGTTGTGGCTACCCCAGGCAGGTACCTTTTATGAGTTTTTTTCCACCTCATCTCCGTCTGCCATTCAAGGCAGCCCTCCTCCACACCAGCCGGCTAAAGCCACGGTTCAGGGTCCGTGGGCTCCATCTTCAGAGCCATTTTCAAGCAGAGCTCTGCCCCGGGAACACTGATCCTCTGCTGCCTGGGTGTCACACCTCCCCCCATGTTCCAAGGCTCCTAACAAGTCCACGAGGAGCCTTCTCCGACCCTGCCACCCTGCTTACCTGCTCTGCCCACCGCTCCCGTCATTGTCATTCTATCAGCACAGCTCCTGCTGGCTTGTCATCACCTTCTTCCCTACCTCGCTCTGACTTTCTGCCCTTTTCTGGGTGCCAGGGTACTCTTCTCCCTCCCATGGCCTCTCTGCTTTTGTTTCTCCCAGGAGTACCCGCTAAAGCTCCAGTTCCTTCCCCTATCTCACACTGTCAGGTGCAGGAGAGGGGCTGGGAGAGGGGCATTAGCCCAGCCCTCTCGTCTTTTTCCCCCTTCCCTCCTTTGCCTATCCCAAGACACCTTGATGCTATCGTCTGGGGATTTGGCCAATGAGTGGAGTGTCTCTTACTTAATTTCCATAAGGTCGTTTCTCAGTACAATGCAATCTTTTCCATATCCAAGTTTTTCACCCGTAATCTGTAATATACATGCCCTCTTATCTTCTCTCTGTTCCTGATCTGTATCAAGCTTCAGAGAACTATGCTCTGTGGCTGCTTAAATTTCTCATGCTGCTAGGGATCTTTGTTCACAGTCAGGAGAACTGACTTAGAAGATAGTGTTTCTTTAAAGTGTGGTGTCCAAATTCCTAGTGGGCTAAAGGTCTGAAAGCAAAGCCCTTAGGTGTTTAATTTAAGAGTGAAAAAATGAATGTCACTAGTCTGATATAGGGTAGCTAGTGTGACCTTGGGACCAGGCAGATGTGGCTTTGAATCCAGGCTCTGCCGTGTACTAGCTGTTTACTACTGATGAGTTTGCTTGGCCTTCTCAACCCTCAGTTTTCTTGTCTGCAAAATGGAACTAAAAACAGCCTCGTTGATTCATTGTGAGTATTACAATTACATCATAGGAAGTGCCAGCATATACACAATAAAATTTGCCTAATTAATTGAGCAAGGTTGCCCTACTCCTGGGTTTTCTGGGTGACGCTAGTGGTAAAGAACCCACCTGCCAATGCAGGAGATGCAGGAGAAGCGGGTTTAATCCCTGGGTTGGAAAGATCCCCTGGAGGAGGGCATGGCAACCCACTCCAGTATGGCGTGGAAAATCCCATGGACAGAGGAGCCTGGCGGGTATAGTCCATGGAGTCGCAAAGAGTCGGACCCGACTGAGCACACACACGCCCTATTCCTGAGTTGTATTTTAACAACCAAGGATTAAATAAGATGGTCCCAATGCCCAGCAGAGGATGGTTGCAAAGGGGATGACCAGTAAGAAGTGGCTGTGAGTTAACTGCATCAGAACTCTCTAGGAACCCATCCATTGGCTGTATAGTTCGGGTGTCAGGTATTTGACACCTGGAGAAGGAGTAAAGATCCTGTTTGGCATCTGGGCACCCCAGTTCTTAGCTCAGGGTTTCCACTCACAAGAAAGAGAGAGCTCAGGGCTTCAGGAGAGCTGGTCCAGGAAACTGGAAAATAAGAATTTCAGCTTCATAAACTCACCCAGGCCTGAGCAAATGGTGATCTAGGGCTGTTTTGTTTTCATGCTGAGATGGCTAAAGAAGCTTGGGCCAAGTAAGTGACTCTTTCTAGAGTGTTCTCTGTTCTAGATAGGACTGCACAGAAGGAATGGGGAAACCAGTCCTGTTTCAGGTGCTCCCAGGACCCTCTCTTATGCCCCTTGCCTACGTGGGTGCTAGGCAGAGCTCTGAATTAGGAACCCTGGGCTTGAATTCCAGACTGCTATTTATTTGTGGCATTACGTCAAATGCAATCAGTTCATCTCTCTAAGACTCCATTTTCACCTCTGTCCAATAGGAGTGTTTACTTTGCTTCTATTACAATATGGTTAGGGGAGATGAGACTGAATGCTGGGGAGGGGTAAACAGAGGCATACTCAAATTTTTTTTCAAGTCTGTTTGGTCGATTAGAATGAGAGCCAGACCAAACGTGATAGGAGCTATCCACCAACAGGAGCTGGGGGAGAGGTTACTGTAGAGAAAACAGAAAGCAAAGCAAGGACGTCCTTTGAAGGGCTATAGCTTAAGCAGTTACGTTACGTGGGAAAACCCAGGTGGCTGTGTGTGACTGGTGGCGGTGGTGGTTTAGTCACCAAGTTGGGTCCAACCCTTGCGACCCCATGGACTGTAGCCCGCCAGGCTCCTCTGTCCACAGGATTTTCCAAGCAAGAATACTGGAATGGGTTGCCATTTCCTTCTCCAGGGGATCTTCCCGACCCAGGGATCGAACCCATGTCTCTTGAATTGCAGGCAGATCCTCTACTGCTGAGCCGCCAGGGAAGCCCCTCTGTGTGGTTAGTTGTCCATAAGTTTCATCGTCTGAGATTTGTGTGCACTGATTCTGGCTTCTGTTTTGGTTTGCTTGTGTGTAGTACCAAAATCGGGGAAGGCAATGGCACCCCACCCCAGTACTTTTGCCTGGAAAATCCCATGGACGGAGGAGCCTGGTAGGCTCCAGTCTGTGGGGTCGCTAAGAGTCGGACACGACTGAGCGACTTCACTTTCACTTTTCACTTTCATGCATTGGAGAAGGAAATGGCAACCCACTCCAGTGTTCTTGCCTGGAGAATCCCAGGGACAGGGGAGCCTGGTGAGCTTCCGTCTATGGGGTCGCACAGAGTCGGACACGACTGAAGCGACTTAGCAGCAGCAGTACCAAAATGATTGACATATCAGTCTAAAGGCCTCTGGGTTTGATTATTTTAACAATGCTTTTCATGGGACTTCCTGGTGATCTAGTGGCTAAAACTTTGCCTTCCAGCCGGGGGTGCAGTTTCAATCCCTGGTTTGGGAGCTAAGATCCCATGCCTCGTGGCCAAAAAGCCAAAAAACAAACAAACCCCCCCCCCATGAAACAGAAACTACACTGTAACAAATTCAATAAAGACTTCAAAAAGGAGCCACAGTAAAAAACATCTTAAAAAAAGCTCTTTACAAATAAAAACACCCGTAACACATACAATGGGTTAGGACAACATTTTACATAGCTAATTCTGAAAACAAAAGCAAAATAATAACGATGATCATCCTTATTATCAGTATTTGACTTGCTTTTCTTCATATATCTGTCTACCTTCCTACCTACCTACCTTCTTTCTTTCCTATATACCTGTCTTTCAACCTAACTACCTTTCTATTTTTGTATCTTCCTACTTATCCTGCCTACCTATATCCTTACCTACATACATACCTACCTCTGTACCAACCTTCCTTCTTACCTACTTACCTTCCTACTTTCCTATCTTCCTACCTATCCACCTAGCTACCTTCTTACATATCTAACTAAAAAGGTCTATACTTCACATACTCACTAAACCCAGTGAACACACAAGCACCCAACATTCTCTATATTATCATGCTTGTAAATGTTGCCAATGATAAGTGACAGAAAATATCTGTTTATTAGAAAGGCATGCATCTCTGAGCGCTTAGTTAATAGTTTTGAAATGAAGCTTAAAATTTCTTCTATATGTAATATCATATTCAAGTACCTCATTTGTTTTTGAACTTAATATGTGCATTAAAGTATTCTTGATAATTGAATGCATTTCCAAGAGTTAATTTCTGTAATCAAAAAAGGTTTTGCTTTTGTGGTCAGTTCATCCAGTAATTCAAAGGTTCAAAAGTTTTAAGAAGTGTACAGTGGCTGAATCATGGGAAATAATCCTGAGAAAGGATAGAAGAAATGTTAATGAAGCATCAGAGGGGAGATCAAATAGACAGTGAACCCCAAATGAATATCCAGGTTGATAAAGACTGAAGAGACGGCTGATAAAAGAGAACAATTGGAAATGAAAAGGAGTGAAGTGGTAAGGTTGAGTAAATAAAAGTGCTGGGTGCAGATAGTCAACAGGCTGTAACCCTCAGTGAGGGAGAGCCTGATATAGGGAAAAAAATGTAGCCCCACAGTGAGCAAGCAAAGCAATTTATTGAAGGCACATGTTCACACATAAAACATAAGATTAATGTGGTCATGTTGGAAAGGTTTTGACTGAGCTTATGTTCCAGGACATTTTTACTATTTGAGAGGTTCAGCCAAGAGCTGGAGAATCTGCCCAAGAGAATAAGCCAGCGATGATACGCCCATCAGTGGGGACCCATATGTGGCTCTTAACATAGATGATATCAATAAACTTACTGGGGCTTCCCTGGTGGCTCAGATGGTAAAGAATCTGCCTGCAATGTGGGAGACCTGGGTTTGATCTCTGGGTCGGGAAGATCCCCTGGAGAAGGGAATGGCTATCCACTCCAGCATTCTTGCCTGGAGAATTCCATGGACAGAGGAGGCTGGCGGGCCACAGTCCATGGGGTCAGAAAGAGTCGAATATGACTGAGTGACTCACACACAGACTCACCAAGTATCGTATTAGAGCAGAATCAGGACTTTAATTGTATGACAAAGACATACATGCTTAAACAAATGAAAGAGGTTACAAGTCGATTGATAATCATCAAGATCATGACATCAGCTCATGTCATACTGGGTACCACTCTTTTTACTGTTTTTAATAATGACAGCTGCTATTTATTGAGCTACTTCCTTTCATAGGATTTTTATTATTGTCATTACCAGTGACCTGATTGCCACCACCTATTGAGCATCTACTGCATGTGGGCCCTGGGTCAAAGTTCCCCTACTGTTTGTTTCTTGGGTTTACAAATCTGAGTGAGAAGAGCTCTGATCAGTGCTTCACAGGTGAAAAAACCAGAGACACTAGTAATTTAGATAACTTATTCACATTTTCACAGCTGGTAAATAAGGGAGCTTCTCCATCTTTGGCTGCAAAGAATATTATCGATCTGATTTCGGTGTTGACCATCTGGTGATGTCCATGTATAGAGTCTTCTCTTGTGTTGTTGGAAGAGGGTATTTGCTATGACCAGTGCATTTTCTTGGCAAAACTCTATTAGTCTTTGCCCTGCTTCATTCCGTATTCCAAGGCCAAATTTGCCTGTTATTCCAGGTGTTTCTTGACTTCCTACTTTTGCATTCCAGTCCTCTATAATGAAAAGGACATCTTTTTGGGTGTTAGTTCTAAAAGGTCTTGTAGGTCTTCATAGAACCTTTCAACTTCAGCTTCTTTGGCGTTACTGGTTGGGGCATAGACTTGGATTACTGTGACATTGAATGGTTTGCCTTGGATACGAACAGAGATCATTCTGTCATTTTTGAGATTGCATCCAAGTACTGCATTTCGGACTCTTTTGTTGACCATGATGGCCACTCCATTTCTTCTGAGGGATTCCTGCCCACAGTAGTAGATATAATGGTCATCCGAGTTAAATTCACCCATTCCAGTCCATTTTAGTTCGCTAATTCCTAGAATGTCGACATTCACTCTTGCCATCTCTTGTTTGACCATTTCCAATTTGCCTTGATTCATGGACCTGACATTCCAGATTCCTATGCAGTATTGCTCTTTACAGCATCGGACTTTGCTTCTATCACCAGACACATCCACAGCTGGGTATTCTTTTTGTTTTGGCTCCATCCTTTCATTCTTTCTGGAGTTATTTCTCCACTGATCTCCAGTAACATATTGGGCCCTTACTGACCTGGGGAGTTTCTCTTTCAGTATCCTATCATTTTGTCTTTTCATACTGTTCATGGGGTTCTCAAGGCAAGAATACTGAAGTGGTTTGCCATTCCCTTCTCCAGCGGACCACGCCCTGTCATATCTCTCCACCATGACCCGCCCATCCCAGGTTGCCCCTCGGGCATGGCTTATGTTGCTCTATACAATCAGCAAAAACAAGACCAGGAGCTGACTGTGGCTCAGACCATGAACTCCTTATTGCCAAATTCAGACTGAAATTGAAGAAAGTAGGGAAAACCACTAGACCATTCAGGTATGACCTAAATCAAATCCCTTATGATTATACAGTGGAAGTGAGAAATAGATTTAAGGGCCTAGATCTGATAGATAGAGTGCCTGATGAACTATGGACTGAGGTTCGTGACATTGTACAGGAGACAGGGATCAAGACCATCCCCATGGAAAAGAAATGCAAAAAAGCAAAATGGCTGTCTGGGGAGGCCTTACAAATAGCTGTGAAAAGAAGAGAAGCGAAAAGCAAAGGAGAAAAGGAAAGATATAAACATCTAAATGCAGAGTTCCAAAGAATAGCAAGAAGAGATAAGAAAGCCTTCTTCAGTGATCAATGCAAATAAATAGAGGAAAACAACAGAATGGGAAAGACTAGGGATCTCTTCAAGAAAATCAGAGATACCAAAGGAACATTTCATGCAAAGATGGGTACGATAAAGGACAGAGATGGTGTGGACCTAACAGAAGCAGAAGATATTAAGAAGAGGTGGCAAGAATACACAGAAGAACTGTACAAAAAAGAGCTTCAAGACCTAGACAATCATGATGATGTAATCACTGACCTAGAGCCAGACATCTTGGAATGTGAAGTCAAATGGGCCTTAGAAAGCATCACTACGAACAAAGCTAGTGGAGGTGATGGAATTCCAGTGGAACTATTCCAAGTCCTGAATGATGATGCTGTGAAAGTGCTACACTCAATATGCCAGCAAATTTGGAAAACTCAGCAGTGGCCACAGGACTGGAAAAGGTCAGTTTTCATCCCAATCCCAAAGAAAGGCAATGCCAAGGAGTGCTCAAACTACCGAACAATTGCACTCATCTCACACGCTAGTAAAGTAATGCTCAAAATTCTCCAAGCCAGGCTTCAGCAATATGTGAACCGTGAACTTCCTGATGTTCAAGCTGGTTTTAGAAAAGGCAGAGGAACCAGAGATCAAATTGCCAACATCTGCTGGATCATCGAAAAAGCAAGAGAGTTCCAGAAAAACATCTATTTCTGCTTTATTGACTATGCCAAAGCCTTTGACTGTGTGGATCACAATAAACTATGGAAAATTCTTAAAGAGATGGGAATACCAGACCACCTGATCTGCCTCTTAAGAAATCTGTATGCAGGTCAGGAAGCAACAGTTAGAACTGGTCATGGAGCAACAGACTGGTTCCAAATAGGAAAGGGAGTACATCAAGGCTGTATATTGTCACCATGTTTATTTAACTTATATGCAGAGTACATCATGAGAAATGCTGGACTGGAAGAAACACAAGTTGGAATCAAGATTGCCGGGAGAAATATCAATAACCTCAGATATGCAGATGACACCACTCTTATGGCAGAAAGTGAAGAGGGGCTAAAAAGCCTCTTGATGAAAGTGAAAGTGGAGAGTGAAAAGGTTGGCTTAAAGCTCAACATTCAGAAAACGAAGATCATGGCATCTGGTCTCATCACTGCATGGGAAATAGATGGGGAAACAGTGGAAACAGTGTCAGACTTTATTTTTCTGGGCTCCAAAATCACTGCAGATGGTGACTGCAGCCATGAAATTAAAAGACGCTTACTCCTTGGAAGGAAAGTTATGACCAACCTAGATAGCATATTCAAAAGCAGAGACATTACTTTACCAACAAAGGTTCGCCTAGTCAAGGCTATGGTCTTTCCTGTGGTCATGTATGGATGTGAGAGCTGGACTGTGAGGAAGGCTGAGCGCCGAAGAATTGATGCTTTTGAACTGTGGTGTTGGAGAAGACTCTTGAGAGTCCCTTGGACTGCAAGAAGATCCAACCAGTCCATTCTGAAGGAGATCAATCCTGGAATTTCTTTAGAAGGAATGATGCTAAAGCTGAAACTCCAGTATTTTGGCCACCTCATGCGAAGAGTTGACTCATTGGAGAAGACTCTGATGCTGGGAGGGATTGAGGGCAGGAGGAGAAGGGGACGACAGAGGATGAGATGGCTGGATGGTATCACTGACTCGATGGATGCGAGTCTGAGTGACCTCCGGGAGCTGGTGATGGACAGGGAGGCCTGGCGTGCTGCGGTTCATGGGGTCGCAAAGAGTCGGACACGACTGAGCGACTGATCTGATCTGATCTGATCTGAAATAAGGGAGCTGGCATAGAAACTCAGCTTTGTTTGATGCAGGGCACTAATATTAAAAGGGCACTAATCCTCTCAGGAGGACTCCACCCTCATGACCTCATCATCTCCCAAAGGCTTCATCTCCTAATACCATCCCATTAGGGGTTAGGATTTCAACATATGAGTTCTGGGCTTGGGGGGTGGCACAAACATTCAGCCCATAACAGTTTCCATGGCAGTTATGTTGAAAACAGCAGATCGAGACCCTTTACAGGCTGCTTAAGCCGACCAAGTGGGTAGTAGCAGGCCTGCTCAGTCTCTCAGTTGTGTCTGACTCTTTATGACCCCATGGACTATAACCTGTCAGGCTCCTCTGTTTATGGGACTTTCCCAGCAAGAGTAATGGTGTGAGTTCCCTTTTCCTACTTCCCATTGGATTAGGGAAATGGGTGGTAGAGATCCACATTAAAAGAAAATGAAGAAGGCTTAAAAGGCTACATTCTGTTTAATTCCAATTATATGACGTTCTGAAAAAAGGCAAAAACTATGGAGACAGTTAAAAAAAAATCAGTGGTTGTCAGAGGTCAGAGGTTTTTAGGGCAGTGAAGCTACTTTGCATGAGGCTACAAAGGAGGATGCATGTCACTATATAGTTGTCAAAACTCACAGGACAAACACCACCAACACTGATCCTGAATACACACAGTGGACTTTGGGTGCTAGTGAGGTGTTGGAGGAGGTCCATGGACTGTTACCAAGGCACTTCTCTGGTGCTGGGTGTGGATAATGAGAGAGGACTGGGGCAAGGGGATATGGAATTCTCTTACTCTCTAGTCAGTTTTGCTGTGAACCTGAAACTGCTGTACAAAACAAAGTCTATTTTAAAAAAGGAAAAAGAAAAAAGGAAATGAGAAGAAATGCAGCATAGAAAGTATCAAAGGGCATCGTGCAGTAAAGATGAGCGGTGTCTTCTCAGTTGTACATGTGCCATATTTCACTGAATCAAAGTCATAATCTATTGGAAGACACAAAGTTTTATGTACCACTCAGAAAGATATGACCAACCTAGATAGCATATTAAAAAGCAGAGACCTTGCTTTGCCAACAAAGGTCCGTCTAGTCAAGGCTATGGTTTTTCCAGTGGTCATGTATGGATGTGAGAGTTGGACTGTCAAGAAAGCTGAAGAGTTGATGCTTTTGAACTGTGATGTTGGAGAAGACTCTTGAGAGTCCCTTGGACTGCAAGGAGATCCAACCAGTCCATTCTAAAGGAGATTGGTCCTGGGTGTTCTTTGGAAGGAATGATGCTGAAGCTGAAACTCCAGAACTTTGGCCACCTCATGTGAAGAGTTGACTCATTGGAAAAGACTGATGCTGGGAGGGACTGGGGGCAGGAGGAGAAGGGGACGACAGAGGATGAGATGGCTGGATGGCATTACTGACTCGATGGATATGAGTCTGAGTGAACTCCAGGAGTTGGTGGTGGACGGGGAGGCCTGGCGTGCTGCAGCTCATGGGGTCACAAAGAGTCGGACACGACTGAGCGACTGAACTGATCTAACTGACAGAAAGAGAAATTGCTGCCAATGAATGGCAAGATTAACTGGGACTTCCCAGGTGGTGCTAGTGGTAAAGAAGCTGTCCACCATGCAGGTAGACATAAGACATGCAGGTTTGATCCCTGGGTCAGAAAGATCCCCTGGGAAGGAAATGGCAACCCATTCCAGTATTCTTGCCTGGAGCATTCTATGGACAGAGGAGCCTGGCAGGCTAACAGTCCACGGGGTCACAAAGACACAGACATGACTGAAGTGACTTAGCAATGGCAAGATATCAGAGTTTATAAAATTCATCCAAATTTCCAAGAGTTTCAAATGTGAAAAAAAAAAAAATCTGTCAGAGAATGAGAGAGTACACACACCGGTTGCATATACTCACTGGGTCACTCTGTTCAATGTATTTCCTACGGTGGATCATGGCCAAGGGGATTTGAAAACTTCATCTTTTTTGATGTGCAAGGTGACTGGGGCATCCACGCAGTGGCTGAAGCCGCCAAGAGCACCCAGTGTGGACAACCGATTAGCATGTCAGCCATGGGCCGCCTGGGCCTCCTGGTGTCCTGTGACTTGCCCCTTGGACAGCCACGTTCCAGCAAGGCTTGGGGTGACCCAGCACATGCCAGGGCCAATCCATGCCAGGAAAGTACATGACCTTCCAAAGAACCAGCCCAGATGTGTTCCTTTCTCAGATCCATATTGTACAGAGAAGGTCCTGGCCAGGCAGCGTCAAGTAATTAATTGAGGTGTGTGGAAGAAAATCAAATGGAAATTGATATTTCCCAGGCAACAGTCCAAAGGCTTGGAGCTGGAGACCGTTGAAGATAACTGAAAGGCAGCCCAAGATATGGCAAGGAAAGTTCTGACTTCTGATAGGAAGTGTGATGGATGGGAAGAGAGGGGAGAAAGACTTTAGAACTTTGGGTTCAAAATAATAATATAGCCTCTGTCTGTATTATTGATTAATTCATTCATCCAACCAGTATTTATAGAGCACCCAAGAAGTTCGGGCGTTGTGGCAAGCTGCTGGATCACAAATAGCGTGTCAGATTAGAACTGACTTCAGAGTCTTGCTGTCTGTCATTCTGTACCTTGTTTTCCAACTTCTTCTTTTTCTGGAGCTACACAGCCTTCTTAGGGTCCCCAGCTGCAAGCTCAGATTAGTGCAGTTTCTGAGCCACTCTTGACTGAAACTCAGGGGTTTCAAAGTATTCTTTGCTCCTTCCTGGTAGAGCCTGTCATTGAGTCCCAAGTTTTACTTCTTGGAGACCAGCTGGGCGGCTGTCACTGCCAGGGTCCTTCCTGTTCTCCCAGGAACCCGAGGAACAGCACTGTCTACTTCCTGCTGAACATATGAGCTGTAAGTTCAGTGTGTGTTGTGAGCTCCAGTTACATTAGATCTAGTTGTCCTACCTAAGGTCTCTGTTCCCACTAATAATAAGTCTAGCTGAATGTATTGGCCCTGTACTAAGATATGGATATTCTTCTTATAGCTCGGTAATCCTTTCCACAGTCCTGTGTGAGAGCACCTATTATATGCCCATCTTACAGATGAAGAGACTGAGGCTTATTCTATCTCTTGCCAGTCCCTTTTGCATGTACCATTCGTCAGGTGCTAATGGCATTCATATCCGGTTGTTCAATTGTTCTGTCACCAGAAATTCTTGACTGTCCTGCCCCATGGCCCAACCAGGAAAGGGCGAGGCTTTGGCAAGTTCAAGGGGAACTCTCAGTCTTCTATACTAGAGTGATCCCATTCAGCTCAAAACAGAAGATGATAAACAAAGGATGATGTCGTCTGGGATGATACAGTGAGGCAGGCTCTGCACAGCCAAGTGTGTATATAGATAATCCGAGCAGGAAGAGCAGTGGACAAAGAGGCTGAAACACTGGCTCACATTCTGGATCGGCCATCACCTGCTTTGTAGCCTTGAGCCAGTCCTTGAATTTCCCTGGGATCAATTTCCTCATCTGTCAAATGCCTAAGTCCCTTCCAACACCAACGTCTGGGGATCAGTGAAGGCAGAGAGCATTATTACTCAGGTGTGTATGTGCGTGCACACACGTATGCTCTCAGAGTAAGGACAGACCTCATATTACATGCTGACAGTTGTATGCGGGGCAGCATGCTGTCTGTGATGTTCTATAAAATGGCAGGGAGGGTTTTGCTTTTCTTATTTTCACTTCTTCAGTTTGTTCAGAATTCCTCTCTGAGTCCCATCGGTAGGCAGATGTTGGGCTGAGGAATAGAAACCTCTACATGCTGGGCGGAAAACGGGATTAGAGGCAAGGAGATTCAGTGGAGAATCCAGGAAGTCACCATTCTGGTCGAAGAGCAGAGCTGTTTTACAGAGGGCCGAAAAGGGACTGTCTCATTCTTCCCTGTCCGAAAAGAAGCAACTCAGCCCTACCTATCAGGCATAACTTCAGCATCAAACTCAGATAGTCCAGAATCTAAAGAGAACCTCCTCCCCGAAGAGATCCATGTTGCCTGCCTTTCCTTTAGCCAAGTATGGCATTTTCATTTTTCTAGAGGATGAATTTAAGTGCCAGTATAGAGTGAAATGGGAGAAGGCAATGGCAACCCACTCCAGTACTCTTGCCTGGAAAATCTCACGGGCAGAGGAGCCTGGTAGGCTGCAGTCCATGGGGCGCTAAGAGTCGGACACGACTGAGCTACTTCACTTTCACGCATTGGAGAAGGAAATGGCAACCCACTCCAGTGTTTTTCCCTGGAGAATCCCAGGGACAGGGGAGTCTGGTGGGCTGCCATCTATGGGGTTGCACAGAGTCGGACACGACTGAAGCGACTTAGCAGCAGCAGCAGCAGCAGCATAGAGTGAAATATACCCCCGGAATAACCACATCACATAAGAGGTTGGCCTTCAGGGAGCTGCCCGCTCTCAGCAGGTGATAACCTGATTCTCCCAGGTATCGGTCTCTTCATCTAGCAATACTTCTGGGGCCCTGTAGATAAGCAAGGCACCGCGCTGAGTGACTGACTCCATGCTCCAAACTGGGAACCACAGGCCATTCACTGTGTAATTAACATGGATTCATATTCAGACAGGAAGCTACCAATGTTACTAAGTGGGGTCCTGGGAGGCCCTTGCAGTTTCTCTTCACTGAGAGCTTAATGAAAACTCTTAGAAGTGGAAGAGTCTTGTGCTGACTTGATCTGAGTTTTAGTTCTGTGTTCTGTTGATCTTTGTATGCATTTCACCAGTGGTGTCTCTGCTGTGTGGGATTGGTTGTATAACCCAGGTAGATCACAGGGTGTTCTGTGGTTTCTGTTTCAAAGAAACAGGAGTCTGACAAGCCTAAAATAATTAAACATGTTTCAATTCTTTACTTGTCTTTTGATGAAATGCAGGTGAGTGTGCATCCTTAATTCAGCATAAATTTCTTAAAAATCTCTCCATCCCATGTTTCTCTTCTGAATAATCTCTTCCTAGTTCTCAAGCACCTCCAAACTTTCTCCCTCCATTAGCCCTCGGGGCAGCCTGCCCCTACTTACCTCTTTACTATGTAGATCAAAAATCTCTCCACTTCCTTAGCATTCTCTCCACTGCATCCCTTCCCTTAAATCTCAGCAAGAAAAAGAGGCCAGAATCTAACCCAGCAAACAAACAAACAAAATTCTCCGGTGGGAGAGGGAAAATTCAAGAATACTCATTGGTGGGTATTCTTCATCCCTGTTGCACTCACTTCCTTCTGTGGCGCCCTTGTTGCTATTTACGCTCTTCTCCATCTCTGCTAATATAAGTGCTCAAAGGGCACTTTAAGTATAATCATTATCCATTGATTTTTTTTTTTTTCTTTTTGCAGAGGCTTTTATTCCCTTCAATAAGCTCTGCTAAAGCCTGGCTGTTGGCTCTATTTGTTAAAGAAAGAGCTTTGTTCTGTGTGGTTTTTCTCTGAACCTGAGTTTTCTATCCATCCTCAGTGTGGGGTAAAGGGGAGATGTTCTGCCTCGCCCTTTGGTGAGAACAGTCACTTCCTGATTGGAATTTGAGCTGAAAATGGGTCTCCATTGGGAAGAAACATGGATAGCCTGGCACTTCCTGTGTTGTATGAATACTCACAGACATTCCTTTTCAGAAGTTTGGCAGTTAGTAGTAAGTAGGAGACTCAGGATACCAGAAAGGGAACCTTTTGACTTAAAATTACCCCGGTGGGTATAAGATAAACATCAGAGACTTTTTCAGAGCAGATTTTAAAAGAAGTAAGAAAGCAAAAGCTTCATAAAGTGATGGGACCATGGAGTTCTGGAAAAGGGCCCAGATGGAGAAGCTGTGGCTTTGAAGATAAACTGCCTGATTTTGCAGTTTTACTGAGTGCAGACCCTGGAGACAGGGTGAAGTCAGAGTTTCGTCTGCTCACGTTTCTTCATAATGATGTTTCACATGACGCAAGGCTTGCCTGTTTAGCATACGCTTCCATGTGCAGTAACCTCATCTTGTGTCTCTAGGCAGACTGACCCCTCTGGAGGTAGCCCATGTGAGGAGTCAATCCAAGTTCACATCCAGCATCCTTTCCCCATCCCTTCTCCAGACCCTCTTCTTCAACACCCCCGTAGTATGAGTTGCATCTGCCCACTCTGTGTTCCCAGGGCACCTTCTCCCCACTTTCCTATCACTCATTAGACTCTGGGAAAGCCTTCTTTTCACTCTCTTACCTCAGAGAAAGGGGCCAGAGAAGGAACAAAAGCAGTAAACAGCACAGTATCAAGCCTGTTACTATGGGGACTTCGGCAGGGACTCTGAAACATGTCTTAGAGTTTTTGCAACTGAAGGACAAGGAAGCTGGGAAATACCTACTAACTGCCCATCCATCCTTGACTGACAGAAGTCTCTGGGCTTCTGATCCTTGGAACCTTTTGGCTGGTTCTCTGCAGGGATGAAATGTGTTTCACAGGTGGTGATGCTGTACGAAAGGGGGGTGGCCCTCCAGGGCCCCAAGAGTGAGCTCCTGTCTAACACTTGAAAAGAATTGTCCAAGGAGACAAGTGCTGACAAAGCAAGAGACTTTATCCAAAAAGAGCACCTGGGCGGAGAGCAGGAGGGTAAGGGAAGCCAGGGGAACTGCTCTGCCACGTGGCTTGCAGTCTCGGGTTTTATGGGGATGTGATTAGTTTCCGGGTTGTCTATGGCCAGTCATTCTGACTCAGGGTCCTTCCTGGAGGCGCATGCATCACTCAGCCAAGATGGATTCCAGCAAAGAGGATTCTGGGAGATTGGTAGGACCTGTGGCATCTCCTTTTGACCTTTCCCAAACTCTTCCGGTTGGTGGTGGCTTATTAGTTCCGTGTTCCTTATCAGGACCTCCTGTCGTAAAGCAGCTCATGCACATGGTTACTAGGGCCCCTGGCCAGGGTGGGCGGTTCCAGTCAGTGTACTTCTCCTAACAGTGGGCAGAGGGGACCCAGTCACAGTGGTTCTCAGTTAGCAGGCTTCTGGGGGTAGGGCCCTGGCAGGATCTGCTACACCCATCCCCCTGTTCTACTCTGACTCACAGAGAATGGGTTCCAGCTCCCAGCTCCGTGTCCAGCAGTCTCAGTACATGTGGGCAGAAACTAGATAGGCATGCATGCAAATAGCCCACAGGCTTACTCCTCCATCTAACATCAGAGTCTCTTAGTGATGCTGACAAAGGCAAGGCTCTTAATAGCCACTAGTGTGGGAAGTGAAAAGATCCCTTATCAGCCCAAACACCCTTCGTTAGAACTCGTGAACAAAGAAGTGAAAAAAAAAAAAAAGATCTTCCCACCTACCCCAGCAAAAATCCATGTCTTCAATATGAGTCCCTTCCTGATCTACAGATCTCTTCCCCAGCCTTTCTCCTCCTCTCTCCAAGCTCATCCTTTGTAGTAGAAGGCAGTTAGGAAGGGAGAGCCACGGAGGTGGCCACAGCAGGGAGGGGACCAGCCGTGTGAGAGAAGAAATAGGAACGGAACTAAGAGACGGAGACCTTGGGGACTGACAAGCATGCTGCGAGAGGGCACTCTGTTGCTCTGTAGAGACAGTGGGGGACAGACAGACAGACAGACTGGGGGCTGAAACAAATAACCAAGAAAAAAACCGGGTTCCTTGCTGCCCTAGACAGCCTTTTTTTTTTTTTTTTTTTTTTGGATGTGGACCATTTTTAAAGTCTTTACTAAATTTGTTACAATATTGCTTCTGCTGTTCTATGTCTTGGTTTTCTGGCCACAAGGCATGCAGGATCTTAGCTTCTAGACCAGGGGTGAAACCCCCACCCCCTGCATTGGAAGACAAAGTCTTAACCACTGGACCACCAGGGAAGTCCCAGTTTTGTTAAAAATTTTTTTAAATTTTATCTTGGCATATAGTTGATTAACAATGTTGTGTTAGTTTTGAGTGGACAGCAAAGAGATTCAGTCATACATATACGTGTATCTATTCTTTTCCAAATTCTTTTCCCATTTAGTTTATTACATGTTATTGAGCAGAGTTCCCTGTGTTTACATACAGCAGGTCCTTGTTATTTATTTTAAATATAGCAGTGTGTATGTCAACCAAAAATCCAAGCACCTTTTAATTGGTGGTCCAGCTCCTGCTTCTATCTGCTCATAAGTTAAGTTCATGTTAAGAAGAAAAGGGAGCTTAAAAAAGAAAAAGAGCTTGGGGACTTCCCCAGTGGTCCAGTGGCTAAGACTCCATGCTACCAATGCAGGGGGTCTGGGTTCAATCCCTGGTCATGGAACTAGATCCAGCATGTCCCAAGTAATACCTGGTACAGCCAAGTGAATAAATAAATGTTAAAAAAAATTTAAAAAGCACTTGCGTGGGGACAACAGCAGAATAGGAAGGGGTGGGGGAGAGGGAGGCAGAGGCGTGAGAGGAGGGAAAAGAGATTCGCACATTCAGGAGGGTCTGTGGTCAACCTGCTGGAGGGCCTGTCTCTTTTCTCGCTCCCAAAGCTGGGGAGAATAAGTTGGGTGTACAGTGTGAATGCATGCGTGTGCATACAAGTGCCCGTGTGTCTTTGTCGTGCGTCTCTAGCTGTGTGAGCACGGGATTTGAGCAGTTGTGGTTGCCTTGGCCACTTAGTGCATTGGTATGTGCCTGCGTGTGTGTTTGTATCCGCGTGTGTCTGTAGTCTGTGTGTGTGATTGTGTATCTAGCCACAGACTCTCAGATCTATTTGTTCCCAAGAAAAGAGAGGAGCAAATGAGTGAGAAAGCTTCCATTAACATCTTCTTAGCTGCTAAGTGATGATCCCCACAAATCTGGGCTCTGAGAAAGAAGTCAGGGCAGAGACAGAAAAAGGAAGGGCAGGCATCTCCACATGCTGTCTTCCCAAGCTTGTCGCTAGCTCCTGTCCCAGCCAGGGTGTGTCCTGTTAGCTTTCTAGGACAAGGAGCTGTCCTCACATTGAGGTTGGGGTCCAGATGGCTTGACACATGGTAGGATAATGAAAGAGACTAGAGGCAGCCCTACCCTCCCCGAGGCTCCTCCCGTTGGCTGAGGCCATGAGGGAGAACAAGAGTAGCCAGATTATTCTGGTTTTCTTAAAAATATATTTTCCCTATGGTTTATCACAGGGTATTGAATATAGTCCCTGTGGTATACAATAGGACCTTGTTGCTTAGCCACCCTATAGAAAATAGTTTGCATCTGCTAACCCCAAACTTTCACTCCATCCCTCTCTCACCACCCCTGCCTCCTGGCAACCACCAGTCTGTGCTCTGTCTCTGAGTTATTCTGTTTCTTTTTAATGGTCATTTCTTTTTCGAATCAATGAATCCTTATAAACATTATAGCACTTCAGAAATGCACAATTTAAAACATGAAATTCTCCCATGATCCTGTTAGCATTTTGATGTCTTTCTCTCCACGTGTTTTCTTTGCACAGACTAGCATTCTGGATATATATTAATATGCATATATGCACGTAATGTCTCTGCATGCTTTCACACACACACATATATATAACTTTATTGCTTTTCATAAATGCAAAATAATACCATATTGTTTTGCAGCTTGCTTGCTTCTCTAAATAACGTTTCACGAACATCCGTCTGAGTCAGTTCAAATGGTCATTGAAATGGCATCAGTCATTGAAATGGCCCTACACTATTCCTTGGTGTGGGTGGGTTACAGTCTGCTCATCCAGACTCTCCATGAAGGACATTTTTGCATTTTTCTAAGCTTGCGGTTGCAGTGAGGCTCCTTCCGGCTCCCTCTGTGTGATTCTATCAGTGGGATCATGGAGAGGAGACTCTGTCCTCCTGGGGACCTGCCAGGAAGTGAGGACTGGACAACCATGAGCTTCCAGATCCTCTCTTCTCAGCTCTTAGTTTCCTTCTTAACATGCAGGACAATTTCTTTTTCTCTGCCTCTAATGCCTTCTCTGTACAAAGAGATGCTAAAAATAAATTCACCTGCCTCCTCATCACTCTGTTTATTAAACTGTCTTTCTTAAAGATTCTCAGCCTTCCCGTGGGGGTTTAAAATTACATACTCCAACAATTCACCTGCAGAGCAGAAGATTAAATGTTGCTTCCCACTTTAGACTTTCTCCAGCGCTGCTCTGATGTGCTAACACCCCCAAATGCAGAGAGTTGTTCTTAGAGAAACAGACTTACCAGCCTGAGAGCAGAATGACCTGGTTAGAGACCCAGATCCTCTGCCTCCCAGCTGGGAGACAGTGGTCAAGTGACTTCTTCTAACTTAACCTGCAGTTTCAGAAAATGAAGATAATAATGCCTGGGGTGTTCAATGTATTTAAAGCAATTAGCAGAGTGTCAGAGATGTAGCAAGTGCTCACTAAATCTTAGCTCCATTGTCACTAACATCACTGCCCTATAGATATAGCAAATGTATATGTTTCAACCCAACTCCACCATAGTCTTCCTTGGATCCATAAATGTCATCACTGTATACTCAGTTGTTTGATTTAGAAACAAGGACTTGGAGACAGAGTCCTAGATTTGGATGATAAACTATCCTTTTGTTTGTTTATAATATTTGCTTTTTTCACTGCTTACTGTTTGTTTGTAAGCAATGTACATTAGCTTAGAAATATAAAATTTCTAATATTGCAGAAATGTGTGATTGGGAAGGTGTGAAATTCCCCATAATTCTCTGTCCAAGATAACCACCATTTGCCAAAGTGTGCTTCTCTGTTCCTTGTTTGACTGTTTATTGACTGTCCCCTCCTCCGCAAGGCAAAGCTCCAACAGTGCAAGGACGATTAAAAGCTTTCCTCTCTCTGAGAGGAAGCTAGGGTGGAAGCTAACACCAAGCATCCTAGGGTGGCATGTTGCAGGAATGTAGTAAAAGTGTTTGGAATGAATAGGTGATGGTTATTTAAAATGCCATTATTATTAATAACTTAGGTGAAGGTTCTCATAAGCATTGGGATGGAGCCAGACAGGGCCATGTTCTTTGGGACTGGATAGGGCAGGGCAGAAGGGGATGGGATCAGGAACTAGTCAGACCCAAAGAGGAGGGGTTGATCTGGCAGTGAGAACCAATTACCCTAAAGTCAAGAGGAGGGACCATGAGAGACACTCCTAGAAAATTGTTGGCATTCGGATGGGCCATTCAATTAACCAGAGGTTGTGACAGGCATGTGGAGCCCAGCAATGGGAAATCCAGGGGCAGGCTCCATTCTAAGGTCTAAGTGGGCTGGAGGTCAGAGTCTTGCAGGCATGTTGCAGGGGTCCAGGAGTATCTTCTGTGGTCCAGTGGAGCCCTCCAAATCTGGAGAATAACTGGCCAGTGCCCAGAAAGCTGGGGTAAGGGCAGGATGCTGAGACACAGGAATAAGCCAGGAAATGCCCCACATAGAAGGTGGACTTGAGATTCATGAAGGAGGCAGGATCCCAGGGTGGCTAAGTTGGTGACAAAGGGACTAAGTTAGTGACCCTCAATGTCAGACCCTGAGGATAGGCTACGATTCCTTCCAATTCTCTCCTATCCTAGACCAGGATTGGCTGAGGTGCTGATAAATGGTGGTAGTGGTAAAGTTTGTACAGAATGTAAAATCTGGCCATGATCCTATGGCACCATCTCAGTGCGTATGAAGGAAGGCATATCTTGCTTCCTACCGGACTTGCCAGCCTTACCAATTGGCAGATGTGGTAACAGTAGGGTGTGCCATAAAACCAAGATGTGAGCACATGGATTGAGAGACTTTGGGGAAGCCAATCCCAATAGCCCTTCTACTCAACAGAAATGGGCTCTTTGTGGCCCAGAGTTTGGTTGGAAGTGGGGAGATGATGTGCTATTTATTTCTTAACCAGTCTTTCCTCACTGCCCTTGACTTTTCCACTGCCGGGCATTCGCTCCAGGGCTGCCTGCGTGTGGATGTAGATGTCAAGGCTGCTTGGAAAAGCAGGTGGGGAACTGCTCACACCAGAGTCTTCGCTGATGCTGGGGAAATACCACAGTGGCCAGGAGAAGCTGCAGCAAGCCTGGAGCTTCACGGGCTGTTGGCTCCATGCGCTCCAGTGAGGAAAGGGGTAATGGTCTCTGGGATAACCTCCCTTCTCGTCACCCTGGTCAGTCCTTGGAGAAGAGAGGCATCGTCTAGACAGAATCTCAGTGTCTTCACTTGGCCCAGTGCTCCCAATGGGGGTGTGCTCAGGCTGGTGCCCATTAGAAGCAGCACAGAGCAGTCACCTTCCCTGTTTCTCCTTAGAACAGCTGAGACAGGCTGACATCAACCGCAGCCTCCCCTCCCCCACCAGAACCCTAAAAACAGCACACCATGCTGAAGACCAAGAGCACGAAGGAAATAATTATAGAAAACACCAGCCGCAAAAGATAATCGGTTTCTCAAGGAACAGATTTCTGATCCTGCAATAATTACTTTCTTGACCCAAAGGGCTGGCACCATTTCACCTGCATGGTGCCCAGCTTCAGGGCCTCCTGAATGCCTCCCTCTTGCTACCAGGTGGCTGGGCCATCTTGGGTCCTATCCAAGGAAACGGGGCAAATTCCCATCCGCTCTCCACCCACCCTGGGCTCACTCTCTGACTTCATTCCAGTCTGGAAGTCATACTTTACCCACTCTTGCTCACTCATATTCAACAAGTATTTATTAGCAAATAGGTGGCTCAGATGATAAAGACTCTGCTTGCAATGCAGGAGGCCTGGGTTCAATCTCTGGCTCAGGAAGATCCCCTGGAGAAAGGAATGGCAGTCCACTCCAGTATTCTTGCCTGGAGAATTCCACGGGCAGAGGAGCCTGTTGGGCTACAGTCCATGGAGTCACAAAGAGTCGGACACAACTAATACACACCCACCTGACTTTAATGACTTGTCTCACTCTTGCATTGACATTGGACCTTCTACCTCTGCCCTCGTTTTTATATTTATTAACTATAGTACCTACTAGGTGTCTGATCGGCTTTGAGCCTAAAAATTCATGATGCAAGTTATGATAATGATGATAACAATGCAAAAAATCAAAGGCTAATTTTTGCTGGCTGTTGACCATGGGCCAGGCAGTGAATTTTCACCTTTGATTCTTTCAATCACCCATCGAGGGAGGTGCTATCATAATCTGAATTTTACACATGAGGGAACAAACGCAGAAGGTTAAGTAGGTTGCTGAGGTGACGCAGCAGAGAAGGTCAGAGCTACGATATGGACTCCAGAGCCCAAGCCCTTGGACCACTCTGCTGCAGCACATTGTGGAATGCTAAGCAGCAGGGTTCTGATGGAGACAACAGTGTGTTAATGGGAGTGGTTTGGACATTTCCATGGGGTGTGTACAAGTGGGGCTCTTTCTTCAGGGAGGGCAGGGTAGGGGGGCGGGGATAGGGTCAGGAAAGGCTTCATGGAGTCAGATACACATAGACTGGTTACTGAAAGCTGATAGGAGGTCACGGCATAGACAGAGCACAGGGGCACTCCACTCCAAGGGGGCAGTATGAGCAAGTGCCCAGAGGGGCCGGTAGCACAAACTGACTTTTCTAGGAGCTCAGCGTGTGGCTGACTTCAGTGGAGGTGCGCAAGGGAGGAGCTGATGAGTAAAGAGGCTGGCAATGAAATATCATCAGGAATGAGATCCCAAAGGATCCAAGATCCTGGAGAGCCCTTGAGAGACTGAGAGCAGACAGGAACATGGATCAGATGCAAATTGTAATAAAGATCCTTCAGCTACCTGTAGGAAGAATAGAGGGGCCAGCAAGTGTTGGGGGCTGGTGGGTCTAGGGAGAACTTGCCCCATAGAAGTCCCAAAGGAGCGTCCACTCCCTAATCACATCTAGCCTGAGTTTGCACTTTAATGAATAAATATTAGGAGGGACCCCCATCTTAAACAATTCCCTTCCTCCTTTCGCTAGGTCCCTGATCCTGCAATTCAGACACATGACATCACTTCAGGGATTTTTGACAGTGGGATGATCATGAGCTCTTCAGCCTGGCTGTGGGATCATGGATCCTCACCCTGGGGCATTACCAAAGGCCAGGGCTTGCTGGTGGGCCTGACTCTGCTCTGCTACCCTAGCAGTTTGCTAGGGGCTTCTGAGGGGCATATCCATTGTTTATCAGATAGTAGACCAATACCAGATTGTTAAACTCAAGAAGGTAAGCTGCTGTATAGTGCAGGGACCTCAGCTCGGTGCTCTGTGATGACCTAGAGAGGTAGCAGGTGGGTTTGGGAGCGGGGCTCAAGAGGGAGGGGATATGTGTGTACTTGCAACTGATGTTTATTGTTGTACAGCAGAAACTAATACAACATTGTAAAGCAGTTATACTCCAATTAAATAAATTAAAACAAAACAAAAAATTCAAGAAGGCAGCACTAGAGGGTTAAGGCTATGGTATCTTCCCTTTGGCATCATTTGCCTTCCTCTCTCTTCCCAGGGAAATATCATCTATTTTCCCCAGGTAACCACCTGGGAGTCACTAAGTCCAGGGTGAATCGCCTTCATTCCCTAACTCAAGACAATGCTTATATTAACACATGCCCAAACTTGTCATTTGGTCAGCAGCAGCTTCCTAACATAGTGACTTTTTACAGATATTTTAAAGAAGCAGAATAGCCTTCTAGTTGCCAGCAGATTCCTTGAATTAAGAGAGTGGTACATTGATCTGGGAATTGATTAGAAATTCCTTGTTGGAGTCTTTCCCCTTCAGTGTCCTGAGTGCTGAATCATTCTTCTCTAATAGTGGATCCAGGGAGATCCCGGATGTTAGCTAAGCTGAAAAGTGGAGGAAAAGCTGGCAGAGAGTAGGGAGAAAGACAGGATGAAAGATTGGGGATCGCTGTCTGGCTGCAGAAGCCAGTTTCTAGGATGCAGCCAGGTGGCCCAGGAGGGCCGGGTACTAGGTCTACCTGGATTAGCAGACCAAGGGTGTTTCAGAGAGATTCAAGCAACCTGGGCCCAATCCAGTGGGCAGGCTGTTTAGAAGAAAGGCAGCTGTGACTTCTGGGAGGTCAGCTGGTCCACAGTACCCCTCACCCAGCAGCCAAGGGGACCTTGGATGGGAGGAAAGCCTGCATCCATACCTTCTTCACCCACACGTCACTGAGACTCCCCAGATGCTGTGCCAGGCAGGGGAAGGCCGTGTCGGGAGCAGATGTGGAATCAGGCCAGCTTGAGTTCAAGCTCAGCCTGGTCTCTTGCTAGAAGGGAATGTTGGCATTGATATATTCCTTAATCTTTTTAAACTCAGGTTTCCCCTTCTATTAAATGGAGATAATAATTGTATCAACCGCAGAGGGCTGTTATGAGGATTAAAGTATAATCAGGGATGTTGACAGTGCTAAACAGTATACCAACCCTGGGCAAAGGCTTAAACATTGTCAGAAATGGTTATTATCATGATAAGCTTGCACCAGGGATGCAAACATGAATGGAATGAGTTCCCTACCCTCAAAAAAGCCAGATGGATAGGGATCCCACTCCAGCAGCCAATCAGAGGGCATGTGAGGGGCACGGGGTCTGAATGAGGGTTCAAATGCACAGAAGGAGCTGGCATATTCCCAGGTACACCACCCAGGACCCCCTTAGTCAATCAGTGAGGGAGACTGATTCTTTGAGCCCTAGTCAGGGTTGTTCCAGCCTCCTGTGCAGCTATGCTCACAGAACAGGAGGCCTCTTCCCCCATCCCAGCTGGAGAGGGAGCCTGAGAACTCACTGGATACTGGATATGAAGCAGACAAGGACCATTAAAGCCAGCTCAGCAGCTCAGACTGAGCGGTTTATCTCAGCTCCCTGGTGGAACCAAATCAAATCCACGAAAAATATTAGGTTTTCAAATCAAAAAGGCAAACCATGTTGAGCAAGCCAGACGCCTGCAGCAAACAGCTAATTGGCTTGTGTCTGTCAAAAATATTGAACCCATGGGAATTAGGAAGCTTTGACCAGAGGCTCATCTTCTAGGGTTTTGAGGGAATCTACCCAGGATTCATTGCACTTACCACTCCCACCTGCCACCCACACCACCACCCCAGACCCATTCATTCATTCTGTTGGGAAGAAATCTTTCATCAGTGGAAGGTGAAGTGGCAGGAGAGAGCTAGAATTTAGTTTCTCCTTTAGCCAAACTACAGACCTGTCCTGTGTCGCCTGTAAGGAATGTATTCACTTGAGAAACATTATTTAGTGACTTCTGTGTGCTGGGTGTTAAAGACAAAAGATTAGATAAATCCCACTCAACTTTGTCTTCACAGTCTCAGTTCAGTTCAGTCGCTCAGTTGTGTCTGACTCTTTGTGACCCCATGGACTGCAGCATGCCAGGCCTCCCTGTCCATCACCAACTCCCGCAGTTTACTCAAACTCATGTCCATTGAGTCAGTGATGCCATCCAACCATCTCATCCTCTGTCTTCCCCTTCTCCTGACTTCAATCTTTCCCAGCGTCAGGGTTTTTTCAAATAAGTCAGCTCTTCACATCAGGTGGCCAAAGTATTGGAGTTTCAGCTTCAACATCAGTCCTTCCAATGAATATTCAGGGCTGATTTCCTTTAGGATGGACTGGTTGGATTTCCTTGCAGTCCAAGGGACTCTCAAGAGTCTTCTCCAACACCACAGTTCAAACCCATCAATTCTTTGGTGCTCAGCTTTCTTTATAGTCCAACTCTCACAACTGTACATGACTACAGGAAAAACCATAGCCTTGACTAGATGGACCTTTGTTGGCAAAGTAATGTCTCTGCTTTTTAATACACTGTCTAGGTTGGTCATAATTTTCCTCCCAAGGAGTAAGTCTAGTATTGTATTAATAGGTAGAAGATCAAGAGTCGTTCATAACACACTGTGAGAGACTTCCCTGGTGGTCCGGTGTAAGGATACTTAACCACTGGACACCTACCCATTCAGGGGTCACGAGATTGATCCCTGTTTTAGGAAGATCCCACCTGATGAGGAGCAACTAAGCCCAAGTGCTGTAATAAGAAAAGCCACTGAAATGAGAAGCCCACGCACTGCAATGAGGAGTAGCCCCTGCTTGCTGCAACTAGGGAAAGCTAGCATACAGCAACAAAGGCCCAGCACAGCCAAAAACAAATAACACACTGTGATAAATGATGGAGATTTGTACCACATGAAACCCTAGCTCCAGGAGAAGAGAGCATGGCCTGTCCAGAGACATAGAGATGTGTATGTGAGAACAGCCTTGTTCAAGAAAGTACAAAACCTTCCCCATTTCTAGAACCTGAAGCACATCTATGTGTGTGCTGTTGTTGGGTGAGTGAGGGCCAGAAATGAAGCTGGACAAGTATGGAGAGTCCTAGGCATCAAGTACCCAGGGCATAGAATGGAGTTTGGTTTTTATTATGAAGGTGATGGGGGAGAATCTGAGCAAAGGAGTCACATGGTTGGAGCTGCATTAGTTGCATTCATAGGGTGGAGGGAGGGTGAAGTCTTGAGTCCTGGGAGCCAGGAAGCTATTGTAACAGTGCATGTGACACAGAGATAAGAACCTAAGCCAGGAGAGCTGTGGAGGTAAGGGGAGAGCTAAGGGAGCCAGACACGACTGAGCAACTGAACTGAATCGAGAGCTACTGGGGAGACAGGATCAATGAGCTCAGTAACTGGTTGGATATCATGAGTGGTGAGGGAGAGGGAAGCCCCCATAGTGACAGACGCCAGAGATGGTGGCATCAAAGGACTTTCTGACTCCACCAAAGCACAGCTCCAATCAGGCATCCCCCTCTCCCTGGCATTACTACCCAAGATGTTTTCCAAAGTGTGGTGTGCCATGGCTGGGCTGCTAGAGGCTTTTAGATGGTACATCACATTCTTTTAACATTGGTTGTTCAATTTTATGTTTGTTGGAACAAATATGAACAGCCTATCAAACCCATGGTTTCATAGGTATTATTGCTTGGGGCAAAATTAAAATGTTGTGAAGCTAGTCAATTTAAATTAAAAATAAAAAGATTGTGATATATGGAATACTCAGATCAAAAGTAATAAACATGGTAAAGAAATAACTAAAGCTTGAAGAGTATGGCTCAAAAGACAATAGGCACGTGTCCCTGTGTGGTACTCAAGGCCTTTTCCTCTTATAAGTACAGTCTTAATGGATCCAGTGTTAGTCAGTGATTGACTTTGGCTTATGATAACCTTAGCAATTGATATACCTTTCCACTTGCACTCCCCAATCTCACCTATCTTTCAGGATCAGGTTCAAAGTCACTTAATCATGAAACATTCCCAAGATGAGAAGTATAGATGCCTCTCTTTCTCTCCAACTGGCCAATTTGTCAATTTTATTACTTTTACTTCAATAGCACTTTTTACTTCAATTGTGTAATTTCCTGAAAGTGGTGGGCACTCAACCTCGTTTATCTTTGATGTATGCTGCTGCTGCTGCTGCTGCATCACCTCAGTCGTTTCCGACTCTGTGCGACCCCACAGATGGCAGCCCACCAGGCTCCCCCGTCCCTGGGATTCTCCAGGCAAGAACACTGGAGTGGGTTGCCATTTCCTTCTCCAATGCAGGAAAGTGAAAAGTGTAAGTGAAGTCGCTCAGTCGTGTCTGACCCTTAGCGACTCCATGGACTGTAGCCTGCCAGGCTCCTCCATCCATGGGATTTTCCAGGCAAGAGTACTGGAGTGGGGTGCCATTACCTGATGTTTAGGGATATTCAAAAAGCTTGCATAATAATTCTATAGGTCCACATGTTCATTTCCCTTCCATATTCATTTCCTATTGTTGTGTTACAAATTATCCCCCAATCTAGAGGCTTAGAGCAACAAACATCTGTTAGCCTGTAGTTTCCGTGGGCCGGGAACCAGAGAGCAGCTTAGATGGCTGGCTTTGGCTCAGCATCTCTCCTGAGGTTATAATCAGGCTGTTGACTGCACTTGTGGTCAACTGAAGGCTCGAATGGGGGAAGATACATGTCTAAACCCACTGATGCGGTTGATGGAAGACGTTAGTTCTTCACTGCTTTGTAGGGGGAGGCCTCACTTCCTTGCCATGTGGGCCTGTGCATTGGCTGACTGAGTGTCTTTGCAATATGGAGCTGGCTTGCTCTACAGCAAAAGCAAGACATATGTACAATGGAATATTATGATTATTACTCTATTGTATATATGTGCCACATCCTCTTTATCTATTCTTGTGTCAGTGGACATCCTAGCTAAACTGTAAATGGTACTTCAGTGAACATTGGGGTGCATGTATCTTTTTGAATTATGGTTTTCTCTAGGTATATGCCCAGGAAGGGATTGCTTCATAATGAATTCTTTGAAGATAGTTCTCGGGTTGAATCAATGTCATAGTATATTGATTAGTTCTTGGCATAAAGGAAGTTCTTAGTTGGTTAGTGTTAGTTGCTCAGTCATGTCTGACTCTTTGTGGCCCTCATGGGCCCTCATGGGGCCCTCCTCCTCAGAGGAGCCCACAAGCCTCCTCTGTCCATGGAATTCTCCAGGAAAGAATACTGGAGTGGGTAGCCATTCCCTTCTCCAGGTGATCTTCCCAACCCAGGGATCAAACTCGGGTCTCCTGTACTGCAGGCTGTTTCTTTACATTCTGGGCCAAAGAAGTTCTCAGTGAAGGTAAATAGATGAATGGTGAATGGATGGATAGATGATTGGATGGTCAGATAAACAGATGGGTAATGAATGAATGCATGGAAGGATGGATAAATGTGTGTATGGGTGAATAGATGAAAATGACCTCCTTTGGACTACTTAAATCCCAGATGATTGGCATGATGGTGAGCAATTATCTTCATGGTTTAGTCTTTGACTCAAAGAATTTAAGATCTTGGAGGGACCATCTAGTGCCCCACTTCATTCTTCAGATGCAAAATCAGAAGACAAGGGATGTGATGTGAGCTGCTAAAGATCAAACAATAACTTAGTAGCCAAACTGAGACTAGAACTTGAGACTCCTCTTCCCATGCTTCTGCTTCAGTACTAACTGCAAAAGGTACTACTGTGTATGCTTGCCTCAGAATTCCTACCCATGTCTGATCTAAGAGGATGCCTCATATTGTAGTAAGGTGAAAACATGACCTGTTCATATACAAGACCAACTGGTCCTCACTGATTCAGATAACCCTCCCTGCTTTGTCTTGAACACCCACCTACTTGTGCTTAGCTTAGCTTATGCATCCATCATCTCTCTAGACTCCACACTCTCACCACACTCTCCATGTGACCTCTCTGCAGACATGGGTGTTCACCACCATTCTTTCCCAGCAAGCTCCAGTTTTATTGGCTACTTCTGGGTGTATCTGCCTCCAAACCTACTCCTTGTCAAACTGGGACTTTCTTAAGTGGATCTTTCCCTCTGCTGTTACATCCCTGTGGATGCACCATAAACGTTGACATTTCTCTAGAGCAGGATGTTTTTGAAAAAATATTTTAGATGAATGCCAGGCCAGGCCGCATGAAATGTCACGGTGACTTTCCAAAGAGACCTGCCAGGAGCTAGGGTGAGTAAAAATAGCCACTGCTGGGTGCGGATGTGAAGTGAGTAAAGATCACAGAGAGAAGAGTTTATTTGTTTTTAAAATAATTATTTCTAAGTGATTCTGGGCCTGAAGAATGAGTCAGACTGGCAGACAGGAAAGCGGAAGGTCTGTGTCTGATGCCAGAGGGAGAAGGCAAAGGAGGGCTATGGATGGGAAGGTAGGGGGAGAGAGAACCTCAGATCCCAACCCCAGCGGTTTGTAAAGCCAAGAAATCCTAAGACGGTGATCCTCAGTTTCTCTACTTGGAGTAGAGAAAGAGAGGGAGAAAGATAGATAAGGAATGATATTCATATGCCTAGATACAGAGAGAATGAGAGAGAGGCACTGAGAGACAGACTGAGAGAAAAGCGCAAAAATAAGGCTGTTGTTCAATCAAGGGAAATTTTAAGGACCATGGACAGCTCCAGTCTGATTTCACTGTGTGGTTCACAGCTGCTCCTTCTCTTGGTTGGATATGGTACTCTCCTACCTTAAATACTACAAGAGACATCCTGGATGAGCACATGGAGTTGGAGCCAGAGCACTCTGGGAGCTAGCCCTGGGTCATCATTGGCCGGAAGCATAGTCCTGAATAGGTTACTTAACTTCTCAAAGCTTCAATTGCCCTTATCTGCAAAATGGGGAGAGTTCCTATCTCCCTGTTGATGTGAGGACTCAGTGAACAACAACAAAAGAATCAAGTACCCACCAGGGTGTCTGCTACTTGGTCAGCACTAAATAAATATCCAAATTAAACATGTCAGCAATGAACTTCGAGTGCCAGGGGTCCCAGCTTCTCCTGGATTTCACTTTGGGGGAAGGAAAATCCTGCCTCCCATTTAAGCTGATAACTGAGTTAAGTGGTTGTGTTCTCTCTGGGGTTGTGAATGTGAAAACAATGATGTCACTTGGCGGTTTTCAGATTGGGTTGACAGTGTGGTCAGTCCATGTGGAACCAGATTTTGGAAGGGAGGAAGCAAACTTTAATGAACTTTAATGAATGATCTGGCTAGTTGCCAGATCCTGTATTCAGTATTTTTATGTATGTTATGTTGTTTAATTCTCCAAACAACTCTATGAGGTAAGAATTGTTACCTCTCTCCTATTATTTTCTTTGTTTTTATTTTGATGGGGGGAGTACAGGTTAACAAGGGACTTAGACATCAGAGAGGTAAAGAAACTTGTCCCACATCACACAGCTTAATGGTCATTCTGACATTAGTTTGACAGCAAAACCAATTATTTTTCCTGAAAAAAAAAAAAGATACTGCCATTATAAAACTGGATCTGGTATATGAGAGAAAAGTTGAATTTAGCCACATTTGCAGCCAGCTTCCAAACTGCTTCTTTCTCCCCCTCTCTCTCTCCACGCCCCGCTCCATGTGGTTGTATGTGTTTGCTTCTTTGCTTCTCTTCCTTAACTGTAATTGGTTTGTTCACTTCATGGAAAAAAATTGACTCAATTCCCAAACTCAGTTCTGACAGAAATTTTGTGCTGCTCTCCTTTGCCCCTACTTCTCCATTTAGAAGAGTCTCACTCCATCCTTCAAGGCTTAACTCAGCCGTGAACTGTTCCGTAAAACTTACCTGGAATCCCTTAAGCAAGAGGAAACACACCCTCCTCCACACTCTCACAGTGCTTTTTTCCACTTTCAGTGAAAATTGCCTTCATTTATTCCTTTATCTTGGATACCTCGCACAGCCTCAGGCACAAAATAGGAACTAGAAGAGTCTTTATTGAAAGAAGGAAGGGAGAGAGATGCTTCAGAAACAGTAAGATTTATGGCAATGACGAGAGTGATCATAATACCAGACAACATTATTATGGACACACACAGTAATTCAAGCTCCGTTTTAGGTGCTGAAGCTGTATCATCATCTCGTGTAACGCTCTCAGTAACTCCAAGTGAAGCATCACTATCATCTAGGTTTAGCGGGTTACAGTCCTTGTGTAGACATACCAGCTAATTAGTGGATTTTTTAGTCAAAGATTTAGAAGATAAATCCAAACGATTTAGAGGAAACCTTTTCCTTAATAATCTAATTAGTAGAAGATTATTAGAAATTTGAACCCTAGCAGATTGGCGAGAGTCCTCCAGGAGCTGCATCTCCATGCTCTTCTGAGGACTGCAGCGGGAAGAACTCCAGTCTTGAGCCTGACACGGTGACCCCAATGCATGGCTTTGCCAGGTATCAGCTGTCTGGCTCCAGATGTTAACTGTGTGAATTTGCAAGCTTCCACTGCCTCATCTGGACAAGGAAAGCTACCCCACTTACCCGGAAGGTTCGGGAAGAGGATGACATGCTTATTCGAAGGGGCAAGCATGTACTAGACATTCAGTAAACACTGGTTACCCAGTTCTTCCACAATGAGCCTCCCACACCTGCTACCCTGGGCGTCCCCTCATCTTTTTTTTTTTTTTGGTATCTTTGGCTGTGCTAGGTCTTCATTGCTGTACATGGGGCTTTTCTCTCATGGCAAGAAGTGGCTGCTCTTCATTGTGGTGCATGGTCTTCTCACTGCGGAGGCTTCTCCTGTTGTGGAGCACAGGCTGTATGGTGCACAGCCCTCAGTAGCTGCGGCCCACAGGCTCAGTAGTTGTGGTTCCTGGGCTCTAGGGTGCGGGGTCACTTATTGTGGTACATGGGCTTAGCTGCTCTGAGACGTGTGGATCTTCCCAGACCATGTCCCTGGCATTGGGAAGCAGATTCTTAACCACTGGACCACCAGGGAAGTCTGTCTATTTTGAGAAGAAAAATCGCCTTAGACATCTGCAGCATCCCACTTGTTTATTCATCTAACAGACACTTACCAATCATTTACTTTGTGCCAGGGGCTATTGTGGGTGCTGAGGGTGTGATGATAAACCAGAGAGAACAAAGCCTGTGCTCTCATAGCAGTTACATTGTTATATTACTTATATTATAGCTTATATTACTACTACAACTGGTAGACAAACACATGAACAAGCTGAAACCAAAAGTCTATAAAACAAAACAATGTAATGGGAATGGCTGGGGTGATGCTGAATTAGGGAGAGGGGCTGAGGAAGAACGTTGAGACAGGTGGCATTTTAACTCAGACCTGGATGAGAAGAGGCTAGTCTGGGGAGATCTGGGGTGAAGCTCATTCCTGGGAGAGGGAATAGCCAGGATAAAAACTGTTAGCAGGATAAGGGTGTGTGCTCCAAGTAAAGAAAGATGGCCAGTGTGGTTCATGAGTGATGGGTGGGGAAGGTGGACTCAAAGAGGCTGGAGATGCTGGAGGTGTTAGATGTGCAGGAGCCCCTGGAATGGGCTCGTATTTGATTCACTGGCTGGATAAAAAGTGAGAATTAATTGAAGCAGCAATTGAGCTGAGCTTTATAGTCTGACTCCACTCAAATGGATGTTGTTCATTAAAAATCTTCTTATCTACCCTGTAAGAAACAAGTAGGCTGCAGATTCAACTATAGCTTTAAAAAGTGTTTTTCTGAATTATTTTCAGAGACGTATAAAAATCAATCTCTCTACAGAAAAATAGTGAAGTTACTAATGTTATGGGAAAGTTCTAAAGGATAATTTCAGTTCTCACAGGCTGTCACTAGATTTCATTCGAGACTTTACCAGCTTCAAAATTACTGCACAAAATAATAGCAAAACCCTTATGATTAAGGCAGACAAATGGACCTTCTTGTCAGGAGATTTGGACATTACTCAGAGTTAATCACAAGTTGCCCAAGTTTTTTAAAAAATTGATAAAATGCAGCAGAGACCTGAAGGAACCATGTCATCAGCTGTGTGCCATGGAAGCCCGAAGAGCTGATGAACTCTTTGATTGCATTAATAGAGGTTTAGAAGAGAAAACAGGAGGTGATTTTCTCTTTTTCCCCTACTCAGATCCAAGTCTGCTTAAACACTTTCAATAATCCCACAGGTTGTCTTGTTTTTCTCACAAATGAAATTAAAGGTATCGAACTTTCATAGTCTTAACAAAGTTTCCAAATTTCACTGAAACTTTTCCTTTGGGTGAATTTTTAAGCAGAAGAACATTCTCTTTCCATGTTTTTGAGTGTACAAATATGAATATTTTTGTAAGGAAAAGACATCATTTTGGCGATAAAAGCACATAACAATGGCAAATACTTCCAAACATGCATTCTTCCAAATGCTCTTTCCATAGCGTGACTTTCTTTTGATATGAATTACTCTCTTATGTGTTGTTAAAATGTCACCTCTGCCTTGAAGGGACAGATTAAATGGGCATGATTTTTTTTTTTCCAGAAAATATCTGCTAGGCAGTAGACTCCTGACAGCCACTTGTCATTAGAGAAAGGTCATCAAATTTGGAATGCTTGTTCTTTTTTAAAAAAAATACGACAGCTTTGCTTCAAGATTTGTACTTAAGTACTCACTGTAACATAATCAGAGAAAATGCTGAGCTACAAGAGATGTCATGGTCACTTCCCTTCTTGTTCCGAGTGTCCTAATGATTGGTTGTAGTTTTAAGTTCTTGTTTTCATCATGTGACCACATTGATGGCATCTTAGGTTTTGTGTTTACTGCTTGCTTTCATTTCTTTTTTTAAATTTATTTTTTTTAATTATTATTTTTTTTACTTTACAATATTGTATTGGACCTGCCATACATCAACATGCATCCGCCACGGGTGTACACGTGTTCCCCATCCTGAACCCCCCTCCCACGTCCCTCCCTGTATCATCCCCTCTGGGTCATCTCAGTGCACCAGCCGCAATCTTCCTTTCATTTCTTATTGCAATCATTTACCTATGAATAAACCAATGGGTGAATTCCATCTGGGTATTCTCTCCCCAACTTTGTCCTGGAATTCTCTTTTTTTACTGCAGTCATACCAGCCACTACCATCACAGGTTACATTCCCAAAGTTTTTCCTCTTAAAATACTGTGTTTTATTGAAGAAGTAATTTATTATTGAGAATATACCTTTTCTGGTACATCACTTTTTAGGAGCGTAAAAAAGAGTAGCTCCTCATAAACTGAAATTGAATTAGTAGTGAAATTATTATGGAGTACAAATAAAAATTATCATTGAAATTGTTAAGTCCAACTTCCAATTATTATTGAAATTATGATTGAAAGTGGATTTAAAAAACAGATCAAGTTACAGACAAGTTCAGCTAATCTGCACTTTCATTCATGTGCATAGCAAACCTACTCTGCCTGCATATTTTCTCTGGTTATTGTAGATTATCAGTTTAGTTGATCTTAACTAATCTCTCCTTTTTTAAAAAATTTAATATGTGTATTGATATTTTAGGCATTAATAGGGAAAGTAATAGGGTTATGGAATTCTTCAGGTCTATAAAATTCTAACTTATTTGTAACATGTCATAGCATAATCATAGCAAATCTTTTCAGATGTTAGTAGGACTTCCTTATTATTGTGGCAACATAGACATGATATAAAATTTGTCATTTTAACCATTTGCAAACATACTGTCCAGTGACATTAAGTATGTTCTACTGCTGTGTAATACTCAGCAATGTCAGTATCCAGAACTTTTTCATTTTCTCTAGCTGAAACTCTATACCCATTAAACAATAACCCACTAGATAAACTCTCTGCAACCAACCATCCTAGAATGAGCTGTGGGACATATACTTGGCTCCATGAAGAAGGTTGCAGAGTTGGTTGAAAACTAAAATTATTGAATAACCATCATCACAGTCCATTATGGTGAAATCCAGAACGTGGGTAGGTCAGTGGCCTAAATTCCTAGGAGTGAGTACCTAGCTCTGATTTCTGTACAATCAGCTGTGGGGCTGACCTGGAGGTTGCTAGTCTGTCCTAGGGGCAAGAGGAAAATACAACTTCTCAAAAAGAAGCTCTATAAAGGAGACAAAAATAGCAAGTCCCTTCTTGTGTAGAAATCTGTACAGTTTAGAATATACTTTTGCATTCATTAGCCCTTTAACTCTCTTGCTCATCTTGTGAAGGATGAAGAACAAATATTGTCTGTCTTGTTTTGTGGATGAGAAATCTAGCTGGTTTTCCCAGGGACACATGCATTGTCAGCGGCAGAGCTGGGGTTTAAACAGAGGAATTTAAATTCTAAGTGCAGGGTGCTTTCTACTTATTACTCTGCAGAGAATATCTGCTGTATTTGCAAATATTAAGTCAATAAGCAGAAGCCACATCAGATGTCTTTAATAGGAAAGTATTTAATATAGGGAACTAGAGATTTACTCATCCCTTGCTTGCTGGGAGAAAGACATCACAGAGGCATTGCTTTATTTCAGAAAATGTGGAAATGCAAAAATTTCAAGAAGGCTACTATGAATCTCAATGCCTTCAGGAAGCGAATGCCTCAAAGCCCCTGGCAAAAACACCTACTGTGAGCTGGAGGCCACAGGAGACCATGTTTGTGTCTGCACAGCTGCTACTGAAGGTTAGCATCTACCTGTCTTCCACCTCAGAAATCACATACAAAGGGACCTCTCCTTGGCTGAATCTCACTGATCCCAGCTGGCAAGAGAGTCTGGAAAACATAATTTCCAGGGCTTCTAGCCCCTGAGGTTCCAGGCTCACTTAGAAAAACAGGGATGAGACTATTAACAGATAATAATATCCAGCATGTGTAGTTATGAGCCAGAATCATGGCTGAAATGCAGAGAATAAAAATCGGTTAACAGCATTGTTAACCCTAACTATGGATTTCTGCATCTTTTCTCTTCCTACACACTCTGCTGTGGATCAATGGTCTTCCCTTCATCGAGATCTAGTGAGAAAGATGGGAAATCGATAAGGATGAAAGAGCAGAGAAGGATGCATTCCATACTAAGGTAGATCAGCATGGGAGACGGGACAGAAGGGTGAGAAGAGACACGAGTCAGTTCCAGGTAAGAGGCAGGATGGAGGTGCGTGTAGCTCTTGGCTGGGATGGCTAGAGTTTTCATTTCTGCTCTATTGCACATTGACTGGGTGACCTTGCCTTCAGTAATGAAGACAAGAGTGATGGTATAATGATACGTACATTATAGGGTTCTTGGGAACCCTTAGCACACTGTCTGCCTGGCACATATTATGTGCTCAATGTTGGAGAGGACTCTTGAGAGTCCCTTGGACTTCAAGGAGATCCAACCAGTCTATTCTAAAGGAGATCGGTCCTGGGTGTTCTTTGGAAGGAATGATGCTGAAGCTGAAGCTCCAGTACTTTGGCCATCTCATGCGAAGAGTTGACTCATTGGAAAAGACTCTGATGCTGGGAGGGATTGGGGGCAGGAAGAGAAGGGGACGACAGAGGATGAGATGGCTGGATGGCATCACCGACTCGATGGATGTGAGTTTGAGTGAACTCCAGGTGTTGGTGATGGACAGAGAGGTCTGGCGTACTGTGATTCATGGGGTCGCAAAGAGTCAGACAGGACTGAGCAACTGAACTGAATTGAAATATGAAGTGTTACAAGAATGAGTCTAGGGAGTTGGGTGGACCACTGAGACACTCCTTGTAGAGTGATGGAACTCACTCTCCATGCCTTTTCTCCACTGTGAAATCTTACAGCTATGACTAGATATGAGTTTTAACAATGAATGCTGAAACCTTACTGTTTTTGCTGTTGTTTTCCCTATTATTATTGTACAGTGAAATATGATGGTCCCAGGTGCTTTCCTCTTTTTATTATCATTTACAACATCCGTATAAGACAGTGCCAGTATGCTCCATATCTTGCAGATGAGGGGACTGAGACCCTGGGAAGTAAATGGACTAGGTGAGCTTGAGCTCTGAATAGCAGCCTCAGATTGGCTGCAGACAGCTAGGATGCTATTCTATACACGATGGGTCTCTGTCCCCATGACACTTCCCAATGCCTGTCAGCAGCTGGAGCATTTACTGAAGACCTCGTCTTGCATTTCTGCCCTCACACTCCCTGGCCCCCAACCCCCCATTCCTCCACAGTACTCGCTGGCCTTGAGCTTCCTGACCAAACTAACTTTAGAACGTACCACTTTGTGATATATTTAGCCACCTTCATCCAGTTAGCCCTGAGCAAAGAATAAAGAAAACTCCTCTTGATCTTGCCTTAGAAGAATAGCTAAAGTTTTGGTCTCTGTGTGACCATGGGCAGACTTCTCAACCTCTCTGAGCCTGGCTCTCCTTACCTTTGAACCGAATGATATGATCCACTGAGGAGGAATTAAGAATAGGTGACCTTGTGAAAGCACGTGGCTTTGTCCTGGCACACAGAAAACCCTGAGCAAACAGGATCTTTTCCTTCCCTTCCCACTCTCTATATTTCCCTGGGCTCCCGCTTCTCTGTCTCTCTGTCCCTGGCAGTTTCAACACTGCCCCCTTCAACTTGAAGCTGCTGCCTCCAACATCCTTCCACCCTGATGCCCCTGAGAAGAACTAAGATAAAATGAAGATATTCTAGAGGCATCTACTCACTAATGTAGCTTTGACTTTTTCAAAAGGAAATCCAGGATGCAAAGTCCTAAGTTGTGTCCAGGATGTTGATTAAAAAGTTCAGGTTTTATACGTGGTAGTGTGTATATACGGAGAAGGCAATGGCACTCCACTCCAGTACTCTTGCCTGGAAAATCCCACGGATGGAGGAGCCTGGTAGGCTGCAGTCCATGGGGTCGCTAAGAGTCAGACACGATTGAGCGACTTCACTTTGACTTTTCACTTTCCTGCATTGGAGAAGGAAATGGCAATCCACTCCAGTATTCTTGCTTGGAGAATCCCAGGGATGGTGGAGCCTGGTGGGCTGCTGTCTATGGGGTCGCAGAGTCGGACATGACTGAAGCGACTTAGCAGCAGCAGCAGCAGCAGTGTGTATATGTCAATCCCAATCTCCCAGTTCACCCCACATCCTTAACCCCTTCCCGTGTCTACTCATTTGCTCTCTATGTCTACATCTCTATTTGTGCCCTGCAAATAGGTTCATCTATACCATTTTTCTAGATTCCACATATATTCATTAGTACATATTTGTTTTTCTCTTTCTGACGAGCTTCACTGTGTATGACAAATTCTAGGTCCATCCACAACTCCACCAATGACCCAACTGTGCTCCTTTCATGGCTGAGCAGCATTCCGCTGTATATGTGCATCTTCTTTATCCATTCATCTGCCGATGGACATTTAGATTGCGTCCTGGCTATTGTTAATAGTGCTGCTCAACTCGGTGCTCCATGGTGACCTGTGTGGGTGGGATGGGAAGGCTGGAGGGAGGTCCGAGGGGGAGGGACTGTAGGTATACATATGGCTGCTTCACTTTGTTGCACAGCAGAAACTAAGACCACATAGTAAAGCCGTATATCCCAATAACAGCAACATTTGTTGTAATTAATGCACCAATACTGGTATTATTATTCACTGAAGTCCATACTTTATTCAGGCTTTCTTAATTTTCCCCTAATGTCCTTATTCCCTCGTAGCAGTAAAGGATCTGCCTGCCAATGCAGGAGATGCAGGTTTGATCCCTGGGTTGGGAAGATCCCCTGGAGAAGGAAATGGCAACCCACTCCAATATTTTTGCTTGGAGAATCACATGGACAGAGGACCCTGGTGGGCTACAGTCCATGGGGTCACAGAGTTGGACATGACTTAGTGATTAAACAACAACGACAAGTTTAGGTTTTGTCCTGGGGACATGGCGGGGAGAACAGAGGTGGGCTGCACCTCATGGCAGGTGATGCTTCTGACCTGTGACCCACCAGGGCCCGGTGGCCGTCCCCACCTGCTCACATACTCTCCCCCATGCTGCCCCGTTCACCTAGCTCATGTCCTCATCCTAAAGACTGGACAGAGCTGGGCAGCCAGTGTTCCCACCTTCACTCTGACTGTGACTGTCTATCTGTGTGACCTGGGACAAGACACTTAGGTTTTCTTGGCCTCAGTTTCCTTATCAGTAAAAGAGCAACACTAATTCAATCAAACAGATGATCTCTGAACACACTGCTAAATAAATTTAACTAGACCTTTCATCCCAGTGATTGCTTATCACTGTGGCCAGTCCTTAGCATCTACGAGACCTACTGGGAAGTCAGTGTTGTAAAATCCAATTTGCAGGTGAGGAACCTGTGGTCCAGAGGGATCATTCACCTTGCCTGAGGGCACATAGTTAAAGAGTGGGCAGAGCTAGAGCGGACTTGCAGTCCACATCTAAGGATGGCCCTTAGTCCTCCCACTGGACCTCAGCAACTCCCTCAAAGTGATTGACTTACTTATTCAGCAAACACTCGTATAAAGCTTATTACATGCCAGGTAGGCATGTAGGCATTTGTTGTTCTTTAGTTGCTAAGTCATGTCCGACTCTTTGCAACCCCATGGACTGTAGCCCGCCAGGCTCCTCTGTCCATGGGATTTCCCAGGCAAGAATACTGGAGTGGGGTGCCATTTCCTCCTCCAGGGGATCTTCCCAATCCAGGGATCAAACCTGCATCTCCTGAATTGGCAGGTGGGTTCTTTACCACTGAGCCATCTGGGACGCCCTAGTGTAGGCATTTGACAAATATAAACTCAGTGAATCTCCATGATTTCTCTAAGAAGTAATAGTCACTGTTAGCCTCATTTTACAGATGTGGAAACTGAGACACAACGACTCAGAAGTCAAGTGACTCTTTCAAGTCACACTAGTAAGGGCAGTCAGTATGGACATCTAGGGAGCCTGGCTCCAAAGTCTAAGCTCACAAACACTAAGCTGTGCCCCATTTTGTGATGGCTTTGTGGATGTGGGTGGGCCCTCAACTGGGAGATTCTACTACTCCTCTACTCTTAGAACCTGCCTTCACTCCTGGGCTCCACATCGGACTTCCTGTACAGCACCTCCTACTCCAGTCCTTTCCTTGTTTAGAAGGTGGGGACAAAGACCAGATCGCATGAACCCAGACAAGATGGGGCTGAGATGAGAAACTGGGGTGACCCGAAAGCCTACGCAGGATAGACTCCCTTTGCTGGAGCAAGTCCAGCGGTAGTCACTGCTGACAGCTGGTGGCAACATAGACTCCACGGGGCCAGGACCTGCTAATGCATTTTGTCACTTTGAAGAGTGCCTCCAATTACACGTACTGGTCAAGGGCCACGGTTTAAAACGTGTTGCAGTGTACCCTGCTGATCTCTTTTGTAAACTCAGGTAGTGCATGCTGGTGAAATGTCAGAGCCAAAAGGGATCCCTGAGAGCCTGGTCTGTGACCCTCTGCCCCCTTCACCTGCTGGAATCCTGGATGTGGGATGGGCTGCGTGACTTAGCCAGGATGGCCCCAGGGAGCAGCAACAATCCAGGACTATTCACTTATCAGGATAAACTATCTGCTGCTAGTTTCCTTGTTACTTTAAAGGCATTCTTCTTAGTCCCTGGACATCTATGAAGGCTCTCCTAGGTCTTTCTGATGATTTTCAGAAGTGGGGATAAGTGTGTACTGATCAGTATATACCCTTTCTCACTCACCCTGTCTCTTTCTTAACCACAGCTCTTGGAAACTCACTTGAATGTTCATATTCTTTGGACAGTTAAAACCAAGACTTTAGCTTTACTAGCAGTGAGATTCCCTTGAGTTAACCTCAGACGCTTCCATCTTCAAAGGTTTATCATTTAGTTTCCTGGTTTTAGCTTCACCTTGATGTCTACAATTTGCTTTTTTTCTTCTGAAGTTTCTTTTCCTTTTTAAAAGGTCAATTGAATCTTCCATTCAGGATGAGAGTGGAGGAGAAGCTTAGTAGATTTTTAAAATAGTAATATCCAGCTTCAGTGTAAGAGCCAGGAAATAAGCACTCTCATATACTGCTAACACAAATGCACATCGTCACAATCTATACAGAAAAATTTGTCTATGCTCATCAAAGCTTTGAAATTACCTGTATTATTAGATGTATGATTCCCATGGCTACAAATGGTCAAAAAGTTTCATGTACAAGATTGCTTATTACAATATTACTTCTGACATAAAAGCTGCAAAAAAAAAAAAAAATCCCAAATATTCAACAGAAGAGGATTTAGATAAATGAATAATGGTACATTCACACAGAGGAGAGCAATTATTAACAATACTGGGTTGGCCAAAAAGTTTGTTGAGGGTTCTCCTTAAGATGTTATGGAAAAACCAAAATGAACTTTCTGACCAACCCAATAATAAAAGATGATAACACACAAAACCCTTAGTATTTGATAGCTTAGCTTGTCATTAATGCATGTAATATATCCAACGACCAAATGAGGTAGATGCTATTTTACAGATTTACAGGAGCATTTTACAGATGATAAAAGTGAGGTGCTTAGAATAAAAATGGGCTGCCCTGGTGGCTCAGATGCTAAAGAATCTGCCTGCAATGAGGGAGACCTGAGTTCGATCCCTGGGTTGGGAAGATCCCCTGGAGGAGGGCATGGCAATCCACTCCAGTATTCTTGCCTGGAGAATCCCATGGACAAAAGAGCTTGGCAGATTACAGTCCACAGGGTTGCAAAGAATCGGACATGACTGACTAAGCACAGCAGCCCATAGTCTCACAGATAATAAGTGGTAAAGTTGAGATACAAACCCAGCCTGTCTGGTTCAAAAATCCCTCCTATTAACTGCCATGCTATATTGCCTCTGGAATAACATCTCATGGCTTCAGTAAATGTGTGGGTATGGATGTATGCATGTGTATAAAAGGACTAGAAATCTGTACACCGACATATGAACACTGGATTCTAGGACTGAAGGCAATTTATACTGTCTGTTTTGTGCCTTTTTAAAATTAACTTCAAGGGCATTATTATTTTTTTAAGACAGAAGAAAAGTATGGAGGATACATTTTTTAAAAAAGAAATAAATCCAAGATGAGATGTAATCTATCCCCTCGCCCAGGACAGAAACTCATTTCTGTACCATCTCCAACAAGCGATCACTGGCCTTTATTTGAACCGCTCTGTTGACAAGGAGCTCGGGGATCTGGCTATGCAGGATTGGCTTGGTCTAAGGAAGGAGGGAAAAGTGACCTTGAGGTTATTTTGATGTGGTCCTGCCCAGCTCACAGGGCAGGGCAACAGTCAAGGGTGTTGGGGCAGTCGTTCAGGGATGCTGAGAGCATCAGTGGGCAGCTTGACGGGTACCAAGGTGGCGAGGGCCCCAGCACACCACGAGTGTTCTGTGTCTCTTATTTCACAGCCCATTGTGAAATGGTTTGTTCAAGAAACGGTTGTCTAGTGGATAATGAATTCACCCGAAAAGAAAGAATATGCCAGCTGAAAAATTCACAAAAATGAAAACTCAGTGCTGGTGAGGACGACCATGGAGCATTCTTCTGTACTGCTGTTGGGTATGCAGGGATGCAATTGGCAGAAGGCAATTTGGCAATATTTACCAAAATCCAAAGCTTACATTCCTTTCATCCTGCTAATCCCATTGCTAAGAAGCTGCCCAATCAATCAAGTACAGGCCTGTTCACTACAGTCATGACAGCACTAGTTGTAATGGAAAAATTAAGCAAACAAGTAATGTTGAAAACAGTGTGCCCTTCCATCGGGACCATATTAAATAAATGATTCCACCACAGGGTAGAATCCTCTGAAGGCGTTAAATAGTCTGCGTGAGATGTGCGTGGTGTTTGGGGACGATCTTGATGCTGTCTCAGTGAGTGAAGAAATGCAAAATCCAAAACAGCATCTTAGGGAAGCCTACACATGTGGACGTGCATTTGCAAATAAACACCTTTCCCTGAAAGAAAATACGAGAAACTGCTCACATACTGTTTAAAGGAGCCACCTTTCAGCAGACTGACTGGTCGAGAGAGAATCGCATTTTCATTTTGTGTCTATTTTGTTGGAATGCTCAACCACATATTACTGTTATTTTAAAAATGAAAGCTGGGGTTATCTGGGAAATTGTAGTCCATTTAGTTTGTTGGTTTTCTACCTCTCTATATTAAAATGAAACACACACATGCATATACATACAGCCTAGTAACTGTCCTTCTATATTTTGAAATAAGGACTTCCTTGGTGGTCCAGTGGTTAAGATGCCTTGCTTCCAGTGCCGGGGGTGTGGGTTCAATCCCTGGTTGGGGAACGAAGGTCCTCCATGCCATGTGCACGGCCAAAAGTAAAAATTTTGGCTCCCCCAAGGCTCTTTCATAACTCCTCTTCCTGTCCATATTCAAGACTTGTTGGGGACAAGCGCAGAGTCTTTCTGCACCAGCTCCTGCTGGGTCCTGCCTCTGGTGTCTGCCTGTGAATCAGTGAATGAGCCCAAATTAGGAACAGAAGGAAAGATGATGGAGTTAGGAGCCAGTGCATTAGTGGTGTACCTGTCAGGTTAGGCTGTGCAAGGCTATAATAACAAATATGTCCCAGGTCTTAGTGGCTTGACAATATATAAGTCTATTTCTTGCTTATGACACAATCTGATGTGGGCTGGGTTTCTCTCTTCTGTGTGGTAACTCAGGGATTGAGGCTGTACCCAATCTGTGGATCTGTCCTCCTGTGCCCTCAGGATTAACCTGGTGCCATTTAAGTAAGCAATGAGGTAGACATGCTTTACCCACTTCAGTGTGAAAATGACCTGTGTCACTTCTGTGCACATTTCAGCACATGGTAAACAATGTGAGTAGAGGCTTTACATGTGCTTGCACGATGGAACTTGGCTTATTGCACTCTTGTGATCTACCATGAGAAGATCTGCTCCAAACAGCTTCTTCTTCCTCAGTATGGGCCCCAGAATAAGGATGCATATATGTGCTAAGTCACTTTAGTTGTGTCCGACTCTTTGCGACCCCATGAACTGTAGCCTGCCAGGCTCCTCTGTCCATAGGATTCTCCAGTCAAGAATACTGGAGTGGATTGCCATTTTCTCCTCCAGGGGATCTTCCCAACCCAGGGATGAAACCAGTACTTCTGCATTGCAAGTGGATTCTTTACCACTAGCGCCACCTGGGAAGCCTCAGTACTACACTTGATCTTAGCCAAAAGGCAGAGAAATGCTAAGGACAGTTAGGACAAACTTGAGTCTAATCTGACCCACTCAGCCAGCTCAGATTAGCTGAACCTCAATCAACATACAAACCAGTGAGCAGGAAAACTGTTCTCATAAACCACTGAGATTTAAAAGCTTTTGTTAAACAGAAAAGACTCAGTGGAGCCCCATGGAATGCTGACTTCGGGAGAATCATGAAGCAGGTCCTTGGGCTGTGGGTCATCTTGTGGATGAGCCATCTAGAGCCCAGAGAGGGAAGCCAATGTACCTGAGGCCACAGAGCCAAGACCAGAGACCAGGTCTATGAAACTCAAGCCAGTACTTTCTGTGGCTTAACATCCACCCTCCAGCGCTTCCCAGGTGGCACTCGTGGTAAAAAAAAAAATCTGCCTGCCAATGCAGGAGACTCAAGATCCCATGGAGTAGGAAATGGCAGTCTGCTCCAGTATTCTTGCCTGGAAGAGTCCCATGGACAGGGGAGCCTGGTGGGCTACAGTCCACAAGGTCACAACGAGTCAGACATGACTGAGAACACACACACATCCACCCTCTAGCACAGAGCAGGGCTGACATTTTCATTTGGGCAGGAGAAGGGGGATGAGGAATGAGGCCCCTGCCTCATGAGGTAGGGGCTAGAAAGGCTATTTGGGATGGCAGAGGCCACCAGTGTTGGAAGAGGGACACAGAGGATGGAGCAGTTTTCTCTCACCTCCCTGATTAGCTGAAGTCTGGAGATCCCAAGTTTCTATGGGGTTCCTGCTCTCAGCTGTGGCACCACCACTCAGAAATCATTCTGATGTCAAGACCAATTCCCTGCAGGTTCTGTGCAGATTGTCCAGGTGCCACTTGCAATGGCATTCCCTCCAGTTGCTCCCTGTTCTCTGGGTTTTTATGCTGTTACTATATCCAAGGCTTCCTAGTGCTAAGAACCTACCTGCCAATGCAGGCAATGTCAGAGATGCAGGTTCAATCCCTGGGTCAGGAAGATCCTCTGGAGGAGGGCATGGCAACACATTCTAGTATTCTTGCCTGGAGAATTTCATGGACAGAGGAGCCTGGTGGGCTACAGTCCATTCGTTCACAAAGAGTCAGACGTGGCTGAAGCAACTTAGCATGCACGCACATTATACCCAAAACAGATCTTCCTGACCAGGGATCAAATCTGGGTCTTCCATATTGCAGGCAAGTTCTTTACCATCTGATCCACCAGAGAAAGTCATTAAGGGGAAGGAACCAGGATAAAAGGCGAATTGGAGAGAGAGTGCAAGCATCTAGGCAAGCACTCTAATATGTGCATCCAAAGTGCGGTTGCACACATACATGTGCACACATGGCCATATGACTCCTTCCAGGGTCCCAGATAAGGTAGACAGCAGGTGCACTAACTCCACCTGTCAGGTGAGGGCGCCATAGTACAGCGGCGCTTACTCCCAAGTTCCTCACCGGGCAGAGGAGGAAGACGGCTGTCAGCTAGAAGAGCTCCGGTCATTAGCGCCCCTCCTTTCCTCCTCCAGCTCCTCTTCCATCCCTCAGCCTCCCTTTCCTTCCTCCCTCCTCCCTCCTGCTTCACTTTTCTTTCATGCCTGGGCGTGTGCGTGCCCAGTCGCATCCAACTCTGTGACTCTGTGGACTGTTGCCCGCGAGATTCCTCTGTCTATGGGATTTCTCCCATACATAGACATCACCAGATGGTCAACACCGAAATCAGATCAATTATATTCTTTGCAGCCAAAGATGGAGAAGCTCTATACAATCAGCAAAAACAAGACCAGGAGCTGACTGTGGCTCAGACCATGAACTCCTTATTGCCAAATTCAGACTGAAATTGAAGAAAGTAGGGAAAACTACTAGACCATTCAGGTATGACCTAAATCAAATCCCTTATGATTATACAGTGGAAGTGAGAAATAGATTTAAAGGCCTAGATCTGATAGATAGAGTGCCTGATGAACTATGGAATGAGGTTCGTGACATTGTACAGGAGACAGGGATCAAGACCATCCCCATGGAAAAGAAATGCAAAAAAGCAAAATGGCTGTCTGGGGAGGCCTTACAAATAGCTGAGAAAAGAAGAGAAGCGAAAAGCAAAGGAGAAAAGGAAAGATATAAACATCTAAATGCAGAGTTCCAAAGAATAGCAAGAAGAGATAAGAAAGCCTTCTTCAGTGATCAATGCAAAGAAATAGAGGAAAACAACAGAATGGGAAAGACTAGGGATCTCTTCAAGAAAATCAGAGATACCAAAGGAACATTTCATGCAAAGATGGGCACGATAAAGGACAGAAATAGTATGGACCTAACGGAAGCAGAAGATATTAAGAAGAGGTAGCAAGAATACACAGAAGAACTGTACAAAAAAGAGCTTCAAGACCCAGATAATCATGATGGTGTGATCACTGACCTAGAGCCAGACATCCTGGAATGTGAAGTCAAGTGGGCCTTAGAAAGCATCACTACGAACAAAGCTAGTGGAGGTGATGGAATTCCAGTGGAGCTATTCCAAATCCTGAAAGATGATGCTGTGAAAGTACTGCACTCAATATGCCAGCAAATTTGGAAAACTCAGCAGTAGCCACAAGAATGGAAAAGGTCAGTTTTCATCCCAATCACAAAGAAAGGCAATGCCAAAGAGTGCTCAAACTACCGCACAATTGCACTCATCTCACACGCGAGTAAAGTAATGCTCAAAATTCTCCAAGCCAGGCTTCAGCAATATGTGAACCGTGAACTTCCTGATGTTCAAGCTGGTTTTAGAAAAGGCAGAGGAACCAGAGATCAAATAGCCAACATCCGCTGGATCATGGAAAAGCAAGAGAGTTCCAGAAAAACATCTATTTCTGCTTTATTGACTATGCCAAAGCCTTTGACTGTGTAGATCACAATAAACTATGGAAAATTCTGAAAGAGATGGGAATACCAGACCACCTGATCTGCCTCTTGAGAAATCTGTATGCAGGTCAGGAAGCAACAGTTAGAACTGGTCATGGAACAACAGACTGGTTCCAAATAGGAAAAGGAGTACGTCAAGGCTGCATATTGTCACCATGTTTATTTAACTTATATGCAGAATACATCATGAGAAATGCTGGACTGGAAGAAACACAAGTTGGAATCAAGATTGCCGGGAGAAATATCAATAACCTCAGATATGCAGATGACACCACCCTTACGGCAGAAAGTGAAGAGGAACTAAAAAGCCTCTTGATGAAAGTGAAAGTGGAGAGTGAAAAGGTTGGCTTAAAGCTCAACATTCAGAAAACGAAGATCATGGCATCTGGTCCCATCACTACATGGGAAATAGATGGAGAAACAGTGGAAACAGTGTCAGACTTTATTTTTCTGGGCTCCAAAATCAGTGCAGATGGTGACTGCAGCCATGAAATTAAAAGACGCTTACTCCTTGGAAGGAAAGTTATGACCAACCTAGATAGCATATTCAAAAGCAGAGACGTCACTTTGCCAACAAAGCTTCGCCTAGTCAAGGCTATGGTCTTTCCTGTGGTCATGTACGGATGTGAGAGCTGGACTGAAGAAGTCTGAGCGCCGAAGAATTGATGCTTTTGAACTGTGGTGTTGGAGAAGACTCTTGAGAGTCCCTTGGACTGCAAGAAGATCCAACCAGTCCATTCTGAAGGAGATCAATCCTGGAATTTCTTTAGAAGGAATGATGCTAAAGCTGAAACTCCAGTATTTTGGCCACCTCATGCGAAAAGTTGACTCATTGGAGAAGACTCTGATGCTGGGAGGGATTGGGGGCAGGAGGAGAATGGGACGACAGAGGATGAGATGGCTGGATGGCATCACTGACTTGATGGGTATGAGTCTGAGTGACCTCCGGGAGCTGGTGATGGACAGGGAGGCCTGGCGTGCTGCAGTTCATGGGGTCGCAAAGAGTCGGACACGACGGAGCGACTGACCTGATCTGATCTGATGGGATTTCTCAGGCAAGAATACTGGAATGGGTTGCCATTTCCTACTCCAGGAGATCTTCCCAATCCAGGTATCCGACTCGCATCTCCTACATCAACTTCATAGGCAGGTGGATTCCTTATGACTGCGCCACCCGAGAAACACTTTCTTCTCTCACAGCTATCTTTTCTCCCTTTTGCCCTTCCCCTCCTTTCTTCTTCACGTGCCCCAGGATAAGGGGTGAGATTCCCCAGGAATGCAGGGCTGAACAGACAGCAGCCCCTGCTTTGTGGAGTGTGTCTTCTAGAAGCGATAGGTCATAACTAAACACACAAATGAATCCATAATTCCAAGCCATGAAAAAGTCAGTGAAGTAAAAGCATCATACGATGTGAGGGAATTCCAGGGGAAATCTAGTTTAGATTGGGGGGAGGGTGTACAAAAATGCTTCCTGATGGGGGGGCACTGCAGGTGAGGCTTGGAGGATAAATAGCCAAGGAAGTGGCATGAAAAGAATTCCAAGCAGAAGAACATACACTTGGAAGGGATGCCCTTGCTGCACTCGGGAAGCTGGACAGAGGCTGCAGTGACCGTGGAGTGACCGTGGTCAGAGAGCAGGGGAGAGCCGTTTGCAAGGAGATGAGAGAGGCGGGCAGAGCGGGAGCAGGCGGGGCTTCTGTGGTTCATCCCAAGTGCAGTGGGAGCTGTCAATGCCTTTTAAGCAGAGGATTGACATAATCCAGTTTTTCACTGTGAAGAGATCGATTTGACAGCTCCGAGGAGGATGGGTTGGAGGGAACCCAAAGGGAAAGTTTTAGCATTCTGTTGCATTTGTGAGGTTGTAGGTGAAGGGACACTGGTGACTGAGTTACAATCATGTCTGGGGAGATGGAGAAAAGTAGAAGAGACACTCCTTTGTGGCAGGATGATGTCTGTGATGAGGTGATATAGCACAAAACACGATGTTTGTGAAGTATTGTAGATGCCCCCTACCCCCAATGTCCTCCTACCCCAGACCTTCACCATTCAGGCAGCTAAACAGGAGACCTGCTGCTGGCATGGAATCGCCAGGGTGAAACTAGAGGATAATGACATCATATCCTTGACATTTGGGTTAAAAAGCCAAGATCCAGGTGTACAATAGACTTGGGAGGAAATGAGATTAGACTGAACCCAGTGGGGGAGAGGGGAGAGAGACACAGAAGAAGAAAGAATGTTAATAATATCATGAGGGTCTCTGAGTCCTTTTATATACCCACCTAGTCAGTAAAGGGGTGGGGGCGGGGGCTTCCCCAGTGGGTCTAGTGGTAAAGAATTAGCCTACCTAGGCAGGACACATAAGAGACGCAGGTTCAATCCCTGGGTCAGGAAGATCCCCTGGAGGAGGGCATGGCAACCCTCTCTGTAGAGGAAGCACACTGATTGTTACCCTGCCAGGCACCATAGTAACCATTTGTGAGAGTTATTTTACGACCAGAGGTCCTGGTAAGGAACACAAACTAATAAGCCACCACCAACTGGGAGAGTTCGGGAAAGGTCAAAATGAGACACCACGTGTCTGACTGCCTCCCAGAATCCTCGTTGGCATTGATCTTGGCTGAACCAGGAAGGACTCTGAGTCAGAATGACTGGCCAAAGACAACCCGGAAACTAACCCGATCACCATAAAACCTGAGACTGTGAGCCTCGTGGCAGAGCACCCCTCCTGAGTTCCTTTACCCTACTGCTATCTTCCTGAGTGCCCCTTCCCAATAAAATCTCTTGCTTTGTCAATACATACGTCTCCTCAGATTATTCATTTCCAAGTGTTAGACAAGAGCCCGCTTTAGGGCCCTGGAAGGGATTCCCCTTCCTGCAATAGCTCCAGTATTCTTGCCTGGAGAATCCCCATGGACAGAGAAGCCTGGTGGTCTACAGTCCATAAGGTTGCACAGAGTCAGACACGACTGCAGCGGCTTAGCCCAGTCAGTAAAAGGAACACAAAAACCCACCCCTCCCCCCACCCAGTTTGGGGAGACAGGATCTGTGTTGGTTTCCAAGTGAGCCCCAAGAAGCTCAACACGGTCTCAGAGTTCCCCAGCACTGCATCAGCCTGGGACCCCAGGCACTACCAACCCTGGGAGGAAGGCACCTCTAGCCCACTAGCCTATAGGGACCCGTAGTTGGAAGATGCCTATAGGGACCCGTAGTTGGAAGATGCCAAAAATGCATAAATCTCTTTTTTTTTTTTTGAGGGTACACAACTTATTTTTGTTTTTTTCTGTTTTTTATTTATATTTTAAAATTTTTATTAGAGTATAGTTGATTTACAATGTGTTAATTTTGGGTGTAGAGCAAAGTGAATCAGTTTTATATATATACATATGTATATGTATATATATATGTATATATATATGTATATATATATACACACACACATATACACTCTTTTTGAGATTCTTTTCCCATATAGCCCCTTATAAAGTACTGAGTAGAGTCCCCTGTGCTACTATATAGTAGGTCAAATGCCGCCGCCACCAAGTCACTTCAGTCGTGTCTGACTCTGTGTGACCCCATGGACGGCAGCCCACCAAGCTCCCCCATCCCTGGGATTCTCCAGGCAAGAACACTGGAGTGGGTTGCCATTTCCAATGCATGAAAGTGAAAAGTGAAAGGGAAATCGCTCAGTCGTGTCCAACTCTCTGCGACCCCATGGACTGCAGCCTACCAGGCTCCTCCGTCCATGGGATTTTCCAGACAAGAGTACTGGAGTGGGGTGGCGTTGCCTTCCCCAGTAGGTCAAATGAGTCCCTTCTAAAGTCCCTGAGATTTTTATTTGAACCCCAGGACTTAGGACCTACTGGAAGGAGCATCAGATCAGAGAGAAAAGACTCAGTTTCAAACCCAGATCTACCCCATGGGGGAGATGATTCTAGAAAACCACTTGACCTGTCTAAACCTAGTCTAACCCTCTATAGATGGGGACAGGGGTATGAGCTGACCTTCTCCTGGGGGTGGTTGGAGAATTAGAAGAAATAAATACATAGGAAAACTAGATACATACTTCGTGCTGGAGGAGTCATTTTGTTTAGAAGACAAAAACTTCCATCCTGTTTAATTCACTAATCCCATCAAGAGTTCCTCAACCTGATTCTATTTCCTGTAACTATTGGCTTTGCTTCTGCCCCTTGGGTGACACAGAGCAAGCCTCATCCATCTTGACCAGATAGAACTTTCTCTTAGGGCCCTGGAGACATGGCTATTTGCTGATGTCCTGAGAATGTGGTGGTCAAGGGTGTCACAAGGCAAGTTCATTCTGGCTATGGCTACAGTTTTGATGAGAATTCTGCAGCCCGTGGTCTAAAGCCCTCTCTCTATGAATGAAAGCTTACTTGTCACTGGTGCTGAGCTGCCAGGCAGGGACCAGTGAAAAATCGTATCTCCGTTGCTCCCCTTATCTGGGATCTGAAGGCCTCGTTGTTACTGTTACTATCCCCACAAAGAAAATGAATGAGACAAATGTCACCACAGCTCTCCTCCCTCAGGAAGGAATAAGCACTCTCCTAAGATGGTCTCCAAGTCCTCCAGGGAGTCCTGGATTCAGCTGCAGAGGGTGAGAAGCTCCGGCTTTGAAATCAGTGCAGCAAGTGAGGAAGGGGGGATGCCAGAGTCAAGGGGACCTGACCTGTCACATGCTCTCCAGGTCTTTCCTGCCTCCCCTTCCCCCAGGGTTGATGCGTCTTCCTGATGTATTTATCCTGCACTTGCTCCAGGAGGCTGCACCTGGGCACTTAGAGAACACCCTCTGGGTCTTTGTTCCATTTTGTTACTTGGCCCTTGTTACTTTGGCACTTGGTCTGCTGCCTAGAATCTTCTTGGGTTATTCCATGCCCCATGTCCTGTGATCTGAAAACTCTTTTCTTTTAATTAATCTATATATTTGTTTTTGGCACTGGGCCTTCATTTCTGTGCACAGACTTTCTCTAGTTGTGGCAAGCCCAGGCTGCTCTCTAGTTATGGTGGGTGGGCTGTTCATTGTGGTGGCTTCTTTTGTTGCCAAGCACAGGCTCAAGGGCACATGAGCTTCAATAGTCGTGGCACAAGGGCTTAGTTGCCCTGCAGCATGTGGGATCTTCCTGGACCAGGGATCGAACCTGTGTCCCCTACTTTGGCAGGTGGATTCTTAACTACTGGACCACCGTATGATCTGAATCAGAGGTCCTGTTGGCCAGAAGCATCTAAATTTTCTGCAGGATGCTCAACCACACATATTGGGCCAAGGAAGGGGTTTGCAGCTCTCATACTCCACACCTTCGCTGCCTTGCACCCCTCAGGCTGATGGGGAGGGAACATCGGTCTAGAAATCCAGGGTGAGCCTAAGAGGCACCACCATCTGAGGATGGGATTGTGAAGTAGGTAAGGTGGTTCTCGGACCCTCTGGACCCTACTTTGGAGCACTTTGTTCCCTTAGTGGTAACTTGACTACCTTGGGTGTATCTCCTCCTCCCTTTCAACAAGTACCCCAGGGGTTGTGGGTTGCAGTACATGAACTTGGCCATTGGCTTGTTCACTCCTTTCTTCATTCATTAGCTCTTTTCTGAGAGCCTAGCAATATTCAAGGCATTGTACTCCGTCCTGTAGATAAAGAGGGGACTAAGATGCTATTCTTGTCTTCCAGGAAGTCACAGTCTAGCGGGAGAAGCAGCACAGAGCTGTGTGAACACTGTACTAAGCATTACAGCAGAAGCGTCCAAGTTCAGGGGTGAGAATATCCCTAAGAACCTAGCCATGAACTCAAGTGGGAGGGGGCTTTGCACAGCCACTGCCAGGCTTATTTGTCTCAGTATCACGCATGGCACCTCACCCTGAGCCTCTCACCGGGAGGGACCCCAGTAAAGCTGTGTGGAGTGGTGCGGATGTCCTCTGAGCCCCCAGCTCTAAGCCTCAGTAATTCTAAGGGAAGGATGGTGCCAACTTACCAGATGTGGGAGCCGGATTCTAAAGAGCGCTCCATAGAAGTGAAATAAATTGGAAACTGCTGCTCCCATTGTCCTCCTGGCGTCTCGAGTACTGTCTTTTATTCTCCCTTCTGTTGGCCAAATGAGCTCCTGCCTCCAATCTGGCCCCTGGGTCCACTGCCCAGTGGCAACTATTGCTGCCCTGGAACAATTCACTGGATGGAGCTGAGAAGACGAATAATAATGCCTGACAGGCCTTCATGGTTTTCCCTAAATGTTCCTTCCTGCACAAAAAAAAGTTTAATAAAAATATGGATTAAAGCAAAGACTGGGAGCAGGAAATCAATAGCAGTCTCTCAGCAGTGTTATCGCAGTATGTTCTGTGTCTGTGCGGCACACCTAGGGAAAGGGGGCATCATTGTGGTCAGAGTCCTGCCTGTGAAGCCGGGGCTGGGGAGAGAGAGACAGGAGCCTCCTGGGGAAGGGATGGGGTAACTAAGACAGGAGCAAGTGATCCGCCTAGGACCTGGTGGGGGGCCTGAGTCAGGAAATGCTGTGCCCTGCATTTGCATGGGGTCTAGAATTCCCTTGGCTGGTATGACTGATAATCTAGTCTGTATAACTGCTTAATTATTATGTGTAAATGAATTGTTCCTCATGCAAAGCAATAATATACAATGTCCCTCACCTCCCATTGATTATATTTAGTTTTTAAAAAATTGGTTTCTTAACAAAAATTGGTTTCTAATAATGGAATACCATGTTAATTACATAGGACTTGCCCTTCTCTTCATTAAAGGGGTCCCGAAAGCAATTAGACTCCATTGCTCCCTCTCTGCCCATTTTTGTTCCTGGATGCCTTGAAAGCAATTAAAAACTGCTATCTTTAAAAGTTTGTAATTCGGAGTTTACACCCCTGATTTAAATTTTTAAAAAAATTTTTCTGCTGATGACGGGGAGTTTCTAAATGGACTCTGCATGGATCATTCAACACAAAGCCTGTCATTCTGAAATAAGATGGGCCTTCTTTGCTGAGCCACCCCCCGGCCAGAGAACCATTGCTACGTGTGCAAACAGTATGTAGGGCTCTTGCAGCCCCAGCAGACATAGAAAGTAACAGTTGCCCGATGCGAGACGATAAATATGGATCAGATCTGTGCAAACTGCAGGATCAATTATGGGAACATGCGGCTAAATCAGCCTCCAACTGTCAGAGTGTTGGAGTTTCTGCCGGAGTTTATGAGTCCACCTAGGTTCCTTGGGCCTTAGAGCTGTGTGTATACACAAGTGTGTGCATGCATGCTTGTGCACGTGTGCGTGCGTGTGTGTAGGGCAATTACAGGAGTAGAACAGGCACTGCCAAGAGACATGAGATGAGGCTTCCAGGCCAGACTGTTTCCAACTAGTTTCGTGGCTTCGGAAGAATCACTATTCTCTCTGCGCCTCATTTATGCATCCATACAATGGACAGGTTTGGGGTGGAGGAGATCCTTTTCACACTGGATCACCATCTCCGAAAAGTCTGACTCCAGAGGCCTGGGCCTTTTCTATGAAGGTCCCAGGTGAGTCTCAAGTGGGCTCCCTCAAAGCCGCTGGCTCCTCCAGCCCTGTCGCTGCAAGAGCCAGCTCTGTGGCCTCCTGGCACCTCCAGCCTCCTGGTGCCCCTGATCACACCCAGGGCTGAAAACCCCTCCCTCACCTCTTTCCCTGAGGACCCTGGTTTGCTCTGTCTCTCAGGTAGAATGCCCTGTCTTTTGGGCCCCGAGGGGTCCTGGATTCTGTTGTGGCATCATTTTGTCCGCCCCTGGCTTCCCCTCCCTATTTCTCACATTGCTGATATGCACGTGTGCCTGAGTAAGGTGCTCCAGAGGAAAAGCTAACAGAATCAAACAAGAGGCAAAGTTAGAACGGGTCAAGGGCTGGGCTCCCAGTGTCTACACTACAAACCCACGTTGCCATCGTTACCTTCCACGCTCACCCACCAACACCCTATCTGCTACCACTCTTCCTTTCTTCCTCTTTCAACAGGACCTAAGAAGCTCCTATGGGAGGAAGCTCCGTGAAACACATAACCAAAGCCTTTGGAGTCAGGTCAGAATTTGAATCCTGACTGGTCATGTCACTGGGTGCTGTGTGCATCCACGGGGGCCCCCTCCTATTGGCTCTGATCATGCGTCATCTCCACTCCTCTCCCTTTATTTTTTTTAAAAATATATTTATTTATTTGTTTTTTTGGCTGTGTTGCATCTTCGTTGCTGTGCCCAGGCTTTTCTCGAGTTGCGGCGAGTGAGCAGGGGCTACTCTCTAGTTGCCATTCGTGAGCTTCTTGTTGCGGTGACTTCTCTTGTCAGGGAGCATGGGCTCTAGGCACATGGGCTTAGTTGTTCTGCGGCGTGTAGGATCTTTAATCCCAGATGAGGGATTGAACCCTTGTCCCCTGCATTGCAAGGCAGAGTCTTGACCACTGGACCACAAGGGAAGCGCCTCTGCTCCCTTTAGACACCGGCAAGGTCAGCCTCCCTTCCAGCCTCTGGCCGAGACCGCTCCATCAAATGGGTTTCCTCTTCTTCCTGGCCACTCACCTAGACAGTTTCCCCAGACACGCTTGCAGTCAGGTAGGGCCACGAGATGCACTTTGACCAGCGGAAGGTGGGCACAGTCAGTCACGCATTTCTAGCCTCTCCTCCTCTCCATGGTTTGCCTACTGGGTGTCAAGGTCCAGGGCAACCTTGGAAGCCACCTGGTTTGTAGACCCTTTATCAGCCTGGGTTGCTGAATCCTCCTTCATTTTTCCTACCATCAGTAGTGCTAATTAAGCTTTATGCAGAGTGAGGAGTAAACTTCTATTGGGTCAAATCACTGAGACTTGAGAGTTTACCTTTTATAGCAGCTAACATTCCTTAAACTAGTAACCAGGGCAACCCTTTATCCCAGGGGCAGGATCTAGACTGGCGGGGGTTCTTATTGAAACTGTTCCTGGCAGTTAACCACGGCCACATCTGGGTTCAGCCGTAGGAGTGGCCCTGTCTCCTCACTTGTCTATGCATTTCTTTCATTTCTTGTCCATATCTCCCTCTGTTGGCTCTTCTAAGTGCTAGCTCAGATCAGTCAAGTCCCAGGCAGAGGAAGGAAGGGAGCCTGTCCCTGTTGGGCTGTGCTACAGAACGAAGGTTTCCTGGGGGCTGCCACTGGCCCCATGCAGGTGACCCTGCAGTTAATGTGCCTTCCTGTTAAGGTCAAGCTCCTTCTAAGCAATGTGTGGTCACATACCTGCCGCAGTCCCACAGGCTCTGTCAGGGTCATAAGCAGAGGGCGAAGGTGGGGGTGGTGAGGGTATGGGGAGGAGGTGACTGGCAGCTCCCCATTTCTGGATGCCTGCTTCAAGGAACCCTTGCAGGCAACCTGACCAGCCCACCACCATCACCACCAGCAGCACTTCCGTTGCCACCACCGCCTTGCTAAACTCCCAACGTACGCTGACCAGGGGCTCTGTGGATGTCTGTTTTCCTGTTGCCATGACAATCAGTCACAGTGAATGTCACAGAGAGTGACTTGATTCCTGCCTAGAGGCAGAGAAAAGCATGCCACCTGGAGGAAGAAGGAGTTCCTGGAGAGGGTGGACAAGTGCGGAGCCAGAGAAGGGACCAGCAGGGGAATTCTGAAAACGGAGTTCACGCCCTGTGCCTTCAGGCTCCAACTCTGCCACACAACGGGGTCCTGAGAAAGGGCTCAGGGCATCCCCCCGGGGCCCCCAGGAGGCTTCCAGGGTGTGCTGCCACACAACGGGGTCCTGAGAAAGGGCTCAGGGCATCCCCCCGGGGCCCCCAGGAGGCTTCCAGGGTGTGCCTTAGAGGAGAAAACACCCAGGAGGAAGGTGCAGGGTAAAATGCACAGTGAGGAGTGGAAGCAAAGGGCATTCAGCAGGCATTTCCTGAACCCTGGTCTAGCCTTGCAGCCGGGTGGGTCTGTAGCAATGAGTCAAATGCATCACGTTCCTGCCCTGCCCCTCGGGGAGGTGGTAGTCTCGCGGGGCCTTCTGAATGCCCCTCGGCTCTGTGCTCTGCAGGCGCCAGAAATTAACAGTGCCTCTGTATATCAGGTGGAACGTGAACGTGAAGTTGCTCAGTCGTGTCCGACTCTTTGCGACCCCATGGACTGTAGCCTACCAGGCTCCTCTGTCCATGGGATTTTCCAGGCAATAGTACTGGAGTGGATTGCCATTTCCTTCTCCAAGGGATCTTCCCAACCCAGGGATCGAACCCGGGTCTCCCGCATCGTAGACAGACGCTTTACCGTCTGGGCCACCAGGGAAGTCATAGCTGGTGGAGATAAGACCTAAAGAAATAGAAAATAATAAAGAGGGCTTAGTGGGAGGGATAGAGGATAGAGGGAGAATTAACCATTTCGTATGAGAACAGGGAAGGTAATTTTGAAAAATTGACACATGAACAGAGACGGGAAGGGAGTGAGAGCCTCAACACTGTGGATACGTGGCGGGGTAGGGCGAGGGGCGGCAGGAAGAGCATCCTGGCAGAGGAACCCGCCTGTGCAAAGACCCTGAGGCAGGAAAGGCCCACGTGGCTGAAGTGCACTGAGCACGCATGGGTGAGGAATCGTAAGTGGTGAAATCAAAGCTGCCTTTTGCTGGGAGATGCCGATCTTGGAGGGCCTTGTGCTTTAAGCGCACAGGATCTGTGAGGGAGTTTCCCTCAGAAGGGAGACGTGATCTGACTGATACGTGAACAGGGGCTCCCTGGCTGCTCTGCCGAGATGAGAGGACAGGGCAGCAAAGATGGAAACAGGAGGGGCAGGAGACCAGCGGCGAGACGGTGGGGACTGGACGGGCAGTAGCACTGAAGGTGATGAGAACTGGCTCAATTCTGGATGTATTTCAAAAGAAGAGCTGTTTAAAGGGTTGCATAAAGGATTCGAGCTTAAGCAAATGAATAAAGGAGTAGTGAGTCTGAGCTGTCTTTTCTGGGAGAGTGGCAGAGCTCACCCAACCTTCCTTGGAAAAGAAAGGAAGTCATCAGGGGTCCAGAAACTTCTCCACCCAGAGCAAGGCTGCCTCTTTCCTTGGGCTGGAAGCTTCCTAGGTGCAGATTGCCCTTCTCCCCTTCCCCCACCTTGGTTTGTGATGCTGGGAGGAGCAGTCCTGAGCTCGGAGCCATAGTGGCTTGGGTTCAGTCCTGCATTGCAACACCACCCACCACGTGGCTTCAGCTGAATGCCCTTCCCCCAGCCTCTTTCCTCCCCTAGCTGCTTCTCACCAGCCAGCTATAGTCTAGGAACACTGACACTCAAGTCTGGGCAGCTCTGAGCTCTGGACCTGATGGCCCCACAGCACCTCGGCACCCCCAAGTGAGAATCTTCAGTTATTAGGAAACCTTGCCCAAGTTCTGGAGCAGGGCCACTGCTCTTGTCCACGCCCACCTCCCTTTCATCAGTGAACCTCGCCGTGCCCCTTCCTTTCCTTCTCTGCTAGCTTATGTCCTGTCCAAACTTCAGCTCCACGTATATTGGGGTGGGGCTCCCAGGGGGTCTGGAGAAAGATGTTTCCCTCTACCCTTCATTGCTCTCCGTTCCCTGTGCCCCAAAGCAGCTCTGTCCTTCATGATCCCAGCATCCCCCACTTTTGGACCTAATCCCATGCACACTGAAGTTTCATTCATGATTTCAAACTTTTTTCCCAAAGCAAATTTATATTAATAATCTTATTGACCCTCTCCACACCTCTGCGAGGCAAACAGGGCAGATATCCTGGGTCCCACTTTACAGATAAAGATGCTGTTCAGGGGCTTCTGTTTCTTCCTCTATGAAACAAGAGGGTTCATCGAGATGATCCTTCTTGTGCTTTCATCTCTGACTTAAGACTTTCACATGCACACAATACAGGAGAGACCCCTCCTACACACACACAAGCACCCCCCCCACACACACACACACACATACACACACACACTGGAGCAGATGGGCACATACACACATGGGCATGTACACATACCCTTACACAGTCCAAATACTGCTGTTTCTTTGCAGAAAGCTGCATTTTTGAGTACCCTCTAGATAGACTTAGCCTTTTAGACAAAGCACTCAAGGGCCTTCAATTAGATAATTTCCAAAATTGCTGAATAAGGTTCTCCAGATTCTGACATTTCATCCCGCCTTGGCCTGGAGGCACCCAGGCTGTTCCCTGTCTCACTCTGGTATCCATCAAATGCTGAAATTTCAGCATCTGTAATAAGCTCTAAGCATGCAAGGAGAAATGAGATGGAAAGTCCCTGAGCCAGCTGGGAAGGGGAAAAGGGAACAGAAAACTGATGGAAAATTGTCTGTCTGTTTGCCTGGGTGGGGGGCAGATTTTAAATTCCCTTTTGATGCCAACCCTTGAATGACCATATCTGTTTTTATCCTGGAAATATTCTTTTAGAAACACATTACACCTGCATCCACACTTATTGGGAAACTACTGGATGGAACTCCTGAAGATACAGAAAGAGGCTCAAGCTGCGTCCTTGACCCAGAGAAGAGGCAGGAACCTGCAAACCACTCCATGTTGTCAGCCAGCCCTGATGGGGGTCAGGCCAGTGGAAATGGTTCAACACCACTGGTCAGGGATCCGTAGCCTGCAGGGTATAGAGCAATGAGCAAACAGAGAAATAAGCCAGAGTTCAATCAATGGGGTGAGAGAGTTAGGATGGCTCAACGGGACAAGTCCCCAGCCCCAGAAGAACAAGCCTATCAACACGCAATCTGGATAAAATCTCCAAAGGCCTGCCCTGGAACTCAAAATTCCATTAATAGTCATTCCTCTTCTTTTGAGGTCTGTGGAGGCTTCTATTGAAATGAAAAATGGTCCCCAGGTGGAGGGGCACGGTTGGATGCCATGGTTTCTTCTTTGTATCCTTTCAGAATGGATTTGTTAATCAAATTTTTTAAAGCTACATCACAGGATCTTGAGTTAATGGGACTCAGGCTAGATATATTTAGACAAAGGAAAAGCTGTGGATAAAGAGCATTTGGAAGGCAATTCGCCCAAATTGAATTTTGAGGAAGAAAAGGGAAGAGGGGAAGATCAAGGAAAGAAAACCAGAGGTGATGAGTAGCATCTAGAAAGAGTTGAGCCAGTAGCCCAGGTCCTGAGACCACCCATCCCTGTGACCTACAGTGGACCGGACTATTGCAGTCCCAGCAACAAAGGAGTACTTTGTATATATACAAACCTTGTAGTTTATGAAACGTGCTCACACTCATTATCCCTTATGATTCTTACAGAAACAAGACTTAAGTCATGTGTGTAGAAGTGAGAGGGTTTTCCAGGTGGCCCAGTGGTAAAGAATCCACCTGTCAATGCAGGAGATGTGAGGTGGATCCCAGGGAAGGCAAGATTCCCTGGAGTAGGAAATAGCAACCTACTGTAGTATTCTTGCTGGGAAATCCCATGGACAGAGGAGCCTGGCAGGCTTCAGTCCACAGGGTCACGAAGAGTTGGACACAACTTAGTGACTTGCATTCATGTAGAACTGAGAAGCCTATTTTACCTAGCAGAAACATGTCACCTGCACAGGGGCCAGGGCACTTATCTCTGCATATGCTCAGAATACTTTTAGATCCAACACTGTTGATAGATTTTAGTGTATGAGCTGACAGCCTTTGGAGTCTCTAGGAGAAAGAGACTTGGAGTCCCCAGTAAGAAAAAACACTGGCTGTCTGTCGAGTCATTTCTTCCAGCCAACCGTCTTGCTTCTGTCCCTGCAGGACCCTCTGGGCAGCCTCTGCAACTGTGAGATGTCCTTGGGGACTTTGGTGATAACAAAGATGCACGTGACCTGGTTTGCTGGGTCAGGCACAGTCCTCAGGTACCTGTGGGTTGATGACAGCAAGGCTCCAGGATGACAGAAGAGTCTGGCTTCGCTGGCAGCCTTGCATTAAGCCTTTGACCATGTTCATCTGATCCTTTAACCTGTAGTGAGATCACTCATTCGTTCGACAGAGGTCTTAGAGCACAGACTATGACCAAGACAGACCAGCGGTCCTGTCGTTCCTGAGCAGTAGGACTTTTTGTAAGTTGCAGTACCTCTCTGGGCTTTATTTTTCTCATTTGTCAAATGGACCCACAGCACCTGTCCTGGCCCCATGCAGGGCTGTTGTGTGAATCCATTGAGACCAGGGATATGAGCGGGCTTTCAAGAGTCCAAGGTAGACTATGAGGATGAAAGATGCCTGAGGACCAGGAATCTGATATAGATGGAGGGGGAGGAGAAGACAAAAGGAGGAGGAAGGAGTAGAGGAAGGAGAGGAGAGAGGCAGGTAAAAAGAGAGAGAGAGAGAGAGAGAGAAAACAGAGGAGAGGAAGCAGAAGACAAATACTGGGTTAGCCAAAATGTTCGTTTGGGCCAACCGAATAGAAGACAATAAGGAGGAGAAGAAAGGGAGGTGGGGGGAGGAAGAGAATGGAGCAGGAGGAATAGCGCTCCTTTATATCTGCTTCCTGGGCATCAGGTGGGCCCTAATTGCTTGACACAGACACTGCAGGGTCTTTATATTAGAAGCAACAACTGCTGGAGGCTGATGCTTTAATGACTGCAAACCAGCAAAGTGGGATGGTGAAAAGAAACAGACCTCACTCCATTCAAGCCCCCAGCTCCTTACCTCCGCCCCCTGCTGCTTCAAAGAGGTTTTGTTTCCTCTGTGCAGCTTCCAGAGCTTAAAAAGAATTTGTGCATTCAATTAATCCCCTCTTTAATTCTCTACCATTACTTTCCTGGAAGTTTAAACAAGAAAAATTGTGTTCTAAGTGTGAACCTGTACTGAGCAAACGAATGAGGTCACAGAGTGTTCATGATTAGGAAAAAAAAAATGAGAGAAAAGGAAAGGAAGGAAGAAATGGAGGGAGGGAGTGAAGAAGGGAGGGAGGAAGGAAGGAAAGAAGGAAGGAAGGAAAGAAGGGAGGAAGAAAGAGAAATACCCCTAAAGTCTACCCCAAAGGCACGCAAGCCTCACGGTTGGCTAGAGCAGAAAAGCTCAGAGTTCCGAGATTTGGCACTTGAGTCTAAATTTAGAACCGATTTGTAGACAAGTTGGAGGGAGTTCAGAGAAAAGCCACAAAACAATTAGAGGAATGCAGCTTAATTGGCCCAGCTTGGCTGAGCAACTGCTAAGCAGGGAGCATTATAGAGTCTGTAGCCAGAGGAAGCAACAACCACGTCAGTGACGGGGGCGGGACTGTTTAGCTTGTCACAGAAGGGGATCCAGAAAAGAAATGGAGCCCAGAGAAGGCAGGACACGGTTCAGCCTGGCCTGGCATCCCACTGAGAGACTTCTTGGGTCCCTCTGACCATGTGGCTAATCCTCTTCACCGGCCATTACTCCCCGCCAGTACGACTGACAGCAGTGCATCCATTATCTCATTGAATCTTCACAGCCACCCTGCAAGGCAGATGTGTTCATTGCATTTTTGCAGATGGAGAAACCAGCTCAGGGATGCTATGTAACTTGCCCAAGATCTCTCAGTAGTAAAATAAAGATTTAAATCCAGGTCTGATTGGTTTTTAAGGTCAAACTCCTTCCTGAGACACAGGATCACCTCCTGGGAGCTGGGATGGAAAAAAAAGAGACAGGGATAGGACCTATGGCTGAGGCTCCCAGGGCTGCTCAGCTGCTCATTAAGGGGCAGACTGTGCTGTGTGCAGCCAGCCTGGGCTCCCACCCTCTGACCCCTTGTCTCCTGAGGACCCCACCCCTCTCCCCTATCTTGCTAACCTCTTCCCACTTACTATGGGCTTTATAACCCTCTGAGGCCCCAGTTGGGTGTAGCAGGAAGAGACAAATATGATTTTTAATTTTACCTTTAAAAACAATTCTCTGGCCTTAGGCAAATTACTTAATTTCTCCAGGCCTGAGCCTACAAACCACTTAAACAGAAATCAAACCTGTTTTATCAGATTGCTATAGGAGCATAAGTGTGCTTTATAAATTGCAAAGTGCTGAATGCAGGAGGAAGTTATTAGTAACAGTCATGTAAATTGCATTCTAACTTACAGCAGACCCCGGCTCTGGTTTTCTCTTACTTTGGGCTTCCACCAGCACACCCATTTCCAAATTCACACATGCCCCTGCTGTAAAATGGGGCTGGTCTGACATGAGAGCTGATCCAGAGAAGGCTCTGGAACCAAGCAGCTGGTGAACATCAAGGTTAAGACTGAGTCAATGTCTGCCTGGGAGCACGTAGAAGATGACCTACATCAACATATGGTAGAATGCCAATACTGTGAATATATAGCTGATGGCCAATGGCAGCCTGGAATCCAGAGACACATGGAACGGATCATGGAAACCCTGTAGGGAAAAAGTGATCTGAAATCTAGCAATATAAGGCAAAGCAGGATCTTCCTGATGGGGCGAGAGCCCAGAGATGGGGCGAGGGCCCAGAGATGGGGCGCTGGGACTTGGCAGAGGTGGAGATGGGAATGTGAGTCAAAAATTACAGCTCCAGGTGCTTCTTGGTCCTTAGAGGCATCGTCCAACCTCCCTGATTATTGGGGCATCAGCAGGCTCAGGAGATGGGCTTTCTTGAAGCTGCGGTCCTGCTGACGACGAGAAACCATGCAATCTATGACAAGCATATACAGCAGGCAGGGAGGTGTGGTGGGAAAAGCCCAGACAAGGATGCAAGAATACCAGGGAGAGTTCTGCCTCCCTTTACCAATGTCCTGAAGCTCAGCCCTTACTTTCAGGTTCCGTCTTCTGAAAACCTTATGAGTACCTACTGTGTGCCAGGCTCTGGTTATAAGCACATTACATGCTTGACTATCTTGCTCCTCAAAGCAATCCTCTGGAGAGATGTCATTATTATTCACTATTATTGCTATTCCCAAAGGGCCCTAAGAGGAAGCCTACCCAAATGGCAAAGCTGAGAATACTAGGTCTTATAGCTCAGGAGCCCTATGCTTACCCGCTGCTCTCTGCAGCCTTTTATCAGAGCCTGAAACAGATGGTTTCTGAGGTTCTTCACAAAAATCACAGAAAATCAATGATGGGCCAGACCTTGAAAATACTATATAACACAATGGCACTCCACTCCAGTACTCTTGCCTGGAAAATCCCATGGCTGGAGGAGCCTGGTGGGCTACAGTCCATGGGGTCGCAAAGAGTCGGACACGACTGAGCAACTTCACTTTCCCTTTTCACTTTCATGCATCGGAGAAGGAAATGGCAACCCACTCCAGTGTTCTTGCCTGGAGAATCCCGGGGATGGGGGAGCCTGGTGGGCTGCCGTCTATGGGGTCGCACAGAGTCGGACACGACTGAAGTGACTTAGCAGTAGCAGCAGCAGCCCGTTTTACCAATGAGGAGACCCAAAGAGACAATCAGGTGCCCAGTAGTGAGCAGGCATCCAGCCCCTAAACACAATCACAGTATTACTCAAAGCCATCAGAAAGAGGAAAATTCATTTATCAGTCGGATGATCCACTGACATCACAACGGGCCTGGCACACACAGTTGCAGCATCATCAGTCGGTGTTTTTGATATTATCAAAACCCTCTCTCTGTCTTTGTCTAAGACCTTTGGGTATCCTGGCCACAAAAGCTGAGCAGTGATTCTTGACTTTGGTGGTTCACAGATGCCTTGGGGAATCTGGTGGAGGGGATGGATCATTTTGAAAAAAAGAAGACATGCGTTTCAATTTGTGAGGATGGGATTACGAGCCCTCCGAAGCTCTTCTATGAATCTTGAGGGGTCTGTGAGCCACAAGTTATAAAACTCCTGCTATAGGTAATGAGAAAACCTCAGCGCAATAGTTTCCTCTGAGTCTGTCCCTTGAGACATTGTTCAGTCTGTTCTTTCCAGTCTACCATCTTCCGTCTTCTGCTTGGTCTGAGTTAGAAAATCTCTGCTCTTAGCATCGTCATATCTACAGCCATCCCATTGGAACAGAAGTTCCATGAGGACAGGGACCACCTAGGTCATGGGTGCCATCATTGTCCCCCACGCCAAACAGGTGTCCAAGGCTCAAAGCCACATCTGTGGGCTGATTATCGAGTGATTGCACTGAAGAAAGAGAATACAAAGCTTTGCACCTTCCCTCAAGTTATCCCTGTTTTTGGTTGTTCTTTCCTGGATATAGGGCCAGTGGCAGGTATGACCAATGACCTGGCTTATAGCTCAGGTTCCCTAGAAAACAGAACTTGAAATGGGGAATCTTGTGTGAAGGTTTATGAAAGGTGTGCTTTCAGATGTAATCTGTAAGGGTGGAGGGAAGCCAGATAAAGCAAGGGGAGAAACCAGACAAAGCTTCATCCCAAGGATGTGTCTGTGTATCAGTAGCAAGGAGACCAGGTTTTTGAACCCCTCTATCAGCCAAAGAATGACATCAGATACATTTCCTGGCAAGGCGGCTCTACTGAAGTCAGCAGAGGGCAGTTCTCAGACTAAAGATGCGATCATGGGCTGTTATGCCCAACACTTTCAGTAGCTGGGGGCTGAGGACATGGGTTACGGACAGTGTCTGTTACATACTGTGACCTCCAACTTGAATCAGTTGAAGGCAGCTGCCTAGAGCAGGGGCCCCAAACTTCTAGAATCTAATGCCTGATGATCTGAGGTGGAACTGATGTAATAATATTAGAAATAAAGTGCACAATAAATGTAATGCACTTGAACCATCCCCAAACACCCAACCCTTACCCCTGGGTCTGTGGAAAAGTTGTCTTCCACGAAATCAATCCCTGGTGCCAAAAAGGCTGGAGACCACTGTCCTAGAGCATTGCACGGAGACCAGGCTCTGGCTCGGCCTAAAAGCCCCATGATGGATTAGTCATGCCTGCCGGGGGCTAAGGAGGGGCAGTACAGATGATGTCTCTTTGCCATTCTGAGCCTAAGGGGAAACCATAGCTGTGTTTATTAGCAGAGGTCTAATGGCACCCCACCCCGGTACTTTTGCCTGGAAAATCCCATGTACGGAGGAGCCTGGTAGGCTCCAGTCCATGGGGTCGCTAAGAGTCGGACACGACTGAGCAACTTCACTTTCGCTTTTCACTTTCATACGTTGGAGAAGGAAATGGCAACCCACTCCAGTATTCTTGCCTGGAGAATCCCAGGGACAGGGGAGCCTGGTGGGCTTCTGTCTGTGGGGTCGCACAGAGTCGGACACGACTGAAGCGACTCAGCAGTAGCAGCAGCAGCAGAGTAGTTCAGGAGCTCTGGGGCAATTTTATGTGTCATACAATTTAGAATCTTATCATAAACTGTGTCAGATAGGTGCCTCTGTTTTCATTGACTCCAGGTGAAAACCAGACAGGCTGGCAGTAACTAACAGACAGCTTCCCCAGGCTAGAGCAAAGGAATTACTTAAATGGACAGCCTTTAGCAGGGGAAGGCGGTTACACAGAGCCCAGACCAGCAGTATATACTTGGAACTGAGGTGTCAGAAAAAAATAGGTACCGAGCACTTGAAGACCTTAGAATAAATGCACTGACTGAGCTGAAGGCTAAGACCCCACCTCTTAGGCTTCCGTCCCCCCACAGGGCCTCGGAAAGTGCCAAGCACACCATTGACTCTCAATACTGTGATTCAGCTGTTTGAAATCAAACAAACCATGCCTGGGGGTGGGGGGAGGGGCTGGGATTAATTCTTTTAGGTAGGAGGCTGCTGCTCTGGAATTTCTAGACAGATTCTCCTAGACAGATCAGTCAGCCCCGTGGGTGAGAAAAGCAGCTAGGCTTCCTTTGTATTTCACAGGGTGGAGCAGCGGGTATTTCCACTCCTCTCTGTTATTATCACAGATGTTGCTGTCAGGAAGGACTTGGGGGTAGTATAGAGACACAGTAATTTAAGGTGTCACATTTGGGCTTTTTCTCCATGGGCCCGGCAGACCTGGCTGGGAATGAAGGAATTTTGTCCTGCATCACCAGATGCAGGACCAGTGAGGGGCCATGGAGACCATCCCTCAGGTTCCCTCAGGCCAGGGGAGGCCGCTGGGAGGCCCGCAAGTGCTCTAACAAAGATAGCAATGAAGTAACAAGCATGAACACAAACATCTGTACTTTATAGGTTTTAAAGGCACTTTCGAGCTCATACCATCCTTCCCCCCACACACACATTTTTAACATACCAAATTGGCTATGATTTTCTTTTTAATTTTTATTTTATATTGGAATATCAGTAATTAACAACATTGTTAGTTTCAGTTGTACAGCAAAATGCTTCGGTTATACATATACATGTATCTGTTCTTGTTCGGGTTCTTTCAAACACAGTGAGGTAGGCAGAGGAATACTGACCAACTTTTGGAAAGACCTCGGATGTTCTGGGCTGGGGAAGGAGATGGGAAAGGGGTGCATACAGCGCTGTTCTTGAGAGGAGGGCAAATGAGACATTATGTAATTGGTGGCTCGCCTCACAGAAGAATGACCTCCTTTGTCATCCATCCACAGAGTGTGTTTGCTTCCCCCTGCTCAGTCACTCTCAAGTTCAGTTCAAACAAAATTACCATATGATCCGGCAGTTCCGCTCCTAGGTATCTACTACACAGAATTGAAAACAGAGACTCAGATACTTGCATGCTATGCTTTGCTATGCTAAGTCACTTCAGTCGTGTCCCACTCTGTGTGACCCCATAGACGGTAGCCTACCAGGCTCCCCCGTCCCTGGGATTCTCCAGGCAAGAACACTGGAGTGGGTTGCCATTTCCTTCTCCAATGCATGAAAGTGACAAGTGAAAGTGAAGTCGCTCAGTCGTGTCCGACTCTTAGCGACCCCATGGACTGCAGCCCACCAGGCTGCTCCATCCATGGGATTTTCCAGGCAAGAGTACTGGAGTGGGGTGCCATTGCCTTCTCCACAGATACTTGCATACCAATGGTCATAGGAGCATTATCCACCAGAGGGTGGAAACAACCCAAATATCAACCAAAAGATGAATGGATAAACAAAACAGGGTCTATCCATAGAGTGGAATATGATTCAGCTCTATAAAGGAATAAAATACTAATCCATGCTACACCATGGATGAGTCTTGAAGACATTGAGCTGGGTGAAATGAATGAACAAATATTGTGTGATTCCACTTACAGGAGGTATCTGGAGTCAGCAAGTTCATAGAGACAAAGCCGAGTAGAGTGGGAGGGAGGGGAATGGAGAGATATTGCTTAATGGGCATAAACTTTCTGAATGGATGGATAATTGAATGAGCAAGAAAACTCAAGGCTCATGGCCTACAGAAAGCTTTCCTTGATCCAGCCTTATTAGAGCAGCATCCTCTGTGCGCCTGGGACACACTGTACTCTGATCATTAGTGCACTCAGCTGTCGCCACCCTATGCCCTGAGCTCCTGGCGAGCATGGGCCATGTCCTTTTTTGCTTATCTCTGGCTCTAGCCAAATGCCTAGTGCATTGTGACAGTTTGATAATCCTATTTTAAATTAATGGGTCTGATATACATGACACGTTTGAAATGCATGTCATAGGTTATTTATTTATTTGGCTGTGTTGGGTGTTAGTTTCAGAATCAGGATCTTTTTTGCATCATGCAGGATCTTTACTTTCTGCTTGTAGTCTTAGTTGCCCCGGGGCATGTTGGATTGTAGTTCTCTCACCAGGGATTGACCCTGTGCACCCTGCATTGATTGCAAGGTGGATTCTTAACCACTGGCCACCAGGGAAGTCCCTCATAGGTTTTTTTTTTAAATAATAAATGAAACAGGCGTCCCCTATCATAATGGTGGTTGGTTGGATCAACTTGATTCAGGTCCTTTTTAAACTTATCTGGGTGTTCTTTCCACCATGATTTTAAATAAGCAACAGTAAGTGGATTGATTGGGGAAAATAACCTGAACCTCAGATATGGAATAAATTGTTATTAAGTTCTTAACACTTGCTGATAGTCCAACCAGGGAAATTCTTCTCCCTTTCCTTCTCTATGGTTTGGTTAACTCAGACTCCTCCTTCAGGTCTTAATGTAGACATCACCATCTCTGGGAAGGCATCTGGACCTGTTGTTCCAGGTAACATCTGCTCTCCCTGGCAGAACAGAGCTGGCATGAGCTTGCAATGAGCCGGGATCTCTCCTATCATCGCACTTGTCACACGGTGTCACATATACCTGTGTACACTTTCTGTCTTCCCCACTGGACAGTATGCTCCAAGAGAGCAGGGACCACAAAAGTCCAAGCATGTAGCAGAATTCCTGGCACATGGAGGTATTCAAGAAACATGGATTAAAACAGTGGTTAAGGAATGATGAGCAAATGAATCCAGGGATGTAGGCACAAAACTCTCTTATCAAGTGTATGGCTGATGCATTCTAACTAGCCAAAAGTGCCCCCCAATATAAGTGAATCCATCTCTTTCATGGAGCAGTTGAGGAAAGTGAGGTCCAAAGAGAAAGTGAATGTTCCTAGGTGTGTAGGAAGTTAAAAGACGATCGGGACCAGAATCCAGAAATGCTGACTGAAGGCCTCATGCTATTTCTTCCTGCTCTCCTCATGGTCAGTATTTCTGCTGTCTAAGATGATGTATGACCTCACACCTTTGGGATTAAGTCATAAACTCACCATGCATGGCCTTCTGAGAGTCTCATCCATTTTAACAGAGGCATTCTGGAGAACAGTGCATTAAACCAAAATATCTTTTATATAACTGGGTTTAAAACATTGGACTTGGCAGGTGGAGAATATAATTTGGGATATTTTACATTCCCTTTGGGTGTCCCTCAAATCTATCAGAAGACCAGGCTGTCTCTTTAGGAAAATCTGAATCAAGTGCGGTTGTCATAGTCAGTCAAAACCTGCTTGCCTGAAGTTATTACATGTCAAGGCTGGTGGCAGGTGGGCAGAACATGGTCCACAAAGACCAGAGAGCAGATCTACCTGAAAACCAGCAGAGGCAAAAAGAGTAATGACATTCCCTTCTGTATTTGATTCTATCAAGGGGAGAGGACAGGCAGATTTGTCTTTAGTCACAGCCATCTCCAGGGTGAAGAAATGGGACACACTTCATTTCTGCACATTGGCATGCATTTCTCCCTTCCTTTCTGATTGCTATAAGAAGTGTGCCCCACCTTAAGGCAAGAATTATGACTGGTCCTGAACTAGTCACAGCAGCACTCTTCCTCTTTACCAATGATTGGCTGAGTAGTGAGCATGTGATCCAGTTCTAGCCAATAAAACACAAGAAGTCCGTTGGTACCCTTGGGGAGAAGATTTTCTCCCTGGGAAAGGAGAAAGCAAGTTTTTGTTCTCATCACACCCTTTCCTCCGTGGAGCTCTGATGTACAAGGATATGATGCTCATGGTTTGGGCAGCCCTCCTAGAACCTTGAGGGAAGTTATCACTGGCTAGTAGAGGGCAGAATAGCTGGACCATGAGAACTGATCCTGAAACCTCCTGTCTCTAGTTTCTTGGCAAGTGAAATGCTAAATGTCCCTGTGGATTAAGCTAGTGTTAGTTTTTTTTTTTTTTTTTTTTTTTAATTAATTAATTATATTTTGGGTGTGTGTCAAGTCTCAGTTGTGGCACATGGGATCTTTCGTTGCATTGCATAGGCTTCTCTTAAGTTGTGGCACAAGCTGAGTTGCCCTGTAGCATGTGGGATCTTAGTTCCCCAACCAAGGACCAACCCTGTTTCCCCTGCATTGGAAGGGAGATTTTTAACCACCAGACTACCTGGGAAGTCCCTATTATTAATGGTTTATGGTTACAGCCAGGTGTTAGCAAACTTTTTCTTTAAAGAATCAGGTAGTAAATATTTTCAGCTCCATGGGCCATATGATCTCTATCCCAAGTATTCAGTTGCTGCCACCAAAGTAGCCATAGACAATATATAAATGATGAGGCTGCATTCTAATAAAACTTTACTGAGACAAACAGGCAACATACCACCTCCTGGTTTAAGTTATGGATGAATTCATCTCGCAAATATTTATTAAGAACCTCACATGTTCTAGCCACAGTTTTAGGTGTTGGGATAGAGCAGGGATCAAGACATATCAGATCTCTGCCCATGAAGCGTAGGCACTGCTCAGGGAAATGTATAAAAAACAAATGAGTAAAGAAGAGAATAGTTGCAGATTGTGATAGAAGTCAAATAATGTGATGGAGAGTTTTGAGTTCAGGCAGAGTCATGGGGATAGACCCAGATTAAATGAGTTGGTAAGAGAAGCCATTTCTGGGAAGATGACATTTGGGACCTAGAGAATGAGAAGAAATGAAAATAAAGAAAGAGGAAGATCCTGTAACAGGCCACAGGAACTGAAGATATGAAGACTCCAGGGCAAGACTAAATTTGGCAGAATCTGAAGCCCCAGGGAGGTTGGGGAAAATGAGCAAAGGAGAGAGAAAAAGGCAGGGACCAGATTGTGGGGTGACCAGAAGGCCTAGGAAGAAACACGGGTTTATACCAAGAGCAACGTAGGACTCTACAGAAGGACATGGTGAGGTAATGATTTATGCTTTTAAAAGATCAGCCTGGGGACTTCCTTAATAGCCCAGTGGCTAAGCTGCACTCCCCATGCAGGGGGCCTGGGTTCGAGCCCTGGTCAGGGAGCTAGATACCACATGCCACGGTTAAGAGTTTACATGCTTGCAACTAGGACCTGGTGCACTCAATAAGTATATAAATAAATAAATATTTTCAGTTCAGTTCAGTTCAGTCACTCAGTCTTGTCTGACTCTTTGCAGCCCCATGAATCATAGCACATCAGGCCTCCCTGTCCATCACCAACTCCTGGAGTTCACTCAAACTCACATCCATCGAGTCAGTGATGCCGTCCAGCCATCTCATCCTCTGTCGTCCCCTTCTCCTCCTACCCTCAATCCCTCCCAGCATCAGAGTCTTTTCCAATGAGTCAACTCTTCACATGAGGTGGCCAAAGTACTGGAGCTTCAGCTTTATCATCATTCCCTCCAAAGAACACCCAGGGCTGATCTCCTTCAGAATGGACTGCTTGGATCTCCTTGCAGTCCAAGGACTCTCAGGAGTCTTCTCCAACACCACAATTCAAAAGTTTAACACCACAGTTCAAAAGTTCAACACCACAGTTCAATATCATCAGTTCTTCGGCGCTCAGTTTCCTTTAGAGTCCAATTCTCACATCCATACATGAGAAAAACCATAGCCTTGACTAGACGGACCTTTGTTGGCAAAGTAATGTCTCTGCTGAAATATTATAAACAACAACAAAAGCACAAGTGCCCAAGACCCTGCATGCTGAACGAAGATTGAAGATCCCATGTGCCACAACTAAAGACTCAGCCCAGCCAAATACATAAATATTAAAAAATAAAGTCACCAGCCTGAGTCTTAACATGGAGATGAGAGTTGGAGCAGAAGGGCCAGCTAGGAAGCTTCTCCACAGCCCAATAATTTTCTAAGGGGTGCCTTAGCTCACTTAAGTTGTGGATATAATGGGTCCCCCTGGGTGGTAGAGATGGGCTGAAGGAAAGCAAACCTGGGAACTTAGAAGCACCTGGGAGAATGTTCCAAAAAGACTGACTGGCTTGTCTATGAAGATATTCGGGAAGCCACGCCTTTTGGGTTGGCCAAAATACGCATTTGGGTTTTTCTGTAGCATCGTACGTCAAACCCGAACAAAATTTTTGGCCAACCTGACACCAAAGCTCTGAACCAGGGCTACCTGGTGAGTCAACAGCCGTGAATGAGCTGTCTCCCCCATGGCAGCTCACTGGGTCCCCCTGAGACTAAAGGGGTGGCGAGAACGAGGGGTGGCTCACAGCGGCATCCAGGCTGGGATGGGGGGCGGGTGCAGGGTGCACCTGCCCATTCCTGCCACCTCTGTGACATGGGCTGACAGCACGTCCTATCCCCCCAAGATGACGGTCTTGGAAGGGCTGCTCAGATTGTATATCGATTCCTCACTTTGTCAGAGGATTTGAGGCAGCTTTCAAGAAATACATGTAATAAAATACAAAGACGTAACTTCAATATATCAAGATTAAGGAAAATACACGTCAGAGCAAAGATCAGGACCAGCAGACAGAAGAGAAAACCGAAACACAGGTTATAATATCCTACATGGTTGTCATCACACAAAAAGGTGGGAAAGCCCATCGGTTCGCTGATTCCTGTTGTATTATTTACAATCCCTCCAAGATCATACAGTTTGCTGTAAATATTCATCATGCCAACGCTTGGGCCTTTCTTGCTAGCCCAGTGGCCATCTCCACGCACCTAGTGTAGGGCCCCCTCTCTCCCTATCTGGCTCTGAGATGATCTCAGACACAGTGTTCTCCTTCTCAGGGTAAGGAGGAAAATGTGCAGCTGGTGTTCACAATTTCCTACTCAATTGCTTTGTTCTGGGCTCAGTTTAGCTTAATGATTTCCCCATCAGATCTGAATCCCTTCCCATTACTAAAGTCAAAATGCTAACAAGGAAGGCAAAGGGAACTAAGGCCTGAAATATTGGTCCCGAAGCGACAGGGAAAGGCAGCTAAGTTCTAGGGCCAGAGGTTCTGGGAGTGGATTTGGGCAGAGTGAAGCTAACAAGGAGGCATGTGGCTGAAAGTGAGTCTGTAGTGGCCAGCCTGGCCCCTACTCAAGGCTAAATGTTCATTAACCCAGACTGGAACACACAGCTCTGGCTCAGGTCACTTTGGGCAAGTCACTTCCCTTCTCCTCTGTCCCCAGCCAAAAGGGAAGTGGCTAGTTTATCAGGAAGGGGTTGACTCCAGGCTGGGAGGGGGAGGGGGCTACAGCCCATAAAGGAGAGAGATGCTGTGGATGATGGCTGATGGCTGGAAGACTCCAGTTGGCTTGAACTTCCCCTGTGGCTCAGCGGTAAAGCATCTGCATGTAGTTCAGGAGCCGCAGAAAACGAGAGTTCAATCCCTGGGTTGGAAAGATCTCCTGGAGAAGGAAATGGCAATCCACTCCACTGTTCTTGCCTGGAGAGTCCCATAGACAGAGGAGCCTGGTGGTCTACAGTGCACAGGATCCCAAAGAGTCAGACATGACCGGAAAGACTTAGCATGCACACACACGCCTCCTATGCACCCCTCTTTCTGCCCTCTCCCTCCCTCCCACCACTATTATCCCATCCTCTGCCTCATCTTAGCTTTTAGGCCACTGGTGTCTCTGTCTCAGGTCCTTTCGGCCAGGCAGGTCCTGGTGGTATCCTCTCTCTGACTCAACACCCTTAGGCTCTCAGAATCCTTGTCTTGTGAGCAGCCCAGCCAGGAGGGATCACTCATATGTCCAGGCTCTTCCACCTGCCCCTACACACCCCCAGCCAGGTCTGCCTTGGATAGATCACCTGTCAGCCACAGGTGGCTCTTCTCCAGCCACATCATGCTACATGGTCCAGGCACAGCGCTTGCCTCACCTGTGCCAGGTGATAGGACATTTTCCTCAGTTGAACCTGGTGGGAGTGACAGGGCTCCATCATGAGAGATACCCTGGGGTCCTCAAATGGGATGACCAGTTCTTCCCAGCTTTGCCTGGACATTCTCAGTTTTAAAGCTAAAAGTCCCAGATCCTGTGAAGCCCCTGAGTCCTGGGTCAACCTGCTCATCTGTTTACCTGACAAGAGAACTAAACTTAAGAATATAAGAACTAGCTTCAGTTCCCGCTCTGCTCCTGACTACCTGTAACCATTGGCAACACTCGTCTCCCTTGCTCTAAACTGACCATTGTGATCCCTTCCTGTGTATCTCACAGGACCGTTCTAAAGGGTCACATCAGATAATGATGGTAAAAGTGCTTAGCGAACACTAAAGCACTGGACAGATGTAGAGAGGATTTTATTACCCAGTGTTTATGACCTGGAGGCTAGAGTATTAGTGATTTCAATTAATCATATAAATGGAAAAATAAATTGGTTTTATGGAAACAGATTTCCACATCTCATCAAGGGTTCAGGGCCAGGGCAAGGAAAAGGAAACAATCCAATGGACTCATGGCTCTGGCTGAGCTAAACCTAAGCAGAGGCTTGCCTGAGCCCATCTTCTGCTCCAGGAGCCCAGAACGTGCCTGTCTGGGACCTACAGGCTCACTCCTACAGGGCTCGTCGAGATCTGTTCTCAGCCACAGAGAAATCAAATGCAGTTTATTCTTTTTAAAAAAAAAAAAACAAAATGTATTTATCTATTTGGCTGTGTTGAATCTTGGTTGCAGCACGCAGGGTCTTCATTGCGTCACGTGAGCTCTTTTGTTGCAGCACGTGGACTCTCTAGCCGTGCCGCATGGACTTCAGTAGTTGCGGCTCCTGGGCTTAGCTGCTCCATGGCATGTGGGATCTTAGTTCCCTGACCAGGGACTGAGCTGCATCCCCTTCACTACAAGGCGGATTCTTAACCACTGGACCACCAGGGAAGTCCCAAACACAGTTGATTCTTAATTGCCCGTGGCATGATTGAATAAAACTGGTAAATGTCAGGCAAGCATCATTTCCATGATTTACATGGGGCTTCCCAAGCTGCTTGAGTGCTTACCCTCGAACTCTGGTGTGTTCAGTGCTGTGGGCTTCAGAATATTCTGGCAGTGTTCAGGAAGCAGCCAGAGGAAGTGGAACCCTGAGTATTTCTAAGACAGTCAGTCATCAAGCCCTTGGTAATTTCTCCTACTGAGATTGACCTTGGCTCTGATGCAAAGCCCCAGCTGAAAGTGGACAGGCACTGACCTGAAGCTTGGGTCCTGAGGCTTAGAGCTGAATATGGACATAGTTGTGATGAACTGGCTCCCTTCTTTCATACTGGAAGGAAGTTTGTGGCCAGGGTGTAAAATGAAACTCCATTTGAAAGATGGACAGCCAGGTGCCCACCCAAAGTAACTTGTCTTTTAGGTGGAGAGACACCAAAGAAGCAGAGGAACAGTGCCCATTACAGTTCTAATATAGGACTGTCTATTGCACGGTAAGAAATAGGGACATTCTTGCCCAAATGGACTTAGACAGGATAAGTGACAATCTCATCAATAATTTGGGAGCAAGGTTTTGCAGTGGACAATTTGCAATGCAGAGCATCTGTCCTTGTATAATTAAGACTAGACTGTCCCCAGTTCTGGTTTGTGAGTTATGGAATTTGAGGCCTATGAACCCAATAAAGAAAACGACATAGCCTCTCCTCCCAGCTCAGCTAATCAATGAGACCATTGAAATAATAGCTTTGCCTGGGACAGGTCAAGCCAGTGCTGCCCTGGGCCTTTTCAGTTAGCCTTGCAGAAATCAGCTGTGTCCCCATCCTCTCTCTGTCTGGGAAGTAGGGTGAGAGCCAGACAACCTTCCCTCCACCTCTCTCATGAGTTTGTCTGCTGATGACTTTGAAAAGCCAGCCGTAGTGAGAAGGAAGGGAATTTGCTTCAAGTTAAGTATCCAATGTTCTTTGAAGTAATAGAAGGCTTTCTTTTATATTTATTTATTATTTGACTATGCTGGGTCTTAGTTGTGGCATGTGGGATCCTCAATCTTCATTGCAGCAGGCAGGATCTTTACTTGTGGCCTGGGGACTCTAGTTTCCTGACCAGAGATCAAACTCAGACCCCTGCATTGGGCGAGCAGTCTTTGCCACTGGATCACCAGGGAAGTGACAGAAGTCTTAAAATTGAAGAATATTTTTAAGGTACACGTCTTCATTTTACAGGCTTCCCCGGTGGCTCAGTGGTAGAGAATCCACATGCCAATGCAGGTGATACAGGTTCGATCCCTGGATTGGGAAGATCCCCTGGAGGAGGAAAGGGCAACCCCCTCCAGTGTTCTTGCCTGGAGAATTCCACGGACAGAGGAGCCTGGTGGGCTGGAGTCCATGGGGTCGCAATAGAGTCAGACACGACAGCCACAAAACAACAACTTCATTTTTACAAAGAAGAAAAACAAGGCTTGGAGTGTGTATGAGGGATGCGGGGTGTGGGGGCGCCGATGATGGTGGAGAAGAAACACACTGTGGAGAGAACAAAGATGAATTGCAAAGGATCGTGACTCTATCTCTGTACCAATTCAATATTCATTGAATATTTATAATAGACAAGCTTGCTCTGTATTCCCCCCATGACAACCTATGAGGCTATTACTCTGATTATCTTCATTTTGCAGATAGGAAAATCAAGGCACAGAGAAGTTAAGTAACTTGCCCAAGGTCACACAGCTGGCAGACCAAGCTGAGATTAGACCCCAACTTACTTGCTCTTATGCATTCACTTCTCAGCTCTCCAGCCTCTTGGTTGTGCACATCCTGGAACCTGTAGCTTTTTGAAAGTTACTTGTTCATAGACGAAGTCTGGATCCTTTGTTCATTTTTTAAAAAATACATCCATTAATGCATTTGTCTATAAATATTTTTGGAGCATCTACTATCTACCAGGATCTATGGATGCCTTCCAGGAGCTCAGGATCGGTTGATAACCCTACTCTAGGTGGCAGTCTTCTATTTTGTAAACTGTGTCCATTTTTTGTTGTGACAAATTAAAACAAACTTTCAGGGCTTAAAATGACACCCATTTATTAGCTCCCACTTCTGTAGGTTAGAAGCCCGAGTGGTCTTGGCTGGGCTTCTTTGTTCAGAGTTTCATGAGACTGAAGTCAAGATGTCAACTGGCCTGACCTCTTACCTGAAGTCTCTGGGGAGGGAAAAAAAAAATCTGCTTCTGGGATCACTCAGGTTGTTGGGAAATAGGTGCTGTCATCCCCCCATTTTATAGAGAAGGGAAGTGATGCTCGTAGAGGTTTATACCTTCCCCAGGACCACACTGGTGGAATTGAGGCAATCCCAGCTTGGGTCTGTCAAACTGAAAAAGCAGGGACCTTCTCCTTTCTCAGCAGCTGCAAGGATGGTGCCTATGGGCAGTGAGTAGTAAAGACCCCTTTCCCATCTGCCATCATGTCATCACTACTAGTCCAAGAACACTAGAACACTCTGACTTCTGACCTAGGGAGTCACTAGGTAAGAAGGTAAGTCACTCTGACTCATTTAACCCTCACAGCATCCTGTGAGTAGGGACCATTATTGTTCCCATTTTCTAGTTGAAGAAACTGAGGCACTTATGAGCTTACATAAGTCACCCAAAGTCACCCAGTTGGTTGGAACTAGCACAAGATTCAATGTGAGACAGTCTGGCTCCAGAGCCTGCACACTCTGTGCCATGCTGCTTTTTCTGCCAGAAATTGAGAAGAAAAAGAAATGACAGATGCAAACCTTGCCCAGGATGGAGTCAGGATGCCCACTCTGTGCTGGGCACACAATATGGGCTCCATATCTCAGTATGTTTAATATCTGTATTTACAGCAAGCCTTGGCAAGGACAGTCGTTTGCCTGAGACCACACAGTTATAAAGTGCTAGAACCAGGATGTAAGCAGGGTTCTCACTAAAGCCTGGGCTCTTTCCATTCACCAAAAATACACTGTGGCACATGTGCAAGGGATCAGAGAACACGAACCAGTGGTGGCCCCGCATGTACAACAGTTAGGGGCAGAATGAGAGCCTGAAAGTTGAAGGGATGGGGCTCAGCAAGGTGGACTAGGTGGACTTCTAGGAGGAGGTGACAGAGAAGGTTAGTCTAGGTGGACTTCTAGGAAGAGGTGATAGAGAAGACAAGTGAGTGAGGAGATGACTTTGGAGCTCCTTGGATGCTTTGGCTTTGACTAGGCACTATGTCCAGTTTTTCTTTTTTGTTTAAAAAAATACTTGTGCTGGATTGCTATAAATAAATGATGGCTTCTGTTTCTAAATCGGCTTTTATTTCCATGTGTTAACAACTAATTACTGGCGCTCTTGGCAGGCAGTCCCTCTCCGAGTCTGCAAAGCCATTAGTGTGGCAGCCCCTACTCTCTTGGCATGCATGTTTAAAGAGCCTCTCACCTCCCTCTTAGAAGGGGGACCCTGCTTACTGGTGGCCAACCGTCTTCCCAGGAGTCTACTGAGACCAGAGCAGCTTGACTCACTCACTTTAAATGTAGATTTTATGGAAAAAAGCAAGACAGGTGTGAATTTAGAGCCCCATTCAAACCCTGTGATCCCTTGGAGCCCCTGGGTTAAAATTTATTTTTATAGAGTTTTTGCAGTTAGCACTGCCCAGCTGCCAAAGGCTGCCAGCAGATGAGAGAGGAGATATGAGATGCTCTTAGGAGACAGGACAAGCCAAAGGTAGGCTGGAATCCCTTTTCAAAATGCCATTATGGTACAAACTATAAGCTTATCATCAAGCTTCTTTCTTCACCTTTCAATTGGTCAGGTTGCCTACTGGCAAAACTCTTCCTGAATATTATTATTTGCATCTAAAGGCAGTGAAATATTGTTTTTTTATATCATAATCTGTGTTTCCCAGGGCTTCCCTGTCAAGATGATCTCCCAATCTACCTATTCACAGAATCATACTGACATTCTATGGCATGTATGAAACTTTGACTGTGTTACCTGCTTTCCGTGGATTATCTCATCTAACCCACATGAAAAGTCCTGGGAGTTTGATGCTATCTGAATCTCCATTTTCAAATGAGGAAAGCAACGCATAAAGGAGAACAATGATAAATGACTCATCAGGGAGTAGAAATGCCAGATCCTAACTGTGGCTGCCCCCTCTTGTGATTCTGTGCTCAACCACGGTGCTCTTTGGGTAGAATGGGCTGACCCAATGAGGTCTGTGGGCATCCTCATTACCACCATGAAAGTGAAAGAGTCAGTTGCTCCAACAAAGAGTCCAACTCTTTCCGAGCTGATGGACTGTAGCCTTCCAAGTTCCTCTATCTGTGGAATTCTCCAGGCAAGAGCGGGTAGCCATTCCCTTCTTCAGGGGATCTTCCTAACCCAGGGACTGAACCAGGGTCTCCTGCATTGCAGGTAGATTCTTCACCGTCTAAGCCATCAGAGAAGCCCCATTGTAGGAAACTAAACTATATGCATGGAGGAAATGCCTGATCATATAACCAATATGTGACAGAACCAGGACTAGAAGCCATATTCTTCCTACCCTGTTTCAATTTCTTATTGGTTGAGTGCCCTTGGACAGACTACGAGGCTCAGTTTCTTCATCTGTGAAATGGGGTATTAACACATACCTTGTAAACTTGAAACAAAGATAGGAAGAGAGAGCACCCAAATTATTACTTTAGACACAATGCACAGTCTGTTTTTTCTTCCCTCCTCTAAACCAAAGCTTCTGAAACAGAGAAGAACCAGATCTACTGAGCATCCCAGAATGTCTTTGAGAAGATACACAGAAACTGTGAAACTGACGATGGATTAATATCCATGAAAAGTAAAGTGTTCTTATGGATGAGTGACTCAGTTGAGGGTAGTTTGGGAATGGGTGGAGAAACACTTGCCACAGCTGAGATGGGAGAGGAGGATTTGCTGTTGGTACAAGTTAGAAGAGGCCAGGGATCTTGTGAACCCAGAATAGTTTCCAATAAGAAAGAATCATCTGGTCCAAAATGTCAATTGTGCTGCTGTTAAGAAACTCTGCCATCAGTCAACATGAAAAAGACCAACAATTCAATAGGAAAATGGACAAAGGATCTGGAGAGGTAAGATAAAGAAGTAGAAACAGAAATGGTCAATAAACATCAAACAACACCCTGCTTCACTGGTCAACAGTGGGAAGAATATAATTCAAAGCATGCACGAAGGCATCGCTTTCTGCCTTCAAATGAACGGGAAACAAAGTCTGAGAGTAACAAGTGCTGGTTGGGTTGTGGAGCAATCAGAACTCATGCTACTACAGGTACAACCACTTTGGAGTTGGCAATACCTAATTAAGGTGAAGATGTGTGTGCTTGTTAAGTCACTTTGGTAGTGTCCAACCCCTTGCAACCCTGTGGACTGTAGCCTGCCAGGCTCCCCTGTCCATAGGATTCTCCCAGGCAAGAATATTGGAGTGGGCAAGAATACTGGAGTGGGTTGCCATGCCTCCTCCAGGAGATTTTCCCAACCCAGGGATCAAACCCGCATCCCTTATGTCTCCTGTATTGGCAGGTGGGTTTTTACCACTAGTGCCACCTGAGAAGCCCTTAATTAAGTTGAAGATATACAGAACCAAAGGCTTCCCTGATAGCTCAGTTGGTAAAGAATCCTCCTGCAAGGCAGGAGAACCTGGTTCAATTCCTGGGTCAGGAAGATCCCCTGGAGAAGGGATAGGCTACCCACTCCAGTATTCTTGGGCTTCCCTGGTGGCTCAACTAGTAAAGAATCTGCCTACAGTGCAGGAGACCTGGGTTCAACCCCTGGGTTGGGAATATCCCCTGGAGAAGGGAAAGGCTACCCACTCCAGTGTTCTGGCCTAGAGAATTCCATGGACTGTATAGTCCACGGGGTTGCAAAGAGTCGGACACGACTGACTGCCTTTCACATACAGAACCAAAAGGAGTGATTCCACCCTGAAGACCTTCTGCTCCATGTGTAGGGAGAACTGTGTGAGCCAGAAAGTTAATGGCAGCCTTCTAGTAGTGAAAGATTAGAAACAATAGTCCATCAAAGGGGGACAGATGATGAAATGAGTGAACAGTGTACCAGCAAAACTTGAGGAAAGGAAACACAAGGGATAGCAAGGGATCCTGGAGACCGTATTCGTGTTTATGGAAAGCTTTAAAACTGGCAAGCTGGGGATTTCCCTGGTGGTCCTGTGGTTAAGAATCCACCTGCTAGTGCAGGGGATGTGGGTTTGATCCCTGGTCCAGGAGGATCCCCCATGCCCCAGGGCAACTAAGCCCAAGAGCTGCAACTTCTGAAGCCCATGAGCCCTAGAGTCTGTGCTCCACAACGAAAGAAGCCACTGCAATGAGAAGCCTTGCACGGCAACTAGAGAATAGCCCCCATTCGTCATAACTAGAGAAATCTGCGTGCAGCAACCAAGACCCAGCACAGCCAAAAATAAATAAATTAATTTTTAAAAATTGGCAAGCCAAACTGTTGACAAAGCTGACATTTACCATCGTGTACTAGAGGCACAAAATCTAGCATGGGAATATCAATATCTGTTTCAGGATGGTGCTTATTGCTGGGAAAGGAAGGTGGGTGGGGAATACCATTTAGGAGAGTCACAGAGGGCGTCTGTTATATTTATAAATGTTTCATTTCCTAGGCTGGGTGGTGGGTGTTTGTTCTCTTATTCTCTGTACTTTTTTGTGTGTATTTATAATATAAAATCAAATGAAATGCCACAGAAAATAGCATGATAGATTAGACTATAAATAACCTAGAGGCCCCATTTAGCCCAGGATGGAGCAAACATGTGGGAGATGAGTGTTGAGGAGGAGAGTCTCCTGTCCCTCTTACTCTGAATCCCTTGTGTGACCGTGGCTTTTCTGTGCAAACATGTGCCATGGAGGCCATACTTCCCCTTCGTGAGGTCTCCTATGACCCCTCTGAAGACCGGTATCTGCGTGTTTCTGGAAGTCCTCAGTTTCAGACGCTGAAGGCAAACCTCTCTCTCTGGAAGAACTGAGATTAAGGATCCAAGGTCATTCCTGTAGTTGCCTTCAAGATCTGGGGCTTTTATTTCTTATTTTTCATGTCCACCCAGTGCACATCTGAATGTCTAAGTTCATTGGAAGGAATTTGAACACAACAGACCACATCCTCTTGTCTTTCCAGACGTTCAAGTATCGTGTTGCCAAAGAAATGACTCACTTTTAAGAACCAGAATCCTCTCAGGATACATAGGAGACTCTTAAAAACATTTGTAAAATGGGCATAAAGGAGTTGCCTGCAACCTTCAAAACCTTTCACACTATGTATGATAAGTTAGTGAATTATCCTCAAAGAACAGATGTAAAGGGGCATATTGGTGCTCACAGGAGTGGGGAGAGGGTTCTATGAATGAGTTTAAGGCCTGATCACAGTCTTTAGGAGGCTTTCATTCATTCCAAAAAGTATTTAATGAGCACCTACTATGTGATCAGTTGGCCTCAGATCAGATCAGATCAGTCGCTCAGTTGTGTCCGACTCTTTGCGACCCCATGAACTGCAGCACACCAGGCCTCCCTGTCCATCACCAACTCCCAGAGGTCACTCAGACTCACATCCATCGAGTCAGTGATGCCATCCAGCCATCTCATCCTCTGTCGTCCCCTTCTCCTCCTGCCCTCAATCCCTCCCAGCATCAGAGTCTTCTCCAATGAGTCAACTCTTCGCATGAGGTGGCCAAAATACTGGAGTTTCAGCTTTAGCATCATTCCTTCCAAAGAAATTCCAGGATTGATCTCCTTCAGAATGGACTGGTTGGATCTCCTTGCAGTCCAAGGGACTCTCAAGAGTCTTCTCCAACACCACAGTTCAAAAGCATCAATTCTTTGGCGGCCTAGGTGCTGGTAATTTTATCAGTGAAAAATCCAAGTCCTGGCACAAAGGTCTCCTTGGGACGGAAGAGACAAATGATGAACAGGTAGACAAAACCACAAATGACAGCAAAAAGGCAGAGTTTAGATGGTGATAACTGCTAGAAGAAGACGTGCAATAGGAGAGTGTATAGAGAGTGAAAGATTGGAAACTACAGTCCTTCAAAGGGGTATAAATGATGAAATGAATAAGCCATGCACCAACAAAGCTTAAGGAAAGGAAAAGTTACAAGACATCCTGAAGATAGTATTTATGCTTATGTAAAGCTTTACAACCAACCAGCCAGGGACTTCCCTGGTGGTCCAATGATTAAGACTGCGCCTGCTAGGGAAGGGGTGCCAGTTCGATCCCTGGTTCGGGAGGCTCCCACATTCTGTGGGGCAGCTAAAGCAGTCCCTGCCCTCCTGGACCATATACTGTAGTTGGGAGTATCATAACGGGAAGATACTCTAGGTGATCCAGCTAGAGGGATGGCCCCGAGGTACCATCTCCAAAGGTAGTTAAATGCAGGCTTACTTGAATGGTGTACTACTCAGGGGAGATCACGTTGATGGGTTGGGCAGGGAAGATAAGATGGATAGATTGAAAAACCTGGTTGAGTGTCTTAGAGCTTTTCCCATCAAGAAGTGAAAGCCCTTTCCCTACCCAGTGAGTCTGAGCTGACCTCATGGCTTGCTTTGATAGATAGCATCTTGTGGAAGTGATACTGGGTGATTCCAGAGCCAAGGCTTGGGGAAGACAGGAAGCCTGTCTTTTATTTTCACACTCTTGGAATCTGGAGATTGCCATATTTCAAGAAACCCAGTCTGGCCCTCCTTAAGGATGAGGCCACAGGGGAGAGAAAGAGACCACGTGGAGGATGAAAGGCCATTCCATTTACCCAGCTGAGGCCCCAGACACACAGGCAGAGTCATCCCAGGTGCCCCAACATGGATTGTCATCACCTGCATTAAGCCAGAAAAGACCAGCAGAAGAACCACCTAGCCCACCCACAGAATGATGAAAAACAATGAGTTTCAAAGCGGTATATGGCAATAAGTAACGAAAGAGAGAGAGAGTAACACTCAAAGATACACACAGCAGCAGCAGCAGCAGCAGCAGCATAGTTCTCTGGGACCAGTCAGTTCACAGAATGTGCTCATCAGATTTGGGGTAAGAAAGACAGATTCCATCCCAATGCTGGGGCCTAGAAGAGTGACACCAACATCAAAGTCAAGCAGGCTTCTAGGTGAGACCCTCCCCCAAACTCTCCTGGTATGTACTGGTGGTCTGAGAATGGAGGATTCAGGTCAGAGCCTCACAGGTGCCCAGGACTCAGGCTTGTAACAGTGGGCACAAGACTGGAAGCAGCAAGTCAGGAGTTCCTGACCCCTCTCTCTAAGTTCCGATGGGTCCAGGCCTAGATGGGACAAGGGCACAGGAATGTCTTCAGTAGCACTGGACAAGGGCAGGTCTCTTGGGAGAAAGATCACATTTACAAAAAAAAAAAAAAGAGATCAATACAAGGACACAATAGCCAAAGTATCCAAAGGCCTGGGTCAGACGCTAAGAGTGTTTAGAGTTCAGAGATGGGACAGATCACCCAGGAGACAAACAGTGCATTAATACAGTGGGTAGTCTCCTAAGAGGGTGAAGATTTGAGTGAATGAAGAGTTGGACTGCAACCAACAAGAAGTGGATCGGAGTTACGGGAAGGGCACTTAGGCAAAAAGAAGGTGGGAGGAGAGGACAGGAGAGAAGGCAAGATCCAACTTGCTGAGGGAGATGGGCAGACCCACTTTCCAATGGAGAGCTCATGTAGATGTGATAAGAAAATAAGGGCCAACTGTGACTGCTAAGAGGAACAACTTTGCTTCTAGGCTGTGACGCATGAAGGCCACTCAAAGTTTCTGAGCAAAGAAATGATACGTACTTTAAAGATTTAAATGAATCAGTGCATGGATGGATGGATGGATAAATATGCATTAGTTAGGACAGGCAGAGGCATGCTTTAAACATAAAGATATGGATGAAAGAATAAATGGATTGATGGGCACATGAATGGATGGCTGGTTGAATATGTAATGATGAAGACATACAAATACTCACTTTAAAGATAAAGATCTGCATGAGTATATGAATGACTGAATGGATGCATGCATGGATAGACACACGGGTAGATGGATGAATGGATGACTCTGTGGCAGAAAGAAGAGCCCGAGAAAGTCAATTACGTCTTCTGGTGAATAGCCTTGACACTTGCATCCATCAATGCTGCTGCCCTCCACTGCACCACTCCCTGGGGCCCATCCCATCGGCCCGGTACCGCAGGCTCACCTGAGTGCCGGTGAAACGGTTCAGGAGAGTGTGTCATGAGGGTGACAGGCACTCATTGATCACAGCCAGGCTCTAGCTCTTCTGGGAGCAGATCACAATGGCATAGGATGAAGGCTGCAGGATGGGAAACCCAGACATGTCATGCTGGCTTGTACATGCCTTGAAGGCCCCAGTTTTGGCAAAGGGGGCTTCCAAACACCTTGCCTTATTGTCACAGCATTGAGCACAATGCCGGGCACATAGTAAATGCTCAATGAAATTTTGATGAGATGAAAAGAAATTTCCTGTCATTCCCTGGATGTGACAAACAAGCTGTGTCTAATTGACACCATCCCCATCATCCCCAGGAAAGCCCTTGTTAGAGAGAAGGAGTGAGTTGAACAGTCCATAACCCGACCTTCAAGGGAAGACATAAATCAGACCTCATCAACTTTCAGGGAAATAAATTCTATGAAATGAGCCTGCCATCTGCCTTTTGTGATATAAATCAAGACTCCCTTGGATCTGTTATGCCTACAGTCTGGGGTCCATATTCCTTAGCAAAATATGCATAGTCCCCCACTTTGTGACCTCCAGCTTTCAAAATATCCATATGGCCCTTCATTTATTGATGGCTTATTATATGTGGGAGGATATATCAGGCATTGGGACCCTAAGATAAATGAGATACATTCCTTTCCCTCAAGGAGAATATTATCTATTAGGGAGATAGATGCTTATAAATGCCCTCTACATTTCATGTAGTCTACAGCCACACACTACAGCAAAACAACTAAAAAAAAAGGCACGTGACCCAAGGAACACCGAGGAGGAAGAGTGGATTGATTACCTCCGGCTGAGGTGGGGCAAGGTATTGTTATTTAAAGATGATTCTGGAAGCTCAGGTGGAAGTTTCCCAGGCCCAAAAGAAGAGCAAGGACATTTGAGCCAGAGGGAGCCATCTTAGTGAAGACCCTTGGTTACAAAGTTCCAGAAGTTGAAATGAAATTGGAATTTAATATCTGGAGACCTGCCCTGTCAATTCAGAGGTTGGTTGCACAGTCCCATGAGAGGATATATAAAAGTGCTTTGTTAGCTACAAAGTTTTATAAATACTAGGGCTTATTATAGAAGGTGCTCAGTACCTGAGTGGTGATTGATTGATCAATTTGGCACAAGCCAGTGGGAACAGTTCATAATACCTGCCTGAACCAAGACATGCTAATAGAAAGCCTACTGAAGTGAGTCTTTAACTTTAGGGCTCCCCTGACAGCCATTTGGCTTCTGTTTGACTGTGAAAAGACTGATGGAGGGGATGGACAAGGCAGGAGGTCAGACTGACTTGGAACCAAAGGGTGATGGTCACCGGTGCTAGTGGTAAAGAACCCACCTGCAGATGCAGGAAACACAGGAGACCCAGGTTCGATCCCTGGGGCAGGAAGATACCCTGGAGGAGGGCATGGCAACCCACTCCAATATTCTTGCCTGGAGAATCTGATGGACAGAGGAGCCTGGCGGGGTACTGTCAATATGGTCATAAAGACTCAGACACAACTGAAGTGACTTAGCACTCACCAGCACAAAATGAAGATGAAGTGGCTTGGTGGTAATTAAGTGAGCTAGTGAAAGGAAGGCTATCTGGGTACCATTTGCAATTTTCAGGAATCAAAGCCTTCGCCAACAATGGGCTAAGTGTCTATTATTTGTGAGAACTTGTGGTTAAGTAGAATGAGGAAGACAGGTGAAAAAATGCAGAGACCCTCCCCTCAAGGAGTCTGAGATTTGTAACAAAATCTTGTGATATGATTGACAAGTACCAGGTCCCAAACCCAATTCCTGATTTCTACCCCCAAACTCATTCCTCTATTTGTTTCCATATAGGTACGTGGTGCCTCCATTCACCAAATTACTCAGGCACTGGTCTGAATTTCAGTTCCGCTCTTTCCCTCCCCTCCTCCCAGCGTCGAATTCATCAATGAGTGCTATTGGCTCTTCCTCCAAATGAAATCCCAGTCCTCTCATTCCTTAGACACCTGGAATGTTTCCAGGCTTGCCTCTCCACAGCCCAGCAGCCAGATCAACCTTTTCAAAATGCAAATACATTATGGTTATGGTTCCTACTCCTCTTAGAACCCTGCTAGACCATCATACTTAGACCCAAATCCAGATTCTTTGCAGTGGTCTTCCTAGGCATTATTTCACCCCTGCTTTTTTTTTTTTTTTTTTTTGAAGGCTGCATCATTTGAGATCTTAGTTCCCTTCAGAGTTGGGGGAATATATACATACTTAGTCATGTTCACTCTTTGCAACCCCATGAACTGTAGCTCTCCAGGCTCCTCTGTTCATGGGATTCTCCAGGCAAGAATACTGGAATGGGTTACCATTTTCTTCTCCTAGGGATCTTCCTGACTCAGGGATTGAACCCAAGTCTCCTGCTGGTTATTTCTTTACCTGCTGAGCCACTTGGGGATAAAACCCATTCCCTCTCCATTGGGAGTGCAGAGTCTTAACCACTGGACCACCAGGGACATCCAACCCCTGCCAAGGTTTTAACCATGGCTTTGGCCCTCCTTCACTACACTCCATCCACACTTGCTTTCTCCTCCACCAGACTTATCCCCACCCCTAGAGTATTGCCTTTGCTGTTCTATCTGCCAGAACCACTCTTCCCCAGACCCGTGTAAGGTCACTCCCTCACCACACCCAGATTCTGCTCAGAGATGCCTTCTCTGTTGTAGCCACCTCTCCAGCCCTATTGTCTCCTTATCCAACTGTTTTTCATAGGAATAGCATAGTGCACCTATTAGGTGCTTAACAAATCATGTTTGAATGAAGGCATGCACTAGAAATACCAGGGAAGGAGTGCACATATCTGAACCAAGAGCACGATATTCCAAGCAGAGGAAATATACAAATCAAGGCAGAAAGAGGTGCAAGGGTATGACACATCGATGGCAGGGGAGGCAACTCAGTTATGAGGTTCATGGGCACCCATGGGATGGTAGTGAGATGCCAGGCAAGGCGAATCATGGAGGGCCCTGTGGATCATGCTGGGGACCAGATCTTCAGCTGCAAGGAGGCATCTCACATCATGGAAGATGACTGCCAGGAGTAGTAAAGGGGCTCCTGGAGAGGTTGACCTGGAGAGGTCAACTGAGCCTGAAGCTGAAAAAACTTGGGGTTCAAGGTGGCTCACAGGAGTTTGCAAAAGTTACGGCAATGTCATGTCCATTTCCAGTTGCCCATGCCCCGCTCCAGGGTCTGTTTTGTCTATTGTTCTACAGGTTGATGACTTTGTTCTTCATCTTGAGTTCCAGCTCCTCAGACAGAAAGTAATTTGACTGACTCCCATTTTCTTTGTTAAAAGGGGGCCCACTTTAAAGGCCAGCTGGCAGCCAGGATGCTTCTCTCATGAGTCCAGTGTTCCTGCCTGATTGAGTTAGCTGTGGCCTGCTTGGAAAGGAGGTCACGTGGCAAGAATAAGGCTGCTTGGCTGCCCTGCACCCTGCAGGGATCATGGCCAGGGCAGTTCCTTTAGCAGAGAAGTGGGACCCACCACACCCCCGAGGCTAGCTAGTACAGTAAGCCCCCACATAGGAACTTGCCAATTGCAAACTTGCAACGATGTGAACGTGCGTTCCATCAATGTCAGGCATGCGTGACATTGCAGCTTGCCCTCCGTCTCCTGTTGCTGACAGTCCTTCAGCTCTACCATCTCCCACCTCCTCTCCCTCCTCCAATCAGTCACTCTTCTTGCCTATTCACTCGATTCCAGCCCATGTATACCAGCTATGGTACTGTATTTCAAGGTACTGTACTATAAGATTAAAAACTATTTCTTTGTTTTATGTATTATTTGCATGAAAAGTATTATAAACCTATTGCAGTACAGTACTAAATAGTTAATTGAGTTAGTTGGGTACCTAGGCTAACTGTTGGACTTGTGAACAAATTGGACTTAACAAATGTGTTCTTGGAACAGAACTCATTCATATATAGGGGACTTACTGTACTATATGTATATATGTTCCCCTAGACACAGGTCACATGCTAGTAAAGTAATGCTCAAAATTCTCCAAGCCAGGCTTCAGCAATATGTGAACCATGAACTTTCTGATGTTCAAGCTGGATTTAGAAAAGGCAGAGGAACCAGAGATCAAATTGCCAACATCCGCTGGATCATCGAAAAAGCAAGAGAGTTCCAGAAAAACATCTATTTCTGCTTTATTGACTATGCCAAAGCCTTTGACTGTGTAGATCACAATAAACTATGGAAAATTCTGAGAGAGATGGGAATATCAGACCACCTGATCTGCCTCTTGAGAAATCTGTATGCAGGTCAGGAAACAACAGTTAGAACTGGTCATGGAACAACAGACTGGTTCCAAATAGGAAAAGGAGTACGTCAAGGCTGTATATTGTCACCATGTTTATTTAACTTATATGCAGAGTACATCATGAGAAATGCTGGACTGGAAGAAACACAAGCTGGAATCAAGATTGCCGGGAGAAATATCAATAACCTCAGATATGCAGATGATACCACCCTTATGGCAGAAAGTGAAGAGGAACTCAAAAGCCTCTTGATGAAAGTGAAAGTGGAGAGTGAAAAGGTTGGCTTAAAGCTCAACATTCAGAAAACGAAGATCATGGCATCTGGTCCCATCACTACATGGGAAATAGATGAGGAAAGAGTGGAAACAGTGTCCGACTTTATTTTTCTGGGCTCCAAAATCAGTGCAGATGGTGACTGCAGCCATGAAATTAAAAGACACTTACTCCTTGGAAGGAAAGTTATGACCAACCTAGATAGCATATTCAAAAGCAGAGACATCACTTTGCCAACAAAGGTTCGCCTAGTCAAGGCTATGGTCTTTCCTGTGGTCACGTATGGATGTGAGAGCTGGACTGTGAAGAAGGCTGAGCGCCAAAGAATTGATGCTTTTGAACTGTGGTGTTGGAGAAGACTCTTGAGAGTCCCTTGGACTGCAAGGAGATCCAACCAGTCCATTCTGAAGGAGATCAGCCCTGGGATTTCTTTGGAAGGAATGATGCTAAAGCTGAAACTCCAGTATTTTGGCCACCTCATGTGAAGAGTTGACTCATTGGAAAAGACTCTGATGCTGGGAGGGATTGGGGGCAGGAGGAGAAGGGGACGACAGAGGATGAGATGGCTGGATGGCATCACTGACTCGATGGATGTGAGTCTGAGTGACCTCCGAGAGCTGGTGATGGATAGGGAGGCCTGGCGTGCTGCAGTTCATGGGGTCGCAAAGAGTCGGACACAACTGAGCGACTGATCTGATCTGATCTGATCTGAGACACAGGTAATCCTAAAACTAAACGTGAAATGGGAATTGTTTTAAGTCTTCCAAGTATTTGTTCTGAGCAGAGTCCCCAGGCTTTCTTTATTTCAAGTTCCTCTTTTTGTGCAACCTGGAAGGCTCCTGGCTGAGTGGCAGAGAGACATAAGGGAAGTGAGCCCTGTGTGAGGACAGCCTGAGTTTACCCACAGGTACGAGGAGGACCAGGCTTCCCTGGTGGCTCAGTGGTAAAGAATCTGCCCGCAATGCAGGAGACTTGGGTTTGATCCCTGGCCTGAGAAGATTTCCTGGAGAAAGAAACGGCAACTCACTCCCGTACTCTCGCCTGGGAAATCTCACGGACAGAGAAGCCTGGTGGGCTACAGTCCATGAGGGTCACGAAAGAGTTGGACACGACTGAGGGACTAAACAACAATGAGAGGGGACAGCAGGATGACCCCAGTCAGTAAGGACACTCCTGGCTACGAGAGAGAGAAAGCCCCCATGCATAAACAGTAAGGACCCTCTGGAGGTCATAGGACAGGAAGTCCAGAGTTAAGCTGGGCCCAAGGTTGTCATCTTCAGCTTGGCAGATATCTGCAGCTGTCCTGACCTCCGTGGATGGACAGAATAATATCCAGAAGAGGAAGAGGAACCCCTCCTCCTGTGACTCCCTTAGATGAGAGGAGAGATTGTTCCAGAAGGTTCCCCCAAAGTCTCTGCCTGCTCTCTCATTGGCCAGAAGTGGTTCACATGACCCTTTGTATTGTCTAGGGGAATGGGATGACACTCAGGTCAATCTAGGGGTAAGGGCCATCAGGAATGGCCCCAGATTCCAGATTTTCAGAATCTGAAACAGGTCTCTTTGTCGAGGAGAGATGGATGTCTGAACTGGTTCAGGTTCCCTTGGGAAGGAAGATGGGGGTGTGCACCAATTCTGGGAAGCCACCTAGGGTCTACTGCGCCCTAGGGACCATTCCAGACAACAACAGAGACCAAGACACCAAGAAGGATGGGGCACAGGACGTGTCGAGGTGGCAGTCCTGTGCAAAGACATGCATAGGTGGGGAGGCCCAAACCCTGCTTTTAAATCCCAGCTCTGCCGCTCACCAAATGATACTTCCTCCCAGAACCTCAGTTGGCCCACTTGCAAAATGCATTTGGGTATCTGTTCTGAGTCTATAATGATCTCAAACGCAAACAAAATAATGGAAGCAGAACAGTTTCCCAGCCTGGTGGAGAAGCCAGTTATTATTAATGAGAAAGAGAGTGTCCGCTGAATCAGAGCGAAGGGCAAGCCAGGGACAAAGGCTGGGGAGGGGGGCTTGCTGGCGCCTTGAGGTGTGAATGGTAGGCAGTGCCATTTCACACTGCCCCTCAGGGACACCAATGTCCTTCTCAACCTTGCGATATCCCTGTGTGCAAGACACCAAATAACAAAGAAAATAAGTTCAGGAGACCCAAGCAGAATTTTATAGTTTTAGTGACCTTCCACCAACCCAGGGACTGTGCTGGTGTCGCTGGCAGGGATCTTTATCTCTGCAATGGAGGGCACGATTTCCTTAAATCAGTGTCCTAGGAGCGTCTGGGGGAGAAGGCAATGGCAAGCCACTCCAGTACTCTTGCCTGGAGAATCCCATGGACGGAGGAGCCTGGTAGGCTGCAGTCCATGGGGTCGTTAGAGTCACACACGACTGAGTGAGTTCACTTTTACTTTTCACTTTCACACAATGGAGAAGGCAATGGCAACCCACTCCAGTGTTCTTGCCTAGAGAATCCCAGGGACGGGGAAGCCTGGTGGGCTGCCGTCTATGGGGTCGCACAGAGTCGGACACAACTGAAGCAACTTAGCAGCAGCAGCAGAAGCAGGAGTGTCTGGAGACGGTGAGGAAACCAGCTTCAACTGGATCCATCGCAATCCCATCAATGGATCAATGAAGCAGGGCTGCTGCTGCTGCTGCTAAGTCGCTTCAGTTGTGTCCGACTCTGTGCGACCCCATAGACGGCAGCCCACCAGGCTCCGCCGTCCCTGGGATTCTCCAGGCAAGAACACTGGAGTGGGTTGCCATTGCCTTCTCCATTGTGTGAAAGTGAAGTCGCTCAGTCGCGTTCGACTCTTCGCGACCCCATGGACTGCAGCCTACCAGGCTCCTCCGTCCATGGGATTTTCTAGGCAAGAGTACTGGAGTGGCTTGCCATTGCCTTCTCCGTGAAGCAGGGCAGGCCTCCCTAATCCAGACTTCAGTTGTGTGTGTGTGTGTGTGTTTTAATTTGAGGCTTTCTTCAAAAATTCTGTTAATTGGACTTGGCCATGGGGACGCAGATTTAAGAGGAGAGAAAAAGGCAGGCAGACAAAAGCCAGCGCGACTGCACGTCTCGGAGCGGGGCGGCTAATCCAGTTCATTTCAGTTTGCGTGACCGGAAGGTGCTTCTGCACATCAGCGCAGCCGTGCTTGTCGCGAGGCTGAAGCAGCACAGCTCCCTGGGTTAGGCATGACCTTCTGCTGAGCGCTGGTGGTTGTGGCGTCAGGACTCACACCCCTGATCTGGACCTTAGGTGTCTTACCTGTTAAAGAAGGTTGTGGCGCCAAGTTTAGGGCTACCTATCTGCAGCCGTGGGCAGAAATTGGTTCTCCAAATGGCGACAGTGGAAGATAACCCGAGACTCCCACTGGCCAACACATCCAAGAGCTAAGGCAGGTGACTCGGATTGGAGGGCCTGGGCCCAGTGCCCCACCCATCACAGTTACCACGTATGACCCTGGACAAGTCACTTCCTCTGTGATCTTGGTGTCCCCCTGTTCAAAGCAATGGGGTTCCTTGGATGGTCTCTGATTCCCTTTTCAGCTCAGCCCTGCACTGCTTCTTGGACTAGGAACAGTGGCTACAGGATCGGATTTTTCTAAGGGTTTTTTACTCATTTATCCCGTGATTCTCTATAGAGTCAGGGCAGAAACACTCAGGAGCAGACCGAGGGTCCTGAGCCCACAAAGATAAAGAGCAGGAAAAGGCCAAAACATGCCTTCAGCACTTAATGAAAAACACTCAGGGGATGATGGGCTGGGGGGAGAGCTAGAAAATGCATTTTTGTAGGTGATTCAAATGTAGGAATCCGAAGGATCCAGGATGGGGAATATGGAAGCATAGATCTAATTCGCAGTTCTGCTGTGAGCACTTTTTTTTTTTTTTTCAGGCCTCAATGTGGCCCACCCTAAGCTGAGAAAAATAGTATCTACATCACAGGGCTACTGAGTGGATTCGATTAGGCAAGTGTGTAAAATGCTTGATACAGGGCAAATACTGAGCAAATACCATTTCTCTTCTCATCCATGCAAGCCAAAGCACCATTATCACCCAGCTTCTCAGGAGACCTGAGTTCTGGCAAGCAGGGAAACCTCATTTTGAGCAGGGAGTTTAAGCTTCCCGAATGGGAGGGGCAGCTGGCTGCGCAGTCGCAGTTCATTTGGCTCCAGAGTTGCTATCTCCTTGAGCTCTCTCTCTCCCTATTAAAGCTCTTCCTAGAGCCCACTGGCCCAGGCCTGGGTTCAGACAAACCCTTGTCCTATGAAGCAACTGGAATGGGCCAGAGTATGCAGGAGGAAGTTGGCTAAGTCCTAATGGAGGACAAAGAGTGGTCTCAGATGACAGCAACCAGGACTCTTTCTCCTCTCCTCTCAGCAGGAGAGCCACGTGTTGTGGAAGGCAGCCACCCATTCCAGCCCCTTGCCCTGTACCCTACCTCCCACCTTCTGGATCAATCCCAAGTAGCTGTCACTGCCTCAGGTATGAGCCTCCTCCTGAGATTTCAATGCCCTAGAGGTCAAGCTTAGAGAGCCCCATTCCTGTAAGTCAGCCCCAAGGTTCACAGATGCCAGCGCTTGTCTGAGAAGCTGTTCTTCCTCCAGACAGTTGGTACCAGGAATGATGTCTTCTTCCAGGCAAGACCCATCCTGACACACAGGATGCTGTGTTGCCCTCTCCTGGTTGGTGATGACCCTCCAGGACTGTAGCATTCCAGTTTCCATGCCAGTACAGCAAAGGTACCAGCAGTCCTTCTCTACTTTCTTCTGGATGAAGGAAGACAGGACTGATGATTCGAGGTGGGGTGGGCAACTTGAAGGAGGATGGGAAGTCTATGGGACTCTGTTTACCTGTTCAGTCATTTAATAAATGTTCCTGAGCACCTACTATATACTAGGTCTGTGCTGGGTATGGGAAAGTGACAGATAAATAAGGTGCAGTTAAAAAGTCTTTTGGGGGAGATAGCACATGTGCAAACATGGCTGTCCAGGAAAATAAAACTGTGTTTTAAGAACAGATCAAATTTGGGAGTGCTGAGAAAGATGGGGAGGGGCTTTGGTCCAGGCAAGTTGGAGAAAGTTGCACTAAGGGAGCTGAGTGCTTAGAGACAGTTCTGATTCTATTAAGAACAACAACTACCCCTTTTTATTCCCTGGAACAAAATTGTTTAAACACCCTGGGTTGGAACAGCTGCGCTGAGATAAAAATCCAGAGTCTGGCAAACAAGGAGCAAACTTCTAAAAGGGTTCCCAGGAATGTAAATCCAAACCCAGATCCAAGATTCAAAGATCTGTCTGCGGGGAACGCATGTGCACACAGCCCTGGGTCGAGCAATGTCAGTAACTAAACCAAGACCTGCATCTATTTGTAAAATGATTTGTACTATTCAGTCCCAGAGGGACGTTGGTCATCGATTGCTAGGAAACCAGCAATCCCTGCTGGGCTTTCTGCTCCCTGCCACGTTTGCACATGTTTGTTTTCCCCAGGCTTCTGTCTACTCTCCTCTCTAAACACACACGCAAACTCACCAGCATATGTTCCAGCTCTCATCCCCATGTCCTCCTAAATAAAAGGAGGAGTGCGTACAAGACAATGGATGATATTGCCACAAATGGCAGCTCATCACTTCTACATTTTGTTTCTGTTTCCATGGCTGATCGTTAAAGCAAAATATTTGCCTTGATGAGGACCCTTGGCAAAGGAAACGTGGGCTTGCCTTGCTACAGGTAGGAATGCATTTTATAAATGTTGCATCTCACAGTAGGGGACTAAGCTTAGTGAGCACTTTGAAGTATTATCAGTTCGCTGTTAGACCAAAGCCTGTCTTTCACTGGCCTTTAAAATCCAGCTGTGACAAGCCAAGTACACATATACACGCACGGATGTGTGCTTATTCCTTCAGGATCTCCTAGTGCAGCCAGAAGTTGGTTATTGGTCCTGACATATATGCATACATTCATAAGACATACATTCTAATGTTGATACTCAAGAGTAAGGAAATGGAGAGAATGCTTATCAGTACATGAGGGATTTTCAGTAAATTCATTTCTGAAATGACACCCATCATTATGAAACACTGCTTGTCCGTGACACTGCATTCCACATCCTACAACTCAGGAAGAAGAAAGGCCTGACGCCTGAAAATGTAGACCTCCCTCTGATGAGCCACCTACCACATACAATGGAGGAGGGCATGGCAACCCACTCCAGAATTCTTGCCTGGAGAATCCCATGGACGGAGGAGCCTGGGGGACTGCAGTGCACCAGGTCTCAAAGAGCTGGACAGGACTGACATGACTTAGCAGAACAGACACAGAAACAACAGACCAGGGAGATGATCTGGTGTTTGGGAAGCACCACTGGGCTTTGGAATTAGACAAATCCGGATCCAAGTTACAATTCTCCTGTTTATTAGTTCTGTGACTTAAGACAGATATGTTCACTGATCTGAGGCCTCAGTTTCTTCACTTCTAAAATAGACAGAATAGGACCTCCCTTATAGGGTTATTATCATGAAGACAACACAAGATAACTCAAGCAAAGCCCCAGGCAAGGGGTCCTCACCCTGACGGTGCTCAGTGAATGTGAGTTTCTATCCGCTTCTTCTGCACTCTGTATGGAGCTCCCAGTAGCCTCTCTTTCCTTTGTCATACCCACTGCTGCTTTCTCCTTGGAAGTATTTGCTAGAGCACAGTTAAAATGGCATCGCAGAGAACTTCTGATGCCCTTTGAGTTCTTTATTCCAGAGTCTCAAGCCACAGACTCACACGTCTCTTTCTACTAAACTTCTTTGCACTCTACCTTCCCAAGGTCTCGGGGAAGTTGGTGCTCAAGCCCTGGTTTTCCCTTCCCTGAATATCATAAATGCTAATTTTCTGTATTGGAAATTTGCTGTCAAATATATTTAATCAACGTGAGAATCCTTGGGGGCCTGAGCTGGTTCCAAAGTCACAGTTCCCTTAGTCACTTCCTCTACTGTCTGAAAAAGAACTTGGTCTCCAAGGTGATTTCACTTTCTCTGATGTGAAAAGGATGTCAACGTTACACAAATGGTGTGCTTGCTATCGATCTGTTTGCTCTTTGAGGATTTCTGTGAAAAATGGGTTCGGGTTTATATTTTTAGCAAATGGATGATTCCTTCTGCCTACACACATGTCCACCTGTCTGTCTGTCTCTCCGTCTGTGAGTGCAGTCACCCCAAGTCCAAGGAAAGCTTTCTTTGCCTGGATTAGACAGGTCTAGTCAGCTTAAGAACTTCATGCTGAGGAAATCATTTCGGGTCTTTGGTAACTGAAAAATGACAATTCAGGGCTATGATCTTCAATCGTCATATTTTCTACTCATGAAGTCATTTGAATCATTTGTAGTCAGTTTCCCGAGTTGGAGTTTTACTGAATGATACACCATTTTCCGTACTGTCTTATGTTCTTTTTATCTTTGCGCATGTTATTTTCTTTGCCCAAGATCTCATTTCTCATTCATTCACTTGCTCAAAAATATTTCTTATATACCTGTTCTAGGGAAGGTGCCATGCTGAGTGTTGGGATTCACTGATGGGCAAAAACAGTTTCTGTCCCTTTGGTATTATCTTAAAAGCAACAGAAATCTTTGAACCACTTTAGGGAGGATATTGGATATGATTCGATGATTAGATGGGAAAGAGCGTTTTGGCAACAGAGAGGAGACTAGATTGAAGAGGACATGTGTAGATTTGGGAATTTCTTCTATTGACCATGATAGAAAAATTAGCATAGAACTAGCCCTCTGCCGTAAATAAATGTATCACTGGACAGAATATGTAAGCAAACTGCTTTCTGGCAGTGGTGATGGGCGAGACAAGACCATGATCCCTGAGAAAAGAGAAAATCATGAGGTGAGGTCTCGTGTTCTTCAGTTCTCTGTCTAGGCACAATTTTCTGTGATGTAGGAAGTCAGAGCCCATACAAAGTGTGATACCCCCATTGACCTAAGGAGGTAGGATCCAACTTGGAAACTATTGAAGTGACTGGAAACTGTGGGGCAAGCCATCACAGAGGGGGTCCCCAGAACTCTGTGGTGGAAGGTCTGGGATGGGATTGCATAAGGCAAGACTATATAAAGCTTACCAAGAAGGTTGTTACAATGTTGAGAGTGGGGGACTTCCCTGGTGGTCCAGTGGTTAAGACTTCTCCTTCCAATGTAGGGGATGCATGTTTGGTGTCTGGTCATGAAGCTAAGATACCATATGCCCCGTGACCAAAAAACTAAAACATAAAGCAGAAGCAGTGTTGTAACAAATTCAATAAAGATTTTTTTTTAATGGTCCACATTTTAAAAATATCTTTAAAAAAAAAAAAAAAAGACTGAGAGTGGAGTGGAATTACAGGACGTTGAGTGGTTCTAGAACATAAGGAAGTCCCAGCCCAGCCAGAGGGCAGAGACCTTGTCAACACCTGACAATCCTGTTAAAGGCCATGCCTTAGAAGTAGGACCATGTTTTATGGCAGAGGTCAGCAAATTATGGCTCCTGTAATATATAATTGATAAGCATAGCCACCTATGTTTGTAAAGTTTTATTGGAATACTTCCATGCCTGTTTGTTTACAATGACAGACTATTTGCTACAGAGACCGTATGGCCCACAAGCCTAAAATATTTATCTGGCCCTTAAGAAAAAGTTTTCTGACCTTGGTTCTAGGGTCAGGAGTATTCAAGACCTGTTCCAATAAAGGCTGGAAATAAACTTCAACAAGATCCACGGGAGATTTTGCAATTTGATTCCTATGAAGTTAGAGGAGCTCAGAAAACACCTTGTCCTTTCACAGAACATCTCTCACCCCACAAAAAGCATAAAGCCAAGCCTCTCAAAGTTCAAGGTCATCTGCCAGAAATTGAACAGTTTTCTGGAACAAAACTGAAGATTTTCAGAGAAAGATAACAGACTCTAGCACCTCCATGACACATCATTCATATTGCCCAGAATACAATAAAAATTACTAGACATGAATAGAAATGGGAAAATCTAATCCATTAGCAAAAGAGAAATACTTAGTAGAAAGAGACTCTAAGAAGACTCAAATTTTGAATTTAGTAAAGGCTTTAAAGTTTATTTTATAAACAGTGTACCATGGAAAATATGATCCTAATGAGCTAATAGACTAGTCTTTGTAGAGAAAAGGAGGCTAAAAAGAGTGAATACGGGAAGACCAGTTAGAAATCTACTGCCAAGACACTGGTGAGAGACGGTGATAGATTACAGTGGGATGGTAGTTTTGCAGTCTGGAGATAAGTAATGTATTTGAAAGAGTTCTAGGAGGAATATTTAACAGAATTTGTTGATGGGCTAGCTGTGGAGATGATGGAGTGAGATGTGTAAAGCAAAACTCTCAGGTTTTTCGCTTGAAAATGAGATTGTTGTTGACACCATCCACTGAGTTGGCAAACCCTGGAAAAGTATGTTTTAGACAAATTGTATTAAATTTTGGGTATCTTCAGTTTCTCTTCTCAAGAATTCTCAATTATTATTTAAGGCTCAGCTCCAAATGCTCCTTCCGTTCTTAGCCTCAACACTCGTGTTCTCACCCAGGCAGAACTGTTCACTCTCAGTATTCCCTGAGACTCTTATTATAGTTCATCATTCCCTTTTACAGCATCTATTTGCACCCAGACAGTCTAGATGCTACTGTAGATCAAGAGCTCCTTGAATGGCAGAGACCACACCACGCTCATCTTTCTGCTTTTGACTCTCGACATTGTACTTAGCACCCGGAAGGTACCAAGTTGATACTGAATAAACAAACAAATAAATGAATTAATTAATGAATGTGGTTTCTTAGCTCATTCCATGAGACTTGTGACAGGAAACTATTTCTAAGATTAAGGGCAGGGGTTTGGGAATCAGACAGAACTGAGACCAGGGTATGATTTCCCACTAACTTGCCAAGAAATTGAATAAATGACTCAGCATTTGTAAAATGGAGACCAAAAGTGACCACCTTATGTATAGTAAATGAGTTATTCTTAGAAAGTGTTCAGCAAAGTACCTATCCCACCAAAGGTGCCCAGTAAATGTTAGCTAATATGATGAAGGGGTGAATGTTGCAAAAGCAGCTAGTCAAGAAGAGTTTTAGCATAGAACATCTGGAAAAGATAATTTCAGGAAGAGCCTTCAATATCCCTCCCTCCCCTGTGCTCATACGATGTGAGGACACCTCTCATGGAGCAATACATGTTTGCTTGTCCAACAGCATTTGCAAAGACGTGCTTATGGGAGTAACTTAGGGGAACGTGGAGACTAGATGTGTTTAGGAGAATAACTGCTCCTATTCATGTAGGTCATGAAAGGAAAGATTAAAAGACACTTGAGAGTTTCTGGTTAGCTCACATGGAAATACCAAGTGCCCACAAGTTCAGCAATGGCTCTCCCTCAAAGATGATTCTGAACAGCTTCCTAGCTCCACAGTCCACACTTCCTACAAAAATGGGGTGTTTGGTGCGGCCACCAAACTTCCAGTTAGCAGAGTATATTTTGTTGCACTTTACAAAAGTTTCAACTTTTGTTGAAGCAGATAAAAGAGGACTCTGCTTAATTTTCTGAATTTAAATGTACTTTAAGTCTTTTTAGGGCTTTGCCTAGTGGCTCAATGGTAAAGAATCTGCTTGCCCATTTAGGAAATGTGGGTCTGATCCCTGGGTTGGGAAGATCCCCTGGAAAAGGAAATGGTAACCCACTCCAGTATTCTTGCCTGGAGAATTCCATGGACAGAAGAACCTGGGAGGCTACAGTCTATGGGGTCTCAAAGAGTTGAAGGAGACTTAGCTACTGAACAATGACAACAGAAACCCTAAATAAATAACTGTATCTTCAATGACCTCTAACTATGACAAGGTCACAGCGACCAGAAAGCAATTGGCTCTAGCCTCATTCCAACTCTCAGATCATCCCACTGGCTCAGTCCCAGGCCAAGGTGGATGGAGAGGCAGCCAAGCCAACGCCATGTCAGTCCCACAGCATCCCTGCCCCCATGCCCTTTGCCCCTCCAGGAACTTCAGTTATTCAGTTCCTTGTGCAATTGCTTTCTGATAGTGTCCCCTCTTCCCAGGTCTCTGCTCCAAGCTCAAGACTGGATGACAGTCTTTTTTTTTTAATTTGGCTGTGCCAATTGTTAGTTGCAGCATAGAGGATCTTAGTTGTAGCATGCAGGATCTAATTCCCTGACCAGGGATTGAATCCAGGCCCCTTGCATTGGGATCTCAGAGTCTTAACCACTGGACCACAAGCGAAGTCCCTGGGTGAGCACCTTCTAACCCCTTAACCTCTGGCTATGCTCGTTACCTTAGTTACTAAGCTTATCTATATCATGATAAAATGCCTAAAAAAACAGTGTTTCCTATTGCTGAGGCATCCCATTGCAGGAATAGGGAGCTATTAACCTCAAATTATCCAAACAAGTATCTTTCCCAGGTGCTATTTTGAACTGTAACCAAGGGATTCCTTCTCACTAGCCTTCATGAATGCCCAGAGGTTTGGTAAAGCATTATTCTTGGGTGTGTCTACAAAGGGGGTTTCTGGAAGAGATCAGCATTTGAATCAGTAGAGTGAGTAAAGATCACCCTCATCAGTGTGAGTGGGCATCATCCAACCCATTCAGGACCCTCGTGGGACAAAAAGGCAAAGGAAGGGCAGATTCTGTCTTTCTCTTCTTGAGCTGGGACATCCATCTTTTCCTGCCCTTGGAAATCAGAACTCCTGGTTTCTTCAGGCCTTAGGATGACAGGTCTGACACCATGCCCACCCCGCCTCCAGTTCCCAGGCGTTTGACTTCAGACTGGGAGTTGCGCCGCCAGTTTCCCTGGCTCTCACGCATTTGGACAAAGACTAAATTATACCATCAGTTTTCTTGGTTCTCCAGCTTGCGAACGTCAGGTTTTGCACCCTCTCAGCCTCCATAACTGTGTGAGTCAGTTCCTTTGCTACATCTCATATCTATCTATCTGTGTGTGTGTGTATAAACATCCTATTTGTTCTGTTTCTTTGGGAGAACTCTGACTAATACTCACCCTATATACAATAACAAGCAAATCTTCTCCCCTTGCCTCTCAAAGAATAGCTTCCTTTCCTTCCTTGTCCCTGAGCAGTCTCACTTTCCATTCCCTGAGAATATGTCATGATATGTTCCAAACTAAAAGTTTCGTTCCTAAGAGAGATTTTGGTGTCAGCTTTTAATACTATATCTTTTCCTTATTTCACCAAGATTTGGATTATTCTCTCCAAATTGGAGAAGGGGTTGCTCTCCAAACCCCATTCACCTAATCAGCAACAGACCCAAAGCATTAACAGACCTAGTTTGGGGAGAGTTCCAAGCAAAAGTTGGGGAATTATGGATTAGGTAACCAAGCCCATTCTGTGCCATCACTCCCACCACCTCCAGAGACATCTGGAACTAGTGTGAAATTGTATTTGAAAGAAAGAAAGAGGATAAGTACATGAGGCATAGACATCGGAGCTAGACAGATCCAGATTTGGTCTTTAACTCTGTCTCACTGATAATCAGAAATGAAGATAGTAGCGGATAGCTCACAGAGCCATTGAGAGGATTAGGATGGAAATGCATTGGAAGCCCCTAGCCCCTACTCGGCAAGTAGTAGGAGCCTCGCCTTTCATTCAGTGTCAGCAGTGTGCATTTAAGTTATGTCTCAGAGTCTCCAAAGTCCCCTTGACAGTCACGTCTCGGTAAAGCCAGATCTGAAGGGGCACTCAGCTGTGCTTTCCAACCAGCTCAGCCCCTGGTCAGCCCCAACCATCAGTCCTCCCCACCCCCCGCCGGTGGTGAGGAATAGATGTACCTCCCTCCTGGTGATGCTTCCGGTGTTCAGCCAGCTTGGTGGTTCCTTCCTTTCAGACCCCGCCTCCATTGCCCATCAACTCCTTCCACATAAAGCACAGAGGATGGAGCATCCGTGTGGAAACGATCTGCTCTACAGAAACTAGAAGGATTTGATGTATTAGGTTGATGGTCTCCGAACTGGCAACTGCAGGCACGTTCACATCTCTCTATGTGCTCTTCTTGAAATGTCACCTCCCTTAAGCTTCTCCTATCTCAAGGTAGAGAGACATTCATTTTGCTTAGTCACTCCAGGTTTCCATAGTCATTCTTTTCAAATGATCCTCACCCATCACATACACACCGCCCTCCTCTCCCACACACACACATGCTAAAATAATCCTTTCCCCCTCTTTAAGCTGTAAACTTACTTAGGATGGAAACTGTCATTTCTGTGTAGAATCAAATTCAACTCAAATAACAGTGTCTCCAACTAAAACCATTTTCCACCCATAGGAAACTCTCCAAGGCAGTTGAAAGTATCAGCCTCCAATTTGAGAAGTATTTCCTCCAATTTGTGAAGCGTCTCATTGAGGCTTCATGGCCACCCTATATAATTCTCCTTCTGGTCCTTACTGCCTGTCAGCAGTGCCACCCAATTTATCTATTAGATTACTGGTTAGTTCTCATGCTTCTGGAAGCTTGCCTTGTGCTTGGAAAGAATATTCGATTGTGGGGGGAGGGTGGGGGGCGGGGGCGGGGGAAGAAGAAAGGAGAGCTCAGTTCACTCCCACCTGGTTCCTATGGAACAACAAGAAGAACCCTCTGTCGCAAAGGTCCCCAGCCTTTTCGGCCCCAGGGATTGGTTTTGTGGAAGACAGTTTTTCCAGGGACTAGGAGTGGGGATGGTTTCAGGATGATTCAAGTACGTTACGTTTATCGTGCACTCGGTTTATATTATTACATCAGCCCCACCTCAGATCATCAGGCATTAGGTCCCAGAGGCTGTGACCCCTGCTCTGTTGCATCCCTCTGCTCTGCCAGCTTTTCATACACTTGTTGAAGCCTCACAGGCACATCTGAGACATGAGGAAAAGTTATTTCATCTCCTTAACCTACGTCTCTCTATCACCAAAATAGGAATAACAATACTAGTATCTACTAGGTCGTCGTGTTATGAAAATCACGTGGCTTAAGGATATAAAAGACACAGTGCCTCGCCTGGGTCATGGAAAGAACACAAAGATTAGCTGATATCAAAGGGTCTTTCTCTCCCCAAATCTCTGTATCAGGGGTGCAGAGGTTTTCCTGTCTCCCTCCCTAAGTCCTGCATGGCAGGCTCACCCCTCACTAAGTTGTGACTTTGCTGTCTTGGGACCTCTGAAGGCTCTGAGATAAGAAAAGTTTTTAAGAAATGAATTTCTACATTTTTGTTTGTTTTACTGACTAATTTTCGGCTGCGCTGGGTCTTCACTGCTGCGCACAGGCTTTCTCTGGTTGCAGGGAGCAGGGGCTACTCCTTGTTGTGCTGTGCAGGCTTCTCACCACCGTGGCTTCTCTTGCTGCAGAGCATGCACTCTAGGTGCTTCCGCTTCAGTGGTTGTGGCTCGTGGGCTTAGTTGCCCCTATGGCATATAGGATCTTCCCAGACCAGGGATTGAACCTGTGTCCCCCGCATTGGCAGGTGGATTCTTAACCACTGGACCACGAGGGAAGCCCTCATCAGTTATTACCATTACATCTTATTATCCTAGAGCTTGAATAAGCTGCCTATTAAGACCTAAGCCTGCTCTTAGGCCCCCTAAGCTCTGTGTCCTCATAGCCTCTCAGTGACATCCTCACTGTCCTGAAGGAGCCTCTTGCCCTAAGGTTCCCGTACAGCATATGTCTTAGTTGCTCAGTCATGTCTGACCCCATGGACCATGGCCTGTCAGGCTCCTCTGTCCATGGGATTTCCAGGCAAGAATACTGGAGTGGGTTGTCATTCCTTCCTCCAGGGGATCTTCCTGACCCAGGAATTGAACCCCAGTCTCCTGCATTGCTGGCAGATTCTTTACCATCTGAGCCACCAGGGACTGCTGCATTGATTTGGGGTCCCCTGGTTGGAGCCCGAGTTCCGCCATGACCGCTGCCACTCCGGGGTAGGGGCAGGGTTGCCAGATCTATAAGGATCCCATTCTTTTGAACAGCCCCAGCCCTAAAGAATAGTGACTTGATTGCCCCAGCTGCTCAGAGCTCGTCCTCTGGGGACCCTGTCCAGTGGGCTCAGGACACAAGACTGTGAGGGCAGACAAGACATGTCAAATGCATCTCCCCTCCCAGCCCTGGGGCAGCCCTTCCCTAGGGAGGCATTTCTGCAGTCGACAGCCATGCTGTCTTACCTCCGGGACACCTGATGTGGCGTTCCACTGGCCACCGGGCTTCCAGCTTTGTCAAGAACTCACTAGGTGACATTTGATACATCACTGTCCTAAAATGGTCACCTAAAACAATGAACAAATCATGCAATTGATCTTTGGCTGAATAATCTTCTATAGGGATGTATGATGGATGAGAAGGGAATAGGACCCAATCTATGGAGGGCCAGGTGGGCCAGACACACACACCTTACCTCTGCTGATGGGTACAAGTCTTTCTTTTCCAGATGGGGGAATGGCAGGAAAGTAAAAAGCAAGAGTTGGGCTTGGGCCCCAGGGTTGGTGGACGGCAAGCCCATGCTATCACTCTTGCACCACCCATGATACCTCCCAGGCCATGGCTTGAGGAAAGAAAATCTGTGCAAGACATGTGAGCTGGTGGAAGGCCCTATATGTGTCACTGAGGGGAGATGGTGCTTGACCAGCCTCCCTGCCCCCAGCGAGCACTCAACCCATCTCTCAGGCCCCTTTGCAGCTGGCACTGCCTCCTTCAGCCTGGCAGGGGGCAAATCTTCCCAATGCTCTGTAATAACAGGCTTTGGAAATTGGGTTACAAGGAAAACCATCTCTCATTTCCCCTGGTAAGAGAAAAGCTATTCCGCAGAGGCCTTTTCCTTTTAAGAGACCCTCCAGATGTGTTAACTCTCTGAAAACACTGCTTATAAAATAGCACTTGAAGCGAGGCCATTGAGGCCACCAGAAAGCGATGGGTGATGGGATTTTAATGTGGTCCACGCCGAGAGCCCATCCCGGCAGGCGGCAGAGTCTGTGCTCAGGTCCTCAATTATCCCGTCTCTCAATCTTCCTCCATCACCCACGGCACATCTCATTTCTCCGGCCAGCCTCAGGCTCTTTCGTGATAACCCTCATTTTCTGAGCACAGCTTGGCAGCGGCAGATGTAGCTGGGGATAGGAGGCTGTGAGAGGAAAAGAGCAAGGCTTCCTTGCCCGGGCTGAGGTCAGAGAGGTCAAGGGCGTGGCACCTGCTGAGTCAGGGAAGCCACCACGAAGCTTCCTCGGGAGGAAGGTATCTGGCTTTTACATCAAAAGGGGTCCTGATGCCTATATGGCATCTCAGACCAACAGTCAGCAAATCCCCTCCTCTGAATTCTTTTTTTTTTTTTTTTTTAATTTAAAATATTTAGTTAGTTATTGTTTCTCGCTACATCAGGGTCTTAGTTGCAGCACGTGGGATTTTCACTGCAGTATGCAGGCTCTTCATTGTGGAGCGGGGACTTCTTTCTAGCTGTGGCCCAAGGGTTCCAGAGCACGTGGGCTCAGGAGTTGGCCCACAGTATGTGGGATCTTAGTTCCTCGACCAGGGATGGAACCCATGTCCCCTGCGCTGTAAAGTGCATTCTCAACCACTGGACCACCATGGAAGTCCCCCCTCCACAGAATTCTGAAAGAGACAGAGTTGGGGTTTTTTTGGCAGGGGTAGTAGGGCGTGGGGGGGAGCATGCAGTGAGGGAATCTGGAATTGCTAGGATGTCAATGCTATAATCAAATGTTCTAGGATGGAAGATCGTGCTGCATGTCAGATTAGAAAATGAACCAGGGGCCTGGAGAGGAGGATCTTAGCAGCCTCTTACTGGTCATTGATGCAACCCTTGACCTCCAGTTTGACTTCACAAAGGAAGCATTTCCACCTCTTAGTGTGTTTCCGCTGGTGAGACACGCCCTTCCTCCCTGGTCCTGCTGGCCCTGCCCTGGCCCAGGTCCTCCTCATCTCTCCCCTACACCAGAGCAAGAACAAACAGCATCCTGCCCTCCAGTTGCAGTCTCTGCTGGGCTTTCTCCTCCCCATGGCCACCAGCAGGATCTTTCTGGAATGCAAGCCTGACTGTGATACTCTCCAGCTCAAAAATGTTCTTTGGATGGCATTTGGGGAAAGCTAGACTAGCATATATATATTCATCCAAAAAGTGCTGAAAAGACATACGACCGCCTGTTAAGAGCAATTATTTTTTTTTGCAGCGAGTTTACATGTGATTGTTTTTCCTTGGCACTATCTTGGTATTCAAGTTGTCGGCAACGAGCTTAAGATAAATATTGTTTACTTTTCTAGGTATAAAAATATCACCGAGGGAAAAAAATTCCTCCTGTGTAGGGAAAAAAAGCTCAGATTCCTTAGCCTTAAAATAAGCTCAGGCCAAGCTTCAATATCTCCTATTCTTTAATACTCTTGTTCCATGACAGTTCACAGGCCAGTCACAAAGTCTTTACAGGTAGCTGTTCCCTGCTGAAAATGTAGCCCCCTCCTCCCTTTACTACAACCATTATTTTCTCAACTACTTACTTCCCCAACCTCACCGTAGCATTTTCGGCATAGCAAACTCCTACTCACACCTTGAGGCCCACTACAAATGTCTCTTTCCTAGAAACCATGATCCTTTCACTCTAAAGTTATTGCTTTCTTGGCTCAGAGGTTAAAGCCTCTGCCTGCAATGCAGGAGACCTGGGTTCAATCCCTGGGTCAGGAAGATCCCCTGGAGAAGGAAATGACAACCCACTCCAGTATTCTTGCCTGGAGAATCCCATGGACAGAGGAGCCTGATGGGCTAGAGTCCACGGGGTCACTAAGAACTGCCCCAATATATGGGTTAACTCTCAGGGTCCCATGGCATCGCTGTGATTATCCATCGGCGTGATTGCCCATGTAGCAAATATTTTAAAGCTCTACTGTGTAGTAGTTAAATAGCAAAGAATCTAGAGCCAGGCATCCTGGATTTGGACCTGGCCGTGTCACCTGCTGGCCACTACTGGGTACTGGTTTCCTCATCTAGTGCGTTTGTGCATGCTCAGTTGCTCAGTTGTGTCGGACTTGTTGTGACCCCATGGACTACAGCCCACCAGGCTCCTCTGTCCCTTCTCCAGTGGATCTTCCCGACCAAGGGATCGACACAACTGAGCAACTCAGCATGCACAAACGCACTAGATGAGGAAACCAGTACCCAGTAGTGGCCAGCAGGTGACACGGCCAGGTCCAAATCCAGGATGCCTGGCTCTAGATTCTTTGCTATTTAACTACTACACAGTAGAGCTTTAAAATATTTGCTACATGTCCCAAAATATAATTAAGAACTGCCCCAATATATGGGTTAACTCTCAGGGTCCCATGGCATCGCTGTGATTATCCATCGGCGTGATTGCCCATCACGATCAGTCCTGCCCCATCGGTATCATACATATTACCTTGTGCTTCCCATGAACTCTTCAGCCAGTCATTTACTGCTCAGTCTTTTCTACTGGCACCACGATGGCAACTCACAGCAATGATGGTGACTGCAAACCTAAAGAGGAGATCTATCCTTCAGAGTTTACATTAGAACAATCCTTTTGGATCCTTCTAGTATGTGGAATCATAAAAAAGCTCTTTCTACAATAAATGCTCAAAGTAGGCAAACTGGTGCTTTATTATGAGCTGGAGCTCTGGCCCCAAATGACTATGCAGAGCTTTCCTGAGCTGGACAGGACCACATGGAGGGTTTGATTTATCTCCACCCCTACTTGTGTCTCTGAAATTTAAATTTCCACTCTGCTGGAAAGAACGGCTGCATTGAGATGGAAAGCTGGAAACACAGAGCAAAAGAAAGCATCTGGTCAAATGCTGGGGGTGAAATAGCCTGACCTCTGGTTCAAGGCTGTCTCAGGCCTCTAGGGTGAGCAGTTCACATAAGGCAGGAAGATAGTGGATCCCATTATCATCCAAGTTGTGGAAGTGGAGGAGAGAGAGGTGGCCACGTGCTATGCAAGGGGAGAGGTGGAAGCATTAAAAGTGAAAGTGAAAGTGTTAGTCGCTCGGTCCTGTCCAACTCTTTGCGACCCCATGAGCTGTAACCCGCCAGGCTCCTCTGTCCATGGAATTCTCCAGTCAAGAATACTGGAGTGGGTTGCTATTCCCTTCTCCAGGAGATCTTCCCAACCTAGGGGTTGAACCTGGGTCTCCTGCACTGCAGGCGGATTCTATACTGTCTGAGCCACCAGGGAAAATCATTACGGGGGAGGCTTACCACCTTCTCTGGGAAGATTTAAAACCTGCTTTATCATCCACTGCACTTCAGAGTTTCTTAGAGGAGGGAAGGACAGAATTCTAGATGCATAACCAGGAAAGTCCTGTCATAGTGCCAAGAACCTGGACTCTTCATTTCCAAAAGAAGAGTGCCCGCCTGACAGCCATAGGCAATATCTGGCAGCCGTGATCCAGGCTGGTTTGCAGGGTGAACACCGAAGGGAGAACCTTGAAAAATGTTAGTTGCTCAGTCATGTCCAACTCTTTGTGACCCCATGAGCTATAGCCTGCTGCCCATGGGATTTCCCAGGCAGGAATACTGAGTGAGTTGCCATACCCTCTTCCAGGGGATCTTTCTGACCCAGGGATCGAGCCCAGGTCTCTCGCTTTGCAGGCAGATTCTTTATCAACTAAGCCATGAGGCAAACCCAGGGAGAACCTTGGTCTTGTTGAAATTCCATGAAACGGGTTGATGACACAAAGGCTTTGGGAGAGGATCAGTTTAAAACTGATGCTTCCACAATTATCACTTTGAAACGGTGAAATGGACAGGGGTCATGGTCCTAGTCACAGATGCTTTAGAACCCTAGAACTGCATATCCAGATGGACCCCAGTCTACAAACACTTCCTGAAAGCTCAAGGGCAAGGCTAGGGGCCAGAAGGAAGGTACACAAAGGAGTTAAAACATTCTGTCTTCTACAACTTCTGTGTTTCTCTAGGTTCTGCATAAGCTCAAAGCATCCTAAAATGTTGGAACTGGACAGATGCTCAAAGATCTTATTCTCCATCCTCATCTCCATACATTAAATCAACAATTATTTACTGAATGCTTACTATGTGTGGCTCAGACTGTAAAACATCTGTCTACAATGAGGGAGACCTGGGTTCCATCCTTGGGTCAGAAGATCTGGAGAAGGAAATGGCAATCCACTCCAGTACTATTGCCTGGAAAATCCCATGGACAGAGGAGCCTCATAGGCTACAGTCCATGGGGTCGCAAAGAGTTGGACACGACTGAGTGACTTCACTTTCTTTCCTTTTACTATGTGTCAGGCACTGTCCTAGGTGCTGGAATTTCAGTAAATCAGGGAGACAGATTGGTTCCAGCCTCTGTAGCATTCATAGTCAATAGAAACAGGCAATACATAAGCGAACAAATAAATACCTAAGATAATATGATAGTTTTACATCTGTGAATAAAAGAGTGTGATGAGATAGAGAATAACGTTGGGGCACTAGATTGGGTGACCAGGGAAAGCCTCTGAGGAGTTTTTTGGACTGAGATGTGAATCATGGGCAGAAGCCCCATATGAAGATTCAGGGAAAGAGATTCCAGGCTGGGGGAATGGCAGGTTCAAAGGTCCTGTGGTAAGTACAAACTTGATTTGCTCAAGGTCCAGTGAGATGGTCAGGGTGGCTTGAGTGGGATGGGCAAGGCAGAGAATCATCTTGGGAAGAGAGTCAAGGGTCTGACCATAACTTTCCGGCTAGCAGGGACTTGGAATTTATATAATGGTGTGGGGTCCATGAGCAGCTTTAAGCAGAGGAAACACACACAGTGGATTGAGAGCAGAGTAGGAGGGGTGCTCCCAGGCTTGTAGACTCCCAGTCCAGCCCTCTGCCCACCACCCTGCTTGCTCAGGGTGTAGTGACACCCCTTGCTTGTTCGCTCTGACTTCTGCTCCAATTTCCTAGATCTGCAACGTCATGGACTTTGTCCTTCCTTCTAATTAAATGCTGAGCCAAATGAACAGGGAGATGTGTGTCTGCATAAAGCAATGTCTCCCCCTGAGCATATCTTTATCCCTTAAAGAGGAACGAAACATGATAATTAGTAACCAATTAATGTGCATTTCAACAAACTATATTTTAATTATTCTGTCATAGGTTGTCTGCCTGTGAAATACTCCATGTTAATTAAATCCTTTTAATAATCCAATGAAGGAGCCTCTTTTCCTTGATGTGGTGGCTAAAAGGAAGGCGATGGAAGACTTATGGCTCATGTAATTTGAGTTAATGGCATGAATCCTGCTTTGAGCTTTCACGTGCTTATTGAACTAGTGATCTTTTAATACTTGCTAGACTTTTTTATATATATAATTATCACACGATTGCCCTGTTATGTCTGAGAGTCTGCATTCTGACAAGACAGGGCTCCAGGAATTCGACGAGGAAAATACTTGACCTGTACCTGGTTGCTGGCTGTCATCACCAGCTGGGTAGGCTGCCTTCCCCTGCCATCTGTCATCCTCACCCTGTGACTTGTCCCAATTTCTTGCTCAGAATCGGTCACCGTGGCTTTGATTTTAGACATTGAGCATCTAAGCCGTGCAAGGAGTGGTGCTGGGGATGAGGAATTGGGTGCTAAGTGGGTGTAACTACTGCAGAGAGGATGGAGATTTCCAGACGCAGGAGGAGGGTGGCCAGAAGCTGTCCAAGGGAGCAACCTGGGGGGACTAATCAGGACAGAGGGGACGAGCTGCTCCAGCCAGGGAGTGAGTCCCTCGTTGCCAAGTCCAGTGGGTGGGAGGGAAGTCTAGCCTTCTGCAGGATGGAGTGACTGTCCATTCGTTAGGCAGCAGGGAGCAGGAGGACTAGCAGGAAATGGAGGCTGAGCTTCTGAGTGATGGTACAGTTGTGATCAGTGAAAATACAGGTTTTGTCCGCTACCCCAAACTAGAGACTTCCTGTGAAACCGGTTATAAGCTGAAATAGCATAAAGAAAATAAGCAGTTACCTTAGGACACATCTTGCTAAGGGATGCACAAAATAAATCCAGATAAAATACAGATGCTCGCAGACACAGTTCAAAACTGTGGTGGCTGTGTGCTGAGATCCTGGGTGTGGTTCCTGGGGAGGGAGCTTGGCAGGGCCTCTCCTGCTGCTTGGGGTACAAGATGCTTCTACAGAACAAATGTGAACTCTGCTTTCACTTTTCACCTTTCAGGGGTGGGGGTTGGTAAAAGCAGAAATACTCTTCAGATTGTTTTCCATTAGCAAAAACAGGTGCTAATGTAGGTCTTTAATAGAAGTGAAGTGGTGTAAAGCGAACTTTGAAAAGCAGAGAATATTTGTGCTTGGGAGGACGTGAGAGATTCCAAAGCTTGGTTTGGACTGGAGAGAAAGACAGACAGCAGCCAAGCAATGGGTCTGGGCCTCAGTCCTGTGGAAACGGGAATGATGCTTTTAAGGATAGATCAACCTGCTGCAATATACAATATACATACATTATGTACTCACCAAAGTCTGTAAACCCTCAAACACACACAAAAAGTTTATTTCTTGCTCATTTAATGTTTGCAGGCAGGTGAACCTTATTAACAGGGCTGCTCTGCCCCCTCCTAGGGTGCTTTGGTACCCAGACTCTTTCCAATTTGCAGCTCTGCCATCACCTAGAACAGTGCTTCTCAGAGCACGGTCCCCATACTAATAGCTTCTACATCGTATCCTGTAACTTGTTAGAAATGCCCCTGCTCTGGCCCCTCCCTGGGTTTGGATCACAAATGCTGAGGATACAAGCCAGCCAGCTATGTTTTAATAAGCCCTCCAGATGGTTCTGATGTTTGAGAACCACTGGTCTAAGACCCTGTTGCCATCTGCATCCAGCCTCCAAAAGCAGAAAGAGAGCATGGAGGAGGCACCCGCAGAACAATAGCCTGGACCACAGTTGGCCCACCAGCACTGCTTTAGTAAAAACTAGTCCATGGCCACAGTTACCTGCAACAAGGGCTGGGGGTGAAGGTCCACGCTGGCCAGTGGCTTCCCAATTCTAAGTACATAATATGGAAGAGGAGAAAGGAATTTTTCCTACCACAGGGCATGAACCAGAAGCCCGAGGAGAAGAGGGATTAGGTAGGATTGTCATTCCTCACAAGGACATGGAAAAGCACTTAGCAATTTTCCTGACATCTTTCCATGACGGGGAAAAGGGTTTCTATGAGGTGCTTGGGGGCTCGTATTGGCTCAGAACTGTCAGGGAACTGAAGTCAGAGAGGTCACCCTGCTTGCTCAGGATCACAGAGATCATAAGTGACAGAGCTGCAGCCTGACCTGGAATGACTGGATGCCAATTCTATGCCTAATTTATTACACTTGGATGCCTCCAAAATGTCAGCACTCTAAGACTGTGTAACTAATTCTTAAAATAGGCCCATGTAGCTCTCCTGTGGGCTTCTCTGGTGGCTCAGACAGTAAATAATCTGCCTGCAATGCAGGAGACCTGGGTTTGATCCCTGGGTTGGGAAGATCCCCTGGAGAAGGGAATGGCAACCCACTCTAGTATTCTTGCCTGGAGAATTCCATGGACAGAGGAGCCTGGTGGGCTACAGTCCATGGGGTTGCAAAGAGTCAGACACGTCTGAGTTACTAACACTTTTACTTTCTTTCAGCTCTCCTATATCCATTTTATACCAAAGGATAGTACAATTGAAAGTACAAGCTGGTGCTGAGAAAATATAAAGGGAGAAGGATTCTGACTAAAGAGCACAAAGAAAATTCCCTAGAGATTGTGACAATTATAGAGTAGGGGGAGAGATAGACCAGGAGTTTGAGATTCACATGTACCCACTTCTATATTTAAAACAGATAACCAGCAAGGACCTTCTGTATAGCACAGAGAACTCTGCTCAATGTTCTGTAATAATCTAAATAGGAAAATGGTCTGGAAAAGAGTGTGTGTGTGTGAAGTCGTCCAGTCGTGTCCGACTCTTTGTGACCCCATGGACTGTAGCCCACCAGGCTCCTCTGTCCATGAGATTCTCCAGGCAAGAATACTGGAGTGGGTTGCCAGGGGATCTTCCCGACCCAGGGATTGAACCCAGGTCTCCTGCATTGCAGGCAGATGCTTTACCCTCTGAGCCACCAGGGAAGCCCAGATGCATGTATTTATATGTATAACTGAATTACTTCACTGTACACCTGAAACCAATATTGCTAACTATGCTCCATGTAAAATTAAAAAGTGAATAGAGTGAATGTGTGTATGGATGTGCTGTGTGTCTATTTATGCGTGTGTATGTTTATATACATACACGCATTGTATATATGTGTGTATGTACACATCCATGAACCCATTATGGGTGACTAAGAAGAGAGAACTTTACTCATAAATGCGCCATGCTAATATGACCAGATAAGCATTAAGCTTCTTCACTTCTATGAAGTACTGAGGTTGTCTTCAATAAGAGTGAAAAAGGAGATTCTCTAAGACAAATCATTAGCAGAATTCTATCAGGGAAAAGTCCAAGGTATGTTTGGAAAACACCAAATAATCAGATGTGCCTGGAGGAAGCTACGGTGAAGAGTAAAACTGGAATGAGAGATTAGGGCTCAGAATGTAGGAGAAATTGAATGTCAGGCTAAGGCATTTATACTTTATGCTTCAAATAATGGGGCTCCAGGAAAGAGTCTTGGGAAGGAGACAATGCGTTCAGATGTCTATAGAGGAATGATCACACCAGGGATAATAAATAGAATGGACTGAAGGAGAAGAAATTGCTAGAAGGCAAGCAGATAAAGGAGGAGGTATTTGCTATAGCTTAAGAGAGGGTAAGGCATTGGATGAAAGTGATAGAAGTAGATAAGAAGGGGAGGATCATTATGATTGGATGTAGTTCAGGAGGAAGGGGGTGTCGAAGATGAAGCCGATGTTTCTGTGGTCTGCGGAGGACATTAAAAAATAGAGCACGGCAGAAATTGAAGTTTGGGCATCTAAAATATGCTGTATTTGGTTCATCCTAAGATGCACATTCTTTTTTTCAATTTTGACATTCTAATATCAGGCTCTTGAGACTTGCCTGGTGGTCCAGTGGTTAAGACTTCGCCTTCCAATGCAGGGGGTATGTGTTCCATCCCTGGTCAGTGAGGTAAGATCCTATATACCTTGTAGCCAGAAAAACCAAAACAGAAGCAAGATGGTAACAAATTGGATAATGACTTAAAAATAGTCCACATCAAATAAGATCTTTAAAAAATAAATAAGAAGAAAATAAAATCAGGCAGTCTCCCACAAATGAAGATGTCATTCAATCACTGGCTGGCAGTAAGTTATGTGAAAATCATCACAGCCCCCAGTATATGGACTCGGTGCCGTGGCGGGGTTCTGTGTCTTGTTTGCCATGTAGAACCACAGCTTTGGAGGGCAGGAAAAATTGTTGCATGGCTTTCAAAAAAGAAGACTGAACTTTAAAGCCATAGAGGCTAATATGACTGATTTATCCATTGCATGGGACTGTCTTGAAGGCACCAAACAGCCCTTGACTAAAAATCTTTTTAATGAATTTAAACAGAAGTTTTACTTCTGATGATACATAATTCAATGGGGTGTGGTGTGTGGTCAGTCACTCCATCATGTCCGACTCTGCAACTCCATGGACTGTAGCTCACCAGGCTCCTCTGTCCGTGGGATTCTCCCAACAAGAATACTTGAGTGGGTTGCCATTGCCTTCTCCAGGGGATCTTCCCAACCCAGGGATCAAACCCGAGTCTCCTGTGTCTCCTGCATTGACAGGCGGATTCTTTACCTCTGAGCCATCTGGGAAGATTAACAGGATAGTGGGGATAAGCTATGAGTGTAGTCAAATAAGAAAGTTCAGAGCATCGAGATTTGCTTGAAAGAAAATCCTGGAGACAATAACGGAGCACTCATTTTAGAAAGAAACTGCCTCATTCAGTAGGTGGATGGCACCTGCGGTCCATGTGGGAAAATATGGACACCTAAGGCTCAGAGTTAAATAAAGACTCAGTCTAAAAAATGATACAAACAAGCTTATTTGCCAAATGGAAACAGACTCACAGACTTAGAAAGCAAACATAATTAGGAAAGGGAAAATGTGGCAGGGGAGGGATAAATTAGGTGGTTGGGCTTAGTGCATACACACTGTGGAGTGCTTAGTGGCTCAGTTGTGTCCAACTCTTAGGGACCCGGTGGACTGAAGCCTGTGAGGCTCCTCTGTCCATATGGATTTTCCACATGAGAGTACTGGAGTGGGTTGTCATTTCCTTCTCCAGGGGATCTTCCCAACCCAGGGATCGCACATGAGTCACCTGCATTGGCACGTGGATTGTTTACCATTGAGCCACGTGGGAAGCCCACAGTGATTACCATTTGGCAATCAAAAGGAACAAGCTAATGTCCCAGGTGACAACGGTGCATTCTGATAAACGACAGAAGCCAGCGATGAAAGATTACCTATGGCACGATTCCGTTTATACAGCCTTCCGGAAAACACAAAACCACAAGTACAGAAAACACATCAGTGGTTCCCGGGGGCTGGGGTTGAAAGGAGCAGATTGCCTGCAAAGGGCCAAGAGGTAACCTCTGAGATTCGTGAAATGGTCTGTAGCTTGATTCCACGATGCTTACATTGGACTGGCCCAGAAGTTCATTCAGGATTTTCCGTAATATCGTACAGAAGAACCCAGATGAACTTTTGGGCCGACCCAATACAACTGGATACAGTTGCTAACACTCCTTAAACTGTCTCTTTAAAAAGCGTATTAACTGGTATCCATAGTGTAGTGTTATCACGCAGTTGTGTCCTGAGTGACTGCGACCCCATGGACTGTGGCCCTCCAGGCTCCTCTGTCCACGGGATTCTCTAGGCAAGAATACTACAGTGGATTGCCATTCCCTTTTCCAATATTAACTATAGTGTATGTACATTATGCCTCCGTAAGCCTGTTTTTTTTTTTTTTTAAATGGGGCTGAAAAATTCAAAACAAGCAAACAAAAATAAAAGCTGAGATTAAATCCCACTGCTTCCTCTTAGCAGCTGTGTCTCCTGGGCAGCTTATTTGACCTCTGTGAACTGACCCCATCCTCCCCCTACACAGAGGCCTGCTGCACAGGGCTCTGCTGAGAGAACTAAGGAAATTAATATATGTAAAGAATTCGGAGACCTTGACAAGGAGTAAATGCTCCATAATGTAGCTGGCATGCCAGCAGGAACCAGAGGCAGTGTCATTACTGAAGAATTAATCAGTTGTTGGGATGACAGAATTGTACAGGCCAATCAATTGCTTGTGGCTGAAACCATCATTCTGATCAAAACAATGTTGAAATCAGGGCTCCGGGGAGACACGGCCTGAGCCATTTACACTCTGTGCATTCAAGCCTTCACGGCCACCGCTCACAACTATCCATCTCACTCTGAGAAACTTTGCAGAAAGGGAATCAGTGCCGGGTGAAAGTTGTTGGAGAAGGGGTCCAAAGATGCCTGAGAGGCTGAGCATGGTCCCCGGCCTACACATCAAGGACTGATCTGAATTGACTTTTGCTCTGCACAAATATTTGAATCATACACATACCAAGAAAAAGAACCAAGTATTTTGGATCTAACAGAATTACATTAAGCATTTTGCATTCACTGATCTTACAGGAACCCTATGAGGTAAAAGCTAAAATTCCCCATGAAACTGCCAAGGAAACAGAATCAGAGAGATAATGGGATTTGTCCAGTGTCACAGCTAGTTAGGGGCAGAGCCTGGATTCAAACCCTGAAGTCCTGATCCAGTGTGTCTTAACCATCCCGTCACCCAGGTGAAGGCCCAAGAACCCAGTGCAGGGGCAGAGTGTCTAGAAGCAGAGGCATGGAGATCAGGACCTGGACGTGGGGTAACTGCGGCATGGTGTGCAGAGAAAAGGCTCTTTGGTGAGGAGGAGGGCTTGGATTGGATCCCTGGGGGTAGGTAGATGCTGAGAGATGCAGTGCCCAGGTTGTGCTCTGCTCTGAAACCTAGCTTTCTGTACAAGGAAATCTTTGTATTTCTTTCTCATTGAGAGCACTCTTGAGCAGTTCTATAAACTGCTCACCCTTTCCCACGATGCTTCTCAGGAGACCGGCAAGCACCAAAGCCCTGAGAGGTGACTCCTGACAGTACGGTCCTCACCTGGCTTCAGGTAACGATGCCGTTTACATCAGTGACCTGAGCTTCCAATGAGCGTGTCCCTTCTGAACTTGTTGTTACCTGATGGCTCTGCTCAGGTGGGTCTCAGTTCTCCCCTGAGCCTCCCTCACCCCATCTGCAAAATGGGCCCATCTTTGGGCTCCTTTCCAGTTTGGGAGCTGCAATATATAGCAAGTTGCTCTCTCCTTTTGCATGGCCGCTGATTTGTCAGCCATTCAGTTGCTCTGTTTGGGGGAGGCATTCTGGGGTTTCTGATCCCCCTTGCTTCAGAAATCTAAAGATCGTGCCAGGGCTAGAAAATCCTGCTTCTCTCTGAGAAAATCCTGCTTCTCTCTGAGTAAGCCTGGAGGAGTCCATTTTTATGAATGAGAGAGAGAGAGAGACCCAGGCAAATCTTTAATCCTAGAAGTAGATCATCAAACTTAAAACCTCTAACAATGTTGACGTCGGATAAACCCCATTTTAAATGTTAACTTGTCAACCTTAAGATGGCAAACCTATTGTTACTTCTTTCCACATTAAATACACACACATAATTTATTGGGGCTTTTTTTCTGAGACAAATAAAACACCCAGTCATATCTGTTTTGCAAGCCACATATTATTAGATCCAGGAGTCTAGGAGAATGAAGGATTCTATTTTAAAGAGGAGGAGATAAACATTTCAATCTAAGAAATCAAGAACACGCATAAAGACGTACAAAAGGGATTGTGTATTATAGCAGCCGTGATGCAAATGGTGTGAAAAGCACTTGTAAATGAAGGACAACTCTGCACTCAGCTGGCACAAGAATTGAACTAAATTGGTTCAATTGACAAGCATCTATTAAGCACAGTTCATGTACTGATCTCTGTTCTGGCGGGGGTGGGGGCGGGTGTCACGGTGAATAATAAGACTGGTCCCACAGGAAGGGAAGGAGAAGGTGGGACGAATTGAGAGCATAGCATTGACACAAATATACTACCGTGTGTAAAGTGGATAACTAGTGGGAAGCTGCTGTATAGTACAGGGAGCTCAGCTCGGTGCTCTGGAGGGTGGGACGGGGGTATGTGAGGGAGGTCCCAGAGGGAGGGGATACATGCATACCTGTAGCTGATTCACTTCCTTGCACAGCAGAAACTAACACAAGATTGTAAAGCAACTCTCTTCCAATTAAAAAATTAATAAATAGACTCGATCCCTTCCCTCGAAGAATTCACCACTGAATGGGGAGACCTATACCCACTCGGGGAAGGCAATGGCACCCCACCCCAGTACTTTTGCCTGGAAAATCCCATGGACGGAGGAGCCTGGTAGGCTCCAGTCCGTGGGGTAGCTAAGAGTCGGACACTTAGCAAAACAGTCCCCAACTGTTTTGTTGGAGAAAGTGAGTGAACACCTGGGTCTGAAAGGTCTCTGTAAGCTGAAAAGCTCTTTACAGGTGTAAGGAATTGTCATTCTTATTTCTAATAAATACTCATTCCAAGGCATGAATTCCGTAACTCCATAGTATATACATCTATCTGGGTCCCGCCTCCCCCCACCCCACCCCGACCAGTTCCTTCCTTTGACCATTTCTTTTGTTGTTGTGAGCGACTTCACTTTGACTTTTCACTTTCATGCATTGGAGAAGGAAATGGCAAACCACTCCAGTGTTCTTGCCTGGAAAATCCCAGGGACAGGGGAGCCTGGTGAGCTTCCGTCTATGGGGTCGCACAGAGTCGGACACGACTGAAGCGACTTAGCAGCAGTAGCAGCAGCATACCCACTTACCCAGGAAAGCGTTCTCTGGGCGCTGTATCAGGCTCAAGGAAACCAAATGTAGTTGTTTAGTTGCTAAGTCATGTCTGACTCTTGTGACCCCATTGACTATAGCCTGCCAGGCTCCTCTGTCCATAGATTTTCCAGACAAAATTACTGGAGTGGGTTGCCGTGCCCTCCTGCAGGGGATCTTTCCGATCTAAGGATCAAACCCACGCCTCCTACATCTCCTGCATTGCAGGCAGCTTCTTTACCGCTAAGCCACCAGGAAAGCCCGTGTGTTTTCTTGCTGGATAGAAAAAAGAATTTACGTTTGGGCCTGAGGGTGTTTGCATTTGGAGACGCCCTGCTGGTTTCCAGTCTTCCTGCCCTCCACTTGGAATCTAGCCAGTGAGCCCTGAACGGGGCTCAGGAGGAGTGAGCTGTTAGAGTGGAAGGTGCTGGAACCATTCTAGGGCAAGGAAAGCAGGAGGCAACGAATGGCAGGAGCAGCCTTGCTTGGCCCCAGGGAAGGTCCAGAAGGTGTCTCCATCTGGCTGTCCATTTAGAAACCTGACCTCTTTGCAAGCAGTGAACATCCGGGACCCATTAAAATGCAAGGCACCTGCTGGGCGTCTGAGAAGGAATCTGCTCGTCAGAAATTAACCACTTTAGGGGCATTGCAGGTTACATCTCCAGGTGACAGGTGTGTATAATACAGTAAGCAATAGACCCTTCTGCTCAGACTCTAGTTTAAGGCTGCATGGCTCAGCAGAGGTGATCATTTCCCCTCTTTGCACCTCAGTCTCCTCAATGGCAGATAGGGACAGTACCCCCAACTGTTTTGTTGGAGAAAGTGAGTGAACACCTGGGTCTGAAAGGTCTCTGTAAGCTAAAAAGCTCTTTACAGGTGTAAGGAATTGTCATTCTTATTTCTAATAAATACTCATGCCAAGGCATGAATTCCATAACTCCATAGTATATACATCTACCTGGGTCCCACCCCCCACCACCAGTTTCTTCCTTTGGCCATTTCTTTTGTTGTTGTTGTGTTCGTTTGTTTTGCTGCTCTGTGCAGCTTGTGGGATCTTACTTCCCTGACCAGGGATTGAACCTGGGCCCTTGGCAGTGAAAGTGCAGGGTCCTAATCACTGGATCACCAGGGTAGTCCCCGCTATGAGTCCACTGGCCATTTATATATGGAGATTTCAATCCCACCGGACCTTGTCTCATCAACCATCCCAACTTTGCCTACTGGGCCATGCATCGATCCCCAGACATTCAGAGTTTTCATCTCTTAGTCCCTTCTGGCTTTGATGCCTTATAATTTCTGGTTCTAGAGGCCAGCTAAAGAATACAAACCAAAATGCATTGGTCATTCACATGCAGAAAGTCGGGGAAGGGTATGGAAATTAGCTGTTACAGAGCACTTATTGAATACTTGCTCTGTGCTAAGCCTGTGCTGAAGGCTATCGTACATCTATTCTTTTAGCACTCACACCCACCACAGAAAGATAGCATCAACCCTTTTCTGCAGAGGAAACTGAGGTTCAGAGAGGTTCAGAAACCTCCCCAATGTCACACAGCTATAGAGCTGTGAACAAGAATTGGTTCCCTCTGAGAGTACATCATGAGAAACGCTGGACTGGAAGAAACACAAGCGGGAATCAAGATTGCCGGGAGAAATATCAATAACCTCAGATATGCAGATGACACCACCCTTATGGCACAAAGTGAAGAGGAACTAAAAAGCCTCTTGATGAAAGTGAAAGAGGAGAGTGAAAAGTTGGCTTAAAGCTCAACATTCAGAAAATGAAGATCATGGCATCTGGTCCCATCACTTCATGGGAAATAGATGGGGAAACAGTGGAAACAGTGTCAGACTATTTTTCTGGGCTCCAAAATCACTGCAGATGGTGACTGCAGCCATGAAATTAAAAGACACTTACTCCTTGGAAGGAAAGTTATGACCAACCTAGATAGCATATTCAAAAGCAGAGACATCACTTTGCCAACAAAGGTTCGCCTAGTCAAGGCTATGGTCTTTCCTGTGGTCATGTATGGATGTGAGAGCTGGACTATGAAGAAAGCTGAGCACTGAAGAATTGATGCTTTTGAACTGTGGTGTTGGAGAAGACTCTTGAGCATCCCTTGGACTGCAAGGAGATCCAACCAGTCCATTCTGAAGGAGATCAGCCCTGGGATTTCTTTGGAGGGAATGATGCTAAAGCTGAAACTCCAGTACTTTGGCCACCTCATGTGAAGAGTTGACTCATTGGAAAAGACTCTGATGCTGGGAGGGTTTGGGAGCAGGAGGAGAAGGGGACGACAGAGGATGAGATGGCTGGCTGGCATCACTGACTCGATGGACGTGAGTCTGAGTGAACTCTGGGAGTTGGAGATGGACAGGGAGGCCTGGCGTGCTGTGATTCATGGGGTCGCAAAGAGTTGGACATGACTGAGCGACTGAACTGAACTGACTGAACTGATGCCCTAACAAGGGGGACTTTGGTTAGTCTATCCAGATTCTGCTTCTCTTGCCCCTCCTGGGCCCACTTGTTCTGACCCTTCGTGGATGGGTGTTGACCTGAGACCCAGGTCTCACTCTTCTTCCAGGTACCCTTGAGAATTCTCTGCTGTTTGGATTCTTCCCTTCACTCTCCCTTGTCCCAAGTTCCCAAACTACCCAGCTCTGCCAGACCCTGTCTCCTGTTTAACAGGAAGACAGGAAGGGGGGCAATCCTTCTTTGTAGCATTTGCCAATTCCCACGGTATAAATACTCCCATGGCGAGCTGCCTCCTGTTATCAAACAGCTTGCAGCACTCCTGTCAATTTGACAACCAGCTCTCAGGAGCTGGTACCAGCCAGCTCCAGGACACTGCCAGTGACATTAGTAAAGTAGAGTCTACAGGACATGTTGATACTTAACGTGTAGGAGGCCGGGGAAATGCAGAAACCCAGTCTGGCTGCCAAGCCATCAAGTAGCTGGCGGTGGCCTTTACTGAGAGGGGGAGATTAACTGGGCCTCAGCATCATGAATGCCACTCCGATATCCTCTCCAGGCTTAACAAGGGGAAAGCATATCACCCTGCTCTTGCTCTTGGGTTTAGAAATAGGAGAAAATTCTCTACACTCTGCATAAATAAAAGCAAATCTAGGACTGCTCTGTAGAGCAGCAGTGAGGAGCACGCACATCTGAAACAAAACTCCTTTTTTGTCCCTGCATTAGTCTGAGCAATTCTAGCTGCTATAACAAGTAAGTCCCCAAACTCGATAACTAAATCCCATTTAAGTTTACATCTCTTGTATGTAATATACAACTGGAAGTGTGTGTTTGGGGATGGGGAGGAGTGAACTAGAGGTGGGAACTCTGTTTCACACAGTCATCCAGGAATCCAGGCTGATAGACATCCTTCTATGTACAACGCACAACTTCTGTATTCAGTCTAGGGATCAGAGTCCACTGGCAGGAAGAGAGAGAGAAAAGAAGACTGACGAGCTCTGTATCCACTTCTTCCAAGAAGTGACATCTTTATTTCCACCATATCCTTTGCTAAGAACCAGTCGACATGGCCCCATCTTCCTCAGGAGAGCTGAGACATGCTGGTCTCAGGCAGGCAACCACTTCTCAACAGCAACTTCACAATTTGGAAGGGAACACGGATCCCTGGTGGACAGCCATTCACTTCTGCCTCAGTCCCCCAGCTTGGCTCTGCCTTGGGCAAGTTCTTCAACTACTCTGAGTCTCCTTTTTCCTCCACCCTAGTACTGATCTCATAGGGTTTCCGTACAGATAAAAGGAGATCATGCTTGTAAAACACTTGATCTGCTTTCTGCCTTATTGAATACATTTGAATCAGCAGGAGTATTTGTGATCAGCCAGTCCCATTCCTTTACTTCCTAGTTTAATTCCCAGATATGTGTGCTTAGTCATTCAGTCATGTCCGACTCTTTGTGACCCCATGGACTGTAGCCCACCAGGCCTCTCTGTTCATTGGGATTCTCCAGGCATGAATACTGGAGTGGGTTGCCATGCCCTTGAACCTACCTTATAACCATGTATGTTCCCTCCTTGAACCCCAACCTTTTGCCTGCAATCTACAAAGCCAAATTAATACAAGCACTGAGAAAGAACTTTACCCTCTAGAGGTGCCCCCTGGTGCACAGCACTGGCAGACAGGGACCTTAACCCTAGTCTTTGATCAAACAGCAATACACTGGATCCTTTAGCAAAGTTCTTGGAATTCCCAGAGGCTCCCTTTACTTCTTTGTAGAAGAGGGATAACAGTAAATATCCAAGTTCGTTGGGAGGATGAAGTAAGATGTCTGTGCACAAGTGAGAGAATGTCTGTCTCCTTCCCAGCATCAGAAAACAGTTTGAAGGGAACTTAGGATGTAACAAGATGAGGCATATCCATGCACAGACCCATCCCCAACAGACTTGCCTCGTTTGGAAAATGATCCGTTTGGTAATCAGTGCGTACTGCCACCTCGTGAGCAGAGAGGTCTCTTCGGCAAGAAGTTGAAGCTGTTCATTTTCCAAGACTTCTCCCTCTTGTCTCGGCGGTGCACGCTCAAGGTTGTCTGGGGTCCTGGGCAATCAGAAATGATTTGTGTCAGAGAGCGCATTACAAGAATCATTTGTCATTTCTGGTTCCTGTTTGAGTTTGAAGAATGATGCTGGGGACTGGTGTGAAGGCATGATGTGAGGCGTTGTTAGGATGAGTAGCAGAACCATTGTGTTAACCTTTGCGGGAGTTCGCTCTGGGGTTCCGTTCCGACACAGGGGGATGGATTGAGGGACTGCTGCTAATGAGAATACCTTATATTGGATGACAGTCTTTTCTCAAAAAATAAAATAGACTCCGAATGGCACAGAGCTGCACAGAATGACCCATCAAGAGCATCTGATCCAGCCTCTTATTTTACAGAGACGGGAACTGAGGTGCAGAGAGGTTTCGTGTGCTCATGGCCACAAAGCTAGCCTTCCAGTTGATTAGAGGATGCCTTCGTCTTTCAAAAGCTGGCAGGCAGGGTTAGAATATCGACCTAGGAATTTGGAGCCCCAGTTTCTGGCCCAGTTCCGTCTCCAACCGGCTGTGTGATTTCCAGCAAGACCCTCCACTTCTTTGCACTTCCATCTGCCTCCCTGGAATAAGACATCGGTCACTCCCCAGGTGTCCGGTAATCTGGACATTTTGTGATTCTGTGCAATTCAAGGGACAGACAGAACTTTTGATCCTTTTTTGGCAGGATCCTTATTTCTCCAAATATCTGGAGAAGCTTCTCAGAAGTGGCTTTTGATCTAGATCTTGTGACCTAAGTAGATTTTTATTTAATAGACAGAGAAGGGAGAAGGACACCCCCAACCTCCCCAAGCAGATAGAACGGCATAGCCAAAGGCAAGGAGGAAGGGGTAGGGCACTGGGAGGTAATCTTGCGTGTTTAGTTGCGGCTGTGTAGTAGGATACGAGGGGAAAGACAGAGGAAGAGAGCGCTGAAAGACAATTTGATCAGAACACGGAGAGCCTTGAGTGTCCAGTTCAAGGACATATCATCTCGAAGCAGCAGGGGCTATCTCGCCTCCCAAGAATGTTTGGCAATCCTTGGACACATTTTTGGTTGTCACTGCTCACAGAGAGGCAGCTAAACATCCAGTGTCGGGGCCATGCCCAGGACAGCTCTAACAACCAAGGGTTATGCAACCCACAATGTCCCTAGTGCTAAGGCGGAGAAACTCTGCTCTAGGCAGGCAGAGGTTCTTTACTGCCCTGTGCAGAGGCTGTGTCGTGGTGGGCAGAAGGCAAGACAAGGCAGCTGGCGTCGTCCAGGGACAAGGTGATGAGGGCCTGAACTGAGACGGGGCAGAGGGGACCAGCATCAGTGACGCAGAAGAGACGGGAGTGACAGAACGCAGTTTCGCATCTCTTGCGCTAGCACCTTCAGGCTTTATGCTGCCTTTTTTATAAGCGTCTTTTTCCTTTCTCTTTCCTGTTCATTTGCTCTGCAGTCCCAAGAGCCAGAGACTGAAAGGAGATTCAGGATTGAATTTCATCTCCAACATCCTCTACTGGTCCATCCATCCCTGTCTCACTTTTAATCAGATTCATTCCTGGAGGGAGAGGGAAGGTCAAGAGACAGCACATGAAGGCATTCGCAGCACTTCTGATCTTGTAATGATTTGTATTATTATTCATTTACTGCCATTTTCTAACACATGATTGCAGGTCCGAGACCAGGGACCGTGGGGGTCATTTTCTTTCCAGCATTCAGAGAGCCCTGCACGGTGCCTGACACATAGTAGATGCCTTTAAAAATGAGCCAGATGAATGAATGTCCTTTGGCTTAGGTTTGGATCACAGGCTTGCTGGAGGGGAGCTGTGGACATCCCAGCCTGGTGGACTGGACCTCACTCCTCACCCAGGGCTGAACGGGAGGTTGGGCGTGGCTCTGGCTTCTCTCCCCGGGTCTCAGTGATGAGCACAGACCCACCTCTTCAGAGCAAGGAGGAGCCGAGGAGAAGCAGCAGGCAGATAAGATGGGACCTGGCAGGGTCCTGTACGATCCCGCAGCCTCTTCCTTACATGCACCCTGTTGAGCATCCCTTTCACAGGAGTGACCTTTCCTCTCCAGGCTGCCCTGGCTCAGTCTTAGAGAACTGAGTGAGGCACAGGGGAAGGACAAAAGGCTGGTCATACCCTGAGATTGTTCCTGTTGGTTAGGCAGTCACCTTCCACCGGAAGTGGTGGAAGTCACCGGATCCACAGGCAGTCACCGGATCACCTTCAGGCCCCCACCGTTAGAGACCTGAGACAGGTTACCTGCATCCCCAGGTCATAGAAAAAGAAGCCGGGTTTGGGGAGAAGCAGACGATAGAGGAAAGAAGGACCTCCGTCAGTGACAAGCCCTTGGTCACCGTGGTCAGACTGTAAGTGTGCAGTCCTGTGTGCGTGTGTGTGCTAGTGACGGTGCAAAGAGGAAGTCTTTAACTCCTGGGACATACCAACCCACAGCTCAAGGAATCAAGCCAGTCTAATTCTCAGAGACCTGAGCTGCCGTCTGGCCCTCACCCCCAGATGGTGAGAACTGGGGACCTCCGCAAGGTTGATCATCCCTCTAGAGGCAGAGAAGGGGACTAGGACGTGTGTGTTTGACTTCCCAGTGCTCTTCCTATCAAGGGATCTGTTTGCTTGAGATCAGGGGTTGGGACAGAGCAGGCAGCTCAGATCTGGTGTACCTACTCGCTGTCGCCGCCGCCCCCGCCAAGCACTACCCAAAGCAGAGCCTCCTGTTCTCAGAGGCACCTGGTCCTGCTGGGATGTTCTGTCACCCATGTCCTAGGCTGTTCTGGAAAGTTTGTCTTAAAGGGCCAGGAGGCCATAGATGGTTGTTAGATAGCATCACCAACTCAATGGATATGAACTTGAGCAAACCCCGGGAGATGGTGGAGGACAAGGAAGCCTGGCGTGCTGCAGTCCATGGGGTCACAAAGAGTCAGATACGACTGAGCAGCTAAGCAACAACAAGGCCATAGCTACAATCTCCTGCTGTCCAGGCTGGATGCAGACAGTTGGAAATTCAAAGTCCATCAGGTTCTTGCTGTATGATTTGGGGCTTAGTAACTTAGTTTCTTTAAGCCTCTGTTTATCTAGAAGTCAAAATGGGAAGACAGGACATGATTCAGAAAGTTCTTGTCTAAGTAAATAAAATCAAAGGCAAACTCCAATATAAAACAAAAAGTTAAATCATTTATTCCCACCAAAAAAAAAAAAAAAAAAGAAGAAATGTAGGCTTATAACATTGCTGATTGATATGGAGTATAGGCTTATAACATTGCTGATTGATATGGGATGTTTGTGAAGGGGTTTTGAAATGCTAATAAGATTACAATATAATAAAGGCTAATTATGGAAAAAAAATTTTAATTTAAAAATCAAATGGAACAATGCACCAAAAAAGCATGTTGTCTACCTTACACAGAGTAGGGACCTGAAAAGCTTTTGTCAAATGAGTGAATACATAGATTCACAAACATGATTCACTTTTTAAAAAAGAAAAAAATGTACTTATTTATTTTTGTCTGTGCTGGGTCTTTGTTGCTGCACAGCCTTTCTCTAGTTGCGGTGTGCGAGCTTCTCATTGTGGTGGCTTCTCCTTTTGGGGAACCCATGCCCTAAAACACACAGGCTTCAGTCATTTCAGTCCTGGGCTCTAGAGTGCAGACAGGCTCAGCAGTTGTAGCACACGGGCCTAGCTGCTCCGCAGCATGTGGAATCTTCCCGGACCAGGGATTGAACCCGTATTTCCTGCATTGGCTGGTGAACTATTTACCACTGGACCACACGGAAACCCATGAGGCACTTTTAGAAAGCCGTGAGAAGTGCTCTCTAACCCCTCGCTACCGACAAGGTTGGTCCTGGGATTCTGAGGGAGCTGGCTCGTCTTGGTTCCTCAGGGAGGACCCTGCACTGTTTCTTGATATTTTCACTTCCATCCTCTCTCTTAGGCCTCAGTAGCCACCGTCTTCCTGAGATGCGCGCTGAATGCAAGTTCAGAGGCCTCAGGCTCCCAACCCATCTCCTGCTCAGAGCAGAGCTGACCCGCTCCTTCTCCTTTGTTCAGGCCAAGTAAGTGGTCTCATGAAAAGGCCTGGCACTATCTGGGGGCAGTTGCAGGGTATCTGCCCAGGCCTCTTTCTCACCTGTCTCGGGGTCTGACCACAGGAGGACACTGATCTTTGCTTTGTTTTCCATCCAGAGCATGCGGAAAATGAAGGAGGAGCAGAAATGATCCCAAAATTGATTTCATTTTTCTACACCCTCACAGTTTAATTACATCAGCGAAGTCCTTAGTTTTGTGCATTGAAATTGATCTGACACACAGAACATTCCATGGCAGTTTGTTAGTTGCTTTCTGCTCATGGGTCAAAAGGACTCTTTCCTCCTTCTTAAATTTTTCCCTCTTAAGAGTCAGATTCTCTCCAGAAGCCGAGAAATTGTAGGTCTAGGGACTCAGCAACCCCAGGCACACTGACCTCCCGACCTCTCTATTCACCAGCTAAGGGTCCTTTTATGATCTTCATATTTACTCAATACCTAGTTCCTGGACCTACTTTGTACTAGACCCAGAAAGGTGAGCTGAGTAACACCTGGTAGATATACAGGATCCAGCGGCGTAGTGTGCTGTGTACTAAGTCGCTTCAGTCGTGTCTGACGCTGTGTGACCCCACCTGGCTCCTCTGTCCATGGGATTTTCCAGGCAAGATTACTGGAGTGGGTTGCCATGCCCTCCTCCAGGGGATTGTCTCGACCCAGGAACTGAACCCATGTCTCTTAAGTCTCCTGTGTTATCAGGCTACTTCTTTACCGCTAGTGCCATCTGGGAAGCTAGTATGCTAAACAAGTGGGGTAGAGAGATTTATAAAAATAGCTGCTTAATATATAATGGAATATTACTCAGCCATAAGAGGAACAAAATTGGATCATTTGTAGAAACATGGATGGACCTAGAGAATGTCATACAAAGAGAAGTAAATCAGAAGTGAAGTGAAGTGAAAGTTGTTCAGTCGTGTCCTACTCTTTGCGACCCCATGGACCATACAGTCCATGGAATTCTCTAGACCAGAATACTGGAGTGTGTAGCAGGTGGATTCTTTACCAGCTGAGCTATGAGGGAAGCCCAGTAAATCAGAAAGAGAAAAACAAATATTGTATATTAACACATATATGTGGAATTGGGAGATTGGGATTGACACATATATACTATTGATGTGTGTGTGCGCGTATGTGTTAATTGCTCAGCTGTGTCTGACTCTTTGTGACCCCATGGACTGTAGCCCACCAGGCTTCTCTGTCCATGGAATTCTCCAGGCAAGAATACTGGAGTGGGTAGCCATTCCCTTCTCCAGGGGATCTTCCCCAACCCAGGGATTGAAGTCAGGTCTCCTGCACTGCTGGCAGATTCTTTACCATCTGAACCACCAGGGAAGCCCATATACTATTGATACTATGTATGAAATAGATAGCTGATGGAAACATATAGCAAAGGGAACTCTATCTCATGCTTTGTGGTGACTTAAATGGGAGGGATTTCTGAAATGGAGGAAATATATGTATAAGAAAAAAACAAAAAATGGAAAAAAAGTAACTGATTAAAAATATTACAATACTCTGAGAGCTAGAAGAAATGGACGCATATAGAGTCAGAGGGACACAGAGGCTCCCTCTGTTCCCTGGGGAACCTTGAGGATTTAACTATAATGCTTAACACTTATTAAGCATTTACTGTATTCAAGCACTCTTCTAAATGTCTTGTAGGACTCATTTCATTTAACCCTCATTTAGAGGAGAAAGCAGCTGCTGTTTATAAGTTACCATGTTCTGGGAACAGGGTTGCTGCTGCTAAGTTGCTTCAGTCATGTCCGACTCTGTGCGACCCCATAGACGGCAGCCCACCAGGCTCCCCCGTCCCTGGGATTCTCCAGGCAAGAACACTGGAGTGGGTTGCCATTTCCTTCTCCAATGCATGAAAGTGAAAAGTGAAAGTGAAGTCGCTCAGTCTTGTCCGACTCTTAGCGACCCCGTGGACTGCAGCCCACCAGGCTTCTCCGTCCATGAGATTTTCCAGCCAAGAGTGCTGGAGTGGGGTGCCATTGCCTTCTCCAGGGGACAGGGTTAGTGCTTTGCAGAAAGCTCACCATCTCCTCCTCCCAGTAGCCTGCCATAGAGGTATCACGATTCTTGTTTTACATAAAGTAACAGTCTCAAAGGAGCTGAGTAACTTGCCTGGATGATGGTGTCAGAAGAGAACCCAGAATAATCTCATGTCTGAATCATGTCTTTCTGGGCTTTCCTGTGATCTGAATGACCCAGGGACCTTGCAGATTCCACTTTGGTAGGTCTGGGGTGGAGTCAGAGATTCCAACAATCTCCAAGATGACTGTGATAGCTGATCTTTGTCCATGGAACACACCTGGAGAAGAAAAATCATTCCCAGTCCCCCCTGGGAAATTTGGACAACTCAACAGTGGCCACAGGACTGGAAAAGGTCAGTTTTCATTCCAATACCAAAGAAGGGCAATGCCAAAGAATGTTCAAACTACCGCACAATTGCAATCATTTCACATGCTAGCAAAGTCGTGCTCAAAATCCTCCAAGCTAGGCTTCAACAGTATGTGAACTGAGCACTTCCAAATGTACAAGTTGGATTTAGAAAAGGCAGAGGAATCAGAGATCAAATTGCTATCATACATTGGATCATTAAAAAAGCAAGAGAATTCCAGAAAAAATATCTACTTCTGCTTCATTGACTACACTAAAGCCTTTGACTGTGTGGATCACAACAAACTGCGGAAAATTCTTAAAGAGATGAGAATACCAGACCACCTTACCTGCCTCCTGAGAAATCTGTATGCAGTTCAAGAAGCAACAGTTAGAACTGGACATGGAACAATGAACTGTTCCAAATTGGGAAAGGAGTATATCAAGGCTGTATAATGTCACCCTGGTTATTTAATTTATATGCAAAGTACATCATGCAAAATGCTGGGCTAGATGAAGCACAAGCTGGAATCAAGATTGCTGGGAGAAATATCGATAACCTCAGACATGCAGATGACACCACCCTTCTGGCAGAAATCAAAGACGAACAAAGAGACTCTTGATGAATTTGAAAGAGGAGAGTGAAAAAGCTGGCTTAAAACTCAACATTCAAAAAAAGAAGATCTTGGCATCTAGTCCCATCATTGCATAGAGATGGGGAAACAATGGAAACAGTGAAAGACTTTATTTTCTTGGGCTCCAAAATCACTGCAGACTGTGACTGCAGCCATGAAATTAAAAGATGCTTGCTGCTTGGAAGGAAAACTATGACAAACCTGCTGCTGCTGCTGCTAAGTCGCTTCAGTCGTGTCCGACTCTGTGCGACCCCATAGACGGCAGCTCACCAGGCTCCCCTGTCCCTGGGATTCTCCAGGCAAGAACACTGGAGTGGGTTGCCATTGCCTTCTCCAATGCATGAAAGTGGAAAATGAAAGTGAAGCCGCTCAGTCGTGTCCGACTCCTAGCGACCCCGTGGACTGGAGCCTACCAGGCTCCTCCATCCATGGGATTTTCCAGGCAAAAGTACTGGGGTGGGGTGCCATTGACAAACCTAGACAGTGTATAAAAAGCAGAGATGTTACTTTGCCGACAAAGGTTCGTCTAGTCAAAGCTATGGTTTTTCCAGTATGGGTGTAAGAACTGGACCATAAGGAAGGCTGAGTGCTGAAGAATTGATGCTTTTGAACTGTGATGTTGGAGAAGACTCTTGAGAGTCCCTTGGACTGCAAGGAGATCAAACCTGTAAATCTTAAAGGAAATCAACCCTGAATATTCATTGAAAGGACTGATGCTGAAGCTGAAGCTCCATAGTTTGGCCACCTCATGCAAAGAACTGACTCATTGGAAAAGACCCTGATGCTGGGAAAGATTGAAGGCAGGAGGAGAAGGGACGACAGGGGATGAGATGGTTGGATGGCATCACCAACTCAATGGACATGAGCTTGAGCAAGCTCCAGGAGATGATGAAGGACAGGGAAGTCTGGTGTGCTGCAGTCCATGGGGTCACAAAGAGTCAGACATGACTGAACAGACAACACAGCAGTCACCCTGGGACCAGTAGCTCAGCCCTAGATACCCCACAGAACCACCCAGGGAGCTTTTCAAATGCATTCGTTAGAGTCTTACCCCTTAGAGGTCCAGATTTGACTGGACTTGAATGGGGCTGGGATATGACAATGTTTTCAAAGTTTTCAGATAATTTTACTGGACTAAGTTGAAAACAACTGCTAAACCTTTTTTTTTTTTTTTTACTATCTTTTTAAACCAGATCTTAAAAGTTCAGCCCAACTTCCCAAACGTGTCCCCCTCACCCCAGTCGATTCCCCTGTGGAGAACCCCTCACCACGGGGACTCTGCTGTAGAGCCTGAATCATTTGGCCAGACTCTCTCTGGACTATTTTCTCCTCCTGGGTTGTCCCCAGGTTGCCAAGCCTCCCTGCTGGGCACTCCTCTCTCACCACCTCCACTACTTTAATCCCATTGATTCAAAGCCTGCCTCCGTCCTCCTTTCTCCCCATTCCCTGAGCAGCAGGAGGAAGAGATGTCTTCAGAGTTATTGATTCCCAAGGAACTCACAGGGTAGCAATTTCTTCCTTAATTAAGACCATCACGACAAGCCACTGGTATCGGGGCCAGTTAATCAGCTCTCCTAAAGTCAAAGGGAAGGCAGCAACAAGGAGGGGAGGATGACTCAACTGTGGTTTCTCATGCCATCGGAGGCTGAAACTTAGCCAGATGCAGCTGAGAACAAGTCCTGGAGAAGAAGCACCGCTAGCCTTGTCTTTTTTCTTTTGTTGTGATTTTTTTTTTTCTTTTTCTGAGTCAGATGTGTGATGACACATTTGAAAGGCAATCTTTACCCAAACCTTATTCTCCAACCACCCTCCCTCACCCCCAGCTAGCCTCCTCCACCACTCTCCATTATCTGCCATTAGAGAGAAGATGACAGGAGATTGTCAGCATTTCCAACTCAGGTGTTTTCTTCCATCCATTCTCTGGGGAAATTATGTTGAACATCTTTTTTATTGACTTATTTATAAGTGGAGAAAATGAATTGCTTAAAGGTTTGTGTTAGAGCGACCCTGATGCTATCAAGGTCACTGATGCTCTCTTATGGGGGGCAGCTTTGGCTGGAGGAAAGATTCCAGGATCCAGGCGGGGTATCAGTTACATAGACTGGTCTCCCTTTCCCTATCGGGTGGTGGCCCAGAGCTTTGCCTGGATTTGAAACAGGATCAGCCACACAAGCCCCACTAGCTGCTCCCTGTTTCCCCCGTCCTCCAGGTTCAGATGGAAGATGGTGCACACATGGACGGGGGTAGTCGAGCCTAGGCAGGGGTCCCAGGTGCCCCCTGCTACCCCCTCAGTGGTGGACCCACTAGCTCCGTCACTTTCTCACCTTGACTGCATTGCCCAGCTGTTTGAGCATCAGCTCCCTGGCCTGTGAAGTCTAATAGGGATTCCCTCCTGGGAGGACTGAGGAATGATGAAGAAGGAGACCCTGGCACACAGCAGAGCCTCCAGGAATGTCTGTCCTCCTTCCTTCTGTTCCTGAAGAAAATGTCGCAGCTGGAAGTGCCCTCAGAGACCACCTAGTCCAGTCTTTCCCTCTGGCCACCAGGAGTCCAAGGCCCGGAGACAGACAGACATTTGCTGTGGTCACCCCGTGGGGAGGGGCAGAACCCGTTCCCTGACTCCCCATCTGGTTCCCACCCCCTCCCCCACAGAGCCTTCCTTTGCCCTGACTGATTGACAGGTACACTTTCCTCTAAAATGCACGTGTCCCTAAAATCAGTGTGCAAGTCCAACTCTGCTGACAAAGATCCATATAGTCAAGGGCTATGGTCTTCCCAGGGGTCACGTACCATTGTGAGAACTGGACTGTAAAGAAGGCAGAGAGCCAAAGAATCGATGCTTTCAAACTGTGGGGCTGGAGAAGACTCCTGAGAGTCCCTTGGGCAGCAAGGAGTTGAAACCAGTGAATCTTAAGGGAAATCAACCCTGAATACTCATTGGATGGACTGATGTTGAAGCTGAAGCTCCAGTATTTTGGCCACTGGACGCAAAGAGACAACTCACTGGAAAAGTCCCTGATGCTGGGAAAGATTGAGGGCAGAAGGAGAAGAGGGTGACAGAGGATGAGATGGCTGGATGGTATCACCGACTCAATGCACATGAACTTGGGCAAACTTCAGGAGACAGTGAGGGACAGGGAGCCCTGGCGTGCTGCAGTCCGTGTGACTGCAGACAGCTGGACACAACTGAGCGGCTGAACAACAAAGTTCAATTCTTGTATCCACAGGTTATCAGGCAGGCATGGTGGGACACTCTTTAAAAGAGAGATGCTCTTGATGATGACCTGTGTTCACAGGAACCTCTTAGTCAAAGTTTGCTCTTTTTGGTGTGGTTGTTGCAAATATAATTTATGTAAAGTGGGACACCCAGCTCCCCCACCCCCAGCCCTTTCTCATCCACTTGAACATAGTTTCCTGCCAGGGTTTACTGGCTTTCTAGATCAGAACCAGGGTCACTTTGGCTGCTTCAGAGAGTCCAGTTTGGAACTTAAAGGCTTTAGCAGTCTGTTGGCCCTTGGATGGAGTCAGTCCTTCCTTGAAGACTCAGGTGAGAAACTCTTTTCTTGGGTCTGATGGCTGGACAGGCTACTGCACTGCCCATTCCCTCACTCTGGCACACACATCTGCTGAATGACAGGATTCCTGCTTCCTTCTGCATGAGGCTCCTATCTGCATCATCCATGGCTTTGATCCTACAGGGAGGCAGGAACGGAGGCTGCACAGGGCGTGGGGGTTGTGGCTTCCAGCCGCAATGCCCTAAGTCAGTCCGGTATCACCCCCGAAACAGTAAGCGACAAATTGTCTGGCTGGAAAACAGAGATAATCTGTCTCAATTATGCATGAGTTCAGCAAATTAGGGCCCAGCAGGAGAAAGCTGTCTGTGTTTTGATTAGGGAACAGATGTGTCCACGTTAAGAGATTCACACAGAAGCTTCCAGCATGAACTTCAGAACTGACCTTCCCAGCAGGCACGTCCATGGCAGTGATCACAGTGGGGAAGGCAGGGTTCAGTGGAAAGGAGAGGCGGCGGGCAGCCCTGGATCACCCTCAGACACTGGGCAAGCCGGACCTAGCACACCCGGCAGTGTCTCTAATACCAACCCATTGGCTGCTCCCAGTAGGGGCTCCCACAGCACTGGGTCCTGGGCGGAGGACAATCTGGCCTCTGATATTGATTGAGTGCCAACTCTGTTTTGGGCACAAGATCAGTCTAGAATGCACTGGAGAAAGAAGTGGAGAAGCAAAGGAGGAGTGGCCGAGCCTGATTCTGGGGAAATTGGCTGTGGGAGAGGCAGAGCAACAAGAAATAAGGGATTGGCAAGGGGAGGGGGCTTCTTGGGATGGTTGGCAAGGGTCCTGGGTGCTTCTGCGTCTTTGCCTTGACATCTTTGCTGCAAGCATTTTTGCAGCATTTTCATCACGTAACTAATTGGCCGTAAGGCAATTTTGCCGTAAAAGAGAAATTTTAAAAGGGACATTAAAAAGGGACATAATGAAACGTGAGAAATGAATAACAAAATTAAAAAGACTTTACTGTGAAATAGAACATACTTAAATACATTTTAACTGTCTGTGGAATCATAGCAATCCAACACAAATAACTGATTTTGTTTGGTGGATTGCACCCATGCACTTGTCTTCCAAGTCTTTCCTTCATAGCATTTTATACATATAATTTTTTGCTTTGTGGATTCATCCTGTTCAGCATTTGCACTTTTCCTTTTTTGATAAAATATCTTCCTCACTAAGAGAGTGTCCATTTCCAAACACTAGGACGCATGTTTATAACTGAGCTTTATATTTGCATTGTAACCACCCCGGCACGGCTGTGTATTAGGGGGCGGATATGTGTGCATGCATGCTCAGTAACTCAGCTGTGTCCAACTCTTTGTGACCCCATGGACTGTAGCTTACGAGGCTCCTCTGTCCGTGGGATTTTCCAGGCAAGAATACTGGAGTGGGCAGCCATTTCATTCTCCAGGAGATCTTCCCCACCCAGGAATCGAACCCACACCTCCTGCATTGGCAAGTAGAGTCTTCACCACTGAGCCACCTGGGAAGCATTGATAGACGTTCCAAAGTTCTATGGGAAATGTGAGTTCAGATCTACAAAGCCCTTAGCCTCTTTCTCCTCCAGTGTGGTTGGTTTCAAAATAAGACAGCAGTTCAATGATCTGGACCAAATCACCATCATCTATTGCTGGATAAAGCCATCAATCACATCGCTAACTAGAAAGATGGCTAACGTATTTCAACCGGTTGAAACCAAACCACCAAACCAAGACCAGGCAACTAGTTATTTTATCTTTTGTGGATTAACTTGCCAATTATTTATACAACAAACATCTTCACAGCAAAGAAGCGTAGGGTGGAAATAGCAGACCTCATGGACAAGATCAGTTCTCTTGGCGGAGGGGAGACCAAAGAAGGTTTCCAGTGGCTGGGGGGAAAGTGGCAGGTCATCAACCCAGTTGGCATCAGCTAAGTCACAAGCTGCGTGACCTGCAAAGTGGCTCTGTGTCACCTTCGCCTCCAATCCCCTGCTCTCTCCTGGGGCCCCGTCTGGGATGTAGGGGGAGGGATGCTGGGAAGTGCCATGTGGCCCAGCCCAGCTGACATCAGCCAGGGTAACCACACCACTCGGAGGAGAGGGGAAGAATGAGGCAGGAATGACACAGGTTTGGAGTGTGGCGCGAACAGAAGAGATGGGGGCTAATGGTTGTGGCACAGTGAGGGCTGCCTTCCAGGGGTCCATGGGACCTTCTACCGTAACCTTGGGGCTCCCTGGGTAGCACTGGTGGTAAAGGATGCACCTGTTAAGGCAGGAGACTCCCAGGAAACTCAGCTTCGATCCCTAGGTTGGGAAGAGCCCGTGGAGTAGGAAATGGCAACCTGCTGCCATATTCTTGCCTAGAAAATTTCATAGACAGAGGAGCCTGGCAGTCTGTGAGGTCGCAAAGAGCTGGACACAGCTGAACAACTGAACATTGCATTTCAAAAGGAGCCGCTGGACTCTGAACATTGTCCATGCTCTCAGGACTCATCACCAAGGTAAAAACACATGGGAGGCAGCCAGTGGGATGGAAGTGGAGGGAATCAAACACGGGACCTTATTCTTGCTAGCTTGGGAGCAGCAGCCTGACCCGGCTCAGCCAATCTGCCCCTCTAACGCGGCATCTCCACACTGCCCTTCTCAACACCGGGAGGGGATGCTTGGTTGTTTGAGGCATGAACCACTTAAGAGACTCCTGACAGCCCTTAGCATAGCACACCTGTGAATGCGTTAATCCTTCACCCAGAACACAGAGAAACAGCAGCAGTAAGAGTTCGCCTGTCTTGTTTTGGATGAATTCACATTTCTATGAAGCTTGTGCAGGAAGAACTCATTCTCTCATCTCAAATCAAACAGATCAGCCTTCCACTCTTGGGTCCACGGTTTGATGGCTGTGTGACCTTGGGCAAGTCACTAAATGTCCCTGAACCTTCCTTCCTTATCTGTGAGATTGGAATAATAATACTTACTCTGAAGGTGCATTGGGAGGATGGAGAGGCGATCATATATAAAGTGCCTATGAGTATAGTACCCCGGGGCTTCCCAGGTGGCGCCAGTGGTAAAGAACCCGTCTGTCAGTGCAGGAAGAGACACAGGCTCAATCCCTGGGTCAGGAAGATTCCCTGGAGGAGGGCATGGCCAGGCTATGGTCCATAGGGTTGCAAAGAGTTGGGTAAAACTGAAGTGACTTAGCATGCTCGTAAGGTAGCCAACAATGCTCTGTTTTCAAGCATTCCTGAGACAGGGCAGAGCCCTTGGAGGAAGAGCTTTGCGAGAGCAGAGCAGCTCAGAGTCTGAACATAGAGCAATAAGGGATCCATGTGTCCAGCCTGATGGATCTGAGCCCACAGAGGTGCTGCCACCACTGTCCTCATTGGCCTTGAATATGCAAAGTCGACCCTGCAAGTTGAAAGTCCAATGAATCCCAAGCCAAAAGGAGCTGGGGAAGTTTAAAGGTGTCCCATATGAGGAGCTGGTTGCCAGAGACAAGGAGACGGAGTCACTGGACAGGTGATTTAGAGGAGGGAGGATCCGATAAATCGGAGACCTGCCAGTGGTAAGAATTATGTGGAGACAGAATTCATGGCATTACGGTAGGCACTTTGCCCCCATCTGAGCTGTTCAGGGGTGCCAACCTGGTGAGGAGGTGAGCTCCCTGTCCCTGGAGGCATATCAGTAGTGATTAGATGACTGCTTGCCAGAGTTAACCCAAAGGAGTTTCTCTTGCTCATGAGATAGCTCATGAGAGCTGAGAGGGCTTTGAGATTATCTATAACAAGGGGAAAATGTGACCAGGATTCAGGGCTCATGTGGGAAGGGTCCCTGCTAGGAGCCTTGCACTGGAGGTCATCTGCACAGGTGCTACTGTGACCCTCTACATGACCCTCTGCAGGAGGTTTTATTACCCTCCTTTCAGAATAAAGAAATAAGGGTTTCAGAGGCCAAGGCATTTCCCAAGGTCACAGAGGCAGTAAGTCCAGAGCTAGAGGCTGACCTCTGAGCTAGTCTCAGAACTCCATTTTTCCTTAAACAAAAGAGGACCCAGAAGGCCCAGGCCTAGATCAGAAGATGGAGTGTCCAGACACGTTGTCACCCGACTTCTTATGTAGCTCACTTCCCTGCTCTGCAACCTGGTATGAACCTTGGCGTCTATACTAAAGGCAGCCCCCTGTGTCTGCTCTTGCAGGAATTCACAACACCTGAGGAAAACAACACTTGGATTGTGGAGCAGTTCCTGATTTCCAAAGCATAGTGTTCCAGACTTCTAACCTGTGGGTCAGATAGGAATTCCTATTTCACAGATGGAAAAACTGAGGATTTCCATGAAAGAAGTAAATAGTTACTGAGTCCTATGATGGACGATTCACTACTTCATCTCAGTACTCAAGGCAACACTGGAAGATGAGAACCTTTGTTAAATATTAAAGACTTCCCCTTTGCCCTCATGGCTGAGACAGTAAAGAATCTGCCTGCAGTGCAGGAGATCTGGATTTGATTCCTGAATCAGGAAGATCCCCTGGAGAAGGGAACGGCTACCCACTCCAGTGTTCTTGCCTGGAGAATCCCAGAGACAGAGGAGTCTGGAGGGCTATAGTCCATGGGGTCACAAAGATTCAAACAGGACTGAACAAATAACACTTTCACTTCTGCATTTTCACTAGGTATTGTTCACACTTTGCAGATGAGGAAACAGAGGACCAGAGAGGTTCAGTGTGTTATTTAAAGTGAAAGAACCAGAGAGGGGCAAGAGGCTCTGCAGAGACCCCAGGGCCTGCCCACCCACGGGCCACACCCTCTGGGGGAGCGGTGGCCTCTACCTTCTATTCATAGCTTTAGGGTGAGACCAGTTTCTGCAGATGTAGCCCTTCAGGATAGGGGGAAACAATCCATTTACTCAAGAAGAGGCACTATCCTAATAGCAGGACCTGGAATGGGAAAGCACCTAGGAAATGGACTGGGAGAGAGACTTCATCATGAAATGGATGAGGGGGACAGACCCAAAGCAGGTCCTGAGCAGAGCGCCCCAGGCTACCTCGCAGGGAGCGTGGTGGCAGAAAGGACTAGGGGGCAATCACACAGGTGGCTTGGGTCCCATTTTTAGCAATTATGGATTCCGTTTAAAAGGATGCTCACCTGTGCCAGCCTCCAGGCCCCCAGCCTAGGCAGCGGGCTTCACTCAGCAGCCCCCTGCGTTCCCTCCTCGCCCAGTGGGCCAGGCCGTGGCTGCCCAACAGAGGCCTCCTAGCCCCGGCCAAACCGCACAGCCTGCGGGGCCAACAGGCATTGCTCCCCAAAGAGGCTGGTGATGGGAGACACGCAGAGCAGCAGCCTGGGTACTTCTAGGGCATCTTCATGGGCCAGGCGGCAGGGGTCCCAGGAGCTGGAATAAGATTCAGGTCTTATGAGGAGTAGTGAGGAGGTGTCCAGAGTACATTATGATCTTGGGGGCAAGAAAGCCGGGATCCAGCCCCAGTGATGCCATCAGCAGATAGTAGGATGTCACAGTTCCTTATCTCCCCAGATGCAGGTATCTCTGCCTGTACAATGGGGAGACTGGACTAGCAGATTCTCCAAGACCCCCTCCAGCTCTGACTGCCTGGTCACCGTCCTTGCCCACCTCTTCCTGTCTTGGTGGGTAACCCCCGGCTCCGTGCATTTTGCTGGGAAGGCTGACTTATTGGTGGTATGTCTCCTTTGGTCTCCAGGGTGCCCCGGATTAGGTGGGGCCACAGTTCTCTTAACCACCATGGAATCGGGTCATCCCTGTCCTTGCAGTCACCATGGCTACAGTATCACTTGTGTCCACATGGACCTCACTCCAGGATGACTGTGTGGTTCCCAGTGGCAAAGCTCATTAGCCAGTGGCCTTTCTTACCTCCTACCTCCTTGTGCAGGGTGCAAGGAATGACTCAATTCCGCCTAATTTTTATCCTTTGAAATATATTCCTTAGCAGGTTAAGATGCTGGGGCCTCACCAAGCCCCAGAGGCTTTGGTTACCTCCCTCCTGCTCAGGAAGCAAAATGTTGTATGGACTCAGCCAGACTCAGACCACCTCTTTCATGTTATTGAATCCTAAGCCTCTCATCTGTGCTGTGCCTGCCTTCCTGGTCATGTCTGGCAAACGTGGTGAGTATCAGCTGCTTTTGTGATATTATTGTCATTATCACTATCATTCACATCCCTGGCTGACATAAGCCATTGTGCCAATGCCAATATCAGCACCTTCTCTTTCAGTATCTCTGATGGGCTTCCCTAGTGGCTCAACGATAAAGAATCTGCCTGCCAGTGCAGGAGACGCGGGTTCGATCCCTAATCCGGGAAGATCCTCTGGAGAAGGAAATGGCAACCCACTCCAGTGTTCTTGCCTGGAGAATCCCATGGACAGAGGAGCCTGGTGGGCTACAGCCCATAGGGTGGCAGAGAGTCAGACAAGATTTGGCGACTGAACAACAGCAACAAGCTCCTACGTGAAGACCTGACTTTTCAAAAGGAGACCACTATCTTTCTGGCACCTACGTACCCAAAAGTGGGGGGAGGGGGCTAGAATCCTCCACATTCTTGGCTCCACAGGCTTATTCCTAGGACCTGAAGGTCAGTTCTAAAGCACTCCTGTAATTTCTTCCTGGGGAAGGGGCAACCTTCTGGAAACAGAATTCTCTGCTGTCTCAGATTCCAAAATAAGAACCTAAGTGAGGCCAGAAGGCACATGAGTGTGAAACAAATAAAGCTCAAGCTTCAAAGCCCCTCCCTTGCTCCTGTATCTTTCAAAGTCAAGAAAGAGCCCCCATCCATCCATCCATCTATCCATGTGTGTGCAGGTGGAGAGGGTGCGGGAGTGGAAATAGACAGACTGTGGACTCACTGCTACCCTCTAGTGGCCACTGACAAAATGCCCCCCACCCCCCCTCCCCCAGCCACCCCGCTCACCCCACCTCCCCAACCCCCGCCCGCGGAGGGTGGTTTGGCTTGTACAGGGGAGCATAGTCGGGCCCACTAATTAATTGAAGTGCTCAGGTAATCCAAAAACTGATGGAGGGTCACTTTCTGAGAAAATGCTAGAGCATAGCGTATCTATGACTTAAATGATGTCGGAAGAGAGTACATTCTCCTGGTCCCAACACCAGGATGAACCCAAGAATGACTTTAATGCCTCCCCATTCTCCCGTTCTGGCTCGTATCTCTGTTCATTCCTTTCTGCTGGGGCAGTGTCTCTTCTGTGTGGAACAGCTATGCTCATAAGCCCGACATGATTACCCTGTGTCTGCAACACATTTATTAATGACCTCCCCCAGTTCTAACAGCGGAGAAGGCCCCCAGGAGAGGCCGTAAGAAGCCAGATTTCCCATCGCCAAGATGGTCTCTGCAGTCAAGCTTGTAATCAGCGCTTGGGTGGTAACAGTCTCAAGGAATAACAATCATTAACACATGAACGTTGAATACCGCTTGTTTCTCCGATTCCCCGGCTGTGCTGAGCTGTAATGAAAATTGTTTTCTCTCCAAAGCATAAAAAAAGATCTTGTGTCACCTGGTGTGTTCACAAATGTGCTGATTAATTGTAACCTAGAATTATGTCACAGTGACCAAGCCCCCAGCTTGGCTCTTGGGCAAGACGAGTTCCTTGCTCACTCTGGGTGACCACGACCCAGGTCGTGGGCCTGAGGTGGGGTCATGTCTGACAGATGGTTCATCAGTGCGTGTGTCCAGAGACCTAATCAGGCAAGACCTCTGGCTGGACCGTCAGACCCTGGCCTTCCCCCTCCTTAAGGGAAATTTTAAATCCAGGCCTTTCTAAGCCGAATGGCTGTGATCAAGCCGCCCAGCGGCACTTGTGATACAGCAATTCTTGCATGTCAGTAAGCCTGGGACCTAACTGAATGCTTATTAACTTAGAATTCCTGGGCCCCACCTAGAGAGTCAGACCCTGAGCACCTCAACCTGACCTTAAAATCTGTATTTTCACAAACCTCCCAGACGGTGTGGACACAGGTGTCTGCAGAGCGTCCTTAGAGAAACGCAGTCATAGCTCACTGGGGCTCAGACAGCAAGGGAAAGCTCCCCAGACACGGGGGGGTCTATAACCCTGCTCACAGGATGCCCAGTGGGAGAAGAGGGAGCAAGAAGGGCCCACGTGGGGCTGCCGCCACCTCCTCCCTCTCTGCCACAGGAAGGGCCCAAGTGGGGCTGCCGCCGCCTCCCCCTCTCTGCCACTGGAAGGGCCAGAGTGGGGCTGCCGCCACCTCCTCCCTCTCTGCCACTGGAACAATGTCGTTTCTATCTGTACAGCCTGGGGACCCAGGGCATGGTCCTGGGACCCCCCTACATGAGTTTAAGCCACTTACAAGCGTGTGACCTTAGGCAGATACTTCACCTCTCTGGCCCTCAGCTTCCTCTTCTGTAAAATGGGATGATGACGAGAAAAACAATAGTTGCTAATTCATAGGGTGTCTTTGGAGATCCCACAAGTTAATGAGTGCAAAGCATATACGAACAGCATCAAGAACATTCTAAGCATGGAGTGCACGGAGGCTGTTATAACATTGTCTATTTTATATGGTAATGAGACAGTTATGCTGTATGCACCTCATTAGTTATAAGCTTTAATTTAGAAAATGAAGGTCACTATTTTATTAATTTATTTTATTAAAATACAGTTGATTTACAATGTTGGGTTAGTTTCTGGGGTATGGGAAAGTGATTTTATACATATATTTTTAATATTATTTTCCATTATGGTTTATTACAGGATAGAATTCCCTGTACTATATAGTAGGACCTTATTGTGATTCTATATATATATAATAGTTTGCATAAACTAATCCCAAACTCCAAACCGGTACCTCCCCAACCCTCCTTCCCCTTGGCAGCCACAAGTCTGTTCCTCTGTGTCTGTTAGACTGTTTCTGTTTCCTAAAGAAGTTCATTTCTGTCTTAGAGTCCATGTATAAGTGCTATTGTATGATGTTTGTCTTAGTCTGACTTACTTCACTTAGTGTGATCATCTCCAGGTCCATCCATGTTACTGTGAATGGCATTATCTCATTCTTTTTCGAGGCTAAATAGTATTCCATTGTGTGTGTGTGTGTGTGTGTGTGTGTGTGTGTGTGTGCACACGCATGCAGGCACGCACACGTGTGTATGCCACATCTTCTTTATCTATTCATCTCTCGATGGACATTTATGTTTCTTCCATGTCTTGCTATTGTGAATGCTGCTGCTATGAACATAGTGGTGTGTGTATCTTTGAATTATAGTTTCGTCCAGATGTACACCCAGGAGTGGGATTGCTGGATTGTATAGCAACTCTGCTTTTAGTTTTTTGAGGAAACCTCATACTGTTTTCCACAGTGGCTTAAAGGTACCACTATTTATAAAAATAGCTGCAGCCATGAAATTAAAAGACGCTTACTCCTTGGAAGGAAAGTTATGACCAACCTAGATAGCATATTCAAAAACAGACATTACCTTGCCAACAAAGGTCCGCCTAGTCAAGGCTATGGTTTTTCCAGGTGGTCATGTATGAATGTGAGAGTTGGACTGTGAAGAAAGCTGAGTGCCAAAGAATTGATGCTTTTGAACTGTGGTGTTGGAGAAGACGCTTTAGAGTCCCTTGGACTGCAAGGAGATCCAACCAGTCCATTCTGAAGGAGATCAGCCCTGGGATTTCTTTGGAAGGAGTGATGCTAAAGCTGAAACTCCAGTACTTTGGCCACCTCATGCAAAGAGTTGACTCATTGGAAAAGACTCTGATGCTGGGAGGGATTGGGGGCAGGAGGAGAAGGGGATGACAGAGGATGAGATGGCTGGATGGCATCACTGACATGAATCTGAGTGAACTCCAGGAGTTGGTGATGGACAGGGAGGCCTGGCGTGCTGCGATTCATGGGGTCGCAAAGAGTTGGACACGACTGAGCGACTGAACTGAGCTGAAGTATTAGTCCAATGGACCCATTTTATAAGTGGAGAAACTAAGGCCCAGGGGAAAGAACAGCTGCTGGAATCACACAAAAACGAAACCAACCCAGATGGGCCTGAGCTTGGCATGCTCCTCCCCTCCTGGAGAAGTCACAGGGTTGGCCGTGGCTCCATCTTACTTCTCTGAGCCATATTTGGGGGGCCACACTGGAGGTCGGCCACCACCAACCCACCCCCTTCCCCTCAAAGCCCCTGTGGACAGATTTCCTCCGTCTCCCCTTCACTCCCACTTTCAGTCTTGAAATATCATAACTAAAAAAATAAGCTCCAGCTCTGGAGATATGAGGAACTTCTGGTTTACTCTTGAGTCTCCACTGACAAGTTTTCTGAGCTCAAGTGTTAATAAGTTTAGGATAGAAAAGAAGGAGAGCCTTATTTTATTAGCCCTTCTCTAAAAAGATCCCAACAAAGCCAAAATGAACTTCAAAAGTGTTCCCTGCACACACCCTGTCTGGAGTTTCAGGCCAGTTTTCTGCATGGAGACCGTGATGGGCATCCTTGAGAATGACCTGTAATAAGCCAGATTCTTGTGTCATTCCATCCACATTGCACCCAAGTTGTGCTGTTCTCCCTACCACTTATGGAAGAAGTGATTCTGTGAATATAAAAAGACTGGCTTCCAGCATGGTTGGTCCCTCTCTTGCTTGGTTCCTTTGTCCCTTAGATTAGTGAGTGACTCTTGGAGAGGCCGTGTCATGGGCAGCCTTAGGGAGAGGCCACCATTATGAGAAACTGAAGCTTCCCATCCACAGCTATGTAAGGAGCTTAGAAGTAGTTGCTCCAGCCCCAGTCAATCAGGTCTCCAGATACAGCAGCACCTGCTGACCCCCTGCCTGCATGCTCACGAGGGCCTCTGAACTGGAACCACCCAGCTTAGCTGTCCCCAATTCCTGACCCGTGGAGACAGTGTGGGATAATAACTATTTATTGTTTCAGCTGCTAAATTGTGGAGTACTGTGTTCCATAGCAGGAGATAGTTAATACAGGAGCTATGAGGGCTGGAGGACCAGACTGTTTCTAAAAGCCAGGACATGACATTGAGAAGGGATGAGGGGCTTCATCAACAACCAGGGAGACTGGGAGGAAGGGATTAGAGGCCCCCAGATCTCTGGGGTGCTGGTACGTGCTGATATGTGAAGGCTTTGATGAAGATGCCAAAGCTGAAAGCCTGGATCCCTCCCCACCCTAGGGCAGGCAGCCTTCTGTCTATTGAGAGCAGTAGAGGCGTGAACCGGAAATCAAACACAGTGTAATAAGAGGGACTTCCCTGGTGGTCCAGTGGTTAAGACTCCACCTTCCAATGCAAGGCCAAAAAACCATAAGATAAAACAGAAGCAATCATTGTAACAAATTCAATAAAGACTTTAAAAAGAAGAAGGACATGCAGACCTGGTCCAGTCAGGGGAAGGGAGGATATGAGGCCAAGGGTCCCAAAGAGGACGACCCCTGCTCGATGGGTGTGGTCTTGGGACCAACCCAGGCCCCTTGGAGGTAACAAGAATGGACAGAGCTGCATCCCTGTCTCTGAGGAACCCATACCTTATTCAGTCCCTCTCAGTACCAGCTGGACCCAAAAGTGCTATTCAAAAGTCCCTGCGTCCAGGGTCTCCTCCAGACCAATTAAATCAGAGTATCTGGGGATGAGTCTGGATATTGGCGTTTTATAAAGCCATTCTAGGATATTCTGCTGTATAGTTGGGTTGAGAATGACTAGTCTGACTGAAAAAGCCAGCACAACAACACACTCGCAGACACACACGCACACACGCACACACCCATCCTGTGATGAGGAACTTCGGTCATTTCCAAGTGAGGGATACAAAGGCAAGTTCTAGGTATGCTTAGAGAAGCCGACATTGCACGGGGAGGGTGGTCTCAGGGGGCAGCTCCCAATGTAGCTCTGGGCTCCCCTCGATTGGACCCAGCTGGACACTGCCCTTGGCATGATTCAGAATGGGGGCAGAGGTCCAGGCAGCATCAACAAGTGAGTCTCAGAGTGAAAGTCTGGGGCTGTTTAAACCTCAGGGTTGGTCTTGGGAACGAAGGGCAGACTAAGCCTGCAGTGGAGAACCTCAAAGCCCTGGCTGTGGGGGAGGGTAAGCGAAGCCAAGGGTCAGGTAAGGCCTGAAACAGAAGAGGTTTCATTGAAAATAGATGGTGAAAGTGAGGAGCAAACTCTCCGGGCACTGAGACTCACCTAGCATTTTATGTTCTTTGTCTGGACTTATTCCATGGAAACCTATGGGTGTTCTTATCTCCATTTGCAGGTGCGGAAATGGGGTTTAAAGAGGTTAAACCCATGGCCCTGAAAAAGCCCAGGACCCATGGCATAGGGTTGGTGCCAGAGCTGTGCTCAATAAACCTGGCTGGGGACGTCTCTGGCTGCCTCAGGATCTGCTGCTGAGGCCTCGAGACAGCCTGCAGTTCCCCAGAGGAAGGCCCAGAAGCAGCCAGGGGCTGGTTGGGAAACCGGGCATGACCGGTGCTTCTGGGTCTTTCCTGGCAGCAGGACATTCTCTCCTCTGCCATCCATGCCGCTACTTGAGCTAGGGCACAGCTCCCAGCTCCAGAGCAATTTCTCTGCCCAGTGAGCGTCCCTTCTCACCACCCTCCCACTCCACCCATGCCGTTTAGGCAGCCACGATCCCTTGATTTGTTTGTTGGTCATTGGTTCACCCTTGTATTCAGTGTTTATGAGCACCCATGGCACACTGGGCCCGAATCCACTGACATGGGAGAAAAGAAAGCGTGGCACCTTCGGTGGTGATGGGCTTCCCAGACGGTAGTAGTGGTAAAGAACCCTCCTGTCAACGCAGGAAACATAATGAGGCCTGAATTCGATCCCTGGGTCGGGAAGATCCCCTGGAGGAGGGCACAGCAGCCCACTCCAGTATTCTTGCCTGGAGATCCCCATGGACAGGGGAGCCTGGTGGGCTCTAGTGCATAGGGTCACACAACTGAAGTGACTTAGCGTATATGGTGGTGATGCCGGGGGTGGGCACAGAGGTTGGAAGGAAGCAACAAAGAAGGCTTGGAGAACAGACCAAGAGCTTGCTCCTGGGGGAGCAGAGAGTAAGACCCCAAGGGGGTAAAGGGCTTCTCCACGGCCACACAGTCACAGCATCAAATAGATGACCGAGTCAGTGAATTTGGGGAAAAGTGACGCTGCGACTCAAGAAGGAGGAGAGAGCAGTCCGTGAGATACGAGAAACACAAGGCAGCCTTTCTAAGACCACGTGACCTCTCTTGGCTTGAAAATTCCAGTTCCCAGCAGCAAGATCATAAAACTCCTTAAATGGTCTTTTGTAATGATATGGGATCCCATTCAAAAAAAAAAAAAAAGATACATAATTCTTGGTCATTAAGCCAATGTCCTAGAAAGACTGATATGGGCAGTACAAAGATCCAAGGGGTTGACTGGGAAAGACTCGGTGTGGAAGATCACTTGGTCTTGTCAGCCTCCTGTTCCCAAACAAAGCTTGCCCTCTGCTTCCCCTAATCCCTACCACATTCCTCCATACTTCTCAACTTTCCCAGTTAGGAATTCAGGGACTGGACTGAGGAAGAGGAAGATGTGAAAGGAAGCTGGGGAGATGGAGGGAGGAGCGAACTTAGGGACACAGGGCCATGAACCCGTATTCTCTGATGGTTTTAATTAAAGCTTTATTGGGGCTCTTCTCTGTCATGCACTCACTGTGTAATTATTACCAAGGCCTTTGAAGCTGGGAGTCTCAGTGTTCATCTGAAAATTTTGAGCAGTCGCAGGTACAGAGGAGTGTCGAGATGAGACTACAGTAGTACAGCAAGAAGGCAAGGCTTCAGGAGCCAGAGAAAGCTTTGTTTGCACCCATTTCTCAGCTGTGTATCCTGAGAAAGTTGTCTGTGGCCTTTCAGGACTCAGTTTCCACCTCCGCCAAATGGGAATGATGCCTGCCTGTGGGGTATGTGAGATCCCGTGTGCCGAGCACCCAGCCCTGTAGGGAGACACCTCCTAGAGCTTGGACAGGGACTGATGCCTAACACAGGGGCAGAGAGGGGATGCAACCTGCTAGGGCACTGCCTGAGAAGCAGGAAAATAGACATTAAACTGAGAACATCATGGAGTTCTGCTCCCCAGTTTCCTCTTGCTTCCTCCCCACCTAGACCAGGGGAGGTAGGATAAGAATGCCCCCACACAATGAGTACCCGTCAAAAGCTGTGAGGTTGACCTTAACTGCTCATCTGCTCCTAGGAGCTCCTCCTCATTCTTTATTCTCAGCATCGATATTGACGGACAACTCATTTTAGAAACTGTATTTTAAAATAGGAACAAAAGAACCTTCACTGTTTTGAAGTGAAGAAATGTTTTCTAAATAATCCTTGGCTCAAAAAGAAAATAAAAACAAATTATACATTATCTAGAAAGTAATAAAAAGGAGAACACTCTCTATCAAGGCCTACGGGACCTAGCTAAAGCTATGCTCAGAGGACATTTAATAGCTTTCGATGCTTTTATGATTTCTGTGTGTGCGAAAAGTTGAAAATAATTGCCCTAAGTATTCATCCTAAGAAATTAGATAAAGAGCCATCAAATATATGAAAAACAATATAGGAGGCGCAATATAATGAACATAAAATTAATGCAATAGAAAGCAACAAAAGTATTCTACCTTCACCCCGATCAGTTTCTCGTCTTCTGGCATCAGACTTGCAATGTCTGCATCCCTCCTCTCTTGTACCCGACCCCCTAGACTCTCGTGTTCAAGGTTAGCTAAAAACGAATATTGATGAGATGCGTTTTCTTACTTTGCAGGATTGACTGATAAGACTTTGATAAAATGCAATAAGCGCTGGACTGGACGACAGGAGGTGTGGTGACCCAAGCTCACCATTGTCCCCTTAGTTCAATTCCCCTCCCCGGACCTCAGCTTTCCTACCTGTGCAGGAAGAACCCGGGCTACCTGCTGGCACTCGCAGTGGCCAACTGAACTCCATAGTGGAAAAGGATACGGTGGTTTTTTGCCATTACTTTCTTTTTTTGGCTGCACCCCATCTTAATTGTGGCTCTCCAGATCTTCACTGTGGGTCACGGGCTTCAGAGCAGGTGGGCTCTAGTGCATGGGCTTAGTTGCCTCGTGGCTTGTGGGATCTTAGTTCCCTGACCAGGAATTGAACCGTGTCTCATCCATTGGAAGGCGGATTCTTAACCACTAGACCATCAGTGAAGTCCCTGCTTTTTAAAGAGAACTTAAGAATCCAGAATTGGATGTGAAATCTCCCACTTTTTCAATATTGGCTCCCTAAAGAGATGGAGGATAATTAGGAAGATAGATCTGTCTGGGAACCAAGTAAATCTCATCCACAAGTCAGATTTAGCCCACAGCTAACGATCAGTTAGAGATCTCTGCTCTGGTTTAGCCCATTTGGTGCAAAAACTCCTGCTCAAAGACTTGACTAGAAAAGTTGGAGTTCACAGCAGAGACGGATGGGTAGAGCCCAGACTCAAATACAGACTCTGCACTACTCTTGACTGCACCGTTCTTCCAGCTGGAGGTCTGTTTAAAGAGAAGAGATCTGAATTTTTCCATACGCTCACTCTCACACTACCTACTACTAAACTGAATTTTCCTCAACTTCTCATCTCTACAGAAGGAGACTGAAACCCAGAAATAAAAACAAGATATGCTTTCCTCCCATGCAATGGCAAGCAAGGCTAGGAACAGAACCCAGGCCTCCTAACTCCCAGTCTAGCCTTGATCTCACAGATTTCTGAAGCACTCAAAGCTCTCCCTGGGTGACGGTTGTGTTCAGCTTGTAGTGAATTGTTGAAACATCCTGTTCCCAAGCGTATCTGACCATCAGAACTGTGGTCCCTAGGACCAGCCCTATAAGTCGCATCACCTTAAATCTTCTCTCTGAGGGGGTCTGACTCACCAGCCTGGCACATCGCTTCTCTCCTCTGATGGATGACAAACATGACTGCAGCAGGCACGAAGCCCCACCAGCCGCTTCTGATTTGCCTGCTAATTGGAGCCGGAGTGAGGCTGGCATGATGCCGTCTGTCAGTTAGCAAGCAGTGGGGCGAGGCAGGGTGGGGAAGGACAGAGCTGTGAGTTCAGGAGACCAGGCTCAGATCTGCTGCTTATGAGTCAATTGACCTTGAAGAGGAGGTCGTTCAAGTTCCCCAAACTTCGCTTTTCTCATCTGTGAAGTGGGAACCATCAAACCTGTCCCATAGATTTTGCCAAAGTCAAAGGTCAGAATGGAGATTAGAGCCTAAAACAGACCCCATCCGATGACCTGGCTCAAAATCATAAATGGTGCCCATTGTCTGCATGGTACAGTCCGAAGTCAGTGCGGGCAGGTGTGATCTGGCTCCAGAAGTCTCTACCAGTGTCCCTCTGTGTCACCTTTTTCCTCTCTTGGTAAGAGCAGCTGACATTCATGGAACACTGCGCTAAGCTCTTTACATTCATTGACTTACGTATTCCTCCCAACACTCATATTATTTCTGACTTGACAAATCAGAAAGAAAAACAAAAGCAAGCTTGGGGGCTCAGGGAGCTTAAAGAGCTGGCCTGAAGGTTCCACAAGTGAGTGAGAGAATTGAGATGTGAACCAGAGATCCTTACCTATGACATCATCCCATCATCCAAGAATATTCTGGACCCCACCTCACTCCCTGTGAATTCTTCTCAGTCACTTACTTCTTTGCCTGCATCTCTTTGCTGAAATGTTTCTCCTGCTTGAAAAGCAGTGCTAGGCAGACTCCTGCTTGGAGATCCAATTCCCCGTCCCTCCTCCCTGGGATCACACAGGTGGGTCCTCTCTTGCCTCCCTCCTCTTGGCGCCAGAGCCTAAGGTGTGGTAGCCTGAGATAATTCTTATCGCACCAAGTGGTAACTCATGCTGTCAACACAGCCGGGTTACCGTTCAAGTCAGTGCACTCTGCCGGCTACTATGACAGGCATGATCCCCTCAGATATTGGAAACTCTTGTTCTTCTCATCTTTATATCTCTGGCCACAGCACAGCAGCAAACCTAATAAATGGTTTATGAATCCTGCGATAGGGTTGCGGGGAGAGGGAGGAAGGGAGCAAGGGAAGGGAGAAATCGACCTAGGGGTGCATTTATTCAGTGAACAGTGTGAGGCAAAGGTCAGCAAATTATGGCTGTCTGGTTTGGGGCCATATCCAGACTATAGCCTGTTTTTGTGCAAATCCCAAGCTAAGAATGGGCTTTACATTTTAAAAGGCTGACCCCCAAAGCTAACAAGGAATATAGGACAGAAATCATGCTGCTACTGCTGCTAAGTCGCTTCAGTCGTGTCCGACTCTGTGCAGCCCCATAGACGGCAGCCCATCCCTGGGATTCTCCAGGCAAGAACACTGGAGTGGGTTGCCATTTCCTTCTCCAATGCATGAAACTGAAAAGTGAAAGTGAAGTCGCTCAGTTGTGTCTGACTCTTAGTGACCCCATGGACTGCGGCCCACCAGGTCCTCCGTCCATGGGATTTTCCAGGCAAGAGTACTGGGGTGGGGTGCCATTGCCTTCCCCGGACAGAAATCATACATGTCCCCAAAGCTAAAGTATTTACTATCTAACCTTTTACAGAAAAAGCTTGCTGACCCCTGATCTAAGAGGGTGAACATAAGAACATCTTATGAGGAATATAAGAACATAATAAACAAGGGACAGGTGCTCCCCTGGCAGTCCAGTGGTTAGGAATAAGTCTTGCAATGCAGGGTTTGATCTGTGCTCTGGGAGGACCCTAGCTGCCACGGGTCAGCTAAGTCCATGTGCCATAGCTACTGAGACCATGCGCCCTAGAACCCCTGCTGCCCAAGGAGAGAAGCCACCTCAATGAGAAGCTTGCACACCTCAACAAGAGAATGCCCACTCACAGCAGTGAAGACCCAGAGCAGCCAAAAATATAAAGAAATGAAAACAAGGAACAAAAGGGGATGCTCACTCTCCAAAGAGAGTGAACTTTAGAATCTGGGTAAAAGATCAGAAAATATCCACCTTGGAAATTTAAACCAGTGAGATGAGATGAGTCACCTGCCCAGTATACAGACCAGGAGAGGGATGGTTTATCAGTGTGCCGCCTAGAAGGCTGGGCCGGGGCTGTCCTCTGTCTCTGCAGAGGATCTCTGCGGAAGAAGGCATCCATCTCCAAAGCAGCTACAGGAACATAAACTGAAATCTTGGAAGCTGCCACTTGCCGGTCAAGAGGCAAAATTATAAAGACAACTGTTTCTAGAGACTAACGGAATCACTATGGCAGAGGGGAAATTAAAAGTGAGACCCCAGCCTGTGAAGGCAGAAGGGATCCTGAAGAGCTTGCCCGAGTGACCCAGGGATCCTGAAGAGCTTGCCCAAGTGACCCAGGTGCCTTGAGCAGCCTTCTCAGTGAGGACTTTGGGATGAGTCCTTCCTAGTCTGGCTATGAAGATCCTGTCTCTGGGACCTTCCTGGAGGTACGTTGGTGAAAACTCCACACTTCAACTGCAGGGGCTGCAGGTTCGATCCCTGGTCAGAGAACTAACATATCAGTTCAGTTTAAATTGCATCTAAAAATCTAGTTCAACTTAAAATCAAAAGGTCCTGTCTCTCCCTTTGTTTCAATATACTGTTTCCTAAAGAGGCATTTGAGAACAACTGGACTCCTACAGGGAAGCTGATATGTCCCGTCCAGCTGGTGTGTTGACTTCTATTTTCTCAACATAACAACCAAGATGACCAGGCACAAGCTGTTTTCAGTACCTGCTGCACACCAGGTGCTGGGTCAAACATGTTTGATTTACATTATTTCAGAGCTGGGCATTATTATCCCCTGGTATATCAGAGACCCCTGAGGCTCAGAGAGACCAGTGAGCCTATCCAGGGGTATCAAGAATCAAGGCTGGTTCCAATCTCAAAATCTGTGATTTATTGGCTCTGATGCCTGATTCTTTTCATAATCACACACACACACACACACACACACACACACACACACACACACACACACACACTAACATCTCAGTTCTTTGTCCAGTCTCAAGTCTGTCTTCTACTCCTAGCCCCCAACATCCTGGGATCCTGCCCTAACCCCAGATAGTGTAACTGCAAACTTTAATACCTGTATACATTTTATCAAAAGTCTATTGGTCACATGATACATGCAGAGATAAAACAGAATTCAATTCCTTTCTCAAGGAGCTTAAGGTCTAGTGAGGATGGTAGACAAATAAACTACCTACTAAAATGCAGGGTGGTGAGTTGATATCATGGGTCAGGACTGTTACTTGCCCTGGTGCTGACATAGCCTAGGCCTTGGACCTTGAACTCCCAGTGGGCTTCCCTGAGAAAGTCACACCAGCTAGAAAGAGTTCACAGACTAGGGATAAAAGGGTTAGTAGGCAGACCAGCCAGATGAATCAGGATGTGCTAAGGCTGGAAGGCTAGCAAGATTTCATGTCTAAAATTCATTTGGATCAGACAGAGCTTAAGTTGAATATGAGGAAGTAGTGGAAGCCAGGTCATAGAGGGTCTTTGCAGCATGCTGAGGAGTTAATGACAATCAGACACCACTAAAGGGTTTAACTAAGGAGTGATACAACCAGACTTGTAAGTTTACAAGAACCTATGGCATCATATATCGGCTTCCCAGGTAGCCCAGTGGTAAAGAATACACCTGTCAATGCAAGATATGTAACAGACATGGGTTCAGTCTCTGGGTTGGGAAGATCCCCTGGAGGAGGAAATGGCAACCCACTCCAGCATTCTGGCATGGAAAATTCCATAGACAGAGAAGCCTGGTTGGCTGCAGTCCATGGTTTCACAAAGAGATGGACACAACATAGCGACTGAGCACACACGCACGGCATCATATGGGGAATGGATTGAGAATAAAAGGAGATCGGTTAGTAACAGATGAAGATATTTAAACTGGCGAAGAAACAGAAGCATGGAAAGAAGGCTAATTGCAAGATAGTTGGATGAGAACTTCCTTGGAGATCCAGGAGTTAACACTCCGCCCTTCTGGTGCAAAGGGTGCAGGTTCGATCCCTGGTCGGGAAACTAAGATCCCATTTGCTGTGCAGTGCAGCCCAAGGAAAAAAGACAGCTGGTGATAGAATCAATAGGCTGTTTATTGGATGTGAGAGGTGAAGGAGGGAGAGGAACCTAAGTCAGCACCTTGCCTGGTCCTTGGCAGCTCTCCTTCTCCTCCAGAGCACTGAACTCGCCTCTACACCGCCAGCCACTGACTGGGCCTCACACTTAGCACCCTGACCTTAGTATTACACCTTCCTAGCACTAGAGCTGACATGCCCTGCCTGCCATATTGAACTGCCTTGCCAACTATCACCAAACTCAAAGTTACCAACTCGTGTTCAATGTCCCCTGTTAAACTTCTTGCCACTTCCTGGACCAGCCATGAGTCAGGCTATTTTCCTCAATCCCATCCTTCCCAGTCCAGCTCTCCTCACCTTCTCCACTGAGCCAGGCTTTGCATATGCAACCACCCGTCCCAGCTCCCCTGCAGCCAGCTCCACCCTCCACCTCCCACACCACCACTTGAAAGCTGGAAAAGAGGGCTAATGTGGTAGATTCAGAAGCTCTTGACAGCTAGGAACAATGGACCTGAACCAACAAGATGAAATTTAGCAGAGATAAATGTCAAGTCTACATATTGAGCCCAGGAATCAATCACAAGGACAGGATGGGAAGAGCTGATTTCCAGTAATGATAAAGGCAACATGTAGGGGAGTGGCTGATTAGCTGGCCAAAAGCCAAGTAGTTAAGAAGAGCATGAGACAGAAGCTGCATTAAGAAAAAAAAAAAGTCTGAACACAATCTGAGGCCAAATCAGCAGGAGTAGAGTATCCAGGTTAAGAAAGGTAGCTCCGACAGCCAGGACGTTTCTAAATCCCAAATAAAACACAGTGTTCATGGACCTTCCTGGTGGTCCAGTGGCTATGACTCTAAGCTCCCAATAGAGGGGGCCCAGATTCAATCCTTGATTGAGGATTGCCACATGCCACAGATCCCACATGCCACAAGTAAGACCTGGCACAGTGAAATAAAAATAAAATAAAGCATTCAGCTATTGCACGACCATACAAGCATGTTCAGAAGAGTAGCAGAAATGAGGTGGTGAATATCTGGAAACAAATTTAAGCAATATACAAGAGAAGGGATGGATAGATGGTTGTCAGACCCTGGTGCTCAATTAATGCTAACTACTGCACATTATTGGGCTTCCCTGGTGACTCAAGCAGAAATAGATGTTTTTCTGTCCTTTATCGAGCTCCAAAATCACTGCAGATGGTGACTGCAGCCATGAAATTAAAAGACACTCCTTGGAAGGAAAGTTATGACCAACCTAGATAGCATATGCAAAAGCAGAGACATTACTTTGCCAACAAAGGTCCGTCTGGTCAAGGCTATGGTTTTTCCAGTGGTCATGTATGGATGTGAGAGCTGGACTGTGAAGAAAGCTGAGCACCAAAGAATTGATGCTTTTGAACTGTGATGTTGGAGAAGACTCTTGAGAGTCCCTTGGACTGCAAGGAGATCCAACCAGTCCATTCCGAAGGAGAGCAGCCCTGGGATTTCTTTGGAAGGAATAATGCTAAAGCTGAAACTCCAGTACTTTGGCCACATCATGCGAAGAGTTGACTCACTGGAGAAGACTCCGATGCTGGGAGGGATTGAGGGCAAGAGGAGAAGGGGACGACAGAGGATGAGATGGCTGGATGGCATCACTGACTCGATGCATGTGAGTCTCAGTGAGCTCCGGGAGCTGGTGATGGATAGGGAGGCCTGGCATGCTGCGATTTATGGGGTTGCAAAGAGTCGGACACAACTGAGCGACTGAACTGAACTGGTGACTCAGTGGTAAAGAACTTGCTGTCAATGCAGGAAATGCAGGTTCAGTCCCTGCATGGGGAAAATATCCTGGGAAGGAAATGGCAACCTGCTCCAGTATTCTTGCCTGGGAAATCCCGTGGACAGAGGAGCCTGGTGGGCTCCTCTGACCATGGGGAATGCAAAGAGTTGGATACAACTTAGCAACTAAACAACAGCCATTATTTTGTCCCCTTTTCCCAGTGATCTAGTTCTTAGGGGATTTTTCTGCAGTTGAAGGTCTGCCCCTTGGGAAGGCCAAAGCTCTACCACTTTCCTTAATGGTCCCTTTCCCTTCCTCCTGATGGGAATGGGAGATGGGAGCTGGTGCCAGTGCATCTAAACGGTGGTCCTTTAGTCTCAGGTTTCTGAAAGGCTGGAGAGTGGGGTGGGGGAAGGGGACGGTCAGTATAATGGGTCTCTTGTGGAGCATCCCAATCCTGGAATGTGGAGCTGGGAGTGTCCTTAGAGCTGAATCACAAATGAAGGAAGGAACTGATTCAGGAGAGGACTGTGGCTATCTGAAGGTCACTGATTTTTAAAAATAAATTCATTATTTGGTTGTGCTGGGTCTTAGCTGTGGCACTCGGTATCTCTGACCTTTGTGGTGGCAGGCGGCATGTGGACTCTTAGTGTGACACGTGGGATCTCTTTTTACTTGCACCCTGGGAACTCTTAGTTGCAGCATGGGAAATCTAGTTCCCTGACCAATAACTGAACCCAGGCCTGCTGCATTCGGAGCCTGGAGACTTAGCCACTGGGCCACCAGGGAAGTCCCTCAAGGTCACTCATTTTGCTTCTACCATCCAACTATCTTGTAGCAGAGCAGGGATTAGAGTTGAGGTCAGTCCAAAGCGCTTTCTGGCCTCTTTCCTCCTACCGCAACCACTCACTGACCTCTAAGGGGTTGCAATAAAAAAAAAAAAAAAAAAAGCAGCTTGTACAGGCTATGGGGGCCAGCAGCAGAGCACACAAGATAAGACTGAACCCACAGGCTCTCTTTCATCAGCACAGTCAGCGCTGTTACTAGGGGGGTGAAGCGAGTCAACATCTTGGCTGATTTTCCTGGGGTGCTCCGACTCTCAGGAAAAACCTTGATCCACCCCCTCACCGCTGCCTGCAGAAGCAGATAGGATGTGCTCCCAAAGCTCAGTATAAACCGAGCCTCCCCCACCCGGCTCCCTCGGGGGCATCCCTGCTCTGGTCTCCAGCAACAGCAGCCCCAGACCAGGTATGAGACGGAAGAAGCAAAGTGTTGCCTTTAATGACCTTGCTTCTTTTCTCATCACAAGTCTTAGCTTCAATAATCCAGCAGTTTTACCATCATCACCATCATTTTACCATCCCCCTTCCCTGCCATGGGCACAGCACCACAAGGAGCACACTTTATAAACCACGTGCATGTCCATCATCTCCTCTGACCCTCACGGTCACCCCGTCCGGTGGCCCATGGGGATGCTGAGGCCCGCAGAGGCTTCGGGTCTGGCGGGGCTCAAGCCAGGTCTGGCTGACTCACAAGGTGTTATCAGTTTTTCTTCCTCGGGAAAACTGTATTTCTCAAGTGTGCCTTCCCTGAGTTATAAAAGTACGTTCATGAAAGAACTGCAATTTCCCACTTTTGCAGTTCTAGGATAAAAGGCTCACCTCAGATCTACCAAAAAAAAAAAAAACACAAGGAGGAGGGATGTGGGGTATTGGAACACACACAGCCCGGAGGCTAATCGGGGGTTACTCTACTTGAATGACCAGAGAATTAAAAGGTCACAGAAGAAAACGAAGAAATAATTGAGGCTAACCCATTTTGAAGATGTCAGCACCAGGAGCCAGAGGAAAAAGGCTTATTCCACAGGGGCATAGAGCTGTTTAGTGGCATGGTTGGGATTATAACTTTCGTCTCTGGGTTGTCACTGTTCCACGAGCCTGGAATCGGCCCACTCTGGTGCTCTGGAATCTATTGGCTATAGTCGGCCACTCTCCTGGGAGTGTTCAGGACTGGTTAATTGCCCTTGTCTTTTGCCTGGAGCTTTGTTGTTGTTCAGTCACTCAGTCGTGTCTGATTCTTTGTGGCCCCCTGGACTGCAGCACGCCAGGCTTCCCTGTCCTTCACCAGCTCCCAAAGTTTGCTCAGACCCGTGTCCATTGAGTTAGTGGTGCCATCCAGCCAAGCCTGGTTTGGAAGCCCCCTTTACGCTGAGCTGTGATGTACGTTCACATTTCCACATGCAGGTGTACCCCTGTGGGTCCCTGGAGAAGGTGGGCAACATCTTTCCAGGCCTCCAGGGTACCTGGGCTGTGTCTATATCCCCTCCCACCACCAGGGCAGAAAAGGAACACCTACTTAAGGTCCCCACTGCACCTTTCTAGGATGGCACCCCACCTCGCTCTTGCCAACCCATTTTTCAGGAACTGGGTCCTCTATGCTTGTTCTAGGACACCTTTTGTAGAGTATCTGTGTCCACATAATGTCATCTCTGACCCTGCCATTCCAGTCCTGTCTTGTCCATCCCCTTTGCATGCCCCTCTCCACCTAGAGTTAGACAATAGCTGGAACTCACTGGATTGACCACACCCTCCACTGGGATATCATCTCTTGGCATCAGCTTTCACCTGTAAAGTGAAAGTGAAAATGAAGTCGCTCAGTTGTATCCAACTCTTTGCGAACCATGGACTGTAGCCCACAGAGCTCCTCCATCCATGGGATTCTCCAGGCAAGAATACTGGAGTGGGTTGCCATTTCCTTCTCCAGGGGATCTTCCCGACCCAGAGATCGAACCCAGGTCTCCCACATTGCAGGCAGACGCTTTAACCTCTGCCCCACCAGATCAGATCAGATCAGATCAGTTGCTCAGTTGTGTCCGACTCTGCAACCCCATGAATTGCAGCACACCAGGCCTCCCTGTCCATCACCAACTCCCGGAGCTCACTGAGACTCACATGCATCGAGTCAGTGATGCCATCCAGCCATCTCATCCTCTGTCGTCCCCTTCTCCTCTTGCCCTCAATCCCTCCCAGCATCAGAGTCTTCTCCAATGAGTCAGCTCTTCGCATGAGGTGGCCAAAGTACTGGAGTTTCAGCTTTAGCATCATTCCTTCCAAAGAAATCCCAGGACTGATCTCCTTCAGAATGGACTGGTTTGGATCTCCTTGCAGTCCAAGGGACTCTCAAGAGTCTTCTCCAACACCACAGTTCAAAAGCATCAATTCTTTGGTGCTCAGCTTTCTTCACAGTCCAGCTCTCACATCCATACATGACCACAGGAAAAACCGTAGCCTTGACTAGACGAACCTTTGTTGGCAAAGTAATGTCTCTGCTTTTGAATATGCTATCTAGGTTGGTCATAACTTTCCTTCCAAGGAGTAAGTGTCTTTTAATTTCATGGCTGCAATCACCATCTGTAGTGATTTTGGAGCCCAGAAAAATAAAGTCTGACACTGTTTCCACTGTTTTCCCATCTATTTCCCATGAAGTGATGGGACCGGATACCACCAGGGAAGCCCTTAAATACAAGAATACAGTCTGTCAGAAAACCTCCTATAGAGACACAGAACTTCAGATCCAAGTACTAACATCAAAGATTTCAAAGGGAGGAAAGGAAGCCAGGTTGAAAGAAGAAGGAGGAGGAGGCGGGAGAGGGGGTAAAAGGGGTGGCCTTACAGACGTCTCCTGCCACCTGCAGATACCCAGGCGTTATGGGACTTTTCCCTGAGTCTCCAGAGAAGGGAGGACTGGAACTCGGCCCTACCAGAAATCAGACCAGACCAGAACCAGAATTCGAGTTCTCTGCCACGAGGAGATCAGTCTCCAATCCTCAGCTCAGGCTGAGGGCCCTTCGACCAGATTCCTGCATCCAGGACCGGGAGACTAGAAAAATGGGAAAGGATAGGAAGGGTTAAGGAGAGAAAAGAGAGAGGGAAGGAGAGAGAGGTCAATACAGTCTCTTGTCCCTTACCGGTCGGGGCACCTGGCCAGTTGTCCATGTCAGGAGGAGACCAGGGACAAAAGGGTCCCAGTTGCAGCCACTGGGTCTGGCCCATTGGCAGGCAAGCTGGCCCCTGAGTACCCCAAGTGGTCAGGATGTCAGTCTCAGCGAAGAAGAATCCCATCAAAGTCGCCATTTGTTGCAGGAAGGCGGACCCCTTCCAGGGCCCGAAACTGGGCTCTTGTCTAACACTCGGAAATGAATTGTCCGAGGAGACACATGTGCTGACAAAGCAAGAGACTTTATTGGGAAAGGGCACCCGGGTGGAGAGCAGTAGGGTCAGGGAACCCAGGAGAACAGCTCTTTCGCCCGTAAGGACTCCGCTTCTCCCCTCACTCTCACCATTCAGTCAGCAAACAGGCAAAGCCATCGGTCAAGGACACCCAAGCCGTCTTTCCCAGTGTCGATGTGCCTGTCATTGACCCTCGAGCCCCCTCACCACCCCTCTCCTGCCTGCCCCACCCCTCCACCCAGTGCCATAACTATGCAGAAGAACCCAAAACCCAGCCTTTAAAATACAAGCTCTGAGGAGCTAATTCTTCAGCCTGTCCTGTGACAAAAAAGGAGGTGAAGTTCCCCGGTCAGATGAATTTGAAAAGCACTAGATTAAACAGAAGGTCAGCGAGATTCTTTACTGCAGAATTTAAACGTGTTCTCCAAGCAAATAATATCAAGTACAATGTTTGCAACACAAATTTGACCATCCCGAAAGACCAATGTCTTCTAGAAATACATTTGAGGGAGCATTTGTTTAACTTCTTCCTGGGCACTAACAGTGATGATTTTTTTTTTTTTTTTAAGTTTTTACTTTATATTGGGGTATTGCCAGTTAACAATGTTGTGATAGTTTCAGGAGAACTGCAAAGGGACTCTGCCATATGTATACATGTATCCATTCTCCTCCAGACTCCCCTCCCATCCAGGCTGCCACGTAATAACCCTGATGAGTTTTGACACTGCCAATTACCTGCTGTGTGGTTTCAGGCAAGTCACTTTCCCTCTCTGGGCTTCAGTTTTGTCATCTGTAAAAGCAAACAAATAAAAGCAAGGTGGGGTTTGGTTGAGAGGGTCATTTTCCAATTCCCTCCTCTGTATTTTCTGGCACATCCACATCCTGGCATTAGGGCAGTGGGAATGCTCCAGATTGAGAACAAGGCAGGGTTAACAAGACGCGAACATGATGAGACACAATGGATGGCTTTGTGAGTGGCTGGGATGCTTTATAAATGGTGAAAGCAGGTTTTATTTAGCTGGCATCACATGGCGATTAATAGCACTGAGAATCCCCAGGGACTGAGAGAAACGCGTAGCTCAGTGACAGACGAGGTGGAGGGAATTCCACTGGGGACTCGGGTGCCTGCAGCGGTTCATGCAGATCAGGCGGACTTGCAGAAGCACTGAGGTGTCACGAGTCCCGGTCTCTTCCAGCTCATGCAGCGCCACGCTGACACTGAAACCACTGAATTAGGGCCGATATTAGGACTGAATTAGGGCAGTCTCAGGGAGCGCTGTGCAGAGGAGCCATCAAACATGTTCATGTACCACATGGAACACAGGACCAACTGAATTTTGAGGTCCCTTCCATCCCTGAGCTTCAGAGATTCCTTTGAGTGCCTTCTGGGTACAATGTGCTATTGTACATGTACAATGTGCTGGGTACAATGTGCTATTGTACATGTACAATGTGCTGGGTACAATGTACATGTACAATTGTGCTGGGTACAATGTGCTAGACACAGAGGAGAAAACAAAAAATGAAGAAAACACAACCCCTACCGTTATGGGGTGTATATAATATTTCTCAAATTATATCCTAAGGAATATCTTTCCTTTAGATATTCTGACATAAGAGTTGTTTTATTTTCATCAAATGGGCTTCCCAATTGGCTCAGTGGTAAAGAATCCACCTCCCAGTGCAGGAGGCCTAAGAGACGTGGGTTCAGTCTCTGGATAGAGAAGATGCCCTGCAGTAGGAAATGGCAACCCACTCCAGTATTCTTGCCTGGAGAATCCCGTGGACAGAGGAGCCTGGCGGCTACAGTCAGGGGTTGCAAAGAGTTGGGCATGACTGAGGGACTGAGCACACATTATCATCAAATGAGTTACAAAAATATAGCACACATATCCCCTATGCCCTGTAACTCTCAATCTATATCAACCTGATAAAGACTCTGAGAAGTCCGGCAGGAAACCTGCCTCCTGGTTAAATAAGATTTTCCAGATGTATTTGGCCATGGATCTCTCTTGTCTGAACCCCTAACAGCCCACAGGACCGCTGCTGCTCACAGGAGGAATCACAGCATATCAGACCCAAAATGGACACAAAGGGGACTCACTCTTGGGTCAGGTCCCGTGCTTTACAGATAAGGAGGAGCCATTCTGTAGGCTACTGTAATGATCTGGGATTTTTTTTTTTTTAATTGTCTCCAGCTTCTTGATTGGGAGAAGGCAATGGCACCCCACTTCAGTACCCTTGTCTGGAAAATCCCATGGATGGAGGAGCCTGCTAGGCGGCAGTCCATGGGGTCGCTAGGAGTCGGACACGACTGGGCAACTTCACTTTCTCTTTTTACTTTCATGCATTGGAGAAGGAAATGGCAACCCACTCCAGTGTTCTTGCCTGGAGAATCCCAGGGACAGAGGAGCCTGGTGAGCTTCCGTCTATGGGGTCGCACAGAGTCAGACACCCCTGAAGCGATTTAGCAGCAGCAGCCTCTTGACTGGGACTCTAAGAATGTGATTCTAGAGTTGGTAGCTGCCATGTTGGTCATGCTGTAGGTTGGCATGACATTACTGTGTTTCCATGTGACTATCACTTGAGGAAAACTCCCAAAAAAGGATGACAGAAAAAAGAGAATATGTCAGCAGGGTATATTCCTAGTTATAGTTCCCCAGATTCCTGGAGCTGCTGTACGATTCTTATAGCATTTCCTTCCCTTTATTTGTATGCAGTCTCTCCCAGGCTCTTTCCAGGAATCTCTTTTTCTTTCCTTTTTTAACAAATTAATCTGTATAAGTCAAAACTCTGTTACAAGTTGAAGAAAACTTGACTCAAACTGGCTTCAGCTCAAAAGGAATTTGTTGGTTTATGTAGTCTAGAAGTAGGGATAGCTTCAGACATGGCTGGATTCAGGTCCCCAAACACCTCCCCAGGGCCCAGTTTCTCTCCCCACATCTCTCAGCAATGCTTTCTCTCTGTGGTTTCTGCTCTCGGAAAGACTCTCCTTCATGGTGACAAAAATGGTGACTGCTGCTCCAGCTTCAGACACCACCTGATAGAGAGCAGCCACCTGCATTGAGGGGGCGCCTGCAAGAGTTGTCGCTTGAGTTGAACCAGCGGAAGTCTGGTGCCCACCCCAGAGCAAGCATCTCCAGGTGCGTTCATTTCCAAAGGTCACCCTCACAAGGTATCATGGAGTAGGTGGCTTAAACAACAGAAGTGTACTGTCACAATCCTGGAGGCTAGAGTCCAAAACCCAGGTGTCAGCAGCCCCTTCTGAGAGCTGAGCAGTTTTGTGCCTCTGTCCCTGGCCTGTAGACCCATCGCCCTGGCCCGTGCCTTCCAGTTTACCTAGAGCTCTCCCTCTAAGCACCTGTCTAATCACTCGGCATCCTTTTGAAAGGGAGCCAGTCCTATTAAATTTTAGGGCCCCACATTACTCCAGTATGCCTTCATTGAAACTTTTTTTTTTTTGATGGGGTGGTTATCTATTTTTAAAGTTTTATTATTGGAGTATAATTGTTTTACAATACTGTGTTAGTTTCCGCTGTATGAAAAGCAGCTATGTGTATACATATATCCCCTCCCTCTTGAGCACTCCCCAGCTACAAATCCCAGCCATCCGGTTCCTCACGGAGCACCAAGCTGGGCTCCCTGTGATGTGCAGCAGCTTCCCACTAGCTCTCTATTTTACACATGGTTGTGTATATGTCAATACTACTTTCCCAGTTCATGCCGCTCTCCCTTTCCCCTGCTATATCCACGTATCCATCCTCTGTGTCTACATCTCTGTTCTTGCCCTGCAAATAGGTTATCCTGTACCATTTTTTCTAGATTCCACATGTATGTGTTAATATACTTGTTTTTCTCTTTCTGACTTACTTCACTCTATATGACAGACTCTAGGTCCATCCATACCACTACAAATGACCCCATTTCATTACTTTCTGTGGCTGTGTAATATTCCATTGTATATATGTACCACATCTTCCTTTTCCATTCATTTTTCAGTGGGCATTTAGGGTGCTTCCATGTCCTGGCTATTGTAAATAGTACTACAATGAACATTGGGGTACATGTATCTTTTTGAATTATGACTTTCTCATGGTATATGTCCAGGAGTGGGACTGCTGGGTCATATGGCAGGGAACATGCATATCGGTAATTACTTTAAATGTAAGATGATTAAATGTGCCCACCAAAAGATAGCTGAATAGATATGAGCTTATTTCTAAATGAGGTCCCATTCTGAGTCATATGGCGTTAGAATCTCAACATATGAAATTTGAGATGACAGTGTAGTCAACCCTTAACACCAGGATAGTACATGTTACTAAATGGCTCAGTTCCAAACCCTGTACTTCAGCCTGGAGCTCCCTGTGAAGTCTCGCCAAGACCAAAGGGACTGACACAGCCTCTATCCTCCCTGCAAAACTGGGCTGTGACCCGAAGAAGCAGGTCTGGATGCTGGGGAGACAAACCACAAATGCCGTTTTCACTTGGGCTTCCAACACTCAGTACACTTGCTTTAGTCATCATGGCACTTCTACCAGGAATGCCTGGCCCTACTGTTCTAAGAAACCCCATGCACATCTCCTAACTCCCAACTAATCCAACAGTGCTTCTCCCTTAGGCCCTCCCCTTGCCCCATGGCACCTATATCCACTCCTTTCTCTCTTGCAGCTGTAATAGTCTCCATGAAAGCACCCTCCACACTGCCTTATCCTTCTCCATTTCTGCAGACCATGATCCCCTTGAAGGCAGACCCTCTGCCCTACACATCTGTGTGTCCCAGAGCCAGCTATCCTCACCTTCAATCCTAAGCTCGTGCATTGGACGCTTCTTAGAAGGTGAGGGTATTCAAATGTTCAGGTGATGACTAGGAATTAGTAGTCATGTCATGAAATTAAAAGACACTTGCTCCTTAGAAGAAAAGTTATGACCAGCCTAGACAGCAGATTAAAAAACAGAGACATTATTTTGCCAACAAAGGTCCGTCTAGTCAAGGCTATGGTCTTTCCTGTGGTCATGCATGGATGTGAGAGTTGGACCATAAAGAAAGCTGAGCACCAAATAATTGATGCTTTTAAAGTGTGGTGTTGGAGAAGATTCTTGAGAGTCCCTTGGACTGCATGGAGATCCAACCAATCCACCAAAGGAGATCAGTCCTGGGTGTCATTGGAAGGAGATGTTGAACGAAACTCCAATACTTTGGCCACCTGATGTGAAGAGCTGACTCACTGGAAAAGACCCTGATGCTGGGAAAGATTGAAGGCAGGAGGAGAAGGGGATGACAGAGGAGGAGATAGTTGGATGGCATCACCAACTCAATGGACTTGAGTTTCAGCAAGCTCCACAAGTTGGTGATGGACAGGGAAGCCTAGCATGCTGCAGTCCATGGGGCTGCAAAGAGTTGGACGTGATTGAGCAACTGAACTGAACTGAGTCATGTCACACAGTCTGTGCTGTCTTGTGCCAGTTATTCACTAGATGTGGACAAAGCACTACTATATACCAGCCACCAGGAGCAAGAATTAAAGATAAGATATGATTCCCATCCTCAAGAGTTCCCATCCCCATAGTTCACTGAGGGAGACAGACTGCAGGGAGAGAAGAGCTCTGATGGAAGTAAACACAGAGTATTCTGGAACCACAGAGATGAGCAGCCATCGCAGCCTTGCAGGGAGTTGGGGAAAGGCTTCTTGGAGAACATGGCTCTGAGAAGACCCTTTCTGCACTCTTCACTTCCACATCTCCCATTAACACTCTGGTCCAAGCCACTATCTTATCTTTCCTAGACTATGTCCATAGTTTTATCTGCTTCCACATTTACTGCCTTTTGTTCTAGTAACCACGATGCTACTAGTGATGACTTTGTAAAGCCAACCAGATGAAGTCAGTCACTGGCATAAAGCTCTGCAAGACTCGACCAGGGCTTGGAGGAAAAGACCGTGATGTTCACGGATTCTGAGCTCACTCTTGTTCCGTTTATGGTCTCACTGTTCCCACCCTGTGCCCTCAGCCAGTCACATTCAGCTCCTTAAATGTGTCCTTCCTTAAATAGCTTTTTCACACACAGTTCTTTGTATCTGGAATGTTCTCCCCCCCACCCATCTAGTCCAGTTAGTTCATCCTTAGAACTCTGCAGGGTCACTCTCTCAGGAATGGCTTTGGTCTCTGATCATCATGGCCTTGCCTTCACCACCCCCACTCCCTGTGCATCTTCATCACAGCACTGGCCACAGTTCAGGGACTGTACTGTGTGCTCAGCTACATCTACTCCACTAGCATTAGCTTGGTGAGGGCAGAGACCAGCTCCATAGCAGCAGAGTGCCTGGCATCCAGGGAATGCTCCATACCTATCTTCCTGAAGGTACTGGAGGGCCCTAGAACACTGCTTCCAATGGCCCAGATTTCCCAAAGAACACAGGAAACATGACACAAAATCAACATGAATTTCCCAAGAGCTATCACTTCCTCTGGGGTGAGAGGGGTTGATTCAGTGTAGTGACTTATATGCAGAGTACATCATGAGAAACACTGGGCTGGAGGAAGCACAAGCTGGAATCAAGATTGCTGGGAGAAATATCAATAACCTCAGATATGCAGATGGCACCACCCTTATGGCAGAAAGTGAAGAAGAACTAAAGAGCCTCTTGATGAAAGTGAAAGAGGAGAGTGCAAAAGTTGGCTTAAAGCTCAACATTCAGAAAACTAAAATTATGGCATCCAGTCCCATCAATTCATGGCAAATAGATGGGGAAACAGTGGAAAGAGTGGCTGACTTTATTTTTCTGGGCTCCAAAATCACTGCAGATGGTGACTGCAGTCATGAAATTAAAAGACGCTTACTCCTTGGAAGGAAAGTTATGACCAACCTAGACAGCATATTAAAAAGCAGAGACATTACTTTGTCAACAAAGGTCCATCTAGTCAAGGCTATGGTTTCTCCAGTAGTCATGTATGGATGTGAGAGTGGGACTATAAAGAAAGCTGAGCACCACAGAATTGATGCTTTTGAACTGTGGTGTTGGAGAAGACTCTTGAGAGTCCCTTGGACTGCAAGGAGATCCAACCAGTCCATTCTAAAGGAGATCAGTCCTGGGTGTCCATTGGAAGGACTGATGCTGAAGCTGAAACTCCAATACTTTGGCTACGTGATGCGAAGAGCTGATTCATTTGAAAAGACCCTGATGCTGGGAAAGATTGAGGGCAGGAGGAGATGGGAACGGCAGAGGATGAGATGGTTGGATGGCATCACCGACTCAATGGACATGAGTTTGGGTAGACTCTGGCAGTTGGTGATGGACAGGGAGGCCTGGCATGCTGCGTGTGGTTCATGGGGTCACAAAGAGTCGTACATGACTGAGCAATTGAACTGAACTGAGCTGAGTGACTAAGAAAAATAAAGTTAAAGGAGAAAAGACTCCAGATTGGGGATATTTTCCCTCTTGCTTTCCCAGGAAATGAGAACATTGATGGGAGTTGGCCATGGCACTGGGAGGAAGTAGAGATCTCCTATGGCTCAGAACCAAGACCACGGATGCAGGCAGACAGAGCTGCTCAGATCAGGGGCCAAGACAGGAGGGCATCCGTGGTCCCCCTGGTTACCTACCAGAGTCAATGGCCAAGTTGTAAAAGTTTGAATCTAGAGACAGGGCTGGAGCAAGGAGGTAAGCAAACAAGGCACCCAGGGCACAAAATTTAAGGAAGAGCTGAGTCCCAGGTGTAGGTAGGTCCCATGCTTGCACAACCCTGAAAGGAGATGCCTCCTTAAAATGTTGTGCCCCGGACACCTCACTTAGTCACAGCCATACCTAGAGACCACTGGATCACTCCCAAGAAGCCTTGAATCCCATTCTTATTTCCTGGTGCTTCTGATGTACAGTCAGGCTGGGGGAGCACTCAGCTAGAAAACTCCCGAGAGGATGCGACACATAGAGGGACTCAGGAACAGAGCAGGTCAGAGGCGCCATGCACCAGCCAAAAACATCATCCTTTTTCTGTCTTCAGGTCTAATTTGCAGAGCTGAGGTGAGCAAATAATGAGTCCAAAGGGGAAGAAAGTTCAATTCAAAGAAAACTGTGTTCAGGATGCTCAAAAGTGGGCCATCAGGGCTGCCTGCTACATTCCATTTTCACAGGGCTCAGATTTCAGGAGAATCAGTCCAGGAAGCCCTTCCCTCTTGCTCCAGTCTGGGTGTGATCTGCCCTTCATCCAGTGCTTTTCCACCCCCAGGACTGGGTGCAACTTCCATGCTGCTTCTCAGCCTCCAGGATTTTCTGAGTGACGCTTTTTTGCTCTTTTTGTTGTTATGTATTTACTTTTGGCTGTGCTGGGTCTTCATTGCTTCACTCGGGGTTTCTCTAGTTGCAGTCCACAGGCTTCTTATTGAGGTGGCTTCTCTTGTTGCAGAGCTTGGGCTCTAGGGCATGCAGCCTTCAGTGGTTGGTGCTAATGAGTTAAGTTGTATCCTCAAGGGCTGTGCCATTCTTTCGAAGGTTGCCCCCTTCCTTCCTGTTTCAAAGGGACTTAGTAGACCTTTCCCTTCAACATCTCAGTTCCCCAAACTATAAAACCTATAAAAGCCACAGATCATCCCAGAGAAAATTGAATCGGGTGTTGCATAAGAGTCCTCCTGCTTGTAAAGAGTAGAATTTTGATTGTGGTAACTTCTAAGTTGACTGTCAGTGAGTGAGAGAGCAGCAATGTGTGATTGTGTTTGGGGCAGTCAGTGCTGTGGGTGCTAATCAGATGGGTGAACCCCTGTCTTGGAGCTGCTGGTCCAGCTTGAGTTCAGTGGGTTCTGAAAACAGATGACCTGGAAGCGTTTCTCAAACCAAGACCCCACCCCAGGGTGGAGGGTGGGAGAATGTTATTCCAGAGGAAGGGTGGGGTTCTTTACAGGGTGGGGTGCATGCCAGTCCAAATTCTCCCAGGGATGGAGCTAGAATGGGAGCTTGACCAGAACACTGCGTTTGGTAAAACTTAGGGAAAAAACAATAAAAGAGAAGAGAAGATGGAAGAAGAAAGGAGTTGGCAAGAGAAAGTGGACAGACCAAAAGTGGGCAAGAGAAAAGGAGAGAAAGAAAGGAGAGAGAGATAAGAGAAGAAAACTATGGTGGCTGATGAGGGTCAAAAAGTATCAGTGACACAGTCAGCCTCCTATTGTGACACTGCCTTGCGGTTCTGCAAGACCACGTTTCTTCATATCTTTTACTTATTCTCCTATTACTGTATTAATCTCTATCTTACTGATTTTAAAGACTCTTTAATTCTAAAAAAAAAAAAAAAGATAACAATCCATTCTTGTAGGTCTCAAGTATCTTCCTTAGTTTATGTTATGCTTTTTGAGGTTTTATATCTAGATTTTTAAAATGTAGCTATGAAACAGCTCTTTAAAAAAAAAAAAAACCATGATTGGGCAGAAGAAAATTCTTCTTTGCAGAGTTATGTGTGCATTATTATTTCTATGTCGCATAGGGATGTGCTGGGGAAACTGGATGGGAACTGGGAGAAACTGGGTGACACCGGGAGACCATGGGGTCCCTCTGCATTACCTCTTACAACTGCACATCAATCTGTAATTATCTTGAAGTAAAATGTTCAAAATAAAATTGATCCAGGAGCCGTATCAGGGACATATGACAAGAGGGACAAGAAACCCAAGGAAGTGATTAATAAGGACCTATGGTATAGGCCAGGAACTCTCAGTACTCTGTAATGACCTATATGGGAAAAGAACCTAAAAAAAAAAAAAAAAAGGGGATATACGTGTATGTATATGTATAACTGATCCATTTTGCTGCTTACCCGAAACAAACACAGCATTGTACATCAACTACACTCCAATACAAATTTTTAAAAGTAAAGAAACCTAAGGAAGGTTGTGCTGTCCTTTGATAACTCAGAGCCCAGTATTCACAGAGAATCGGGGTGCAGGTAAAGCCTCACTGTGGTGTGGCTGGGCCCGGTACCCTCACCCCCACCCCGGGACCTGGAGATGCTAGCACTGGCCTTCTTCTCCTGGGCCCAGTGACTTCATGTGTTTTCCCAAATGCTCTACTCTGTATTTATGCTTCTGAAGTGTTTGTTTAAAGAAATCAGTAGCTACTAAATTAGCAGCTCATTTTGTGTTTCTGTAACTGCTCATTTGGAAAACTGGGTCGACGGCAGATCTGACATAAAGAAGCTAATGCTGCAGAGAATTTGGTTGGAAACCTCAGCTGCTCCGTGGGAAGAGCTGCAGGGAGACCCCTAACCTACATCCATCCAGGCCCCGAGTCGGGGAGAAGTGCATCAAGCCATTATCCGGGCAGCTTTCCTACGTCCCACAAAGCAGCTTCCCTCCCTGAAAGAGCTGACAATCACAGGGGAGAGGCTGGGTAACTCCCTGTCACGTGTGTAAAGTGGATCACAGACAGTGAATACACACATGCTCAGTGACCCTCCGCCCCACCACCCACCGTGCTGGTGCTAGAAGCAAGCCCAAGGTCAAGGTCACTCCTCAGATTCCTTACTCGGACTGGCACAGGATTCCAACTAGGGCCAAAAGTTTGGAATGGAGCAAAGAGAGGAAGGGTGGGTTTGCTTAATGAGGGGAGCATGACCTCGGGTGAGAGGTCAAAGGAGATTGAGAACTTGGTGTGCAGAGTTTTTATGTGGGGAGAATAAAGTCAAACCAAAGGGCAGCCCCTGCCATCAAAGGACTGAGGGAAACCTCACGCTGACCTTAACCACACTGAAAGCACAATTTCTCTTAGAACCTCTCAAGGCATCTCTAAGATATAGGACTCATCACCTGGTTTTATAGATAAAGATAACAAGGCTAAATAACCTGATGAACACAAGCAGCAGTCCAGGACTCAATTCATGGTTTAACTATCAAAGTCCTGGCTCAGTCTTCCAATCTGCTAAATGGGAACAATAACGTCACTTACCCCATGGAACTGACATGAAGATTGAACATGTTACAGGATACTTGGAGCCTCAGCATAATGCACACTGGATACACACTGGACTGATACTGCAACTTTCAGCAAGGCCCCATCTTGGCAAGGGACCTGGAATAAAAAGCAAATGAAAAGTGGTTAAAGGAACTGGAAATATTTCCACTAACAGAAGATTACAGGGAGACAGACTCTTAATCCTTAAAAATCCGAAAAGCTGCTACAAAAAAGACAGATCAGACCTGCTCAGGTTTTACCAGAAGGCAAAATTAGGGTCAATGTGGAAAAAATATAGGGGATGAGATTTGAGCTTCTCAGAAGGAAGACATTTCTAATGCATGTACTCCCTAAGAATGGGTTTGTGTCCCCACTACCCTCTGCCTTTTAAGCAGAGTGTGAGGATCGTGATCAGGGATGCTCTCAAGAATGAAGCATCAGAAGGGACCCTGTAGCCTCTAGGTTCAAGCCAGGCTGCCAAGAGAGGAACTTGCCCATAGTCACTAGGGGGATGAGATCTGTCAGCCAGTCGCCAAACTGCTGCGGCCTGACCTCCCCAAATGATTCAGCTTCCTCTAGGGTCCAAATCACTGTGTCAGGGTGGCTCAACGCAAGTAATTGCATATATTCCTAATGCCACAATTAAAGAAACTCATTGGCAAGCAGCGTTAGGCAAAAATCCATTTTTAGAGTTTTTCCTTTTTTATTATCTGCTCTCCCATCGAAATAGTCTGTGCATGCAGTAAATCAGAAGCCAATATGTGGAAAGTTTCCAAGGAGCTGGAGGATGTAGAAAACATGGAGATGAATTGCAGGCAGACACATCAGCGAGCCTGATGGCAGAGACTCATAAATCCTCTTGACAAGGAGCCCTTGGGCCAGGGTGCCAAGCACTGTGTTAGACTGCAGGTGGGGAGTCCAGGGATGGAGTGCCCCTCCCTGAGATCTGGGTGGGTGTTCCAGCCTGAGCCCTTCTTTGTGGTTCACAATGTGATCTATTCTGGATGTTTGATGCCTTTGCAGGTGTGGGAATTGGAGGAGAGGAAGGAGAACTATGGTGGGGGAGGGGCTGGCAGAGGCGGGCTGGAGCAATGGAAGTGAAGGGAGAAGCTTGGGAGGGGAGGCAAGTTTGCTCACAGTTTAAGTGTGGAACAGCCTCTGGTGGACTAAAGAGGAGGGTTCAATTGAGCAGAAATTTTAAAAAGAGGTTCTGGATCCACCTGGGATTACCAAATTGATCAAGGGTCAGGAAAGTCAATTCCTAAACCAGGGTTAAAACAAATGAATACAATAGGGACAGAATTTCAATCACCACTGATGATAATGTCAGATGATTTGACCAAAGAAGCCATGTGGGAATTTTCCCTAAGGCAGTCAGCCAACAGAAGCAAAGATCTTCATTGCAGATTACCCAGACTAGCAAATTTATCTGACCCATTAGGGAAGTGTAAAGTTAAAAATTACGGGCCACCCAATGGACAGTTGTGTAGCCATTAATTTTATAACCAGCAAGACTGTCCAATAATATAAAACCTTTTTATTAATGTAATATTCTAAGTCAAAGGTTGGCAAATTTTGTCTTTAAGGAGCCAGGAAGTAAATATCTTTGCTTTGTAGGATATATAGTTTTTGCTGCAATGTACCCAGTTCTGCCCTGTCATGTGAAAGCACCCACTGAAAACATGTAAATGAGTGGGAGTGACTGTGTTCCAATAAAACTTTATGTTAGGTAGGTAGAATAGGGAAAAGGAGTCCAAAATGGCGGTGGCTAAAAGACAAGGAAGGTCAAAGGAAGGTCCGAGGACCAGAGTGAAGACTTCAGGTAGAACAAACAGCACTCCTGCCTAAGCCCAATTTGCATAGGGCAGGCCCAGGGGGAGGGAAAACATATAAGAGGAGGAGCCAAAGCGCTTTCTCATGGACTCTCTCTCCCGCATGCGTCCACTCTTCTTTCTCTCTCGCTTTCTCATGGACTCTCTCTCCCGCATGCTGACTCTTCTTTCTCTCTCTCCTGCTATCTTCTATCTTCTAAATAAAATAGAGCTGTAACACTGATTTGCCTAAGAGCTGTAGCACGGTTTGTCCAACACCCGAGAGCTGTGACGCGCCAAGAGCTTTAATGTCCATTGCTCCAAATCTTTGTTGTGACGAGACAAAGAACTGAGGAACATACACTCGTGTCACACTTTATTTACAAAAACAAATAGGGGGCGGCCGAATGTGGCCCCTGGGCCTATTGTAAATGATGAAAGCCAAACAAAAAGTTGATGTATTCATTATGATTGCAACTAAATAAAATACAAATTTGAATGGGCTGGAAGGAAATATGCAAGCCTGGAATGGGTAGTTGAGTTAGGAGAGTGGAATTAGAGTGGGTTCTCTTTCTTATTTGGGGGTAAAGGGAGGACTCTCTGGTTACCTGAGTACTCAAGACTCACACAGACCCTTCAAGCATTGAGCATGGAGAGGCCCAGATTCCCAATTTCCAAACACAATGCAGTCCTCAGTCAATTAATGCCTGGCAAGTCAGTGAATACTCAGGAAAACTGGCCTTCACAGTGTTCTGTCTTTGACCTGGGACCCCACTTTTGTCTACTGGTGGAGCGGACCTTGTTTCAACTGGAGTCTGACCTTGTCCAGTTTCACTGAAGAGGGTGCCCTGCACTGGTTTCCCATGTCCTGGAGATGGAGTGGTGGGAAACCATGGCAACTCTAGTATCTGGGGCCAATGAGCTGACTCAAGTGGAAGCTGGGGATGGAGACCCCAGGCTCTGAAGTCATAGACTTCAATAGATTTCCCGAGAGATGACAGGGGTGGGAAGGCTGAAGAGGTCAGAGCAGGGACAGCTCCATCCTGCTTTGGAGCAATAGCTCTGGAGTCAGAAAATCTGGGCTTCATGCTGGCTCCTGTGATACCCAGCTCTGTAGTTTTGGATGTGTCCTTTCACTTCTCTGGGCCCCTGTCTCCAGTATTGTATCATGTGATAATAATACCAGCCTGAAGGGTTATAGGGCTTCCCAGGTGGCTCAGTGGTAGAGGATCTGGAAACCCCATGGACAGAGGAGGCTGGTGGGCTATACACTTCACGGGTTGGCAAAGAGCTGGACACACCTAAGCAGCTGAACATGCATGCACACTGGGTTATTGAGGCTATTAAATGAGAGCATGTGTGTGAGGCTTTGAGCACAGTGATGGCTCAGAGGAAGTCCTTAGTAATGATGGCTTTTACCTAATGATAGCTTTTAGCTAATGATGGCTCTTAGGGGATGAGGGCAGAGATGGAGTGAGCCAAGCCAAATGGATGCCTGTGCCCAAGGCTCAGATGGGGTCCAAGAAGGCTCTGTGTAGCATCCCACTCTGGAACTCTGAACCATCAGAAGAGTATGTGGTCTTTTGCTGCAGAAGCTGGAAGGCTGAGGGCACAGCAGTCAAAGGCATCATTTAACCAGTTAGGAGATGGAGTTATGATACCAGGCATCTGGGTCAGACCAGATGAAGGAGTCCTCAGACCAACTGGAAGTGAAGAGCCTCAGGAGGGCTTAGTGTCAGATCCAAGAAAGAACCTATATCAGATGCCAGGCTTGCCTATGTCAAGGTCACCCCATCATAGGGACTAAGCAGAGACCAGGGCTGAGAAAGAACAAGGGTGGAGGGCCTGGGACATTCATGCTAAAGAGGGCTGGGGTCCCAGAGTCCTTCACAAGGGGCTGACCCTACGAGGGTGGGTGGGGAGAGCTTGGGTGTGAGTTTCAGGGGTATGGTGGGGTTACAGAAGAATTCTTTGTAGTTAAGAAGGTGAATTTTATGTTATGTGTATTTTTACCATGATTGAACACAAAACTGGCTTCTACAGTGGCTCTGTGGTAAAAAAAAAAATCCACCTGTCAAACAGGAGACTCAGGTTCAATCCCTGGGTGGGGAAGATCCTGTGGAGAAGAGAATGGCAACCCTCTCTAGTATTCTTGCTTGGGAAATCCCATAGACAGAGGAGCCTGGTGGGCTATAGTCCATGGGGTCGCAAAAGAGTCGGACACGACTTAGCAACTAACAACAGCAAACATAAAAACAAAATGACAACTGCACATTCAGCACATGTAGCCAAAGAACCTAAGTATCAATATAAATCCATTTTATGGCTTGCAAGTAAAATGCATTATAAATACACTTCTGAACTTCAAAAAAAAAAAAAAATCCTTTACCAAACTTAGTAGAGGTGCCCCAGATGCTAATACTGATGATAAAGGATATGCACATTGTACTTTGCAAATGTTTTTGAGTATGCTTATCTGCTGGGAGAAAAGAAGCGGGTTTCCCACGACTAGGTGATGACATGTGGAAAGCTGTGGAGGTGACAGAGTGCATAATTAGGAGACCAGTCTCTCTAGATCAGAGGTATCACAGGGAGGCAAGCTGGCATATTGAGAGGCAAACAGGGTGAGTGGTTAGTGACCAAGTTTTTACAAGCTACCAGTACTGCCTTTAACTCTGACTCTGTAAATTAATACATTTTATAACTGATAGCTAGGGCTTCCCTTGTGGCTCAGTCTGTTAGGAACCCAGTTGCAATGCAGGAGACCTGGGTTTGATCCGTGGGTTGGGAAGATCCCCTGGAGGAGGAAATGGAAACCCATTCCAGTTTTCTTGCCTAGAGAATCCCATGGACAGAGGAGCCTGGCAACCTACAGTCCATGGGGTCACAAGAGTCAGACACAACTTAACAACTAAACCACCACCACCACTACTGTCACTGATAGCACAACTCCGTGGAGAAATTTCTTGGTGTCAGGCATGGACTAAGCACTTACCATACATTTTCTCATTTATTATTTACAGCCATCCCCTGTAGAGCCCTGTTATTGTCCCTACTTTACAACTGAGGAGGCCACAGCTTAGAGAGGTTGTCACTTGCTTGAGGTCACGTGCCTTGTAAGCAGAAGAGCCTGGACTGGGACTCAGGCCCTCTGACTCTCAAGCCAGTGCTCTTGGCTGAGCAACCGTGGACAGCTTTCTTAACCTCTCTGGTCCTGGCCTTCCCACTTGCCTTGCTGGGGTGTAATAGGAGGTGATGATGGAGAAATAACTCCTGGAGAACTTGGAATGCCCAGCGGAGGGCTCTGAATTCAACATAATCAGTCCAAGAAAACCACTTCAGGATCTGACATTTCGATTTTTAGATCTTTTTTTGTCCAGCCACAGGTAGAAATGAATTGTGTTTGCCTGGAATGCTCATTTCTAAGTGGCTTTCAAAGAATGCCTCATAAAATCACATCAGGTGGTTTCTGTAAAAATCTTACAGGAAGTCAGAAGAAGCCCTTTCATTAGGAAGAGCTGGTTTCAAAAGCCAGTCTTTCTGCACCTATCTCTGTCTCTCCATCACACCTCTGCCTAGAACTCAAATGTTAGCCTGGGGGCCACCCTACCTCCACCCTGACAGCAGGAGAGAAACAAAACACAGGCTGAGTCCTCATCCATTGGAGCTTCTTCCTTCCTGACTTCAGATCGAGGCTCGCGGGGATAGCTGGCAGGCAAGAAGTACAAGAGAGAGGGGGTGGGGTTGCAGGGACCTCCTCCTCTGGTGGGTCACTGCTCAGGATGCTAAGGATTTGCTATCCAAGAGGCCCACATGTCAACCAGGAAGCTTTCAGGCTGAGTGTCACATATGCTGGTCCTCTGGCATATCAAGACATCCCTCAGGTGTCACCTTGGGGTGGGGGCAGGTATACACCCTCCAGTCCAGTCTCTTTAGATTATCAGCAGAGACTGACGGAGCCTCCTGACACTTGAAGTCAGAACCGTAAAAGCAACACCTCTATTCTTTCACTTACCCAGCTTGTGTTGACCTTGACTCTGTGCCAGGCGCTGGGCCAGATTCCAGGGACGTGCACAGAGGCAGCACTCGAGGAAGCTCATGGCCTCTGAAGTCAGATTGCCTGGCTTCAAAACCCACTCTCCCATGACAGCTGTGTGACCTCTCAAAAGTTACTCAACTTCTCTGTACTTCAGCAGCACCTACGGTAAAACGGGGGTCCTACAAGTGCCCACGACATAGAGTAAGTACAGGCAAAGCCATCAGAACACTACTCGGCTTGTGTAAGCCCTGGGCAGGTGTCTGCCGTCATCTTTATTCCATCTGGATCAGAGTGAGGAGTGAAGACGATGAGAGAGAGGTTCCAGGGGCCAGTGGACCAGTTGTCAGTCTGAGTCAGTGGGAGCTACAGCAAGGAAGGGAGAAGGGAGATGAGCTGTGGGCTGGCAGGTAAAGGATGAGCGACGGGATGAGGGCAGCGGCAAGGACGAGGTGGCCAGGGAAGGCACACCTGGGCCCAGCAGACCAGATTGAGCAGGGCCAGCTCCAGAGTGGAACCTTGGAGCCCCCTGACTCAGGTCACCTCAGCCATTTATTTAGCAGCCACGAATTAGCAGGCCCTTCATGTACAGCATCCACTGTATGCCAGGCTCCGGGTCGGGCACTCTCCATTGAATATTTTACTTAAACTCAGATATCTTGCTGGCTCTAAAGAAATATGAAATAAGCTAAAGCAAAGGACTGTAAATATCCTGTAACTTATTGGCTTGATGTCATTTCAATTTAGGCAGTTGAAGAATATTGCAGGGTATGGAGCAGAACAACGGGATACATTACTGAGTACATAAAGTCAAACTACGGAACGAAGCGTACACAGAGGGAGCTTAACTGATCCGCTTTGCCTCACATCCCCCTTCCCACCCCTGGTCAGGGAGGCCGTGTGCTTGCGTTCTAGGCTCGCATCTTACCAGCCACTGGCTTGACCCCGGATGACCGTCCATAATAGCATCTCTCATACATTTTATGCTGGCCTTTCAGAGCCATTATGTTCCCAAGGACCTTCATCCACTCAAGGTCAGTTAGAAGAAGCCTGATGAACTAAGTGGCTCTTATGAGTTGACAGTCTTAACCTTTTAGAGCTGTGTTGATTGGACTCAAGATCAAACCATAGCCCTGTGTAGCTGGGCCAAACCGAGAGGCACGTAAACGTGAAATAGACACTCAATTCCAAAGAATCGGTCCAATACACAGAATGTGAAATGTTTCCATAAAGTGGTTTATATGGATTACAGGTGGAAACAATAATATTTTGGATATACTGGGTTGAATAAAACATGTTATTAAAATTAATTTCATCAGCGTTTAGTCTTTTTAGTGAGGCTACAGGAAAAATTTAGATGACCTGCATAGCTTGTGCTAAATTTCAATTGGTCATCACTGCTGTGGAAGGGCTGTCTCCCCCTTGGCCCAGAGGGATGTCTCCAGTGGGGACATCTCCTAGGGTGTGGCTTTCAGACGGGGTGCCTCACTACAATACTTGTATTGGGCCATATTACCCATTGCTTTTCTTTGCCCATGGTTAAGATTAGCCGTGTTAGCCTGGTTCCCTTTTGCCAAGCTTAAGTTAGCACCAACTTAGTGGCTTCAAACAACCCAAATGTATTCTCTTACAGTTCCGGAGGTCAGAAGTCTGAAATCAGATTCACTAGGCTAAAGAAGGGCTTCCTTGGTGGCTCAGATGGTAAAGAATCCACCTGCAATGCAGGAGACTTGGGTTCGATCCCTGGGTTGGGGAGATCTCCTGGAGAGGGGATTGGCTACTCTCTCCAATATTCTTGCCTGCAGAATCCAATGAGTAGAGAAGCCTGGCAGGCCACAGTCCATGGGGTTGCAGAGTCAGTCACAACTGAGCAATTAACACTTTCACTTCAGGCTAAAGAAAGATGTGGGTGGAACTGGCTCTTTCTGGAAGCTCTGAGAAGAGAATCTGATTTCTTGCTTCTTTCAGCTTCTAGTGGCTGCCTTCTTTCTTTGGCCTGTCACCCCTTCCTCCAATTTCAAATCCTATTTTCCCAGCCTTTGTTTTTGTCATTATATCACCTTCTCCTCTCTGATTTTCTGCTTCCTTTTTGTAAGAAATTCTGTGATGACATCAGGCCCAGCTGGGTAATCCAAGATGTTCTCCCTAGCTTGAGTCTTAACTTAATCACCCTTGTAAAGCCCCTTTGTCATATAAAGTAATAGTCACAAATTCTGGTGATTAAGATGTGGGAATCTCAGGGGAGCCGTTGTTCAGCCTAGCATGCCTGCTTATTTTATCCAACCTCCGGTTTGTAGGTCATAAGCTGGAGCACAAATAGTCACTGAACCAGAGCACCGAGAGTCACAGCCCCAGAAAAGGAACTGAAAAGATAACCAGTCTGTCTCCTGACATTACAATGGAAAGTTCTATAATCCCAATCTTCATGCAGATGAGAAAGCAAAGACCCAGAGGGGTTTAGTGACTTGGGTGAGCTCACCCAGTTCAGAAGAGCCCTTGTTGGGGAGAAGCCCCTTCTCTTGGCTGGGTCAGGCCAGGCAGCTCTGCCCAGATCCTGCTTCTGCAAACACAGTAATACCCTGTGACCTTGTCTGACCTTATGCTCTGGCAGACCATCCTCGGCTTGATGGTCCTCCAGCCCCTTTGGAAGCAGCCCAGATGTGTGACTGTTTGTCAGGGGACCCGTACTGACAAGACTCGGGCAAAACTGCAATCAAAGGGGCAGCAGAAAACTGGTTCCAAGCAGATGGTGGGCTTGATGGAGCGCACTCAGCCCTCGCCACGTGCCAGAGCCACTGCTGCCAGTTTTATTAATCAGGGACGGAAGGGAGGAACATGGGCTGGAGGCAGCGGGAGGATCTGAGTGACCAGGGGACTCGGGAGGGCCCGCTTAGAAATCATTTCTCCCTCCCTGACAGCTCCTCCTTCAGCCTAAAGACTCACCACCCGCTTCCGCCTCTTCCCATCTCTCCACGGACTCCCCTCCACCCGTCTCCATCCTTCCAGTCACTTATTTCCAGCTGTGTTGGCAGGTGATCCACCACTCACTAGTGAAGCAAAGTCGAGGAAAGGAAAACATTTCCTCCTCAGGCACAAGGAGGCACGTGGTGGCATGTTTGCGCCTCCCCCACCACCCCATCTGGCTACTCTCAGATCTCACCTCCAGGCCCACGGGCTCAGCTGTGGAGGTCGGCCACTCAGCTGGGCTTGGAATCAGGGTACTGCTCTGTGAGGTTAGGACCGGACGTGGTTAGGACTGGACTTGGGAAGAGAATGTGGAAATCGGAGAGAAAGAGAAGCACACAGCCAGAGTGAGGAGTCATAAGATCTGGGTTCCATAACGGAAAAGCAGCAGACTCACAGATACAGAGAACAAAGCTGTGGCTGCCGGTGCGGGGAGAGGGCGTGGAATACTGGAGTGTGGAGTTGGAAGCACAAACTATGGGTGTGAGCCAGGGAGGTATTGTACCTAATGCAGAGCATGGTGGTGGTTTAGTCGCTCAGTCGTGTCCGACTCTTGTAACCCCATGGACTAGAGCCCACCAGGCTCCTCTTTCCATAGGATTTTCCAGGCAAGAATACTGTAGTGTGTTGCCATTTCCTTCCCTAGGAGATCTTCCTGACCCAGGGATTGAGCACAGGTCTCCTCTACTGCAGGCAGATTCTTTACTGACTGAGCTACCAGGGAAGTCCAATGGGTAATATAGTCAATATTTTGTAAATTGAAAATAGCATTAAAAATTGTATCAAAAATAGGGGACTTCCCTGGCCTTTCAAGGGTTAAGACTCTGCACTTCCACTGCAAGGGAGAGGGACTGGAACATTCCTGATCCAAGAACTAAGATCTCCCATGCCACCCAATGGGGCAAATAAATAAATGCATTTTAAAAATAAAAAAATAAAATAAAAATTGTATAAAAATAAATTTTAAAAAAAGATCTGGATTCAAGGCCTAGATTCAATATGTACTCACTGTGTGACATTGGGCAGGTCACTGAAACTCCCCGACCCTCAGTCTTCTCTGTAGAATGGAGATAACAGTGGATATTCCCACTTCACAGGGCTCTTGAGAGAATCAGATGAGAACATGAATGTGAACATACATGAGAACATACAACATGAACGAACAAACTGTGAAACACATCTCAAGAATGAAGGCTTTTACTCAGAACTAGCACAAGATTGGGAACGCAAAACCGATCCAGACTCAAGATGGTGCCTGGATAGCTGAAGGTCTGAAAGAGTTGGGGTCACGTTAGAGTTGTGGTCCCAAAATGTAAGCTGCTGGGAGAAAGTGATGGAGGGTCGAATCATCAGGAGGAACTGAATGGGTGGAGGGCTCGAGGCCTCTGGTAGCCTGGAGCCACCCACGAGGATGGAGCCAGAGGTGAGACTGCAGAATCAGCCCAGAGAGACCCAGCAGGCTGAGTCTAACAACTGCATGGAAAGAATCTGGATGTAATTCAGAGGACAGCCAAGCACCAGGGAGGGCTCAAGGGATGGGCCATGAGCCCATTGGTGGTGAAGAGATCTGGCGGGCTGGAGCAGAGTGGGTTGGAAGAGGAAAGGGACCAGAAGTAGGGAGATTAGAGCGGAGGAGGGTTGAGAGAGCACAGTCAGCGTTGCAGAAGTCTGAAGAAGAGAGGGTTTCCAAAGAAACGAGAGAGCAGCAGAATCATCCACTGTCAGGAGGGCAGTAGTCTGAGACAGGACTAGTGTGCCCTGTACGTGGCAAAAACGAGCTTGTAGGAGAGGCTGATTTCCTTGGGAGGATGAAGCCAAATGGGGGTGGGGGGACTTAGGAGTGAATGGAGGCGGCTTCAGAAAGGCATGGAGATGAACCTGGACCTGCAGCCAGAGGGAAACGTGCACTGGGTCAGGAGCTGTTTGTTGTGGTTGTGATGTGTCTTTCTTTATTAAATATATATATATATATATATATATATATATGTATGTATGGGAGAAGGCAGTGGCACCCCACTCCAGTACTCTTGCCTGGAGAATCCCATGGATGGAGGAGCCTGGTAGGCTGCGGTCCATGGGGTCACTAGGAGTCAGACACGACTGAGCGACTTCACTTTCTCTTTTCACTTTCATGCACTGAAGAAGGAAATGGCAACCCACTCCAGTGTTCTTGCCTGGAGAATCCCAGGGATGGGGAGGCCTGGTGGGCTGCCGTCTATGGGGTCGCACGGAGTCGGACACGACTGAAGTGACTTAGCATAGCATAGCATAGCATAGCATCAGATCAGATCAGTCGCTCAGTCGTGTCCGACTCTTTGCGACCCCATGAACCGCAGCACGCCAGGCCTCCCTGTCCATCACCAGCTCCCGGAGGTCACCCAGACTCATACCCATCGAGTCAGTGATGCCATCCAGCCATCTCATCCTCTGTCGTCCCCTTCTCCTCCTGCCCTCAATCCCTCCCAGCATCAAAGTCTTCTCCAATGAGTCAACTCTTCGCATGAGGTGGCCAAAATACTGGAGTTTCAGCTTTAGCATCATTCCTTCCAAAGAAATTCCAGGATTGATCTCCTTCAGAATGGACTGGTTGGATCTTCTTGCAGTCCAAGGGACTCTCAAGAGTCTTCTCCAACACCACAGTTCAAAAGCATCAATTCTTCGGCGCTCAGCCTTCTTCACAGTCCAGCTCTCACATCCATACATGACCACAGGAAAGACCATAGCCTTGACTAGGCGAACCTTTGTTGGTAAAGTAATGTCTCTGCTTTTGAATATGCTATCTAGGTTGGTCATAACTTTCCTTCCAAAGAGTAAGCGTCTTTTAATTTCATGACTGCAGTCACCATCTGCAGTGATTTTGGAGCCCAGAAAAACAAAGTCTGACACTGTTTCCACTGTTTCTCCATCTATTTCCCATGTAGTGATGGGACCAGATGCCATGATCTTCGTTTTCTGAATGTTGAGCTTTAAGCCAACCTTTTCACTCTCCACTTTCACTTTCATCAAGAGGCTTTTTAGCCCCCCTTCACTTTCTGCCATAAGGGTGGTGTCATCTGCATATCTGAGGTTATTGATATTTCTCCCAGCAATCTTGATTCCAACTTGTGTTTCTTCCAGTCCAGCATTTCTGATGATGTACTCTGCATATAAGTTAAATAAACATGGTGACAATATGCAGCCTTGACGTACTCCTTTTCCTATTTGGAACCAGTCTGTTGATCCATGACCAGTTCTAACTGTTGCTTCCTGACCTGCATACAGATTTCTTAAGATAGCATAGCATAGCATATATATATATTTGGCTGCACGGAGTCTTAGTTATGACATGCAGGATCACTTCAGCACTCAGGATCTTTAGCTGTGGCCTGGGAACTCTAAGTTGTGGTATCCAGAATCTAGTTCCCTGACCAAGGATTGAACCCAGACCCCTTGCATAGGAAGAGCAGAGTCTTAGCCACTAGATCTCCAGAGAGGTCCCAGGTGGTGTCTTTTGAATGGTGAACACACTTTGAGTAGATTTAAACACTGATGCAGTGAACCAATAGAGAGGCAGAGGCTGAAGGCAGAAGAGAGGGATCATTGGACAAATAATGTTTCTCAGACACTTGTTCTGGGCCCAGGCCTGATGTAGGCACAGCAAGGATGAAGATGGACGGACTCTTTCTTCTTGTGAAAGGCTTGTCAATGAAGCCACCCTCCCTCACCAAGTGACAAAATCTGGGGATTCAGAGCACAGGTTGGGGCTCAGCCATGGGCAAAGGGGAAGGCGGAAAAGAGCACAAATATGGGTTAATTGGTAAGTGTTGTGCCAGGCAACTGAGGCAGTTCTTACTCGATGGCTTTCGTTTTCACTTTGAAGCAGAAGCAAGGTCATCTGTTGGGACTTAGTAGGGAGGACAGGAAGGGGAAGTTTGCACAGAGAGGAATGAAGATCTGAAATACCCACTATGAGGAATGAACATGCGTGGCAGAGGGGAACGGCCCAGGGTGGCTCAGAGTGAACACCGTCCCAGGCCTGGCAGGGAGCGGACACCAGGAGTTCCCAAAGGGGCACACGTGCCGTATCAGCCTTCAGCAGTCCAGGCAGGAGAGAAGATAAAAAGAGTTTAGTTGACACGCAGCTGGAGTTTTGCAGAACAGGCAGTGAAGACAGTGAGTGAAGGTGGACAGCTGATGGGATGGATGAGTCCAGGCCAGGGAGGAGGAATGAAAGACTGGATGACGGCACAGTTGACAAGTCAAAGACTGAGGGCAACCCTGGAAGGAGAACCAAGTGAGGAACCACGAAGGAAAAGAAGAGGAAGCAAAGGCAGCAGGAGAAGGGGAAGTGTGGCTGTCAGACTCTAGGGGTGCAGCTTTCCCTGGTGATGGTCAGTTGCAAGATGTGGCCTGGGAACTGGTGATGCAGTGAAGTTACGGGAAGTCTTTGGAACTGAGGGACCCTACAATCTTTCAGGAAGATGGCTGGGTTTGGGGTGGGGAGGCAGGATGACTTAGATGCCTAAACTCTCATTACTACATGACCAGGAGGCATTTCTAAGAAGGAAGGAAGTGGTCAGTGGCCACTTCCCATTGCCCTTATGAAAAGCCCTGGTTTTAAAAGGCATGACCTGCACCCAACCTCCCACAACAATCACATCCTTTGCTTTCTTACTTCCCTGTCGCTATGCTCCACTGCCTCATGGTCCTTTTTCAGACCCATATTTAGGAAGTTCCCTTATCCTTCAAGATTCTCTACAGGCCCCATCCCACCCTCTTTTCATGTCTGGCTCCCTCTGGTCCTTCAGGTCCCAAATGAAACTGTCACTTCTTCAGGGAAGACTTAGCCCCACCCGCTTCAAATTAGTTTAAGGTGTTGTTATCACTCATAGCACCCTGTTCCTTTTCTTTTATGCTGCCTCCTCTGCTAGACAGAGAACTCCACCTGGGCAGGAACCATGATATTTTTGTTCATATTACATTCCCAGCTCCTACCAAAGTCCCTGGCATAAGATGGCACCCAGGAAATATTGCTGGATGATTTTAAAATGAAATAGGAAGATGGCAACCACGTCCTAATGGAACAATTAATGTGTATCATTTAACACATCCTCAAATGCCTCAAGTTCCCTCTAGCCTCTGTGCCTTTCTCTGCCTGGATTGACCTTTGCCTTTTGCCTGGCTGTCTCCAACTCATCCTTAAGACAAAGTCTAACTTCAAGCCGGAAGCCCTCCCTGACAAGCCCTAGTCTGGAATGCCATGGCCAAGCCTTCTCCATTTGCTTGCCTGTCCCTTCCAGTCAAGTGGGAAGTATTTGAGGACAAGGTCACGGTCATGTTTATGTGGATAGCCAGTGCCTAGGATGCAGTAGGGCATGATAAGGACCTGACGAAAGAAGCCAGTGCATGAATGAATGAAGACTCTCATAAGTCAGATGTTATTTTAAGTATATATTGCAGAAGATTAAGATTGGAAGAATTTAAGAGCCATATTAACCCCATGCCTTCGATTTATAAATTTAGACTCTGAGTTCCAGAGAGGGGGATGTGGATAAACAAGATCCTATTGGATAGCACCGGGAACTATATTCAGTATACTGTGATAAACCATAATGGAAAAGAATATGAACAAGAATATATTATATATGGCTTCCCAGGTGGCTCAGTGGTAAAGAATCCACCTGACAATGCAGGAGATGTAGGAGATGTGTGGGTTTGATCACTGGGTCGGGAATTTCCCCTGGGGTAGGAAATGGCAAACTACTCCAGTATTCTTGCCTGGGAAATTCCATGGACAGCAGAGACCCTGACAGGCTACAGCCCATGGGGTCACAAAGAGTCAGACACCACTAAGCTACTTACTGAGCACATGAGCACAAACATTTATATGTATAACTGAATCACTTTGCCGTACAGCAGGAATTAGTACATTATGAATCAACTATGCCTCAATAAAATTTCTTTTAAATCGTTTGGTGCTTATGAAGTCTCTGTCAAAGCCACTCTTTTGAAGTCAAGTGTGGACCAGACATCATTACTTGATTCTCATCATTACAAGGAAGCCATCTGCCAATAAAGTCTCTCAAGACTGTGTCCAATCAACAAAGCCAAAACAACAAATACTCACATAATGTTAAGTGGAAAAAGCACATTTAAAAAACAACTATAAAATAATGGCAATTATCTCCCTTTTTAGAACAGAGATATCTAGCCAGCATGTAAAAGCATGGAAATAGTATAACAGGAGGGAAAGAAGTATAATAGATGCCTCCATTGTAACTGATTGGAGAAGGAAATGGCAACCCATTCCATTGTTCCTGCCTGGAGAATCCCAGGGACGGTGGAGCCTGGTGGGCTGCCATCTATGGGGTCGCACAGAGTTGGACATGACTGAAGTGACTTAGCAGCAGCAGCAGCCATTGTAACTGTGATGTTTTAGTTCTTTTTTTTAAAAAAAAAAAAAAGATCTGAAGCCAAGTGGCAAAATTTCAACATTTATTAAACAGGATGGACATGTGGGTGTCTAATTTTTATTCTCTATACCTTTCTGTTTGCTTAAGTAGGTCATGATTTCTTCAGAATTAGCCAGGCAAAGTGGAGAGGGAGAGCATCTCAGGTTGGGGTCCAGCAGAGGTGAGACAGGCAGGTTCAAAGACTGAGAAGAAGATGATGTTAGGTACAGGGAAAGGTCAACTCTGTAGCATTGACGGAGGTGGGAGATGGAGGTGGGAAGAGTGGGTAGAAGTGTAACAAGAAATGATGCTGGAGAGGCAAGAAAGGGTAGGTCCTGAGGGCTTTGCCAGCCATTGCAAAGAATTTGAGCTTTTCACTGAAGGCAGTAGAAAGCCTCTGAAAGTTATTAAGCTGGGGCATGAGGCATGTGAGTCTTCAAGAGATGCTTGCTGCCACAGGTCATGGACGGAGGCAGGGAGATCAACTCCATCCCCCTGAATTTGAGATTGAAGTGGGGAAAGGGGGAGTGAAATTGAAAGGAATGGTAGGAATCCACTCCTCCCTCCATTAACATCAACCGCCCCCTTTGTCATCAATTTTAAATGTTTGTGCTGGATGCTTTGCATTTGCCACCACTCCCCACCACAGAGTCACTTTCCAGTCTTCTCCACCTAGCTCCCTGCCCTGGCCATGGTGGACCAAAACCAGAAACTCATTAGCCTTGAGCTTCTGATCATGTCAGCTGACGGGGAGCATCAGACAGGGTCAGGGGGAGGAGGGAGGAATAGCTGGACTCCTCCCTGAGAGGTTACCTCGGGCCGCCTGCTTGACCGGTCACTACTTCTCTCGAGGTGGCCTACTGTGCCCAGTCCTCTTCTGGCGGGTCCCAGGGTCAGTTCCATTTTTCCTCCTTGGTCCTGGAGGTGGTGACAAGCCATGCTACTGGTGGCTCTACCACTCCTTAATAATTATTCCTTTCGCAAATACACCCTCCTTGAATTATCTTGCCCGGTGTAAGGGACTCTATCTGAAACAATGCCACTATCCGCCATTAACTCAATGGCAGGGGAGAAGTCCAATGATTCCTTTTTATGTGGCTCTCTGGCTAGGGCCTGGACGAATTTTGCATGACCAAAATAGAAGTGATGAATGAATGAAAAAAATATAGAGTCCATGAATGAGTGGATGAATGAGCTGTTCTCCTGGGATTATGAATGGAGAGTATATAGGTCTTGGACTCTTTGAAACAAAGAAAGTGGTGATTCCAGAAGAAAGGAAAAATAGGAAAGGAGGAGGGATTCAACATTTCTGGACTTCCTGTAACTCCACCAGAACAGTGCTACATTCTCCACTTATTCCTCTCATTTTATACTGAAAAATGGAATATTTCCTGCCATACCAGTAAACAAAGGATGTCACAGTCAGCAGCAGCCACTGATGGATGGTGAGCCTGGTGATGGTAATCCTTAGTGGCTACAGCCACTATGGATGGTGAGCTGGTGAGCCCTGAGGGAACACAGGAGGGAAAGAATACCTGCCATCTAGCAGCCATCAGACTGCAGCCACTCTCCACTGTGAGCCCTGAGGAAACTCAAGATGTGAAAGCAGAGGATAGTGGCCCCAGATAGCTGAGGTACACATCAAAGATTCCAGCCTGCCCAGACTCTTGCATCCTCCCATACATAGAAAGTCCTGAATTCCTTAACTTGGGACATGTGGTTTTCTTTTTCTTTTTTTAATTTATTTATTTTATCTTTTGGCTATGCTGGGTCTTTGTTACTTTGCCTAGCCTTTCTCTAGTTGTGGTGACTGGGGGCCACTCACTAATTGCAGTACGTGGGCTTCTCATGGTTTCTTGTAGAACAGGGGCTCTAGGCTGGCTCAGTAGTTGTGGCACCTGGGCTGAGTTGCCCTGTGGCATGTGGAATCTTCCGTCTTCCTGCACCAGGGAACGAGCCCATGTCCCCTGCATTGGCAGGTGGATTCTTTGCCACTGGGTCACCAGGGAAGCCCATGGTTTTCTTTAATTTATAATGATCTTCTGATGTTTAGACCACCTGCCTTTTGTTGCAAAATCTTCTATATAACTTGGCTCCCCTCCCCATTACCTCCTCGGAGCAGTTTTCTCAGGGTTATCAGAGATGCTGCATGCAGGGTTTAAGTCCTAACAATTTTCACCAAGTAAAACATAACTCTCAACTTTTCAGTTCAGTTCAGTCGCTCAGTCGTGTCCAACTCTTTGTGACCCCATGAATCGCAGCATGCCAGGCCTCCCTGTCCATCACCAACTCCTGAAGTTCACTCAAACTCACGTCCATCGAGTCAGTGATGCCATCCAGCCATCTCATCCTCTGTCGTCCCCTTTTCCTCCTGCCCCCAATCCCTCCCAGCATCCGAGTCTTTTCCAATGAGTCAACTCTTTGCATGAGGTGGCCAAAGTACTGGAGTTTCAGCTTGAGCATCATTCCTTCCAAAGAAATCCCAGGGCTGATCTCCTTCACAATGGACTGGTTGGATCTCCTTGCAGTCCAAGGGACTCTCAAGAGTCTTCTCCAACACCACAGTTCAAAAGCATCAATTCTTCGGCGCTCAGCCTTCTTCACAGTCCAGCTCTCACATCCATACATGACCACAGGAAAGACCATAGCCTTGACTAGACGAACCTTTGTTGGCAAAGTGATGTCTCTGCTTTTCAATATGCTATCTAGGTTGGGCATAACTTTTCTCCCAAGGAGTAAGCGTCTTTTAATTTCATGGCTGCCGTCACCATCTGCAGTGATTTTGGAGCCCAGAAAAATAGTCAGCCACTGTTTCCACTATTTCCCCATCTGTCTGCCATGAAGTGATGGGATGCCTTGATCTTAGTTTTCTGAATGTTGAGCTTTAAGCCAACTTTTTCACTCTCCTCTTTCACTTTCATCAAGAGGCTCTTTAGTTCTTCACTTTCTGCCATAAGGGTGGTGTAATTTGCATATCTGAGGTTGTTGATATTTCTCCTGGCAATCTTGATTCCAGCTTGTGCCTCTTTCAGCTCAGCATTTCTCATGATGTACTCTGTGTAGAAGTTAAATAAGCAGGGTGACAATATACAGCCTTGACGTACTCCTTTTCCTGTTTGGAACCAGTCTGTTGCTCCAGGTCCAGTTGTAACTGTTGCTTCCTGACCTGCATATAGGTTTCTCAAGAGCCAGATCAGGTGCTCTGGTATTCCCATCTTTTTCAGAATTTTCCACAGTTTCTTGTGATCCACACAGTCAAAGGCTTTGGCATAGTCAATAAAGCAGAGATGGATGTTTTTCTAGAACTCTCTTGCTATTTCCATGATTCAGCGGATGGATCTCAACTTTTAGATTATGAGTATTTTTTAGGTCCATAATGCTCACCAACATTATGGTGCTACTCTCACAGGCAGGAACCAGAGGTTCAGAGAGGTTAAGGAACTCACCCAGCACAGCATTCTAGTCTTTTGTCCATGTCTCTGTATCATAGGCAAATCTGAAAGTAAAGAAAGTGAAGTTGCTCAATCATGTCTGACTCTTTGCAACCCTATAGACTGTAGCTTGCTTGGGTCCTCTATCCATGGAATTCCCCAGGCAAGAATACTGGAGTGGGTTGCCATTTCCTTCTCCAGGGCATCTTCCTGACCCATGGATCAAACCCTGGTCTCCTAAACTGCAGGCAGATTCTTTACCATCTGAAATCTGATCTACTTCCTAACTGAGCCTGTAAGCCCCATGTAGGGCTCATCCTTGCCTGTTACACCTCTAAACCCCCACCTCCCAGAGGCTGGCTGGCATTTCCTGACTCAGAAGTGTCTTGTCTGGGCTGTCATTCATAGCAGGGTACCTGGGGTCTAATCTCCATTCATTCTGCATCCTTCATCTCAGGCATAAATGTCATTGACATTATTACAGTGGTGGGCTGACGGCATGTTTATCCGCCCAGTGCTTTTCAAACCAATTAGATGGATTTAGTGCTTGGATGAAGGCTCCGAAAATCGGCATTCTAGCCTGGAGAAAGAGCCAGACAAATGGATATTATTCCTGGGTTCCCCATGCCAGTCCGTACCCCAGGACCTCCTGCTGGAATCAAATCCTTCCTGTTCAAGAAATTAGGCTTTTTTCTCTTATAGCCTAATCAGAGTCAGCAGGAGTCGAAGTAAACAGGGCAGCAAGAAGGTACTTACTGATTATTGAATGCCCATGGGCCAGCTCCACTGGCTCCTTTATTTTTCACCACAATGTGACAAGAAAGGTGTTAGTATTCCCATTCTATGGTTGAGAAAACTGGAGCTCAGAAAGGTGAAGTACCTAGCTCAAAGTCACTCTGCATTAGAACCCAGGACTGCCGGACTCCAGAGCCCCAGGCTGCCTGCACCCCACCCCATCCTCTCACCCAAACCATCCTGTCATTTAGCAGCTTGCCTCAGTTTCTCACCTCCTTTCTCACCCCTCTGAGCCCCAGGCTTTCTTATTTCTTTCCCCCTCCAGGCAATTGTCCATGGCATTTGCACCTCCAGCCTTAAGCAAATGCCGAACAGTCATTCCATTGCAAAAGTACACAGGCTTTCCCCAGGCAGCCCTTTGGGAACAATCATGTTTACCTTCACCTCTTTGGGTTAAGACATTGTGGGATCCAATGAAAGGGCAAAAATCTAGTAAGGTTAAAAGATAAGTTTTGGAGCTCAGACAGACCTAGTTTCTAATCCCAGTCCTTCCATTTAATGACTGTATAAATGTGTAAAACTCACTTCTCAGCACATGCATCTTCCTCTATAAAATGGTACTGTAGTGTCTGCTTTATAAGGTTGCTTTAAAGATGAAAAAATGACCAGGCAAAGTGCCTGATGCACAGTGAGTGTTTAGCAAGTAATACCAGTTAATAGTCACTGGTGTAAATTCCTGACTTCAGAATCATATGACCTTGAGTAAGTGACCTAAGGAATCTCTAAACCTCGGTCTTGTTCAGTTGCTCAGTTGTGGCCAACTCTTTGTGATCCCATGGACTGCCAGGGTTGCCTGTCCTTCACTGTCTCCCAGAGTTTGCTCAAACTCATGTCCATTGATTCGGTGATGCCATCCAACCATCTCATCCTCAGTCACCCCCTTCTCCTTCTGTCTTCAGTCTTTCCCAGCATTAGGATCTTTTCCAGTGAGTCGACTCTTCGCATCAGGTGGCCAAAGGATTGGAGCTTCAGCTTCAGCATCAGTTCTTCCATTGAATATTCGAGCTTGATTTCCTTTTTGACTGGTTTGATCTCCTTGCTGTCCAAGGGATTCCCAAGAGTCTTCTCCAGCACCACAGTTCAAAAGCATCAGTTCTTTGGTGCTTGGCCTTCATTGTGGTCCAATTCTTACGACTGTACATGACTACTGGAAAAACCATAACTTTGACTATACAGATCTTTGTTAGCAAAGTGATGTCTCTGTTTTTTAAATATGCTGTCTAGGTTTGTCATAGCTTTTCTTCCAAGGAGGAAGCATCTTTTAATTTCATGGCTGCTGTCACCATCCACAATGATTTTGGAGCCCAAGAAAATAAAATCTGCCACTGTTTCCATTTTTTTCCCCATCTATTTTCTGTGAAGTGTTGAGTCTGGATATCATGATCTTAGTTTTTTTGAATGTTGAGTTTTAAGTCCGATTTTTCACTCTTCTCTTTCACCTTCATCAATAGACTCTTTAGTTCTTTGCTTTCTGTCATTAGGGTGGTATCATCTGCGTATCTGAGGTTGTAGATATTTCTCCCACCAATCGTGCCTCAGTATCAGTTCAGTTCAGATCAGTTCAGTCACTCAGTCGTGTCTGACTCTTTGAGACCCCATGAATCGCAGCACGCCAGGCCTCCCTGTCCATCATTAACTCCCGAAGTTGACCCAAACTCATGTCCATCGAGTCAGTGATGCCGTCCAGCCATCTTATCCTCTGTCGTCCCCTTTTTCTCCTGTCCCCAATCCCTCCCAGCAACAGGGTCTTTTCCAATGAGTCAACACTTCGCATGAGGTGGCCAAAGTATTGGAGTTTCAGCTTCAGCATCAGTCCTTCCAATGAACACCCAAGACTGATCTCCTTTAGAATGGACTGGTTGGATCTCCTTGAAGTCCAAGGGATGCTCAAGAGTCTTCTCCAACACCACAGTTCAAAAGCATCAATTCTTTGGCGCTCAGCTTTCTTCACAGTCCAACTCTTACATCCATACATGACCACTGGAAAAACCATAGCATTGACTAGGCGAACCTTTATTGGCAAAGTAATGTCTCTGCTTAAGCGTCTTTTAATTTCATGGCTGCAGTCATCATCTGCAGTGATTTTGGAGCCCAGAAAAATAAAGTCTGACACTGTTTCCACTGTTTCCCCATCTATGTCCCATGAAGTGATGGGACTAGGTGCCATGATTTTTGTTTTCTGAATGTTGAGCTTTAAGCCAACTTTTGCACTCTCCTCTTTCATCAAGAGGCTTTTTAGTTCCTCTTCACTTTCTGCCATAAGGGTGGTGTCATCTGCATATCTGAGGTTATTGATATTTCTCCTGGCAATCTTGATTCCAGCTTGTGCTTCTTCTCGCCCAGCGTTTCTCATGATGTATATAAGTTAAATAAACATGGTGACAATATACAGCCTTGACGTACTCCTTTTCCTGTTTGGAACCAGTCTGTTGCTCCAGGTCCAGTTGTAACTGTTGCTTCCTGATCTGCATATAGGTTTCTCAAGAGGCAGGTCAGGTGCTCTGGTATTCCCATCTTTTTCAGAATTTTCCACAGTTTCTTGTGATCCACACAGTCAAAGGCTTTGGCATAGTCAATAAAGCAGAAATAGATGTTTTTCTGGAACTCTCTTGCTTTTTCCATGATCCAGCGGATGTTGGCAATTTGATCTCTGGTTTCTCTGCCTTTTCTAAAACCAGCTTGAACATCTGGAAGTTCATAGTTCACATATTGCTGAAGCCTGGCTTGGAGAATTTTGAGCATTACTAGCGTGTGAGATCAGTGCAATTGTGTGGTAGTTTGAGCATTCTTTGGCATTGCCTTTCTTTGGGATTGGGATGAAAACTGACCTTTTCCAGTCCTGTGGCCACTGCTGAGTTTTCCAAATTTGCTGGCATATTGAGTGCAGCACTTTCACAGCATCATCTTTCAGGATTTGAAATAGCTCAACTGGAATCCCATCACCTCCACTAGCTTTGTTCATAGTGATGCTTTTTAAGGCCCACTTGACTTCACATTCCAGGATGTCTGGCTCTAGGTGAGTAATCACACCATCGTGATCGTCTGGATCGTGAGATCTTTTTTGTACAGTTCTTCTGTGTATTCTTGCCACCTCTTCTTAATATCTTCTGCTTCTGTTAGCAGAAGATCTGATAGATCTGATAGAGTGCCTGATGAACTATGGATAGAGGTTCGTGACATTGTACAGGAGACAGGGATCAAGACCATCCCCATGGAAAAGAAATGCAAAAAAGCAAAATGGCTTTCTGAAGAGGCCTTACAAATAGCTGTGAAAAGAAGAGAAATGAAAAGCAAAGGAAAAAAGGAAAGATATAAGCATCTGAATGCCTCAGTATACTCATATATAAAATGGGGCAATATTGTCACTTTGTAGGTTTGTGAGGAGGATTTCATTAAATTAGATAATGCATATAAATTATTTATCATAGTACTTGGCAGATAGAAAGTATTCAAAAGACATTTGTTGTTACTATCATTAGTGTTATCAAAACCTCCATTGTGGTTACCTAAGAGGTGTGGTACATATTCACCCTCCTAGTTACCATATATTTCTTGTGTTTACTCAGATGTTGTTGTCCTCTCAAAGCCTGACCATTCCTTTTCTTCTTTTTTTAAATTGAAGTGTACTTGATTTATAATGTGGTGTTAGTTTCAGGTATACAGCAAATGATGCAGAATATATACACACACATACATATATATGCGTGTGTTTTCAGATTCTTTTCTCTTATTGGTTGTTATAAAATATTGAGTATAGTTCTCTGTGCTATAGTAGGTCCTTGTTGGTTATCTATTTTATATATAGTAATGTGTATATGTTAATCCCAAATTCCTAATTTATTCCTCCCACTCTTTCCCCTTGGTAGCCGTAAGTTTGTTTTCTGTCTGTGAACCTATTTATACTTTGTATATAAGTTTATTTGTATCACTTTTTTAGATTCTATGTATAAGTGATATCATATGATATTTGTCTTTCTCTGTCTGGCTTATTTCACTTAGTATAATAATTTCTAGGTACATCCTTTCATCCTTTTTATGGCTGAGTAATATTCTGTTGTATATGTATATGTATGTATATATATATCACATCTTCTTCATGCATTCGTCTGTCAGTCATTTCCATGTCTTGGCTATTGTAAATAGTGCTTCAGTGAATATCAAGATACATGTATCCTTTTGAATTGTGATTTTCTCTAGATATATGCCCAGGAGTGGGATTGCAGGATCACATTAGCTCTATTTTCGGTTTTTAAAGGAACTTCCGTGCTCTTCTCCATATTGGCTGTATCATTTCACATTCCCACCAAAGGTGTAGAAGAGTTCCTTTTTTTCAAAACCCTCTCCAACACGTGTTATTTTAGGACTTTTTAGAGATGGCCATTCTGACTGAAGTGTGATCCTTGTAGTTGAGTTGTATGTCTCTGATAATTAGCGATGTTGAGCATCTTTTGTGTGCCTTTTGACCATCTGTATGTCTTCTTTGGAGAAATGTCTATTTAGAGCTCCTGCTCATTTTTTATTTTTTTTAATGTTGAGCTATATGAGCTATTGGTATAATTTAGAGATTAACTCCTTTAAAGCCTGACTATTCTTGTGCAAAAAAGCAGTATCTTTTTCTCCGTAAAACTTCCTTAAGCCAAAAATGAATAGTCCCTTTTCTATACACTGTACTCAGGACCCCTGTGACAGCACGTAATATCATAGTTAGAGCTATGCCTCTTCCACCGAGCGGTTTGAGGAGAGCTGATGAAATCTAATTTATCTCTTCATTTCCAGCATCTCATCTAGTATTGTTTCCAGCACAAAAGACTTGATTCCACAAAAAGGAAGGAGAAAAAAAGGAGAGAAAATCTTTAAAAGAAAAAAAAATCTCTGTATAATTTAATTGAAATGCATGAAGCTGTTGCTTCTGAAAAGCACCTCTGGTGAGATTAAGACTTTTCCCCAGGGCTGAAAGCAGGGAGCCGGCCAAGATCCACTGAATTAGTGAAAATCCACAATGCAAGGCCTATAGTGTTAGATTCTAAAAGGCAGGCATCATCTGTCAACAGATAACTTGTTCCAATGACCAAATCCCAGGGTCGGTCAGCTAGCTCACCAATTCTTTCCAGGTAATTTTTCCTAACACAAAAAGACTTGGAAGAGTTCCTTCACTCTAACTAAATTGCTCCCATGAACAATATTTTTCAAAAAAATGAAGCTGATCAAAAACATGTGGAGAACAAACAGGACCTGAAGTCATTTGGCCAGTCTTTCCAGAGTGTCAAAAAGAAGATGGACAGATCACCTGTTTTCTGAGCCAAACTGTCTGTTGCCTCTAAACTATCGCTTTGCTGTGTGTCTGGTGGACTGCCCATAAAAAGATGTGGAACAAATTTCTAAAATCCTTGGGCAGAGCAGGCAGGATGTCCAAGATCCAGGAACATTATACAGGAACACCACTGAGAAGCAGAGGCTGGTGGGGAACTAGAGGCAGGGGGAAGCAAGTACAGAGGCCAGAGATGGGGTGCTTGAAATCCTTCTGGGCTGGCCCTATGTCACCTGCAGAGGCCTGGTTGTTTCCAGGTGATTGAGTGTGACTTCATAAAGTCCGGGATGCAGAAGCATGCGTCTGCTCTCCAAAACATTTCCTCATTAAGGGGACCTGATCCCTCTGGGTCTTAACATCCTTGGAGAAGGAAATGGCAATCCACTCCAGGATTATTGCCTGGAAAATCCCATGAACAGAGGAGCCTGGTAGGCTACAGTCCATGGGATCACAAAGAGTCAGATATGACTAAGCGACTTCCCTTTCACCTTAACATCCTAGCCAGAACCACCAGAGCCAGGTGATGGTTTAAAGTCCGGCTACTCAAAATGATGTTGGGAAAGATGGAGGGCAAGAAGAGAAGGAGGTGGCAGAGGATGAGATGGTTAGATGGCATCATCGACTCAATGGAATGAGTTAGAGCAACTCTGGGGAGACAGTAAAGGACAGGGAAGCCTGGCATGCTATAGTCCATGGGGTCGCAAAGAGTCAGACGTGACTTAGTGACTGAATGACAATGACCATTCAAAGTGTGGTCCCCAGATCTGCAGCTTCAGCATCCACAGAGAGTGTGTTAGAAACACAGGGTCTCAGGCCTCATTTCAGACGCTTTAAATCAGAATCTTTGAGAGAATGGCCCAGGAATCTGCCTTTGAATAAGATCTCCAGGAGATGGTTAACCATGCTAAAGCTTGGAAATGGCTTAGGACTTGGCTCTTCACCAAAAACCCTCATCAGAATCACCTGGGTTGGTGGGGTAGAGGAGGAAATGGGGGCCTCTTCAATATGCAAACACCCAGGCTCCACCCCTAGGCACCTGAAACTGGGGATCTGAAAGGGATCTGGCCGTTTGTAAATTATCTATATGATCCTTGGGTACTTCAGATGTACAGTCTTCATTTAGATGCTTTAGTTTAGAGCCTTATAAACTAGTTAAGACCCAAATCCACAGTTGACAGTTTCTGAGCTGGATTCTACTATGATCCTCAGTTCCAGCTCTTCTCTGTGGTCTAGCTCAGACACCAGCTGCTCCATGAGCCCCTTCCTGAATCTCCTTGGTTGAAATAAATTTTTCCTGGCTCTGAGTCCATACTTCCATAAATATTCATCGGAAGGACCGATGCTGAATCTCCAATACTTTGGCTATGTGAAACAAAGAGCCAACTCACTGGAAAAGATGCTGGTGCTGGGAGAGATTGAAGGCAGGAGGAGAAGGGAGCAACAGAGGATGAGATGGTTTGATGGTATCACTGACTCAATGGACATGAGTTTGAGCAAGCTCCGGGAGATAGTGAAGGACAGGGAAGCCTGGTGTGCTGCAGTCCATGGGGTCACAAAGAGTTGGCCACAACTTAGCAACTGAATAGCAACTGAGTCCAGACAACCACTCCACACAAGCACTGCCTTTCAGCTCTTACATCATTCCACCTTGCTGTTTGCTTATAACTGGTTGGGCGTTTGTTTCCCTGACGGATGTTAGCTCCCGAACCTGGCCTTCAAAGCCCAAGCTTGTAGTCATACCTGCTTTCCTGGGACACTTAGCACAGATAGGTAGTACTTTTGCTCCTGCATTAAAAGTATGAAAAAGTCCAAATTGTCCATTCTCCATCCTCAAAGTTAAGCAGACAAGAAGAACTGACCATATTTTCAAAGGAAGGGAGGGCTTCCTTATATATTTCTATTGTGGTATCAGGTCAGATGCTAACCCCCAAAGAAAGAATGGCTGTTATTATTTTCACCATATTGTTCAGAACAGCTGACTCAAGATCCTGGTGATGGGAAAGATTGAAGGGAGAAGGGAAGAGGGCAACAGAGGATGAGATGGTTGGATGGCATCCCCCATTCAATAAACCTAAATTTGGGCAAACTTTGGGAGATGGTGAGGGACAGGGAGGCCTGGCATGCTGCAGTGCATGGGGTCACAAAGGGTCCGACACAGCTTGGCAACTGAACAACAGCAACAATTGTTTGGTTAGATCATGTGCTTGGTTCAAGATCACAGCTAGTGAGAATATAGAGTCTACAGCCAAGACTCTCCACCTCTCCATCTCCAAACCATGCTCCTCGAGTCCACTGGTCACTCTGCTGCCCCCAGAGGGGGCAAAGATGCCTGTACACGGATGTCCCCTTCTTGCGACTCTGGGGTGACTGGCCATTCAGAGGTGGGGCTGGGAAGAATCTCAGAATGGTGTGTGTCCAGGCACTGGTGAGCTGGGGAATCTTCAGAGCCTGAGGCCCAGGTGCCCAGGCCATGTTGGCACCCCTGCCTGCTGTCTCAATTCCTAATGATCTCTGTCCTTTTGCTTGGCCTGTCTCCCTGCCCTGAACCCCAGCCCGCCTGGCTGAAACCCATACACTGTGGTCTTGTCTACCCTGGTCTGGAGCCCCCGAGGCTAGACCCTGCTCTGGGATCTGGCTCTAAGCCCCTCAGGGCATCCATAAGCCCCCATCTCTGAGCATCACCCCTGTCAAGAGCTTGCTTCTGCTAGGCCCTGCCCTTCACTCAGCATGCAGTATCACGTGTCCAGATAAACTTTCACACCATTTGATACTAACATTAAGTCTTGGCCATTTATCTTTTTTTGCAGTCCAGGCCTCCCACCAGGATCTTTCCCCCCATTGCCCTGGCCATCTTCCTTTATTCACCAACTTGTTGGTTAAGCCCAATATCCCTCATTCTCCAGTCTGCTTCTAGCTGACTCCTGATCAGGCTATGCCCTGAGAAGGAGTAAAGAGGCATTTATTCTCAGCTTAGACAATAGCCATGCAATCAGAAAATGTGTATCTGAGACCTGACTTTGACTCTTACTGGCTTTTCATGATATTGAAAAAATGTTTTGTTTTGTTTTGTTTTGTTTTTGATCCACAGTCTCTTTATCTACTTAAATAAGGAGAATATATATGCTTTTGTTGTTGGTTTTTAGCCCCTAAGTCATGGCTAACTCTTCTGTGTCCCCATAGACTGTAGCCCTCCAGGCTCCCCTGTCCGTAGTACAGATTTCCCAGGAAAGAATACTGGAGTGGGTTGCTGTTTCCTGCTCCAGGGAATCTTCCTGACCCAGAGATCAAACCCCATCTCCTGCATTGGCAGGAGAAAGCCCATATATATACACATAAATACATAATTTTAATAATGTTGTGAAGAATAAATAAGATTGCATATTTAAGTTATATCATCTTTATAAAGCACCATAGAAAAATGTATGATTATATTTTATTATTATTTGTATTTTATTAATGTTCTGAAACAGAGTAAAAATAATATTTCTATCTCATAAGCCTTGTTTTAGAAGTATGTAATAGGACTAAAGTGTTTTCAAATCAAAAGAACAGAAACAAGAGTTTTTTCTATTTAAAGGAGCTAACCTCAACACTTGGAAGATTAATTTGGTGGGGACTCTTAATTTATGCATAAATTAGTTGGTATTATATTTTTCCATCTGGGACACCGAGGAAAGAATAAAGGTCTTTGCCTTTGAAATCACCACCATCATCTTTCTCTTCAGCTCTTCTTTGATCACTGATTTATTCATTCATTCAGTAATATTCTGGAAGTTCAGAATTCACCCTGGCTGGGCAGTGATGGGGAAAGTAGGGAATGCAGACCATAGCTACTAATTTGTTCCTCTGTTTCTCAAAAACACAGGCTCTGTATTTCAAACAAAAGGAAAAAAAAAAAAAGCTATACCTTCGAGTTATCAGTCCTGAGAATTGAGGAAGAGCTAAGAGCTAAGCCTAGAATCCTAGTCCTGGACAAGACCTGCCCAGCTCTCTGGTACAATACCCCTTACCCACTTTGGGAGTTCATGGTTTTCCCACCTTTAAATATTTTGGTGGAAATGTCCGCCATGTGACCTATTCTTCTGTCTCATCACTTCGATCATCCTTTCCAAATTCACACTTTTTTTCCCCAACATTCTTTTAAAAATATGATCTCATTCAAGGAAAGAATCTCTATTTGCCTGAAGTCTCTCAACCCTAGATCCCAATGCCCTGATGCTCAAGAAGCTCTTCCATAAATCTGTCTATATCCTCGCTAGCTTCAGCCAGAGCACACTTTCTCTGGCTGGTCCTTACAGATTTGACTTTGGAATTTCTCTGGTGACCCAGTGGTTGGGAATCTGCCTTGCAATACAGAAGAGGTGCATTTGATCCCTGGTCGGGGAGCTAAGACCCCATATGTCACGGGGCAGCCGAACCCTCGTACCACAACTACTGAGCCCATGAGCTCTGGAGCCCAGGCTAGAGTCTGTGCACAGCAACGAAGATTCTGCTGCTACAACTAAGACCTGATGCAGCCAGATAAATAAATAATTTTTTTTTAAAGAGAGAGATTTGACTTCAGCATAACAAGAAGAATACTCAGGTATAGAACCTTCCTACACATCCCCTCATAAGTCAGGCAGAAGGGAAGGGGGACAGCTCAGGACCAGAGTGTCAGGGGTCCAGCTTATGGTCCTGCCTCTGCTGCCACTTCTTGTATGGCTGGGCATCCATCCCTTCTCCTCTCTGGGTCCCAAACCACTCATATTTCAAGTGAGGGGTCAGCCCTTTCCAACTCTGGAATTTCTAAGCTCTCTTGTCATCCAAGCCCACCCTCAAAGTACCTTTCCCACAGTGGCTGAGGCATTTACATTTTCAGCCCAAGGAACAATTTTCCTGTTGAACAATTATGAAAATTCAGCTGTTGGGGGAAAGCACTATAAAGCAGCCTGGTGTATTATTGCTCTAACGGTCCCCTGTGCTCCTGGTAAAAACAGCCAGGGGAGAGTGGAAGCCAGCATGAAATATGGCCCTCTTGTTTTTTAACAGCCTGCTCCCTGAAGTTATCCAGGAACTGTCAGCTCCAAGTGGAGCCGCTGCATAAAGAATAGGGCAATTTCCAGTCTTTTATCCTGGTGTCTCAGGCCCCAGACATTCCTTTAATGGAATTCCATTGTATTTTTGTATTCAAATAGACTTGAAGGCAAACAAAACACTTAAAGGGAGACGAATCTTCCTAAGCAGAAAAGAAGTGTCTCCTTGTTGTTATTGCTGTTCCAAGTTGTGTTCAACTCTTTGTGACTCCATGGACTGCAGCATTACCAGCTTCCCTGTCCATCACAACTCCCAGAGTTTGCTAAAACCCATGTCCATTGAGTCAATGATGCCATCCAACCATCTCATCCTCTGTCACTCCCTTCTCCTCCTGCCTTCAGTCTTTCTTAGCATCAAGGTTTTTTCCAATGAGTCAGCTCTTTGCATCAAGTGGCCAAAGGATTGGAGCTTCAGCTTCAGCATCAGTCCTTCCAATGAATATTCAGGCTGGATGTCCTTTAGGATGGGCTGGTTTGATCTCCTTGCTGTCCAAGGGATTCTCAAGAGTCTTCTCCAGCACCGCAGTTCGAAAGCATCAATTCTTTGGTGCTCAGCCTCCTTTGTGGTCCAACTCTCATATCCATACAGGACTACTGGAAAAACCATAGCTTTGACTATACAGACCTTTCTCAGCAAAGTGTCTTGGTACTTGTGAACTGTAGGAAATCATGAGTCAGGGACTCTGGTGACTCAGAAAGATCTGGGGTTGCTACCTTGAGCTTCATCCAAGTGCTTAGAGGGTAGGGGGTTATCTGAGGGTTCAGTGTCAAGTTCCAGGTGGTGGGCCCAATAGGAGACTTTAGTTTCCAGGCACTCACTCACCAGTGTTATATATAGTGTGTATTGTGTTAGTCACTCAGTCGTGTCCAACTCTTTGCAAACCCATGGACTATAACCCGCCAGGCTCTCTGTCCATGGAATTCTCCGGACAAGAATACTGGAGTGGGTGGCCATTTCCTTCTCCAAGGGAATTTCGCAAACCAGGGATCAAACCCAGGTCTCCTGCACTGCAGGCAGATTCTTTACTGTCTGAGCCACAGGAAAGTCTTTACCAGTGTCATAAAAACATTTAAAGAGGGAGAAAAAAGAATGAAAGAAAAGCCATGCATAGTGTCCTCAAGGAATCTGGATGAGGTTTATTTTTTTTTTAATATTTATTAATGTATTATTTATTTGGCTGCTCAGGTTCTCAGATGCAAATGTGGTAACTTTGATCTTCATTGCGGCATGCAGGGTCTTTAATTGAGGCATTAAAGTTGCAGCATGTGGGATCTAGTTCCCTGATCTGGGATTGAACTCAGGTTCTCTGCCTTGGGAGCAAGGAGCCTTAGCTGCTGGACCACCAGGGAAGTCCCTGGATGAGTATTTTTTAATTGAAATCTCCTATTCAAATATCTTTCCCAGTTGTTGACAGCAAGTAGCACCCCCCCCCCCAATTTGGGTTTAAATACTTTATTATCCAGACCCTTACCCCATCACACAAGGGTGCCTGGAGTAAGCAAGAGGTTTCATAGGGTCTGGCTAGAAATGGGGTGCGAATCATCTAAGGCACCAGGGTCATTGAGTAAGCACCAATGGTCCAAGGACCTGTCTAAAGTTCCAAAGACGCAGAGAGGAAAGGCAGGTCTCACTGAATGGGAAGCAGGCTTCAGAGTGAGGCATCTTGGGATGGGGATAATGAGCATCAGCAGGTTTCGGGGCATTTGCTGGCACATGCTGGGATGTGCCATGTGAAGACCAAGGATGGAGTGCCAGGGGTATCCTGAATTTCACAACTAGACTGTTTTATGATATTGTTGACTTAAAGAAAAAAAAAAAAAACAGCACAACATGAGAGTTGCCAGTGTCAACTAAAAAATATAGTCACAACCTGAAAGTAGAGAGTTATTTTATTTGATGAGAATGTTTAGGACCTGAGCACAGGAGACAGCATCTCTGTAGTTCTGAGAAAACTGTTCCAGGAGGCTGGAGGGGGACTCAGGTTATATACAAGTTTGCAACAAAGGGAGCAGGCAGTTTGAACATCAAAGATTATTGTGAGGTAAGAAAAATCAGATATCAAATTAAGGAATGTAGCATTCTATATATGGGAAGATGCAAGCCTCTGGGCTCACCAAATTCATGCCTTTCACATGCAGCTATCTGGGACCAAATCCTGTTTCCTGGTTCACCTTAAGGAGGAGGAGCAAATGTAGCAGATGGCTGCTTCTTGCATATCCTACCCCTCATTCCCCCATCTCCCAGCTCCTCAGCAATCACAGTAGAGGGTAGCAGCATCTGGATCACAGGCACTGCGTTCCATTTCAGCAGCCCTCATTCACGTCTGGAGGCCAGAAATCCCTGATGGCTGTGACTTTTCTAGTTTATTGATATGGCAGGAGATATTTTCATTTCACACCAGTTAAGTTTTACTGGGGGAAGAATGAGGACTATAGCCTGGGAGAGAGCACCTCAGATAGCTCTGAGAAACTGCTCCAAAAGGGTAGGAGGGAAGGTCAGTATATATGCATGTGATTTTCATGAAAAGGGAATACATACGATCAAACACGTATTTTTCCACAGAAGACTTCTGCTAGTCACAAGGAGTGGTAGTTACCATGAAGGATTTTAGTGCTTTTCTAGATATGAAGAGATACAAGAATTGGGCTCATAAAATTGGCTGCTGAAAATATCTAACTATCTGAAGACCTGCCCTGCTGGTCCCCCCTGCCCCCGCCCCCTCCAGCACAGAGTGCCTCATTCTGCCCTCCACCATGAACTCCTTTCAGGGGGTGTTAAAAATCAGCAGCTGCAGCAGCACAGGATTTAATCCTTGTAGAGGTAGATGGCAAGTACCCCTGACGAGTGCCAATTTGTAGTCGACAATTTGGTGCTCAGAGGCCTCTCAGAAGGGTCTGTAGCCAGCACGCCAATGGTATTTTCTGAGGTTTCGTTCCTTTTGTAAACCCTTCCCGGGTGCCAGGTGCTGTGCCGGTTTCTGGAGACACGGAAGATGTATGATTCACCCTGCAGGGGAGAGAGACATATTCACAAGTCATGACTGTTCAGCACATCATGTGTGAGCAATGGTATCTTAGCGACATGCACCCGGGCTGGGAGAACACTATGGAAACAAAGAATGAGAGGGTGGGGGCTCCAGGCCACCCAGGGCTTGGAGACAAAAGTCACGGCAGAGCAGGGCTCTGAGTCTATTCTGGGTCCACAGATTCATCACAAATCCTGCGGTTGTCTCTTTTTTTTTTGGTCCATAAGGGCTGGAGCTCATAGAGACAAATTTCATGGAGTAAAGACCCCCTGGAGATTGTAATATTTTCTGAGGCTGAGTCAACTGACTGCCTTCTAGTTTACTGACTGATAGTCATTGGAAAATGTTAGAGGATGGTGAAAGAATCTCTTTGCCTTTGGCATTCTTCATTTGCCAATATTTAGCCTGAAGAGTGAAGGTGGGAAGTGGCCTCTGTCGTGTGGCTAGATAGAAGAAGAAAGAATGGTCACGGTGTGTTACGATTGTTCTGTGGCTCCAATTATAAAGCAGCTCAGAAACTCCCCCAAGATGATTTGAATGGGGTACTGGACAGAAATCAGTACGGATAGACAGATCAGAATCAAAAGAGTTGGTTTCATTTGAGCAGGAGGAACTGAGGGTCATAGTGAAGACCAGGTTCTGGGGACATGAATGAAATGTACATGCAATTAGGAAATACCTAGGATCCAGGGACTTAATTCAAGAGGACCGAGTGGGATACAGTGTCAAGACTACTGTACCATAGGAAGGCTCAGAAATAAGCCCAGGAATCTACCTTTGAATTGCAGAAGTTGAAGATGATATATAACATCTCCAAGATCAGCACCAGGTCCAAGGGGAAGAAGGTGCCAGGAAGTAGGTGGGAGGCAGAGGCAGCTCAAATCACAAGCTGAGAAGCACAGCGAGGTTCACCTGTTCTGTCCCTTAGGACCACTCCTCCTCCCAGCAACCTGCAGGATGGAGTCCCAGTAGAAGGACTTGTAGGAATCCCTGGCTGTGTGATGGGGGGTGCTCATTGTGGCTATGACTTAATACTCTCACCAGAATCCATTGTTTCAGTCATTCCCAGATACTCCAGAAATATCAGTGTATAATAACCACCAAATATTTCTAGATCATCCTTACCAAAGGGGAGGGGACATTGTAATATCTAATCATGCTGGATTTTTCTTATGCAGAACGCGCTCGTTTGGAGTCCTGTTGCTGGAGGGGAGGAGGGGGCAGTCCATGGGGTTGCAAGAGTCAGACACGACTGAGCGACTCTTTCACTTTCCACTTTCATGCATTGGAGAAGGAAATGGCACCCCACTCCAGTGTTCTTGCCTGGAGAATCCCATGGACCGAGAAGCCTGGTAGGCTGCAGTCCATGGGGTCACACAGAGTCGGACACAACTGAAGCGACGCAGCAACAGCAAAGCCTGTTGTGGGGGGGTGGGGGTGGGTAAGCTTTATTTTGTAAAGGTAGGGCTTCCCAGGTGGTGTGAGTGGTAAAGAATCTGCCCACCAATGCAGGTAGACATAAGAGACATGGGTTTGATCCCTGGGTTGGGAAGATCCCCTGGAGGAGGACATGGCAACCCACTCCAGTATTCTTGCCTGGAGAGTCCCATGGACAGAGGAGCCTGGTGGGCTATGGTCTATAGGGTTGCAAAGAGTCAGACATGACTGAAGCAACTGAGGACGCACACATGAACAGGTTAAGCTGCTCTTATAAAGGAGTGCCTGCATATAATAAGCCCAGGGTTGATGGACGCCTTTGCTCCATAGTCTTCCAGGGACTCTGTTTCCTTCCGTCTTAATGGCTCTGTCATTCACTAGAGCATTATCCATATGGTCAAAACTAGATCATTTCCACTCCATCTACATTCCAACCCAAGGAGAATGAGAAAGAGAAAGCAGAGAGCAAAAGACCTTTCTTTAAAAAAAAATAAATAAACAATGTCATAATCAAACTGTACGCCATCTCTTTCACTCATGCCCTATTGACTACAATTTAGTCTCATGGCTACACAAAGATATAAGAGAGTCTGGAAGTGAGTCTTTGGCCACTGTGGCTAGCTAAAACCTTGTAGGTTCTATTGCCAGAAGGACAAAGGAGAGGACAGATGCTGGAGAGCTATGCTGTCTGCTACAGTGATTCTCAGTTGTTAATTTGAACTCTCTCCTTTTCTAAGAAGCCCTTCTTGACCCCCAAAGCATAGCCCTTCTTTTCTGCTCCCTTCAGTTCAGTTCACCTCAGTAGCTCAGTCATGTCGGACTCTTTGCGACCCCATGGACTGCAGCACGCCAGGCTTCCCTGTCCATCACCAACTCCCAGAGCCTGCTCAAACTCATGTCCATTGAGTCGGTGATGCCATCCAGCCACCTCATCCTCTGTTGGCCCCTTCTCCTACCTTCAATCTTTCCCACCATCAGGATCTTTTCTAATGAGTCAGTTCTTCTCACAGGTGGACAATGTATTGGAGATTCAGCTGCTCCTATGACACCCTGCAATTAACTCTGTTAAAATGTTTCCTTAAATGGACTGAAATACTCTGTTTATTTGTCTCTCTTCTACTAAAGCGTGAGCTCCAAGGGAAAAATATATTTATATTTTTTCATCTTTGTTTCCTCAATACAGTGGCACATAGAAGTGTTCAATCAAGTTTTGTTGGGTGAATCGATAGATGGGTGGATCAATACACATTTCAGTTGATGAGTGAATAGAACTAGGATATATCTGGTTCAGTCAAGATCTGAACGTTTTCTTATGTGATTTACAAAAGGTACCTTCTAATGTAAAATCATATGTATGTGTTTATTTGAACAGAGAAGCCAATGACTGCTTGATACAGATGGAATAGATAAGAGACAGGATGACTGGGGTATGTGATAGAAATAGCACATTCTTCTCATATGCTTGGCAGTAGATTCTAGAGGATGGTGAGCATTTGGAAAGCCTGGGTATCAGTCAACTCAGAGGTTTGATACTCTGGACAATTTCCTTTCTCTTGCCAACATGTGCCCCTTTTCACTACTCTCTTACTACCCCTAATTGTGCCAGGAAGAATCCAACTCAAATTCTTTTCTCTGCATGGCACAAAGGCGTGGGCCATAGCAGCACTAGGAAGCTGCTCCTAGGGACTATCAAAATGTGGGAAGAGTAAATATGAGGATCTGGAGGACTCCCTGACTGGGGAATTGGGAGACTGGTTATTCATATGGTTAAGATTGAGCCTGGAGGATGCAATTGGCAGAATACAGAGAGGAGCAAGGAGGGAACACTTCATAATTCCTCACTCTCCCCTGGGACCTGGGCAAAACCGGCGTGTTGCAAACTGAAGAAGATTTCAATCCGTGGATCTAAACCTGGAGGAGTGTTAAGTGTTCATTGCCAAGGAATCTAGTCCCACTCATTGCTGCTTGATGCTGTAAACTTTACATTTGGGACTCTTCTAAATAACCAAGTGCTGAAGGGTGGTGGGAGTGGGCTGATGACGTTCTAATACGGAGCTATGGAGATATATGTTGCAGAAACCAGAGTGTCAGACTGGGAGGAGAAGGTAAGGTGATTGAAGAATACAACAAACAATTATCGTTTGGGCAAAGGAGATGGAACTGAGAAAAGCTGAGAAAGCTCTGGGCAATGAAATTGCCTGGATGCTTGATAGTTCCCAGTGGGAAACAGTCATTGGCTCTGCTTCTGGAAATTGTAGTCATGGAATACGAGGGGTGTGGGAGATGTGAGAAGCTTCCTGTCGGATTAAACTGAGGCTCTGCCACGTATCATTCTGTGACCTTGGGCAAATTACTTAACCTCAGAATGCCTCAGTCTTCTCATCTGTAAATGGAATTGATGACAGCACACTCCTCACTGGGCTGTTTGGGGGATCTCGACAAGTCATAACCTGTAAGTTAATGCTTAGCACATATTTTCCATAAACATCAGGCTTCCCTTGTGGCTCAGCTGGTAAAGAATCTGCCTGCAAAGTGTGAGACTTGGGTTCGATCCCTAGGTTGGGAAGATCCCCTGGAGAAGGGAAAGGCTACCCGCTCCAGTATTCTGGCCTAGAGAATTCCATGGACTGTATAGTCCATGGGGTCGCAAAGGTCAGACAGGACTGAGCAACTTCCACTTTCACTCCATAAACATTAACTCTTCTAGAATCTGCAATGTTGAAACAAAAAGGAATAAAGAAGACCAAATAAAACACCCTTGGTCATTAGTTTTCCGCATTTCTGTGGTTAAGAGGACCATTTATTCCAAAATTTTCCCTCTTTGCAACTAAAACTGGCCCAAAATAAACGAATCTACTTAGGTAAGTGAAGTATCCAGAGTTGGGTTCTGGCTTCACTTGCAGTTTTTTCCAGAGAATCATACGATCATCAGAGCCAGCCCTGCTTGTCTCTATTCGGCGTCCTCTGCATGCCAATGTGGCACCCCCAGGATGCCACCCATCAAGGAAGCCAAAAGGACTGAACCAGTCCCAATCAGCTGACCTCAGAGTACAACACATAGGAGAAAGATGAAGGTTCCTTTTCCACCAGTTCCTGGAAGGGAGAATGGTGGACTCCCCATCCCGATTCCCCTCACGGGTGCCTTGTGTATCATTGGCCCAAGCTGTGTCACGTGCCCAGGGATAGGACATGCTGATTGGCTCAAGACAATCTGAGCTCACTGTTGAGTTGAGAGTGGGAGCCATACCCAAGGCTAACACTAGGGGGCAATGGTTCCCCCAAAGCAAATCTGGACATTTCAGACAGTTAATAAGTGGGAAATAGGTATGTTGGAGACAAGCAAAAAAAAAAAAAAAAAAAAAAAGTCTACTAGAGTGTGTGAGCTATTATGTGGACCCTCAGCCACAGAAATCTGAATAAGACTCTGAAAGGTAGCAAAAAGCCTCTAATTTAAAAAAAAAAAATCATTTCACAGTTCCCGGATATAAGGGTTGTAAAGAATCTAACCACAAATCTAGAAAAAGGTACAGATGAACTTATTTGCAAAGCAAATTAGAGTCACAGATGTAGAGAACAAACTTAGGGTTACCAAGGGAGGAAGGGGGTGGTGGGATGAATTGGGAGGTTGGGACTGGCACATTCACACTATTATGAATAAAATCGGTAGCTGATGAGAACCTACTGTAGAGTACAGGGAACTCCACTCAGTGTTCTGTGGCGACCTAAATGGAAGAGAAATGTTAAAAAGAGTGGACATACGTCTATGCATGGATGATTCACTTTGCTATACAGCAAGAAACGAATGTAACATTGGAAAGCAACTATACAGCAATAAAAATTAATCCAAAAAAGAATCTAACCACAAACCAAGGCCTAAATGAACTTGGCGCCATCTAATACCCTTACTGCTCTAAAGAACAGAGGCTTGATACTTCCCTGGCAGCCGAGGGATTAAGACTTCACCTTCCATGGCAGGAGGTGCAGGTCTAATCCCTGGTGGAGGAGCTAAGACCCCACATGCCAGGAGGTCAAAAAACCAAAACATTAAACAGAAGCAATATTGTAACAAATTCAATAGACTTTAAAACATGGTCCACATTAAAAAAAAAAAAATCTTTAAAAAAAAGATGAGAAGCTCCATTCGCCATGGGAAGGTCACTTCCCAGCTCTTAGGCCACTTTGAGGTGGCAACCCACAGGTGCCTTCCCAAAGCTGGAAGACATGAAGGGAAATGGCTTGGAGGAACCAAGCTGTCAAGACAGCTGTTGCCCCTGAGACGAGCAGGGACTGTAACCACATCCCCATAGGCACAGCCAGCTCTGCCTGACACTCTCTCCCTGCACTGGGGAAGGGATGCTCTACCCCCATGGCTCAGCTTATTATGCAGAAATATGGATTCATCACCACTCACTTCCTGCTAGGCGGAATATTGCTTGGAGCCAATCTCCTCTCATCTCTCTGCCTGGACGCCTTCAGCCTCTCGGTATGCAGAGCTCCTCACATTTCCCTTCAGAAAAATCGAACTAAGACAAAGGGAGGAAACGTATTTAGCGCTAAGGATGTGCGCCGTTTCATTTTCCTGTTTGAATCTATTGCTGTTTAATGAGCTAAATATCCGCAGGCTGAATGAGAGGCACTGATCTTGTGTGCGTCTCCCAGGAGGTGGCCTCTGACCCAGCCAGCGTATGGGAACCACCTAACCTCCCGGCAAGCACGCAGGATACTGGAGGAGGGCAGGGTCCACTGAGGATGTGTACAGATAGCAGTTGAAGAATCACTCTCACGGCTGACCCTGCAGCCACTGAGCGGGCAAGAGACTTAGCGAAGGCAAAATAGTGTCTTGATCAAAACGCTTGCATAATGGAAGTCCCTGGGTCATCATCAAAAAAAAAAAAAATCCCAAACTGATGAATAAGCTAATGAGGTCACTGGAATGGACAGGTTGCTTTGGAAGTCCAATCAGAAGAGGCCTTGTCTGTCTCCATTGACAACCCAGAAGCTGGCTGAGGAGGAGACCACAGGTCTTGCTACTATTGGTACATCAGCTCCCAGAAGGCTTGGTTGGACAAAACTCTTGGTTTTGCATAGGTTTGAGCTCCTGAGTTATCCCATTGTTGTTCAGTCACTCAGTCGTGTCCCACTCTTTGCGACCCCATGGACTGCAGCACGCTAGGCCTCCCTGTCCTTCAACATCTCCCGGAGCTTGCTCAAACTCATGTCCATTGATTGAGTCAGTGTTGCCATCCAACCATCTCATCCTCTGTCATCCCCTTCTCCTCCTGCCTTCAATCTTTCCCAGCATCAGGGTCTTTTCCAATGAGTGAGTTCTTTGCATCAGGTGGCCAAACTATTGGAGCTTCAGCATCAGTCCTTCCAGTGAATATTCAGGACTGATTTCCTTTAGTTATTCTAACTCTTTGTTACGATAATAACTTTTTGTTATTAGAAAAGGAAGTTCTAAAGTTGTTACGTCGTTCTTCAGCTTCTTCACCAAAGGAGCCATTTGGGATGAAACCATTTTACACTGCAAAGGGTCACAGAAATATTGTGACTGACCCCTTCCTTAATGGATAAAGATTTCCAAGCTCAGCTAGGAAAAAGTCACGTGGCCAATTGGTAGTTAACCCATGATCAGTAATAATAATACTATTTTATGAGAGCTGGCTGTGTACCACACACTGTTTTAAATGCTTCATATATATTCAACAATTCAAGTCTCCTAACAAACCCATTTTGTGGAGGAGGAGATTGAGGCTCAGGAGTGTTAACTAACCTGTCTGAAGTCCTATAGCCAGAGAGTGATAGAGATTGGATTCAAACCCTGAGCCAGAGACTTCCCTGGTGGTCCAGTGGCTAAGACTCTGCTCTCCCAATGCAGGGGGTTCAGGTTAAAGCCCTGGTCAGGGAAATAGATTCCACATGCTGCAACTAAGACCTGGTGCAGCCAAATAAATAAACAGATAAATATTACAAACATAAAGCAAAAAAATCCCTGGGCTCAACCTCATGTCCATTATGGTTTTGGCCTTTCAATAAAATTCATTTCTTCGGGCTTCCAGGTCAAACACGGTGAAAAAAGCTCCAAGAATCAAAATGAAAAAAAAAAATCTTTCCCAATGGATCCTGAAATAAGTTCTGTTAGCTGATAAAAAAACAAGGAGCATGTGACTTCCTAGCCTTTGTACTGCATATCCAAAGCTCATCCTCCAAAGACCCTCAAGATACTCTCATCTCTCCTTTACTCCAATGCTTTCTCCAAGAGCCCTCCCTCCCAGCAAATCACCCAGCCTCTTGTTTCCCAACCAGATCCATAATTGTGAAGCCTCTTTGCATGGTCCAGGCTGGTCCCTCCATCTGGAATCTCTCCTATTCCATCCCCTACCATTGACTTCCTACTTATTCCTGAAACCCCAGCCCGAGGGACAGATCAGCTATGAAGATTTCAGTTATCTTTCGATCAGGATTAGATTGCTCCCCTTCCTTCCCACAAAGCACTTTGTCCTCTATCACAGCATGTATGTGACTCTTTCCTCTGTTATGATTGGCTGTGGAAGAGCAGTGAGTAGTGGTTGAGTGGTTGGGTACAGGGTCTTAATACCAATAATGCTTGAGTTTGAGATCTAACTCTGCTACTCAGAAGCTGTGTGGCCTTGGGCAAATTACTGAACTCTCTGATCTTCCTTTTCTTCACCAATAAAAGAATAACATTGTTTACCTTAAAGGGTTCTTATAGGTATTGAATGAGATAATGTATGCAAAGCCCTTTAGCCACCATCTGTCTAGAAGTCAGCTCTTTATACGTCTTAGCTCTTATTGTTGTTGAGGTTTGTTAGCGCCAACAACATCACCATTAAAACCAACATCACCATCAAAACCATCATCATCAGTGTATTAGTAATGTGCATGCTTGCAAGCTCAGTCACTTCAGTTGTGTATCTCTATGGCCTTGTAAACTCCTAGAAGTCAGGTCTTGTTCATCTTTGTGCCTGGCCTTTAATAAGTGTGTAATAAACGGATGCAGAATTGAATTGTTGAAGCAGCTGTTCAGTTTGCAGTTTGTTATGTTGGCTCTGGTGATAAAGTGTTTTGAAATCATTTGCCACTTGCTTGCAACCCACTTGGGTTTTGAGCTCCATAGAGTTTGGTATTTCTCCCTGTAGAGTATATAGTCGGTATACATACACTTGGTATATGTAAAAGTATTTAATGAATCCTTAATTCACAGACTTCTCAAAGTTCATAAGATGCTCAGGATGTACACCCACTTATTTTTTCCAAAGGCTATGGGATAAAGTGACAATGGCAAAGCAAATAGCGTTTATTGACCTCTTTAAAATGGCTGACATTTCAGACAAAGACAAATATCATATGGTATCACTTATTTTTGGAATCTAAAATATAAAACACAAATGAACTTATTTCCAAAACAGAAAGAGAGTCACAGACACAAAAAACAAACCTATGGTTACCAAACAGGAAGGAGTAGGTAAGGGGAGGGATAAATTAGGAGGCTGGGATTAACATATACACATTACAATATACAAAATAGATAACCAACAAGGACCTATACTGTATAGCAGAGGGAACTATACATTATGCAATAACCTAGAATGGAAAAGAATCTGATCAGAGTAGATCAGATCAGTCACTCAGTCGTGTCTGACTCTTTGCGACCCCATGAATTGCAGCACGCCAGGCCTCCCTGTCCATCACCAACTCCCAGATTCACTCAGACTCACGTCCATTGAGTCAGTAATGCCATCCAGCCATCTCATCCTCTGTTGTCCTCTTCTCCTCCTGCCCCCAATCCCTGCCAGCATCAGAGTCTTCTCCAATGAGTCAACTCTTCACATGAGGTGGCCAAAGTACTGGAGCTTTAGCTTCAGCATCATTCCTTCCAAAGAAATCCCAGGGCTGATCTCCTTCAGAATGGACTGATTGGATCTCCTTGCAATCCAAGGGACTCTCAAGCGTCCTCTCCAACACCACAGTTCAAAAGCATCAATTCTTTGGTGCTCAGCCTTCTTCACAGTCCAGCTCTCACATCCATACATGACCACTGGAAAAACCATAGCCTTGACTAGACAGACCTTTGTTGGCAAAGTAATGTCTCTGCTTTTGAATATGCTATCTAGGTTGGGTATAACTTTCCTTCCAAGGAGTAAGCATCTTTTAATTTCATGGCTGCAGTCACCATCTGCAGTGATTTTGGAGCCCCCGAAAATAAAGTCTGACACTGTTTCCACTGTTTTCCCATCTATTTCCCATGAAGTGATGAGACCGGATGCCATGATCTTCGTTTTCTGAATGTTGAGCTTTAAGCCTACTTTTTCACTCTCCACTTTCACTTTCATCAAGAGGCTTTTTAGTTCCTCTTCACTTTCTGCCATAAGGGTGGTGTCATCTGCATATCTGAGGTGATTGATATTTCTCCCGGCAATCTTGATTCCAACTTGTGTTTCTTCCAGTCCAGCGTTTCTCATGATGCACTCTGCATATAAGTTAAATAAACAGGAAAAATATATATATATACATATATATATAACTGAATTGCTATGCTATACACCTGAAGCTCATATGATATTGTAAACAACTACACACAATTAAAAAAAATGATTTTTTTTTAATTCAACTGATGCTGACATCTTTTGGGCACTTACTTCATGCCAGATACTGTGCTAAATGCTTACATATTTTGGTTACTAATTCTCAGAAACAATTTGTAAGGTTGGTAGTTATTCCCGCACTACAGTTAGGTAAACAGCAGCTTAAGGAGATTAATGAACTTGCCCAGGTTTCCAGCTAGGGCACAGAGAGTCCAGCATTTGAGTCTATCCCCTTCTGACTTCAGTAGAAAGTCTCAGAAACTAGGCGAAGCAATTCAGACCCTTTGCCACGTTTATTACACCCTTCACAAATGAAAGTGCTTGACCACTGTCCCCATTTTACAGATGAGGAAACTCAGCTTTGCCTATATCACAAAGTTAATCAACGATAGAGCTGGACTTTGAAAGAAGGGTTGTCTGACCCCATCTAAAGCTCCCTTCTTTTTCCTATGATGACCTAAGGCCTGGAGCTGTTGGAGTGATAAGGAAAAAACAGCAATGGGTTTTTTTGTTTTTGTTTTCTTGGCTTTCCTGGTAACTCAAACAGTAAAGAATCTGATTGCAATGCAGGAAACGTGGATTTGATCCCTGGGTAAGGAAGGTCCCCTGGAGAAGGGAATGGCAACCCACTCCAGTATTCTTATCTGGAGAATTCCATAGACTGAGGAGCCTGGTGGGTTACAGTTCATGGGGTCACAAAGAGTCGGACACAATTGAGCAACTAACAGTTTTCCTGAGAACAAAGAAGATAAAGAGAACAATGAGCAGGCCTGAACATTACTAGATTTTGTTTTACTTTAACTGCTCCCAACTCTGCATGCCTGTAACTAAGTTTGCTTTTCTGCCCCCTAACTCTGCAGGAGCTATATTTCACTCCTATTTTCCTTTGACTCTATGCTAAATGCATCCTGTATCTGGTGTTTGCCTTACAGCACCCTTTCCAGTGTAGTTACATATCAGAGAGAAGGCTGTGGAGCCACGGGAATTGCCAGACTCAATTACCGGGTTACTGACATCAGCCTATGACTGTCTTTGAAACAAAGCAAGAGGAAGAAATCAAGATCCTATTCCCTTTGTTCCTCATCACGGACTCCTGACTTTGAGCCCCTAGACTCCTCATGGAGGAGGGGCACAGTTCTTGAGGCATAAGCCTACTGTGTACTCTCCACTGGGTGAGAATTAAAGCTACCTTTTTATTTCCTCCAAATTCTGCCTCTGTATTCTTTATTCGGCTCCGGCGGGCAAAGAAAGCCAAGATTTCTAGTTCCGGCCACAGAACTAGAACACTGGTGTATGGAATGATGTTCCATCCAACTCTTTCCATGTGTACACACAACTCCCAAACCATCCAACCAGCCATGCTCTAAGCAGTCATTACCTGCAAGCACCTGGCAGATACCCCACCCACTTCATAGATAAGAGAGAAGGAATCACCCCAGATAGACACAGCTCTACGCAGAGAAAACCTGGGGGAGATGGAGGAAGAAATGTCATCAGAAAGATGCACAGGTCATCACTACCCAGTGGCTGGCACAGCCTTGAATTATCAGTGAAGGATGGGCTCCAAGGGTCGTCATTATGAGCAGACTTTGCAAGTGGAGAAGAGAGTGAAGGGGGTGGAAATAGAGCATGATGGAAATTAGTAGCATCTTGAGGGGCTGGAAGGTGGGAGGAGAGGTGGGGAAGGAGTAAGGGTCTTGGGGACCAGTCTGTTTTACCAGCCCCAGGAAGACAATAAACAGGTGGGGAGGGAAAGAGAGCAGAATGTTAATGAAAGCCAAAGACCCTGGGGTGAGAAATACCACCAACCTCAGCAAAGCCTGGGAAATCAGTCTACAAAATGAAAGAGGCAGAGGAGAGCACCAAAAATAACCTTGAAGGTAATGGATGAGGCAGAGGAGAAAAATCAATTCAAGGAAAACATATGAAGCACAGAAAAACTAGATGAGAGCTGAGGGGCTTGGAGTGGAGATGGAGAGGGACTGGGAGCCTGGAGGCTGGGTTCCTTGTCCAACCCCGCCACTACTGAGCTCTGTGACTCTGGGTGGGAGGCTTCATGTCTCTGAGCTGCTGCCGGCTCCTGTTAAAAACAACAGAGTTGGACAACACGGGCTGCAAAGCCCCCTGCAATTCTGACAGTCTTCGATAAAGGGTTGTATAAAAACTTAGCTTCATGTCAACAAGCCCAAACAACTAGATGAAAGTGAACACATCTAGTCAGGCTTCCAGATATTTCCAAATATCCAGTTGCTTGTGAGATGTAAATGAAACCTACTGGCTTACGTTTCACTGTCCCTTAGCCTTTTGTGGGGGTCTGTTTCTGAAATTCGGAGAAGGCAATGGCACCCCACTCCAGTACTCTTGCCTGGAAAATCCCATGGATGGAGGAGCCTGGTAGGCTGCAGTCCATGTGGTCGCTAGGAATCAGACACAACTGAGTGACTTCACTTTCACTTTTCACTTTCATGCACTGGAGAAGGAAATGGCAACCCACTCCAGTGTTCTTGCCTGGAAAATCCCAGGGATGGCGGAGCCTGGTGGGCTGCCGTCTATGGGGTCGCACAGAGTCGGACATGACTGAAGTGACTTAGCAGTAGCAGCAGCAGTTTCTGAAACTGGCAAGGAGGGAAGCTTATAGGCTAAGTTAGCCACCATCAAAGAGATTATGTGAAAAGAGTGCTGATAACACATTTAAATTTAGCACCACGTGCACACACACAAAAAAAATGGTAATTATGTGAGAAGATGAAGGTGTTAACCGAACGTATTGCTATGATCATGTTGCAATATACACATGTATGTAAACCTTTAACTTACATACGCTGTATGTCAATAATATATTTAATAAAGCTGGAAAGAGAAAAAAAATGAAAGGAGACCCAGTGGTCATCCTGTAAGACATGTTGTATTGTTGTCTAGTTGCTAAGTTGTGTGTGACTCTTTGTGACCCCATGGACTGTAGCGTACCATGCTCCTCTGTACATGGAATTCTCCAGTCAAAAATACTGGAGTGGGTTGTCATTCCTTCTCTGGGGGTTCTTCCCGACCCCAGGGATCAAACCCACATCTCCTGCATTGACAGGAGGATTCTTCACTGCTCAGCCACGGGGGAAGCCCGTAAGACACATTAGGATACCTATACATAGCAAAAGCCCTCTCCCCAAAGAGGACTTATGAGTTAGAAGGGTACCCTAAGGCCTCTCAGGCACAAGATTGGTATATATTGCAATATTGATGTATGGCCTAAGATTTTATAAGAATAGCAGAGTGATGCCTCCTTTACCCAAAAGTTATTTATCTACAAGCCCCAATTACCTAGAAAATAAGCCAGAACCTGCAGGCAAAGCAGTCATGTGAACAAATATAGCAGAAGGACATTTAGATGTGCTGGGTGCCTGCAGTAGGTTTAACATCTTTGACAGGCATCTCAGCTGCCAGCCTCTCCCTTGGCGTGGGGAAGTTCTGCCTCCCGGCTGTTTCTGAGTCAAGTTCGTGGCATGGGCGCTTCTCTGGATTACTTTTAATTCTGCTCTCTGCTTCGGTTCCCTGCGCTGCCGGTCACCACCCTGAAAGAGCACTGCTGCTGCTGCTGCTAAGTCATGTCAGTCGTGTCCGACTCTGTGTGACCCCATAGACTGCAGCCCACCAGGCTCCCCTGTCCCTGGGATTCTCCAGGCAAGAACACTGGAGTGGGTTGCCATTTCCTGCTCCAATGCATGAAAGTGAAAAGTGAAAGTGAAGTCATTCAGTCATGTCTGACCCTCAGCGACCCCGGACAGTGAACGTGAGCATGTCGAGTCGCAGTTGGGTGTGTAGGCTGGAGCTCAGATGAGCGGTCCTTGCAGATGTCACCTGTGTACAGAGGCATATGGACTGTGAAAACAGATGAGAGGACCCAGGCAGGGAGACCCGAATGGAGGGGTGTTATTCTAGCAAGTGTTTCCACACTCAGATATAGTATTCTTCCACCTCCATTTCCTGAAAAAAAGCTAGCAGAGACAATCTGTTTCTGTACATCTCTCTCTTTTTTTGCTCAATTGTTTTTTATCATGGTGAAATACAAAACAGAATTTATTGAGACTTCTCTGGTGGTCCTGTGGTTAAGATGTCATGCTTTCAATGTAGGGGGCATCAGTTTGAACCCTGGTCAAGGAACTAAGATCCTGCATGTTGTGCAGCATGGGGAAAAAAAAATTTTTTTTTTAATTACTATCTTCATCAAGTTTCAGTGTAAAGTTCAGTGGTATTATGTATATTCATGTTGTTGTGCAACCACTGGTATCATCCATTTCCAGAGCCCTCTTTAACTTCCTGTGCAATTTGTTTTAGAATCAGAGAAAACTCTCCCAGAATCCACCAGCATAAGACTTCCCCTCATGTATCCATTGGCCGTGTCTAAGTCACCTGACTACTCCTAAACCAGTCAATGAAAACTGGAAACATAATACCTGTGACCGATTTAGACCAGCAGCCTTTATTCTGGAGGCAGGATCTCATGATGAAGGTTATACCTGAATAAAGTCAGACATCATTAGCAAGGATGAGAGGGGGGTGCCTTCTGGATAAGAAAATGATAGTGACTGTATACCACCATTTTTTAAAGAGTTGTTTCCTCTCTTAATGCCACAAACAGTCTCTGTATAATTTAAATACAATTTCTAGTATCTTCAAAATAGTTATCTAGTTACTTACCACAATTTATTAAACTAGCAGCCCCTTGGTTTGGGTAGCTCAGCTGTTTTTAAGTTTGAGCTTGTTCAGAAAATGCTGCAGTGTTATTTTGTGAATCCTTTTGTATAGCTTTGAAACCCAGGTGTGAAATTTCCTGAGTCAAAGATAAGAAGGTCTGTATATGAAAGGGAAACTTTCCATTAGAATCAGCCACCAGAAGGGTTTTTGTTTTTTTTTTTTTTTTCATACTAAAAAAATGGTTTTCAGTTACCTAAACCATTCACGCATATGGAGCACTGTATTTTCCTGAGAAGGTGAAAGTAGCTTTGCAAACACACTTGTGTCCAGGTCACTGCTGAAGAGATGCTGAACAGGCCTGAGGTCTCTGGAGGCATCTGGGCTGGGAGGGGAGTGTGCTACCCAGAAGACAAGCAGCAAATAGGTGATAACGATGCCATGATCTGGAAGCTGCCTAGAAGAAAGACTGGAGAGACATAGGAAACGCAGGAGAAGCATGATAGCCCATAAGGCTGCAGATGGTGACTGCCTTGGAGTAGATCTTTACCGCTGGCCGGCAAGAGTTTCTAAGGAGAAAAGAGATGCGGGAGACAGTTGGCTCTGATGAGATGGTGATGAGTTGAACTGACTAAGATCGTGAAAGTGAAGTCCCTCAGTCATGTCTGACTCTTCGCGACCCCATGGACTGTAGCCCACCAGACTCCTCTGTCCACATGATTCTCCAGGCAAGAATACTGGAGTGGGTCGCCATTTCTTTCACCAGGAGATCTTCCCGACTCAGGGATTGAACCCAGGTCTCCTGCATTGCAGCCAGACACTTTACCATCTGAGCCACCAGGAAAGATAAGATCGTGAAGGCACCGTTTAATCCTGCCTCATCCAGATACACTGCGATTTGGACACAGACATGCCCTAACACAGTGATAGTTTAGTTGTATTATTCTCAGCCTCAAAGGACCTGGAACAGAAAAGATAAGGCAGAAGAAAGGAGAAAAACAGAGATGCTTATAAAACACTTTCTTCTTCGTCGTGCCATTTAATCCACCCAACCACACTATCAGGCAGATATTATTGCTTTACTTTACAGGTGTGGCAGCTGAGACGCCGGGCCATGAAGTGACTTGTTCAGGATCATGCTGTGATCACAAGGCAAAGTCAAGCAAAAAACCCACCACATAAGAGTTTCCCAGCATTTTTAAGGTTCTGGCCTCATCTTCCTGAAGCCCAGCAGGGTACAGATAGAAAAAATCACTCTGCAGGACACCTGGTGTCTTTGACAACTATTGTTATTTCTCTGCAGCAGAGAAATAACAATATTTCTCTTTTCTAGAAAGTTATTTCCTCTTTTCTAGAAACTTTCCTTCTTTGGGGAATTGTCACTTTCCATCTATCCCCTTTACTTTGAAAGCAGTCTGCTTCTTCTCTGCGACCCTAACCACAGGCAATTGGTCCAGCAAAGGTCACTTGACCAGAACTAGGCCAGTCAGAATCCTTCCAAGAAAGTCTGGCTCTGAGAAAGGGAACTCAGTCTCTCCAGGTAGCCAGGACTGAGGACACATCACAAGCTACACGCAGCCGCAGCCTGATTAGCAAAGCATGTCACCTGGTGGTGAAAAGTGAAAATAAAGAAGACACAAAGAGAAGTAGGAGGCAAGAGTCAGAAGAAAATGCCAGGTTTCTTCATGGTAATTGAACTCCTAATTCTAGCGTGTTCTTGTCGGGCATCTCAGTTCTTCAATTCTACGAGATACCTCATTATCCCTTCAATAATTGGCCCCCCACCCTTTCCCCTCTCTTGAAGCTAGCCAAAATCAATTTCTGTTATTTTCATCCAAAAGGGAACTAGCTAGAGATACATGGTATTTACAAGACTAGATCTGATCAACCCTGACTTGCCGACTCCCAGATTCCCAACTGCTTCCGTTGCTTTCCTCTGCCTTAATGAACCTCACTCATCTCTTTGTCTAGCCCCTCAGTGACAAGATCTGACCACTTACTCATGCCTCGGGCCATTTCGCTCCAATCTCCTGCCTTATCCATTTCAACAAATAATTATATCGATAAACACATCCTCCTTTGACAGGCCTTCTTGACTTTTCTGGTTTAATGGCATTGTTGGCAGGCCACCTGGGACACATCTGCCATCAGGACCAACTCTGACTCTGCTTTTCTTCAGATGCATTTAGTCTTAACCTCTCTGGCCCCATCCGGCTCTCAGACATCCTTCCCTGCCATTTGATTGTAGACAATTACATGTAATCAACAACTTCCTGGCTCCTGTGCATGAACACCAGGACCTGACCTCACAAGCGCAAGCAGAAAATGAGCAGGAATCACGGCTCGTTCTGTAGGTAATTCAACTGTGGACACCGAGGTGGAGAAGAAGATGTGGCCTTTGTCTCCTGAACCTGGAGATCTCCACCTCCCCCACTGAGAAGGCTTGCCAGGAGACTACAGATAACTTCAGCGTTGCAATCCGGAAGCCGCACTGAGAATTCTCATGTGCTAACCAGAGCCTTTCTCAAATTTTACCCACTGTGTGAGGATGTATGTTTCCTTGCTGGTGAAATTAGCCACAGTGGCTGGGGATTCCAGGCTCTGAGCTATAACTCAGTCTTACAATTACTGATAAACTCTCACCCAAATTTCAGATTCCTGTCAATGGTTGAGTTATCCTTGTTGTTATATTAGATTTTACCACATTCAGACTCTTCAAGGGAAGAGAAATCATTCATAAGATTAAGCCTTAAATGATCATCGTCTTCAGCAGGGATGTCCTTGAGAAGAAAAGTGACCCTCAAACCATTTCTTTGTTGCTGACCAGCATATTTATTGCATGGGGTGGGGGGCAGGGGCAAGGAGTGAGTGTTTCCTTGCGGCTCTCCCATCCCCTATTTCTCTGCTCTGTGATAGAAATGGTCCCAGCTCCCACTTCAAATCAGGGAAAAGTGCCTAAGAAAATGCTCAATCATAGGTGTCACATGAAAGGTACATAAGGTAGCATTCACTCCACAAGAAAAATGGATCCAGGCAGGGGATTTAGAAGGTCAAAGTGGGTGTTCCGTAAATGTCAGAAAGAACAGGCTTTGTGTGGTGCTACATGGCTTGCAGTATACCTTCTCGTATAGTAATTCTGTTTGAACAACAACCCCAAATGACATAATAGGTCATCCAGCTCCTATTTGCCAGTGGACTGGTGCCCAGAGATGGCTGGTGCTTGCCTAGATGCCATTAGTATTATGAGCAGAGACCAGGCGTGATCCCATACCTCTCCATTGTATGTGTGATGCTCTGATTACATGTGGGATGTTGTAGTCATAATATCATGCCTCAAACTTGACTCCATATTCTGATTTTATACGGGATGCTCTATCTACAAGGAGTTTATCTATTATAGTTTTAATTTTAGATGAGAATTGGAAAACTTTTGTATAAAGGAGCCCACCAGGCTCCTCTGTCCATGGAATTCTCCAGGCAAGAATACTGGAGTGAGTTGCCATTCCCTTCTCCAGGGGATCTTACCAACCCAGGAATCAAACCCAGGCCTCCTGCACTGCAGGCGATTCTTTACCGTCATAGTATATATGTTAACATAGTATATATGTTAACCCTGTAGGCTACAGGTCTCTGTCACAACTATCCATCTCTGTCCATGTAGTACCAAAGCAGCTACAGACAATACGGAAACAAATGGGTGTGGCTGAGTACCATTTAAACTTTATTTGCCATCATGAATGACAAGCCAGATTTGGCCTGCATGCTATAATTTCCCCACCCCTGGTTTAAGATATTAGGACCAAATCTTTATGTGAAGGTCAGAGCTGAGCTTGAGGTCAGCCACTCCAGACACCCAAGCTGATACTGACATGCCAGCCATTTCCAGTTCCCAATGCTACATGATCTCCTACTGCCCCTCCTGTCTCATGGCGTGGCCGGTGAATCCCCATCCTTTTCCTAACACTTGCTCACTTCCCAGGGGACTGGAAGTTCAAGGCGGGTACCTGGGAGGAAACATTCGTGGAAACAGTGGCTATTAGGTTGGTAGCCTTACAGGATGGAAAGTAGGTTTTTAATTTTTGGTAGTTTTATATTTTCCAATGGATGATGCATTTGGTTCTTGCCTCCACCTCAGTTCCTGTATTCATCATCTCTTGCGCTCAACACCTCTCAGACTTGTCAGTGTCCCAACTCACACCTTTCCTAGCATCATGCTAGAACATGTTGACTTTTTACAAGAAAAAGTTTATACTCCTTGACTGCCAGATGCCCAATGGCACCTTTAAACCAGAGAGAAGGGACTTCCCTGGTGGTCCAAGTGGTTAAGAATCTGCCTTTACATGCAGGGGGACAGGGGTTCGATCCCTAGTCAGGGAAACTAAGATTCCATATGCCATTGTTGTTCTTGTTGCTCAGTCCCCAAGTCGTGTCCGACACTTTGAGACCCTATGGATGGCAGCACGCTAGGCCTCCCTGTCCCTCACTACCTCCCGGACTTTGCCCAAGTTGCCCACGTGCTGAGGGGCAACTAAACCTGTGTGTTGCAACTAGAAAGAAGTCCGCGCGCTGCAATGAAGATCTTGCGCAGCCAAAACAAAACAAACAAAAAAAAAATCCAAAGAGAAGCCCAGTTGACAGATCACATGCCCACCCAGCATCTCAGCATTTTAAAAAGCCTAAGGGGACTTCAGGTTGTAGAGGAACGAAGAAGTTAACAAATCTTCTCTTCAGAAAACAACTAAAACACACCAGACGAAATTGTCGAAAACAACCATGTCTAGCCTCTGGAAATTAGCCAAAAACAAGTAGCAAATTGAGGATTATTTGTGAGATGTTTTGGAACTTCAGGTAAGAACACCAGGAGTCTAGGGCATTCTTGCTGCTCACAAAAACCAGCAGCATCTCTGCCAGAGGGGGCTGATTTGATTAAGCCTGGAAGGCAGAGCCTATGCCAGCTATCGAATATGAACCTGTAGCTCTCCTAACCTCAGGTTGATGCCAGGGGGCACTAGTGGTAAAGAATCCCCCTGCCAATGCAGGAGACACGAGAGATGCAGGTTTGATTCCTGATTCAGGAAGATCCCCTGGAGAAGGCAATGGCACCCTACTCCAGGACTCTTACCTGGAGAATCCCATGGACAGAGGAGCCTGGCGGGCTAGAGTCCATGAGGTCACAAAGAGTCAGACACGACTGAGTGACTGAGCACTCATGAGAGATGGCCACAGCCAGAGGATCAGGCAGAAATTTAATAGAGACATCCTGGAAATGAGAGGCTACAAGGGGCTCGATAAGCTCTCCACATGCTCCTGCCTGGCTGGGAGGCTGCTCCAACCACAGGGAGGCCTGAGAGTGCCCAGTGGAAAGCAAAACCCATGGCAGAATTTTGAAAACTGCCTGAGCCTGGCTGACCACTTAGCTCTGTGGAAATAGTGGCAGGTCCTAGGAAGCCACCTTTGCTGGTGGTTCAGCAGGTAAAGAATCCGCCTGCAGTGCTGGAGATGTGGGTTCCATCCCTGGGTCGGGAAGATCTCCCGGAGAAGGAAATTGCAACCTACTCCAGTAGTCTTGCCTGGAAAATTCCATGGACAGAGGAGTCTGGAAGACTGTGGTCCATGGCGTCCCAAAGAGTTGGACATGACTGAGCATGCAAGCAAGCCACTTGGACACCTAGGAAGCTAGACTAAAATATAAAAATAAGAAATGTTTATGAAACTGAGCAGAGACAGAGCAGCTGCACAGCATAGGGTGGCATTCTGCAGATTAAGTCCAGGCAAATGGGAACAGGTTATCAAAACCTACTCAAAAAGGAATGGAAAATCTGAATAGGCTCCTAACAAGTAGAGGAGCTGAATGAATAATTTAAAATATTCCCCATACACCACAAAAAGCTCAGGCCCAAAGGGCTTCCTGGTAAATTCTAACACATTTTTTAAAGAAGAAATAATACCAATACTTCAACAACTCATTCAAGAAATAGAGGAGGAAGGAACAATTCCCAACTTATTTAATAAAATCAGTTTTATCCTGATGCCAAAGACAAAAGCATCACAAGAAAGGCGATCCCTTATTTGATAGTGAGAGAATAAATTTAGAGGGGTTAAACTATCCAATTTCAAAACTTACTATAAATGTACAGAAACCAGGAATAGACATATAGATCAGTGAAACATAACTGAGAGCCTGGGAATAAATCCTTGTATTTATACTAATTAATTTTTGACATAGGTGCCAAGTCAACTCAATGGGAGAATGGTCACTTCAGCCAACGGTCCCAGAACAATAGGATATCAATACATAAACCAAGCCAAAACTAAACAAACCTTATATCCTTATATCATATCATATCATAAGGAAAATTAGCTCAAAGGGGATCATAGACCTAATTGTAAGACCTAAAGCTATAGAACTTCTTTAGAAGAGAAAGTCTTTATGACTTTGTATGAGGCAAAGACATTGTAGATGTGAAACAAAAGTATAGCCCGTAAAGTAAAAAAAAAAAAAACATAATGTGTGTTAAGTCACTTCAGTCGTGTCTGACTCTTTGCGACCCTATGGACTATCACTTGCCAGGCTCCTCTGTCCATGGGATTCTCCAGACAAGAATACTGGAGTGGGTTGCCATTTCCTCCTCCAAGGGATCTTCCCAACCCAGGGAAAGAACTGGAGTCTCCTGAATTGCAGGGGGATTCTTTACCAGCTGAGCTATCAGAGAAGCCCTCTGTGGAATGAATCAACAAAATGTGATATTTACTTGAAGTCAGTTCAGTTCAGTTCAGTCGCTCAGTCATGTCTGACTCTTTGTGACCCCATGAATCGCAGCACACCAGGCCTCCCTGTCCATAACTCCTGGAATTTACCCAAACTCATGTGAATCAAGTCGGTGATGCCATCCAGCCATCTCATCCATCCTCTGTCATCTCCTTCTCCTCCTGCCCCCAATCTCTCCCAGCAGTACTAACCAGCAATAACAGAGTAAACAGTTGATACATACAACATCATGGAAGAATCTCAGAAACATTATGCTCAGTGAAAGAAGCCAGATCCATTTGTACAGCATCTCTACAAAAGGCAAATTTAAGGAGATGTAAAGTAGACCAGTGTGCCTTGAGTTGGGAACAGGAATATGGACTGACGGCCAGTGGGCACAAGAGAAGTTTTTGAGATGAAAAAAATGATCTAAAGCTGGATTATGGTGATGGTTGCACAAATCAAAAATCACTGACTTGTACATTTACAAGTGGTGAATAATATGGTATAAAATTTATACCTGAAAAATACCTGATTACAAATAAAAGGACTAGGGACTTCCCTGGTAAACCAGTGGCTAAGACTCCACACTCCCAATCCAGGGGGGCCTGGTTTGATCCCTGGTCTGGGAACTAGTGCCCACAGGCCACAACTAAGAGTTTGCATGCCTCAGTTGAAAGATTCTGCATGTGCAGCTAAGACCTATTATAGCCAAATATATAAATAAATATATATTTTAAATGTTTTAATTTAAAAAATTATGGTAAAGCCCACCAGAATTCAGCTGTCCTCTCTGTATCTCCTTTTTCCAATTGCGTGATGCCTCATCTACCTTCACCAGTTCTTACCATTGATGCTTATCCCCACTCCCATTGCTGGAGTTCTGCCTTGTCCTTGCCTCTCAGACAGGAGGCCACGCTTCCTCCACTGCTCCTAAGTGATCCTGAGGCCAACCAAGGTCTTGTAACCTCTTGACCTTGTTCATTATTCTATAGTGTCTCTTCTTGAAGATGTTCACAAGTATGTGGAGGACTTCATTGCATTTGTGCTCCTCTGTCTCCAGACACCTAATTTTTCTCATAGTTCCTGGGTCTGATATCATATGACCTGTTCCTGAAACTCAGTTGCTTCTTGCTTTCAACATGCCCCAAATCTCACTCACATGAAGATTCAATGAGGATGGAATATACTGCATTCTAGAACGTGAACAGAGGAAGCCAGGGATAGTGTCATTTACTCTACAGCACATAACTGTACATTGAATATTATATATTCTTAACATGCTCTTAAGCCATCTCCGGGAATGTTTGTAGATCCTCCACTCTACTTTGTTTTAACTCCATGCCCTCTCTTCTTTCTTCTCCCCCCGCCACAACCCCGTCTTGTCTCCACTCCTTCAACTGAAAAAAAAAAAGAAATTCAGAACTTCCCTGGAGGTCCAATGGTTAAGACTTCACTTTTCAAAGCAGGGGGTGACAGTTCCATCCCTGATTGGGAACCTAAGATCCCACATGCCTTATGGCCAAAAAACCAAAACATAAAATAGAAGCAGCATTGTAACAAATTCAAGAAAGACTTTAAAGATGGTCAGCATCCCCCCCCCCAAAAAAAAAAAAAAAAACAAAACTTAAAAAAGAAAAGAATCTGATTTCTGGAAAAAAAATTCTTCTTATAAAGATCAATGTATCTATTTTCTTCAGGGTCTTGTCTCCTTTCACTTCAAGTGGCTTATCATGACATTGTTCAGATCATGATATCATCTAGGTTTCTAAATTGAAAGTAACCCCCAAAATAAAGATTCCAGGTGATTTAAGCAGAGACATTTCTTGAAAGGTATTGGGTAGCTGCAAGAATTGCCAAGAAGACTATAGAATAGAATCATCAGAAGATAAGCAGGAACTTAGGTAGACGGTATAGTATGGGCTTCCCTGGTGGCTCAGATGATAAAGAATCCACCTGCAACGTGGGAGGCCTGGATTTGATGCCTAGGTTGGGAAGATCCCCTGGAGGAGGGCATGACAACCTGCTCCAGTATTCTTGCCTGGAGAATCGCTGTGGACAGAGGAGCCTGGTGGGCTACAGTCCAGGGGGTGCCAAAGAGTCGGCGACTGAGCGAGTGAGCACACATAGTGGAGTCCACACTCTAGAACTAGACCAGTGAAGACTCTGCTTCTGCCACTGCGGATGCCCCGGGAGACTGATGTTCACACTGTTGATTCTGTCAGAGTCATCCCTAGAAGCAAGATGTCCCTGCTCCTCTCCACTACTGTCAAGAATCCTCCACCATCGTTGTTTCTCGGCCACACAGTCTGGAGTGAGTGTTCCTGACTGGCTGAGTCGGGTCCTGTGCTTGCAATCTAGCCACAAATGAAACTGAGTAGAGTAGTTCCTCTGTAACCATGGGAGATTGATTCCAGGATCCCCACAAGATCTGATAGCAAAATCCTCCAAAGCCCAACCCCCTTTTACAAAATGGTACAGCTTTTCATATAACCTATGCATACTGCTGCTGCTAAGTCAGTTCAGTCGTGTCCGACTCTGTGTGACCCCATGGGCGGCAGCTCCCCCGTCCCTGGGATTCTCCAGGCAAGAACACTGGAGTGGGTTGCCATTTCCTTCTCCAATGCGTGAAAGTGAAAAGTGAAAGTGAAGTCATTCAGTCGTGTCCGACTCTTAGCGACCCCATGGACTGGAGCCTACCAGGCTCCTCCGTCCATGGGATTTTCCAGGCAAAAGTACTGGGGTGGGGTGCCATTGCCTTAGCCTCCTGTTTATTTTTTATTGGAGCAGTGTTGCTTTACAATGTTGTGTTAGCTTCTACTGTACAGCAAAGTGGATCAGCTATCAGATCAGATCAGATTAGTCGCTCAGTCGTGTCCAACTCTTTGCGACCCCATGAACTGCAGCACTCCAGGCCTCCCTATCCATCACCAGCTCTCAGAGGTCAATCAGACTCACATTCATCGAGTCAGTGATGCCATTTCAGCTTTAGCATCATTCCTTCCTAAGAAATCCCAGGGCTGATCTCCTTCAGAATGGACCGGTTGGATCTCCTTGCAGTCCAAGGGACTCTCAAGAGTCTTCTCCAACACCACAGTTCAAAAGCATCAATTCTTCGGCACTCAGCCTTCTTCACAGGCCAGCTTTCACATCCATACATGACCACAGGAAAGACCATAGCCTTGACTAGGCGAACCTTTGTTGGCAAAGTGATGTCTCTGCTTTTGAATATACTATCTAGGTTGGTCATAACTTTCCTTCCAAGGAGTAAGCGTCTTTTAATTTCATGGCTGCAGTCACCATCTGCAGTGATTTTGGAGCCCAGAAAAATAAAGTCTGACACTGTTTCCACTGTTTCTCCATCTATTTCCCATGTAGTGATGGGACCAGATGCCATGATCTTCGTTTTCTGAATGTTGAGCTTTAAGCCAACCTTTTCACTCTCCACTTTCACTTTCATCAAGAGGCTTTTTAGTTCCTCTTCACTTTCTGCCATAAGGGTAGTGTCATCTGCATATCTGAGGTTATTGATATTTCTCCCAGCAATCTTGATTTCAGCTTGTGTTTCCTCCAGTCCAGCATTTCTGATGATGTACTCTGCATATAAGTTAAATAAACCTGGTGACAATATGCAGCCTTGACGTACTCCTTTTCCTATTTGGAACCAGTCTGTTGTTCCATGACCAGTTCTAACTGTTGCTTCCTGACCTGCATACAGATTTCTCAAGAGGCAGATCAAATGATCTGGTATTCCCATCTCTTTCAGAATTTTCCACAGTTTATTGTGATCTACACAGTCAAAGGCTTTGGCATAGTCAATAAAGCAGAAATAGATGTTTTTCTGGAACTCTTTTGCTTTTTCGACATCACCAGATGGTCAACACCGAAATCAGATTGATTATATTCTTTGCAGCCAAAGATGGAGAAGCTCTATACAATCAGCAAAAACAAGACCAGGAGCTGACTGTGGCTCAGACCATGAACTCCTTATTGCCAAATTCAGACTGAAATTGAAGAAAGTAGGGAAAACCACTAGACCATTCAGGTACGACCTAAATCAAATCCCTTATGATTATACAGTGGAAGTGAGAAATAGATTTAAGGGCCTAGATCTGATAGATAAGAGTGCCTAATGAACTATGGAATGAGGTTCATGGCATTGTACAGGAGACAGGGATCAAGACCATCCCCATGGAAAAGAAATGCAAAAAAGCAAAATGGCTATCTGGGGAGGCCTTGCAAATAGCTGCGAAAAGAAGAGAATCGAAAAGCAAAGGAGAAAAGGAAAGATATAAACATCTGAATGCAGAGTTCCAAAGAATAGCAAGAAGACATAAGAAAGCCTTCTTCAGCGATCAATGCAAAGAAATAGAGGAAAACAACAGAATGGGAAAGACTAAGGATCTAGTCAAGAAAATCAGAAATACCAAAGGAACATTTCATACAAAAATGGGCTCGATAAAGGACAGAAATGGTATGGACCTAACGGAAGCAGAAGATATTAAGAAGAGGTGGCAAGAATACACAGAAGAACTGTACAAAAAAGATCTTCACGACCCAGATAATCATGATGGTGTGATCACTGACCTAGAGCCAGACATCCTGGAATGTGAAGTCAAGTGGGCCTTAGAAAGCATCACTACGAACAAAGCTAGTGGAGGTGATGGAATTCCAGTGGAGCTATTCCAAATCCTGAAAGATGATGCTGTGAAAGTGCTGCACTCAATATGCCAGCAAATCTGGAAAACTCAGCAGTGGCCACAAGATTGGAAAAGGTCAGTTTTCATCCCAATCCCAAAGAAAGGCAATACCAAAGAGTGCTCAAACTACCACACAATTGCACTCATCTCACACGCTAGTAAAGTAATGCTCAAAATTCTCCAAGCCAGGCTTCAGCAATATGTGAACCGTGAACTTCCTGATGTTCAAGCTGGATTTAGAAAAGGCAGAGGAACCAGAGATCAAATTGCCAACATCCGCTGGATCAGCTATACAAATACCCATATCTCCTCTTTTTGGATTTCCTTCCCATTTAGGTCAACCCACTCCAGTATTCTTGCCTGGAGAATCCCTTGGACAGAGGAGCCTGGCGGGCTCACAGTCCACAGGGTCGCGAAGAGTCGGACACAACTGAGCGACTTCACTTTCTTTCAGTTCACTTTCCCATTTAGGTCACCACAGAGCACTGAGTAGAGTTCTCTGTCCTATACAGTAGGTTCTCATTAGTTATCTATTTTATACGTAGTAGTATACATATGTCAACCCCAATCTCTCAATTCATCCCACCTCCTTCCCCCCTTGCTGGTGTCCATACATTTGTTCTCTATGTCTGTGTCTCAGTTCCTGCCTTGCAAATAGATCCATCTGTCCCATTTCTCTAGATCCCACATATAGGTGTTAATATACAACATTCGTCTTTTCTGTTTCCGACTCCTCCTCTGTGTGACAGTCTCTAGATCCATCCACATCTCTGCAGATGGCACAGTTTCATTGCTTTTTATGGCTGAGTAGTATTCCATCGTATATATGTCCCACATCTTCTTTATACATTCTTCTGTTGACGGACATTTAGGTTGCTTCCATGCCCTGGCTGTAAATAGCACTGCAGTATACATTGGGATACATGTATCTCTTCGAATTATGGTTTGTCTCTGGCTCCCGTTTACTCTCAATCTTCTGGTTACCGAAGCAAACTTGGGTCTGCCCGCATGATACAGAGCAAAGCCGATCTACTGATACTGGTTGTGGTCAAGGCAAGCATAGCACTTATGGCAAGGTACCAAGCAAGGGGGGCTTCCCTGATGGCACAGTGTAGAGAACTCACCTGCCAAGATGCAGGTTGATCCCTGGGTCAGGAAGATCCCCTGGGGTAGGAAATGACAACCCACTCCATTATTCTTGCCTGGGAAATCCCACAGACGAGGAGCCTGGTGGGCTACAGAGTCGCAAAGAGTCAGACACAACCGAGTCTGAGAAGTACGGGCATTTAGTGCTCAGACTCCCTAGCGGCTTTCAGGGAAGGGGTGTTAAAGGCAAGGTGAGGGAGAGGTGTGCAGGGAATGTGATCAGTGTGTGCAGTTTTTGATCGGTGGGTGGTGAGGTAGCCAGGTGAGCTCACAGGGGGTTAGCATTCTAATCTTCAGGCCCCAGCCGGCCTGAGGTCTACACGCTGTTCTCTGTCTGACTGGGCTCTGGTTTCTGCAAACCAACTGAGAAATGTGCGTTCGACTTGGTCTTTCCCTTTGAGACACAACTGGAAGTTCTTGGGGCTGATTTACTGTTGAAGTTATAGTTATTTCTGCCTTGCAGCCCTGCCTTTGTTTCTGCATTCCTTAGCTTTTCCTTAGCCATTAAGTTTTCTTCCTTTCTTTCTCTACTCACAGAGGACCTAGGAGGCCAGAGTATATTCCTACAGTTTTTTTTTTCTAATCTCAGTAATCACGGATCAGATCAGATCAGTCGCTCAGTCGTGTCCAACTCTTTGTGACCCCATGAATTGCAGCACGCCAGGCCTCCCTGTCCATCACCAACTCCTGGAGGTCACTCAAACTCACGTCCATCAAGTCGGTGATGCCATCCAGCCATCTCATCCTCTTTCGTCCCCTTCTCCTCCTGCCCCCAATCCCTCCCAGCATCAGAATCTTCTCCAATGAGTCACCTCTTCACATGAGGTGGCCAAAATACTGGAGTTTCAGCTTTAGCATCATTCCTTCCAAAGAAATCCCAGGGCTGATCTCCTTCAGAATGGACTGGTTGGATCTCCTTGCAGTCCAAGGCACTCTCAAGAGTCTTCTCCAACACCACAGTTCAAAAGCATCAATTCTTCGGTGCTCAGCCTTCTTCACAGTCCAGCTCTCACATCCATACATGACCACAGGAAAGACCATAGCCTTGACTAGGCGAACCTTTGTTGGCAAAGTGATGTCTCTGCTTTTGAATATGCTATCTAGGTTGGTCATAACTTTCCTTCCAAGGAGTAAGCGTCTTTTAATTTCATGGCTGCAGTCACCATCTGCAGTGATTTTGGAGCCCAGAAAAAGAAAGTCTGACACTGTTTCCCCATCTATTTCCCATGTAGTGATGGGACCAGATGCCATGATCTTCGTTTTCTGAATGTTGAGCTTTAAGCCAACCTTTTCATTCTCCACTTTCACTTTCATCAAGAGGCTTTTGAGTTCCTCTTCACCTTCTGCCATAAGGGTGGTGTCATCTGCATATCTGAGGTGATTGATATTTCTCCCAGCAATCTTGATTTCAACTTGTGTTTCTTCCAGTCCAGCGTTTCTCATGATGTACTCTGCATGTAAGTTAAATAAACAGGGTGACAATATACAGCCTTGACATACTCCTTTTCCTATTTGGAACCAGTCTGTTGTTCCATGACCAGTTCTAACTGTTGCTTCCTGACCTGCATACAGATTTCTCAAGAGGCAGATCAGGTGGTCTGGTATTCCCATCCCTTTCAGAATTTTCCACTGTTTATTGTGATCTACACAGTCAAAGGCTTTGGCATAGTCAGTAAAGCAGAAATAGATGTTTTTCTGGAACTCTCTTGCTTTTTCCATGATCCAGCGGATGTTGGCAATTTGATCTCTGGTTCCTCTGCCTTTTCTAAAACCAGCTTGAACATCAGGAAGTTCACGGTTCACATATTGCTGAAGCCTGGCTTGGAGAATTTTGAGCATTACTTTACTAGCGTGTGAGATGAGTGCAATTGTGTGGTAGTTTGAGCATTCTTTGGCATTGCCTTTCTTTGGGATTGGGATGAAAACTGACCTTTTCCAATCTTGTGGCCACTGCTGAGTTTTCCAGATTTGCTGGCATATTGAGTGCAGCACTTTCACAGCATCATCTTTCAAGATTTGGAATAGCTCAACTGGAATTCCGTCACCTCCACTAGCTTTGTTCGTAGTGATGCTTTCTAAGGCCCACTTGACTTCACATTCCAGGATGTCTGGCTCTAGGTCAGTGATCACACCATCATGATTATCTGGGTCGTGAAGATCTTTTTTGTACAGTTCTTCTGTGTATTCTTGCCACCTCTTCTTAATATCTTCTGCTTCTGTTAGGTCCAGACCATTTCTGTCCTTTATCGAGCCCATCCTTGCATGAAATGTTCCTTTGGTATCTCTGATTTTCTTGAAGAGATCCCTAGTCTCTCCCATTCTGTTGTTTTCCTCTATTTCTTTGCATTGATCACTGAAGAAGGCTTTCTTATCTCTTCTTGCTATTCTTTGGAACTCTGCATTCAGATGTTTATATCTTTCCTTTTCTCCTTTGCTTTTCGATTCTCTTCTTTTCACAGCTATTTGCAAGGCCTCCCCAGATAGCCATTTTGCTTTTTTGCATTTCTTTTCCATGGGGATGGTCTTGATCCCTGTCTCCTGTACAATGTCACGAACCTCATTCCATAGTTCATCAAGCACTCTTATCTATCAGATCTAGGCCCTTAAATCTATTTCTCACTTCCACTGTATAATCATAAGGGATTTGATTTAGGTCATACCTGAATGGTCTACTGGTTTTCCCTACTTTCTTCAATTTCAGTCTGAATTTGGCAATAAGGAGTTCATGGTCTGAGCCACAGTCAGCTCCTGGTCTTGTTTTTGCTGATTGTATAGAGCTTCTCCATCTTTGGCTGCAAAGAATATAATCGATCTGATTTCAGTGTTGACCATCTGGTGATGTCCATGTATAGAGTCTTCTCTTGTGTTGTTGGAAGAGGGTATTTGCTATGACCAGTGCATTTGCTTGACAAAACTCTATTAGTCTTTGCCCTGCTTCATTCCGTATTCCAAGGCCAAATTTGCCTGTTACTCCAGGTGTTTCTTGACTTCCTACTTTTGCATTCCAGTCCCCTAGAATGAAAAGGACATCTTTCTTGGGTGTTAGTTCTAAAAGGTCTTGTAGGTCTTCATAGAACCGTTCAACTTCAGCTTCTTCAGCATTACTGGTTGGGGCATAGTCTTGGATTACTGTGACATTGAATGGTTTGCCTTGGAAATGAACAGAGATCATTCTGTCGTTTTTGAGATTGCATCCAAGTACTGCATTTCGGACTCTTTTGTTGACCATGATGGCCACTCCATTTCTTCTGAGGGATTCCTGCCCACAGTAGTAGATATAATGGTCATCTGAGTTAAATTCACCCATTCCAGTCCATTTTAGTTCGCTAATTCCTAGAATGTCGACATTCACTCTTGCCATCTCTTGTTTGACCACTTCCAATTTGCCTTGATTCGTGGACCTGATATTCCAGGTTCCTATGCAATATTGCTCTTTAGAGCATCGGACTTTGCTTCTATCACCAGACACATCCACAGCTGGGTATTCTTTTTGCTTTGGCTCCATCTCTTCATTCTTTCTGGAGTTATTTCTCCACTGATCTCCAGTAGCATATTGGGCCCCTACTGACCTGGGGAGTTTCTCTTTCAGTATCCTATCATTTTGCCTTTTCATACTGTTCATGGGGAACATACTAGGGGTCTTGTCACCAGGAAGGCAGCTACATAGATCTATTGGTTTCAATTTCTAAATTACTTATACTCCCTAATACAATGTAAACAGTATGTAAATAGTGGTGAATATAATGTAAATGCTATGTAAACAGTTGCTGCACTCAGCAATTTCAAATTTTACTTTCTGGAAATTTCTGGAATCTCTTTTTCCAAATATTTTCTATTTGTGGTTGGTTGATTCCCCAGGCGTGGAAACCACAGATAACAGAGGGCTGTGTAACAGATAACAAAAGCTGTAATTGGCCTTTTCAGCCTTCACAGTGAAAGATAGTCTCCTCTTCTCACCAAAATTTATGCCACAAGGAAGTCTCCAAAGAGAGGAAGGGAACTCAGATCTAAAGAGCCTCAGGATAACCACAACAGCCTTTATGGCTAATTTGAATGCTAACTACTTAGATAAATGAGTAGCCCAATGTGCTCAGCAAAATGATTCAGAAATACTGAGCTCATTGTTTCTTCTTAGCATAGAAGTGTCTTACAGTGTGAAGGGGCTTTGCTGGTGGCTCAGACAATAAGCAATCTGCCTGCAGTACAGGAGACCTGGGTTAGATCCCGGGGTCAGGAAGATCCCCTGGAGAAGGTACTGGCTACCCACTCCAGTATTCTTGCCGAGAGAATTCCCAGGACATAGGGGCCTGGAGAACAACTGTCCAAGGCGTCACAAGAATCAGACACAACTGAGTGGTTAACACACACTTAAACACATACACACACGGTGTGAAAATATTAAAAAAGAGAAGTTGGGAGTTTGGCCTGGGGAGTAGAAAATGACTGACATTCCCCAGTTCTTTGAGTTGAATCAGGAACATACTCTTGGAGGAGGGCACAGCAACGCACTCCAGTATTCTTGCCTGGAGAATCCTGAGGTCAGAGAAGCCTGGTGGGCTATGCTTACCTTTATCCTGCAAGCTACTAGTGTTTGGCCTTGAAGCCAAACGCTTCTTTCACAGGTAGAATCTAATTGTAATGGAAATATCACAATTAACCTGAAAATTTGCAAAAATTTGCGTGCTGGATGTTATAAAGGTAGAATGCACATAACAACACTGAGCCACGATTGTAAATATACATTTTTCATGACATTTTCTGGGCTCCCAGAGGGTTTCTGGTTAGAATCAGGTAGAAATGTCAAACGCAGGGAGCCCTCTACTCTGGGCCAAGTTATATTTTATTACTCAGCTCATTCTTGGCTCCTAATAATAAAAGTCTGTGGCTTACTCTTATGACCTCTACCTGTTCATTAGATACTCTATTTTAAATGTCTAGAAGCCAGAGAGATCATGCAGTTAGAAGTTCATGTTATAACCAACACTCTGTCCTCCAAGGCAGAACTGAACTTGGAAGTTTTCATGACCAAGCTTGCCTGGTAGATGTGTTATCTTTAGCCTCTGTATATGTATACATATCATCTGCGCTTAGTCACTCAGTCGTATCTGACTCTTTGTGACCCCATGGACTATAGCCTGCTGGGCTCTTCTGTCCATGGGGATTCTCCAGGCAAGAATACTGGGGGGATCTTCCCAACCCAAGGATCGAACCCAGGTCTCCCACATTGCTGGCGGATTCATTACCATCTGAGTCACCAGGGAAGCCCATGTATACATATCAATTCAGTCAATCAGTCGTATCCGACTCTTTGCGACCCCATGAACTGCAGCACGCCAGGCTTCCCTGTCCTTCACCAACTTCCGGGACCTCTTCAAACTCATGTCCACCGAGTCAGTGAGGCCATCCAACCACCTCATCCTCTTTTGTCCCCTTCTCCTCCTGCCTTCAATCTTTCCCAGCCTCAGAGTCTTTTCCAGTGAGTCAGTTCTTCGCATCAAGTGGCCAAAGGATTGGAGTTTCAGCTTCAGCATCAGTCCTTCCAATGAATATTCAGGACTGATCTCCTTTAGGATGGACTGGTTGGATCTCCTTGCAGTCCAAGGGACTCAGCAGTCTTCTCCAGCACCACAGTTCAAAAGCCTCAATTCTTCGGTGCTCAGCTTTCTTTATAGTCCAACTCTCACATCCGTACATGACTACTAGAAAAACCATGGCTTTGACTAGACAGAACTTTGTTGGCAAAGTAACGTCTCTGCTTTTTAATATGCTGTCTAGGTTGGTCATCGGAGAAGGCAATGGCACCCCACTCCAGTACTCTTGCCTGGAAAATCCCATGGATGGAGGAGCCTGGTAGGCTGCAGTCCATGGGGTCTCTAGAAGTCTGACACGACTAAGCGACTTCACTTTCACTTTTCACTTTCATGCATTGGAGAAGGAAATGGCAACCCACTCCAATGTTCTTGCCTGGAGAATCCCAGGGACGGGGAGCCTGGTGGGCTGCCGTCTATGGGGTCCCACAGAGTCGGATACGACTGAAGCGACTTAGCAGCAGCAGCGACTTAGCAGGTTGGTCATAGCTTTTCTTTCAAGGAGTAAGCATCTTTTAATTTCTTGGCTGCAGTTACTATCTGCAGTGATTTTGGAGCCCCAAAAAATAAAGTCTCTCACTGATTCCATTGTTTCCCCATCTATTTGCCATAAAGTGATGGGACCAGATGCCATGATCTTAGTTTTCTGAATGTTAAGTTTTAAGCCAACTTTTTCACTATCTTCTTTCACTTTCATCAAGAGGCTCTTTAGTTCTTCTTCGCTTTCTGCCATAAGGGTGGTGTCATCTGCATATCTGAGGTTATTGATATTTCTCGTGGCAATCTTGATTCCAGCTTGTGCTTCATCCAGCCCAGCATTTCTCATGATGCACTCTGCATATAAGTTAAATAAGCAGGGTGACAATATACAGCCTGATGTAATCCTTTCATGATTTGAAGCCAGTCTGTTGTTCCATGTCCAGTTCTAACTGTTGCTTCCTGACCTGCATACAGATTTCTCAGGAGGAAGGTAAGGTGGTCTGGTATTTCCACCTTTTTAACATATATATATGAGTTTTTAAAAAACTGTTTTATTTATATTATATTATATATAATTATTATATATTATAATATATCATATATTATTATATTAATATAAACAAAATACAAGAAATCACACAAAATAAATGTAGAGCTTGAAGAAATTATTATTATATTATTCAGATCAGATCAGATCAGTCGCTCAGTCGTGTCCGACTCTTTGCGACCCCATGAATTGCAGCACGCCAGGTCTCCCTATCCATCACCAGCTTCCGGAGGTCACTCAGACTCGCATCCATCGAGTCAGTGATGCCATCCAGCCATCTCATCCTCTGTCGTCCCCTTCTCCTCCTGCCCTCAATCCCTCCCAGCATCAGAGTCTTCTCCAATGAGTCAACTCTTCGCATGAGGTGGCCAAAATACTGGAGTTTCAGCTTTAGCATCATTCCTTCTAAAGAAATTCCAGGATTGATCTCCTTCAGAATGGACTGGTTGGATCTTCTTGCAGTCCAAGGGACTCTCAAGAGTCTTCTCCAACACCACAGTTCAAAAGCATCAATTCTTCGGCGTTCAGCCTTCCTCACAGTCCAGCTCTCACATCCATACATGACCACAGGAAAGACCATAGCCTTGACTAGGCGAACCTTTGTTGGTAAAGTAATGTCTCTGCTTTTGAATATGCTATCTAGGTTGGTCATAACTTTCCTTCCAAGGAGTAAGCGTCTTTTAATTTCATGGCTATTATATTATTAGGTTGGTCAAAAGTTTTATAAGATGGAAAAACCCAATGATCTTTTTGGCCAATCAAATGTTATTGTATGACCCCCATAACCACCACCCAGGTCAAGAAATAGAGCTTTGCCAACGTCCCCAGAAGCTTCTTCCCTGTGCTCCTTTCCAATTACAGCCTCTTCCCTCCTCCCAAACTAATTATATTCTGATATTTATAGTACATAATTCTTTGTGCTTTCTTTACAGCTTGATCTCCCAAGGGTACATCTCTAGTGACTATAGTTTTTAAAAGTTGGCAGGTATTTTAAAACATTGCAAGTTACTCTTCATCCCTTTCTTTTTCTAACAATTTATCTGTTGAAGAATCTGCATCACTTGTTCTGAATTTCCTTCTGTCTTGGTTTTGCTGACTGCTCTTTCATGTCCCCTAAATTTTCCACAAATGGGCAACTGGACCCGGAAGCCTGATTGCACTCAGGTTTGACCCCTTTGGCCAGATGACAAGGGGTACATCAGAAGGCAACGCATGCCCTGTCTCCTTTTTATGATGATAGCAGCCACTGGTGCCCATTGTCTAGGTTCAACCACTTGTTGGAGGATAGAAACAATAAACGGTAATACTCCAATGCCATCATTTTTTTTCCATTTGTTAGTTGGAATACTGTTATAAAGAGATACTTTCCCTATAGTTCAGATAGCGAAGGCAGGATAAATGTCTGATCCATCCTCTTTCTTTATCAGATTCAAGATAATAAAGTGGTTTCCTATCATTTCCCCAAACTGACCAATTCTTTATGCTGCTGCTGCTAAGTCTCTTCAGTCATGTCCGACTCTGTGCGACCCCATAGACGGCAGCCCACCAGGCTCTGTCCCTAGGATTCTCCAGGCAAGAATACTGGAGTGGGTTGCCATTTCCTTTTCCAATGCATGAAAGTGAAAAGTGAAAGTGAAGTTGCTCAGTCGTGTCCAACTCTTCACGACCCCATGGACTGCAGCCTACCAAGCTCCTCTGTCCATGGGATTTTCCAGACAAGAATACTGGAGTGCGGTGCCATTGCCTTCTCCTACCAATTCTTTATAGTATTTGTTAAATATGGGCTTCCTAGGTGGCTCAGTGGTAAAGAATCTGTTTGCCAATGTAAGAGATGTAGGAGACGAGGGTTTGATCCCTAGATGGGCAGGATCTTCTAGAATAGGAAATGGCAACCCACTCCAGTATTCTTGCCTGAGAAATCCCATGGATAGAGGAGTCTGGTGGGCTACTGTACATGGGATCACAAAGAGTTGGACATGACTGAGCACACACGCATTTATTAAATATATATTCTATGTTGGAGAAGACTCTTGAGAGTCCCTTGGACTGCAAGGAGATCCAACCAGTCCATTCTGAAGGAGATCAACCCTGGGATTTCTTTGGAAGGAATGATGCTAAAGCTGAAACTCCAGTATTTTGGCCACCTCATGTGAAGAGTTGACTCATTGGAGAAGACTCTGATGCTGGGAGGGATTGGGGGCAGGAGGAGAAGGGGACAACAGAGGATGAGATGGCTGGATGGCATCACCAACTCGATGGACATGAGTTTGAGTGAACTCTGGGAGTTGGTGATGGACAGGGAGGCCTGGCGTGCTGCAATTCATGGAGTCACAAAAAGTCAGACATGACTGAGTGACTGAACTGACTGACTGAGTGATCTTTGATAACTTCTTTACCATCTAGGATGAAAAATATTCCAGATTTATCTTGGACATTTCCAGCCTCAGATCTGAAATCTTCCATTTCTCAGGAGTCCCAGCTTTCTTCTAGTGGGAAATGATTTTTCAAGACCATGTTCTCGGTACTAGGAATGCTCATTGCTTCTGGTTTGGTCAGTACTTCTAGTTCTTTTCAGTGGACAAAGCTAGAAAATATATATACGGTACAGATAATGATACTTTCCATTCAAATACAGAAATAACGGGTTTTACCTAATCTCTTCCCTGTTGTATTTATGTCTGCGTGCATGCTAAGTAGCTTCAGTTGTGTCCGACCCTTTCCGACCCCATGGACTATAGCCCGCCAGGCTGCTCTGTCCATGGGATTCTCCAGGCAAGAATACTGGAGTGGGCCGCCATGCCCTCCTCCAGGGGATCTTCCCGACCCAGGGACTGAACCCACATCTCTTATGTCTCCTGCACTGCCAAGTGGGTTGTTTACCACCTGGGAAGCCCGACATCTGTGTCTACTTTCTTCCAAACTGAGTGTCCTGGTTCCTTGAAGATGCAGGAGATGATATGATTGGAATTTCTCATGATTAATTACTTGCTTTATCTTAGATTACCTACACAGCTGTCTTAGAAAAGTAATATAAATACTACCAATGGAAACATGATTAGTGAAAATAATTAGAAAGAAATCTGCCCGTATTCCTCTTGTTGTCCCCTGAATTGTTGTAGTTGTGCTATATTGATATTTTCAGATCCCACAGTCATTGCATACTGTACTTGCTTCCTTTAACCCTCATTCATTCTTAATTTTATAAGTAGCTATGTATCTAATGGTTACCACTGATCCTTAACATCAAAGTCTTTTTGGTTATTTTGCTTATTTGGAGCGTATTATCTACTAAATTTAAAAGAAAAGCTTAAAAGGATAATATTACTTAAGTTATTGCATACTTATAATAGTTATCTGTGTTCTTTCTATGTGAAAGTCCGATTTTCTGGACATACACCTCTCAGATTATATTTTCTTTCCTTCAATATCTTAAAAATGTTACTTCAGTGCTGCGATGAACATTGGGGTACACGTATCTCTTTGAATTCTGGTTTCCTCAGTGTGTATGCCCAGCAGTGGGATTGTTGGGTCGTATGGCAGTTCTATTTCCAGTTTTTTAAGGAATCTCCACACTATTCTCCATAGTGGCTGTACTAGTTTGCATTCCCACCAACAGTGTAAGAGGGTTCCCTTTTCTCCACATCCTCTCCAGCATTTATTGCTTGTAGACTTTTGGATCATAGCCATTCTGACTGGCAAGAAATGGTACCTCATTGTGGTTTTGATTTGCATTTCTCTGATAATGAGTGATGTTGAGCATCTTTATAATAGCCAGGACATGGAAACAACCTAGAGGTCCATCAGCAGATGAATGGATAAGAAAGCTGTGGTACATATACACAATGGAGTATTACTCAGCCACTAAAAAGAATACATTTGAATCAATTCTAATGAGATGGATGAAACTGGAGCCCATTATACAGAGTGAAGTAAGCCAGAAAGAAAAACACCAATACAGTATGCTGCTGCTGCTAAGTCACTTCAGTCGTGTCTGACTCTGTGCGACCCCATAGACAGCAGCCCACCAGGCTCCCCCATCCCTGGGATTCTCCAGGCAAGAACACTGGAGTGGGTTGCCATTTCCTTCTCCAATGCATGAAAGCGAAAATTGAAAGTGAAGTTGCTCAGTCGTGTCCGACTCTTAGCGACCCCATGGACTGGAGCCTACCAGGCTCCTCTGTCCATGGGATTTTCCAGGCAAGAGTACTGGAGTGGGGTGCCATTGCCTTCTCCAAATACAGTATACTAACCCCTATATATGGAATTTAGAAAGATAGTAACAATAACCCTGTATGCGAGACAGCAAAAGAGACACAGATGTATAGAACAGTCTTTGGACTCTGTGGGAGTGGGGTGGGATGATTTGGGAGAATGGCATTGAAACATGTATAATATCATATAAGAAACAAATTGCCAGTCCAGGTTTGATGCAGGATACAGGAAGCTTGGGGCTGGTGCACTGGGATGACCCAGAGGGATGGTATGGGGAGGGAGGTGGGAGGGGGGTTCAGGATTGGGAACATGTGTACACCTGTGGTGGATTCATGTTGATGTATGGCAAAACCAATACAATATTGTAAAGTAATTAGCCTCTAATTAAAATAAATATATTTAAATAAAAAAAAAAGAAACCCTGAGTCAGAAAAAAAAAAAATTTTACTTCAGTTCCTTCTATCATAGACCACTGTTGTAAGAAAGTCTGATGATAACCTAATTTTTCTTTTCCATAAAAGCTGCTTCTTCTTTTTGGCTAGATGGCTAAGTAGGTTTCTGCTTTTGGGGAAAAAAAAAAATTATTTTCTTCTTAAAGTATAGCAATTTTACCAGACTATGTCTTGCTATTTGTCACGGAGTTTTAATTTTTAGTTTTTTTCTTTTTTTTTTTTTTCGGAGGAGGCAATGGCACCCCACTCCAGTACTCTTGCCTGGAAAATTTCATGGACGGAGGAGCCTGGTGGGCTGCAGTCCAAGGGGTCGCGAAGAGTCGGACGCAACTGAGCGACTTCACTTTTCACTTTAATTTTTTAGATACACTGTGTGCCTGTGTTCTTTCATTTGTAATTTCAGATCTTTCATTGTTAATTATAACTGTTTGTAGTAGAGCTGTTTCTAGAAAGATTTCTTCTTTGGCTATTTTTTTTTCAAGGACCTTTATCATTATATACGGTATAGTCTATCTCTTTGTTCATTATTTTAATTTTCTCTCAATTCCTTTGATCTCTTTTTTCGCTTCCTTTCAATTCTTAAAAATTTCTTCGTTTTTACCTTCTTTCATTCCTAAGGCATTATTTATTATATTTATTTACTCTTGTGTTCCTTCTAGTCTTGATCTTCATTTCTGAAAGGGCAGCTTACTTTCCAAATCATTCCTGTGACTGTCAAATAATCTTTGAGGGTTTTATTATTATTAGTCTCAATTTTTGATGCTTGTATCATTTTCTCAGTGTCTTTTGGGTTTCCCTCATAGCTCAGTCAGTAAAGAACCTGCTTGCAATGCAGGAGACCCTGGAAGATTCCCCTGGAGAAGGAAATGGCAATCCACTCCAGTATTCTTGCCTGGAAAATCCCATGGACAGAGGAGCCTGGCCAGCTACAGTCCATGGGGTTGCCAGAGTCAGACATGACTTAGCAACTAAACCACCACCACCAGTGTCTTTTAGCTCATTTTGAAATAGTACACTTCTGATTTGTTTTTCTGGCATTCTTTCATGATCTTAAAGAAGTTATTCCGTACTTTATTCTCTTTGTTCTTATAAATTTGTGTGGGTTTTGTCCTGGATGTTTTTATGAGGTTTATTTTTATGTGAACACAGTTTTCCTGGTCTTTATGAGAGTCCTGGTTCAGGGTAGTTTTTTAACTTTACAGAACTCCCTCTTTGGCTGTTTTGTGTAGTATTTAAAAATATGGCAGCTTGCTTTCTGAGATTTACTCTCTTTCCCTACCCATTTTCACATGGACCTTCTTTTTTCTTTTGATTCTGTTGTCTCCATTGTATTCAATTTTGTTCCCACACCCAGCACTCTTTCATCAGTGTGTGGACCTGGATTAAGGATCCTGGCTGATCAGCTTTGAGTGCTCGCGTGCTCTGAACAGCTTCTTTCTCTAGACCTTGCATAGACCGCCTTGCACATGGTTACCCATTTGTGGACTGCTCAGAACAGTTCCTAGTTTCACCTGCTCTTTTCAAATTTCTGTCCCACTCCTGTGCTCCCCGGTGAGTATCCATCAGCTCTGTGTGGGTTCTTCTTTTCTCGGGTCCATTAGGTACCTCACTGCTCCCCTCAGCTCCCCCCACACAGATGCCCGGACTATTCAGGGCCTGGACTTGGTGGTGGTCTGTCCCCAGCCACTTGTGTTTTTCACGTTCAAGGGATATTTTTTCACTAGTTGTCGGTGGTTTGCAAGGGGGAGGGTGTCAGTCTTAGTCATTCCATTCATGTTTTTGTGGAAAATCAGTGAAATTCAAATACCATACTGCTCTCTTTTCTACGTTTCGGTAGTTTTTGTTTGTTTTTATTTGAACTGCCAACTCTTTTCCTTTAAAATCCAGATATGAAACTTATCTTGAGAAGTTCCAGTGTCTAGTTATTCTTTTCTTTAAGGTGTTTTTTTTTTTTTTTTTTTTTTGATGTGGACTATTTTTCAAGTCTTTATTGAGTTTGTTACAATATTGCTTTGTTTTATGTTTTGGTGTTTTGGCCACAAGGCATGTGGGATCCTAGCTCCCCAACCAGGGATCAGACCCACACCCCTTGCACTGAAAGCTTTAACTACTGGGTGGCCAGGGAAGTCTCGTGTCTGGTTATTCCTGCATCACCACATTCTCGTGTGGCTGGAGTGAAGTGGCAGCATCCTTCACTAGAAGAACCATGAGCTCTGCTTTGCTGTGGCCCTTCATTCTGCATTGTTTCACTGACCCCTTGACTTAGTCACACCATCTTCCTGGCCCTACATCTACAAGGAGACATCCACACTATGACTTTTGTTTTAGTCAGTGACAGGAGGGCTTCCCTGGGGGCTCAGTGGTAAAGAATCTGCCTGCAATGCAGAAACTGCAGGAAATGTGGGTTTGATCCCTGGGTGGGGAAGATCCCCTGGAGGAGAGCATGGCAACCCACTCCCTCCAGTATCCTTGCCTGGAGAACCCCATGGACAGAGGAACCTGGCCATAAAGTCTCAGAGTTGGACATGACTGAAGTGACTTAGCATGTGTGCATGCATAGTGACAGAAAGTAGGGAATATCAGGAGCCCCTTGCCTCCTCAGGATTTTGTGCAAATGTGGCCCCACCACATTTCCTCCATTCTAAACCCCAGGTGCCCTACTCTTAATACCTATGCCCCTTCTAGATTTGCAGACTTCCTCTGCAAAGCGTCTGGTCCCATAAGGCACTTGTAGATGCTAAGGCTGCCTGTGTATTCAGTTCATAAGAGAATGCCCTGAGACCTGTCTGAGAGTCAGAAAAGGTGGTCACACAGAGGCCAGTTTGAACAAGATGTAGGCAGGAAACAGGAGGAAGAGATCAGCCAGGAGACAGGATGTCAGCAGGCCAGGCAGCACAGGAGAAAGCAAATCACAGTCCTTGTTCTGGAAACAGGGGCTGGAGGAAACATGAGGCTGGGGCACTGAAGGGGAGGCTAATACTTGGGCTGTGGAAAAAAAAAAAGAGTAGGATCTATGAACGGAGTGGAGTTGGGTCAGGGATGTATTTGGCTGATGATGAATTCTGTTCACTGTGTCCCTTTTGTATACAGCCATTTAAAGAGGTGCTACTCACCAGATGCATACGGGCCACTTCTGTGAGCCATAGATCTCAGGAAAATCTCTCCACCCACAAGGAGCTGCTTATAACTCCCTGAAAATCCTCAAGCTTCTGCACCTGTGCATGGTACCCACTGTTCCTCTTATGTTGACGTCCTTCCATCTTTGCCCAGGCAACAGAAATATCACATCTCTTCTCTCCAAAGATATCACAGGCCAAATGTGATGTCTCATGAGTGCTCCCACAGGCCTCCAGGGAGTCACTCATCACACTCTATCACCCATTTCCTTATTTGTCTAAGCTCAAAGCTCCTTGAGAACAAGAGTCTTGTGAAATTCAATATCTCCTACATGTAGCACATTACAGGAGCCTATCAATGCTTCTGCCATGACAGACAGATGCCAGTTTGTACCAGTGCCCATTCATAGGACAGTCAGAGAGAACAGCCAACCCGCCCCGACACACAACACCAAGAGAGGTGGGGCAAGCTCACAGTATCTGATCATCCCACCAGTGTCTTCTATCTGCTGAGACTCCCTTTACAATCGTTGTAATTATTTTATGGGAGATTTCATCAGGGAGATAGCATAAGAGAGAGCCAAGAGAGGGTAGGGCCTCTTGACTTATTGTTCAGAGACAGGAACAGTATCCCATGAGCCATGGAAATTCTAGGACACACAAAGGTTCTCACAATCAGTCTTCCTTATTGCTCGTAAGTTTCAAAGAGCACATGCAGAGGCAGGAACATGAAAACATAACAGGCAAGTGGGTGGAAGCAGAAGGACTATTTGCCAGTAGAGAACTGGGTGTCAGGCACACCTTCATTCAAAGGGAGGGTTCATGAGACAAAGTTAATATCTGTAGAAAGTGGATCTATCTACCTGGCTCTAGCATCTCTTTATCCTCATCTCCTTGAAGGAAAGTTATGACCAACCTAGTCACAATCAAAAGCAGAGAAAAAAGCGCCTCAAGGCTATGTCTTTCCTTGGTGGGCAAGGAGAAGATATCCCTTGACTCAAGGAGATCCCGTCCTCTGAAGGCAGCCCTGGATTCTGCCCGACGCCACCACAGAATGGAAGATGAGAGGAGGAGGGCGGAGGAGAGGGGAAGAGGAGAGATGGTGGAGGACGATGGGAGAAGGGGCGCGGCAAGAGCACAAAGAGACCGACTGAGAGACTGATCTGATCTGAAGGGCTCTGATTCCTTTTGTGGGCTTGTGTCTTCAGGAAATTTAGGAATTCCATGTTGGAAGCTGTGAACACTAGGATAAATTATCCACCTAGGGTTCTGGTCCTTAAACTGGGTTTTCACCTTCTCCCAGTCATCCAAGGACTTTTGTAAATGTACCAGTGCTTAGACTTTACCCCAGACCAAATGAATTAGAATCTTGTGGGACTTGATTGTGTAAATATTTTTTAAAGCTCCCTATAGTCCTATTCATTGTGGGAGGGGCCGCATATGGGCTTGTATGCCAGGAGATAAGGCTTTGTGGAAAACATTTGACTTAAAGCAACAAATATATATTGCTGTTTTAACATATATATATATATATATACATACATATATATATATGCCATCAGATATCTCTAAAGTTATCTCTAAAGGGTTGAGAAGCATTTCTTCTGGTCCCTTTGGGGTGAGACTCTGCCTTTGTCTTCCTTAATTCAAAACATGACCCTCCTTGATGATTTCCTTTTTAATAGATATAGAGCTTTTAGACTCCTGGGATGAACTTTATTTAGGTGTTGGGGGTGATGGAGAGTGGGATGGTGGGAGACTTTCAGGTCCCTCTTATCACCTACAGAGGCTCCTTTATATCCTCCTCTCATTTGATTCGAGAAACAGGCAAGACTTATTAGTGTTTATTCTCTTCGTACTACAGTACCACAGCCAGAATGGTGTTTGATCTTTTGTGCATAATTCTTTGTTCTCCTAGCAGATTATTCCTTCTAAAGGGATCAGGATTATCTCCTTCAGAATGACTGCAAATCTCCTTGTTCAAGGGACTCTCAAGAGTCTTTCCAACCAACTGTTGTATAGCATCAATTCTTCGGCGCTCCGTTCTTCCAGTGGCTCTCACATCCATACATGACCACAAGCTTCAAGATTTTTGTGGTTTCTGTCATTTTTTCCATCTCTTATTGTTTATGTTTAGCATGTGAATCCAGTGGCCACACTCCTGTTCAAAATGGAACAATGGCCTCCCAACAGTCACCAGGTAAAGTCCCAAATCCTTCTCATGGCCAATGGGTATCACTAACCCCTCTCCTGTCCCCCACCCCCAGCCTCATGTCACTCCATCTGGCCCCTTGCTACTGCATTCTGGCCACCCAGGCTTAATGTCCGTTCCTAAAACATATTACCCTGTTCTCCTCCTCAGGTTCTTTGCACAAGCTCTTCCCCCAAGTCTGATTGGGAACTTACCCTTCAGGTATTGCTCCCAGCCGCTTCCTCTAAGAGACCTTCCTTGGTCCTTGAGCCTAAAGGGTTCTCTCATAGCACTCTGCTCTTTCCCTCATAGCATTTAGTATCATGTGTAACAATGCATTTATTTGTGCAATTATTTGTTTACTTCCAGTAGACTGGAAGCTCCATGAGGGCAGAGACCATTTATTTTTCTCTGCTTTCCACGCCCTTGTACCTAACTCTGCACCTGACATATAGTAAGTGCTCAATGGGTGCTTTCTGAATGAATGTTTTTGAGTAGAAAACCAAGGTCCAGAGACATTGAAAGACATGACCAAGACCGCTTAGGCAGGAAACAGGAAATCTTCTAGGGCCATGCTGGCAGAGATGCTAAATTCAGAATCTCCACTACATCCCCAGTGTTCCCCTGTGCCTGGTATCCCGTCCTGTGGACTGCTGTCTACACTACCTGCTCTAAAGTTGACCTCAAGGGCTTCTCATCAATGGAAGAGCCAGGCTTTTGAGGAGGTCAAATGGTCACCCCCTCACCAGAAGGTGATGGTTGCCTTTGGCTGGACTCTTATGTTGTGGCGGAAGGCTGTTATCAAAATAACCCTGAATCTTTCTACCACAGGCCTTCTCTTTCTGGGCATCCACGGCTCTTGCAACAGCCCTGTGAATTTCTATTTGGCTGTTGGCGATGCCACCAGGCAGCCTGTCTATGAATGTGATGTGCATTGGCTATAATTATTCAATGATCCCCAAAACCATTGTGCTGTTTGTGTCTGTGGCCTGTGTTCCTGCCACTCTCAGAGGGTGCTTCACCTGAGAAGTGAGGGACAGCTCAGCGACAGCCTTGACAAGCTCCCAGGCACTGGCCAGGTGTTCTGTGCCGCCGGGGGTGGCAGGTAGGAGTTTTCTAGGGGACAAATAAAGAGAAGTGAAGTCAGAGCACTTATCCTTGACTGGCTCCCTCCGGCTCCCAAGCCCCTGTGTTGTACTTTCTATCCCCAAAATCAGTTTTGTTGGTGCCACATCTGACCCCACCTCCTAGGGACAGCCCAACGTCTCAGTTCCCTTCCCACCAGAATATGCCCAGCCTGGGAGCCACATCACACGTTTTTGTTGCAGAACCTGCCAGCAGATATGTCCACGGGCTCTGATAGAGGTTCATGGTGGACCCACCCATACCTAACAACCCTACTTCAGAAACATGAATTTCCACTTGGGCTTCTTGGCTCCTAATTAGGTTCAGAAGGAAATATCAAACTCCCATTAGCACATGCATGCACACACACACACAAAACACGTACCCACTCACTCACACAAACACACAAACTCAAACTGGACTGCCTTTACCCTGAACACCTCTCACTCATTCATGAGACAGGGGGCTGCTCCATCAGATGAATCCCCAGGACCCTGCCAGGATAACACGTAGGCTGGGGTTCCAATCCAAATGGCTACCAATTTCCCTGACCATTGGTCCATCCTCTCTCTGGTAGGTTAGTTTTGATTCTCTCCATTTCTTTCTGTCTGAACATCCTTCCTCACCCTACAGCTCTGACTGTCCAACTCCTACTCATCCTTCAAGACTCAAATTCTGCCTCCTCCATGAAGCTCCTCATTCCTGCAGCTGGAGGTGTTTCCTCTCCCCTCTGAACACCCTCGACACCTCTGTTCCACCTCCACTGAGACTCTTGAAACCAACTTTCTACTTTCTAATCAACTTGTTTTTGCACATGCTTAAACAACTCTTTAACCCAACTATTCCATATGTTTCTCTGTATCTATCTATCTATCTCAGTTCAGTGCTCAGTTCCTCAATCATGTCTAATTCTTTGTGACCCCACGGACTGTAGCCCACCAGGCTCCTCTGTCCATGGGATTTCCCAGGAAAGAATACTGCAATGGGTTGCCCTTTCCTATTCCAGGGGATCTTCTTGATCCAGGGATCGAACCCGCATCTCCTGCATCTCCTGTGTTCAGATAAATTCTTGAACACTGAACCATCAGGGTCTATCTAGATCTAGATCTGTATCTATATCTATCTGCCTGCTGTGCTTTCCAGAGACAACGTGCATTGATAGAAAGACTGCTGACTTTGGTGTCTGACAGAACTGAGTTGATTCCCCTCTTCCTTCCATAAATATTCCTTAAGTCCTCAATGTGCCAGGTACCATGCGGCACCCTAGCAAGACAGTACACAGAAGATACGCAGTCCCTGCCTCCGTGACGCACACAGTCTCACAGAGTTCTCATCCCCAGCCCTTTAATCATTGATGGGCTTCCTTTGTGGCTCAGCTGGTAAAGAATCCGCCTGCAAACTGGGAGACCTCGGTTTGATCCCTGGGTTGGAAAGATCCCCTGGAGAAGGGAAAGGCTACCCACTCCAGTACTCTGGCCTGGAAGATTCCATGACTGTATAGTCCATGGGGTTGCAAAGAGCTGGACACGACTGAGCAACTTTCACTTTCACTTGGGATTTGGGAAGGTCATTCAATCTCAAAAGGCCTCGGTTTCTTCCTCTACAATATTGAGTTGCATAATAATTATCCCCTAGTTGTACAGTAATAATTAACTGGAGGGATGTACATACAATATTTAACACTACTGATGTGTTCAATAAATGCACGTTTCTTCTCCATATTCCTCATTTAGCAAGAATTCTAAACATAATAGTGGTTCAAGAGTATTTTGGGAGGATGTTCCTGGTGGTCCAGTTATTAAGAATCCACCTTGCAATGCTGGGAACATGTGTTTGATCCCTGGTCAAGGAGCTAAGATCTGACATGTCAATCACAGAGTTACTGAGCTCTCACGCCACAGTGAAAGATCCTGTGTGCTGCAACAAGACCCAAAACAGACAAATAAATAATTTTTTTTTAAAGAGTATTTGTTGGAAGGGAAAGAGGACAGATGAAAAAGAGGAAGGGAGGAAGGGGGGAAATCACAGTGGTTCATCTGAGAACTGTCTGGATTGCCAGCATTTGCCTTGTCCTTTTTACTTTCCTGATTGGATGTTGAAAGGGGGTAGTGATTGCATTCTAGAAGAACCAGTTCTAGATAAGAATGAAGTTCTCCCAGTCCTTGTCAGGTTATCCCATGCACAAATCCAGTCATAGAGTCAAGACACGGAGTTCCTCCATGGACCAGTGTATAAACATTAAAAAGAAAACCTTCAGTAGTTTTAAGGGTCCCTAAAAGCTGTCGTCTCCCAGGTTCCCCACTGAACTTCTGCCCTTCATATTTATAACCCTCCAGTTTCTCTTTCCTGGCTTCCCAGACAGTGGTGCAGACAAAAAGACCATTTATAACAGCCTTTTGACAGCTGGACATTATTTAATTACAACTTCTGGCAGCCACGTAGTGTATTGGAGGCTATTTAAAGTTCTGTATGGCAGGAGGAGAAATGGGGAAACTTACAACCCAGGGTGGGCAGTGGCCAGAATAGACTCTCAGGTCCCTCACTCTAAAGTGGCATCACTCAGAACCCTGGCCTTTACCATTGGTGTCTCTATGACAAAAGGTGGAGATGAAGTCAGCCCTCTAAAGCATATCCTAGGGGGGGCAGGGGGCAGCACCATACTGAATAGAATTGTCATTCATCCAGATAAACCACCCATATTCTACAGAACAATAAACTGAGGCATAGAGAGGAGAAAGGATTTGTGCTGAACCACATAGTAAAGGGTGCAGTTCCTGGGATGTCATTCATGTTTCCTGGGCCTTTTTGCTGTCCTTGTCTATGAGCAAAACCTGTCCTGCTTAGTTTTCCACACAACAGCCACATACCTGCCAGTGTCATCTTGAAGGGCTGAACTGCTACATACATTACACTAGGGGTAAACAGGAGTATAATTGTGAATGCCAGTGTTCGGTCATCTGGTCAACCCCAGGAGAGTCATTGGTTTTATATCTAGTGCCACAGCCACAGTTTGCTGGGCCCAACTGGGATAACGAGGTCTCTCCCATAATGGGACAGAGGTTAAGGATGGGAAGTCTACTATAAGGTACTATACTCTGGGGAAGAAGGGGCAAAAGGCCAAGTATGAGTCAAATAGTAGTAACAACAATCATGATAATAACTCCTTTCCTCTATATGGGTAGTTCTCAGTCAACCCTAACTGCACATTAGACATCTTCAGTGAGCATTTAAAACAAATAAAGCCTTCCCCCTGCCTCACCCCACTCCACAAAACAAACAAACAACAACAACAAAAATACAAAGCCTCAGGCCTTACTGAAGACTAGTTAAATCAGAATCTCTTTAAGGTTGAGACCTAGAATTAGTATTTTTTAAGTAAATCTAATGTGTAACATTACAGGGTGGACAGCACCAAGCTGGTGAAAGCCCCTATTAATGTGCCATCCAAAGTGCCGCCCACTCCCACTGCCACCTCCCCACTGCTGCTAAAATTATCCCTGATAGCCGTGGCATCACCACATTGATGGACATGAGTTTGGGCAAGCTCTGGGAGTTGGTGATGGACAGGGAAGCCTGGTGTGCTGCAGCCCATGGGGTCGCAAAGAGTCAGACATGACTGAGCGACTGCACTGAGCCACGGCAGGCTGCTGCTCAACTGCCAGGGCTAAACACTACACTCATGACATCGGTTGATCCCAGTCTTCTCTGTGGTTCTCCTGTTGCCATCACCCTCCTGCCTATAGTCTCAGTTCCTACTGCTGTCCCAGAAGCTCACCATGCAAACCTACCAACTCAGACCAGTCTGCTAATAATTAACAGCCCTTAATAGCAGTTTGACATTATCCTTTTAGATTGAGTTCCTTCCTCCTGGAAGCACATTCCAGGATGGAGACTAGCTTGCAGGAAGTTGATCAGGGCCTGCTCTGGAGGGGAACACCTGTTGAAAGGAAAAGACAGTAAGGGAGTAAGTCTTTCAGTGCTGAAGGGGAATCTGGGTGGCATGATATAGCGTCCATTTCAGTCTTTAGCAGTGGGATGGATTTGTGTGGGAGTTAGAAAGATCTTCCCCTCCAGAGAGTTAGAATGACTCTGTTGGAGCCCAGCATGGAGCCACCTTGGTCAAGACTTTCATTACATGATTTACAACAGCATTACAACCCTCTTCCCACCCTGGGAGATTCACACATTTTCCCTCAGGGGCTCTGCTAAAAACAATCTGGGGGGCTTGGCAGATCAGCACACCCAGTGGCCTTCAGCAAAAGTCTTTGCATCTGGTTAGCACACCTTGCGGAGAAGGCAATGGCACCCCACCCCAGTACTCTTGCCTGGAGAATCCCTTGGATGGAGGAGCCTGGTAGGCTCCAGTCCATGGGGTCGTGAAGAGTCGGACACGACTGAGCGACTTCACTTTCACTTTTCACTTTCATGCATTGGAGAAGGAAATGGCAACCCACTCCAGTGTTCTTGCCTGGAGAATCCCAGGGACTGGGGAGCCTGGTGGGCTGCCATCTATGGGGTCGCACAGAGTCAGACACGACTGAAGTGACTTAGCAGCAGCAGCAGCACACCTTGGAGGAAAGGGCAATGACACCCCACTCCAGTACTCTTGCCTGGAAAATCCCATGGACAGAGGAGCCTGATAGGCTGCAGTCCATGGGGTCACTAAGAGTTGGAGATGACTGAGCGACTTCACTTTCACTTTTCACCTTCACGCATTGGAGAAGGAAATGGCAACCCACTCCAGTGTTCTTGCCTGGAGAATCCCAGGGATGGGGGAGCCTGGTGGGCTGCCGTCTATGGGGTCGCATAGAGTCGGACACGACTGAAGCGACTTAGCAGCAGCAGCAGCAGCACACCTTGGAGAAGGCAATGGCACCCCACTCCAGCACTCTTGCCTGGAAAATCCCATGGACGGAGGAACCTGGTAGGCTGCAGTCCATGGGGTTGCTAAGAGTCGGTCATGACTGAGCGACTTCACTCTCACCTTTCACTTTCATGCATTGGAGAAGGAAATGGCAACTCACTCCAGTGTTCTTGCCTGGAGAATCCCAGGGACGGGGGAGCCTGGTGGGCTGCCATCTATGGAGTTGCACAGGGTCAGACACAACTGAAGCAACTTAGCAGCAGCAGCAGCAGCACACCTTACTCTTCCTCTCTCAGGGTGGAGCTCTAAAGGTGGGGGCAGGGAGGTACTGAAGCAGCAATTTCCCCCTTCTCTCTATCTGACTTTACCAGCATCAGAAGCTCCAACATGTTTTTATCAGTTCCACTTCATGAACCAAGATGGGAATTTCCTGACCTGACTAAGCTCACGTGAAGTAAGGGAGATAAAAACAGAAACTTTCAATAAAATTGCCATATTGCCATTCAAATGACATGCACACAGAAGCAGTGCCTGTCAGGGGAGGAAGTGATAATCTTTATCTGCAGGCGGAGCAGGGGAAGGCTGCTGTGTAAGAAAGGATTAGGAAAGACAGCGAGGAGCTGCAGCAGGATTTCGAAGATGGAGTAGAAGTTCATGCAGCAGATAGGGTGGGAAAGAACTTTCCAGGCAGAGATCTGTGCCAATACTGAGGCCTCAAACCTGCAGAATCATAGCATGCGATGTCTGTTCTGAGAGCCCTACCTGAATGACAAGAGAGTTACCTAGGTTGGGGGACTCAGGAGAGGAGATTTGAAAGATAAACCAAGGACAGAAAATGGAGGTCTCTGTACCCATGCAAAGGAACCTGGACCTTGCCCGGAAGGTAATGGCTCCCTACTGAAGAGCTTTCTGCATGGGTTGTCACATTTTTTTAATGTATTACACAATAAAGAAGATTCTCTGTCTTGTTTCCCCCTAATCCCTTTTCCGCTCCTTGGCCCTACCATAGAATCACAAAAACAAACCTCACTTTTGCCTTGCTGGGGCTTTGATTCCTCTGTCTACCTCACATTGGGTATGAATAAATAAATCCATCTTACTGCATTTTTTCCCTGTAGTCCTACATGGATGTTTGTTGGGCTTTCTTCTCTGAGCCACTGATTCACAGGCACAGAGACTGTCACACTGGAAAGGTCTCAGGAAATCGTCTACTAAACCCCACCCCTGGCTTCATGGGAAGGAAAAAGGCTCTGACTCCTGCAGAGAGGAATGACTTACCCAAGTGTACACCAGTCATCAAAGACATGGAAGGAACTAGCCCAAGCTCTCTCTTCCAAGTATCAGATCAGTTCATTATATTTCCAGGAAGAAAAAGTCAGTCCTGAACAGAACTGCAATTGGGGATTTCATCTTTTAAGGCCTCCCCCTAAAATCTCTCCTGACTCTTTCCCTTTCTCCCTGCTGTGGTCCTTTCCTATAACTCCCAGGGCACAAATCCTTCCTGTTGACCATTCTGGTAACCTATCCACTGCTGCTCTGCCGGAGAAACCTCTCTACTTTTCTTTATAATGTCTTCTTCCTTCAAAACTACACTCTCCCTTATTTTGTGCCCTCTATTATATTGGTGATATCCAAAGAAAAGGAGAAATCTCACTAAACTAAGACCTAGAAGATGAGGTCCCAAACTTTGCCATTTCCTCTGACATTGTGCAAACACCTTCATTTCCTCATGTATAGCTAAGGCTCAGTTTAAATTTCTTTAATGTTCTTTTTGGCTCTGATGCTCTGGGATTCTCATTTATTCAGTGGCATGTCCAAGCGAGCTCTTTGAGGCCTAGGAGAGTTGATTATGCATGTCTCTTCCCAACTCCCATTCTGTATTGTCAGCCACAGTGGGGATATTTACACCATGGGAACTGGCAAATGCTACAAATCCAGTTATTTGGGGGGTCAAGTGGGGACAGTAGAAGAGCTGGTTTATAGCATTCTTTTCCATGGAATCTAGTCTCTTGAAAACCTCAATCTAAAGCAAGTGTCAGAGAAGGCAATGGCACCCCACTCCAGTACTCTTGCCTGGAAAATCCCATGGACAGAGGAGCCTGGTAGGCTGCAGTCCACGCAGTCACTAAGAATCAGACACGACTGAGTGACTTCACTTTTACTTTTCACTTTTACGCACTGGAGAAGGAAATGGCAACCCACTCCAGTGTTCTTGCCTGGAGAATCCCAGGGACGGGGGAGCCTGATGGGCTGCCGTCTATGGGGTCACACAGAGTCGGACATGAGTGAAGTGACTTAGCATAAAGCAAGTGTATGCATTCTCATAAAGACTTCAGAAGGTAAACCATGTCTTAACCCCAAAGCAAATATTTCTGATAGTACAGCCAACAGATGAGGAGGTACAGGTGACACATCAAGGTTTTGTTTTGTTGGTGGTGGTGTGCCTTTTGCTGCACATTGTGGCACGTGGGATCTTAGAACCCCAACCAGGGATCGAACCTGCACCTCTGCATTGGAAGTGTGGAGTCTTAACCACTGGATTGCCTAGGAAGTCCCCCAACATCATTTTTTTATTTCCCATTCTACATTTCTAATTCATGTGGTTTTCTCCATTGGAAATTCTGCACCCCATTTGTCCATCCTCAGGTCTCAAAATTCTACTACCAATAATTTACAGTCAAGCTCTATGAAATCTTCTCCAGTTCCCAGTCAAGATTAAATGTTCTCTCTGACTTCTAGAATAACTGAGTGAACACATTTATTTCTCACCATATACATAGTAGGTGCCCCGAAAGCATGGACTATATCTTTTTCACTTTCTCTCCCAATGGGACTAGCTCAGTATCCTACAAACAGTGGGCGTTCAGTGAATATCTAGGTCAGTGAGAAGTGCAGCATTGGCAGGTGTGCAGAAAGCATATGCTTTCTCTTCATTATGAACTAGTTTTGAGGGAATAGAGTACAGGATTATGATAATGAATTTCTGTGATGTAAAACTGTGTAGAAGGAAAAACAAGCCAACTTCATTCCTGTTTCTTATTTCCTCAAAAGACCCTGATACTGGGAAAGATTGAGGGCAAGCAGAGAAGGAGGCAATAAAGGATGAAATGGCTGGGTGGCATCACTGATTCAATGGGCATGAGTTTGAGCAAACTCCAGAAGACAGTGAAGGACAGGGAAGCGTGACATCCTACAGTTCATGGGGTTAAAGTGGACCACACTGAGTGACTGAACAACAATAACTCCCAACCCAAAATAAACAGTATTACCAGTTATCTGTGTATCCTTCCAAAAATAGCCTACACACATATAAGCCCTTATGTCTTTGAATGAAGTGAAGTGAAGTGAAAGTCGCTCAGTTGTGTCCAACTCTTTGCATCCCCATGGACTATGTGGAATTCTCCAGGCCAGAATACCGGAGCGGGTATCCATTCCCTTCTCCAGCGGACCTTACCAACCTAGGACCTTACCTAGGATTGAACCTAGGTCTCCTGCATTGCAGGTGGATTCTTTACCAGCTGAGCCACCAGGGAAGCCCAAGAATACTGGAGTAGGTAGCCTATCCCTTCTTTAACAGATCTTCCTGACCCAGGAATAGAACTGGTGTTTCCTGCGTTGCAGGTAGATTCTTTACCAGCTGAGCTACCAGGAAATCTCCCATGTCTTTGAATAGACCTTCATATTTTGCACAGATAGAAGCATGCTGTTCTGTAGGGTTTTTTTCCTTAATGTATCTCCAAGATAGTTGTGCTTAAGCTCCACTAGAGTGACCTCATTCTTTTTCAAGGCTGTATGGTAGTTCACCATATATATAGATCATATTTTATGTCACCAGTCCCCTGCTGATGGAAATGTATTTGTATTGACTATATTTGTCTTCCTGTCTTTGTACTGCCAAGAATGTTGCAGTTAATATCCATGTACATCCATCTTTACTGACCTGTACAAGTCTATCTGTAGGAAAATAAGAGAAAAAGCCTAAAAATGGAATTTCTTGGTCAAAGAGGAGATGTCTTTTTAATTTTGATAGATATTGCTGCATTTTCTTCCAAACACATGGAGACTTAATGCTGTCATCTTCCTCTCATGCAGTCTTCATCTGCTTCTTCATTCTTACTCATTGCTCACATCTACCTTTGCTGGCATTAGAGATCTTTGTCATTTCTTTAATGATCCTTCCACCAAGCAGTCAGAGCCAACCAGCTTTGTGTTGCCATGACACGAGGTTACACAGAGCACTCATCATGGATGACAAAGTGCCTCAGCCTCACCAGGCGTACCTCTTGCCATGATTTCAGTGATCACACCCGCTTCAATCTCTCTGAGCAGCTTCCCATCATTGCCTATAGATCAGTAGCCAAGATAAGGAGGCGACCACGCACACATTCATCACTCAGCGTAGCCACTTCCTCCAGGACAAGGAGGAAAGAGACCAGTGGGTACCAGTGATGCTTCTCCACCTTTCTCTGGCAGGCAAGGCATATGGACCTGCTTCATGTTTGATATTTCTGCCTTTTTTTTTTTTAATATCATTATTTTCAAAGGCAGGTATTCATTTTAGTGCTGGGCATTGCACTCTAAGGCTTAGGGAAACTGAAGATTAGAATGACGTTTGGTGCTGTCCAGGTGATGCTAAGCTGGAAGCTAGGGAATTCCTGAATGCTGTCCTTCTGATTGTTCCTCTGCAGTGTGGGCTTTCAAACTAGGGAGTTATTCCCAGAGAAGAAGAACAAGATAGACAAGGAGCACTCTCTTTTTTTTTCTTTCTTTTTTAAAAATTAAAATTTTTTTTGGCTGTGATCTACTACTGCTTGCAGGATCTTAGTTCCCTGGCCAGGGATTGGACCTGTGCCCCCTGCAGAGGAAGCACAGAGCCCTACCCATGGGGCCACCAGGGAATTCCTAGAATCACTCTTCCTAGCTGGACAAGTTCTGATTGCCCCTGACATAGGATTTTACTCGTTAGCCACACCTACACATACACATATATTCACACAGACATTTGCACGCCAATGGCTTCTGCTTCTCAGATGGCTTAGTCAACGCAGTAGGTTTGGCCTGGCTGTAGGCTCAGAAGTAAAATGCAATGAGCCTGTCCTGACCCTCCAGCCCTGCCTGCCCTGCTTACTTCCAAGTGGCCAGACTGCAAAAGGAAGACCACAGGGTGGCATCAACTCTTCAGGTACAGTGGTCCTGCCCACCGTCAAACACGGCTCAGCAAGTGTCTTGGACCCTGAACTGTCAGCCCTACCCTCTCGAGTGTGAGTTAGGAAGGGATTGAGCAGAGGAGTGGGAATGTCAGCATGGACATGGGGGTCTCTCCTCCACAACCTGCATAGTGAAGGGATTTGAAAGCATGTCCCATGAGACACGTGCCCCTGATCTCCCTGGATTTATTTACCTTTGAATCCCCAGCACTGAGCAAAAACCACTAGGGAGACAGCCTGGAGGAATGAAGTCTTGAAGAGGATGAAATTACTCTTTTTCAACTGAAGGCCACTGAGCTGAATGGAATGTGTGTGTTCTGTGCTTCTAAGGCCAATCTGGATCCAGTGGGTAGAAGCTACAGAGAGACAGATGTCAACTCAATTTTTAAAAAATATTTTCAGCAGACAGATTATTCCAAGCAGGGAAGCATCTGCTTGGAGAAGTTAGTCATGATTCCCCATCACTGGAAGCTTTCAAATATAGGGAGTAATGATCTAGATGGGATTCAAGGCTGACACATTTGTGCTGGGTGAATTGTAAGATTTTGCAACCGCTGGGAATGAAAGATTCTATGAAATGTCCATTTCCACTTGAGAAAAATTGTGTTTTCTGCTCTCAAACACCCTATTACTTCAGCACCCGACACCAGCCTGCGTTCTAATTCTACCAATGGCAGTTAAAGGACTGTACCCCCATGAAGAGCTCCTTTCCATCCAAGGAATATTAGTTCTCCAAACAGAGGACTGGAATCTTTTTCTTTCTTTCTCTCTTTCCTCCCTTTGGCAAAGCAAAACCTGGGTTGAGCCATTAAGCTGCTTGCTCTTGCTCGTTTCGAAGCTTGCTCACTGTCTAGCAAGGCAGCTGGGGCATATTGGTTGGATCCCAAATAAATATTTTATCTCCAGCCTCAGCAGAGGTGGAGAAATGGGCCTTTCAGAAATGAGCGGGCTGTGGGCTTCCTATTGGCAGCGCCAACTGTTTAGGGGACAGGGGAGACCTGTCATTCACTTGGATCATCAATCTTGAAGCCGGAACCATTCTGAACCCAGGTCCTCTAGAGTCAGAAATTGACAAATGGCAAAATAAACTCAGCATGCACAGATGAATGAGGAGGAGCCCCCGGCTATTAAAAAGCCATTGGCGTCTTCCTGCAACCACAGAGCTGTGCCATCCTCAGCTGCCTGTGTGGGCAAGACACCCAGCGGGGTGCAGACAGGCACCTGCAATAATTAGCAGCTGGTCCCTGGTGCCAGAGTCTGGCTTACTGCCCAACCCAGTCACCCCCTGGGAGACTGTCCTCCAGGAGTCCCCAGGCCCTCCAAATTAAAACAGAATGATCAAATAGCAAAGATGAAGGCCCATGGGAGAAGGCAGAGAAGATTGGTGATGCCAAGAAGTAGTTATTCACTGGCAAGGGCCCAGAGTGCAAATGGAAAAAAGAAGTGAGAATGTCGACTGCTATGACAAATGAGCTAAGCTTGGTCGATTTGTTCAGTGAGGGGAGGACAATGAGAAAATTAATGAATCGTGCTTCTGTTAAGACTTCCAAAATCAAGACTGCCTTGATTTCAGCCTTGTGAAATGGGTATATGAGTTGTCTCCAGGGCAATGGTATCATGCATGGATGAGTCAGACCAGAGAGCTGGGCTCAGCAGACTCCCGTGCAACGAGCAGGTAGCAGGCAGAAGGCATCGGTTCCCAAGCGAACAGTGAGCCCCCGGGGTTCTGCCTGACAGAATAGTGGGGACTGTGGCTTCCTGCTTTGCGCATCAGTTAGAATTGGACTCACGCCACCGTGGAGCTAATTTTCCTTCTCTAACGTATCTCACCCCTCAGAGCCCACACAGATTCCAGCTAGAACAGGAAGGAGCACAGGCTTCCCTAAAAAAGTCCTGGGCTTTCAGACAATTCCCTAAATGATGTTTAGCCTTGGTGTCAAAATGTCATCAGAACCCTCCTTCTTTTTCCCCCCTCTTCCCTCTCTCTCCTCTGTCATTCCTTACCTATGTTTCTCTTTCTGCCTGTTCTTCCTCTGTCTCCCTTGAATCCCGTCTCTGTATTTCCCTGCAGGATATAATATGAGGCCCTTGAAGCTCCCACAACACTGACTGACCACTGCAGGGGTGAGATCAGTGGTCAGTGGAGGAGACTTGGACCACCTTGAACTGAATGAATTCTGTCATCTATGTATCTATCTTGGAGTAAGAAATGGCAACCCACTCCAGTATTCTTGCCTGGAAAATCCCATGAGCAGAGCAGCCTGGCGGGCTACAGTCCATAGGATCACAAAAAGTTGGACACGACTTACTGACTAAACATCTGTCTATCTATCTATCTATTCATCCATCCATCCATCATTTATCCATCCATTCCGTCATCTATGTCTCTTTGTCCACTCTCCCTCCCATGTCTCTCTGTCTCTTTCAGAAGAATTGAAGCACTTCAAATGAAAGTATAATATGTCATATTTTCTAGTTCAAGTCCATCTTGTGTTAACTGAGCTTCAGAGAGGGTAAAAGACTTCCAAATCGGTAAATCAGTGCAGTTAAGGAGAAAGTCCCCAGAGGGTGGTCTGACCTCCTGCCTCTAGCTGTAGGGAGTGAGGGATGCTTGGGAACGCAAATCAGAGTATTAGCATCAGGTGGTCCATCCCTCCGACAAGCCAGGGGGGCATCTGGTCCAGAGGTATCCTGGTTGAGAAACCCTAACTGTGTGTTCTCTTTAGAATGGAGAGGGAGAAAGAGGGGCCAGAGGAAAGAGAGAAACTCTTTGGAACCTGTTTGCTCTCACGGCATATCTGCATATCCAGGGACATTAAAAGATGTCATTTTGAGGGGTAGCAAGGGGCCTATGGTGATATCAGTGGCAGAACAAAATTAAAATTTAAAAAAGAAACGTGTTTGGCATTCTCTGTTAAAGCAGACCTTGTTAAAGACGAGGTAGCTCCCTAAGAGTCCTGGGAAAACCTTAGAGGGCTTGGCCATTTGCAGTGACCTCTGGGGACATGAGAGCCCCAGGAGGGTAACTGAGAAAGAGAGAGCCCCTTCTATCCCCCGTGACAGATGCCCCTCCCCAGAGAGGTCCTAATCAAGCCCCAACTGCAGCCTCTGAGGTGGGAGCAGGAAGGGGTCCTCTGAGGGGACAGTCAGGTCAGTTTCACCCCTCTCCATGGGCACTGCCAGTTACCAGCCTAGAAACATTCCCTTCCCAGCCTGAGCACCCAAACTGCCACCCCATCCCCTCTCCTCCATCCTCCAGATTGTCTCACATCCACTGTCCCCCGTCCTCTGCCTGCCACTACATGGTTTAAGCTCTTCTATTTTCTTCTCTACCTTAGGCACAACCTGCTAACCAGCTCCATTTCCTGAGTCTTTCTGTCTCCCATGTGTTTATTCTACAAGTATCTATGAGTGTACCTTCCCTATGGGGGTCTCAGGCTAACTGTTGGAGAACCAAGCAGCGGTAGGACTGTGATACGTGAGTGATGGCCCAGAAGCAAGATTTAAGGAGGCCCAAATGCTTTGACTCATAAAAGTTCAGAGTTAGCACCCAAGAGTGAAGGCCTCCTTAAAGGATGTATCACCCCAGTCCCCATCCCAAAACCAAGTGTGAATAAGACATTAGTTTCTGCCTCTGTAGAGCTCACCAGCTAAGGGAGAGAAGATAAACATCAACTAAGCAAGCACATTAAATAAACTGGACCAGTGCCAGGAAAGAGTACAACTGGTGGGGTCTGGTCCAGCTGGGGGAACATGGAAGTCCTCGCTGAGGATTGACATGTGGGCTGATAGCTGACTAGTAAGTGTGATCTGATGAGCCTGGAGGTGGGGGTGGGTGGATAAAGACTGAGAGCAGGAGGAAGAGCAGATAAAATTCTGCAGCAGAGGGAGTAGACACGGACGAAGGCCCACTCAAGGCTCTTGGAAGAGTGAGTGTAGCAGGAGGTGACGGAACAGAGACATGGCACCAGGCAGGAAGTGATGCAGATTTCAGCCCGGAGGCTATCAGAGTGGTCCTGGTGAGAAAGGATGCGGCCTTGGACTAGACTGGCCTCTCTGGAGGGGGCAGACAAGTGGACAACTTGGGGAGATACTTAAGAGGTAAAATCGGACTCTATTCAGCGGCAATCAAGACAAGTCGGAGCATTTAAGAAAGCTTGTTGATTGATCGATGGTTACTCATTGGTGCTAATGGCTTTAATCAAGGGAAACGATCTCAATAAAAACAAATGATTAGTCTTTATAATAGAAGTGTCAATGAGCCCTTAATGAATGAATTTGCTAATTTCTGTTCCTGCTGAGGCATTCAGTCTTGGGTGGGAATATCTAGGCTCTTAATCCATAAATTGGAACCCCTGCTTTGCCAGTTGTGTTCCACTTCACTTGATTTTGAGAACCTTGGAAAAATACACCCCAGGAGATATCACGGTGGTCCCCAGTTGCATCGCTCCTATGTTCCCAGATGACTCTAGTGGTAAAGAGCTCTCCTGCCAGTGCAGGGACATAAGAGACACAGGTTCGATCCCTGGGTCAGGAAGATCCCCTGGAGGAGGGCATGGCAACCCACTCCAGGATATCTTGCCTGGAGAATCCCATCAACAAAGGAGCCTGACAGGCTACAGTCCATAGGGCCACAAAGAGTCGGACACAACTGAAGCAACTTAGCACACACATACATGTGTTTCTATCTCCAGAGAACACCTGGAGATAGAAACAACCCTTAGAGATAGTCTGGTCATCAACCCCAGACTCTCAGAAACCAAGTGCCTTTAAGGTATGGGGACAGAAACACCTCATTGAGAACCAGAAGGAATAAAAAGCAGCTTGCTCACAGCACCTTATCTGATGCTGTGCAGAAAGTAGCAGAGGTGGATGAGCCTTGACACACTCCACCTCCGTTAGCCCTTAGCTGCTTCTCCATCTCCAGTGACTCTCACAGCCCCAGTCCCTGACCTACCACTAGCCACACAGAGTTCATTCTTTGAATCCAAATTCATGATCCTTTCATCCCTCTGGCCTTGGACCTATCACAGGGCACCATGTTCTCTCCCTCTGCCCATTCCTCCTTTCACACTCCCAGCGGGAGTAAAGATGAGCCCGGCAGCCTTCCCCTCAGTTCAGTTCAGTTCAGTCGCTCAGTCGTGTCTGACTCTTTGCGACTCCATGAATCGCAGCACACCAGGCCTCCCTGTCCATCACCAACTCCCGGAGTTCACTCAAACTCACGTCCATTGAGTCGGTGATGCCATCCAGCCATCTCATCCTCTGTTGTCCCCTTCTCCTCCTGCCCCCAATCCCTCCCAGCATCAGAGTCTTTTCCAATGAGTCAACTCTTCACACGAGGTGGCCAAAGTACTGGAGTTTCAGCTTTAGCATCATTCCTCCCAAAGAACACCCAGGGCTGATCTCCTTCAGAATGGACTGGTTGGATCTCCTTGCAGTCCAAGGGACTCTCAAGAGTCTTCTCCAACACCACAGTTCAAAAGCACCAATTCTTTGGCACTCAGCTTTCTTCACAGTCCAGCTCTCACATCCATACATGACCACTGGAAAAACCATAGCCTTGACTAGACAGACCTTTGTTGGCAAAGTAATGTCTCTGCTTTTGAATATGCTATCTAGGTTGGTCATAACTTTTCTTCCAAGGAGTAAGCGTCTTTTAATTTCATGGCTGCAGTCACCATCTGCAGTGATTTTGGAGCCCCCCAAAATAAAAGTCTGACACTGTTTTCACTGTTTCCCCATCTATTTCCCATGAAGTGATGGGACCAGATGCCATGATCTTTGTTTTCTGAATGTGGAGCTTTAAGCCAACCTTTTCACTCTCCTTTTTCACTTTCATCAAGAGGCTTTTTAGTTCCTCTTCACTTTGTGCCATAAGGGTGGTGTCATCTGCATATCTGAGGTTATTGATATTTCTCCCAGCAATTTTGATTCCAGCTTGTGCTTCTTCCAGCCCAGCATTTCTCATGATGTACTCTGCATATAAGTTAAACAGGGAGATGGGTGGACATTCTAGTAATCAAGAACTAAAAGATGGAACGGGGAACCAGATGACCATTTGGAAGGTGAATGTCGACATTCTAGTAATCAACGAACTAAAATGGACTGGAACGGGTGAATTTAACTCAGATGACCATTATATCTACTACTGTGGGCAGGAATCCCTTAGAAGAAATGGAGTAGCCATCATGGTCAACAGAAGTGTCCAAAATGCAGTACTTGGAAGCAATCTCAAAAACGACAGAATGATCTTTGTTCGTTTCCAAGGCAAACCATTCAATATCACAGTAATCCAAGTCTTTGTCCCAACCAGTAACACTGAAGAAGCTGAAGTTGAACGGTTCTATGAAGACCTATAATACCTTTTAGAACTAACACCCAAAAAAGATGTCCTTTTCATTATAGGGGACTGGAATGCAAAAGTAGGAAGTCAAGAAACACCTGGAGTAACAACCAAATTTGGCTTTGGAATACGGAATGAAACAGAGCAAAGGCTAATAGAGTTTTGCCAAGAGAACGCACTGGTCATAGCAAACACCTTCTTCCAACAACACAAGAGATGACTCTACACATGGACATCACCAGCTGGTCAACACCGAAATCAGACTGATTATATTCTTTGCAGCCAAGGATGGAGTAGCCTTCCCCTAGTCTGTGCTAAATCACTCCTACCCTGGAGAAACCTGTACCCCATCTAATGGATAGTTCATGGCTTTGGCCTCACCAAGACCAGGATTTTAATGCCAACTCTACCTCTTCCTCACTGTCTGACTTCAGACAAATTATCTGAGCTCCCTGGTACTGCCTCTCTGGGAAGGAAGATCAATGCTGCCCTCAGGGACCATCTTCATGGTGGGGAAATGCCTAGCACAGTGCCTGGTCCATAGGCGACTCTCATGAAGGAAGCGCCCCCCTTTCCCTTCCTCTCTGCAGTTACCATGAGCCATGGGAAGGCAGGTCGGGATCATCACCCTTGGCACCTCAGTCATCAGCGGCATTCCAAGAACTGCAAAGGCCATCTGGTCTGTTCTGCTGGACAGTTGAGCAGAGGTGACCTCCAAACCTCTTTCTTTTCAGCACAGTAAAAAGCAATAGGACTGGTGAGAGCTGAAAAACAGCCCAACCAGAGTTTGGGCTGAACAAATCCAAAGCAACAGGCAAGAGACACCAGTGCCTAAATGCCACTTAGAATTTTGTTTGTATTTATTGGACTTCGGGTCGAATCATAGCACTCACAGGCTTGTTCCAACAGTAGCCAAAACCCTCTTTGGACAGTTCCTCAGGATCCTGATCTTTCATCGTGTGCCGCACTAGAGTTACTCAAGCCTTTCACTTGTATCTCATTTGACCCACTTAGTGATGCTGCAGTTAGAGTAGGAATCATCCCATTTCACAGATGAAGAAACTGAGACTCATTCTGGACAAGAGACTTGCTCAAAATCACACAGATGAAGAAACTGAGACTCATTCTGGACAAGAGACTTGCTCAAAATCACACAGAGTCTATGGGGAAGTCAGTCCTCAAACTGGGGCTGTAAATACCAATCTTATCATTTTTCTTTTTTCTTCTTGCTACTTCCCTGGTTCTTAAACCACTGACTCAGAATGAAACCAGAGTATCAAAATGCTCTCTGAAGCCCAGCCAAGCAGATAGATGTCTGTGTTAGCTCCAGGCCCATAAGAACCCAGGGTTTCTTCCTCTCCTTCCCCTTCCAGCTTTGACTTCTGTCCCTCCAAAATCAGCCCAGTGGGAAGCCTCACGAGGCCAGCAAAGAGGGCCTTTGAAAGCTCTCATCCAATTACCATTTTAATTAACATCAGATTGACATAATGACAGACCAGCTCCGGAAGTCTAGGCTGAACTGCACCCATATTCATTTGGGGGCTCACAATTGGAGAAGCTCTTCATTAACCAGCTCAAAATTTTTCTACTCATCTGAGGACAAATGGTAACAATCATACAATCCAAACTCAAAATAATAGGGTGGAAAATTGCTATTCTAATGAAGATCCTATAGTGGATTGCTGCCAGGACCATACATATTCACCCAGCCTGGGTTAGCCACTCTGGAGAAGCACCTGGTGTTCATTATAGTCTGTGACATCCATTTGACTGTGACCATTCACACAGCATTCATTGACTCACTTATTCTTCACCCATTCTAATGGTTACTCATACTTCCATTTTCTTAGGCATTCATGGATTTATTCTTCATCTATTCATTCTCTTCCAATGGGGCTCCAGGACTGTCTTCCTCTTTTGACGTTTCCAGAATACCTAATCACCAGGCTCCAGACTGTGACCAATAGGATTCTTTGAATTGAGAACCAGGAAAACTTCTTTAATCTGTAGATGATAGCTTTAGCCTAAGATGTTAAAGTCTTACAGTAGCTGATTACATTAGAATGAAACAAAAGATGAGCAGAAAGTTGTATACTAAGAGACCTTGGTCTACCAGTGACTGTCTCATGTGGAGTGAGTTTATGTTTCCCAAAGGGAGCACTACGATATAGTCAGCAAGGTCAGAGACTGAAACTTCAGTTCAGTTTATTTCAGTTCAATTGCTCAGTCATGTCTGACTCTTTGTGACCCCATGAATCCCAGCAGGCCAGGTCTCCCTGTCCATCACCACCTCCCGGAGTTCACTCAGACTCACGTCCATCGAGTCAGCCATCCAGCCATCTTATCCTCTGTCGTCCCCTTCTCCTCCTGCCCCCAATCCCTCCCAGCATTAGAGTCTTTTCCAATGAGTCAGCTCTTCGCATGAGGTGGCCAAAGTACTGGAGTTTCAGCTTTAGCATCATTCCTTCCAAAGAAATCCCAGGACCGATCTTCAGAATGGACTGGTTGGATCTCCTTGCAGGCCAAGGGACTCTCAAGAGTCTTCTCCAACACCACAGGAATTCAGAAAGTTTCAGCAAGTTCAGAGATTTTAACTTTAAGGATCCCATTAGTTCTCTCCATCTTGCCTGATGATTGAGGTTGATGGGGACTGTGATGATTCCACTATGGTGTGTGAAGCAATGGAAAAACTGAAAGCTGAGATTTGCCAGGAAGACGTGAAGAACCAAATGGCCATCTTAATTTTCCCATGGCCCTCTGACTGTTTATTTAATTTGAAACCATTGTTTGCCCATCTTAATAAATGTGATTCAGGAACAGACTATTGTCATATTACAAGGACATTGGGATGGCAAAAGTCTGGCAAGAGAGGGGTCACTTTTGCAGAAGTAGAATGGACTTTATCCCTGTGTCCCACCATCTTTATAATCTCTGTTGATTAGAGAATCTTTCATACCCTGTGCATGAAAGCCAGCCAGTGCATCTCCTGGATCCTCAGGTCCCATCCTTTCTGTATGAGCCTCAATTTTGATGAGGGCAATTTCAGAAGCTAAGCTAATGGCAGTAAGTCAGTCCTTTACTTGCTTTACTTTCTCCCCTTTCTCATTTCTCTTCCTTTACTCCCCTTTCTCATTTTTTACAATCTGAACCATCTACAAACAAAATTAGATCAGGATTGGTTGAGAAGGTGTCTCATAAATTATTGGGTCAGATTACAAAGTGGAACATTAACATCTCATAGTTGCAGAGCTCACCTTGGTCAGGCAGAGATAGTAACATAGCAGGATTAAGGATGCTGTTAATATTCAGGATGCAGATTAGGTGGCAAGAGCAGAAGGATCTCATAGGAGGTTAGTCTGCTTGCAGAGAAATGTTGAGTCATTTCAGAATTAAGAAAACCTTGAATAGATTGAGGAAATTTATAAACAAATGCCATTTCCTGGGGCTAGATCTGGTGAAGCTGCCACTAACTTTGCAGCTGTGGTTGTAGCCTTAGGACAGCTGGGGTGGCAGGAATAATGGAATCAAGCTGATGCCATAACAGGCCTGTGTTTATTTCCAAGCTCTCAATGTTCCCAGGATCTGGTTCTCTCTCTCCTGCATAGGTAAGGTAGCCCCAGGGCAGGAGGTTCTTGTTTCAGTCTTAGAAAGCCTTGCCCATGTTTATCTCCCCATGGAAAAGATTCAGGGGTAGAAATTTGCGTAAATTCATAGAATTAGGAAGTTAATAGGGACAAGTTAGGAACCCAGAAGACAATAGCCAGCTAGGCCTAGAAATCCACAAAGCTGTTACTTAGTTGTGGGCCTAGGAAATCCTCGGATTAGTTTCATCCTGTTTGGAGATAGCTGAATTCCTCCAGTACTTACATTAAGGTGTGGTTGATGTGGTAATAAGCAATGTCTAGAGATAATTATAACTTTACTTATGGCAAATAAGGATATTTTATGGAGGCCTCTTTGGTAACTGAGCACAACAAGAGGTCATCTGCTTACCGTAGAAGATTGATTTCCTGGGATTGGAGGGCCTTAAATCCTGATGGAGGTTTGCCCAGGAGATGCAGTGATACAGTCCACCTGCCAAAGCAGGAGTTTCAAGAAACACAGGTTCACCTTCTGGGTCGGAAAGATCCCTTGGAGTAGGAAATGGCAGCCCACTTCACTATTCTTGCCTGGAGAATCCCATGGACAGAGGAGTCTGGTGGGTTATATCCCATGGGGTCACAAAGAGTCAGACCTGACTGAGCAACTGAGCACGAACACATTTTGAGGGAGCACTTGGGAGGAACAAGAAGAGGCCTCAGTGAAGCCTTGAGGTGTGACTGTTCAGGTACCTTGTTGATTGTTCCAAGTCAAAGTGAACAGATATTAGCCATCTATTAGCCATGGGGTAATAGATATTAGCCATGGGGTCAACAGGGATGCTGACTAAGGCTACACTAAGGTCCACAGCATCAACCTCTTTTAAGTCTGGTGAAACTTGTGATAAAAGGATGCTCAGGATTGGAACAACTGGGAAACAGGGAACAACTATCTTGTTGATAGTTCTTAAATCCTGGACAAATCATCATCCTGCCATTAGGTTTAAGGACTGGGAGGATCTGCATGTTGCAGATCTGAGGAAAGATCAAGCCTCAGAGTGATTGTGTTCTGCTATGTGACAAGGTGAGAGGCCTTGTACAGCCTCAGCCTTCAGTGGATATGAGGCAATTTAGGAAATTTTAGTCATAAAGATTTCTTTATTCAGATGGGGATTCAGATAAGATTCATATCTATCTGAATAAAAAGCTCTGCACTTTTTATTTTCCCAATGTCAATATTAGATTTTTGAGCCTTTTGATTAAATTAGGGGACTTTTATTGGAATTCCTCTTCTAAATCAGGGACAGATTGTAAAGAACATAAAAGATAAAGTTCAAGTTGGTCAAGAAATTTTAAGGTGAAGTCTCCGTTGGAAGCAAAATGTATCAGCTCTTCTCATTTAGAAATGAGATCTCTACCTAATACATTGACTGGGGCTGTGTCATAGATCAAAAAAAGAATGCATCTCAGTGAAAAGTCTCAGAGTCATTTGTACTGGTTGAAATAGAAATTCTCTCTAAATTTTATTAGACATCCCAACTATGGAAACCATTTTTTCACTCCTAGGGATTTACTGTCCTACAAGAGTGGGTTTAAGGTAGAAAGCATAGCTCCAGTATCTATTAGAATTTGGCAAAGTTTCCATTAAATGTAATTTTAGTTTCCCCCAATTACCATGAATTACTGGTAATAGTTTATTGGAGGATCCCTTGAGGTCCCATCAACTCTGACAGGGAGCCATACAGAGGCCCTCCCTTGGGGTTAGATATGAGGATGCTCACGTTGCAGATTTTGCAGATGACCTTTGAGCATCAGCCCCTGGGACCAGCATTTGATGTCTTTGATGATTATATCATCTTTTATTTCTTGTTTATTTGGGTTCTGCATCTTTTGTTAATGATCATGGCTAACAGCTTATCAATTCTGTTTATCTTTTTAAAAACAAAAACCAGCCCATGGTTTCACTGATTTATTTCTACTGTTTTTTAAGGGAGTGGGGTCTCTATTTATTTCTACTCTGATCTTTATTATTTCCTTCTTTCTGCTGACTTGGAACTTTGTTTGTTCTTTTTCCTAATTCCTTTAGATGGTAGGTTAGGTTGTTTATTTGAAATTTTTCTTGTTTCTTGAGGTAGGATTGTGTCACTTTAAACAGAATTACTTTTGCTGCATTCCATACATTTTGGAAGGTTGTGTTTTATTTTCATTAGTCTCAAGACATTTTCTGACATCCTCTTTGATTTCTTTGTTGACCCAATGGTTTTTTAGTTGCATGTTTAGTCTCCATGTGTTTGTGAGTTTTCCATTTTTATTCCTGTAATTGATTTCTAGTTTTATATCATTGTGGTTGGAAAGGATGCTTGATATAATTTATATCTTCCCAAATTTGTTGAGACTTGTTTTGTGGCCTACCATGTGGCCTATCCTAGAGAACATTTCTTGTGCACATGAAGAGAATGCGTATTCTTCTGGTTTTGAATGGAGTATCCTATAGATATCTATGATATGCAACTGGTCTAATGTGTCACCACCCTGGAGCTGGTTTTACTTCCTTCCAAGTGTTCTGATCAGAGGCAGGGCTGGGACCTGAGCCAACTCTGTTCCCTCTAAATGTCTGCATGTTCACTGGCTATGGCAGCCTTAACAGGCAGCAGCACAAGAGCAAAAGGGGCTAGAGCAGGAGGCCTGTGCAGGGTTGGAGATGCCCTGAGGCAGTTCCGGCAAGCTGGCTAGAACGCCAGTCAGTTTTCAACCTGCTTACCTCCATGGTGTGACTAAGAACAAGCAAGTCTATGCACAAGCATTTCAAGAGTGGAGTCTTGGTTTCTCACAGCCTTAATATAACCTCCACTGGTTTTCAAACCAGCTAAGGAGCCTGTCTTCCCAGTGTTAGACCTTGGGGCTAGAGTGTCTGATATGTGGCTCAAACCTCTGGCTCCTCAAGGAGGATCCCTGAGCCTGTGATATCCCCCCTTCCTCTTCTGGGTCCCCTGCTAGGAGTATGGTTCCCAACTAGGTCCAACCTCCACTCCCCCTACCAGACTCCATGTGGATCTTTCTTTATTGCCTTGTTTGTAGAATAGCCATTCTGCTAGTCTTTAGGTCAAGTGAGAGTTGTTCCACAAATAGTTGTAATTTTGATGTGTTGCTGAGGGGAGGTGAGCACAGCACTTCCCTCTTTCATCATCTTGATCCCACCTCCCTCCTTGTGTTATTTTAGGTTTCTGACCTTGGAGCTGATGTAACAAACACCTTAGTAAATTGTTGTTTGTGATCTTGCTCTAAGGTCCTTTCAAAATGCTTGGCTATGGCCATAAGCCTCCCATCCTATTTTCTGTCTCTCTTTTTTATTTTTTATCAATCTACTAATCTCAGGTGATAGTCTATTTTCAAATAAAGCAGTGAGCAGGTTGGTGACCCTATTTACTATATGGAACTCAGAATGCTATAGGAAGAAGCTTTTCAAGAGGGCCTTAAAGTTAGCCACAGATTCATCTTTCTTTCATTTGCATGTTTAAATAGTAGACCAATCAATACAGTGGAAACCCTAGGAATGACTTGTGAAAGATCAGTTGCTGTTTGAGAGCTTTTTTTCCTGGTTGAGGATCTCAAATATCATCCTCAGGATTTTTCCATTCTACTTTCATTTTGGGGCTTCCCCAGATCCTACCAACATATGCAAAACCTGAGGTCATACGCCCTGACTCTAAATTCTTCCAAAAAATTGGGGATCCTCCTTAGGTATAGGAAATGCATTAACTGTGGCCCTTAGTTCAATCTTTGACCAAGAGGTAAAGGACATCTAAGGAGGTTAGTAACCTTGGGTGGTTTTGTTTTAAAACCTAAGTGTTTAGTAGTCTCTTCAGAGTGGAAAAGCAGTTCAGGCAGAGGACTAGCAAAATTAAAGTACTCAGGTAAAGGATAGAGAGGAGCAGCAGGACTCATTTTAGTCCTATCATCTTTTGTTTTTGGTACCTCTTGTGTCTTTAGTTTTTCATTGGCACCTTCTAACGAGTCCTTTAATGATGCTATTTTGGAATCCAGAAGCCTTTTGGGAGCTGTGCATACCAATTAAAATAGGTATCCCATTCTGTTTGTTTAATTTGGGAACCCTTACTTTCAAGTGCTCTTCTTAAATGAATGATCTTGTCTAATTGGAACATTCCCTTAATGGCTGTTGTAACTCTAGGTTGTTTTTAGTAATATTTTGCTATTTTTGTAGACAAGTACAGTTTCTAGGATTATAGTTCTTAGACATGAAATAAGCAGGTACTGGAAGATGGTGCACTTGACTCTTTAGAAATTAAAGATTCTATCTCTTCTAGGTAGACTTTATCTACCGAGAATAAGACAAACAAGTATGTGCATCTTAAAACTCCAGCAGTAACTAATTACTGCACCTGGCCAAACAAAACACACCATCAATGCCGACGTAGAATCTGGGACCAGGGGAAGGACTGGACCAACAGACCTCGAATGGGGAAGTGCAGCTGCCACCAGTGGCACCCAAGGTGAAATCTGGGGGAGAATTCCAAACAAACAGGGTACTACAGACCAAGCTGCTGGCAGCTCCCAACATGGAATCTGGGAACACAACCAAGGGATTGGGGTTTCCAACCAAATGGGAGATTATGGTCCAAACTACCAGCAGCTCCCAACATAGAACTAGTGATTTCAGACAAATGGGAAACTGGCTGGAAAACCAATTAGATCAGGAGTTTGGTGCAAACTGGACAGAGGTCAGAACCAAGAGAAACTTACCCGAGGCTCTCAGAATCAGTGAGGAAGACTGAATTCAAAAAAAGGATTCATGAGTACCACACCCTACGTTTCTTGTTGTTCCCATGTGCCATTAGAAGTTTGCCTTGGATCCTGTTTTGGACACCAAATCTATCAAAAACAAAGTTCAACAAGTAATTACAGATCTAATTGGCTTTTTTGAATGATTCATGAATCAGGCAGCATCCCATCTAACAAGCAAAGAGGAGCTCTGGAAAGTTACAGAAGGGTAAGGTTTTTAAAGGAAGGACAAGGAAGTCATAAACAGGAAAAAGGATTAGGTCATCTCCTTTTTGGAAAAGGAGGGTCTTATTAGGTGGGTTACCTCATCTTTCTTTGGGGAATGGAGAGGGCCCATGTGACAGATTACCTCATTGGTGCCCACCAGAACATTCCTGACTGGTTAAAACTACATTTCTGGGGGAGGTTGAAGACTCAGTATCAAGCCCCAGTTTGATGGCATGACCTGGCCTAAGTAACTCCATTTGGACCTGTGTTGTTGTTGTTTTTAACATAGAAATGGGGTGAGGAAGGAATGTTTGAGGGCACCCCACTCAGGGAAGGAACTTGACAAAGATGAGGGCCCAAGATTAACAAAAAGGAATGAGCAGATGAAAGAACAGACACAAAAGCTCCTTGATGAAGACAAGGTCGCAGCCTGACCTCATGGGGATGTGCTAGGAGTCTAGAGGTAAGTTAGGAGCACAGGGAGGGGCTGGTGCTCACCCAGAGATCTTAAGTCCCAAGTGAGTGTATCCTTCAAAGACAGTAAATATCAAGCCCTGACCTGCAGAAGAATGTGTACTATACTAATCCATATTGTTGATTTTTTTCCTCAACTCAGAAAGGAAAATAAGATGAAGAATAGGATTCTTTCAACTAATATTTCCCTTCTTTCATATATGTTTATAAATTGTTAATGTACTTTACTTACCTATCCAATTAAGCACAAAACCATATATTTATTATTCAGAGTTGCAAGGTCCAGAGTGCTCTAGTTTCTGGCTGCACTGGCTGATCATCATGTTTTCCCATTGTTGTCGAGAAGGGCAAACTAGTAAGAAATGCCTAGAGTGGGCAGGCTTAGGAGCTCCAGTGTTTAGAACCCTCATCACCACCTGTCTCAGGTGGACACAGATCCTGAGATCTGCCTTGTGAGAACTTCCACATCGTCTTTGAAGCTTACCTCTAGGCTGGCCATTTGTCATTGTCTGTCTATCCATCATCCGTGATCACTAAGTGTAAGTCCAAGTCATCGTAACTACATGGAACAGAGAGGGCTCTGCTGAGTGGTGCTAGAGAAAGTTGCTTTGGACTGGTGTCATCCAGGCTGAACTGGATACACTGGGTAGATGTCGGCAAGTGGAAACTGGACTGAGCTGGACAGAGCCAAACACTGCTAGAATAGAACAAGCTTAGTCACACTGGGCTAGGATCCTGGAAGATTAGTTGTTCATGTGTCCCAACTATAAAACATCCCTAAGGCCTTTCAGCTGAGGCCCTATGGCTGGTCCCACCCTACCCCACCCACAGGCATAAGCCAAATAGTCTGGGTTCTTCTGTCACCTCCTTTCCAAGATTCATCTTTTATCAGAGCTTCAGAAAACACTGCATGCTTTCCATCTCCTATCCATGATTCCATTTGATCTGGATGAATTAATTGGTGGAAGGATGGGGAACGGGGGGCGGGTACAGCCACCATGGCTGAGAGAAGATGGATGCTGACTTGGAGTATCCCTACCATTCACCCCAATTCTGGCCACACTCCTGACATTAGTGTCAAGGCTATTGTTAGGAGTTTGCTCAGACAAGATGTTAAGTTTGACTCCTCAGATCAGATCAGATCAGTCGCTCAGTCGTGTCCGACTCTTTGCCCCGACCCGCAGCACGCCAGGCCTCCCTGTCCATCACCAACTCCCGGAGGTCACTCAGACTCACATTCATTGAGTCAGTGATGCCATCTGGTCCCTCCCAAATTGGAGGAAGGAAGGGGTCCACATTGGGCACCTGGCTTCTTGAGGGTCACTCCAGTTTCTGTGCTGATACCTAACTGCTGATGCCCTTCACTTGCTTCAGGAGCCCATGCCCTGAATGCTGGGGTTGATGGCATCTAGAAATTCAAGACTAGTGCATTCCATACACACTGTCTTTCCTGAACACTCTTGGGCACTTTGTCTGTCCTCTTTCATCTCCCATCCTGTTTGTTCACTCCTTCCCCATTCATGTGGCTTTCCCATTCTGTTATCTTCCCCTTGAGACACCAGAAAGGATTTCTTGATTCTTCTTCAAAAATTGACTTGTTGCTCTGTAGTTTCTGGACTTCTGTTAGGCCCTATCACCCGTCCATCTACTCATCCAATCTGTCCACCCATCCATTTCTTTGACTTTTGCCAATTTTCACCCAGGGCATGGAGGACAAAAGCATTGTTACTCTAATGGAGAAAAGGGGATGATTGTTATAAGTGTGTCTTATCAGGGATCTAATAAGCACTAAATATTTTTTAATTGATTTATCTACTCTACCATTATCTTCAGATCAGATCAGATCAGTCTCTCAGTCATGTCCGACTCTTTGCGACCCCATGAATCGCAGCACGCCAGGCCTCCCTGTCCATCACCAACTCCCGGAGGTCACTGAGACTCACATCCATCGAGTCAGTGATGCCATCCAGCCATCTCATCCTCTGTCCCCTTCTCCTCCTGCCCCCAATCCCTCCCAGCATCAGAGTCTTCTCCAGTGAGTCAACTCTTCACATGAGGTGGCCAAAGTACTGGAGTTTCAGCTTTAGCATCATTCCTTCCAAAGAAATCCCAGGGCTGATCTCCTTCAGAATGGACTGGTTGGATCTCCTTGCAGTCCAAGGGACTCTCAAGAGTCTTCTCCAACACCACAGTTCAAAAGCATCAATTCTTCGGCGCTCAGCCTTCTTCACAGGCCAGCTCTCACATCCATACATGACCACAGGAAAGACCATAGCCTTGACTAGGCGAACCTTTGTTGGCAAAGTGATGTCTCTGCTTTTGAATATGCTATCTAGGTTGGTCATAACTTTCCTTCCAAGGAGTAGGCGTCTTTTAATTTCATGGCTGCAGTCACCATCTGCAGTGATTTTGGAGCCCAGAAAAATAAAGTCTGACACTGTTTCCACTGTTTCTCCATCTATTTCCCATGTAGTGATGGGACCAGATGCCATGATCTCTGTTTTCTGAATGTTGAGCTTTAAGCCAACTTTTTCACTCTCCACTCTCACCTTCATCAAGAGGCTTTTGAGTTCCTCTTCACTTTCTGTCATAAGGGTAGTGTCATCTGCATATCTAAGGTGATTGGTATTTCTCCCAGCAATCTTGATTCCAACCATTATCTTACCTGTGGCTAAACATTTTAAGTTAATGTTTATCCCACATTTTCATTTCAGTTCAGTTGCTCAGTGCAGCTCTTTGCAACCCCAGGGACTGCAGTACACTAGGCCTTCCTGTCCATCACCAACTTGCAGAGCTTGCTGAAACTCATGTCCATCGAGTTGGTGATGCCATCCAATCATCTCATTCTCTGTCATCCCCTTCTCCTCCTGCCTTCAATTTTTCCCAGCATCAGGGTCTTTTCCAATGAGTCAGTTCTTTCACCAGGTGGCCAAAGTATTGGAGCTTCAACTTCATCATTAGTCCTTCCAATGAATATTCAGGACTGATTTCCTTTAGGATTGACTGGTTGGATCTCCTTGCAGTAGAAGGGGTTCTCAAGAGTCTTCTCCAACACCACAGTTCAAAAGCATCAATTCTTTTAAAATCCTGCATTTTAAAGATAAGCAAACTGAAATTCAGACAGCTTAGAGGTACCAGAGCCATATTCAAATCCAATCTCACTTCTTCTCGTTACACTACTCTGGAGTATCCTGCCTCTCCACCATCCATCACCTATAGCCATAACCCAGAGATGGACTCAAGTCAGTCTATTTCCTGGCATTCCTGCCACTGCTTCTCATTGCCATGCCATTTGTTGGGGAATGAAAATTAGTCAGAATAGAAAAGGAAAGCCATAAATGAGACAAAAGTTGGTTATGGAATTAAGCTATTTTCCCCTTTCTTAACATAATTTAGTCAAGTGAATTTATGTGCATAAACCCAGCTTATGTGCATATTGCCTTTTGCATGTTAAACACTCTGCCCAGGATCTGAACAGAAAATGATGCTCATGGAAAGCCATTCCCTGAGGCAGCAGGATACACATGGCACTGCTCTTATTAAGGGTGGAGCCACAGATCTTAAACTGGGAGGGTCTGGATTTGGCTCCAGCTGCCTTCCCACCTTGAACTGGAAGAATTTAGAAGTGACATCATCATGCTGACATCATCTGCTGTTAGGGACATTCTGATGGGCTGAGTTGCCAGCTTTGCTCCTTGCCCTGGCCTGGCATTGGTTCCAATACCTGAGTTGACTTGGCTGAAGACTGTAGGGTTGCTACCAGGCCAAGTCAAGCCCAAGTTGGCTCCCAGAATTCCTTGGGCTTCCTTGGCTTTCAGGTCCTGGTGTTTTTGCATTAAATACATTTGGAGTAAAGCATTGATTGGATCTAATGTTGCCATCTGCAAATGCTTGCAGTTCATGTTGTTTTTCTAATCAGACTGTTTCATTACTAACTTTATTGGATTAATCTTTGATTAATGTCCCTGGGACTCGATAAGACCTTCCTTTTATTCACTTGAAGAAAATATGAAGCTGAGGATTTTCAGAGAATTGGGCCTATACTTGCCCAGAATGATGTATCATAGGAGCATCACCAGGCTGGCTCTGGAGATGAGAAGAAAATATACTTGAAGGGAGTCTTAAAGGATCATGGGCTGTTAGTGAAATAGATTAAGGATATTACATAGTTAATAATAACTGTTATCATTATCTGAGTGCCTGCTGGCTCCAGGACTACTCTGAGTGATTTAGCATAAAATAACAGTTTTTAGAACAGTCACTGGAATGAAACTGTCTAGTTTCAAATTCCAGCTCAGCCACTTATTGCTGACCTTGGACATGGAGTTGCTGACCTTTCTTTAAGCTGACCTCCTCATGGAATTCTTAGTCCAGTTCCTAGCACATGGCACCTCCTCGGTAAATATCAGTTATTGTTACCTGTTTTGCTCCCATTTGCTGTAGTGGATATTGTTACCTACATTATACTAGTGGGAAAACTAAGATTCACAGAAATTGACTAATTGGATCACACGGCTCAGAAATGACAAAGCTGGAAGACAGTTGACCTGGACCTTGAACCCGGGTCTGTTGGACACAAAACTCAGTGCTGTTTGTACTCCAGTTCAGTTTATTTTCTGTTTTCTATTGGAGAATAATTAAGGGTCACCATATTCATCTGTTAGGGCTTCTGTGGTGGCTCAGATGCCAAAGAATCTGCCTACAATGCTGGGGACCCAGGTTTGATCCCTAAGTCAGAAAGAGCCCCTGGAGAAGAGAATAGCAACACACTTCAGTATTCTTGCCTAGAGAATTCCATGGGCAGAGTTAAAGTCCATGGGGTCACAAAGAGTCAGATACAACTGAGCAACCAATACACACACACACACGTATTCATCTATTATCACCTTCAACATTTTCAACAACTCATGCAAATATAGTTTTATGAGCAACCCTTCAATCTTCCAAACTTCTCTAGGCTCTCATACTTGTAAACTCTTTGTGGAGTAGGAACATACATTCTACATCTTTATAGATTCTAAAATCTTAGCACAGTACCCTTCATACAGCAAGATTCAGAAAATAATGTAGCAAACCCTCGCATAGCCCTTATTACAAGTTGGCCACCATTTTAAATATTTTACAAATATTTAGCTATGTAATCCTCACAGCAACTTTTCTGAGGAGGCTCTTGGTCTTATTTCCTCTTCTAGATGAGGAAACCAAAGCAGAGAAAGCTTAAGAATTTGAACAAAGACACAGAGATGCACAGCTAGCAAGAGATAGAGTCAGAATTCAAAGTCTGCACTGTGCTATGTTCTGTATTTGAGAAAACAAAAGAAAGAACAGCCCAAACCTGACTATAAGGAAATTCAATGTTGTGCCAGCTAAGACTTGGTGCAGACCCTGTTATTTATCATTTATGCTCCACTCACATGGCAGAAGGAATGTTAACAGACTGTCTTTAAAGAGCTAAAAATATACATTAGACACAGCACCCTAGTGCTCCTGTCTCACCAAGTCTGTGGGCCAGTGCATAAGCTAGTTCTCCTTCTTAAATACCTTTCCATCTAGAAAATTCCCCATCACCCATCAAGCATTAGCTACTTGTATCCACTGTTCCCACAGAATTTCATTCATGAGGGTAACTGAGTGATGACCCGGAGAGACGAACGCCATTGAAAGATGATTTTTATTTCTTACATTTCCTGAGAGAAAGGGGCATGCCATGCCATACAGGGTCACATGGGAAAGCACCAGATTTGATCAGGGAACAGGGGAGGTGTGGAAGAAGCAGGATCCAAAACCTGGATTGTGTTTTCAGTGAGAAAGGCAAACCAGAGCAGGGAAGCAGCTTAGGACAGGCTCATTTGAATAATGTTGGCAGGCTCTGGGTCATAAGGATGGCCTCCAGTTGTCTAAACCTGGCCGTAGGGTGACTTAGGGCAGAGGCATATTGGCTTCTGGAATGTAAGCGCCTGGTAGAAGTGGTTCTGAATTTGGGCTCTGGATTGATTAGTTTACATATCAAAGGTGTGTTCCCTAGCACTTTGTGATCACTAAGAATTGGCTAGCCTTGGGAGGGACAGTCTTTCCCCATTTGAGGTCACAAATGCCAGAGCATCAAGAATTCAAGAAATATAGTTAGTAAGCACATGCTTGCTGTCCCATGGACTGTAGCCCACCAGGTTCTGCTGTCCATGGGATTCTCCAGGCAAGAATACTGGAGAGGGTTGTCATGCCTTCCTCCAGGGAATCTTGTTGACCCAGAGATAGAATCTGCATCTCCTCCATGTCCGGCATTGCAGGCGGATTTTTCACCTCTGAGCCCTGGGGGAAGCCCATAGTTAGTATACTGCCCTGGAAAGTTGCCCTGTTTCTCTGTTCCTACTGCCCCATCCTTGCTCTATTCCTGTAGCAACTGGAACAGGCCCTTATTTTGAGATTTTATTTGCCATTATTACCTTGTCTCCCTCCATAAGGGCAAGGATCATGTCTTAGCCATGAAGCCAACCCCAGAGTCTTATATGGGCTGTGGACCATGCCATGTGCTTGAGAAACATTTGATGATTGAATGAATGTGTGGGAGCAACCTGAAATGGACCAGAGAGCAGGGAACACTTGTACCAGAGATGACATACCTGTGGCTCTGCTCTCACTTTAGCTCAAAGTGGTCTGGCAATCAGGACAAAGCAGAAGAAGACAGAGATGAAGAAGAAGAAAGAAGAGGAAGAGTTAGAGGACAAAGGAGAAGAAGAAGCTGCCTGCACTGGGGTTCAGTTGCTCCCACTGCCAATCAAATAAGTAATTCAAGTTTTCAGGAGAGAAACATTTTTTCCCTGGTACTAAATTCTGTGGGGGTACTTGCTAACTTGGGTCTTATGGAAAGCTCATCAAGTAGTAATATAATGGTCACTGTATTGGCGAGAAATGCCTACATAGTCTTCATGTGGTCATTTCATTCTTGTTGTTGACTTGCCAAATTGTTTTCGACTCTTTGGGACCCCATGGACCACAGCACACCAGTTTTCCCTGTCCTTTATTATCTCATGGAGTTTGCTCAAACTCATATCTATTGAGTTGGTGATGCCATCCAACCATTTCACCCTCTGTCGCCTCCTTCTCCTGCCCTCAATCTTTTCCAGCATCAGGGTCTTTTCCAGTGAGTTGGCTCTTTACATCAGGTGGTCAAAGTATTGGACCTTCAGCTTTAGCATCAGTTCTTCCAATGAATATTCAGAACTGATTTTCTTTAGGATGGACTGGTTTGATTTCCTTGCTGTCCAAGGGACTCTCAAGAGTCTTCTCCAGCACCACAGTTCAAAAGCATCAATTCAACTTTGATAAAATGAAAAGAATATTATTGTAACAGCTGCAAACGCATTTCCAGGGATATCTAGGCTAATGGAGCACAAACAGCTGCTCTGTGAGGATCAAACAGGTGTTCTACCGCCCAGAGGGATATGTGGTTAACAATGCATATGTAGTCCCTCCTAAATGTCACCCAACTCAACATGCACTTGTCAGAAACTGAAGAGCTTTCTGATCAAAACTGAGCCCTTAGACAAGGATCTGGAGTCTAACATTAGAAATAGAGCCATCAGCTTCAAACATTGCCCTGTTTCCTGGAGGTAGAGAGCCTTCAAGAGTCCAAACACAAACCAACCTGGAGCTCCAGGATTTATAATCTGCAAGTGTTATCTGAGCCCTCACTCTCAGTCATGTCTTTCTTTCTTTCTTATTTTTGAGAAATAGCTTTGTCAAGGTACAATTGATATGCCACAAAATTCATTCATTTTAAAAGAATGATTTTATTTATTTATCTTATAATTGTCATTATTACTGTTGGCCATGCTGGGTCATCATCGGAGCCTGGGCTTTCTCTAGTTTCAGTGAGCAGGGGTGCTCTCTAACTTCAGTGTGCAGGTTTCTTACTGTGGCGGCTTCCTTTTGTTGCACAGCACAGGATTTGGGGTGTGCGTTGCAGGCTCAGTAGCTGCAACATGTGGGCTCAGCAGTTGAGGCTTGAGGGTTTAGTTGCTCTGCGGCATGTGGAAACTCCCTGAACTGGGATTGAACCCGTGTCCCCTGCATTGGCGGGTGGATTCTTATCCACTAAGCCACCAGGGAAGTCCCATTCATTTTTCAGTGTACAACTCAATAACCTTTATTAAATTTACAAAGTTGTAAAATCATCACCACAATCTAATTTTAGAAACTTTCCATCATGCCAGGGGAAAAAAAAAAAAAAAAAAAACCTCATTCCTATTTATTTGCAGTCACTCCTAGTTTCTACCTCTGGTTCCAGGCCACCACCAAGCACCTTCATCTTTCACTCCATCACTTCAACCCTTTCCTACCCAAACTCAACAACTTAGGCCATTTAGGTCCTTGAAGCAAGAACACCTCTTGCTTTTTATGGAAGTCAGTGTAAAAGAATGAAATGTATTCTCACTGAGCAGGTGACTTGGCAAAACTATAGCTTTGCATGAAGCTAGAAATACCAATGAAGTGAAGCGAAGTTGCTCAGTCATGTCCAACTCTTTGCAACCCCATGGACTGTAGCCTATCAGGCTCCTCCGTCCATGGGGCTTTCCAGGCAAGAGAACTGGAGTGGGTTGCCATTTCCTTTTCCAGGGGATCTTCCGACCCAGGGATTGAACCCGGGTCTCCCACATTGTAGGCAGATGCTTTACCGTCTGAGCCACCAGGGAAGTCCAAAAGCCAAATATAATAAGGCCACAAGTCTGTGTGTGTGTGTGTGTGTGCTCAGTCACTCAATTCTGTGTGGCCTCATGAACTGTAGCCCTTCAGACTCCTCTATCCATGGGATTTCCCAGGCAAGAATACTGGATTGGGTTGCTATTTCCTTCTCCAGGGCCTCCTTTGGACCTAGGGATCAAACCTACATCTTCTGCATTGGCAGGTGGATTCTTTACCACTTCACCACCTGGGAAGCCTGAGTGTCATTGTAAGTTAAGGTTATTTACTGACAGAAGAAGCCATCAGCCTGATAGCTCAGTGCAACTTCACTGAGGGGCTTGGGCAAGTCACTTCCTCTATTGCAAGGCTCAGCTTCTTCATCCAGATATTTGCCAGGGTTTCCACCAGCTTGAAGTTTACATATTCTTTCATGGAAGTCAGAGGAGACCATAAGTGGTGATGAAAATTGTTTTTTCCCTCAACAGTAGCTTGTGTTCAAAGGTCAGCCAATCCTGCACCTGCCTGGGAGATCATTGTCCAGGTGCTTGTGGCCAGTTCCAACAGTTGAGGTTTTTCACTGAAGAATAAAATAGCTTGAAATGCATTTTAATTTCTTTCTTTCTTTGAAACATTTTTTTTTTTCCTGCACAAGAGAGATAGGCAATCTTACTTTAAAAGAAATGTGTGGCAACTTATGCTGTTCAGTGGCTAAGTCATGCCCAACTCTTTGCAACCTCATGGACTGCAGCATGCCAGGCTCCTCTGTCCTCACTCTCTCCTGGAGTTTGCTCAGATTTATGTCCATTGAGCCAATGATGCTATCCAACCATCTCATCCTCAGCTGCTCCTTCTCCTTCTGCCTTCAATCTTTCCCAGCATCAGGGTCTCTTCTAATTAGTTGGCTCTTCCCATCAAGTGGCCACCCACTCCAGTATTCTCGCCTGGAGAACCCCACGTGGCAACTACACATTGGCAAATTACTGCTGAATGCCAAGATAAGGTCAAGGCAACAGGCAACTGATGGGGGAGAGATGTGACCTTCCTCAATGTAAATGGAAAAGTAATCCCATCTAAGTGAGTGGAGGTAGGAAGCTCTGTACCTGCCTTCTTCCTATTCCCAGTCTTCCCCTTCTATACAATGAGCTTACTTAGAGGATGAGACCCCGTGTTCTGCTAAGGGTGCTGAGAATGGAAACCAGAGAACTTCCTGCAGCCAGGCCCCAGGCTGGACCTCTGAGCCTGATCACCCACAGCAGGTAAAGACAGCAGAGTCAGAGAAGAAACTAAATCTTACTAGAAGTGGAAATACTTTCACCATAGAAACTCATGGTCAAAGAGCAGATCTCAGGAAAAGGCAAGGCCATAAAATGAAAGAAAAGATTGAGGTTAATTAAAAAGGATTAAATAATGCCATCTGAAGCAATGAAAGGACCTACAGATTATCATACTGAGTGAAGTAAGTCAGACAGAGAAGGAGGAGCAGCGTATGACATTCCTTATCTGAGGAATCTAAAAAGAAATGATGCAAATGAACTTACGAAGCAAAAACAGACTCACAGAATAAGAGAATAAACTTACGGTTCCATGGGAGAAGGGATAGTTGGGTACTTTGGGAAGGATGTGTACACACTGCTATATTTAAAGTGGATAAACAGCAAGGACTTACTGTATAGTGCATGGACCTCTGTTCAATGTTACGTGGCAGCCTGGATGGGAAAGAAGTTTGGGGAAGGATGAGTACATGTATACATGTGGCTGAGTCTCCTTTGCTATCCACCTGAAACTATTACAACATTGTTAATGGGCTGTACTCCAAAATAAAATAAAAAATATATAAAATTAAAAAAAGATTGAAGCTAAAGATGAGCATGTGCATGGGGCCCACCAGACAAGGCGGTCCCTCATTCCTGTCCTTCCAGCCCCACCCACCCCCAGCCTACCAACAACTTTCCCAGCAGACTTTGGGCTTGCAAGAAAGTTGGTCCAGAAGAAGTCAGATATGAACCCCAAAAGGGAAGAAAGCAAAGATCCTCCAAGAGCATTCTCAAACAATGGTTTTCCTGCCCTGTAGAATAATATGGCCCTGGAGAAAATTAGAGTCAGAGAAGAGAATCAATTCTCTCAGAATTGTGTGGGTCAGGCATGTCATTTGAAGATATCTGAAGCTCCCAGAAAGGTCACGCTAGGGGAGAGAGAACTCCCATAACTTAATTTCCTTTTGTTACATTGTGAGCTTCATTTTCTCCCACTCTCACCTCCCTTCTATCTCCTTCCCAGGCTTGCCAAATCCTGTTTATTAAGTGTTGTGTCCAATTTACCCAGATTTTAATTAAGCTGTCAAGTTGAAATGGGATTGTCTCCTGGGAAGCAAACAAAGATTTCATGGCCATTTAATTTTTGCTTAGGATTTAAAATCCTACTTCTGGCATGCTTAAAATTATTAATGAGATCCAGGAATTCTTGCCCATTTGTGTCCATTACAAGACATAAATCATTAAGCTCAATTAGGGGCAAAGGAAACTTGTGGAGTTAGAGCTGGAGATTGTGTTCAATCACGTCTAACCAAGGCTGGCCAAGTGATGGAGGCATGACCTTCAAGGGCTGGATGGGGAAGAGGACAGGATGAGAGACAGCAGATGGTGGATTTAGGGAGAAGGGCATGGAGACAAAAGAAAGAATGGAGGAAGGGAACATTACAATGGCCAAGGAGTTAAGAAATAGGGTTAAGACAGAAGATCAAGGAAAAGAAAAGGAGAGAAAGGAATTAGGGAGGCAGATGACAGGAGATGAGGTACACACCTGATGTGTGTGTGTATGAGTAGCTCAGTTGTGTCCAACTCTTTGCAACCCCATGGACTGTAGCCTGCCAGGCTGCTCTGTCCATAGAATTCTCCAAGTAGAAATACTGGAGTGGGTGTCCATTCCTTTCTCCAGGGGATGTTCCTGACCCAGAGGTTGAACCCAAGTCTCCGGCATTGCAAACATATTCTTTGGTGGCTCAACTGGTAAAGAACCCGCATATAAGGCAAGAGACCTGGGTTCAATCCCTGGGTTGGGAAGATCCCCTGGAGAAGGGAAAGGCTACCCACTCCAGTATTCTGATCTGGAGAATGCCATGGACTGTATAGGGGTCGCAAAGAGTCGGACAGAACTGAGTGACTTTCACTTTATTTACCATCTGAACCACCGGGGAAGCCTACATAACCTGGAGTGCTCACCAATTCTTCTGCTTTCCTAGTCTTCAAACACAAGGGAAAGAACTTCCCTGGAGGCCCAGTGGTTAGGACTTTGCCTTCCAGTGCAGAGGGTGTGGGTTCAATCCCTGGTAGAGGAGCTGGGCTCCTGCATGCCTTGGGACCAAAAAATCAAAACATAAAAAAATAGAGGTAATGTTGTAACAAGTTCAATAACAACTTTAAAAACTGGTCCACATCAAAAAAAATCTTAAATAAAAAACAAGGGAAGATTATACCTCCCTGAACCTTTGAAGTTAGATATAACTATATGACTTCCTTTGGCCAATTAAATAAGACCAGAAATGACATATGTCTCTTCTGGGTGAATGCACTTAAAGACTGGAAGCACAAAAGCAGGCAATTGCCCTTGTTTTCTCCTCCGGTGGAGTGTTGAGATGATGATGTCATTCACTTAGTTAACCTTCTATCAGACAGGGCTCCTCAGTGACCAAGATGATCAGAAACCTCCAGTGACCTTTCAGTACGTAGTGTGAATGAGAAATAAACCCGTGTGGTTTTAGGCCACTGAGATTTTGGAAGTGTTTACTTCATCATAACTCGAACTACTGAAACTGATAGAGGTGGACTGAAAGCAGAGACACCAGCTGGTAGTAAGAAGAGGCTGGGGAAGGCCAGACAGGAACCAGGAAGGGTTAAGGGTATGGACAGGTGAGAGGCAAAATCTGAGTGACTTGAATTCTTAGACCCTGGACAGCAGTTTGCAAAGAATAGGCCCCTGGAATGGAATCAAATGGAAATGAGTGAAAGTTACATTTTTAAGTCTTGATTGTATGCTGATCTGTGTGGTCCTAGGGAGATGGAGGATTAAGACTCCAGTTTTTGTTTTTGTTTTTCTTTTCCAACGAGGGACTTCTCCTCCCAAGTCTATCAATTACCAGGCATATTTAGGAAGGGAGTAGAGTTGGAAAGATTCCCAATACTCACAAACTCATCTACACCAGTCCATATCCACCTTCTCCTGTGTTTCTCCTACTTTATATCCCTCCCCTAAAGACCTGTCCTCCAAGATCATTTCCTCTTACTTGATCTTCCCAAGACAAGAAGACTGATCCCAAGATTGTCTGTGTGCTTCAAACTTTAGGTGCTAACAGATCCCTGGGCTGCTGTTCCCCTCGGATGGGACCTTTGACAAGACCACACATGTAAACCAAGGCACATAGAGCTGGGCACATAAGGGCCTCAACATCTGTTTGCGCCTACCTTCCTTCTGGAAGGTACTTCTCAAGTCCCTTCCAAATGTCCTAGTATGGGAACTCCTATCCCAATGGCTTTTGTAGTTGGAGGAGAGAAAGGAGAGATCCTTGGGAAGATGAAATTCAGTGGTCTGCAGCTTTGACCCAGAGCAGCCTCCTCACACACAATAGAGAAATTAATAATTTGCAGTTCAGAACAGACCTCTGGCCCAGATCTATGCAGACAGGTCTCTAAAGTAACCTTGGTCTGCTTATTTTGTCCCTCTTTAAGACAGATTTCTTGGGAAGTTAACTAATGCAGTAGATAGGGTCCGAGGCTTATCTGAAAAGGACACATTCTTCCAATTCCCCAGAGTGATAAGGTCTCAAGAGTTGGATGGGGAAGAAAGACAGGCACACTGAACTCAGGTCACCATTTAGTACGTCCACCAGTGTTTCTCACATACACACACATCTCAGGAAATCCTATGGCTCTCCCCGCATCAGAAATGCCAGGAAGATGGAGAAGGTCACTTATCATGGCTTGTTACAAAACTGAGAACAGAAGCTGCTTCTCCATCACTGCTGGGGCCCAAGTACTGGGCCTGCACATGATGGCCAGCATGAACTGGGGAACAGGTCAGATGAGGATCTAGCTGGAAGTAGATTTTTTTTATCCTAACACACCTAAGGATGGAGCATGGATTAGGCTGGATTAGGAGAGTGCGAAAGATGGAGCCAAAGTGGAAAGCAGGGTGTAATCACTTAGGGGTGCAAGGGCAAGCCTCCTCTTTCCCTCCCGGCTTCTGGTCTCTGCTCCTCTGTGTACATGATGGGAAATGGTCACCACCAAATGATGCCTTCACTATCTGAACCTGTATCACCTACAAGCGAGACACTTGCAGTGAAGTGTTTGAGTCTCTGACTCCTAAATCTCCAGTGTGGAGTGTGGAGCCTTAGAAGTGTGCCTAGAACACAAGAGATCGGTAAATGGTGGCTTATTGGACATTAAGACTTGAGCCATAGTCCCAGTTCTGCCACGTATTATGACCGTCACCATCCATAGCAGCAGTACCACCACTGTCATCATGATTACTACCACCATCAGCATCACTCCCATCACGATTACCATCATCACCCCCATCATCATAGTCATCACCATGCTGCTGGCTGCTCCATGCCATCTTGGTTCCAACAGGTTTCCAGAAGTCATGAGCCCACAACTTTATAAATTCCCTCCTCCCTTCACTCAGAGTGGCCTCCAGACCTTGAATTGCATTAACCTGTGCTAACTCTTAGGCTTCCCGGGTGGTGCTAATGGTAAAAAGCCACCTGCCAATGCAGAAGACGTAACAGATGTAGGTTCAATCTCTGGTTCGGGAAGATCCTCTGGAGGAGAGCATGGCAACCCATTCCAGTATTCATGCCTGGAGAATCCCATGGACAGAGGAGCCTGGATATAATCCATATGGATATAATCCATAGTGTTGCAGAGAGTCAGACACAGCTGAAGTGACTTAGCACACATGTACACGTGCTAACTGTTATTCCTTCATTCGTTCATTCATACAACAAATATTGATTGAACACATTCAAAATTCCAGGCCCTTGTCTACATTTCAGGAATTTATCAGTGAACAAAATAGACAAAGATTCCTAACATCATGGAACTTACATTATAGGGTGGGAGGGGGAGATTAACAATGAATAATAAGCATGATAGACAAGTAAATGATATGGTGTGTTAGAAGATCATCAAGTCAAGGAAAAGCAAGAACATAGAGTGAGGTCAGGAGCCCAAGGAGAGAGACCAGAGGCATCTCCCTGTGCCTTCTCCACCGTCTGCACTGTTCCCACCATCATGGGAAACTTCTCAGTCTAGGATTTCTTTTTTCACTGTCATCTTCATTGACAAGGTCATTATTCAACAGATATAAATCACTGTAACTCAAAAACAACACAAAAAATTTGATTAAAGAGATTTCAAGAAAAGGTACAGTGAAATAGTGAATTATTCACAATAAAATTGGACCTCAATCAATATGAAAAGCATTATTAAAGTGATACAGAGCTGGAAGGTGGAGAATGCCCAATGCGGCTCCTCCAGCTAGACCTTGAGCTATACCCTGAGCATTCCCTCTGCACAGATCAGATGCTGATGGGGTGATGGAAAGATGATCACTTCCTTTCTCCAGGGCCCCAAGAGCTTTTCCTAGGCCTCTGTTCTTTCTCAGGCCCCCAGCTCTGGCCAAAACAGAAAGTAGGTCCAATGTGGTTTAGAAGGGCCCCAGTCCCAACCTTTCTCTCTCACATGTCTGTGTCTTTCTTCTAGTCTCCTTATCCTCCAAGAATCCCTGTTATGTCTTATCTTTAGTCTTCCCCATGTTGCTACTCATTTTTCCCTTGAGTAACATAAACTAATCACCTACTATGTGCCAGTCCCCTTGCTAGCCACAGGGAACACAGAGCTGAGTGACCCAGGGCCCCTGACAAAGGACCTCACATCCTAGAATAGACAGGTAAAGAGACCTTCAGAAGTGGCCAGGAAGAATGCTGTGACAGGGGTTGTGTGAAATGCTAGGTGAGCACTTTGGGTGGAGATACTCTGCTCCAGAGAAATTTGGCAACAGACATAGTCCTTGTCTCCTCTCTTTTCTGGGTTGGGAGCCCCCTCTGAATGTTCCTGTGTTTACATCCATCTTTTTTTCCAGTTTGTACTGGAAGTGTGCATTTTCTCAGCCGGCCTCCCCACCAGACACTGAGTAGTCTAGGCAAGACCTATGCTTCCTTGATAGTCCTTGTATCTCCAGCACATAGTCCAGAGTGATGACTCAGAACATAAGTTCCTGTACTTGATGAATGTACTTTTGTATTGGGCCTTGAAAGAAGAGTCAGAGTTTAACAGGTGGGAGAGGGAAGAATAAACTCACTCATGCTGTGAGAGTCACAAATTAGCCAAAGGAACGAATCACTAATGACAGAATTTCATGCACACTGGAGGAGGCAGAGAATTGGGGTAGGTGAACTTTTCAATGTCTTCCCTCATTACTGAAGTTCCCTCTGATATATTTTCAGCTGTATGTGAAAGATTATTAGAAAGGTGATCTAATTGTGTCCCCACAGTGAGAAAGGCTATCAGTCATCCCAGATGTGTGATTCAAGACCCACTCCAGACACAGAAATCTCTATAGATTATTTGGAGAGAGCTTTTGTAAGTGAGGCAGTGAGATAAAGCATAGAAAGTGTGAGTTTTGAAGTCACACTGACCCGGATTCAAGCTCCACACTGCTACTTCCCAGCGATGAGTCCCTGGGAAAGTCACTTAATCTTTTTGAACTTCAGTTTCCCACATCTGTAAAATAGAGGAAATAATCATAATTCCTACTTCATGGGGTTTTATAAAGATTGAACGAGACAATGCGAATATGTTTGCATAGTACATGGTTTTTCTGATAGTTATGTACGGATGTGACAGTTGGACCATAAAGACTGCTAAGCACTGAAGAATTGATGCTTTCAAACTGTGGTGCTGGAGAAGACTCTTGAAAGTCCCTTGGACTGCAAGGAGATCCAACCAGTCAATCCTAAAAGAAATCAGTCCTGAATATTCTTTGGAAGGACTGATGCTGAAGCTGAAGCTCCAATACTTTGGCCACCTGATACAAAGAGCCGACTCATTGGAAAAGACTCTGATGCTGGGAAAGATTGAGAACAGGAGGAGACGGGGGTGACAGAGAGTGAGATGGTTGGATGGCATCACCAACTCAATGGACATGAGGCTGAGCAGGTTCTGGGAAATGGTGAAGAACAGGGAAGGCTGGAGTGCTAGAGTGAATGGGGTCACAAAGAGTTAGACACAAATGAGTGACTGAACAAGTACATAGTAGATGCTCAAGAAACTGAAATTTTTGAGTCTTCTTTCTGTTGCATCAGTTCAGAACTTCAGAGCCATATTTTTAAAACTTTTAAAAATATATATTTATTTATTTATTTGGCTGTCTCAGATCTTAGTTGTGCACGCGGGATCCTCGGTTTCACATGGGATCTTTCATTGCGGCCCACAGACTCTCTAGTTGTGGCCCAGGCTTAGTTGCTTCATGGCGTGTAGGATCTTAGTTCCTGGACCAGGGATTGAATCCACATCTCCTGCATTGCAAGGCAGATTCTTAACCACTGGACCCAACAGGGAAGTTCCCAAAACTGTACTTTTAAAACAGTTCATATTGTATTCAGCAGAATCCAGAGGTGAGTCTGCTCCTGGGTGCTGTAGTAAGATCTTAGACAAAGTATTTCAAACTTCATCCAGTGCCGAGTCCATGATGTGCTGTGCTGCCTCAACCAAAGCACTGCCCCTTTTGGGGCTGATTTCTTCATTTGTAAAACAAGGGAGTTGGACTTGTTAACATTTATATTCCTGCCAATCCTGAATTCTAACTTTCTCTGGTTATGAAGGGATCTGCTTAAGTAGGGAAAATCTGATGTTCTCCGACTGATCACGTAGTGAAAAACAAAAGCTTCAGAGTAATTAAAAAGTCCCACCAATTACATTCATGACTCCTCTGGCCTTTGTCATGAACACTTGCCATGAATCAGATCTCACATGCTTGCTTATTTATTTCATCATCACTATCTCCTAATGTTCCCATCTTACAATTCTGTAATGTAGTTTGGGGAGGTTAAATACATTAGTCAGGATTCAACTGCTACTCAGTGTCAAAGCCAATGCACAATTTTTTCCTTTCAAATTACCAGACCTCTGATGGGAAAAGCTCACATACCATGACTTCACCCACAGCAATGTTCAGCCAGCCCATCTAGCTCCAGACTCTGGTTCCAGAGATGGAGAAGATCGGCTTTTCTCTCGATCTTCCTCTTCACAAGTTAAGGTCAGAAGTAGAACCCCTAACAGATACACAAAGAGGCAACAAACAATTTGGACCCATTTGGGTAGATTACAGCAGATCAGAGATGTAGCTAAGTATTTGTGCATAATACATCCTCAGTGTATTTTTATTGAACGAATAAATGAGTGAATGGGGGATGGATGGATGAATGGATGGAAGTAGAAGTTTAGTCTCTTTGCTTTTTGTATACAGTAAGTTCCCTACATATGAACCTTCAAGTTGCGGACTTTTAATGTGAACATGTGTTCGCATGTTCAGTCACGTAAGTTAGCTCACGTGTCTGCCATACATTGTCATATTCGTGTGTCCCCTACAAGTGCTTGTGCTTTTGTGTACTTTACTGTACAGTGGGGTATAGAAGACAGTAATAGTACAGTACCTTTATTTCAAGCCCAGGATGTCCTGAAATAAACATAAAAGCAGTGGTGATGTAGCCAGTACTACTGTATTTTTCAAAGTACTATGCTGTAAGATTTAAAATGTTGCCTTTCTTTTTTGTGTTTGGTTTTTTAGGTATTCCTTGTGTGAAAAGTATTATAGACCTGACAGTACAGTGCATGCATTCATGCTAAGTTGCTTCCGTCATGTCTGACTCTTTACAATCCTATGGACTGTAGCCCTACAGGCTCCTCTGTCCCTTTGATTCTCCAGGCAAGAATACTGGAGTGGGTTGTCATGTCCTCCTGCAGGGGATCTTCCCGACCCAGGGATTGAACCTGAGTCTCTTACATCTCCTGCATTGGCAGACAGGTTCTTTACCACTAGTACCACCTGGGAAGCCCTTACAGTAAAGTACTATATAGCCCATTGTGTTAGTTGGGTACCTAGGCTAACTTTGTTGGACTTATGAACAAATTAGACTTACAAACATGCTCTCAGAAGGAAACATGTTCATATGGAGGGGACTTACTGTATCTGCTTCCAGAAAGATATGACTCACCAACATAAGTGAAGTACTTAAGACATTGCTGTCAGCCCCCAAGAAAGTCTCCTGGCAGGACTGGTTCTGAGGTAGTCAAGTGAGCTGACTAGGGAACAAAATTTAAGAAGGCAGTCACTCTCCATAAATTTACCTCCCCAAGCACCTCCCTGGGTCCTGAGCTCTAGTTTCTGGGATCATTTCCCCTCAACTCTGCTTTACCCACTCACATCTCCCCCTATTTCCTAACCTCAATCTCTCTTTAGCCTAGTGTTTGTCAACCCCTAATCCCCAAGAGAATCAACCAAGAGGCTTTTAAGAAATACACATAGGTGGACGTAGCCTGACGAATTCAGTCAGAAGCTCTGGGGGTGGGGGCCAGGCATCAGCATTGGTTACAAGCCCCCAGCTCCAACTTGCAGTCAGGGCTGAGAGCCACGGCCGTCTTCCTCCTGATGGGTGATCCAGTTTCGGGCTGTCTTCCAAAGCATCTTTCTCACCTGTGCTACCTTCTGTAACAGATGCTCTCTGGAGCAGGTTTCCCTTGGCTCCCACTGGGCTCTTCCAGGTATGATTAGGAAAACATCTCTTTCTCTTTTTACTCACAGCACCCCACCCCCGCACTTGCCCTGGGATAGAAACAAGTCCATACAGGCCAGCCTCCAAGAATAATACTGTAAGACATAATAGTTAGCATTTATTAAAGGCTTACAGTCTGCCAGAGATGGGCTGAACTCTTTACAGATAATTTACTTATCATTACATTAACCCCATGAAATAGGTTCCATCTTAATCCCTATTTTAAAAATTAAGCCAGAGAGGAAAAAGAGAGATGAAGGAACTTGACCCAAATTTTACAGTTAAGAAGCGGAAGCAATGGAATTCCAATGCAGGAACATGGGCCCTGGGAGCCAGGCCCTCCATTGCTGTGCTTGGTCCTTGTCACCGAGGCAGCGTCTCAGGCAAGCCTGGTCGCCTGGTGCCTTAGACACCATAGGTGGATTCTTTTTCTTGATGCAAAGGATGTCATGTGTGTCTCCTCCATAGACACTCCAGGTGTGCCCGACTCCGTCTGAATCCTGGACTAACACAGCTTAGGTCACCAACTGAAACCTGTTTTCGGAACACACGTTGCTTCATTTCATCCGCTTCACGATCCCAGCACATAGATATTGTCATCTCCTGTTTTGCTTTGGTTTTTAGTGATTGAATGAATTATTTATTTATTTGGCTCTGCCAGGTCTTAGTTGTGGCACAAGGGCTCTTTGTTGTGACATGCGAAGCCTTAGCTGCAGCATGTGGGATCTAGCCCCCTGACCAGAAATCGAACGTGGGCCCCCTGCATTGGGACTACAGAGTCTTAGCCACTGGACCACCAGGAAAGTCCCATCATCTCCTATTTTGCCTAGTTTGTGTCTGTGCATACTCAGTCATGTCCTATTCTTTTCAACCCCATGGACTGTAGCCTGCCAGGCTTCTCTATCCATGGAATTTTCCAGGCAAGAATACTGGAGTAGGTTGTCATTTCCTACTCCAGGGTGTCTTCCTGATCCAGGAAGCACCTCCTGCATTGGCAGGCAGGTTCTTTGCCGTTGTGCCACCTGGTGAGCTCTTGCTAAATCATATTAGTTTGAAAATCAGAGACCAGGCATTACGCAAACAGTAAATGTAATCAGTTCAGTTCTGTCGCTCAGTCATGTCTGACTCTTTGTGACCCCATGGACTGCAGAACTCCAGGCTTCCCTGTCCATCACCAGCTCCTGAAGCTTGCTCAAACATGTCTATCAAGTTCATGATGCCATCCAACCATTTCATCCTCTGTCATCCCCTTCTCCTGTCTTCAATCTTTCCCTAAATATAATAGCATTAAATAAAGATCTAAGTCCAAAGTATTATCAAATACTTAGCTCTGTTTCATGGTAGCAAGAGAGGTTGCCTAGCATTGGAGGTTATATAACTTGCCCAGATCCATGCAACTAGCCAGTAGTTGAAATTCTGACCCATATCTCTCAGGTAGTCAAGTTCAAGCTTTTCCCTCTACACCAGATGAGAAAAGTTGATATGGGTCAATGGCCAGAGACAGCTAGTGGAGGAATCAAGAATTAAACTGGGATGTCAAGATGGGGAAGAGTTCAGATATAAATGTGGAGGGAAGAAGGGTGGCATTCCAAGCAGGAGGAACAACATGGGCAATGGCGTGGAAGTGGGACTCAGTGGAGCAGTAAAGACACAGCGAATAGCACACTTAGCTAGAACAGTTTGTTTATACAGAGCTGCAGTGACTGGAAGATTAGAGGGTGCATGCAGGCATATTGGGAAGGTTACTGAAAGCAAAGCTAAAGAGCTTGGGCTTTATTATACAGGCATCAGGGAGTCATTGAGCAGGCAAGTGATGTGTACAAAGCAATGTTAATAGAGTAGAAATCATCAGGATGAACTAGACGTGGGAACAAGGAATGAGCCAGGAGGTGAGTTTGGAGGTGATGGCACTGGGCCACATGAGAGGTCAGGAGACACATACTTGGGATGATGGCTGGGAAAATGGGAAGTGAGGAAGAGGTCTGAGAAATCTAACAGAGAATTCTGCAGAGCTTGCCTACTGATGAGCTGTGGGGATTAAAGGAATGAGATGCATCAGAGATGAGTCATTAACCATCAGGTGTCTGCTGTCAGGATAGGAGCTACAAAGCTGAAAAGCTCCACAGCCCCTGCTCCTATAAAGTATACTATACAGACAGGGATATCCATAGGTGGACATAACAGGTGTTATCATATCAGGTGATAGCTGCTTTTGTAGAGGCATCCTCAGGCACCATTTCAGCATTGGGGCACCTTGACTCCTATGAAAAAGACCCAGCCAATGAGGACAGTTTCAAGTTCACTATGACCCAGGCATGTGACACCGGGGAGAAAATGATGACCTCAGCAGTGGGGTGACATGGATGAAATGTACTGACCATATTGATGATTAGAAGAGCCTTCCAGGCAGAGAAAACAATATATACAAAGGCATAGAGATATCTCATGACATGGCATGTATTTTTAAAAAGTAATATCCTTTAGTCTTTAAAGGACAGCATTTAAAAAACTAATATTAGTTTTAAAAAACTAATGTTAATCTTTTTTTGACTGTGTTGGGTCTTTAATGCTGCATGGGCTTTTCTCTGACTCAGTTGAAAAGACCCTGATGCTGGGAAAGATTGAAGGTGGGAGGAGAAGGGGACGACAGAGGATGAGATGGTTGGATGGCATCATCGACACGTTTGAGTAAGCTCCGGGAGTCAGTTATGGACAGAGAGGCCTGGCGTGCTGCAGTCCACGGGGTCGCAAAGAGTTGGACGTGACTGGGCAACTGAACTGAACTGAACTGGACTTTTCTCTAGTTGCAGTACACGGACTTTTTATTGCGATGGCTTCTCTTGTTGTGGCACGTGAGCTCTAAAGTGCTCAGGCTTTAGTAGCTGTGGCTCCCCGGCTCTAGAGCACAGGTTCAGTAGTTGCAGCATGTGGGCTCAGTAGCTGTGGCTCCCAGATTCTAGAGTACAGGTTCAGTAGTTGTGGTGCATGGGCTTAGCTGCTCCACAACACGTGGAATCTTCCAAAACCAGGGATCAAACCCACGTCTCCCACATTGGCAGGCAGATTCTTTACTATTGAGCCGCCAATGAAGCCCGCATGGCAGGCTTTAAACACCAAGATTTTAATGCTGAATACAGTGGAGAAGGGAAGAATAGAAATAGGAAAGTCTTAAGGGAACAGTTTCAGGGGAAACATCATGAGGAGAGTGGTTCAAAGCACAGATTTTGAATCAAAAGTATCTTGTTCCATTGTGGAATAAAGACAAGTCACTTTTCTGAACCTAGTTTTCTCATCTATATAATGTGAAATGTATTACTTGCAGTACAGTGTTCTTGAGAGGATTAAATAAGAAAGTTAAATCAAGCACTCAGTCTAGGAACTAGCACATACATCAGCTCACTAAAGGATAGTTGTGGTTGTTCTCATTAGCATGGTTGAGTTTAGATATCAATGACAGATCACTGAGAATGCCCAGCAGACAGTTAGAAGTGGGGAGATGAGGTGTGTCACAAGGTCAAGGCAAAAGTATATAATCTTCAAAGGCCCAAGAACATTAAGTCCATCATGGAGCCAGTTTAGTTCAGTCACTTAGTCATGTCTGACTCTTTGGAACCCCATGGACTGCAGCATGCCAGGTTTCCCTGTCCATCCAACTCCCAGAGCTTACTCAAACTCATGTCCATTGAGTCGGTGATGCCATCCAACCATCTCATCCTCTGTTGTCCCCTTCTCCTCCCATCTTTCCCAGCATCAGGGTCTTTTCCCATGAGTCAGTTCTTCACATCACGTGGCGAAAGTATTGGAGTTCAGCTTCACCATCAGTCCTTCCAATGAATATTCAGGACTGATTTCCTTTAGGATGGACTGGTTGGATCTCCTTGTAGTTCAAGGGACTCTCAAGACTCTTCTCCAACACCACAGTACAAAAGCATTGATTCTTCAGCTCAGCTTTCTTTATAGTCCAACTCTCACATCCATACATGACTAGTGGGAAAACCATAGCTTTGGCTAGATGGACCCTTGTTGACCAAGTAATGCCTCTGCTTTTTAATATATTGTCTAGGTTAGTCATAAGTTTTCTTCCAAGTTAAGAACAGAGTCTAAGATTAAGTATCCAGGATATTGTAAAATTTTGTTCTTGGTACAAAGGGAAGACTAGGAACTTACCACTGAGAGCAGGTGGGACCAGATCTGTGTGGTCTCATGCAAGTCAAAGGAGGTGAGAACATAAGTGGGTCAAGATCAAATACTTGACCGAGAAGTTTCTAGGTGATATTTGAGAGATACTTCCTATGGAATGACTAGTACTGAGAAAGTTAGAGGAGTTTAAAAGGATAGAAAACAGGAGAGAATAGATGAAAGAAGCCAAAATTTGAGAAAAGCAGATAACTTGAGTTCTAGGCCCCACTCTTCAAATAACTCCATCCTTTTGGGAAGGTCACACACCATTTCTATGCCTTTTCCCTCATCTCTAACATGATAGTATTAGACAAGATGATGTCTAAATTCCTTTCCAGCTCTTAGATACTAAGCAGCAGACCAGGGCTGTGGGACATGGTGGAGAGATGGCTAGGGTGACATGCTGTACATGTTACAGAAACTGTACCGCTTCCTTCCTTTTGCTCTGTGTGGCCACAGCTACTTCCTGGAGGGAGGAACACATGCAAGTTTCTTACCCAGTGTTCTCCACCTCTTGTATCCCTGCCCTAACATAAGTCTCTTCCCCTGAGTGGGGTGAGATGGGTCCTGGTGACTTGCTTCTGAAGAAATAATATGCAAAAGTGATGGATGTGCCTCCTGAGATGACAAAGACACTCACAGAGCCTGTGAGTTGTAAAGAGCCTGTGGTTTTCATCTTGCATGTTCTCTTGCACTGTCTCACTCTGAGGAAAGTCAGTTGCCACATTGTCAGCTGTCCTGTGGAGACGTCCTCATGGCAAAGAACCAGAGGAAGCCCCCAGTCAATGGTGAATGAGGAATCTAACCATCTGTGAAAAGCTGTATTCTGCTGACAACCATAGGAGTCCCCCTGGCTGAGCTTTCAAATGAGACCACAGCCCCAGCAGACACTTTGCAACCTTGCTAGAGGCCCTGAGGCAGAGGCACCCAACTAGGCTGCTCTTGAATTCCTCGGATTCCACAGAACCCATGAGACAATGACTGTTTGGGTTTTTAAGCCATTAAGTTGGGGGGAGGTGATTTGCACACAGCAATACATAATTACAAACTACATCAGGGGTCCTGAACCTCCAGGATCTAATGCCTGATGATCTGAGATGGAACTGATGTAATAATAATAGAAATAGAATGCACAATCAATGGCATGTGCTTGAATCATCCTGAAACTATCCCCTACTCCCCAGCCCATGGAAAAATTGTCTTCCACAAAACCAGTCTCTGGTGCCAAAAAGGTTGCAGACCGCTGAACTGCATGACAGACAAATAGGATAATAGGGCTGAATTTTTGATGAAAAAGAGTAGTTAGATCTAGGAAGAAAAGAGAAGAGTGGGAGAAGCATCCAGGGCAGAAGGAATGGCATGAGCCAGTCTCAGGCTTGGGGACTCAGTGAGCCCAGGAGGGAGTTAGTCCTCTATTCTTGCTTAATGCATTTTATTGTGGTTAATTCATCATCATCACCTCCCCACAATCCTTGGAAAATGTTTATTGTGCTCAATTCTTATTTCCCCAAACTCATCATATTGGTATTGTTCTGTTCACACATCCTTTGCCAAGTCTCTCAGGATTTTCAGGAACTCATGCCAGGCCTACTGATTTGCATGCATGAAGACATAAGAGAATCTTTTTGTTAGAGGCTATTGTGATATGTTCCTTTGAAACCTCTTCCTTGATCTTCTACTGCAGACAGATTTAACTAATGGACAAAGTCTCCCAGCCATGGGAGAGCTTTCTTTCATTTCCTACCCAGCTTCATTCAGAAGAACTAGCCTCCTGGTCTCATCTTATTGTTTTTGCGCTGCTGACATATTTGCTGAAATCCTACCCAGTGACTTTTCACATATGATGGGATTTCCATTTAAGCATGGAATTTGCTGGCAGATCTAGAGTGATCTCCCTCTGTATAGATGATTAAGTCTTATCATATCCATTTTTTTTATCTATCCAGTGTTTATATCCAGACTCCTCGGCTTACTTTGCAGTTCAGTTGAGATTCAGATGACTGCCGTCCTCTGCTTTATTTAGTCACTCAGTGGTGTCTGACTCTTTGCAACCCCATGGACTATAGCCTGCTAGGCTCCTCTGTCCATGGGGATTCTCCAACAAGAATACTGAAGTGGGTTTCCATGCCCTCATCCAAGGGATCTTCCCAACCCAGGGATTGAACCCAGGTCTCCCACATTGCAGGCAGTTTCTTTATCATCTGAGCCACCAGGGAAGCCCCTCAGATGACTAGTTCTGGCCAAATAGCTATAAACAGAAGGGATATATTGTCCCTGTTTGAGGACAGTTAATAGAGAGGGTGGATTCTTCATGACCTCTCTTGCCCTGCTGAGATGCCCACAGAGGCCAGAAATTGACATGGAGATATTGAAGGTGGAAGCAGCCTGGACTGCTGAGTTACCATATGGAGAACAACTACCCTGCCCTGGACTTTAAGTGTGCAGGAAATAAATAATAATTTGCTATTTGAAATTTGAGGGTTAATTTATTACACAGCATAGCTGAGCTTATACTGACTAAGGGACCCCTCGCATAAGAGATGTGACAGAAAATCTGAAAGCTACACAAAAGATAGTATTAAATGAGATCAGAAAGGACTCACTCTTGCCAAGAACCCATGGACCACTTAAGGATGTTGGTGGGATAATTTAAAGGGCATAGAGCAAGGGGGTGCGACATAGTTAGAGAGGAAGAATCTTGTTCCTGGTTGAAGAATGGTGTGATGATGGGTTAAAGTCCACAGGAGGCGTGGCTGTAGCTTTGATGGAGGTGGTGACAGATACAGTAAGGAGATGTGGAGAGATTTGAACTGAACTTCATAGGTAGCATCAACAAAACTTTGTGATTGATTAGATCACTGCTAAGGTGAGGAACTAAAAAGCCTCTTGATGAAAGTGAAAGAGGAGAGTGAAAAAGTTGGCCTGAAGCTCAACATTCAGAAAATGAAGATCATGGCATCTGGTCCCATCACTTCATGGGAAATAGATGGGGAAACAGTGGAAATAGTGTCAGACTTTGTTTTTCTGGGCTCCAAAATCACTGCAGATGGTGACTGCAGCCATGAAATTAAAAGACACTTACTCCTTGGAAGGAAAGTTATGACCAACCTAGATAGCATATTCAGAAGCAGAGACATTACTTTGCCAACAAAGGTCCATCTAGTCAAGGCTATGGTTTTTCCTGTGGTCATGTATGGATGTGAGAGCTGGACTGTGAAGAAGGCTGAGGGCTGAAGAATTGATGCTTTTGAACTGTGGTGTTGGAGAAGACTCTTGAGAGTCCCTTGGACTGCAAGGAGATCCAACCAGTCCATTCTGAAGGAGATCAGCCCTGGGATTTCTTTGGAAGGAATGATGCTAAAGCTGAAACTCCAGTACTTTGGCTACCTCATGCAAAGAATTGACTCCTTGGAAAAGACTCTGATGCTGGGAGGGATTGGGGACAGGAGAAGAAGGGGACAACAGAGGATGAGATGGCTGGATGGCATCACTGACTCGATGGACGTGAGTTTGAGTGAACTTCGGGAGCTGGTGATGGACAGGGAGGCCTGGTGTGCTGCGATTCATGGGGTTGCAAAGAGTTGGACACGAATGAGTGACTGAACTGAACTGAACTGAACTGAAGGTGGAGAGATATCAAGATCTCCTGTGTTCTCAACTGAGTGTGCAGTGGTACCAGTGGAGCCATTCACTGCAATAAGTACCACATGCAAAGCACCAGGTGATAAGTCTAGCTTTAGACAAATTGAGTTGAAAGTGAATGTGACACACCCCCATGGTGAAAATTAGTGGGTCCTTGGAGATATAGGTAGATCCCTAGAGGTGAAGGGTAAGAGACAGAAGTTTCTGTCATCTGCTAAGTGGTGGCTGTTGAAGACATGTGCATTTAGGAGAGAGCACCTGGGGGGAAAATGTAGGGGGAGAAGGATTTATTTCAGTTTACCAAGCACCTTGTTTGTGTCAGGTCCAGTTAGATAGTGGGAATACAAAGATGAATAAGGCATCTTTCCTTGGATCTATTAGATAATCAAGTGTGATGTGATACACATAGTGACAAACTGGATGTTGTGATCATCATTGCCAGAGGGTAGGGTTAGGTGGGATCTGTAAGCCCTGGTCTGTCCCCACCATAGGAACCCCTCACTCACTGTGACATTTTGTCTTCATTAAGGCTGGGCTTCCCAAGTGGCTCAGTGGTAAAGAATCCACCTGCCAAGCAAGAGACTTGGGTTCAATCCCTGGGTCGGGAATATCCCCTGGAGAAGGAAATGTATTCATGCCTGGGAAATTCCATGGACAAAGGAGCCTGGCAGGCTACAGTCCATTGAGGTGGCAAAAGAGTCAAACATGACTTAGCAGCTAAACAATATTTCCTCCTCAGGGTCATCAACCAGCCATGAGATGGGGATTCTTCCACCCTCTGCGACCAAGTCTCTACAGACCCAAACTCTACTCTTTTGTATCCTGAGGACCCATCCCTGCCATGGATATCTCCTTCTCAGATTCCCCAGGCAACACTCATCACCAAAACTTAGAGTTAGCAGAAGTTTTGACTCTGGTAGTCTTCATCTGAAGAGTGTAACTAACAAAACTCACCGCATTACGCAATCATCTCCATGAGTAATGAAATCCTTTTATTACAGGGGATTAGTTTAAAATATGTTATTAAACAAATCAACATGAACAATAGAAATGAAAGTTGTTAAAATGCAAGACATAGGCAAGAATAGCGGTCCCCCTGAAATAAGACCAATCTGAAAGTTACAAGTGGAATGATTTTGCGTGGGAGGAAAATGAGTGTGGTGTGCCATGAGGAAGGAAGGAATGCGGGGACAATGGCTACTCCTTAAAATGGTGCGCTTCCCCAGGAGGAAGCAGGAATGCTCCAAACAATAGTCCCAGGTAGAACCCAAGGGGAAGGACACAGGGCCTGGGTGGCGATAGATGCAGAGGCCAGAGAGGCCAGGAAAAACCCAGCAGAGGCTATTCAGTCTTGTAGTCATAGTAGAGTCACTGTGGTTAGTATGTTGAGTACTTATCATGCGTTACCATTTTGCTAAATTCTGCATGTACACATCTTATTTAATTCCTCCAACTGATGACATAGATAATGTTTTATCACCCCCATTTTACAGACAGGGATACTGAACCTTTGAGAGGCTCCTATGGTGCCGGATTCACACAGCTAGTAAAGGCTTGGAATTTGAATCCAAGTCTGTCTGCAATGGCACCCCACTCCAGCACTCTTGCCTGGAAAATCCCATGGACGGAGGAACCTGGAAGGCTGCAGTCCATGGGGTTGCTGAGGGTCGGACACAACTGAGTGACTTCCCTTTCACTTTTCACTTTCATGCATTGGAGAAGGCAATGGCAACCCACTCCAGTGTTCTTGCCTGGAGAATCCCAGGGACGGGGGAGCCTGGTGGGCTGCCATCTATGGGGTCGCACAGACACAAGTGTGTCTGCTAAGACACACCTGAAGTGACTTAGCAGCTGTCTGCACACCTAACCTTTATGATAATGAGGGAGGAGCTTAATGCAATCACAGGTACAGCCCCACCCTCCAGGGATTTACCACTGGGTGTGTGAGTGAAATTTATGGATTTAAAATGTAAGCAACCTAGTTATCAAAGAGCTCCCCTGGTGGCTCAGATGGTAAAGAATCTGCCTTCAGTGCAGGAGACCTGGATTGGATCCCTGGGTTGGTAAGATCCCCTGGAGGAGGTAATGGCTACTGACTCCAGTATTCTTGCCTAGAGAGTCCCATGGACAGGGGCACCTAGGGAGCTACAGCCCATGGGACTCTGCAAACAGTCAGATTTGACTGAACAACTAACACACACACTAGTTATTGGAGTGGTCCCAGCTAGGGAACTTGGGCTCAATATTTTGGGGTTAAGATTCCGCTCGGCCTGCCTCAGGATTGAGTGTATGTGCGTGAAGAAAAGAGGAGCCTTACAGAAAGCACTTACCCCAAGCACCAATTCAAGGTCAGTGATCTGTACTTGGCAGGCTAGATACACCATAGTGTGCATCTCTAATAACACCACTTGTCCCCTGCCCACCCCTCCCCTTGAGCTGAGATAGCCTGCGGAAATTCAGGGCATTGAAACAACAGGAAAACGAGTATAATTTGGAATTTCAGCCTCTCAAGGACCCAGAAGTTGGTACCTCTCTCCAACATTGTAATCCCTCCCATAATACCCCTGACAAATAATTCAAGAAAAAGAGAGCTTCCAGCATCCCAGGGCAGCTCTAGTAAGTGCTGACTTACTAGAATATTCTCTCATGTAGAATAGAAATATATCTGGCTGGCACTTTTACAGTGAATGTTGCTTCTGTGCGTTAGCCTTACAAAATCACTCTGCAACGTGATAAATTGGATATTTGCAAAGGTGTTCCTTCTTCAGCCCCTGTTTTACAGGGTGACATTCCCTCAGGTTCTCGGATATCAGTGCCCTTAATATCAGGTCACTTTTCTTGGAACATGGATCAGTTTGTCAATGCCTCACTAAAGGGTGGGGAGCGGAAACGAGCAGGACCTCCAGGTGCGGTCAGACTGGAGACTAGTGCAGCAGAACCATCACCTCCTGCCTTCGAGAACCCTTAGTTTTTAAAACAATGTTATTTACTTATTTGGGGCTGTGCTGGGTCTTTGTTGCTGCATGGGCTTTCTCTAGTGGCGATGAGCAGGGGCAACTCTTGACTGCAGTGCACAAGCTTCTCATTGTGGCTCTAAGGCACAAGGGCTGCAGTAGTTGCAGTGTGTGGGCTCAATAGTTGCAGCTCCCAGGCTTTAGAGCACAGGCTCAGCAGCTGTGGTGCTGGGGCTTAGTTGTGCCATGTTGTGCTTAGTCGCTCAGTTGTGTCCGACTCTTTGTGACCCCACGAACTGTAGCCTGCCAGGCTCCTCTGTCCAGGGGGATTCTCCAGGCAAGAATAGTGGATTGCCAAGCCCTCCTCTAGGGGATCTTTCCAACCCAGGGATGGAACCCAGGTCTCCTGCATTGTAGGCGGATTCTTTACCCTCTGAGCCACCAGAGAAGCCCCACTACTTTTTATAATGCACAGTCAGCTTCCATTCTTAACAGCCACACCACTCCCTAGTAAACCAGCTGCTGCCCCCACAGACTTCTGCCAGAGTCACACCCCTGCCAGCTTCAGTCCCCGTGCGGCTGGTTCCTGGACATGGGATTAATCTCAGTTAAATGAGTTGACCCTTTGTTCCAGCTTATTGCGATCACTTTGGATCCTGTTTCTCTCATCGGACATAATCACCATCCCCATGACTGTCTTGTCATCTGCAAATCTAATGAGCAAAACTCCTTGTATTCTTGTGAGTCCTTGACAGGAACATGGGACTTATCAGGTCAAGAACGGAGGCCTCAGGTGGGACCCTGATGCTGGCTAAACGAACTGTCTCCAGATGTCTAGACATTGAGTCATGGAAAAATTAATCTGCTATATCAAGCTCACCAAAGGGCCAAGTATGGGTCAAAAGGTCAATTTACTATTGATATTGAGATATATTTCTGCCATAAAGCCTGCAACTGCCACTCACTCTGTGACAATTTCCTGTGCACCTGTTTCTTGGTATCAGCAACCTTAAAAGTACCCTATGCTCTCAGAAAACAGGGGTTGAGCATGCTATTTTTAAAATGAAAAAGAAGTAAGTGTGATTATGGAATATTTCCGTGAAGACAAGATACCATACATGGTTTCTCTGCATTTGATATGGACATTCTGGGCTCAGAGGCAATTCCAACATGGCCTAACCCTCAAGCTAATGAAAGAAAAGGACATATAATCAAGTAATTGTAACCTATGATAAATGCTTTTTTAGAAGGCTGGAAAACTTACTGTGGGACCCTGCATGGGAGATGCTAGCTCTATGGAAAAGACAATGAAAGACTTCATAGAAAAGGCGATATTGAGCTAGGGCTTGAAGGGGAAAAGGGAATTTGCTTGGTGGAGAAAGGGGAGAGATATTCTAGGCAGAAGGCATGAAATTATGGACCAGAAAGAGATGTGTCAAGCTGGGAAATTGCAAGAAGTCTGGGAGTATGGGGCAAGTAGAAAACAAGGCAAAGAAGTAATACGTTCTTACCACTTCAGCCCTTAGGGAGCTCCTAATGTATTCTGGGGCTTCCCTGGTGGCTCAGCTGTAAAGAATCTGTCTGCAATGTAAGAAACTGGGGTTCAATCCCTAGGTCAGGAAGATCCCCTGGAGTAGGAAGTGGAAGCCCACTCCAATATTCTTGCCTGGGAAATCCCATGGACCAGAGGAGCCTGGCTGCCTACAGTCTATGGGATCACAAAAGAGTTGACATAATGGAGCGACTGAGCATACACGTAGAACTGAGAAGTCCATTTTACCTGGCAGGAACATGTCACCTGTACGGGGACCAAGATCCTTATCTCTGCATGTGCTCAGAACACTGTTAGATCCAACACTTGTTGACTGATTTATATATATATGAAACACCCTTTTGAGACTCTAAGAAAGAGTCTTGGAGTTCATAGTAAGAAGAAACACTGGCTGGCTGTCGAGGCATTTCTTCCAGCCAACCATCTTGTTTCCATGCCTGCAGGCCCCTCCAGGCAGCCTCTACAACTGTGAGATATCCTTGGGGACTTTGGTGACAATAGAGAGGTCTGTGACCTGGATTGCTGGAGACAGTCCTCAGATGCCTCTAGGTTGGTGGCAAGCTTTGGTTGCAGAAATAATAAAATCTTTCTGAACAACACATGTGCCTGCTAGAGATAGAACAATAATTCACTTCGTTCTTTACAGACAAAGAAAACATAACCACCCACTAGGTATTGTTATAAGCCTCCTGCTGGGAAAAGCCACAAGTCTCCTTCTCCTGGCCCCCAAACTCGGCCATTTCTAATTGTGAACAGTGAGTGCAGCTTCTCTTTAAAACACAAATCTGCCTCCATGGCCCTATCTTTGTTCTGTTTTGTCTCACTGGAGCAGATCCGGGCGCGTGTGGGGGCACTCCACAGCAAGAGGCTGCTGCAGTGGCCTGGTTTGGAGAGATGCAAACCACCCTGGTGGTAAACCATTTATTTGCAAGGGGTGGGGGCTGAGAGATTCCCAGGGCTGACAATCTGCAGAAGAACAGCAATTATGAGGCCCTCGGGAAGGACCCCTTCACTCCTTCTTCATTGCAGACCCAAGTCCAGGCCTCTCACCATGCCTGGGTTCTTTGGAAGATGTGTGTGCCCTCGATAAGGGATCAAGGAGACAGCTCCACAGCCTGTGAGAGTGCTGGCCAAGGCCACAAAAGGATTGACCTGTGAAAAGTTGAAGAGCCGGTGACCACTTTCAAGTGTAGGACGCCTGCCAATCTGGAGACTTAAAATTGACAGCTTGGCCCAGACTCTGGAAGGAAGAAGATAGGTTCTGGATGCAGAAGCATCTGGAGGCAGATGGGACTCTGTACTGGCCAGCTCTGTGATGGTGGGTGGGTGACTTAACCTTCCCGAGCTTAATTTTGTCTTGTGTATTTTCTCCTGATCAAAAGATACCACTTGCAAGCTTAGAGATGGGCTACAGAGAGCATGCATATAGGCTAACAATCTGTGGGGTCGTAAAGAGTCAGACATGACTGAGAAACTAATACTTTAGCTTTTCAGAGTGCCTAGCATACAGTAGTATGGTACCATACTGTACCATACTGTACTACTGTATGGTACCATACAGTAGTATGGTCTCTTGCAATGCTGGAGACCCGGGTCCCTGGGTCGGGAAGATCCCGTAGAGAAGGAAATGGCAACCCACTCCTGTACTCTTGCCTGGAAAATTCCATGGACAGAGGAGCTTTGAAGGCTACAGTCCATGGGCTTGCAAAGAGTCGGACACGACTGAGCGACTTCACTTCACTTCACCATACAATAGGCACCTAATCAGTGTTGATAGCATCATAATCATTATCATATGTAAGATAGAATCAATGTCACAAGTTCTTTTTTCTATTTTCAAAAATATATTTATTTTTGACTGCACTGGGTCTTCCTTACTGCATGCAGGTTTTCTCTGGTTGCAATGAGCCAGGGCTACTCTCTAGTTACAGGGTGAGGGCTTCTCATCACAGTGACTTCTCTTGTTGCAGAGCACTGGTTCTAGGGCATGTGGGTTAGTTGGGCTTAGTTGCCTCACAGCATGTGGAATCTTCCTGGACCAGGGATCGAACCCGTGTCTCCTGTATTGGCAGTAAGATTCTTTAACCACTGGAACAACACAGAGGTCCAATGTGACCAATTTTTAACTAAGTTTTACTATGGACCTCCTCTGTGCAAGACGCTCAGTTCCTACTCTGTGCAAGACGCTCAGTTCCTACTCTGTGCTGGACATCCAAGACAAATTTTGAGGACAGTGGAAGAGACAGATGTATCCTGAGACAGTTGAACTTGGTTTGTTCTCTCTAAGCCACACCTTCAGTTTACCAGCCACCAGGTCCCTTTCCCTTGTCTATTCCTGGCTGCTAACACTCCCATTGCTGCTGCTGCTGCTAAGTCACTTCAGTCGTGTCCGACTCTGTGCAACCCCATAGACGGCAGCCCACCAGGCTCCCCCGTCCCTGGGATTCTCCAGCCAAGAACACTGGAGTGGGTTGCCATCGCCTTCTCCAATGCAGGAAAGTGAAAAGTGAAAGTGAAGTCGCTGAGTCTTATCTGACTCTTAGAGACCCCATGGACTACGGCCCACCATGCTCCTCCATCCATGGGATTTTCCAGGCAAGAGTACTGGAGTGGGATGCCATTGCCTTCTCCGCCACTCCCATTAGCTATGGCAAAATCCATAGGTAACTAATATGTGTGCCACAGTTGACCAGCTTAAAAGCTGATGAGGGTCACTTTGACGATCTTCACAGTATTCCTGGGAAGGAAATAGAGCAAGTCCTATTGCCTGCATTTTATAGGATGCCTGAGATGGGTACAAGGTGTAAGAGGGAGAGAAATGTGCAAGGGTGTGAGGTTTGAAGTCTGTAACAGGAGCTCTGGATGGCGTTTGAGCATCCGTGGGAATTGTCACCCCCTGACCAGGTCTCAGGTGCTAGGAGTCCTGTAGAATCTGGACATCTGGGAGACCAGTTGTGGACAAAGTGCTGAAACCAAATGGCTTTCTGATTGCTGACAACGTAAGGAAAGCATGTCTTTTTTTCTCCTTTTTAATTTATTTTTTATTGAAGCATAGTTGATTTACAATATCTTGTTAACTTCTGCTGCACAGCAAAGTGATTCAGTTATACATATATGTACATTATTTTTTCTTAATATTCTTTTTCATTATGGGTTATCACAAGATATTGAATATAGTTTTCTGTGCTTTACAGTAGGACCTTGTTGTTTATCCACTCTGTATATTAAAGTTTGCATCTGCTAACCCCAATCACCCACTCCATTCCTTCCCCAGCCCCGTGCCTCTTGGCAGCTACCAGTCTGTTCTCTACAGACATCTTTTCTTAATCCCTAGGGTATCTTATCCAGTTTCATGGCTTTAAATACCATCCGCGTACTCACAGTTCCCAAATTTATATCTTTAGCTTAGCTCTCACCTGATCTCCAGGCTCCTAAATCCAACTGCCTATTCTGTATCTCCAGGCGGATATCTAACAGACATGGTAAACTCAAGGCATCCATAACCAGTTCTTATCCTCAGGCCCCCAAACCACCTATCCTTCATTCTTGTCCATCTCAGTAAATTGTTACTTAACATTTTAGGTGACTCCAGTCCGAATTTTGCATTCAACTTCTGTTCTCTTTTCTCATACTTCGCATTTACTCCATTAGCAAATAGTGCTTCCCTCAAAAATGCTTCCTGAGTTTGATAGCTTCTCACTTCCTTCACTGCTTCTCTCAGGGTTCAGGCCACATGACCTCCCGTTCCACGACCTCAGTACCTCCTAAGTGGTCTTCCTGCTTTGCCTCTTATACACACCCTAGAGTCCAGTCCTAATAACAGAGCGAGAAGGAGACGCACCTTGTTGTACACCCGAAAGAAACACGACATTGTTAATCAACTATACTCCAATGCAAAATAAAGTAAAATGAAAATAAAATACGGCCTATATTTTACAAGCCTGCCACTTAGTTGCTACAACCTTTTAACGGCTCCTTATCTCATCTGTAGTAAAAGATAAAAGCTTTGTGAGGCCCCTACACGGTCTGCCCTTGTTACCACCTTGACCTTGTCCACTGCTCCTTTCTTCTTGCTCTCTCTGCTCCAGCCACATAGGCCAACTTCTGTTTTTTTTTTTTAAGATTTTTTTTTATGTGAACATTTTTAAAGTCTTTATTGAATTTATTACAATACTGTTTCTGTCTTACGTTTGGTTTTTTGGCCCCAAGGGATGTGAGAGCTTAGCTCTCCAGCCAGGGATCAAACCCTCACCCTCTGGATTGGAAAACAAAATCTTAACCTCTGGACCACCAGGAAAGCCCCTCAACTTACTCTTCTTTGGCCCGTTGGGCACAGTCCTGCCTCAGAGCCTTTGCCTGTGCTGTTTCCTTTGCTGGAAGATTTTTCCCTTGAAAGCCACATGGCTCTCACCCTTTTTTCCTCCAGATCTCTGGTCAAATGACCCTTGTCAGTGGAGCCTTACCTGACCAACCTTGATAAAAGAGCAAACATCCCCACCATGGCAATCTCTGCCCCTTCAGTTCAGTTCAGTTCAGTTCAGTTGCTCAGTCGTGTCCAACTCTTTGCAACCCCATGAATTGCAGCATGCCAGGCCTCCCTGTCCATCACCAACTCCCGGAGTTCACTCAAATTTATGTCCATCGAGTTGGTGATGCCATCTAGCCATCTCATCCTCTGTCGTCCCCTTCTCCTCCTGCCCTCAATCCCTCCCAGCATCAGAGTCTTTTCCAGTGAGTCAACTCTGCATGAGGTGGCCAAAGTACTGGAGTTTCAGCTTTAGCATCATTCCTTCCAAAGAAATCCCAGGGCTGATCTCCTTCAGAATGGACTGGTTGGATCTCTTTGCAGTCCAAGGGACTCTCAAGAGTCTTCTGCAACACCATAGTTCAAAAGCATCAATTCTTCGGCGCTCAGCCTTCTTCACAGGCCAGCTCTCACATCCATACATGACCACAGAAAAGACCATAGCCTTGACTAGGCAAACCTTTGTTGGCAGAGTAATGTCTCTGCTTTTGAATATGCTATCTAGGTTGGTCATAACTTTCCTTCCAAGGAATAAGTGTCTTTTAATTTCATGGCGGCAATCACCATCTGCAGTGATTTTGGAGCCCAAAAAAAAGTCTGACACTGTTTCCACTGTTTCTCCATCTATTTCCCATGAAGTGATGGGACCAGATGCCATGATGTTCGTTTTCTGAATGTTGAGCTTTAGCCTACCTTATTTTTCAATACAGTATTTATCACCATCTGACATTCTATATATTTACTTACCTGTTTCTTCATTATATGTCTTCCTTCTGTAGAACATAAACTCCATTGTGACTGTTTTGGTCATTGTTTCATATCTAGAACCTCAATGGTACTCATGACATGAGAGACATTCAAAAATATCCACTGAATAAATGTGAATGAATGAATGACCTAGGCTCACAACTGCCTAAGGAGCATACAGACTTCTTAGAATACAGATTCTTTGGCCCAGTAGACACCTGGTTGAGGCAAAATCTCCAAGCTTCTCTGGGCTTCAGTTTCCTCATCTGTAAGATAAAGGTAATTCCTTGTACCTATCGGAGCTTTGATTCAAAGCAAAACTGCTCTGGGCCCTGTCAAGCATACAGAAGGTGCTTAACCATTGGAAGACTCTTCCTCTATCAATAGAAAATTGGCTCATGGTCCCCTGGAGCTCAAACAGGAAGACTGGGACTGGGACCCGATTGTCTGGACTCTTAGTCTGTAGGTCTGCTCACAAACTCATGAGATTGCGTGCTCACATCTGCATTTACTGCTGTGCCTAAAAGGGGCCTGTCACCATCCTTCTTCTTTTTCCCTAGCATCTGAAATGTTATCCCTCTACATTTCTGGCCAATTCTACTGCATGACTTAGAGACCCCATTTCAAATCAGTGCCAGGTGGTGCCAGTGGTAAAGAACCCGCCTGCCAACGCAGGAGACATAAGAGACACCGGTTCAATCTCTAGGTTGGGAAGACCCCCTGGAGGAAGGCATGGCAACCCGCTCCAGTGTTCTTCCCTGGAGAATCCCATGAACAGAGGAGCCTGGCAGACTACAGTCCATAGGGTTTGCACAGAGTCAGGCATGACTGAAGTGACTTAGCGCGCACGCATGCATGCCTCAAGAACTAGGGACTTATGGTTCCTTTTCTCAGATTCCCTTCTTGCCATGAACCAGACGTGCTCACAGTCAGTGCTATTTAGCTCTGTCCTTAAAGCTTCAGAGCCACCCACCTCCCACTGATCCTGTGCCCCACTCCCATCCCATCCCTGTCCCAGGCACCAGAGCTTCAGGAGTACCGCTGGTGGAGACCTGCCCCAGGCCATCTCCTGAATAAGATGTCAGGTTCAGAGACAAGTGCAGAGAGGGTAGAGGGCATGCTTCTACAATGGGCATGCCCACTGTGCTTCCACCAGTAATACCAGCTGTCTATCCTCATTCCTCTTCAGTATCAGTATGACTTGTTGGCCACCACCAGCATCCTGATCACACCGTACACTCAGCCCTACTACAGTTCTCAAAAAGAAAAAAGGATACTCCAAGCAGGAAGTATATGAGCTGGCTCAGTCCCTACCCCAGCCCATCTAGTTTGGCTTCAGGCGGCTCAGATGGTAAAGAATCCGCCTGCAATGCAGGAGACCCAGGTTCAATGCCTGGGTCAGGAAGAGCCCCTGGAGAAGGAAATGGCACCCCACTCCAGTATTCTTGCCTGGAGAATTCTATGGTCAAGAGGAGCCTGGACAGCTACAGTCCATGGGGTTGCAAAGATCAGACATGACTGAGTGACTAACACTTTCACTTTTTTTTTTCAAGAGGAGGCAGAGAGGGTTAATGTGGGTTGAGGGAGACTTCTTTGCATGCATGTTTTGCCAGCTCCCATTTCTCCACTGTCTGGGACCTTCCAGGCTCCCAGGAATACGGCTGTCCTCTCTGCTGCCCTCACTCACCTCCAGCTGAGAGAACACAGACACCTCCTCCCAGGCCCGCCCTCCCTCCCCAGTACCTGCTCCCTGACCCTACCCAAATAGACCTGCAGCAGAGCTTTAGCATTCTCATTCCAATTTCCAATTCATTTCAGAGGCTCTGGAATCCATCTTCCAGAGGCCCTAAAGCACAATCTCTAAGGATTAGAGCCCCTCCAGACCTCATTCTCACAAAGAGGAGACACATGCTGCTTTGCAATTTGCTTTTCTCTACCTTTGATATTCACTCTCACCCCACCAACAGCAACTCTGAAGTGTATTTATAGTTGCCAAGCGCTTTTCACACATGTCACTTCATTTGATTCCCTTCACTGGCCCTGAAGAACACGGGATGATGCCCATTTTAACAGGTGAAGAAACTGAAGCGCAGGGAGAGTAAATAACTCAGCCACGTCACACAGATAAGTAAGTGGCAGGGTCAAGATGTGGGAACCAAGTGTCAAGGAGGAAGGGAAGGATTTAATAAGATTCCCATCGGGCTTCACAAAGGCCAACTAGTGTTTTTGTTGTATTTTTTTTAGTCGTTTGCAGTGCTGTGCATGGTGTGGTCTCTTCCTGTGAAGCCTCTTACATTGACCAATGCTTGCTTTCTGTACACACACACACACACACACACAGTCAAGAACTTGCTCAAGTGTCAGACTCCTAAATAACAGAGCTAGGAGGTTCTCCAAGTCCTCTTTTCTACTCAGCCATGCAGTGCTCAGAAGAGGATCCCAGTGGAGATTCTGGGGATCAGTCAGTTCCTGAAGATGGATTTCCCAGCACTCATCATAGGATCTACTCTGTACTTTTTGAGCTTCCCTCCAGCTGGGAGGCATGGAATCTCTCACAGCTCTCCTTCCAACCTGCCTCCAGAGATGAGCTGGGGTCTTTGCCTGGCAATGCCCTGACTTGGCTTTACTTTTCCTTTTAACTTTTAAAAAATTTATTTTATTGAAGTTTAGTTGATTTACAATGCTGGGTTAATTTCCACCGTACAATTCAGTAGTTGTATGCTATATATGTATTTAGTTATACATATGGGCTTCCCTGCTGGCTCAGATGGTAAAGAATCTGCCTGCAATAATGGGAGACCCAGGTTTGATCCCTGGGTCAGGAAGATCCCCTGGAGAAGGGAATGGCTCCCCACTCTAGTATTCTTGCCTGAAGAATTCTACGGGCAGAGGAGTCTGGCAGGATACAGTCCATGGGATTGCAGAGTCAGATGTGATTGAGCGACTAACAAACACTTTGTTATACATACATACATATATGTATATATGTACTTTTCATTATGGTTTATAGCAGGATATTTAATATAATTCTCTGTGTTATGCTTGTTGTTTATCCTTGTTGTTGTTTATCCATCCTATATATAATAGTTTACATCTGCTCATCCCAAACTCTCTCTCCATGCCTTCTTCCTCTTGGCAACCACAAGTCTGTTTTCCACTTCTGTGTGTCTGTTTCTGGTTCATAGATAAGTTCATTTGCATCATGAACTTATGTGATAAGTGATACTGTGTGGTATTTGTCTTTCTCCTTCTGATTTCCTTTACTTAGTATAATCATCCCTAGGTCCATCCATGTTGCTGCAAATTGCCCTGCCTTGGTTTTGATTGCTAAGAAGCCAGAGCTCCCCGCCCCTCCAGCCTCTGCCTGGCAGGAGAGCTGTCCTAAATGAAGGCCCTGCCCTGGCATTTCCATCTCCTCTTACACTGACTCTCTGTGGTCAGGATCCACACGTTCCAGGCTAATTGTCAGAAAGCAGAGTGTGGCTTGCATGCCTAGTGGCTCATTTTGCCAGTGCTGCCAGGCTGCCCCTCTGCGGGTTTTGTTCTTTGCCAGAAAAAGCAATTATGGAGCATTGTGGGTGAGAGAACATGCTGAAATTCTGCTCGCTCCAGTCCAGGAGGGTGGTCCAGGCCAGATGTGCCCACACGGTGGGCTTCCTCTTTGTCCCCTGTAGGTGGCAGGGACTCAGCCTCACATCACCCGTCTGGAAAGTGAGCTGGAAAGTGAGCGTCCTGGGGATGCTGTCTCACCTTGATGATGTCATCAGCAGGGGCCGGAAATAGTTCTCATCAACATTACTGTGCCTTTGTTTCTAGTCCTGCATACCATCAGGACCATGATATTAGAAATCTAGACCTTCTTGGGAGACAGCACTGCAGAAATCTCTTTAATTCAGTTGGAATGTAGCTCATGGGGTCAAAACTGAGGGGTTTGGTGAACAACCAGGTGCACTTTCTTTGTTTTTAGTTTTTTGAGTGTTGAGGGTTTTTTTGCCTTTCTAAAATTTAATTTAATTTTATTTAACTTTACAATATTGTATTGATTTTGCCATATATCAAAATGAATCTGCCACAAATATACATGTGTTCCCCATCCTGAACCCTCCTCCCTCCTCCCTCCCCATACCATCCCTCTGGGTCGTCCCAGTGCAAACCAGGTGCACTTTCGTGATGCCCGAGTACCCCCATGTCCCTTCTACAAAATAAAATGTTCCCACAATGGATCATAGAAGAGACATAAAATCAGTAACAACAACAATATCAGTAACTGTACTCTAGTGGAGAGAACATGGGTTTCAGTGCTGGGCAAATCTGAGCTAGAATGTCAACCCTATCCCCTACTGGCCATGTGATCTGGGGAGAGTTGCATGGCCCCACTGCCCTCTGTTTCCTCAGCTGTGGCATGGGGTGATGATCTCTACAGTGCAGGGTTTTTATGAGGAATAAGTGCCATAAAGGAAGCAACATGTCCAGCACATGCTGAATGTTCAATTAAAGTGTCATCCTGTGCATGGTCATTCAGTCCTCACAAGAGCCCAAGGAGGAGACAAGGCAGACTGGAGTTTCTCCCATTTACAAAAGAGGAAGGCTCAAGGAGGTAAAGGGACTTGTCTGTGGTCACACAGAACAAGTAAGGGAAGCAAGAGGACTTGACATTGTCTAATTCCTGCCTCTGGATTCTTTCCAGTTATGTGACTCAGGCTCATCCGTCATTTTCCAAAAGCATCTGGTTCATTCTCAAAGGGGATTCAGGTACCAGAGACATTCTCTGCTTTGAGCACTTCCCAGCCCTCCATGCCTCAGGTCCACTGCTCCTGCGGAAGAAGGGAGGTCTGTGGCAGGCCCTTGCCAACCCTTCTGGAAATCTTCTCAGCAATTTGGTATCTTTGGATGAAACACTTACTGGCTTTTGATATGTTGGTTCCTCTGGGGAACCAAAGGAACATTTTGCATTTGTGTTTTACTCTCCACCAGGCATGGTGGTCTTCACTGAGAAGCAGAGGGCCTTTATCATCTTCATGTCTGGTCCCCTTTCTACCATTCTGAAGAAAAGTTAATGGGGCTGTGTCTAGATAGTTTAAGTCTAGTTGAGCGTTATCTGATGAGGTTCACCAGTGTTACAGAAAGAATTGTTGTAAGAAAGAATCCCCCAAATTCACACTGTCAAAGCCCTACTTTGATGGTACTTGGAGAAGGGGACTTTGTGGAGGGTTAGGTTTCAGTTCAATTCATTTCAGTCACCCAGTTGTATCCAACTCTCTGTGACCCTATGGACTGCAACACGCCAGGCTTTCTTCCCTGTCCATCACCAACTCCCGGAATTTACTCAAACTCAAGTCCATCAAGTCAGTGAGGCCACCCTACCATCTCATCCTCTGCCATCCCCTTCTCCTTCTGCTTTTAATCTTTCCCAACATCAGCATCTTTTCCAATAAGTCAGTTCTTTGCATCAGGTGGCCAAAGTATCGGAATTTCAGCTTCAACATCAGTCCTTCCAATGAATATTCAGGGCTGATCTCCTTTAGGATGGACTGGTTGGATCTCCTTGCGGTCCAAGGGACTCTCAAGAGTCTTCTCCAGCACAACAGTTCAAAAGCATCAATTCTTCAGTGCTCAGCTTTCTTTATAGTCCAACTCTCACATCCATACACGACTACTGGAAAAAACATAGCCTTGACTAAATGGACCTTTGTTGGCAAAGTAATGTCTCTGCTTTTGAATATGCCTTCTAGGTTGGTCATAACTTTCTTTCCAAGGAGCAAGCATCTTTTAATTTCATGGTTGTAGTCAAGTGATTTTGAAGCCCCCCAAAATAAAGTCTCTCACCGATTCCATTGTTTCCCCATCGATTTGCTATGAAGTGATGGGACCAGATACCATGATCTTAATTTTCAGAATGTGGAGTTTTAAGCCAACTTTTTCACTCTCCTCTTTCACTTTCATCAAGAGGCTCTTTAGTTCCTCTTCACTTTCTGCCATAAGAGTGGTGTCATCTGCATATCTAAGGTTATTGGTATTTCTCCGGGCAGCCTTGATTCCAGCTTGTGCTTCATCCAGCCTGGCATTTCACATGATGTACTCTGCATATAAGTTAAATAAGCAGGATGATAAAATGCAGCCTTGATGTACTCCTTTCTGAATATGGTTCAGATGAGGTCATTAGGGTGGAATGTGTGTCCTTATAAGGTAAGGATACCAGAGCCTGCTCTGTCTGCCTGATGAGGACACAGTGAGAAAGCGGCAGTCGATAAGATGCAAGGAGGTTCTTACCAGAACGTGTGATTTTTGGTTTTGACTTTTAGTCCTCAGAGCTGTGAAAAATGTTTTACCGTTGTTTAACCCAGGCATCCTATGGTGTTGTATTATGGCAACCCAAGATGAGTAAGATAGAAATTGGCACCAAGAAGTGAGGTGCTGCTATAACAGATATCTAAAAGTATTGAAGTGGTTTTGGAACTGGGTAATGGTGTAGAGATGGTGAGAGTTTTGAGATACACTCAAAAAAAAAAAAAAAAAAAAGCCAAGATATCTACAAAGGGACATTTAAAGGTGATTTTGGCAAAGACTCATCAAGAAAAGAGGAGAGCTGGAGAGAAAAGCTCCAACTTCTTAGAGACTACACAAATATTTATAAACAAAATACTGGTAGAAATATTGGCCATAACAGGCCATTCTGGTGAGGAATGAAGAGCAGATGTTAGACAATGGAGAGAAGGTGACAAAGATCTTGACTAAACTATGTTCGTATTCTAGTGTTTTATGGAAGAATTTGTGAGCTCTGAAACTGGATAATTAGCTGAGGAGATTTCTAAACAGAGTATTGAAGGAGTGGCTTGGTTCCTCCTTAGTGTTTATAGTACAATGTGAAAAGAGAGAAACCAATTAAAGGAGGAACTGTTTTACAAGATAAAAATAAAAAGAACCAGGAGTTAAAGAGTTGAAAAATTCTCAGCCTATCCATATGGGGGAAAAGTAAGAAATTGTGTTCAGAAGAGAGTAGTAAGGGTCTACTCAATAGACATTTGATACGATTAGTATGGATGTCAACCAAGAACTTAACCAGCCCAGCAAAAACACTGCCAGGTTGCCCTAAAGGGTTGGAGATGAGAAGGAATGAAGAAAGGTTGTCTGACTTCTTAGCTCTTACAGGACTGAACCACAGAGCCATTTGGCAGCAAATTGTGTATTATTCTTTAAGATAATGGAAGAATGACTTCAAAGACCATTCAGAGATCATCAGGGCTGCCTCTTCTGTCTCAAATTGGGGGCCAAGGGAATAGAGGGAGGGCACTGCGTTGCTTTCAGTAGGCCAGATTGGCTGCCCAGAGCCTTAAAAGAAGGGTCCCTATCCTTGAGTCTTGGTGTGTAATCCCAGCCTGGTAGAGCCACAGGGGTTGAACCACCATCTCAGTGGGTCTAGAAAGCAGGACCACTGCCCTAATAAGTCTGGAAGGCAGCACACTGAACCAGAGGGCATTATTCTCAAGGCCTAAGATCAGTGGTATTCACCTTGCTATGTTTTTAACTTGCTTTTACTCAGCACCCTTTTCTTCTTTCTGGTTTCTCCCTTTTGGAACAGGAATGTCTACGCTATGCCCGCCCACCATTGTCTTTTGAAAACACATAACTTATCAAATTTCACATATTCATAGCTGGGGAGGAATTTTGCCTCAGGATGAAAAGTGCATTTAGATGATCTTTAGATAAGACTTTAAAGTTGATTCCGATGGGTTAAGACTTTGGTGAGCTATTAAGATGGATGAGTATATTTTCTACAAGAGGAGAGCATGAGTTTTGGGAAGTCAGAGGCCAAATGTTATGGACTGAATATGTTCCCCCAAAATTCATGTGCTCTAACCCCCGAGGTGTTTGGAGGTGGGGCCCTTGGGAAGGGTATTAGGTTTAGACAAGGTCATGGGTGTGGAACCACCATGATGAGATTGAACTGAAGTGAAGTGAAGTTGCTCAGTGTCCAACTCTTTGCAACCCCATGGACTGTAGTCTACCAGGCTCCTCCATCCATGGCATTTTCCGGGCAAGAGAACTGGAGTGGGTTGCCATTTCCTTCTCCAGGGGATCTTCCTGACCCAGGGATCGAACCTGGGTCTCCCGAATTGTAGGCAGACTCTTTATTGTCTGAGCCACCAGGGAAGACCTATGACCTATGAGCCACCATGATGAGATTAGTGTCCTTGTAAGAAGAGGAAGAGATGAGAACTCATTCTTTCTCCATGATATAAGGACACAGCAAGAAGGCAGGTGTCTGCAAACAAGGAAGAGAGCTCTCATCAGATACCAAACATGCTAGCATATTGATCTTAGACTTCACAGCATCCAGATAAATAAATGTTTCTTATTTACATAGACCACCCAGTCTATGATGTTTTGTTATCAGCCTGAACTCTAAGAGGGCAAGAAATGATATTGTCTTCCCATACTTTCCAGAAGATTAGAGATACCAAGGGAACATTTCATGCAAAGATTGGCACAGTAAAGGACAAATGGTATGGACCTAACGGAAGCAGAAGATATTAGGTGGCAGAATACACAGAAGAACTGTACAAAAAAGATCCTCATGACCCAGGTAACCATGATGATATAATCACTCACCTAGAGCCAGACATCCTGAAATGCAAAGTCCAGTGGACCTTAGGAAAAATCACTATGAACAATGCTAGTGGAGATGATGGAATTCCAGTTGAGCTATTTCAAATCCTGAAAGATGCTGTGACAGTGCTGCACTCAATATGTCAGCAAATTTGGAAAACTCAGCAGTGGCCACAGGACTGGAAAATGTCAGTTTTTGTTCCAACCTATAAGAAACTCAATGCCAAAGAATGCTCAAACTACCACACAATTGCCCTCATCTCACACACAAGCAAAGTAATACTCAAAATTCTACAAGCCAGTCTTCAGCAGTACATGAACCATGAACTTCCAGATGTTTAAGCTGGATTTAGAAAAGGCAGAGGAACCAGAGATCCAATCACCAACATCCATTGGTTAATCAAAAAAAATAAGAGAGTTCCAGAAAAACATCTACTTCTGCTTTACTGACTACACCAAAGCCTAGTACTGTGTGGATCACAACAAACTGGAAAATTCTTAAAGAGATGGGAATACCAGACCACCTGACCTGCCTCCTGAGAAAGCTGTATTCAGGTCAAGAAGCAACAGTTAGAACTGGGCATGGAACAACACACTGGTTCAAAATCAGGACAGGAGTACGTCAAAGCTGTATATTGTCACCCTGCTTATTTAACTTATATGCAGAGTGCTGCTGCTGCTAAGTCGCTTCAGTCATGTCCGACTCTGTGCGACCCCATAGACAGAAGCTCACCAGGCTCCCCCGTCCCTGGGATTCTCCAGGCAAGAACACTGGAGTGGGTTGCCATCTCCTTCTCCAATGAATGAAAGTGAAAAGTGAAAGTGAAGTCACTCAGTCGTGTCCGACTCCTAGCGACCCCATGGACTGGAGCCCACCAGGATCCTCCGTCCATGGGATTTTCCAGGCAAAAGTACTGGGGTGGGGTGCCATTGCCTTCCCCGATATGCAGAGTACATCATGTGAAATGCCGAGCTGGATGAAGCACAAGCTGGAATCAAGATTGTTGGGAGAAATATCAATAAGCTCAGATATGCACATGACACCACCCTTATGGCAGAAAGTGAAGAGGAACTAAAGAGCCTCTTGATGAAAGAGGGGAGTGAAAAAGTTGGCTTAAAATTCCACATTCAGAAAACTAAGATCATAGCATCTGGTCCCATCACTTCATGGCAAATAGGTGAGGAAACAATGAAAACAGTGGCTAACTTTATTTGGGGGGCTCCAAAATCAGTGCATATGGTGACTGCAGCCATGAAATTAAAAGACCTTTGCTCCTTGAAAGAAAAGCTATGACCAATGCAGACAGCATATTAAAAAGCAGAGACGTTACTTTGCCAACAAAGGTCCATCTAGTCAAGGCTATGGTTTTTCCAGTAGTCATGTATGGATATGAGAGTTGGACTATAAAGGAAGCTGAGCGCTGAAGAATTGATGCTTTTGAACTGTGGTGTTGGAGAAGACTCTTGAGAGTCCCTTGAACTGCAAGGAGATCCAACCAGTCCATCCTAGAGGAAATCAGCCCTGAATATTCATTAGAAGGACTGACGCTGAAGCTGAAACTCCAATATTTTGGCCACCTGATGCAAAGAAGTGACTTCCTGGAAAAGACCCTGATACTGGGAAAAATTGAAGGCAGGAGGAGAAGGGGATGACAGAGGATGAGATGGTTGGATGGCCTCACTGACTCAATGGACATGAGTTTGAGTAAGCTCCAGGAGTAGGTGATGGACAAGGAAGCCTGGTGTGCTGCAGTCCATGGGGTCATAAAGAGTCAGACACAACTGAGTGACTGAACTGATACTGATACACTATCCAGTGCCTGGTAATCAGACTGCAACCCAAGACCTCCTGTCGAAAGTTTGTGCCATGGCAGAGGATCCTGAGCTAAGACAAAGGAAAGAGAGGACAGAGGAAGAAAGCAGGCACAAGCAGAAGCTATCATCAGTGAGGAAAAGTAAAGATGGTGGCCAAAAAAAGCAACGTCCAAATAAAGGGGCATAATGAAGCCTTCAGTGGGGGAGGAATCAAGAGACGAAAGGTGCAAAGGGTCAGTTGCAAGGTGAAAAGTAGACAGTGATGGAGTTTAGGACAAACAGCACAGCAGCAAGGCAGTGGAAAGCTCTCTCTTTGTTTATGCTGAATATCTAACACTGCATGACAAAGTGCCCAAAAATCTAGTGGTCATAAAACAACCCCTTATTATGCTTTTGGATCTGAGGGTTTGGAATTCAAACAGAGCACAGCAAGAAAGGGCTTCTCTCTGATCCTTGATGTCTGGGTCATCAGTTAGAAGCCTCCAGGACTTCAGAATCATCTGAAGATTTATTCACTGTGGTTGATGCTGGGAAGACTCAACAGCTGTCAGCTCAGGCTCTGTGGGCAGCTCTTTCTGTTTCCATGTGGCTTCTTTGTCTTGTCTCTCTAACTTGGCAGCTTTAGAGTAGCCAGACTCCAAAGTCCATATTGACACCAGGTGGAAAACCCTATCACTTTTTATGACCTAGGCTCAAAAATCTTGCAATGTTCTACCACCATGCCCTGCTAATTGAGGCAGTTACAAAGGTCCACCAGGTTCAAGTAGAGGAAACAAAGATTCCACACCCTGATGGAAGACAGTCTATGCCACACTGTAAGAAGTGTATCTGCAATAGCACACATAGCCCAGAGGGGATCTCAGAGGATATAATCAGCCACCTTTCTCAGCATTCCTTCTCATGCTGCAATGGTCAGTTTGGGTGGAAGCTTAAAAGCACAGACACTGAATGTCCCTTGAAAAGACCGAGTTAGAGAAAATAACATCCAAGACTTATATGAAGAGGGTACTAGCATATTCCTTTAGAGAAGAATGAGGCAATTTCTGGGACCCTAACTGTAATGGACAGGAGTTCTGCACTCTTCTATCTCGGCTATATTATTGTTTTGTGTTTGGTTGTTGTTAGCAGTGCTAGCTGTCTCATCTTAGTCAGTTCCCCTTCATTTTTGGTAAAGATCTTTCTGAAAACTGAGCCCATGTCAATGATGCTGAGAAACCCCCAAAGAAGGCTCTGATTTGACTCACAGTTGAGTCAGAGACAAGGAGGAGCAAGGCCCCCTGACAACAGGCATGAATGAGAGCAGTTATCAGCATGAACCCCCTGTGCATGCGTGTGCGTGCTAAGTCACTCTAGTTGTGTCTGACTCTTGCAACCCCATGGCCTCTAGTCCACCAGGCTCCTCTTCTCCATGGGATTTTCCAGGCAAGAATACTGAAGTGGGTTCCAATGCCTCCTCCAGGGGATCTTTCCAACCCAAGGATGAAACCCGCATCTCCTGCATTGCAGGCTGCAAACTCAGGGCAGCCAAGGTACAGTTGTTGCTCCTCCCGTGAACTCTCTGGAGAGCTTGTCCCAGCTCAGCCCTGGAGCATGTTGTGTTTTGCTTCAGTTAGATTCTTTTACAGAGCAGACAGTGGAAAAGATCAAAGAGGGAGAACCTCAAGGGGGAATAGAAATGCCAGAGGGAAAGTGCCACTGGCACTTGTCTTCTTCGTACCAGCATATTTCTCGAGGGACTTTGTAGAGTTTATCCTGTTTATTATGCATTTTCACCCTCTGTGCACCTTCCCCTCCCTGCCCTTCACACCCATCTTTGAGCCTTTGGCATCCTCACTGCTTAACAGAACTCTGAAAGAATATATCTCCTAATACATAGAGTTCCCTGAAAGAAACACCAGCATGGAAGAACACACAGACTCCCAACAAAACAAAACGTCTCTCTTCACATGCCATTACCATGCAAAGATGCTAAATCATAAGGATCTGGGGAAGACCCTATGGCCACCTGAGTTTATACACATCGTTTGCTAAATTGTGCAATTGTGTAAGCTTAGTCCATAAAACACTGAAAGTGAACACATTTGCCACCCACAGCATTTCCCATTCAACTAAGAGTATGCTAATTGCAAGCATTTCTCATTATTATTCATTAATGGAGTATACAAGGTTCTCAAGGACTCATGGACCAGTTGCATACTTGTCTTGTGTTGATATAAATACTATAGTTAGACCTTGAAAGTTACATTCCATTTTTTTATTTGTCATCCATTTATTCACTCAAAAATATTTTCATTGATTATTGCACTGAAGATAAACAAGTAAAAGTTCTTGCCCTCAAGGAACTCATGTTCCTAATGAAAGCAATGAAATAAGAGACTTTTTAATGGGTGTTACCAGGGAGAACACTGGGAGCTATCAGAGCATATCATAGGTTCCCAGATCTAGATTTGAGGGAGAAAGAATCAAAGACTTCTTCCTGGAGATGATGCCTGAGTTTTGAGTCATGAATAAGAGTTGACTTGCAGAACAGAGAAGAAGGGAGGGGAGCACATGTCCAGGTATCAAGGCATGGGAAAGTATAGTGCCTCCAGGAAACTAAGAGCTTAGAGTCTATAAAGAAAGGGATAGTGATGAGCCTTGAATGCTGTACTGAAGAGTTTTGTCTTTCTCCAGAATTCTGTTGGATTTCCCAGGTGGCTCAGTGGTAAAGAATCCTCCCACCTTCCTGTAGGGAAGATCTCCTGGAGTAGGAAATGGCAACCCACTCCAGTATTCTTGCCTAGGCTAGTCCATGGAAAGAGGAGCCTGATGGGTTACAGTTCATGGGGTTGCAAAAGACTCGGACACAACTGAGCAACTGAACATGCTTGCTCCAGAATTCTGTAGTCATGAAACTAGCTTAAAACTTTGAATTTTATCCAGATAGTCAGTGAGTTGACAGTCACTAAGATAACTTCTATGAGTAAACGATGAAGCTGTTCAAGTCAAGATCAGTGCTCAAGTCAAGTCAATGTTGGCCTTTGACAGCCCTCGTACCATCACAGGAGGGTTGGTGAGCAAGAAGCCAACAGTATCTGCTCTTGGATCAGCCTTGCCAACCTAGCAACTGACCTCTGGTCCCACCTGCCTGCTCCAACCTGCCTTAGATAACCAACATGAACTTGACCTGTGATCTCTCTACGTTCTCCTTCCTGCTCAGCTGGACAGTTGTTTGGGGCCCCTGTAGTTGAGACCTACCGTGTCACTGCCCTTGTTCCCAAGATTCAGCCACAAATAAACTTTAAATCAAGAGTATTTAGGGGGACTTCCTTGGTAGTCCAGTGATTAAGAATCTGCTTTGCCAATGCAGGGGACATGGGTTCGGTCCCTAGTCCAGGAAGATTTCATTTGCCTCAGGGCAACTAAGCCCATGTGCCAAACTACTGAGCCCATGTGCCCTGGGGCCCATGTGCCACAACAAAATAAGCCACTGCAATGAGAAGCTCACACACCACAACTAGGTAAATGCCCCCACTTGCCAAAACTAGAGAAAGCCCATGCACAGCATCAAAGACCCGGCACAGCTATTTTTTTTTAGAATATTTTTTTCTCCTTCCTTGTGTTTTACTATATTTGCTATGTGTTGACTGCTGACTGGATATCTTGGAATTGTTGGAAATTAAAGATAAAAGACACTTTAGGGATCACTATACCCAAACCTATCATTGTAGCTAACACCAAGGAGGAGGAATAACTTCTCCAGGAATAAAGATTCATTTGAGGGTGTTCTGACTCTCAGACCCATGAGCCTCTTAGGGATGGCCTCTTGATAAAAGGAACAGATAGGCTGGTAAACACAATGAGTAACCGACACTCACAACTTGAGCTTGAAAAATCTTTTTAAACAGCTTCCCAGATTTATTCATTCATTCAGCAAACCCTACCTGAGTACCTGCTCAGTGTTAGGTGAGGGAGCCAACGGAAAACAAGACCTCATTCTCACCCTAAAAGCCTATATCCTGGTGCAAGAGGAGGATAACAAACAGTAATTATGCGGTATGAAAAAAGCTCCCATGGAGAGAAGCTCTAAGTGCTGAGGTGACCTTGGAGTGGCAAGGACATACACACACTGGCTCTTGAAGAATGAGGGGAATTAGGATAAGTCGGGTGAACAAAAGTGGAGGGATCCATGTGTACAAAGTTGGAGATATCCAAGCGTGTTCTAGAAACATCATGGTCACAAGGAAGCAGAAGGGTGATGACAAAGGATGCTGGCATGATGCTGCTTAGAGAAAAGGGGAAGAAGTTGCTCAGAGGGAAGGAAAATGGCTGGCCAGATGTGGGTCTTAGGAAGTTAAGTTGAGACATTTGTCTGTGTTGGGGCAGGGCGGGGGGGTGGGGGTGGGGGTTGGGCTGGAACCAGAATAACCAGTGGGAGGCGTTTGGCTATGTTTAGCCACTATAAGGAGGGAGTCTTTATAGCTAAGATGTTGATGACCTTCTGAAAACTGACATTACTTCTGTACTAACACCAAGAAAAATTAATGAGATCATAGGATTTGATCTGGGAGTCTCATTCTGACCCATTTTTGAGTCATCAAGAAGCTTATGTTGGAACTTCCCTGGTGATTCTGCACAGCCAGTGCAGGGAGCGTGGGTTCAATATCTGGACTGGGAACTAAGACTCCACATGCTGTGCAGCACAGTCAAAAGAGTAAAAGAAAATATAGCAGGTTATGTCATTTCTGTAAACAAAGCAGAGAATTATAAATTGTGAAGTTGAATCCCTCATTTATCAGAATGGGAAATTGATTCCAGAGAGAAATGACTTGGACAAAATCACCCAGTTATTAGGCAGTCTCTAAAAGCTCTTCTGACATGCATGAGAAGCAATATGGTGCCACAGAAAAAGCACTGAACTGTTCCAGTTATGGTCCTTCCTCATTCTTTTGGACTGAATATTTGTGTCCCACACCCCAGTTAGGGTTGAAGCCCCAACTCCCAGTGGGGTGGTATTTGGAGATGGGACCTTTGGCAGGTAATTTGGGTTAGATGAGGTCACGAGGGTGAGGTCCTCATGATGGGATTAGTGCCCTTGTATTGTATGAAGAGACACGGGGGAGTCCAGTGCCTCTCCATGTCCATGCGCTTAGAAGAGGCCATGTGAGGACACAGAGAGAAGGCGGCCAGCTTCTGCAAGCAGGAAGAGAGCCCCATCAGAATCGAATCTGCCAGGACCTTGATCTTGGAATTCCCAGACTCCAAAAGTGTAAGAACAAATTTGGTTGTTTAAGCCACCCAACCTCTAGCATTTTGTTAGGGCAGCCCACACAGACTAAGACACTCACGTTTACAGCGTGTTTTTCAACAAGTCATTGGCCTTCTCTGGGCTTCACTTTCCCTACATATCAAATGAAAGTCTTGTACCAAAAAAGATCACTGCAACTCTTTCCAGCTCTAAGATGTGACATGACAACTATCCAGTGAGGAAAGAGGCTGAAAAACCAAAGCAGTTTCCCAGACTGTCTCTGGCCACTCACTAGGGGAGTTTGAGGGCAGGTGGTACCCAAAGCCCAAGGGGCTGCCCCAGAAGAGGAAGAGAAGGGACAAAGTGGCATTAGCATTCCCTCAGTGTGTACCTGGAAGCTCTGAGTCCCAGATGGGAAGCAAACAAGCAAACTCTCTGACGTGTGCAAAGCAAGAGATCACCCTGCATAGCAGCAGCTACTGCTCTCCTGTTGCCGTGGCAACTCTTCTCTGGATTCTTCTCATTTCCCAATGCTCAGCTGCAGGAGCAGAGTCCAACTGCCCTACAAGTGGAGACCAGACAGACCCTGGAGGGAGGGGCTGGGAAGGGGACACACTTGGGCCTTGGTGGTTCAGGGTAAGGCCTCACAGCTTGGGATGCACGGCTGGGATGTTGAATCAGGTGTGTCTAGCTGCTGCCATACTTCCTCTACAAACACTGCCTCCCAGCACAGCTTGACAAGGGATAGGGAGCAGAAAGGAAAATTTTCCAGATTATAAGTCACCTCGTTTTTACTTTGAGCACTTATTTATGGAAGCCAGTGGAAAGGTCACTGCCTTTGACTCCACAGTGAACTTATGTGTGGCCTTGGACAGACCACTTCATCTTTTTAGACTGTGCTTTCCTTAAGCATAAAACAAACGTCACAATTCAGGAGCCCAGATGCAGGCTCTCTTCTGCCCCTCCTCTTTACCTGAGGCTCTGTGAGTGAGTCCCTTGAGATATTTGAAGGGTCTCTGCTTGGGAAATGACAAAGTCTCTTGAAACGAAAAGGTTAACCAGTGATCCTTCCTTTCTTCCCCATCATTACTGGTACACTTAAGAGCTGATTCTCTGAGCATTTCTTCCTTTATAGGGAAAAATGCTTTAGGGGCCAATATGTTAGGCAACTGCCCATTTTAAAGCAAGAGGAAATGAAAGCAAAGCCTCTCTGAAATCATCAAAGTCGTTAGGGGTATAGGATTTTTCTTGTCAGACTTCAATTTACACACGAAGAGTTTTAGGAAGACATCTATTTGGGTAAGGTAAGCATTTCCTACACTAATAGGTCACCTCCCTTGGGAGAGTATCAAGCCACTTCCTCCCTCCTACCTGCCTTCCTAATTTATTCAGTAGACTCTCAGATAGTCTCAACTCTGGTGACTGTTATTCAAATGAATTTAACGGTGCCTTCTCTGTGTCAGGCACCATAGATGCTAGGGATGCAGTGATAAAAGGCAAGGTCCCTGTCCAGGAGGAGGCTTCCCTAGTAGCTCAGATGGTAAACAATCTCCTTCTATATAGGAGACCCAGGTTCGATCCCTGGGTTGGGAAGATCCCCTGGAAGAAGAAAATTTATGGCAACCCATTCCAGTGTTCTTGCCTAAAGAATCCCATGGATAGAGGAGCCTGGAAAGCTACAGTCCATGGGATTGCAAAGAGTCAGACACAACTGAGCAACCTAACACTTCTTCTGTCCTGGAGGAGCCCAAAGATCCAGTGGAGACAGACACAGAAGTAGGGCCCTCCTGTCATCTTTTCAGTCTTCCAACAGCCCTGTGAGAAGAGTGTTACCACTGTCATTGCAGCGAACTAAAATGGACTGGAGTGGGTGAACTTAACTCAGATAACATTTATATCTATTACTGTGGGCAGGAATCCCTTAGAAGAAATGGAGTAGCCATCATGGTCAAAAAAAGAGTCCAAAATGCAGTACTTGGAAGCAATCTCAAAAACAACAGAATGATCTTTGTTCATTTCTAAGGCAAACCATTCAATATCACAGTAATCCAAGCCTATGCCCCAACCAGTAATGTGGAAGAAGCTGAAATTGAATGGTTCTATGAAGACCCACAAAACATTTTAGAACTAACACCCAAAAAAGTTGTCCTTTTCATTATAGGGGACTGGAATGCAAAAGTAGGAAGTCAAGAAACACCTGGAGTAACCGGCATATTTGGCCTTGGAGTACAGAATGAAGCAGGGCAAAGGCTAATAGATTTGCCAAAAGAATGCACTGGTCATAGCAAACACCCTCTTCCAACAACACAAGAGAAGACTCTACACATGGACATCACCAGATCAGATCAGATCAGATCAGTCGCTCAGTCGTGTCCGACTCTTTGCGACCCCATGAACCGCAGCACGCCAGGCCTCCCTGTCCATCACCAGCTCCCGGAGGTCACTCAGACTCGCATCCATCGAGTCAGTGATGCCATCCAGCCATCTCATCCTCTGCCGTCCCCTTCTCCTCCTGCCCTCAATCCCTCCCAGCATCAGAGTCTTCTCCAATGAGTCAACTCTTCGCATGAGGTGGCCAAAATACTGGAGTTTCAGCTTTAGCATCATTCCTTCTAAAGAAATTCCAGGATTGATCTCCTTCAGAATGGACTGGTTGGATCTTCTTGCAGTCCAAGGGACTCTCAAGAGTCTTCTCCAACACCACAGTTCAAAAGCATCAATTCTTCGGCGCTCAGCCTTCTTCACAGTCCAGCTCTCACATCCATACATGACCACAGGAAAGACCATAGCCTTGACTAGGCGAACCTTTGTTGGTAAAGTAATGTCTCTGCTTTTGAATATGCTATCTAGGTTGGTCATAACTTTCCTTCCAAGGAGCAAGCGTCTTTTAATTTCATGGCTGCAGTCACCATCTGCAGTGATTTTGGAGCCCAGAAAAACAAAGTCTGACACTGTTTCCACTGTTTCCCCATCTATTTCCCATGCAGTGATGGGACCAGATGCCATGATCTTCGTTTTCTGAATGTTGAGCTTTAAGCCAACCTTTTCACTCTCCACTTTCACTTTCATCAAGAGGCTTTTTAGCCCCTCCTCACCAGATGGCCAACACCAAAATCAGATTGATTATATTCTTTGCAGCCAAAGATGGAGAAGCTCTATACAGTCAGCAAAAACAAGACTGGGAGCTGACTGTGGCTCAGATCATGAACTCCTTGTTGCCAAATTCAGACTTAAATTGAAGAAAGTGGGGAAAACCACTAGACCATTCAGGTATGACCTAAATCAAATCCCTAACGATTATATAGTGGAAGTGAGAAATAGATTTAAGGGACTAAATCTGATAGACACAGTGCCTGATGAACTACGGATGAAGGTTCATGATATTGTACAGGACACAGAGATCAAGACCATCCCCAAGAAAAAGAAATGGAAAAAAGCAAAATGGCTGTCTGAGGAGGCCTTACAAATAGCTGTGAAGAGAAGTAAAAAGCAAAGGAGAAAAGGAAAGATATACCCATTTGAATGCAGAGTTCCAAAGAGTAGCAAGGAGAGATAAGAAAGCCTTCCTCAGTGATCAGTGCAAAGGAATAGAGGAAAATAATAGACTGGGAAAGACTAGAGATCTCTTCAAGAAAATCAGAGATATCAAGGGAACATTTCATGCAAAGATGGGCTCAATAAAGGACAGAAATGGTAGGGACCTAACAGAAGCAGAATATATTAAAAAGAGGTGGCAAGAATACACAGAAGAACTCTACAAAAAAGATCTTCACAACCCAGAAAATCACAATGGTGTGATCACTTACCTAGACCCAGACATCCTGGAATGTGAAGTCAAGTGGGCCCTAGGAAGCATCACTACAACCAAAGCTAGTGGAGGTGATGGAATTCCAGTTGAGCTATTTCAAATCCTGAAAGATGATGCTGTGAAAGTGCTGCACTCAATATGCCAGCAAATTTGGAAAACTCAGCAGTAGCCACAGGACTGGAAAAGGTCAGTTTTCATTCCAATTCCGAAGAAAGGCAATGCCAAAGAATGCTCAAACTACCACACAATTGCAGTGATCTCACACACTAGCAAAGTAATGCTCAAAATTCTCCAAGCCAGGCTCCATCAATACATGAACTGTGAACTTCCAGATGTTCAAGCTGGCCTTCCTCTGCCTTTTAGAAAAGGCAGAGGAACCAGAGATCAAATTGCTAACATCCGCTGGATCATCGAAAAAGCAAGAGAGTTCCACCAAAAAAATCTATTTCTGCATTATTGACTATGCCAAAGCTTTTGACTGTGCAGATCACAATAGATGCAAAAAATTCTGAAAGAGATGGGAATACCAGACCACCTGACCTGCCTCTTGAGAAACCTGTATGCAGGTCAGGAAACAACAGTTAGAACTGGACATGGAACAACAGACTGGTTCCAAATAGGAAAAGGAGTACATCAAGGCTGTATATTGTCACCCTGCTTATTTAACTTCTATGCAGAGTACGTTATGAGAAACGCTGGGCTGGATGAAGCACAAGCTGGAATCAAGATTGCTGGGAGAAATATCAATAATCTCAGATATGCAGATGACACCACCCTTGTGGCAGAAAGTAAAGAATTAAAGAGCCTCTTGATGAAAGTGAAAGAGGAGAGGGAAAAAGTTAGCTTAAAGCTCAACATTGAGAAAACTAAGATCATGCATCCGGCCCCATCACTTCATGGCAAATAGATGGGGAAACAATGGAAACAGTGACAGACTTTACTTAACTGGGCTTCAAAATCCCTGCAGATGTTGACTGCAGCCATGAAATTAAAAGACACTTGCTCCTTGGAAGAAAAGCTATGACCAACCTAGACAACATATTCAAAAGCAGAGGTATTACCTTGTCAACATACGTCCATTTAGTCAAGGCTATGGACTGTGGTGTTGGAGAAGATTCTTGAGAGTCCCTTGGACTGCAAGGAGATCCAACCAGTCCATTCTGAAGGAGATCAGCCCTGGGATTTCTTTGGAAGGAATGATGCTAAAGCTGAAACTCCAGTATTTTGGCCACCTCATGCGAAGAGGTGACTCATTGGAGAAGACTCTGATGCTGGGAGGGATTGGGGGCAGGAGGAGAAGGGGACGACAGAGGATGAGATGGCTGGATGGCTGACTCGATGGACGTGAGTCTCAGTGAACTCTGGGAGTTGGTGATGGACAGGGAGGCCTGGCGTGCTGCGATTCATGGGGTTGCAAGGAGTCAGACACGACTGAGTGACTGATCTGATCTGATCTGATCTGATGGTTTTTCCAGTAGTCATGTATGGATGTGAGAGTTGGACCATAAAGAAAGCTGAGGGCCGAAGCATTGATGGTTTTGAACTGTGGTGTTGGAGAAGACTCTTGAGCGTCCCTTGGACTGCAAGGAGATCAAACCATTCCATCCTAAAGGAGATCAGTCCTGAATATTCATTAGAAGGACGGATGCTGAAGTTGAAACTCCAATTCTTTGGCCACCTGATGCAAAGAACTGACTCATTGGGAAAGACCCTGATGCTGGGAAAGATCGAAGGCAGGAGGAGAAGGGGATGACAGAGGATGAGATGGTTGGATGGCCTCACTGACTCAATGGACATGAGTTTGAGCAAGCTCTGGGAGTTGGTGATGGACAGGGAGGCCTGGCGTGCTGCAGTCCATGGGGTCTCGGAGTTGGACATGACTGAGCAACTGAACTGAACTGAGACACCCTTTCAGCTTCTGCCTTGTTTTCCTCTCCCTGTGACTGCATGACACCGTCACAGCTTTTTTGCTCATCCACAGCTCCCATCACCTCTATCTTTAACTGCAGGTCCCTAGCGCTTTTACAGATAGGCCCAAAGGGAGTTCAAAAATCCTTATCATTTCACGCAAAACTTCCATCAAATGGTTAAATGTTCATTTTGAGAGGAGAGAGGTGGATTACTCACCAGTTTCTCCAAGGTGTGCAGAGGCTGTACAACGGAGTCCAAGCTCACACAACAGGCCAAAGAATCCAAGAGACAGGTGTTGAGGCAAGGAATACAAATTTGTCTGGGTTTGGAACCCAGGTTCTTTTACAGAACCAGGGAAAGAGGCAATGAGGATCTAAAGTCAAAAGGCAGAACAGAGAGGGAGAGGCAATGGGGAAGTAAAGTAAAAAAGATCTTCAGTCTGGCAACACATCTCCAGGAAGGGTCAGCCTTTGGAAGGGGGTGTGTTAATCTCCTTTATTCAAAGGTGGGCAAGGTCAGATTATCTCTTTCTGAGCTGAACAAAGGCACTTTAGTTTAAAGTCAGGCAGAGAGACACAGTCCTTTGAAGCAAGCCATTATGGATCATTATAATAACAAAAGCAATGAAAAACAAGCCAAGCAGTTTCCAACTTGGAGTCAGAACTGGCTTCTTCTCTGCAACACAGAAAAGGTTGAAAATCTCCTAGGCTTGTTCTCCACGGTAGCTGTTCCCGTTTCCTCTGGCTTCCTTCACAGAGCCTGGCACTCAGCCTATGTGGAGGAAAAGCAAGTGGATGAAAAGGTCACCACTCCTAACTAGTTGTACTTTGTGTTTTTTTTTCAGTTGCTAAGTCATGTCCAACTCTTTTGCAACCCCATGGATTGTAGCCTGCCAGGCTCCTCTGTCAATGAGATTTCCCAGGCAAGAATACTGGAGTGAGTTGCCATTTTCTTCTCCAGGAGATCCTCCTGATCAGGGATCAAACCCACACATCTCCTCCTTGGCAGGTGGATTCTTTACCACCCCACCAGGCACTGTGTGGGGGTATAACACATAACAGACCTACAAACTGTCAGCCCCCAAACCTTGCTTTTCATGAAATTTGTCTGGAAGAGGAAGAGGAGAAGTAACTGGTGAGATCATGAAGCCAAGGGAAGGTTAAGGAGAAGACTTGACTAGATGTAGAACTTATGGAGATGCAGTCATGCAGAGGAAAACTGAAGGGCCAGGAGTGAGGAGGGAAGGAACATAATCACTTTAGCAAGGTCACAACTCAATCAGCTTATCTGTATATACCTTCAATCACCTTTTAGGGCTCAAAAACTGTTCTAAACACCTTGTTGTGTTGAGTCACAGATTGCAAGGACTCTGGGGTGGTATAAAGAGCCCTAGATCTGGGGACTGAAGAATCTGGATAAGGTTCTGCTACTTGTCATCAATACAACCTTGGGTGAGACTCTCTGAACCTCAGTTACTTCACCTGTAAAATGGGAACATCACCTTGGACCCACTTGCACCATGGTTGCCATGAGGCTCAGAGATGATGCCAGATGTTATAACAAACAGGGAAGTTCCCACCAGCAGAGGTTGCACTGACAGATTTCAATATCTCAGAAAACCAGACTTCGGAAGATACAGTTGTTCAGTTCAGTTCAGTTGCTCAGTCACGTCCGACTCATTGCAGTCCCATGGACTGCAGCACAACAAGCTTCACTGTCCACCATCAACTCCCAGAACTTGCTCTAACTCAGTCCATCAAGTCGGTGATGCCATCCAACCATCTCATCCTCTGTTGCCCCTTCTCCTCCTGCCTTCAATCTTTCCCAGCATCAGGGTCTTTTCCAGTGAGTCAGTTCTTCGCATCAGGTGGACAAAGCACTGGAGCTTCAGCTTCAGCATCAGTCCTTCCAATGAATACTCAAGACTGATTTCCTTTAGAATGGAATTGTTTGATCTCCCTGAAGTCCATGGAACTCTCAAGAGTCTTCTCCAACACCACAGTTCAAAAGCATCAATCGTTCGGCCCTCAGTTTTCTTCATGGTCCAACTCTCACATCCATACATGACTACCGGAAAAACCATAGCTTTAACTAGACACACCTTTGCTGGTAAAGTGATGTCCTGTCTCTGTGTGCCTGCAGAGCTGATCTGATGACTTCCCGCCTGGTTACTATCAGGCTCACCTTGTATAAGTCCCTGTCCTCATCCTGCCCCACCTGGTTCTCAGTGATCTCAGCTTTCCCACCCAAGACCTTTGGGTTGTACTTTATTCCTCTCTCTCTTTCCATCATCTGCCACTCTGCTTCCCATAGGAACTTCCCATTTGCTCTCTCAGCCCAGTTGCCATAACATCATGGTTCATCTCCATGTAGATACAGCACATCCCCACTTCTCCTTGTAGATTCCATTTAGCCTTCTTTCTAGGCTAAAGCCTCCTTATCTACACGTGTCTCCCAGGCTTTTCTAGGATTTTTGCAATGGCTAGTGAGCATGAGACCATGGCCATCCCCTCCTAAAACTGTGGGGCTGAGGACAAACAAGCATTCCAGATGCTTTTGTGCAGGCAGAGACTCAGGCTAGATATCTGAAAGTACTTTGAAACCCCTACTGTGGCCCACACACCCAGGGCATTACTGCTGATCTTTTTCTGGGTTTGGGGCAGTAGGGGTTGGGGGGTGGGGGGTGTTGCTAAGGGAGGTGTCTGTAGTGGAGGGCGGAAGGGAGATGAAGTGAGTTGGTTGAAAGGGTTGAAAGCCAGGGAATTCCGCTTTCCTCTCATCCTCAGGAGACAGGTTCTGCTCAGGGTTCTGTCTGGCCACAGGTGATAAATATATTTATGCACAAGAGCAACAAGCAGCCATAGATCTTCTATATGGGAGGCAGTTTCCTTTTATTTCTACCACACGAAATGGGCCCCAACCAATGAGCCGGTTCAAAAAAAGAGATCAACGCGGAATTGTAAAATGGCTGAGGCTAAAAGCTCCATTTAATAAAACCTGAAAAATAAAAGCCCTAAGAGCAGAGTACCTCCTTGTGCTTTGAAAAGAGAAATTGCATATTAGAAGGTTGGGAAAAGCAGGCGAGAAAAGAGGTTGGGGGTCTTTTGCAGAGGCTGGCGATGGGAGGGTGGTCTACAAAAGAGGTGTGTGGGGAAAGGCAGAGCTCATTCAGGGAGATAGGGATGGATGTTGTCATTCATTCCGCAGACATTTATTGAGCATTTGCTGTGGGCCAGGTAAGACTGTCTTGCGCAAACAAGCCATGTCCAGTTTCAGCACCATTCCCCATGGCATCACTTGCAAACATTCAGTCACTCAAATTCTACCTTCAAGATTGTTGCCATTTCTGCAGGCTGGTTTTTCTATTATTTGTTCAACCGTTTAATTTAAATTGACTTACTTTTTAAATGTAAATACCAACCTGAGTCTTACCCATGAAATCACAAATTCAAAGTGTTGGGCTCTATTTTCTCTAGTATACATTAAAATGAATACATAATCATAAGACCTATACTTGTCTGAATTAATGCTTTCTTTTTAAAATATTAATCGAAATGTTTACTTTTAATATAATTATATAAATACTAACTTAAGATTGGTTTATTTATTCCTTCCCATTTGATATATCTAATTAATTTATAGTCCATCCCATTTCTCCAGTCAACACTCATTTTTTTAAATTATTTTTTAAATTGGAAGGTAATTACAATGTCATGTTAGTTTCTGCTGTGCAATCCTGTGAATCAGCTGTAAGTGTACATACATCCCCTCTCTCTTCAGCCTTCCTCCCACGCCTCCCATCCCAACCCTTCAGGTCATCACAGAGCACCCAGCACAGCTCCCTGCGCTTTACAGCATGTTTTACACATGGTAGCGTATATATGTCAGTGATACTCTCCCAGTCCGTCCCACCCTCTTCTTTCCCTACTGTGTCTACATGTCCGTTTTCTGTGTCTGTACCTCTAATCTTGTCCTACACGTAAGTTCAATGGTACTATTTTTCTAGATTCAACATATATGTGTTAATATACGATATTTGTTTTTCTCTTTTTGACTTATGGCAGTCTGTATGACAGACTCTAGCTTCATCCACAGCTCCACAGATGACCCAGTTTTGTTCCTTCTATGGCTGAGTAAGATTCTATTGTGTATTTGAACCACAACTTGTTTATCCATCCCTCTATTGATAGGCGTCTAGGCTGCTTCCTTGTCTTGGCTGTTGTAAATAGTGCTGCAGTAAACACTGGGGTGCATGTGTTTTTTTGAATTATGGGTTTTCTCAGGGTGAGCTGGGCTCCCCATGTGGCGCTAGTGGTAAAGAACCCACCTTCCGATTCAGGAGACATAAGAGATGTGGATACAGTCCCTGGGTCAGAAAGATCCTCTGGAGGAGGAAATGGCAACCCACTCCAGTATTCTTGCCTGGAGAATCCCATGGACGGAGGAGCCTGGTGGGCTATAGTCCATAACGTCACAAAGAGTCAGACATGACTGAGGTGACTTAGTGTACATGCACTCACAAGGTGTTAATACTTTCTACAAGTGTCTTGTACACCATCTGTAATACACAAACCACACATTGGGAAATGCTTCTGGGTGGGGGGTGAGATGTCCATTAGGAGTAAGTTTGGCATCACATAATGAAACAGAGAAGGCAATGGCACCCCACTCCAGTACTCTTGCCTGGAAAATCCCACGGACGGAGGAGCCTGGTAGGCTGCAGTCCACGGGGTCACTAAAAGTCGGACATGACTGAGCAATTTCACTTTCACTTTTCACTTTCATGCATTGGAGAAGGAAATGGCACCCCACTCCAGTAGTCTTGCCGGGAGAATCCCAGGGACGGGGGGGCCTGGCGGGCTGCCGTCTATGGGGTCACACAGAGTTGGACACGACTGAAGCTACTTAGCAATGAAAAACCCCAAATAACTTGCTAAAACAAGGTAGAATATTGTTTTTATCTAACATAAAAGAAGCCTGCTGCTGCTGCTGCCAAGTTGCTTCAGTCGTGTCTGACTCTGTGCGACTCCATAGACAGCAGCCCAGCAAGCACCCCCGTCCCTGGGATTCTCCAGGCAAGAACACTGGAGTGGGTTGCCATTTCCTTCTCCAGTGCATGAAAGTGAAAAGTGAAAGGGAAGTCACTCAGTCGTGTCCGACTCTTAGCGACCCCATGGACTGCAGCCCACCAGGCTCCTCCGTCCATGAGATTTTCCAGGCAAGAGTACTGGAGTGGGGTGCCATTGCCTTCTCCTAGAGATAGACAATCCAAAGTCTGATGTGGTTGCTCCCAGGTTTTAAAACACCCAGATTCTAATTTGTTAGCAACACTATCCAAGGATGTTTTTCCATTCTCTCTTTTTACATCTTTATTGAATTTGTTACAATATTGTTTGTGTTTTATGTTTTGGTTTTTTTGGCTGAGAGGCATGTGGGATCTTACCTCCCTGACTAGTGATCGAACTCACACCCACTTCATTGGAAGGCAAAGTCTTAACTACTGGACCACTAGGGAAGTCCCCCTCCATTCTCAAAGTCACCTCATGGCCCAATATGGCTGCCACTGCATCATCCATCACATCTATATTCTGGGAGGCAGTAAGAAGGGAGAGGAGGGCAAAAAGACGTCCTGCCCACTTAAGTCAGCCCTCTTGGAGGAGCTTTTCTACAAGTTCCCCCAATGATTTCTCTTGTATCTTTTTGGCTAGAACTTTGTCAAGTGGCTGGTTGTACCTTAAGTTGCAAGGGAGCCGTGTTTGGTGCATGAGTGAGAGTCCAATTCTAGGCACGTCTTGCACACTGAGCCTCCCTATTTGGTCTCTGCTGCGTGTGTGAACTTCTGCCCTGGTTCTGTTCTTGACATTCAGTTATCTCCATCAAAGCTAGGACTGGGCCCTGAGCCCTAGACTGGGCAAGTATGGCAATAGAACTCTGCTGCTTTGTTTTCATCCAACTTCTAAAAGGAAGTGCTAATTCAGGAACTCTTTTCATCGACTTGGATGTACTCCCTTGACTTTAAGTCTGGACCCTACCTGATACTGAGAATCAATGCTACCTAGAAACGCCTTCCAACTTAACTACACACCAATCCCAGACTAGACCCCTGAGACATTAATTTCTGTTTGGATCATATGAGAGTTAGCTTTGCTCCCTTTCCTGCCCTTGGCATCCAGTGAATTCTATCAAATCCTCTGTCTCAGGTCCATCTGTTCTCTTCTTGCCATTTAGCTTTCTAGGTTGTGAGGGCCATGCTGGGTAAACATAACCTGATCACATCTCTTCTCCCCATGTGACTTCCAGGCGTTCCAGACTTTCTTCTTCTTCCATTGCTGCTGTTAGGTGTTTGCCCTCAAGACACTTTTGCCTCTCCTACTGGTTTATGTTCTTCTGGGCTGGAAGAGAAAATATTGAGTTCTCTCACTCTGTCTCCAATTGCTTCCAGCTCAGTCCTTGTTGCTTTTTTTATTCCCATGAAATGAAGGATCTACAGTAGGTGCACTTATCTCCAAGTATGAACCTTTTCTGTTAATGGCTTCTACAAAAATCCCTGCGCAGCAAGATGTAACATTGTTATACAGTAATTAGAGATTAGTTAATACTTAACCTTTCATCTAATAATGAGCTTCAGTGTCATGGAAAGAAACATAATTGCCAAGCTTATGTATTATTCACCTATCATGTTCTCTTTTGGATCTCAGTACCCAGCACTCCAAGAGCGTTCAACAAATGTTTACCAAAAGAAAGGATAAATAAATGAATGAGTGCATAATAATATTTGTCCTCATTTCTTTGTGCCCCAAGAGAATCTAAATCTGTAGCTCATGATGACATGGTACACATTACCATCCATCTTCTAAAGCAGAGGTTTAAGATCTAGAACAAGGGGTCAGCAAACTTTTCCTGTGAAAATCCAGATAATAAATATTTTAGACTCTGCAGGCCATATGGCCTCTGTTGCAACTACTCAAGCTGCCCTTGGAGTGCAAAAGCAGCCAAAGACAGAGTGTAAACAAATAGACCTGGCTGTGCTCCAATAAAACTTTTCACACGTTGTGAAGTGTTATTCTATTACTCTTGCCAAGTATATTCTATTATTCTTCTTTTGTAAACCCTGTTTGTAGCTCACAGGCTGTATAAAAGCAGGTGGCAGACCACATTTGACCGTTGGCCATAATTGGCCAACCCAGATCTAGAATACAATTGTCAAACTTTAGCACACATGACGACTACCTGAGGGACTTCCCTGGTGGTCCAGTGGTTAAGAATTCCTCTCCCAATGCAGGGGACACCAGCTCCATCCCTGATCAGGGAACTAGATCCCACATACTTCAACTAAAACCTCACATGCTGCAACTAAGACCTGGTGCAGTCAAATAAATGTTTTTTAAAAGAACTACTTGAGATACTTTTTTAAAATACTGATTGCCAGGCTCTGCAGCTCAGAAATCCATTTAAGTAGGGATGAATAGAAATCAGCATTTTTAGAAAGCCAGTGATTCTGGTGCAAGCAGTTCTAAGATCAAACTATGAGAAAACCAACCATGTTAATTAAGGCAGGTTAGGCAGCCAAAGGGGCTTCCCTGGTGGCTCATGGGTGAACGATCCACCTGCAGTGCAGGAGATGCCAGAGATGCGGGTTGGGAAGATCTCCCCTGGAGGAAGAAATGGCAACCCACTCCAATATTCTCACCTGGAAAATCCCATGGACAAAGGAGCCCAGTGGACTATAGTCCATAGGGTTGACAAGAGTCAGATACAACTGAGTGAATAAGCATGCATGCACTCAGGCAGCCAAAACAAATGGACCTCCAAATGTTAGGGACTTAATACAACAGAAGTTAATCACATAGGCTTCTGGATAGTTATTCAACTCATGAATGACTCTCCTCCACACATATGTTAAAGACCTCAGGTACTGATGAAATCCAAAGCCACCCTGGAAGTTGACATCCACAAACAGGTGGGAGAATAAACATTAGGAGCAGAGCGTGTGGGAGGTTTATAGGGGACAAAAATCTGAAAGTGGTGAGCATCACTGCTACTCCATCTCAAGAAGTTGGTGAATGGCCTTAACCAGCTAGAAGGAGAGTGGGAGAAATAGTTCAGCAGGAGACCTAGGAAGAGATGTTGACTTTAAAAATATTCACAACCTAAAAGTTGAGAGTTATATTTCATTTGATGAGAATTTTTAGGACTTCCAAGCCCAAGAGAGCATTTCAAGTGACCCTGAGAGAACCGTTCCTGTTCCGAGGAGATGAGGGGAGGAGGCAGTTTGTACAGAAGTTTTGCAATGAAGGGCAGGTAGCCTGAACATTAAAAAGATTATTGTTAATTAAAGAAAACCAGATATCCCAAGTTAAGAAATTTAGTGCTTGTCTATGGGAAGATGTGGGAGTCTGGGCTCACTGAAATCATTCCTTTCATATGCATCTCGATTATCCTGAGCCAACATCTTGTGTCTTCTCACATTCTGAGCTCCCCTGGGGAGTGGCTGCAGTCCTGGCCGCTGCCAGATCACAGGTATTTTTCTCCTTCCTGAGTGCCCGGAGGGCTCTGAAAGTCGAACTGGAGGCCTGAAATCACTGATGACTATGACACCCTTGTTTACTGATGTGGCAGGAAATATTCCATTTCTCGAAAACAACATCGACTTTGATGCCCGGCTCCTCTTGCCCCAGCCCCTGAGCTAAAGGAAGTTACTAACTGCTAATGGTCTACTCATCGCAAATTTAAGCCTTGAGTGACAAGATTTTAGACCCAGTTCTACCATTTCCAAGTCATGGGAACTTGGACCTTAGTCCCCTAATCTGAAAAATCCAGAATAACTGAATAACCTCCCCTGCCTGCCTCCCTCACTAAAGTCTGAAGCTCACAGTGACCCTGTGTGCTTGTGGAGAAGGAGAAGTTCAGCTTTGACTGGGGACTGGATAGAGGGTCTTCCTGAGGAAGCTGGGCTTGGGTGACTCTCTTCACTGTAGAGAGTGGTTTTCCCAGTGTGGTCCCCAGGTTAGCAGCAACAGCATCACTCGGGAATTTGTTTTAAATGCAAGCTCTCAGGCCCCACCCTAACCCAACTCAACAGAAACTCTGGGGGTGCGCCTGGCAATCTGTGTTTTAATGAACCCTCCCAGTGATCCTGATGCAAGCTCGGATTTAGAGTCACTTCTCCAGACACTCCATAACCTCTACGCTGTTCCTTACAGGAAGGTAGAGGAAAAGAAAGCCCTCTTTCCTTGTCACGGAGGCTGAGACCTCCTGGAAACTGCTTGCTTTTAGTGACAAGATTCCTGCAGCAGCAGTAAGCCACAGAGACATACCCCCAGCATCCCCTCAGAGCCCCGGGGCTGCATCAAGCCCTCTGATTGCAGTGGCTGAAGAATAGCTCATTTTCCAAAGACCTAATTACATAATGAGGCCTTCATGGCTGTGAAGCTCATTCCAAATTGTGCAGCCAGGCGCTGGCTCTGAGCACCATGGGTTGGAGGCCTCATTTGAATACTGTTAAGACAAGAGGTGAACGCACTCTGTGGCCAACAGCACTGTCTGCAGAGGTGGCCTTTTGAGCTCCCCACCCACCCCCACTGAGCAGCACACAGCAATTCATAATTACGGTGGAGACCAGCCAGGAGCCTAGGGAGGCAGACAGGCCACATAGTCAGGGATGTGCTGGCGCTTCTGGTCCCCTTGTCTGCTCAGCATCGTTGCCTTTCCTCCTCCACAGCCTCAGAATCCAGAGGTAGTACAGGGATGGGAGAGGACTGGACCAAAGATCTGAAGTGTGGCCTGGCTGCTGGCCAGTTGGGCAAGCTTTTTGGAGCTGCTGAATTTTCTTGAGCCTTTTCTGGAAAAAATAGAACAATGATCCTTGCCTCATAGGGCTGTTCTGAAGATACAGTAAAACTAAATTTATTAAAGTACTTGGCTCAGCACCTCCTATCAGCAGGCAGGTGCTCACACAAGTTCCAGCCTCATCAGTCACCTCCACTCCCCACCCTTCCGTCCTGTTGTGATGAATCAGTGAATGTCCTGGAATTCTCTGAACATTTACTCATGCTGTTTCTCTGCTGAAATACTCATTACACTTATCCCCCACTCCTGGTTGACTCCAGCTTTAGAAATCACCTCCTCCAGGGAGACTGCCCTAACCACCACCCCAGTCTAGGTTAGTTTCTCTTTCTTTGAGATCTCATTGCCTCCATCCTTCCTAGTCCAGCACCAATTGCACCATCCAAATTCCTTCCACACTATATAAGATCTGAGCACACAGGAAACATGCCTGTCTTCACAACTGTAGCCCCATGCCTAGTAATTAGTAGGTGTGTAATGCTATAAATGCTGAATGAAAATATGAACAGTATGTGGTTAGTTGCTCAGTCGTGTCTGACACTTTGGAGCCCCATGGATTGTAGCCCGCCAGGCTCCTCTGCCCATGAACTTTCCAGGCAAGAATACTGGAGCGGGGCGCCATTTCCCACTCTGGGGTATCTTCCCAACCCAAGGATTGAACCTGGGTTTATTGCATCTTCTGCACTGACAGGCAGATTTACCCCTAGCGTCACCCAGGTAGGTGTGCAGTAAATGATGAATGACTGAATGAATGAACAAATCCTGCCAGAGCTTAGTCTTTGATTAGGGTCAATTCATCAATCCAGCGAGAGCTGTTATGGGAAGAGAGTCCCATAAAATACAGTCTCCACATTCAAATCATTTACATCTTAAAAGCTGTGCATGTGAGAAACGCAAGGCACATCCTGGGAGCAAGAAGCTCCTCCACCAATCCACACCCGGTAGCAAATTCTGCCCCAGGAAGTTTCTCGGGATCCTGTGAGATTGAGCCCTAGGCCTCATCTCACCATTACTCTGTGTTCTGCTCAGATGGGCTCTGAGCCAGATGATCCTCTAGTGCTGCCTCTCGAATGTGTGTACATGGGCTCTTATGCTTTTTGTGTTATCTGCTGCCATTCAAAACTCTGAATATACACATATACACACACACGTAGTCACATACCCAGCATACTTCTTGCTCCCGATCAAGATGAATGAGTCAGGCCCTTCTCCAGCCTGTTATGGCCCACACATACATGTGTGTATGTTAATCGCTCAGTTGTATCTGACTCTTTGCGACTCTGTGGACTGTAGCCTGCAAGGCTCCTCTGTCCATGGAATTCTCCAGGCAAGAATACTGGAGTGGGTAGCCATTCCCTTCTCTGGGGGATTTTCCCGACCCAGGGAACAAACCCCGATCTCCGGCTTTGCAGGTGGATTCTTTATTGTTTGAGTCACCAGGAAGCCCAACACATACACACTGGCATCTATTTAACAGGTGGATCCCAAGCACTTACTCTACAGGACACAAAGCCAGATGCACACATGTGGGGAGAAGATTTGGGGAGAGGACAGTGGTAAATAAAAAGACATGGCTCTGCCCCCCAATAATCCTTCTAGGAGGCTGACAAACCATGATAAATGCTGAGTGTACAATGAGGGGAGCTGACAGAGTGGTGGGAGTCAGGAGAAAAAGGAGTGATGATTGAGTGGAGATCCGAAGACTGGGGAGGAGTGTCCATCAAGCCCACCAAGAAAAGCTGAAGAAAATTCCCTGCTAAGGAATAGCCTGCATCCAGCCTTGCAATGCAGGAGACCTGGGTTCAATCCCTGGGTTGGGAAGATACCCTGGAGAAGGGAAAGGCTACCCACTCCAGTATTCTGGCCTGAAGAATTCCATGGACTGTATAGTTCGTGGGGTCGCAAAGAGTCGGACACGACTGAGCGACTTTCACTTTCCCTTTCAGCCCTTGCATAGGAAGGAATCCAGAGTGCTTAGAAGGACAGCACTGCTGCAGAGCGGAGAGCAAGGGGGAACTGGTGGGGAGGGGGCCTGGGGAAGCAGGCACGTGGGACAGATCCTGTTGAGGGTTTGGGTGGTTCCCCCAAGAACAATGGGAAGAATTGTAAGCAGGTGGGACTTGATCAGGTCTGCACAGTTAAAGGTTTATGCAGGATGTCATGGCAACAAGAAAACCAGTTAGAAGACTATTTCTATGGACCAGGGAAGAGATTGGATCATCTTCACTAGGAAGCTGGTGGGGGTGGAGCTATGGGGATGAATGAGTTTAAAGATGCTCATGGACCATCACTGGGAGAGTCTTGAATAGATCCATGGTATACGTGATAAGTATAACCTTGATGGAGACCCTGAACATGGTCAGAGGATCACGAAGTACAAGTCAGTAACAGATGAGTTAAATTGATACCATCACTTTAGTATAAGGCTCCCAATGCTAAGAAATGTAAAAATGGAACCCTGGGAAGAGGAAGTCACTCCTGGCTCAGGAATAAGGAAAAGGAAAAAGTGAGATTTTGTTGGACCTCAAACAAGAGATAAGCTATAGACAGGAGAGCAGGGGAGGTTGGGCAGCAGAAGGTCCCACTGTGGTGATGGGTGTGTCCAAGACAGGATGAAAAAAGGACAAATGACACAGTTGACTTAAGTGCTTTCAGGAGAACAGCCGACAGTGGACGAGTCTGGAATGGAAATAGTCTTAAGCGGCAAAATAAGGAGATTAGATGTTATTTCATGGACTTGCGGAGCCATTCAATCACAGCACAATTACTGAATCTGCATCTTGTTGGCCACCATACTGGGCTCTAGGAATGCAATGTTTGAACCCTTAAGGAGCTCAGAATCCAGTGGGGAGGCATATGTGTGAGTAAGACCCACATGTGTAAGTGGAGGGGGGCAGATGTGTAAGTAGGGGGAGAGGGGAAGATGTGTAAAAGCTGTTAGTGCATCTCTAGAGTAAAGAGTGAGGCTTAATGTGGACCTTGAGTAATAAGGCTGAGTTCACAAGACAGACCCCAGGAAAGAAAAGGTAAGTTTCAGGAGAGGAAAAGAACTGACAGGGGTGGAGAGAGAAATCCCAATGGCTGGAATAGCAAATAAGCAGCCTGGAAGTGTGAGAGTGCTGGTGAGGGTGAGGGCATGCTGAACATTGATGCACACCTTGAACTGGAAGCACATGGGGAGGTGCCAAGGCCAGAGAGGGCAACAGGCAGAAAGCAGTCCTGAAGGACATCACAAGACTTCCTCCAGTCATGGAAAGTTCCCTCTAGAAATCACTGGGAGAGTGGCTGGGAGAAGACGAAAGAATCCCGAGGCAAGGCTCTGTTGCAGGGTTTTAAGCAATGGAGGACGATAATTGAACTAAGACTGATAGGGCCTTGATGAGATTGTCTTCTCTCAGATCAGATCAGATCAGTCGCTCAGTCGTGTCCGACTCTTTGCAACCCCATGAACCGCAGCACGCCAGGCCTCCCTGTCCATCACCAGCTCCCGGAGGTCACCCAGACTCATACCCATCGAGTCAGTGATGCCATCCAGCCATCTCATCCTCTGTCGTCCCCTTCTCCTCCTGCCCTCAATCCCTCCCAGCATCAGAGTCTTCTCCAATGAGTCAACTCTTCGCATGAGGTGGCCAAAATACTGGAGTTTCAGCTTTAGCATCATTCCTTCTAAAGAAATTCCAGGATTGATCTCCTTCAGAATGGACTGGTTGGATCTTCTTGCAGTCCAAGGGACTCTCAAGAGTCTTCTCCAACACCACAGTTCAAAAGCATCAATTCTTCGGCGCTCAGCCTTCTTCACAGTCCAGCTCTCACATCCATACATGACCACAGGAAAGACCATAGCCTTGACTAGGCGAACCTTTGTTGGTAAAGTAATGTCTCTGCTTTTGAATATGCTATCTAGGTTGGTCATAACTTTCCTTCCAAGGAGTAAGCGTCTTTTAATTTCATGGCTGCAGTCACCATCTACAGTGATTTTGGAGCCCAGAAAAACAAAGTCTGACACTGTTTCCACTGTTTCCCCATCTATTTCCCATGCAGTGATGGGACCAGATGCCATGATCTTTGTTTTCTGAATGTTGAGCTTTAAGCCAACCCTTTCACTCTCCACTTTCACTTTCATCAAGAGGCTTTTTAGCCCCTCTTCATTTTCTGCCATAAGAGTGGTATCATCTGCATATCTGAGGTGATTGATATTTCTCCCGGCAATCTTGATTCCAACTTGTGTTTCTTCCAGTCCAGCATTTCTCATGATGTACTCTGCATATAAGTTAAATAAACATGGTGACAATATGCAGCCTTGACGTACTCCTTTTCCTATTTGGAACCAGTCTGTTGTTGCATGACCAGTTCTAACTGTTGCTTCCTGACCTGCATACAGATTTCTTAAGAGGCAGATCAGGTGGTCTGGTATTCCCATCTCTTTCAGAATTTTCCATAGTTTATTGTGATCCACACAGTCAAAGGCTTTGGCATAGTCAATAAAGCAGAAATAGATGTTTTTCTGGAACTCTCTTGCTTTTTTCATGATCCAGCAGATGTTGGCAATTTGATCTCTGGTTCCTCTGCCTTTTCTAAAACCAGCTTGAACATCAGGAAGTTCACGGTTCACATATTGCTGAAGCCTGGCTTGGAGAATTTTGAGCATTACTTTACTAGCGTGTGAGATGAGTGCAATTGTTCGGTAGTTTGAGCACTCCTTGGCATTGCCTTTCTTTGGGATTGGGATGAAAACTGACCTTTTCCAATCTTGTGGCCACTGCTGAGTTTTCCAAATTTGCTGGCATATTGAGTGCAGCACTTTCACAGCATCATCATTCAGGACTTGGAATAGCTCCACTGGAATTCCATCACCTCCACTAGCTTTGTTCGTAGTGATGCTTTCTAAGGCCCATTTGACTTCACATTCTAAGATATCTGGCTCTAGGTCAGTGATCACATCATCATGATTATCTAGGTCTTGAAGCTCTTTTTTGTACAGTTCTTCTGTGTATTCTTGCCACCTCTTCTTAATATCTTCTGCTTCTGTTAGGTCCACACCATCTCTGTCCTTTATCGTGCCCATCTTTGCATGAAATGTTCCTTTGGTATCTCTGATTTTCTTGAAGAGATCCCTAGTCTTTCCCTCTTCTCATTTTACAGAAGCAGAAAGAGTCCCGTTAATCATCCAGGGCTTTACTGCTAGTGAGTTGGAGCTGGGAAAAGCTGAGTGCTGTGGGTAGAGGTGATCAGATCGCACTGCAAAAGTCCAAGAAAGTAGCCAGAAGGGCAGTGTCCATGGAGCACAGCTGGCAGATACCAAGGCATCTCATCCTCTGGTTCAGACCAGTTGAATAGACAGTGAAAGAGGGGGCTGATGTGACAGTTCCAGGATTTCTGGCTTCTTGGTCCAGAGGAGAAAACATGGACTAGTAACTGTGAGGCAATCTATTTGAATGAGTTGTTGGGGAAATTGTGCGTTTGATTCTGAGCATCCCTATTTTGAGGTATCTGGAAGGTGTCCATGTGGAGGTCAAGTCAGAGAGTCAGATGCATAAAACAGAATTTCAGCTACAGGTGTAGACTAAGGGGCCCTTCTTGGAGGGGCAGCAATGAGAGCCATGGGAGTAGAGAAGCTAACCCAGGGAGTGGAAAGAGGAGAGATGAGACACTAGAAAAAGCCTAGGGGAGAAGACCACAGAGAAGACTGAAGGGGAGGCATCAGAAAGGCACTGCTGAAGGAAGAAGATGGTTTTAAGACCCATCTGTTAGCAGACCTGCTCCCAGTCACACAGTCACCCATGCCAATTTCAGATCCAGACCCCAGGTGCTCCATCTCCTCACTCATCATGCTCCCCAGGGTCCCCACAACACCGCTGGGTCCCCTCCCACCCTGCTCTGGCCACAAGGGTAAAGAACTCCACCAGAAAAGCTCGAAAATGCCCAACAATCATAAACCCAGGATACCCACACTCCCAAGACCTTGAATTCCCCTGGAAATTTTCTTTGAGAAACAAAGTTGCATTATGAATGCTCTTTGATGAGCTCCACAATTAAACATTTTGTAATCACAGGAACAGCTTGGAGGTGGGGGGGAATGAGTCTTCAGGATGTATAAGAATGCTGCTTAGAGGTCAGGGTTTACCTGGAGGGAGGATCCCATAGAGAAAATTGAGCTCTGTACCTCAGGGGGCCATGTAAACAGGAACAAGACTGATGAGGGGAGGATGGGAAATCATTAGACCTATGTGGAAGTGTCTCAGTCTGGGAATGAATGTTGAATGAATGCCTTAGTATGGCAGCCTAGGAGAAGATGGGCACTGGAAGGAAGAGCTTAAGACCAGCTTCGCTCTCCTTGCCCTTCCATTTGCAGTGGGGCAGGTCATGATGTCCAAACATCCAGCCGTCTCCAATAGCCAGTGGACCCTTGGAAATGGGGAGGGACTTGCAGGCAGAGAGGGCTTCCCCGGTGGCTCAGCGGTAAAGAATCCGCCTGCAATGCAGGAGATTTGGGTTCAATCCTTGTGTGGGGAAAATCTCCTGGAAGAGAAAATGGCAACCCAGCACAGTATTCTTGCCTGGAGAATCCAAAGGATGGAGAACCTGGTGGGCTATATAGTCCCTAGAGTCACAAACATTGACACCACTGAATGGACACACGCTCGCACACACACATGTACACACACACACACACGCAGAAAGGAGAGAGGAGAAGGGGGACAAAAATAGTTGAACCCCAAACGCTAGCTCTATGATAGAGGTCTAAGTATTAGTCTCATTTTGCTGATAGAGACACTGAGGCGCAAAGATTCAAGTACCTCATCAAGTCCTATGATTAATAAGTAATAGGACCAAGATTTGAATCTAGAGCTTTCTATATCAAAGCTATGCATTGTTTCAACCCTACAGGGAAAGTAAAATTCTTATAGTAAGCTCCGAAAGGGAGATTTAGGGAGTCTGAAGAATCTCCCAATATTATGGTGAAATGTAACTCAGATGGTAAAGAACGCCTGCAGGGAAGGAGACCCAGGTTCGATCTGTGGGTCAGGGAGATCCCCTGGAGAAGGGAATCGCTATCTACTCCAGTATTCTTGCCTGGAGAATTCCAAGGACAGGGCAGCCTGGCAGGCTACAGTCCATGGGGTTGCAAAGAATTGGACACCACTGAATGGCTGACACCTTCACTTTGTTACGTGGATGGGCGTTGTTTCTGCAGGGTGATGCCATACAACCTGATCAGACTCAGAGTGTTTCTGTGACTCGTGGGAGGTTAGGAGTTGCTGAGGTCCTGAGATGCAGAGAGAAGTTAGCAATTAAGGATTTCATGAATCTGCTCTCTGCTGGCTCAGCAAAGGTGCAAGACGCAGTCCCAGTCTGTGTGAGCTTACTGCAGGACAACTACACAATACATTCATTGAAGATGGTATATGTGTCTGATTCTTTATGGACTGTAGCCCACCAGGCTTCTCTGCCCCTGGGATTCTCTAGGCAGGAATACTGAAGTGGGTTGCCATGCCCTTCTTCAGGAGATCTTCCCAACCCATGGATCGAACCTCGGTCTCTTATGTCTCCTGCATTGGCAGGTGGGTTCTTTACCACTAGCACCACTTGGGAAGCCTCATAACTAAGAATTCAGTGTATGTTTTGGACAGGGCAGCTCAGCAATGAGGGTGATAAATGATGAAAAGGAGCAAACAGAACCTAAGAAGACTCAGTAGAGAAGATGGTGGGTTTTCACCTAGACTTTGAAGAATGGATGGCATTTGGGCAAGTTTTCAGCCCACTCCTACTTGGAATACTAGCATTCTACAAGCTCAGTGGTGGATTTCCATCACTAAAATAGAAAAATAGACATTCCAATTCCCAGAACACGTTAGCTTAATAGATAGAATTTTTTATATGTTAAGTGTTTTTTCTTAAAAACACTACAACTTTCTTAAACTTTGGGTGCCTGCTACCACTTGCCAGCTAGTAAGGGCTGAGGGGAACAGACAGAATGATCAAGTGGAAATAAATGCTAATGGGAATCCAGGAATGTGTTTTCTTCAAAATATTTTATGTGTGATTATTCTTCTTTTGAGTTGCAGAGACCTGCGTACATACACTATGGTCATATTTCCTGCTAGAAAAATCGTTCTTGGTCTGAGTGATGGAATTAAATATGTCAATATTTCTTGGCGTTTCACACAGAAAACTGAGATTTCCAGGTGCTCCATCACCTAAACCACTTTGAAAGCCAGTGGGATAGATTGGGATGTAGGGGCTGGGGCAGGTGGAGGGTATTCTAGATCACAGAAGCTGAAAGGACAACATTTCTGTAGAGGTGAGAATGCACCCAGGCTGGCAGCCTGGCAAGGGCAAGCATCAGCCCAGGTGCCTGGAAACCTGTTTTTTAACTTTCAAATGTCACATAAATGGTGACCTCGAGTGCCAGAGGCAAAGCCATTTCGGTGACTCAAAAAAGCTAACTTCTGGGCCAGTGCTCCCCTAACTTACCCACTCCCCACCACCCCCTCCACCCCATCCTAATTCCTCTCCATCAGAAATCACACACCGATGTGCCTTAAGTGGAATTCAACCCACGCACATGTTTTATTTGCCCCCCATCCAGTGTTTTACAAGCTCTTTATTATTTACCAATATTTTTAAATGATTTTACATAAAAATCCCTATTTGGCTTCTTTTTAAAAATAAGAAGACACCAGCGAGCCATCATTTTTAGATGACGACAGTAAGTACAGATGAGAAGCAGGTGCTCCCTTTAGCAGACCATGGACCCCCAGTCCTCACTACCCAAAGTGCAGACCATAGACCAGCAGCATGAACGTCACCCGGGAGCTTGTTAGAAATGCAGAATCTCAGGCTCCACCCCAGACCTCTTCAATCAGAATCTGTATTTTAACAGCATCCCCAGGTGCTCTGTTTGCATATCGGAGATTGAGAAGCAGTGATGCGGTACCCCAGTGCTGGCCCAGGCAGCTTCTCTTGTTTACCTCAATTGCCTGGCCCGGGAACACACGACATCCCTGCTCTAGATCTAGTTCATTCTTGCCCAAGGCACCACCCAAATCCTTGATGCAACCTCAGGGGACCAGGGTCCATCTTGAACCTACCTTCTCTCAAGAGACCATTGGGCCAAACCTATGGAGCCCACCCCCTATTCAGCTTGTTGTTGTTGTTCAGTCGCTAAGTTGTGTCTGACTCTCTGTGACCCCAGGGACTGCAGCACTCCAGGCTCCTCCGTCCTCCACGATCTCCCTGAGTTTCCTTAAATTCATGTCCATTGAGTTGGTGATGGTATCCAACCATCTCACCTGTTCAGCTTGATCCCCACTAAAAGCCTGAGCCCCCTACAGGACCTCACCATCCAACATCACAGGACCTCATCCCCTCCCTGCTCTGCACAACACCTAATCTCACCCTATTTCTAGCCCTCCCCATCCTGGTGTTATGGGCCCTGGAGCTCACAGCCTATGGGCCAGAGACTTCCTGACAGTGACAGCTCTTCTCTGAACATCCTCTTCACCTTTTTGTCCTAACTCTTGTCCATTTCAACATTTTCACCTGCACCTCTACCTACATTTAAGGTCTGAAAGTGGGGTGTGTCTCCTCTTCCTTGCTCCCAAGCGCTGCCTTCTAATCACGTATGCTCCTCACTTAAATACACACACACACACACACACACACGCACATGCACACACACACACATGCTCAGATCCTTGGAGGTAGGTCAGTGCAGTCATCACCACCATCCGGACCTCCTTGTTGCCGACACCACAACAAACCTCACTCACCTATCTCTCTGTGTCCTTCCTAGCACTCTGTCATTATACACGATGACCTCAGAATCCATGTGGATGGGTCATCCAACACCTTGGCCTCTTAAGTTTCTTAACATCACTTCTTCCAGTAACCTATTTTTCACTCACCCTGCTGCAGCTACCCAGCTCCATGGTCGTAATCTTGACCTTATCCTCACCAACAACTGTATCACCTTCAAGAAATCTTGACTTGAAGTATTCCCTCTGATGACAACTGCTTATCCTCCTGGCTCAGCCACACTGGTGCTCAAGCTCCTGTAATTCTGTGATCTCATTGAGGCTTCTAGATGGATGACCCTTACACCCCTCACCGCCAATCATTCCACAGGTCCTCATGACCCTCCTGGTCTGTCTTTCTTTGAACTCATGCTTTGTCATTATAATCACTCTCTTGATCAAACACCTTCATTTTCTTTGCCACCTCTGCCTCTTCTTAAGAACAAGGACAAGCCCTGGGCATGATTAAACCTGGCTTTCCACCTGCTCCAAGTTGCCAGGGCAAAAACACAGGTTCATGAGATAATTGGTCCAACTTTCAGCTCACAGATATAAACTTCAAATTGGCACTCAGTGTTGCCTGGCAATCCTACCACACTCTCCAAGTAAATTCACTTGCCTATGCTTCTAAATCGGAGAAGGCAATGGCACCCCACTCCAGTACTCTTGCCTGGAAAATCCCGTGGCTGGAGGAGCCTGCTGGGCTGCAGTCCATGGGGTCGCTAAGGGTCAGACATGACTGAGAGACTTCACTTTCTCTTTTCACTTTCATGCATTGGACAAGGAAATGGCAACCCGCTCCAGTGTTCTCGCCTGGAGAATCCCAGGGACTGGGAGGCCTGGTGGGCTGCCATCTATGGGGTCACACAGAGTTGGACACGACTGAAGTGACTTAGCATAGCATAGCATGCTTCTAAATGACTGTTTCGTAGTTTCTCCCCTCTACTCAAAAGTCCTACATCCTTTCCCCTCAAAATGCTGCCACACACACTCATACACAACAGCCACAGTGCTTATCCCTTGCTTGAATGCAATTAGAATCAACTAGATAGACTCTCCGGAGAAGGCAATGGTACCCCACTCCAGTACTCTTGCCTGGAAAATCCCATGGACGGAGGAGCCTGGTAGGCTGCAGTCCATGGGGTCCTGAAGAGTTGGGCACGACAGAGCAACTTCACTTTCATGCATTGGAGAAGGAAATGGCAACCCACTCCAGTGTTCTTGCCTGGAGAATCCCAGGGACAAGGGAGCCTGGTGGGCTGCTGTCTATAGGGTCGCATAGAGTCTGACACGACTGAAGCGACTTAGCAGCAGCAGCAGCAGATAGACTCTCAGATTTCCATACTGAAAAGACACTCCTCTGAACCCCCTTTCTCTGTCTCTCCTCTTATTTCTGTGGATGAAGAGTCTCCACCCCTTTTTAAGGCCATGCCTCCTTTTGTGTTCTGGGTCCCATTCATCTCTCCCTCCCCATCAGCTCATATCTGCACTCCACCTCCACCTCCCTTGCATCAGCCATTTCTACCTTCCTCTAGCATCATTTCCCTCCATAAACAGACCTATTCCCAAATTTACCTGCAGCTCACACATCCCATTTAACCCTTCAGCCATTCTCCACTATTCTGTCCCCACTTCACAGCAAAACTTTCCTTAAAAAGGGTGCGTGGATTAGCCCATGATTCCACTTCATGTTGTCTTTTTGAATTGTTTTTAATTGGAGGTTAATTGCTTTACAATGTTGTGTTAGTTTCTGCCGTACAACAACATGAATCAACTATATGTGTATATATATACCCACCCTCTTGAACCTCCTTCCCAACACACAACCACCCCCCACCCCGCCCCCGCCCATCCCACCCATCTAGGTCACAGAGCACCAGGCGGACCTTCTGGTGCTATGCAACAGCTTCCTTCTAGCTATCTATTTTACATGTGGTAGTGTGTATATGCATATATACACATACATACATATGCATATATATTTATATAGCTTCCCATATGGCACTAGCAGAGAAGAACCCACCTGCCAATGCAGGTAGACATAAGAGACCCAGGTTCAATCCCAGGGTAGGGAAGATCCTCAGCAGAAGGGCTTGGCAACCCACTCCAGTATTCTTGCCTGGAGAATCCCATGGACAGAGGAGCCTGGCAGGCTGCAGTCCACAGGGTCGCAAAGAGTCGGACACGACTGAAGTGACAGCACGCACACACAGTGTATCCATGTCAATACTACTCTCTCATTTTTGGGGCCATATATACAAAGGAATATTCGGTTCAATTCAGTTCAGTCGCTCAGCCGTGTCCGACTCTTTGTGACCCCATGAACCACAGCACACCAGGCCTCCCTGTCCATCACCAACTCCCGGAGTCCACCCAAACCCATGTCCATTAAGTTGGTGATGCCATCCAACCATCTCATCCTCTGTCCTCCCCTTCTCCTCCTGCCCTCAATCTTTCCCAGCATCAGGGTCTTTTCAAATAAGTCAGCTCTTCGCATCAGGTGGCCAAAGTATTGGAGTTTCAGCTTCAATATCCATCCTTCCAATGAAAATTCAGGACTGATTTCCTTTAGCATGGACTGGTTAGATCTCCTTGCAGTCCAAGGGACTGTCAAGAGTATTCTCCAACACCATAGTTCAAAAGCATCAATTCCTCGGTGCTCAGCTTTCTTTATAGTCTAACTCTCACATCCAAACATGACCACTGGAAAAACCATAGCCTTGACTAGATGGACCTTTGTTGACAAAGTAATGTCTCTGATTTTCAATATGCTGTCTAGGTTGGTCATAACGTTCCTTCCAAGGACTAAGCGTCTTTTAATTTCATGGCTGCAATCACCATCTGCAGTGATTTTGGAGCCCAGAAAAATAAAGTCTGACACTGTTTCCACTGTTTCCCCATCTATTTGCCATGAAGTGATGGACCAGATGCCGTGATCTTAGTTTCCTGAATGTTGAGCTTTAAGCCAACTTTTTCACTCTCACTTTCATCAAGAGGCTCTTTAGTTCTTCTTCACTTTCTGCCATCAGGGTGGTGTCATCTGCATATCTGAAGTTATTGATATTTCTCCCAGCTATCTTGATTCCAGCTTGTGCTTCATCCAGCCCAGCGTTTCTCATGATGTACTCTGCATATAAGTTAAATAAACAGGGTGACAATATACAGCCTCGACGTACTCCTTTTCCTATTTGGAACCAGTCTGTTGTTCCATGTCCAGTTCCAACTGTTGCTTCCTGATCTGCATACAGGTTTCTCAAGAGGCAGATCAGGTGGTCTGGTATTCCCATCTCTTTCAGAATTTTCCAGAGTTTATTGTGATCCACACAGTCAAAGGCTTTGGCATAGTCAGTAATGCAGAAATGGATTTTTTTCTGGAACTCTTTTGCTTTTTTGATGATCCAGCAGATGTTGGCAATTTGATCTCTGGTTCTTCAGTCTTTTCTAAAACCAGCTTGAACATCTGGAAGTTCATGGTTCACATACTGCTGAAGCCTGGCTTGGAGAATTTTGAGCATTACTTTACTACTGTGTGAGATGAGTGCAATTGTGCGGTAGTTTGTGCATTCTTTGGCACTGCCTTTCTTTGGGATTGGAATGAAAACTGACCTTTTCCAATCCTGTGGCCACTGCTGAGTTTTCCAAATTTGCTGGCAATTTGAGTGCAGCACTTTCACAGCATCATCTTTCAGGATTTGAAATAGCTCAACTGGAATTCTATCACCTCCACTAGCTTTGTTCATAGTGATGCTTCCTAAGGCTCATTTGACTTCACATTCCAGGATGTCTGGGTCTAGGTGAGTGACCACACCATCATGATTATCTGGGTCGTGATGATCTTTTTTGTACAGTTCTTCTGTGTATTCTTGCCACCTCTTCTTAATATCTTCTGTATCTGTTAGGTGCCTACCATTTCTGTCCTTTATCGAGCCCATCTTTGCATGAAATGTTCCTTTGGTATCTCTAATTCTCTTGAAGAGATCTCTGATCTTTCCCATTCTATTGTTTTCCTATATTTCTTTGCATTGATCGCTGAGGAAGGCTTTCTTATCTCTCCTTGCTATTACTCAACCATAAAAAGGAACAAACTTGAGTCAGTTGAACGTTGTCTTCTTAACCCACTGTAGTCACAGTGCAACCCCACTTCTGCACAGACACTACCCAAGTCAAGGTCACTAGCTGCCCTACCACCTCTAGTCACATATTGGTTGTAGGGCATGCTGAAATCAACATTATCTATCCCTCTCTCCCTCCTGGAGCCTGTTCTCTTGGCTTTGGTTTCAGCTCACATTCAGATATGACTCCCACTTCCCAGCCCCTCCCTCTTGGTCTTTGCACGTTCCTCCTCCTCTGCTGAAGCTCTCAATATTGGAGGGTCTCTGGGCTCTGTTTGAGGTTGATCTCTCTTCTCTAACTACACTCCTTTCCCTTGGTAGTCTGTATGCAAATAACTTCAAGATCTGTATTTCCAGCTTTAATAACTTCTCAGAGCTCATGTTGCAAATATCCAACTGCCAGCATGGCATCTCCATAGGGACGTTAACAGGCACCTCAAACTTAGCATGGCCAGAGTAAAACCCTTAATCCTAAAACACACCTGTCCCACCACTGAAGCATATATGCACACATGTTCAGATATATGCATGCATGCACATAGCCACAGAGAAAACCCCAAATTTTGTCTGTGCTTTCCTGTCTCAGAAAACATCACTCCTCTTCACCCTATCAGAAGCCAAAAAGATTGGAGTTCCCCTTTATTCCTGTCTTTGACTCACTGCTCTCCCCCACTTGCAGACACAGGTGGGGAAGGGGAGGGCAAGATGAATTGGGAGGTTAGGATCGACATACATGCAACCACCATGGGTCAAATAGATAGCTAGTGGGAAGCGGCTCCATAGCACAGGGAGCTCAGCTTGAAGCTCTGTGATGCCCTAGAGAGATGGGATGGCAGGGGGAGGGAGGTGTAAGAGAGAGGGGCTAGATGCATATACACAGCTGATTCCCAAGAGGCTCAGTGGCAAAGAGTCTGCCTGCCAATGCAGGAGATCCAAGTTCAATCCCTGGGCGGGGAAGATACACTGGAGAAGGAAATGGAAACACACTCCAGGATTCTTGCCTGGGAAATCCCATGGACAGAGGAGCCTGTTCATGGCTCCATGGACATGTTTAGACACAATGACTAAACAATAATAAAAATAACATAGCTGATTCACCTTATCATACATCAGAAACTAACACAACACTATAAAGCAATTACACTCCAATAGAGGAGAACAACAACAACAAAAAAAAACAAAGGCTGTTGATCCTGTTTCCAAAATACCTTTGGAAATGTACATACATGTCACCATGTTTCTACCTCTGCTACTAACACCTTCCTTCAAACCATCCACATTTCTCATCACACCACTGGCATCACCTCTTAACTGGCCTCTGCTTCCATTCTTTGTCCCTGAAATCCATTCTCCATGCAGGAGCCAGAGAGATTTATTTAAAGACATATAACAGATCACATCACTCCCTGCTTCAGCCCACGTATGGCACTTGAAACAGAATCTACACTTTTCCCCCAAGGATTCCAACACCATACATAGTTCAGCTTTCACTTTCCTCTCCAACTTCATTTTCGTCTCTCTTCCCTCATGTCCATAATTGGCTCTGCCAATCTCTTTCCCACCTTTGTACCAGCTCTTCTTTCTGTTCAGAATTGCCTCTCCCCCTGGCCTGACCACCCGATAGCTCATAAGCACGTCATGCTGGTTTCAATCTCTGATTCACAATTTGTCGTTGTTCACTCACTCAGTCACATCCGACTCTTTGTGATCCTATGGGCTGCAGCATGCCAGGCTTCCCTGTCCTTCATTATCTCGCGGAGTTTGCTCAAACTAATGTCCACTGAGTTGGTGATGACATCCAACCATCTCATCCTTTGTCACTCCCTTCTCCTCCTGCCATCAATCTTTCTCAGCATCAGGATCTTTTCTGATGAGTCATCTCTTCGCATCAGGTGGCCAAAGTATTGGAGTTTCAGCATCAGTCTTTCAATGAATATTCAGGGCTGATTTCCTTTAGGATAGACTGGTTTGATCTCCTTGTTGTCCAAGGGACTTTCAAGATTCTTCTTCAGTGCCACAATTCAAAAGCATCAATTCTTTGGAGCTCTGCCTTCTTTATGGTCCAACTTACATCCATAAGTGACTATTGGAAAACCCATAGCTTTGACTGTACAGCAAAGTGATGTCTCTGCTTTTAATATCCTGTCTAGCTTTGTCATAGCTTTTCTTCCAAGGGGAAAGTGTCTTTTAATTTCATGGCTGCAGTCACCATCCACAGTGATTTTGGAGACCAAGAATATAAAGTCTATCACTGATTCAATTTTTCAACGTCTATTTGCCTTGAAGTGATGGGATCAGATGCTGTGATCTTAGTTTCTTGAATGTTGAGTTTTAAGCTAGCTTTACCATTTCTCCACTTTCACCATTTCCATTTTTATTTGTTTATTTATTGACTATCTCCCTTCACTGTCATAATTTATATAAGTACAGGGCACGTGCCCTATTCACTGCTGTGTTCTCAATGCTTAAAACAGTACCTGGCACAGGATAAGAGTTCAATAAACATTTGTTGAAGGAATGCACAAAAAATGTTACCAAGAAAAAAATTTGCTAATCTCCAAGATTACAAGAGTAATGTTTAGCCTTCTCCAGAGAATAGATTGTTTGTAAGAACTTGAATATCTTACTTCATTGGAATGCAAATGGACACCTACTAATTACAAATGAGCCTTATCTATACATGACAGCCTCTTGGCAAGACCTCTATCTGGAAACACTTTGGTAGTCAGAAGTTCTGGTGGTTTATAAACTGGAAAGTTGCTTTTTCTTTTCTAACTTAAATTTTTTGTTTTGCTTTAAATCTTCTTGTGATTGGCTAATTCAAGCTGCTATCCTCAGTCCAAAAGAAATAAGGTTTTGCTATGTCACCATGTTTATTTAACTTATATGCAGAGTACATCATGAGAAATGCTGGACTGGAAGAAACACAAGTTGGAATCAAGATTGCCGGGAGAAATATCAATAACCTCAGATATGCAGATGACACCAGCCTTATGGCAGAAAGTGAAGAGGGGCTAAAAAGCCTCTTGATGAAAGTGAAAGTGGAGAGTGAAAAGGTTGGCTTAAAGCTCAACATTCAGAAAACGAAGATCATGGCATCTGGTCCCATCACTGCATGGGAAATAGATGGGGAAACAGTGGAAACAGTGTCAGACTTTGTTTTTCTGGGCTCCAAAATCACTGCAGATGGTGACTGCAGCCATGAAATTAAAAGACGCTTACTCCTTGGAAGGAAAGTTATGACCAACCTAGATAGCATATTCAAAAGCAGAGACATTACTTTACCAACAAAGGTTCACCTAGTCAAGGCTATGGTCTTTCCTGTGGTCATGTATGGATGTGAGAGCTGGACTGTGAAGAAGGCTGAGCGCCGAAGAATTGATGCTTTTGAACTGTGGTGTTGGAGAAGACTCTTGAGAGTCCCTTGGACTGCAAGGAGATCCAACCAGTCCATTCTGAAGGAGATCAATCCTGGAATTTCTTTAGAAGGAATGATGCTAAAGCTGAAACTCCAGTATTTTGGCCACCTCATGCGAAGAGTTGACTCATTGGAGAAGACTCTGATGCTGGGAGGGATTGAGGGCAGGAGGAGAAGGGGACGACAGAGGATGAGATGGCTGGATGGCATCACTGACTTGATGGGTGTGAGTCTGGGTGACCTCCGGGAGCTGGTGATGGACAGGGAGGCCTGGCGTGCTGCGGTTCATGGGGTCACAAAGAGTCGGACACGACTGAGCGACTGATCTGATCTGATCTGATGTATGCAGTGGTGTGACTTCCCCATTAACAATCTATAGTCATTCATTCATTCATTTGTTCATTCATTCATTTATTCAAGTGTATGTTGGCCCTTGTACGGGCACTTATGATGAATACAGAACTGAGACCTGGTCTCTGTCCTCAAAGAATGTCCAGTGTGCTCACCAAACATGCTTTTGTGCTTAGTCACTCAGTCGTGTCTGACTCTTTGCAACCCTTTGAACTGTAGCCCACCAGGCTCCTCTGTTCATGGGATTTTTCAGACAAGAATACTGGCTGCTGCTGCTAAGTCACTTCAGTCGTGTCCGACTCTGTGCGACCCCATAGACAGAAGCTATGTCTCCCCCGTCCCTGGGACTCTCCAGGCAAGAACACTGGAGTGGGTTGCCATTTCCTTCTCCAATGCATGAAAGTGAAAAGTGAAAGTGAAGTCGCTCAGTCGTGTCCGACTCTTAGCGACCCCATGGACTGGAGCCTACCAGGCTCCTCCGTCCATGGGATTCTCCAGGCAAAAGTACTGGGGTGGGGTGCCATTGCCTTCCCCGAAGAATACTGGAGTGGGTTGCTATTTCCTCCTCCAGGAGATCTTTCTGACCCAGGGATTGAACCCAAGTGTCCTGCATTGCAGGTGGATTCTTGACCTGCGGAGCCATCATTGAGTAAATAAATTCCTGGAGGTAGTAGATTAACAACATAAGAAATATATAACAGGGTTAGGTGGAAGGAGAGACCAAAGAGAGATCTGATACAGTCAAGGAAGTGTTATGATCCCTGCTTGGACATATTATCTCATTTCAGCCTCATTCAGGGCTTCCCAGGTGGCACTGGTGGTAAAGAATCCACCTGCCAATTCAGGAGACATAAGAGGTGAGGGTTCAATACCTGGGTCAGGAAGATGCCCTGGAGAGGGGCATGGCAACCCACTCCAGTATCCTTGCCTGGAAAATCCCAAGGACAGAGGAGCCTGGAGGGCTATAGACTAAAAGGTCACACAGAGTTGGACACAACTGAGTGACTTAGCATACACACGTACACCCTCATCCAAACCCTATGAGACCAAGATTTCTATCCCCAATTTACAGACAAAGAAACTGAGTTGCCTAGATGTTAAATCCTTGGCTCAGGGTCATCAGTGCTAGGTGGTCAGATGAGGTTTGTAATCCATTTCTTCTGAGCAGGCTCTCTCCCACTAGCAGGTGCCTCCAATAGTTATGTCCTGGTAACCTATCATCTGCTCCAGACCCTCCTAGTAACAATGCCAGGTAACAGTGACGACCAGCTGCTGGCCTGCAGTCCGGTGACACTGCGGGAAAAGTCCACACCGTCCAACACTGGACATCCCCTCCAGCACCTGCTCCTCTATCAACTCTGCTCTACCTGCCTCAGGGGTCTTCCTCCTTCTCCAATGACTGGTCCAGAGAGTTTTACCAAGTTTTACTGAGAATCCATATGTATGCGGCACTGGGAGGGGATCAGTTCAGTTCAGTTCATTTCAGTTCAGTTGGTCAGTCATGTCTGACTCTTTGCAACCCCATGAACTGCAGCACACCAGGCCTCCCTGTCCATCACCAATGCCCAGAGTCCACCCAAACCCATGTCCATTGAGTTGGTGATACCATCCAACCATCTCATCCTCTGTCATCCCCCTCTCCTCCTGCCCTCAATCTTTCCCAGCATCAGGGCCTTTTCCAATGAGTCAGCTCTTTGTATCAGGTGGCCAAAGTATTGGAGTTGCAGCTTCAACATCAGTCCTTCCAATGAATATTCAGGACTGATTTCCTTTAGGATGGACTGGTTGGATCTCCTTGCAGTTCAAGGGACTCTCAAGAGTCTTCTCCAACACCACAGTTCAAAAGCATCAATTCTTCAGCACTCAGCTTTCTTTATAGTCCAACTGTTGCATCCATACATGATCACTGGAAAAACCATAGCCTCGACTGGACAGACCTCTGTTGGCAAAGTAACGTCTCTGCTTTTGAATATGCTATTTAGGTTGGTCATAACCTTCCTTCCAAGGAGTAAGCATCTTTTAATTTCACGGCTGCAATCACCATCTGCAGTGATTTTGGAGCCCAGAAAAATAAAATCAGCCACTGTTTCCACTGTTTCCCCATCCATTTGCCATGAAGTAATGGGACCAGATGCCATTATCTTTGTTTTCTGAATGTTGAGCTTTAAGCCAACTTCTTCACTCTCCTCTTTCACCTTCATCAAGAGGCTCTTTAGTTCTTCTTCACTTTCTGCCATAAGGGTGGTGTCATCTGCATATCTGAGCTTATTGATATTTTTCCCAGCAATCTTGATTCCAGCTTGTGCTTCATCCAGCCCAGTGTTTCTCATGATGTACTCTGCATATAAATTAAATAAGCAGGGTGACAATATACAGCCTTGATGTACTCCTTTTCCTATTTGGAACCAGTCCGTTGTTCCATGTCCAGTTCTAACTGTTGCTTCCTAACCAGGAAGCTACAAAGATGACTGAGACGTGGTACCTGCCTTAGAAGAACTAATAGTCTGGTAGAAAAGTTGGATATTCAGGCCAATTTTGACCCCACAGTGCGCTGAGTGCTTATCATGATGCATGAATAAGGTCCCATGGGAGGGCAGAGGCTGGAAGACAAGACTCAGCCTGGAGGAATCAGGGAAGGCTTCCCAGAGGAAGTGATGGCTAATCCAAGTTGAAAAATGATGAACATTCGCTAAACACAGAAGAGTAAAGGGCAGTCCACATATTGGCAGAAAAGTGAGGGGAAAGGCACAAAGGATCTTTAGGGGACTATGTAGGGATCTATCTGTTACTGAAAGTCAGGTCTGGCTGCCAACTCCTTGAAAGGGAAGGGAAAGTTTGCTTTGTTTCAGAGGCTGACAACCAGGGGAGAGGGTGGACTTATGTCCAAAGGCTGACTCCCCACAACTATCAGTGGGCAAGAGCTTTTAAAAGGGAGTTTCAGAAGTATATACGTGGAGGGAGTGGGCTACATGAAGAAACAGCACAGTCAGCTTCTGACCACTTGACTCCATGTGTGAGTGAAAGTAATTCAGTCATGTCTGACTCTTTGCGATCCCATGGACTATACAGTCCATGGAATTCTCCAGGCCAGAATACTGGAGTGGGTAGCGTTTCCCTTCTCCAGGGGATCTTCTCAGGTCTCCCGCATTGCAGGCGGATTCTTTACCAGCTGAGCTACCAGGGAAGCCCCAGCTTCTGACAGTCATCTTGAAATTGGACATATGGTGATCTGATATGCATCATCTTGATTGTTTTAAGTGCAGTTAATCTTCAGTTCGGAGAAGGCAATGGCACCCCACTCCAGTACTCTTGCCTGGAAAATCCCATGGGTGGAGGAGCCTGGTGGGCTGCAGTCCATGGGGTCACAAAGAGTTGGACGTGACTGACCGACTTCACTTTCACTTTTCACTTTCATGCTTTGGAGAAGGAAATGGAAACCCACTCCAATGTTTTGCCTGGAGAATCCCAGGGACAGGGGAGCCTGGTGGGCTGCCGTCTATGGGGTCGCACAGAGTCGGACACGGCTGAAGTGACTTAGCAGCAGCAGTAGCAATCTTCAGTTTCAGGGTCACTTTGTTCCTACTTCTTTGAGGCCAGTTCTTAGACTTGTGGCAGCTTATGTCATGGCCACCGTGTGGTCATCATATAGTTAATTTCTTCCACCTGGTGGAGGTTTCAATATCTACTGCTGCTGCTGCTGCTAAGTTGCGTCAGTCGTGTCTGACTCTGTATTTGAGAATTATTTCCCTATCTTGCAAGGCCTCCAGTTCAGAGCTGTGCCTCTCCTTGGTAGCAAGGCTGACTTGAAATTAATGATCACTTATGGCCCTAATGAGGGATTAATTAGTCAGTGGAGAGTGAGATGGTCATCTAATTCTTCCATGACTATTCAGGCTTTGAGGAGGGCAGCAGGCAAGCAGAGAGACCCTAACAATGTTAGATAACAAGGATCACACGCACACACAACATCATACACATAAACACGTGTGTATATATGAGCACACACAGACAACATAAGCAAACACACAAGAAACACACCCTTAAAAAATACAAGCCACATAGACTTGCACAAGTGTCCAAACCACACACACACGTGCACATGCTTCTACACAAAAAACCAGTTTGCAATTAAAATCTCTATCACCAGAGTAAATATGTCATAGGAAGCCCCTTCCACGTTGCTAACTGCCCCCCAGCGAACCCCCAGGGAAGGTCGCTTATCCTGCCATGCATGGGACTAGAATTGTTGAGGCTCTAAGAAGGATTTAAATCCATCTTCTGCTGATATTACCTACCACTTGATGGAGGCATGGACTGATCTCTGTTTATTCACAGCCCATTTTCTTTTGCTAAGCAACAGTGCATTTGAATCAAAATATGTGCCTACTAGGTAATTAGTCTTGCTGCTACTTTCCCTTTGGTGGATTTTTCTTGCTATTTATCTGTTATGACGGAGAGGGGTGGGCATTCATCTCAACAGATGTCAGTCTGAGGCAGGCCTTTCCTCAGCTCCCCAGCAAAGGGGCACAAGCAAAAGCCAGGGAAAACCCGCAAATTAACCCCCTCTCCTCGAGTCCACACAAGTTTATCGCAAGGACCGCTAAGTATCTCTCCTTAGAGGCTGTTCAGGTGTGTATCCACAACCTGATTTTAAATGATGTAGTTCAATCATCTATCCAAGCATTTTTCAAAATTTACTTGGTCAAATCTTAACCCCTCGGGACCTCATCTTCCTTCTAAATGAAAGGAGGATGATTAAACTATAATGGTTAAGGTAACCATATTCAGATTGTGTCTGTAAATGTGGAATAATTAACAGTGTCTCTGTATCAATTACTATAATAATGCTGCTCAACAAACCAAAATTCAGTGGCTTAAAAACAAAAATTAGTTACACTTGCCCCTAAGTCTGGGGATAGGATAGGCTTGGTTGATCTTGGGTGGGCTCTGCCGGGTAAGTTGGATTTGCACTTGCTCTCCATGGCTTTCACTGTCCTTGGGCCAACAGGGTAGCCAGGACATGCTCTTCTCTTTGAAATGAGAGGATAATAAGCAAGCCAGCCCCACAGAGCAAGCCCATGGCATGTCCCCTAACATCTCATCATCCAAGGTAAGAGATAAGGCTACACCCAACATCAGTGACGTAAAGAAGCATACTCTGCCCACGGGAGAAGAACGTGGGGGTAAATTTTTGCTGAACAATAATCCAAATGAGGTTTTGGCAAACGGTTCTGTAAAGAACCATATAGTAAATGTTTATTTTATAACCATATAGTTATGCTTTGCAGGCTGTGTTGTCTCTTGTAACTAATCAACTCTGTCATTACAGTTTAAAAGCAACTGTAGATAATATTGGTTTGGCCAATAGGTTTGTTCGAGTTTTGCATACAACTGTTCGGAAACCCAAACAAACTTTTTGGCCAACCCAACACATAAACAAATGGACCTGGCTGAGTACAATGGAACTTCAATTACAAAAACAGACTGAGTTTGCTGCCCTCTGATTTAAATGATCACAAACTCCTTTCACTCTCAGAAGTGACCTGGATTGGATGATGAATTTCATGATGAAACCCTAATGATGACTTTCTCATTGGGTAGTCCTGGACAACTCACTTCAGAGTTACCTGAAATGAGGAGTGGGCATGCATTTTACACATGCTGATTCCAGATCCCCAGTCCTGAAACTTAGGGGTAAGTCCTGGGAATTTAGAGGTTTAGCCAGCTCTTCCCAGGTGATTCTGATGGACATTAGTATTTTGTTACCACTGTATTGTGTGCGCACTAAGTCACTTAAGTCTTGTCTGACTCTTTGTGACCCTATGGACTGTATCCTCCAGGCTCCTCTATCCATGGGGATTCTCCAGGCAAGAATACTGGAGTGGGTTGCCATGCCTTCTTCCAGGGGATCTTCCTGACTCAGAGATCAAACCTACTTCTCTAACCTCTCCTGCATTGGCAGGTAGGTTCTTTATCATCAGCGCCACCTGAGAAGCCTGTACCATTGTATTGGATGATCATAAAGATTCACCAGAATTTAAGGAAATCTATCCTTGATTTAGGCTCTTTAGGCCCAGGGACAGGGGAGCCTGGTGAGCTTCTGTCTATGGGGTCGCACAGAGTCGGACACGACTGAAGCGACTTAGCAGCAGCAGCAGCAGCAGCAGGACAAGGTTATGTGCTCTTCCTTGTGAACTTCATCTTCAATAATGTCCCATCTGTAAACAGGTATGAATATCCGAAGGCTGGGACTAGAGTCAGATTGTGAAGCACCCCAACCCAATATTTAAGGAGGCACTCACTCCTGGGGTCAGGCAAATGCAGGGTCAGCACCTGAGATTGAGTGCTTTCTTAAATGATGTTCCCTGAGCATCTCATATGCTTAACTCTAGTTCTGGTCCAGAATTACCCTTGCACATATGTACACTTTTTCATTCACACACAGGAACACACACACACACACACAGAATCATTATTAAGAGCTAGTTTGGCGAGGCAGGAGCCCCCTCTGCAGTCTCATTTGAGGATCAGGAATGACTCCCTTTTTTGGACTACTGATATACTTGAAATTCCACTATTAAACATTTTATTCCTTTGAATCTTGGAAAAGTTTCTCTCTGAAATTGTCTCCCAGAAAACACAAGTATACCCGGGACAGGCCACACTTAATATTTTAGCATCTATATAAACTAATGAGGAGAAGGCAATGGCACCCCACTCCAGTACTCTTGCCTGGAAAATCCCACGGATGGAGGAGCCTGGTAGGCTGCAGTCCATGGGGTCGCTAAGAGTCAGACATGACTGAGCGACTTCACTTTCTCTTTTCACTTTCATGCATTGGAGAAGAAAATGGCAGCCCACTCCAGTGTTCTTGCCTGGAAAATCCCAGGGTCGGGGAAGCCTGGTGGGCTGCCGCCTATGGGGTCACACAGAGTCGGACACGACTGAAGTGACTTAGCATAGCATAGCATAAACTAATGAAAGCCAACTTCAAAGCCTATAGACCTTGGGAAGGAAAAAAAGTGGAAGAAAAGAGAAGAAATACTCATTCGATGAATATTTATTGAGCACATTTATTGAGCACTGACTATGTGCCAAGCACAGGCCTAGGTGCTAGAAAAATATCACCCAACACTTATGATGGGACTATATTAAGAACAGGCTTCCCAGATAGCTCAGTTGGTAAAGAATTTGCCTGCGATGCAGGAGACCCCAGTTCGATTCCTGGGTTGGGAAGATCCCCTAGAGAAGGGATAGGCTACCTGCTCCAGTATTCTTGGGCTTTCCTTGTGGCTCAGCTGGTAAAGAATCCATCTGCACTGCAGAAGACCCCAGTTCAATCCCTGGGTTGGGAAGATCCTCAGGAGAAGGGAAAGGCTACCCACTCCATTGTTCTGGCCTGGAGAATTCCATGGACTGTATAGTTCATGGGGTTGCAAACAGTCAGACACGACTGAGCAACTTCCAGTTTCACTATTACTTTCACATCAAGAACATTCTGAACTTTCTAGATAAGGTAAATAGGGCAGGAATTATCATGATCCCAGTTTTGCATTTAAAGAAACCACTACTCTGGCACGTTATAAAGTGGAAAGTGAAAGTCGCTCAGTCGTGCCCGACTCTTTGTGACCCTGTGGACTATACAGTCCATGAAATTCTCTATGGAATTCTTTTTTTTTTTTTTTGCTTAACTTTACAATATTGTATTGCTTTTACCATACATCGAGATGGATCCGCCACCAGTATACACGTGCTCCCCATCCTGAACCCTCCTCCCTCCCCTCTCCCCATACCATCCCTCCGGATTGTCCCAGTGCGCCAGCCCCAGGCATCTGTTATCAGGCATCGTACCTGGACTGGCGACTCGTTTCAGATATGATATTATACATATTTCAATGCTATTCCCCCAAATCATCCCGCCCTCTCCCGGTCCCAGAGTCCAAAAGTCTGTTCTATACATCAGTGTTTCTTTTGCTGTCTCGTAAACAGGGTTATTTTTACCATCTTATCTATGGAATTCTTTAGGCCAGAATACTGGAGTGGCTAGTCTCCCTTCACCAGTGGATCTTCCCAACCCAGGGATCGAACCCAGGTCTCCTGCATTGCAGGCGGATTCTTTACCAGCTGAGCCACACGGGTGTCTTTCCCATGTTATAAGCAGGGGGCAGTCTTCTCCCTTCTGGTGCACTCCAGCTCACAGGCATGGCCAAATAGTCACAAGAGGACCCGAAGACATTTCTCCAGCCCAGCTGGCAGCCTGACTTAGAAGCACAGAACTCACAGCAGAGAGCAAAGCAAACATGAGCTGTTTTCTTCTTGCTCTCTAAGTTTTAACACTGCTAACATTTCCATATTTGTGGCTTTTGGTTATGAATTAGGCATTTAAGCTGCGTTTATAATATTAACCTTTTTAGAGGGGCCACTTTTAAAGCAGTCATCCTTACCCATTTAAAATGCAACTCAGAGTGTTACCTGCAGTTTCAGCAGCTGGAGTTAATGAATCAAAGCTATGCAGGGCAGGGGTGTGGATTTTGTTAGGAAATTACCTACAGCGAAATATCAGATACCCATCCAAGTGTCACCAGTGCCAAATTTAGCTCTATGTCTTCTCTTCCTTTTCTTCTTTTCCTCCTTTCCTTTCTTTAATTTATTCTGGGTTAGGAAACAGGCTAAGCAAACTCATTGTAAAGGTATATAAAATAAAATGAAGGATTTTTTGATCCATGGAATTTGGGATATCTGTTTTGGTTGCTTAAGGCTTTTAAAATTTTGTTACTATTGTAAACTTTTTCATTTTTTTCTTTTTACCTTTTGGCTCCCTTCGACTATCTCTCCCACCTCTCACCTCGGCCTCTGGCAACCGCTTATCTGTTCTCTGTATCTATGAGCCTATTTGTTTACTTTTGGTTTTTCAGGTTCCACATGTAAAAGAGATTATATGATGTTTGGTTTTCTTTGACTTTTTTCGAACAAAGACAATGCCTTCAGGGTCTATCCATGTTGTCACAAATGGGAAGATGTCATTCTATTTTATGGCTGAATAACATTCCATTCACACACACACACACACACACACACACACACACACACACACACACATATTCCATTGTATAATATTCCATTACATTTATATTATATATGTAATAGTTATGTAATATAATATTGAATATTATATGCATTATTATATATAAAAGAAAACACACACACACACCACAATTTGTTTAGCCATTCATCCCTTGATGGACACTTAAGTTGCTTCCATGTCTTGGCTATTGTAAATAATGCTGCAATGAATATGGGCCTGCAGATATCTTTTCGAGTTAGTGTTTTCATTTTCTTCAAGTAAACACCCAGAAGTGGAATTGTTGGATCATATGGTAGTTCTGTTTCAAATTGCTTTCAGGAAACTCCATACTGTTTTCCATAGTGGAGGTACCAATTTGCATTGCCACAAACAGTGCAAGAATTCCCTTGTTTCCACATCCTACCCCAACATTGGCTATTTCTTATCTTTTTAGTAAAAGTCATTCTGACAGATGTACAGTGATATTTCATTGTGGTTTTGATTGACGGTTCCCTGATGATTAACAGTGCTGAGCATCTTTTCATTACTTGGCCATCTATGTGTCTTCTTTGTGCTCACACTCCGTCGTGTCCAACTCTTTGCGGTCCCATGGACTGTAGCCCATCAGGCTCTTCTGCCCTTGGAATTTTCCAGGCAAGAATACTTGGATGGGGTACCATTTCCTACTCCAGGGGATCTTCCAGACCCAGGGATCAAACTCACTTCTCTCTTGCATCTCCTGCTTTGGCAGGCAGATACTTTACCAGTAGCATCACCTGAAAATGTGTATTCTGATCTATCTATTTTTAAATCAGATTCTTTTTGTTTTTATTTGTTTTCGCTATTAAGTTGTATGGTTTCTTCATATATTTTGGACATTTTCCCCTTATCAAATCCATGATTTGCAAATATTTTCTTACAGTCAGTAGGTTGCCTTTTCATTTTGTTGATGGTGCTGCCTCTTCTTGATGCAGCTAAAAAGATGTTGAAAAAGTACATCTCTTACCTTCTAGCAATGTTGGGAGCTGGGTAGCCATCACAGGCATGGGTTTGTATGAGGTCAACAAGAGGAGACAACCCCAGAGAGGTAACTTTATCCTAACAACCACCCCCCACCCCACTCACAAGTCACTGTTCAGCATGTAGGACTGAATGGACCCTACCTTCCTGAGGGCAAGGTGTTGTGTTGGGCTTGGCCGTTTACAGGCACTACTCTGTCCAGTCCAGTCTTTGCATAGATGCCAAAGTAACTTCTTAAAACACAAATTGGAGCTCCTGTGTGAACACTTCCAAAGGTAGGGGTCAGCAAACTGTGGCCCACGGGTCAAATCTAGATGCCCCTATCTTTGTAAATAAAGTTTTATTGGAACACACCCACACCCACTCATCTCCATATGGTCAACAGCTGCCTTTGCTCAACTACAGCAGAGTTGAGTAGACTACATAAACCACAAAACCAAAAATATCTACAGAAAAAGTTTGCTGATTCCAAACCTATAGATCTGAAACTCGGATCTACTGAATAAGAGATATGAGATCTTGCAGGCCTGGCCTCTTCCCTCCCCAGCCTCATCTTAGGGTGCTCCCTCTTTCCCGTGCTCTAGCCCAGGGCTTCTCAGCCCTTTTTTTTTTTCATTATTGTCCCCTATGGAGCCTTCCTTTGTTTCCATTGTTAAGAAAAATTTAAAATTTTTATTGTGATGAAAAAAAAAAAAGCAGACAACATCAAATTTCTAAGTGTACAGTTCAGTAGTATTAAATATTTTCACATTGTTGTACAACTGATCTCCAGAAGGTTTCATCTTGTAGAGCAGAGACTATGTACCCATTAAACAGTAGTTCACCACTCCCCCCTCCACCCAGCCCCAGACCACCACGGTGCTATTTCTGTCTCCATGAATTTGATGACTCTAGGTACCTCATATAAGTGAAATCATATAATATTTGTCTTTGTGCCTGGCATATGTCGCTTAACATGTCCTCAAGTCCCATCCATGTTGTAGTTTACAGAGCCTTTCTAGACATTTTGTCCCCTGACCTGCCCAAGAAATTTTAATATCCCAAATATACTACCTATCTGTTTGTGGACTATGATCTTTCGGAATGCCATTAACCATTAAAATAGCCAAGATCATTTGCCCTCCTCCCCCAAGAATCCATTTTCACCATTAGTGGTGATCTTCCCATTAAGAATTCAAGCTCTGGGGACCTCTCTCATGGTCCAGTGGTTAAGGATCCACCTTGTAATGCAGGGTATGTGGGTTCAATCCTTGGTGGGGGAACTAAGATCCCAATTGCCTCAAAGTAACCAAGCCTTCGAACCACAACTAGAGATGCCCAAGCAGTGCAGTGAAGATGCAGTGCAGCCCACCCCCCCCCCAAAAAAAAAAGATTCAGCTTTAAATAAAATAATGTCTCTAGGGAAGAAAAAAAAAAGAATTCATGCTCTGGCCATGGCACCTGGCCACCTGCCTTGTTCCTTCTTATCTTACATGCTGCTCTGCTGTGCCTGGAATTACCTTCCCCTCATTCCTTCAAAGGGCTTCCCTGGTGGCTCAGACGGTAAAGAATGTACCTGCAATCCAGGAGACCTGGGTTCGATCCCTGCATTGGGAAGATCCCCTGGAGAAGGGAATGGCAACCCATGCCAGTCTTCTTGCCTGGAGAATCCTATGGCAGAGGAGCCTGGCAGGCTACAGTCCAGAGGGTCACAAAGAGTCACATACGACTGAGTGACTAACACTTTCACTTTCTGTCCTTCAAATCCCAAGTTGGATGTCACCTCCTCTAGGAATCCACCTCAGATTCTCCCACTTCCTCCCCATCAGCCCAGCACTCACCCCAGCCACGTGCTTCTCACCGGATGCTGCCATCTTTGTTTACTCCCCAACCCCATCCAGTCATTGCCAGGATCCTGATAGGAAGAAACGTCCCCATCCTCTTTGGTCTTCCAGTGCAGACACCTCATAAGTATTTGATGAATGAATTATCTCATTAAATCCTCACAAGAATGCTGACAACATTACCAGTGGCCCCTGAGAACCATGGAGGAAGCTTAGGTTCGGAGAAGTCAAGTAGCCTGCGCCAGTCACATGACTTGGAGGAAGCATGGAAGTAAGAACTCTAGAGTCAGACCACCCTGTGTATATATATGAGTGTAATACAACCCTGCGTCTTTCCGCTCTTTTTTATTTTTTTTTTCATTTTATTTGTCTGCATGTGGGGAAAAAAAAAAAAAGCTACTATGCTGTCATTTAGGGAGCTCCTTATCACCTGGATTTGGGGCAAGAGCACTCCTCACAGCCTCAGTCTCCACATGTGTGAAATGAAGATAGATTCATGTTGAGGCTCACTGAGCTGATGGATTCAAAGTGGCCCAGGCAGGCCTTGGCAAATAGTAGTCGTTATTACTCAAAGTGATGAAGCTGGGGTTTGAACCCAGGTCCTAATTGCTGTGAGCTTCCGTGTTGGCTCAGTGGTAAAGCATCACAGGAAACTCAAAAGACATGGGTTCGATCCCTGGGTCGGGAAGATCCCCTGAGGAAATGGCAAGTCAGTCCAGTATTCTTGCCTGGAGAATCCTATGGACAGAGGAGCCTGGTGGTTTACAGTCCACAGAGTTGCAAAGAGTCGGACATGACCGAGCACACACACGTGCAGACACACAGACTTAATGGCTGACGATTCCAGGCCTTTTGTTCTTCTATCCTTCCTCCTCACTGGAGTGCCATTTGGCTCCTGCACAGGGGAAACTGAGTCAGAGCTGATGAGTGCCCTGGGGCCACTCGTCTCCCATGGCCTTCTGTGCAGGGGGTGGGGGCGGCACCCCCAGGAATGCAAAGGCCTGTGTGGAAAGCCCCAGATGAGAAGGAGCTGGATATTCTTGGGAAATATTTCCATCCAACCTGGGCAGCTGATGAATCACTCCTCTCTGCTCTAAGAATATTTCCGGCTCAGGAACCAACACCATTTGTCCCGATGTCGTCTCCCCCGCTCCTCTGCGCCTTGTGCACGTGGACAAAGCTGGCCACTCAGTGTCTTTCTGTATCAGTCAAGAGAAGCCCCATTACCTCCTGTGCGACAGGCTACACCACAGCCAAGTGGGCCCAGCTTTGCAGAAGCAGTTAGACTCCAGCCAGTTCTTTCTCTCTCTCTCTCTCACACAGTCACACTCACACGCACACTCATACACACATGTACACACATGCACGCACACACACGCATGCGCACACACGCATGCACACACACTCGCACACACGCACATGCACACACAGGATGGTTCTCTCAGGGAACCTTGAAAAACTGACCACTCGCCAGACACAGGCAGACTTGGGCAACTTTCGTAACCTCTCTGGGTTCTACCCTCCTCCCCTGCAGGATGGGACCAATACCCGCCTTCCCACACATCCCTTATGAGGCTCAATTCAGGATCTGTAAACACTTGGTACATGACAGGCATCCATCTATTTCAGCCCCTTTCCTAGCCTGGGGAAAGCATGAGGTGAGGGCAACACTGGCCTCACATGCAAAATTCAACAGGTGCCAAAGCATCTCAGTTGGAGAAGGAAATAGCAACCCACTCCAGTATTCTTGCCTGGAAAATTCCATGGACAGAGGAGCCTGGTGGGCTATAGTCCATGGGGTCACAAAGAGTCAGACACAACTGAGTGACTAACACACAGAACATCTCAGTAACTAATCAATACAGTATTTTTTAAATATAAAAAGTAATGTCAAAACCCCAGGATGAACCAGAGATGCACATTATTATTAAAGACAGGATGGATATGAATGATTTTTTTGCTTTCTGCCCCAGTATGGCTTGGCATGGTATTACCCTTTCCCCTTCCCGCTGAAGAAAGAATGAAGAGACTCAACAGAATCAACAGCAGACCTAGAGGTGTTGCTGGAAAAGACTCTTGAGAGTCCCTGGAGAGCAAGGAGATCAAAGCAGGCAATCCTAAAGGAAATCAACCCTGAATACTCAATGGAAGGACTGATGCTGATGCTGAAGTTGAACACCTGATGCGAAGAGCTGACTCTTTGGAAAAGACCCTGTTGCTGGGAAAGATTGAAGGCAGGAGGAGAAGGGGAAACAGAGAGCATCATCTACTCAATGGACATGGATTTGAGCAAATTCTGTGAGATGGTGAAGGACAGGGAGGCCTGGTGTGATGCTGTCCATGGGGTCACAAAGTGTTGGACACAGCTGAGCATTGCTGTTATAAACACCATTGTTTGGGGGTTTTGAAATAATCTAGGTATTGTCCTGAAGGATGAAAGCCTGGGGTGAGGGAGATGCCCCGGACAGAACCAATAGCCGACCTGGGAATTAGAGGCAGGCCTGTGACTCCCCCAAGACCATCCCAGCCCCTGCCCCACACTCTCTTATAGACAGAGACTCCAAGGGGTAGGGATGTGGAAAGGAAGGACAGAGGTCAAGGAACAATTCGGAAAGAATTAAGCATGGACACTCGTCCCAAGGTTGCAGGCACATCAAGAAACACCAGGACTGCTCCAGGGCTGCCACTGGAAAAGACACTACTGGCTGAGCTTTGAATCCCGAGAGCTGCCCCTAGAAATCCCAGGCTCACACAGCTCTGATCCAGCAAGCTGCTCTTTTATAGCCACCACTGCTCCAATCCTTCCACTGCGGGACTCAGCCTGGATCTTGGCCTCTGGCTTTCCAGGCAGCCTCCCTCTCTGTCTCTGCCCCTCCTCCCTCCCATGTCTGCAGACCTCCTGGTTCCCTGGTTGGGATTCCAGACCCTGTCCTTACATCCGTCTCCCTACCAGCCCCTCTTGTTAGACCCTGAGTGATTCTCTGAGAATCATTAACCTGTCCACCCTGATCATCTCCCCACCGATGCTTGATCAAGTCCAGACTGCTTACGCGCTCTGATGGGCTTTTTACAATCTGCACGTAATTAAGATTCCACCCAGGGCTCCTACACCTGTGCATGCTCCTCTTGGCCACAGCAGACGGGGTGTGCTTCCCAGAACTCACCATGCACTTTCCTGCCTAGGCTGCTCTCTCTACCCTCTTCTTTCTCTTCCTGGCAAATTCCTAATCACTCCGTGTTTCATTTAACCATCACCTCTATTCAGAAGAGACTGGAGGAGATGGGCTTTTTACAATCAGCACGTAATTAAGATTCCACCCAGGGCTCCTACACCTGTGCATGCTCCTCTCGGCCACAGCAGACGGGGTGTGCTTCCCAGAACTCACCATGCACTTTCCTGCTTAGGCTGCTCTCTCTACCCTCTTCTTTCTCTTCCTGGCAAATTCCTAATCACTCTGTGTTTCATTTAACCATCACCTCTATTCAGAAGAGACTGGAAGAGACTATGCTCCTCCCCTTTCTGTGAATCTAGTATTTCTCTGTAGCACTTACTGTGTGTCTATGGTGGGAGCAAGAAGGCTGATCTGGCTTAGGGATAAAGGGACATAGGGAATCTTAGGGATGTACAGAGATGGAATCCAATTCATCTCTGTGGCCTCAAGTCCTAACACGACGTGCTTCCTAAATGCTCGATCAGTCATTCTGACCTTGACACCCTCACCTTCACACACATGCCGCTATAGCCTCTCAGCTGGGTCCCCCTCATGCTTGGACCCCCTTCCGCCACGTCCTTGACTGATCCTGGTGGCAGCCACAGCGTGTGCCACTTTTCCTTTGCAGGCCCTTGGGAATATAGGCTCCCTGTGAAATCCCATTAACAGAGGAGCCTGGCAGGCTATATATAGTCCACGGGGTCCCGAAGAGTCAGACAAGACTGAGTGACCAAGCACGCACGTAGATCAACCAGGCTTATGGGTTTTCTAGCCCCACCCCTACAGCTCCCCAGGACCCAGCCTGATGTGATAGAAAGTGCTTCATATTTGGGTTTGAAACCCACCCCCCCCCCCGACCCCGCCACTTACTATCTCCATCATATTGACTGGGCTACTTAGATTAGCTAAACCATAGTTTCTTCAACCAAACACGAGACTAAGCTTTCTCACCTGCTAGTTCATCTGAGTGGAATGTGTATAAAATACCAGGCACATAATAGGTGCCCCAGAAATTCTGTTGCTTTTCAGTCACTGTGTAATGTCTGACTCTTTGTGATCTCATGAACTGCAGCCCTCCAGGCTCCTCTATCTCTGGGATTTCCCAGGCAAGAATACTGGAGTGAGTTGCCATTTCCTCCTCCAGGGGATCTTCCCAACCCAGGGATCGAACCCACGTCTTGTGCATTGGCAGGCAGATTCTTTACCACTGAGCCACCAGGAAAACCCCAGAAATTCTAGGCTTTGTAGTTACTGTTACTTTTGTTCTCTTTTCAGTTAGAGCGAGGTATGTCCATCCTTAGGCTCTATTTTTGTCTCTCAGTGAACTGAGTGTGCCTCATTTCTGGAGCGTTTAGACACCTGACAATTATCATTGTACCTGGATGCTAATGTTGATTAACCTAACTGCTTTCATTTTTATTTCTCCTTTCCTGGGTTCTTATGGCTTACTGTAAAAAGGAAGAATAGATCCATCTCCTTTGAATCCAGCTGCCAGGCTCAGCTCCCATTACACTATTTTACAGACTTTGAGAACTAGCCGATAACTGGCAAGTTTGTCAGCCCCAAGTTTTCAAAACAAAAGAGTCGATCCTGACGTATTGTCATCATCCTCTAATAGTTTGCACTGTATTATTCTGTAATTACTCCGTGAATCACAGTCAGCTTGCGTGTTTACAGATTGTCAGTGTTATTCCTCCATCTTCCATTGAAAGCATCATCTATCTTGCACTTGCCTGAAGGAATACGACCCTGGTCACCTGCCGAATACAAGAGGACCTTTTGTCTGTCCCTGTCAGGAGAGGATGATACACGAGCCACTTTGGTCCTCGGCTGGGTTGCTCATTTGGGGAGAAGGAACCATCGCTTACATTCTAAATAATGCCTATAAATGATACAGCCCATCTCCTCTCATTTTGTGACAGCTCCAGATACTGCCTGTGGGTAAGAATGTCCTCTTTGGTCAAATTTCTCAACTTTTTAGCATTACTACTGACTTAGTTGATTTACTGATGGGGTCTATTTAGGACAGGCTCTATAGCGATGGGCATTGGAACCCAGGCCTATATCCCTTTTTTATATGAGCAGTGAGAACCCAGCAATGGGAAAAGGGAATTGGTCAGAACTGGGAGCCAGTTGAATAGCTAGGATTGCATCTTCCAGGGTGTGCCGGCCTCATCCATAGCCCTCACAAGAGTGGAGGAGGAAAGAGAAGGCTGACAGTGTCACACAGTGGGAAGTACATGAGCTTTGGAGCCAGACATAACTGAATTTGAACCTCCAAGGTACCCTTCACACCTTTCGTGACTCCACCCCCCCCCCCCCCCCCGTGTCTCAGTTTCTCCATCTATGAAATGGGTGCGTTAACACCTCATGATGCCTCAGCTCATGCTCCTTCCTCTGAGCTTATTTTGCAATAAACAGAGGTCACGAGGCTCTCTTTTGGAAGGGATAGACTCTGGAAGGCCTCAGGGTTTCAAACTCAGTGCCCCAAAACAAGGATTCTGCTTGCCCAGGGGATTCGAAAATGGCCGTGCGTCTCAGACACTTCATTTGAGGCTTAGAACAACTAAGCTGTTTCCTGGTCCATCCCCTTCCTGAGAGCTTTGAATACATCCATTTTGCAGCTCCAGGCTGAAGAAAGAGTTTGTTGTGTCAACACCACTGAAGAAGAGTCTTCTTCACAAACCAACTTTTTGTTTGAGGGGCAGCCCCCTGTCCGAGGCGCTAGGGAAAGACTTTGCAAATTGTCAGAAATGGTGCGGCAGTGTGCCAAATGCAAATCCGCCTGGGAGGAGAGGCGCCTTCACACCCACAATTCCCCTCTTTCTGCGCCTTCCCCTCCCCCAGGGCCCCAGGCAGAGCCAGAAGATTTTCCAACCTTCGGTGCGACAGCAGAAACTTTTCAATTGCTTTTTAAAGGGTTTTTTGTTGTTGTTTTTTTCTCTTCAACACTATTTACTTATTATAATGAAGCCTATTTTATTACAAAAGGCATATGTACTCACTGTCTTTCAAAAAAATACAGATAAGTGGGAAAAAGGAAGGGGGAAAATTGCCCATGATCACACCACCCAAAGATAACTGCTTTAAAGTCCTCGGTGGTTTCTCTTTCTGTCATTTTGTTGTGTTGAGACTTTCTCACACACTGAGAATTCTGTGCAAACCATTTTGATGCTTGCTCTTTCCCTCCATATTTTAACATAAGAAGTCGCCTTTATGATCACACTCAGATATTTCCTTAAATGGCTGCGTGATTTCCCACTTTTACGACTTGGCTCAGCCCTTGTAATCGCTGTCCAAACACTGAACGTTTGGGTTGTGTCCAATTATTCCACAGTATAAATAAGGCCCTGATAAGCATCTCCAGGCCTGAAACTTTCTCCACATTTTGGATGGTTTCCTTAGGAAATTACTTGGTCAAAGGGAATGGATATTTTTTATGTCTCCTGATCCATATCATCAAATTGCTTCTCAAGACATTTCACTTTTAAAAATAAACAGAGAAAGGAATATGAGGGGAGGATGACTGGCCTTCTGTCATCCTGCCAAAGGGAGGGCCCTGGAACCATCCCCAAGGCTTAGACCCTTCCTAAAGGGTCACTAGTGAAAGCCGCTAAAAGAAGAGATCTTAAATGTTCCCAGCACAAAAAAGAAATGGTATTTATGTGACAGGATGGAAATGTTAGCTAATGCTATGATGGTAATCACTGGGCATTTGGGAAATCAGAGACCGATTTTTATAGATCGAACAGACTATGTGTAGGTAATGAAATAAATCGGTACTTAAAAGACCACAAAAATTCAATGAGGGGAGATCTCTCCTGAGCACACTGATATAATTTCTATGAAGCTGAGACCATGGAAAAGGAAACAAGGCCAGAGGACCTTATTGAAAGGGACACCTACCAATGCACAGGGCTTTCTAGGTGGCTCAGTGGTAAAGAATCCACCTGCCAAGCAGGAAACTTGGGTCGAATCCCTGAGTCAAGAAGATGCTCTGGAGAAGGAAATGACAACCCACTCCAGTATTCTTGCCTGGGAAATTCCATAGACAGAGGAACCTGGTGGGCTACAGTCCACAGGGTCACAAAGAGTCGGGCACAACTGAGTGACTAAACCACCACCACCATCCATGCATAAACCACTTTTGCCACATGAAACATCTTGCCTGGCAAATGCCATGGGCAGAGGAGCCTGGTGGGCTGCAGTCCATGGGGTTGCTAGGAGTCCGACACGACTGAGCGACTTCACTTTCACTTTCATTCATTGGAGAAGGAAATGGCAACCCACTCCAGTGTTCTTGCCTGGAGAATCCCAGGGACGGGGGAGCCTGATGGGCTGCTGTCTCTGGGGTCACACAGTCCATGGGGTCGCACAGAGTCGGACACAACTGAAGTAACTTAGCAGCAGCAGCAAACATCAAGCATTTGAAAAGTGGTTACTCCAAACTGAGATGTGCCTTAAGGACAAAACATCCACCAGGTTTCTAAGACTCAATACAAATTTTAAAAAAGGAACGTGAAGTATCTCATTATTTATTTTTGTAACAATTATATGTTGAAATGATAATATTTTATCTGTAGTACACTAGAGAAAATATATTTTGAAAATTAATTTCACATGTTTCTCCTATTTTTTTTAAAGAGTTACTAGGAAATGTACAATTACCTGTGTGTCTCATGTTATACTGCTTCTTCTTTTTAAAATATTGATTTATGTATTTGCCTGCACCGGGTCTTAGTTGCAGCACATGAGATGTTTGATCGTCGCTATTGCATGCAGGATCTTTAGTTGCAGCAGGCAAAGGAACTTTTTAGTCGTGGCACGTGGGCTCTGGTTCCTTGATGAAGGATTGAACCTGGGTCCTCTGCATTTAAAGCACAGAGTCTTAGCCACTGGACCAGCAGGCAATTCCCTCATGTTTTATTTCTATTGGACAGCACCGGTAGCAAGATTTAGTATAAGCCTCCCTGGCAACCCACGTGACATCAAGGGGATTAAGGAGGGTGGGTACCACTTTGCCACCTAGGCAACATGGTTTAGTGATAAAGAATCCTCTGTTGATGAAGCAGTAGTTTTAAACCTTCACTGGGCATCAGAATCATCTGCTCATTGGGTATCAGAATCATCTGATGAGCTTGAGAAATATGGATGCTCTGTGCTCTGTGTACCAGAGCCCCTGACTCAGGTGGTCTGTGAAAGGGCACAATATCCTGTTTCTCCAAAGCTCCCCACCTGGTCGTCTCGTGGAGCCAGAGTGGAGAAGGCAGTCCTCAAGGCAGCTGCTGAGTCTGGATTCTGACTGCCTCCTGCTAGCCGGATGGTAATGGACAGTTACCTAATGGTAATGGTAACGGACAGTTACAGTTTCAGCTTAGTTACCATCCTAAATCTCCATTTGTTTATCTGTAGAGTTTTGTTGTTTAGTCACTAAGTCATGTCTGACTCTTTTTCCACACCAGGTAGCCTGCCAGGCTCTACTGCCCATGGGATTTCCCAGGCAAGAATACTGGAATGGGTCGCCAGTTCGATCTCCAGGGGATCTTCCCTACCCAGGGATCGAACCTGTGTCTCCTACATTGCCAGGCGGATTCTTTACCAGGGCTGAGCCACCAGGGCAGCCCTATCTGTAGAACAGGGTTAACAATTAAGTTGAGGTCAGCACTAAATGACAGTATTCATATAGATAATGTAACACACTATCTGGGATCCAGAAAATGCATGATAAATATTAGCTGCTCTTTTTAACATATGGGTTATATATTACTGCTCTTTAGCATAACAAAGAGCTGCCTTTGACTATGAGTCAGTACAGACCTTTGCAGGAGTGCAGATCAAAAAGATGGCAAAATAAAGTGTGTGCTTCTTTTATCCGTGTCTTTCAGTTCAGTGCCTTTGGTGTCTCAGATATTAATTATTCAAAAGAAACTGAGGCAGCACCCAGTGGAGTAAACATCAAATTGCTGAGGTTTTCAGAGCAAACATACTAATCATTCTGGCTCCACCACTCAGCTACTGAGCAACCTTGAATTAGCATCTTCGCCTCTCTGAAGCTTAGTTTCCTTATCCAGACAATGAAGATAATAGTAGTGTCTGCTTTAACAGTATTGTCAAAAGGGTTAAATAAAATAACCCACCAAAACCACCCAGCATAGTACCTGGAATTTAATGGGAGTTCAATTAAAATTTGTTTCTCCCTGACTTCTGTCCTGAGTTTACTGAGGATACTCACAGACACTCTCTTGACCTCAAGATCTTTGCTGAAAACAATTACGATGTTGACCTCACAGATCCCTTTCAGGTCTAGCCTTAGGTGTCAGTCTTGGTGAAGTAGAATATGCCCACCAACCTGAGAGAAATGGCAATGCAGAGAGAGAGGGATGGAAGTCGACAGAGCATATGGTGCAAGAAAGGACATACAAAGAGGGTGCCTTAGAGTCAGGGAGATTGACTTGCATACTGGCTTAGCCCTTTTTAGGAGCCCTGTGTTATGGTCAGATAATGTGATTGCATGGCCACAGGTTCCTCATCTGTAAAATGAGTGTAGTATGACTCACCGCTGGGCTTTCCTGGTGGCTCAGATGGTAAAGAATCTGCCTGCAATGCGGGAGACCCAGATTTGATCCCTGGGTTGGAAAGATCCCCTGGAGAAGGGAATGGCTACCCACTCCAGTTTTCTTGCCTGGAGAATTCCATAGACAGAGGAGCCTGGTGGGTCACAGTCCATGGGGTCACAAAGAGATGGACACGGCTGAGCTACTAACACTTTCACCTTCACTCCTGGGGTGTCAAGAAGGTGTTATTATGGTAGTGTCTGTGTACAGGCTCCAGTTCAGTAAAAGTAGCCTCCATTTTTCTTATCATGGCCCATCACTGTGGGATCCAAGTCCTCAAGACCCTACCACAACCAGAGGCCCAGTCACTTAAGGAATGTGGAGTGAGTTGAGAAAATTAGGAGGGCGTAGGGTCTAGTTCCGCACATCTCTCACAGAAGACTGCCTGAGGAGGGGGATGGGGGGAGGAGGAACCTGGGGTAAACCTAGATGTTTCAGCCCAGGAAGGTAAAGTCCCTCCCCCTAGAATGGACAGAAAGGGTTCGGTATGAGCAGGAGAGTATGGCTCCTGGCCAAGAGGAGACTCAGAGATCATCTGGTCCCACCACCACTACCCTTTCACAGACTTCAAGAGAAGGAAAGAAACTGACGTCAGGTGACAAAGCAACAGGTGCAGAGCTGCAGTGAGAATCCGGCCCCTCTCCCACTGGGCCAGGGGAGATCTCCAAGAGCACAGCCACACACTCAAGTGTTCGAGGGTCCGAGGAGGACCCTATTCCTTTTGCCCCAAATACATTTCTCCTGCTCCTCACTGCTAAAGACAGCTCCTTTCTAGGAGGAGAGCACAGTCACCTGCATGGGGCCTCTGGATAATTCTGTAGCTCCAGCATCTCTGATCCTCACAAACCTGCAAGGCCAGGGTGGTGAGCCCCACTGGGAAGGTGAAACAGTGAGCTGAACAAGGCTAAATGGCTCGTCCAAGGTCAAATGATGATGGGCACAGCCAAGGCTTGAACTCAAGTTCTCTCTTTTTCCAATGTTTATTTATTTACTTGGTGCACTGGGTCTCAGCTGTGGAATGTGGGATCTTTAGTTCTGGCATGTGAACTCTTAGTTGCTGCATGTGGGATCTAGTTCTCTGACCAGGGACCGAGTCTGGGCCCCCTGCATTGGGAGTATGGAGTCTTAGCCACTGGACCACCAGGGAAGCCCCTCAACTTCTCTTGTTCCAAGTTTGTATATAAAAAGAAAACTCTGTAGAGAGGCCACACAGTGCCACCTAAGGTATAATTGGCTACCACGTATAGGGGGCTCACACAAGCAATCAGGATACCAGTCTGTAGAATAAGTTTCTTGACCTTGGCCAAGCCACTTCTGAGTGGGTCTTATTTTTCTAAATTGTAAAATAGGAGGTTTTCCCAGATGTCCCCTAAAATCCCTTCCAGATCTGACCAGCTGTGACTCTGAGTCTGCATCCTTCCCTTTTGACTCAGGATTCCTTATTCCCTTTAGGCTAATATTCCCATTAACTCTAATGAGTTTCTCAGCCAGGGAAGAATTAACAGTCTAATTACACCAATGGCCACCACTTTACATGTACCTACTATCTACTATGCACCTAAGTATCCCTGATCCTGAAATATCATGCAAAGTGGAGCCTAAGACTTCTGTTTCACAAATGAAGAATATAAGGCTTTAAGAGGGTAAGGGGCTTTCCCACAGTTACACATTTATTAAGGGATGATGCTGTGGTTCAAACCTACAGCTGCTTTATCAGCTGCTCCATATTCCTGCCAACCTCATCACCCAAAAATTCCCAACATTTATTTTCTTTGGAGTCTGAGACCTTTTTTTTCCTGCTTCTTAAACAAGTTCATTCCTAAATGACAGAAGCACTTGGCCAGTCAGCCAAGGTTCCACTCAGTCTCCCCAGCAGCGTCAACTCAGCTCCAGGAAGAGGGGGGCAAAGTTACAAGAGGAGAAAGGTGTTTGAAAACATTCACATAATTACTATATTTAGCAGGGTATCCTCTGGAGACTAAATTAATATATAAATATATGTATATATACCATCAGTAAGTATCACAGCATTTGCTGAATCTCTATTTAAAAAAAAAAAAAAAAAACAGCTCAGAAATAACAGCTGTGCTGAAGATAAGTTAAAGTGGAAGCAAGGGTTCTTTTTAAAGCTCTTTGGCCTGATTCTTTCTGCTAGATGAGAGAGGGGAGAACACAGGGAGCAAAAGAGAGTGGATGAGAGGAGATTCTGCAGGAGAGTAATCATTAAAGCATGTGTGCATGCTCAGACACAGTCGCTCAGTCGTGTGTGACTCTTTGTGACCCTATGGATTACAGCCCGCCAGGCTCCTCTGTCTATGGGATTTTCCAGACAAGAAAACTGGAGTGGGTTGCTGCCCTCCTCCAAGGGATCTTCCCAACCCCAGGATCAAACCCAAATCTCCTAAGCGTCCTGACTTAGCAGGCAGAACCTTTACCACTGAGCCATCTGGGAAGGCTATTAAAGGGTGGGAGAGAGAGAAAGTGAGCATCGCATGGGCCTCCTGAATAGATTGTGTCTCAATCATAAAAATTTGGTCCCCAGAAACAGAAATCTTATAGGTGGTAGATAGGTATCAAGACCCACAGCATCTTGGTTATCTCAGGAGGAGAAAAGGAGAGTGAAAGAGAAAGAAGTAGGAAGAGGAATAGAAAGCGTAAGGATAACCTGACTCCCTCAGGATCCAGAGTGGCCTTCAGTCCAGCTCCTGGTCCTGAATTCAACCTACTTACCAACCAAATGTCTCTGTCAGCACCACGGGCAGCGCCTCTCCGTGTCTCAGCAGTTACATCAGCCCAGGTGGCTCCATGGTAGAGAATCCGCCTGCCAATGCAGGAGATGTGGGTTCCATCCCTGGGTCAGGAAAATTCCCTGGAGAAGGAAATGACAACCCCATCCAGCATTCCTGCCTGGGAAATCCCATGGACAGAGGAGCGTGGCAGGCTACGGCCCAAGGGGTTGCAAAAGAGTTGGACACGACTTAGTGACTAGACAACAACAACATGAACCCACACTTCCCACCTTCCAAACACTATTCCCAGAATAACCGAGTACTTTTTGTAAAATGACAAATGTCATGTTAAGGGTTTTTCGTCTACTCAGGACTCACCTCCTTCAGTTATTCTTTTGTGTTAGTTTCCTAGGGTTGCCATAACAAAGTATTGTAAATTTGGTGGCTTAAAACAACAGATGTTTATTGTCTCACAGTCCTGGGGGCTAAAAATCTAAAATCAAGGCATCAGCAGGGCCACACTCCCTCTGAAGGTCCTGGGAAGGGAAGAATTGTCTCTTTTCTTGCTTCTGGTGGTTACTGGCCGTCCTCCGTCCTCAGCCTGCAGATGTGCATGCTGCATACTCCAATTTCCGACTCACTGTCATCCCACACAGTTGTTCTTTCCTGTGTGTCTATCAGTTCAGTTCAGTTCCGTTCAGTTCAGTCGCTCAGTCGTGTCTGACTCTTTGTGACCCCATGAATCACAGCACGCCAGGCCTCCCTGTCCATTACCAACTCCCGGAGTTCACTCAGAATCACATCCATTGAGTCGGTGATGCCATCCAGCCATCTCATCCTCTGTTGTCCCCTTCTCCTCCTGCCCCCAGTCCCTCCCAGCATCAGGGTCTTTTCCAATGAGTCAATTCTTTGCATGAGGCAGCCAAAGTATTGGAGTTTCAGCTTCAGGATCAGACATTAGGGGGTAGTGTTTCAACATAGCTTATCAAGGGACACAATTCAACCCCCAGTACCCTCATCGTTGCCTCAGTCTAGAGTAGGTCTGTTTCAACAAACTACTGTAGCGCTCTGCAGTTCAGCTTGCGTTACACTGAAGGTAAGTGTCCATTGTCCTATCTCCCATACATCAAGCTCCTTGAGAGAAGAGAGTTGATTTCACTCATTTTGGCATTCCAGCATGGCAAGAGGTCATATTAGGTGGACAGTCCACTATGTTGTGGTTCACGAAATGAATGAGTGCATTTCTTGTGTTTCCATTGACTCAAAGCATACGGCAAAAGAACCACTGCATAGGTATGACTATCATAGGTCCTAATGACACCATGGGTAGGTTACTGATGCTGGGCATTAGGGCTGCAGTCATGAGTAAGACGCTTTTCCAGCCCTCAAGTGGTAGAAAATGTAGCAAATACTTTGAGAGTCAATAGAAGAAGTTTCTAGCCTAGAGAAATCAGAAGAGGTTTCACAAAAGAGATGAGACGTGAGTGGCACCTTCAAGAAATGGGAAGCAGAGAGAAGGCTGTTCAGGGGGTGAGGAACAGTATGCTCAGAAGTATGGCAGAGAGATTGTTGATGATGCTGCACTGAGAGACAGTGGATTGGCTTCCAGCTCTCTATTGAATCACACTGGGAAGTGACTTTGACAGGAAAGGAAGATGATTGGCAAAGAGGTCTAGGTATTATCGTGTAGACAAAGAGAAAACATAGGGAAGGAAGGATGTGCTAGACTGGGAAAGCCTTTGGGAGATCAGTTAAAAGGCTCTTGTGACGGGTCAGACAGAAAGAAATGGGATCTGAACTGGAGCAATGTTGGGGATGGGGAGGAAAGGAACACAGTGAAGGAGGTTGTGTAAGAATTATACCGTCAGTGACTGACTGACGGTGGCAGTGGGAACAGAATAGCAAGAAAGAGGAAACTGTGCTAAGTCCTTATGGGAACTTGATAGATACCATCGGAGTCCCCTGAGAACAAGTTGGTCAGCAGTTCTCGAGGCTCTTCCCAGCGTTGAGAGCTGCTGCTTTTTCTCCAGGGAGAAAGGAGGTGTCTGGATAGAGAAAAGCATACTCAACAGCAGCTTCTTATCTAAGGAGAACTGAGTGCTCGTTTTGTGTTAGGTGATATGCTGAATTCTCTACCTACATCAGTACATCAAACTCTCATGACAAGCCTTTGAGCCAGATATTATTTCTCCAGCTTGCAGGTGAAGACGTTGAGGTGCAGAGAGGCTAAATAAATTTCCCAGTATTAGTCCACTGAGCAATTTTTCTCACTCCCGTGCTGGTGAGCTTAGCAGTGACGAATAGTAAGAAAAGTGTGAACTGAGAGGGATGATGACCAGAGAGCCACCCTATCCACACTAGTTATAGCTCTGACATTGGTCAAGTTAATGACCTCAATTTTCTTGCCCATAAAATGGCTATAATAATACTTGTTCTGTCTACCGTGCAGGGCTGTAGTGATACAAAGTCAAAAATAAGCTGATGTATTTGAAATTGTTTTGTAAATTATAACACGCTACAGGAATACGGATGTGGAACATGCACAAGTCTCTGAAACTGGACACAAAGTGCCTTGATGCCACGACTTAGAGAACTTGATCTGTGACCTTGGCCACGTTCCTTGACTCTGGATCTCAACTTTACATCCACAGAGGGAGGGCCCTTCTGAGGATTAAGATGAACAGAAATTAGAATTTTCTCCACATAACTACTTTTCCCCATCTCAGCCATAGTCCTACCATCTCCCCCTATTGCACATGCCAAAAGCCTAGCAGTCACCAGACATTTCCCTTTTCCTCACCCAGCCCTTCCATTGTCAAATCTTAGCCATCCCATTACCGAGGTACAGCTCAAGCATCTCAACTCTTTGCCACCACGGCTATCATTCCTCCAGTCCAATCCACTGTATTCTTTGCCTGGATGATGGCTATGATCACCTATTGATCTTTCTCAGGCCCTTTAACCCTCAGACTACCCACCCTCCATCCAGAAGCCACAGTGACCCTTTAAAAACACAAATATAAGCATATCATTAGCCTACTGAAAATACTTCTGTCACTAAGTCATGTCTAACTCTCGGGACCCCGTGGACAGAGGAGCCCACCAGGCTCCTCTGTCCATGGGATTTCCCAGGCAACGATACTGGAGTGGGTAGCTGTCTCCTTCTCCAGAGGCTCTTCCTGACTCATGGCTTTAACTCGTGACTCCTACATTGCAGGTAGCTTCCTACCTTGCAGGCAGATTCTTTACCACTGAGCCACCGCGGAAGCCCCAAACACTTCAGTAGCCACCCATTACTCTTAAAATTGATGTCTAAATTCTTCCCACAAGCCACGAGGCACTCTGTGATCTGGATGCTGACTGCTTCTCCAGCTGCCTCTTGGGCTGTTCTCCATCCTACACATCACACATCAGCCACCTTGGCGCTTTCTTAGCTCCTCTGAATGCCACGCTTCTCCTTCCTGCATTAAGACCTCTGTGCACTATTCTCTGCCTAGAACGTTATCCCTACCTTTGTTACCCAGTAACTCCTGTTCAGCCTTCATGTACCACCTTCAGAGTTGCCTCCTCTGCAGACCTTTCCTTACTTTTCCCAAAGTAGCCTAGGTCCGCTTGGGATGTGCTCTCAGATATCCTTATTCTGTTTCTCCTCGCATCTATCAGAGACCCATTTATTTGATCATGCCCATGAGCATCTGTTTAATGTCTGTTTTCCCATCGCACTGTGAGTTCCGTGGAGTCAGGGTCTACTTTTGTTTATTTGTGTGTGTGTGTGTGGCACCTTCAGTGCTCAGGCTCTTATAGGTTCTCAACAGACAGTTACCAAATGATGGAAAAAACATCAAACGAAAAGCATCAAGCACAGAGCTAAATGAAGCCTGCATGCAGCTTGTGGTTTTTTTCTCCCTCCTCCCCCTCCATATGGCTCTGGACCAAGCTGGGATCCCGGGCTGTCAGAGACAATGGTGGGTTGTGTCACATCTCTTTCTAGGGTGATTTTCTCCTGTCTTTCCTGGCGACTGCAGTGATGTGGGCAGCAGGCAGACCAGAGCCTGGGGGGTACGATTAACATCAGCTTCACATGGCCTCTCCCTGCTTTCTTCTCTGGAACAGAGAGAGAAAGTGGGTTTTGTGCTGCTGAGGATGCGGCTAGAAACACTGGCCCCCGGCCTCCTGTCTAAATGGAAGGAAGGGAATGCAAAGATGGGCTCTGTGGCTTGGTCACATGTAGCTTTAAAGCAGTTCTTATCTCCATGGGAGGCTTCTTAGGGATGCACCAGGCACAAGAGCTTAGCACCCTGCCTCTGTCCTAGCATCTCCAGGTAATTCAGCATCCCCTCGCCTCCTAGCCCTCTGGGTCAGAATACAATAACCCCTTGGATTTGCAAGATCCTGACACATTCTTTATCCTCCTGGAGCCTAGAAGGCAGACAATTAATGGAGTTAGGAGTGAATCATGGCAACGTCTCTGCAAGAGCAGCAGCCTGGACTGTTACTCCATTCCCCTGAGGTGCAACTGAGGGGCAGAGACACAAGCTGCTTGCTGGTCAAGGTAACAAATGCTGCAAAAGCTAAATGAGTGGAATGAGGCCTTCTTTGTGGGAAAATGAATACTTGACTTCATGACATAAGGACACCAACCAAGCCTCCTGCAAGCACCCACTCTTCTACCCGCAAAAGACCCGATTCACCGTGGACCGTTTCTGTATTCCAAATTTCTACAGCTTTAACCATCCACCCTTGAACTGCAGTCTCTCCCTGGATTACAGGTGGCTTTCAATTTTTTCTTGAAGGATAATACACTTCACACATATAAGACAGCCCCCTACCACGAGTTTACAGCTCACTGAATTCTCACACAGTGAGCATCTTTCCAGTGCCCACCTCAAGAAATAGGGCATCAGGGCTTCCCTGGAGGCGCAGTGGTAAAGAATCTGCCTGCCAATGCAGGAGGCAGGAGTTCAATCCCTGATGCAGGAAGATCCTACATGCCACGGGGCCGCTAAGCCTGTGCACCACGACAGCTGAGCTGGTGCTCTAGAGCCCGGGAGCCGCAACGACTAAGCGCATGTGCTGCAACTACTGCAGCCCGAAAGCCCTAGAGCCTGTGCTCTGCAACAAGAGAACCCATTGCAATGAGAAGCCTGCACGTAGCTACTAGAGAGTAGCCCCTGCTCACGGAAACTAGAGAAAGGCCCGGGCAGCAACGAAGACCCAGAACAGCCAAAGATAAACTAATTTTTCAAAAAAAGAAATAGGGCATCACCAGCACCAGGAAGCACCCCACGCATTCCAATTATTACCCTCACCATGCATAACCACGGTCTTGACTTCTAACAGCATAGATTAACTTGCTTGTTTTTATACTTTATAAGATCAGAGCTTTTTATTGACATATTAATAGTTGATGTACCATATTATGTAGGTTATAGGTGTTCGCCAGATTCACGATTTTTAAAGGTCATACTCCATATATAGTTCTTATAACATACGGGCTATCTTCCCTGTATTGTACAAAATCTCCTTGTAGCTTATTTTATACACAAGAGTTTGTACCTCTTAATCCTCTGCCCCCATACGGCCTCTCCCCACTGGTAACCATTAGTTCATTCTCTAGATCTGTGAGTCTATTTCTTGTTTGTTATACTCACTAGTCTGGTATTTGATAACATTAGATTTTAGAGATTCACCCTTAGTGTTGTGAATGGTGACCATTCATTCATTCTCAATGTTGCATGGTGCTTTGCTGTATGAATACACCACAGTTTATCTATCCATTCTATACTGATGCTCTGTAGCTATTAGGAATAGCACCCCTGCAAATATGCTTGTCCATGACTTCTGATGAACATACGCATGCGTTTCTATTGAGTATGTACTTGGAAGAAGAATGGCTCTATCCTAGGGGAGCCTTATGTTGACCTTTGGCAAATACTTCCAGTTATCCAAATACAGTTGTACCAGTTACCACTCCTACCAGCATATGAGAATTCAGTTATTTCTTGTCTGTTTTTTTAAAATTGCTCTCTGGTTATTTGTGGGTACATCAGGAAAGAGATAGTCTCAGTTCCTAGTCCTTTATTCTCATGAATTGTTAAACCATCTCCCAAATTCTAAAAAGGGATGACTCTGACTGTGTGCGCTGTACTTTTATTTCCCCACTAACTCTATCATCCTTCATGATGATGGTGGTGATGATGCTATTAAAGTGTCACCTACTTTAATAGGCTCCTAAGCTGCATGAAATATCCCTCTTTTTTGCTTCCAGCCCATTCTGTTCTCTCCGCGTTCCTTACCCATTTTGTAGGCACCTGTCTCTTCCATCAGCCCATCAGGCAGTAGATTCTTGAAAGGAGGTATTGTGGCTTAGCTGTTTCTGCCTTCTGTATTTAATACTGTATGGAACACAAGGTAGGTTTTCATAAAATATTGAATGGATGAATGAATTTTCCTACTATCTGATATGTCAAGAAGTCAAAACTCCTACTTCTCTTATATCACCCCCACTAGATTAATGGGGCACACAGCGGGCACTTAACAGAGACTTGCTGCAAGATTTGGTGTGAATTGCAAACCAACACCTCCAGCTGCTAAAGGAGAGAATCTTCTTGAAAACCAGGGCTGGACAGACAAGAGTCATTCTGGAATCTGGCACATTTGGATCTTCCTCCCTGCTCGCTTCTCTCCTACCACTCAGGAGGCAAAGTGGGGTGATTCAGATGCATGTCTCACCCACACACAGAGCTGACTTTGCCCCACTTTCATCCTGGCTCAGGCTCTGATCTCTCAAGATCTGAGATTCAGGAGCCAGGGTTGCTGTGATAGAAATAAAGACCCACCCACCTCCTCTACCCACCAAGCCTTCAGAAGCAGAGTCACTAGAGAGGGCTCTTGCCATTGGCTCGCTCTATGCCTATTTGTGCTCTGTTGCTTTTCACTCTCTAGAGTGGGAAGCAGAGCATGAATCCATGGTGAGCCCTCCTGGGCTCCAGACAGCTGACCCGGAAGCCATGATTTCTTGGGCAAACTAAGACCGGATATTGCCACTTCTTCCATTCCTACTGTTGTTCAATTTCCCACACTGTCAGCTCTCTGGCTTAAGCCATGGCATCCATGATCTGCTTGTGGCTTGGAGGAGAGCAGCGCATTTTCAATGCTCTAGTTAAGCTGGCATCACGCTTCTCATCAGGGAGCTATAAATGCAGTGAAAAGAAAATATGTGATGAAAGTTCAGTAGATCTTGCTTCCCTGTGTAAGAAGGAGTCATTTCTACCAAAAATTTGATAGACAGGAATTAAGACTTGCTTCCTCCACAACTGAGGAATGGCCATTTCTGATCCTTCCCTCTAGGAAGAAACAAAATAATTTCATTAGGAAGAAACAAAATAATTTCATTAGGAAGAAACAAAATAAGAAGAAATGCTAAAAACATAATTCTTGATCTTTTCTATTTTTTATGTGCCAAAGAATTCTGTAGGAAGATTATTTTAATGAAACCAAGTAATAAATATTTTAAACAATGGCACAGGATCAGCAAACAGGGCTTTGTATGTTCACAGAGGCCTGGTTTCAGTTTTAATTGTTATACAGAAATGCTGTGCATCTCTGGGTAAGTTAATTTCCTATCTGAGCCTCAGATTTCATATTTATAAATTGGTCCTCTCCATCGTTGATATACTGAACACATGTAAGACTGAATTTTTGTAGCTCTGTAACTATGGGCTTCCCTAGTGGCTCAAATTGTAAAGAATCTTCCTGCAATTCCGGAGACTCAGGTATGATCTCTGAGTCAGGAAGATCCCCTGGGGAAGAGAATGGCTACTCATTTCAGTATTCTTGCCTGGAGAAAGCCATGGACAGAGGAGCCTGGTGGGCTATATTCCACGGGATGGTAGAGTTGGACATGACTGAGCAACTGATACTTTCACTTCACTTTCAATAGAAATGAAGCATGCTTCTATTAACTGTAAAGGCACTACACTTGGGCCCAAAGAAACAGTGGCCCATGTGGGTATTCAACCAGTTTTTGTTGTTTTTTTGGCTGCATTGGGTCTTCATTGGTACACATAGGGTTTCTCTAGTGTGGCCGGTGAGGGCTACTCTGTAGTTGTGGTGCACAGGTTTCTCATAGAGGTGGCTTCTCTAGTTGTGGAGAATGGGCTCGAGGGCGCTTGGTCTTCAGTAGTTGAAGTGCACAGGCTTAGTTGCCCCACAGCATGTGGAATCTTCCTGGACCAGGGATTGAATCCGTGTCTCCTGCGTTGGCGGGCAGATTCTTCACCACTGGACCACCAGGGAAGTCCCATCATTCAACCAACTCTATGCCTACTGCAAGGTAGGTGCTAGGACCCAAAAATTCAAGCACTGATCCTGCCTGCAAGGGTTTCAATGCCTACTGCAAGGTAGGTGCTAGGACCCAAAAATTCAAGCACTGATCCTTCCTGCAAGGGTTTCAAGGTTGAATAAGAATGATGAACATTTTATGGCATTCATTAACAGAACAGGTACAAGAGTGCAGTGGGCACAGATAGATTTGAACATCCTTAGGGCAACAGGAAAGGATTTTCAGAGGAGGCCACCTGGAGTGGTCAGGAAGGACGCATTGCCAGGAAAGATAAGGAGAAGGAAGGTGAGTGTCTGCAGCTCAGAGAACAGACACATCATGACTTAAGGGTTCCACGTGCGAAAGCAAATTACTTATGGAATTCAGCCAGTTCCAAACAGCATGAGTCAACAAGGCAGTGTGTTTGCAACAACAAAATTCTCAAACAAGTTCCTGTCCATCTCAAATCTATACATATTGTCCTAGCACCAGCTCCAGCTTCGTCTCTGATTTTGGGCAATTTCATTACCTTCACTCAATCTCAGCTGCTCGTCTGGAAGATAAGAAGGGAGCCAGGATGGTCTGGAGAGCCCCTTTCTACTCGAATCATCTCTAGACCGATAATGATCAGACACCATGAGCTATCCAATAATAATAATAATAATAATAATGGGACCTTTTAAAACATGGAAGACTAGGGCTGCTCTAAACCCACCAACTGAAGTAATGAATGTCTCCACAAAAATCACATTTACCAAAAAATACAACCATAGCTCTTTTGAAAAAAAAAAAAAACAAAAATTAGACAAAATTTATGATAGAATTTTGTCGAGAACCAGTCTCAGAAAGGAGGAGGTGTCTGCTTGGAAGATGTTCGACTCTGATTTTATCACCGGCTTTCACAGACTGGGGGCTGGGCTGCGTGCCCTGAGCTGTGGGAGACCACTCCATTCCTATTAACTCCTGCTTTTTACTGCTCCATGAGCTGCTGATGGAAGCCTCAGAGTCACACCCTAGGTTGAAAAGGAGTTATTCGGCTTGGGGAGCTTGGTGTGTTTGATTGTTTTCTACCTCCTACCCCTACCATAGAATTTTCCCAAATTGTAGCATTTACATAGACCAAGAAAGTGTTGAGGTTTTCTGATGGCTTGGATGATAAAGAACATGCCTGCAATGTAGGAGATTGGGGGTTCAATCTCTGAGTCGGGAAGATACCCTGGAGGAGGGAATCATTACCCACTCCAGTATTCTTGTCTGGAGAATTCCATGGACAGAGGAGCCTGATGGGCTACAGCCTATGGGGTTGCCCACACCATAGAATCTTTCCAAATCGTGCCATCTACAAAGACCAAGAAAGGGGAGGGTCTGAATCCCACATGAATACAGGGAAATCCCAGATTCCTTCTTATCATGTTGTTGGGATCAGGTGGTACTTTGCAGCCCAACAGGTATTTCTGAGCATCCTCCTGTCCTGACCCTGATGTGGGACACTGTGGACCTTTGAGAAAGGGAAAAACCACTCCATCAGTGCTGAGTGTGCCTGAAACTACCCCCCACAGGTGCACAGAACTGTGGTTCTCAACAGTCAGCAGGCTCAGTGCTTCCCACAGACTTCCTCCAGATTTCTAGTTCCCCCAGGTTTGTTTTTTGGGGGCTATGTTTCGCAGACCTAGAATCACTTTGCTTCCCTGAGAAACTGCATAACCCACCCCCTACCCGGGGAGTAAATCGCTTTTTCCCTTTCCAACTGCAAAACCAAAGGGCTTTATTCCAACCTCTCTCTGTCCCAAAGCAATCATCCTTCTACCCACCTGAGGGATGGGAAGCCACCCCGTTGACTGCCAGGGTGCCTTACACAGGCACCCCAGGAGCTCCTCCCGGACCCTAGAGGTGACTTGCCTTCCTGATGATGATCAAAGGATGCACGGTAGAACTGAGGAGGAAAATAAAAGCCAGTTTGATCTTAGCAAGGCATCCTGCTATATTTATTTACTCCACTAATTAAAGAAAGGAGAAATAAAACCAGTTGCTCAATGGGAAGTAGCTGAGAAAACTGTTTGGCTTTGCGACTGTGATGTAGAGGCCAGAAGAGGCAGGGCACTCCCTCTCATCAATTTCCGGGAGAGGAAGAAAGCCGAGGGCACATCAGGACCTTATTTGGGTACCACATCCTCATGGCTCTGCAGTAGGTGAAATCGGTCCAGGGCTAAGGCGGACTAAATGATATTCTTAATGGACAGCCTGGAACCCAAACTCACTTGCAAGCAGAGAGTTATTTGATCTCTCCTTGAGAAGGGGCATTGTTAAGTAAGGAAAAGGAAGACCCAGATACCCAGAAAGCATGTCTGGAAATGGGAAGGAAGGGGAGAAGGATGGAAGGGGAAGAGGAAGGCAGCAAGGGGGAGACAATTCCAAATTCACCTGCCCCACAATATTGCAGAGGTCCTTCCTGACTCAGGGCACTCCTGGGGCTGCCAGCTGCTGCCCCAACAGTGCTTTATCTCTGATGAATGTAACTCTGCATGCATACAAGCACTGCCTTTGCTTATGCTGGAGGTTTTACTCCCTGGAAGCATCTCAATATCTTTTACTAGCCCCACGCACAAGACACACACACACACACACACACACACACACACACACATGTGTCTCTACACATCCAAATATATTCCAAATATATATAAATATCAAAAGTTTATTCAAGAATGCCCCTAGTAGTCCAGTGGTTAAGAATCTTGCCCATCAATGCAGGGGACATGAGTTCGATCCCTGGTCCAGAAGATTCCACATGCCTTGGAGCAACTAAGCCCCTGTGCCACAACTAGTGAAGCCTGAGAGCCCTAGAGGCCACGCTCTATGACAAGAGAAGCCACCGCAATGAGAAGCCTGTGCACTGCAACTAGAGAGTAGCCCTTACTCACCGCAGCTAAAGAAAAGCCTAAGTGCAGCAACAAAGACCCAATACAGCCAAAGATAAATTAACTAATTAAAAATCTAGCCAAAATATCACCTCCTCCAAGAAGCCCTTTCAGATCTCCCTAGCTGGCAGTGTCCTTCTTTTGCTCTGACAATCCACTGCACTTTCTTTGACCTTCTCTGGTGGGAGTCATGTCTTACAGCCACTTACAAATGCGTTTTATCTTCCCAGTAACTTGTAATCTCCTTGCATCTAAAAGCCGTGTCTTAGTCATTCATTTCTGAGTCCTCACGGCGCCCAGAGCAGTACCTGACCCAAAGGGAGACCTCCATAAATAGCTGTGAAATTCATTATTCATCACTGGGTAGAAAGGAGCTGCAGCAGTGGCCAAAAAAAAGAGAAAGTGAAAGTGTTAGTCACTCAGTCGTATCCAATCCTTTACAACCCCATGGACTGTATAGCCCACCAGGCTTCTCTGTCTATGGAATTCTCCAGGCAAGAATACTGGAGCTGGTTGCCACTCCCTTCTCCAGGGGATGTTCCCAACCCAGGGATCGAACATTGATCTCCTGCATTGCAGGTAGATTCTTGATCCATCTGAGCCACCAGGGAAGCCTGCAGAGGTGGCAAGGAGATTTTTTTAATTGAGTGCCCCTTATAGGCAAGCCTTGGACAAAGCTCTGAAAATACAAAGTGAAAGACACAGGTCTGGCCTCATGGAACTCAAAGACATGTACAGCGATACTGACAATGCCATAGGGTCAATAAAAAGGGACAGGAGGAACTCCCATTCACGCAGCCTAGAGCAGAGGTTCCCCTGGAGAAAATGTCAGAGGGATCACCTCCAAAGCCCTCCATCAGAGTTCGTGCGAATCCTTGGTTGTGGCAGGAGGAACCATTCATAGCATGCCCAGTCCACCAACCAGGAGGGTCTCGGGACCACAGCATCCCAAGGGAAGCCGACTTCCAGCGCTAGATGGAGAACAAAGGCAGAAGAAACTCCAGACAGCATCCAAACTTCTTGGGGGGCGGGGGGCTTGATTAATGCCTTTAATTAACCTGCTTGCAACCATTAAGACAAGTGGCATGGACGGTAATAACACAAGAATGGGACCCAAGATTAGACCTAAACAACTATAAGGTTGTTCTCTCAGTGGCTGGACTCAGCTCTCTGAAGCTGGTCCTGAAGCCAGAGGAGAGAAATGTACCAGGCATGATCAAAGGCGGACCAGCACTGATTAGCACGGAGCGTCTTACCTCGTCAGCACTGGCTCCCGGGGCGAATTAAGTGCCTACAAAATGAATGTGCGCCTGGAAAATCTCCAGCGTGGGTTTTCTCCTTGCCCAAATGCTACCCGGTATTTTAATTAACCTGGGCTTATTGTTCTAATTACTGGAGTTTTATACTGTGAATCGCTGTTCAGGAGTAGTGACAATCAGTAAACATAATTACCGTGTGTATTGCCAGCAAAGCTCTGCCCTTAAGATTTTATTTAAAAAATAATAATTAGTAACATAAATCTTTAAATTCTAGTTCACTGGGGCTAACAGACCAAACTGGATGGAAGAAAAGCTTTCTTAGAATATCAAGATTTGGTCTTAATAGTCTCCCATCATCTGATATTTGGGGGACCTTCTTCACTCTGAAAAATATCAGGTGCAATAGTAAAGAATGCAGAAGGCTGCTGTGATGTATTACTAAGTGAGAAAAAATGGCACGTAAGAGACTGTAGGTAACAATAATATTTTAATCATAAAAAACACGACTGTGTGAATGTGTGTGCATGTTTGAGTGTGTGTGCTTAAAATACATGTGGAAGGATATATATTAAACTGTTAACACTGGTTGGTTCCCCTTGGAGAACAGGACTAGGGGCACTAAGATGCTAAGAGGGACCCTCCAGTGTTATCTCATGTACTTAAAGGTAGACATTTGAATTTTATGATGGAATTATTTTTTAATTTTATGCATTTATTTAATTTTGGCTGCTTTGGGTCTTCATTGGCCCACAGCATGTGAAATCTTCCTGGACCAGGGATCAAACCTATGTTCCCTGCCTTGGCAGGTGGATTCTTAACCACTGGACCATCAGGGAAGTCCTGAAAATATTAACTTTTGCAATTAAAGCATTTTTTTATTAAGATCTGTAAATCATCACTCTTGGACTAGGCCAAGAGCATGGTGGCACAAAGAGTCCTGCGTGGGGAGCCCACCGGTTCAGGGTGGCTGCAACTAGAGCAAGGCCACTGGCCCAGGGCCTTTGTGACAACCCTCTTTGGTTGGCATCCCATGGAACTCAGACTTCTCTTACTGCCTCCCTGCCTTCTGCTTTTGGGGCCTGCACTGACACCTTGTAATTCTGTCTGAACATCTCCATGCTTTTTCTTCAGACCCATGCCATCTCCCTGCATTGACTCCCCGACCCCCAGCCTGTTTCTGTCTTCATCCTTGGACCCCCTCTTAGGGTCCACCTTGACTCTTGCAGTGTGAGCCTTTTCTAGCCACCTGTGCCCAAAAGGATTCAGCCTCCACCCATTCATTGCCCCCCAGCCATGTCCCCACCACCCACCCCCATACTGGGCTCCTCCCTCTGGGCTCCCAATCCAGTCTGGTAATAATACATATTTTTGATTCAGCATGATCCCCTAAATGCAAGCTAATTAATTATTCCTAGGATTCCACTAGAAAAAAATTAACTTTTCCAGAGCAGAAAAGAAATTGACTAAGCTGGGCTTGTTGAGGAATAGTACTTCCAATTGGGGTTCCTTCCTGAGCAATTTTCAAGGGTGATTTTTATTTGCTTGATTTTCACCTTATACCTCATAGGAGAACGCAATCCCCACCAGAGATGTAATTCCAGAGAGCTGTAATTTATTTTTTTATTGGAGTATAATTGCTGTGCAAGGTTATGTTCATTTCTGCTGTTCAACAACACGAATCAGCTATATGTATACACATATCCCCTCCCTCCTACCCCAGCCGCTAGGTCATCACAGAACTCCTTGTGCTACATGGTAGCTTCCCACTAGCTAGCGGTTTTACACACAGTGGTGGATACACATCGCTGCTACTCTCCCAATTCTTCCGGCCCTCCTCTTCTCCCACTGTGCCCACACATCTTACTCTACGTCTGCATCTCTATTCCTGCCCCTCAAATAGCCAGAGAATGGTAAAGAGATGTGTCTGAAATGAAAATATGTTAAAATGTCAAGCTGACTCCCAATCTCCAGCCCTCACTTGAAGAGTCAGTGACATTGGATCCAGAGGTTGTCACTTATTCACTTGCCCAGAATGTACTAATTTGTTCTTGGGGAAGCACTTATTTCCCCACCCCAGGCAGGTGGTAAGCATGAAGGATACCAAGATGAAGGAGAACAGGTTCTTGCCTTCAAAGAACTCAAAGTCCAGCAGGAAAAGATATCACATGTGTGTTAAGTCACTTTGCTGCTGCTGCTGCTAAGTCGCTTTCAGTCATGTCCGACTCTGTGCGACCCCATAGACAGAAGCTCACCAGGCTCCCCCATCCCTGGGATTCTCCAGGCAAGAATACTGGAGTGGGTTGCCATTTCCTTCTCCAATGAATGAAAGTGAAAAGTGAAAGTGAAGTCGTGTCCAACTCTTAGCGACCCCATGGACTGGAGCCTACCAGGATCCTCCGTCCATGGGATTTTCCAGGTTGTGTCCAACTCTTTGCAGCCCCCATGGACTCTTTGCAGCCCCCATGGAGCCTGCCAGGCTCCTCTGTCCATGGGATTCTCTAGGCAAGAATACTAGAGTGGGTTGCCATTTCCTCCTCCAGGGGATGTTCCCAACCCAGGGATCGAACCCTCATCTCTTACGTCTCCTGCACTGACAGACATGTTCTTTACCACTAGCGCCACCTGGGAAGCCACGTGAACCACTATGGGTGGTTAAAGTGACAGAGGTGAAGTCAGAGGTGTGGACAAGGGGCAGTGGAGGCCCCAGCTAGGAGGAGACACTACCTTTCACCAGTTTAGGCATCATCTCTGGCCTCAAAGAGCCCATAGTCTAGCAAAGCAAAGAGAGAAAGGACATTGCAAACGAATGTCAGAGAGTCACCATGGGCACCCAGAGACGGAGACTCGATGGGTAGCAATAGGTGGCCTGACAGAAAAGGCACTATTTGACCAATCATGAAGAATGAATGAGTTTTTCAGACACAGAGAACAGACTTGGGGTTGACAGGGAGGAGGGGGGTGGGGGAGGGAAGAATTTGGGGTTAGCAGATGCAAACCATTGTATATAGAATGGATACACAACAAGACCCTATTGTATAGCACGGGGAACTATCTTCAATATCCTGTGATAAGTCATAATGGAAAGGAATATGAAAAATAATGTATATACATGCAAAACTGAATCACTTTGCTATACAGCAGTAATGAACACAGCATAGTAATTCAACTATACTTTAATAAAATATTTTTTTAAAAAAAAAAGGATGAATGAGTTTGTGTGCCATGCTGACCAGGAGGAAGGGGAAAATGATGCTTCAGGCAGAGGGAAAGATTGTGCCAGGGCGTTATGTATTTCAGAATAGCTCAAAAGTTTAAGATGTCTAGAGCTTCAAGTACTTGTTGTTGAAGACAACATCTGGAGACGGCAGAGGTTGTGGGTGAAGAGCTCTGAAAGTAGCCGAAGAATCTGCACTTGATGTGTAGACAGCAGAGGGACTCTGGAGAGCGTTTGGCAGAGAGGGACATGTTCAGGTCTGTATTTTGGAACCATCTCTCTGGAGCTGTTGGGCAATTAGAACGTATGACATGGTGAGGCCTGAAAGTGAAGGACCTCATCAGCTTAGATGTTCCTAGGAAAACACAGCCCAGGTTATAGTCTGGGAAAGAGAGGGGAAGAGAACTGGTTCAATGTATGCAGCACATACTCTGGGTGGTACCCCTGTCTGCTTGCTCAGGAGACACAATGGTACCATGGAAGGGGAAGAAAGAGAGACTCAGTGAGGCTAAGTCAATTCACAGGGTCAAGCTGAATCCCAATCTCCAACCCTCACTTGAAGAGTCAGTGACATTGGATCCAGAGGTTGTCACTTATTCACTTGCCCAGAATGTATTAATTTATTCTTGGGGAAGCATTTATTCCCCCACCATGGGCTGGTGGTAAGCATGAAGGATACCAAGATGAAGGAGAAAAGGTTCTTGCTTTCAAAGAGCTCAGAGTCCAGCAGGAAAAGGTATCACGTGAAACACTGTGCGTGTTAAGTGGTTAACACTTACTTCTGAGTGTGTTAATCCGTAATGAGAAAGTGATGGAACTGGGATTTGAACCCAAGTGTACTCAATGTCCAATCAGCATCTCCACCAAGATCTGTTACCCTTCGTGGCTTCCCCCAAGAGTCAGGATAATCAAGGCCAAATGGAACACACAGGGTGATGGAGATGCTATTCTTCTATTGTTCGAGGCAGCAAATATCAAGTGCAATGTCATAAATACCTTAGGGATTTGTGATGAATTTCTGCAGGAAATGTTTCCTCCTTTACAAAGACTATGTGCTTTCCCAGAGGATGGGAGTCATTTAATCCCATCAGTTTACTCTTTTCCTGGTTTGTTTACCAGGAAGTTCCAGACTCAATCCCGAAACTCAGCCCGCTATGTCAGCCAAAGTAATTACAGTATTTGCTTTCTCAGTCGTTTATAGGCTTTAAAATTTTGTCCTACTTTATCATATCCATATACTTTAAGATACTGCAAAACGTTTTGCTATACAAATGGAGAATATATAAGAATGTATGAGAAAGTGTTCTTATTATTTTCTACTTTTCTTTCAACCTTTACTCTGAACAAATCTCAGAATCATTCCTATGGTGGGAAGACCTATGACTCCTGCCTCTCAAGGTTCCATTTGCTCCCAAATAGCAATGTTGTTCCTTATAATAACACCCTGAACATGTTTTGGTGTGTACTCCATGGACCATTTTTTTTTCCCTTGGCAGTGCTGCATGGCTTGCAAGGTCTTAGATCCACGATCAGGGATCGAACCTGGTTCCATGGTCTTAACCACTGGACCACCCAGGAATTTGCATTTAGTACCCTCTGGGTATCAGACAGTATTGTTACACATCCTATCACATTTAATCTCTCTAGTATGCAAAGTAGTTGCTGTTATCCCCATTATACAGATGGGAAGACTGAGGTCCAGAGCACTTAAATGATTTACCCAGGGTCACACAGATAGTAAGGGGTGGAAATAAGATTTGAATTCCCTTTAATATCCAAACCTGTTTGCTTTTCCTTCTGCTGAAGGAGGTCCAATTTCCTTAACCCCTTTGTGACCAGGCAAGATTGTATGTCTCACAAGATTGTATGTCAACCTCACTTCCTACTCTGTCAGCTACCTTAATTAATAAAAAGATAAAGAAGGAAAGATCTGGTCCAAACTATATTGACAGAACTAAACATCAAAACTGACTATTTTCCTAACCTAAAGTATGCTCTTTCAAAGCATAAAAATAGAATCTTCTTTTTTTCCCATTTATCTTTGTCCTTAAGAACCACAGAGTGGAGAATGTGTCAGACCCCCTGACTTGTATATCTTTGTAAAAAAAAAATTTTTTTTTTTAATCTTTTCCACTGAGCTCTTCTGCTTTTTATGAGGCCTGATAATGAAAACTCAATGTGCAAATCCTAACATCAAATCCATGTTATATAATGAACCCCCACCTTCCCAGCCCTCTCCAGAAAGGCAGATTTCAGTGAGGACATTTGGGAACTGAAGTACTAGAAATTCTTATGTATACAGTGATGGGCTTCTTACCATGTCCCTGTCCATCTGAGGGGAGGCCTGGGGGCTCCCATGCTGGCATCCACATTTCAGAAAGTCCTAGTCCCTGGAAATACGCCTGCTCAACCAAGAAGGCATTGTGCCTTTGGGAAAGCTCAGCGGACTTGGATAACATCATGCGGAGAGGCCCGCCTCCATGGTCATAGAAGGAAAGAGAAAAGGAAGAAGAAGGAAATTAACACAATCGTGTCCAAAACAGTGCTAAAGTCTTACCACATCAGCTCCCTTAATCCTCACATCATCCTTTCAACAAGATTTCCAGGAGGACACTGAGGGTCTGAGTAGCAACATGCCCCAAGGTCATGCTGGCTTGTAAAGAGTGGAGCTGCAGGGACTTTCCTGGTGGTCCAGTGGTTAAGAATCTGCCTGCCAAGGCAGGGGACACAGGTCTGATCCCTGGTCTGGAAGATCCCGTGTGCTGTGGAGACCAACTAAGCCCACGCACCGCAACTAGTGAGCCTGTGCTCCCGAGCCCGTGTGCTGCAGCGAGAGAAGCCACTGCAATGAGAAGCCCCCGCATCACAGCCAAGAATAGCCCACCGCTCAGTGCAACTGGAGAAAGCGTACCTACAGCAACAAAGACCCAGTGCAACCAAAACTAAATGGAAAGAACACAGCTGCAGAGCAAAGCCAGTGTCTCTCTAGCCTCACACTCTGTTGCTTCTCCTGCTCATGACGTCGACAACCACATATAACCACAGATGAAGCAAACCCCGAATAGCCCACAAAGAATGACACATCCTCCATGAGAGGACTCCCCGTAGGAAGGGGTCACCCATGACAGCTGTCCCCACCTTCTGTTTGTCCAAGTGCCACCAGCAATCCCTCTGTGGAGGCTCCCGGGCCAGAGAACTCTCTGCTACCATGCCACGTGGCTTCTCAGGATGGCCCTCTCCCTCTTAGCTCTTCTGACCCACTTGGACACAAGTCTCTCTCTATCTCTACATCCAGACAGGAAACAATCAGAACACTTCAAAGAGCATATGTAATAGGCAAGGAAACAAGAGGAAACACGAGAGCAGAGATCCCATTAGCTTCACAGAGAAGGGACTGCTTAACAAATATCACATAGGAACCATACTCCCCTTCCCCAGTCCACGTATCCACAGAACACAATCACTCGCAGAGTTTTTAGTCCTGGATTTTGTGAAGGAAACATAGGAATTTGTTGAGAATGGTGATGTCTACACCGCTGGGAAGAAAAAAGATAGACATTTATTGGACATAATTAGACACAATAAATGGTCGAGTGGATTAAGATACCAGGTGAGAGAATAGGCAATAACTCTAAAGAAGAAGAATAACCTTCGACCACTGTGGTTAAAGAAGCGTGCTGAGTCCTGCTGAGATTCTTTCATGAGAACGCAGGGCTGCTCTTAAGAGTCACTGCCTATATATGGAATCTAGAAAGATGGTACCGACAATCCTATGTACAGGGCAGCAAAGGAGACACAGACATAAAGAACAGACTTTTGGACTCAGTGGGAGGAGGAGAAGGTGGGATGATTTGAGAGAATAGCATTGAAACATAAACATGACCATATGTAAAATAGATAACAAGCATGAGTTGGAGTTGGAGTTGCAGGCATGACGCAGGGAACCCAACGCTGGTGCCCTGTGACAACCTAGAGGGGTAGGGTGGGGAGAGAGATAGGAGGAGAGTTCAGGGTGGAGAGGACACATGTGTACCTATGGCTGATTCATACTGATGTATGGGAAAAACCATCACAATGTTGTAATTATCCTCCATTTGAAATAAATCAATTTAAAAAATAAAGATTCACTGCCTCCACTGAGTGGTGTCGGTTTAGTCACTAAGTTGTGTCTGACTCTTGCAAACCCAGGCTCCTCTGTCCGTGGGATTTCCCAGGAAAGAATACTGGAGTGGGTTGCCATGCCCTCCTCCAGGGCAATCTTCCTGACCCAGGGATTGAACCCAGGTCTCCTGCATTGCAGATGGACTCTATACCCTCTGAGCCACCAAAGAAAGCCCTCCACTGAGGGAGATCCTTTTCTAATAACAGAAAACCCTGAGATTTTGCTTCCACTCTTCACTGATTCTTTCTCATTGATCTTTATGGTTGTATTTACTTCGCTCCTTACTGCTTGCTGTACTTCTTGTTCACAGGATGGTCAGGTAGTTTTGCTATACTTTGGCTTTGCTGATCTAAGTTTTTGTTTGTTTGTATCTAGGGTTTTTTTCTGATGAATAGGACCCATGATTTTTTTTTCCCCCAATACTGTTCATTGGGAAAAGTAAGATATACTACATTTGTCAGAAATGTCACTTCCTCCCTTGGCACCTATGATGAAATGGAATTCCCACTTTAGGTAGAAAGCTGGGCATGGAAACACTTCCTGTGTAACATCATTAAAAGTCCCACCAACAACATGATTTAGAACTTTTCATTTAACAATGGCTGTCATTCAAAGCTGTCCTATATCAGGCTCTGGTTTCACAGGTTATGTATCCTTTGCTCATTTGATTCAATTTTCACAAAAATGAACAATATTAGTGCTATTGTTAGTCTTGTCTTGTTCAGTCGCTAAATCATGTCCACCTCTTTGGGACCCCAGGGACTGCAGCAGGCCAGGCTTCCCTGTCCTTCACTATCTCTCAGAGTTTGCTCAAGTTCATGTCCATTGAGCTGGTGATACCATCTAACCATCTTGACCTCGTCAATGTTATTCAGTTCAGTTCAGTTCTGTCGCTCAGTTGTGTCTGACTCTTTGTGACCCTATGGACTGCAACATGTCAGGCCTCCCTGTCCATCACCAACTCTCAGAGTTTACTCAAACTCATGTCCATTGAGTCTGTGATGCCATCCAACCATCTCATCCTCTCTTGTCCCCTTTTCCTCTTGCCTTCAATCTTTCCCAGCATCAGGGTCCTTTCAAATGAGTCAGTTCTTTGCATCAGGTGGCCAAAGTATTGGAGTTCAGCTTCAGCATCAGTCCTTCCAGTGAATATTCAGGACTGATTTCCTTTAGGATGGACTGGTTGGATCTCCTTGCAGTCCAAGGGACTCTCAAGAGTCTTCTCCAACACCACAGTTCAAAAGCATCAATTCTTCAGTGCTCAGCTTTCTTTATATTCCAACTCTCACATCCATACATGACTACTGGAAAAACCATAGCCTTGACTAGATGGACCTTTGTTGGCAAAGTAATGTCTCTGCTTTTTAATATGCTGTCTAGATTGGTCATAACTTTTTTTCCAGGGAGTAAGAATCTTTTTATTCCATGACTGCAGTCACTATCTGCAGTGATTTTGGAGCCCCCAAAATAAAGTCTGTCATTGCCTCCATTATTTCTCTATCCAACTTGTGCTTCATCCAGCCCAGCATTTCTCAAGATGTACTCTGCATATAAGTTAAATAAGTAGGGTGACAATATACAGCCTTGACATATTCCTTTTCCTATTTGGAACCAGTCTGTTGTTCCATGTTCAGTTCTAACTATTGATTCCTGACCTGTATACAGGTTTATCAAAAGGCAGGTCAGGTGGTCTGGTATTCCCATCTCTTTCAGGATTTTCCACAGTTTATTGTGGTCCACACGGTCAAAGGCTTTGGCATAGTCAATAAAGCAGAAATAGATGTTTTTCTGGAACTCTCGTGCTTTTTCGATGATCCAGCAGATGTTGGCAATTTGATCAATGTTATTATTTCCACATTAAAGATAAGGACCATCCACATTAAAGATAAACACCATCTCCAAGAAAAAGAAATGCAAAAAGGCAAAATGGTTGTCTGAGAAGGCCTTAAAAATAGCTGAGAAAAGAAGAGAAGCTAAAGTCAAAAGAAAAAAGCAAAGATATACCCATTGGAATGCAGAGTTCCAAAGAATAGCATGAAGAGATAAGAAAGCCTCCCTCAGTGATCAATGCAAAGAAATAGAAGATAACAATAGAATGGGAAAGACTAGAGATCTCTTCAAAAAAATTAGAAATTCCAAGGGAACATTTCATGCAAAGATGGGCTCAATAAAGGACAGAAATGGTATGGACCTAACAGAAGCAGAAGATATTAAGAAGAGGTGGTAAGAATACACAGAAGAACTGTACAAAAAAGATCTTAATGACCCAGATAACCACAATGGTGTGATCACTCCACCTAGAGCCAGACATCCTGGAATGTGAAGTCAAGTGGGCCTTAGGAAGTATCACTACAAACAAAGCTAGTGGAGGTGATGGAATTCTAGTTGAGCTATTCCAAATCCTGAAAGATGATGCTGTGAAAGTGCTGCACTCAATATGCCAGCAAATTTGGAAAACTCAGCACTGGCCACAGGACTGGAAAAGCTCAGTTTTAATTCCAATCCCAAAGAAGGACAATGCCAAAAAATGTTCAAACTACTGCACAATTGCACTAATTTCACACACTAGCAAAATAATGCTCAAAATTCTCCAAGCCAGGCTTCAACAGTGCATGAACTGAGAACCTCTAGATGTTCAAGCTGGATTTAGAAAAGGCAGAGGCACCAGAGATCAAATTGCCAACATCTGTTGGATCATGGAGAAACCAAGAGAGTTCCAGAAAAACATCTACTTCTGCTTTATTGACTTGGCCAAACCCTTGGATCGTGTGGATCACAACAAACTATGAAAAATTCTCAAAGAGATGGGAATACCAGACCACCTGACCTGCGTTCTGAGAAATCTGTATGCATATCAAGAAGTAACAGTTAGAATGGACATGCAACAACAGACTGGTTCCTAATTGGGAAAGGAGTATGTCAAAGTATCATCACCCTGCTTATTTAACTTATATGCAGAATACATTATGAGATATGCCAGACTGGATGAAGCACAAGCTGAAATCAAGATTGTCAGGAGAAACATCAATAACCTCATATATGCAGATGATAGCACCCATAATTATGGCAGAAAGTGATGAAGAACTAAAGAACCTCTTGATGAAAGTGAAAGAGGAGAGTGAAGAAGTTGGCTCAAAGTTCAACATTCAGAAAACTAAGATCATGGCATCTGGTCCCATCACTTCATGGAGAATAGATAGGGAAATAATGGAGACAGTGGCAGACTTTATTTTGGGAGGCTCCGAAATCACTGCAGATGGTGACTGCAGCCATGAAATTAAAAGACACTTACTCCTTGGAAGAAAAGCTATGACCAACCTAGACAGCATATTAAAAAGCAAAGACATTACTTTGCCGTACAGTCAAAGCTATGGTTTTTCCAGTAGTCATGAATGGATGTGAGAGTTAGGCTATAAAGAAAGCTAAGGGCCAAAAATTGATGCTTTCAAACTGTGGTATTGGAGAAGACTCTTGAGAGTTCCTCGGACTGCAAGGAGATCCAACCAGTCCATCCTAAAGGAAATCAGCCCTGAATATTCATTGGAAGGACTGATGTTGAAGCTGAAACTCCAATACTGTGGCCACTTGATGTGAAGAACTCATTTGAAAAGACCCTGATGCTGGAAAAGATTGAAGGCAGGAGGAGAAGGGGATGACAGAGGATGAGATGGTTAGGTGGTGTCACCAACTCAATTGTCACGAGTTGGAATAAACTCCGGGAGTTGGTGATGGACAGGGAGGCCTGGTATGCTGCAGTCCATGGGGTCACAAAGAGTCAGACACAACTGAGCGACTGAACTGAACTGAACTGAAAGATAAAGAGAGTTGGTGAGATTGTGTGTCTCACCCAGTGTCACATGTGTAGCATGTTACAGAGTTGATATTCAAAGCTAGATTCCTTACACTTTCTCCTCTAGTACCCGCTCTTCTTGACAGCAGTCCCAAAGACCACCGCAGGGTCTGAACTTCACCCTAAAGACCAAGGGACTGTCCCAAGGGTCTAAAGAAGAGTAGTGCAGCGTGCTGATTTGGCAGGAGCATGGGAAATAGATGGAAGCTGGTGGGAGTAGAGACCAAAAAGAAGACTGAAGCAGGATTCCAGATGATGGGAGCCTCCAAAAGGTTAGTGAGGGAATTCCCTGGCAGTCCAGTGGTTAAGACTCCACACTCTCACTGCCAGGGGCTGGGGTTCAGTTCCTGGTCAGGGAACTAAGATCTCACAAGTCATACAGCGCTGCCAGAAAAAGAAAAAGAACAGCAGCAACAGGAAAGCATTGGCGAGAATGGAGACAGTGTGAGACAGGTAGGTAGAGTTGAGAGATATTGGAGTTTGGATCAACAAGACTTGGGGATAGACAGAGGAAGAAGTCCAAGATGACGCCTGGGTTTCTGACCCAGGCAACTGGGTGATGGCGGCACCATTTGCTGAGGTGAGAAGCTTAAGAGGAAGGTGTTTAAGAGAAAAGGATGAGGAGGTCAGTGTGGGTCATGCTGAATTTCAGGTGGCTGGGGAACTTGCCACGGAGTAGGCCAAAAGAGTCACATTTACTCAGAAGCAAGATTTGGCATAAATCGTTGTTTGGAAGTCATCAGTTCATCTGTGAGTTGAAACCAAGAAAGTAGATGATTTTCCAAAAAAGCCTATACAGTAAGAAATAGGATAAAGAGGGGGAAGCCTAGAGATTAGCTTATGGTGGGAAGTGTCTTCTCTCTGGGTTCAAACAAAACCCCCCAGCTCCCCTCCTGGTCTCTGGGCTATCTACCCTCCTGCTTCTCCTTGCATCTCGGAGTTCTGATAGAACTGAGCTCCCCATATTCTCTCTCTATCTCCTCTACATGTAGCAGGGCAAACAAATACATGATGAGTCAGCAGTTTCCTGCCTATGAAATAAATGTAAGCTCAGAGAGGCTGGTTCCCCTGAAGACCCCCATCCTGATTGTTGCCATCTCCCCCCTGCAAACACATCCCTGCCACCCTGAAACAATTGCCCGGAACAATCAGCATGGGGAAGTATAGTATCTAGTAAAAGGAACACAGTCTTTGGAGTCAAACAGACCTCGATTCAAATCCCAGGTTTAATGTGGAAACTTGAGCAAGTTATTTCAGCTCTCCAAGTGTCAGTTCTTATATCTATGAATTAGGCTCCTCCTCCTTAGAGACCTAGAGTGTATGTGTGCTAAGTTGCTCCACTCACATCCGACTCTTTGCAAACCCACAAACTATAGCCTACCAGGCTCCTCTGTCCCTGGAATTTGCCAGGCAAGAATACTGGAATGGGTTGCCATTTCCTTCTCCAGGGGATCTTCCCAATGCAGGGATTGAACCCTCCTCTCTTCTGTCTCCTGCATTGGCAGGCAAGTTTTTTGTTTTGTTTTGTTTTTATAACCACTAGCACCAACTAGGAAGCCCTAGAGACCTAGAAGGGTGGTTTAGATCAGATGAGGACTTTTCTGGCGGTCCAGTGGTTAGGAATCCACCTGTCAATGAAGGGGACACAGGATCAACATCTAGTCAGGGAAGATCCCACATGCCCCGGGGGCAGCTAAGCCCAGGCACCACGGCTACTGAGCCTGTGCTCTAGAGCCTGTGCTTTGCAACAAGAGAAGCCACCACAGTGAGAAGTCCAAGCACCACAACAAAGAGTAGCCCCCTCTTGCAGCAACCAGAGGAAGTTTGCAGGCAGCAACAAAGACTCAGCACAGTGAAAAAGAAAATTAAAAGACCAGATGAGATGCAAAGCAGCCAGGGTGACACTTTGTACACACAGCAGATATCAAACTACGGAAGTGCTGCCTCCCTCTTGCTCTCCATCCCCAGTCTACGGTGGAGCCAGCAGTGTGCAGAGAGGGTGCACATCAGAGCACGCTCCCCCAAGCCTTTGGAACCCACAGGGGGCTTCGGTAGGTCTTTGTTTACCTCTCTGCCTCTTTAACCAGAGTCTGGAAAATCAGGCTTTGTGATTTTTTTTTCCCCCAGAAAGCTCCAGCCCTTGAGCCAGATTAGTAATGCTAAAACCAAAGAAATGCAGCCTTTCTTTTTGATATATAAAAGGATAAGGAAAGTTTTCCTCCCAGCCCCCAAGCAATCTCGTATACAGCAAACACCACTGGAATCAGCAGGTGCGTGTTCTAAGAGAAGACTCTGTCTCTTGGACTCTATGTGAGTAATTTTCTCCTTCCAGAAAAACACAAAAGGAGAGAACAGCAGAAGATACAAAGGAAGGATCAAACCCACACGCAGCCAGGGTCCAACTTCTTCAGAGGTGTTTTTAACACAGGTTCTGAGCCTGAGGATGAAAGTGCGGGTTGTTCTCTCAGATCAGCACCGCAGTCCCTGAGCTCTGTCCTCGTGGCTGGACATTGGCTACCTGAACTGAGGCGGCAATGCTGGCATGTGAGATCGCCGCATGGACGGGACTGGGTCTGCTCCAGTCTGAGATTAATGATAGGTCTTAGAGAAACACAGTTCTAGAAGTTATCTAGTTCAACTATGTCATCATCTTTTTTTTTTTTTTTTCTGGTTTTATGCTTTTATTACCACCAACAAAATGTGCACACAAGCTGTCTATTCATTTTTCTCGCTGCGCAGTCTGGCATTGGGATTGGTGATTCTGATGGCCAGCTGGGCTGCTCTTTCCACAATGGCCTTGCGGTTCTTGGAGGAGACGTTGTGAGCAATCTCAGCACAGTAAGATTTGTTGCACATCAGCAGCACCTCAAGCTCCTTGACATTGTGGACCAGGAACTTCCGGAAGCCACTGGGCAGCATGTGCTTGGTTTTCTTGTTGCTCCCGTAACTGATATTGGGCATCAAGATCTGGCCCTTGAATCTTCTGCGCACCCTGTTGTCAATGCCTCTGGGCTTCCGCCAGTTCCACTTGATTTTGACATATCGGTCTGACTGATGCCGGATGAACTTCTTGGTCCTCTTTTTGACAATCTTAGGCTTCACGAGGGGTCTGAGGGCGGCCATGATGCACTATTCGACTCGCAGCTCGGCTTTTTTGGCGGTCCCCACAGCAGCAACCCCAGGACCAGAAACTGGAGGAGAAGTGCCGAGTCAGAGATGGCTGCCACCTCCGTAGGCAGCGCCGAGGAAGAGAGAGGAGCCTATGTCATCATCTTAAAGACAAAAGACCGAGTTGCCAGGGGGAAGGGACAGTTAGGGAGTTTGGGATGGATGTGGACACAGTGTTATATTGATAACGGATAACCAACAAGGACCTATTGTAGAGCACAGGGAACTCTGCTCAATGTTATGTGGCAGTCTGGATGGGAGGGGAGTTTGGGGGAGAAGGGATACATGGCTTAGTATGACTGAGTCCCTTCGCTGTTCACCTGAAACTATCACAACACTGTTAATCAACAACAACAACAAAAAATTAAATAAATAAAAAAAGATGAAAGACCTACATCCAGAGACTAGTCCCTATGACTTTCCCTAAGGTCACAGGCAGAGTCAAAGGCAGATATGGGACATGAACCCAGAGCTCTTGACTCCCAAGTAGTGTGTTGGCCCAAAAGCTTATTCAGGTTTTCTGTAACATCTTAAGGAAAAACCCAGATGAACTTTTTGGCCTACCCAATACCACCATCATCCCGATACCACCTCTCTGAGCATTAATGTCATCTCTTACCTTCACAGACAGGGCATGCAAATGGACATCAAAGGGGTTAAGAGATGTCATAGGCATCACAACACTCAAGCTTCAACAGATACGCATCAAGCAGTGGTATTACAATAACATAGAGATAATATTAGAGTAATACAATTTACTCTCATAGGATAGTTTAAGGCAGCAGTAATATTTTGTGACTCAATTTTGAAAACTTTTGGCTGATAAAGGCATCATCTTTCTTGACTCTGTGGGGTGAGAAGAGAGAGTGGTGTTTTTGTATGTTCACAAATCATCCTCCAGAGAGAGAGAGCCTTAACAAAATTTTTATCTAATGCCTCAGATGTGCCAAGCATGTGCTCCACTTTGAGATTACTGTCAAGAATGAAATGGTCTCTAAAATCTCATGATCTGGTGGGAAAATAGATATGGGAGCATGTATTGACACCGTGAAGTGGTTTGTGTCACGGTGTAATGGGTTTGTAGGGACGGACATGAAGGGTTGTGCTTCGGTTTGTGTGATCAGTGGTGGCATCCTTTGGGATAAGGACCACAGGAGGCGAGGGTGCGCTGAGGGGAGGAGGGGAGGAAGGGGGGCACTGGAGGTGGCCACAGTGGTGGGAAGGGTAGAGGAGGGGAAGGGAGGAAGATGGCGAATTCAGTTTGGGACATCACTAAGTTCAAGCAGCCTAAGAGGCACCGAAGTGCAAGGATTCTGGTGGATGGACCAGCTCAGCTCACTTCTTGAGGGACTCCCTCTCTGCCAGCATTGCCGCTCACAGCTCCTCTGTCCTGCCACTTACATCCTGCCTTTCAAAAATGGACTGAAACATCAAATTCGCCCATGTCTCCTCTTTGTCTTTGAAAGCATTTCTTTTTCTTCTTTCACTATCATTTTGATGTGGTTGATGGAGGTAAAAGGTCTGCAGACAATCTCTTGAATGGAGCCAGGAGTTTCAAAAGACAGTATCTGAGCAGAGGAGGGGAGGAAATGGAGAAAGAAAGGGCAGTGGCAGAGAAGAAAACGGAGCAAAGATCTGGGATGTGGCTGTAGACTTGCGAGACGGTGGCTGCAGAGAGGTGATTCAATCAAGCGCTGAGTCACCACTTTATCCCTAGTTGCAACATGGTGAGAAGCCATCAGCTCCCAATCAGTGGGGTCCTTTCCAAATGGTTGGTGGCTACTTCAGTGTCAAGCTTCTCTACTTATATTTTGATATTTATTTATTTATTTGTCTGTGCCAGGTCTTAGTTGCAGCATGCAGGATCTAGTTTCTTGACCAGGGATGGAAGCAGGGCCCCCTGCATTGGGAGCGTGGAAGCTTAGCCTTGGACCACTGGGAAAGTTCTCCAAACTCCTCTATATCCAATCAGCTCAGAGAATGTCTATTTAACAAAGAACTTGGATAGTTGTCACTGAATGGGTTGACCATTCACTGAAACTATTCAATCTTTTTTTTTTACCAATAATATAGCTCTTTACCTAAATTATGTAGATGATTAGAAATGTTGTTGATATGTAGGTGGTCCTGCCTTTTCCCAGAATTAAACCAACTCAACCAAGTGTTTTGGTGTCATAGACATTAAATCTATCAGTGAAATAAAAGTGTTCCTTTTATTTCTCCCATCTTCCTCCCTCCCTCCCTTGTGCCCTTCATCATTCGTTTATTCACGCAATCAGCAACAACATAACATCATCGAGCGCCTACAGTAGGCCACTACTGGGCCAGGCTCCATAACTGGGTTTTGCTTTATGATCATGATGCTGGCAAGACCAGCTCCAGGCAACAAGGTGTTTAAATAAGGCAACTCAGCAGGGGCTTGGAAATCAGAATAGGAAGAAATTCCAATGTCATGTCCAGATGAAGTGATACAAGGTACAGAAGAAAGATCAGGGATCAGAGAGCATGCAGTCCTGTGAGCAGGACTAAACAAGCCCACTGTCTTGGGCCTGGAAGGTCAAGAAAGGACTGTCTCCCCTTGGAGAAAGAGGAAGAGATAGATGTAGCAGTTTAAAAGACCTGTTCATTCTTGTTAAGTTGGGTGAAGACTTCCCTGGGCTTCCCTGGTGGCTCAGCGCTAAAGAATCTGCCTGCCAATGCAGGAGATGTGGGTTTGACCCCTGGGTCAAGAAGATCCCTTGGAGAAGGAAATGGCAACCCACTTCAGTTTTCTTGCCTGGGAAATCCCATGGACAGAGGAGACTGGTGGGCCTCAGTCCATGGTGTTGAAAAGAGCCAGACATGACTTGTGACTAAACAACAGCAACAACAACAACAAGGACTTCTCCAGAGATCCAGTGGTTAAAACTCCACACTCTCAATGCAGAGGGGCATGAGTTCAATCCCTGGTCAAGGCACTAAGACCCCACATGCTGTGCCGTGAGGCCTAAAAATAAATAATAAAATCAAATGTTGGGTAAACATCATCTGATTATGATAAAAACACATAAATTTAGAGATTTCTTAAATAATAAACTGAAAGCCACTGAGTCATTCCTTCCTTAATTAGTTTGGTTCTGTATTCCAGGCCAGAAACTCCTATTGTTAAAGCTAAAGTTTGAAAAAATAAATAAAAGGACTTCCCTGGTGGTCCAGTATTTAGGACTCTGAGCCTCCACTGCAGGGAAGTTCTGAATGCGGCGGGACTTTTTTTAAAAAAAAAAAAAAACTAAAGTTTTTTCATTTAAATAAAATTCTGGTTTTTGTTTTTGGGGGTTTCTTTTTTTGTGGCATTTTCAGGGATGTTTGCCATGAGCCTTGTTACTTGCCTGACCTGAACTTCATCACCTTGACATCTGAATAATTGCTACCACTTCTTCATTGAGGTATCTCGTGATGCTCCTTCCTTCCCTGTCTCTCTCACACAGAGCCCTTAATGATTCTTTTCCAGGGAAATATTTCCTTCTGTTCCACTGTTACCACTGTGCCCAGATCCTCATTAATTTAAGGGGAGAAGAGTGTAATTATGTCCCTGCCTTCTTTTCTTCCCACCCCCAATCCATGCTATTGAGAAACTAATTTTCTAGAAGCTTCATATTATTTAGCCACCCAAATTTCCTGAAAATGAAACAAAAAATAAAGTCCCTTTATAAGCTAAGTAATAAAGTATACACACACGCGTGTGCACACACGCACACATGTACACACACACACACACACACCCCAATCTGGTCTTTGTACCTTATCTATGTTCATTCACTATCACATACAGAGAACTCTGTTCAGACCTGAGCTACCAAATCCGTATGAATGGAGCCCTTCTACAGACTAGTTTTTCTACTAGTGTTATTTCCAGTGCCTGGAACGCCTCCTCCTCTCTCTGTTATAGACACTGTAGCAAAGTTAAAGGAAAAAAATATTGAAGGGGAATACCAGCACTGGCTGTGTGGCCTGGGACAAGTCGTTGACTCTCTCTGGACATCAATTTCCTTATGTATGAATTGGACCAAGAAGACAGGACCAGCTGATCACTAAGGAGCTTCCCATTCTCACTCGACGTGAAGTCCACCCCGAGTCTCCCTCACCTGCCCTTCCCAGGATGACTTCCTCTTCCTTGGTAATGGTGGCCACATCCTGCTCTAGAGAACAAGGGTATCTGAAACTCAGCAGAAAAAACAGCTAGGATTGCATCGCTGCTAGAAGCATAAGAGCTGAAACCGACAGATCCATAAATGACTTTTCTGTTCAAGCACCTATGTCAGAAGATAATGACACAAATAGAATGCCTGCCTTGGTTAACTCTGTCCAACAAATTAAATTGCCAATGTTTTGTGTGGGCCTCAGACTGCCCTAGAACTGACATGCCATGCCACAGAACATGGGTCTACAAGCCTGTTTGTATGCTGGCAGCTCAGCCCGATCATCAGCCTTGAGACTAAAAGTGTCCATGAAAGGGCAATTTCTAGACTTGTAAGGTATTTGCAAGATGTGTATACTTTCAAAGTATTTCACATGCATCATCCCATTTGACCTTCCCAGGAGCCAAATGAAGAAAGCGAGCAATCAACAGCGATTACTCAGGTCTATGACATGCCAGGTCCAGTTGAGTGTGTGTGAGATGCACCAGTGGATAAACTCAAGATTCCTTCCTTCATGGAGCTGATACCCTAGCAGAGTAGAATCTATTGCACTGATATGAATAGGAAAATCTTAAAAGAGGAGTTAACAACCCTTACATAATTATGGGATGAGTGCATTGGCAAAGTCTGACAGCTAATGAGAGCCACTACCCTTTATTATTCAACAAATATTTACCCGAGTGCTTACTACATGCCAAGCTTGATACTAAATGCTTTACATATTATTTTATTTAATCTTTAGGCTAACAGTGCAAGGCAGATATTATTATCTCCATTTTTCAAATGAGAAAATTAGGACTCAGAGAGTTTAAATAACTTTTCAAATTTCTCCTAGCTGGCTTGTATTCAGGACTTCACTGGTAGCACAGTGGATAAGAATCTGCCTGTCAGTGCAGGGGATGTGGATGTGGATTCAATCCCCTGGTCTGGGAAGATCCCACATGCCTCAAGCAACTAAGCCCGTGAGCCACAACTATTGAGCCTGTGTTCTGCAACAAGAGAAAGCACTGCAATGAGAAGTCCACACACCCCAATGAAGAGTAGCCTTCACTCACCGCAACAAGAGAGAAAACCCATGCCAAGCAATGAACACTCAGCACAGCCAACAACAAATAAATAAATCTTTAAACAGTGGCAGGTTCACCAAGAAGCAAAGGGAAGATGGCAACTTCAAAGTCAGAAAGTTGCAAAAATGTGGTATGGATTGAAGATGGAAAAGCAAGAAGCTTAGGTGGCCAGGATAAAATGTTTGTGGGGTAGGATGTAGCAGGAGGCTGGTAGAATAAGTGGGGCTGGGGTGAAAAGGGGTTTAGAGTCTAGGCTTCTCCAGAACCTTCTGGAATTTTTTCAAGAAGAAAATCGGTGATATCTCTACAGCATACTGGAGCAAAAGCTATAGTCCTGAGGAGCCCCTGGGGCTCCTGCTGCCCAAGCCTGCTCTGTTGCCCCCAAAGCTGTGAGAGTCAATACCCACACTTCCTTCAACCCATCATGTAACACAACACACAGGCTGTGAAGCACTGTCATAAGCCTTGGGGAGCCATTGAAGAGTTTCAAACAGAAGAATGACATAATCAGAATGGTAGGGTCAGGAAAGAATCGGCAAGGGAGGAAATTAAGACAAGGGGCCCATTAAGAGCTATAATAACAGGGTAGGCTGTGAGCTGTAGACCAGAGGGCCTGAACCAAGTTAGCAGCCAGGAGAAAGGAACACAGCCCAGGGGCTTGAGGATAGTTTAGGGACAGAATGGACAGCCTTTAATGATAAATGGAATGCTGCAGGTGGTGGGGGGAGTCATAATAAAATCTTGTGTGCCTACTCAGTCCCTCAGTCATGTTTGATTCTTTATGACCTCATGGACTATAGCCCACCAGACTCCTCTGTTCATGGGGTTCTCCAGGTAAAAATACTGGAATAGGTTGCCACTTCCTGCTCCAGGGGATCTTCCTGACTCAGGGATAGAACGCACGTCTCTTGCATCTCCTGCATTGGCAAGCAGATTCTTTATTGTTGCACCATGTCAGAAGCCAAGCTAAGTAAGGACTTAGTTGAGGATAATTCCAAGATTTCTAGGTGAAAAAGGGATGCAGAATTCATGAGTGAAATCTATTCCCCTGGATAAAAGTCCAGTTCCAAATTTAAAATGATATATTGTCAACACATCACAAAGCTACACAGACATTTCACGTTCATTTTTGTCAATTAGTGTGAACATGTAAAAGGGCAACACACAGACACACGCATACACACACAGACACAGACACACACAGATACATACACGTGCATACACACGTATACACACTCATACACACACTGGCACACAAAATCCTCCAAGGGAAGTTTGTCGTCAGAAAACTAATAAATGAGCTCCATTAGATGAAACATTCTGATTTCTGACACCTATCTTCAAGTCAGAATTCCATCACCATTTGCATAAGACTTTGAAATCCTATAGAACAGAACCCTAAAATGTTTCTGATGGAGACATGACCAGGAGAACTGTTTTCTCAAATAGAATCCTGTTTTTCCTTTATTGTTTCTTCCTGCAGGGAGAGAGAAAAAAAATGAGGTAAAAATTGGTCTGTCATTATTTTTAGTTTAAGAAACAGAAAAGAAACACTTAAATACCACAAAACTCCCTTTTATAGAAGAACTAAACACCCACAACATAACCCAACCAACATAACCCAACCGACAGCATCGTAATCAATTGCAAATGTTAAGCTATGTACCGAATGATGGTTTGGCCATCAACCAAAATGACAGCAGAGAAACTTGTTCAAGGTGATGGCTGCAACAATAGACCAAAGAAAGAAATGGACCTTGGTCATTTAGACTCTCTCTTCCAAAGCAATAAGTTGTTTTTCTGCACAGCCAACATTTCCAAGAGTTAAGGATTTATTTATTCTTTTGAGCACCACAACTTTTTTTTTTTTTTTTAATGGAACCATTTGTCCAAAACTCCTTCTGAAAAAGATCCCATTCTTTCATATATTCTTATGCAAATTATGCAGAATAAAATGTGATTTTGGCAACTCAAGACCATCATTGTAAATTCCAACTCTTATTTTGGGGCTAAAAGATTCAGGGTGATTAGAAACATATGAAGGTTACCCAACATTAAGTGGCATCTTTTTTTCAGTCCTTTTAGTCCCTGTTTTTATAGTTTTGTCTTCTCCTTTGCAGTCCAACTTTGGCTATACACTCTGAATATAAGGGTACTTGAATCTTAAATCTACTTGTTTCTTTTCATGATGTATATCATTTTTGTTCTCCTGAGAGCCTGAAAAACAAATAACCAAGCCAGTTTTCAAGATTTGTACATAAAGAAAAAGTAGGCTCCCTGAAATCAAAGGTTCACTCATGCTCAAACTATGCAGTAGTGCCTGGAAGGTTGTATCATGTAATAGGGGTTAGGAGGAGAATTTAACATCAGCAAAACCCGAATTTGACCTTAAATAATCCACTTGATTTCTCTCAGCCTCAGGTTCCTCTTTGGCACAAAGAGAAAGAATAACATGTTCACTAGGGTTACTTGGAGGTTAAATGCGATAATGCATGCAAAGTCCCTAGCTCTATGCCTGCCACATTACTATCCTCAATTAATTAAGGCTACTATTAGCATTATTAGTTCGGGGACATGCATTGTGACTGCTCAAACTGTTTCTTATCTCTTTGAACTGCCTCTAAACTGGAATGAAGAATACTATGGGTGCCAAGACCAAGAGAATTTCAACCACAGTTAAAGATAGAAGCGTGATGCAGTTGGAGAAAGGGCTCAGACCCTTCATACTCTCAAGGTCCAGGCAGGTTCAAGTGCACCGAGCCAAGTCAGCCGGCCATGAGTTTAATCACAAGTCAGAGTAAGGTCTCTAGGCAGAGTCTGGTTTTTGTTTCGTTCTGTTTTTTGAAATATGATTCCTTTAATGTTCTAGACATTTTAAACATTCATAAAATCGCCTTGTTTCAGAAGTCATTTCCTCTTTGGTACAGATTCTGTGTCCATGATCAGAGACAGTTCTCAGAGACCCAGCCAGCAGAAAGGACACAAGGAAAGCAACAACTCAGTGTGATCATCATCAAATACCTCTCCCATATTGGGGACAGTTCACCTCCGTGTCAGCTTCTATTATGAGCTATCATTTGGACACTTAGCATCTATCGTATGAGCTATTGCTGGGATTTTGTTCAAAAGGGATTGAGACTGAGGCAGGGATCCTGGTCATGCAGGGGAGGGGTACCCAGGAGGCAGGAGGAACACACGAGAGTGGGCAGGGTTCAGGGTGATGGCTCCAGCCACATCAGAGCAGCGCCTATGGCTCGCTTCCATTGGCACGTGGGCAGTGCCACGGTGGGAAGGTTGGTGAGATTAGCTAAGAGGGCCAGGTCCAGTGGCTCATGATCCAAAGATCCCACTGCATAGAGACAGAAATTCCTCTTCTTACCACGTACCTTGTTTCCAAGCTTGGCTTTAGTAAGCTTGCTTATGTTTCATTTGTTTCTCTGAAATCAAAGAATTCAAAAAATCCTGTTTATTAATAAACACTGTCTCTCCTAATTCTCCCCTGACTATTGTTCAGGTACAAAGGTGTTTCCCTGGATGGTGCATGTACCCTTCATGCTCAGATCTTTTACCTGATGCTACTGCATCTCTAAGTTAACACACTGGCATCCTTGTCTTAGTCTTTTCTTTAAAAATGACATCATTTTTCCATGGACATATTGTCACCATCATTAGCTGAGCTGTTTGCCTAGTGTTGGGCATGTGAACTGTTTTTCTTTTTTTTCCTAGCATGAAAAGCCCTCATTGCAAATACCTCTGTACTTTGGGGGTTATTTCCTTGGGGAAGCTTCTAGGGCGTGGGATTTCCAGGTCAAAGGGTGCGAACTGTTTCCTGCTCTTATTGCACATCGAGCTTATGAACTTGCCTTTATAACTCCGGGCACTTTCAGAAGGCTGTTTTGAATCTAACGTTGTGTGTTAGTACTGGAGGCTGCTGCGAATTATTGAATGAGTAAACTTAAGCACTGTTGAGCTAGAGAAGTATTGATTAAAAGAAGAAAAGAGCAAAACTGGGGTCTGGAAGAGAGGAGAGGAAGGAGGGAGGGAGGGAGACAGTGGGCTGAAGGTCTGTGGTTTGTAAAGATGGCTTCCCACTTTGCAGCACGTGATATTTCATCATTTGGATGTTGAGAGAGGAAATATTTTGTAGGGGTTTCTTCAACTTACTTGGCTCAGCCTATACCACTTGTACACATGCGTACTTCCCTAAACTTCTTTCTTTTTTTTTTTTTTTTTTTTTTTTTTTTTTATAATTGTATCTATTTATATACCTATTTTTGTCTGTGCTGGGTCTTCCTTCCTGCTGCACTGGCTTTCTCTAGTTGTGGCGCTCGGGGACTCGGTAGCTTATCTTGTTGTGGAGCATGGGCTCTAGGGAGTGTGGGCTTCCGTAACTGCAGCGCCAGGGCTCAGCAGTTGCGGCTCCCGGCCTCTAGCGCAGGCTCAGTAGTTGCGGAGCACCGGCTTAGTTGCTTCACAGCATGTGGGGTCTTCCTGGACCAGGAATCGAACACGTGTCTCCTGCATTGGCAGGTGTATTCTTTACCACTGAGCCACTGGGGAAGCCCCCTAAACCTCTTCCTTGCCTCTGAGCTCATATACTTTTTAGCTCTGCCTATGATGCATCGCACAGAAGCTGGGGGAAAAAAGAGCCCCATATGCACTGCCGATACTGAGAACCTGGCTTCTGTTTTCACTTCCTCCATTTCCCTGAGGGCTTTTGCAAAACTCTAAATTATGCTGCCACCCACATTATCTATTCTCTCTTTTAACTTCCAATTTCCTGCCTTTCTAATAATTACCAACATGTTGGAGTCAGACCTGGGTTGGAATCCTGGCTCGGCTGCTATGCGACTTACTCTATGTGACCCTAAGCAGGTAACTTCCTGTCTCTGAGCCCCATTTTCTCTATCTGGAAGATGAGGCTTAACTTAGTGCTTGATATCCAGCTCAGTGAGTGGTTGCATTGGGTGATTATGGTTTGAGCTGTGCTTAAACCAGCAACAGAGGGAATAAGATTAGAAGGATAACATTCCTATGACCCCATCTGTAAAATGGGACCATATTATCATGAGTTGTCATGAAAGAACATCACGTGGGGGAATGCCCTGGAAGTTCAATGCTTAAGACTTGGTGCTTTCACTGCTGAGGGCCTGTATTCGATCCCTGGTTGGGAAACCAAGATCCCACAAGCAGCATGATGCAGCCAAAAAAAATAAAAAACATTACGTGATGTCCGTAATAGTATGTGATAGGCACCCAGCAGATGCTCTGTGTTATCTTTCTCTCTTCTCCCTCCCCATCATCCCCTCCCCTCCCCTTTCCTTTTCGTATCCTGCCTTTCCTACTCTGCCCTTCTTTGCCCTGTCTTCAATTTGGATAATCACAGAGGTCCATACCACTGCAAAAAAATGTACAAAACACCTCCCATTCTGCCCCTCCTGTGGGTGGACAGGCAAGATAAACCAGGAGGAGAGAAACCCAAGGTAGTGGTTTGGCCCGGGTCATTTATAAGGGGAAGGAAGTAAACAAACTGCTGGTGGCGGAGCCAGAGAAAAGCACTGGCTCAAGGGAAGGCAGCCGGGAAGGAGGCTTTTGACAAATCAACCCAGCCTGAAATCTCTGAGTCACTGCAGAGGGTCTGTCTGCAAGACAGATTCAGGGCTGGTTAGTGAGTGCTCCCCTGAAGGGGAGGTGAGAGCCAGGGTACTACTAAGTCATGGCTGAGAAGGGGACAGCCAAGGAATTAAGAATTAATATGCCTAATTGTACCTCGGGTTTTATCTGTCATTAAATCCGATTTTAACTGCCTGCCTTTTCGTATCATGAGTGAATGGTAACTATACTATAGACAGTTATTATGCTTAACTGTTTTAATGAGTTTTGTTATGTGTATGAGAGAGGAAATTAGGTAGAAAAGGGTGCAAAGCTCCATTGCTCTCCTAACTTTATGGTCAGAGTTAAACCAACACCCAGTTATTCAAGCCTAAACCCAGAATAGGGAAGGTGATGGGGCGGAAGAGAAAGATTCATTATTGACATGATCTGGCTTCAGAAAGTAAATGTCACAGGTCAACACGATACCACCGAGGACAGAAAAGCCCACATCGGGAGGAGGATGTGAATGTGGGCACGTGGATGTCATGGGTCAGGGCTCCTCCACATGGACTTCTGCTGGTGCTGCCTCTGGTCTCAGATCCTGGCTCCAAGGTGGATCCCTGTAGACAAAGTCAAACAGTTCTCCATGAGTTGGGTGAGAAAACGAAAATGCATGAGGAAATTCATCTGGAAACCAAATTCAGTGTGTGATGATTGCTCTCAGACCAAGGGAGAGGAGCCCTCTCCACACACTCTGGCATAGAATTTATCATACTTTAATACAAGCATCTATTTTCTGACCCATACCCCCACTAGACCACAAGCTAAGACAGAGATCATGTCTTAGTAGATGCTGCATTTCCCATGCCTGGGACATGCTGACACATGCTAGGTGCTCAGTCAATATCCACTACAGTCATAATTTCACCTAATTCAGCCCTGTACTTCAGAGCCAAAACAGTCACTGACTGGACAAGTTACTTATCCAATCTGCCTCAGTGTCCTCCTGTGCAGAAGAGCTACGATGGTGACACATACCTCATAAGGTTGCTGTGAGGGTTAAATGAGCTCATACATGTTCATCAAGCACAGTGCCTGACACATAATTAGTTCTCACTATCAAATATCAGCATCAGTGTCACCATTATCACCACCATCACAATCACCACTACCACCATCATCACCAGAACATCATCACCGTCACCATCATCACCATCATCAACACCACCATCATCACCATCATCATCACCACCATCATCGCCATCATCCAACATCATCACCATCACCCACCACCATCATCACCATCACCCACCACCATCATCATCAATACCATCATCACCATCACACCACCATCATCACCATCACTATCAACCATCATCATCACCATCATCAACACCATCATCACCATCATCATCAACCACCATCACCACCATCACCATCAACAACCACCATCACCATCACCATCAACAACCACCATCATCACCATCATCATCACCACCATCATCACCATCACCATCAACCACCACCATCATCACCATCATCACCACCACTATCAACCACCATCATCACCATTATCAACACCATCATCACCATCATCATCAACCACCATCACCACCATCACCATCAACCACCACCATCACCATCAACCACCACCATCATCACCATCATCATCAACCACCATCATTGCCATCACCATCAACCACCATCATCACCATCATCATCACCACCATAATTGCCATCATCCACCATCATCACCAACACCCACCACCATCATCACCATCATCATCAACGCCATCATCACCATCACCCAACATCACTACCATCATCATCACCATCATAAGATCAACTTCCCAGTGACCAGGGCAAGTCACTAAACTTTATCAATTTCCTCTTTTAAGAGTAACCACATTGTCACTAAGATCATTGGCCGTGACACCCTCTGTTTCTCTCAAGGGTGTGTCTTACCTGCTCTCTATATTAGAGAAAGAGGTGTGTCTCAAGGGTGTGTCTTACCTGCTCTCTATATTCTATATCACAGAAATTTCTGAATCCAAAACTGGCTTTCTCTACCTACCAATGCATGTTTGGACCACTTTCCCAAACCAATTGGAGCTGTGTGCTCAGGACACTCAATTTTGCCTCTGTGTGTGTGTGTGTGTGTGTGTGTGTGTGTGTGTGTGTGTGTGTGTGTGTGTTATAATTAGTTTAAAGAAAATATGACTAGAAAATTAAATCCTTTGCAAATCCATCATCTAATACTGTTCAGCAGCAAATGGACATATTTTTGCACTGCCTGCTGTTTGAGATTATCCACACGAGGGCTTTCATCCATCAGCATATCTAACAAAGAGTTAACGGAAAATCTGATAATAAAACAGCAAGCGCTGTGTACCACCTTGCCATAGGACCCACTGTCATTTTTGGATGGAAGAGCAGGACAACACGAAATGAGAAGTTGAGGAAAATAACAGAAGTTGGAATGAGATGCCAAAGGAAGGCAACCATAAAATAACTGCAAACACAGAGAAGAAAAAGCTGTGAAGAACATAGAATACAATTACTCTAGTAAATGGTATTCACAGAATGCAACCATTTGCGTGAGAAAAGGGAGACATATGGCGATTATGCACACATATGTATATTCATAAGTATCACTAATAAATTATACAACAAATTGATAGCATTAGTGGCCTTCAGGGAGGAAAGATGGGTGGCCATAAAGGTGAGGGGTAGAGAGACTGTTTTACTAAACTTTTTACTCTTTTGTCCTTTTTGACCATGTGAATACTTTGCTGGTTTCAAAATGGATTGTTGAAAATTTATTCTGACTCTTTGCAACCCGTGGACTGTAGCTTATCAGGCACCTCTGTGCATGGGGATTCTCCAGGCAGGAATACTGGAATGGGTTGCCATCCCCTCCTCCAGGAGTTCTTCCCAACCCAGGTATCTAATCCAGGGCTCCCTCATTGCAGGCGAATTCTTTACTATCTGAGCCACCAGGGAAGCCCAAGTATACTGCAGTGGGTAGCCTATCCCTTCTCCAGGGTATCTTCCTGACCTGGGAATTGAACCCGGGTCTCCTGCCTTGCAGGAGGATTCTTTACCAGCTGAGCTACCAGGGAAGCCCATTACATAGGGTGAGCAGAGAATAAACCAGAAGCTGGAATCTGGGTTCTGGTTGTGTGTTTCTCAGCATCCATCTGTGTGATTTATATGAGCCATTCCCCTCTCTGGACCTCTGCTTCATCCTTCTGCCCCCACCTTCCAGAGTGAGGGGGTTCAATTAGACATTAGGTTACATTACATCCTCCCATCTTTCAGGATTTGCTTTCACCCTGGAGCACAGTGGTTCAGCAGAGCATGAACTTACCAGCCCTCTACTCTGGACCTGGTCCTTCCAGTCCCCATCTTTCTTCTGCTGGCTGTGTGCTCTTGTTTGCCCTCTGAGCCCTGGGATTTAGTGCTGGTGAAAGATGAGCAGCTGAGAGCTTGAACTCCAGTAAAATGAGGATGACCAAAAACTGCCAAAAAAAAAATTTTTTTTTTTTTTTCAGAGAAATCTAAGAAAGAGCCTGGAAGAAGAAAGTACTAGGTGGGGCCAAGTATAATATAAGAAAGCCATAGAGTGAGTGGGGGAAGCAGTGGAGAGGCTGAAGCATGTGCAAAGTGAGATGGAACAGCAACTCCAGTGCCAGCCCCATGGAGGGAGGCTGGGAAGGATGGAGAAATGAGGTGCCTAGTGACAAAACCCTGGTGAAGTTCTACTCGCCCTTTCTAGCAGCTCTGGAGCCCCCACCATGACCACTTGACACTGGCTGAGATCTTGTGGCACTGTAGCCACCTCATTGAGCCCAGAGGTCACCAGTTACATGAGCTAAGAATCAGAGGGGACCCCAAGGCTTCAGGCAGAGGTTGGGAAGAGAAGAAAGGAAGGAAAAGGAAAAAGAGGAGGGAGGAGAGAGAGAAGCAGAGCAATAGGGACCCCAGGGCAGTACAGGGTCAGAAAAAGAAAAACAAAGATAAAGAAGGAAGAAAAGGCAAGCTATTTAGGTTCACAGATAGACCCACAGAAGCCCACCTGCCCCATAATAGCAATGAGCTCTAGGATGAGAAGCAGTGTCAGCTCATCACCAGGAGTCCTAAAAGAAAATGCACTTGGCATCTTAAGCAGAGCCACCAAGAACACATTGTTACTGCCCACGCTTTCCTCTTCCCTCCCACCACTTCCACTTAATCCCAGAGGTGGTGATGGCGGCAGAAAAGAACCCACAACCATCAGAAGAAAGATCAGGTTCTGGAAGGATCAGGTCTGAAGTAAAGGGTTTGATGGGTTCATACCAATGGGTATGGGACCATTTTAAAGACATCAATATCCGAGATCCCATCCCAAGAGCAGAAAATGCAGGAGAAACAGATGAAGGAGCTGATGGCATTTAATCTGGAGAAGAAAAGACTTTCTTGAAGATTTGGCTAGAAGGCTGACTGCTAGCGCCCCTTTCACCACTGATGTACTTCGATTTTATAAAGTATTTTGAAGGGTTCCCACGTGAAAGAAAGATCAGACTTATTTTGTGTGGCTCCCCGGGGATAAATTAGGAGACATTTGGAAAGAGACTGATTCCAATGTGACAAAAGGAAGCTTTAAACACTGCCAGATGTCTTGGAATACAATCAGTTACCAGTGGACTGTCACTGCTGGGATGTGTAGCAGGGATTCCGAAGAGCCAGGTGAGGTGGTACCTATGGTACATTCCAGAATACTGGAGCACACCTGATGTGAACAGCTGACTCATTGGAAAAGTCCCTGATGCTGGGAAAGATTGAGGGCAGAAGGAGAAGAGGGCATCAGAGGATGAGAGGCCTGGATGGCATCATCGATGCAATGGACATAATGCCCAGATGGCATCACCAATGCAACGGATATATAGTGGACACCGATGCAATGGACATCACCGATGTAAACTTAGAAAATGGTGAGAGACAGGGAGGCCTGGAGTACCGCAGTCCATGAGATCACAAAAATTGGAACACAGCTGGGCGACTGCACAACATGATGCATTCCAATAACCATGCCCCTGAGCAGCAGGGATTGGGGATAAGCAGGAATGTCAAGTGAAGCCTGATCAAGCCCACAACTGTCAGCTCCTACAACAGGATTATAAAAACGGAAAATCATATTGACTTCAATGGGCCTTCCCTCCCAGCAAACTCATTTCGTGGGAGAAAGAGCTGATAATTGGCAGTGGTAGTCACCCATCAGAAATGTGGGCAGGCTGGCGCCCAAAGGTCACACCCAAGGCCAGGAAGCCAGGTGTGGAGCGACAGATGTTTTAGCGACAAACAGGAAAAGGGAAATTTTCTTGAAAGCTTATGATTGGGAAATCACAAGGCTAAATGTGAACTTCCTGGTGGATAGGTCACATGGGGCAGTTCAGGAACTGCCTTGTGAATTTGTTTTTTCAGCCAAGAGAGCTCGCCTGATTCATGATAGCTGCCCTGTCAGTGGAGCTCTGACAGCACCATGCGTGGGGCAGGGTTTAAGAGCACAGGGGCTGAAGCCGGGCTGCCTGCACTGAAAGGCTGCTCTCCTGCTTAAGCTGCGTGGCTTAGGGTAAGAAACTCAAGCTCTCTGTGGTCAGGAGTCCTCTCCTTTGGCATAGAGAAAACGGCAGTATTCATATGTGCCTCATCGGATTATTTTGAGGGTTAAACATTTAGAATGTTTTTGACACTTTTTTTTTCTGTCATTTTTTGGGTTTGCTTTTGGTGGTGGTGCTCAGTTGTGTCCGACTCCTTGAAATCCCATGGACTGTAGCCCACCAAGTTCCTCTCTCCATGGAATTTTTCAGGCAAGAATACTGGAGTGGGTTGCCATTCCCTACTCCAGGGGATCTTCCTGGCCCAGGGCTCAAACCCAGATCTCTTGCATCTCCTGCATTGGCAGGCAGATGCCTTACCACTGTGCCACCTGGGAAGCCTGGTTTGGTTTACTCTTTATTTACTTGGCTGTGCCAGATCTTAGTTGTGGCATGCAGGCGGTGTCTTTAGTGGCAGTATGTGAACTTTTTCCTTGTGGGCATGTGGGATCTCGTTTCCTTACCAGGGGTCAAATCCAGATCCCCCACATTGGGAGCTCAGAGTCTTAGCCACTGGACCAGTAGGGAAGTCCTGACACTTGTTTTTAACGTAAGTCACTTGGAACAAGTCCTAGTGATTAGGAAGACCTACATTTATTATACGGTTATTATTTTTCATGCTTTTGAAAGCAGCAGGATGGGAAAGGAAAAGCTTAGGCTTTGGAATGAGTTAGAGCTGAGTTCAACTCCTTTCAACAGTTGTAAAAAGAGGGTAAAAATACCACGTGCACCCCCTTCCCCCCGGCAAGGTTGGAATGAGAAATTAAATATGTGTCTGGTTCAGTTGCCTGGCATATAGGAATATTTAGGAAATCTTAGCTCCCTTCTCCTCTTCCCCATTTTGATGTGTTTCGTCTAGGTGCCAGGGCACTGTGCTAAGAGATAGAGGCAAAAATGAGAATGAGATGTGGTCTCTGTCCTCAAAGGGCTCACGTCCAGAAGGAAGGCCTGGACACACACAGTGACAAGGTGCTATACAAAGGCTATGATGGGCCTATCAATCCAGTTACCTAGGAGGCAATGCTTCCGCTGGGATTTGAGGAAAGGGCAGAACTTCACAGAGCTGGTCCAAGTATTGGTCAAAAAGTGGGTGGCGAGGATTTCAGGCAGTGTAGGAAACGCATTGCATCCATGTGCCAAAAAGAAAGCCCATGATCACTTGGGATCACCCCTGTGTCTGCCTCTGGATTTCTGTGCCAAGAGCCCTGGGGCCCATGCAGGATACCCTTCCTCTCTGTGAAGAGGTGACCCATCTGGAGAATTAACAGGAGAAGCCATGGCAGAGAAGATGCTCAGGCAACCAAAAGCTGCATGTGTACATTTCAAGGGGGAAAAAAAAAAAAAAAAACAGGAAAGAAAACGCCCATAACAGCTGAACAAATCAGAAACATAAAAGGTCTCAAAGGTTCTACAGGACAGGGCTTTGTGCCATCCCAGGGCTGTGACGCTGGGGGATGGCTGGCTGCTTCATCAGTCATTTCACTGAACTCACAAGCTCCCCACACCTTGGCCGGGATATGCGTCACCGTGGCCCCCCTCCCAGGACTGCCAGGACCAGACTGAAGCCCTGGTAAGTGAGCCTCTGTCAGAGGCCCCACAAAACTGGTAGATTCAGAACCTTCCCCCAAAGCCAGCAACAGATGTCTTCAAGGAACCGAATCCAGAGCAGAATTTTAGCAAAACCCAACTTCAGGAGCTTCTTCCCCAAGTGAATGAGACACGCCAAGGCGGAACATTTTAAAAGCTAGGGACTTCCCTGGCAGTCCAGTGGTTAAGACTTCGCCTTCCAATGTAGGGAGTACAGGTTAGATTCCTGGTGGGGGAGCTGAGATCCCAAAGCCTCAGGGCCAGAACTCCACCAAAACATAAAACAGAAGCAAAATTGTAACACATCCAGTAAGGACTTTAATTGATTAATTAAAAAGCTGAATGAAAGTGTCCAAAGTGCCCAGGGGTTAGTGGAAGACCTTGAACCTGCCCAGGAGGGAAGAAAGACATCATCAGCTAAGCAGCTGTAGGAACCCGGCTGTGAGAATGGCAGACTTGGAGTCTGGGTCCAAGTCACTCTCCCCTCCTGCCTGTCCAGGGAGGCTGTGCTTGGTGGACTGCGGTCTGGGGCGAGCAGCAGACCTCCCCAGGGAAGTGGCTAAGAGGGGACACCAGAAGCTCCTAAAAGGCAGGGCTGCACCTGCTAGGGCCAATCTGCCAGAGAGCCAGGGGCTGCTCCCAGCAGCTCAACACACATACTCAACTGCACACCGCACACATGCAAAACACCAACTACACACCACGTCCAGAAGCTGAGGATATCCACCCACACATCAACACACTGTGGCACCCACCACCCGCTAAATGCAAACGGTCGGCCCAAGTAGAGCATACACACCATCCCTCTATCCTACACACAACACACATACTCAAATAGCCACAGTACAGCATCTGCAAAAATAAACCCACCAGATAAACGGAGATGCCCGTTCACACGTACACATGCACATCCTACCCACACTCAGCGCCTGACACCCCACTCACACACTTGCTCAAAGGCCCACATTAGACAGCGGCTTCGGGTTCTTGACATCCCACCCGACACAGTGAGACATGGCCTCACACTCATCCACACACGGCCCACAGACACGCAATGTTGCTACTCCATGTCTCTCCCGCCAGCCCCGCACAACCCGGCACATCTGTGCAGTGCATCCCCCACCCGGCCGGCTCTGGCAAGAGGCTTCCCGCTCGGTGTGCAGCGGCCACAGTGGCCAGGAATTAAAATGCAGCGAGGAGGAGCCGCGCGCGTCAGCACCGCGTCTCCGGGAGCGCACGGCGCTCGCCGCCGCCGCCCCTCCCGCCCGCCCGGAGCCGCCGGGCCGGCTAGCCGAGGAGCAGGTGCTGGAAACCCAGCCGCGCCAGCGTCGCGCGGCCGCTGCCCAAGTTCGCCCGGAGGCCCCCGAGGAGGGCCGGGCAGGCGCGAGGCGAGCGCAGCCGGCGCGGCCGCCACCACGGGGCTGAGAGTCTCCAGAGGAGCCGGGCGCGCGGAGCAGCGAGTCCGGGTCACCCTCGAGAGGAGTAGCCGGGGCTCCGCAGTCCCCAGCTCCTGGAGCACCCAGGCAGGAAAAAGAAGAGGCGAGGGACGGCGAGATCGGGCTTTTCTGGAGATTCCAGGCACTTCGCAGAGCCGTGCGGGGGAGAGAAGCGACACTTCCCTCTGGCCAGCAGCCTTGAAGGAGCCCGTCGGCCGGCAGCCTCCGGCGGGACCCTGAGACGCCCCCAGCCCCGGGCGAGGACGATCACATTGCAACGCAGGACGCGGGCGGCGTAGGACTCGGGGGAGCCTTAGCAGGTCTCCGCCGAGCGCAGCCGGAGGAGCAGTTAGGAGGGTCCCAGAGGAAAGGGAAAGAGGGCCAGCAGGGCGACCGTTCATCCCGGTACACACCCACCCCACCCGCCCAGCCAGGAGCGGCCGCGCGCCTCTGGGGGCGCTCGTCCCCCGACACCTTCTCCCCACCGTGTCCCAGCACCGCGGGCCACCGGCGGGGGCCCTTGGGGATGTCCGAATCAGGCATGGTGGCCGAGTGGCTGCTCTCCCGGGACCAGCGTAAAAGCTGGGGTTAGGCGGAGCCCGGAGAGACAGCTCAGGGTCCCCCGAGGTCCAGGACAAGGGGACGCAGGTGCAGCACCCAAGGACCGGAGAGGCGGCGCCCAGCGGGGCCGCTCCAAAGGTAGTGGCCGGCGTCGGGCATCCTCAGGAGGACTCGGAGCCAGGAGAGCCTGGGAGGCGCTAGGGAAGGCCCGTGCCAGGGGCGGCGGGCCGAGGCGGGCTCGGTCCCGGGCGGACGCCCGCGGAGGCGGCGGTGGCGGCGCCGGGCGGGCATGCCGCGCCACCGGAGCTCCTTTCGGGCGCACGCTTCCCTGGCGCGGGCTGCGCGCGGCGGCTGCCGCTGCTGCTTCCACCGCTGCTGCGGACTTCCATGGCGGCTCCGCCCGGCCGGGGCCGCCGCCGCTGCCGCCAGCCGCGGACTGAATGAATGAGCCGGAGCGGCGGAGCCGGGCGGCCCGCGGCCGCACTCACCGGCCCGGGACGCTTCCGCATGGCCCGCGAGGAACCGGCGCCCGCGGCGGTGGCGGCGGCCGGGCAGCCCGGGGGCGGCCGGGGCGGCGAGCGCGAGCGGGCGCTGCAGGGGCCGGGGGGGGCGCCCGCAGGGGGCGGCCGTCTCTGAGCCGCGCTAAACTGCACGGGCTGCGGCACATGTGCGCGGGGCGCGCGGCGCCCGGGGGCTCCTTCCAGCGGCGGGCGCTCTGGGTGCTGGCCTTCTGCACGTCCCTCGGCTTGCTGCTGTCCTGGTCCTCGAACCGCCTGCTCTACTGGCTCAGCTTCCCGTCGCACACGCGTGTGCACCGCGAGTGGAGCCGCCAGCTGCCCTTCCCCGCCGTCACCGTGTGCAACAACAACCCACTGCGCTTCCCGCGCCTCTCCAAGGGGGACCTCTACTACGCCGGCCACTGGCTCGGGCTGCTGCTGCCCAACCGCACGGCGCGCCCGCTGGTCAGCGAGCTGCTGCGGGGGGACGAGCCGCGCCGCCAGTGGTTCCGCAAGCTGGCCGACTTCCGCCTCTTCCTGCCTCCCCGCCACTTCGAGGGCATCAGCGCCGCCTTCATGGACCGCCTGGGCCACCAGCTGGAGGACATGCTGCTCTCCTGCAAGTACCGCGGCGAGCTCTGCGGCCCGCACAACTTCTCCTCCGTGAGTGGCCCTCTGCGCGAACCTGCTCCCTCTGCTCCCTCACTTTCCCCAGCCCCGGGGTCTGGCAGCTCTTCCCCGGCCCGGGGGCTGGACCCCAGGCCCCTGGAGGTGATATCAGCCCAAGAGGCCGGGGGCAGAACCCAGTCTTAGGTCCCCCTCATCTTCTCCAGGTTATGGGAACTCGGACGTCACTGCAGGAGGAGTCGTCTGGCTCCCTTTGCACCCAAACCCCCTCTGGGAATACCAGTCCCCTTTCTTCCAGGCCTCACCCCTACCCCCACCCCAGGATCCACAGTACTCAAGGTAGCTACTCTGTGTCTGGGGTGAAGGGATGGGAAGACAGAGAAGCCTGTCTGAAGTGTGGGTTTGTTCTCTTTGGGAAACTCAATAGGAAGCTCTTTAAATATAGGCAAGAATCAGGTAGACCCCCCTAAGCTCGCTGGGGACTCTAGGTAGCTTATGACTCGAGAGTTCCCAAACACTTCCAATCTGGGAGACTTTGGAGGAAACCCCCAGAATACCAGCGGAGGATGAAGCTGTACCTAGTTTGGTGGGAGAGGCAGCAGCCCCTTCTGGTACTTTTTGTGTCAGAAGTACCCTTCTGGTACGAGCTTGTGTCAGAAGCGATCTGGAAATGGAGCCGTGGTGGGCGCCATGGGGCCCCTTGACCCCACAAGGTGTGAGAATGGGTCTGTCCCTCTAGGAGAGCCAACGCCCTGCAGTGGGAAAGCAGCATGGCAGAGCTATTGAAGCTATGCTCAATTGATATTGAAGGGTTTATAAACGTTTTGTTGTGCTGGTTCTCCCATGCTGGAGTCTGGATAAGGCAGCTGTCAGACAGAAGGTATCTGCTTTGTGTGGTCTGCCTAGGAGGAGTTGTGGTGCCAAGCCTCAGCATGGCACCAGCCTGTCCAGCCATTCGTGTGTAAATGCCCCTTCAAGGGGGTTGGGCTTTGCCACCAGTGCCAGGAATGTTGGTGTGTGTAGTTTGTTCATAATGTTGTGATGGTGATTTTACCAGCTTTAGGCATTCCTCCTGACCGTCTCATTTCTGACAGAGCTTCTTTTTTTTTTTTTTTAGGATAATAAAGAGATGCTTTGGTTCCAACAGGTGTTGGCACAGATGCCCATCAGGCCAGGCCTCTGATCGGCTGATTGGCCCAGTCCTGGCCTAGGATAGTGACCCTGGCCTCAGTCTTACTCTCTTTGTTTTGCTTTAAGCCTGTGTTAACGGTAGCTGTGAATTATCCACTCCCCAAAGATCCCTTGTTTCCTGAGCTTTTCAGCTTGCTTTAAAAGAATACCTACTTCATGGTTCCCCCGCCTTAGCAAGCAGGAGGTGCTGTTAACATGTTTCTAAGTGACTTCGCCCAGACTTCAGATACAATTCTGAGTTCCATCTAACAAAGACAGAGGAAGGAAGGTTATGAGCCTTTATTGTTTACAGTAAGTCCCTTACATACGAGCCTTCAAGTTGCGAACTTTCAAAGATGCAAACCTACCCTTGCCTGTCCACTCACTTAAGTTAGTTCATGTGTCTGGAGTACATTGTCACCTGCATGCATCCTCCCCAGGTGGCTGTGCTTTTGTGTCCTTTACTGTCCAGTATTGTATAGAAGACAGTAGTACAGTGTCTTTATTTCAAGCCCAGGATGTCTGGAAATAAGCATAAAAGCAACGGTGATGTAGTTGGTTCTACTATACTTTTCAGGGTACTGTGCTGTAAGATGAAAAATGTTTTCTTTATTTTTCATTTTTTTAATGTGTTATTTGTGTGAAAAGTATTATAAACCTGTTACAGTATGGTACCATATAGCTAATCGTGTTAGTTGGGTACCTACGCTGGCTTTGTTGGACTTACAAATTGGACGCATGAACGTGTTCTTGGAACAGAGCTTGTTTGCCTGTAGGAGCTTATTGTGTTGTTCTTTGGCTGACCACTAGCTAGCAGCCCCTAGAGTTAGACTGAAGTTCACTGTTATATTCAAGTATCAGCAGCTCCACTTCCAAGCTATACAACACCTGGAAAACTCAGTGCATCTGATGATGGCTTTACAAAGCGTGGCTTGCGGGCTAACTGCCAGGATTCACTTTTGACATTTACCACAGCCCTGCTTTGGCAGAGTTTTATTCCCATGTTAAAGATGAGGGATCGGAGGCGCTAAGATGCAGTCCAAAGCCCTGAGTCAGCAAGCTCAAAGTCCAACTTTGTATACCACCAGACACAGAAGCCACATGGAACCTTCCTCTCTGACCCTGGGCCTCTCTTCTATCAGAGGATCCCTCGGTAGGACTCTAGCCCTCAGCCACCTCCAAATCCTGTCCCTTCTGGGAGCATGGCTGGGAGAGTGGAAACTGGCCCCCTGCAGGGGGGTCATAGCCTTGGCCACTTGTTAGGGGTCTACAGAGCACATAGTGCCTGCAGGAGTCATCTGACCTCAGTCTCCCTGGCAGGAATGTCCCTGAGTTGATGAAAAATCGGGTTCTTCTCACTGGGGCACACCCTTCTGTGACCACCCGTACTCTGCCTTCCTGTGTCTGAAGACTTTGCAGGCCCACACCCACCTAAACCAAAGTATTACTTCCATACCTCCAAAGATATGTGTTCCTGGGGATTCAAGTGACCCCTAGTGGCTTCATATCATGGCACTGCCCTGGGAGTTTTCAGCGCCTTCACGTTTCATGCTGTAGTTTTTCTCCAAGGGCCTCAGGATTAAAGATTGCACCCCTCTATCCATGGAGGCCAGAAGCTATTTCAGGGGAGCCCTTAATATACAGTGGGTGGGCCTGTTAAGGAATCCTTTCTTTAACCACTCTACCCCTCCCCAAGCCTTGGTCAGCTCTGATGAAGGAACACTGTAGTGAGTGGTTAAGAGTGTGAATTCTCAAGCTGAACTGATGGCTCAAATCCTGAGATGACCACTTGCTGTGTGCCCTTGGACCGATGACTTAATCTCTCTGTTCTTTAATTTCCTGCTCCATCTAGCGGTGGTAACAATAGTACATACACCACATTCTCTGATTATGGGCTTCCCAGGTGGCTCAATGGTAAAGAATCTGCCTGCCAGTGCAGGAGATGTGAGTTCAGTCCTTGGGTGGGAAAGGTCCCCTGGAGGAGGGCATGGCAACCCACTCCAGTATTCTTGCCTGGAAAATTCCATGGACAGAGAAGCCTGGCGGACTAGAATCCAAGGGATCGCAAAGAGTTGGATACAACTGAATGAAGGAGCATGCACATAGGTATGTGTGAGATGGGGACTCTTCAGACTGTGCTGGGTCCCCATAAAAATGCCGCCGTTAAAGAGCGTCAGCCTCCTCTCTGGTCTCTGGCCTCCAGCTTATGCTCCCTGCCCTCTGCATCCACCCTTGGCACTCTAGTCGGAGCAGTCTTTCTTAAGTTCCACTCAGAGCATAGCATCCCATTTCTTCAAACCCTTGAGTGACTCACCTGTCCTAGGTCCTGGTTCCTCAGGCCCTGAACTTGGGCCCTGCCTTATCTCTGGCCATGCTCTCTCTGGTACCACGTGCCCAGGCTCTGCTGAACAGCTGACAACAGCTGGACTACCTCCTCTGCTACCGTAAGTGCGTACGGTGACCTGGGGATGCCCAGTCATCCTTAGGCCTCCAGCCCTGGGGTTTCCTCTCTTTTGAAGCCTTCCCTGACCACCCACCACCTCCACTTCTCAGCGAAACCGATGCCTTCCTCTTTCTTGCCCTCTGCCTCCCGTTTAGGTGTCAGTCCTCACATGCTTGAGTGTCACCACACTTCCCCCTCACACACACCGCCTGGACTCGAGCAGGAATCAGCTCTGATTTCCCTGACGTCTCCAGCCCCCAACACAGACCCTGATATGCATGTTAAGCACTCAGGAATGGTTTGGGGAGTGAAGACCTTCCCCAGGTAACCTCAAGACTTCTCATTGTTTTCCAGAATTCCTGGGTTAATTTCTCCAGGGAATACCAGTGGAATGCCTTTCTAATGAGGAAATGCCCAGTCAGTTTGGGGGCATTTATTACTTTGGGGAGCAGAGAGAGAGAGAATGAGGATGCCAAGGTACCTGGGGTTCCGAAGCCCTAAGTGGCCCAGGTGAGGGATGAGCTTCCGGGGGGACCAGTGGGGATATGTGCCCCCAATATCTCATTCCATCCCGTTGGCCTCAGGCTCTAGAAATAAGCTCAACAGGGGAGATCAGAGGGTTGTGGGGGTTGTCTGTTGGGTTTTAGTCCGCAGGCCATTCAGGATGTGGTTACATGCAGCTCCTCTCTATGTTTGTCACAGCTGCGAAATGGTTAATCACTCAGTGGTCAGACAAAGCAGCTCTGCTTCCAAATGTCTGTGTGATTTCCCTGGCTTCTGCCGTGGACCTCGGGCTCTGAACACTCTGGCCGCTCTGGGCTTTCCTGAGGGCGGGGAGACCAGCCTTCCCCAGTATTTGGACAGGACGCAAAACGATGAGGCCAGGCTCTGTGGGCATGGGGCCTTGGAGGAGGGCCTGAGGGTCTGGGAACAGCTGTAGACAGAGGCCAGTCAGGGGCCAATGACAAGAAGCAGTGATGTTCTCTGGGAGGAGGCAAGGGTCAGGGGAAGCGTCCAGGCAGACCTCAGTTTAAGGCTTTGGCTCTGTCCCTTTTTAGCTGTGTGCCTCCCTCACTAAGCCCCTGAAAGCTGGGAAGAAGATAATACGTATGCAGTGACCAGCCCCTGCCGGAACAGCATGCTGCTGCTGCTGCTAAGTCGCATCAGTCGTGTCCGACTCTGTGCGACCCCATAGACGGCAGCCCACCAGGCTCTGTCATCCCTGGGATCCTCCAGGCAAGAGTACTGGAGTGGGTTGCCATTGTCTTCTCCAGTGCATGAAAGTGAAAAGTGAGAGTGAAGTCGCTCAGTCATGTCCGACTCTTCGTGACCCCATGGACTGCAGCCTACCAGGCTCCTCCGTCCGTGAGATTTGCCAGGCAATAGTGCTGGAGTGGGTTGTCATTGCCTTCTCCAGCCTGAACAGCATAGGATCTCAGTATTCAAGAGCTGCTGTTATAATTTGATAAAGAGATAGGCACAGTCTTTGTATCTCATGGTAGCAGTTATTAATTATGATCAGTATCATCATCATCTCTTATCAGGAGCACTTACCTGAGTGGTGATGTGCTCATTTCCTGGTTCATTCATTCCAACACCCAATGTATATACTAAGTGTCAACTGTATGTCATGCTCTGAACTAGCTGCTGGGGATGTAGCGTTAAATAAGGCATGGGATGTGTCCTCCGTGAACCTGCGGTGTTGTTGAGGAAAGAGATAACAGCAACAGATGCCAGGAGTCCAGAGGTGCTGCGTGGGCTCAGAAGGAGTACCCAGAGCAGACTAGGGATCTCTATGGGCTTCTGGGAGGAGATGACATCGGAGCTGAGTCTGGAGGGATCAGTAGGAGTTCCAAAGTAGAGAAGGAGAGAAACAGGGCTTCATGGAGAGGGGGCATCTTGTGTGAATGGGGAGAATGGAGACATGAGAGGATGAGATTGGGCACATCCTTTCTGGGGCTGAGTGTGACTCGAAGCTGTGCACAGGGCTTGGGGGTTGGGGCTGGATGTGATGAGTCGGGGGGATAGTAACAACGCACCTGTTCAATGGACACAAATTTGGGCAAATTCTGGGAGATGGTGAGGGACAGGGAAGCCGAGTGTGCCGTAGTCCATGGGGTCGCAAAGAGTCAGACGCCGCTTGGCAACTAAACACCACCAATAATAACGACAAGGCAAAGGTGTGAACATCTAGAGGCCACACTAAGTTTTTTTAACTCTGTAGAAAATCTCTGACTTCTTTCATTGCTGGCTGTCACACTGACAGAGGGAGATCTCATCTGGTCCCAACCCCCATCCAGCTGTCACCCCCTTTCCTAACTCCATCAGGAGAATTCCAGCCTTCCCTGCCCTTTGGCCCCCATTGCCTAACCCTGTACCCCCCTCCCCCCGTCTGCAGGAGTCAACCCTGAGTGCAAATTTTGGACTGGACCTCTGTACTAAAAGCCAAGACAACAGCATTTGATTTCATCACACTTTGTCACAGGAAGCAGACTGGCTGCTGCAAGCCAGCTACAGAAAACAAGAAATCATTTCAGCAACATGTTGTTTAAAATCAGCAAATTCCATTGAAGTAGTGCTAGGCCAGGCAGCCCAATAGTTGTGAAGATGGATGGCTTCAGGGAGGAGAGAAAGATACCTTTGCTTTAGAGAAAGAGGAATAAACGAGCTAATACATGTCAAACGCTTAGAAGAGTTTCTGGAACCCAGTAAGGACTCAATAAATGTGAGCTATTTCCGTTTATATTACTTGCAGTGAACATTTCGAGCGAAGGATGAAGGCAAATATTACCGGGCTGCTGCGATGTGCCAGACCCAAGCTGAGCACATTTCACACCATGTCAATTTTCACAATCACCCTAAAAGGTTGTGTAATCATCGCCATTTGGCTGATGGGGGACATGCCCCTCTGGGCAGTTTGTAGTCAAGCTGAAAGTCACAGAGCCAGCAGATAGCAAAGCTGGGACCTGAACCCAAATCCTCAGGACCACAAAGGCATAGCAGCATAGCTGGATGAGGAAGGAGCAGGTTTGGTGGGGCAGAGGTTTTTCTGGGAAGACCAATCCAGCCTCTATTCTGCCCTGACCAGCCTACGTGACTTTGGCCTCTGCAGCTTCCTCTGTGAAATGAGAGCAGGAGCCAAATGACTAATGGGACTTAGCTGCAAAGTTCTCCATCCAAGTGAGCAGTCAGGGGAAAATAGGGCTTAACTACTGCAGATGGCCCAAGCTCTTCAGCCAACCATTCTGTTTCTTTGCGGAGCTAAAACGGCGATGAAGGGGGGAAATGCACACGTTATTGGAGTGCTAGAGACAGGATGGTGATTAAATACACATTTATGCAAGGAACATGAAAAGACTTCCCCCAGTTATGTGACTTTGGGGAAATCAGTTTGGGGAATCAGATGTCAGTTCTGATCAGGTCTGTAGATATCCAAATGGACCCACGTCACGCTGATTCTGATAGTGGCTATTCAGGGGCCACTGTGGCTGGTCATGAAGGCATCAATCAGATGTCTGCACAATTGAGAAGGGCTGGAGGAATACCCAGACCATTCGGTTTGCGCATTAGTCACTTTGGTTCTCCTAAGTGACTTGCTGGGATCGGCTACTCAGAGATTCAGTCCACTGATGCACAGTGAGCATCTACTGCATGCCAGGCACTGGGTCACGAAAATGAGCCCAAACCCACTGTGTGCAGTATACTGTCCTGCAGAGCTGAGTGTACCTCACCGTGCAGGAAGGGGGACAGACTCTAGCCCAGGATTTGTATGAAAGTATTAGTTGCTCAGTCGTGTCCGACTCTTTGAGACCCCATGAACTGTAGCCCGCCAGGCTCCTCTGTCTAGAATTCTTCAGGCAAGAATATTGAAGTGGATTGCCATTCCCTTCTCCAGGGGATCTTTCCAACCCAAGGATTGAATCCGCTTCTCCAGCTTTCCAGGCGGATCCTTTACCATCTGAGCCACTAGGGAAGCACCAGGATTTGTACAGGGCACCTGTTATGTAAATAGGTCACATCAATTTCACGAGAATCGAATGACTATTATGGCACCCATTTTACAGATGAGGAAACTGAGGCTCAAGAGAGGTACAAAGTCATAGCTCCAGGGCAGCAGAGTTAAGATTCAACCAAAGATTAGTCCAGCTCGAAAGCTGACATTCTTTTTGATGACACCATTCTACCAACTGTCAAAGATGCTGGTGAGAACAAATCTTTCCATAGAAGGTGTCCCATACAGTCAAGCCTTCACTGAGAATTTCTTTCACTACAAATTGGTACAGCCCCTGGAATTTATCCTAGTTTCCAAGCCCTGCCACCCTGAGAAGACAAAGGCCATTCCTAGGATCCATGATGGACTTTCAGCCAATGGAAATATTATAGGTCTATGATGGGGAACTTACTCAGGAGTTATGCAAATATTTCAGAGAAGACAGTGGCACCCCACTCCAGTACTTTTGCCTGGAAAATCCCGTGGACTGAGGAACCTGGTGGGCTGCAGTCCATGGGGTCGCTAGAGTTGGACACGACTGAGCGACTTCACTTTCACTTTTCACTTTCATGCGTTGGAGAAGGAAATGGCAACCCACTCCAGTGTTCTTGCCTGGAGAATCCCAGGGACAGGGAAGCCTGGTGGGCTGCCGTCTCTGGGGTCGCACAGAGTCGGACATGACTGAAGCGACTTAACAGCAGCATGCAAATGTTTTAATCCAGCCATAACCTGAACTAAATTCCCATATTCATTCTTTCAAGGACATTGATAACTTTGAAGTCCTGGCTAAGGAGCTATTGCCAAATTGAGTTCCAGCTCAGACCTGTGCTAACGAACAAACAAATGACTCACGCGTAATTGGAACATGAATTGTTGATAAAACAAATAGAGGCCATGAACGTACTGGGGAAGTTTGTTCTCCTGAGCATGTCAAATATCTCCCCTGACACCATTGTTTATACTATTAATTTGCTTAGTAAATTGTTTCCTCTGATTCTGCACACACTTATTGAGCTCTCTGCCAGGTCCTTTTATATTCATTATTTTATTCCAGCCCAAAAACGGACCAGACAGAAAAGTATTCCTCTTTCCCTGATACAGATAAAGGAAGTGAGCAGGTTCAGTAACTCACCCAAGGTCACAGACATAGGCTCTGATCTTAGGATTCCAAAGTCAACTCTCCTTTCCCTACATCACAGTTTTTCCTACAAAGAAATCCCAGTGTAGCTTTGGCTACATTAACCTGCATTTCTTTTTTTAAGGTATTTTTGGTTTTTGGCTGCACTGGGTGTTTGTTGCTGTGTGGGCTTTCTCTAATTGTGGCCAGCAGCGGCTACTTACTCTCAAGCATTGTATAATAAGGCATATATATGGAATTTATTCGGAGAAGGCAGTGGCACCCCACTCCAGTACTCTTGCCTGGAAAATCCCATGGACAGAGGAGCCTGGTAGGCTGCAGTCCATGGGGTCGCTAAGAGTCGGAAACGACTGAGTGACTTCACTTTCACTTTTCACTTTCATGCATTGGAGAAGGAAATGGCAAACCACTCCAGTGTTCTTGCCTGGAGAATCCCAAGGACAGGGGAGCATAGTGGGCTGCCGTCTGTGGGGTCACAGAGAGTCGGACACGACTGAAGCAATTTAGCAGCAGCAGCAGCAGCAGCAGTAGCAGCCTGTCTAACTTCAGAGAGTGGAGTGTCTTGCCCAGGGTCACATGACACAGGAACAGAAATTAGCCAAAAACTTTGAATGCAGTCCTCCTATGGCCCCTGTATACCTCTTCTTTCCCTAGCAACTTTGTTCCTGGCCAGGGTGGACTTGGGGGCATATTGTCTGCCCTGAAAGATTTTCTTAAGAGAAAGGCAGTGGACTTCTGAGTGCCTTGCCAAAAAAAAATCAGTGTCAAACTGGCTGCTAAGATGAGGTGTTGGATTCCTTCTTTATCTCTGCCCAGAGGCCTGCCCTCCTTCCCAGGGAGGTTTGTTCTGGCATATTCCAATCAGCTGTGGATGAATAGAGAAACTTCTAGACCCATGCTTCCTAAAAATTTAGCATACTCAGATTCCTGGGCGCATGGCAGAGATCCTGATTTGGTAGGTCTGGAATGGAACTTGAAATTTGCATTTCTGACAAGCCCCCAAGTGATGCAGATGCTGGCAGTCTGTGGACCACACTTTGAGGGGCGAGGCTTGGGCTGCATGAATGCTGAGAAGGAGGCATCCGTGGGCTTAGTCACATCTGACTCTCTGGGTCTGTAAGAAAACACACAGAATGGGCATCCTGGAGTAGAGCAAGGAAGGTCCCTGGGGGAGGAGTCCTGGGTTCCCCAGTGAACCCCAGAGGAAGTGCATAACAGGGGCATTGTTGTTCTGGCATCAATGTCACATCACAGCAGGCGTCACACAGGGGCCATGGGCCAAGCCAGTGTCAATCAAACCAAACTGCAAAGGCCATGTGGTCGGCTGAATGATGGCCCCTCAAAGAGGTCCTCATCCCCAGAACCTATAAATACGTTACTTTACGTGGCAAAAGGGACTCTGCAGGTGTGATTAAGTTAAGGACATTAAAAATTTTTATTTATTTATTTTTGCCTGTACCTAGTCTTCACTGCTGCAGGTTCTTAACCACTGGACCACCAGGGAAATCCAAATTAAGGGCTTTGAGATGGAAAGATTATCCTTGACCACCTCGTGGGTCCCATGTAATCACAAAGGTTCTTGTAACAGAGAAGCAGGAGGGTCAGGGTCAGAGAAGATGGAACCGTGGAAGCTGAGGCCAGGGAGTCAGAGAGAGATCTGAAGATACTGCACAGACAACTTTGAGATGGAGGAAGGGGCCACAACCCAAGGAAAGCAGGTAACCTATAGAAGCTAGGAAAAGCAAGGAAACAGATTCTCCCTCAGAACTTCCAGAAGGAATGTAGCCTTGCTGACACCTTGATTTTAGCTTTCTGACCTAGAACGATACGCTGATAAAATTGCGCTGTTTGAAGCTACTAAGAATGTGGTAATTCATTACAGCAGCAACAGAAAATTAATACAGGCCTCATTTGTTGTACAAAACACTCTGTTACACCTAGTGATCCAGGCTGGGTAGGTTTAGATCAGTGAAGTCGTTCAGTTGTGTCCGACTCTTTGCGACCCCATGGACACCAGGCTCCTCCGTCCGTGGGATTTTCTAGGCAAGAGTACTGGAGTGGGTCGCCATTTCCTTCTCCAGGGAATCTTCCCCAACCCAGGGATTGAACCCAGGTCTCCCACATCGTAGACAGACGCTTTACCATCTGAGCCACCAGGGAAGTCCAGGTTAAGATCAGAGTCTATCCTAAAACCAAGAAAATGAAAGAATCCATAACAAACATGTAGCTTGGTTCAAAAATAGTCCATGTGGGAGTATTTTATCTATGTTTAACATTCATGCCAGATTGGGAATTTTGACCCCAGCAACTAGAAAGGAGTACAACTAGAAAACGCAAGAGGAGTAGGAAGAATGTGACTTCAAGAGTCAGACTCAAGTTCAACTCCCAGGACTGCCTGGCATTGGCAAGGTGGCTGTTAGGGCGGGAGGTGCTTATCTTTGTTGAGATTCTGTTTCCTTCTTTGTAAAGCAGAGATCATACCTTCCTTGCAGGGCTGTTAAGAAATTTAAAGATAATATAATAATCCATTCAAAAATTATTTCTTGAAAGCCAGGTGTGGTCTAGTCCTGGTGGATGAAAGTTGAGTATAGATACAGAAAGCACCACCACTGTCTTGAATGCAAAAGCACAGATGTGTTGGTGCTAGATAAAAGTGAAAAGTCACTATCATCTTTATCATCATTATAATAATGACCCCTCTCACTTCTTTGCATAAAAAACTTCCAAGTGCTGGAAGAATAGCATGACCTTCTGTACACTGTTACAATTCTAGCCAGGAATAATTAAGTACTTTTCATCTCAAACCTATATGGGTAGGTTGGTCTTTTAGGGTTTCTTTAGTCCCCTGATGCAAATTTAAAAAGCAAAGAGGGAGATTGGGTGGCTCAAGGTCACATTGAATGGAACTGGGAAGCTTGAAATCGACTCTGAGGATATTTGTGCTTAAGCTTTTATATCACCGCAGTGTCTATTTCTTCCTCTGCAAGTTTACTCTTTTTGCAAAATACATACACTGACCATCCCCTTCTGATTCCAACAGCATGTCTGATCTGAAAGTTGTTGATTCTCTGATCTCTGAAAATGAAAGATTTAATCTCCTCTTGGAACCCCTCCTAACGAAAATTATTTTCCCACTTTGAAATGGCATGGGCATCCACTGTGAACTCACATCCATAAATCTAAGCCTACCACTCAGGAAAGCAGATGAGGTTTGATTCTGCTGCTCAGCACAGCCTCGCAGAGCAAATTATGGCAAGAATTTGATTTATAGAAGAACCTCAGAGGCTCTGGAGTGAGACGTGTGTTTATTCACTTTATTACCGTTTATTTTACACTATCTCTTTATGCTCCCTGCACATGGATTTGAAAGCCTGTTTGGATAGATGCTTATGATCTACAAGTCTGCACAGCCCTGTTGAGGAACACGGCTTTCTTTGGCGATGCTGCCAAGAGCCCAGGTTGGGGGTCCTTATAGCGATGTTGGGATGAAGCCCAGATCTCACAAACAAGCTTGGAGATATAGCCCAGAGTTCTCGCTTGAACTTCCCCCAGCTCTGCCTTGGTGTGGTACTTGGTGTGGATCTCCAGCTGCAACCCAGGATGTGTAGAGGCAGGCTTGATTTAAGATTCAAATATCTCAGAACAGCTGGGGATATTTAACATCGCTATAATTACATTACATTTCTGACAGTACAGGGAGTGAAAACCTTTTTTTGTTGTTGTTGAATATTCTATGAGCATCAAATATTTTAACCAGCCAGAGAAACACGGGTGCATTTTTCACATCCAAGTAAGTTTTGTTTTTAAAATTCCGACCTGGGGCGGCTGTCTCTGGCTCTCATCTTCTTTAGTCGGGTCTTTGGGGCAGCAAGAGCACCGTCACTCTGGCCGTGGCTGAGGAGCTGAGTCAGATGGGCTGTGATGCTAAGGGAAGAAGGGACTGGGTGGGCACTTAGTAGGCAGGTAGTGCCAGGGGTGATGCAGAAGGTCTCTTTGCTGTGGCACCACCAACGCAGTGGCGAGGAAGTGAAGGCCCAGAGAACAAAAGGAAACTCGCCCAAAGTGACATTTATAAATAAATGTTGGAGCCGGGGTCAGCTGAGGTCCCTGCAAAGGCTTTTATGGCAAGTTGAGTACAATGGTTGATGCCAAGAGGTGGGACGAGAGGAAGCGGAATCAGATGGAAGAGGACCTCCTCTGCACCAGACTCTGTGCCTCAAGCTCGTGTCTCCCACCCTCATGGCAATACTTTCTGTACAGTCCTCTAGTGCCCATTTTATAGATGAGGGAATCAAGGCCCATAAGGTTAATTCGGGAAGTGGTGGTGAGGACTTGCATCTTGTGCTTTTAAAGGAGAGCATTTTCTTTTTTAAAAACACTTTTTATTCAGTATTGGAATATAGTTGGTAGACAATGCTGTGATAGTTTCAGATGGACAACAAAGGGACTCAGTCGTACATATATAGGTATCCATTCTTCCCCAAACCCCCCACCCATCCAGGCTGCCTCATAACATTGAGCAGAGTTCTCTGTGCTATACAGTGGGTCCTTGTTGATTATTCACTTAAAATAAAGCAGTATGTTCATCCCAAACTCCCTAACTATCCCTTCCATCCATCCTTCCCCTCTCTGGCAACCATAAGTTCATACTCTAAGTCTGTGAGTCTGTTTCTGTTCTGTGAATAAGTTCATTTGTATCATTTCTTTTTAGATTCCCCATATAAGGGATGTCTTGGGATATAAGGAGAACATTTTCAATATTTAATATTTATTGACCCCTGGCGACCGCACTCCCACACCCACCCCTCCTGATCCAAGATCACCCTGCCCCATGCTCCAAGAAGCTTGGCCAGCCAGCACTGTGGGAAATCACCAATCAAACACCTTGTCTGACCTCCCTCTTCCCACCGTCCTGGAGTCATGGATCCATGGCTCTGAGTCACAAAGGCAAGTCATTTAAGAGCTGTTGATCTTTCTCAAGGAATTGTCTAGCTTCCTTCACCCCCTTCCTTAAGCTGTTCCTTTACCCCAGACCCCTGATCTGCCGTCCCTGCCTGTCCACCCTCTCTGTTCTGTCTAGCTGTGGGTTTAGTTAGCTACGCACAGAATATACCTGGAAGGGTGCATGAGGTCTGCCTCTGAGGAGGGGACTGGAAGGATGGGACAGGGTGGCTGGGAAGGAGCCTGGCTTCTCATTCTGCATCATTTTCTATGGTTTGAATATTTTTAACCACCTGTATGTATAATTTATAACAAACAAACACAGGATGCACAATAAAAGTGCTGTCTGGGGAAAATCCCAGCTCTTCTGAAGTTAGCCCATCTGGAAAGCAGGATTCCGTCCTTCTGACCCATCAACACTCACTTTGTTTATGTCCCTCTTGCCGTCCTTTCCTTTCTCAGTCTTTTACTGTCATCCTCCGTAAACTCCATCTCCTCTCGTCAGACTGTCATCTCCGTGAGGGCAGGGGCCATGCCTGGCTCTATCTTCTGACTGGTCTGGTACCTACTTCCATTTCTCTGCCCATATACTGAGCTGCTAAAATGGGACCTAGGGGTGATGGTTCCACCAAAGTATACATGACTTGTTCGGTCATTCATTCGTTCATTCATTCTACAAAGGGGCAGCCAGATCCCTCTTGTAGGGGGCATCATGCCGGATGCAAGGCTCAGAGGGACATGGATGTGTGCCCTCCACCACGGAGCTCACATTCTGGAGCTTGTGAATGATCTCCATGAAGGTGACAGTCATTGGGAAGGCTGGTTTCAAAATCCCTGATCCAAACCCAGACCTGCTGAATCAGAATGTTTGGGTCCAGCAATCTCTTTTGAATGCAGAACCCCAGTGGATTGAGGATGTTAGGATCCCAACCCAGACCTGCTGAATCAGAATTTATGGGGAGAGGTCCAGCGATCTCTTGAATGCAGAACCCCAGTTGATTGAGGATGTTAGGAAAATACTCTGTGTTGGCGGGGGTGGGAGGAAGGCAGTGGCACAGATAAACACGCATGCTCGGTCACTCAGTCACGTCTGACTCTTCGCGACCCCGTGGACTGTAGCCCACAGGCTCCTCTGCCCATGGGATTTCCCAGGTAAGAATACTGGAGTGGGTTGCCATTTCTTTCTCCAGGGATCTTCCTGACCCTGGGATCGAACCTGCATCTCCTGCAACTCCTTGATTGACAGGTGGATTCTTTACCACTAGCCACCTGGGAAGATCCCTACGATATATAAATAAATGAGCAAGACTGTTTCCAATATTAATAAATTCTTTTAAAGCAAAAAATAAAAAGCATGTGATAGAGAGTGTCAGGGAAGGATTGTTTCTTCGAGGAGATGACATCTCTGCTGAGACTGGGAGATGAGAATGCAGGGTTCTGAGAACAGATTCACAGCAGAGGAACCAGGAGCTCGAGGCTGGGGGAGGGGGATCTGCCTTCTTCTTCCAACACTGGAAATTCATCTTCTGTAGCTCAAGTCTCCTTTTTTTTTTTTTTTTTTTTCTATGAGCACATCTGGCTCCTTCCAAAATGTAGCTGCCTCTCTCACCCACACAATGTAAAGAGAACAACATGATTCTAGCCGTTCTGGAAATATTGACCTCCGGAATGCTAATGTAATGTAGCCCTAGGTCCTTAGGCTGAACTCTCCTTTAAAAAAATAACTCCAAGTGAAAGGAAAAAAAACCTGCAGTTCCAAGAATCCAATTGCAAATCCCTGTTGGAGGGCAGCTCAGTGAGACCGAAATGGTCAGGCCCTTTCTTTGGAGGGCTACATCCTGGTTAATTATCACCACGTTCCTCTGTTGATTAATTTTTGTGAGAGCATAAAAATTACCTTTGAGGTTCACATGGACTTTCCTTTTTCAGCCTCTAAAGTGTTCGGTCAGGATGGGTGGTTGTCCACACTGAAAACAGGCTGGTTCACCTGGTTTTGTGTTTCAGGGAGAGTTTGCAGATCTTTTACTTCTGTTCACCTCCATGATAACCCTGTCTGAAAAGCCAGCCGTACTGTACCCATTTTACAGATGGGACAAGTGAGGCTCAGGGAGAACTGACTTGCCCAAAGTCCCCAAGGAGTTCTGACTCCAACTGCGGTACTTCTCCCGGCCTGTGGTGATGAGTTAAAACGAGGAGACCAAATCAGTGGCTGGCTGCAGAGCCTCAATGTCAGCACCACCTCCTGGGGAGGGTCTTCCCTGAAGGGCTTTGTGAAACCTGGTCAGGTGGTTGAATCCTCCAGCTTAGAGGTGTCTGTGTCCCCTACAGGCAGAGAGTCTCAAACTTCAGGAACTTTCACATTCATGAGAATCACCTGTGGCTATTGTGAAAATTCAGGTTCTGGTTCATTCAGTAGGTGGGGCCTGAGACTCTGCATTTCTGACAAGTTCCTGAGTAAGGCTGATGCTGCTGGTTCACAGCTCATTAATTTTTTTTTTTAATGAACATTTATCATTTATTTATTTGGCTGTGTCAGATCTCAGTTGCAGCATGCAGGATCTTCACCGCGGCTCCAGGACTCTCTAGCTTGTGGTTCATGGGCTCAGTAGTTGCCGTGTATGAGCTTAGCTGCCCAGCGGCTTGTGGGATCTTAGTTCCTCAACCAGGGATCAAGCCCGCATCCTCTGCATTGCCCATTGGATTCTTAACCCTTGGACCACCAGGGAAGTCCCCATAGCTCATATTTTGATTCACAAGGATCTATAAGGTATGAGGAAAAGACAGCCTGGAATAAGAGAAAAGGGACTTCTGGTCCCAGACTCAAGTGTATATCAACCCCAACAATTTATCCTGTGTTTCAACAATCATCCCTTTGGGAGAGAGTTCAGGGAGGGACCACGTTGTCTTGAATCCTGCCCTGAGAAGCAAAGCTGCTGTTTCTTCCAAGCTAGACCTTCAGGCTGCTACAGCTCCTGCTTAGAAATGCAGAGGGCACAGCAATAAATAAGTCTTTGTTAAAGATCACTCTTTTCTTTGCCTTTATATGATACTGGAATGACGAGTCATTTAAGGAAACGGTGTAAATGGAGATGGGGCAGTGGGGTCACATACCTCCCCAGGGAGCTCCCCAAGAGGATGAGCAGACTGAAGGTGTTTCTGCACCCTGTCCTGATTGTGTGGATGTCCATGGACGTGTCCTGAAAGGTGAGTCCAGGAAGGACAACCTCTTGCTTGATCACAGTAATCATCCGCCTTTGTCTTTGGGCAGCGTGCTGCTCCTAAGTGGGAGAAGCCTTCAGTTTGAAGGAATCGTGCCAGTAATAAGGCATTTCTAAGTAATGCAGCCTGAAGCCTGTGCTTTTGTTGCTACAGGCCATCAGTCAGAGTTGCTAAGGCGGCTTGCTGACCACGCTTTGGACTGTTCATCTGATTCACTCATTCATACTCTTGTTTGTTATTTTAGTCATTCATCCCTTTGCTCCTTCTTTTATTCTTTCACTGACTCAGATTCATCTACTCATTCATACATTTAGTGAGTGCCTTCTATAGACCAGATACTATGCCTGGCTCTAAGGATATCAGAGTGAATCCATTCTAAGTCCTCCACAATTCAATGTCCTTGCCCTTATATATATCTTATAACCAGACCACAGCCAATACCCCCTCAATGGCTTCTCCGTTTTAGTGCTGAAAAATTGGACCAACCATTTATTATCTTTATTCTGAGAATCTGCTCAAAGTTATCATGTGGTTCCCCATCAAAGATAAGGCCAAGCACCCAGGCAGGCTCCAAGCTTTCTCCCTCTGCACATCATGCATTCTGCCTTGTTGAACAGCTTCCATACATCTTCCACATTCACCCAGGGCTTTTTCCTGTGCTGTTGCCTTGGTCTGAAATGTCCCACAACCCCCATGTCTTCCTAGAAAGATCCTTCCAGACTCAGCTTTATCATCTTCTCCCCTTTTCCATGCTTCCCTAGTGGCTCAGCGGGTAAAGAATCCACCTGCAATGCGGGAGACCTGGGTTCAATCCATGGGTTGAGAAGATGCTCTGGAGAAGGGAACAGCTGACTACACACTCCAGTATTATGGTCTGGAGAATTTCATGGACTGTATAGGCCATGAGGTTGCAAAAAGTCAGACATGACTAAGCAACTTTCGCTCCATGCCTCCATGCTAAGAAGAATTTGGTTCTTTCTCCTCTGCGTATAGCCATGGAGGTCTGGAGATACTCTAACATGCATGAAAGATGTTACTGGAGTCTGTGCAAGCAGAATTATGTCCATTCTCCAGGGGGATTTGCATGACAACTCTAAGGGAAGGTAGAAAACTGGAAATTCTAGGCAAGCAGAGTGACTCACTCAAGGTCACAAAACTGGTCAAGTCTCAGCTACAACTTAAATCTTCCCTTTCCAAGGCCAAGGCTAGTCTACAACATACACAACAGGGATGTTGGCCACTGGTCCTCATTAATAATACCTGTAGGGCATTTTTGTTACTTTCTACTGAAGGCTAGAAAAATCTGCCCTGGCCAGACAAGTGAGCCACAGAGGAGAATGGAGGTTATTGGATGATGATTCAGGTTTTGAAAAGCAAATTTTGCCCACGATATTTAAATAACTCCAAGTTACTGCTGCCCCATACAGGAAAGGACAAGCAGGCAGTGGTATATGACTTCTGGGTGGGAGGGGAATTGAGTGGGAGGCTGGAGCCTGGCTTCTAGAGAGAAATTACCATTTTGTATTTATTACTTTGGCTCACAGGAGTGCCCCAGGGATGGGCTAGCTAATACATTAGATAATTGCCTCGGTTCCCCCACTTTATCTTGCAGGATGTAGACCAGTCCAGGTGCAGACTTGTGGGTTGTGATTCCATTCAGGCCTCCCAGCTGCCCATACCTGTCTCGGGACATGAGATGCTAAAGGAGGGAGGAGAACTAGAAGGGGTGGGGTGTCCATCTCTCAGATACCAGGGGACACCAGGATGGTCTGGTCTCAAGGACCAGAGTGAAAGGTCCCAAGGTGGGAACCATGAGGCTGGACTTTGCATTCTGCCACTAATGGCTGGGCCCTTAGCTGTCCCTCTCTGAGCCTCTGGTCCCATCTGGAAAATAAAGCAAATCATATATCAGTATTTCTCCAGTCTGGCTGAGCATTAGAATCACCAATGGGAAACTTTTAATTAAAAATTTTACTGGGGACCTCCCTGGTAGTCCAGTGGTTAAGACTTCACCTTCCAGTGCAGGGCGTATGTGTTCCATTCCTGGTCAGGGAGCTAAGATTCCACATGCCTCAGGGCCAAAAAGCCAAAACATAAGGCAGAAGCAATATTGTAACAAATGCAATAAAATGGTCCACATCAAAAGAATATTTTTAAAAAAATGTTACTAATGCTCCTAGCTCAGTCTCTAGAGATTCTGACTCCTTTGACTTGAAGAACAGCCCAGACTCAGGTGTGCTTTAACAGGATTTGAGAGTTTTTGGACTACTTCATCCATTCAGTCTTCCTTAGGTTGGACAGGACATTCTAGGAGACTATCATTGAAAAAAGCGGCAAGTCAGTGACCTTGAAATCCAAGGTCCCTTGCTTCCATGTTTATATTTTTCCAGCGGTACTATATACCTGTACAGGTCTGACCTCCTCCCCAGTGAATTTCCTTCTTATCAGTGAATGTTGGAACAGCACCAGGAAGCGGGAGGCTCAGCTTCAGCCCCTCTTGTGTCAGCTCTGGGGATCCCTGGCCTCAATCCCTTCATCCTAGACAATGAAAGAGCACCTCCTCTGCCCCTCTGCAAGCAAGGGTGTTGGACCAGACTTCACTTGGCAGTGCCATCTGGTTTCTCAAGGACTTCCCCTTCCAGTGCTTGAGAGAGGGCAGCCCGGGAGTGGAGAATACTATTCCTGTTCCCTAGGTGAGAAGAAAGGGGCCCAACATGGTCGGGCAACTTCTCCAAGGCCATCCAGCCATGAGGACTAGAACCAGACAGACATCAGTTCAAACCCCAGTAACCCACCTAACCTTGACCACTTTATTCACTGTTCCATGCCTCAGTTTCCTTATCTGTAAATGGACACAAGTACCACCCATTTCCACAGAGTGAGGAGGAAAAGAAGATAGCCAGATGGAGAGTGGCCCAAAGCGGATGCTCATTTAATTTTTTTTCTTTCTTCCCTTCCTCCCTCGATAATTTCACCCATTCTTCTTTTCTGCCTTCCTTTCCCCCTGCTTGTTTTTAAATTCTTCAAGGACTGAGACTTTGAGAGGCAATTCACTGTGCATGGCCTTGGATAAGTTGTTTAGTCTCCCTGGACTTCAGTTTACCCATCTGTGAAATGGGGGTATTGGTAGTATTGTGGTTGTAAGGACTAATGTATTGAGAGAACAGCTTCTAGCATAGAGCCTTGGCTGTTTCCATTCTAACTTCTTTAGAGCTTCCTTCTCCTCCTCCCTGGGCTCTGACACAGAGGAGTACTCTACCCACCCACCCTCATCCCCAGTGAGCGTTGAGTGATCAAGGAAGTGATCCCCCTGCTCCAGGCAGAGGGACGGTAAACAACCAAATCCTAGCTGTGTTCTCAGCCTTGACAGCTCCACTAATAAGCACACACAGCCTCCAGGGTTCCCAGGTGGAGAGAGGCAACCCTATATCAGGGGATTGCTAACTGTCTTGAGATGGGTAAAGCTATAAATATGGAGGATTTGTCTGTGATAAGTCATGGTTAGCAACCCTAGCTATATAACTTTTTAATTCTCCACTCCAGCTTGTAAGCTCATGTAGTAAAAACAGTCACTAGCAATTTATTTTTTTCCACTCTTTTAACTTTGTAATTTTTTTCTTTAACCAACCAAAAAGTCCTCTTAAACTCACCTTAAGCTTTTCTCCCCCCTCCAGCAACCATAAAACGTGACCATGGATTATAATTTAAAAGCTATCCCCTCTCCTGCATTGCCAGAATAAAAAATGTGCAGGTTCGGAGGCAATTTCTCAATTGGTGTGTTTTTAAAATAGGGTTGAGTCCTGGGTTTACCTGCCTCACCTGCCTCCGGGTGGCAAAGGAGGCTGGTACGGAGGGAGGCAGTTCAGTCAGAACTGTGTGAGCAGCCCAAGTGCTAGATTTGAGTCAGCTCTCTTTTACCTGGTTGCTGAATGATCTTGGGCAAGTCACTTCCCTATTAGGGCTCAAGTTGCTTATTTGCAAAATGTGGACAAAAATTAGGGACTTACCTCCCTCATTGGAATGTTCTGAGAACCCAAAAATATAATGTCTAAAAGTTGTTTTGTTCAATGTAAAGAAGGCATCAGAGGATGAGATAGTAGGATGGCATCACCTATGCGATCGACATGAACTTGGGTGAACTCCGGGAGATGGTGAGGGACAGGGGAGCTTGGTGTGCTGTTGTCCGTGGGGTCTCATAGCGTTTGGACACCACTTGGAGACTGAACAACCACAGAATACTATAAACATGTTGGAGAGTGTTACTGCTGATGATGGTGGTGGTGATGGTGATGATAATGGTGGTGGGAGTGATGATGGTGATAATCGTGACTGGTGATGGTGACTTCTGATGGTGACGTTGACTGTGGTGATGATAATGGTGATGGTGGTGGAGATGGTGGTAATGGTGATGATGACGCCTTATGATGCTGATGGTCATTTTGACTGATGATGGTGATGGTGGTAGTTATGGTGGCGATAATGATGTTAATGGTGGTGGGAGTGATGCTGGTGATAGTAATTAGGATTGACAATGATGGTGGTGGTGGTGGTGATAATGATGATGATGATGATGTATGGTGATGAGCTTCCTAGGTTACACAGTGGTAAAGAACTGCCTGCCAATGCAGGAGCCACAAGAGACGCAGTTTCAGTCCCAGGATCGGGAAGATCCCCTGGAGCAGGAAATGGCAACCCACTCCAGTATTCTTGCCTGGAGAATCCCATGGGCAGAGGGGCCTGGTTGGCTACAGTCCATGGGGTTGCAAAGAGTCGGACATGAGAGAAGGAACTTAGCTCACACGCATGCATGATGGTGATGATCATCTTGACTGATAATGGTGATGATGGTTCTTATGATGATGACTGGTGATGATGATGATGGGATGACGATGATGGTACTGGTAGTGATGGGGATGACGATCACCATTATTATGACATAATCGTCATGGTGGCAGTGATGAGAGTGATGATCATTTTGACCAATGCTGATTATGATCATGATGGTGGTGGTAATGATGGTGATGGTGATAAAGATGCTGCTGATAATGATAATGATGGTGAAAATACCACCATGTGCAGGTAGAGCCCATGGACTTCTGTGATAAGAGGAGGGCTTTCCTCAGACCATTAGACATCTCTGTATACAAGTTAGGCGCTCAGTATCATTCACCTAAAGTCAATTTCAGATTTCAGAATTCAGTCCATCTCTTAGACATTTCAGTCATTCATTCAGCAAGTATTGGTCGAGTGCTTCTGTGCATCTGTTTGTGTGTGGGTGTGTGCTTAGTCACTCAGTTGTGTCCCACTATGTGCCAGACTCTGTGAGCCCTGGACTACATGAGTGGGTGGTGGTGGTGTCACTCAGGGATGCTGCAGAGGTGCCAGGTGATGAAGGGAATGCTTCATGGGCAATTCAGCTTTCGTTTGGTGAGGCAAATAAAGTTGGCTTTAAGGCTCAGACAGGGACTATAAGGAGTAGCCAGACAGAAGCAGGTAGGGACGGGTAAGGCCACTGGTTAACTGGTACACAAGTGAGCTGCCTAGAGACATCCTAGTGAAAATGTTTTAAGTCCCATGAGTACCAAATGAAACCCATTCACACAACCCCAGTGCCATGTGGGTTTGAGACCCCTGTAAGGTGATGCTGGACCAGAGAGGAATTTTAAACAGGAATGTGTGAGGTTGACAGGCCCTGATTTGCATTTCAGAAAAACTACTCTGGAAGCAATGGTTTAGAAAAGGGTTGGGAGTCGGATGCGGGTGAGTTCCCCACAGGGAGAGGAGCCAGAAAACTCTTCACTCAGGTGAGAGGGGACCAGGAGAGGTAATAGGCTCATTATCACATAATTAGCTCTATAATCAGTGTGCAGGCTGATCATCTCAAAATGTAAAGATGATTACAGGATTAAAGAGTTTTTTCCTTTTAATGGAAGTAACTTGCCAAGCTAAAGGTTTGATAGGTTTTTGGAGAAAAAAGCATTTTTTTAAACGAGTTGTTTTTGCAATGAATTAGTTTACTGATGCAAAAGAAAACCTACTTGCTGTAGACTATAAGTTGTAAATGAGATCAGCAGCTAGTTAAAGTGAAAGCTAAGGGCAGGAGTCTGTAGGTTTTCTCTGTTTGGGCTGGGGAGAAGGTTTATTATGGCTGGAGAGGACTGGGGTCTGAGAGCAGAAGGAATGTCAGGGTTATAGTTTAGTTCAGTCACTCAGTTGTGTTTGACTCTTTGTGACTCCATGGACTGCAGCACACCAGGCTTCCCTGTCCATCACCAACTCCTGGAGTTTGCTCAAACTCAGGTCCATTGAGTCAGTGATACCATCCAACTATCTCATTCTCTGTTGTCCCCTTCTCCTCTTGCCTTCAATCTTTCCCAGCATCAGGGTCTTTTCCAATGAGTCTATTCTTCACATCAAGTGTCCTAAGTATTTTAGTTTCAGCTTCAGCATCAGTCCTTCCAATGAATATTTAAAACTGATTTCCTTTAGGACTAACTGGTTTGATCTTCTTGCAGTCCAAGGGACTCTCAAAAGGTTTTGCAGCTTCCCAAGCCCACACTGATTGCTCCTTTTCCTGCACTCCAATTGCCTTTGCCATCAGCAGGTACTAGAATTATCTTTAACTAACACCAAAGAATTGATGCTTTTGAACTGTGGTGCTGGAGAAGACGAGAGTCCCTTGGACTGCAAGGAGATTACCCAGTCGATCCTAAAGGAAATCAACCCTGTATATTCACTGGAAGGATCGAAGCTCCACTACTTTGGCCACCTGATGCCAAGGACTGACTCACTGAAAAAAACCTTGATGCTGGGAAAGAGTATGAGTATGAGACAGTTGGATGGCGTCACCGACTGAATGGACATGAGTCTGAGCAAACTCTGCAAGGCAGTGGAGGACAGAGGAGCCTGGAGGGCTGCCGTCAGACTTGGCGACTTCATAACGAGCGCCAACATAGCCTGTTTTCTGCTTCACCTTTGGGATCCCAGCTCCACTCAAAGTTTCCTGAAAGCAGAAGCCTTGTCAAACTTGTCTCTTATTCCCCATGGTCTTAGCACAGTGTTGGACTCAGAGTCAGTGTCAAATAAATGCATGCTGATCAACTTACAATGAGAGTGTGTGGCATAGGGTTGTTGGGTGTATTATCATAGCTTAGAAATGAGTCTGACCAAACATCCTTTGAAAGTTGAATCCACCAGGGCCCCTAAGAGCTGACTTACGCAAAGTTGCACAACTAGTTAGAGACAATTCTAGGTCTGGAACAGTGCGTGCGTGTGTGTGTGTGTGTGTGTGTGTGTGTGTGTGTGATCTATCTAAGTAGGTTCTAGCCTAGTACCATAATTGCCATAGTAAATCCTCAGTCACTGGTGGCTTAATTAATTAAATAAACAAAGCCCTGCCAGGACTGCTTCAGGGTGTTCTTCTTGTTCTGCCCATCCTTGCCCAAGCTCATGCCTACCATAAGGCCCCTCTGCCCAGTGAGCAGCCAAGAAATGTAGATTGATTACCCCTAAGACTTCATTTCTTTTGAGAGTCAATGAATTTCAGAAAGTGGACCATTTGTTGCATCTGGACAGAATCAACCGAATCCTTGTGTCGCCAAAATCAGTCATGAGCAGATACCCTTGTCAACCATCCCTCCTCACTCCTCTGTTTCACTTGAAAAATTAGTTGGTGTACTGGAAATAAAGTCACAAGGAGCGAACATTTTGACAAGGTAATGGTCCCCTGTGTTTCTTGACATTTGCGAGGGAGTCGGAGTCCATTATAATGTCACAATGGTGCACGCCATTGACATCTACTTGAATAATTAAAAGGCAGTTTAATTATAGCGATCATCCACTTAGTGCTTGGTTTCAAATGTCGGAGAAGCATGTTTGAGGAGGAAGCCCTGGCCGTGCAGACGGGGACCAGCCAGGGTCAGGACTGAGACCACTGAGTGGCAGGTTCTGCAGGGATGGTTCTGCAGATTCTGCAGCCCCTGAGCCCCTGGAGTGCCCCCCCACCCCACCCCACCCCCCAAAAAAAGGAAAGAAAGAAAAGAAAAGCATGCAAGCAAAAGTATCTCTACTCTCTTTTGCTTCTTTGAACTACATGCAAGGGCACTTTCTTTTCAATCCAAATGGAAAACTGAGAGTTTCTTTGTTTCATTAAGCGCAGATATCTTGTGCTGGAAAAGAACTTAGATTTTTTTCTTTTATAAGGTGTGTGTTCATTGAACGCTTGCTCTGAGTCAGGTTTGTTTAGTGCTGTGGATATGTCAAAAAAGGACAGACCAGGTTCCTACTCCTATTGGGCTCATGTTCTAGAGGCGAGGGATAAAACACACATGTGCTATTCGAAGTACAAAAACAGGGGTGACTGGGGGACCATGGTCAGGATAAATCCCTCTTCTGGGGAGTGGGGAGTGGCACTGTACCTAAGGTCTAAGTATGTGTGTGGATGCTAAGATGCTTCAGTTGTGTCCAACTCTCTGCGGCCTTATGGACTGTAGCCTGCCAGGCTCCTCTGTCCATGGGATTCTCCTCCAGGCTCCTCTGTCCATGGGATTCTCCTCCAGGCTCCTCTGTCCATGGGATTCTCCTCCAGGCTCCTTTGTCCATGGGATTCTCCTCCACGCTCCTCTGTCCTTGGGATTCTCCAGCCAAGAATACTGGAATGGGTTGCCATTTCCTCCTCCAGGGGATCTTCCCAATCCAGGGATTGAACCCTCATCTCTTATGTCTCCTGCATTGGCAGGTGGGTTCTTTACCACTATCGCCACCTGGGAAGCCTGAGGTCTAAGTGACAAGGAGTCGAATGTATGAGGTTCCCTGGGAGAATAGTGCTGGTGGAGAAGTCCGTGGAAAAGCCCCGGGCAGGAAGGAACTGGGCGAGAGAACCTTTATGGCCATGGGGCAGGAGGTGAGGGGGCCAGTGGGGCCAGGTGAGCTTCTCAGGCATCTCAGGTCAGTCTCCACGTGATGGAGAAGCTCCTGATGCAGTTCAGAGGAACCATAGGCTCTGAACACAGAGAGCTCATGTCAGAGGGCCTGAACCACATCTCTGCTCTCCTTGCTTCTCCTCCGTGCCTGGCTCTGGGCAGATGCTGAGAGAGAGAGCAGTGGGTGGGCGCACCTGCCTCCAGGAGCTCACAGCCAGGGGAGGGGGAGACAAAGCCATGAAAGGCAATGACCACCTGGTGTAGAATCTCCAGGGGTAGAGGTGGGCCCAGGACTCTGGGAACCAGAGTCAAGACACCTAATCCAGGAAGACTTTTTGGAAGAGGTGGCCCCACACCGAATCCCTGGGGATGATGGATTGGGCAGGCAGACACAGGCAGTTGGAAGAGAACATTCCAGGCAATGAAAAGAGCCTGGAGCCTGAAAGCAAGGAGCCCCCAATGAGAATGGCACCTCTGCAGAGTAACAGGGTCTGTGGGGCTGGATCCTGTGACCCAGTGAAGGTCCCCAGGGTACATCTCTGCCCTCCCTGACTCCTCCCCCAGTGAAGGTGACCAAGCCAGGTGTTCACAGCACTGGAGGAGTCAGGACATCCCAGAACCATTCTCGTGGGGGCCGGTGCCAGGACCTGGCAGAGCTGACCTCCAGCCAGCCTGGGGATGTTTTTCCCTCCTCCAGGTGATTCTGGCGGGGTTCTCACTTTTCCCAACTGTTGCTCTTCCCAGCAACCGTTCAGATTCTAGGCTCAACCCCTAACACCAGCGTGGTCCTGACTCCATGTTACCAATACCCTCACCCCGCCGATAACGTCACGTTGCAGGGAATGAACTGGTGGAAGGGAGCTGAGTTAAACCAACCTACCAAGCTTTCAGGTGGAAACACTGACACGTGAACACCGATCTCTTGACCTCTGATCTGAAGCTGTTCTGGAAAACAGCTGAATGATCAGAGTGGGGTGAGATGGGAGGAATACCTCTTCCCTCACAGTTTCCTCTACTAAATGTTGTGAGAGGTCTGAGTGGTTCAGAAGGGGAAGGCACAGCCTGTAAAGTGGTACCCAGCTTGGGGGCAGAGTCAGCTAGCTTGTGTTTAATTCCTACGTCCACTCATTACTAGCTGTGTGATGCAGGGCAGGTTGCTTCACCTCTCTGTGCCTCAGTTTCCTTGTCTGTAACACGAGGAGAATAATCATATCTGCTTCATGGGGTTACTGTGAGTGTTGCGTGAAGTGATGCCTGCAAAGCACTTCGAACCCAGCCATGCACGTACTGCCATCTGTGGCAGCCTGGCATTGGTCTTGGGCCTCAGTAAGAGCCATTATCAATGTGCCCACAGTGTGCCAGGCACCATTCTGGGTGCTTTTCTCTTCTCTTCGCAGTGGTGACATGATAGCTCATGAAGTGTGTTACAGATGCCGGATTAGTCCTCGTTCTGTTATTGATTTTTTTTTCCCACTTATATTATCTCATTCAATCATTGCAGGAACACTGTGGCTTTTGCAGATGTGGAAAGAAAGGCTCAGAGTGATTGAGTCACTTGCCCAAGGGCACACAGTGGCTTGGAAGCAGAGCAGAGCAGGATGCTAGCCCAGAGCACAGGTCCTTCCCCTACTCACTACCTCTCCTTTCCCCTTGCAACTCCAGGGCCTGCGGCTACTTAGCTGGTGTCACTTGAGGCTCACCAGCCCTCACCCTGTGTCTGCAGTGGCCCCTTCCTTTTCCACGAAGAGGATGAGCATGAGGAGGAACCCTGCCATGCTCCCCAAGCTCCAGGTGGTGGACCAGGACCTCCTGTCCAATCAGCAGCAGCTCGATTCGAAATAAAGTGCACAGTAACTATAATGTGCTTGAATCATCCTGAAACCATCCCTCCCAACCCTGGTCCATGGAAAAATTGTCTTCCATTAAATTGGTTTCTGGTGGCAAAAAGATGGCTTCCCAGGTGGCTAAGTGTTGAAGAATCTACCTGCCAAGCAGGAGCCATGGGTTGATCCCTGGGTCAGGAATTGGCAACCCACTCCAGTATTCTTGCCTGGGAAATCCCATGGACAGAGGAGCCTGGCAGGCTACAGTCCATAGGGTCACATAAGAGTCAGATGCGACTTAGCGACTAAACACACATGGATGCCAAAAAGGTTCTAGAAACTCCTCCTGGAACAAGATGGGAAGAGATGAAGTTGTCTGGCAGGCAGCCCCCAGTTGCATACAGTCAGCTCTGAACAGCCCACAGTGTTTAGGCTGGGGGGTAGGCGTGTTCACTCCTGAGCCTGGTATTCATGGGGCCAGAGAGAGCACCTAGGCCAGCGGGTATCAAACCCTGCCTCGGAAGCGCCTGCTGGGAGACTGGCTGGGCTCCAGCCTGTGTGTGGTCAGGGCTTCTGCCAGGGCATCTCTGCTTCTGTCCATCTCCTATGATGGATTTACAACCAAGATCTTCTCTGGAGAAAAGGCTTTCTAACCAAAACACAAAAAGCTGACAACTGCAGCTTACAGATTGGCCTCTGGACTCACCGCTCAGACCCACAGCACGTGGCGTGCAAGTGGGACAGTGGTCCTTCCAGATGTACATTATCTTCAGGGCTCAAAGGGGCAGCAAATGGGGCGTGCAGGATTAACACCTTCCTGGACACTTGCGGCTGAAGAGACCACAGCTCACCCTCTGCAGAGCCAGGCGGTGTCTGTATCCATATGTAAATACCGAGCACTCAGCCAGGACCAGGAAACACCCAGAAGAATAACAAACAGATGCCCTTCTCTCTGGGAGCCCACAGTCCAGTTAATGAACTAAGCGGCATCTATAACATTCCTCTTAATAGCTCTTTTACAGAGCAAACAGCCGTGCATTTTTTCAAAATCCTCTCGAGTCTTTTTGCCTTAAGCTGAAGCTCTAATACTTTGGCCACCTGATGCAAAGAGCTGACTCTGAAAAAGACCCTGATGCAGGAAAAGATTGAAGGCAGGAAGGGAAAGGGGTGACAGAGGATTCAATGGTCAGATGTCATCACCGACTCAGTGGACATGAGTTTGAGCAAACTCTGGGAGATAGTGAAGGACAGGGAAGCCTGGTGTGCTGCAGTCAATGGGGTCTCAAAGAGTCTAACACGACTGGGTGACTGAGCAAGAACCGGCACCACCACCTGGCTGAGACCTGAGTGCCCATCCCTCATCACGAGGCAGCCTTAAACTCTACCCCAACTCTTCCTCCCCTGCACACCCACAAGGCTTTCTCCCCGCATTCTGACCCTGCTTTGCCGGCTCATGCCTTGTCCACTTGTTTTTTTCCCTACAGCACTCAGTTCATATCATCACATATTTATTTGTGTATTTATTTGTGTATGTCAATCAGCAGGCAGGGACCGCCTGTTGTATTCACATTGTTTAACCAGAGTCTAGCAGAGCACCTGTCCCTTTCTTGGACACATAAATTAACTGTAAAGAAATGAATGATCCTTGAGGAGATTGTGATGAGTAAGTTTGGCAAGTGGTTGAAGCCATAATATAGGGGTGGGGTCAAATGATAGGCTGAGAAATTCCCACTATAAGGCTTGAGCAACCTGATAGCTATGGACTTTTTCTCCATCCCTTCCTCACCACTCCCTCCCTTCCTTCCCTCATTTCTTTCCTCCCCACCTCCCTTCCCTGCTCCCTTCTTTTCTCCCTTCTTCTAGTCCTAAAGAGGTAAGAGAGAGGAAAAGACTATAAGGCATAGAAAGGGATCAGTGAATTCTAAAGCAGGCAGAAGGGTTTGGACCATCCTGTTCGGAGGCTGGGCACTCAGTCCTAGAGGCCTTTCTCAGCTGGCATTGGGCGGGGCTAGATGCTTCCACGGCTCGGCAGAGCCCACGTGGACTCACGGGCCAGTTCCCAGCACAGACCATTCAGTCCCCAGCCTGACAACTTGGTCACACACCAGCTCCCCTTCATTACGCCTGTATCCAGACACTGCCTCCGAAGGGCCCCAGAGAGTCACACTTCAGTGGCACGGAGAGGCCATTAGCACCCTACAAGTATGCAGAGAGGGACCGGGAATGGGAGACACTTCCAGAGTGAAGACAGCCACCAGCCTCACTTGCCCCACCAGCCCACTCAGGACTATGATTCCCAGGTCGAAAGCATGAACTCTGGAGCCCAACTTCCTGAGTTCAAATCCTGACTCTGCTGCTTATCAGTCACTTCTCTGGGTAAAATGTGGATAATGCAACAATAGTGTTTATGCGAGTATGAAATTAACTGACATACATTAAATTGCTTGGGGCTTCCCAAGCGGCACTAGTGGTGAAGAACCCACCTGCCAATGCAGGAAATGCAGGAGATGTGGGTTCAATCCCTGGATCAGGAAGATCCCCTGGAGGAGGGCATGGCAACCCACTCTAGTATTCTTGTCTGGAGGATCCTGTGAACAGAGGAACCTGGTGGGTTACAATGCATGGGGTCACAAAGAGTTAGACACAACTGAAGTGACTTAGTGCACACACACATAAAGTGCTTGGACCTGGTCAGTGCTGCAAACATCTGGACTGCTACTATTATTGCAACAATCTGGGTGCCTGTCTTCCCAATTCATGTGTGAGCTCCCCAGGGGCAGGGACCAGACCTTGCTCACTCAGCACAAGTTAACTGACTTTTTTTCCAGGCCACTAGCAAATCCATGACGAAGCTTCGTTCCCCATTTCCTGGCTGTTTCCCTCATTTTCCTGGAAGCCACATGAGGATAAGAACCCAGCAGCAGGCATATAGTAGCAAGTCAGAGAACAGTAGTTAGATAATTGAATGACAGGAAGATGAGATCAGATGATGCTGTGATTCGGGGCGGGGGGAAGGGAGGGTGGGAGACAGCACTCACCCTTAAAGGTCCCATCTTGCTTAAGAGGGTGCATGGTACTTCTGATAACCACAAAAGGGAATGAGGGGGATGCACTAGCAAGCTAGAAACAACCAAGTTTCTGAAATTAATGATGGAGAATCAGGATGCTATTTGATTCACAGATTTTTTTTTTCTGGATAAAAGTGGCCCTTTGACTAGGGAACACTTGGATGCTTATTTCTAAGTCTGCAGTCAAATCAGGAGTGTGAGGGTCTGCAGTCAGATCAGGGCAATAAGGAATGAAATCAACATGTTTGCTGGAGAGGCTTTAAAAGGGTTCTGAAGAGGTGGTTCCTAGGGAAGAGGAGTCTAGTGGCAACAAAGCATCTTGGCAATCATGCTTCAAGGCAGTGGGAGGCCCGAGCCCATTTATGTGCAGAAGCCCAGGATCTGCACTGTGCAGGGTGCCAGCAAGGGGTGGTGGTGAGAAGTCACCCCTGGGGAGAGACAAGAGCTCTCCATGAGGAAGCAGGCAGGGGCCTGGCTCTGGGATTAAGGGGAGGTGAATATTTAGGCATCTCTGCCTATGGGGCTCAGGATGGCATCCCCACTTGCTACCTTGATCCCATAAGCCATCTACCACCTCTCCTGAAAGAGCATTCTGCCTTGCAGGTCAGCCCAGCCCAGTATTCCCCGGCCCCCGGAGGCAGGGATCTATCGTTTGGCTGTTGGAGGTGATGAAGTTCAGCAGGAAAAAAAACATCAGACCATCATTTTCCCTTCAAGAAGCCATTAGATGATTCTGCCTGACCTTCGGAGGGGACCTGGGGAGATCAGAGTGGCCCCTGCCTGTGGCTCTGACCTGCCCCTGCAGAGTTAATGTACCCAGCAGGTTCTGTTTCGAGTTGCATGGTCTGGTTGCCTTCCTTGGGGCCTCCCCTGACTGCTGTTGCTCCCTTGGTTGGAGTATGCTTAGGGGTGAAGCCGGGAGACAGGCTTGCAGCCTAGAGGAAGAGCACTGGCTCGGGGTCAAGAAGACCAGATTTTATCTGCACGTCTGCCCTGCCCTGTGCTGCACAGTAAATTGGGCAGATCATCTCTTCCTTTGCAGGTTTCATATGGAGGTCCCTAAAAGTCATTTGGAACAGATGAAATAGAGGCACTCAAGGTAAAGTCCCAGACTTCCCTGGCGGTCCAGTGGTTAAGACTTCACCTTCCAATTAAGGGGGTGTGGGGTCGATCCCTAGTCAGAAAGCTAAGATCCCACATGCCTCAGTGGCCAAAAATCAAAACATTAAAACAGAAGCAACATTTTTGTTTTTTTGAAGATAGCACAGAGAATGACCTTTAAAAAAATCGAAAACCCACCAGACCACAGCTTAAATGTTTTGACCCCATCAACAATACTGTCAGAAAAACAAGAAGAGCATTTAAAACAAAATGCTGCCTCTCAAAATGTAAACACTATACCAAAAAAAAAGGAAGCAAAATTGTAACAAATTCAATAAAGGCTTTAAAAGTGGTCTGCATCAAAAAAAGAAAGAAAGAAAACTGTTTTTAAGAAAAAAAAAAAGGTAGAGTCCCAGGACCAGCATCATTACCTGTGATTCTGTTAAAAATGCAGATGAAACTGGAGCCTATTATACAGAGTGAAGTAAGCCAGAAAAAAAAACACCAATATAGTATACTAACACATATATATGGAATTTAGAAAGATAGTAACGATAACCCTGTATGCCAGACAGCAAAAGAGACAGAGATGTATAGAACAGTCTTTTGGACTCTGTGGGAGAGGGAGAGGGTGGGATGATTTGGGAGAATGGCATTGAAACATTGTATAATATATAAAAAACGAATCACAAGTCCAGGTTCCATGCAGGATACAGGATGTTTGGGGCTTGTGCACTGGGATGATCCAGAGGGAGGGAGGTGGGAGGGGGGTTCAGGATGGGGAACACGTGTACACCCATGGCGGATTCCTGTTGATGTATGGCAAAACCAGTACAATATTGTAAAGTAATTAGCCTCCAATTAAAATAAATAAATTTAAATTTTTTTAAAATGCAGATTCTCAGGCATTAGACCCAAATCAGGGGCCCCCGGGCTGCAGCCCAACAGGTGTGGTCCAACAGGATCCAGGTGATTCGTAAGCCCTGAAAGGAGGATGGTGTCTTCTGTCCACCCTTATCTCCATCTCAGTTCATGACATCGAGGACAGGCCGTGTGATCAGATGGCCCCGTGAGACCCAAAATAAGTGAGGAAGCCCAGACTCAACTTCGGGTCTCCAGACTGTCATTCCTTGTTCTTTCCATCCCGATCTGACGGTTCCAGTATCTTTGCTTTCCTCTACCACCAACACACAGCCCATCGCTTAATTTCTGCTCAGTCTGGTGGCTTGACAGTGATGCACACCCTTCCTCTTATCTGCTGAGCTCGGCATTTGCAGAATGGCTTGGGGGAGAGAGTTTCTCAGGGCCCGACTTCTGAACCGAGTGGTTACTGCATATGGATTTCCAGGTAGTGATAGTCACACATATATAATACATAGGTTTGCAAGATTCTGTTATAAATTACAGGGTTTTACATCCCTGGTTTTGCAGGCGGATGGCATGAATTGTAACAGCGCAATATATCGCCATAGAAGATAATGCCACCAGCCATGGAGGCCTCATATATCATTACCAAGGAGGATATTGCATTTAGAATGTGCTATTTTTATTTAAGTGCCTTTGGTGTTTTAAAACTGTCAGTTCTGAGATGCCCCAAATCTGACAGGTTTGGGGACTATTCCAGATTTCATGTAGAATCCTGAGCCCTCACCATTATCCCCGAGTGGCCTGCTGAAGCTGCCAAGGTGAAAGTGGGTGTGTGCACCAGGAGAGAAAGAGAGACCCTTCCCTTCTGCCTTAGATTCCCTCCTTATACACACACACACACACACACACACACACACTCCTCATCCCTCCAGCAGTTCATACTCTGTTCCTATTCTCCCAGAAATCTGTTTGGAAAACAAATAGATGGGTCTGGATTTCCACTGTATTGCTGGTTGTTCATGCCTGAGGCCATATATACCGATGGTTAAGAACATATGCCTTGAAGCCAGACTGTCTTGGGTTCAAATCCCCAGTTCCCCTACTTAGCAGCTTGGGAAAGTTATTTAACTTCTCTGAGTTTTAGTTTCCTCTGCAAATCAGAGATCAGAGTATAAGGCTCGATCTTTCTCTCCCTCCCTGCTCTACGTGTGTCTCTACCCCCACTCCCCTGCCATCAGCTCTCTGGCTTCAACCACCAAGGCCTCCGTTTATCTTCTGGAACACTCCAGGAATACCATCTTTCATTTTTGCTTTGGGGCCATGGCACTCTTGCCCTCTCTTCTTCCAGGAAGGCTCTTCCTGTATTCATCTACTGGCCCCTCACACTTCACTCAGGTCTCTGTACAGATGCACTCGTGGGAGCATCCTTCCGTCACTCCCCTTCCTCAAACTTTCTCAACCAACCTTCCACCCAGCTTCATTCTCCATCTCTTGCTCTTATTTCCTTCATAGCATGGATCACTCCTGACCATTAACTAAGTGATGCTTTGGGGATCTATGCCCTCCCACCCTTCCCTAGAATGCAAGCACAGAAGGCACAGAGAATGTCAACTCTGTATATTTAATGCTGTTTTCCCAGCACCAAGGACCCAGCATAACTAGACATTTATAAATAACTAGTGAGTGCATGAATGCCGTGAATGAATGGCACTTACCCGATGCCAGCTGAGAGGACTAACCAACAGAAAGCAGGCAAAACACTTAGCCCAGTTCCTACCTTGCGGTCATCATACCCACTTATGTTTATTGAGCGCTTACTATGTGGCAGGCATGGTTTCAGGTGGCGCTAGTGGCAAAGATTCCGTTTGCCAAAACAGGAGACTCGGGTTCAATCCCTGGGCTGGGAAGATCCCCTGGAGGAGGGTACGGCAACCCACTCCAGTATTCTTGCCTGGAGATCCCATGGACAGAGGAGCCTGGCAGGCTATGGCCCATAGAGTCGCAAAGAGTTGGACACAACTGAATCAACTTCATATGCACGCGCATATTAGTTTACTTAACCCTCAAACAAATCCTGTGAGATAGATGCTATTCTTATAATCTCCATTTAGCAAGTGAGGAAACAAGAGAGATAGAGGAACAAATAACTTACCCAAGGTCACCCAGTTACTAAGTACTCAGCCATGGGTCAAGGCTGGGCTCTTATTCTCTGCCCTGAACACCTCTCTAGATGAGCGAGCTGTGACCAAAGCTGTGGCTGCCGTTGTTACTATACCTGGTTCCACTGGAGGATAAGGACCTTGGTGCCACCCATACATATGCCAGCCCTCTTGCCTCACCCAGGAGATGGTGCCAAGGAGGACCCAGCCCCTTGATTTTCAAGCATCATCCAGTCTGGGGACCACCCTTGGGAGGCAGTGTAACACGCACTAGGGTGGGAGTTTGGTGCTCGGGGTTCTTGTCCTATCCCTGAGAATAGCTTGCTGTGTGACCTTGGAAGAAGTCACCTCACCTCTCTGGGCCACAGCCGCCTTATGTTTATGATGGAAGTGTGAGATAATGACCCTCCTCCCTCTGTGGAGCTTCTTAGTATCTGCATGAACAGACCCTGCTGGAAACTACTGTTGGACTGAGATGCTGAAAGGCAGATCCCACTGGGAAGACCTCACCTGTGAGACATCAGAGCAGAGGCTGCAAACCCCACCCCTGGCATCAGGACCCGGACGGGCAGTGCGAACGAGGGGGTCCGGCCAACGGAGCCTGCTCGTCCGCTCAAGGCAGCCCTGCCTGGCTGCCGCCCAACATTGAGCTCACAAATACAGCCCTGGTTTTGCCAAATGTTTCCAGATAGACCAGGAATCTGACTTTTCTTATGGGCAATCCTTTTCAACGTTGACACCATTTTTTACTGCACTCTGTGATGATAACAGACATATCTGTGGCCAGGGCCTGACAAGACAGGCCTCCTCTCCATCTCTGCATCTGTCTGCCGGGGGAAGACGTGCTGGTAGGGGAATCACACAGGAGCTCAAGGCCGCCCACCTGGCAAACCCCTGGGACACCGGGAATGACTTCCTTCCATATTCTAAAACCAAAGGGATGCCCAGGAGTGGGATTGCTAGATCATATGGTAGTTCTATTTTTATTTTTTTTAGGAACTCCCATACCGTTCTCCATAGTGGCTGTATGAATTTACATTCCCACCAACAATGCAAGAGGGTTCCCTTCTCTCCAAACCCTCTCCAACATTTCTTGGGTGTAGATTTTTTTGATGATGACCATTCTGACTTGAATGAGGAGATAATTCATTGTAGTTTCCAGGGCAGGAATAGAGACCCAGACCTGTGAACACTGAGTGGGAAGGGGGCAGGGTGGGATGAACTGGGAGATTAGGTTTGACGCTAATGTACTACCGTGAGCTTCCTTTGGCTCAGATGGTCAAGAGTCTGACTGCAATTCGGGAGACCCGGATTCGATCCCTGGGTCGAGAAGATCCCCTGGAGAAGGAAATGGCAGCCCACTCCAGTATGCTTGCCTGGAACATCCCATGGATGGAGGAGCCTGGCGGGCTACAGTCCACGGGGTCGCAAAGAGTTGGACACGACTGAGCAGTTTCACTGTCGCACCACCATGTGTAAAATAGCTTGTGGGAAGCTGCAGTGCACAGGGAACTCAGCTCAGTGCTCTGGGATGACCCAGAGGGTGGGATGACGAGGAGTGGGAGAGAGAGGTGTAAGAGAGAGGGGACATATGTATGCGTAGAGCTGATTCACTGTGTGGTACAGCAGAAACTAACAACGTTGTAAAGCAATTATACTCCAATAAAAAAGTAATAAAATTGAAATAGAACCAAAAAAACCCAAAGAGATGTTCTAAGAGGGCGGGCAGACAGTTTTTCTCTTACAGTAAAAGTCTTTTCACGACAGTTTATGTTTTTATTATCATGATCGTGGAACATTCACATGGCTAAAAGATGCAAGTGGTGTAAAAGAGCATAGAGTAGTATAAAAAGACTCCAACCTTCTTCCTAGAAATAGTTTCCTATGTCTCTTTCCAGCATGCATCCCTTTTTTTTATACCCTGGCTTCATATTCTACACACGTTGTTTTGCACTTATTACCTAGTATACCTTAGACATATTTTCAAAGCATCTCACAAATTCATCTTCTGTTTCTTATTGTTCTGCACGAGGAATTGCATGGATTTGCCATCATTTATTTTATATTTTATGGGCTTCCCTCATAGCTCAGTTGGTAAAGAATCTGCCTGCAATGCAGGTTTACCAGTTCCAGTGGTCAGATCCTTTAATGGGATCCAGTTTTCCTCTAAGACAGGCAATGCTGCAAAGAACAACCTTGTCTATATATATTTTGGGGATACATACAGCATGTCTATAGCCTAAGATATAATATGTATTTTTCTAAGGTGACCACTCAGACCCATGGCAATTCATCTGACCTCAAATAGTGATATATCAACCTGTGATACTTCCTTTCCTAGTATGAATAAACAGGACTCTGAGAACAAATCATGAAGCAAATGGGACAAATTGGTGATATTAGGGGACTGTGGGTAAAGATGATATGGGTGTTCTTTGTCGTATTTCTGTCGCTTTTCTCTAAATTGAAAATAATTTCCTAACTGAAACTGTCAACAAGTTCCTATTATGAAGCCACTTTGTGACTTGCCTGAAATATTATATTGTTAATTAGAAGCCCCTTAATTCATCCTGATATTTAGAGTCTTTTATTCTCTATTTTATTTTTACTGTTTGATGTTTGAAAATATTTATAATAGCAAGCCATGCTGACATTAGCGAGTGAAATAGTACAAAGATGGACAGAGGCAAAGTGAGTTTCCTGCCTGGTCCATCCCTCCTGCCCCTCCCGTCCCCTGAGACAGCCAGCATTATCAGACTGCTATAGATGTCATCAGCTTACTCCTTGTTGACACATGGATATATTAGTATATATTGACCTCTTTTTGTATTTTTAATGAGAAACTATGCACAGCAGTCTAAAGTTTGTTGTTTATGCAGACGTAGAGAATGGATATGTGGATGTGGTGGGAGGGGAGAGTGAGTCAGATTGGGAGAATAAAACTGAGATATACTGACAACCCTCCTAAACAGACACCCAGCAGGAAGCTGCATAGCACAGGACGCTCAGCCCCGTGCTCTGTGCTGACCTCGAGGGGTGGGATGGGAGAGTGGGGTGGGAGGGAGATTCGAAAGGAAGGGGACATTTGTATACATATAGTTGATTCATTTTGTTGTACAGCAGAAACTAACACAACACTGTAAAGCAATTATACTCCAATAAAAAAAAATTTAATTTAAAACAAATAAAATTGGTTCTTTAAGCCTCATCACTTATCACAGGCATCCCTCAGTAGATTTAAATCTTACACTCTCTTTTTTTAAATTATTTCTTTACATTCAAACCCAACATTCAGTGCAATTATTTTTTTCTTGAACACTTTATCTAATTATAAAAGTGAATGAAGTGAATAAAAGCTTAGTCGTGTCCGACTCTTTTCGACCCAATGGACTGTAGCCTACCAGGCTCCTCCCTCCATGGGATTCTCCAGCCAAGAGTACTGGAGTGGGTTGCCATTTCCTTCTCCAATTATAAAAGTAATCCAGCAGTTAAATAAAATACAGATAATTTGTAAACATCAAAGCAGGAAATAAAAGTCACCCCTAACCCCTCCACCAGTGGTAACCCCTGTTAGCGCTCCTTTAAGTTCCATTTGGGTCACTTGGTTGAGAACCTGTTCACATGTCTGCATGTCTGTCTGTGTGGGGAGTGATTAACAGGAATGGTGCCATTTGGTGTGCTTTCTTAACATCCTGCTCTTCTGACTTAACGTCGTAATGTGAGCATCATTCCCATGAATTAAGTTTTCTTTTACAATAGGAAGTTTGAAAGGAATTGAAACTAATTTTGTTAGGTTAGGTTTGTCATGGCTGTGAAGCAGGAGAAGCAGTCAGGGAAGGCTTCCTGAAGGAGGTGATACCTCAGCAGAGTGCTGAAGGGTGAACGGAAGTCAACCAGATGGAGAAGAAAGGGGAATAAGGAGTCTTGCCTGGTGGTCCTGTGGCGAAGACACTATGCTCCCAATGCAGGGGACCTGGGTTTGATCCCTCATCAGGGAACCAGATCGCACAAACTACAACTAAAATAGGATACCACAAGCTGCAACTAAGGCCAAGTGCAGCCAAATAAATATAAATAGAATATTATAAAAAAAGAAAAGACAATAGGTATGCCAGGCAGAGGGAACAGCACGGGCCAAGAGATAAAAGCAAGTTTAGTGCATTTAAAGCCTGAATGAGATTTGATGGGTTGGGGTGGAAAGGCAGACAGGGCCAGCTCTTGGAAGGCTGGAGCTGGATTAAGGGACTTGAATTTTGTCCTAAAAGCAAAGGGGACCTATTGAAAGAGGAAGGGAAGAGGAGATGGTATGATCATGCCTGAGATTTGCATTTGAGAATGATCGCTTTGGTGACCGTGTGGAAACAGGACTGGAGAAGGTGGGGAGGTGGGGAGAGGGGCACAGGCATCACAGACATTCCTGGAATTTTTCACTATGATGACCTAAAAACTCACCTGGCCCTCCTTTTGCGCTTGCAAGCCAATGGCACCCCTGTAAGAGTCGCCTGAGTCTTTTTGGTGGTTGTGATGTTTTCAGCTGGTGCACATTGCCTCCAAGCCCCAGAGCGCCTCTTAGCAGAACCACTGACAATTTGATGGAAATGCTTTTGCAAAACCTGCACCAAGAAATCTGCTCCTTTCTTGTACAGCTGCCCTTCCTGCCCTGTATTTCGGAAAACAGAAGTTCAGGGGGAACAAGAACCTGGGAACACAGGTAATGATAGAACCCGATAGGTGGTCTCATCGTCCAAAACACGGCCGAGTCTGAGGATGCTTGCTCCTCTGATGATGCCCAAGGCAATGGTCTCAGCATCCTGGAGCTGGAACATCTCCAGAGATCAGACCACCTCCCACAGGCTACAGTTGGGAAACCCAGGTTTCTTAGAAGAGATTAGACATCTCACTTATTTTAAAATATCCTCTTTTTATTTTTATTCTTTTCAGAAAAGGCTTTATCGGGGCCCCTACTTTTTTTAAAAGAAATTTATTGAGATATAGTTATGATGTTGTGTTAGTTTCTGTTGTACAGCAAAGTGAATCAGCCATTCATGCACATAGATCCTCTCTTTTTTGGATTCCCTTCCCATTTAGGTCACCACAGAGCATGGCGTAGAGTTTCCTGTGCTATACAGAAGGGTCTCATTAGTTATCCATTCATACATAGTAATGTATATATATCAGTTCATCCCACCTAAAATTCTCTTTTTAATCAGATCCTCACTTTCTTTTTTTTTCTTTCATGAAAACCAGAGTCTCAGGTACCAGATGATCACATCTGTTCGGCCCAAATCCTCCCCAGCCTCATCCTCAAGGCCCCTGGCTGGCTCATCAAAAGGCTTTTCCTCCAGCAAATGTCAATCAATGCTGCCTAGGCAGAAACGGTGGTTTCTTCTTGTAAACATCTGTAACATTAAGTGGGAAAAAAAAAAAGAAAAAGAAGTTCAGGAAAATCCATCAACCTAATTGTTTGGAAGTGGAATGTTTTCCATGAGGCATGAATAATGCCGACCCACTGGTGATTTTTCATTTTCAACTCTGGTCTAGTTCAAATAACTCCCAATGACATGAATGAGGGCTGGTGTGTGTGTGGGCACACACACATGCACGTGCTTGTGTCTGAGTACACTCGGGACTTAAATGAAGCTAGAAACAGGTCAGTAAGGCACCCGTTTGGTCCTGAATTCCTGAAGCAAGGCTTAACTAAATGCAGGGCTGTGTTGTATGTAACTAAGCACCTGTGAACCTTGAACCCCAGCTCTGTCCCCTGTGAGCTGTGTGATCTTGGGGAGGTATGTATCCTCTCTGGGGCTTCCCTGGTGGCTCAGCAGTAAAGAATCTGCCTGCCAATGCAAGAGAGGCAGGTTTGATCCCTGGGTCGGGAAGATCCCCTGGAGAAGGAAATGGCAACCGACTCCAGTACTCTTGCTGGGAAATCTCATGGACAGAGGACCCTGGTGGGCTATTGTGTTCATGTGATCTCAAAAAAATCAAGACACGACTTAGCAACTAAACAACAATACCTTCTCTGAGGCTCAGTTTCTTCTACTGCAAAGTGGGACTATTGTAATAACTGTCTCACAGGGGTATAAAGTACTGTCTGAGATAGAAAGTAGCAAGCAAAGGCACATACCATAGATTCCAGCCCTCAGTCAATGATAACTCTTATTTCTTTTGGAGCATAACATGTGAATTTTGAGGAATCTGAGTGCATCTGCGTTCCACCCACAAGAACAAGTCAGACCTACTAGAGACAACGAGTAGAAGGCAGGAGGCTCCTCAGTAAATCTAAGAGGCCAAGGGACCCTGTGTGTGTCTTGCTAAAATAGAGAGATACAGCCATTGCCCAGTGAAAACCAAGTTCTTGGAAGAACACATAACAAGTCCAAGACCTAGACAAAGACATTCTAGGAAGAGGAGCCACAAAACTCCAGCTATGAGAGCCAGGAAACAGAGCAAGGTGTAAGGGACACACCTTCCGGGTAGTTCAGGAACTAAGGTCAAGAGTGAGAGGGTTGCTGGGACTTCCCTGATGGTTCATAGCTAAGACACTGCTCTCTCAATGCAGGGGGCCTGGGTTCAATCCCTGGCCAGGGAACTAGATCCCACATGCTGCAGCTAAAGATTCCACAACTGAAGAAGATCCCACCTCCCACAATGAAAATCGAAGATTCTACCTGCTGCACCTAAGATTCAGTGCAGCCACATAAATTTAATTAAGAAAATGAATAACGGGGTTGCCCCAGGCAATGCTATATGAGCAGCACTGGACTGTCTGTGCTACCATCACTGGTCTCTGCAAACACATTTCGCTGGCACTCAGGAAAGCAGTGCGCTGGACTTTAACCAAGGCATCAACCTCGGGAATGGTTCGCCAAACCAAAGCGCTTTCTTGCCATTGTTCTCTCGAGGCAGGCCGTCAGCAGGAAATCGGGTCTCCAGGCTGGGTCTCTGTGAACACACCTGGAGAGGTGTGTCCGGTCCTTGTAGACCAATTTGTCCTAGAACTGAGCAGACTGTTTGTAGCAGAGTCTGGCTGTATTATGCATGCCATTCACTTGCTAATTTGCATTTCCTTTACCTCTTAAAAAATGAAAAGCAAAAGCAAATAAATGATGAACGGGAGGGAAATTGAATGCCTAATAAATGAAAAGCCTGCCGCAATGAAAAGATTGGGAGCAATTTGAAAACAAAATGAAGTTCTGCTAAAGAAGGGGACATGAACTCCCTGAGCAAGGGAGCCCTGGGGTTTCTGGCTCTCCCTCTGGTTGCAGAGAGGATTCAGAAGGGAATAGCAAAACCCCCATTCTTCCCACGCTCTGTGTAACCCTAGGCAAGTCCCTCCAGCTCTCCCAGACTGAGTTTTCCACTCTGAAAAATGGGTACGATAGTACCTACTGCTTACCTCCCAGGATTCATGGGAGATCAGCGTTAGTAATGTAGATGGGAGAGCTGGCGCTGAACCAAGAACTTGGAGGTCAGTAAAAAGGATTGCTTTTGATACAATTCAATGGCTGTACTGAAATCAGAGGGACTTTTTGCCCTCAAAAACCATGTGAGGTGGGAAGAGCACAGCCTTTGCATATAGATCCAAGTTTGGGTCCTAACCCTACTAGCCATTATGACCTTGGGTAAGTCACCTTTCCTCTCTGAGAGTTAGTTTCCCCATAAGTGGAATAAAAATAATGACGCTTGCACCCTTGTACCATTGCCTCAAAGAATTAACCAGCTTTAGGTATAAGATGGTACCTGACACATAGTAGGTGCTCAGCTAAAACCGATTTTACTCTCCTTCCTGCCATGATTGTTGAACAGCAGCATTTGCCCTATTTTCATTATGAACCCAGAACCTGCTTCATGAAATGGGAAAGATTGACCACAAGGAAAGGTTATGATTTTTGAGATTTTTTTTTTTTTTTGAGCTATGAGAGACCTTAGAAATATTTAGCTTAGGATCTGTTTAGTTCTTTCTCAGAGTCAAAGCATTTTTGACTGGCTACCAATACTAAGTCAACCCCTTCAGTATATAACAGTGCAGCAGATCTGACATCAAGAAATTAACAAGCGGGCATAAGATACCAAGAATCTGGCTGGCGATCCGCAGGTTAAAAATGGAAATAAAGCATACACACAAATACATTTTTACACTTAACCACTTGAAATACATATTCATCAGCACCAATTCATCTAACTCCAATCACATATAGCTTTAAACTCAGAGTCGCTAGCAAATTTTGCCTTTAGTCAGAATCTTTCAAAGTCTGTCCCCTGGGAAACATAGGGTTTCCTGGAAATGCCTTGGGCTGATAAGGAGGAGTCCCCTCCCCACTTTAACAAGAGCATCTTTAATCTATTTTAAACCGCAGGGTACAATGTAGGCCTTATAAAAATAAAAGTGTTCTGCTATAAAACAAAAACTGTGAAAATGACGAATGGAGCTCGAACCTCTCACCACCCAGGTTGGAATAATGAAGCTTCCAGGGAAGTGGTGACTTACTGAGGTCACAGGGAATGAGTCAAAAGCACCAGGATCGAAGGCCAGACGGGTGCCCCAGGCCTCTCCCTGTTCTGATCAGAGAGTGTTCTTTGAGTCTCGAGGCAATGATTTGCAGTGAATCAGCAGCTTGCCCTCCCACTGGACGTGTGTTTGTGACATGGCCACGTGGTGCTGGGCTGGCCTTGAGAGCGGAAGCAGGAGGCCAGCAGCCCACAGGAGCAGCAGGCTCCTGCCTCTGGTTTCCAGGTTCATGGACTGGACACCCACCCCATCCTGGCACCTCTAAAAAGAGACCTCCCCCTTTGGGTGGGGGCTATGGCAAGATTGACTCACATCATTTGAAATCAAGGCACTGAGTGAGAAAACAGACTCCCTGAGCACCTTCGATGTCCTTGGCAGTCTCTAATTAATTCCCTGGGAAATAGATTCTTCAAATGTTTAAAATTTTTTTATTGAAGTGTAGTTAATTGACAATGCTGTGTTAGTTTCAAGTGTACAGCAAAGTGATTCAGTTATATCGTGAAAGTCTCTCAGTCGTGTCCGATTCTTTAAGACCCTGTGAACTGTAGCCCGCCAGGCTCCTCTGTCCATGGAATTCTCCAGACAAGAATACTGGAGTGGGTAGCCATTCCCTTCTCCAGGGGATCTTCCTGACCCAGGGATCAAACCCGGGTCTTCTGCATTATGGGCAGATTCATTCCCATCTGAGCCACCGGGAAAGCCCCAATTCAGTTATATTAAAATATCTGTATCTCTCTCTATATATATATGTATTTTTATATATAATATCAATACATATATTTTTTCAGATTCTTTTCCATTATAGGTTATTACAAGATATTGAGTCTAGTTCCCTGTGCTATACAGTAGGTCCTTGGGAAGGTAGATTTTTGCCGTCCCATTTTACAAATAGGGAAACTGAGGCTCAGAGAAGATAGGTGATGAGTCTAAACCAACACAGCCAGCACGCAGTCAGAAGCAGGATTACTTCTGGTTGGTGTCGGGGGTGGTGTGCGGAATCTCTGTTTCAAACTCAACGCATGACTTCTGGCTTGACCACACCCACTGTGTTCTGGGTCCTCTTTCTCGTCTCCCAGTCATCACACCGCCCCAGCTACAGCCCGACAGCCCAGGGTCCCAAGCTGAAGGCTCATTAACTACATTCTGAGAGGCTGGAGGGTTTAGACTAACACCTCCTGTTGGATGCAAGCCCACCACGCCTGTGGCAGAACTAAGTTTCCACGACCAGTGTTTTGCATGGGGGCCTACAAGCGGCACTCCAGTACTCTTGCCTGGAAAATCCCATGGATGGAGGAGCCTGGTAGGCTACAGTCCCTGGGGTCGTGTAGAGTCGGACACAACTGAGTGACTTCACTTTCAGTTTTCACTTTTGTGCATTGGAGAAGGAAATGGCAACCCACTCCAGTGTTCTTGCCTGGAGAATCCCAGGGACAGAGGAGCCTTGTGGGCTGCTGTCTATGGGGTCGCACAGAGTCGAACGTGACTGAAGCAACTTAGCTGCTGCTGCTATAAGCAGCAAAGACCTCCTCTCTAGAGTGAGTGGTCCACTGCCAGATGTTCCTGCTGGAGCGAAACTGGACAGAATTGAGGGCGGGGAGGCAAGCAAGTAGGCGAAGCCATGGTTCTTTGTCTTGGTTGAGAGGTTGTGTTATTCCCCATCCTCCTTGATATACTTCTTCCACTGGATTCTCGGATGGGACCCTGTCTCTCTCCTTCTCAGCCTCCTCTACTGGGACATCTCTGCTGCTCTTCTCCCTGACCTCCTGGTGTTGGGGACTTTGGGGCTCAGTCCATAATCCCCCATCTCTGCACTGGCTCCCAAGCTAAGCCACTCTAAGTCTTACAGTTCTGAATACCCTCTGTGCCGATGCTCCCAGGCAGACCTGTCTCCAAAACCCCAGACCCCCTGCCCAGCCACCTGCTTCATTTCTGGGACAGCATCTGACACCCCGCATTCCTGAAACTGAATTTCTGTTCCCTTCCCCCGAAAACTGCTCCACTCCCAGCTTTATGTATCCCAGTGAGGACACCTGCCCCCTTCCACTTGTTCAGGGGGAAAGTCTGTCTGGAGCCCTTTCTTTCTCTCTCACCCCACCTCCAGTGGGTCAGAAAATCCTGTTGGGTCTACCTTCAAAATATGCCAAGAATCCAAGCATTTCACACCACTTGCACTGCACCCACCTGGTCTAGACCATCGTGATGCCTTGCTTGGATAACTTCAAAAACCTTTTAAGACTCTCCTTACACCCACACCCACAGAGGAAGCTGAATTAACGCACACACACCCCCACCCCGCCGGAAGATAGCAGGTTCCAATCCCTGGAATATATATTAATAAACGTTGCCTCCTTTGGGAAAAGAGTCTTTGCAGGTATGATTAAAGACCTTGAGATGGAAAGGTTATCCTGGATTACTCAGGTAACCCTAAATGCTCCCACAAGTGTCCTTATGAGAGACAGAGGGCAATTTGACACCCATACACAGAGAAATGCTGTAAGCATGCCGACAGAGGTTGAGTGATGTGACTACAAGCCAAGGAATGCTGTAGACTGCAGAAGCCAGAAGAGGCGAGCAATGGACTCTCATCAAGAGACCCTAGGGACTTCCCTGGTGGTCCAATGGTTAAGACATTGCCTTCCAGGTTCAATCCCTGTTTGGCATCTAAGAACCCATATGCTTCACAGTCAAAAAGCCAAAACGTAAAAGAGAAACAATATTGTCACAAATGCACTAGGACTTTTAAAATGGTCCACATCAAAAAAACTAAAAAAAAGAGAGAGAGCTTCCAGACAGAGTACGGCCCTAACATACCAATTCCAGCCCAGTGACACTGATTCTGGGTTTGTAGCCTGTGCAACTGTGAGGAAAGAAGTTTCTGTCATTTTAAGCCACCCAGTTCATGATAATTATTTACAGCAGCCACAGAAAACTGATACATTCCCCTACAGTCTTTCCTTGCCACATTCTTTTAAACAGAAATGCCATGTGAAGTCGCTTCAGTCACGTCTGACTCTTTGAGACCCCATGGACTATAGCTCACCAGGCTCCTCTGTCCATGGGATTCTCCAGGCAAGAATACTAGAGTGGGTAGTCATTCCCTTCGCCAGAGGATCTTCCTGACCCAGGGGTTGAACCCAAGTCTCTGGCATTGCAGTCAGATTCTTCACCATCTGAGCCACCAGGGAAGCCCCTTAAATAGTAATAAGATCACATTAATCATTTGCTCAAAACCCTTCAGAGGCTCCCCTCTTTTATTCAGAAAAGAATGGTCATCACAGTGGCTAGATGTTCTTGTCTGCATTACTGCCCTGATCTGTTTTACCAGCATATACTCAGCCATTCCAGCTACACTGTGTGTATTAATCTGTCAGTCATGTCTGACTCTTTACGATCCCATGGACTGTAGCCTGCCAGCCTCCCCTGTTCATGGGATTCTCCAGGCAAGAATACTGGAGTGGGTAGCCATTCTTGTCTCCAGGGGATCTTCCCAACCCACGGGATTGAACCCAGGTCTCCCACATTACAGGCAGCTTCTTTATCACCTGGGCCACTAGGGAAGCCCTCAGCTACACTGAACTCCTTGCTATTTCATGAACAGGCCAGCCATACACCCACCCCATGGCCTTTGCACTTGTGGTTCCCTCTTCCTAGAATACTCTTCCAGAATATATCTACATGACTCACTCCCTTACCACACTCAGCAGTCCTGAAAGTTGAGACTGGGACTCCCCTGGTGGTCCAGGGGTTAAGAATCTGCCTTCCAACGCAAGGGATCCCTGGTTCAGAACTAAGGTCCCACATGGCAGGGCAACTAAGCATGAGAGCCGCAATGAAAGATGCCTCAACGAAAATCTAGCACGCCACAACTAAGATTCAATGTAGCCAAATAAATAAACATTGTAAAATAAAGTAAAAATCACTGAATTGTGCACTATAAAAAAAGAAGCAGCTGAGAATTAAGTCAGATCTCACTTTCTCAGTGAGCTCAACCGTAATCACCTTATTTAAGCCACAGTCTGCACCCCCTCTTTCCATGGCATGCCCAGTTCTCCTCACCTGTCTCTGATTTTCATTTTATCCATAGTTTTCTACAACCTTCTAATATCATTTTCTCATTTATTATGTTTATTGCTTCCTGCCTGTCTCCCTAGCACCATGTGACTGTCCCTGGGCACAGGGACCTCTGTCACTTTTGCACACTGATATATTCCAAGCGCCTAAAGCAGAGGCTGGCATGGAAGAGATGCTCAGAAAATATTTGCTGAATGAACAGGTGCATGTGTGATCTATGAAATGTATCTGCCTTTGTTCTTGGGTAAGACTCACCCCTCCTTTCCTTAAACCTTCCTGTGGGAACCTACTCTTGGCTTACAGTAGACTCACTCCTCCTTCTGCCCCCGGGGGGCTCTAACAAAGCTCCTTCTGTTGAGTCACCTCCCTACTGATCTGATTCCCAGGGGACACAAGTGGCCCCTCCCACCTTGGTTTTTTGGAAGCCACTCTATTGTCGCTTATCTCTGCTTCCTAGAAACACTCCCTCCAAAATGTTCTGGTGGGTTCAAAACCTGAGGGACCATTTCAGGTGTGTTTCTGGGCTCTCTAAAAGCAAATACACCTAGAAGAGAGATCCAAGGAGCCTTGACAGTTGGACACCTACGGTCTCATAGACTCTGGGTCTGTCTTTCTTTTTTTTAACTGAAGTATCATTGATTTACAATGTTGTACCAATCTCCGCTGTATAGCAAAGTGACTTACTTTTACACATATATGCATTCTTTTTAAATATTCTGTTCCATTACAGTTTATCCTGGGAGATTAGATAGTGTTCCCTGTGCCATACAGTAGGACCTTGTTTATTCATTCTACATGTAATAGCTTTCACCTGCTAATCCCAAACTCCCACTTCACCCCTCTCATGACAACCACAAGTCTGATCTCTACATCTGGGAGCCTGTTTCTGTTTCATAAGTAGATTCCTTGGTGCCATGTTTTAGATTCCACATGTAAGTGATGTCAGATGGTATGGGTTTTTTTTTTCTGACTTGCTTCACTTGGTGTTAATCTCAGCCCATCCCTGTTTCTGCAAAAGGCATTATTTTGTCCTGCTCTAGACCTTTCTGTTTGGCACTGCACCCCGCGTTTTATCAAACACACTAACACAAACCCCTTATCCCACAGGGAACATAATCTTTGGCAGTAATAGAGTTTGGAAGGATTATTGAAGTTCTGCCTTTGTGGTTATTTGACTACAAGTTGTTCATCTAACTCACTACTGGCTATGATTACTTAACAACCATCTTGTGTACTTTGGAGTTCTTTTTTTTATTGAAATACAGTTGATAGACAATATTATATTAGTTTCAGGTGTGCAACGTAGTGATCTGGTATATTTATAGGTTATATTCCATTTAAAGTTATTACAAAATAATGACTCTATTTCCCTGTGCTGTACAATATATTCTTGTTGCTTATTTGTTTTATACACACATTTATTTTCTACACAGTCCTTGGTATCTCTTCATCTACTATCTCTATCTTGCCGCTCCCCCTCTTTTTCCCTACAGGCAACCACCAGCTTGTTCTCTATATCTGCACGGAATTCTTGCAGAATGAGGAGAATCTAGCCTACACCTTATTTCCCAACATAATGAAATTTTAATACACGCTCTATGGAACAGTTAATGAAGTTGACTTGACATTACATTTTGTAGACACTTAAATAAACATTCATTTATTTCATTTCTGCCCTTTTTGTATTTTGGAGCCCATCATTTTTCCAGGCCCCAGTTTTATTTTTCGTAGGCTCTTTCAAACCTCTAAGGTCCCTGGGACTGCATCAGTGGGGACTGGTGTATAAACTGGCTGTGCTGGGGAGCCCACAATGGGAACCAGAATAGTTGGGTGCTACTTAAGATGGACCATGTCAGCTTGAACAAGTCCCTCAAGCTCTAAGCCTAAGCTTCCCTGATCCTAGAATTGGGGTTTGGGCTCTGCTTCCATGTCATTGTAGGAATCAAATGGGATAGTGTATGGCACAGGTGCTTTGTGAACAGGAAAGCAGTATGCACATGCTCTTCGTGGCCATAATTTTTACCAGCCTCTCGGCTGACTTCACCTGAGCCCAGGTGTGGAGGGCTGCAGGTGTGAGCCTGCTGCTGCCTTGCAAGGCTCCCTGGCCCAGCTCCTGCTGTTTGCCCAGCTGTTCTTCACTCTAAATTTGCCCGTCGATCCGGCTGCCAGATCTGCCTGGATTTTAGTAAACTTGCCCCTCTGCTTTGAAAGGACCAGCACTTACTGAGTGACTACTGTATGGGAGGTGTTCTTTATACATCAGCTGGTGAGCCCAGAAGTGTTCTGTTTCCTCTCCCTGTCTGTACCCTCTAGGTACCCAGTACCTGTCCTTCACCCCATGCGTTGAGCCAGGACCTGGGAGCTGTTCTTTATTCCTTCGCCCCGCATCTTTTATTCATCAGCTAAGTTGACCAAGTCCACATTCAACTCATTTCCAGAGTCGACTTCCTTCTTTCCATCTTGACTGCCACTATCATTTCTCCCCAGGATGGAAAGAGTCTCTAAACCAGCTTTCCCCCATTCACGGGATCCCCCTCCATCCCATTCTCTACTGGGATCTAGAGTGCTTCTTAAAAAGGTGAATCAGATCAGTTGACTCCCCCACTTTCCTCCTCTGGTGCCTTCTCCTGGACTCCTTGTGGGATACCAGCCTTATCCTATGACCTCATTCTCATCACAAGCCCTCTCCGTCTTAACACCGGGCCTCCTGGATTCTGGAGCCCACCGGGCTCTTTGTATCTTTACCCCAATTGCATCTAATGCTTTTCCTTTTCTCACTCTTTGGCTCCCAGCTCAAGAGCCACCTCCTCCAGGAAGCCTCCCCAGATCTCTAAGTCTTTGTGTTCTTCTGTATCATTTCTGAGCTTCCTTCATAGATCTGCACACAATTCACAACCCACAGTCTTTTTCTTCCTTTCTTTCTTTTGTATTGTTTTGGCTGCCCTAGGTTTTTGTTGTGGCATACAGGCTTTCTCTACTTGGGGTGCAAGGGCGTCTCTTATTGCAGCACACAGGCTCCGTAGTTGAGGTGTGTGGGCTTAGTTGCCCCACAGCTTGTGGATCTTAGTTCCTCAACCAGGGATTGAACCTGCGTCCCACGCATTGGAAGGCGGATTCTTAACCACTGGACCACCGGGGAGGTCCCCATAAGCCACATTTTTGTGCCTTTAGTTGCATAATGCCTGCTTCCCCATAGTCAGTAACTCCAAGAGGGCTTTCAGGGTGGCCGGCACAGTGCCTGGGACTCCATGGACGTTTCACAAACAGTTGTTGAATGAACGAAGATTTCCATATTGACTCCGTGTGGGAGAACAGATGTTTAACCCAGAGATGAGCCAGAATCCTCCCTCTAGGATCGTTGCAGACGCCTCTGGACTCCCCAAGCACCTGTTCTTATCTCCGTAATAGCTCTTTCTGCACTTTAATTGATCTTTTTTATGTCTCTTCCTATAGCCGACGAGCTTCTCAAAGCCAGGAACCACGTGCCCCAGCATCTAACCCTGTGAAAGTGCATTTAAGGGGTGTATGTGTTAGTCGCTCAGTCGTGTCTGACTGACTCTTTGCGACCCCATGGACTGTAGCCTGCCAGGCTCCTCTGTCCATGGAATTTCCTAGGCAAGAATCCTGAGTGGGTTGCCATTTCCTTCTCCAGGGTATCTTTCTGACCCAGGGATAGAACCCACATCTCCTGCATCTCAGGCAGCTTCTTTACCGCCTGAGCCACCAGGGAAGCCCCTATTTAAGGGGTAAATAGCAGTCTCAGAAATCGGGGTCTGACTCAGATTCTGTGCATTGCATGTGATTATTATTATACATTGTCATCATTATTATCTGTATTCATACAATTATTATTATTATATAATAATCATCATAGAATAGACTATGTTCCTGCTGCTGCTGCTGCTAAGTCACTTCAGTCGTGTCCAACTCTGTGTGATCCCACAGATGGCAGCCCACCAGGCTCCCCCATCCCTGGGATTCTCCAGGCAAGAACACTGGAGTGGGTTGCCATTTCCTTCTCCAATGCATGAAAGTGAAAAGTGAAAGGGAAGTAGCTCAGTCGTGTCCGACTCTTAGCAACCACATGGACTGCAGCCTACCAGGCTCCTCCATCCATGGGATTTTCCAGGCAAAGTACTGGAGTGGGGTGCCATTGCCTTCTCCGATGTTCCTGCTAAAGACACCCTAAGACACAGTTTAACTGTTTGTGATACACATGAGGCCAAGAGCGCCATGAAGAAGGTCTTGTCCCACATTACACGATAATGGAGCCAAGACCAAGATTCTGAGCCTCCAACCCTGTCTTGTTCTCTTCTGCTCCCTCTGGCTAGCAGCCTGTACCACCTCATTTTCTCTGCAGAATTCTCACCTGAGCAGAGATGCTGAACCAGTGAGAAGGCAGAGTAAGTGATAGGGCCCTCATTGTCATCAACGCTGAAGGCTGTGTGTTGCGAGGATAGTAGCCGGTGTTCAAGGCCATTCTGAGAGCTCACGGGGTGGGGAGGTGTGGTCAGGACCACAAGCGCTCTTTGGGATTAAGAGCCGCTGATTTCCTCCCTGGGTGCTGTTCAGGTACATAACATTATCCCTGCAAAGTAGATTATTATGCCTTTGTTTGCTCTTTTGTTACCAAAGCTGAGTGTGTGTGAGCTTTATATGTGTCTGCTTAAACCCTTTAGTTCAGTATCTGCATGGAAAATAGAAATCATAAAATTGATGTTTAATACCTATTATGTCAGGCACTGTGCTCAACGTCAGATATGTGTTTGCTCATGTCAACACTGATCTGATTCACTGGACCAACAAAGGCCACCCATTTGTGTCAATCTGGATTTCACAGGCTTCCTGGGGACCTCATTTTCCAGTCTGGTGGTCCACATGGTTTTCCCACATCCAAAGATGGTCACTGACCCTGCCTTTCCAGTGTGAATTAGAGATAAACACAGACGTGTCCCCAAATACGGCCAATACAAAACCTCTATTATTCCATAACACTTCATAAAATGATTTTTTTCCTGCTAATTCCTTCATTTCAGATGAGAATATACATATCTTAGCATATTTGACCTGCTGAGTGTCTGTCCTAACAGGGTCACTTAGCATGTCCCCACATCTTGAACTTTTCCCACGGGAAAGGTTATACAAAGAGCGCAAGGATGGGAGAGGATCCTCAGTGATGGCTCAGTGATAAAGAATCTGCCTGCCAGTGCAGGAGACTTGGGTTCCACCCCTGGGTCAGGAAGATCCCCTGGGGAAGGAAATGGCAACCCCACTCCAGTATTCTTGTCTGCGAAATCCCACGGACAGAGGAGCCTGGTGGGCTACAGTCACTGGGGTTCCTCAAGAGCCCAACATGACTTAGCAACTGACCACACGTGCAAGAGGACAGAAAGATCTGGCCAGTTTAATTGGCTCAACACCACAGTTAGCCTAGCACTCTGCATTTTTATTGCTATTTTATGATGTTATAGAAGTGGGTTGGGGTGATAGGAAGCTCTGGGGAGATCTAGCTCATCTCCCTTGTGTTCTAGAAGAGAAAATAGAGCCTCAGAGAGGTTAAATGTCTTGTCCAAGGTCACACAGCTAATTTGTGGCAGAGCCATAACTAGAACTCAATTCTCCCAGCTCCCACTGAGTTGGCCCTTCGTTTAGCTGGTTAAAAATGATCAAGAAGGGGCGTCGCTGGTCACTCAGTGGTACAGAATCCACCTGCCAATGCAGGAGACATGGATTTGATCCCTGATCCAGCAAGATCCTAAGATCCAAGATCCTAAGATCCACCTAAGCCTGTGCTCCACAGCTGCTGAGCCTGAGCTCCAGAGCCCGAGAGCCGCCACTACTGAAGCCCCCTCGCCCTAGAGGCCATGCTCCACAAGAGAAGTCACCACAATGAGAAGCCCACATACCACAGCTAGAGAGTAGAGCCCACTCACTGCAACTTGAGAAAAGCTCAAGCAGCAACGAAGACCCACTACAGCCAAAAACAAACAAATAAATAAAACTATTTTAAAAAATGATCGAGAAGAAATTGGGAAAAGGTTAGATGGGATTTTTTTGTACTACTCACTAGTCTCTTTACGTTTGCTTATGTTTGAAATTTTTCATTAAAAAGTTAAAAAAAAAAAAAAATAAGCCCTAGGAGAGGGTTTGATTATCGCAGGAATGGGTCCTGTTTTCTATAATCACCTTTTCAAAGAAGATTTGTTTCATTCCTCCCGAAGGGATCTTTCCTCTACTTTGAATTTCTCTAATGTTACACACAGTCTGTTCCACACCATGTAATTGCTAATGGTGAAGAAGACTGGGGTTTGGTTTTGTGTTTTTTTTTCCCCCTTCTGTCTACCAACCAGAATGCAGGCCTTCCTATCTCTGAGGGTCCAGATCCATTCAGGAGGGGGCCACAGGCCTCTTTTCCAGCCACATCTTCTCATCCCCCTTCCCACATAGTAGCGTCCCAGCCAGGATATCTCTAACTTCATTCACCCACAGACTACCCTTTTGCCATCACCAAATACCATGGCACTCACCATTTAATAAACATTTTCCATTGTTGTTGTTCAGTGTTAAGTTGTGTCCTACTCTTTGCGACCCCATGGACTGTAGCACGCCAGGCTTCCCTGTCCTTCACTATCTCCCTGAGTTTGCTCAAACTCATGTCCCCTGAGTCAGTGATGCCACCCAACAATCTCTTCCTCTGTCACCCCCTTCTCTTTCTGCCTTCAACCCTTCCCCAAATCAGGGTCTTTTCCAATGAGTTGGCTCTTAGCATCAGGTGGCTAAAGAATTGGAGCTTCAGCATCAGTCCTTCCAATGAATATTCAGGGTTGATTTCCATTAGGATTGACTGGTTTGATCTCCTTGCTGTCCCAGGGACTCTCAAGAGTCTTCTCCAGCACCACAGTTTGAAGGCATCAATTCTTCAGTGCTCAGCCTTCTTTAAGGTTTCCTTTATATTTTCCTTTGAGCTGTCTCATTTTTTTACTTCAGTATATTTTTCAGAGAAAACTATATAATGACTATGGATGGAGAATCAGCTCTATTATCTATGAAATCAGGGTTTGCTGTATTAGTTACACTTATTCAAATAGTCATTACAAAATGCACAGTTATTTCGAAAACAGAATGTCCGTCAATGTACAATTTTAAATCTCAATTTACACCCAGCTTCAGGAAACACCAGTCCCCTGCTGTCCCCTGGGATCCTCCCTCCTTAGTATCTCTGCCCAGAAGGCTGCAGTATGTGATTGTGGAAGGTCGCCAGGGTGGAGGGGTTGGGGAGAGGTACGTGTGTGTATTCAGCAGTGGTTCAGGGCCATCTAACCTCTGTGGCAGACACACCTTGTTCTTATGCTCTCTGCCCGGTGCTCCAGGAAACAGGGCTGGCATGTGGCTGGTGGAGGACCCCAGCAGACAGTCCTGCATTTACTTCCTGACTTGGCCTCCCTGATCTCTGCTCACCCTCCTTGCACAGCAACCCTCACCTCAAAGCAAGTCTTAACGGCCACCACTGACAATGGAGTAAGACTGAGAAAAGATAGGTCTTAGCTAGAAAATAGATGTTTTATGGAGACGATTACATGCTAAAGTGGAATTTGTAAATCAGGAGCTCCCAGAGGTCTCAGGATTACTCTTGTGAATGTCAAGGATTTAATGCTCTCCTGTTTATGGAGAGGCAGCGTGATATGCTGGGATGGACTTGGGGTTGGAACCACACAGGCTGGCTTTAAATCCAATTTCAGTCTGTCCTGAGAAGTTATTGAGGTCCTCTGAGCCTCATTTTCTTTATCTGCAAAATGGGGATAATAAAACCTCCTTGAGCAGGGTTACACCAAAGATTAACAGAGAAAGAACTGGGTGCAGAGCCCAGCTCTGCAATACAGGCAGCTGTGATTTCTCTAAGTTCCTAAAAGATCACGAAAGCCTTTCTGATTCCTTGAAAAGACAGTAAATTTCCTTTTGTATAGGTTCTGAGTTAAAATGGAGGGTATTTATTACTGCATTTCAATATTTTGAACTTGGGTTTTTCATTTCTAAATGGCACCTATCAACTGGGGCAGGGGTCCCCAACCCCTGGGCCGTGTCCTGGGGGGTTATTAGGAACTGGGCTACATAGCAAGAGGTGAGCAGCGGAGAAGCTAGTGAAGCTTCATCTGCATTTACAGCCGCTCCCCATCGCTCGAGGACTGCCTGCGCTCCACCTCCTGTCGGATCAGTGGGCGGCGTTAGATTCTCACAGGAGCATGAACCATACCGTGAACCGCACCTGTGAGGGATCCAAGTTGCAGGTTCCTTATGAGAATCATCCCCAAACCATCCTTATCCACCCCAGTCTGTGGAAAAATCATTTTCACAAAACCAGTCCCTGGTGCCAAAAAGGTTGGGGACTACTGAACTAGGATATTGATTTAATGGATTGCCCCATGGTTTTCTGATGGCATAGTGAGCACGGTCTCTTGTGTTATCTGAGATTTGCCAGACGTGTCTTGTGGCTCAGCTGGGCGTCCCCAGCTCGGTTGCAAAGCCCAGATTGTTACCCAGTCCAAACTCGCTCTGCTCGCCAAAAGCTAGGTCAGTAAATCCAAGACGAGATGTTGGGACAAGGAAGGGACTTTGTTAGGGAGCTGGCTGACTGAGAGCATGGCAGACTAGTGCCTCAAAATAGTCATCTTGTTGAGGCCGGGTTGCCAGGTTCTTTTATGGATCAGAGATGGGGTGAGGTGAGAAAACAAAGAAAAAAAGACTATTCAGTCCTTGCAGATGTCCCCCAGAATGGCAAGCCTCAGGCAGGGGGATGTGTTAGTTTCACTTCCTGACAGTCATTTCATGGGTGGTGTGAAATGGAACATCTCCTGTCATGTCCACAAACAAAGATGCTGTGTCTGTATGAGATTCTGGCCTCCCCAAATGTATATTTCCGGGCCTTGCCGCTAAGCGGCATAAGCCGCAGAGGAGGGGCGCCACACCAGTTGCCACGTGCAAGCTAAGTTGTTTCAGTTGTGTCCGACTCTTTGCAACCCCGTGGCCTGTAGCCTGCCAAGGTCCTCTGTCCGAGGGATTCTCTACTCAAGAATACTGGAGTGGGTTGCCATGGCCTCCTCCAGAGCATCTTCCTGACACAGGGATCGGCCTCAGTCTCTTTTGTCTCCTGCATTGGCAGGCAGGTTCTTTAACACTAGTGCCACCTAGAAAGCCCTGGCCATTTGCCAACAAAGACTTTCAGAAAGACACAGTCCTTCACAGATGGGCGGGGTTAGGTTATCTCCCTGGGGCAGGCTATTACGTATGCCTAAATTAACAAAGGGCTTCCCATGCTCGTGGTTAAGAACTTGCCTGCCAAGAGCCACAGGTTCAATCCATGGCTCAGGAGGATCCCCTGGAGTAGGGCATGGCAATCCACCCCAGTATTCTTGCCTGGAGAATCCCATGGACAAGGAGCCTGGCAGGCTATGGTCCATAGGGTTGCAGAGTCAGACACAACTGAAGCCACTTAGCATGGCACATAGCACACGGCAAGATAAGGATTAAAGTCACAGAGCAGACCCAGTGTGAATTCAACACCAACCCTTCCCAGTTACAAAAAGAGTAGGGAGCGTGCTTTGTGGCATGGGCACAATCTATGTGCATGGTGGCTTTACAGAGCGGGGGTCCTAGATTGAATCTCATGGAATTATTCAGAGGATCACCAGGGTCTTCCAGAATGTCCAATCAATACAGGCCTCTTTCCTGCCCGGGCTCAAAGCCGTTTGAAAAATAAGAGGAAAAGAGTAAATAAGATAGAGGCCAAAAATGTTCCCTTTGTGACCAATAAGGTCTAGATGAGGGACGGTTTATATCTTCAGGAAGATGACTTCCTGAACAAATGCTGAATGCTAGAATTATGTAGACTCTCCCCACAACCAGGCAGCAAGCTCTGGATGGGCCTCCCTGCGTAGTGAGGAGAGGGGGCCCCAGATGAGACTCAGGAGAAAAGCTGAATATTGCAGGAACGAAGCTCTTGGTGTGTGAAGGGAACAGCAGAGGAGAAGAAACATCCCCTTGACTAGGGAGAAGGCAGTTTGTTTGCATTTATTTCCTGACTCCGTCAAAGACCCAACATCCTTAAAGTCTTATTAATTGAGGGCTCATGCCCAGCTAACCTTTGCCATGGATAAAACAGGTCATGCTAGAGAGAAATAGTGGCGGCTGAAGTATGGAAGGGTTGGGGTAAGAGGGGTGTATTTAAATACAGTTCAGCCACTTTACAAGCTGGATGATCTTGAACCACTCTCTTGGGCTACCTGAGCTTCAGTCTCCTGGTCTATAAAAAAAGATCTATGATTTCTCTGTCACAGGGTTGGTCTGGGTGATAAATGAAATGATCAGGTGGCTTATTACTAGGTATAGAGTAGGGACTTCATAAATGGTCAAGTCAGCTGAAGAGGTACACAGCCCAGATTCTGGTATGCCAGAATTCTGTTTTCAATGCTGTTTGCATGTGTGTGTGTGTGTGTTTGTCTTGAGAGGGCTGGCCATAAAGAAGATAAAGAACATGGCTCTAGAGCATCTTGATTTATGGAAGGAGGCTGCCTGAAGGCAGAGGAGCAAGAAACACCAGCAGGGCAAGGACCCTCCAGGAAGGGGAGGTGGGAGACCCATCCCACTTTTTATGGTGTTTCAGAGCCTTCCTGTCTCACTGCCTGGGGTATGACAGCCCCTGTAGCCCCTCAAGCAGATCAGGTGAGGAATCTAATGAAATGGAAACTGTCCTTTCAACAAAGAACTCCAGGCTTGAGCTCCAGGTAGGCCCCCAGGAGATGAGGCTGGTATTTGCTTCCTGACCAATTGCCTAGTGCCCAGCATTTCCTGTCTCCCTGGCTGCAAAAAGCTTTTGCTTTCCATCCTCAACAAATTGTGGTCACTCATGTGACCTGGACCTAGAAGAGGAGCGCCAGGGATGGCTGGCCTGAAAGAAATCTTTAAGAATGAGCTGGGGTCCAGAGTGAGGTCAACAGGGGCCTAAGCTTCATGTGTGAAGCTGCTTGGGCCTGAGACCCCTATCTTGGGAAGGATGTAGGGGAGACTGAACTTTTTTGGAGCAGCATCTGTGCTCCTCCAAAATTCAGTGGACATGAGTTTGAGCAAACTCCTGGAGATGGTGAAGGACAGGGAAGCCTGGCATGCTGCAATCCATGAGGTCGCAAAGAGTCAGACACGACTGAGCTACTGAACAACAACAAGACAATCTGGGGCTTCTCTCATTTTGCAGACTGCAAGTCAGAGTGGGGATGGAACCAACACCCGGAGTCTTGAAGGATCCAGACCAACTATCTCAGGAAAGACGTGCTCATTTGGAAAATTTTGGGGGGCCTGTGTCATAAACTCATCCAACGAGCTGCCTTTACTGTGTGTACCTACTATGTGTCAGGTCCAGACCTGGTACTTATCTTACAGACTGGTCGGATAAGCAGGCAAATTAACAGGCAGGTATGGAACAGAGTGGGAAGTGTTGCCCCGAGGGGAACACTGATGAGGGCGACTTGACTTCATCTGGAAGTCAAGGTGGGCTTCTTGGAGGAAAGGACACTTAAGAACGAGCACATGCCTGCACTTAGGGGCTGGGGAGAAGAGAGCTTACGGAGAAAGCACGCACTGTGCTGATCGTAGGTGAATACCAAGGACTGCCCAGTACTCACATCTATGACGGCTTGCCAGTGTCTCTGCAGTTGTGCCCCAGGTGTCAGTGAACTCTTGTTTCATATTTATTTATGGAGTTTTGCCAGGTCCTAGTTGAGGCATGAGAGATCTTTCAGTTGCAGCACATGGTATCTAGTTCCCTGACCAGGGATCAAACTCTGCATTGGGAGTGAGGTGTCTTAGCCACTGGACCACCAGGGAACTCCTGGCAAGCTCTTCTTTAAATGTATAATCATTGGGTTTTTTGAAGGGGAGGATAGTAGTATTCACGGACCACCTGCTATGTGCCATGGCAGTTGCAATTACCTTGTACTCTCTTAAGATCATCTGTTCATCATCTGACAAATATTTACTGAACACTTACTATGAACCAGAGAGTGTTCTAGGCCCTAGATTGAACAGCAATAAGCAAAACAGACAAAAAAAGGCTGCCCTGCAGAAATTTGACTCAAGCTATTGTGGATAAAAGACACAAATACATATGTGACCCACATGGAATACTGGGTAGAATCAGTGATATGGAGAAAAAACAAAACAGAGCTAATAGCAGAGATGCTGTTGTGGGGTCAGCGTAGAGTTACAGGGCAGTTACAGTTCTAAATAAGGTGTTCAGGAAAAGCCTCACATTTGAGCAAAGACTTGAAAAGGGAGGATCAGGGTTCTTGGTGGATATCTAGGGGAAGAATACTCCTCACAGAGGAAACAGCACGTGCCAAGGCCCTGTGGCAGGAATGAGCCTCCTCTGTTTAATAACGGCAGGGAGGCAAGAGGGACGGAAAGGAGTCAGATCTTGGGGAGAAGGCAGTCAGGCCACAGAATGCATGCAGCTTTGCTAGGTGTGAAATGAGGAAAAGATGTCAAGTTTGAGCAGAGCGGTTGTGGGTTAAATTTGATGGCTCTGGTGTCAAGAAGAGCCTGGAGGGAGACCACAGGGGAAGCAAGGAGGCCGAGGAGGAGGCAGCTCCCTGCAGCCAAAGCCTTAGCATCACTTTAGGCCACGCTGCCTGGCTCCTGGCAGGGTCCCCGGTGCCTTCTCCCCTTTCTCGGGATGAGTAAGTCAAAGGAGCAGCTTCAAGTCCAAAAATCTGCCAGTATCAGGAGGCAGCTCCCAGGAGGGGCGGGTGGCATCCAGGTTTCTCCTTTGATTATAACAGCAGGATTCTTTACCACCAAACCCTCCAGCAAGTGCCTTTGGGCCCCAGTGGCAGTAGAATCAGGTGGAGAACCCAAACTTTCAACAGAAACAAAACACCAGCATCTATTAAGTGGCAACGTCATCAAGTCTAACCTAATTCCAGAGACCAGTCCCGTGGGCCTCCCCACACCCAACCCTGCTGTGGCCCCAGCTGAAGGCCCTCCCCAGGCCCAGCCCTGGCTGGGGCTTGGCTTCCCCTAACACACCTCACCAGCCACCACCTGGCCTCACTGGGGGGACACCACCAATCACCTGGATGACGATGGCTCTGACGGTGCTCTGCTGCTGGCCCAGATGACAGGCCTCTAGGTAGCACCCTCTTTAGCATGATTTCCCGTGTCCCTGAACCACACTCTGTTCATTCCCTAGGGCTGTGATAACAAATCGTCTAAACCATGTGGTTTAAAATGACAGAAATGTATTCTTTCACATTTGGTGCCAGAAGTCCAAAGTCAAGGTGTTGGCAGGATCACAATCCCTGTGAAGCTCTAGGAAAGCCCACTTTCTTGCCCCTTTCAGCTTCTGGTGGCTCTGTGTGTTCCTTGGCTTGTACAAGGCAGCGAAATTCCTGCCTCTGTCTCCGTCTTCACGTGGACTTCTTATCTCTGTGTCTCTCCACCTTCAAGTAAGTCTTCCTCTCTTTTCTCTGATAAAGACACCAGTCCATTGGCTTTGCTAAGTCGCTTCAGTCGTGTCCAACTCTGTGTGATCCCATAGACGGCAGCCCACCAGGCTCCTCTGTCCCTAGGATTCTCCAGGCAAGAATACTGGAGTGGGTTGCCATTTCCTTCTCCAAGTAAGTCTTCCTCTCTTTTCTCTGATAAAGACAGCAGTCCACTGGCTTTAGGGCTCACTTTAAATCCTGGCTAATCTCATCTCAAAATCCTTAACTAATCACTTCTGCAAATACCTTATTGCCACATAAGGTTACATTCTAAGGTTCCAGGTGGAAACAAATTTTAAGGGGACACTATCCAACCCACTTGGAGAAGGCAATGGCACCCCACTCCAGTACTCTTGCCTGGAAAATCCCATGGGCAGAGGAGCCTGGTAGGCTACAGTCCATGGGGTCGCGAAGAGTTGGACACGACTAAGTGACTTCACTTTCACTTTCATGCATTGGAGAAGGAGATGGCAACCCACTCCAGTGTTCTTACATGGAGAATCCCAGGGACAGGGGAGCCTGGTGGGCTGCCGTCTCTGGGGTTGCACAGAGTTGGACACAACTGAAGCCACTTAGCAGCAGCAGCATCCAACCCACTACAGTCTACCTTCTGGCCTCCTTCTCCCAAAGCTCACATCCTTCCCACATGCAAAATACATTCACTCCTATCTCATTGCTCCCCAACATATTAACCCATTCCAGCATCATCTCTAAATCCAAAATCTTATTTAAATCATGTCAATTCAAGAAATTCCAATAGCTCATCATCGAAATCAAGTATGGATGAGACTCTGGGTCTGATCCATCCTGAGGCAAGATTCTTCTCCGTCTCTCACTAGGGAGATCAGATAGACTACATGGAGGCCCCTGGCTGCACAGAGGCCAAGGCTGGGTGCACACCGGGCTGGCTCCTTTCCTGAGCAGAGCTCAGTAGAAGGGCTACATAAAGGACCCCTCCCAACCAGGTCAAAGAAGGCCAGGTGACCCTGTGCCCTAAGGGAGCTGGACTAGGGTCACTCATCAGCTTTCCAAGCCCCTAAGCCACCCCTACCATCACCATGTATGTCTATGTAGAATCTGCACTTCTGCCCTGACTCATCCCAAACATGATTTGAGTTGGAAATAGAGCAGAGACTCTCAAAACCGAACGGGACCAACTCCCATCTCATGTTTGAGTTGTTGCTGCCCACCTCTGCTCCTGTAACTCTCAAACTCTGCAGCAACAGGGGAATTCCTCCCACATCAGCCGGGGAGGCAGGGAGTCATGCCTCTTATGGTTTCCTTGGGTTAAGACTGACCGCAGGACCCTGGAAAGGAAGAAGGGAAAGAGCAGCGGGCCCGCTTGGCTACCCACGTATACAGGTATTGCCAGGCATGGAGACAGAGCCGGGTGAGCCTCGGCCGCCTGCATTTGTGGTTATTTGTCCTGTGACTCTCACTCGAGCTGGGTCCAACAGTGACCTTGCTTTCCAAAAACAGAGGCTGGGAAGACAGGCGGAGTATAGGGACCACAGCCACATGCCCTCAGGATAAAGAGAATGAAGAAAGCCGGAAAGGGCAGGGAAGGATGATGTCACAGCTCTGTATCTACCCTCAGCCTGATCCCACGGCGGGGTGGGGAAGGCAGGAGTATGCTTAGCATCACAGACTAATCTGATTCTTCTGCGTCTCTTTGAGATGGGTGACCCCAGTGTCTGTGGCTGGCAGACCAGACTCACTCTGAAACACTCTGAAACTCCTCCCCTCCCATCGCAGGCCTCATTGCTCCAGCTCAACAAACCACCGTGCCCTCCGGACACTGCAGGGAGCTGGCCGGGACAGCCCATCACAGCCTTTCCCGAGATGAAGGGAAATTTGGTAGTAAGAACTGGTGGCCCCTCGGACCCCCATTTTTAGTAAATTACAGGAAGGCGCCCCCACCTTCCCAAAACCTCATAAAAGATGGATGGTGTATTTGTAGAACATCCCCAGTTTTTACGAACTTCACCTTCCCTTTTAAAACCTGCTAACTTCAAAGAAAAAAATTGCTCCGGGCATTTTGGTGGTTGTAATAAAATGCATTCCCCAGGAACTTGGTTTCCGTTTCAGCCTCACAGAAGGAGACAGAGCGGCCGTGTGGGTGCCCACGTGTCTGCCTCCTTGTGGGGGACAAGTTTTATCTCCCTGCAAAGCAACTGATTTATGCTGAGAACTGCCAGCCTGTGGCCATGACCTACTTTGGTCTTTACGATACAATATCCAGGGCTTGGCAGGGCTGCCCCACTTGAAGGAAACCCAGAGTACAGAAGCCGAATCTGTGAGCGCGTGTGTGCACTGGAGGGTGTCCTTTGACGATCTGCTTCAACAAAAAATAAAATAAAAATGCATGTCTGTGTGTGTGCCTGTGTGTAATTTCCTATTCAGTGACCTAAAGTGTCGTTTTGGTTTTGAAATTCTGGAAAGAGCTCATGTGTGTATGAATTGGGTCAGATAGTAGATTTCAAACTTGGGAGAAAATAACGTGGCATAGTATGTGAGTTTTCTGTTTCTAGAGTGGAACATCTCTGTAGGGGAGAAAGAGTAATTTTCCCTCTATCTTTCCTAGTTCTTACCTGAGACCTCTGTCATAAAAGACAGATGAACAAGAGAAAAACAAAGTTTATTAACATGTATAGCTCATGTTAATCATAAAAGATATCCAGGAGACAATGAGTAACTCAGAGGTAGCTTTAAATTTAATATTTACTACCACCTTAATAGGAAAGAGGGGTGGGATGTGGACTTCTTAGGGGAGAGTAAATGATCTCAAGCAAGGATGAATGTGCCCTTAGAAGAATGGGTAGGAGGTATGGTGGTTTGCGGTGAAGCATGTCTGGGTGTGGGGTCAGCTTCAAGTCTCCCCTCCTGTGACAAGAGTCTATCTTCCTCAGTTGATGACATCCCCAGGGAGGGGATTTATGACAGTTGAGTTCCTTTCAGAGAATTCATTTTTAAACAAATAAGGAGAGTTCAAAGAAAGGCTTTTCCTGTGTTTGCTGTTTTTCAAGTGCCAACAGCTCCAAATAATCCATAATCCGTGGTCCAGTGGCTAAGACTCCCAACACGGGGAGCCCAGGTTCAATCCCTGGTCAGAGAACCAAGATCCCACATGCTGCAACTAAGATCCAGTGCAGCCAAATAAATAACAATACATTTTTTAAATCAATATGCCAAAGCAGGGAATTTGGGAGTGACATGTCCTGAACTCCTTCAGTCGTATTTTGGGGTGACACGCTGTGCTGCCCTTCAGCTCCAGGGCGGCAGTGTGAGCGCCTCTCTCTGCCCAGGGCACTATCCTGGATGTACAAGGGGTGGAGATTGGAGGGCTGGGGGTTTCAGTGGAGCCCTGACACGGGCATGGATCCGAGAATGCTAGGACTGATGATCATCTCGTTTGGCTGTCAAGCCAGGGACCCAGATCACTGTGGCTGTGGGTGTGGGTGCAGGAAGCTTTCCAGGGCATGCAGACGCACAGAAAGGGGTGAAAGAATCAGCCTCCAGGTCCTCAACTCCCACACAGTCCCCACGTGCGAGGGACGGTGCCTGGAATCTGCTGGTGGCCCTCTCCACTCCCCTCTGGTGACTCCCGAGAAGAGCCTCCCTCTTTACAGAGAAAGGCAAGCCTCACGCCTCTGGGGCAGGGGGCACTGTCTTGAGTGGCACAGTTCTCTTGATGCCATCAAAGGGACAAATCAGGACTACGCAGCTACAGAAGGAGCGGTACCTGAGACAGAGCAAGGAGGGCTCAGGGAGAAGTCGGGAGGGGGCAGTCAGGTCCCCGCTGTCCATCCACCTCCCCATTGTCCTCTCGGCTTTGGGAAGTGGCCACAGGGATGCATATTGAAGGGTGAATTGAAAAATGATGTCAGGTTTTGTGGGTTGAAAGTAAGTCTGATTTGGCTGAATCATTTGACAGCGAGGATGACTTTGCCATTTAGGTTTGATAGGGTTCATCACATGATCCCCCCCCCACCAAAATATGGCACCCTGGCCTATGAGATATCTTAAGCTGAAAGAATTCGAAATGAGAACCTACTGTATAACACAGGGAACTCTACTCCATGCTCTGCGGGAACCTTAATGGGAAGGAAATTCAAAAAAGATGAGATATATGTGCATGTATGGCTGATTCATTTTGCTACACAGCAGAGACTAACACAATACTGTAACACAACTATATGCCAATAAAAAAACTTTATTTTTAAAGTAAGACCGAAAAAAAAGAATTTGAGAAAACAACAAAAGCAGAAAGTTCACTCTGACCTCCCCCACACCCTTCTTAGAAACAGGTCAAAAATTCCCATGTGACCAGGAGGCAGCCTTACCACCCGAGAGAGGGATGTAGAGGCCAAAACAGCTGCATAAACAGATCCTGTTAAACTAACCCTTGTCTTGCTAGTTATTTCTTCACCACTAACTGCCAGCCCAGACCCCTTTGTCTTAGCCATTCTTCTCACCTGTACTGTTTTGTTGTTTGTTTTTTTTTTTTTTGTCTAAAAGGTTTGTAAACTTCCTGATGATGTATTTGGGTCTCCATTCTCTTGTAAAGGCTCACATATCTATCTAAAAATTTTTTTAAAAAGAGCGTGCTTTTCTGCTGTTAATCTTTCTGTGTCAGTTGAGTTCTCACACCCTGCCAAGGACCCTAAAGAGGCTTGAAGAAAATGTTTTTCCTTCCCTACTGGTTGTAGGAAGGACATTTTCCATAAACTCCTTGAGCGAAATTTACAACCCAAGGTTGTGGTGAGAATATACTTAAACCACAAATATAAAATAAATTACATTTAGACGCTGCTTAAAAACGTTCACATGGTTAAGAGTTGTTCAAGTTTATTGTAGGAATACCTTGGCAAAACCGATCAAGTACCTAGCACGGTGCTGGCAATGCCCTAGATAATAAATATTTGTGGATTGGGGAGGGGGGGAAGTAAGTAATGGATATGAATGAGGAGATTAAAGCTGCAGAGGATACTTGATTTGTCTATTAAAACAGAAATAAGTGGCGCCAAATTGTACACTTGAAAATGGTTTAAATGGTACATGTTGTGTTATGACTATTTTTATAGCAATAAAAATCCATTAGTGGCAGAGTTGGATGGCACACAGGGGCCCAGAATCTTATCCAGTGGCTCCTGCTTACCTCCCTCCTGGTTGCTAATCTTAACTTTCAGCAAATGTTGTTATCAGGATTTCCTGAAAGATGTCCACAGAGCAGAGGACTCTGTTGATAAGAAATGCTGAAGCAAGAAGCTAACCGGAGAAGCAGGCTGGAAAGGAGAGTCTCTTAACCTGAGGAAACAGTGGGGCCAGGGGTCAGTGATCACAGGACCCTGATCGCAAGGCACAAAAGGATCTGTCAGGCCTGGGTCCGCCAGGCATCAGAGTCAGTATCGGAGGCTCAAATCCGCGGCTTGGGACCGCCATGGTGGTCCATCAGGGAAGGGAAGGGAATCCTGCTAGCACCCCTGGAAGACGCAACAGAGTCCGTCCGTGAGGAGACAGGGCTACCACAAGCAAGGGCAGCTGGATGCCCTCAGATGCAGGCCCCAGGCTTTGGAGGGTTCATTCTGGTCTTCAGCCTGCCGTGAACCTCCATATAGAGTTAGCAGTGTGAGCCCCAAAGGACCGTGACCACCAGGAACTCCACCTCCCCACCCACCCCCGGCCACACTCTGGAATTCCCTTCCCCAAGAGTGCCAAGCCCCACAAACTAGCATCTGTCACACCTGTGTGCAGGCAGACCCGGCCAGACGCAGGGGTGAGTTTCCCAAAGCTGAGAAAGGCAAGTGCCTGGCTGGCTGATGCCATGCCCCCATTCCCGGGAGGAACCGTCAGCCTTTCTCACCTCTAGTGCTGAGCAGCGCTGTTAGCACACAGGTTAGCCTTTGGGCCTCAGCTGACTCCTCACTCCAGCTCTTTCCTCCACCAGGATTCTGAGGACCAGAAAGCCCTGTCAGGCTCCTGAAGCTGGCCGACTCTTGGATTCCCCCTTTGTTTAACAGAGGGATATCTTCTATTTCTTTCCCAAAAGGCACCTGTCACAGGACTGAGCTTTATAGCAGGCAGTTGATAAAGATTTCATTCGTATTGGCTATTAGAAGATGTGTTTCCTAGACCCACATCACAAATGAATGTGAGATGTTGGGCGCACAAGGTTGGCTGTTCTCTGGAATGTCTGTGATATCTCATTGGTCAAAATCCAGGTAACGCTCTGTGTATGACTCACTGCTCTTTTTCAAAGATTCTTTCATATTTATTTTAAATCATTTGACTGGGCCAGGACTTCGTTGCCGAATGTGGGATATTATTTTTTTTAAGTTGAGGCATGTGGGATCTAGTTCCCTGACCAGGGATCAAACCTGGGGCCCCTGTGTGGTAGAGTGTAAGTCTTAGCCACTGGACCGCCAGGGAAGTCCCACTTTTTGCTCTTTAGTAAGTACTCTTAGCACCTTTTTGGAGTGTCTGTCTGTGCCAGGCACTGCACTAGGTGCTTCACCTCATTGTTGCCGATTCTCACAGCAGCACCATAAGGATGGCAACGCTGTTCCCCATTTTACATGAGAGGGATTATGGCTTAGACGAGACAATTGCTGCAGGTCACACAGCAAATAGGTGGCACAGCTGGGTTGGGACCACAGGGCTGCCAGACTCCAGAGCCTTTGCCAGCGTGTCTGTGGCTTCCATGACTGGCTCTGGGAGGAGTGTGGTTTACCTTCCAAGGAAATTAACTGAGTGACCCACTGGGTCTTCCCAAGACCAACTTCCGTGGTCCTGGAAGTTTTCCAGGCATAGTAGGCTGGCTGTCTACAAACTGGGCTCCTCAAGGAATGGGTGAATTGGCACGGAACCCAGCTGAAATCTCTTCTGTGACTTAAGCAAGATGCAGATTCCTGAAAATCCATTCACACATCAATATTTTTAAATTCAAAATATATTTTTAAAAAACTTGTACAACTCAATAGCAAAACAAAAACAAACAATCTAATTGAAAAATGGGCACAAGACCTGAATAGATGTTCCTCCAAAGAAGACAAGCAGATGGCCAGCAGGCACATGAAAAGATGCTCAATATCACTAATCATCAGGGAAATGCAAATCAAAACCACAATGAAATATCACCTCACACCTGTCAGAATAGCTGTCATCAAAAAGACAAGAAATGTGTTGATGAGAATGTGGAGAAAAAAGAACCCTCGTATACCCCTGGTGCACTGTTGGTGGGAATGTAAATTGGTGCAGTCACTACGGAAAACGGAATAAGATTCCCCCCCCCAGATTAAAAATAGAACTACCATATGATCCAGCAATTCCACTTCTGGGTACTTATCCAAAGAAAATGAAAATACTATTAATAACTTGAAGGAATATATGCACCCCAGTGTTCACTGCAGCACTGTGTATAGGAGCCAAGATATGGAAACAAGTTGTCCGTTGATGAATGAGTGGATAAAGAAGATGTAGCACATACACACAATGGCATGTTACTCAGCCTTAAAAAAAGAATGAAATGATACCATTTGCAGCAACACGGATGGACATACAGGGTCTTATGCCAAGTGCAATGTCAGACATAGAATCTCTCATATATGGAATCTAAACAAAGAAACAAGCTCATAAATACGGAGAACAGACTGACAGGTTGGGAAGGGGAGGGAATGGGGGAAGGAGGTCAAAGGTAGAAAGGAAAAAAACTATACCGTATAATATTCATAGTACTATATAACACATGTGCTTAGTTGCTCAGTTGTGGCCAACTCTTTACTACCCCATGGACTGTAGCCCACCAGGCTCCTCTGTTCATGGAATTTTCCAGGCAAGGATATAATACATATATACTTATATATCAAAACAGCCCCCATCTCTCTTGGACTTATTTTCATTGGCACATCACCTAGAAATGGGACCTTACCATCAACCTGGATATCCACACTGGCGAGTCAGCTCACAGAATCCCCTGTTATTTTATTTGGTACATGTGGACATGGGCTTCCCTGTTGGCTCAGCAGTAAAGAATCCCCCTGCAATGCAGGAGCCACAGGAAACCTGGGTTCGATCCCTGGGTCAGGAAGTTTTCCTAGAGGAGGGCATAGCAACCCACTCCAGTATTCTTGCCTGGAGAATTCCATGGCCAGAGGAGCCTGGAAGGCTACAGTCCATAGGATCACAAATAGTCGGACATGACTGAAGTGACTTAACACGCATGCATGCATATATGGACGTGATTATTTACACTGTACAGGAGGGCAAACGAAAGCTCCTGGAGAGGACACGATGACCCCCAGATCACCCAGCTGGGACGATGGCAGAGCTGAGCTGGAAGCCCATCCCAAAGGGCTCCCACCCCATAGGCCATAAGAAGATGGAAGGGGCAATAGATCCCTGCCTTGTTCATGGTTTCTGGACGGGCAGGCAGGGCGTTGTGTTCCTTTCTCTTTACCTGCACCCTTTTATTGAATATAGCCTGTCCCTGGGCACTGGCTTTCACCATAGATGGGCAATCACCAGAGGGACTTCTGAGCCCAGAAAAGCAGAAGCTCTGACACATATGTAGTTAATACATCAGAAGCCAGGGCCCCTAGTGTTCTGCTGTCTTTTGAGCACAAAGCTGCCAGCTCTTGGCCTTGAAGGCCCTCTGACCATTATCAGACAGAAGTGAAGAGTCCTCCTATGCGTCATTCAGTGGTCAGCCTGTGTGGGCTCATCGGATTTTCGTGAACTAGCATGAGTCCCACCTGGGACATGGAGAAGGGGGCAGATGTCCTGCATGACCGTCCTCGGCTACCAGGCACAGCCCCCCAGGCCCCATCTGGGGACCAGAACCAGGGTGGCTCAGGGCTTGAAAGGATCTTCAAGGTCATCTGGTCCCAGCACCTATTAAAGACTACAATCCTACCTGGGTGAGATGGCCTCCTCTCTGCTTGAATATGTTGGGTGACAGGGATCTCAGTGCCCCCAGAAGCAGCCAGAGTTGCAGAGGCCCCCAAGAATCATCTCATCTGATCCCCTCATTGCAAAGATAGAGACGTTTCTCAAGCCAGAAAAACAGCTTGTCCCAAGGTCACCCAGTTAGCCAGCGACAAGGAGATGTCTGTTTACCATGTCCTGCATGTCAAAAGCTCCGGCCGTATTTCAGTTCCCATAATGAGCCGTGTCGTTTCATGGCTGCACGTCTTTGCTCACACTGTTCTCCCTCCTGTAATGCTCCTCAAGCCATATCTCCCAACTGCATGGGAAGACACACCTGCCTTATGAGGTCCAACATGGGCGATTTCTCTTCCATAAAGGCTTGCCCGAGACTTTCCTTCCATAGTTAGAATACTCCCCATCTCCCACTCCTCAGGGGGAGCCTGTATAGGCATCGGATCAGAGCCCTTGTCACCCTGGAAACCCATCTCCATATTCATCCCATCCTCCGCCTTCTGTGAGCCTCCTGAGAGCAGGGACCATGTTCCTTGTGTCTTGCGTTCGCCTCCACAGCTCTCGGTCCAGAGAGGTTTGTTGAATAAAGACAGATGAGTGATGGAAGGGATGAACACTGGATAAGCTGTGAAAATGCTTTTAGTACTCTCTATTCGTCAACTCTGTGAAGAGTTGACTCATTGGAAAAGACTCTGATGCTGGGAGGGATTAGGGGCAGGAGGAGAAGGGGACGACCGACAGAGGATGAGATGGCTGGATGGCATCACTGACTCGATGGACATGAGTCTGAGTGAACTCTGGGAGTTGGTGATGGACAGGGAGGCCTGGCGTGCTGCAATTCATGGGGTCACAAAGAGTCGGACACAATTGAACGACTGAACTGATTCGTCCTTATAGACTTTCATTTTTGTTTACCTTTTCTCTCCTCCTCTTGAGTCCCCTTCCCCATCAGATCCCTTGCTGGGTATAACTCATCCCACTGTCAGAGAAGCTAGGTGATTTGCCCGAATTGTCCTGTTTTAAGTAGAGCAGGCAATGGCACCCCACTCTAGTACTCTTTTGCCTGGAAACTCCCATGCCTGGAGGAGCCTGGTAGGCTTCAGTCAATGGGGTCGCTAAGAGTCGGACATGACTGAGCAATTTCACTTTCACTTTTCACTTTCGTGCATTGGAGAAGGAAATGGCAACCCACTCCAGTGTTCTTGCGTGGAGAATCCCAGGGACGGGGGAGCTTGGGGGGCTGCCGTCTATGGGGTCGCACAGAGTCGGACATGACTGAAGCAACTTAGCAGCAGCAGCAGCAGCAGAGTCTATGAACTTAAATTTCCAAGTTCAAGGCAAGTGTGGTGGTTAGTTGTGCCACTCCCCAGAGGGGTTTCTCCTCCAGATGAAGTCTCTCCCTCCCCTGTTCAACTTTCAGAGACTGTCTTGCGAACCTCTGTCTTTCGCAGCCTCAGCTCAGGGGTCCCCACGTCAGTCTCCCAGATTCTGCATCCATATAGCTGATATCCAGCTCCTGGAGGGCAAAGGGGGGCGTAGGATGCAGATGTGTCCCTCTCGCGTGATGGAGAGAGCTGGGCGGTCAGAGAGACCTTTGTTCCAGGGCAGGGAAGGAGCATGGATAAAGGCTGCCCCTGGTAGCGGGAAGATGTGAGCATTTTTTGGCTGCAGCCCCCCACACTGAGTGGTCACCTGTGCTTCTGTGTGATGGACTCTCAACTCTTACCTGTTAGAGGTTTCCAGGCAGGCCTGACCCGCTGCTGGGATGTGGCTGTTGCTCACCCACATGAGAATCATGCTGCTGCTGCTGCTGCTGCTGCTAAGTCGCTTCAGTCGTGTCTGACTCTGTGCGACCCCATAGACCGAAGCCCACTAGGCTCCTCCGTCCCTGGGATTCTCCAGGCAAGAACACTGGAGTGGGTTGCCATTTCCTTCTCCAATGCATGAAAGTGAAAAGTGAAAGTGAAATCGCTCAGTCGTGCCCGACTCTTAGCGGCCCCATGAACTGGAGCCTACCAGGCTCCTCCATCCATGGGATTTTCCAGGCAAGAGTACTGGAGTGGGGTGCCATTGCCTTCTCCGTGAGAATCATGAGGAGAGACTTATTTATTTATTTAGCTGCACTGGGTTACATAGTTGCGGCATGCAGGATCTTTAGCGACAGAATGCAAACTCTTAGCTGCAGCATGTGGGATCCTAGCTCCCCGACCAGGGATCGAACCTACATTGTAAGGCAAAGTCTTAACCAATGGACCACCAGGGAAGTCCCAATTTCCCTTTTTTTTAAATGGCAATTTTCCCTTTTTAAAATTGCAATTTCCCCCTTTTTAAAAAAAAAAATCATGGCAACCATAACAAAACATAAAATCTGCTATTTTAACCTTTTTTTTTAACTGTCCATCCAGTGGCACGTGGTACACTCCCAGCTTTGTGTAACGATCACCATTCTAGTTCTTTAAGCTTTTCATCTCTCCGTAGCCCTTAAGCACTCCTTCCCCTTGGCCGTTTTAACTATCAGCAGAAAATGGGAGCAGCAGGGGCTTCCTGGCTCTCAGTGGTGAGGACCCCAAGAGCCTTTCAGAGGGAGAAAAGCAAGGACCCCACTCGGGAAATGCTGTCCTCCCTGTAGGTTCAGGTCACTCCTCCAGGTTCCCACCGGCTGCCTAGGCGCATCTTCTCCATCTCTCTCCCCACCAGCGGGAAGCCATCCCCATATCTCCCCCACGCTGTTCCCAGAGTGCTTTCTTTGCCCCTTTCCTATAGGGCACAGTGGTCAAGGGCACAGATCCTGAGCAAGGCAGACAGGCTTCCAATCCTGGATTGACCTCCCACGAGGTATTCATCCTTGGGCAGCTTATCTAACCCCTGTGCTTCAGTGTCTGTATATGTAAAATGGGGTGAACAGCAGCACCTGTCAAGTAGGGTTGCCGTGGGGTTTACACAAGTGAATCCAGGCAAAGCTCTCGCAACAATGCCCGAGTGGGTGGAAGGACTGTGGCCCGCTGGTCCTCCCCGCCTGTTACAAGAGGGCTTTGGTGCTCCCAGACCACAGCCCCCACAGTGCAGGGGAGCCTTGAAAAGGTTGTTTGAAGGGGCCCAAGAGTGTCCAGGTACCCCTGGACACACCCCACTCCCACCCCAGATCTTCACTCATTTAAAATGGCCCGGAGGGGCTTCCCTGGCAGTCCAGCGGTTAAGTCTTCGCCTTGTAATGTAGGTTCAATCTATGGTTAGGCAGCTAAGATCCCACATGCCTGGTGGCCAAAAAAAACCAATGCATGAAACAGAAGCAATATTTTAACAAGGTTAATAAAGACTTTTAAAATGGCCCACATTAAAAAAAAGAGAAACTTTAAGAAAAAAAAAAACTTTTTAATAAAATGGCCCGGAGAAGTGGGTCTTGCTGTCACACTTGATCAGTGCAAATGTGCTGTAAAAAATGCTGGGCTCTCTGCTGAGCATGAGGGGAAGGCAGCAGAGAAGGGAAGGGACTGAAGCTGTGGGTGGGAGAGGGTGCAGCCTCCGCGTGGAGGGGTCAAGGGGCTGGCACGCCAGAGCGCTGACATAGAGAGGGAGCCAGAGTGTGGGTTCCATGATTTTAAGAGGTTTTATTCCCATTTCCTCACCTCCCCAGAGCAGGGTGACAAGTCGTGCAGGGCGGTGCCTGCCCCACCAACAGCGTTCGGTGGGCAGCAGGGTGGAGGCCTCAGGCCCACTGTCCACTCTGGTAGCCACTGGCCTCCTGTGACTACTGAATACTTGAAATGTGGCTGGTTCCAACTGAGATGTGCTTTAAGTGTAATCACAGGCTTTTGCTGTTCACTGTTGTGCAGTTGTACCCAACTCTTTGCAACCCCATGGACTGCAGCGCACCAGGCTTCCCTGTCCTTCTCCCAGAGCCTGCTCAAACTCATGTCCACTGAGTCCGTGATGTCATCCAACCATCTCATCCTCTGCTACCCCCTTCTCCTCCTGCCCTCAGTCTTTCCCAGCATCAGGGTCTTTTCCAATGAAAAGGCTTAGATCGGGGAAAAGAACATCAATAATTGTTATATTGACTGCAGATTGAAGACATACTATTTTGGATGTAATGGGTTAAATGATTATTTTCTTCTGTGTTTTTTTTTGTTCTGTGTTTTTTTTTCCTACTTTTTAAAGATATTTATTTAATTGACTGTGTTGGGTCTTGGTTGTGGCACACAAGATCTTTGTTGCATCACGTGGGATCTTCTGTTGCTGTGCACGGACTCCCTAGTCGTATTGTATGGTCTCAGTAGCTGTGGTGTGGCACCCAGGCATAGCTGCTCTGCTGCATGTGGGATCTTAGCTCCCTGACCAGTGTTCAAACCCACGTCCCCTGCATTGCAAGGCAGAGTCTTAATCCCTGGACCGCCAGGAAATTCTGATTTTTTTTACTTTTTTTCAAGCATAGCTTCTAGAAACTTTGAAATTGCATCAACGGTTCCTTTTGTATTTCTGTTGAACCGTGCTGCCGCAGACCCACCCACCCTGGGAGGGAGTCCTCGGCTGTGGGTGCCCAGGGTCTGATCTTTCTCCTCTTCTCATTTCCCTCACTTATTAATGGACTCAGTGAGCATTTATTGAGCTCTAACCATGAGGCAGACGCTGTCCTAGGAGCCAGAGAGACAGGGACCCAGACAACACGTGAGCAGATAAATGGATTATGCATCACTGTGATAAGGGTTATAGAGGAAATGAAGAAAATGAACAGAGTGACCAGGGCTTAAGGGGAGGAAGCTGTTCATCACCTCTTGGCCCTGTTTCTCCTGCCTTCGTTGATGTGAGAACATGTGCCATGCCGTTTTCCCGTGACCTCAAAATTTATCATTGCAGCTGTTGACTGAAAAGCTTGCACAGCCTTAAGGTTAAGAGTTATGTTTTATTCGGGACATTATCGAGGACTGTAGCCTGGAATACAGCCACTTAGATAGTTCTGAGAAGCTGTTCCAAAGCAGTAAGGGAAGAGCCAGAGCACATACTAGTTCTTGCTGGAAAAAAAACCAAACAGGCAGTTGATCATCAAAAGACTACTGCTAATCAAGGCTATGGTCTTTCCTGTGGTCATGTATGGATGTGAGAGCTGGACTGTGAAGAAGGCTGAGCGCCAAAGAATTGATGCTTTTGAACTGTGGTGTTGGAGAAGACTCTTGAGTGTCCCTTGGACTGCAAGGAGATCCAACCAGTCCATTCTGAAGGAGATCAGCCCTGGGATTTCTTTGGAAGGAATGATGCTAAAGCTGAAACTCCAGTATTTTGGCCACTTTATGCAAAGAGTTGACTCATTGGAGAAGACTCTGATGCTGGGAGGGATTGGGGGCAGGAGGAGAAGGGGACGACAGAGGATGAGATGGCTGGATGGCATCACTGACTCGATGGATACGAGTCTGAGTGACCTCGGGGAGTTGGTGATGGACAGGGAGGCCTGGCGTGCTGCGATTCATGGGGTCGCAAAGAGTCGGACATGACTGAGCGACTGATCTGATCTGAATCATACCAAAAAAGACATCTCAAAGTAAGACATTTTGCGCTTTTCTCTGTGTGGGAAGATGCAAGAGTCTGGGCTCATTCAAACTACGCCTTTGATGTGCACCTTAGCTATCTAGGACCAGTGTTCTGTTTTTCTAACTCCTGAAGCCCCTCAGGGTACACTGTTTCAGGGTTGCAGTCGTGGCTGATGACTTTTACGGCTGACATACTTTTTCTGCTGAAAAGGCAGGAGATGCTCTTTGTCCACACAACTTCATCTTAGACATCTTAAACTGCACGCTGTGTCAAACTAGCAAACTCCTCTTCATCGTCCAAAACCCTCTTCATATGTCATTTTCTGTCTTAAGACTTTCTTGCCTCCAAAATAGAGTTGGTTGGTGTGAATTCTGTAACTTGTACACATTATACTGTTGTGCATAACCGTTCCATAAATATTAATTTGGGTTTACTATGTACTTGACACTGTTTTAGAAGCCAGGGATCAATGATAAACAGATGAAGTTCTTGTCACAGGATGTTTGCAATTACCCTATACTTGTTTATTTCCTTGTCTGGTCCTTCCCTTGGACCACAAACTCCTTGAAAGATGGCCATTTTCTTTGCCTCTGTGTGCCCAGAATCCTTATAATGCTGCCTGGCACATGGTGAGATCACTACAAATTCTTAATAAATGAATGGGGGAAAAGGAAGGAGGAAGGAAAAAGTCAGCAGTGATGACATTAGGGAGGCTGTTAGTAATGACATCAATGCCTGGGACCATGGGAAACTTTTTTTCCCTGTAGGAAGCACAGATCCCTATACTTCCTCACCTTTCCTGGCTGCTGCTGGCTGAGATCAAGGACTGTAGCCAGTGGCTTCTTAGCTCTGGGTGCCAGAGCAAGCTTGCTGCATAATCCTGCTCCCACTGAAGCCTCAACTGGCAGCTCAGAACTATGTTCACTATGGTCTTCCCTGGTGGCTCAGTGGCAAAGAACCCGCCTGCCAGTGCAGCAGATGCGAGGGACTCGGATTAGATCCCTGGGTCAGGAAGATCCCCTGGAGGAGGGGTAAATGGCAACCCACTCCAGTATTCCTGCTTTGGAAATCCCGTGGACAGAGGAGCCTGGAGGGCTATAGTCCATGGAGTTGCAATAGAATCAGACACGACTTGGAGACTAAACAACCACATATACTATAGCTATACTAGCTTTTCACTTCCTGAGTTTTAGGATCGGACACATTCCCAGTCCTTAAGCTCCATGGCGTCAGCTGTCCCTTGGAACCAGAACTAGCTCAGTGGCCGCCTGGCTAGGGGGAAAGATTTGAGTCGTAGAGGGCTGTGGGGAGGGAATTAAGAGGGAATCTTATGAATGAGGACATATTTACAGAGTACTGTTAATTACTAAGATTTATTAACTCCTGACTATATACCAGGCTCTGTTCTAAGCACTTGGCATAGATTAATTCTTAAAATCCTCGTAAGGACCCTATGAGCACTATTATCCCCACTTTGCAGATGAGAAAACTGAGGCACAGGAATATTAGCAACTTGTTCCAATCACAGAGACAGTAAGTGTCAAAGCAGGGCTCCACATCCTGCCTTCTAACTTGTACACTGCTTCTCTGTACTGAGTATTGTATTTAATCACCTCCCTGCTGGTGAACTCTTGAGTGGTTCTTGTTTTCTTGCTGTAACAAACATTGCCACAGTATGTGCGTCAAGTCAAAGGGGTTAGGCATTTTTCATTTTTATAGAGAGTGCCAAGTTGCCCTCCAAAAAAGGCTGACCGTTTTGCACTCAGGAGGCAGCTTTTCTATGCCAGTCTGGCAAACAGCTGCAGAGGTTGCTTTAGATGGTGAGGACCAGAAGAGGCAGTCGGTTCCCCATCAGACTCGGGCTCAGGGGCTCCATCCGGCAGGGTTCCCAGCAGCGCTCCTCCTCCTCCCAAGGCAGGAAGGCTTTAACAGCCCCTCTCAACAGCACCTGATGTTCATAGGGGTGCCCTGTCCTCCAAACCAGACTCCTCCCAGTGGATATGGGACAGCATGTCCTGAAGTCCCCATGACTAGTCAAGGAATGGCAGTAGCCCCAGCTTCCAGCATAGCAAAGCAGCTAATGCCCAGATCAGACAGTCGTGGGGAACTAAGTGAACAGGTGTGTGTCCAGACATGGAAATTAAATAAGATGTCTCAAAGGACTTCCCTGCTGGCTCAGTAGTAGAGAATCCTCCTGCTGAGGCAGGAGACACAGGTTCAATCCCTGAGTTGGGAAGATCCCCTGGAGGAGGAAATGGCAACCCACTCCAGTATTCCTTCCTGGGAAATCCCATGGACACAGAACCCTGACAGGCTACAGTCCGTGGGTTCACAGAGAGTCAGTACTGAGCACACACGCCTCCCTTCAAGCACAGATCTTTTAGCAAGTATGTATTCACCTATTCATTCCTTTGACTTTAATCCAGTACCTCCTTCCAGTTCCATCAGTTCTCTTGCTCCCCACGTTTTAGCCCATTCATTATTCAGCTCACAACCACCTTCTCTGAAAGCAACATTGCTCTAACTTTCTCCCACTGATCTCATTTCTCCAGCTTCCCTCCTCCCCTCCCCACCATCTCCTGCTCCCCCAAAGCCCTGAGACCCGTGAGTCCCTTCCCTCAGTCTCTGTTTCCTGGAAACAGAGGCAATGTGTAAACACTCAGGTGCCACAGCTGGAGACTGCCAATCACCATCATATTTAATATGTGGCCTCATGAATAATTCAGGACCCAGAAAGCAAGAGCGTAATAATTAACATTAAGCGGAGGGGGAACTCCAGTTCCAACACAGCCCCATCCATTTTATGGGTAGGATTTTGCCAAGTTTAAATGCACAACACCTGACCCCTTGTTCTTGGCTTGTGTTTGGAGTTGTTTTCCGTATTGAGACGATGTGTCCAAGCCTCATGTAATCCAAACAGGAGCTCTATCCAAGAAGCTGGTCTATTAGTAAAATCCTCGAAAAGAAACAGAGGTGTCTGCAGAAATACCCAGACCTCTCCCGTGGAATGTCACATGCAAAAATCACATGTTTTGTGACCAGCATCTTCTTTGTCCTTTGACTTCTCTTATCCCCCAGCAAATTATGAACCTTCAAGGCAGAGCCCAAGTCTGTCATCCGTGACCCACTTCTACCTGGATTCTAGCATAGCATCTGTCACAGAGGAAGCCCTAAGTAAGATTGAGGGCACTGCCCCTCACTTGCATTATCTTTTGGGGGACACTGTCTCCCCATCTCTGAAAGAGCTTTGTGTGTGTGTGGTTTCCTTGAACTTTAAAGTTCTAGGCTTCTTTGTCTTAGAGGTCTCCTGTCTGGGACCAAATATTCTATAAAGAAACACTTAGGGACTTCCCTGGCAGTCCAGGGATTAAGACTCTGCATTTCCACTGCAGGGGATGTGGGTTCAAATCCTGGTTGAGGAAATAGGATCCTACAGGCAGCATGGTCAAAAATTAAAAAAAAAAAAAAAAAGTAAATAGAGCCAAGACGAACCCAAGTATCTTCCACAGGCAGGTTCTTTACCACTAGGACCACCTGGGAAGACTATATGTATATATATTACATACATTAAAATGCACCAGGCAAGTTCTGTCTTTGAAGCCAGACTGGAAATCTTAGCATAAAGTACACTAATCAATTTAGCTGATAATCTCAAACATCTGGATGTTTGTTTTCTTTCCTCTTAAAAAAATCTGTTGCCAAAGAGCAAACATTTGAAAGAAGAGGGGAGGGGAGAAGGATAATTCAATATATTTTGGTTGGGTTCTGTGAGATGCAGATTGGATGGAAAAGAATTAATTAGGGCTTTTAGCAGATCAGAGTACTTTTCATGGATCCCTGTAAGAATGTGGTTCTCTGGTGAGAATCTCAATTTTTTTTTTTTTTTTTGGTATGACCCCGGATGCCTCATATGAACCTGATTCCCTAGTGAAATCCTGGCTCCCAGATACGAACTTGATTGCCTGGTGTGAACCTGGATCCCTGGTTAAAATCTGGTTGCTTGTATAAACATGGTTCCCCGATGTGAACTTGGCTATCTGGCACAGACCTGGTGGTCAGGAGAAGTTTGTTGAAGGAAGGGAGGAATGAGTGAATAAATGCATGAATACTGCTGGACTGTAGCTTTATTGGATAATATTTTACAAAAGATGCTCTCTTAAGAGATGTGTAGAAGTATTGTCTAAATTACAGATCCTCATGCTACAAACATTCCAGTATATTATGTGATCAACAGCCCAGCACCAAGCCACGGGGTGGAGAAAGCTCTCTCTGGAACACAGGAAAGGGAAATAGTGCTCCAGTTGCCTTGCTTAATTCTGTTTTTAAAGGAACAGCTTTTTGGAGCTATAACTCTCATGCCATACAATTCACCCAATTAAAGTGAGCGATTCAGCATTTTTACTGTATTCGCCGGGAAGTACAATCATCACCAAAGCTGCAGTTTAGAATGTTCGCCCCCACAAAACAAACCGGAACTTGTTACCTGTCACTGGCTGCTCTCCCAGCCCTAAGCAACTACCGTCTCCATTCTCTGTCTCCATAAATTTGCCTCTTCTGGATATTCCATATAAATGGGATCATACAATTATGCGACCTTCTGTGCCTGGCCTCTTTCACTTCGCATGATGCTTTCAAGATTCCTCCACGTGGCAACATGTATCAGTACTTCAAGACTTTTTAGTAACAAGGAGATCAGCCCTGGGATTTCTTTGGAAGGAATGATGCTAAAGCTGAAACTCCAGTATTTTGGCCACCTCATGCGAAGAGTTGACTCATTGGAGAAGACTCTGATGCTGGGAGGGATTGGGGGCAGGAGGAGAAGGGGATGACAGAGGATGAGATGGCTGGATGGCATCACTGACTCGATGGATGTGAGTTTGAGTGACCTCTGAGAGCTGGTGATGGATAGGGAGGCCTGGCGTGCTGCAGTTCATGGAGTCGCAAAGAGTCGGACATGACTGAGCGACTGATCTGATCTGATCTGATCTGAACATTCCACTGTATGGGTATATTACATTTATCTATCCATTCATCAGGTTTTTTTAAATTTAATTCTTGCCAGAGTGAATCATAAGCATCTTCCTCAAGGTACCATATTCTCTTCTCACTGCTCTGCAGGGATCCATTTATCCTAGAGAATAATTAGGTTCCCGGGACAACCTCCTCAAAACACACTTCATTTATAACAGAGCCCCTCAAGTGTTGGGAGGACCACAGAAGGCAGTGGCAATAAGAAAACAGAAATCATTCCAAAGGAAAAATATAAATTATTAACAATTGTGAATAGGTAATTAGCATCTGTGATTCTAGTTAACCAGACTGCCATTTGTAACTTTATTTTTGCAGAGAAATGAAATCCAAATTCTAAATAATTATCTTTAAGATTGAACTTCCCAGGAAAAAAAATATGATCTTCCTATAAAGAGTTCGCATTTCAAAGCTCAAAATAAATTCTGTGTTTGGGTCAAATCCTAAACCAATTTGATAGACTCTTCAGAATGCAAATTACGGCTATTTTACCAAGTCAAATCTAAAAGAATTGAATTTATTTTATTTGGCCCTCTTTAAATAAAAATTTTTTAAAACCATTTGATTTTTTTTTTCAGTACAAAAAACAGAATCTAGAAGCCTAAAATTTTTACCCAAATTCCAATCAACCAGATTTCTCTTTGTTTCAAAATTAGTTGAAAATGAACTCAAAAGTTCAAGTCTTTCAGAAGGGGGAAAATACGAATAGTAATAATGTTTTCCAGTCCTTGAAGATTCAACATTTTTTGTTTTACCAGTGAATCACAAGCATGTTCTGCAAGGTATCATATTCTCAAAGGGGCTTTTGTTATATTTTCTAAAAAAAAAAAAAAAAACAGATCATTTGCTGGCTTTTTATGTAATATGAAAGAGAATTTGAACACTTATGAACACCCTCAGAACACCAGATTTGGACCTCAGATGTTGAAACAAAGGCTCAGAGAGGGGAAGTGCTTAGCCAAGATCACCTTGGGGTTCACAGCAGAACCAGGGTATGAACTGGTTTCTGGAACAAGAGAAATGATGCTACAGTGTAGGGGAGCACTTCGGGAATTGCTTGAAGCCTGGAGATGGGGATGCTACACAGGAAGAGGGGAGAGTCCAGAAAGATGGAGGAGGCAGCGAAGAGAGATCAGTAATATGTACTGATCACCTCCCTAGTGCCAGGGACTCAATTGGGTGCTTTGCATGGATTATGTCATTTCATCCTCAAACAGTTTTATAGTAAATTCCATAAAATCCTACAGGATTTTTTTCCACAAATAAAGAAACTGAGGCTTGGAGAAATTAAATAAATTGCCAAGGTCTTTGGAAGCACTGATGCTGTAGCTGAAGCTCTAATACTTTGCCACCTGATTCGAAGAGCCAACTCATTGGAAACGACTCTGACGCTGGGGAAGATTGAAGGCAGGAGGAGAAGGGGGTGACAGAGGATGAGATGGTTGGATGGCATCACCGATTCAGTGGACATGAGTTTGAGCAAACTCTGGGAAATAGTGAAGGACAGGGAAGCCTGGTGTGCTGCAGTCCATGGGATCGCAAAGAATCAGACATGCTTGAACAACAACACAGCTACTAGTGAACAGGTCAAAGACTTGACCCCTGAAAACTCCAAGGCCCACGCCCTTTCTCAATTTGTCTGCTTCTTCCAAGGGAGCTGGACTCCATGTCCATGGGAAAGTGGAGAGGTTTAGCCTGGAGAACAGAAGACTCCAGGACAAATGCCAGTGGCCTTCACCATTGTTTAGAGTTTGCAGAAGCAAGAGGAACCACAGGGTAAGAACTGCTGGGAAGTGTTTCATGTCAGTGGAAAGAATGACTTTCTAACAGCTGCTACCTGTGTAGAACAAGTTGCTTTGCAAAGTAGCAAGTTCCTTGTCCCTGAAAGTATGTAAACAGAGGCTGAAAGATGACTTGGGAAGGCCAGGGTGGAGTGAAGGTTCTGGTGGCCTTCACAGAGTTAGACTAGAGGACCTCTTCAAGTCTCTTCAACAAGAAGTGTCAGATGAGACTTTAGCAAGGCTGATAAATCACTGGGTATTCAAGACCATGACAGTCACTTTTTATAAGTGATTTCTTACATTTTTTTTTCTCCATTGGATATTTTCTCCACCAAGAACTGACTCCAGTGAGAACACAAGGGTAAAATTGCCCTGTTCTTGAGTCCTCTGGCAGGGATTATAGCCCTGCTCCACTGAGCCCAGGGGTCCATGAGATAGTAATAAACACTCTGGGAATGAATGAATGAATAGCTACATGACCAATTAGGTTAGACGTGACTAGGCTAACAAAGCCCACAAAATTCTTTAACACACACTCTCTCAGGACCGTTAAGAAATAACATATGTGCTGACTCTAATAGGCACGGTGTGCAAGCAAAAAATCCCAAATTGGGACCTCACTTGTGATCCAGTGGTTGGGACTTCGCCTTCCAGTGTGGTGGGATGTGGGTTTGATCCCTGGTCGGGGAACTGGGATCCCGCATGCCTCGCCACCAAAAAAACAACGCATAGAGCAGAAGCAGTGTTGCAGCAAATTCAATAAAGACTTTAAAAATGGTCCACATCAAAAAAATTCTTTAAAAAATAATTCCCAAACTGTTTGGGCCATGGAACCCTTTCTTGCCCTTGACAGCATCTCAAGAGACCCTGCAGTTCCTCAGGACACAGTTTGGGAAACACAGAGTTATAAGACTATAGGCTTTATAAACTGGGAGACCTGGGTTCAATCCACTGCTTTGAGCTTCGGTTTTCTTGTCTATGAAAGTAAAAGGGCTGTAACTGTGTCCTAGATTGTTGCAAGGATTCAAGGATGTACTATGTGGGGAATGGGCCAGATACCTCTGCAGGCCAGAAATATATGTTGTTGTTCAGTCGCTAAGTTGTGTCCAACTCTTTGCAACCCAGTGAACTGAAGCACACCAGGCTCCTCTGTCCTCCACTATCTCCCAGCGTTTGCTCAGATTCATGTCCATTGAGTCAGTGATGCTATCTAACCATCTCACCCTCTGCCACCCCCTTCTCCTTTCGCCTTCAATCTTTCCCAGCATCAGGGGCTTTTCCAATGAATTGGCTCTTTGCATCAGGTGGCCAAAGAATTGGACCTTCAGCTTCAGCAACAATCCTTCCAATGAATATTCAGAGTTGATTTCCTTTAAGATTAACCGATTTGATCTTGCAGTCCAAGGGACTCTCAAGAGTCTTCTCCAGCACCAGAAATATATATGGGGCTATTATTCATGACCTCATAGACGTTCCATGCATTACCTCATAAGATCATTGTGAAGATGAAATGGACTGAGATATGAAGTAATGTGTGCAGAGGTCTTGGCATCCGGAGTTGGCGGGGGAGCCTGTGAAGGCTGCTTCTCCTCGGCCTCTTCTCTCCGGGCACTAGTCGCCTGCTAGCAGTGGGTCTCCTGTGCCAGGAAGGCAGAGACTACTCAGAATATGGAGTGTTTCCCATCTGCTCTGACTTTTCTGAAGAAGGTGACATTCTAAGCTTCATCAGGCCTTTGTGTTTTTAAGTAATTGAAGAGCTGAAGTGACTCACCCTGCGCTGTTTATTCTGGTCTCGTTTGCACAAAAGAAAGGAAAATCACCAGCTCGAACCACCCACTACAAAATGTTAGCGATGAGAATAGCTGGAGAAAATACCAAAAATACTTCCTGGGGCCTGGTTTGGTTCTCCTTCCAAGGGCGGGGTTAGAAAATAGGTGTGTGGGGTCCTGAGTGATCCAATACAGTAGCCCTCCCCTCTCCACCCCGACCCCCAATTCATCCCTGTGGCCCCTGGAGTGGTGAGAAGGGGAGGGGAGGCAGTGAGTGGGGAAGGAGAGATACTCTGAGCAACTGGATCAGAGTCACAGTCCACACTGGAAGCAAAGGGGAAAAATGGGTTTAAAAATCCTCCATCATTTGGGACTTCCCTAGCAGTCCAGTGGTTAAGACGCCAAACTTTCAGTGCAAGAGGGTGTGGGTTCAATCCCTGCTTGGGGAACAAAGATCCTAAATGCCACGTGGCCAAAAGTTTTTTGAAAATTATAAAACTAAAATGTTTCTTTAAAAACAAAATCCTCCATCATTGACTGAACCCCTACTATGTGTGAGGCTTGCTGACAGATTTGGTGGAAGTGACAGTTGAGCCCAGAGGCAAAACTCAACAAATATTCATGATAAGAAGGGACTTCCCTGGCAGTCCAGGGCTTGGGACTTCTCCTTCCAATGCAAGGGGTGTGGATTTGGTCCTTGGTTGGGGAGCTAAGATCTCAAATGCCATTCGGCCAAAAAAAAATTTTTACAAAGATAAATAAAGTAAAAATAGGTCTTAAAAAATTGTTTTTAATAAAATATTTCTTTAAAAAAAAATCTTCTCCGTGGCAGATTCATGTCGATGTATGGTGAAACCAATACAATATTGTAAAGTAATTAGCCTCCAATTAAAATAAATAGATTTATATTAAAAAGAAATCTTCTATCGTAGACTGAACACCTACTGTGTTTGAGGTTCACTGCCAACCTTCGGTGAAAGTGGCAGTTGAGCCCAGAGGTACGGCTCAACTAATAGTCATGATAAGAATAATAGCGTAAGAGCATCCACCATGGCCCAGGCACAGTACTTGGCATTTTACATTCGGTAGCCCTGATACAATTCTTCCAGCCTGGAATTAGTATCCAAGTCTTCAGGAAGGTGAGACAGAGTCTCTGATTCCCTAATTCCTTCACCCAAAATTAAGGGGACTCTGAGGCCACCACTGTGCCAGTCACTGGACTGGACCCTAACGATGCAGCAAAGCATAGAACACAGCCTCTGGGCTGAATACAGGGGTCTGTGTCCTTCCCAAGGTCATGAGCAAGCAGTGGGGGAACAGGGGTACGGAGCCCGTTCTCTGCACCCCATACGAGCCCGGCTTTAAGCACCAGGAAATCCACTTTTCAGTCCAGCCCCAGCTAGGATCCTGGATTCCCAGAAATTTGGCACAAACCACACTCGAGACAGCCTCGTGGTGCTGTGGGGTAGACTGGGGCACAGCCGTGGTTCTGGGCCAGAGTCAACAGCATGGCTAATTTATTTTAAGCATAGATGTTGAGTTGCACTAGTTAGTAAAAAGGACTTTGTCTTTACCATTACAGAAGATTTCACTGCAGAAATTACTATATTATACAGGGATATCCCTGAACTAAGGTTATCCCATGAGGGCCCTGTGCACAGCATGTCACACTAGACCTGTCTCACACATCCCTTCTCCCAAGATACAGAGTGTTAGTCGCTCAGTCACGTCGGATTCTTTGTGACCCCATGGACTGTAGCCTGCCAGGCTCCTCTGTCCATGGAATTCTCCAGGCAAGAATACTGCAGTGGGTAGCCATTCCCTTCTCCAGGGGGATCTTCTCAACCCAGGGATCAAACCTGAGTCTCCTGCGCTGCAGGCAGATTCTTTACTGTCTGAGCCACCAGGGAAGCCCCAAGATACAGAAGGAAGGCTGTATCATCACACCCGTAGGCCGTGGGCTGTCCCACCCAGCTCTGAAACAAGCACCGAGTGCCCATCACGTGCCAAGCACTTTGTCTGAGTTCGTCTTACTCGATCCACAAGGCAAGCTGACAAGGTGAGGCTGTTGCACAGAGAAGAAACCTGAGGGTCAAAGAGAAGGAACCGCCTCCCCTGGAAAGGAGGGACCCTGCATTCCAAACAGCTCTAGTCTGCAATTAGAGTCTGGGCTCTTTCCACTTCACCAAACTGTGGGTTTCAAAGTGCTTTGGGGAAAAAAACAAACAAACAAAAACAAAAGTGCTTTGGGGGAGGTGTAGATACAGAATGTTTAAACGGGTTCCACAAGACAGACAGGAAAGAGCAAGCACCCTGGAGCCAAAGACTCAGGTCTGGGGATGGCTCGGCCCTAGTAAGCATCACAATGGAAAGTAGACTGCTCGATCCTGCCAAGACTCATCTCTAATATGTATATGCGTTTGTGTGTGATGCTGTTCACAGATACATCAGAGCAAATCACAAAATCGTAATTCCTTTCTGCTTTGGGAGGAGGAAAGGTGACCAAACCAATGTACTCTTGTAACCCTCTCACTTTCCACCCCCATACCTTGCCTCAATTTGGGGGAGCCATCTGAGGCTCTATGCAACAGAGCCTTATGGAATGTAACCCACTAGGCTCTCTGTGGAATTCTCCAGGCAAGAACAATGAACTGGATAGCCATTCCCTTCTCCAAGACATCTTCCTGACCCAGGGATCGAACCTGGGTCTCCTGCATTGCAGATGGATTCTTCACTTTCTGAGCCACCAGGGCAGGTATATAGGAGCAGTTCTCCACCAGCCAGCCAGCGTCCTGACTCTGCTTCCCAATGTGAAGCATCTCAGTGCCAGCCGATGACTTTCCAGAGCCACTAGAAAGGATCTGGCCCTTGCATCTTTCCAGAGAGTGTGGATAAGATACCGGCCTTTGGTCTATGGATGCACCTATGTTTTCAAAAGCAGTATGTATCCCTGAAAAGTCTTGTCTAAATTATATTTTGTTCAATCAAATTACCTTTTAATGTACCCTGAAATTAAAGCCTGCAAAAATACATAAATCAACAATTACAAATATTCTGACAGTCAACTCAGAAGATCCTGAACTCCCAGAAACCTGGAAACTCCTCCCTCTCCTTGACGCTCCACATCCAATTAATTTGCAAGCCTGTAGTTGTTGATATACTGCCTAAGTGCCCCTTCTGTCTGTCCTGCTCCCTCCGCTGTTTCTCACCTAATCCATTCCAAGCATCCTGGGCTAGTTCTTAACACACCCAAACACTATTCCCGGGATAAACCATCCTCCATCTCGCCTCCATTGTCAACCCAGAGTGGTCATTGTTAATCTCCAGTCTGGTCATGATGTTTCCCTCTTTGAAACCCTCCTGGGGCTCTCCATCACCTTCTCAATAAAATCCAAACCATTCAGCATGGCGTCTACAGCCTGTGAGGATCTCAGCTGTTCTCAACTCATCTCTTCCTCCCCAGACATGCCACCCTTGGGTCAGACCAGACTGGGGCGGCTCCTCGAACCTACCATGCTCTCCATGTTTCCCCTTAGAGTCTTTGCACACACTGCTTAGAGCTCCATCTTGTCCCTTCCTTATCTAACATCTCTCTCCAGTTAGGCTATCTCCAGCAGAAGGGGTCCCTTCCACCTTGTCTCCAACACACCCCATGCTACTCGACCCTGAAGCTCTGTGCTCTCTGGACTATCAGAATTGATCTGTTCCTCTCACCTTCCAGTGCTAGTGATAAGTTGCTTTCAGTCCTCTCCGACTCTTTGCGACCCTATGCCCACCATGTTCCTTGGTCCATGGAATTTTTCAGGCAAGAATCAGATCAGATCAGATCAGATCAGTCGCTCAGTCGTGTCCGACTCTTTGCGACCCCATGAATCCCAGCACTCCAGGCCTCCCTGTCCATCACCAACTCCCCGAGGTCACTCAGACTCACATCCATCGAGTCAGTGATGCCATCCAGCCATCTCATCCTCTGTCGTCCCCTTCTCCTCCTGCCCCCAATCCCTCCCAGCATCAGAGTCTTCTCCAATGAGTCAACTCTTCGCATGAGGTGGCCAAAATACTGGAGTTTCAGCTTTAGCATCATTCCTTCCAAAGAAATTCCAGGGCTGATCTCCTTCAGAATAGACTGGTTGGATTTCCTTGCAGTCCAAGGGACTCTCAAGAGTCTTCTCCAACACCACAGTTCAAAAGCATCAATTCTTTGGCGCTCAGCCTTCTTCACAGTCCAGCTCTCACATCCATACATGACCACAGGAAAGACCATAGCCTTGACTAGGCGAACCTTTGTTGGCAAAGTAATGTCTCTGCTTTTGAATATGCTATCTAGGTTGGTCATAACTTTCCTTCCAAGGAGTAAGCGTCTTTTAATTTCATGGCTGCAGTCACCATCTGCAGTGATTTTGGAGCCCAGAAAAACAAAGTCTGACACTGTTTCCACTGTTTCTCCATCTATTTCCCATGTAGTGATGGGACCAGATGCCATGATCTTTGTTTTCTGAATGTTGAGCTTTAAGCCAACCTTTTCACTCTCCACTTTCACCTTCACCAAGAGGCTTTTTAGCCCCTCTTCACTTTCTGCCATAAGGGTGGTATCATCTGCATATCTGAGGTTATTGATATTTCTCCCAGCAATCTTGATTCCAACTTGTGTTTCTTCCAGTTCAGCGTTTCTCATGATGTACTCTGCATATAAATTAAATAAACACGGTGACAATATACAGCCTTGACGTACTCCTTTTCCTATTTGGAACCAGTCTGTTGTTCTATGACCAGTTCTAACTGTTGCTTCCTGACCTGCATACAGATTTCTCAAGAGGCAGATCAGGTGGTCTGGTATAATACTGGAGTGTATTGCCATTTCCTTCCTCAGGGTATCTTCCCCACCCAGAGATCAAACACGCATCTCTTATGTCTCCTGCAGTGGCAGGTGGGTTCTTCACCATTAGCGCCACCTGGGAAAACCATGGATGCTGAGGTGACAGTTTGCCTGAGTGCGTACCAAGTGGCTTCAGTCATGTCCGACTCTGCAACCCCATGGACTATACCCAGTCTCCTCTCCTCAGCCTCCATAAAGCCCAGTCTGTTGAATGAATGAGTGATCACTCGCAAGATCCTCTTACCGTATCACCCTCATGATGAGTTTTGAGTGTTTAGACATTGTGACATTTTTTCATATAATTTTATTTATGTATGTATTTTTGGCTGTGCTGGGCTTTTGTTGCTGCATGTGGGCTTTTCTCTAGTTGCCGTGAGTAGGGGCTGCTCTGCAGTTGTGGTGCACGGACTTCTCATTGCAGTGGACAGACTCTCATTGCGGGGGCTTCTCTTGCAGTGGAGCACTGGCCCCTAGGGCTCTAAGGTGCTTGGGCTTCAGTAGTTGTGGTTCTCAGGCTCTAGAGCACAGGCTCAATAGTTGTGGCGCGTGGGCTTAGTTGCTCCACAACATGTGGAATCTTCCAAAACCAGGGATCAAACCCACATCTCCTGCATTGACAGGCTGATTCTTTACCATTGAGCCACTAGGGAATCCCTGGCATATTTTATCCCTGACATATTTAACCATAGGAGCTGGGACAGAGAACCCAAATCAATGATCAATCAGAAGTAAAGTTCACTTGTCTCTGAAATCATCATGTGAGTCAATGAGAAAATAAAGAATAATTTATAAAGCCTTTTGTGTGCATTTGACTTTTAAGTTGGATTAAGAGCAAAGGACCTATGCTCATTGAAAGGACATTTTTACAAAATCACTATGAAAGTCAAATCCTGAAAAACATTTTGGAAAATACATTAAAAAAACCACTACCCATAGTTCCACAATTCAGACTAATAAATTGGTTTCTTTCCTTTCAGTCTTTTTTGTCGGTATAGGTAGAAGGGAATTTTTTTAACTATAAATTTGGGATTATTCCCTATGTATCACTTTGCAAACTGCTTTCCTCCTTTATGACATTAGTATTTTCATGGTGTTACAAACACATCATTCAGTGGCTACATAAAATTCCATTGCGTGGATGTTTTGTAATTACATCTCATTCCTCTCCTGTTAGATGTTTAAATGATTTCTACTATTTCCTTATCCTGAATGATGCTGGGACAGACATATTTCAAGACGTGGTTAGAACACATTTCCGGAAGCAGAGTGACTGCGTCAAACGCTAGTAACATTTCTAAAGCTCTTGATAAGTGTGGCCACCGGTTTTCCAATCAGTCATTCCCCCTCAACGTGTATGAGAATCCCCATCAACCACACACACCTTGCCCCACCTGCAATCATCATTTAGAATACCTGTTCTTTTATTATTATTATTTGTTTGTGTGTTCTTGGCTATGCTGGGTCCTTGTTGCTGCTCGGGCTTTTCTCTAGTGGCAGCGAGTGGGGTCTACTTTCTAGTTGTGGTGCTCGGGCTTCTCCTTACAGTGGCTTCTCTTTGTGCAGAGCACAGGCTCTAGGGCACACGGGCTTCAGTAGTTACGGGTGCAGTAGTTGCCATTCCCAGGCTTTAGAGCACAGGCTTAGTTGGGGTTCATGGGCTTCGTTGCTCCGCAGCCTGTGGGATCTTCCCAGACCAGGGAGCACACCTGTGTCTCCTGCATTGGTAGGTCGATTCTTCACCACTGAGCCACCGAAAACGTCTCTTCTGTTTTGACCAGTGAGAAATCATTTCATACCATTTTGCTTTGTATTTATTGGATGCAGAATGAGACCAAGTGTTTTCCATATGTTTATTTGTGAGAGGTGTTTCCATTGGTGAGTTGCAAAAGGGCTTCATCTTTATTTATACGGAAGCATCTTGGTAGAGAAAGACAGAGGATGAACATACGAACTCCATCCCAGCCTGCTTTTGCCAGCTTTGTGCCTCTGGGCGTGTGTCTATAGCTCCCTGACCTTCTGTTTCCCCTTCTGTGAAATTAGGATTCTAACACTTAACTTTACGAACCTGGTGTAAGGATTGCACAGGGAGCAACTTTCAACCACCTCACACAGTCCCCAGCTCACAGCTCCCATTTAATTCCTTTCTCCCTTTTTTTGAGCCTCGAGCTCTTTGTCATTGCCTCCGATGATCCTTCAGGGCTCCTTCTGCTTGGAGATCAGCAGTACCAAAATTCTCAGTACCACTGGGGAACTTTCAAGAAATGCAGAGCCTTGGGCTCTGACCCAGACCCATTGCAGAAGAATCTGCACTTTAATAAGATTCCCAAGTAATTCATAAGCGCATTAAGGTCTGAAGAGTCTTGGTTTAGGCTTTGAGATTGGAGGACGATGGGTGTATTCTCCAGACATGACCGACTCAGGGAGAAAGAGGTAGATGATGAACCTGTCACTGGGAGACCTGGCACACACACACACCCATCCTCCTGCCAGCCCCGAGAACTGAGGGCAAGCAGATCCCCTCCACTGGGAAGTCAGCCCCACAAGGCAATCTCTTGGGAAGGCAGCCCTCAGCCAGCAGCTCACTGTTGTACTTCTTGCCTGAAAAAGGGTTGCATCACAGGGAAGAGTCAGCCAGGGTGTGGGTAAGAGGTGGGGGGCTCCATGGGATGGAGCTTCCTGGCCCCCTACATGTTAACCTTCTGAAAACCTGGAGCTAATAATGGAGGCCTCGGATGGGAGCCAGGGATGCTCCAGAGCTTAGAGAGCAGGTGTGTGTGTGTGCTCAGTCGTGTCCAACTCTTTGCAACCCCATGGACTATAACCCACGAGGCTCCTCTGTCCATGGGATTTCCCAGGCAAGAATTCTGGACTGGGTTGCCACAGACCCTTGGTCATTTAAGCCCCGCCCTTTGTGCACGCCATGCTTACTTGGGGGTTGACAGGTAGACAGGAGTTTTGCTCGGAACATGGCAGAACAGCAGCTGGTTGGGGACAAGGAGGCAGGCACCCTTCACCCTCCTGCATAGATCCACCCACCCACAGAAGGAACCGCAGCAGGCACACACACACACACACACACACGCACACCTGGTGTCCTGCTGTGTCTCATTCTCCTCTCGACCTATGAGAGAGCCTGCAGGGGCAGGGAGGAAGTCAGCACTCCAGGGCCTGTACCATTTAATATCTAATCCATCAGTGCTCTGATAAGAAACCCCATTTTCCAGCTGAATAAACCAAGCATCCAAGAGCTTGGCAGCGAGGAAATCTGGCCTGCCAGGGATGAAGCAGGGACTCCAAGGAGCTCTTTATCCCTCAACCACTTGACAGATCAGGAAGCTGAGATTGAAAGTGAAGACACTCAAAATCCCAAAAAAGGATGGTGGCGGGACTTGCATTAGGGCTTGGCTTTTGGAAACATGGGTCACAATTCTCAGTTAAGCCATGCTGTACCCCAATAAGCTCTACTCCCAGGCCCAGTTTCACCACATGACCAGGCCCAGCCTCCTATGGCTAAAAGAATAACCTCATTAGGACTCCACCACTCAGGTTCTCAGGTTCGAACCATGGTTCAGGAAGATACCCTAGGGATGTAAATAGCAATCCACTCCTGTATTCTTACCTGGAAAATCCCATGGACAGAGGAGCCTGGCAGGCTGTATGGTCCATGGGGTCACAAAAGAGTTGGGCAGGACTCATCAACTAGAAAACCCCCACTGTAGGCAGATGAGGCACACTTTCTCCAGGACCACCAGCATTCCCTTCTCAGCCCTCAGACCACCACTCCTCTCATCCCTGCCAGCTCAGATGATGCTGGGCACATTTCATTTATTTGCAGACTTCCAGGAGGTGCTTCTGATCTTTACAAGAAGGGTTTTTTTTCCCCACCTTTGGTTCATAGGACCAATCTGTGCCCACCTTCTGGCCAGGGCAGCCAGAGACATCTTTCCAAATTAATATGCATTGGAGCGTCTCCCTGAGGGTCCGTTCCCCAGCCTGCAGATTTGGGAGGCCTCCACCCAGAGCATCGGCACCTTGTTTGCATACAAGATGAATAGAATTAAGCTGCAGGGAGGATGTTTCAGATACTCCTTTGGGGAGCTCAACATTCTACCCATTCTGAGCTTATACAAATTAGTTTGTTTCGCCCTTAGAAGAATCTTAGAGCTGGATCAGAGAAGTGGCAGCATCTTAGAAGTTCAGAGAAGTAATACACTTTGCCCAAGATCACACAGTGAGGGGGCTGGCAGACCGAAGCAGAACCCAGAACCCAAGCCCAGGATGCTGTCCTCTGTCACTCAGCTGTCTCCTTCCCTTCCCCTGTGAAGGAGGTCAAGGAAGGCTTATCTTAATTACAGATTGCTTTGGTTCAGATTGAGGTCAGTGTGGCTGAGAGGGGTGGGATGATGGGAAGGGAGCAGGGCCCTTCTGTTCAAATCCTATGCTTGGAGAAAGCCAAGGACAGCTGGAGGGCCAGCCTCACCCTGTTCCTCCCTTCTGTTGACATCTCTGCTCCATTCTCTTCCTCCTGCTTTGAGAAGTATAAGGCTCTTATTGCTGCTGTAACAAATCACTGCAAATAGTGCCTTAAAATAGCAGAAACATTGGCTTGCAGTTCTGGAGGTTGGAAGTTCAAAATGAGTCTATATTATAGAGTTAAAATCAAGGTGTTGGGGGAGCTGGCTCTTTCTGGAAGCTCCAGGGGAGAGTGATTCTGTGCCGGTCCCAGCTTTGGTGGCTGCTGGTATCCTTGGCTTATGGCCGCATCACTCTGATCTCCAGCTCCACTATCACATTGCCTTCTTCTGTGGTCAGATCTTCCTCTGCTCTCTTTTTCTAAGGACCCTTGGGATTACATTGAATCATCTAGATAATCCAGGATAATCTCACCTCAAGAACCTTGGAGCTTCACTAATAACTCAGTTGGTAAAGAATTTGTCTGCAATGCAGGAGACCCCTGTTCAATACTTGGGTCAGGAAGATCCACTGGAGAAGGGATAGGCTACCCACTCCAATATTCTGGAGAGTTCCATGGACTGTGTAGTCCATGAAGTCACAAAGAGTCTGACATGACCGAGCTACTTTGAGTTTCACTTTCAAGAACCTTAACTTAATTGCACCTGCCAAGTTCTTTTCATCGTATAAGGAAATAGTCACAGGGTGGATAAATTAAGGGGGGGGGGGGACATTATTCAGCTTACTATAAACAACAATAAGGAGTATTTAAGAATCTGAGCCTTGGGACTTCCCTGGTGGTCCAGTGGTTAAGACTCCAAACTTCCAATGCAATGGAGAGGGGATGGTGTCGTTTTCAATCCCTGATCAAAAAACTAAGAGCCTACATGCAGCACAGCCTGACCAGAAAATAAATATAAATAAGTAAAATGACCCTGAATTGCTGATTAAGTATAAAAATTATATTCAGTTAGAAAAACTGTTTTAAAAGACAAAATAGAATCTGAGCTTACAGACAAGCACGGGCTCATATTTGAACTCTGACACTTGCTAACCGCATGACCTGAGCCCTATTTTTTCATCCTTCCTAGGAATCCTGTTTCCTGTTCTAGAAAATGGAAGTCATGTTACCTGCCTTTCGGGGCTGTGATGAGGACCAGGAACCAAGCCCCAGCATTAAACACCCAGCACTGTGGCACGTGCCTTGTATGTCTGTCTGCTCAGATGTGCCGGACTCCTTGCAACCCCACGGACCATAGTCCACCAGGTTCCTCTGTCCATGGGATTTCCTAAATAAGAATACTAGAGATGGTTGCCATTTCCTGCTCCAGGAGATAGTCCCAACCCAGGGATCGAGCCCACATCTCTTGCGTCTCCTGCATTGGCAGGCGGATTCTTTACCACTGATGCCACTTGGGAAGCCCAGCAGGTGTCGTATAGGTATTCAGTGTAGACAGCCAGAGATTTCAGGAGATCCTAGAACTCTGCTTCTCCTCTCTTAGAAGGAGGGTCTGTTGGGCTGGCACAGCCTTCCTGATTTGAAGGAGTCAGCAAATGCTTTAAGGATGCGAGAGCCAGCGGATCGTGCAAATGGATGGGGCCCCTATTATCCTCAAAATTAAGTTTGCACCAGGTCCATTTGGATTAGCTAGTAATGGAAGAGGCAAAGCACTGATCTATGGTAAGAGAATTCTGAATCAGTGAGTTTGGGATAATGTAATATCGGTGGTAAATGGAAAGAACTGTGTGCTCTGCCTGAGTCCCTGCTCAGAAACTCCAGCAGGTCAGATCTTCACTTTGATTTTCTTTTTTTCATTTAATGGGATATTTTTGCTGTTGTTTTGTGTGATTTTTGAATTTTTATTTATTTTTTAATTAATTTTTATTAGAGTATGGTTGCTTTACAATGTTGTGTTCGTTTCTGTATATAGCAAAGGGAATCAGCTACGTATGTGTGCTCAGTCACGCTTCAATCGTGTCCGACTGTTTGAGACTCCATGACTATAGCCCTCCAGGCTCCCCTGCCCATAGGATTTTCATGCAAGAATACTGGAGTGGGTTGCAATTTTCTTCTCCACATGCATATACATATATCCCTTCTTTTTGAGATTTCCTTCCCATTAAGGTCACCACAGGGCACTGAGTAGAGTTCCCTGAGCTTACAGTAGGTTCTCATTAGTTATTGATTTTATACATATTATAAAGGGATGTTTACTTCCTTTTAGATGGGGCATTTCCATTTTCCAGGGAAAGGAGTGGGAAGGGAAGCAGGCACCTCTGGTTTTCTAAATGACAGAAATCTGAATTTCCAGCAACTACCGTCACCTTCCTGGAGCATCTTCATCCATAGTATCACCAACTTGCTGATTTTTGACATGTGGGTTTCTGGAGTCACCTTAGAGTAATGCTCCCCAATTCGCAGTGTGTACTAGTGCATGTTTCATAAGTGACTTCCAGGGGGAATGTCCTCTGTCCATGTCCCTGGTGTAAATATTCCCATGGCTGATTTCAAGCTACCAACCTGACCCCACTGAGCACCTAGCTGGGCAGGATCAGCTCTCTTGAGCTTGTGCGGACTGGTCTCAGCACACTGCTATGCACTCTCATCCCTCTGTTAGTAACTCTTCACACACACTTGCCCCACAGAAGGGCCGTGCGCTTCTGTGCTTTTGCATACATTTCAGCCCTGGGAAGGTCTCATTTTCCACCCAATCAAAACTGTCTTTGTTCTTCAAACCTGGACCCATTAAATCCTTCATGCGATTTAATCCTGTCTTCTTCTGCTTCCCAACGGGGCATCTCATGTCTTTATTTGGCACTGTTCTCATCCTGCCCCATGTACAGCTAAGTCACTAAATGTCCATCTTCCCAGCCATCTGGCTTTGGAAAGACACTGGCTTTGGTCAAATCCCCCTTGTAGCTCTGTGACTCAAAGCACATGTGTTTCTCAAATATGAAACCATGGTTTCACAAGGGTTTTTCTTTCTTCCTTTTTTTAACAACTTCGATCAGAAAAACCTTTAGGATGACAGAAGTGCTTTCACTGTCCTGTGAACAAGCAGACCAAGGCCCCACCATCTGCCTGGGTCAGCAGTCAGGATTCTGGGGGCAGGTGGCCCCCTGGGCATCGTGGGACCCCTGGAGCAAGGAAACCAAAAATGCAGTTAGAGCCCCCACCATGGGTACCCAGAGACTTATGCATACACACGTGGACACACCGAGGCATGTTTTCAGTGCACACACAGGTGTGTTCACCTTCATTCCTTGGGATGTACACACACATACTCACACACCACTCACCACATGCACAGACATGTCCGGGGTTGGGTGCATACACATACACACCACAGGCAGAATCCTTTCTTTCCTAGTTTGCTCAGCCTCTTGGAAGGAGCCAAACTCCAGAGCTAGAAGCTTCTGGAGGCAAGGGTTGTTGTTTTTCAGTCGCTCAATCATGTCCAACTCTTTGTCCAACCCCATGAACTGCAGCACACGAGGCTCCTCTGTCCTCCATGATCTCCCAGAGTTTGCTCAAATTCATGTTTATTGAGTCAGTGATGCTATCTAACCATCTCATCCTCTGCTACCCCCTTTTCCTTCTGCCTTCAATCTTTTCCAGTATCAGGGACTGGCTCTTCACATCAGGTGACCAAAGTATTGGAGCTTTAGCATCAGTCTTTCTGATGAATATTTAGGGTTGATTTCCTTTAGGGTTGACTGGTTTGATCTCCTTGCTGTCCAAGGGACTCTCAAGAGTCTTCCCCAGCACTACAATTGGAAAGCATCAATTCTTTGACGCTCAGCCTTCTTTATGGGAGAAGGGTATAAATTAAATGTTTCCAGTTGGGCTAGGAGGACAGCCAGGGGCGGGGGCTCCATGGCTGCAGAGACCAACTCACGCCCTGTGTTCTTTGGAGGAGTTACTGTAAGCGTATATACAGAGCACACAAGAGGTGCTCAATAAATGCTGAAGCCTTTTCTGCGATGGCAGAACCAGCTCTCATTCCTTGCTGTCTACCCCTCATGATCGCTGGGACTCAGAAGGTTCTCACTCAGCCAGGACTTGAAATGAAATCTCCCAGCATGTGCCATATAAAATAGAGATGGGGAGGGAACTGCGCCCTAAAAGGTCTGCAGCTGGCCTCCAATCTCACCCATATGGGATAAGCTTTAACAGTCTAACAGATTCTAGCTCAGCCTGGGTTGGGGAGGGGGTGTGGAAATAAGAGGGCATATGGAGAAGTTTTTGTGGTGGCTTAATCTTGCAGGCATCATAGATAACTCGTAAATGTCAGAAGCAATGCACACAATTTAGAAGGCTGAAAGGAATCTGGAGATATTAAGATATTCACCAGCCCACATGACGGAGCAAGTTTAGCCTTGGATGCCACTCATATTTTCATTAGCAGAGGCTGAGTGAATTTGAGCAGCTTAAAGTCTAATAGAAGCCTCCCATTTTCTTATTTGGGATGTGAGTGTGGTTGCTTCATTATACAGTGTAATGTTCCCTGATGGATGTTTGCTTCTCTGGTGTCATTGTGATGGAGAAATATGGGGGACATATTTATCAGTAACTTCCTCTGCTGCAGCATCTCAGTTTGGCTCCCAGTAGGTGTGAATGACCCCCCAGTTGGTGGGGGCGTCTGTTGCAGACGCTTCCGAGTTCTGCACCCTTTCCCTGTTTCACTGGAGGGTTGTTGGTTTCTGGATTTTGTGCACAAGTCTGAGACAGACCAAGTTGGGAGCTGCTGCCTACGACAATTTATGGGGAACCAGATGGAGCAACTGTGCCAGAGGCTACCACTGATGGGTCAGTGAGGCTGCTGGACGTGATGCCAAGAAGATGGGCAAGAGAGGCTGCTGAGATGGGGTGATTCAGCAGGCTTAGTCCAAGGACACTGGCTGGAGTTTTGCATTCCTTCATTCAGTCAGGGCTTCCCTGGTGGCTCACATGGTAAAAAATCTGTGTGCAATGCACAAGACCCATGTTTGATTCCTGGGTCAGGGAGATCCCCTGGAGTAGGAAATGGCAATGCACTCCAGTATTCTTGCCTGGAGAATTCCATGGACAGAGGAGCCTGTTGGAGTAAAGTCCATGGGGTCACAAAAAGTCAGACATGACTAAGTGACTAATGCTTGCTTGCTTCATCCACTTAGTCACTCATGTATCCGTCTTTTTCTTCCAACAAATCTTCATTGGGCGCTTAACTTGGGCCATGCCCTGGGGGCACAATCATAAGCATAAGAGACATCATACCTGCCTTCCTCCTAACTCAGGAGAATGGTTCTTAAGTGGGGGCAGTTTTGTCCCCAAGGTTGGTGTCTGGAAATATTTTTGATCGCCATAACTGGGGAGCAGGGTGCTGTTGGCATCAAGTGGACAGAGGCCAGGGAAGCTGCAAAACCTCCTAAAATGCACAGGACAAACCCCCACAGCAAAGAATTGTCCAACTCTAAATGTCAGAAGTGCGGAGGTGGAAAAACCATGGTCTAGAAGCTTTGCAGGGTTGGGAGTGGAGGTGGGGGTCTTTTTAATGTGACATGTTTTCGAGGGCAAATTACTTGTATGGCTGACCTTTATATTTGCTCATAAACCAACAAAAGATAAAACTGGGTAGGGACTTCCCTGGTGGTCCCGTGGTTGAGACTCTGCTCCCAATGCAGGGGGCATAGGTTCGATTCCTGGCCGGGGAAATAGGATCTTGAATCCTGAGCAGTGCAGCCAAAAAAAGAGATAAAGCTGGGACAATTTCTAAATAAAGTTTTAAATATCACAGTAACAAGAATAATAGCTGTGCCATGGTAGGAGACTGGGCTATGTGGTCAGGAAGTCTTGTTTCGGGTGCATGGGGTGACCCTTAGACAATTTTTGTTCTTTAGTCTCTAAGTCATGTCGAACTCTTTGCAACCCTATGGACTGTAGCGTCACCAGTCTCCTCTGTCCATGGGATTTCCCAGGCAAGAATACTGGAGTGGGTTGCATTTCCTTCTCCAGGGGATCTTCCCAACCCAGGGACTGAACCCAAGTCTCCTGCTTGGCAGTCGGATCCTTTGCCACTGAGCCACCTGGGGAGTCCCTGCAAGATGGTAGTTGAGGTCAAAAGCCTTGGCTTTGTGGGCAGGACCCAAGGTTCAGGTTCTAACCCTCCTACACCTGCCTGAGTGATCCTAGGCCATTCACATCACCCCTCCCTCCAGCTTACATACCCTTAAAGACAGCCAGTTGGTCCAAATTAATATTAACTAGGGCATTCCTTCATGCAAAGGCACTAGCCCTCACACTCCAGAATTCTTACAGACCTCTGACCACTGCCATCCTCTCCCTACTTCATCATTCATTATTTCTTTCATTCATTCACAAATATTTATTGAACATCTTCTATGACCAGGCTCTCTTCCAAGTACTGAGGTTGCATCAGTGAACAAAAGAAACAAGTTCTCTCCTAGAACCTACACTTTATAAAGAGAACAGGTTTAATAATAATGATGATGATGATAAAATATTGCACAGGTACAGATTTTATGAAACTAGAACGAGGTGATGTGATAAGGAGTAACTAAGTTGATTGGTCAGAAAAGGCCTCTCTAAGGAGGTCACTTTTAAGCTGAAATCCAAAGGAAAATAAGAGTCAGGCCAAGCTCTGGGGGAATGATCATTCCAGGCAATGAGCCAGAAAGAATAGAGGTGCCCCGAGGGAGAGATGAGCTCCATGTGTTGAGGACACAGAGGGTGTAAGGCTCGAGCCCCCAAGTGAGACCAAGGGGTCTGGGATGGGGAGGGTGCCGGGCCTGAGTAAGGAGCTGGGACTGAGAACGGGGCACCCAGGAAGGGGACCGAAGTGCAGGCACCCTGTGCTCCTGATACGCTGATCACACAGCTTGGGAATCATGTTCCTGACCCTAACCTTGGCAAGGTGAAGGCATGTTTTCTCCAGCACAAGATTCTTAGCATGTTTTCTCTGCCTTTTTTCACCAGCACAGCAGGCAAAATGCAGGTCCCTCCCAAGCCCACCTCAGTCTCCATGAAACCAACACATCAAGGCCTGAGTAACTGCCCCCCTTCCCTTGACCTTCCTAGTCAGGGGGCACGGGTGGACACAGCCTCTCACTTCTCCGTTCACTCACTCACTCCGTAAACTGTTACTGAACCCGTCTCTTAGTCCACTTTCCCTAGCAGCAGACCCTGAAATCAGGATACATCGTTTATTTGAGAGATAATCCCAGGAAACATTGCTAGGGAAGCTGAAAGCAAGACAGGGAAGGAGAGTAACAAACACAAGTGCATTATTAAGCAAGTTAGCACCATGGGCACTTGGACCTTAGTCCTACAGGGAACTCTGGGAGTCATCCCACCTGAAGCGTGAGGGAGGGCAGGTATTTAGGTGCCGATTCCTGCCATGCTGGTTGGTGCGGCTGCCAGGAAGCACTGATTTCCCGGCACTTCATTGTGGCCCTGGGGGTGGGCAAAGAGGGGTCCTGCTGTCAGAGCTTTCTCCCTCAGGCAAAGAAATGCAGGTGCTGGTAGTTGAAAATTGGGACATCCCACATTAAAATCAGGAAAAAGGCAATAGCACTCCACTCCAGTACTGTTGCCTGGAAAATCCCATGGATGGAGGAGCCCGGTAGCCTGCAGTCCAAGGGGTCGAAAAGAGTTGGACATGACTGAGCGACTTCACTTTCACTTTCCACTTTCATGCATTGGAGAAGGAAATGGCAACCCACTCCAGTGTTCTTGTCTGGAGAATCCCAGGGATGGAGAAGCCTGGTGGGCTGCCGTCCATGGGGTCACACAGTTGGACATGACTCACGTGACTTAGCAGCAGCAGCAGCAGCACATTAAAATCATTAAGTGCAAGGGAATGTGGTCAGAGCACTGAAAACACCTTTTTTAAGCACTTGTTTTATTTATTTATTTTATTGATATTTCTTTATTTGGCTGTGCCGGGTCTTGGCTATGGCATGCAGGATCTTCCATCTTCATTGTTGCATGTGGGTTCTTTTATTTTCTTTTTAGTTGTGACATGCCGGATCTTTAGTTGCAGCATGTGAGATCTAGTTCCCTGACCAGGGATGGAACTCAGGCCCCTTGAGTTGGGAGAGCACAGTCTTAGCCACCAGAGCAGTGGGGAAGTAAGTCTCTATTTTATTGTTTTTAAGAACACTGAATATGAGATCATCTTAACAGCCTTTAAGCGTATAATCAGTATTGTTGACTCTAGGTACAGTGTTGTTACAGCCGATCTCTAGAACTTACTCAGCGTGCTTGACTGAACACTTAGGCTTGTCGATTGATAACTCCTCGTTTTGTCCCTCCCCTCAGCCCACCATTCCACTCTTTGATTCTGAGAATCTGACTGTTAGAGCAGTGCTTGTCTTTTGGTGACTCGACTGACCTCACTTAGCATAATATTCTCGAGGTTCATCCATTTTGTCTCCCATTGCAGCATTTCCCTCTTTTTAAAGGAAAAATAATATTCCATTGCATGTACAAACCACATTCTCTTTATCCATTCATCTGTCGATTGATGGACTCTTGGGTTGTGTCCACATCTTGGCCATTGTGAATAATGCTGCAATAAACATGGGAGTGCAGATGTCTATTTAAGATCCTGATTTCAGTTCTTTCAGATAAATACCCAGAAGTGAAGTTGTTGGATTGTATGGTAGCTCTTCCCTCATAGCTCAGTCGGTAAAGAATCTGCCTGCAATTTGGGAGACCCGGGTTCGATCCCTGTGTTGGGAAGACCCCCTGGAGAAGGAAATAGCAACCCACTCCAGTATTATTGCCTGGAAAATCCCATGGACAGAGGAGCCTGGTGGGCTACAGTCCATGGGGCTGCAAGAGTCGGACACGACCGAGCGACTAAACCACCACCGTGGTAGTTCTATGTTAAATGTTTTGAAAAAGCTCTAACTACTTTCCATGGCAGTTGCACCCTTTTACATTCCCACCAAGAGTGTACAAGATTTCTAATTTCTCCACATCCTCCCCAACACTGGTTGTCTTGTGGTTTGTTGATAATAGCCATCCTGAGAGCTGTGAGGTGATGTCTCATTGTGGTTTTGATACTCATGTTCCCAATAATTAGTGCTACTGGGCATTTTTTCATATGCTTGTTGGCCATCTGTATGTCATTGGAGAAATGTCTCTTCAAGCCCACAGCCCATTCATTAGTTGGGTTATGGGTTTGCTTTCATTGCCAGACTTCATGCTTGGAGCTGAGAAGATGTAGGTGAAGATGGTGTGTCTTTTTTTCTCTCCAGGAGTTGACATTCTGACCCTGCCTCTTTTCTTATCTATGTGCTGTGTGTGCTAATTTGCTGCAGTTGTGTCCGACTCTTTGCAACCCCATGGACTATAGCCCTCTAGGCTCCTCTGTCCATGGGATTTCCCAGGTGAGAAAACTGGAGTGGGTTGCCATGATCCCTCCAGGGGATCTTCCCAACCTAGGGATTGAACCTGTGACTCCTGCATTGCAGGTGGGTGTTGAGTCACCAGGGAAGCCCTTTCTCGTAGGACTTGGTATTGACAGATCTTTCTCATCTGTGAGATCTGTCTAATGCTAAGTCCTACCATCAGGGATATTTTGAAGATTTGATGACAAATCCCATATGAAAAACTCTGTACAAATGAATTGTGGGCACAGACTTAAGATATTATTATCACTACTCTGCAAGTCACTTTACTTTCTATAACCTTAGCTTCCTCCATCTGTCAAATAAGAATACTTGCTCTGCCTACTTTAGACAGCCATCATATGCTCTAAGTGAAGTAATAAATGAGAAGGCACTAGAACACCACTGAAATATAAACCCTGGTTCATCACCTCCATTCGTCCTTTTTTGCACCAAATGAATCACTTAAGAGCAGGAAGCTGACGTGATCCACCTTTGCAAGCCTCTCTCCTCAAATCAGGTAGAGTGCCTGGCTAGCGCTTAATAAATCCTAGCTGAGTTGATTCAACCTGAAGGTCTCTGGATAACCTTGGAAACTTGGAGGTTCCCCCTGGTTCCAGTTTATTTGCAGATTCTCATCTGTTGTCACTGGGAAGTGGGCAGGGAAGGCATGATTAAACCCAGTTTACAGATAAGGAAACTGAGGCTCAGAGGGAGAGAGGAGTTGTACTGGAAGGGAGGAACAGAGCCAGGACCAGGATTCCTGATGTCTTGGCTTCCAATCCAGTGAGCTGTTGACTTACCACTCATTGGAATAACTGTTTGGGGACAATGCCAATAAATAAACCAGAACTTCTCTGGAGGTCCAGTGATTAAGTGCTTCCATTGGAGGGGGCCAGGGGTTTGATACCTGGCCAGGGAACTAAGATCTCACATGCTGTGTGGCATGGGCAAAATATAAATAAATAAATATAGATGTTTCCAGGGGACAAACCAGCCTGCTGGCTGTCTGGTGTTACTCATCTCTAATAACTTACCTAGAATCAGTATGAAAGCAGCTTCTCCAATCTGGAGGTATCTGGATCACCTTGGAGTTTCACCCTGCATCCAGTTTATTCACATCTCCTCATGTTCCCCCATCAGAGAGACCAGAACCCATGGAAGCATATTTCTATTTTGATTGGGATTCACAACTGAGAGGCTGGCAAAGCATAGAAAGGGGAAAACAACTCCACTCAAGGGACAGACTCACAAAGTCTGAGATGTCTCTCTACCATAAGACACCAATGAGAAATCCCTTCTGGGGATAGGTTTAGGTGGCTGTCAGACCTGGATTCAAATCCCAGGGTCTCCATTAAGCAAAAGGCTTCGATATTCTGGATCGTAGTTTCCTCCCCAGTAAAATATAAGCACTATCCATCTGATTGAATTTTACAAAGATTAAAAAGGATCATGAATGCAGAGCAGCTAGCAGAGGGCTTGGTGCATAGTAGGTACTCACTCCTCCCTGCCCTCCTTCTGCCCAATCTCAGGACTAATCCTGCCTGGACACCCTGGCTCCTTCCACCCCCTTACATCTTGAGGATTTACGAGGCAATACCTGGCAGGCAGTTCTGTTTCCTGGGAAGTGCGAGGCTGCTGTTTTGAGAGCAAGATATACTAAAATGTAGCTCTTTTCCTGTCATCTAGCTTTGAGTCTCCCTGGGGCCCCCTGTGGCCATCCTGCATTTTTATGACCCTGGTGGGTTTCATTACTGGCCCTGACTTCTGGAAACTCATCTACTATCCTGACGCCAAGAGCGTTTGATTTGAAACATCAATCACAGTTCAGAGTTGAGCTCCCTGTTTACATGTAACTGCAGACACCCTCGGTGCCAGATCTGAACCGTGGTCTCAGAATGGAGTATCAGAGAGTCCACGTGGCCCAGAAAAGAATGATTCTTGTCAGCCCAATCTAATCGTCCCCTGCCACCATTGTGGGGAATGCTATGACCAGAAACAGCTCAGACCAGCTGGCCCCAGCCCTGCAGCATTCTGGGGGATCAGATGGAAAGAAATAATGTCAATATCACCAGTCCAGGATGAAGGTGTCAAGCCCCAATCAGGACTGAATGGCCAGCCCCCTCCAGAAAGAAGCGAGTTATACAGGCATCAGGTCCAAGGGCGTCTGAAAATTCTAGTCAAGGTTCCCTACAACATCTTCAGGATGTGATAAGTATTACACCTACAACCAAGAACATAGGTGATCAGTCATCAAATATATTTCAAAAGGCTAGCTTATGATATGTCAAGTCCTTCTCTTTAATGCAGTACTTATCAGAACCTTTAGTAAGGAAAGGTGCTTGTGCATCTCAAGATAAATAAAATGCAAAGCTTTGTCAGTTTTGTTTTTTTTTTTAATTGCAAACTTTTATTTTTTTAATCTCCAAAAACAGCATCCAGGGGTACCGGTGTTCCTCAGAACATATTTTGGGAACTGCTGATCCAGGCTGGCAGCACTTTCATGGGGCATAAGGCAGGAGCTTGTAGGTTGTGCTGTTCTCAGAATCAGGTGATGTAAGAATACTGGGGGCCAGACTTTTAAGGGACAGTTGAGAGGGGACCAATCGCCAGATTGGTGGCCTGGCTGAGCATCGTGTCCAGAGAGCTAGACTCCATTCCCAGCAGCGGTTCGAGTTGATAACTGCTAACTGAGGGTGGAGAGAAAAAGTTGCAGACATCACAGAACAAGGCTTACAAGACTGGGACTGCTAAACCGTGATCAGTGGGGGAAGAAGGCTCTGAATCAGTGATGGTACTTTGGTTACAAGTGAGCAAACTCCAGTCATACATGCTTCTTGGGTCATGTAACTGACCAGTCCATCCAGGTAGATAGTTTGGCCTTCAGGCATGGCTCATTCCAGGAATCCAATGCTGTCACCCGGATAAGGCTTCTCTCTTCTGCATTCTGGCTCTGCTTCCTCTGTTTTGGCTTTATTCTTGGCCAGACAGTCTCCTTACAGTGGCTGCAGGAAGTTCTACCTCCTTCCAGCTTCACACCCATTGGAAATGAAAGCCCTCTTCTCCAATAGTGGGTGCATGTGCACACGCTCACACACACACACCTGTGCACACTAGAACTGAGCTTCACTGGCTATCATTCACCTGACTTGGATCACACGCTCAGCTCTGAACCAGCTGTGCGGGGCATGAACTGTACCTGTTGGCCTGGCCTCGGCCATGGGTACCACCCTCGGAGTCTGGATAGAGTCTTCTTTATCTGACGTCCATGGGCTGCGTGGCGGAGATGATTCCCCAAAGGCAGGGCTGGTGCTTGTCACCAGGAAGGTGCTTGGTGTCTGGCAGTACACACAGGGAATGTCCATGATGGGCTGCATTTCTGGCTGACCCCCGGGGTGGCAGCCGCTGACCACCCCATCCTGCCCAGATGGCATGAAGGGACGCCTCACTCTCTGCCAGGCTGGCCTCTCATTGGTTTAGTGGCTGGACGAGGGCTGAGCCTGCGGGTGTCAAGAACAACCAAGCTGGACAAGGGAGGGACAGATAGGGACTGCCCAGAAAAGTGACAGGCGAAGTCCTTCTGGAAGAATTGATATTTCAGAAAACTAAATGCCAGACAATTACCAGACTTAGGAGAAACCAAACACAGGGGCCCTTCCAGCCTAGCTCTCAGAGGCGAGGGGACCCACATCTCATCCTGCTTCTTCTCCAGGTCTGACCAACACAAGGATCGCCAGCCAAATGCCAATAAAATACCAACTTGATTCAAGGCAGATGTTCATAATACCTCCCCAAATGCAGGGCTCTCTGGCATGAGCCAGATGGGGTAACATGACTTTCCTGAGGCTGAAATGGGGGTCTAATAACCCTCCACGCTAACTCAGACCTTGACACCTGCCTTGGCCAGTTGAACAGACCATGAGCCAGACCGATCCCTGCCAGCCCCACACACGCGGGGAGAGTATCAAGCCTTTCCCAGTCTGAATCCCATCCTAAGGGATTCAGCCTGCATGACCGGGGACATAGGATCAAGTCCTATGGTGCAGGGCAGGTCCCCAGAAAGAACAAAGGCAGGCAGAGGCCATGGCCCACTCTCAACATGCACGAGTCCCGCTCAGAGGAAAGAGGCCCCGCCCATCAGACGAGCCTGCTGCTGCTGCTGCTGCTGCTAAGTCGCTTCAGTCGTGTCCGACTCTGTGCAATCCCATGGACTGCAGCCCACCAGGCTCCTCTGCCCATGGGGTTTTCCAGGCAAGAACACTGGAGTGGGATGCCATTGCCTTCTCCAATCAGATGAGCCACTTCTCTCCAATTGGGCAGAATTAAGAAGGGGCGAGGAATGGGTACCCCCGCCCTCAGCTCACCTTCCCCAGAGACAGAAGTGCTGTGGGAGGCCCTCCTCTGTGCCAGGAGTGGGCACTCGGGGAGAGAAAGGAAGGGCTGTCCACATCGGTCCAGGGACCTCTACTTTCCTTTTCGTGGCTCCAGTTAAATCCTCTGGCCATGTGGACAGGATCCAGGATGAGACTTGGGGTCTGACTGGATCAGAGGGTTTGTTACCTGGAAGAACCAGAAAACATGATTTTAGAAGGCATGTGGATACATACATAAACACACATGCAGTATATGTACACAAACATATGTATAGTTATACATATATAAGTATATGTACTTTGTACATAAATATATGCTTTATATATAAAATATATAAGGTCATATAAAACATGTAAGTATATATATGCATGTAAACATGTAAGTACATACATATATGTGTGTGTGTATACGTGTGTGTGTGTATATATATATGATATGTGTCAGACATTGGGCAAAGCTTTAAGCATTAGTTGCTCAGTCATGTCCCACTCTTTGCGACCCCATGGACCGTGTAGCCCTCCAGGGAGTATCCCTCTGGCCATGGGGTTCTCCAGGCAAGAATACTGGAGTGGGTTGCCATTTCCTTCTCCAGGGAATCTTCCCAACCCAGGGATTGAACCTGTGTCTCCTGCATGGCCGGCAGATTATTTACCCTCTGAGCTTTGGGGCCATGAAAACCCACTGAATGTGGTCCCTGCTTTCATGCTCGGTCCCTGCTTTCATGCTCCTTTCAACCTCGAGAAGAAGACTTGGAAACCATCGCTTCTACTGTACAGTGATGTATGTGCTGAAGGAGCCCCAGAGAGGAAGGGGCCGTGGGTACACAGGGGTCAGAGGACCAGTGCCTCCACGGACAAGTCAGAGAAGATGGCAAAAAGGGGACTAAGACAAGATTTCCAGGCCTAGAGCCCTGATGCCAAACCTCTGAATCAGAAGGGGTTTTTTCCAAATGTTCTCTCTTGTTCCCTGGGCTCTGCCTGAGGAATTAGTTCCTTATCCTCCATCCTGTGGCATCAGTGCCCAGCCGCTCCAGCTGTCGAATAGTGGTCCTTCAGGCCCTCTGGCCTTGGCTTTTCCCAACAGCTGTCTCTCCTGGCTCTTTGGCTCAAAGAAGCCCATGAATTCTCTCATTAGCATCTGAGAAGATTCTGAGCTCACCGGGGCAGGCACCACATGAGGCGCCAACTCACAGTGTCAGAGCTGCTCCTTGCTTTTTTTCTCTCTGGCTTTTGAAGTGCTACCCGTCCTGGGAAGGCTTCAGGGATCAAGTCACACATACAAGGATTAAGCTCAATAAAACAGGGAGGAGAAATTTTGATAGCAGCATTATTTAGGAAGGTATTAAAAGAACAGTGAAACCACAATTATATCTTAAAGTCACATTTTCTTTCCACAGACACACTTATCTATTTTTTTAATATATATGTTAATGGAGGAATGGAATTAGCTCTGTGTGCATAGTTCCTTTTACATTTTGCCAAGTTCAGCTGGAGCCCAGCTCCACCCCACACTGGGCCCCAAAGGAGGCAGAGACCTGCTGGCCAAACCCTGGGTAAAAATGAACCCAGGGTATGAATACCAACCTCTCAGGGTGGGTGAGGTGTCTGGGCCCCATACATACTGCCTCCATCTCACATTTAATTTATTCATGCTCTGAAATCCTCTTTAGAAGATTCCTTAGAGAGAAAACCATTCCTGCTCCTAGCAGCCCTGGGACACCAAGCAGCCCATGGTGTGTGCACGCGTGCTCAGTTGCTTCAGTTGTGTCCAACTCTTTGTGACTCTGGACTATAGGCCACCAGGCTCCTCTGTCCATGGGATTCCCCAGGCAAGAATACTGGGGTGGGCTGCAGTGCCCTTCTCCAGGGGCCCTTCCCAACCCAGGGACTGAACCCACGTCTCCTACATTGCTGGCAGATTCTTTAACCACTGGGCCACATGCAAAGTCCAAGCAGCCCATTATCTCCCTCCAAAACCCAGCATATAGAGAGTTTTTCCTTTTTTTTCTTCTGAAGTATAGTTGATCTACAATATTGTGTTAGTTTCAGGTGGACAGCAAAGTGATTCCATATATATACATATATATGTATATTTCTAGATTATTTTCCATTACAAGTTATTATAAGATATTGAAAGTGGTTCCCTGGGCTATATAGTTAATCCTTATTAATTATCTATTTTATATATAGTAGTTTGTATCTGGGTGCTTCCCTCATGGCTCAGGTGATAAAGAATCTGCCCTCAATGTAGGAGATATGGGTTTGGTCCTTGGGTTGGGAAGATCCCCTGGAGAAGGGAATAGCTACCCATTCCAATATTCTTGCCTGGAGAATCCCAATGGACAGAGGAGCCTGGCAGGCTACAGTTGAAGGGGTTGCAAAGAGGTTTGTAGTCACATGCTCCTAATTTGTCCCTCTTGCCCTCCCTTTCCCCACGTGGTGACCGCCTCCCTTTCCCCACGTGGTAAAACCATAAATTTACTTTCTATTCCTGTTTCTGTTTTGCAGATGGGTTCGTTTGCATAGTTTTATTTGTATAATGCAAATAATATTTGTGTTATTCCACCTATAAGTGATATCATATAATATTTGTCTTTGTCTGACTTACTTCACTTAGTGTGATCATCTCTAGGTCTATCCATACTGCTGCACATGGCATTATGTCATTCTTTTTATAGCTGGGTAATACTCCACTGTATATATGTGCTATATCTTCTTTATCCATTCCTCTGTTGATGTATGTTTAGGTGGCTCCCATGTCCTGGCTATTGTCAATTGTGTGGTAATGAGCATTGGGGTGCATGTATCTTTTGTAATTATGGCTTTCTCTGGGTATGTGCCCAGGAGGGAAATTGCTCTGTCATATGGTAATCCTAGTTTTAGTTTTTTAAGGAACTTCCATACTATCTTCCAGGCTTTCCAGGTGGCGCTAGTGGTAAAGAACCCATCTGCCAATACAAGAGACGTAAATGATGTGGGTTCGACCCCTAGGTCAGGAAAATCCTCTGGAGGAGGGCACAACAACCCACTCCAGTATTCTTGCCTGGAGAATCCCATGGACAGAGGCACCTGGTGGGCTATAGTCCATAAGGTCGCAAAGAGTCAGACACAACAGAAGCCACTTAGCAGGCACATACTGTTCTCCATAGTGGCTGTAATAGTTTTTAAGTCTCAGATTGGACAAGATTCCCTAGGGAGTGAGTGAAAAAATAAGAGTTTTGTTGCCTCTGTGCCCAGCACCACAATGACTGCTTCACACACCGAGATGAGACTCTCCGTAAGGTCCAACAGAGACAAGAACACAACATCAAAGCATTGCGGTCATTGCCAGAGGAGGGAAGCTCATGGATCAGAGGAAAAGCTAACCCTGAGTGGGCTGGGGATGTCAAGGAAGGCATCCTTACAGAAGAAACCCTTGAGCTCCCTCTAAGGGTAGAAGAAGTCATTTAGGCGGAGAGGGTGGAAAGGTTCTCCAGGAAGAGGAAACAGCAAATGCCAAGGCAGGAAGGTGGCACAGGGCATTGGGCTTGAACGGGAAGAACGCGGGATGGGCAGGGGCCGTGAGGTGGGGAAGTGGGAGACAGGCGCGGTGCAGTGCTGGGGAGTGTGGTAAGCAAGGAAGGGCCACTGGACAACCGCGTTCACTGGAATGTCCTTGGTTCACTTCATTAACAGTCGGACTCTGGTTCCTGTAACTTGGATCCAGGTCAGTTATGGTGGCCAGTGTATTTCAGTGAAGCAGTCCTTTGCCAGGGAGAGGAGCGATCAGTTTCGGACCCTGTTCCTTTGTTCACGGCACAGTATCTGCCCTGAAGCTAAAGGGGTGCTCTCCCAGATCAGGACCACCACATTCCAGCTCAAGAGAAGGAGGACGAGAGCTTCAAACATATCAAAGCTGCTAATCACTTTATGCACCCCCAAACCACCACACAAGTAAAGTATGAATGTCTCTATTTTTTTATGTATTTATTTTTCATTGGAGGATAATTGCTTTACAATATACTGCTGGTTTCTGCCATACATCAACATGAACAGCCATCGGTCTACATATGTCCCCTCCCTCCTGAACCTCCCTCCCACCTCCCTCCCCACCCCACCCCTCTAGGTTGTCACAGAACACCAGGTTTGAGCTCCCTGCATCAGACAGCACATTCCCACTGGCTGTCTGTTTTACATATGGAGATGTGTATGTCTTTGTTACTCTCTCAAGTCACTCCCATGGACAGAGGAGCCTGGAAGGCAGCAGTCCATGGGGTCGCTAAGGGTCGGACACGACTGAGCGACTTCACTTTCACTTTTCACTTTCATGCATTGGAGAAGGAAATGGCAACCCACTCCAGTGTTCTTGCCTGGAGAATCCCAGGGACGGGAAGCCTGGTGGGCTGCCGACTGTGGGGTCGCACAGAGTTGGACACAACTGAAGCGACTTAGCAGCAACTTAGCAGCAAGTCACTCCACCCTCTCCTTCCACCACTATATCCCTAAGTCTTTTCTTTATGTCTGCTTCTCCATTGCTGTCCTGAAAATGGACAGCAAAGCCTCAGAGAGGTTATGTATCAAGTCCAAAGTCACTCAGTGCCAATATGGGGAGGCAGGATTTGAACTTAGGTCTGGAGATGTCTCCCTTGATAACACATTTCCTAGTGAATATCCCCCCACCTGTCAAGAGCAGGATGCCTGATGATTAAACAAGTTGGCTAAATGTTTCTCATGCCTCATCCACCTTGTCCTTTCCTTGACATACTGTGGATAGAGTTTAAATATTGTCTTTGCAATCAGTGCTCATTTTATTATCAGGAAGGATTTAGAATGAGCCATTACCCCATCATGGAGGCTTTTATGATTGGTCCTTAATAAATGTTTGATGCTCAGAGTGGTTCTGAGCCCACAATGTGGGGAGGGGGGTCCCACCCATTCCCTCTGCTCTCTCTGCCATAAAATTAACTGAGGTGTTCGTTAAGAGACTTATCATTTATCCTGCTTTTGGCTGGCGTGATGCCAGAAAAATAAAATAAGCGTATCAGAGGAACTACAGAAGGCTTTTTAATGATAGCGAAGTTAAATTGAAAGAGCAATCCTTCCTACTCGCTTTGTTATCACCTGTCAGGTCTCTAAGCAGGATGGTTAATGACATGGCCGAGGGCTGGCGCCTGTATTTCAGGCTTATTTATTTGCTCTTTAGAAGAGGGATTGTTCATTTTGGCTCCCCATGCGTCTTTCCCTAGCTGGGGTGGTTGACATTTCAAGAAGCTTTTATTTGCCTATTTCAGTTTTGCCCCACTGACTTGAGCCATGCAGGTGATGGGTCTTTTGTTCCCTGGGATGGGAGCTTTCAGGAGGTTGGGGGAAGTTCTTCCAGGCTGGGGGACTTAGAGGAGGGTTGTTACCCAGGCTGAAGGTGACCTCTAGAGGTAGGAATATGCCAGGCAGAGTTGTTATCTGGTTATTGTGGCAGGTGGCAGGATGGGATGACAAAGCGAAGCCTTGTCGGGGAACCAGGAAGTCTGCAGAGCATGGTGGGAAGGACGCTATACCCGATGATAGGAAAGTGACAACAGCTAGCATTTTAGTGACTGCTCACCGCACACTGGGCAGAATGCTCATTCCCATGCACCAGCTCACCAGCCCGTATAATATTTCTATGAGGTTCGTTGCTGTCCAGCCACTGCGTCTGACTCTTTGTGACCCCGTGTACTGCAGCACACCAGACTTCCCTGTCCTCCACCGTCTCCCGGGATTTTCTCAAATTCATATCCGTCTAGTCGATGATGCTGTCTAACTATCTCATCTTCTGCTACCCTCTTCTGCTCCTGCCCTCCATCTTTCCCAGCGTCGGGATCTTTTCCAATGAGTCAGCTCTTCTCATCAGGTGGCCAAAGCATTGGAGCTTCAACTTCAGCCTCAGTCCTTCCAGTGAGGTTAGTTCTGCTATGATTTCTACTTCACAGAGGGGAAAACCTAGTACCGAAAGGTCAAGCAATGGTCCCAGGGTCCAGGCTCCCCGTTAACCTGCGTGGGGCTCAAGGCAAGTGTATATGGAGGTCCATAGACCACATGTCAAATATTCGGAAGTTAAGACTCCAGCCCACAAATTGTTAAATAAAGTATGTTCTCTCATCCTATTTGACAAATCTACCCGTATAATGACGGCAATGCCCAATTTGTTTTTTTCTTCTTTTTAAAACATCTTTTTTAATTCTCTTAAAAATTTTATTGGAATATAATTGCTTTAACATGTTGTGTTAGTTTCTGTTGTCCAGCAAAGTGAATCAGCGACGTGTATCTGTATATCCCCTCCCTCTTGAGCCCACTCCCACCCCTCTAGGTCGTCACAGAGCATCAAGCTGGGCTCTCTGTGCTGCACAGCAGCTTCCCACTAGCTGTCTACTTTACACACGGTGGTGCATGTATGTGCACCATATGCTAATCATCCCACCTTCCCCTTCCCCACCCCATGCCCACAAGTCCATTCTCTAAGACTGCATCTCTATTCCTGCCCTGCAAATAGGTCCATCTCTACCATTTTTCTAGATTCCATATATGTGTATTAATATACATTTGTTTTTCTCTCTGACTTCACTCTGACAATTTCTAGGTCCATCTACATCACTTATGACGCAATTTCATTCCTTTTTATGACCAAGTAATATTCCACTATGTGTATGTACACACATCTTCTCTATCCATCATCTGTCGATGGACACTTAGGTTGCTCCCATATCCTGGCTATTGTAAACAGTGCCACAGTGAACACTGGGGTACAGGTGTCTCTTTGTAAAACCCAATTTGAATTCAGATTGGTCACATGCCTTGGAGTCCAGACCAGGATTTAACCCCAGAAGAGCTCTCCCTGACCCACAGCTCATCTTTGTTCTCTTCCTATTCTCAGTTCAGTTCAGTTCAGTTGCTCAGTCGTGTCTGACTCTTTTGCAACCCCATGAGTTGCAGCACGCCAGGCCTCCCTGTCCATCACCAACTCCCAGAGTTCACTCAGACTCAGCTCTGTCTTAAACTTTGAGGGACTGTTCACATGTGCCTGTGGTCTTCCCAGCCCACACACATCCGAGCTTTAGACTTTCCACTGCAAACAGCTCTCAGGAGGAGGAGGTGTGCACACCACCAGTGGTCCACTCTCGGGAGGATGGACCCACAGCTGAGGGACTCCTGGGTCCTGGGAGCTGACATGGAGTCATTCAGGCAGAGAGATCCTTGGTTCCAGGGACCCAGAGTGTGTTCTAGGATGAGAAACACAGTTCCAGTGGACACATCCTCTTGGCCCCTGTAGGGAAGGACACAGACGGAAAAGAGCCAGAGAAGCACTCTGTAAAGAGCAGGGCCGGGAGCAACTTCGGTGGCAGAGCGGCTGTTTGAACCCAGGGTGTCTGGTTCCAGAGGCCATGTGCTGAACCACTGGGCTGAATTATCTCAATAACCAAAACATCAAATCCAAACGGTAGATATGGATTCCCGGAATGTCATGGGGTTAGAGCAGGGAGAGAGCTAGGCAATTTAAGACCTTCTAGTCTATCTCTCTTGCCTGGAAAATCCCATGGATGGAGGAGCCTGGTGGGCTGCTGTCCATGGGGTCGCAAAGAGTCGGACATAACTGAATGACTTCACTTTCACTTTTCACTTTCATGCATTGGAGAAAGAAATGGCAACCCACTCCAGTGTTCTTGCCTGGAGAATCCCAGGGATGGGAGAGCCTGGTGGGCTGCCATCTATGGGGTCGCACAGAGTCGGACACGACTGAAGCGACTTAGCAGCAGCAGCAGTCTCTCTCTTGGGGCTTCCCAGATGGCTTGGAGGTAAAGAATCCATCTGCCAAAGCAAGAGATATGGGTCTGATCCCTGAGTTGGAAAGATCCCTTGGAGAAGGTAATGGCAACCCACTCCCATATTGTTGCCTGAAAAATCCCATGGACAGAGGAGCCTGGCTGGCTACAGTCCATGGTGTCGCAAAAGAGTCAGACACGACTTAGCCGCTAAACAAGTCTATCTCCTGCTCACTGTTACTTTCACTCTCCGGCCATGTTATAAAGAAACTGAGGCTCAGAAAGGTGAAGTGATAGGCTGCTACCTCACTCTTATTCCCAGCCTATCACCCCAGCGCTCCCCACCCCACCTGCCAGCTTTCTACGGAGGACTCGGACATGCGTCCCTGCAGGGGACAGCTTCCCCCAGGTGACTTACAGCGTGTGTTCTAATGCCGAGGTGGTGATTTCTACTCCCATCTGTGCGTCATGCCGCCGGGAGCCCTGGGAGGTGTCAGTGCATTCCAACTAGCCTCCTGAATCATATTTGTTGTCTTAAAATATTTATATCCAACCACTTCCCACCTGCCGGGACTGCACTTTAGCCTCAGTTCCTTGAGATCTCCAGCCCGAAGGCGCACTCTTATCACTGGAGTTGTTTGTGACCTCAGGCGCTGCCACCAAGGGCGACAGTGGTTTCCTAATCAGACGAATGGGGCCACAACCCAGGGCAGCGAGGCCCTCCTCGCACTTTGAGCTTATTGCTTCTGGGCCCGTTGTTTCCACCGAGAGGGGCCATTTGCAATTCTATTTATTCCCTTCAGCAAGCTCCATGCTCCTGCCTGGGCTTTGGCAGGCCTTGGCAGAGAGCTCCAGGGATGCCCCGTGGGCCCCACCATATATTTTTACCCTTCTCCATGGATGGAAAGAACTGGAGCATCTCCTGCTGTGGCCAACACTGACATGCTTCTTCCATCAGTGATAATCATCGTCCTCATCTCATGTGCTTTTAAGCACGCAGCATAGCCTAGTGGAAAGAGCACAGATTTAAAGTCAGAATTTGTATCTGAGGTTCACCTCTCAATAGCTCTGTGACCTTGATTTCATTACTTAACCTTCTCCAAGACCAGTTTCCCTGTTTGTAAAATAAGGATGAGGAAGGAATTATGGTAAAGAAATGATAAAATGAGCTGCTAGCACTGCTTGTAACTTTCCGGGAACATCCACCCTGTGCCTCATTGCCTCCTAATCCCTTTGAAACATGTTAAGTGCCCAGCAAGAACCTGGCACAGGGCAGGTGTGCTATTTGAGGGGTGAGGCAGGGCATGTGTAAGTGCCACATTTTTACAAAAGAGGAAACCGAGGCTTAGAAGAATCCAGTGACTGCCCAAACTCACCCAGCAGGTGAGCAGCAGTGCCAGGACCCCCACCTGGGAAGCCTGGCCACAAGTGCAGGACTCTCTCCTTTCATCCTGAGAGAGGCCATCCCTGCCCGAGGAAAGCAGTGTGGCTAAAAAGGTGTGTGGGTAGGCGACACCCGGACCGTGCTTTCTCTCCTTAGGTGCCTGAAATGGGGCAGCTGGGAGTCCCAGGCAGGGCACCACACCCCAGCACCCCAAATGAGAGCAGGGCAGCCTCCTCCTCTCCAAAATATTGCTTCATCTCATGGATTATAATAGGTATTTAAATACCTATACCATTGCAATCATTTGTGATTTGTTATCCTGTCCAATAAGATTTTGGCAGGATTCATATCATTTGTCTTCCTCCAATCCCTCATCCATTCCCGACCATTGATCTCCAAGTCCACTCACTGTGTCCCAGAAGTGAGGTGAGGGCAGCCATCCTCGGGGTGTAGCGTAGGGTCAGACAGCTGGGCCAGAGCCATGATCCTTCGTCCTCCTAGCTGCATGACCTTGGGCAAGTCATTTGATTTTCTGATCTTCAGTTCCCCCTTCTGTACAGTAAAGATGATCACAGGTGTTCTCTGACGGAAAATAATATCTTTTAATGATTGGCTTATAAATCTGTCTACTCTGACAGCCTGCAAACCTTGAGGACAGGGTTCATTTCTTAATGTAAAAAAAAAAAAAAAAAGCTGAAGACCAGTAATCTTTTACTATAGTGGATTGAAAAAAACTTTAAATACTGTAAGACATCAACCCAACCACCATCATGATCATCACTGGTAATCATAGTCATAATCTTATAAAGTTTTTGGCACAGTGCTTTTCCATCCATACTCGACTTAATCCTGAAAGTGACTCTTTCCTACATGATTATCCCCATTTTATAGTAAGAACACTGAGGTCTAGAGAGGGTAGAGGAATGTCCCAAGGTCACACAGATACCAGGTGACAAAGCTATACTTGTACCTGCATCTCTATGATTCTAAATAGGCTCTCTGAGTTTTTCTCCCCCACATTCCCATCCTCTGGGATTTTTTTTATCCTGTGCAGAGGCTGCTCTGTGCCAACTGCCAATGCTCGGGAAGGTTGAGGATGAGGCTGACATCTCACTTTTTAAATTTCCTTTCCATTTTAATAAATAATATGTCACAACGCAGGCAAGCTGGCTGAATAATAATTTGTCGAGCCCGGAACCCGACTTAGCTTGTTCCCACACTCGTCTTCCTACCTCCTACCTCTCTTGCTCAGTCCGGTCTTCACACATCCGGCTGAGCTCCAGATACTTCTGCCTGGGTGCTGTCATCATTCCCGCAGAAATGGCAAACAGTAGCTTTGTGTCTTTCCCCAAAGTCCTCTGCTCAGCCTACTGTGATCAGCTTTGCAGCCTGGTGTGTAGATGGGGAGAAAGCTGACGGTCCTCAGGAACCCCGCTGAGACATCCCAGAAGCTGGACTTCACCCCATATCCTACCCTAGAACCTGGCCCCCTTTGACCTTGGTCTTGGTTTTACAGAATGTAATAGGTTGAGCTGCGGAATTAGAAGTTAGCAGGGGGAGCTCCCAAGTAACAGATTTGTGCCGCAATCTGGAAACTTTAAGGCTTAAGTTTGTACATAAAAAATATGTTCTCTACTTACCAGTGCTATAAATCTAAATTTTCATATATAGATCCCTAAAACAAAACTATTTTAGAAAAACGCTGCATACGGAACAGGTGCTGTATTTTTTCCCACATAATAGTCATCATCATCGCAGCTGGCACTCATACAGACCTTTTCAGCTTCGTGAAAAATTTCACATCTATCCTCTCAATTGTTTGTTGCAACCATCCTGTGAAAGTAACAAGGGCAAGTATCAATAAATCCATTGTTTGGAGGAGGAAACCAGGGCATGAGCAACAAAATGGGAAAATGCAAGGGGAAGAAGGGCTGATTCAGACTCTAGAGATCAAAAATAGCTTCATGGTTAAGTTGGCTTTGGGCTTCTCAGTTGGTGCTAGTGATAAAGAACCCACCTGCCAATGCAGGAGACAGATGAGACACCGGTTCGACAGATGAGACACCGGTTCGATCCCTGGGTGGGGAAGATCCCCTAGAGGAGGGCACAGCAACCCACTCCAGTATTCTTGCCTGGAGAATCCCCATGGGCAGAGGAGCCTGGTGGGCTACAGTCCATAGGGTCATGAAGAATCGGACATGATTGAAGTGACTTAGCACACGCTTATGCACAGTTGGCTTTAGAGTCTTGAAAAATGAGGAATGTGCAGAGAAGTAGAAGCAATAATTCCAGCTTTATGGACCAGCATAAGCAAAAGTCAGGAGGCTTGAGAATTTTGTGGTATGCCTGCAATCTGAATAGACTTTCTGTCACAGAGCGTCTTAACTAGCATCCCCTAGCTGCCAACGTGCTTATTTTCTATTGCTTTAGGGTAGGATTCCCAGAAGCCGATCATGAGACAGGGATTCATGTGAAAGTGATTTATTAGGAAGTATTCCCAGGAAAAATCAATAGTGAATAGGGAAACCTTGAAGATGACTAAGCCAAGCAAGGCAACCAAAGTCCCTGAGAAGGAAATTTCACTCAGTCCTGGGCAGAGGTTGGGTGGTTCTGGAAACAGCATAGACTGGTGAGACTCCAAGCATGGTCTGGGGCCAATAGCATCACCAATCACCAAGGAACTTGTCCAAAATGCAGAGTCTCAACCCTGGCACAGAGTCTCTGCATTGAATCTCCAGGTCTTGTGAATCCACAAGAGAGGATCACACCTAGTCTAGATCACACCTCAGAGTTGATCCATGAGCGCACAAGGGAGCCAGAGTATTTATACATGCAGCATCTGTCTGTCATTGGTTAAGGGCTGCTCTTCAAGGAGATGTAAATTCCCAGGTACCTCCAGCTTCCACGTAGTGGATGCAGATTCAACAAGCAGAGGAGAGCCTATAGACAGAGGCTAGCAGTTGGGACTGAAAGTGCACCAGGCCAGGAGCCATGCATAGGAAAGCGAAGGCTCCAGGAGGTGTATGAGTGCAGCTCTGTAGCGTCTGGTCACCCCAGTAGCCCAGGGCAAGCACAGATTCAGGACAACATCTTTAGCCCAGCACCTGTGGGCACAAAGTCACTCAGACAGTCAGCTGGGGAAGCAGAGTATTGCAAACTATCCAAAATGGGACCCACTGTAAACTAAGTCACTGATCTCCAGATTCATCCTGGGGAAAGTTTTTTTTTTTTTTTTTGCATGTGTACAAAATCTTTTTTTTTTTTTTTAATTTATTTTTTGTAACATGACAGTATTTAGTTTGAACAATTAATACATTTCAGATATAATATTATACATATTTCAATGTTATTCTCCCCAATCATCCCACCCTCTCCCGGTCCCAGAGTCCAAAAGTCTGGTCTATACATCAGTGTCTCTTTTGCTGTCTCGTAAATAGGGTTATTTTTACCATCTTTCTAAATTCCATATATATGCATTAGTATACTGTATTTGTGTTTTTGTTTCTGGCTTACTTCACTCTGTATAATAGGCTCCAGTTCCATCCACCTCCTTAGAACTGATTCAAATGTATTCTTTTTAATGGCTGAGTAATACTCCACTGTGTATATGTACCACAGCTTGCTTATCCATTCATCTGTGGATGGACATCTAGGTTGCTTCCACGTTCTGGCTATTGCAAATAGTGCTGCTATGAACATTGGGGTACACGTGTCTCTTTCAATTCTGGTTTTCTCAGTGTATATGCCCAGCAGTGGGATTGCTGGATCATAAGGCAGTTCTATTCCCAGTTTTTTGAGGAATCTCCAGACTGTTCTCCATAGTGGCTGTACCAGTTTGCATTCCCACCAACAGTGCAAGAGGGTTCCCTTCTCTCCGCACCCTCTCCAGCATTTATTGCTTGTGGACTTTTGGATAGCAGCCATTCTGATTGGCGTGAAATGGTATCTCATAGTGGTTTTGATTTGCATTTCTCTGATAATGAGTGATGTTGAGCAACTTTTCATGTGTTTGTTAGCCATCTGTATGTCTTCTTTGGAGAAATGTCTATTGAGTTCTTTGGCCCATTTTTTGATTGGGTCATTTATTTTTCTGGAATTGAGCTGTAGAAGTTGCTTGTATATTTTTGAGATTAGTTGTTTGTCAGTTGCTTCATTTGCTATTATTTTCTCCCATTCTGAAGGCTGTCTTTTCACCTTGCTTATAGTTTCCTTTGTTGTGCAGAAGCTTTTAAGTTTGATTAGGTCCCATTTGTTCATCAAACCCACAGCAAACATTATCCTCAATGGTGAAAAACTGAAAGCATTTCCTCTAAAGTCAGGAACAAGACAAGGATGCCCACTTTCACCATTACTATTCAACATAGTTCTGGAAGTTTTGGCCACAGCAATCAGAGCAGAAAAAGAAATAAAAGGAATCCAAATTGGAAAAGAAGAAGTAAAACTCTCACTGTTTGCAGATGACATGATCCTCTACGTAGAAAACCCTAAAGATTCCACCAGAAAATTACTAGAACTGATCAATGAATATAGTAAAGTTGCAGGATATAAAATTAACACACAGAAATCCCTTGCATTCCTGTACACTAATAATGAGAAAATAGAAAGAGAAATTAAGGAAACAATTCCATTCACCATTGCAATGAAAACAATAAAATACTTAGGAATATATCTTCCTAAAGAATCTAAAGACCTATATATAGAAAACTATAAAACACTGGTGAAAGAAATCAAAGAGGACACTAATAGATGGAGAAATATACCATGTTCATGGATTGGTAGAATCAATATAGTGAAAATGAGTATACTACCCAAAGCAATTTATAGATTCAATGCAATCCCCATCAAGCTACCAACGGTATTCTTCACAGAGCTAGAACAAATAATTTCTCAATTTGTATGGAAATACAAAAAACCTCGAATAGCCAAAGCTATCTTGAGAAAGAAGAACGGAACTGGAGGAATCAACCTGCCTGACTTCAGGCTCTACTACAAAGCCACAGTAATCAAGACAGTATGGTACTGGCACAAGGACAGAAATATAGATCAATGGAACAAAATAGAAAGCCCAGAGATAAATCCACGCACATATGGTCACCTTATCTTTGACAAAGGAGGCAAGAATATACAATGGATTAAAGACAATCTCTTTAACAAGTGGTGCTGGGAAAACTGGTCAACCACTTGTAAAAGAATGAAACTAGAACACTTTCTAACACCATACACAAAAATAAACTCAAAATGGATTAAAGAGCTAAATGTAAGACCAGAAACCATAAAATTCCTAGAGGAAAACATAGGCAAAACACTCTCTGACTTACATCACAGCAGGATCCTCCATGACCCACCTCCCAGAATACTGGGGAAAGTTTTATTAACAAAGGGTTCTAAGTAGAGTTACTTAGAGTTTCCCCTCATTGAATGAGAAGATAAAACATCTTTGTAATTAGAGCATTAACATGTAAATGCACTTTGCAATGAGTTAGTTCTTTCAAGTAGGTTAAACAGTTCCCTGAAAACCAGGATGAGCTCTCCAGTTGGTCAGCAAATTCCTGCCCTGTAGGTCACTGTGGTGAGCAGTGCTTCTTGAACAAGGGCCAATTCAGAACAAATGAAAAATACCCTATGTGCAAGACTTTTTTTTCCATTCCATCCAGAAATAGCTATAGTGAATCACATACCCTCCCCCCCAAAAAAATGTGTTATTAAATTTTAATTTATCTCCTTTATTGTCTAGGACCATGTCAATTAGAAAATTGGGCACTGCTTTTTAACCTGTAAAATATTAATATCTATGCATTTATGAGAAATAGCCCCAGAGGCAGCCTTCCAGTTCTTGCCTCTTGAAATCAAGTCACACACCGTATCATCATAGAGCTGGATGGACTATGGATTTGCTGAGTCAGAGGGACTCAGAGGTGAAGGTCTAGGAGCAGCAGAATGTCTCTGTTCCCTGCCCATCCAAGAGACCCCAGGGCGTGTGGATGGTCCTCAGTGACTGTCACCTTAGTAACAGAGCAAACCCATCTCTTGTCCCCACTTATAGCTTCATCTTTCATAAATATATCTAAATACTATTTTAAATCTGTGAATTAATGTGACCTATGACAAAAAGTGAAGAGGAACTCAAAAGCCTCTTGATGAAAGTGAAAGTGGAGAGTGAAAAAGTTGGCTTAAAGCTCAACATTCAGAAAATGAAGATCATGGCATCCAGTCCCATCACTTCATGGGAAATAGATGGGGAAACAGTGGAAACAGTGTCAGACTTTATTTTTCCGGGCTCCAAAATCACCTCAGATGGTGACTGCAGCCATGAAATTAAAAGACGCTTACTCCTTGGAAGGAAAGTTATGACCAACCTAGATAGCATATTCAAAGGCAGAGACATTACTTTGCCAACAAAGGTTCATCTAGTCAAGGCTATGGTTTTTCCTGTGGTCATGTATGGATGTGAGAGTTGGACTGTGAAGAAGGCTGAGCGCCGAAGAATTGATGCTTTTGAACTGTGGTGTTGGAGAAGACTCTTGAGAGTCCCTTGGACTGCAAGGAGATCCAACCAGTCCATTCTGAAGGAGATCAGCCCTGGGATTTCTTTGGAAGGAATGATACTAAAGCTTAAACTCCAGTACTTTGGCCACCTCATGCGAAGAGTTGACTCCTTGGAAAAGACTCTGATGCTGGGAGGGATTGGGGGCAGGAGGAGAAGGGGACGACAGAGGATGAGATGGCTGGATGGCATCACTGACTCGATGGACGTGAGTCTGAGTGAACTCCGGGAGTTGGTGATGGACAGGGAGGCCTGGTGTGCTGCGATTCATGGGGTCTCAGAGAGTCGAACACAACTGAGTGACTGATCTGATCTGATCTGATGACGTGTCTTTATTAAGAAGAAGGGGAAGGGGGAGGAGAAGGGGAAGGAGAGGAGGAATAGAAAGAAGGAGAAAGTGGAAGATGGGAAGGGGAGAAGTGGAAGGAGAAGAGGAAGAAGAAAAACAAGATGAAGAAGAGGAAGGAGGAGACAGAGAGAAGGAAAAAGAACTGTCTTTCATGGTAGGGAGAAAAATATCTTAGAGTAAGATCACTGCAGTGAACTCTGGGGTTAATTCCTCAACTTGCAAGCCCCCTCTTCAATCAAAGGTTCGGGAAAAGGCATGTGGCACCATTCTGGCCAAAGAGATATAAGGAGTACTTTGCTGGGCAAGTGTTTTCTGTCTTAAGAGGAAACTTTAGGGAGTGTGTTTATCCTCCCTGCAGATGTGAACAAGGATGTTAGGAACAGTGATTCTGAGCAGCTACACAGGGAGACAGCCTGAGTTCTGAGAAAGCAGTGCTGTGAGCAGCAGCATGGACAGAGTCCTTGGGATGTTGCCCGTGCTAGCTCTAGGTGGCCGGCAGCCTCCCTTCCTGTTCTTCCTCCTCTTCATGCGCCTTCTCTGTCTCTACCTCCTTCTCCGCCCCCCCATCTCCTCTCCCTTCCCCTTCATCTTTCCCCTTCCTCTTCTTTTAGCATCTTCTCCAACTTTATTGAGATATGATCACTGCACAATAATATGCACATATTTAAAATGCTCAGTCTGATGAGTTTTGACAAAGACGCCTGAAACCCATCAACACAATCAAGAAAACAAACATTTCCATCCCCTCACATCTCTTTTGTAATCTGTTTCCCTCCTTCCGTCTCCATCCGTAGGGAGCAATTGATCTGGTTTCTGTCACCCTCCTTTAGTTTTAATTTTCCAGAATTTTATAGATACGGAGGCTGACAATATGTTCTCTTCTTGTCTGATTTTAACCAGGCATAATAACTTTTAAACTTCTCCATATTATTGTGTGTATCAACTTGACACCCTTATTGGTTCTGGTTGCTTTTTTTTTTTTTTTGCAAATTGCTTACAATCTCCTACATAGATGATTGTTTTCTCTGTGACTAAAGTTGGTTTTACTTTTTCCTTTCCAGTTGATATGCCTTTTGTTTCTTATCTCATTGCACCGGCTAGGACCTCCAATACAATGCTTAATAGAAGTGGTAAGAGCACACATTCTTGTCTTGTGCTTGAACTTTAAGGGAAAATCATTCACTCTTTCTCCATTATTATTAAAGTCTTCTATACCCTTACTAATTTTCTGTCTACATATTGTATACATTATTAATAGAGTATTGATGCCCCCAGCTGTAACTATAGTTATGTCTATTTCTACTTTCAATTCTATCTGTTTTTGCTTCATGTGTTTGGAAAATCTGCCATTAAATGCATAAATACTTATTATTATTATTCACATTTTGGTGAATTAACCCCTTTACCATTGTGAAGTGAACTTTTTTATCCCTGATAATATTCTTTGCTCTGAGATTTACTTTATCTGATAGTAAGAAAGCCACTCTAGTGTCTTTTTATTAGAATTAGCATTGTTTCCCTTTTTATATACTTTCATCTTTGTTTTTATGTTTAAAGTTGTTTTTGTGAACAGCATATAGTTGGGTGTTGCTTTTGTAATATCCAATCTGACCATTTCTGCCTTTAACTGAGATGTCAAGACCATTTGATTTAATCTGGGTTTTGACATGATTGAGTTTTCAGTCTATCAGCTTGCTATTTGTTATCTATTTGCCCCATCTAGTCTTTGTTTTCTTTTCCTACTAGTCTGGTCTTCTTTTTGATTAATCTTTTTTTGAGCCCATGTTCCTCTCCTTTGTTGGCTTCCTAGTTCTGTCTCTTTGTTTATTATTTTTGGTGACTACTCCAGAACAGGGTTTCTCAACTCTGACACTATCAGGATTTGAGGCTGGATAATTGTTTGTCACTGGATGCTGTCCTGTGCATGCTGGTGAAATATTTAACAGTATCCCTAACCTCTACTCGCTAGATGCCAAGAACCCCTCCCTACATTGTGACAGATATCCCCAGGATAGGCAACCCTGGAACCACAACTCTAGAGTTACCATATAAATCTTTAACATCACAATCTATTTTCAAGTGAAAATCTATTTTCTATTTTATCACTTCATACCGAATAAAAGAAACTTACAAAAGTAAACTTACATCTTCCCCACCCCACCTTACTGCTATTTTTGTCACATATTTTTCTGCTACATGTGCTGTAAACCCCACAATACATCATTTTTTTTACATGTTAAATATCATCTTTCAAAGAGTTTTTAAATAAGAAAGAATATTTTATATTTACTCACATATTCTTTATATAAATTCACATACCCATCTGGTATCATTTTATTTTCTGCTTAAAGGACTTACTTTACCATTTCACTTGGTAGTTGTCTGCTAGTGATGAGTTGTCACTCTTTGTATGTTTGAAAAGAAAACCTTTGGTTTACCTTTGTTTCTGAAATACATTTCACTAGATATAGAACTCTAGGTCCACAGTTATTTCCTTTCAGTACTTTAAAGATACCACTCCACGGTCTTCTGGCTTTCATTGTTTCTGAGACATCTGCTTTTGTTTTTATATCTGTTTCTCTGTATATAGTGTGTCTTTCTCTGACTTGAGATTTTTCTCTTTGTCACTGCTTTCCAGTAATTTGATAACAGTGTGCTTTGATGTAGTTTTCTGCATTCTTTACATTTGCTGTTCATTGATTTATCTACATCTATGGATTTATCCTTTGCATCTCTGGATTTATCATTTTCATCAAACTTTTTAAAAATTCTGGCCTTTAGTTCGTCAAGGGCTTCCCTGGTGGCTCAGCTGGTAAAAAATCCGCCTGCAATGCAGGAGACCTGGGTTCAATCCCTGGGTTGGGAAGATCCCCTGGAGAAGGGAAAGGCTACCCACTCCAGTATTCTGGCCTGGAGAATTCCATGGACTGTATAGTCCATGGGGTCGCAAAGAGTCAGACAGACTGAGCGACTTTCAGACAGACTGAGCGACTGACACTTATTTCTTCAAGTATTTTTTCTTTTCTCTCTTCTTCTATTACTCCAGTTCCATCAATACGAGGCCATCTGATGCTATACCGCAGCGCATCGATACTCCAGTGGTTTTATTTTGTCTTTTCTCTCTGTGTTTCATTCTGGACAATGTCTATTGCTGTGTCATCAGCTTCAGTGATATTTTCTTCTGTGCTACCTAATCTGCTGTGAATTCCACTAATGTATTTTTCACTGAAGATATTATACTTTTCATCTCTAAAATTTTGCTTTGAATCTTGTTGATATCATCCCTGTCTCTCCTTATCATACTCTGTTTTCCCCTATATTTCTTGAACATGGTATATACTTATATCAACTGTCTTAATGTCCTTGTCTACTAACCTGATCATCTTTTTCATTTGGGGGTCTGTTTCATTGATTGCTTTTTCTCATTATTATGGATGGTAGATCTCTGTTTCTTTGTATGCCTTATCAGTTTTGATTGGGTGTTAGACATTATGAATTTTCTGCTGTTTGCTGTTGGTTTTCAATTCCTTTAAATTTTGAGAGGCTTTGTTCTGGGATGCTGTCAAATTATTCAGAGACGATTTTAATGCTTTAGAACAGGGATCAGCCAACTATGTTCTGCATGCAAAATCCAGCCCACTTTCTGTTTTTGTAAATGGAGGTTTAATAGATTACAGTCACTAGCTCTGTCCACTCATTTATTCATTTATGTGTGGCTACTTTTGTATAAAAACAGGAGACTTAAGTCACTGAGACAGAAACCATATGGCCTATAGAGCCTAAAAAATTTACTATCTGGCCCTTTACAGAAAACGTTTGACAACTCCTGCTTCAGAAAGCTTGCTTTTAAGCTTTATTAGGTGGGTCAAGACAGCCTTAGTCTACAGCTAATTTGTCTCCACTACTGCAGAAATGCCCTTCTGAGGAGTCTGCTTGAAGCCTGGCATATTGGAAAGTTGTTGCACTCTGGTTAATAGAAACATGTAACCTTCCTGGCCCTGTTTGGTCTCTGGGGATTCTCTCAGCCTTGGTTGTTTCCTTATAGGCATGCACTCATCAGTTCTCAGCGAAGACACCAGGGAAACCTTCTGCACATCTCCAGAACTCTTTCTTCATACAACTTTATCCCTTAGGTATTCTACCCCATGAATTCTAGGCATTTGGAACACCTGAATTTTCAACTCTGTCACCTCAACTCAGGAAGGCTGCCAGCCTCTAGTAAGATTATCCTTCGCTGTCCTGCAGTCTAGAAACTCTCCTGGAAGTAGACAGGGTGACTGTGGGGCTCACTTTGTTGGTTGCCCTTCTCTTGGGGAGCACCATCGTGTGTTGACTGTTATCCGGTATCTGAAAACCATTCTAGGTTTTTATGTGAACCAAACAGTGCACTGTTTGAGCCAGACTGGGATAGTTTTTCCATGTGCAGCAACCCCCCACCCCGACCACTGATCTTCCTCAGTCATCCAAGAGGGTGGATGGAGTGCTGGTTTTATAGAGAACATATTATCCCTTCGAACCGTCAAGAGCCATGTCATGAAGGAGACGGTGAAACAAGCAAACAGAACTCAATCAAAAACTGAAAAACAGCATACTGCCCCAGGAAGGAGATATTTCAAACTCACAGAGTCAATTTTTACAAATGCCACTGGGCAACCATACAGACAGGCGTGATCAGTTTGATTTCCAGTTAGACTTCTCTTATTATTGTTGCTTTGTTTTGTTTTAATAAGAGATTCTGGAGAAGGTGCCAGAGGTTTGAATTGAATCAATCTTGGAGGCAAATTTCTCTCTTTTATTAATTCCACAAAAGGAGTGGTGGGAGGTGATTGCTTCTGAGATATTTAATGAAGATTCCAGGTCTCATGAATTTAACATATTTGCTTACATTAAGCAGGTGCTAAATTTGATATAAATCTATACTACTTTCTGGGGGTAATTAGTGCTGGGAGCTTAATACTCTCTGAAATAGGACTGCCTTTCATTGTCTGACACTTGCTGTTGAATTGGAACAAACCCAGCAAGGACACAGATGTCATAGGCCAATACTTAGCATTAGCAGGTCTGCTGGTGGTGCTGAGTGGTTGCCACAAAGAGAACAAAGATGGGTGGACTGCAGGGAGCTGGGTAAAAGGGGGAGGCAAGGGAAGGGAGTCTAGGGAGGACCTCAGGAGAAATTTCGGGCTTAACGCATATGTGGGGAATCTAGAAAACAGTACAGATGAACCTTGCAGGGCAGGAAAAGAGATGCTGACATAGAGAACAGACATGTGGGTGCAGGGCAGAGGGCAGGGATGAACGGGGAGATTAGGACTGACGTATGTGCGTTGCGTACCCAGTGGGAGCCTGCTGTACAGCACGGGGAACTCAGCTCTGTGCTCTGTGGTGACCTGGTTAGGTGGGATGGGGGTGGAGGTGGGAGGGGGATCCAAGAGGGAAGGGATATACATATGCATGTATGCGGGTGTGCTCAGTCATGCCCGACTCTCTGCAACCCTGTGGACTGTAGCCCGCCCTGTCCCTCTGTCCATGGAATTTTCCAGGCAAGAATACCAGAGTGGGTTGCCATTTCCTCCTCCAGGGGATCCTCCTGACCCAGGGATTGAATCCGTATTTCTTTTGTCTCCTGTATTGGCAGGTGGATTCTTTACCATACCATGTGGGAAGCCCAGATATGTATATACATATAGCTAATTAGGGCTTCCTTGGTGGCTCAGCGGTAAAGAATCCACCTGCAGTGCAGGAGACCTGGAGTCAAGGTTCAATCCCTGGGCCTAGAAGATCCCCTAAAGGAGGAAACAGCAACCCACTCCAGTGATCTTGCCGGAAAATCCCAGGAGAGGAGAGGAGAGAGAGAGGAGCCTGGTGGGCTAGAGTTTCTGGGGTCGCAAAGAGGTGCACATAACTGAGTGACTAAGCAACAACAATGACAACCTATTCACTTTGTTATATAACGTTGTAAAGCAACTCTACTCCCAATAAGATAGCAACAACCACAAACGTAACAACAGCAACAAAAATCAAAACGGGTCAGAAAAAGCAACAAGCCACAAATGTCAGGATAACCAGGAGCAGGTAGGGTATTCGGGATGCCGATTATGAAGAATGCAGAGGACCAGAAATCTGACACATTTGGGAACAGACCACATGCCATGGGAGAAAGTTTCACAAAGACGTAGGTTAAAGGCATAAGACTAGGGAGCCTGTCCTTCCTTCTGAAGTCTCAGACACCAGCATTTTAAGGAAATTTGGGGGCATTCATGACTTTCCCACTCCCAGCATATCTTCTCACAGGCTTTCTAGACTGGTGTGCTCTGGGTGGAGAGATTTTACGATGGCTATGTAGGAGGAGATATTGTCCAGTGTTAACATAATGGTTGATGAGGTATTGCGTTGGAGGCAGGACACCTTGCTTCTGCTTTTACATCCTCTTGTCACTAAATAGCCAGGTAGACTTGGGCAAGTCACTTTAACCTCCTGATATTTTGGTTCCTCCTCTTTAGAGTAAAGGGATTGGGTTGTATGGCTCAATTACAGTGAGAGATTCCTTTAGCTCAGCACTGTGTAATATGCCAGTTACCATAGTCAACATTTCAGATACGAAGCTCAAATCCTCAAAATAGCCCTATGACACAGACATTATCATTAGCATCTTTTTTTTTAATTGAAGTGTAGTTGATTTACAATGTTGTATTAGCTTCCAGTGTACAGCAAAGTGATTCAGTTATACATGTACATATGAACTTTGAAGTTTCATTGCTCAGTTCAGTTCAGTTCAGTTCAGTCACTCAGTCGTGTCCGACTCTTTTCGACCCCATGACTCACAGCACGCCAGGCCTCCCTGTCCATCACCAACTCCAGGAATTCACTCAGACTCATGTCCATTGACTCAGTGATGCCATCCAGCCATCTCATCCTCTGTCGTCCCCTTCTCCTCCTGCCCCCAATCCTTCCCAGCATCAGAGTCTTTTCCAAGGAGTCAACTCTTCGCATGAGGTGGCCAAAGTACTGGAGTTTCAGCTTTAGCGTCATTCCTTCCAAAGAACACCCAGGGCTGATCTCCTTCAGAATGGACTGGTTGGATCTCCTTGCAGTCCAAGGGACTCTCAAGAGTCTTCTCCAACACCACAGTTCAAAAGCATCAATTCCTCGGTGCTCAGCCTTCTTCACAGTCCAGCTCTCACATCCATACATGACCACAGGAAAGACCATAGCCTTGACTAGATGAACCTTTGTTGGCAAAGTAATGTCTCTGCTTTTGAATATGCTATCTAGGTTGGTCACAACTTTCCTTCCAAGGAGTAAGTGTCTTTTAACTTCATGGCTGCAGTCACCATCTGCAGAGATTTTGGAGCCCAGAAAAATAAAGTCTGACACTGTTTCCCCATCTATTTCCCAAGAAGTGATGGGACTGGATGCCATGATCTTCGTTTTCTGAATGTTGAGCTTTAAGCTGACTTTTTCACTCTCCACTTTCCCTTTCATCAAGAGGCTTTTAGTTCCTCTTCACTTTCTGCCATAAGGGTGGTGTCATCTGCATATCTGAGGTTATTGATATTTCTCCCGGCAATCTTGATTCCAGCTTGTGTTTCTTTGTGTCCAACTCTGCAGCCCATGAACTGTAGCCCTCCAGGCTCCTCTGTCCATGGAATTCTCCAGACATGAATACTGGAGTGGGTAGCCATTCCCTTCTCCAAAGGATCTTCCTCACCTAGGGATCGAACCCTGGTCTCCCACATTGCAGGCAGGTTCTTTCCATCTGAGCCAGAAGGGAAGCCCTACATGTACATATATTCATTCTCTTTTAGATTCTTTGCTCATATGGGTTATCACAGAATATGAATGGAGTTCCCTGTGCTATGCAGCAGGTCATTGTTGGCTGCTGCTGCTGCTGCTGCTGCTGCTAAGTCGCTTCAGTCGTGTCCGACTCTGTGCGACCAGCCCACCAGGCTTCCCCGTCCCTGGGATTCTCTAGGCAAGAACACTAGAGTGGGTTGCCATTTCCTTCTCCAGTGCATGAAAGTGAAAAGTGAAAGTGAAGTCGCTCAGTCATGTCTGACTCTTAGCGACCCCATGGACTGCAGCCTACCAGGCTCCTCCATCCATGGGATTTTCCAGGCAAAAGTACTGGGTGGGGTGCCATTGCCTTCCCCGCATTGTTGGCTATCTATCTTATATATAGCAGTGTGTATGTGTTCATCCCAGGCTTCTGACTTATCTCCTCTCAGCTACCCATGTTTCCCCTTTGGCAACCATAAGTTTGTTTTTGATATCTGTAAGTCCATTTCTGTTTTGTAAATAAGTTCATTTGTTTTCTTTTCTTTTTTTATTTAACTTAGATTCATCATATGAGTGATGTTATATGATACTTGTCTTTCTCTGTCTGATTTACTTCACTTAATAGTTTATCATCTCAATTTGATGAAGAAACTGCAGCTCAGAATGTTTAAGGATGTGCCCAAAATTTACACAGCAAGGTGATAGCCAGGACTCCATGGCCAGTCTTGACTCCAAAACTGTGGGCTCCCTTCTATCTCTAACAAATGATAATTTTGCAAAGTACCAGTGGCTTCCCTTGGTGGCTCACAGTAAAGAATCCACCTGCCAATGTAGAAGACAGAGGTTCCTGTCTCCTGCATGGGCAGGTGAAGATACCTGGAGAAGGAAACGGCAACCCACTCCAGTATTCTCATCTGGGAAATCCCATGGGCAGAGGAGCCTGGCAGGTGACTGTCCATGGGGTCGAAAAGAATTGGACATGACTTAGCACCTTATTCAACAACAATAGCAACTGAATATATGTAGTTAGAATGCAAATGTTAAAATCTGATATAAGTCCCAGGAAAACAGATCAGGAGAGTGTTGATGGGGCCCTATTGTTCCATCATTGCTCTAACCAGGGCTTGATGAAGGGCCACTGATGGAAGATTATTAAGGATCCAATAAGTGCTTCTTAATTTGAGTCCCATTCATTCACACTTTGATATAAAAGCAGATCCAGTGTCTGTGGGTTTTTTGTGGGTTTTTTTTAGTAAATCATTTGAAATTACCTCTACTTCTGAGAACTTTGGGTGTCTCAGTAGGTATGGGAAATCCATTTAAAAATCAGTATCCTTTTTCTAAAAGTAAGAGCTTTCAAATTAAGCATTCCTTTCATGCATCAGCGACTTCTGAGTCTTGCAATTAATTATTGTAATGTTAAAGGTCTTTCCTGTTTATGATACACACTGCGTTCCACAGGCTTATTATGAATTGTAATTTTTTCATTAACTCCCTTCATATTCACTATTTGCACTCTATTATATCTTAGTTGATCATTTATATAACATTTGAAAGTAATAAAACTGTTTTTCATTAAAATCACTCTATGGTTGTGACATTTTACTAAGGTTAATAAAAAAAAAATGTTTTGCAAAGGGTGAGGTGGGGGGTGGAAATAAAGGTTGGTTTCAGTTAAACCAGTTACTTTGAAAACCCACTACTTAGTGTGGTGGTCACGCTTTGAAGTGAAGAGGTCCTTGGTCCTCGTATCCAGGCCTTGCTCTTATTAGCTGTGTGGCCATGAGCATGTGAGTTTCACCTCTCTGAATGTCAATTTCTTTATCTGTAAAATAGGGATGATGAAAATAATAGCTTAGTGTTAATAAGCATTGTGAAAAGTCTGAATGAAGGAATTGAAGAAGCAATGGAAATTCACCAGTACACTCACGGATCAAATGTGGAACACTACTCTCCATTAAGAAAAAAGTCAACAGAAAACTGCCACATTGATAAGAATGTTGCCAGAAACCTGGGCACATTGGGAGGGAAGGAATTTATCGCTTTTAGAACAGTAGCTAGTCATCGTGTACTGCACACTTCGAAGAGCAAAAAGCTTGCAATGGTTCCATTTACATCCAGAGGCTCAGGGGAGAATGATAAGGATTCGAAGGAGATAATTTCCAAACTGCCGCTGTTTCCTTTGTCTCTGCTTATATTGATACCGTCTCGTCCATTATGATGGGAGAGCAGCATCTTTTTTTTTTTTTTTTTTTTTGTGAATATTTAGTGGTTTATTTGTAATTATCCAAAACAACCAATGTCCCTCAGCTGTAAACAAGCTTATAGTTATTAAAAAGGAACAGATTACTGATACATGCAAAACAGATCATGTCAAAGGCATCATGCTAAGAAACCAGATTCAAAAGCTACATATGGTATCAATTCGGGTATGTGACACTGCTAAAAATCAAAACGGGGAAATATAGGTCAGTAGTTACCAAGAGTAAGAGGTAGAGAAGAGTGATTGACCACACAGAGGCGTGGGGAATTTGGCAAGAGGGGGAAAGGTGATGGAAATATTCTATACCATGATTGTGGTAAATTGTTTTTTGGTAAACTTTATCAAAACTTGCAAAATGCTTTTACAGGGTTAAATTTTAGGTTAAGGACCTCAATGAAAAAAGTGGTAAGAACTTTAAAATATTCCGCTATCTTTTCTATTATTGCTTACTTGAAATATTAACGTGATCTTTGTTGTCAACTGAGCACTCAAGGCTTGGAGATCCATGGGCCTGCTGAAGGTTGTCCAATGTGTATGACAAATTCACTAATCTCACTCATTTCTATTAACAGCATCTTGAATTTCAAATATGCACTGAGCACAGGCAAGGAAGAGAGGGAGGGACTTAAAAAGGACAGTTTAAAATTACAGTCAGATAATTATATTCTCTCGTAATTCAGACAGCGATTTGCTTGACAGTTTTCAGCCCAGTCTAGCACCTCCTGGCAACCTGGAGCTGGAGAAAGTTTCAAATCACAGAAGAAATAATAATAACCACCACCACCAGCAAAGAGAAGTACTTGGCAGAGCTTCAGGGCAGCATTTTCCCGCTTGTTACTACATTTGATTGTTACAAGAATCCTGCAGGAGAAGCAGAGGAATCAAGGGCAGCTCTAGCTTTCCAGGTGCTCAAGTCAAAAATCTGGGCATCCGTTTTTTTTCTTTTTTACAAAGCCCACATCCAACCCACCAGCAAATTCTATTGGCTGTTGGATCCAAGTATGCACAGAACCTGACCACTTCTCTACCACCACTGCCTCCCTAGTCTGGGCATCCTCATCTCTTGCCTGGACCTTCCAGCTGTCTTCCTGTTTATGCCTTGGACCCACAATAGTCACTTCTTAACCCACTGGTCTCTCTGGAGTCCTTTAAATACACGAGGCAGATGCTGTCACTTCTTCCCTCAAAACCTTCTATGAGTTTCCCATCTCATGTGAGTTGAACATCGAAATCACTGCTGCTGCTGCTGCTGCTGCTGCTAAGTCGCTAATCACTAGAAGGTTCTATAAATTCTGTCACTGTCTCCACTTCAGCCACACTGGCCTGCTTGCTGTTCCAAGAACGGTTTCAGCATCTGTTTTTTTCCTCTTTTCTTTATCTGTAGTATTGCATCTCTGGCATCTAGAACTCTACTCAGTGTTTGTCCAATGTAATGGTTTCTTAAAATGAGCTCTGGGTTCTTCCCTGGCCATCCAGTGGTTAAGAATTTGCCTTCCAATGAAGGGAGTATGGGTTCAATCCCTGGTCTGGGAGCTAAGCTTCCACATGCCTCAGGGCCAAAAATTCAAAACACAAGGCAGAAGTAATATTGTAACAAATTCAATAAAGACTTTTTAAATGGTCCACATTAAAAAAAAAAAAAAACAAGTTCTGAAGTCAGACCACATGGGTTTGCATTTCAGATGCATTACTTACTCACTGTGTGACCCTGATCTTCTTCTCATCTGTAAAATGGGCATCAGAGAGATACCTTTGTCCTAGGTGCCATGAGTTGAGTCGTATTCCAAAAGATATTTCCAAGTCCTAACCCCTGGTACCCACGAATATATGAAAATAGAGTCTTTGAAGATACGAATGAGCTCAGGATCTCAGGATGGTATCATCCTGGATTTTGGGTGCATCCTAAATCCAGTGGTTCGTATCCTTGAGAGGAAGGAAAGTAAGATGTGAGCCCCAGGGGAGAGAGTTGTGGAGGCTGAGGAGTGCTGGGAGCCATCAACAGCTGGAGGAGGTAAAGATGGACTCTCCCTACCTCCCTCCAAAGGAACACAGTCCAGCCAACGGTGCGCCTGCTACGGCGGCTTCCCTGGTGGCTCAGTGGCAAAGAACCCACCTGCCAATGCAGGAGACGCAGGTTCGATACCTGATCCGGGAGGATCCCACATGCTGAGGAGCAACTGAGCTCATGCATCACACCTACTGAGCCTGGGCTCTGGAGACCAGTAGCCAAAACTACTGAAGACCCTGCGCCCTGGAGCTGTGGTCTGCAACAGGAGAAGCCCCCGCTGTGAGAAGCCCGCACACCTCAGCTAGAGAGTAGCCCCCACCCGCTGCATCTAGAGAAAAGCCTGAGCAGCAATGAAGACCCAGCACAGCCAAAAATAAATAAATATATTTTTTTATAAAAAAAATCAGCCAGCTAGATTTCAGACTTCTGGTCTTTGTAACTTTGAGACAATAAACTTGGGCTGATTTGTTACATCAGCTCCAGGAAACTAATACAATAGGGTCGTTGAAAGGCAGCAATAATATTATCTTATCTCTATAAAGAGTGGTTTGGCAAGTAGCTCTCTGAGGGTCAGCTATTAGTATTAGCCTTATTTTACACACAATGCAACCAAAGTGCTGACAAAATAAAATGGCTTATCCAAGAGCTCACTGCTGCTGTGTGCTGGGTCAGGGGTCAGAATTCAGGTTCTGCTGGGTTGCCTGGCATTGTGATGCAGATGACCTCTGGCTACTGGTAATCCCAATGAAGTCTCTCTCTCTTTTTTTTTTAGTTTTTTAAAATAATTTTATTTATTATTTTTGACCGCACTGGGTCTTCATGGCTGTGCAGGCTTTTCTCTAGTTGTGGCAAGTGAGACCACTCTCTCGTTGTGATGGGAGGGCTTCTCATTGCAGTGGCTTCTCTTCTTGCAGAGCACAGGCTCTAGGGCATGCGGGCTCAGTAGTTTTGGTTTAGAGCTCAGGCTCAGTACTTGTGGCAACGGGCTTAGTTGCCCTGAAACATGTGGAATCTTCCCGGATCAGGGATCGAACTCATGTCTCCTGCATTAGCAGGTGGATTCTTTACCACTGAGCCCCAGTGAAGTCTCTTCCAGCTCCTAATAGTCTATGAATTGGACAGATGCTTGCCAACAAAGGGATTTGTCTTTTTTTTCCTCAGTCAACCAGAACTCCCCAAAGAGGCTCTGCATTGCTAAAGTATATCCAGATGTGAAACAGGGCACACCCTGGCGACCTCACTGCCCACAGAGACCAGAAGAAAGCAGAGCATTTAGCCAATCAGACTTGCCTGGTAGGGTCCCCAGCTCCGTATGACCATGTGAGCCTGCAGGCTGGTCGCTTTACAAAACTCCCCACACAAGGGCTAGGGAAATATGCCTGGATGTCGTCTGGAGATGGGATTCTGGCCAAGAGTCAGGGGCTTCAAGAAGCATGGTTTCTAGGGGCTTCCCTAGCGGTCCATTGGCTAGGACTTGGCCTTCCAGTGCTCGGGGCATGGGTTCCATTCCTGATCCAGGAATTAAGATTCCACATGCTGCAAGCTCAAAAACCAGAACATAAACAAAAAGAAGCAATACTGTAACAAGTTCAATAAAGACTTAAAAGAAGCACAGTTTCTAAACATCATAGAGTCCCCCAAATAGCTGAATGAGTCCTCCCCATCATGGTTTCCAATAGAAATTTTCCATTAAAAATCAGCCAGCCTGAAATCACTGCCAAGGACTAGTGATTCCTGGACCAGTAGATGGAGAGGGAGGTGGGGAAATGAAGGGGGATTTCAAATGAAACCATTCCCTCCACCCACTTGGCCAGCACCAGATCCCAGGAGGGGATGTTAAATTTCCTCAAGATGCACTGCCTTCATTCAGAGCATGCTGAGAACAGAGGGTCTAGCAAAGGGGAGGGACCCGGCAGGAATGAACGCAGGGCAATGCTCCCCACCTCCCACCTGGTCACTGTCACTCAGATAACGCTCCCCCTCCTCCTTTGTGAGACCTGGGATAGATGGGGGACTTCACTGAGCTCTGGAGGCTAACAATATAGCTAGCAAACTACCTTTTGCAAGAGAAGTGCACCTCATTAGGAAAACTGGCTGCATGCCAGAGAATCTTGCTTCCTTGACAGGTGGAGTCTGATCACCCTCTCCTGATGGAGACATGGTGCTGGGGGTGGGGTCTGTTATCCAGAAACGCAAAAGTACAACCAGATTCTGAAAGAGAGCCTCTAAGACAAACAGAAAAGCATTTCTCAGCCTGTGCCAAAGGTAAAGCTGAAATAAGGACCAGGGTGAAGAACACTGGGCAAAACAGTTGAGTGACTAAGAGGTGGTTGGATGGGGATGGGTGATGCTGGGATGCTCCAAGGTAAAGCGTTGATACAAAGTAGTTAGACTTGCAGTTCTGGAGTCAGTCATCCTTCTTGGACTCAAATACAGCCTCAACCATTCTGTAGCTCTGTGACTAAGGCAAAATCTCCTAACAGCTTAGCTTCCATTACCTTACTCATGAAATGACGTTTGCAGAGATTGCATGAATGCTGTCACTCCAGTAATGTCTGTCTCTTTGCGACCGCATGAACTGTAGCCTGCCAGGCTTCTCTGTCTGTGGAATTCTCCAGGCATGAATACTGGAGTGGGTAGCCATTCCCTTCTCCAGGGGATCTTCCCAACTCAGGAATTGAACCTGCATCTTTTTACCGTCTGAGCCACCAGGGAAGCCCAGAAACTACTTAGTGCCTGACATATAAAAGGTGCTCAATAAATATTGGCAATTACTCCTAACACAGTTATTATTGTGAGTAGATCCATTGAAAGGCTTGGGATGGGCTGAATGCTGAAGCCTGACAGTCAGAAGCATCCTTGCTTCTGCCTAAACTTCTTGCTTCATCTTCCCACTATGGGCAATGGCAAAAATCACTATATGGAGAATGCCTACCAAGATGCAGGACCAAGACTGAACAGCAGGGATGGGGAAACAAGAGAAGCAGCAAGGGCATTTGTATGTTGAGGGCATTTGTATGTTGAGGGCATCTGTATGTTGGTCTACTGCTCAGCAGTCTCAAGTGATGTTTCTGAAAGTTGGAAATTAGTAGAACTCTTGTTGGCCAAGTCCTGTTTCCAGTGAATGGGGATTTCAGGTCAAGATCTTATAGTCAATCTTTCAATAGTTTTCTGGCCATTCTTTTGCAGAATATGTTTACTCCTTGGAGAATTTGAGAGGAGGCTAGGCTTCTTAAAGCAGAGGTGGCCTTATTAGTTGGGCTTCCCTGGTAGCTCAGACAGTAAAGAATTCTCCTGCAGTGCAGGAAACACAGATTCAATCCCTGGGTCAGGGAGATCTCCTGGAGAAGGGAATGGCAACCCACTCCAGTATTCTTGCCTGGAGAATCCCATCGACAGAGGAGCCTGGCCTTATTATTTATATAGAAAGCCACGGGAGGCAAACAAGGAAATCTAGGAAAGAGTTACAAACACACTGAAAATTGTTGTAGATTAGATATCTCTGAGGAAATCTATCATCAATTCCTACTTTTTTGGGGGGTGGGGGGGCTGCACCACACAGCTTGTGGGATCTTAGTTCCTCAACCAGGGATCAATCCTGGGCCCTGGCAGTAAAAGTGCCAAATCCTAACCACTGGACCGTCAGGGAATACCCATCAATTCTTACTTTCATTCCACAAATACTCCCTGCATTGCTCCTATGGGAGAAGCAAACTAGACCCTACGAAGCCCATGATGATACCTGCATCAGAGCCCCACCAAATGGATAGAAAGAACCCGTCAGCAAATGCTTAAAGTGGATGTGACTTATGATCAAAGTCAGAAGGGAAGGAGCTTCCAAGCAGAAGGACTAACTCAGCAGCTGTTTGAACAGAGCATGAATTTTAGCATCAGTTCAGTCCAGGTTTCAGCCTCTGGCTGCATCACCTATGAGCTTTGAAAACCTGTACAAGCCTCTTCACTTTGCAGCCTTCCTTTCTTCACCTGTAATACAGTTACCATCTCTGGGGTTGTAGAGACTGGCTGCATCACCTATGAGCTTTGAAAACCTGTACAAGCCTCTTCACTTTGCAGCCTTCCTTTCTTCACCTGTAATACAGTTACCATCTCTGGGGTTGTAGAGAAGATGGTTTGCGATAACATATAATGTCGCTCAGACAGTGGCACATGGAGAGATGCAACAAAAATCTGTTCTTTCCACTGGAGGAGATCCAGAAAAGGCTTTCTAAAGAAGGAGCCATTTAGGCAGGATCCGAAGGAGGAGTACGCGGCTTGCCAGGTAGAGTGGGATGCTTTTCGAGGATGCTTTCCACAATATTGTGATTTCTGCCCAACTTTTCAGGAACCCATATGCCCACTGACTGACAGTAATTTTACAAAGCCAGACGTGTCTGTATTCTTTCGTGATCCAAAAAGAAAAACTCTTTTTATTTTTTGGTACTTAACGGTTGTTTTGTGATAGTTACAAAACGTCCTCTAACTGCCAGCTACGCATCCGCCAAAAATATCACCGGGGGCATTATACGTGCCAAGAAGCTAAAAGGAAGGCAGGAACTGGTTTCCTTCCATTAAAGCGGAGCGAAGTCTTGCAGGTGGAAAACTAGCACTGAGGCTGAAGAAGAGGTACCCGAGCTGACAGCTGCGCACTGGGGTCCCCTGCCGCGCGCATGGATGGCTGTGAACGAAGGCACTGGTGCTTTGCGGACTGCGCTGGGCCGCAGGGACCCATTAGTATCCAAGCTGCCCGTGAGCTTCCATTTCTCATGCACTTGAAATTCTGACCAAGGTGGGGAAAGAAATAAGAGAAAGCTCTCTCCTGGGGTTCGGGGCTGAGATCAGGGAAGCAACCTCGGTGGTGTCTCGGGCATGGAAATCCCGGGTGTGGGCAATCCCGGGTGTGGGCTGTGGGCACACTGCAAGGAGGTCAGAGGGAAGCGCGGTCCACGGTGACAATGGGCTGATCGGCTCACTTGTGTCTGTGCATGCGCAAAGTGCGCATGCGCACACGCAGTCTCCCAGCCCTCCATGGCGCTTTCCACTGCTGGGCTGTCATCTTCCAGAGTGAGCGCTGGAAACTCATCTCACCTCTAGTCGGTGGGGAGCATCAGAGAAGGAGATGGTGCCTGTCTGCCTGTCCTCCCAGATCTCAGACTGGTCTCACTCTGCCTGGACTGCCCTCCCCAATCTCCTTTCCTGAACTTAAGGCTCAGTTCAAATGCCACCGCCTGGTCAACTGGACTGTAAGAGCCAGAGAATAGGGATTATATGCTCTTATTCACCATCAGTCCCTGGTGTTCAGCGCAGCTCCTGACACATAGTAGGTGCTCAGTAAAACTCATGTCAAGTGAGTGACATGCCCAGTCTTTTCCAGTTCTTGTGTCTCGTTAAGGGTGGAACTTCTAATTTCTCAGCCCTATGTTTCATATCACATAATTGTTTCCATGCCTGTCTTCTCATCTAAACTAGGGACTCTTAACAGAGGGTCCACAGGTAAGTCTCAGGGGAATTCAGACACCCTGAAATTTACACAGAATGTGTACGTGTGTGTGGGTGCACATACACACACATGCTCCTAGGTTCATCTTTTTCTGGAGGGAAGGTCCCAGCTCTGACCAGGTTCTTGTGATTAGAATAAGGTTGGAAACTAGACTAGTCTGCAGAGGCCTGGGCTGTGCCCACTCTGAGGCCAGGGTCCTGGCTAGCACAATGCCTGATACACAATAGGTGATCAGGATGTGTTCATTGAATGAGTGAGTGAGAGAATAATCTTAAGCCCTGACTTGGGCCTCCACCATCACCAGGTTCCCAGACGTGGATTCATCCAGTCACACCACTGCCAGCACCACCCACCCATCAACTAATGGATGATAACTGCATCACAGCAAGTCAGAGCAGGCCATGTGTCTCTGAGCCTCAGTTCCCTCACCTGTGAAATTGGAGATAAGTCTTGCTCTGCCTACACTCCTAAATGGACATCATGATCAAATGAAATAATAGGTTCTTTCACCCACATTCAAGAAATCCTTATTGAGCCCCCTCTGCACCAGGCTCTGGAGGTATGTAGGGAAAGGAGATATATAACCTGCCCTCAACGAGCTCATAATCTAATGGGGGAGACCGACAGGTGACCAGTTTCAACATGATGTGGAAACTGTGACCGCACTAGAGGAAAGCCCACAGGCTGCCAACCTGAAAAGTTAAAAAATGGAGACCTCTCAGGGACTTCCCTAGCGGTCCAGTGGTTAAGACTCCACGCTTCCACCGCAGGCGGCACAGGTTCAATCCCTAGTCAAGGAATTAATATCCAGCGCACCACATGGCCAAAAACATTTTCTTAAAAATGGAGACAGCTCAGAGGAGAAACAGAGATCTGAAGGATGAATAAATGTTAGCTAGACAAGGGGAGATAAAAGGCATTCTAGGAAGGGGAAACAGCCGGTGGGAAGGCCAGGAGGCAAGAATACAGCACCTTTCTGGGGATCCCAGTTCACTCAGCACACAGTAGGAGAGTCAGAGAGACAGGCTGGAGGCATGATCTGGGACTGGATCATACAGGGATGCCAAAATTGGGCTTTTTCCAGGAAACAGTGGGGAGGGCTTTTGAGTCAAGGCATTGAAAAGTGCAGATTTGTATTTTAGAAAGCCGACTCTTGGCTACAAGATAGAGAGTTCATTGGAAAAGCAAGATCCAGAGGACCAAGGCCAGTCAGGAGCAAATGGGAGCCATCCGGGGAAGAGGTGAGGGTGGCGTGCAGACTGGGGGGAAAGAATGGAGTCCACAGACACCAGGTCAGTGGCAGCAACCGGACCTGATGAGTTAATGAGAAAGCGTTTATAGATCAAAAGGGCGGCTTCTTCAATATAGTAGCGCTTCCTCGTTCTGTATGTGGGAGCCATGTGAAGTCATTTCAGCCTGCCACAGGCTCCACAAGGCTAGGCTTTCTAGTTTCAAAAGAAGGGGAAGGGCCTTTTCCTTCTATCTGTGAATTCTTTTATCTCTATGGTTGTACAGAGGCAAAACCACTTAGGAACAGTCAAGAGGAAAGGAGTCCTTTTGAAAATAAAGTGACATTAACTCAGGACAGTGTTTGGAAATTGGGGGACCTAAAAGATGCACAGAAATTGCTTTTTGCCAGCAGCTTGGAAGAAGTGCCTAGAAATGCCCCCTAAACAGATCGGGAGGAAAAAAGCATTTCAGCCCAGATCAGACCATGGGTTAAAAATGATGCAAAAGATCAGTGTCAGAGAGAAAGAATTTGAGAAAGAAAAATGCCTAATCAGTATCAATTTAATAGGCCACTTAAACAGTAAAAGAAGAAATGTTGATGTACTGTGGTGGTGATTTTATAATCACTGGAGTACTTAGCTTCATGTAAGCCATCTCATATTCATTAGAAATAAGAGGAATTTTATTCATTGGAAAGAACTCTTCAATTTACAACATCTTAATTGCTCAGGGTTTTAAATTCTGATAAAGGAAGCTCATTTTTTGTAAAATTTCCTTTTTAATTAAAAAATTTTTTAAATTTATTTATTTTGGGCTGCACTGGGTCTTCGTGGCTTCGCACGGGCTTTCTCTAACTGCAGCGAGCAGGGACTACTCTCTAACTGTGGTGCATGGGCCTCTTATTGCTGTGGCTTCTCTTGTTGCAGAGCACAGGCTCTAGGGAATGCAGGCTTCAGTAGTGCTGGCTCAGACTTAGTTGCCCCACTGCATGTGGACTCTTCCTGGACCAGGGATTGAACCTGTGTTCCCTGCATTGGCAGGTGGATTCTTAACAACTGGACCACCAGGGAGATTCAGAAGCTCCATTTTTTGTGGGTGTGGAGGAGTCAGGCAGAGGGGAGAATTTGTTTATTATGATAAAGACATTGGGTTTGGTATGCAGCTTAGAGGCTGCATCAGGAACAGTGGGCTGGATTATGGTTGGTAAGAAACAACCCCCAAATCTTGGTGGCTTAACGCAACATAATCTGGTTTCTGGCTCATGTTTTGTGTCCAGTGTGGCTCCACAGCAGGTCACTCAGGGATCCAGGCTCCATCTCCGTGTGACCAAAAGTCACACTGCAGGGGCATGCAGCCCTACCCTACCACATGCCTGGGAGGAGAAGACTGTCTGTGAAGAGTCCCACTGACTGTGACTTTGTGCACAGTGGCACAAAGCCCTGGAGCCCTTTCAGATCAGATCAGTCGCTCAGTCGTGTCCGACTCTTTGCGACCCATGAATCGCAGCACACCAGGCCTCCCTGTCCATCAACTCCCGGAGGTCACTGAGACTCACATCCATCGAGTCAGTGATGCCATCCAGCCATCTCATCCTCTGTTGTCCCCTTCTGCTCTTGCCCCCAATCCCTCCAAGTATCAGAGTCTTTTCCAATGAGTCAACTCTTCGCATGAGGTGGCCAAAGTACTGGAGTTTCAGCTTTAGCATCATTCCTTCCAAAGAAATCCCAGGGCTGATCTCCTTCAGAATGGACTGGTTGGATCTCCTTGCAGTCCAAGGGACTCTCAAGAGTCTTCTCCAACATCACAGTTCAAAAGCATCAATTCTTCAGTGCTCAGCCTTCTTCACAGTCCAGCTCTCACATCCATACATGACCACAGGAAAAACCATAGCCTTGACTAGATGAACCTTTGTTGGCAAAGTGATGTCTCTGCTTTTGAATATGCTATCTAGGTTGGTCATAACTTTCCTTCCAAGGAGTAAGCGTCTTTTAATTTCATGGCTGCAGTCACCATCTGTAGTGATTTTGGAGCCCAGAAAAACAAAGTCTGACACTGTTTCCACTGTTTCCCCATCTATTTCCCATGAAGTGATGGGACTGGATGCCATGATCTTCATTTTCTGAATGTTGAGCTTTACGCCAACTTTTTCACTCTCCACTTTCACTTTCATCAAGAGGCTTTTGAGTTCCTCTTCACTTTCTGCCATAAGGGTGGTGTCATCTGCATATCTGAGGTTTACACCCCCACTAAGACGGGAGCACCTCAAGGGCAGGGCCCAGCTCATGAATCTTGGTCCCACCAAGACAGTGCCTCTTCCAGAGTACATGATGGTGAATTTTTGACAAATGTATGAAGGAATGTTTGACACATGGATCTGATTTTCGGAACTTGTTGAGCTGTTCTAAATGTGTAGGTCCTGAGAAGTCTGCCTATATTCTTTCAGCCAGTTTTCCTTCAAAATTTTCTGAGTCCCCAGAGGGGAGCACATCTGGTTTCCTGAAGCCTCCAGAGCAGACGCCCGAGGCAAGGGAGGGACTCGTGAAGTCTCTACTTCCACCAGGCTAATGGAGCAGCTGGCCTGTCAGTGGTTTCATCACCGAGTTGTCTGGGACTCAGGAATTAGCCATCAGAGGCCAAGAGGGAGGAAAAAGAGTAGCATAGATGATGTCTTTATTTTGTGTTAGGCATGGTGCTGCCAGCTTTGCTGAGCTTTTCTCCTTTAAGCCTCACAGCGCCCTGGAAGGAAGATGTTATGCTTCCCCTCCCCCACCCCATTTTCCCAATGAGAAAACTGATACTTGAGAAAAATAAGGCATTTGTGCTATACCGCTGTGCGTACGCGCTCTACTGCGGAGCGTACGTGCTCTAAGAGATCTCACGGCTACTAAGTGACTTAGAACCCAGGTCTGCCCTGCTCTAAGCCAGGGCTTTGAACCACTGGGCTGACATCTGTCTTCTACAACCAGGTCGTACACAAGCTCCAAAGCATTTTTTTCCTCCATGTGTTGACAGGAAAAAAAAAAAAAATAAGGATTGAAATTTGAGAATTCTGTCTTATTCGAGGCATTACTGAGTTGAATGTATTGAGTTGGAAGAGCCTCTAAAAGTATTAAAACACGATATGGAATAAGCAGTGGGACTTTCAGATCTGGAGTCCTGAGAAGACATTTGAACTAGAGACAGGAATGTGCTAGGCAACACAAACCATGGCTTCAGTGAAATTTCCTAGGTAGGAAAAAAGATGTTCATTTTTACTGGCTGTTAGAGAGAACTAGGAGCAGAATAAGATGAAAAACTTGGGATTTTCAAATCCTGGCACCATCTCGCTGCCCCTCAGGCTCAGAGATGATGCATCAAACCATACCTGTGTGTTAAAAGACTTGATGCCCTCCTGGGCATTTAAAGGCTGGCCTTTGTGGAGCCAGAGCTAGCCTTGACTCTTGGGTATGTTGGTTGAGACCTATAAAGTCACACATATGAAATCCTGTAGAGTGGAAGAGGGAAAACCCAGAAACCCAGATCAAGTGGACGATGCTCCATGTGTTGGGCTCATCACCAACAACTCCCAACTGGTCAGGGCTGTGCAGAGTGGGATGGGTTGCCTTAAGAAGTAGAGGGCTCCCCATCACAGTGAAAGTGGGGTAAATATTTGACACCAACATTATAGAAAGGTATATGATGATTGAGCCATCTGATCTTGAGTCCATTATGATCTGTGAGATCTTTGAATTCTTTCGGGCAGGAAATTCTTAAGCTCTTCTGTTGGATTCCTGGCTGTTTTTTGTGTTTGGTTTTTGAGGGGTGGGGGTACAGGAAACACAGGGCCTCCAGTAATGTGTATGTGAGAGCTGCGCAAACATGCGGACAATTGCCTTGGTGGAACCTGCATGAGAGGAGACAGGCAGTGCTACAAAAACAAAGTCTTAAAGGGCTGAGGTCCCTTTCCCTCCTGCCTCCATTTCCAGAGCTGTCCTAAAGGACTTTCAGTTGATACGTTTTTCCTACTTGTGCCTTTAATTTTGTCGACCTTATGCTCCCCCATCTCCTAGTCAAATAGTAGTCTGCTTTTCAAATGACAATGGAAAGCCATTTCCTACTTGTAGGTAATTTAGAGATGAATCTTTTATGACAGAAGCAACCTCTGATGGGTTCCAGCTATCTAGACTTCTGCATACTGAGTCTTCTAAATCAGGGTCCTGCCATTTGGCTCACCCATTTCCCCCATTAGATTTAAATCACCCTGCCAGTCATTTCTATGAAAAAAAATTTTCAGGTGAATAAAACTAGAGGAAGAATTTACCAGGATATCTTGGCTACACTTGGTCCACTTGAAAGGGCTCCCACATGACCATGTAATGACCGTGCATGTTTCCAGTGCTGCTGGGAGTATGGTCTTCTTTGTAAGTTCCATATTATTAGCTTCCAGAAAGCTCTCTCTCCTCCGTTGCCTTCCTAGCACAAGATTGGCTCTGAAGTGGATTGACTCATCTTGGGGGTCTTGTGCATTTTCTGGTACAAAAGGGCACCAAGAGGCCTGCTCAAGCCTGCAGAAATTATTCTTTCTGCACATATTGTTATGTATCATTATTCTTCAGTGGTGTCCAGGAGCCTTCTTTCTGAATGTGTGAAAAGACACGCGCTTGGGACACAGCACGGGTTCTCTGACCCCAGGGCTTCCTGGGATCATCTCCATCAGCTGGAGGAGCACAAGAGATACTTGGGTTCCCCAACGTAAGTCTGGATGGCGTTTTGGAAAGAGGAGAGCTTTGAAGGCAGACAGGCTTGGCTTCAAAGCCCAGCTCTCCTGCTTACTAGCTGTGTTATTCTGGGTCCATTATGTAACCTCCCTGAGCCTCTGGTTTCTTATTTGTGATAATAATAGTTAACTTTGAATGAGGGTTCGCTGTCTGCAAGGCTCTAAGCTAAGTGGTTTATATGCCTTGTCTAATTGAATCTTTACAGCAGATCTTGGGGTGATGTAAAGCATCTTTCTCCATTTCATTGCTTCAATCAAACACCGTCTCAGCAGCACAGACTGTGGGAGAGGATTTGGAAGGAAGAGACACGGCAGAAGCTGATCATCCCCTGGGGGTGGGGATGGGAGCTGCGGGGGTGGGGTGGGGGAGTGGTCGCTGCAGAACCACCATCTTTGAAGATGGAAGACACTGTCTTTACCCCTGGCCAAGGCTGGATGAGGGGCCCACCTCTATTCTCCCATCACCCCCTCTCTCCTTGCTTATTGCCATATCCATCCCTCCCACCCAACCAGACTGTGAGTCCCTGCAAGGCAGGGACTCTTTCTTATCTCTGAGTCCTCAGGACCTCCTGCTGTACCTGGCAGGTATCTGATGCTCAGTGAAGGAAGTTGAACAGGGGAATAAATAAAGGAATGAATCAGTCCATTTAGCTAGAAATACCTCTGACTAAGTCACTAAGATTCCAGTCCCAGCCCAGCCTTACCCTAGATAAGTAACTTCTGCTCTCTGTGCCTCAGTTTCTTCTTCTGTGAAATGAGGGAATTAGAAAGGATCAGGTCTCAGGGTCCTCAGAGCTTGGCAACTTGGTAACATCTACAACAGCTAATCAGTACCAAGGGCTTCCCAGCTGCAGGAGACACCCATTGAGTCACTGGGTCAGGAAGATCCCTGGAGAAGGAAATGGCAACCCACTCCAGTACTTCTGCCTAGAAAATCCCATGGACAGAGGAGCCTGATGGGCTACAGTCCACGGGATCACAAAGAGTCGGACAGGACTAGGAACAAGACACAGACAGACTGAGCAGTTCATGAGCCTGCAAGTTCCAGGAAGTCTCCCTTTTTGAACAGTAGATAGCACAAACTTGACCCAGGGAGGATGGTGAAGGATTCAGATGACCCACCCACTCAATGGGAAATCTCATTTTCCAGCTGGCACTTACATTGTGTCTATAGCGTAGACAGCCCTGCTCAGCACTAGAGCAGATTCAAAAGAACTGAGTGTCATCCCTGTGCTTTATGGGACATAGGACCTGTCTACAAACATCCATCATGCAGGGTGCATCAGGAGAAGAGTCTCAGGAGAGGTCTGAGCCATCGTGTTCTGCTATTCATAGGTAAATAGAATAGTGATCACATCTGGCTGGAGATGAGAAGGACTTCTTCCTCTAGGAAATGGCATTCAAAGGGCCCCAGAGGATGAGTTGGACTTGCGCACATAGAGATTAAGGAAGACGTATCAGGCAGAGGGCTTGGAGGTGGTCAAATGGGCCAGAAAATCCTTGTTTGGGAAATGGCAGATGATCTGGTTTTGCAGAGCACAACATTTATCCAGGAGAGATGCAAAAAAAGGCTGTGAGAGCTCAGCCCAAAACCCTATGGGGTAAGAGCTTAAACACCAGAGTGAGGAGTTTGTATCTAATGATCTAACGTGGAAGGCAATGGGGAGACATTTAAGATTTTTGAATCCAGGAGTGAGAGCCGAGCTACCTTTGGAAAACTCCATTTGGCTTCATAAGTAGCAGTGTTTGGAGAGAAGAGATGCAAAAACTGAAAGTGGGAGATGGGGGACAATGTTGAGACTGTGGCAATGGTCCAGGGAGAAATTAAAAGGAATTCAACTAGGGCGATGGTCGTGGTGCTCAGAAGCTAGAAGCAGAATTGGGAGCCACTGTGGGAGGAAGCCCTGTAGCTTGGTAAGTGACTCCAGAGATCAAGAGAGGAGTCCCCAAGCTTCCCTCGTGGTCCGGTGGTTAAGAATCCACCTGCCAGTGCAGGGGACACCAGTTCGATGCCTGGTCTGGGAAGACTCGACATGCCACAGGGCATCTAAGCCCCTACATCACAACTATTGAGCCCACGCTTTAGAGCCCGTGAGCTGCAACTACGGGGACCCCCCGGGCTGCAAGTACTGAAACCCACACACCTAGAGCTTGAACTCTCCACCAAGAGAAGCCACCGCAGTGAGATGCCCAAGTGTAACCCCCACCTCGGGGCAACTAGAGAAAGCCCATGCACAGCAACGAAGACCTAGCGCAACCAAAAATAAAATTTAAAAAAAAAATTTTTTTTTAAAAAGGAGTCCTATCTACCTCTCAGGCTTCGGTTATGGCTGACTTGCCACTTGGGTGCAGAGGTACAACCAAGAGAAATGACGGAAGGAGGAGAGGCTGATTAAATGGCATCAGGGGCTGCTGAAGGCGGAGATGAAGGTGGCAAATGTGTTTGGGACATGTTAAATGACACTTGGAGCTGGATCACGTGATCAGGCAGTGTGCACCTACTATGTGCCTAACTCCATGGAAATCTTTGTAGGCATCAGCTCACTTAGTCCTCCACAACCTGCCTGGGAGACAGGCACTCCTCTCCCTTCAGCCGTAAGATACTGTGATGCTGTGATTCCAGTCTGTTACCAAATGATGCTCTTTTCATCAGAGCAAGTCAAATTCTGCCTCTTTCTTGAGCTCTTAGGAGGAAACAAACAAATCACTGTCATCTCTAAAGCTTGAGTGGAATCTGACATCCCCCGATGAGTTGTCAAGATGCTTTCTGCAGAGCTGGCTCTGTGCTATGCCATTCTGCTCCCCTCGTGCAGGAGAGCAGGGTTCTGTTTGCTCCGACTCTGGGCTCTGCCGGCTGTCTTAGCTCTCACTGTATTTCCTTCAGCCCATCTCCTTCCAATCACTGCAAAGATGAGGCCAGAAGGGGAGGACCTTACTTGAAGCCCTAGGAAAGCAGGTCCTGCTTTCATTCAGGAGTCTTAGGGCATGTGGCGTGCCAGGACCTCAGTGATCCTGCAGTTGGGGAGAGGGGACAGGCTTCTAGGGCCCCAGAAACAAGAGGATGCCAACCATTTCTTCATTTTCCCAGCTAATAGTCCCCCACAGCACTTGGTCGCTGCCCTTTGAAACTATTTTTTAATATTAAATATTTTTAATTTAATATTTTACAATATTATTTATTTGGCTGCCCTAGATCTTAGCTGCAGCACACAAGATCTTCCACCTTCAGTTGTGGCATTTGAACTCTTATTTTCAGCATGTGAGATCTAGTTCCCTGACAAGGGATTGAAACCCCAGACCCCCTGCTTTGGGAATGCAAAGTCTTAGCCACTGGACCACTAGGGAAGTCCCTACCTTTTGAAATTTGACCTTCAACTTTGCGTTCATTAGCTACATTCTTAGATCATTTCTTCCTCTAGACTATGAGCTACTTGAGAGCAGAGAAGGCAAGGAAAGGAAGTAATGTTTCATTAGCACCTATTAGGGGTCAAACAAAATGCTGTCACTTTACAACTCTTAGAATATTTCATCCTTACAACAACCTGACGAGGAAGGAATTCTCATGCCCGCTTTCCAGATGAAAAAATTAAAGATTAAAGCAATTGAGTGAATTCAGAAAAGCTGTTAGCCAAGTGCCTGGCGCAAATGCTCTATCAATTATAGCAATTATTACTGAATAGCTTATCACAGGACTCGGAGCCTGGAATTCAGTCCAGTGTGGACTGTGTCCAGAGTCCATGCACCCTTCATCCCTCAGGGTAGCTCAGTGTCCACTGTAGGAATTTAGAATGTGCTCACCAGTGGACCCTGTATCTTTTTCATGTATACTCTTTACCCTCCCACACCCTGCACAAGGCTTGGAATATCTCACTGCGTCTCCAATAATTCACTGTTCAGTGAATGATTCATTGACTGAATGAATGTGTGTATGTGTGTGCAGTTGGGTGTGTAGTTGTGGGTGTGTGTGTAGTTCGGTGTGTCACTGGGTGTTGGGGGATTGTGTGCATGTGTATGTGTATTAATGGTTTGAGACAGCTTTCCTTGGAGAAGCTCATGAGCTCTCTCCAGTGTCACTGACACCCCTGCTAAGATTTGGGCCACAAGGCATTGGGTCAGTGACTGGAGGAAGTTCTGCCAATTACCCTCCAATTACACCTCCACCCCACCACCACCACCCACCATCCCTGCGGTAAGTCCCACTGGAAAGACCTCAGTGAGCCCCTGAATCAAAGGAAGAGCCTGGAAGACAGCAGGTCATCAGAATCCCAGCAAGGTTACCGAGTCACCTAAATATGGAAACTGCCACCCTGCCAAAAGGGAGATGAGCTCATCACAGCTACAAACACAGAGCCCAGGGCGGGCAGGCCGGGAGGAGACATGACGGGACTGGTGACCAGACACACGTGTGGGGCTCAGACTGGCCCTGGGCCAGGCCCCGGTGAGAAAAAAGCCTGCTGGGAATTAGGAAGCCAGCCTCCGGAGAGCGGGGCGGGGAGTGGTGCAGGGTACAGACTTTGTGGCCAGGACGTGTGTGCCCACCAATTCTACTTACGTGACCTTGAGTAAGGCACTCAGCCTCCCAGAGCCCTGGTTTACTCCCCTAGAAAGTGAGGTCAACTGCAGTTGAAGGTCTAAGGATCCTCCTACCAGAGGGTTTTGCCAGGCTGTTTCCTCTATGCGTTTCCCCAAGGCGTGTACATGGGCTGTTCTTCACCCCACTTTGAGTCTTTAATTCCCTGGGGTCTAGTGGTTAAGATTTCACCTTCTAAAGAGGGATGTATGTTCCTTTCCTGGACAAGGAGCTAAAATCCCACATGCCTTGTGGCCAAAAAAGCAAAATATAAAACAGAAACAAAACAAATTCAATAAAGATATTTAAAATGGTCCACATATAATTAAAAAATCTTTAAAAAAAATAAGAAATATGACCTTCTCAGTGAGTCTGTGCTAAGCATCTACTTAAGACTGTGACTAGCCCTGACATTTTGGGGTTCCTCTTCCCTGCCTTCACATGTTTTCATAGTCCTTTTCTCCCCGAGGCATTTATCATCTGATGTGTTCTATATCTTACTTGTTGTTTATCTCCACTTGGACGTGAGTCCCATGTGCTCACATCTGTTTGTGCGATGCTATGCAATTCCATACCTAGAGCGGTACCCAGGATCTAGTAGGTATTCAACAAATATATGTTGGATAAATACATAAGTGGTTGAATGAGGAAAGGAAGGAAAGAATGAGCAAGGAAGATGGTTCATGGAAATCACTTGGTGCTGTGTGCCTGGTGGTAGCTGGTGGGTAGATGACATCTGGCGAGGGATCCACCAGAGGTCACATGGGAGGGGCTCCGAGTGTGGGCGGAGGATGGCAGCATGTTCCACTGAAGGCTAGAAGGTTCACGTGGGCCAGCTCCCGGTCTCCCACCATAACAGTAGATGTTACTACTTCTCTGGTGGTAATTGTATTCCAGGCTGGTGATGAGATTTGGGGAAGCCCCTCACTCCTGCTGAAACCCAGATACAAGCATCCCCCAGACTGGGTCTCTGCTGTCGATAGCTTCATCTCCCCCATCTTTATGTCTTTTTTATCGGCTGTGATTTCAGAGCAGTATTTCCTGACATTGCCCCGATTAGCTCCTTCTGTGCACATTAGCCAAGCCGGAGCCAGGGCTGCAGAGATGCCCAATGGCCATTCCCCACCCACGAGCTGTGTTCGCAGCTCACAGTCCGTGGGGAGGCTTGCAGTCTGTGCAGCACCTGTCAGGACCTCCTCACCCAGGCCCCATCCCAGCCGTCTTCCCATCAGTCAGGCAGATAGAACCTATCACCAGAGTCTTTTTGCTCTTGGGCACCCTCTTTCAGATGGGTTCTACAGAAATAGCAGACAGCCTCTGCCGTTCCTGCTAAGGTCACCTGCGTCTAAGTTGAGAGATGCTCTATCAATGCAGAATGAAGGGAGAACGATCTCCAAGTGGCCTAGACACGTGTAGACAGCTGTTCTGGCATTCCCATGACAGAGCAGAACATTGGTGAGGCAGAAGGAAGTCAAAGCAGGACCTGAGTGCAGAGGTGCCAAGGTCACCCTGAGCCAGGGTCGAGGTGCGAGGGCTCTAGGTGTTAAGCCACAGGACTTGAGTTCAGAGTAAAGACTCTGCATTGCATTTTTGAGGCTCAGTTTTCCCATCTGTAAAACGGAGATAACAACCTTTGCTTTGGGGTTATTTTGAGGATTAGATAAGATACTATAAATGAAGTTACTTGATCATCTTCAAAGCTATAGAATGTTTTCTTTCTCATAAGAGGCTCCAGGTGGGAGTGAAACATCAGCTCTGGACATCCAAAAATATTAGCAATAGTCGTGATCCACGGAGCGTTTTGTTTTTTTTTGTTTGTTTGTTTCTTTGTGTAGGGCATTATGCTAAGCCCTCTATGTGAACTGTCCAATTATAGTCTTCCAAACCTAGGAGTCTGGTGCTGTCATGAGCCTCACGTAACAGTTGAGGAGGGATTTCCTTGGTTGGTCCAGTGGCTAAGACTCCGAGCTCCCAGTGCAGGGGTCTTGGGTTTGATTCCTGGCTAAGGAACTAGATCCCACATGCCACAACTAAAGGAACCCATGTGCTGCGACAAAGATCGAAGATCCCACATGCGCCAATTAAGACACAGTCAGACAAATAAACAAATATGAAAAATAAAGAAATAAAACAGTTGAGGGAATTGAGCTCCAGGGAGATTAAGTAACTTGTCTGAATGATACAGCTAGAAAGCAGTCAGCCTCCAGAGCCCCAGCCGTTATGCCCGGCATATGTGTGCTCGGTCACTTCAGCCATGTCCAACTCTGCGACTCTATCAACTGTAGCCTGACAGGCTCCTCTGTCTATGGGATTCACCAAACAAGAATACTGGAGTGGGTTGCCATTCCCTTCTCCAAAGGATCTTCTCAACCCCGGGATTGAACCTGAGTCTCCTGCCCCTCCTGCATTGCAAGCAGATTCTTCACCTGCGGAGCCATCAGGGAAGCCCTATGTGTGGCGTAGATCTGCTCAGACCACCATATGGGAAGACCCATGAGGAGGTTCTAACCCAAGGCTGGTCCATTTCAAGCCACTTTTGGGGGAACTCAGCATCCTTCATGGGGGAAGCAGTCGCGGCCTACACAAGTAATTTAGTGAGTGAAAGAAGCCTGAAACAGATAATTAGGAGAACTCAATTTTAGTGATTACATATGACCTCTGACCCTTCACCTCTCTGGGCATCAATTTCCACATCTATAAAACCGGAGGAAGAGGGAAGATCGGATCTAGAAGAGCCTCTCTCACCCTTTTGCACTCTTGCCCACTAAGGCAGGGTTAAAGAACCCACAGCCTCCTGCCCCATCTGCTCTCAGTTCCATCAGGAAAGATGGAACTTTCCACCGGAAAGCATTTCACTGTAGACCATTCAGGGGTAACATTAGAGATGGATCTTCTTTAGGAAAGGGGAATAGATGATTCATCATTGAACTGTCCTACACATATGCTATAAAGCTCAGCCATTGAAAAATCATAAGCCCAAATTGCTGTTGTTAAGCAAACAACCCACAACAAATAAATTGGTCATGATGAAACTGAACTAATGGTAATTTATAATTAAAAAGCAAGATTGGTGGCAATTGGAAAGCAGTGCCAGCTCAAGAGAGTATTGCCAATGTTCTCAAGGATAACAGCCCCCCTCTCCTCATCTCCGCAGGGCTTTCTAACTTTGGGAGGGGTTCAAGTACATGAGAGTTTGGCAGTGCCACTCGTGTGGCTTGGGACTTGAGGGCAGAACACCAAATGGGAGTCTTTGGTAAACTCTGACGAAACACTCATTTTCACCTGCAAATGCTGTTGTTTAATAACTCACTACACGTTGCTAGATAACATGAGTGGCTCTCTATCAGCATGTGCTTGTCCCTGCACGAAGCCCTTGCAGGCTTCATCTCAGGGTACAAGGTTGGTTTTCATCTTACAAATAAAATCCAAGAGATGGAGCAACTTCCCTCAGGACACATGGCTAATAAGTGGTGGAATTCAGTTTTGAATCCAGGCCATCAGGCTCCGAGTCTGCTGAGCTACCCTGTGCATGGTAGACCACTGAGAAGTAAGTCCAGTAACAGGTAAAAGTGGACTTCTTTGGCGATGCCTGTCTTTCATCTAAAAGAACGAAGAGAGGACTTTGGTTATTGGGTGCATTCAGAGCTTGCCAGATCCGTGGAGTTTGTGGTGATCCACAGACCACGGTCCTCCCAGTAGCTAATCGTCCACCTGGCAGCTAATAGGCCTCCTGATCCACCTCACCACTCACCCCTTAGATAGTGCTTCTCAGCCAAGGGTGGTTTTACTCCCACAATAGACACCTGGCCGTGCATTGGCTGTCCCAACTTGGGAAGATGGAGATGCTACTGGTGCTTGGGGCTTCCCCGGTGGCTCACCAATAAAGACGCCACCTGCAATGCAGGAGATGCCAGTTCAATTCCTGGGTCAGAAGATCCCCTGGAGGAGGTCATGGTAACCCACTCCAGTATTCCTGCTTGGAGAATCCCGTGGACAGAGCAGCCCGGCAGGCTACGGTCCACAGGATTGCAAAGAGTCGAACACAATTAAAGCAACTTAGTACGCATGCACTGGTGCTTAGTGAGTGGAAGACAAAGATGCTGCTACATGTGCTCCTATGCAGGAGACAGCCTCCCAAAACACAGAACTATCCAGCCCCAAACATCCAGCCAGACAGAGCTAAGGCTGAGAAGCCCTGCCCTAGACTCACGGCTCCAGACAAAGCAAGGTGCCCTTGGGACGTGTATATAGAAGATGGCTTCGGGCTGAGTGAAAAATAAGGGATCTTGAATCTTCCAGTTCATGCGTACCTGAGGCAGAAACAGAGTGAGCAAGAGAGGCAGATTACCTGGGTGGAATGTTGTGTTCATCACTCTCTAGCTGGGTGACCATGAGCAAGTTACTTAACTCTCGGAGCCTCAGTTTCCTCATGCATAACAACAGTATCTGTGCTAAAGAATTGTTGTGACATTTCAGTGACATAGGGGCATTTCCTGGGCTTGCATCGTGTCTGCTACATGGGAGGTCCCTGATAACTATCATTTCTGGAGATGATGGTGATGCAAGATGAAGACAGGGCAAGGTGAAGACATAAAGAAAGAAGAGGAGGAGCTGAGAGAACATAGCAAGGAGTAGAGCTCAGAGCCATGGACAGGACAGACAGCAAATGTGCTGAACAACTTAAACAGGGTGATCTGTAGAGTAAGACTACGTGTCCTTCACATTCATGTACACACCCCCGCCCCGGATCCAACACCAAGGAGGAAAAATCCAGCAGTCCACTGGGACACACCCCTCCCTAACATGGCCTCCCCCCAGTCTTTTTACTAGCTGTGACTCAGAGAGCCGCCCACCTTTTGCCAGAGGCAATGGCTGGATTCATTCATTCAAGTGCTTCCTGAACACCTCCTATGTGCTAAGCATTGCTCTAGGCACCTGAGATGGAGCAGTGAACCAAACAAACAAAAATCTCGTCTTGAAAGGCAGACAATATACATCAGTAAGTTTATACGAGTGGTGTACCAGATGGCGATAAGTACCACGGAGATAACTAGAGGAGCAGAAAGGATGGGGTGCACCAGCAGGTTCATTTCAGTTTTAAACAGGGTGGCATTTGAGCAAAATCTTGCAGAGGGGAAAGGAGCAAAAGTGAGGGAAGGACATCCCAGGCAGTGGGACCTGCAAGTGCAGAAGCTGAAGGCGGTAGCAAGCTTGGAGAGTTTAGGGGAAAACAAGGGAGGGGCAGTAGATGAGATCAGAGAAGAGACCAGAGGTATCTGTTACACGGCAAGCACAAGACACGGTGACCCAGAGTGAGAGGGCAACCAGCAGAGGGCGATGTCGAGGAGACACTTTATCAGTGACTCCTAGGACTGTGCTGCAAATACGCAGTATGCGTAAGGGGAAGGGCAGGGAGATCATCCACTGTCCAAGTGAGAGCTGGTGGTCCTTGGACCAACGTGGCAGCAGGGAGGTGGTGACATGCTTGGGTTCTGGACAGATTGTAAAGGTAGATCCAGTGGGATTTCCCAGTGGGTTAGATGTGGGCTGTAAGGGAAAGAGAGGAGTGCCTCCAGGGTATCTGGCCCAAGAAACAGCAAAGACGAAGTAAGTCATTTACTGATAAAAGGAAAACTAACGTGGAGGAGAAAGATGAAGAATTTTGGAATGAGGCAGACTGAACTTGCTCCTGGCTCTGCTACTTAAGGAGAAGAAAGGGGGTAAGAGTAGATGAGTTGGTTGAATGGCATCACCGACTCAATGGACATGAGTTTGAGCAAACTCCAGGAGATGGTGAAGGACAGGGAAGCCTGGCGTGCTGCAGTTCATGCGGTTTCAGAGCTGAACACAACTGAGTAACTGAACTGCATGGCTACTTAAAGAATACAGTAAGTCACTTAACTCTGCAGAGGCTCAGTTCTTTCATCTGTAAAATGGGCATCATAGTACCTCTCTTGCAGGGATGTGATGAGGATCCAGAGATGAGGCATGAAGGCTGGCCCAAAGTAAAATTGGTGCCATTTCCTCAATGATGTCATTCTTGGCCTTCTCGTTGTTATAGCCCCTGACTCTGCTGATGGGCTAGATTCCTGGGTTGCCTGAGGTTGGAAGAACCACTAAAGTCGTAGCCTCTCATTTTGATTGGCCAGGGAGAGGATAGAGTGGCTGGCTTTGTGCCTGGACTAAGCCTCACCCCGTGAGCTAGCACCACCTTGGGTCTCTGTCCTACCCTTTGCAGGGAAGATCTCTGTCTCGGTAACCTTCCCAGGACCCCCAGCTCCTCCCAGACCCACTGTGACTTGGAAGCATTCCCTTGAAAGGAAAGGGCAGAATTGAAACCTGTATTTCCTCAGGGGCCCAAACAGTTGTTCCCAGTGATTCATAGAATCACCCATGGAGTTCTTTAAATATAATGCTCAAGCCACCACCCCGGTGCCCAAGATGATTTAATCAGCCCTAAGTACAGTCCAAGGACTGGTCATTTTCTAAAGTTCCCCAGGTAATTTCAACGTTATAGCTAAAGTCTGTGAAATGGTGAACCAAGTTATGATTCTGTCCATTTTATAGATAAAATACTGAGGCCCAGAGAGGTTAAGTGATTTCTCCAGGGCCTCTCAACTGCTAAGGGGTTGAGCCAGGATGCAAAGCCTGGTAGGTCTGACTCCAAAGTCTTTCTACCACATCGAGCCATTCACTAAAAAGGGCTTATAATATAAGTAAATATCATGTGGCTCATTAACTCCTTTATAGGAAGACTTGGGATGGCAGAAATGGTCAAAGAAGTTTCAATCTGAAGTGTTAGGAAGCCCCTGAAAAATAAAAGCAGGTATCCAGAGTGAGTCAGAAGTCAGTAAGGGGGTTTCCTCAGCGGCCCAGTGATTGCAAATCTGCCTTGCAATGCAGAGGACACGGGTTCAATCCCTGTTCAGGAAGATCCCACATTCTGTGGCGCAGCTAAACCTGTCAGCCACAACCGCTGAGCCCACGTACCCTAGAGCCTGTGCTTTGCAACAAGAGAAGCCACCACAATGAGAAGCCCGGACAAAGAGTAGCCCTGCTTACTACAACTAGAGGAAGCCCTCTCGCAACAGTGAAGACCCACCACCATTAAATACATAAATAAATCTTAAAAAGAAGAGATCAGTAAGGGAAATGGATTCAGTCTGCAGAAGTTCAGTTTATAGACAACTTCTAGAGACACATCTTCGGGGCACTTTCAAGAGTCACTGCATGGGTGGAGACTTCCCTGGTGGCCCAGTGGCTAAAACTCCACACTCCCAATGCCAAGGGCCTGGTTTCCATCCCTGGGCGGGGTACTAGATCCCACATGCAGCAACGAAAGGATGTTGCACGCCACAACTAGGATCTGGTGGGACCAAATAAAAGAAATTAAAGGAAGAAAAGAGCCATTGCCTTGGAGACCAGAGATACCAGCCCTCAGTGTGCCCACCTGCTGCTTGGGGCAGTAAGCTGAGGGTTAGGTTAGAGACCGCTCGGCCAACATCACCGAGCCCCTAACCAACGCCAGACTGGAGGCTGGGCAGAGGGGGTCCTTACTGACTTAGAGACCCTTCCCAGCAAACCTGGGGCAGAGCGGGCCCTGCTGCTGCCTGTGTTGATGGGAAGTCCCAGGACTCCAGCTGGAGCCACTACCTTCACAGGTGGTACCTGGAGAAAAGACAGAGCCACGGCTGCCAACAGCCAGCGGAGGTGAAAGACAGCCGGGAGACTGGAGGCTTGGCCTTCGGTGTCCTCCAGAGCAATTAGAAATGCAAATAAGACACACAATAATTACACACAAGTTTTCACTTCTCTTCCAGCCTCACAAACCACCTGTTATGAAATTAAAGAGGATTTATTTTTTAATTAATGTGACAGTAATTAGCGGAGAGTTCAGATGCTTAGAACAGGGCCCGCATGGGGGAGGTAGAAATTGGAAAAAAAAAAAAAAAGAGTGATTTTGTTTTGCAAAAAAAGTTCCAAGCTAGTTTGAGATTCCATAAGCACTCCTCTCTGCATTCAGAGCCACCCACAGATGTGTTTGGAACAGACGGCCAAGGGATACATTTTAAAACAAAAGAGGGCTGTGGGGGGAAAGCCCAATTGGACTTAATCAGGCCTGGGTTTGAATCTGATGGCTACTGTGTGGCTGTGTAGCGTGGGGAAAGTTACTCAACTTGTTTAAGCCGTGATTTCCCTTAGAGATCATAATATCTGCCTCCCCAAGATTGTCGTGAGATTGTTGGGAAGAGTTAAGGGGGAAATGGTACCTGCCTCTCCACTCGCCTTTTTTTTTTTTTTTAATATTTATTTATTTGGCTGCCTCAGGTCTTAGTGGCCTTATACCGGATCTTTCATTGTGGTGCATGGACTCTGCAGTTGTGTCGCTGAGGCTAAGCAGTTGTGGTACAGAAATCTAATAGTTGTTCCAAGGCATGTGACATCTTCCTGGACCAAGGATCGAACCCCTGTCCCCTGCACTGGCAGGTGAATTCCTCACCAGTGGACCACCAGGGACGTTCTTCCACCCATTTTAAAAAATAATTATCAATCGCCATGAAAGCATAAGAATATACAGAGTCACATTGTCCGAGGCTGGGTGTGCTGTAGGGCCCCTGTGTGCCCAGAACTGTCTTGGCTTTAGCACTGGAAGTCTCATGTCTTGGACTAATTGGGATGCGTGGTCATCCTGGTTTCCGGGAAAGTGGACCTTGAGGTGAAGCTTAATGCAGAGTGTCCATTAGGGGGCACCCGTGTGACCCACTGTTGCTAGTGGTAAAGAACTTGCCTGCCAACGCAGGAGATGTAAGAGACTTGGGTTCAATTCCCGCTTTGGGAAGATCCCCTGGAGGAGGAAATGACAACCCACTCCAGTATTCTTGCCTGGAGAATCCCCACGGACTGAGGAGCCTGGAGGGCTACGGTTCACAAAGTTGAAGACTGAGCAACTTAGCACTCATCGGGACCGACACTTGTGGCTTGGAGGGGAATCAGGACCTGGTAGCCGGAAGAGGTCAATCTGTGATGTAAACCCAGAAAGAGGGGATTACCCCGGCCGTCCAGTGGTTAAGACTTCACCTTCCAATGCAGGAGATGCAGTTTTGATCCCTGGTTGAGGAGTTAAGGGGCTTCCCTGGTGACTCAGATGGTAAAGAATTCACCTGAAATTCAGGAGACCCAGGTTCAATCCCTGGGTCAGGAAGATCCCTTGGCAAAGGGAACAGCAACCCACTCCAGTGTTCTTGCCTGGAGAATTTCAGGGACAGTCTACAGTCCATGGGGTTGCAAAGAGTCAGACACGACTGAGAGACTGAGCGTCCAAGCACAGTGGGAATAACTATCACCCTGTCCCAGAGTTACCATGTAGACCAGGTGTGTTAACAGTGGGAGAGGATTTTTTGAGCCACATTTGGAAATGAGAGAAGAGAAAGGCTGGGAGCAGCTACAGGGAAAAAGCACCTCAGCCATCCCAGTCTCCAGCAGGTGATTTCTTCTTCTGAAGGTGTCGCCGCCTCCCCAACTGGGGGAGGGGCACGAAAAATTTCCTACCAGCCCAGGAAGGAAGATTTTTCATCACAGGCTGCTAGGTTCTATTTTTGGTGGTGGTGGTCAATTGCTAAGTCTTATCCGACTCTGCAACCCCACGAAATGCAGCATGCCAGGCTTCCCTGTCCTTCACCATTTCCCAGAGTTTGCCATCCAACCACCTCATCCTCTGTCGTCCCCTTCTCCTCCTGCCCTCAATCTTTCCCAGCATCAGGTCTTTTCCAATGAGTCAGCTGTTTGCATCAGGTGGCCAAAGTATTGCAGTTTCATCTTCAGCATCAGTCCTTCCAATGAATATTCAGGGTTACTTTCCTTTAGGATTTATTTTTACAAAACCTTATTTAAATTGAAATTTTTCCCAGGGAAAAAGTTAAAAATAAATACCTTCTGTGTCTTTCTTTTCTGCAGGACTGCTCAGACCCTTGACCATGCTCATATGGAAAGGGGTCATCAGGAAAGGGGTGGTTTGCAGGGAATCCTGCTTTATCATTTCTTCTGAGGCTTTCCCCAGGGTCAATGCTCTATGGCTACTACGGGAGGACAGGTCTCCAGAATAATTTATAAATCCAGACCCTTTGACCTGACCTTGGAAACCCTCCATGAGCCATTGGCGAACTGCCGTTTCCGGCAGTCTCTCTCCCACCGTCTCTTGTAAACCTCTTGTCAAAGGGCCCCCTCTCTCCGTCCTCCTTATCTCTCTTCCCCCTCTGCCTCTGTTGTTCTCTCTTCCTTCCTCTTGCTTTGCTGTTTATCTAAGTGATCTCATCCTCTGGGACCAAACTCAGACCTGCCTCTTCCGTGAAGCCTCCTCTGGTGTTTCAGTCTGGAGAGAATCTCGTCTATCTGTGGAATACCAGGGCATTTAGCATTCATGACCATGCAGGATAAGGCATCTCATGAACACCTCTTGGCTCTTCAGTGGGAGGATAGGCTCCTGCAGTTTCCTGCTACTCCTTCCCCTAGACCAATCCCACCACGCCTAGTGCAGCCTAGGAATTCTCCACCTGGCAGGGGGAAGAGCAGGTGTACCATTGCATATGTATCTTGAATGAGAATTAAACCCTTCTGAACATCACCTTATTAAAGCCGATGACATATGGAAAGTCCCCAGATGAGGTGACATTTAGATGTGTTTGCTCGATTGTGTCCAACTCTTTGCTACCCCATGGTTTGTACCCCACCAGGCTCCTCTGTCCATGGAATTTTCCAGGCAAGATTACTGGAGCGGGTTGCCATTTCCTCCCATAGGGGATCTTCCCAAACCAGAGACCAAACCCGAGTGTCTCTTGCATCTCCTGCGTTGACAGGTGGATTCTTTGGTGCCACCTGGGAAGCCCATTAGATGGTAGACCCTTAATCAGTGCTGGTTCTCGTTTCCCCTCAACAGTGAAACAAATGTTCTGCAGAAAGGGAAACATTTGTAAAGTAACCCTCACACATGAAGTGCTTTGCTTGTATCTTGAACTTTAGAATTACTACTTGACACAGTCATTACTCCAGGACCATCATTCTAGAAATAAGAAAGCTAGAAGCCAGAGGGCTTTCCAAAGTCACAGATGAGTAAGTGGCAGAAATTAAAGCAGCAATGACTTCATTCTGATTAAAGAAAGAACTTTTTGCTTGTCAGCGACAACACAATGAAATGATGGATTATAGGTAGATGTGAGTCTTTGGTTTCTGAAGATGTTTCAGAAGAGAATGGGCAACATCTTTCCAGGAGGGTTTGGACATTCCCCTGGAGGTGAGGGATCGAATCTCCTGACCTCTCTAGTTCTAGAATGTTCTTTGATTCTCTCTCTGTGAACCCTTGAATAGCAGGTGGGATGTCTGTGCCAACAAAGTATGCACCTGTACCAGCAGGTGGGCAGGAGGGAATCTGTTGTCATGATAGGAAATAAAATCCATTTTTCTTCCATTGTCATCACTTCTCAGTAATTAACTGGATGCTAATACCTTGGATGAAGCTTCTTCCAAAACCATAATTGAACTGTAATAAGGTGTGCATGGGATTACAGGAAAACAAAATGGCAGTCTGAGCTGAAATGTCAGGGAAGCTGAGTGACAACCGACAACTCCCTAAATTTGAGTGAGAAATTCATGAATACCTTGAGAGCTGTCATGGCTTCCTCGGAGTTAATGAAGAGCTGAACTTATTAATGCAGTTACTTTAAAATAATTAACAAGCCCCCAATTCCTTGTCATGAGCCTCATTGAGTACCTGGAAATGTGAAGACATCTAAGAGAAATGTATCAAGAGTGCTGGGTTGATGCCTGTTCCTTCAAAAGTAGGGCTTTCAAAAGAAGGTGGGGAAGATGAAAGGAAGAAACAAGAAAGGAAAAAGGGGGGGGAATACATTAGCGATAGCTAACTAATATATGAATAAAGTTCAACGTCACTATAATCAAAGGAGAAAAAGATTAAGACGAGACCCCATATTTTACTTAGCAAGTTGATAAAGATTTTTTTTTTTTAATTTTAAATCCAATGTGGATGGGATTGAGAGGAGAAAGACACTCATACAGCAAATGTTGGAATGTAAATTGGTGGGAAGTCTCTGAAAGTATCAAAGTATGAGCTTTCATTCACCCACATTAATGAGCTACCTACTGTGTGCAAAACCCTGTGTCAGTGTCAGGGAGACATCAGTAGGCCAGACACAGCCTCGCCAACCAACCAAGAATAAATGAATAGCCGACCTCACATGATGTCATGGGTACCTAAATGATGCCTCACCAGTAGAATGGCATCATTTGGGGGTGACTAAAAGTGACCTTTTAAAAAGTATTTCATAGCATAGAGAAGGGCCCATGTGATAATGCTGACTCTAAAAGATTGATTCAAACTGTCAATGTGTATAGTTCTGTCTGTGTTTAGGAAAAGGTGGCTGGAAAAGTATCCAAATATTGTGTGATATGCACTCTGGGTTCATAGTGATTTTTGTTTTCTACTTTATGTTTATATTTTCAATTTTTCTACCAAACCAAATGCAGACCTGAAGCTGAGATGTCAGGAAAGATATATGTCAATTTTTAAATGTTTCTTTTAATTTTTATTAAAGTATACTTGATTTACAATGCTGTGTTAGGTATAGCAATGTGATTCAGTTATACTTATATACATCGTACATATATATATATGATTCAGATTCCTTTCCATTATAATTTATTATAGAACATTGAGTATAGTTCCATGTGCTATAAAGTAGGTCCATGTTGATTATCTATTTTTATATAGTGTGTATATGTTAATTCCAAATTACTAGGTATCCCTTTTAATTTTATTTCTTACTACTGTCTTATTATTTTATAACAAGAATAGTCTTAGATGATATTTTTTTAATGCCTGAGCAGGACATTGACCTGAATGCTTTATGACCTGGTTATTTAATTCCCGCAAGAAAGCAGTAAGGAAGGACTCATCATCTCCATTTTACAGATGAGAAAACTGAGGCACAATAAGTTTAAGTATATGGCATGACCCTAGAAGGAACAGAACTGAAGTTTGAACTCAGGCAGGTTGATCTCAGCCCGTAGGATCTTAATCTCCATATGCTTTGTAAATGGTGTTTTGATATGCAAGTGGTTTTCTTCTAGTTCATCCCAATACGTACAAGGAGGGCAGCCTGGTAAGACTGATCAAGACCTAACTTCAGTCCGGTGACCTTGATTTAAGTTCTAGCCTTTTCACTTCCCAATGACCTTGGGCAATTCACTTCTTCTTTCTGAATCCCAGTTTACTTGTCTGTGAGATTAGTTTCACGACTCCTGCCCCAGATGACGTGGCAAGTACATGACATGTGTTGTTGTTCAGTTGCTAAACTGTGACTGACTCTTTGTGACCCTATGGACTGCAGCACACCAGGCTTCCCTGTCCTTCACGATCTCCCAGAGCTTGCTCAAACTCATGTGCATTGAATCAGTGATGCCATCCAACCATCTCATCCTCTGTCATCCCCTTCTCCTCCTGCCTTCAGTCTTTCTCAGCATCAGGATATTTTCCAATGAGTTGGCTCTTTGCATCAGGTAGCCAAAGTATCGGAGCTTCAGCTTCAGCATGAATGGCATGGGTCCAACGACACGGGTCTATGTATCTTTGCACAATATGACATTCTCTAGAAATTCAAGGTCCAGTTATTTCCCTGCCAACGTCACAGGGCTGTGGGGCAAATGAAATGGCACAGTGGTTATGAAAACACCTTATAGTTTGGTATTCTTTCACCTTTCACACTCGGCTGTCTTGTTGACCACGGTGGGAGGTCGAGTTCTCCTCCTGTCTCTACCCTGATCCTTGTTCCAGGTCTCAGTTTCCCCATCTGTTCAATAGAAAGAAATAGACTCCTCGATCTCCAAAGTTCCCCTAACTTGGATTTTGCAGGAATCAAGCGAAGCTACAAATCCAGTCATGACTGGTCCCCGTTCTACGATAAAAACCACGGCCCCAGGACAGGTAGCTCCAACCAGGAGGGGGATGCCTCTGAGTCAGAGCTGGATTCAGGCCCACAATCTTGTTGAGACCATTTGAAAGTGATGACGGATGCACCATGCTCAATAAATACGTGTCCTTCCTTCCCCTGCACGCCATCTGAGCCAGCATTGGCACTGACTTTGGATTCCACTGTCCTACGGGGTCATTTTGACTCATTAAAAAAATCATTAGCAGTTCCTTCCTCAATTAAAATCTACAGTGGAAACAACAGAAAGATTGCTTGGCCTCCTCTGTGCTGCTACTCCACAATTTCTCTAGGACAATCCTGCTGTGTCTCATTAAATGTAAAAAAAAAAAAAAAAAAGACAGTGAATTGAAGCTCGTTAGAGAATCCAGCACTTCCTCTGGCTCAAGCAGAGGTGTGTATTAATGTCATCAAAGTTGCAATTGCTTCTCTGCAGTAAGATATCACCAGCCCACCTGTCCTTCTAGATTCAAACACCAGCTCTATCTGTACATTATCTTCTATCAAACAGTGAAAATCGGTTCTCTTTTCGGATATTGCTACCAGAAATTTCAGATCTGAATTCCTTGTTCACATGTAATCACTAACTCATCCCAAATGTTGGCTTCAACTAGCTTCTCTCCTCTTTCACTTGCTTTTCAATCTGCACCTTTTTTGATCATTTTACTGCTCAATTTATATGTACTAAGGTAGTTATCTAAATTCCCCCAGATGCTCTAAAATGTGAAAATAATAGCTCTCGTCCCGTCTACCGTTCTGTAATGTTATCCAGTTAACCTAGCATTACCCAGACTGGGGATGTTATCAAACACTTACTTCAGTGTGAGTTAAAAATAAGCAAGCACATTTTTCAGAGTGGAGAGAGACATCAAAAAGCAAAACAGAAACAGCAGCAATAAAAAAAAAAAAATAGAAGGATTTGATTGGACATGTCAGTTGTTATCAGCATAGGAGGACCCCCCAAGTTTGATTTGCTGAGTGTGTGTGTGTGTGTGTGTGTGTGTGTGTGTGTGTATGTTAGTCGCTCAGTTGTCTCCAAGTCTTTGGAACCTGTGATTGTAGCCTGTCAGGTTCCTCTGTCCATGGGATTCTCTAGGCATGAATACTGGAGTGGGTTGCCAAGCCCTCTTCCAGAGGATCTTCCCGACCCAGGGATTGAATCCAGGTCTCCTGCATTGCAGGCAGATTCTTTACCATCTGAGCTACCAGGGAAGCCCTTAGATCCCCCTTGGGAGTGATCAAAGTAAAAGAGCTCTCAAACAGACAGCCCTGGTATTTACTGTGTGGACTTCTAGATCCTTCCAAAATGCTTACACACACACACACACACACACACACACACACACACACACACACACACACACTTTCTTCCTTCCAGTGGCTGCTCTTGAGAATCCAGCCAGGTGAGGGAAGCAGGTGATGGTGCAGGCAGGATGCAGCCTTCTCCTGCAGGCACAGAGAGAAAGGTTCCTGAGGCACGGGCTGGGGGCAGCACCCTTTGTCTGCCTGACCTGCACGTCCGATCTCATCTTAGCCCAGTTCCCACTGTTTGACCCTGAGCCAGTTAGGAGCTCAGGGTCTGAGAAATGATATCTGAATGTCACCTATTCAGATTGCAGAACCCATCTGTGTCCAGTTTTTGACTGTAGACAGCTGAGTCAGGTGTCCACAGGGAGAACCTAGAGGGCAGATCTCACCCTCCCCCTGGCAGCCCTGCAGCCAGCCAGGTAGGGCTTCACATCCCAGCTCTGACACCTGGGCTGAGGACACTGGGTCCCCTCCTTAACCTCTCAAGTTCCTTATCTGTAAAATGGACATAATATAACCCATCCCCCTGTCTTGTTGGTGGTTGTGTGGATTGAACAAGAGGTGAGTCCCAAACACAGAGCCCAGCACCCAGGGGTGTTTCTGCAGTCATCTGTTCTGCTGTCATAAGGAGAGGAGCTTTTCCTCCTTCCTCGCTCGGTAGCTCCCAGGGATCAGTGATTGACTTGAGGAGGCAGGATGGAAGTTGAGCTCCGTGTACCCATCCATGGCGTACCACACGACACTTGCCTGGGTCCTTTGAAGGATATTTTCGAGACCAAATTAGAATCTGCTCGAGTGACTAAAATAGGGGATGCTAAGAGGAGAGAAGGTTTTTGCAAACACCATTATGAACGCTTTACGTTCTTACTGTGAATCTGCTCTGGCCATGACAGTGCCAGAGCCATGCCTCGGGGTTGACTGCTACAGGCTGGGGAGGGGGCCCTGTCAGGCAGGGCTTCTAACCACCTAGGGCGCCGCTCCTGGAGACCAGGGGTTTCAGCAAATCACTAAGAGAAGAAAGCCTCCCATAGACTTGAGTTGACTGTTTCAGTCACAAGGTGAAAGGGGGAGCCAGCATTAATAAGCACTGTGCCAGGCACTGGACTGCCTTTATTTCATCAAATTCTCCCAACATCTTCATGGGTTAAGAAATTAAGATTCCAAAAAATTAAATAAGGTATGTATTATTGGGGGCACAGAAATAAGCAGGGGATTTCAGACAGAGGGTATTTTTTTTTTAATTTTTTTATTTTTGGCTGCACTAGGTCTTCACTGCGGCCCTTGGGCTTTCTCTAGTTGTCGTGAGCAGGGGTTCCCCTAGTTTCCGCACACAGGCTTCTTATTTGCAGTGGCTTCTCTTGTTGTAGAGTGTGGGCCATGGAGGGCACAGGCTTCAGGAGTTGCAGCACCTGGGCTCTGGAGCACAGGCTCAGTAGTCGTGGTCTATTGGCTTAGTTGCCCTGTGGCATGTGGCATCTTCCCAGAGCAGGATTTGAACCCATGTCCTCTGCATTGGCAGGCAGATTCTTAACCACTGGACCACCAGGGGTGTCCCTAAGGGCATTTAATCTGGGATCAGATCAGATCAGTCACTCAGTTGTGTCCAACTCTTGGCGACCCCATGAATCCCAGCACGCCAGGCCATCCATCACCAACTCCCAGAGTTCACTCAAACTCACGTCCATCCAGTCAGTGATGCTATCCAGCCATCTCATCCTCTGTCATCCCCTTCTCCTCTTGCCCTCAATCCCTCCCAGCAACAGAGTCTTCTCCAATGAGTCAACTCTTCGCATCAGGTGGCCAAAGTACTGGAGTTTCAGCTTTAGCATCATTCCTTCCAAAGAAATCCCAGGGTCTGATCTCCTTCAGAATGGACTGGTGGGATCTCCTTGCAGTCCAAGGGACTCTCAAGAGTCTTCTCCAACACCACAGTTCAAAAGCATCAATTCTTCGGCGCTCAGCCTTCTTCACAGTCCAGCTCTCACGTCCATACATGACCACAGGAAAAACCATAGCCTTTAGGAGAACCTTTGTTGGCAAAGTAATGTCTCTGCTTTTGAATATGCTATCTAAGTTGGTCATAACTTTCCTTCCAAGGAGTAAGCGTCTTTTAATTTCGTGGCTGCAGTCACCATCTGTAGTGATTTTGGAACCCAGAAAAATGAAGTCTGACACTGTTTCCACTGTTTCCCCATCTATTTCCCATGAAGTGATGGGACCAGATGCCATGATCTTATTAATCTGGAAAGTTAGTAGCGAATGTTTTGGAAGGGCTGAAGGAGTAAAGGAAAGGATAACCCAGATATCAATGACCACAAGAATCAGCCACCACCCTCTAGGACTGGGGAAGCCAAGGGGAGAACCAATCAATATGCCTGACGTCACAGTTCACTTCGTTTTCCCAAAGAGGAAAGGACCTCTATCCAAACTCCTTCTCAAAAATTTCAGGAAAGGAACTGGTTGGCCCAGCTTGGGTCAGGCGCCCACCTGCGACCCATCACTTGGACCAAGACAGCAGGGCCACATAAAACAGCAACCACCCTTCTGCTGGAGTGGGTTGTCATTCTCTTTTCCAGGGGATCTTCCCAACCCAGGGACAGAATCCGGGTCTCCCGCATTGTGAACAGATTCTTTATCGTCTGAGCCACCAGGGAAGCCACCCACCTCTGCCCCCCACCACCAGGAGTCATCACTTCCTGGAAAATGGGAGTTTCAGTTCCCAGAAACAGAGAGAGATGACCAGGCATTAAGTGGGACCATGTTACACCAGACCGTGTGTATGACACTGCACGACAGCACCACACCGAATTTAACTGTTCCCCTGCTGTTGGATGTTTCTTTTTGGTACTTTTTTTTTTTTTTTTTTGAGGCTATAACTAATGTCGGAACATTTCTTTGTGCACAGATCTTTCCTACAGTTAGAGTTATTTCCCTTGTATACTTTCCCAGATGTGGAATACAGCTTATATAGAGTTGAAGTGGGTTTTTTAAAACTCAGGTTATCCAAATACCAACACTGATTTTACTATTGTTGCTATGGAAACTATTTTCTCTGTTGCTAGGCAAATGGCAAAAGACTAGGTAGTTTAGTAAAAAGATATCGTCTGTCTGTGGAGCCAGCAGTCTGGAGTTCACTCACTGTTTCCTGGCTCTGCGACCTCGGGCAGGTTATTGGACCTTTGTGGTGATTCTTTGTTCTTCCAAAAGTGGGATCAACACAGTTTTCCTAACCAGGTCATTTGGAAGAGTAGGGAGAATATATGAAAAGGAAAAACAACTGTCATGGTGCTTGGCATGTAGTAAGTTTTCAATAAATTGTACTTTTAAATTATATCTTAAATATTTAAAGGGTGTAGTAGTTTTCAGCATGTGTGTTCGGATGTGCTCAGTCGTGTCTGACTCTTTGCGACCCCATGGACTGTAGCCCACCAGGCTCCTCCATCCATGGGATTTTCCAGGCAAGAATACTGGAATGGGTTGCCATTTCCTTCTCCAGAGGATCTTCCTGACCCAGGGATTGAACCCATGTCTCTTGCATCTCCTGCATTGGCAGCCGGATTCTTATGATTGTACCACCTTTCAGCATGAGATTAATACTATTCAAAATAGGCAGTTGGTAGCTTCACAGAATGCAAGAGACCTTAGTCCAACCTGAAGCTATCCTTAAACGTTGTCTAAGGCTGAGGTCCCCAACCTTTTTGGCATCAGGGATCAGTTTTGTGGAAGACAGTTTTTCCATGGACGGGGTTGGAGGCAATGGTTCAGGCAGTAACGTGAGCAATGGGGAGCAGCAGATGATGTTTCGCTGGCCCACCCACCACTCACCTCCTGCTGCGCGCCCCTCCCCATTCCTAACAGGCCACAGACTGGTACCGATCTACAGCCTGGGGGTTGGGGACCCCTGGTCTCAGGAACTTCCTGGTGTTCCAGTGGTTAGGACTCCATGTTTTCACTGCCAAGGGCTCAGGTTTTATCCCTGGCCAGGGAACTAAGATCCCGCATGCTGTGCAGTCCTGCCAAATTACGTGTCATCTAGCTGAGGTGTCTACCTTTCAAAACATAGCTTTTCTTGCCTAGCCAGCACACACGAAGTAGTAAAAGGCTCAGAGGTCTCAACAAGCCACCCCTGCCTTGCTCTCATTGCTGTTGACTGTCACCAGGGAACATGCTGTCAGCTCCTGGAGTCACTGGGAACAGGCAGGACTCATCACTTCCCACTCCTCTGGGTCGCCCCAGACAGCAGGCTTTTTCTCTCAGCCCCGCACCAAGCCATGATCCAGCTTTCCTGTTTATATGCAGAGGAGGAAGAGAAGGCTTCTATATCCAGGGTCAGAAAGACATCCCCCGCCCCAACCATCAAAAACCTGGACGGGGATGTGCCCGCGCAGGGTGAGGGGACCTAGACACCCTGGACAGGCCACACTAAGAGCTCAAGGCTCTCACCCCTTTCCAGATACACATCCAGGATGGCCACCAAATCTGAAAACACCGCTGAATCCATAATAAATGGTTTATTAAGCTAGTACATTTAGATACTAGATAAAATAACATCTATTTTTCCAGTGATGCCCAAAGGAGAGATGGTCAGTTTTACCTAAATAGAGAAAGGGTGTGATCACTGAACCAAGTCTTGAGAGATAATGAAGCCAAGTGGGCTGGGAAGGGCATGCAAGCTGGACATTCCAGACAAGAGAAGCCACAAGACAAAGACCCCAAGGGTCCCAAGAGATTCCCAGCCTCCCTTGCTCTCTCTGCCCTGTTCAGGGAAAGAACTTGCTCCAGGTCTTTGAGGATGCCAAGGTGGGCATGAATGGACCTGTCATGAGTCCATATTCTCCAAGCAGGAGTCTAATCCTTTATCAAAGGAGACAGCTGATCCGTTGAAGACAAAGAATGATCTAGAAATGTTAAGAAGAAGCTGCGTGATGAGTGTATTCATCTCCACATACTGGGCCTCAGCCTCCCACCTTCATCTCTTTTATTACAACCCAAGTCTCCGGGTGGAAATTCTATTGGGTTGGCCAAAAGCTCATTTTGGATTTTCCATAAAATATTACCTCTAGACACCCTGGAGGGCCTGGTGAATGACCCAGGCATCCCAAACACCTGGGCGCGTTCTCTGCAAGCCCTCTTTTTGAGTTCTCGATTCATTTCCTTGCCCTCTCCATTCCCAAAATAAGCCTGGCCGTTCATTTATACATTAATTCATTTAATTGATGCTTAATGAATTCTCACTACCTGTCAAACACTACACAGAGGGCTAGACAGGCAACAGAGAACAAACTTCTGGTCCTTGTCCTCATGGAGGTTACCATCAGATGAAGGAGACAGATATTTATCAAAGACTCTTGCACAGGTAGACATATGCCAATAAGATCGGGAAACACAGGTACCATTTTATTTTCTACCAGATTAAAGATGTCTATGTTGACATGATGTATAGCCACCTAAGCTTCCAGGCTTCAGGGACTCCTTGTGTCATCACAGACGGTGTGAAGGAAAAGCTGGGAGGATGCTTAACAGAGATACTTAGAACAAGGATTCTGGAATATTAAGGTTAAGAGGGACTTCAAGGGCATTAAAGACTAAGGCTTAGTGAGAGTGAGGGATGACCCAGGTAATATAGGTAGTTAGCTGGGAGAAACCAAGGTCCTTACCTCCTACCCCATCTCCTTCCCTAAAGCTCAGCATAAAATTTAGTGAACAGAAGTTGAAGCCCAAGTAAGGGAAAGTGTGTCTGCTGTGAGCAGGCACCACCCTGCCAGCGCCCTCTTCTCCTGGCCCTAGAACCCAGCCGTCCATCTCTGCCTGTCGTCTTCTGGGAAGCTCGGCTCTGCCCCCCAAGTATTTGGGTCACATCCGCAGTCACAACTCCAGCACTAACCCATCCCCAAAGCTTTGCTTTAATCACGGGTGTTTGCTCTGCGTTTGAAGGGCTGGAGGCCGCTGAGTGAGCACTTAGCAGGACGTTTTATGCTGCTTTCCCTTGCCAGGAACACTGGCCCCTCCTTCCTCTCTCTCCATTTTTCCCCCAGAGCAAGATATAAATTATTTTAACTATCTTTACTTAAAAGCCAACAACCTGTAAAAGAAAGCTGTTTGCCTTCTGTTTTTTAACTGCTTACAAAGCAAAGGACAGAGCCCCCAGGGTAGCAGGCCTGGGAAAAGGAGGGGGCGTGTTCTAGGACCTCTGGGACAAAGGCCAGCGAGCAGCCTCCACCCCTGGGGATGGGACCTCAGTTTGACGGCAGAGAAGTAGCGCTGCCCAGGAAACCTCCTACTCTGATGCAGAGATCACAGTCCTGCCCTAATGGAAGCTCCAGTCTAATGAAAAAGACACGACCCCACCCTAGAGAACCCCAGTCTGATGGCAGAGGCCAAGCTCTGTCCAAGGAGATTCCCCAGTCCAATGAGGGAGGAAAGTGGACTGTCTTTCTTTGCAGCTGAAAAGCTGCGACTCAGTGCCATTGCCAAGCTCAGCACAGATTATCTAGGATCACGGAGCTTTACTGAGGCCATGGTGCTGTTCACTCAGGCCTTGCAGCCCCCATCCTGACAGCTTCAGTCCACATGGGTGGATTCCAAGAGTTGCGCCCTTGCAGTAGTTTAAATCACTTTTATGGGGCATTTCTTCTGGGCTTCCTTTGGCCAATCATTTTGACCTGCCTGGTTTAGAGTTCATGTTCGGTATATCTCAGGATGTGTGTGCACATCTTAGCCAAGATGGATTCTACTGATAGAATGACAGCTACCCACACCCCGTCATGGGGTCTTCCAGCTCTGCCCCCACGGCCTGGCCCACAGCCCAGGGGAGCCAGCCCCACTCAGTGGGGGCGGCCCCAGCTGGGTTTAACAGCCAGTCCCCAGCATGGCTTTAAAAATGCATGGCACACAGAGTTGCTAGTTAAACTTTCATAGTCTTGTGCAGGGAAACAGTGGTATGCCTCACTTAGGACAGGACTTGGGCTTTGGGGAGTTTGGCCAAAATCTTCAGCTGCTGCTGGGTTTTCAGAATCAGGTCCCCCATGGGTTTCAGTTCACACATGCCGTGTGGAGTTGATCTCACTTGGCCTTGGCCTGCAGTGGCTTGAAGTAGGGCTTCAGTTTCCAGCCAGAGATGGAGGTCAGATCACGGCAGTGAGAGAGCTGAATTCTAGCCACTAGACCAGTGGTCAATGACCAGGCCCTGGCCCTTTGGCTTTGCAGAAAAAGAATTCTGACAGAGATGGAAAGTAGTGAAACAAAGTGTTTATTACCAGGAAAGAGAGTAAAGGACATGTGGATAAACACACTGGTGGACTCAGAGAGTCCTGTCCTCGTGGTAGTTTAAATCACTTTTATGGGGCATTTCTTCTGGGTTTCCTTTGGCCAATCATTTTGATCTCCCTGGTTTAGAGTTCATATTTGGTATATATCTCCGGATCCTCCCACAGGTACACACACATCTCAGCCAAGATGGTGCCTACCAAAGAGGCCTATGGGTAATTAGCATCACTCCTCTTTTGACCTCCAAGGAGCCTTTTTGCGCATGTGTAGTCGGGGAGGTCTCTTGACTTTGAGAATGAGAAATATGTGGCCTCTCATCTTCTATCTGGACAGGGCCCAGCCTCCTGCCTCAATGGTCCTGTCATTTTCGCCTTGGAGTATCAGTCCACAGAGAGTGAGCTCCAACTGTTTGCCCTGGGGCCCATCTTGTCTCCTGCCTTAGGGTGGTATCCACAAACCAAGGCAGATCTCCAACCCTTTGGGTGGAGGAACTAGTTTTTTTGTGAGCCTCTACAATGTGGCAGCTGCTTCATATGTAAGCTTCTGTCCCGTCATCCTCATCACACCCCTGCATTAACAGGGCAATCCCCATTATAGAGAGAAGAATGAAGAGGCAGGGAGCTAGGAGGTCTGCCTAAAGTCACTTAGATGATCAAAGTGGAGCCAGGATTAAAATACTGGTCTAATTCAAAGCTCCTGCCTTTTCCACCTCACAGTGATGCCTCTTGGACATACTCAAAAAATATCCTGGAGTTGGAAAGTGGGAGAGAAACTCCTCAGGCAGGAGGGTCCAAGGAGCTTAAGGGAGAGTCGAGAGTTGTGCGATCTGGGGCTTCTGATGTAATAAACATAAGCCAGGACTTCCCTGGTGGCCCAGTGGTTAAAAAGCTACCCCCTCAATGCAGGAGACGCTGGTTCGATCCCCTCTTGAGGAACTAAGATCCCACATGCCGCAGGGCAACTAAGCCCACACATCAGTTCCTGAGCCCGCAGGTTCTGCCGCCTATGCTCTACAAGTAGGGAAGCCAAATACTGCAACCAAGATCCCGTGTGCTGCAACTAAGACCTGATGCAGCCAAATAAATTAACTAATTAAAAAAATAAATCAATGATCCTTAAACGTCAAAAATCATGAGAATCACCTGGGAGGCATATTTATTTATTTTTGAACCACAGTGGATTTACAATACCTTTAGTTTCAGAGGCACAACATAGTGACTCAATATTTTTACAGATTATACTCCTTTTACACTATTACAAAATAATGGTTGTAGTCCCCGCACTATACGATATATCCTCAGTGCTTGTTTATTCTATACATAGACATTTCTACCTCTTAACCCCACACCTCTATCTTGCCCCTCCCCTCCATCCCTCTCCCAACTAGTAACCACTAGCTTTTTTCTCTATATCTGTGTCCACTTCTGTTTTGTTATACATGTTCATTTGTTTCATTTTGGAGGCTCCACATATAAGTGGTAACACGGACTGTTTGTCTTTCTCCGTCTGACTTCTTTCATTAAGCTTCACCCTGGCAGGTAGGCAGGGCAAGACCTATTTGTTCCATTTTGCACACAGGAGAAGTACATCTCTGGAAAGTAAAAGAACATAATAGATCATAAAAGAACATAAAAGGATAAGAACACGATAGATCGTGGCGAGCCCAGGGCCAACACTCACGTCTTACCCTGCCTCCAAGTGTCATACTTCTTCAAGCATTCGATCCTAACACTCTAAGCCGAGATGGGCGTGGAGGTGTTCAGGTACTCTTCAAGACAGGGCCCTTGGTGAGGGTGTGTGCCCTTGAGACCAGGGGCCATTCTGTGGGGCCTGCAGAGGGAGAGACAGACTGATGTAGGGCTTTGGCAGCATCAAAGCCAGAAGGGAACAGGACTGGGGTGCAGGGGGTCCCCAGTAACCCGAGTGAGAGACAGTGGACACCCACCCAGGGCAGTCACTGAAGTACTGGGAGACAGCATCCAGGAAGGACGTGTGGAAGGTCCATGCCCAGAACAGTGTTGCCCTATAGTCACCAATTAAGTACTGGATGAACTAAAGGCAGATCGTAGTTAGCAACCTATTGGCCATAGAGTCAAAGACAGAACGAACTCAATGATTTTCCCAAGAGCCCTTGTTTTGGGCATCAGAGAAGGGACAGGTTTGGGGAAGGGACTTGAAGTAGCTCCATCTATACCATATTTAACTCCAGTTGGGGCAGAAATGGACTCAGGCTAAGAGGTCTGGAAGGTTAAGACCCAGGGAACGACCAAGTAGGCAGGAAGAAGTATGTTCCCCAACACATAAGTTCTAGAGTCAGGAGAGAAATGGCATTGCTGCCAGTCCTGGAATGCTGGTCATGGATGGTAGGAGGAAGGCAAGAAATTTGTGGGGACTCTGGTAGTCCCCAAACCACAGGAGGTTAGATCTGGAAGGAGCCACTGGAACTGTCAAGTCCTACCTTTTCACTATCCAGCTAAAGACAGTGAGGCCCAGACATAAGAAGTGACCTGCCCGAGGTCACATACTCAGCCACTGGATGCCGGGGCTTCTGACTCCCAGGCCAGTACACCTTGCTAACCCAGCCAAGGTCATCTCACCAGCAACCTTCACCGTCCCACTTACTGAATACGATATGAACCTGGACTTAGAGATGGAAGAGGCAGCCAATTAAAATGTGCAGTTTTAAAAATGTCACTCCGGGATAGTGTATTAACATAATCCCCAGATGGAGGCATTAGCATTCGAGCTCCCTTACACTGCCTGGTGAAACTTGCTGACATCCTAAAACTGCAAATGCTATTGCTACCTGAGGTGGCAAGGAACCTCCAGGGAATGCACGGGCTGAGATGAAGACGGGAGACGTGACGGCCCCTCCGTGTCCCAGTCAGAAGTGGGAGGGGACTGAGTAAAGGGAAATTGCATGGGGTTTCTTCCTCATCAGAGAACCCATGTGCACGCTCAGTCGCTCAGTCGTGTCGACTCTTTGCAACCCCATGGACTGTAGATGCCAGGCTCCTCTGTCCATGGGATTCTCCGGGCAAGAATGCTGCAGTGGGGCGCAATTTCCTCCAGGGGATCTTCCTGATCTAGGGAGCGAATCTGTGTCTCCTGCATCGGCAGGTGAACTCTTTACCACTGAGTCAGTGGGGAAGCCCAGAGCACCTTGGGTGATGGTCAAATACTTGGCAGGAAGAAGCCAAATTAGTCAAGAAATCCAAAATGAAGGGCTCACTAGTGAGCAAGAAGCATGCGTTCTGATCAGGCTCTGCTCCTAAACTTCTGGGTAACGGTGATGAAGTCCTTTCACCACTCTTATCCTCAATTTCCTATTCTTTAAAACAAGGGTTTGGGGTTAGATGATCCCCAGGGTCCAGTGCCTCCAGCTCTGGCATTCTGTTCATGGCTCCTTAAGACACCAGAACAGACACTGACCTAGAGTCTCACATAAGGAACATTCGGGAACATTCTGGCCTGTCTCCACCCACCCGTTGTTTCTCACTAACACTTTGTACCCAAAGCTTGGGTCTGGCTTACCAGTCTCACTCCTGGCTTCTCTTAATAAGAATTCTGGCATTCTCGGTGCCAAATACCTTGAGTCCTTACCTTCCAGAAGCTTCCATTCCCTGCATTGCTTGGCACCTCTGCCCTACAGTAAATCCCAGGCCCCCTTCCAGGAGGTATATCTAACATACACTCATACGTAAGAGTTCCAAACTGTCCCAGGAAGGTTCAAATTGGAAGAGATGCTTATTTTCACCTGGCCCAATTCCTCTCCCGCTGTAGTAATCCATATCGTGTGTCCTTTAGATTCAAAGGAAGTAGAAATGGATAAATTGGAAAATAGATTAGGGCCAATCTGTGGATGCATTGGGCTTCCCAGGTGGCGCTAGTGGTAAAGAACACATCTGCCAATGCAGGAGGCATAAATGACAAGAGTTCAATCCCTGGGTGCGAAAGCTCCCCTGGAGGAGGGCATGGCAACCCACTCCAGTATTCTTACCTGGAGAATCCCATGGACAGAGGAGCCTGGCAGGCTATAGTCCATAGGGTCATAGAGTCGGACACAACTGAAGTGACTGAGCATGCTCCCGCAGGCATGGATTTGTATGTTACCATGTCGGCCCGTGTTAACCAGAAAGAGGTCTATGGAACCATAATCCCATATGGTGGTCATGGATCCAAACATGGACGTGAAGGTCAAGCCAACTAAGGAGTTTCTGGAGATGCTCTCGGTGCTCTGTCCACACGGCCTCCACACTCTCCTTTCCTGTGTCAAGCACTTCCTGCAAACACCTGGGACTCTGCCTGAGAGCATTATCTGGACACAGGGACATCCTAGGCCTGAGCCTGGGGCAAGCAGAAAGTTCAGGGTGTTGACATCCCAGAAGCAGCTCTCAACCAATGATAAATAAGAGCAAACAAAGGAATGGCCAGCTCCCTCCCCACTCTGATGTGATAACCCTGCAGTGTTCTCATCATCTCTAGAAGTTCCTCCCCTCTCAGTGGTGAAGAATCTGTCTATCAGGGCAGGAGACTTGGGTTCAATCCCGGGTTGGGAAGATCCCCTCAAGGAGGAAAAGGCAACCCACTCCAATATTCTTGCCTGGGAAATGCCATGGACAGAGGAGCCTGGAGGGCTGTGGTCCATGGAGTCGCAAAGAGGTGGACACAACGGAAGTGCTGGAGCCTGCAGCAGCACACAGAAGGTCCCTGCAGGGCTAAGCCCTGGGCGCCACAGCAGGAACTGGCTCCAAGTTCACCATACTTATTGGCCTTCCCTTCCCTGCTTCAGTTCTGCAGCCCCTACTAAGACTTCCTGAAGTCACTCTGCAATGTAACATTGCCCTTAAGTCCTAGCCCCTTAAGGAGGGGTCCAGTCTAAGACAGAGATGGTGTTTACTCTGCTCGCTCTTGGAGATTCACAATGCATGTTGGTATATTGAAGGCTCGGAGAAGGCCGGCCAGAAATAAACATGGTTAACTCTGTTGAGCCCAGCGTTTTCTAACCTTTTTGACCACAGATCTTTTATTCCTTCCAGCATCTTGTAGAAATCATATTTTTTAAAAAATACTTTGGAAAATGCTGTGTAGGCATTTTCAGGCACCAGTGGAGTCTTATTTCAGAAAGGCACACGGAAAGGCGACTTGGCACGGTAGTAACAATAACTATTAGTGATGGTATCTACTGCCCACTTTTGTATGGATGCATCAGGTGGTGGATGGTCACAGCAATCTTGTGATGGTTAACAGGGACAGTATTCTCACTCTGACTTATAGGGGAAGATTCTGAGACTCAGAGAGCCTCAGAGACATTCGGAAGATTTTACAGCTCCTACGCGGCCGGCTCAGGACTCCTAACTCCACGCCCCCCTTTGCAGTGGATTTGCTACTGAGCTGCTGCACTGCGAATAGACTCCATGTCCCCGTCACCCCAGTCCAGGGTTCTCCATGCACCCAGCAATGAGGGTCAGCTACTGGCCTCTGAGGGTTCCTGTGACTGATCAGATGAGCTTGAGGAGAAACAAGAGGAAGTGGGGAGGCCATGGGTTGTGCACACTCCTTAGGTATTAGGTCCCTTGCTGTGATCCAGATGCCCCTGATGACCTCAGTTCACTCTTGTGTCTTCCTGTCCCCGCATACACCCCACTTTATTCATGCTATTCATGCACACATGTTCTTAGCTTTCCAGGCCTGCGTGCACTCAGATATTCAAGCACGCGTGTGCACACCTGCACCCATATAACATTCGATATGCTTTGTTGTTATTATTCGTTTTGTTGTCTCTCTTCCTCTCTAGACCTCTGGACTGTGTAACCCAGAGGGAGGAGCTGAGACTAACTTTTTCACCATGAAAACCCCAGAAGCAAGTACAGCGTCTGGCACACAATAAAGTGAAAATGAAGTATTAATCACTCAGTCGTGCCTGACTCTGTGGCCCCATGGACCATTGTCCGACTCTTTGCGACCCCGTGGCCTGTAGCCCGCCGGACCCCTCTGTCCATGAATTCTTGTCCAGGCAAGAATACTGGAGTGGCTTTCCATTCTCTTCTCCAGGGGATCTACCTGACCCAGGGATTGAACCCAGGTCTCCCACCTTACAGACAGATTCTTTACTATCTGAGCCACCAGGGAAGCTCTTGGTGCTCAATAAACATGTATGGAATAAATGGATGAAACAACCCACAGATGTGCAGACTACATACAACAGTGCATACACATATATACAGGCATACACACCCCTAGTACAAGCAGGCAAACACACACGCACACGGGAACACACGCGGAGATCAGACGGCCAGTGCCCCGTCCAGAGCCCAAGGTCAGGACGTGGACATCACGCTGCTCTCACGAGTCTCTTGGATGGAATCAGAGAGCCTCTGGCCTCACAGCAGCCATTACTTTGCTATCAGTCTATCTGTCCCATTTATGGTTGAAATAAAATGTGTCACGGTTGCTTCACTGGAGACCAATGTAGATGTGGAAAGAAATGGAGAAATATCGGCCCAGCTTGCATTCTGGCTCACTGACTTGGGGGAGCTTAAGGCATAAACCAGTTTAGACTTAATTGACTTTTTTATTGGGCTTTAATTCACTGGTACTTTTCCAGAGACTGACTCCAACAGGCCGATGCAGGGTTGAACAGTCTCTGGGGTTGTCAACCCACCTCGCCCTCTCCCCACATCCTCAGGCCTCTTCTAAACCACTTCTCCACGCAGGATCACCCTTGGCCCCGCAGTGATGGGAGGAATCAGCTGTTGGCGCCTGTCTGCTCCCCCTTGGCCTCCATCTTTCACCCCTTCCCAGGCAGCCTCTCCTGTCATAACTCCCTTCCCCCAAGGGCATTTCAATTTAATGCAATCACATTGATGGAAAGCTCATTCCACGCCCGGCCCTGTGCGGGCTGCTGGGATACAGAGATGAACAAGAAGGAATCTTTGCCCTCTGGGAGCCTGGAATCAAAAGGACAGGCAGACATAAATTTCACAGTGTAAGAGATACCAAAAATTAACTCACCAACCAGGTCCTGCAATTTGAGTAAGCCTGCCAGGTGGAACACTTCCACTTCCTCTCAAAGGAGGAGGGAGCTTGCCAGGCAGGGTACTCCCTGGAAGGACATGCCAGGCAGGTGGAACAGCAGGTGCAAAGGCATGGAGGTGTGAGAGAGTGGAACTTGTCCAGAGGACTCCCCAGAGCTCCCACGTGGTGTTGGGGAAGGAAAAAGGGCAGCAGGGTTCAGTGGAATGAACCCAAGCCTGGGGGTGGTCAGGAAACCTGGATTCCAGTCCCACTTTTTAAAAAGCAAACCTCTGCAATGCTTTGTTTCTTTGTTTTTATTTGCCTGTGCCTGAGTCTTGGTTGTGGTATGCAGTCTTGTATGTTTCTATGCTCCTTTTAGGAATGGAAAAATTAGACTCTAAGACATTACAAGAAATTTTACCATAGGCAGGGTATTATTCCCAAATCAGCCCTCAAAGCTCATAAGCAGAGATCAGTATTCAAACTTAAATCCATGGTCCTTCCATGGCCCCAAGAATAAAATACTGTTGTCATGATGCATTCGGGAAGCAATGAGGGACTTTGGGAAATACAAAGCCTGGGATCAAACCGGGGGCCCCTGCCATGGGAGCACAGCGTCTTAACCACTGGACGGCCAGGGAAGTCCCTCCAGATCCATTTTTGCCACTAATTAGCAGTGCGACTCTGGGTGAGTCATTTTCCTTCTCTTCATCTGTAACATGGAGAGTTTGAACTCACTGAGCTCAAAGATCTCCTCTCCCCCGACCCCAGCACCTTCTCATCTTCTTTGGGTTGATGGTTCTCTGCTCTCCAAAGTCTCTGACTTAGTTGATGCTGGTTTTGAGTTTCTATGAAAGAAGCTGACCGTAGAAAGCTCAATATAGACCTGCTGGGTCTAAGAAGCCAACAGTCTTATAGAGCAAGTGTTGGTGCCTGCCCTTGTCTTGGGGTAGGAAATGTATCAGAGACCCCCTTCTCAGAGCTCTGCTCTGAGTCCCGAAGGCTATAAGGAGCTCTCTGCTCAGCTGAGTGGGAGAGGGAAGTCAGCACAGGGACAACACCATGGAGCACTGACTCCTCAAGCAGGAAAACCTGCTTTGCATTTCACTGTGTTTAAAAGGATAAGCTTTAGTTATCTGGGCAAGTTTACTCATTTCACCATATGATTAAGGCAGGACTGAAAGCGGGGAAATGCTTTGCAAAGCTTCAAAGTCCTGTGCAAATGTAAATGCTAATTCGCCTTTAGAGTAGGGTGACCGAGCCTCCCAGTTGGCTTGGGACAATGGCAGATTCTGTCTGTTGTCTCAGGGTGATTACTGAGAGTGTCCCCACCTTTCACACTAAAAGGTGCCCTCCTTGGGGCATACATGATCGAACCACCCTGGAATGATGGCATGGAGCAACGTGCTCTAGTGGAAAGGAATGGATGTTGGTATTATGCTGACCTGGATGTCAGTCCCACTCTACCTTGGATAATTGACTGGAACTTTCTGAGCTTGGCTTTCTCATATGTAACATGAGAATCTAATACCTTCCACATTGTTGTTCAGTCGCTAAGTTGTGTCCAATCCTTTCAATCCCATGGACGGCAGCATGTCAAGCTCCCCTGTCCTTCACTATCTCCCAGAGCTTGCTCAAACTCACATCCATTGAGTTGGTGATGCCATCCAATCATCTCATCCTCTGTCATCTCCTTCTCCTCCTGCCCTCAGTCTTTTCCAGCATCGGGGTCTTTTCCCATGAGTCAGTTCTTCGCATCAGGTGGCCAAAGTAGTGGAGCTTCAGCTTCAGCATCAGTCCTTCCAATGAATATTCAGGACTGATTTCCTTTAGGACGGACTGGTTGGATCTCCTTCCAGTCCAAGGGACTCTCAAGAGCCTTCTCCGGCACCACAGTTCAAAAGCATCAATTCTTCTGCACTCAGCCTTTTTTATGGTTCAATTCTCACATTCATATATGACTACTGGAGAAACCATACCTTTGACTATACAGATCTTCCACATTGAGTCTCTCGAAGGAATAAAAGAGACATTGCCTGTAATTTCCTACCATTATGAGCTTGATATATGTTCTCTTGGCTTCTATATCCTTGGCAACCCCATACAATTCAGTGCCTGGTGTAGAGGAAATTGAATATTGACTGCACGAATGAATGAGTCCATCAGTCAATCAAGCACATAAGCACAAGCTGGGGCTCCTCTCCCTGCACCCCAGCTCCCTCTCTGTTGAATGAGCTGAGACATTCTGAGAACTGGGACTCTTCTCCTGTGAGTAGAGGTTTGATCCTTAACCAGCCTTTTCTCTTCTCCTGCATCCCAGAGGCTTCTCACAGTCCTTGCATTGTTATCTCCCTGCTCTTGCCCTTTCAACCTCCATTCAGCTTCTGGGTCCTTTTTCATTTCTTTCTCTTTGATGGTAGTGATAGGGGCAGGGCGGTTCTTCACCTCCATTCTAACCCCTGCCCTGAGACATCAGTATAGACCTTACACAGCCTTTGTATTTCCCAAAGTCCCTGACTGTTTCCTGAAGGCATCACGGCAATAGTATTTTATTCTTGGGGCTATGGAGGGACCATGTATCTGAGTTTGAATACTGGCCTCTGCTTATGGGCTTAAAGGACTAATTTGGGAATAATAATATGCTTATGGTAAAATGTCTTGTAACCTCTCAGAGTCTTAAGTTTTCCATCCCTAAAAGAAGCATAATAACACCGAGAATCACAATGAGGATTAAATATTATACATAACTGCGTAGGCTGTCTCACATAATGCTTGGCCTTCGCCCAGCATCACGGTCTTCACATCTGGCCTGAGCCACTTTTCCCATCAAGCTCTACTTCCTGCCCTCATCCCAGCCTCCCTTCCAGCCCCGCCAGCATGCTCCCTGCTCCCAGAGCGCCCCAAACACCTCCCCATGCCTCTGGGCTTACGTGCCTCAGCGTGTGCTCTTTCCTCTGCCCTTCCCCACTTTGGGTGCACTGCATTTCTCCTCCTCCAGCCAGCCACAGTGCAGATCCATCCCTTCCACAAAGCCTTGTCAATCTCTCAGATCGTAGCCTGTCCCTTGGCCCCACCCTGAGTCCCCCCAGAATATTTGACTGATTCCCCCTCACCGTACTGCATCCTTCCTCCTGCGATTGTCTATTGCAGCTGTTTGCTTACTCTCCAGTCTGCCCCCCAAAGGGGTTATAGGGTCCTGAAGGTTAGGAACCTTACCTTGTTCATCTCTGTATTAGTCCCCTGCATATGAACGTTTCGAGTTGCAAACTTTCAAAGACGTGAATGTGCGTTCCATCAGTATCAGGCGTGAGTGAAACTTGCCCTCCACCTCCTATCTCTGATGATCCGTCAGCTCTGCCATCTCCCACCTCCTCTCCTTCCTGCAGTCAGTAACTCTTCTTGCCAGCCCCCAAAGTGTTGTACTATACATACCACTGTACATTTTAAAGAACTGTGCTATAAGAGAGAGTGGAATGTTTTCTTCATTTTTTTTATGTATTATTTGTGTGAACAGTATTATAAACCTATTATAGAATAGTACTATATAACCCATTGTATAAGTTGGGTACCTAGGCTAACTTCGTAGGACTTACAAATTGGACTTACGAATGTGCTCTCAGAAAGGAGCTCATTCATACGTGGAGGACTTACTGTAACTAACCTCAAAAACCTTGTGAAACAAGATAAGGCATGAGCAAATAAAATTACAATTCCAGCCTTGATTTCTAGCTCCATCATCAGTGGACTAAGCCAACCCAGACCCGACTTGCACTCCATGCACAAAGACATGCAGGACAATGTACAATTTTTTTTTTTTTGAATCGTAATACAGAGCCAAGCTCTAAAGAAGGGGGAACTCCAGGTACCAGAAATGAGAACTCCCTGGAACCAAGACGCCTGCTTTACGCCAGGATCCAGGAATAGCCACTTCTCCACAAAGAGGTCTGGAAAATTCCATCTACCTACCAAGGAAATGGATCTCTGTGGGGGCTCTAGGTGGCGTGTGTGCGTGTGCACATGTGTGTATGTGCCTGTATACCAGTGTGTACGCATGTATGCATGTGTGTGCCTATGCTTTGCTCAATTCACATAAAATCTCCTGAGTGCCTACTGCGTGCAGTCTGGCCCTTGGTCCCCTCCCTCTGCGGGACTGTGTGCATCCTAGGAGGGCAAAGACCCTTGGGGACGTATTCACTGCTGTTCTGAACACTTTCCCCATATTCTCACTTAACTGCATGGCAGCCTTGCAAGGTGGAGGTTATTACAAAGAAGAACTGAGGAAGGGAGATTAACTCCCAGGTCAGGGCAGAGTCAGCTTTTGAAAACAGACACTCTGAACCCTTGCATTTAGATGCCCTGGTACATAACCTCGTGCCAGCAAGTAGATGTGCAAAAATGTTTATTGAATGAAAACTTGAATAAGTGGCCAGATGGGCTCTCGGAGCTGTTCAGGATTCTGCAGGCAGGGTGGGGTGGCACAGGCCCAGTCCAGGCATGAGGGCCCTGGGGTCTAGCCCAGCTTTCTGTAAAGGGTGTTGATCTTATTTATTTATTTTTAAAGAGTGATTTTTTCTCTCTTTTTTTTGGCTACACTGGTTCCTCGTTGCTACACAGGCTTTCCTCTCGTTGCAGTGAACGGGGACTACTCTTCATTGTGGTGCACCAGCTTCTCATTGTGGTCCCTTCTCTTGTTGTGGAGCACAGGCTCTAGGGCGAGCAGGCTTCAGCAGTTGGGGCGTGTGGGCTCCAGAGCACGGGCTCAGTAGTTGTGGTGCCTGGGTTAAGTTGCACATGGCATCTTCCTGGACCAGGGATTGAACCAGCATCTCCTGCACTGGCAGGCGGATCCTTTGCCACTAAGCCACCAGGGAAGTCCCATGGTGCCCATTCTAAATGAAATGGACTCCTCGGGCCTGCAGATGCTTGAGAGATGGTTTCTCTTGTCTCGAGATGATTGCATCAGGCCCCATTTCCTCCGAGGCGCTTCTTGATTTTTTTCCCCCTCCCTGCTGTGCTTCTGGCTCTAATTCCTTTCCTGGGTCCCATTTGGTGGTTACCACTTATGTTCTCAAACGCGCCATTAGGCATCTGATGTATGGTGTGTTCAGTGGGTGGCCACAATGGTGCTCCGAGCCATTCATGGAAATGCAGAGGCTACTGCCGTCTGCTGGGAGCACTGCCTGTCCACCGTGGCTGTCCACTGGCCTCTTGGGGGCCTATGAGCCCAGCTGGGGGAGGACAGACTGTCCCCCGATCCTCACAGGTTCTCCAGGAACATGAGTCCCAGAGTGAACAGGTCTGGCTAAAGCACCTGTCTCCACATTTAGCTCAAACATCTGTTTGTTTGCCTGGAACCCATTTATCATCCCCCCGCCAACTATGTGCCAGGAGCTGGAGATAGTAAGATGAAAGTGCCTTACCTGCCCTGTGGGATTCACCGTGTGTGACTCCAGGCCTGATTGGGATGGGCTTAGCGTCTGGGGTGAGATCACAGCTGCAGCCGAATGGGTCTGGGATCCCTGGGGGCTTCCAAGGGGCAACTGTGCCCTGGCAATGTGGACACACAGGTCTCCAGCACGGGGCATCTGTACAGCAATGTCAATGAACGGGGGTACCGTGGACACTCCTGGAAATGGCCTGGATCCTGACAGAATCCTGGAATGTCATCAGTGGAAGAGTTCTTGTGGATTTTTTCCCCCTGCATTTTAAGTCAGGTTGACCCATTCAGACACCCCTCCCTCAGCCATCCCTAAAACGTGGCCTTAAGTGGTGTCTGATGAAGGAAACAGACCTTCAAGTCCATTCTCTTTTCCCCTCCAGAGCCAGTTTTTACTTGGGCTCATCTCCTGTTACAGGGCTTCCACGATGGCTCAGTGATAAAGAACCTGCCTGCCAATTCAGGAGATTCAGGTTCTGCCCCTGGGTCTGCAAGATCCCCTAGAGAAGGAAATGACAACCCACTCTGGTATTCTTGCCTGGGAAATCCCATGGACACAGAAACCTGATGGATTATAGTCCCTGGGGTCGAAAAGAGTCAGATACACAGATCCCACAACGTCGTGACTAAACAACCACCACCACCTTATAAGTAGTAATAACCCTAATGAGCATGGCTGTCTAGGTGCCAGGCACCCCTATGAGGCAGGTCTGATCTCCCATTTTCCAGATAAAAAGACTGAGGTTGAGTGCCTTACTCAGATTCACACAGCTAGTAAGCCATGGCATATGGCTCAGAGCCTGAAAGCTCAGACTGCTTTCCAAACCTGCAATTCTTCATCTTGACTTCGATCCTCTCTTCACTCCACACCCCTCTCCCCTCAAGTCTAGCAGTCTTCCTAGACACCTTGGGTATGTGCCTGCCTCCATCCCCAGCATCTCCCACTGTCTGGAATGAGGGACTCTGGCTCCAGTTCATGGCTCTGGAGAGTCCAGCTCTCTTCCAGACCCTCAGCCCATGTGGTACAGTCTTGACAATCCCCCTACCCAGGAGACGGGTGCGGATCCTGACCAAGGTTATCTGGTTCAGGCTCCTGCTCCTTGTTGTTCAGTCACTTGGTCGTGTCCGACTCTTTACGACCCCCTGAACAGCAGCACACCAGGCTTCCCTGTCCTTCACTGTCTCCCAGAGTTTGCTCAAACTCATGTCCATTGAGTCGGTGATGCCATCCAACCATCTCATCCTCTGTCACTCACTTCTCCTCCTGCCCTCAATCTTTCCCAACATCAGGGTCTTTTCCAGTGAGTCAGCTCTTCGCATCAGGTGGCCAAAGTAGTGGAGCTTCAGCTTCAGCATCAGTCCTTCCAATAAATATTCAGGATTGATTTTCTTTAGGATCGACTGGTTTGATCTCCTTGCAGTCCAAGGGACTCTCAAGAGTCTTCTCCAGCACCACAGTTCAAAAGCATCTGTCCTCCTGGACTGCCCTCCAATAGCCCAGTTTCTTAGAGGGTGGGAGGATACACCGCGAATTTGCAAAATACTTCTAGTGATATGGAGCTCACTGCCTCTCAACACAACCCCATTGATTCACCTCTGTTCAATAATGAACATGTACCAGCTTTTACTTATGAAAAAAATTAAACATATACAAAATCAACAGTAGTGTACAACGAACCCTATGTGCCCACTATCCAAATCAAACAATATTAATACTTTAATATTCTTGTTTCCTCTGTACTTCTGCTCACCCCTCTCCCTCACTTTAGGACAATGATGATGATAATGATTTAACATTTCCTTTTGTTGTTGTACAGTGTATGCATGTTGAAATGCACTGATCTTACCTGTATTGTTTTGACAAGTAGATACACCTGTGTAACCCATACCCTTGTGATATAGAATATGTCCATCTCCCCAGAAAGATTACTGCCTGTATGTTAACTGGTAATTTCTTTCCTTATGTCCAACCCATATCTTGACACTCTTCTCCATGGCAATGCAGAGTAAGTCTATTCTCTCTTCCAAATGATATCCTCTCAAATATTTACAGATAGCTGTTGTGATCCTCCTTAAGCCTGCTCTTTTCCCTTCTAAATACTCCCCGTTCCTCCATTTAGTCTTTGTTCTCAAAAGATGAGAGAACCGGCTGCCTTGTTTTGATAAAAGGAAGCCTGATTTTCTCCTCACCAAATCTCTCTGCAGTCCATCCAACCTGGAGCCAGGAGGACAGACAGAGGTCTTGCCCCTTTGCTGAAATTCCTGCTTTGAAGGGAGCTGGTTCATGGGGGGAGCCATACAGGAGTCCTCGCTTCATACAGGTTTGGATCAGCTCCGTTGTGTGCAGATTTCTTTCGTTATAAAGCAAATTGCACCATTTTCCTTTCAGTCATTCTCTCTTAAGTTAATCATTCAACAAACTTCTACTGAGTACCTATGCTATGCTAGGCTCTGCATAGAGCCCTTGGATAAATAGTCTCAGAATTTGGGGATGGAGCAAAAAATAGACAAATAAATGGAAGCATTCATTTATTCACCGTTCACTGATTTCCTGCTAAGTCCCCAGAACTAGGAAGGACACAGGGAATATGATAGCATAGAGGATGCTCAACCCTATGGAACAGAGGCATTCACCCACCCAGCAACTTGCAGTGGAGGCAGCTGACAGCTCTCCCTAAAGCTTACAGGGGTTGGGAGGAGGAAATTAACTGGAAATTAACTAGATATTGTCAAGGTGGAGCCTATAGGACTTAAAACTGCAGAGAACTGCTGACCTGCCACTCTCAATTCTCTGGTTTGGTGGAACAGGGTTGTAGAAATTCAGTTGAATTTTGAGGACATAGCAAAGACTCATGGGCTTTCCAGGTAGTTTAGTGGTAAAGAATCTGCCTGCAATACAGGAGACATGGGTTCCATTCCTGGGTCAGGAAGATCCCCTGGGAGAGGAAATGGCAACCCACTCCGGTATTCTTGCCTGGAGAATCCCATGGGCAGAGGAGACTGACAGGCTACACAGTCCATGGGGTCAGAAAAGAGTCAGATGCAACTTAGCCACTGAACAAGAACAACAAGACTCAGATCAGTGACCCTCTCAGGCCATCCAGGAAAGCCTCAAGCCATCACTCTGCCCCTGCTTAGGAAGCAACGGCACTCAGAAGGTTTCAAGCCCTGACTTGCAATGAGTCTAATTTATATTCAGGTACATTGGAGCATGCTTAGGTGCAAATCCTAGATTTTGCTCCGTTGCTGAGAAAGAGCCTGGCTTTCTTCCTGTCACTGTTGCCTAATAGGACACAGAAAGCCCAGGTTTCTCCATCAGACAGATGGGTGGAGCTCCTGGCTCTGCCTCGAGGTGCTGCATGACCTTGGGTGAGTCCTTTGGCCTGCCCCAGATTTTGTTTCTTCTTCGCTGACAATGTACAATAGTAGGGTTTCTGAGAGGGTTGAATGAGATGGTACATTTAAGCACTTGGCGTGGCATCTGACCGGTAGCTAGCATTCCATCTCAATTCTCCATCTAGAGAAGATCTGAAGCTATTATCTAAAAGCACTCACCAAACAGATGCTGACCTCCCTCCTTGCACCCCAGAAGACCAGACAGTTAACAGGGCTGGAGAGACAGAAAAGTCTATTAAGGAATTCACACTTGAGCCTCCAAACAGCTCTTCAGAACTCCCCATGGGCTGGCACGGCCATCATTTCATGTGGTCTCCAGGGCATCTCTGTGAAACAGGTATGGCCAGTCCACTTAACACATGAGAAAGCAGAGTCACAGAACCAGAAGCTGGAATTGCCTGGACTTCATTCCCATTTGACCTTGAGAGATATTGTTATCCCCATTCTTCAGATGGAGAAATCAGAAGGTCAGAAAAAAATAAGTCACTGGGAACATGACCTGGGTCTGTCTCAGTAAAAAAATAAATAAATAAATAAATAAAAGCCTCTGATTTTTTATGGCTCTGTGATGCCTCTACAAGTAACTCACCCTTTCTGAGCCTCAGTTTCTTCATCTGTAAATAAGACAATAGTGTCTATTTTGCAGCTTGTATGAACAGTCTGTCGTGCCACTTTCATCATGGATGTCTTTCTTCCTGTCTTCATCTGACTTTGTCTGGAACATGGCCCTGACTAGGGTGTACAAGTGGGGTACCCAGGTGCAAAATTTAGAGAGGCACTCACCACTCTCAGTCCCAAGAATTGAATACCTCCTAAAATTCTATGCCTTGGCACCTCACCTTTCCCATCCTAATCTAGGCTCTGGTTTGGAGGTAAGGAGATGTGATGGGGCTCTTGGGGTAGAGGACTGCAGAAAGGATGGGAAAGGCCTGAGTAGGTGATGCTGATGTCAGGGAAGTAGCTGACGGGCTTTCCTGGTGGGTCCAGTGGCTAAGGCTCCAAGCTCCTGATGCAGAGGGCCCAGGTTCGATCCCTGACCAGGGAACTAGATCCTGCATGCTGCAACAAAATCAAAGATCTCGTGCCTCAACTAAGACCCAGCACAGCCAAATAAATAATTGTTTTAAGTCACCCATGAAAAGTAATACAGTAGCTGGAAACCAGGCCTCTGCAAATGCACACAAGCTCAACAAGACTGAAGGGTTACAGCAAATACTACACACGTGGACCTTGTATCCTGCTCATTGTCCCTCCTGTAAATTGACGTGCAGGAATCAGTGATGGCCTTACAGCAGCTCTGTCTCCTTGACGGCCTGAAGCGGTTTTTTCCTCCATTTCTACCCCGGCAACTGAGGAGACTGTCCGTGTCCTATTTATCTCTGTATTCCCAGGATCTCGCAGTGTTTGACACATGATAATAGTTCATCAGATGTTGAAAGAACAAAAGAACGCTTTGTCTTTCATTTTGAAAGCCCTCATCATCTCAGGTCCTTTGATCCTTCGATCCTAAGTCAAGGAACTATGGTACTGTGAAAATTATTCCCAGTCGCCTGGGAGTCAAGTCCACCAATCTGAGACAGAAAAACAAAGGGATGGTCAATAAACATTAGCCCGATTTGAAAAACTCATGAATGGCAGAATTGGTTCTTTGTTCCAAAGCTTATCGGAGAAGGCAATGGCACCCCACTCCAGTACTCTTGCCTGGAGAATCCCTGGGATAGTGGAGCCTGGTGGGCTGCCGTCTCTGGGGTTGCACAGAGTTGGACATGACTAAAACGACTTAGCAGCAGCAGTAGCAGCAGCAGCAGTCCAAAGCTTATACGTTCTCTACCAGAGTGCAGAACGGCAAGTCTAAGCAATTTTCAATACTTTATTTATTTCTGACTGTGCTGGGTCTTTGTGGCTGTGCATGGACTTTCTCTGGTTGCGGTGAGCAGGGCTACTCTTCGTTGTGGTGTGAGGGCATCTCTTGTTGCAGGGCACGGGCTCTAGGGTGAGTGGGTTCAGTAGTCAAGTACACAGGCTTGGTTGCCCCCAGTCATGTGGGATCTTCCCAGACCAGGGATCAAACCCATATCCCCTGCATTGGCAGGTGAATTCTTAACCACTGGACCACCAGGGAAGTCCAGCAATTTTTTTTTAGTATACAAAGTCCTACTTCTGCCTCTGTCACCAACTACAGTCCCTTCTGCCGAAGCCCCCAAAACTGTGCCCCTCAAGTTGCCCTCCAAACCTACCCCAACTATCAGGCATTGCCTTTTATTACAGAAACACTGTCACCATCAGCAGTACATTCTTCCAGCACAAGAAGGGCAAATAGGATTCAACTCACTTGCCAACTCCAACAGTGGCAGCCAGAATTATTGGGCTTTAAAAAAAAAAAAAAAAACTGTAAGACTCAGAGGGAAAGAGTGCTGTGATCCATTAGTTATGTCTGCTATGGACCTAGGAAGGTGTGTGGTATCATGCATGCTGTATATCTTCAAGCCAGGTCCTAATTCCTCACGTTGGGAAAGCAATCTCACTGAATTGCCTCAAACCCTCTGCACTTGTGAATCTGCGATGCCTTTGAACATTCATAATGCAAGCTTTGCTATGGAAATTACATGCTGCTCAACCTCCCGGAGAAGGCAATGGCAACCCACTCCAGTACTCTTGCCCGGAAAATCCCATGGATGGAGGAGCCTGGTGGGCTGCAGTCCATGGGGTTGCTATAAGTCGGACACGACTGAGCGACTTCACTTTCACTTTTCACTTTCATGCACTGGAGAAGGAAATGGCAACCCACTCCAGTGTTCTTGCCTGGAGAATCCCAGGGACGGGGGAGCCTGGTGGGCTGCCATCTATGGGGTCACACAGAGTCGGACACAAATGAAGTGACTTAGCAGCAGCAGCAGCAACCTCCAAGACCAGTGAGGGGAAAAAACTAGAAGACAGTGACATTCTCTGAGCAGTTCCTGGAGAAGGTGAAATATGTTTCTAATGAGAAAATATGAAATCAGAAAGAATGTGGTATGAGGATTTTTGTGCCATGTGGGTTGTTACCTATTTGACCTTTTCTTGATCAGCTTTTAGAATCAGCCTGCCTTGGGACTGTTTTCAGCCCTAGCATTAATTGGAACATCTGCTTTTCTTCCGTAAACATCATAAACCATCATTTGGTTTTCACCCATGCATCGTTTCTGTGCAACCCTGTAAAATAATGTGAAATTAACTAGGAACACAATAGAACATATTTCTGATCCCTACCTTTCTCCTCCCCCCATCCCACACCTGCTTCAGAAGGTGAATAGTGAGGCAGCTGCAAGGAACGACCCGTGTCTTATCTCAGGGTGGGTCACACATGTAGAAAACACAATGGGATAGGAAGCCCACACAAGCCCCTGGGATAGAGGCTGGAAAAGTGGGGGAAAGCTGAAGTTCAGCTGAGCAGAAATACCCAGCTGGGGTGATACAAACTTCCTATAGAGGAATACCCTAGCAATGTTCCATCTGAGCATGGCCACAGGGAAACCAAGTGGGCATATATTCCTGTAAGTCCAGCAGGCAGCAGGCAGAAGTGGGCACAGGGCTGTAGTCACAGGATTAGGCAAGCAGTTGTAAAAAGAACTTGTAATATGGACCAGGAACCCAGAAATCACATCATATAAGAGCTGAGATTTCAGAACTCAGGTGCAGAACCCATACATTATCTTCACTAATGTTATTGAGTGAGTACTCTGCCGGGTATTTCACATCCATTATCTTGTAAGTAATCAGAACACAGACTAAGGTGTGCCTCACCACGAGGCTCTGCACCCCGAAAGAACCAAAGGTGGCAGAACTCGGGGCTACTTTCAGTGCATCTGGGCAGCTGCACCTTGAACACACCCTGCCTTCAGTAGGTTCTGCGTGGGAACTGGCATAGGCTGGGGCAGCTAGGATCGTGTCATCAGGGTTAAGAAGGAGGGAATGGAGGCAGGAGACGGACACGGTGATAGGCTGTGGACAGTTTGTGCCCACTTTTTCTCCTTCACTTTTTCTGCACTTCTGCTCTCCCTCAAGGCAGGGAAGCCCTCCTGGGTCCTGCTCCCCACATCTGATGACAGCCATCTGATGGTCTTTGCAGTCACCCTTGGCTCCCCAGGAATGTCCTCTTTCTATTAACCCCTTGCCTTGGCCCCATATCCCCAGGGTTGGGCTTGGTGACCTGCTGGCAGTGGACAGATCAGAGAGCCAGGCTTGGGGGATTGGTGGGGGTCCTGGGAGACTGACACCAGTTTCCTTGGAGAGAACAAGATGCCAGCTCCTGCGAGTCACTGCTTGTGTGTCCTGGTGATTATCAACTGGCTAACAGCTAAGCTCCACTCTTCATTGTACATGGTGTCTGGCACATAGTAGGTGTTCAGCCAGGATAATCTGACTCCAAGGTCTGTCCTTCCTGCCTCTCTCTTAGTAGAGCCCATTGTTGTCTGTCTAAGGGGTGGGAACAGAAGGGAGCTGGAGTGAAGGGCTGGTAGGTAGGGCTCAGCAGACATCACCGGCCTCCCTGACATCAGCATGCCCCTGTTAAGACCAGGAGCCAGCCTAAGGGATCTGTCTCAGCCTGCTAAATACCGCTGGGGTCAGCAGCCCTGCCTCTAGAGAGAATTCTGTATGAGCCCCCACAATCCTCCCATCCCTACCCACCAGACGGCTTCTTTCTGCGCACTCCACCCAGAATCACTCTGCAGGACCACCTTCCCTACTAGGTGGTCTCTAAAGACTTGATTCTTCTCTGCATCCCCAATGCCTGGGGTGGTGCTAGAACATAAGAGATGTTCTGTAGAGTTCACTAGGCAACTGAATGGATGAGCCACAAATGTGGATGGAACAACATCTCAGATTCCATTTCTACAGGCAAATAACAACACTTACACCTCCCCTGCCCCTTCGGGGCTTAGCTATGATACTGACCACAGGCAAGAAAGTTCTCTGCCTGGGCTAAAAACTTTTTTTTTCTATGAAGCAATTTCAGATTCATTATGACATTTTTGATCTTTACAAGAATTCTATCGGAAGTTACTCTTACCAGCATTTCCAGGATGAGGGATCAAAATTCAAAAAGATGAAATGACTTCCCTGAATCAGGGCAGAGCCAGCATTGGAAGCTGAGGCTGTCTGGTTCCCACTTCCATGCCTGAGTCTTTTCTTGCATCCAGACACCTGTCCATTAAGTGCCTACTGTGTGCCAGGCATGGGGCCAGGCACTGAGATGCCAGGGGTGAAAGGGACACAGCCCTTACTTCCCACAGGAGACAGACAGTGGAGGACCCAACAGAAAGAGCAACCAACCTGTCCCGAAGTCTCCCTGGAAACCTCCATCACCCACACTCCCCTCCCTGCACCAGCCAAGCTGGTCCAACTTGAAAGGCTTCTTGCTCCCCCAACCCATTTCATAACCCCAAGTCAGGCCCAATTTGGGATGTTCACATGAGGAGTCAGGAAGGATTCATCGGTGAAGGTTTGAAATTTCCAATGACCCTCCAGGTGCTTTCAAGTGGCCCCTCTGCCTCTGTGAGCCGTTCTCCAGGGGAACATTTGCTCACAAAATGTGTGACTTGGAGAGCGCCCAGAGTCACCCCCTGCTCCCCTCTGTGCTGTTTTCCCAGCTGACAGACTGGCAGTCACCTGATGCTCTTTTCTTCTGCACGGGGCTTACACATCTCTCCTAGTGCAGTCTAAAACTCTCTGGACAGTTGCCCAGCAGAAAAGCCCCGGGCTGTGTTTCAGGCTTGGAGGAAGGAGACAGGAGCACTTTTTAGTGAAACCAACACAGCATATGTCACATCTCTGCACAGAGGGGCAGGGACTCAGGGAGGGGAGGGGCGTTGCAGGACCATATTATACGCTCAAATGATGCTAAGGGTTCTTTGAGGGACCCATGAATATAAAGAGAAAAGCTAGGTGAATCTCTCTCTAGCTGGAGGACCTTGGATAAGGATTTAGCCTCGCTGAGCCTTGATTTCTCATCTACAAATTGGCAAGAATACCATCTACATCAGTGGGCTCTGTGAGCCCTGAAAGATAGAAGGTCTATAGGGGACTTCCCTGGTGGTCAAGTGACTAAAGACTCCATGCTCCCAGAGCAGGGGGCCCCTGGTCAGGGAACTAGATCCCACATGCTGCAAGACCTCACATGCCACAAGGAAGACTGAAGATCCTGTGTGCTACAACTAAGACCCAGTGCAGCCAAATTTTTTAATTAATTGGTTCAATTATTATTAAGAAAGATAGAAGACAGAGTATAAAGCAATCAGCACAGCACCTGCCTTGTGGTAAATGCCCAGTGACTGGACGTTCTTCTCTCCCTTCTGAAAAGGAACCCAAAGATGAATGATATTAATGACGTTCTAAAAGAGACCGTGGCCTCTTGGTTGGGATGAAGGGACAAGTGGTTGGCAAGGGGCTGCATTCCCCTCATCTCCTTGGTTCCCAAGGACTCCACAGCCACACGGAGGTGCTTTCCTGGGTACCTGTTGAAGTCACCTTTTAAATCTCACTATGGGGTAAAAGCACAGTCACGCATCTGACCTTGGAAGATCACAGGCGGTCAAAAATTCTTGTTGCAGGAAGAGATGAGTGAGTAAGCATTTTTCCTAATAAGATGCAGGCCTCACCTTCCAGGAGCTGACCATCTATAGCCCCCTCCTCATGCATGCACCCCTCTGCCGTATTTAATTCTCAAACATGGTCATTGACGACTTCAGAAAACACATGGAAACCACCCCCACTGAAACTCTCATACAGTGCTGATGGGAATATAAAACTATACAACCATTTTGGAAACAACTTGGCCATTTCTTAAATAGTTACAGACACACTTACAATGATTTGACTCAGCCATTCAATTCCTATGCACTTACTTAAGAGAAATGAAAACTTATCCGTACAAAGACTGACCTATACCTGCTCGTAGTAGCTTTATTTGTAATAGCCAACCCAATGTCTATCAGTAGTTGAGTGAATAAATTCTGGTATGGCTGTGCAGTGGAATACTACACAGCAACAAAAAGGATTGAATTACTGATAACCTTCCACCCCTCCTTCCAGGAAAAGAAAACAAAAAGCAGCTTCATTTTGTTTACTGAAAGCCTGGTAACCCATTTAACAGACTGTTTTCCTCCCTCTGGTAAAATGTGTTAAAGCAGGGTCCTCAGCCTCTGGGATCTAATGCATGATGTTCTGAGGTGGAGCCAATGTAATAATAATTACATTATATTATATAATAAAGTGCACAAGAAATGTAAGGCACTTGAATTACCCAGAAACCATGCACTTCCCTGGTTCCTAGAAAAGTTATCTTCCACAAAACTGGTCCCCGGTGCCAAAAAGGTTGAGGACCGCTGTGTTAGGAGATTTTGATAGACAAAGCCAGAGCAAACAAAACAGTGGGCTTTAGCATGTCCATTATTTTGAAAACAGCCAAACGAGAAATTTCAGCAAATCACTGGGAGGAAACTTCATTCAATTCAGCGGGGGGGAAAGGCTGAGCTTTAGAAGAGGTTTGGAGCAATAGGATTTCACTTTGTTCAAGTGTAATAAGCAAGAAGAGACAAGGAAGCCACTGCCTCAGAAAAACCCTAAAGGTCAGGATTAATGAAGGCTTGGAAGGTTTGAAGCTTACAGGCCCAGTCGTGTGCTGGTAAGTGGATATTTCTACAGTCCTTAAGGGAGCTTATACATAATTTATTTTCTTAAGTAGGTCCATGTGTAGAAATGTTGTTTGCACTACTAATTGGGCCAGAAAACTGTGTCTTCAGGGATATCTGCTGTCCCTAACCTTTTCCACTGTGCATTTCCTGGACTCTGAGGCAGGCTGCCCCAACAGGTCACACTGGGCCTGGATGCTGGGACCCAGGCCAGCAGGCATTGCTAATCTTTTTTGTTCCTGGATGCAGGGCCCCAGCAAGAGGAGCTTAGCCATCACCTCCAACCCCCATCATGCGCAAACAGAAGGCTTTAGAGGAAGAGCACAGACCCAAACCCAGGTCAGGTCTCAACTCTGGCCCTGAACTAACTGTGTGACCCGGGGCAGGACACTCTACCTCTCTGAACCTTATACTCTCCATGTGCAAGATGAGACACTTGGGCAAGAAGATTTTTCTTATATTTATTTATTTATTTGGCTGTGATGGGTCTCAGCTGTGGCATATGGGATCCTCATTGTATCATGAGGAATCTTTGGTTGTGGCGAGCAGGCTCTCTAATTGTGGCCTGAGGGCTTCATGAGTTGCAGGGCTCAGGTTTAGCTACCCCACAGCATGTGGGATCTTAGTTCCCCAATCAGGGATCAAACCCATGTTCCCTGCATTGAGAGGAGGATTCTTAACCCCTGGACCACCAAGGAAGTCCCCAAGAAGATTTGTGGTGCCTGCACTTTGCTGAGATTCTCCTGACTCTGAGATATAACCACTGCCCTGCCGCCCTCCCCCTCCACCGCCATTACCAAGCTCAAGACCCCTAGTGTTAGCAAGGCATCAATTTTATCAGTCTTCCGGGAACAGAGTAGCTGTAGCTACAAGGAAGCAGCGGCAAAGAACACAGGCAATGGAGTGAGGCAAATATGACTTACACCCCGGATTCTCTACCTACCAGCTCTGTGACCTGGCTCAGCCTCTCTGGGCCTCAGTTTCCTTATCTGTAAGATGGGAGTGATAAGACCAAACTCATAATGCTGCAAAAAATTAATGACAGCTGATAGAATGTGAATGGTGTTCCAGAGAGGGCAGCCAAGCCAGTCTGTGACCTCAGGGCTGTTCTAAGAGCTACTGGAAGGCACAAGACCCTCTCCTCATCCCCACATCCAGATTTCTTGGATTTAGATTGTGCCAAATATGAACAATTTATGCCAAAACACTGAATAACTTAGAAGAAGTGGACTGGTTTCTAAAAACACACAGCCCACCAAAACTGAATCAAGAAGAAATAAATAATTTGAACAGACCAATCACTAGAAGTGAAATAGAATCTGTAATTAAAAACAAAAAAACACCTCCCTGCAAAAAGTCCAGGGCCAGACAGCTTCACTGGGGAATTCTGCCAAACATACAAAGAAGAATTTATACTGATCCCATCTCAAAATCTTTGTTTAATATTTATTTATTTATTTGGCTGTGCCAGGTCTTAGCTGTGGTGCGTGGGATCTTCCATCTTCATTGCAGCATGCAGGATCTTTAGCTGCAGCATGCAGGATCTTTAGCTGCAGCATGCAGGATCTTTAGCTGCAGCATGCAGGATCTCTAGCTGCAGCATGCAGGATCTTTTCGCTGTGGCATGCCAACTCTTAGTTGCGTCTAGTTCCCTGATCAGGGATTGAATCTGGGCTCCCTGCATTGAGAGCTCAGAATCTCAGCCACTGGACCATCAGGGAAGTCCCTCAAACTCTTCCAGAAGACTGAATAGGAGGGATCACTCCCAAAGTCATTCTATGAAGCCACCATCACCCTGATACCAAAATCAGACAAAGACACTACCAAGAGAAGAAGAGTACAGGCTAAAACGTGTGAACTTCAGACTATGATGGGCGTCCACTGCACCAGTGACTGGTTGCAATTCTGTCCAAAAGTAGATTTCAAAGTGGATTGTGTGCATCAAAGCATTGCCCTCTCTTACAGAACTCTGTGGGCCCAGTAATCTCATTGGCTGCCCTGGGCTTTTAGCAACAGGCTTAACATTCTTAAGGAATAAGCAGTCAGTAGCACACGGCGGTTTCCATCCCCTGTAACTACTTCAAAATGAGCTTGATGGGACTTCCCTGAGGTCCAGTGGTTGAAAATCCACCTTCCAATGCAGCAGACACAGGTTTGATCCCTGGTCAAGGAACTAAGGCCCACATGCCTGGGGACAACTAAGCCTAACATGCCACAACTAGAGAGCCTGACAGGTGCAATGAAGACCCAATGCAGCAAAGAGAGAGAGAGAGAGAGAGAGACAAGCTTAGTATTACTGAAACACAATCAGAGAAGACAGGACCCCTCAACACCTCCCATTCTTCAGTTCATCACTGACCTCCCCCCATAACTCAAACAACTTCTCTCACTTCTGCTGAAAAGGACCTGGTATGGATTCATACGTCTTAAAGATGTCTATTATGTAATCTTCCAAACAAATCCACTTGCATTCCCTCATTTAGATGTTACAACCACGTGGCAAGGTTATCTTGCTCAATTTGCAAACACGAAAACTGACATTGGAAAAAGATGTCATGTTCAAGGCCACAGACTTGACAAATAATGAGCAAGGTGCTTTCTGTCTGGCTCAAAATCTCAGGGTTCCTCCCTTGGAACTTCCTTGGTGGTAAAGCAAACCCATGAGTCCCAGCTCTCTTCACTAAGTCTCAGTCTTCCCAACTGTAAAATGGGCATGTGATAATAAGATGCCTTCCCATCAAGGTAGTCGGGACCCTAATTAGGAAAAAGATAGTTCCTCTGACAATGGCAAGCAGGGGCCAGCACAGAGTAGAGACTCAGGAATTTTTAGTCTCCTTCCCTCCAATTTCTTGGGGCCATTGAGAAAGTTGAAGCTGTACACGTGTCATCTCTCAACTGCAACATGCAGTGAGCAATGAAAATGATGGTCATGGGGTCCATCTTTATCTCAGGCTTCCCCCCACCCCCCACCCCTGTCACTCCTGCAGATCCAGGTTTGATATGTGCACCATTAATTCTTACAAAAGGATCCAACTAAGAGCAATTCTTGATTCTTAGCAACCTTGCAAATTCAGCCCTGCCATCCCAGATGAGGCTGTCAGCACTTACCAGGAGAGCAGAGAAGTGCCTCGGAGAATGGCAGGTCTGAAGAAGCAGCGAGCTCTGGCCTGACAGTCTAGACTTAAATAAATTGTCTTTTGTGGCTGGGGGCGATAAGGCCTACGTTTGAAGCACACACGTCATTATGCACAGCAACGGGGAAGGAGAGCGGCGTCTTGTCCTGAGTTTCTAGCAAAACTGCGCTGTGGGTAAATAGCTCTCAGCCTTTGATGTGGAGCAAAGAGGAAAATGATCCTCTCCGAGAAGCAAAAAGTGAGACAGGAGCGGCGGGCTGAGGCGGTGCAGGCAGGGAGGCCAGTGGAGAAGTGCAGTCCGTGTGCGCCTGCCTGGCTCTGAGCCCCTTCTTCTGCCCCCACGAAGGTAAACTGTCTATCCTCTAATACCCTCGAGGAAAAGCAAGCGAAAACGCTTAGGAACAATTAAGCAGGGAGCTGAGAAGACCAGAGCAGAGAAAGGGAGGGGAGGGGAGTGGAACAAGATATCAGATGTGAGTTCCCGCCATAACTAGCAAGGCAGGCCAGCACTTAAGGGCGCCTCTCAGAGGTGGGCGAGGGAATGGGAGTAGCAACCCCTTGAAGCCCATTCATTCATTCATTCATTCATCCAACAAGACAGACCCAGCCCCCACCCTCTCCAACAAAGAGTCCTATAAATCACCATCTAGTTATATACTTTGATATGCACGAAAAAGCAGCAGACCCCAACCATTTTGGCACAAGGGACCGGTTTCATGAAAGACAATTTTTCCACGGACTGAGGTGGATGCGGGGTGGGGTTGGTGGGGGGGGGGTGTTGTATAGGGATGTTTTCAAGATGATTCAAGCATATTAAATTTATTATGCCCCACTGATGTGATCTGACAGGCGGCGGACCTCAGGTGGTAAAGCAAGGGCAAGAGGGAGTGCATGCTAAGTCGCTTCAGTCATGTCTGACTCTTTGGGACCCCATGGACTGCAGCCCGCCAGGCTCCTCTATCCATGGGATTCTCCAGGCAAGAACAGTGGAGTGGGTTGCCATGCCCTCCTCCAGGCGATCTTCCCAGCCCAGGGATTGAGCACGCATCTCTTACACTGCCTGCATTGGCAGGCAGGCTCTTTACCACTAGTGCCATCTGGGAAGCCCAGGGGATGGGGAGTGGCTGTAAATACAGGTGAAACTTCCATCTCACCACTCACCTCCTGTCGTGCAGCCGGGTTCCTAACAGGTCATGGATCAGTACTGATCCGTGGCCAGGGCGCTGGGAACCCTAGCTATAAAGGGAAATACTGGGAGTGCAGGGCTTGTACCTCTTTACAATCTCCATAAGCCTTGCATGTAGTAGGAGCTCATGCATATGACTATTGATTGGCTGATGGAAAAAGCAAGGCAGAGAGGAGCAGTATAGGGCTCAGAAACATCCCAATGACAACAACAACATCCCCAAAAAGATCGTGTGTATTAGAACCAGACAGACATGGCTTTGAATCTTACCTTTTCTACTTAATAGCTGTGTGACCTTGGGCAAGTTGCTTAACCTCTCTGGGCTGTGGCTTTGTCCTCTGCACAATGGAAACAACAATATCCACCTGTGGCTACTGTTGCATGTGATAGGTGCCCTGGTGAAGGAGCAAAGGGGGAAAGTGAGGGGGGATGTTATACAACTTGGTTCGTGAGCTTGGGACGGCTTCCTGGAGGAGGCGATGCATCGATCTAGTCTTGGAGAATGGGCAGAGGTTGCCCAGGCAGAAAACGGAACAAGATCTGTTACAGGTAGTGGAAGCAGCAACTAGAAAGCCACAAGTAGGTGAACCAGCAGGGCACATCCAGAGGTGCCAGAGTTGTTTAATGTAGCTCCACCCACTCACTCATTTATTCATTCACTTGTCCACTTGACATATATTTCTGGAATACCCCCAGGTGCCACGCCCTGTGCTAGCCATCAGGGGTAGATTCCTCAGTGAACAAGCAGAGGTAACCACTGAACCCATGAGCTTATCTTCCTGTGAATTCCCATGGACTCAAATGGGAAGAGGAGGATGGAGCAGACAGAGAGAGCATCATAGAAGGCTGGGTGTGGAAGGGTGGCCCTGGAGCTTACTCTCAGGGGAATGGGCAGCCCTGATGGGTTTTAACCACAGGATTGATATAATCAGGTCTGCATGTCTGAAGGAGTGAGCCACGATTCACTTAAAGGATGGGCTGGAGAAGGTTTTCTGGAATCCAGCAGTCTAGCTAAGAAACTGCAGCAGCCCAAGCAACAAATGATGGAGGTCATTAAGTTAAAGCCATGTGGAAGAGAAAGTCAAGTCGGATGCAGAGACAGTGTTGACGGGCCCTGCTGGTTGATTGGACGTGGGGTGAGAAAGAGGAAGAGGGGACACCCGCTCTCAGGATCTGGTTTGAGCCCCTGGGCAGGTGGCAGTGCTATTCCCCAGGACACAATGCACAGGAGAGCCATCCAGTGGGGTGCAGAGGCTGAGGAAGCCTTGATCCCACTGGGACATTCTGGCAGTTGGGTGTCTATGGGTCCCCCTGAAATCATGTGTATCAGGCAGTTGGATCAGTGTGTCTGGAGCCCAAGAGAAAGCTCAGGACTGGAGGCACAGATTATAGGACAGAAAGCATACAGACAATGCTTGACACTTGAAGGTGGACATGGCTGCACCCCTGGGGAGTGGGTGGAAAGGGAAGGATTAACAGAGGGAGAAGAGACCAGACTCCATGCCAACAAACCCCAAAAGGTGTCCAGATGTGTTCTTTGATGCCAAAATCCAGCCCATTAACCGGAGGTGAGGAAGCACTGGTCCCCAAGAGGGTTGACTATGACAGGCTGTGGGGACGCTGGCCTGCTGTTGGATTTCTGGGGTTCCCAGTCTGTCTGGAGTTCAGTCCAAAGTCACCCACGTGCTTCTTTCTCTTCTCTCCCTCAGGTGTTTACAAAATATGGGAAGTGTTACATGTTTAACTCAGGCGAGGATGGCAAGCCTCTGCTCACCACGGTCAAGGGGGGGACAGGCAACGGGCTGGAGATCATGCTGGACATTCAGCAGGATGAGTACCTGCCCATCTGGGGTGAGACAGGTGAGCTGGGCCAGGGGCCGGGGCAGGGGGTGAGGGCGGAGAGGAGCGGCCTCCAGGAGACCTTTTCCTGGAGTGGGTTATCTTGGCCCACCCAGTGAAGAAGGGCTGCTCTCGATCAAGGGGCGAGTGATCTGCCGGTGAATGGGAAGGACGTCCCGGCACAAACTGTGATGCCCTGAGTTTTCCTGGGATTTCGCTAGGTGGGAGGGGGCTGGTGATGGGGATACTGGAAAGGGAAGGCGGGTAGGATGCGAGGAGGCTTGAATTAACAAGTTCGGTTGGAGTGGTGGGTGGCGCGATTTCAGGAGAAGTGGAAGTGATGGACCAGCCCTTTCCTCTTCCACCATCTTGAATATCCCAACCCAGCTACAGGGTCCAGTGGAAAGGAAAGCAGATTTCTCCCACTGAGGGAAGGTGGAGGGGCTGCTGGAAAATGGAAGGGCACAGATTCAGCCTGCATGAGCCCATGGGGGACCCGGGCGTATAGGTCCCAAAGCTTATTTCATACATCCAATTATTCGTTTATTTATTCAGCAAACTATTCATAAGCCACATATGCTATCTCAGGCTTTACACCAAAATAAGGATATTGAATTGAAAAAAGACCAAAGCCCTAGATCAAAGCTTAGACGAGGAGACTCACAGTCCACTGGGACCCAAGGGTCCCCAGTGCTGGGATGGGATGACAGCCTTCACCTGGGAGGAGGGAGGGTTCAGGGAAAGCATTGCAGGGCATGGGGTCCTTGGAGTCTTGAGATTATCTCATGAGATCCTCATGAGAGGGGTGCAGGAAGGACAGGGAAGGCCCTGTGATGGTGGAGCAGTGGCTGGAATGATATGGCGGGAGGCCTAGGGAGGCCAGCAGGCTCTAGATCTCGCCAAGTGAAGTGAAGAGGTGCCCAAGCATGGGATCCCAGATGCCAAGGAGACCCAAAGAGAGATTAACAAAGAGGGAAAGGAAATGTGCCTGAGAGGGCCCCAAGGTAGGGGGAAGGGAGAGTAGAGTGCAGCAGGAAGGAAGCCTGGGCCATCAGGTTGGAGCTGAGGAGGGGGTGAAGGCCAAACACCTCAGCCCTCATTTCTTGCAGCCCAGCCTCCATCCCATGATTCCCACAGCCGTTCCCTCAGCCCATCCTGAGGCCTGGCCCTCCCCAGTCCCAGGCCCTCCAGGCTTCTGAGGACAGCGAGGGCCTCTACCCTGGGGAGGACTGACCACAAGCCCAGAGCTCTCTCCCACCCACCGCACTCCCTCTCCAGGCTCCTCGCCTCTGAGCACCCCTTGGGGCATGTTGTGGTCACTCCTCTTGCTCCTGAAGAGTGAAATGGCCTCACAAGCATCACTCACTCACATGGGTCCAGTATCATCTCTGGGTGCTCACCTCAGGCTCCAGCCCTCTGCCAAGCAGACACTTTTCTTGCCTGGAGAGTCCCCGTGGACAGAGGAGCCTGGCCAGCTATGGTCCATGGGGTCCAAAAGAGTTGGACACAACTGAGCGACTAAGCACTGCCCTCCAGCAAACAGATAAAGAAATGTGTTAGTGCCACGCTCTGGAGAAGGGCCCACCGAGCCTGGGTTTTGAGAACATCCTTCAGGCCAGCCTATGGGGCCCAAAGACAGCCCTGGGTCCTGGGAGCTGGGACCAGGTCTCCAAGACCTGGTCCTCTACCTTGGAGACACCAGAACATATTTGCTTATTGAACCTCTTGTGGAAAAGGAGAAGAAATAAAAAATAAAATGAATCCTGGAGGGACATCCCTGCTGAGCCAGTGGTTAAGAATCCACCTGCCAATGCAACACAGGTTCAACCTCTGGTTCGGGAAGATTTCACATGCTGAAGGGCAACTACTAAAGCCTGTGCACCTAGAACCCAAGCTCTGCAACAAGAGAAGCCACCACAAGGAGAAGCCTTCACACCACAACAGAGAGTAGCCCCTGCTCGTCCCAACTAGAGAAAGCCCACGCATGGCAGCAGAGACCCAGCACAGCCAGAAATTAAATTAAAAAGAAAAGAATCCCGGAGACCCCATACCCACAGCCTGACCAAAAGTTAGTTATATCCTTCCAGTGTAATGTTGGATTTCTCACCTGTTATCTTGAGTCAGGAGCCAAAGCACATGTATAGACACACACACACATGCACACACACACACATGCACACACACACACATGTATAGACACACACACATATGCACACACACACACATGCACACATACACTCACAAGGCAGGTAGCCCCATTCCCAGACATCCTCACCCAGCACAGCTCCCTGCAGACACCTTGGGTCTCCACACTGGCCACTGATGGTCTGGGCTCCAACCACACAGGGCCTTTCCTGGGGAATCTGCATTCTGCCCCCTGAAGCTGTGGATGGTCTGAACAGGAAAGAACCTGAGACCATCTATTCCAGACACACACACACACACACACACACACACACCCTGCCCCTGCATGCCTGTTCTACAGAGGCCTGGTGGGAAGCAGTGATGGACTGATAGTCACATGGTGAATCTATGGCCAAGCCAGGACTGTACTGACCCAAGCTTCTTGATCAGCCATCAGCCCTCATGGACCATGAGCTATATCCATTCAGAACAAATCCATAATCATGGTTAAGGACCTACTGTGAGCCTAACACCCAGGCAGGACATGGTCAGACTGCAGAAGACACAGGACAAAGCCCCTGCCTTTCAAGCTACCATCAGGAACCAGAGCTGCACACAGAATCCAGAAGAAGTGCCAGGCTCCCTCCTGCCAGCAGAGTGAGCGTGAGTTGTCCCTAGTGAGACACCAGCACTTGTCACTCAAACCGCGTCTTCTGAGGTTGGATAATTCAGGGCGTGAAGGAGAAAGGGTTGAAAGCAGGACAGAAGCCAGAAGAAATTAGTTAGAGAAGAAACTGGTCATTGCTACAATGCTAACTATGCTGTCCTATATGGTAGCCACACTGAGCCTTTGATATGTGATCAAGGAGGAACTGAGTTTTTATTATCATTGGATGTATATTCATTTAAATCACCACAGGGGGCGAGTGGCCACCATATTGGAGAGCACAGCCTCAGTAGCTCTGGTTGACCTCTTGAATTTTTGCCTTTGCAGCCATCCCCGTATTCCTCTGGGCCATAACCATCCTCCCTCCCAGACTTCCCCTCATGTTGAGCATTAGGAAGGGCTCCTTATCTCCATCTGCCAGGGATGAAGGCTGAGGTTAGGCCACTTCACCCAGGCCACCCAGCCACGCCTCCTGAATCCCCACACCCAGACTTCCTCCACAGTACCTTTCTTCAGGCTGAGAAATCACTGTGTCATGAGTATTTCTTGGAGACTCTGGTCACCTCAAAACTGCTTGTTTCCTGGACTGGTGGAGGGTGAGCCTCACATGGGTGGAATTGAGGTCCACATACCTGCTGAAGGACAAGAAGGGGCTCTGGTGAGTGAGGGATATTTGTCCATAAGGCCACCTGAGGAGGTGTGGCCACACTCGGCTTTTTGGCCATTGCTCCCAAAGACTGAGGGGATGGCCAAGCCTCATCCCACCTTGGTCTTTGGGAGGGAGCCGCCTTCTTGACCTGCCAAGCCAGGTGGGCCCACGGATGCCACCTTGCCTCCTTGACCTTTCCAATTCCCCTCAATCCCCAGGAAAAGGAACCTGAGTCCTTAGAGAAGAGATATGGGTGACAATGGAAGAGAAAGGAATGGAAAGCTGGCTGTTGAGGGAGTAGCCACAGACAGCTTGATGACAGAGGCAGAGAAGTAGGACAGGGAGGTAACTATAGAGTCAGACCCATGATCGAACACCCAGCCCTGCCTTTACCAGCAGATCAGACGATCAGTCTCTGCAAACTCTAAACAGTCAAAGGTTGATAATGACAACCAGTAGATAGGAGGACGGAGAAGGCAATGGCACCCCACTCCAGTACTCTTGCCTGGAAAATCCCACGGATGGAGGAGCCTGGTAGGCTGCAGTCCATGGGGTCGCTAAGAGTCGGACATGACTGAGCGACTTCACTTTCACTTTTCACTTTCATGCATTGGAGAAGGAAATGGCAACCCACTCCAGTGTTCTTGCCTGGAGAATCCCAGGGACGGGGAAGCCTGGTGGGCTACCGTCTATGGGTTCGCACAGAGTCGTACATGACTGAAGTGACTTAGCATAGCATAGATAGGAGGATGGTCAGACCATCCCAGAGGCAGCGACTGTTCCAAATATCCTACGCTGACACAAGGGTCCTGGAGCACTTTATCCTCTGGGTAGCTCATTCTCAAAGCAGAGCCTCTGGCACATTCTTGCTTCACTTCTCAGAAATTTCAGGAAGCACTGAGGGAGCCATGCTTCTGGGTGTAACTCTGACCTACAGGGAGGACCTTTGGTGCCAAAGAGTGAATAAGGAAATGACATCCACTTTGGGTGGACCCAGCCCTATGGACTCATGCTCAGCAAGTACAAAGTGACTAAGAAATCGATCAAAAATGTCCTTTCCCCCGGGCTGACAATGCCTCCTTGGTCAAACATCCTTGTGGAAGGCACCCTGGAAATATGCCACTTTAAAGAAGACAGGCTCAGTCACACATGGACCTTGACAGCATGCCCCCAAATCCTGAGTTTTGGATGTTACATGTTACAGAAATAAAAATGATGTGGAGAACCCTGGTTAGGCACAGTTAAACACGTTAATTCAGGGCGGGGATTCTCCATACATCACATTATGAATCTCCAAGATAGGAATGTTGCATAAAGCATTTATTTCCCTAATGCTTTTGACCATGGAAAACCTTCTTTTTCATGGAGGACCTCACAAAATAGAAAAAGGACTGAAAAGCTGTCCTAGGCTACAGAAGTGCAGATTTCACGACCAGCATTTTGCTAAAGGAAATTAAATTGAAGGCAGGTGGGAGGTTGTTAAAAATGAAACTCTGTGTAGATGCCTCTGAGTAACTTCAAAGATAAAAGAAATAAGCAGTGGGTTATCTAGGCTGCACATGAGAAAACCCAGATTCAGACAAGCTTGGGCATAAAAGAATTGTATTACCCCTGGAATCCAAGGCAAGCTTCAACAACCCAGCTGCGGGAAGGCAAAGAGGCAGCATGAGAAACACCTGGAAACAAGGGCACCCGCCTCCTTGGTCTTTCACCCTTTCTGTTACCTCTCCTCTCTCTGATTTGCTTTTTTCTCTCTCACTAGAGACAGAGTTTCTCCACACATGTATCTTTTCACACATAGCTCCCAGTAGATATATGTTTTTTTTCACATCCTACCATCAGGGAGAGGCCACTCTGAGTCTCCCATTGTTCTATTACAAAGAAAAATACAAGGAAGGGACTCATTGACCCAGCCCAGTCAGGTGCTCTCCCCTGGGCCAATCAGTGACCAGTGGGAGTGTCTATGGAAGGACAAGGGAGCCCTGAGGGAACTGGGTTCCCCACACCAGTCCTGGGAATGCCCCTCCTCAGGGAGGTAGGGGTGAGCATGGGGATGGGTTACATCTGAGCAAACTGGAATCAGTGTGCTGGGAGCTCGCTAATAGACTTGCATTCTAGACAGATAGTCTCAAAATTACGGCCTTCATTCAAGCTGATGTAGAATCAGATCAGATCAGATCAGCTGCTCAGTCGTGTCCAACTCTTTGCGACTCCATGAATCGCAGCATGCCAGGCCTCCCTGTCCATCACCAACTCCTCGAGTTCACTGAGACTCACATCCATCGAGTCAGTGATGCCAACCAGCCATCTCATCCTCTGTCGTCCCCTTCTCCTCTTGCCCCCAATCCCTCCCAGAATCAGAGTCTTCTCCAATGAGTCAACTCTTCGCATCAGGTGGCCAAAGTACTGGAGTTTCAGCTTTAGCATCATTCCTTCCAAAGAAATCCCAGGGCTGATCTCCTTCAGAATGGACTGGTTGGATCTCCTTGCAGTCCAAAAGACTCTCAAGAGTCTTCTCCAACACCACAGTTCAAAAGCATCAATTCTTCAGCACTCAGCCTTCTTCACAGTCCAGCTCGCACATCCATACATGACCACAGGAAAGACCATAGCCTTGACTAGGCGAATCTTTATTGGCAAAGTAATGTCTCTGCTTTTGAATATGCTATCTAGGTTGGTCATAACTTTCCTTCCAAGGAGTAAGAGTCTTTTAATTTAATGTAGAATACACTTTTTAAAATATTAATGCACTTTAATTTTTTCTTTTTATATTTTCTTTTTTAAAAACTTTTTATATTATATTGATACATAGTTGATTAACAATGCCGTGACAGTTTCAGGTGTCCAGCAAAGTGATTCTGTTATATGTACGCATACATATATAGCTATATTTTTAAAATTCTTTTCCCATTTAGGTTGCTACATAATATTGAGCAGGTATTGTGTAGATAGCATATTGAGCAGATAGCATAGACCCTGTGCTATGCAGTAGGTCCCTTTTGAGAATACACTTTTTAAAGGAGTTCTTTTATGTCGACCATTTTTAAAATCTTTATTGAATTTATTACAATGTTGCTTCTGTTTTATGTTTTGGTTTTTTGGCCATGAGGCATGTGGAATCTTAGCTCCCCAGATCAGGGATCAAACCTGCACCCCTTGCATTTAAAGGTGAAGTCTTAGCTGTTTATACTAGACTGCCAGCGAAGTTCTGAAAATACACTTTTTAATCAAGTAAACTCTGCCTTGATGTCCCCAAATCCTAGTGTTGGGGGAAAATGAATTTGATGTTGTATTTTTAAGCAGAGCCCTCGCTCTAATAGAGTCAGTACCTTGCCCCATATCATCTCCCCAGGTTCATTTCCTCCTACTCAGCCCCGTGTTCACGTGGCTGTAGCCACTCTGACTTCCCTGGGACTCCCTATACACCCCAGGGAAGCTTCCCTGTGAGCCCCTGCATACTCCATTCCCTCTGCCAAGAATTCCCTGCTCAGACCATGTGGCTCATGCCCTCACCTCCGTCAAGTCTTGCTCAGATCTCACCTCCCCCACTCCACCCCACTCTTCACCCCTCCTTATCTGTTCTGCTGGTCCTTTGTTCCATGTCGTATCATCTTCAAGTATGCCATATGAGTTACTTATTTACTAATATTTTGGGTTGTGAATCTGTCTCTGTTGAAACACAGGCTACAAAAGGATCTTGGACTGTCTGGCTCACTGACATATACCAGGGCAATAGATATCTGTTGATACATTTGTCGAGAGAGAGAGAAAATATCGCTGTACTGTGCACAGTGATGGGACCAGGGTGGTTGGTTGGTTCAGTCACTACGTTGTGTCCAACTTTTGCAACCCCATGGACTGTAGCTCACCAGGCTCCTCCATCCATGGGATTCTCCAGGCAAGAATACCAGAGTAGGTTGCTGTTTCCTTCTCCAGGGGATCTTTGATCCCAAGTCAGGGATCAAACGGAGAAGGCAATGGCACCCCACTCCAGTATTCTTGCCTGGAAAATCCCATGGACGGGGAGCCTGGTGGGCTGCAGTCCATGGGGTCGCTAAGAGTCAGACATACTGAGCAACTTCACTTTCACTTTTCACTTTCATGCATTGGAGAAGGAAATGGCGGCCCACTCCAGTGTTCTTGCCTGGAGAATCCCAGGGACGGGGGAGCCTGGTGGGCTGCCGTCTATGGGGTCGCACAGAGTCGGACACGACCGAAGCGACTTAGCAGCAGCAGCAGGGATCAAACTTAAGTCTCTTTCATTGCCGTCAGATTTGTTTTTGTTTTTTTTTTTAACCACTTAGCCACTAGTGCCATGAACATTCTGTCCCATGAATCCCCAAAGTGACCCTCCAAACAAGGTATAATCCCCATTGAAAAATAAAGAAGCTGGAGCCCAGAGAGGGTGAGGAAGTTCCCCAAGAACACACACCTTGCTAAGCAGTTGAACCCAGCTGAAAACCCACTTATGGACCCACAAGCAAGTCTCCTTCCACTGCATTCCTTTAAAACTCAAAAAAAGTGATTGTAAAGGCACAGCCATAAAAATATCTCAGAAAAAAAATATTCCAGTGACATCTTTGGAGACAGAATGGCATATAATGATAGGTCTGTTGCTGTTCTCCCTTTCTATTTTTTTCCTCTTTTTTTTTTCCCCATAGCAGAATCCTTGTATTGAACAAAAGCTTTAGCACAGCCCCAATATATAAAGCAGATAAAGGAAGAGCTGCTCTGGTTCAACTGGAGATAGTTTAATTTCTCCATGCTCCACTGTGGCTGACCTTGAGACTCCCTGAGGAACCCTAGGGCTCCAAGGAACCCAATTTGAAAACCACTGAGTAAGTGGGACTTCTCTGGTCTAGGGGTTAAGATGGTGCTTTCAATCCCTGGTTGAGGAACTAAGATCACATGTGCCACAAGGCATGGCAAAATAAAAATAAAAGTAAATCTTCCTTAAAAAAAAAAAAAAAAAAAAGGCTGAATGGGCAGCTGATGCTACTGGGAATGAAAAGCACCCATTGGTCCTATGGCTTGTGTACATCCTGGGATCAGTTCTACTTCTATCCCTCTTCTTTTGGAACGGTGAAAGGAGCCCATGATGTGCCCGCTGAGCCTCGGGGAAGATTATGGTCTAAACTTCTGATTGGACACAGTGGAATGAACATAAATATGTATGGAGGCTCCCTCCCAAATCTTTCCTAAATGGCAGTTGAGAATTTTTTTTTTTTCAAGTATAAACCCACAAGGCCAAAGAAGATGGGAAAGAAGAGAACAGTAGTTGTCAGCAAGTTTACGGAAAATAGAGAGCAGATGTTAATTGACTGGGCAGACCAGACAAGGCTGAAGGATCGGGGTCTGCACAGGGAAACTGATTAAAGCCAAACAATTCTCTCCATAGACAACCCCCTTCCTTGAGAAAGGATGAGGATTAGAGGCATCAGATGTTGCAGACAATGAGGATGAGAGGTGCAGCTAAAACTAGGAGGATTAGTCAGAAGTCTGTCAAAAAAGTTGTGCAACCAAATATCTCTTTACACCCAAGAAAAATCATATTGAAAAAGAGATAGGCTCAGGACTTCCCTGGTGGTCCAGCAGTTCAGAGTCTGCCTTGCAATGCACGAGACACGGGTCCGATTCCTGGTCGGGGAACCCCCTCCTGCATGCCAGGGAGCAACTAGGACCTTGTGTCTCAACTAGAGAGTCCATGCACCACAATAAAAGATACTACATGTGGCAACAAAGAGCCCCATGCCACAACTAAGACCCACTGCAGCCAAATAAATAAATGAACAAGTAAATTCATTTTAAAAAAGAAATAGGCTCTGGACTGGGGGAAACCAGACTTTTGGACTGTGTGGGAGAAGGCAAGAGTGGGATGATTTGAGAGAATAGCATTGAAACATGTATATTACCATATGTGAAATAGATCGCCAGTCCAGGTTCATTGCATGAGACAGGGTGCTCAGGGCTGGTGCACTGGGATGACCCTGAGGAATGGGATGGGGAAGGAGGTGGGAGCAGGGTTCAGGATGGGGAACACATGTACACCCATGGCTGATTCATGTCAATGTATGGCAGAAACCACTACAATAGTGTAAAGTGATGAGCCTCCAATTAAATAAATTAATTTTTTTAAAAAAAGAAAAAATGAACTAATTTTAAGAAAGGGGGGAAAAAAAAAAACACTGAGGGTGTGGGTGAAGTGCTGTAGAGAAACCAGGGAGATACGATGAGCTTCTGCCTCCTGAGTAGTGAGGTCCTCAGTCAGACTAGTCTACCCCTCCCACCCCTAACCAGAAGCCTGGAGACTCTGACATGCTCAAGAGAAAATACCCACAGAGAATGGCAGCAGTCCCCATACAGTTAGATCATCCTAGGGTGAAATCCCCTGGTAAGTCCTCCCACATATAAAGAAGACTGTCCAGACACTAAACAACTCTTAATGATGAATGGAGAGTCAAAAAGTCAAGCCCTTGACAGAAGCCACTTAACAGAAAGGGGCTTCCCAGGTGGCACAGTGGAAAAAAATCTGCTTGCCAATGCAAGAGACGTGAGTTCGATCCCTGGATCAGGAAGATCCCCTAGAGAAGAAAATGGCAACCCACTCCAATATTCTTGCCTGGGAAATCCCATGGACAGAGCTGGCAGACTACAGTCTATGGGGTTGCAGAATTGGAAACAACTGAGCGACGCACGCTAACAGGAAAGGAATCAAAACCAAATAAACAAAAAAGAAACTTTGAGGAAATAGAGATAATGGTTAATGGCATGAGTTCTAGAGCCTTGGTTCAAATCCCAGCTATTCAGCTTACCAGCTGCGTGACCTCAGACAAGTTACTTAGCCTCTCTGAGCCTCAGTTCCATTATCTCTAACATGAGAATAATATTATCTATTCTTTAAGGTTGTTAGGAAGGTAGAAATGGGTTCATATTTTTGTGAAACACTTAGCAAAGTGCCTGAATAATATCAGGCACTATGTACATGTTTGATAAATAAAAAATAAATGCAGAGAGCAGAAGGAAACTTCAAAACATTTTAATTAAAATTCTCAAGAGGTAAGAGATGATACTGCATTCGTAAACACCAGCTATTAAAATTGGATGCTATTAAAAAGTTACATCCAAAGAAAAAAATTTTTTAAACCTACTGAAAATTAAAAATATGATTGCAAACATTTTTTAAACCCACAGAAGGATTGGAATTGAGGAAATTGCCTGAAAAGTAAAACAAAAAAGATGAACAGATGGAAAATGGGAGAGAAAAAAATGCAAAAATGAGAAAGCAAACTGAGAAAGCTCAACATCCTACAACTAAGATTTCTAGAATTACAAAAGTGAGAGTGGAGAAGAAGATGTTGCCAAAGAAATAAAATAAGAAAAATTCCTAACTGACCCACACGATTTTCCGTAATGAAAGAATTCACTAAGTCCTATCTGCAATAAGTGGCAAGAGAACGAGACCAAGATACATCCTTGCAAAATTCAGGCTCACAAAGAGAACGTTTCAAAAGGTTCTGGAGGGAAAAAACCAGTCAAATACCTAGAATATAAAATTAGAATCGACTTCTCAATGCATGCAATAGAAGCCAGAAGACAATGGCAGAATGCCTTCAAATTTGGGGCAGGGCCCAGGGAGCAGGAATCTTTCTTGTCTAAGAGAGAACTCTATATCCAGCAACCTATAAATTAAGTAAGGATAGAATTTGGTTTCAAATATATTTGATATATCAAGAGTAGAACATTTAATTTCTGCTCCCTTAAGGGCTTCACTGCACATGATGATTGCAGCCATGAAATTAAAAGACACTTACTCCTTGGAAGGAAAGTTATGACCAACCTAGATAGCATATTGAAAAGCAGAGACATTACTTTGCCAACAAAGGTCTGTCTAGTCAAGGCTTTGGTTTTTCCAGTAGTCATGTACAGATGTGAGAGTTGGACTGTGAAGAAAGCTGAGCACTGAAGAATTGATGCTTTTGAACTGTGGTGTTGGAAAAGACTCTTGAGAGTCCCTTGGACTGCAAGGAGATCCAACCAGTCCATTCTGAAGGAGATCAGCCCTGGGATTTCTTTGGAAGGAATGATGCTAAAGCTGAAACTCCAGTACTTTGGCCACCTGATGTGAAGAGTTGACTCATTGGAAAAGACTCTGATGCTGGGAGGGATTAGGGGCAGGAGGAAAAGGGGATGACAGAGGATGAGATGGCTGGATGGCATCACTGACTCGATGGATGTGAGTTTGAGTGAACTCTGGGAGTTGGTGATGAACAGGGAGGCCTGGCATGCTGCGATTCATGGAGTCACAAAGACTTAGACACGACTGAGCGACTGAACTGAACTGAACTGAAGGGCTTCCCTGATGGCTCAGATGGTGACAAATCTGCCTGCAATGCTGAAGACCCAGGTTCAATCCCTGGGTCGAGAAGATCCCCTGGAGAAGGGAATGGCAACACACTCCAGTATTCTTCCCTGGAGAATTCCATGGATGGAGGAGCCTGATGGGTCCATGGGATCGCAGAGAGTCTGACACTCAGATCAGATCAGATCAGATCAGTCGCTCAGTCGTGTCCGACTCTTTGCGACCCCATGAACTGCAGCACGCCAGGCCTCCCTGTCCATCACCAGCTCTCGGAGGTCACTCAGACTCACATCCATCGAGTCAGTGATGCCATCCAGCCACCTCATCCTCTGTCGTCCCCTTCTCCTCCTGCCCCAATCCCTCCCAGCATCAGAGTCTTCTCCAATGAGTCAACTCTTCCCATGAGGTGGCCAAAGTACTGGAGTTTCAGCTTTAGCATCATTCCTTCCAAAGAAATCCCAGGGCTGATCTCCTTCAGAATGGACTGGTTGGATCTCCTTGCAGTCCAAGGGACTCTAAAGAGTCCTCTCCAACACCACAGTTCAAAAGCATCAATTCTCTGGTGCTCAGCCTTCTTCACAGTCCAGCTCTCACATCCATACATGACCACAGGAAAGACCATAGCCTTGACTAGGCGAAGCTTTGTTGGCAAAATGATGTCTCTGCTTTTGAATATGCTATCCAGGTTGGTCATAACTTTCCTTCCAAGGAGTAAGCGTCTTTTAATTTCATGGCTGCAGTCACTACTGGACAATTAACACTTTGGGGTCCCTGTTGGCTCAGATGGTAAAGAATCCACCTGCAATGTAGGAGACCTGGATTTTGTCTCTGGATCAGAAAGATATGTTACAGTGTTGTCAACCATAGTCACCATGTTTTACATAAAATCTTCTGACCTTAGACATCTTATAACTGAAAGTTTGTACACTTTGTACACTTTTACTACCTTCTCCATTCCACCCACCCCAGCCCTTGGCAACCACTTTTCTGCTCTTTCTATGAGTTTGATCTTTTTTTTTTTGCCATTTCTGCCATAGGTACAAGCCGAACAAAACAAAAAGAAAAAAAATAGGAAAAACAAAACAGTTTCACAAGGAAGAGATCAAAAATGTTATATACTCTAAGGCTGGGGTGTGGGTAATATTTGCATAGTCATAATTAAGTGAAAGCTGGATACTGACATCCAGGTGAAAGGCAAGGGAGTATGCAGGATATTTCATACAAGGAGCTTACAGCCTCAGCTCCCATGGTGGAAATTCAGTAGATAATACTTAAAAGTTATAAAAATCAAGAAATAACTGTCAAGCAGTTGATGTCCATGAAACTATGAAAGTCAGTTCTGGGAGAAACAGCTCCAACTCTTGAGAGTAATTGCCTCTGAGGAGTGTGTCTCAGGGGATGGGGAGAGGTGGAGCAGGAAAATACTATTTTTCATTAAAAGCTTTGAGGTACCATTTGGCTCTTAAAATTATGTACATGTATTGCTTTGATCAAAATTAAAATTAAATTAAAAAATAATCATAAATTTTCCACATAGCTGGAGGGCCTGAGCAACTCTCAAAGGTAGCATGGTTCCCAGCCCCCATCACAAATGGGAAAGAGCAAGAGTGGAGGGAGATGGTTGCTATGGTTTCCCTGACATCTCTGCCTCCGGGAGAGACTTTTGTGCTAGTGCCTGGTACCAAAGTCCTCTCCACAAGGAGAGGTGTGGGCTCTGTCCAAATTCTGAGAGTCTAGAGCACCGGACTATGCTGCATGCTGCCAGCTGTGATTCTGAGCTCGCTCTCAAGAGTGGACCTTTGTCCTGGAGAGGTGGTCTCCACAGGTGCCAAAGAATCTGGAAAAATGATGCCATGAGTCAGAAGCACCCTTGGAGGCAGGCATCAATTAAGTAGATCGATCTGTGAAGACCTGCTTCATGCAGATGCTAAGTGCTGTGCAGGACATATACGTGCTCTAGTTAAATCTCCCAGGCAACCAGGCAGTGGTTGGAGAGGACCATCTAGGAGGTGGATGAAACAGCCCCAGTTCAGAGTTCACATCTCACAGAGCCTACTGTGTGCCCGACACTCAGGGATACAGATGCAAGGCCCAGTCCAGGTTTTCAAAGCATTCACTGTCTAGGGACTATCCCAAGGACTCCTTTTATGTAGGAGATGGAAACTCATTGATCCAAGGGTTCTCACGTTAAATGCCTCAAGGAATGGCATGCAGTTGCACTCTGCTTGGGAGACATGTAAACAATTAAATGTCATGAAGTGTTAAGACAGATAGAGGAAAGCTGGGGTACAAAGGAGGAGATAAACTGTTCTGGAAGAGAAGAAAAGTGTTTCTCAAGGAGGCTTCAGAGAGGAGATGACCTCTGGTCGCATCCTCAGGCCTGTTTGCCAGGTGGCTGGGCAGTATGTGGGGGTCAGAGGAGGGGGTAAGTCATAGGGAGGGGAGATGCCACGCAGAGGGAGGGGAATTGAGAGCAAAGGCCAGGCCCAGCCCCTGGTGTCCCGCGGTGGCTGGGTCCAGGGGGGTGAGGTCTGGGGCTGGAGAGGTAGGCAGAGACCGCCCTCCACAGGCCTGGTGTGCTCTGTGGCAGCGTAGATCTTCTCCTGCGGGTCCTGCTACCTGCAGTGTGGTCCTCCAGCCAACAGCACTGGCATCCCTAGAGAGCTGCCCAGTAATGCAGAACTCAGACCCCATCCCAAGTCTGCCTGGTAACAGGATCACCGGTGACTCCCATTCAAGTAGGAGAAGCTCTGATCTAGACCACTGTTCCCATCCTTTGGAAATACAAGGATGCCTTTTCAACATCCCAGATATTTCTCAGACATCACCCACACATGAATGCTGTCGTGTTTTTTAACATTCATGTATTGAAAAAAATTCAATAACAGAAAGTTGTGTTTGGTGTTTGAACAAGATTTGCAATCTACATACAGGATCTGTTCAGCAATCGGGGCCTGGGGGGGAATCTTTATCAACAGAACCCTAATCATTCACCAACTTCCCCTATAGTTTTGGAGACATGGCACTTCCTCCTACACGCTGGTTACCCACCCAGACTTATCAGCCCTCTCAGTCATTTATAATCTCTGAGCCTGAATGAACTAGGGAAACTCATTATTTAAATAATCCTTGAAATAAATCTTTTTGTAATGAGCCTAGACCCAACTCCACATTCGGTGCCTTCTCTAATGTACGTTTGGTAACTGTTCTGTTTAATAGAACTGCACTTCTCTGATGCATAACCAAGACCTAACATTAACCCTCGCCCTGCCTGACCCTTGAGCCGCAAGCATCTAACCAACTGTCCTGAGTGTTCTCAGGTTTTGACCCTCCAAATACCAGAAGCTTGCATGTCCATTGGCTCAGAAAGCCCAGTTTACTTCTTTGAGAAAGGGATGCTCTGTCTCTGGGCACAAGCTGTGCCCACCCTAACCCTACCCAGTGTAAGAAGTGGGACCTCTGGAACTCCACAAGCCATGCAGGACAGGTGGTTCCCCTGGGGGGTTGGAGAGAGGGTCCCAGGACCCTCCCCACATATGCCTGGCCAAGCCAAGCATGTCCCTAAGTGGACCTCCGCTAGTGAGCACTTCAGATACAAAGATGCACTGGGGTCAGCTCTGTTGGGGTCAGCATGAAAACAAGAGTGCTCCGTGCGGCTTCCCTGGTGGGGAGCATTAAGACTCCATGTTTCCAATGTCGGGGGCACATGTTTGATCCCTGCTCAGAGGTCTAGGAACCCATATGCCAAATAAATAAATAAATTGATTAAATAAATTCTCCTAGAAAATAAGTTAAAAATACTTTAAAAAAAAAAAAAAAAGAGTGCTTCAGTGGTTATATCTTCAGATCCTGGAAGAAGGGGTGGAGCTAGAAAAAAGAGATAAAATCTGTAAGCAGGCAATTTTCAACTCAATGCAAAAGTAGACTTTGGAAACCAAAGGCTACCCCTGTAGGTAGTGAGGTCTCCATTCCCAACTGTGCTCCAACCAACAGCTGCCCTTCAGTGGACACTGGGGCAGAGGGGCCTCCTGCTGCCTCTCAGAGGTGAGGTGGTAGATGCTCTCTGGGGATGCTCCCCGTCAGGATCCAACCAGGAAACCAGGAGCACCCACAGACTGGGTAATACAAGGAACTAGTGAAGGGCTAGTCCACAAAGGTTCAGGCAAGGCTTGAAGAAGGCAGTACCAATGGGGCTTCCAGGCAGCGCTAGTGGTACCTGCCTGCCAATGCAGGAGATGCAAGAGACACAGGTTTGATCCCTGGGTCGGGAAGATCCCCTGGAGGAGGGCATGGCAACCCACTCCAGTATTCGTGCCTGGAGACTCCCATGGACAGAGGAGCCTGGCGGGCTACAGTCCATAGGGTCAGAAAGAATCAGACATAACTGGAGTGACTTAGCATGCATGTACACGCCAATGGGGCTGTGTGCTGAGCCTGGTAGCAGAGAGAGCCATTTCCAAGCCTGGGAAACAAGGAAAGAGCCAGTATCAAAATGGAGAGCTAGTCCCCAAGCCCAGGGCTGCGCCTTTCAAGGTGGCATGCAGCTGACCCACGGGGACCAGAGGACAGAGTAGAGAGACTAAATAGCCCAGCCTCACTCTCCCATCTCTCCTTGTTTATCACCTGGGCCCACCACTGGCTAAAGCCAACCAGAAGCTAGAGGGCAAGGGAGCCCAGCAGTACACTCTACCCAAGGGCAGCTCCCGGAGCAGAGAGCAGAGTGGAGAGGATGGTGAGGGGACACGCAGAGCCATCGTGCGCTGAGATGCATCTCACCGTATGGCCGACCTCCCTCCCACCCTCCACTCCCAAGCTAGCCATCCTAGCCACTGTTACGGTTTCCTGCAACCCAAGATTGCTTTATGCCAGTACATCCTCGCCTTAGCCTAGAAAATCCCTCCAGATTTTCAGAGACGCTTCTTTGCCTCCCTCTCTCTGTTTATTGCCTCGGTTTGCTTCCTGTAATTTGCAAAGATTAAAGATATAAGCTGCTTTCCTTTCCTGCGATGTGCTTTCTCTGCTCCATTATGCACTCTGCCCCTCGCTCCCCGTCTCCCCCCACCCCCCAGAGCTTCCCAGCCCTTTCTGCAGGCACAGGAAATGCTCGACTTCGCCTGCTACTAACCATGGCCGGGCTGCTAAAAAAAAAAATGCTGGGAGACTCTGGCTTCTGCAGGTTGAAGCCTCTTTGCTACCTTCCTCCTGACTCAACATCACCTTTCATGTTAGGCCACCGGGATCTCAGCTTGGTCCCAATTAGCAAGGGCTTCTACGCTGCGTGTAGTAACTTCCCGTTCTCTGCTCTCTCTCTGGGGCTTTGAATCCTGGTGTTCATGATGTGTAAACAAATCCTCCACTGCACCGGGAGCCTGCCCTCTTTGAAGCCACTCAGTGTTGAATCATTTGGTGGCGAAAGGCATAGGAAGATGTGAACATTTCTGTCCAGCACCAAGCAGGGTATCATCAGGGTTGGCTTCGTGGGTGTGTGAGCACTGCAGTCACACAGGCTCAGGAGGGTCACACTCTTGAGCTTTTTGTTTTATGGCTGCACTGCGCGGCATATAGAATCTTAGTTCCCTAAGCAGGGATCGAACCCATGCCTCCTGCATTGGAAACACAGGGTTTTAACCACCAGATCACCGGGGAAGTCCCAGACTCTTGGTTTGGTGCTTTGCCATGGCAGCTCAGTCGTAAAGAATCCACCTGCTGATGCAGGAAATACGGTTTCGATCCCTGGGTCAGAAAGTTCCCCTGGAGAAGGAAACGGCAACCCACTCCAGTATTCTTGCCCAGGAAATCCCAGGGACAGGGGAGGCTGAAGGGCTACAGTCCATGGTGTCACAAAAGAGTTGGACAAGACTTAGTGACGAAATAACAGCAACTGCTATCTTGAGTTTCTCGCTAAGTTTTTGACAGTGGGTCCCACATTTTCTTTTGGTTCCCAAAATTGTGCAGACAGTCAACATTGCAGAGGACACTCCCTCACTAATCCACTTCATTCCCCAAACAATTACTGAGCTCTGCTCTGTTCCAGGCACTTTCGGGGATATGACAATGAAAAGGATATTATCTTACTCCAGCCCCCAGAGCTATGAACCAGGTTATCCGCTCACACAAAATAAACCATACTCCTAGTTGGGGAAAGGAAGAGTGCCAAATTGGGAGTCAAGATGCCTGGTTTTTGACCCCTGCTCTGTTCTTAACTTGCTGTGTGACCTTGGCCAAATCACTTCCTTTCTGTGCACTAGATCACTGCTTGCCCAAATGTGTTTGGCCTCAGATAATTTGTATCAGAATCCCTGGACATGCAGATTCCCGAGCTTCACCCCAGAGACATAGTACCAGAATTTCTAGGGATGAAACTTCCCTGGTGGTCCGGTGGTTAAGAACCCGCCTGCCAATACAGGGGACAAGGGTTCAATCCCTGGTCCAGGACGATTCCACGTGCGTGGAGCAACTAAGCCCGTGTGCCACAATTACTGAAGCCCATGGACGGAGGAGCCTGGTGGGCTGCAGTCCATGGGGTCGCTAGAGTCGGACACGACTGAGTGACTTCACTTTCACTTTTCACTTTCATTGGAGAAGGAAATGGCAACCCACTCCAGTGTTCTTGCCTGGAGAATCCCAGGGACGGGGAAGCCTGGTGGGCTGCCGTCTACGGGGTTGCACAGAGTCGGACACGACTGAAGTGACTTAATAGCAGCAGCAGCAGCATGCACCCAGAGTCCATGCTCCACAACAAGAGAAGTCACTGCAAGGAAAAGCCGGTGCCCTGCAATGAAGAGTATCCCCCACTGGCCGCAACTAAAGAAAGCCTGCACACAGCAGTGAGGATCCAGTGCAGCCAAAAATAAATATTTTTTAAAAGGAAAGATTTCTAATTAATTTTTTTATAAATGGGAAAGTCCCAGGAGTGGTCACCCAGAGCACTGTACATGATTGCAACTTGCCTTCTATTCTGGTACCCTTTGGAGGTAACATGGGCTGAGCCTTTGGTTCTAACAATCTGTACTTCATGGCATCATTTCTTAAAACGGGTCTTTGTCTTTGCACTGAGAGTGTGCCTTGTCCAGAAGAGGCAAGAGCCGAGGGGATGAGTGCTGGGCAGGCAGTGGAGGGGGCTGTTGTGCCTTATCAAACTGAAGAATCTCTCCACAGAGGGGAGCTGAGGGCAGTTCTGTGAAGGAAGAGTGAGTCTTACCTGGAGATGTGAGAGTGAGTGGTGCTCTGGGAGGACAGGGTCAGGGAGCCCCTGGGACTAGGCATGGGCTGACCACAAACATGCACAGCTTTGCTGCTCAGCACCCCGCCCAAATCTCCTGCTTCTGGACAAGAGACACAGCAGGGTACCTGCATGGGGAAGCGGGCTGCTCAAGCCCTTGTCACCCCCACTGCTCTGAGATGCCTCGGGTCTGCTCACAGCTGACAGTCTACAACCACACTGGCCAGTAAGGTGGTCAGCAGCCACATGTGGCTACTTAATTTTAATTAATTAAAGTTCAGTTGGATAAAAAAGTGAACAGATAAATAAAGCAGGCCAGATAAAGGCAAATATGTGAAATGATGGATATGTTAATAAGAGGTGGAACCCTTTAAATTTTAATTAATTAAAATTCAATTGGCTAAAAAGTAAATAGATGAATAAAGCAGGCCAGGAAAAAGTAAATATGTGCAGTGACCGTTTTTCAGGCGCTCTGTCGTGTCCAACTCTTTGCAACCCCATGGACTGCAGCACACCAGGCTTCCCTGTCCTTCACCATCCCCAGGAGTTTGCTTGAACTCATGTCCATTGAGTCAGTGATGCCATCCAACCATCTCATCCTCTGTCACCCCCTTCTCCTCCTGCTTTCAATCTTTCCCAGCATCAGGGTCTTTTCCAATGAGTCACCTCTTCGCATCAGGTGGCCAAAGTATTGGAGCTCCAGCTTTAGCATCAATCCTTCCAACGGATATATTAATTAACCCAATGAGAGGGGAGGGATCCCTTCACAATGTATACGTATACAAATCATCCCACTGTGCCCTTTAAATACCATACGATTTTGTCAACTATGCCTCAAAAAAGTTGGGGGGTTTATTTATTTATTTATCTATTCATTTATCAATTCAGTTCCTCAGTTGCATTAGTCATGTTTCTTGTAGCTAACAGTACCAAGTGGGATCACACAGATCATAAAACGTTCTGTCTTCGCAGAAGGTTCCTCTAGACAGCACTGTCCTGAAGGAGACAGAAACCTGATTCATCGTTCTCTTCTGCTCATCCAGTGGCTGCATGTTTATAACGATACGAGAATACTTAAGAATTTACTCTGCCCGGCCCCAGCTGCTTTCTGGAATAAATGCCCCATCCAAACCCTAACTCAGTCTGAGAAGCCTTGGGCGGCTCTTGCTAACACAGGCATGCCTGGCTGTCTGCCTCGCCCATTACTCACAGCCCTTCTGACACCAAGTCCTCATTCCTCATTTCTCCCTGTAACCACCGGCTCCTCCTCCGAGCCTGTCTGACAGGCTCGAAGGTTTCCGAAGCTCGCTTTTATATCGCAGGCACACAGCTTCCCTAGCTCTGGAAAATGTGTTTTGGCATCTTGCCTGTCCCACCCCCCTGCAGCTCACTGAACGTGCTTTTTGTTCATCCGGGCACGGGCATTCCTGTCCCCCAGCATCACCGGTGTTCACTCTCCTCCCCCATCACAGCCTGTTCTTTAGGCTCCTTAGAAAACACAGCCCCTGACAGCTGGCCGCTCAGCCCTCCTCTCCCCACCCCATCCGCCTTCTCTGGCATTCCCCCTTCTTGATGGAGCTGTGGGCTAAGCCCTCAGCTGGACTGTGGGTACCAGACAGAGCAAGAAGCCCTCTCTTCTCTTGAGGCATCCACCATCCATTGGAAAGGTGGACACAAGCACGGAGGGACATGGGGCGGGAGTTTGGATGGAGCAATCTGGGTAAAGAGACGGCGGAAGAGTCAACCCGGCTGCAGGACAGTGGAGATGTCCCTGGGACTCTCTCCTGCTCCAGGAAGACGCATATGAAAGGATTCCCGGCCGAGGCCCTCTTTTGTCTAAACTCCGTATCAGCTGCTGTCCTCCTCGTCTAAGTCGTGAGTCCTGCCCATCCTTCCTCCCACTCCACCTGCCCTGTGCCCCAGACCTTGGAATTCTCACCAGCTCCAGGCCTCTCCCCAGCCTTGGTCAGCAGCCCCCAAACTTTCCCAGGCCCTGAACAGTCACGCGCCTGGCTCCAGCCCTTCCGTCCTCCTCACCTTTCTCCTCTGTGCCGGCTTTAGAGCATGTCCACAAACTGCACCCATGCTATGGCCCTGGTGTTGACAATCCCCCTTCCTTGACTTCTGACCTCCACCACTACCATCCCCCATCTTAGCTGATTTCTGCATATACCCATCCTCTCCCCATTCTCTGCTTTTGGAACACTCCTTGATGTGGACTCTAGATTGGCCTTACCCTTTAATGCATGAGTGAGGTCGGAATCACAGATGTCTCCCTCATCCACTCAACAATCATTCCCTGGATGCCTGCAAGATGCCCTAGTGGAAAAGACAGCGAGACAAAGGATGATGATGTGGTGTGGCAGAGGCTTTGCTAGGTGTGTGTGAAGAATACAAGCAAGCAGGAGAAGGGGGTGCTCTGGGTGGGGCTGAGGGCTGAACCTTCATTGATGAGGACGGTGATGGTCAGTCAGGTGGACCAAGTAGCTTTCTAGTCTCCTCTGTCCATGGAATTCTTCAGGCAAGAATATTGGAGTGGGCAGCCATTCCCTTCTCCAGGGGATCTTCCCGACCCAGGGATCGAATCCAGTTCTCTCACATTGCAGGTAGACTCTTTACTATCTGAGCCACCGGGGAAGCCCAAGTAGAAAGATATCCCAGGACAAATGAGATGCGTGCGCACCCTTGCTGAGCGGAGATCAGTAACAACCAATCCGATTGTTGATCAGGGATCGTAACAGCCAATCCGGTGGCCCTGATGGGTTGAACCACGTGATGCCGTGAAGCAGAGGGCTGCCCAGAAGGAGGCTGGAATGGAGGCGGGTGAAGACCATTGGGCTCCTTATAAGTGACTCGGGTTTGCAGTTTGGAAAGTTCATTCTTCAGGCTGTTTGCAAAGAATACCACAGAGAAGGAGGCCCAGGAAAAGGTGAAGGATCCCATAGGTGCATTCCCCACCAATTTTGAGCACCAACACATAGGATGAGCCAGGCCCTGCTGCCCCATCCCTTCCTGCCGTGCCTCCATCACTACCAGAAAGAGAAAAAAGGGGAGGAGCTTCTCTTCTAGTTGCCCATTTCCTGCAGCTCCAAGGGCCTTGCAAGCAAGCCCCATATCTTTATTCTGACTGCAGCAACATTGTGTTTTCATTCTCCTGATCCCCTCACCTCAACTCGGCTCATGGCCCAGTAGAGAAGTTAGTAAATAAAAAGCATAGGTGTAGCCAACACAACATTGTAAAGCAATTATCCTCCAGTCAAGTAGAAAAAAAAATGTTAAAAAGAAAAAGCATAGGTGCTTGACTCACTTTGTAATCACATTCTGTAATTTTTGAGACTGAAGCAAGGAGCTGTTGGCCTAAATGACCTGAATTCATTTCTTATGAGTACTGTAACAGACTGCCACAAAATTAGTGGCACAAAACAACCCGAATTTATTATCTTACAGATCTGGAAGCCAGAAGTCAAAAGTGCATTTCAGGGTATCGGCAGGGCTGCATTACCACTAGAGGCTCGAGGAGAAAATTCCATTCCCTTGCCTTTTCCAGCTTCCTGAAGCTGCCTACATCCCTCAGCCTGTGGCTCCCTCCTCCATTCTCAAAGCCAGAAGCAGAGTATTTTTCCACATCTCTCTGACTCCGATCCTCCTGCCTCCCTCTTCTAAAGACCCTTGTGATCCTGTTAGGCCACTTGGATCACCAAGGACAATCTCCCCACTTCCAAATCTTTGGTTGCATCTGCATCCTTTTTCCAACATAAGGTAACATAGCTGCCATTTCCAGGGATGCAGATGTACACATCTCTGGGGGCTGTGGTTCTGCTGTGGAGCCTCCCGAGCATCCCTTTGAGTCCTTCAGCCCCAGGAATCCCGGAACATCCGTTGTCACTGACCCATGGCTCTGTCCATCTTTGTTCTTTCAGAGGAAACGACGTTTGAAGCAGGCGTGAAGGTTCAGATCCACAGTCAGTCTGAGCCGCCTTTCATCCAAGAGCTGGGCTTTGGTGTGGCACCAGGGTTCCAGACTTTCGTGGCCACACAGGAGCAGAGGGTAAGTCCCCTGGGGTCTCTGGGATCAGGGGTCCTTGGCCTGTCTGAGCCACCAGCCACGTGAGGTGGAGAAATAGGATTCTCACTCCTGGAAGGCTCAGAATCCACCCAGGAGGCTGGAAGGAGTAGGGTTGGGTTCAGTTAAAACCCTCATCTGAAATTGAAGAAAGGTATCCGTTGACTTCTGTATGTGGATTCTCCTGGACCGCCTGTTGATTCTGAAATTAGGCGTGAGGGAAAACCAGCTTGTTTTCTTTTTCAGTGAACTGGTTAGGTTTTTTTTTTTTTCCCTAAAACATTCTGGGGGAAAATCTTTGTGATGGTGAGGTGGGAGGCCAGTGGATGCTAGGGTTTGGTGTGTTTCATCACTCTGTTAATACAATGCCAGGTGGTCTGCAAGAAGGAACAGAGGCAGGTGTCAGTCTCTGTTACGGAGTTTGATCAGAGGGAAGCCTCTTCATGGGTCAACGTCTGCTCTCTGATTCAGCACCAGGGGAGGGACCCTCCCAGCCAGCCAGCCAGCCAGCCAGCCAGGATGGCTTCGTCAACTCAGCACATCTGTGGAATATGGACTCGCATAGATGTGACATGTGCTTCATGTCTCAGAAGGGAGACCTTCGTAGATTATCAATGGGGAGGAGGTCTCAAAGCAGGACTGCAGAGAGACATTGGGATGGATGCTTTTTTTTTTTCTCTTCATTTCCTAGTTTGCTTAGAATAAAAGCTGGAGAGCCTAGGACCCTGAGGGAGTCCTAAACCAGGTCACCCAAGACAATTTGCTCTGGGAGGCCTGGAGTGAAGAGTGAGGTGAATGAGTGACAGGGAGCCCAGCTCTAAAGCATGAGGAAGGCAGAGCCCAGAGAACAGGGAAGAGCAAAGAGATCCACAAGTAACTTAAGAGCTCAGCTTCTTTTTAATATATGTTTCAAATCATCTTTCATCCAGTACTTAGCCACTTTATAGAGCTATCTTCTATATTGGAGACTGGTTTTAGGGACTTCTGTGATGGGCTAGTGGCTCAAACTCCACACTTACAATGCAGAGGACCCAGGACCGATTCCATGGTCAGAAAACTAGATCCCACATGCCTGAAACTAAGATCTTACGTGCCGAAACTAAAGATCCACGTCTTTAAAGTCCACATCTAAAGACTTGGACCTGCAAATAAATAAATACAGTAAATAAATCATTTTTAAGTGGAAAAAAAAAAGAGAAAGAAATTATTTTTAAATCTCTAAGTGAAGAAAGTGTTAGTTGCTCAGTCGTGTCTGACTCTTTGCAGCCCCATGGACTGTAGCCCCCCAGGCTCCTCTCTCCATGGGATTTCCCAGGCAAAAATACTGGAGTGGGTCGCCATGCCCTTCTCCAGGGGATCCTCCTGACCCAGGGATCAAACCCTGGTCTCCCCCATTGCAAGCAGATTCTTCACATCTGAGCCAAATCTCTAAGAGAGCTGTATTTTTGAATCTCTGGGAAAGCATGAACTTACGCAGGCATCATGAACTTACTGTACTTAACACCCGGGCAGTTGCTAAAGGTCATGATCAACCTCTGTGGCAGAACGTAGCAGGTGGGGTGGCAGCCCCAAGGCAGGGATAGAGGAGGCTTGGAAGTTGGTCCAGCATCTACAGGCCCCAGAGATGGAGGCAGATGGTGTGGGCAGAAGTGGAGTGTTCAAGAGTGTGCAAGGTGGGAGCCAATTGGAACAACCAGAACATCATCCTAGAGGACATGAAGCTGACAGCAGGGAGCCAAGTTCAGGGCTGAGGATTTGAGTCAGGAAGAGTGAGAACACAGACTCACAGGTCAAGGTGTGCAGAGAGCCCGGAGCCCAAGCTATGAGCCTGGGTGTAATGGCCAGCCTTCGAGTACTGTCAGAGATCAACAAAGTCAGACACTGGTTAAAGCAGTGAGGACAGATTTAATGAGTAATATACCATTGCAAGAAGATGCCACCAGTCCATTCTGAAGGAGATCAGCCCTGGGATTTCTTTAGAAGGGATGATGCTAAAGCTGAAACTCCAGTACTTTGGCCACCTGATGCAAAGAGTTGACTCACTGGAAGACTCTGATGCTGGGAGGGACTGGGGGCAAGAGGAGAAGGGGACGACAGAGGATGAGATGGCTGGATGGCATCACTGACTCGATGGACATGAGTTTGAGTGAACTCCAGGAGTTGGTGATGGACAGGGAGGCCTGACGTGCTGCGATTCATGGGGTCGCAAAGAGTCGGACACGACTGAGCGACTGATCTGATCTGATCTGATCTGATACCATTGCAGTAGGGAAGAAGGTTCATCATGAACTGAACTCAACGTCAATCTGTGCAGAAGGCACTTGGCGTTTTAAAAGGAAAATGAGGGGGAAGGGTGGGACACAGAGGGCACTTGAGCAGAGTCAGGGAACTGAAAATTACAAAAAGTGGGAGAGTTGGAGGGGGGCGGTCAGTGCATGTGAAACCCATCTGAGTTTGCTAATAAAACTCCATCAGAGGTAGGCTCCTCCCCTCCTGCAGAGGCAGGAAGACAGGGGTCCTGCCTTCCCATGCTGGCATGAAAAAACAAACAGTAAGCTCTTGAGTTTACTTGGCAGCCTTGAGTCTTCAGGCAGGTACTTTAAGGGAGCTGGGTCATCCCAGGGACTTGGGTTGAACCGTGAGAAACTACGTTAGTGTAGAAACATGTTGAAGAGACGGTCATTTTTGTAAAAAGCTCAAGTTGAATGTTTCCAAAATACTAATATTTTTTGAGCTCGCTGGAGAATTCAGCATTCAGCATTGCTACCTGGGGGTTGTCCTCTGTTGATGTCTTCCTCCTGGGCTCATGCAGCCAAAGTATGTGCTCCCCTGAGCAGCATATTTCATCCAAGCACAATGATTATACAAGTTGCACCTTTTTTGGACTTCTGCTCACCTGTTTTTATTTCCCTTATATAATGTGATTTTTCAGAAGTCGATTATAAACACTATTTTAATCCTGTTCTTCATGTAAGTGTGTGTGTGTGTATTAGTCTCTCAGTTGTGTCCAACTCTTTGTGACCCCATGGACTGTAGCCCACCAGGCTCCTTTATCCATGGAATTCTCCAGGCAAGAATGCTGGAGTGGGTTGCCATGCCCTCCTCCAGGGGAGATCTTCCTGACCCAGAGATCAAACCTGGGTCTCCTGGAATGCAGGCATGAAGTGAAGTGAAGTCGCTCAGTTGTGTCCGACTCTTTGCGACCTCATGGACTGTAGCCTACTGGGCTCCTCTGTCCGTGGGATTTTCCAGGCAAGAACACTGGAGTGGGTTGCCATTTCCTTCTCCAGGGGAACTTCCCCATCCAGGGATCGAACCCGGGTCTCCCACACTGTAGGCAGACGCTTTACCGTCTGAGCCACAGTGGTGAGGATCTCCTGGAATGCAGGCATAGTCTTTACCCTCTGAGTCATAGGGAAGTTCTCTCCATTCAAAGTATTCATTTTAATGAAAATTAAGTGCTAATGACAAGAAAGGAAGGGAGGGAGGCAGGGAGGGAAGGAGGAAGAAGCTATGTTCGTGTTTGTCCTAACCTTTGTAGGTCAAGGTTGAGACCTCATGGAAACAGGGTGCAGAGGAGCCTGGCTAGAGTTTGTTCAAGGAAAGCATTGTTGCCAGTCCTCCCTTCTGTGTGTGTGATGTGAATCAACCCACCTCCCTTGGAAGAACCAGGCATGAGTTAGACTAATCAGTGTGTCTGGGAACTCTTTGACTATCTAACAGGGAATTTGGGGCAAGTCGTCCAAGGCAAATATTCCTTTGTGGTTTACTGAAAGTAATCACCACTCCCATCTTCTGTTGACTTACCTGTACTGACATCTCTATGATGTCCATGTTGCTATTACCATGCAGGAGACACGAACAGCCTTCCCTGAAACCCATAGGGGAATTCATTTCACTGCAAGTGAAAGTTAAAAAGAAGGAAACTCTCTGTAGGGACAGCAATGTCATTGTCTTGAAAGATGCCCTCTGTTCTCCCCTCTGCCCCCACCACTGACCCTCTGCTAGTGATACTGAAGAAATTTCTAGGCCAGATGAGTGGCTGGGATCGATAACTTCTCAGAATCCTTAAGTCTCTTTTTCTTCCCAAAATGAGACAGAGGGACTCCCCATGGCGATCAGGAAGAGAACATATTCCTAGCTTCAGAGGACAAATTCATTGTTGGCTTTGAAGTATATTTTCAGAAAATCAGCCTCATTCATATTAGCATTGCTGTGGTTATTATAACTAATAATAAGATATTTGGTTAAACATTTTACAGTCTTCAAAGCATTTCCACACCATCTCATTTCATCATTTCATTCATATTAATAGAGAAATACGAAAACACATCCTGGAGCTAAATCTAATAATACATTATGTTTACATGTATATAAAAGAGCATATTCATGGGAAATAAGACTCAAAGGAAATAAGGCAAAATACCCACAGTGGGAGGATTATGAATGATTTATTTTCTTGTCTGGGTTTGCCACATATTTTATAAGGTGCCTCTGTTTTATTTATTTGTTAAGCAAATATTTATTGAACACCTACTATGGGTGTGAAGCGATGGGGATACAGTGGTAAGAAAACAGACCAGTGTCTGTCCTCACAAAACCTACATATTAGTGGTTTCTTTCATACAGAAAAAAATATAACCACTAAATAATCTTAAGCCAAGTAGAATTTGGAGATTGGCCCCTATTTGTGTGTTCTGCCATTGGTTCTATCCTATCCAGCTGACCCTGGTTCTCCAACATTGATTCTAAGATGTGTGGTCTTTCACATTTTAACATTTCTGAAATTGGGGCTTGTTTCCCAATCAATTGCACATCAGTTACAATTAGCAGCTTTTTGTTTTTTCTTTTGATTTTATCTCTTCACCATTATTTGTTCATTTATTTGACAGCGTCAGGTCTTAGCCGAGTCAAGCAGGATCTTTCGTTGCAGCCCACAGACTCTCTAGTTGTGGCGTCAATGCTTAATTGCTCCAAGGGATGTGGGATCTTAGTTCCCCGACCCTGGATCAACCCAGGTCTCCTGCATTGCACGGTGGATTCTTAACCACTGGACCACCAGGGAAGCCCCACTTTTTCTTTCCTGATGGCCCGTGAAAATCATGATGGACTTAACAATCTATAGTGGCTGCACTGCTTCCATTCGAGGATTCTGCTGCTTCAGCTCAAAGCTCATGGGAATCTTATAGGAAGGCCAGGGGAGACAAGACCGTGGGAGAACAGAAGGTCTGTTCCTAGGAAGTGGGTATGACTCATGCTAGGGAAACTGACTCTTGAGTGAAAGCCTGTGCAGAACTGGTGACTTACAGGAATCCTGCTATGAGTGCCTTTGTAAATGAAAAAGTCCTCTTGCATGGTAAAGTCATCCCACCCATGAAAAATTACACATGCCGTTCTCAAAATATTTTTCGCTTTGTTTTGTAATCCAAAAGAACATACCATTGGGCTGTAGTCCAGACCCAAGATAGCTTCTTAAAATTTGTATTTGTCCTGAACTCAGTGAGGCCAAGACATGACCTTGCCTTCCTCGGATAATCTGGAAAGTGCCCCCACCCCAGCTCAGCTGCTGTAGCAGCCCCTGCACCATCCTAGGACCCCCCACCACCAGAGCCAGGCAGTGGGATGACACGCTGGGAGCAGAAACAAAACTCCAGAGAGGAAGGGCAGTAACAATTGCTTCTTCCTGAGCACACACCACCTGCCAGACGTTAAGCTGCAGAGACACTTTACCTGCATTATCTCATTTATTCCCCACAACAAGCCCGAAAGGGAGATACTGTTGTCACCAGATCTATCCGGGGACAGAAAACCAGACTGCGAGCCCAGAAACCTGGACTCTAGTCCTGACTGTGCTGTGAAAACTTGGAGTCTTAACCGCTGGACCACCAAGGTTCAGCCCCACACCTGCCTCTTGAGAACTGCCTTCCTGAGCTTCCATCAGCCCTTGGCTCACCATAGGCCAGGAGCTCTCTGAGAGCAAGGATGGTGTCCTCAGATCCTCTACCCTCCATGCCTTGCTTAGATGTGAGCTCAGTAAATGTGCAGGGTTGAAAGAACTAATATGCATGCATGCACGTTCAGTTGCTCAGTTATATCTGACTCTTTGTGACCCCATAGTCTGCAGCCCACCAGGCTCCTCTGGCCATGGGATTTTTCCAGGCAAGAATACTGGAGTGGATTGCCCTTTCCTTCTCCAGGCAAACTTCCTGACCCGGGAATTGAACCCGCATCTCCCGCATTGGCAGGCAGATTCTTTACCACTGAGCTGTCAGGGAAGCCCCGAATGAATATGCACTACGCTCAAATCTGTGCTCTGTGCCCAAAGAGCACTGAGATGCTCTCCCTGCCCCCTCACCCACCCACCCCTGCCAAAAGCCCGTTAAAATCTGCCCTGAGGGCCCACCTTCTCCCTGAGGCAGTGGAGCCAGCCTGTGATGGATGATGCTATCTGTCTCATTTCTGGATGCACCCTTAGAAACCCTAATCAGAGCCAAAGCTAATGAAAAGGGCCAGGGCTGGAGACAGAGATCTGGAAGCTATCTGTGTACATGAGAGTGGGTAGAACAGATGGGAGGGGCAGCATCAGTCTCGGGAAGATGGGGAGAATTAAATGAGTGAGTGAATATATGTGAAAGTGCAAAGCTGGGACATTTGCGTGGTAGGAGCACAGATGAACTGTCTTCACATTGACATCACCAGTCAGACGCTTTGCCCCTAAGTGAAGACGGTCCCGAATCCTGACAGGACTTCCAGTCATGAGTCGATATCAGAAAATTTTCATCTCAAACTTCCTCCTCAAAATCTCAAACTTCCTCCTCCAAGATCCTGGTGGCAAGTCTTGTTTTTCCAAATCTTTATCCAATGTGTCCATCAAATCTTTATTCAACCACCTTGCCCGTGCTTCTTGGGGGGACTGAAAATGAATCTGGAGACTCCGGGCAGGCAGTTGGCCACCAGCCTCATTGTTCAAAAAGTTTTAGGGGGAACATGGCCCTGGGTTTACATGCGAGGGTTTCAGAAATGTCCTGGGGGAGGGACTGCCCTGGCGGTCCAGTGGCTAAGACTCCCTGCTCCCAGTGCAGGGGGCCTGGGTTCGATCCCTGGTCAAGGGAACTAGATTCCACATGCCAGAACTACAGATTTCAAATACTGCAATGAAGATGGAAGATCCTGCGTGCCATGATTAAGATCCGGCACAGCCAAAGAAAGAAATATTTTAAAAAGAAAGAAATGCCTTGAGGAGCCAGAGTTGACAGTCACTGCCCAGATATACCCCGTTCTCACCAAGAATTCCTTCTACTAACCAGTGTGGAGCCCCTGGAAAGGAGAACAGTTTTAAGTCCACAACCTGGATTGTGTGTTGGTTCCCCGTTTGAGCTCTATCCACACTCCCAGGAGAACGCCCACTGTCACACCACACCCTGCATCAAGCAGCTTCCTGCCAGCCTCTCTGGGGCTGTAAATATACAGGGCAGACACAAACGCTGGGGTCCCGCAGGCCCCAATTAGGTCATTGGCAGGCTGTGTGGGCACAGTTGGTTCCTACGGAAGCCTAAGCCTTTGCCTTCGGCATGGATTGGCCACATCACCAGCATTTGGATGGAATCCCATCATGGCTCACAACTCAAAACATTACTCTCAATCTACCCCAAATTAAAAAAGCCCAGATGTTATCTGGGGTGGGCCCCCAGTCGCTTTTGACAGCTCCTTTCAAGCTTCCAAATACAACTTCCTAAGTGCCTTTCAAACAAGGAGACTCGTTTGTCAATCTGACAGCCGGATCCATGGTCCTTAATACGCTTCACGGGCCCCATTAGAAATGGAGGCTTGCCCACTTGTGTTTTTCAAGGCAGGGAAGAGAATTTGTTCCACATGCCTTCAGCAACTTCCAAACTGTCGAAGCTGGAGCCTCACAAACAGGGTATCATAAAGTTCTGCTCCAGAAAGCGCCAGGGAGGCGCCAGAAGGCAGGATAGATTGCTGTGTGGCCACCCCTCCGTGATCAACAGGGAATAGTGTTTCCCATAAATAGATGAAAATAAGAATCAATTAAGCATCAACTAGCTTAGCGACTTGCCCACTTATTGCTGCTCCGTCTCTAAGGGAGAAATGTCTTCAGAGCCCCAGATGGTTTTGCCAAGAGTCAGGTTTTCACCTTTTTTTTTCTACACTATGAGAGTTTGTTTTTGTCAGAGTGGAGGCCACGGAGGAGGTGGAGGAGGCAGAAGGGTCCTTAAAAGAAGTGTTGCTTGGTTAGGATGAGCCAATGTGCACAGCTCTGTTGGGGGAAATCCCAAAGTGAGTTCTCATAAAATATGCTCAAGTCTTAGAAAGAGATAAAATCACTCCATCTGCCTCCCCTCTGCCTTGCAGCCTCTTCTGCTCCTTGTCTTCCTAAGAGAGTCTCCAAAGTCTCTCTAGACTTGCTTCTCTCTACTTCCTCACCTCCCTTTCAATTCTAAGCTCACCTCTAGCATCCCACAGAAACTCTTCATCATCAAGGTCACCCATGAAATCTTTGTGGCCAAACCCAATCTTGGATGGTAAGGACACTCCTCGCTGAATCCCACCTGGTTTCCCAATGGAAGGTGGGCTGTTAGCCACGCCCTCCCTGAGACCCTCCTCTCTCCACTCTGGTCTGGGTTTCCTTCTCACCTCTCAGCCTGTTCCTCCTGAGCTGCCTTCATAAGCACTTCTTTCTCTGGTCACTCCTGAGATGATGGGAGCCCCAAGATGCAGGTTGCGTCTTGTCTCATTCTGCAGTCTCCTTGAATGAGCTTGCCCTTTACCGTGACTTTCAGATCACTGTCTCCAGCCCAGATCTCTTTCCTGAGCCCCCGACCCAGTACTCCAGGTGCTGTCGTATGCCTCCTCTCAGAGTCCCATAGGCATCTCAAATCAACAGTCTAAACTGAACCCTCTTCTCCTGTCTTATACCTTTACCACAAGACTGCTGCTCCCTGATGGTTCCCCAACCCTCTAAATGGCCTGAGTACAAATACACATTCCCTAGATGGCGATCCTGTGCCTCATTTCCTCATCTATAAAATGGGAATTATGGTGGTTTCTATCCCAGAGCATAGCTAGAAGTCTAAGTGAGGGACTTCCCTGGCAGTCTAGTGGTTAAGACTCTGATCTTACAATGCAAGGGACGAGGGTTCAATCCTTGGTCAGGGATCTGAGTTCCAACATGCTATGCAGCATGGTGAAAAAAAAAAAAAAGACTGAGTTAATGTATGCACACAGAACTGTTCTGGCACCCAGCAAGTGCTCAATAAACACCAGCTATCACTATCGCCCACCCCAGACTCGCTTTAATTAAGTCCTTCATTATAAGAACTAGCTGCCTGGCTAGTCTCCCTGCTGCCCACCTTGCCCTTCTCCAATCCATTCTCTCCATCAACACAATTTTCCTAAAATATGCATCTGATCATCTCCCTCCCTCACTGCCTTGAGAATAAAGTCCAGGAACCTCTTCACGCCCTTTCTGCTCTGTTCCCTGCCTACATTTCACCAGTACCTCTCTCTACTCCCCTGGCCTCCCACCCAAAGTACTAAATCTCCAGAACTGCGTGCAGTTATTTTCAAGCATCACATGCTCACTCCTCTCGATCCCTGCCAGCAACCTCTTTCCCACCCTTTCTTTACCTAATTTGTATGTGTCCTTCAAGATTCAGCTCCAATGTTCCCTCCTCCAGAAGGCCACCCTGGAATATTCTGTGTGAATCTCTAGCATAAAATTTGCACATGATAATCATGTGTTTACTTATCCATCTCCCTACCAGATTGTGAGCTCTTTGAGGATATGACTCTATCTTATTTCTGCTCTTTGTATCTCAGCATTTAATAGTGCCTTGCATGTAGAGGATGCTTGATAAAGTATTGAATGGAATGAATGATTCAATGAATGAATACAAGAGAGAGAAAAGGGCCTACTTTATAATCTCACTATCCCTCTTGATACCCATCAATGTCTTTCCCAACCTAGAAAATAAAGTCCAAATTCCATATCCTGGCCTTTGCTATCACTTTTTCCAGTGACTGTACCCTCACTGCTCTACAGTAGCCCCCTCTGATCCATGTGTTGCCCTCACATAGACCATGAGCCTTCATGCCCCATTCCTTGATCATTTCCTGCTGACTTATTCATTTATTGAGCATCTAATATGTGCCAGGCACTGGGTTTAGGCATAAGGGGGCTACAGTGATGAACGGAGCTGACTTGGTTCTTTTCAGAGCTTACAGTCTAGCAGTAGAGGCAGACAATCTATCAATCACAGATTAAGACCTGTATCAGTTAAGTTCAGTGGCTCAGTCTTGTCTGACTCTGCGACCCCATGGACTGCAGCATGCCAGGCTTCCTTGTCCATCACCAACTCCTGCAGCTTGCTCAAACTCATGTCCATAGAGTCACTGATACCATCCAACCAACTCATCCTCTGTCATCCCCATCTCCTCCTGCCTTCAATCTTTCCCAGCATCAGAGTCTTTTCTAATGAGTCAGTTCTTCCCATCAGGTGGCCAAAGTATTGGAGTTTCAGCTTCAGCATCAGTCCTTCCAATGACTATTCAGCGTTGATTTCCTTTAGGATGGACTGGTTGGATCTCCTTGCAGTCTAAGGGACTTTTAAGAGTCTTCTCCAACACCACAGTTCAAAAGCATCAAATCTTTGGCACTCAACTTCTTTATAGTCCAACTCTCACATCCATACATGACCACTGGAAAAACCATAGCTTTGATTAGATGGACCTTTGTTGGCAAAGTAATGTCTCTGCTTTTTAATATGCTGTCTAGATTAGTCATAGCTTGTCTTCCAAGGAGCAAGTGTCTTTTAATTTCATGGCTGAAGTCACCATCTGCAGTAATTTTGGAGCCTAAAAAGATAAAGTTTGTCACTGTTTCCATTGTTTCCCCATCTATTTGCCATGAAGTGATGGGACCAGATGCCATGATCTTAGTTTTCTGAATGTTGAATTTTAAGCCAACTTTTTCACTCTCCTCTTTCACTTTCATCAAAAGGCTCTTTAGTTCTTCTTTACTTTCTGCCGTAAGGGTGGTGTCATCTGCGTATCTGAGATTATTGATATTTCTCCCAGCAATCTTGATTCCAGCTTGTGCTTCATCCAGCTGGGCATTTCACATGATGTACTCTACATCTAAGTTAAATAGGCAGAGTGACAATATACAGCCTTGACGTACTCCTTTACCAACTTGGAACCAGTCTGTTGTTCCATGGTCATAGCAAACACCCTCTTACAACAACACAAGAGAAGATTTTACATATAGACATTACCAGATGGTCAATACCGAAATCAGATTGATTATATTCTTTGCAGCCAAAGATGGAGAAGCTCTATACAGTCAGTAAAAAAAAGACTGGGAGCTGACTGTGGCTCAGATCAAGATCTCCTTACTGCAAAATTAAGACTTAAATTGAAGAAAGAAGGGGAAACCACTAGACCATTCAGGTATGACCTAAAGCAAATCCTTATGATTGTACAGTGGAAGTGAGAAATAGATTCAAGGGATTAGATCTGATAGACAGAGTGCCTGAAGAACTATAGATGGAGGTTCAGGACATTGTACAGGAGGCGATGATCAAGACCATCCCCAAGAAAAAGAAATGCAAAAAGGCAAAATGGTTGTCTGAGGAGGCCTTATAAATAGCTGTGAAAAGAAGAGAAGTAAAAGGCAAAGGAGAAAAGAAAAGATACACCTATGTGAATGCAGAGTTCCAAAGAATAGCAAGGAGAGATATGAAAGCCTTCCTCAGCGATCAATGCAAAGAAATAGAGGAAAACAATAGAATGGGAGAGACTAGAGATCTCTTCAAGAAAATTAGAGATACCAAGGAGACATTTCATGCAAAGATGGGTGTGATAAAGGACAGAAATGGTGTGGACCTAACAGAAGCAGAAGATATTAAGAAGAGGTGGCAAGAATACACAGAAAAACTGTACAAAAAAGATCTTCATGACCCAGAGAAACACGATAGTGTGATCACTCACCTAGACCCAGACATTCTGAAATGTGAAATCAAGTGGGCCTTAGGAAGCATCACCATGAACAAAGCTAGTGAAGGTGATGGAATTCCAGTTGAGCTATTTCAAATCCTAAAAGATGATGCTGTGAAAGTGCTGCACTCGATATGCCAGCAAATTTGGAAAACTCAGCAGTGGCCACAAGACTGGGAAAGGTCAGTTTTCATTCCAACCCCAAAGAAAGGCAATGCCAAAGAATGCTCAAACTACCACACAATTGCACTCATCTCACACACTAGCATAATAATGCTCAAAATTCTCCAAGCCAGGCTTCAACAATACATGAACCATGAACTTCCAGATGTTCAAGCTAGATTTAGAAAAGGCAGAGGAATCAGAAATCAAACTGCCAACATCCATTGGATCATCAAAAAAGCAAGAGAGTTCCAGAAAAGCATCTACCTCTGCTTTATTGACTATGCCAAAGCCTTTGACTGTGTGGATCACAGCAAACTTGGGAAAATTCTTCAAGAGAAATATATATGCAGGTCAAGAAGCAACAGTTAGAACTGGACATGGAACAACAGACTGGTTCCAAATCAGGAAAGGAGTATGTCAAGGCTGTATATTGTCACTCTGCTTATTTAACTTATATGCAGAAGTGCAGTGTATGGGGTTGCAAAGAGTCAGACACGACTGAAGTGACTTAGCATGTATGCATGTATGGGGGGAAAGGGATAAACCAAAAATGGTACAGACATGGCAACTTCAGTCTGGGTCCAAAGTCCAGAACTTAATGGTACCCACTCTCATCAGCATCCTTCCGGGCAGAACTAGCTTCTCCTGGATCCTCTCTTCACTGATTCTGACATCAGAAGCCAGTTGCTTATCTCTTCATGGCTTATTTCTTCCTCAGACCCAGCAGAGGAAAGGAGATCTACTGTCTGTTGACTCACCTACTTTATCTTACTCAAGAGACAAGTTAATCGATCAGAACATTCTTTGATGGGGTCCTGCTACCCAGGACCACTTTCTCCTTTGATTCATGAGCAGCATCTGAAGTCTGAAGAGGGTGGCCTTGGCTTCTGATGGCTGTTGTTTTTTTATATAAGGGGGCGGGGCGGAATTCTGTAGAGGACACCTCTTTATGCAGGCTGAAAGCTTTTTCTTGCCAATGGGGAAGGCTAGATAGTCACAGACAATTTTTTTTTAGAAATATCAACCAGAACAAATGCATGAATGTGAATAGTCCCACTTATGGTCAAACTCCCTTGGCAAGGGCAAGGGCAAGGGCAAGGGAATCTGGAAAAGACATCTCTTTCCTATTTCTCTCCTCCTCCTTCCTGCTTGAAAACAACTGTTGCCCTCCAGGGATGGAGAAGTCCCTATTGTTTCAGATCAGATCAGTCACTCAGTCATGTCCGACTCTTTGCGACCCCATGAACCGCAGCACGCCAGGCCTCCCTGTCCATCACCAGCTCCCGGAGGTCACTCAGACTCACATCCATCGAGTCAGTGATGCCATCCAGCCATCTCATCCTCTGTCGTCCCCTTCTCCTCCTGCCCCCAATCCCTCCCAGCATCAGAGTCTTCTCCAATGAGTCAACTCTTCGCATGAGGTGGCCAAAATACTGGAGTTTCAGCTTTAGCATCATTCCTTCCAAAGAAATTCCAGGGCTGATCTCCTTCAGTATGGACTGGTTGGATCTTCTTGCAGTCCAAGGGACTCTCAAGAGTCTTCTCCAACACCACAGTTCAAAAGCATCAATTCTTCGGCGCTCAGCCTTCTTCACAGTCCAGCTCTCACATCCATACATGACCACAGGAAAGACCATAGCCTTGACTAGGCGAACCTTTGTTGGCAAAGTAATGTCTCTGCTTTTGAATATGCTATCTAGGTTGGTCATAACTTTCCTTCCAAGGAGTAAGCGTCTTTTAATTTCATGGCTGCAATCACCATCTGCAGTGATTTTGGAGCCCAGAAAAATAAAGTCTGACACTGTTTCCACTGTTTCCCCATCTATTTCCCATGTAGTGATGGGACCAGATGCCATGATCTTCATTTTCTGAATGTTGAGCTTTAAGCCAAACTTTTCACTCTCCACTTTCACTTTCATCAAGAGGCTTTTTAGCCCCTCTTCACTTTCTGCCATAAGGGTGGTGCCATCCACATATCTGAGGTTATTGATATTTCTCCCAGCAATCTTGATTCCAGCTTGTGTTTCTTCCAGTCCAGCGTTTCTCATGATGTACTCTGCATAGAAGTTAAATAAACAGGGTGACAATATACAGCCTTGACGAACTCCTTTTCCTATTTGGAACCAGTCTGTTGTTCCATGTCCAGTTCTAACTGTTGCTTCCTGACCTACATACAGATTTCTCAAGAGGCAGATCAGGTGGTCTGGTATTCCCATCTCCTTCAGAATTTTCCACAGTTTATTGTGATCTACACAGTCAAAGGCTTTGGCATAGTCAATAAAGCAGAAATAGATGTTTTTCTGGAACTCTCTTGCTTTTTCCATGATCCAGCGGATGTTGGCAATTTGATCTCTGGTTCCTCTGCCTTTTCTAAAACCAGCTTGAACATCAGGAAGTTCACGGTTCACATATTGCTGAAGCCTGGCTTGGAGAATTTTGAGCATTACTTTACTAGTGTGTGAGATGAGTGCAATTGTGCGGTAGTTTGAGCATTCTTTGGCATTGCCTTTCTTTGGGATTGGGATGAAAACTGACCTTTTCCAATTGTTTATGTTGTGACAAATCACCCAACGGTCCCTGTAATCATTCCCTGTGAGCAAGTACATCTTGGTGTTAATCTGTTAGCTCTCACAGTAAAGCACCTCTGGTTTCTCACCGACTGAGATCTCTCTCCTTTTTGCATTTAAAAATTTTAACAGAGCCCACGCGCCTGTGTGCATACTCTCTCGTGTCCTACTCTTTGTGACCCCATAGACTGTAGTCCACCAGGCTCCTCTGTCCATGGAATTTTTCAGGCAAAAATACCAGAATGGGTTGCCATTTCCTCCTCCCTGGGATCTTCCTGACCTAGGGATCGAACCTACATCTCCTGCATCTCCTGCATTACAGACGGATTTGTTACCTCCACTGGGGAAACCCTTAACAACAGCCAACTGGCTATTAATACAAAATTATATAAATAATCCAAGTTATTTGCATGTCTTGCTGCATCACGGAGAGGATGCTGTCTGAAGGCAACAACTCTGAGCATGTAGCACAGACTGTAATGCTGTCAATCAATTAATTAATTAATCAATTGCAGAGTGAATCAATATTGGTTAATGAATTGCTTCAAACCTTGCAGCACATCCTATCATGGAACAACAGCTACCAAAAAAAAAAAATCAGCCCTAAATGAGACTCATCACTCCTTGGTTTACTTGCTTTCTGGGTTTTTTTTGGTTTGGGTTTGTTTTACGGTCACACCACACAGCATGTAGGATCTTAGTTCCTTGACCAGGGATCAAACCATGTTCCCTACAGTGAAAGTGCCCATAGAACCCCCACTTAAAGGAAGGCATGGTTATCTTTCCTTGCCATTTGTTCTTTGTGGGTTTTGCCATTGGTTCGGGGTCACAAGGAGCAGATCGCCTTCAGAGGATAATGCCTGGAATAGGCCATGGTCCTTGAAGGCTGCAGAAGGGCTTATGGAGAGACAAGAGTGCACAGTTCATGGCATCTGAAAGCCGGAACCAAGGAGCTGCTCTCTCTCTTACTCCATCTGTACGTGTCTCTGGCTTCGTTCTCATCCTCTCGCTCTTTCTCTGCCTCCCAGTCCCCCTCCTCCTCCTCCTTCCTCTTCCTCCTCTGACCTCTCTTCCCCCTTCCCTGTCACTCTTTCTCTCTCTCTCCTTTCAGAGGCCACACAGGATGCTCTCCATCTCTCTGTTCTCTCCCGACTGGCAGCCTTCCTAACCCAACTTACACATTTGCTCATGGTTTTACCTCCTCATAACCTCCACTTACCCCAGGTCCGTGGTGACTGGGCCCTGTCAGTAGGGCTTTGAGTGGGGCAAGTTCTGACAATCATCTCTAGTCCACATTATTCGTTGAACTTGGGTTTCATTCTCTCCTTTTGTCCTTAAGCACCCTTTCCCATGAGCATCTTCTGTCGTGAGCCCTCACTAACATCAGTGGCAGCCTTCCATCACAGTTCATTCAGTGGAGATGCCCTCAGCAGTTCAGTTCAGTCTCTCAGTTGTGTCCGACTCTCTGTGAGCCCATAGACTGCAACACGCCAGGCCTCCCTGTCCATCACCAACTCCCAGAGTTTACTCAAACTCATGTCCATTAATTCGGTGATGCCATCCAACCATCTCATCCTCTGTCATCCCCTTCTCCTCCTGCCCTCAATTTTTCCCACCATCAGGGTCTTTTCAAATGAGTCAGCTCTTCACATCAGGTGGCCAAAGTATTGGAGTTTCAGCTTCAACATCAGTCCTTCCAATGAACATTCAGGACTGATTTCCTTTAGGATGGACTGATTGGATCTCCTCGCAGTCCAAGGCTCTCAATAGCTCTCATGGACACCATCTTTATTTGTCCTTAGACTCTCAGGACCACTGGTGTGATGCTGGTCGTGAGTGACCACTGCAGGCCAGCTACTTTACCCAGGTTGCCTCATCACAGCCACCTTGCAATGAGCTTCCCTGTACCCATATTATAGATGGAGAAACTGAGGCTTAATAGTGGAAAGAGTAGTGGAAAGTACATCTCACTACTAAGATGCCATACCCCGACCTTTCAGCTTCCAAAGCCTGAACCCTTTCCCCCTACCCTGCTCTGAGCTCACAGGCTGGCCAAGGAGCCAGGCCTTCTGACTACTTGTGTAGGCAGAATTCCCTGTAACCAAAAGGAATAGAGACCCTCGATTAAGAAGAATCCATTTCAGAGCTCCACATCTCCTTCTGATGCCAATTTCTCTTTGAATGTGATTGATGTTGCTTTATTTTACAAGCTTTTAAGAAGTCACTTAATGAAGCAACCCATTTCCTGATGGCTGGCAAACATCTCTATTACTATGGCCATTCCCCGAGGCTTACTCATTTCTTCAGTTGGTCCTAGTAGACATGAGGATGAGTCACTGTTGAAATTTTCCAAGGAAACATACCCCCATTTTGTCCACACACCATGGCAACAGTCAAAAAACACAGGCTGGTACTGTCCACACTAAGCATCTAGGCAGCACAAGGGGCCTGCCTGGGACTGCACTCATTGTGGCACTGCTTTCCTGCGTGTTTTCTAGCAGCAGACTGTATTATTCATCCTCTTCCCTGTGGGGAGATGCATGTGTCATCACAGAGCAGGAATGAAGGCTGAGCTCCCTGCCTGCTGCCTTGCAGGGAGAGAGGAAGCAGCAAAGACAGACCCAGAATGGAGGACAGAGGCCCTGGTTATAATCCTGACTCTGCCATTCCCTCTCTAGGTAGCCATGAGCTGGTCGCTATACCTCTTTGGGCCCCAGATTCTCTACCTGTCCTCCTGACACACACCTGCTGTGTGCTTGGTGGTGTTCATCTCTTTGTGACCCCATGGACTGTAGCCCGCCAGGCTTCTGTGTCCATGGGATTCTCCAGGCAAGAATACTGGAGTGGGTTGCCATGCCCTCCTCCAGGGGAATCTTCCCGACTCAGAGCTTGAACCCATATCTCCTCCATCTCCATTGGCAGGCAGGTTATTTACCACTAGTGCCACCTGGAAAGTCCCTACCTGTTCAGTGGGCTAATAACACCTATATATCTCACTTGGCTCTTGAAAGAATCAGATTTGGTAATAACTAGGCAAGTACGTCAATTGTGAAGAAGCTTCCTCTCTCCTTTCTGCATGGAGGGTTGATGACACAGAGTGGGATCAGGCATACCTGATTCAAATCTGCTCTCTACTTGGGCAAAGCATTTAAGCCCCAAGATTAAAATAAGCCTGGTGTAGAGATGGCTTAAACGGGTGGTGGTGGTAGAGGCTCTGATTCCTGCATCCAAGCAAGATGTAGTAACAGAGTGGGCTTATCCTCTTACCTAAAACAACCCTCCCCTCAAAGAATACTTTTCAAGTGTTCTGAATATTAGACAACAAAGAACGGTGATCCCCAAAGAGATGGGGAAAAAAACATTGAGCACTATGACTGCCCCAACTTTCATCCTTAAAGTGTGTCCAGACCACAGTTCATGCAGGCAGACCCAGGCAGAGCCCCCAGGGATGCCCTGAGTTGGGAACCCTTTGCTGAGGGTCCAGGAGGACCAAGGCAGCTAGAGTTCACAGAACAGAAGAGCAGAGAGAAGAAGACGGCCCAGAGAGAGAATGCCAGAGATCTACAGAGGGACCCCCTTCAGAATTCAGGTTCCCAACTGGGGTATGAATGTGAGAAAACTATCCAAGGTCAGGGAAAGAATAGCCTAAGAGGGTTGGAGGGAGCAGTGCCTGGCACCCACACAGAACTGGGGATAGTGTCAATTCCTACAGCCACTCTGGAAGCCCTCGTAATTCCTGGGACATGGGGCAAGGTATCCATTACGGCCTTGCCTCTGTAGCAGGGAATATTTACCCCCAGACCAAAAGGTGCTCTCCTTCCTCCTAACAAATCCTAAAGGAAACTCGCCAAAGGTCAAACTATTTCCAACTAACTTAGATGTGTCTCAGAACAAATCTCAAGAAAATGTATAGGGATATTAAAATACATGATACCCAACATGGTAAAATTCACAATATCTGGCATCCAATCAAATATTACTAGTCACACAAAGAAGCAAGGAAATATAAGCTATAAAGAGGAGAAGGATCAATCTTTGAAACCAACCCAGAACTAACACATGGGCTTCACTGATAGCTCAGTTGGTAAAGAATCTGCCTGCAATGCAGGAGACCCAGGTTCAATCCCTGGGTTGGGAAGATCTCCTGGAGAAGGGAAAGGCAACCCACTCCAGTATTCTGGCCTGGAGAATTCCATGGACTGTATAGTCCAGTTCAGTTCAGTCACTCAGTCGTGTCCGACTCTTTGCGACCCCATGAATCGCAGCACGCCAGGCCTCCCTGTCCATCACCAACTCCTGGAGTTCACTCAAACTCATGTCCATCGAGTCAGTGATGCCATCCAGCCATCTCATCCTCTGTCATCCCCTTTTCCTCCTTCTCCCAATCCCTCCCAGCATCAGAGTCTTTTCCAATGAGTCAACTCTTCACATGACGTGGCCAAAGTACTGGAGTTTCAGCTTTAGCATCATTCCTTCCAAAGAAATCCCAGGGCTGATCTCCTTTAGGATGGACTGGTTGGATCTCCTTGCAGTCCAAGGGGTCTGTACAGCCCATGGGGTTGCAAAAAGTGGGACACGACTGAAACTTTCACTTTCACTTTTTCAGAACTAACACATATGAGATAAAACCAACAAGGTCATTAAAGAATATAACTAAGCCCCAAATGTTCAACATACGGACTTAGAATATATATTTTTAAGGCCCAAATTTAGCTCCTAGAGATAAAAACTATAACGTCTGAGACAGCAAATGCAGTGGAGGGAATTAACAGAAGATTATTTCAAGTAATATTATAATAATACTTGAGTAAAAGATTAGTTAACTTGAAGAAATAGTAATGGAATACATAGAAAACAAAGAATTTTTTAAATGAAGAGTATCAGTGAGCCATGGGACAGTGTCAAGTGACCTAACTTATGTTTGTTTGGATTTTTTAAGAAAGGAGATGGGCAGAGAGAAATATTTGAGGAGATGATGGCCAAATCCTTTCCAAACTTCTTGAAAACTATAAATCCACAGATCTTAAAAGCTTAACAAACCCCAATCTCAAGAAAATTGAAGAAAACTAGTCCAGAATTAGTTAAAATCAGCGATAAGAGAAAAATCTTAAAAGCATCCTGAGGAAAATAACTCATTTCTCATACAGAGAAGCAAAGAAAAGGATGACTGTAGATTTCTCATTAAAAATAATGCAAGTAAGAGAACAGTGAAGCAATATCTTTCATGTACTGAAAGAAGAAAAACTCAATCTTGAATTGTATACCCAGTGAAAATATCTTCACAAAAAAAGGCTTTTTTCAGACACATAAAAACTGAAGATCCAGCGGGTCCATCACCAGCGGATCTGAATTCCAAGAGATATTAAAATTCTTTAGGCAAAAAGAAATGATGCCAAATGAAAAATATGGATTCACGTAAAAGGAATGAACAGAGATGAGCAGAAATGATAACTATGTTGGTAAGTATGTATTTTTCTTATTTCAATACATTTAAAAGATAACTGAGGGGCTTCTCTGGTGGCTCAGTGGTAAAGAATATGCCTGCCAAAGCAGGAGACACAGATTAGATCCCTGATCCAGGAAGACCCCATATGCCAAAGAGCTACTAAGCCCATGTGCCACAACTTTTGAGCCTGTGCTCTAGAACCCGGGACCTGCAGCTAATGAGCCCATGCTGCAACTGCTGAAGCCCACGAGCCACAGAGCCTGTGCTCTGCCACAGGAGAAGCCACCACAACGAGAAGGCGGGGCTCCACAGCCAGAGAAAAGCCCAGACAGCAATGAGGGCCCGGCACAGCCAAAAGTAAACAAATTTTTTTAATTATTTAAAAACAAAATAAAAGATAGCTGTTTAAATAATAACAATGTACTGTGAAGTTTATAGCATAAGTGTAAGTAAAAAGAAGGCCAGCAATAGCATAAAAGCCAAGAGAGGGGAAATGAAAGAGGACCATTGAAAGATTTTTGTACGATACATGAAGTGTTACAATATCACAGGAAGGGGAACAGTGATAAGTTAAAGGTGCACACTATAAACCCCACAGCAAGCACTAAAATATCAAAACAAGGTTACAGCTAATAACCTAACAAAGGGTATGAATAAAATCACACACAAAAAACACTCATTGTGTAATAGAAGGCAGAAATAAGGGGAAGGGAGAACAAACAGGATCAACAGACAGCAAGATAATAGACCAATCTGACACCCATAATTACATTATGAAAGTGGTCTGCTGCTGTTTAGTGTCTGAGTCACGTGACCCCGTGGACTGTAGCCCCCCAGGCTTCTCTGTCCATGGAATTTTCCAGGCAAGCACACTAGAGTGGGTTGCCATTTCCTTCTCCAGGGGATCTTTCTGACCCAGGAACTGAATCCATATCTCCTGCATTGGCAGGCAGGTTCTTTACCACGGAGCCACCAGGGAAACCCTGAAAATGGTTTAAGCACTACATTTAATCTCAAGCTAGATTGTCAAACTGAATAAAAATCAATTCCCAACTATACTCTAGTTACCAAAAAAGCAAAAGCCTGTGTTTTAAATATAAACATGCAAACTGTTTTGTTTTGTTTTAAATTAAGGATGGAAAGATATATGCCGTTTGTGCAGTAATGAAAAGTTAGTATGTCAGACAAAGTAGATTTCAGAGCCAATGATATTGCCAGAGATAAAGAAGGTCATTTCCTAATGATGAAAGGGTCAATTCATCAAGAAGGCATAACAACTTTAAACATTTATGTGCCTAATAGCAAAGCTTCAAAAAGTACGTAAAGCAAAAATTGATAGAGCTGCAAAAAAAAGAAATAGATAACTCTACAATTATAATTGATGATTTCAGACTCCTCTCTCAATAATTAATAGGACAAATAGACAGAAAACCAGCAAGGATATAAAATATTTGAACAACACTATCAACTGAGTTGACCTCGTGGGCGTTTATACAGCACTCTCTGAAACAGTTGCAAAACATCAATTCTTTCCAAGTACACACAGAACATTTGCCAAGATAGACAATATTCTGGGCCATAAAGCAAATTTCAATAAAGTTAAAAGGATTCAAGTAAAATAAAGTATCTTCTCTGATTATAATGGAATTAAATTAGAAATCAATAATAGAAAGATACCTGGAAAATTCCCAAATATTTAGAAGCTAAGTAGCACAGTTCTAAATAATCCATGAGTGAAAGAAGAAATCAAAAGGGAAATTAGAAAGTATTTTGAACCAAATAAAAATGAGTCTCTCATACAAACATTTGTGGATGCCACTAGAGCAGTACCAGAAAGGGAAATTTGTAAAATTAAGCACACATATTAGAAAAAGAAAAGTCTCAAATCAATGACCTCAGCTTCCACATTAAGGAACTAGAAAAAAGCAAATTCAATCAAAAGTAAGCACATTAAAGGAAATCGTTAAGACCAGAATACAAATCAATGAAATATAAAAATAGAGAAAAACAATGAAGCCAGAAGATTCTTTTGGAAAAGATAAATCTGATAAACCCCTACTCAGCATGATCAGAGGGGGGTGGAGGAAACACAAGTTATCAGCATGAGGAAGGAGAGAAATGACATCAGTATTGATTCTTTTTTTTAATATTTTTTAATGTGGACCATTTTTAAAGTTTTTATTGACTTTGTTGCAATATTGCTTCTGTTTTATTTTTTTACATTCATAATACTTTATTTTTTATTTTTTAAATTTTATTTTGCTTAACTTTACAATATTGTATTGCTTTTGCCATTCATCAAAATGAATCGGCCACAAGTATACATGTGTTCCCCATCCTGAACCTTCCTCCCTCCTCCCTCCCCGTACCATCCCTCGGGGTCGTCCCAGTGCGCCAGCCCCAGGCATCCGTTATCAGGCATCGTACCTGGACTGGTGACTCATTTCAGATATGATATTATACATATTTCAATGCTATTCTCCCAAATCATCCCACCCTCTCCCTCTCCCAGAGTCCAAAAGACTATTCTATACATCAGTGTCTCTTTTGCTGTCTTGTAAACAGGGTTATTGTTACCATCTTTCTAAATTCCATATATATGCATTAGTATACTGTATTTGTGTTTTTCTTTCTGGCTTACTTCACTCTCTATAATAGGCTCCAGTTCCATCCACCTCATTAGAACTGATTCAAATGTATTCTTTTTAATGGCTGAGTAATACTCCATTGTGTATATGTACCACAGCTTGCTTATCCATTCATCTGCGGATGGACATCTAGGTTGCTTCCAAGTCCTGGCTATTGTAAACAGTGCTGCTATGAGCATTGGGGTACTCATGTCTCTTTCAATTCTGGTTTTCTGTGTGTATGCCCAGCAGTGGGATTGCTGGATCATAATGCAGTTCTATTCCCAGTTTTTTGAGGAATCTCCATACTGTTCTCCATAGTGGCTGTACTAGTTTGCATTCCCACCAACAGTGTAAGAGGGTTCCCTTTTCTCCACACCCTCTCCAGCATTTATTGCTTGTGGACTTTTGAATCGCTGCCATTCTGACTGGCATGTAATGGTACCTCATAGTGGTTTTGATTTGCATTTCTCTGATAATGAGTGATGTTGAGCATCTTTTCATGTGTTTGTTAGCCATCTGTATATCTTCTTTGGAGAAATGTCTATTTATTTCTTTGGCCCATTTTTTGATTGGGTCATTTATTTTTCTGGAATTGAGCTGTAGGAGTTGCTTGTATATTTTTGAGATTAGTTGTTTGTCTGTTGCTTCATTTGCTAGTATTTTCTCCCATTCTGAAGGCTGTCTTTTCACCTTGCTTATAGTTTCCTTTGTTGTGCAGAAGCTTTTAAGTTTAATTAGGTCCCACTTGTTTATTTTTGATTTTATTTCCAATATTCTGCTTCTGTTTTATATTTTGGTTTTCTGGTCTCGAGACATGTGGGATCTTAGCTTCCTGACCTTTGCACACCCACACCCTTTGCACTGGTAGGCAAAGTCTTAATAACTGGACTGCCAGGGAAGTCCCTAGATTTTATAGATAGAGAAAAGGCAGTAAGAGAAAATGATTAATAACCTATGCCAATAAATTCAGCAACTTAGGACTTGGGGCTGGACTGCAACGGTTCAAGTTTGCAATCACTTAAATTTCCGAAGCTTCTAGCGGCTGCATCTAGAGTTGTCAACCATCCTGGTTTACCCAGAACTGAGGGGGTCTCAGGGGATATGGGACTTTTGATGCTAGAATTAGAATGGTCTAGAGGCCTCCCTCCTCTTAGTCACCCTCCCCTTCCCCAAGTCCAATCACCCAGAAGCCACAGCTGCCCATAGAAGGGTCTTGACTCTGCCCTGTGACCTCTGGGTTGTCAGAGTGGGTCTTTTCTTGGCCTTCTCTGCGTACTGGCCCCAGGAGTCAGAGCCAGGGTCTTACACCAGCACCCCAGGCTCAAATAAACCCAATTAATCCCCCCTTTGCTTTGGGGGAGGTCACCAGGTTCTCAGAAACAGCCTCTGGTTAAAGCCTTAAAAAGTGACTCCTAACAGCCAGGGCTGGAAGTGGCTTTGAAGGCATAATTGGTCTTGCCCCAGCCCATTGGCATCCTCTGCCTCGCTAACCATCACCGCTGAGGGTTCACTTTTCCTTCTTTTTAAATTTCTCTGCGTTTCTGCCTCTCCCTCCCCTAGTGGGAGTTCCTGCATATTTGAGACAAGGGAGGTATTCCAAAAGTCAGACTTCACAGCCATCCCTGAGCCCGCCACCCCTGCCCTCAGGCACCCTCCGTGGCTCCCTGCTGTCTAAAGAGTCGAGTGTGGTTTCGTGGAGCCAAAGTTCAAGGCCTCCCATCATCCTGGTTCACACTGCCTGAGATGGTCTATCAAACGGGGCCACTCACGGCAGGCCCCTGACTCTGAACTTTTGTCTGCTCTATTTCTACTTCTCAGAATTCCCTCTTTTCTGGCTCTTCATGTATAAATCTAACAAGCTTCTTTTCCTGCTCACCTTACATGCCACCTCCTCCAGGAAACCAGCTCAGATGCCCACAGCTGGAAGTGAGGTGTTTTTTTTTCCCTCTGAATCAGCTTTGCCTGTGGCTCTTGACAGTCTCTGCTGTGCGTTAGAGTTATTCACACACACAAGTTTTCTAGACTCCTAAATTCTAATCCCTCCTTGACAGCAGGCGCCCCATCTTCTAATCCTTGCCCAGGGCTGTCCAGCCATGAGCTGGCCCCATCATTTACCACACTCCCCCCACCAGAACCTTGTATTTTAACCATCATAATAAATAGCTTGTCGGGCATGCCACAGCTAGAGAAGCCCATGTGCCGCAACTAAGACCCAACACAGCCAAATAAATAAATCTATGTATTTTTAAAAAAAAACTGTAAACACGATTTTTTAATTAATTTATTTTAATGGGAGGATAATTACAGTACTGTGATGTTTTTTGCCATACATCAATATGAATCGGCCCTAGGTATACATGTGTCCCTCCATCCTGAACACCACCACCCCCTGACACCACCCTGCCCACCTTATCCTTCCAGACTGTCACAGAGCCCCATCTTTGGGTGCCCTGCTTCATACTTCAAAGTTGCGCTGGTCATCTATTTTACATACAATAATGTATAAGTTTCAATGCTATTTTCTCAAATCATCTCACCCTCTTCTGCTCCCACTGAGTCCAAAAGTCTGTTCTTTACATTTGCATCTCCTTTGCTGTAAATACAGTTTAAAACAAACAAACAAACAAACAAATGGTTTGTTGGTCCCCCAAAGAAACATGCTCACTCACTGAAGATTCTAGGCTTTTGCCCATGCCGTTCCCTGTCATGCCCCTCCTCTGGGTCCACTTGGGAACTCATCCATCATTTCACAACCCCAGGTTGACTTCCCCAAGTCCCCAGGCTCCCACCTTTTGCCAAGGGAGCCCTTATTACTCTGTACTCTTGCAACTCCTTACATCTCTGTCCCCTCCCCACCACTATCATGGTGGCACTTTGAGGTCATCTTCTATATCCCTGATGTCCAACAGAGGACCTGCCCCCCAATGAAGCACCCAGCAAATGTTCGCTGAATGAATAATTGAGTGTCAACACTCTTTAGTTATGATTTGCTGATGAACAGACAGCTCACCACTTCTGAAAGCCCATCCTCATTTACTTCCTCCTGTACTGAAAGCTGATTAACATTGCTGTGTAACTTCAGGAAAGTTAATTTCCATCTCTGAATCTTTAGTTGTTCGCCTATAATATTAGGGAAATTAGAGTTGATAGAAAAAGAGGGCCCTGCCAAGTTTCCCTTTTTCTGATCCTGGTTCAGTGGTACTGAGCTTTAGCCTAAAATATTTAATATTTATGTGTCTGGTCTCTTCAAGTGATCCATGAAGACATCCTTCCCCCAGCCCAAGTCGAAGACCAGGCTGGGTGCCCCCAAAGCCCTAATAAATGCCTTCTAAATAAATATTAGGCCATTCAGGGGGTCCAGGGAATCACACCAGGAAGCAGGGTGAGAGTCTCTAAGGGTACATCATCAGAGACAGCCATTGTTCCCCCAGGTGCCCCCTTGCGGTCATTCTTCCCAAGTCATTCTTTCTAGCCCTCCTGGCCCATGAGTAAGTAAGTGCCCAACTCCATAAGCTCTTTACTGTCTCCTAGTACTGAGCGACTTCACATTTCACTTTCATGCATCAGAGAAGGAAATGGCAACCCACTGCAGTACTCTTGCCTGGAGAATCCCAGGGACGGGGGAGCCTGGTGGGCTGCCGTCTGTGGGGTCATGAAGAATCAGACACAACTGAAGCGACTCAGTAGCAGCAGCGGCATTAACAAAGACATCCTCTTTCTAACACAGAAGCTCCCTCCATGGGGACCAGCAATAAATGGGTTCAGTTCAGTTCAGTTCAATCGCTCAGTCATGTCCGACTCTTTGCGACCCCATGAATCGCAACACACCAGGCCTCCTTGTCCATCACCAACTCCCAGAGTTCACCCAGACTCACGTCCAGTCAGTGATGCCATCCAGCCATCTCATCCTCTGTCATCCCCTTCGCCTCCTGCCCCCAATCACTCCAAGCATCAGAGTCTTTTCCAATGAGTCAACTCTTCACATGAGGTGGCCAAAGTACTGGAGTTTCAGCTTTAGCATCAGTCCTTCCAAAGAACACGCAGGGCTGATCTCCTTCAGAATGGACTGGTTGGATCTCCTTGCAGTCCAAGGGACTCTCGAGAGTCTTCTCCAACACCACACTTCAAAAGCATCAATTCTTCGGCGCTCAGCCTTCTTCACAGTCCAACTCTCACATCCATACATGACCACAGGAAAAACCATAGCCTTGACTAGACGGACCTTTGTTGGCAAAGTAATGTCTCTGCTTTTGAATATGCTATCTAGGTTGGTCATAACTTTCCTTCCAAGGAGTAAGTGTCTTTTAATTTCATGGCTGCAATCACCATCTGCAGTGATTTTGGAGCCCTGAAAAATAAAGTCTGACACTGTTTCCCCATCTATTTCCCATGAAGTGATGGGACCAGATGCCATGATCTTCGTTTTCTGAATGTTGAGCTTTAAGCCAACTTTTTCACTCTCCACTTTCACTTTCATCAAGAGGCTTTTCAGTTCCTCTTCACTTTCTGCCATAAGGGTGGTATCATCTGCATATCTGAGGTTATTGATATTTCTCCCGGCAATCTTGATTCCAGCTTGTGTTTCTTCCAGTCCAGCGTTTCTCATGATGTACTCTGCATAGAAGTTAAATAAACAGGGTGACAATATACAGCCTTGACGAACTCCTTTTCCTATTTGGAACCAGTCTGTTGTTCCATGGCCAGTTCTAACTGTTGCTTCCTGACCTGCATACAGATTTCTCAAGAGGCAGATCAGGTGGTCTGGTATTCCCATCCCCTTCAGAATTTTCCACAGTTTATTGTGATCCACACAGTCAAAGGCTTTGGCATAGTCAATAAAGCAGAAATAGATGTTTTTCTGGAACTCTCTTGCTTTTTCCATGATCCAGCGGATGTTGGCAATTTGATCTCTGGTTCCTCTGCCTTTTCTAAATCCAGTTTGAACATCTGGAAGTTCACAGTTCACATATTGCTTGGCTTGGAGAATTTTGAGCATTACTTTACTAGCATGTGAGATGAGTGCAATTGTGAGGTAGTTTGAGCATTCTTTGGCATTGCCTTTCTTTGGAATTGGAATGAAAACTGACCTTTTCCAGTCCTGTGGCCACTGCTGAGTTATGACCTCAAAGGAAATTCTGATCCAAAAGATGTCCCTGGGGTCTTGCATGATGGGGAAGGACCTGGTGAAAGAGGGCCTTGCGGAGCCAGAGTAGGAGATGATTTAGTGTGGGCTTTAGTGACCCACCAGCCTGAGATGGACACCCTGCTCTGCCTTCACCAGCTGTGGCATCTTAAACAAGGGCCTCAATCTCTCAGGCTTTGCTTGTCCAAATGAAATGGAAAGCATTTCGACTTCAAAGGGCTGTTGCGAGGATTACACGGAATAAACAATTTAAAAATCTGATGTACAGATTTTTTTTCATTTTACATCATTATTCTTCAAGTGTATAACTCGATTTCTCCCCAGTTTCCGTTCTCTCTCCTGAGCCTGTGTGTCACATGAGGCTGCGACATCTGTGTCTGATGTTAGCGACACGGAAACCATGCTCTTGCTGCAATTTCTTGCACATGGTAGATACTTCATAAATGTACACCGGATGGCTGAATAAATATTTGGTCATACCTGGAAGGTGAGGATGGAAGTTGCCCCCCCGCACCCTCATCACTTGAGTAAGAAATAATTCATTCAACCATTTTAATAGGTATAATGCCTCTAATATGTGCTATTAATTTTAGTAAATTAATTTAACTCCCAAACAACCCTGTCCACTCAGTGTGGCGCATCCTCAGCTTTCATCTGGTGAAACTGACACCAAGAGACCTAACCCACAGACCTTGGAAGTTACGGGGCTCTGGTTCAAGTCTGACTTTTAAGTCCACACCCTTACTGTGCAAAGGATTTATCATCTTTCCGTTTCAGAAGTTACACCCATGCAGAACTGTAGACTTGGGAAAGACATAAAAGTAGAAAGCATCAAAGTTTAACCACCTAAAGACATCATGAGTCGAATACCTTGAAATATTTTTTCAGATCTCTTTTTCTGCATGTAGATTTTGTGAGTTTGGTTTTGGTTTTTTTAAGCCATCATCATGCGATATAAGCAAGTGTGTATCCTTACTTAATAGTCTTTTGAAAGCATGTTCTCCTTGTTTTTTCAATTTGCTCCATCAAGTGAATGGCTGCATAATATTTCCATCAAATGGACATACCGTAATTTACCTATCATCTGTCTATTGCTGCACTGAAATTGCTTCCTTTGTTTTTGCTATTGTAAGTAAAACTCAGCCTGATCTCTTGTGGACCGTGCTTGAAGATCATCTCCTTCAGATCAGATCAGTCGCTCAGTCGTGTCCGACTCTTTGCGACCCCATGAACCGCAGCACGCCAGGCCTCCCTGTCCATCACCAGCTCCCGGAGGTTACTCAGACTCGCATCCATCGAGTCAGTGATGCCATCCAGCCACCTCATCATCTGTCGTCCCCTTCTCCTCCTGCCCTCAATCTCTCCCAGCATCAGAGTCTTCTCCAATGAGTCAACTCTTCGCATGAGGTGGCCAAAATACTGGAGTTTCAGCTTTAGCATCATTCCTTCTAAAGAAATTCCAGGATTGATCTCCTTCATCTCCTTAGGCTAATTTTAATTCTTTCCTTATGCTAGTTTCTGGAGAAGGCAATGGCACCCCACTCCAGTACTCTTGCCTGGAGAATCCCATGGATGGAGGAGCCTGGTAGGCTGCAGTCCATAGGGTCACTAAGAGTCAGATACAACTGAGCGACTTCGCTTTCACTTTTCACTTTCATGCATTGGAGAAGGAAGCGGCAACCCACTCCAGTGTTCTTGCCTGGAGAACCCCAGGGACGGGGGAGCCTGGTGGGCTGCCATCTATGGGGTCACACGGAGTCGGACACAACTGAAGTGACTTAGCAGTAGCAGTATGCTAGTTTCTAGAAGGATGGGATTTTTGAGTCAAGGGAAATGAGCATTTGTAAGGCTCTTGAAAAATAGAGTGCCAAGTGTATTTTCTCAAAGATTTTCATGTTACAAAAAAAAATGGAGAGTAGAGACCAAAGAAAGATAGATGGTTACCGGACAGCTGACAGCCACAGACAAGAAAAAACAGAGCCTGCCAGCTACAAAGCTTTATCACGGGCTGAGCTGTGTCAGAGAGAAGTGATAGCAAGAAAAAACTGTTTTCTTCTTTGGAAGGAAAAAAAAATAAATACTGCATGTGGATTAGTGAGATATTTTCAACCACTCTAAAAGCACAACAGGTGTGGTGCTAGCTAAAAAAAAAAGAAAGAAAGAAAGAAAGACAAAAAGCACATGGAAATCTACTCTTCGCAAACAATTCCAGCCTTTTCCTGTCTGCCACACCTCTGTGCTTCGAGAAAGAAGGCCCAGGTTCTAACAGGAGGCCAGTTACTGATCAGCCCTGTGTTTGCTATCTTTTCTGTGGCTTTGTTTATAGTCCGGCCCGGCCTGCCTCCCAGGGGTTCTTAGAAGGAAAAAATAAGTTCATGTATATGAAAATCCTTTGCAAAATTTCCATGACTGATATAATTTGTTGGTCAAAAAATAATTTCCTATTAGATTGGGATTGACATATATGCACTATTGATACTATGTCGATAAATAGATAATTAATGAGAACCCACTGTGTAGCACAGGAAGCTCTCCTCGGTGCTCTGTGTGACCTAAATGGGAAGGAAATCCAAAAAGAAGGGATGTGTGTAGACATATAGCTGATTCACTTTGCTGTACAGCAGAAACTAATGCAGCACTGTAAAGCAACTACGCGTGCTTGTGGGCTAAGCCGCTTCAGTCGTGTCCGACTCTTTGCGACCCCATGGACTGTATCCTGCCAGGCTCCTCTGTCCATGGGATTCTCCAGGCAAGAGTACTTGAGTGGGTTGCCACGCCCTCCTCCAGGTAATCTTCCCAACCCACAGATCGAACCTGTGTCTCCTGCGGCTCCTGCATTGCAAGAAGATTCTTTACCTCTGAGCCACCAGGGCAGCCCAAAGCAATTATACTCCAATAAGAATTAATGAAAAAAATAAAATAATTTCCTATTAATTATGATCCATAGTATAAGGATCTTCAGGGCTCTACAGAAAGCATTCCAACAGTTTCTCAAACTGTTTTACTACACTAGGAAACTTTATGCAGTTCATTTGAAATAGGCTCCTATTAATTTATAAGAGTGAGGTATGGCTTCAGTTTTCCTGGAAATCTCAGACTGTGTAAAGCAAGGCACCAGTTCTCTGTTCTGAATGTGGGCTGAAAGCCCTGCCCCGTGCCTCTAGCTCCAAAGTCAGACAAGACTGCTGGTTCACATGACCTCACGAGCTGAGCTGACCCACAGCTGATGGGGCTGACTTAATCACTGAGGATCGGGAATTCCATGGTGGTCCAGTGCTTAAGAGTCTGCCTTACAATGCAGGGAACATGGGTTCAATCCCTGGTCAGAGAACCAAGATCAGAGAACTAAACTGAGTTGCCTCGGGGCAACTAAGCCAGCACGCCACAGCTACTGAGCCTAGAGCCCAGGTTCCATGGCAAGAGAAGCCTGCACACTGCAACTAGAGAGAAACCCCCTTGCAACTGGAGAAACCCTGTGCACTGCATGAAGACCCAGGGCAGCCAAAAAAAAGGATAACTGACGATCTCAGTCATAGCCTGCCCCTAGCCAGTATCCCTGGCTCCTCGAGTCAGCCCTGGAGGCAAGACCACATCCCAGAGCCATTCTCTTCAGTCAGCTTCTTATGAAGGAACTTCCACCCTCCAGAAGGATAGTCCAGAAAGGTGTTTTGTTCCTCCACCCAGCAGAACCTCAGAAGACTCCAGGGGTTGGCAGGCAGTCCTTATAACAAGGCCAGCCCCGCCAAGGGCAATGAGCAGCATTTAAAGCTTCGTGCCTCTGCATCTTATCTTCCATGTTCACGTCCATCTCCCCAGGCAGGGAGGGAAACCACAGGTGCATGGGGCTTGAAAGGCCCAAAGGCCAAGTAATCCTTCCCCTTGATTTACAGTTGAGATATCGGGGTCCAGAGAGATGGTGGGTCCCATCTCCTCATCATTGGGCATGACGTTTTCCTAATCTAGCTGTTCTTCGATCTCAGTGTGCATGGGAAGCAGGGAAGAAGTGGGTTAAATGCCTGTTCCTAGGCCCAGACCCACGCCTGTTACATCAGACTCTCTGAAGGTGGGATGCAGCAATCGGCCTTTGTAACAAGCCTCCCGGTTATACAGAGGCACCCCAAATTATAAAACTCCTGAATGGTAGGTAGGACCACTTGCCACTCAACTTCCAGAGCCCTGACTCATGCAGCTGGTGGCCCTAGTTTAACCCCTGCTGGTACTGCGTCCTCTCTCCACCTGCTTACACACTCACACACACAAACACAGAGGCGTGTACAATCACAGTGGGCCTGTTGACACTGGGGAGGCTAGTGACCGGGCAAGTTCAAAATCCAGAGAGAAGACCCAAGGACAGTGTCACCTGGGCTGCTCAGCAAATGTTCAGCAGCTTCAGGAGAAGCTCCCTGGGTTCTTTTACATGTAAAGATATAACTTATCTATTTATTTACTTTTGACTGTGTGGGGTCTTCATTGCTGCACGGGATTTTCTCTAGCTGCGGCAAGCAGGGGTTTCTCTCTAGTTGCACAGATTTCCCTCTGCAGCGGCCTCTCTTCTTGCAGAGCGCAGGCTGCAGGGCACAGGCCCAGTAGTCAGGCACACAGACTTAGTTCCTCCGCAGCTCATGGTATCCCCCCAGACCAGGGATCGAACCCATGCCTCCTACGTTGGCAAGCAGACTCTTTACCCCTAAGCCACCAACAAAGCCCACTCCCTGGCTTCAGAAGGAAATCTTGGGCAGATGGGGAAGGACTGAAAACACACTCCACCTCTCGCGATATCAGCCGCTCACGTACTTGAAGACACCAGCCCAACAGGATATTCATTCCCAGATAATTTAATAGCCAGTTGTGCCCATTAGTTTCCTCCTGAGGCACAATCCCTGATGGGAACTCCATCAATCCTTCTCGAGTCATTTATTGGCCGGTGAACATTCACAGAGCAACCTAGGCCACCCAGACTTGAAATTCCTGCACAGGACAGTGAAGATAGCAGGCCCTCTGATAAAAGGGCATAGAGAACCTGAAAAAGTCCACAGATGGTCCCTAGCATGGCTCAGAGGCTGGGAAACACGTCCTGTGAACTGGTGATGTATCCAGTCCTCAAAAGAGGCTGAACCCCATGTGGGGCGCTGGGAAGGGCTTAGACACCCTGTCTGAACTGTCAGGGGTGATGACCGGGCAAATAGCGTCAAGCATGTCTATTTTTAACTTGAAGTCTTTACTTCAACTCCCTTCCAAGCTCTACTGTTAATTTCTGCCTGGGTTTTCCGACACAGAGTGAATCACACACACACATACACTTACTTACACACATACAGGTGTGTGCCAGTGGGGTCTGCCACCTACGGTAAATGGGTGAGTGATATAGGCCAGTTAGAGGCTTGAATGAGGAATCCAGAGAGAACTGATGCAGGGGACCCCAGTTCGAAATCCCTGCTCCAGAAAGATCCCACGTGCCTCAGAGCAACTAAGCCCATGCGTGAGCAACAGCTACTGAGCCCGCACTCTAGAGTCGGTGCTCTGCAACAAGAGAAGCCACTCCAGTGAGAAGCCCACACACCTCAACAAAGAGTAGCCACCACTCGCTGCAACTAGAGAAAGCCCTAGCACAGCAACAAAGACCCAGTGTAGCCAAAAATAAGTAAATAAATATTTTTTAAAAAGATGAGTATATGCATCAAGCCCTATGGAGAGGCAGCAACTTCTGCTAGTTCTTTGCCATTCAGTGTTAGCCACAAACCAGTGACATCAGCAACATCAACACATCAGAAACACCAGCTGGTCAGAAACCCAGTGTCTTGGGACCTACCCGAAACCTGCTATATCAGAAACTGCATTTTAACAAGGTTCTCTGGTGACAGACTTTTATTTTCTTGGGCTCCAAAATCACTGCAGATGGTGACTACAGCCATGAAATTAAAAGATGCTTGCTGCTCGGAAGAAAAGCTATGCCCAACCTAAACAGCGTATTAAAAAGCAGAGACGTTACTTTACCAACAAAGCCCCGTCTAGTCAAAGCTATGGTTTTTCTCACATCACATACAGATGTGAGAGTTGAACCATAAAGGAAGCTGAGCGCCGAAGAATTGATGCTTTTGAACTGTGGTGTTGGAAAAGTCTCTTGAGAGTCCTTGGACTGCAGGATATTAAACCAGTTAATCCTGAAGGAAATCAATCCTGAATATTCATTGGAAGGACTGATGCTCAAACTGAAGCTCTGATAGTTTGGCCATCTGATGCAAAGAACTGACTCATTGGAAAAGACTCTGATGCTGGGAAAGATTGAAGGCAGGAGAAAGGGACGACAGAGGATGAGATGGTTGGATGGCATCACCAACTCGATGGACATGAGTTTGAGCAAGCTCGGGGAGTTGGTGATGGACAGGGAGGCCAAAGCCTGGCATGCTGCAGTCCATGGGGTCGCAAAGAGTCAGACACCACTGAGCGACTGAACTGATGGTTCCAGGAGTATTAAAGTCCACCGAAAACACACAGACACCTAAATATGTTTTCTGGGAACACTCATCCAGAGTCTTACTATAAATAAGAACCTCCATGGAGCTCCATTTCATTTCGTGCTTGCATGCACCATGGAGAGTGGTTTGATTTGAAGCCTGAATTAGGAAGGAAAACCCTGGGATGGTATAGACACATACTGTTCCTTTAAGAGCCAGAAGTGAGGCAGCAAAGTCAGGGCAGCTGTAACCACGCCCCCTTAGACGGCAGAACTGGGGGTGGGTACCAGCAGCGGCACTTCCAGCATCCCCCTCTCCTTCCTGGGCCTCACTTTTGGAACCCTCCCGCCCCTCCCCGAAGAACCCATAATCCCATTAGATTTCTTTTTTTTAAATTTTATTTATTTGTTCTTGGCTATGCTGGATCTTCATTGCTGTGCACAGGCCTTGTTTAGTTGCTGTGAGAGGGGGCTACTCTCTAGTCGCGGTGCGTGGGCTTCTCTTGCGACGGCTTCTCTTGTTGCAGAGCTCTAGAGCACAGACTTCAGTAGCTGCAGCACACAGGCTTAGTTGCCCCAAGGCATGTGGAATCTTCCCAGACCAGAGGTCAAACACACGTCCCTTGCATTGGTAGGTGAGTTCTTAACCTCCGGACCACCAGAGAAGTCCCCCCGCCCCATTAGATTTCTGATACCCAGTCTAGTCCTGGCTGCTCATCTCTGCCCCAGTCCTAAATTTTACATCTGTATTTCCCACTTTCCTGTGTCCTTCTTTTTTAGATTAAGTTTTACTGGAATATTGTTGCTTTACAGCGTTGCGTTAGTTTCCGCTGTACAGCACAAGCTATCAGACATATATATGTTGCTGCTTAGTCACCCAGTCATGTCTGACTCTTGGCGACCCCATGAACTGCAGCACACCAGGCCTCCCTGTCCCTCACCATCTCCTCAAGTTCATATCCGTTACATCAGTGATGCCATCCAGCCATCTCATCCTCTGACACCTTCTTCTCCTTCTACCCTCAGTCTTTCCCAGCATCAGGGATTTTTTCCGAAGAGTTGGCTGTTCACATCAGATGACAGAAATATATATATATATATCTCCCCTCTTTTTTGGATTTCCTTCCCATTTAGGTCACCATCAGAACACTGAGTAGAGTTCCTTATACTATACAGTAAGTTCTTATTAGTTATCTGTCTTATACATAGTATTAATAGTGTATATAAGTCAATCTCAGTCTCCCAATTCATTCCACCCCCCACTTCCTGTTTTCTTATTTCCAGCCCTGCAGTGCCCCCTCTTCATCCATCCATCAACCATCCATTAATTTGACAAATATTTATCAAGCATCTGCACACATAGGGAACCCACAGATGCTTAACACCCAGCCCCATTCATGGGGAACCCACAGTCGAGTGGAGGAGACCAGCCAACGCAAGAGCCACTGTTTGTAGCACCTTGTGGTAGGTGCTGGGAGAGGAGAAGCAGCGAGTGCTTGAGGAGTCTCACTCAAATTTAGAGGGTCAAGAAAAGCATCCCAATCATCATGAACAAAGAAAAGGCACAGAGGCAAGGACCGACTTGTGAGTGATTCATATCGTAGAACATAAAGCCTGGATTAGGAAGCAGGAGGCAGGTGGGGCTGGATCAAGCAGGGCCTGAAGGCCAGGTTAAGGATTTGGTCTTTAACCTGAGGATTTCTGTTATGTTGTCATGCAACAGATATTTAATGAGAGCCTTCACAGGGTCCTGAACTAAGTAAAGTTGGGTCAAAAGAACCACCAGGCAGGATGAGGTCCCAAAGACCCTGAGGCCTTTGGGACAGATAGAAAGAGGCCACATCATAGAAAAATAAATGGTGGCAGAGGATTGCATGCACCAAGCACCCAGTGATCAGAGGGGAAGTGCTGTGGGCGTCAAGGAAAGGGAGAGTGGAAGGATGAGCCAGGAGAGCTTCCTGAAGGAGGCATGACTTGAGATGCAAATTAACAAACTCAGCCATAATATAGGGACTCCAAGCAGACAGGGGCACAGGAAGTCCTCAGAAGACTGGCTGACCCTAGAGAACCTTGGGAAATCAGAAGCAACTCTCAGGGAATGAATAGTCCTGGGGCAGGAGAGAAACATGTGACAACTGAACTGATTAATAGTGGAGGTGCTGTGGTGGAGTCTGAGTAAGTAGTGTGGCCGGAACTGAGTGGGGAGATGCACAAGGAATCCCTCCACGTGCAGGCATCAGGGGCACAATCCTCTGCCACATACTTGGCAGGGAGGGGCTGCCAGCTCCCTAAGTATCCACTGAATTCTGGTTTCACCTTGTTAAACCTATGAATATGGGCTTCCCTGATGGCTCAGTGGTAAAGAATCCACCTGCCAATGCAGGAGACACATGTTGGATGCCTAGGTTGGGAAGATCCCCTGGAGAAAGAAATGGCAACCCACTCCAGTACTCTTGTCTGGGAAGATCCCATGAACAGAGGAACGTAACGGGTTATAGCCCATGGGGTCGCAAAAGAGTAGGATGCAACTTAGAACCTAAACAACAGAACACAACCTATGAATGTAACTCCACTGGAGGCAGCTGACTACCCTGTATTCCTGGGGTGTTGGGAGAGGGATGAACCATCCTGACCCCACCCCATGAGGGCACTTCCCTGGGAAATGCAGCCGGGAGGGCCCTGACCCAGGGTGGAGGAGAAGGAGCTTGCCCCAAACCATGTGACCCATGATGGCGGTGCTCGCTGAGCCTGTTCATGGCGCAAGCATGCAGTGTGCTGAGAGTCCCTTCTTCCTACCCCATGCTCTCCCTGACGTCAGAGCATCTGTGGAACAAGTTGCAAGCCTGCAAACGGCCTTATTCCTGGGCCGAGGCATCATTGATCAAACCCATTCCTCATCGGGATCAATACAAGGGGACATCTTACCCCAGTTTTTTATTTCCGAGGGATAGTTTATGAGCTAAGTGGCTGAAGTCTAAATAACAAAGCTGTGTTTACTTGATAAATGATGCTCCGGAATGCCTGAGACGCCGCATTTGCTAAACCTGCACCATAAGCTTTTCTGTAATGATGAATCCTCTCTGGCGTCAGGCAAAGCCAAAAGCCATAGGCACCCCCGAGGACGGTCTCCTGCAGAACTGACTCGCACAGACACAGCTCAGGAAAAACTCTGAGCGTTGATTTCTCTCATATGACTATGCTGTGTTTGCGGGGGGATAGTAGAATCCCGGAATGTTGGGCTGGGAAAACCCAGAGAGACCATTAAGGACGGGTCCTTGCCAAACAACCTCCCAATTTTACTGACAGAGAAACTGAGGCCCAAGGAGGGAAGGTTGCTTTGGCAACTGGTTCGGCTGCCTTGGAGTGAGAGCTGTTGATTCTGTTGGGTTCCAGCCTTGTGCCCTCCCAGGGGAAGAGAAATCGGCCCTCCACCTCCCTCCTCAAAAGCTTGAGGGCTATTAGGGAGTAGGCAGGTCAGCTGATGATTACAAGAAAGTGTTCCAAAAGTGCCAGCGTAAAACACAAGTCTGGATGTGCATGTGTGTGTGCATGCTAAGTCGCTTCAGTCATGTCTGATTCTTTGTGACCTGATGGACTGTAGCTTCCAGGCTCCTCTGTCCATGGGATTCTGCAGGCAAGGATACTGAAGTGGGTTGCCATGCCCTCCTCCAGGGGGACCTTCCCCACCCAGGGATCAAACCCGGATCTCTTGTGTCTTCGGCACTGGCAGGCGGGTTCTTTACTACCAGCGCCTGGGAAGCCCCAGGTCTGGACACCAGGGTCTAAAGGCAAGAAGGAATGGATGAAGGAAGCTTCTTGGCTGAGGGACACAAACTGAGCCTTCAAGTCCAGGTAGCTGGCTGAAGACTGAGAAGCCGGAAGAAACATCAGAGCAGGGAAATAGAGGAGCAAAGGTGGAGAGGCTATGGGAGGCCAGTGGTTTGGGGGAGGATGAGAGGAGAAATAGGAAGGCAGATCACAGAGGGTCTTCTGCAGAAAAAAGGAGCTTGGATGTGACTGGGGAAGGTGGTGATGTGACTGAGGCTGCGTTTTAGGAAGATCAGGTGGGAGTCAGACTGGAGGGGATGCATGAGAGGCAGGGTGTCCAATTAGGAGGCTGCTGCAATTGTCCAGGAGGGAGCTGAGGACAGTCTCAACTGTAGAGTGGAGGGAACACCTGCATGGTCATGGGGAGATGGAATTAGACTTGCTCACCCATCCAGTGGGAGTAAAGGGAAAAGGCGCATGCATGCTAAGTCACTTTGGCCGTGTCTGACTCTGTGCAAACCTATGTGAACTATAGCCCTCCAGGCTCCTCTGTCCATGGGATTCTCCAGGCAAGAATGCTGGAGTGGGTTGCCATTCCCTCCTCCGGAGGATCTTCCCAATCCAGGGATCAAACCCATGTCTCTTACATCTCCTGCATTGGCAGGCAGGCTCTTTACCACTACTGTCACCTGAGAAGCCCAAAGGGAAAAGGAGGAAGGGTCAATTTATCAGGTCTAAAATTTAAGAATTCTGGTTCTCTGAGTTGTGAGCTGAGTGTCCACATGACAGCTAGTAGAGGTGAGTTACCATATACAGTCTGATGAGTAGAAGCCACTGTGCCCACTCATAATGAACCTTCAGTGTGAGTAATTGAGTTCTGTTAAATAAAGTATTGCCGAGTAGTGTGTGCTCAGTAGCTCAGTCATGCCTGACTCTTTGTGACCCCATGAACTGTAGCCCACCAGGCTCCTCTGTCCATGGGACTCTCCAGGGAAGAATATCGGAGCAGGTCACCATTTCCTACTCCAGGGGATTTTCCCAACCCAGGGATTGAATCCACATCTCTTGTGTCTCCTGAATTGGCAGGCCTATTCTTTACTACTGGGCCACCTGGGAAGTCAAAGTAGATAAGAGAGGTTCACTGCCATAGCAATTGACCCTTCAATGTGAACAGTTAAGCACAGTGAAAGTATATTTCTCCTTCGTGTTGTAGTCTGGTGACAGTGGAGCCCTGCTCCATGCAGTCATTCAAGTATTCACCTTTCTCCCACCTGTGGCTCTGTCCTCCTCCTCTAGGCTTTCAGACTCATCACTCCTTTTGACATCAGCTGTGGAAAGAGAGCACATCTACTCTTAACCACCTCAGCCTAGGAGAAAGAGTCCTACACGCCACCCAGAGACACATGCATTTCTGCTAAGTCGCTTCAGTTCAGTTCAGTTCAGTCGCTCAGTCGTGTCCGACTCTTTGTGACCCCTTGAATCACAGCACGCCAGGCCTCCCTGTCCATCACCAACTCCCGGAGTTCACTCAGACTCATGTCCATCGAGTCAGTGATGCCATCCAGCCATCTCATCCTCTGCTGTCCCCGTCTCCTCCTGCCCCTGATCCCTCCCAGCATCAGAGTCTTTTCCAATGAGTCAACTCTTTGCATGAGGTGGCCAAAGTACTAGAGTTTCAGCTTTAGCATCATTCCTTCCAAAGAAATCCCAGGGTCATGCCCAGCTCTTTTTGACCCTATGGACTGTGTAGCCCGCCAGGCTCCTCTGTCCATGGGATTCTCCAGGCGAGAATACTGGAGTGGGTTGCCATGCCCTCCTCCAGGGCATCTTTCTCACCCAGGGATTGAACTGGTGTCTCTTATGTCTCCATCACTGGCAGGCAGGTTCTTTACCACTAATGCCACTCAGAGGCACAGGGGTATGGAAAAGCCCACCAGCCCAGGAGGAAGATGAGCATTCCGATACTGAGACACGAGGTCCAGTTTACCCTTGCATTGGCTCCACAATTCCAGGACATGGCACTTTCTTAAGATGCCCCAGACACTCACTGGAGCTCAGTGGATGAGCTTTGCCCAGCCATTCCTGATCCAAAGACCCCAAACAAACAAGAGTGCCTCAAACCCTGGAGGTCACTGAACATCCACTGCGTTCTGTGCCCTGGCCTCTCTGTCTTGAGACGAGGGCTCAGCTCTCCACCTGCCAGCTTCCCAATGCCCAAAGCTTTCTGTTCTCCACATGTTCCTCCCAATAGATGGCTCTTCCCTTCCGCACCCACAGGAGACAGAGGCTCTAAGGCAGTTGTCAAGAATTACCGCAGCCCGGAGAAAGGACGGGGAGAGGGAGAGTGATTCATCAAGAAGACTTATAAGCCGATTGGGCAGCCCATGATCAGAGCTGTTTAGCTACCCAAAGGGATAGCAAGATAAATTACAGCCAGAAGAATGAACAATTACAGCTGTGGCCTCTTACATTGTGAAGGCTTGTTCCAATCACCTGTCACTGGGCTTTTAAAGTTTAGGGAGAAACGTTTGGAAGAGGGGGTGCCTGATTCTGTGTTTCTATCTTGCTTTTAAACAACTGAAGGGTGGGTTCCTGGGAAAAAGGGTGAGATGGATATTTATAAATGAAATCTTTTTCTTGGGTTACTGCTTCAGATCTTTTTTTTTCTTTCTCCCACTAATTCTGTTTGATTTCTAGCGGGTAATGGCTCCCAGAGCTGGCTGTCCATAACACAGGCTGAGCGCTTTCTCTCTCGCCACTAAAGTCGCTGTCACATGGCTAATGAATCGTAAACTGGCATGGCAGCATGCACATGTAGCTGCCACTTAAAGGACCCTGGCTAAGCCCTTTGTGAAAATCGAAGATCCTTGAATCATTAAAATAACCCCTGCCCTGGCTCAAGGCTGGGTGAATTTTATGGACAGGATGCTCTTAAGGCAAGCAAAATTTTCTGGACTCTTTTGCCAGTGACGAAGGCCAAGATCTCGGCTATGTGGAGCACCTGCTCTGTGTTCTATAAACAATGCACTGCATTCGGTTCATATATTATCTCATAAAAGCTCTCTAGGACAGAGACAAGAGGTAACTGATACTCAAAGAAAGTCAATGGTTTGCCCAAGGTCGCCAAGCTAGTTGAACTCAGTGAAGCTGGGTTTCAAGCTTAGGATGTCTGACTCCAAACACAATTCTTTCTGCTCCCAACACAACCCCCAAGTACAGTGCCTGTCTGCGGGCTTCCCTGGAGGACCCCAGAGCTGAGTCCACTTATTTGTTTTTTTTGCAAAGTTCACAGAAAAGAACTTCTGTGGTGGGTCAAGTGGCTAAGACTCCATGCTCCTGATGCAGGGGCCCCAGTTTCAATCCCTGGTCAGGGAACGGGATCCTCCATGCTGCTGCTAAGACCAAATAAATAAGCTCCCAGGAAAAGACAGAACTTGAAGCTGCGGGGCTGTGGTCAGTGCAGCGGTTGACTAGGTATACAAGATCACCCTGCCCTCACAGGTGGCTGGGTGGTAACCCAGAAAGAGGTCTAGATGGGGTGAGGGAGTGGGAGGCAGCTGACTCAGTCAGCGTGGGACAGGACCAGGAGTCAAAAGACTTGGGTTCTTGCCCAAACCCTTTCTCTGAATTGCTGGATGATCCCAGGCAAATCATTTTGCTGCTGTGAGCTTCAGTCTCCTCATCAGTACAATGGTGATCCTACAGCTGTCTCACACTGAGAAAGAGAATGCCTTCTGAAGAGCCTCCCTGGGTCTCTGAAAGGGTGGCCTCTCTCAAAGGGCAGTGACCATCACCTGGAATTAGACAGGGGGGCTTCCTTGGAGTGGGGACCACAGGAGAGAGGTGCTGGGTTTCAGCGTCAGGCTGTCCAACTCTGAATTCCGACTCCATCACATCCCAGCAGTGAGATCTTGGGCAAACCTCCACACAGTTCTGTCTGAGATTCGTCATCTGTATAAGAGGGATAACAATGGTACCCATCTCACACTTTATCTATGCAAAGTGCCTGGGCCAAAAGGTGTCTGTCCCACTTCCTCCCTGCCCCCAGCCTCCCACTCTCTACCATGACGCCATATACCAGCATGTCCACCACCATGCAAGAGGGCTGAAGCTGTGGAACAACCTCAAGGAGCTTGAACGGGAAATAGCTTGAATGGGAGATTGTTTGTTCCTCTTTGAAAGGCAAGCAACCCAGGGCTTCCTCATGGTCTGACAGTTTGCATCTGTTCATCTGTTCCAGACTTGCAAGGGAAGGTTCACTTCAAAGACCACTTTATCAAAGCAGCAGGGAAGACATCAGAGCATTTTGTAGTTAAGTCAATATTGCTTATGGTTTCTCCAGGTGCGATTTCCAAAGCCTCTGAGTTGGAGAGGAGGGAAGTGGGGTGGGCAGCACAACACTTTGGGGTACCAACTCTATGACTCTATTCGTGAGCACTCCGGGGGGGGGGGGAAATCCTCCGGAGAAGAGAATGGCAACCCACTTCAGTATTCTTGCCTGGAGAATCCCATGGACAGAGGAGCCTGGAGGGCTATAGTTCACATAGGTTCGCACAGAGGTTATAGTCCATGGGGTTGCAAACAGTCAGACACAACTGAGCAACTAACACTTTCACTTTCAAACACACAGCGGGTTTCCCAGGGAGCTCAGTGGTAAAGAATTCACCTGCCAATACAAGAGCCACAGGAGATGCAAGTTTGATTCCCTGAAGGAGGAAATGGCAATCCACTCCGGAGAATTCCATGGACAGAGGAGCCTAGCAGGCTACAGGCCGCGGGGTTGCAAAGAGTTGGACACAATAGAGCTGACACGCATGCGCACACACGTGAAGTTTACAGCTAAGGACACTGAGACCTGTAGAGGGCGGTCATGCGTCCATCGTCATCTGGAGTCAGGATTCGACACTAGCTCTGATCGACCCCAATCCAGACCGTGGTCCTTCAGGAACACAGGAGAAGGGATGCTGACAATCCCTGTTGCCAACCAAAAGCTGTCCTCTCTTACCGCTTGTCTCCAGCACAGAGGTGCATTCTGCCGGAAGGCCAGAGGGGACTCAGGAGTGGCTCTACGAGATCTGTGATATGGGGAGTTTTCCCAGTAGCCACATTCAGTAGAAGGAGGACTTGCACTGAGGTCTTAGTATGGGTTATTGACCTCCCCAGTGGGGCTTCAGATTTGAGGTCAAGGTCTTCATGCCCAGCAGAGTTGCCTGCCCCATCGTCTTCCCTCACCTTCCCATCTGTTTCCAGCGGGCTTGCCCTGAGCCTCGGTACCACCGGGGGCAGCGATGAGCAGGGCATGTTGTCCTGCAGGGCTGCAGAGCTCAGGCATCTGGCCCTTCTCCACTCCACCTGTGCTGAAACTCCAAAAAGGGGAGGTGTCCCCTGGGTACAGTTCCATGGGAGGATACATGTAGAGCTCCTTCATACACCAGGGCTCCTCAGTTTCCACACTCCCTCGTTTCATACACCCTCAAGCCCTGAGAAGTAGATAATTATTCCCGTTGGGCCGATGAGGAAACTAAGGCTCAAAGATATTTTAAAACTTGCCCAGGATCACAAAGGAAGTCATAGCAACAGCTGCCATTTGTTGAGCACCCACTGTGTGCCAGGTACCAGGCATGAGCCCATTTAGAATACTTCATCAAATCTAAGACAGCAACAGCTGTAGGGGCCAATATTATGTTATATGCCAGTAAGAAAGAAAAACACTACCACGGATGGAATGGTAAGGTCTTACAGAGGGGTTAGGATGTCTTACAATTAATGAAATATAGACAGTCTTACAACAGTGAGATGGGCATTGTTACTCTCAATTTACAGTTGGGGAAATTGAGCCATTAAGTGACAGAGCTTGAACCCAAAACCAGGTCTGCCTGAGTCCAGAGCCTAGTCTTTTAACCATACAGTCCTGCCCCCGAGTATTGACTAAGTCCTTGCTCTGCTCCAGTGCCATCTCTCTCCTAGACCATCTCTTCAGTCTCCATGGAGACTCGCAAGAAGGTACCAGTACCCCCTTCTAGAGGTGAAGACACAGCTGAGAATTAGAATCCGTAGCCCCATTCCAAAGTCCATTCTCTTTTCTCAATATCATGTTGTATATCCTCTGACACTTCGTGCCTCTGCAACCCCTATCAACTTAAAAAATATTCACAATCTAAAAGTTGAGAGTTGTGTTTTATTCGGTGGGTATTTTTGAGGACTTCAAGCCCAGGAGACAGCATCTCAAGGGACCCTGAGAGAACTGTTCTGAGGAGGCGAGGGCAGGAGCCAGGTGACACAGAAGTTTTGCAGCAAAGGGCAGGTATCTGACCATCAAAAGATCGGTGTTAATTAAAGGAAGCGAGATATCTCAAGTTGTGGAATTGAGTGCTTTTCCGTGTATGGGAAGACTCAGGAGTCTGGGCTTAAATGCGGTCGTTCCTCTCATATGCATCTCAGCCATCTGGGGCCAGTATCCTCTGTTTTCACATTCTGAGCTCCCTTGGGCTCACCCTAAGGAGTGACTGCAACCTGGTGGCTGTTAGGCCACAGGCATTCTTCCCCTTCCTGAGTGTCCTTAGGGCTCACCAGATCACGGTGGAGGGCTGGAATCGCTGATGCCTGTGACATCCTTGTTTACTGATATGGCAGGAAGTACTCCATATCTTATCCCCAAGCCATCTTTCTCATGAGCCCATGTGGTGTCCTGTGTGGACATTGACATTGACATTCCCTCAATGGAAAGGTGAGGGTGAATGTCCTTCTCAGGAGCCAGCCCATAACGGATACAAATGACTCTGAACTCCCGAGGCTGGTGGTGTACTGATCTTTCCACTGTAGTCCTTCCTAATGGTCTAAGCACTTAAGATGATGTCTATGAAAGGGCAATGTGTCCCCAGTTCCCCTTCAAAGCATTTCCTGGACGTACCCCGTAGACTGTAACTATCATTGGGATCACCAGCCCAGCCATACAAAATTGAAATCATTTAGTGGAAAAGAAAGGTTTTTTTAAGCTTGTAAAGTACTCTGACTGTGTAAAAAATGTGGCCCAGCATGCTGGCGACGGTGACATTTCTAGAGGCGATGGCCAGGAAGTCAGAGTTTGAAGGACTGATAGGTGGTGATAGATGAGATTTTATAATTATAATGAGCCCCTCATGAATATTAATTATTTGGGGAATGATGGAACACAGTGTGGTGTTATAAACAGCCTAGATGCAAAGCAGGTAGCCCTCTTTGAAAAAGTGCTTAAGATTCAATTAAATGTGAGTCCAGTTGGTTCTTCCCAGGTGGCACAGTCGTAAAGAATCTGCCTGCAATGCAGGAGATGTGGGTTCGACCCCTGGGTGGGGAAGGTCCCCTGGAGAAGGAAATGGCAACCCACTCCAGTATTCTTGCCTGGGAAGTCCCATGGGCAAAGGAGCCTGGTGGGCTACAGTCCATGGAGTCACAAAAGAGTTGGATAGCACTTAACAACTAAAAAACAACGACAAGTGGGTGCAGAGCTGAGCTGGAAAGATCAGACCTGAGAACTCTGCCCCAACCTGAGAGTTAAGTGGCTCAAGAGCATAAACTTTCGATGCCAGATCTCATTTTCCAGGATCCACACTTATTTTTATTTTGGTCCATGCTGCATGACATAGTCCCCCGACCAGGAATCGAACCCAGGGCCCAAAGCAGTGAAAGCATGGAGTCCTAACCACTGGTCACAGGGGAAGTCGTTCATCCACACATTTTATGCCTGTAAACGTCCACCATCCCCACGCTGGGAAGTTCTAGGAAGAGGATAATAAAAGAATTTTATGGCCCCTGTTGTAGGCACACAAAGCCTCCCTGCCTGCCTGCCGCAGAGCCTTCACCATACAGGGTCACAGCCCAGGGAGGCAATTCCCCCAGGCTCCTGAATGAGGGCATCTAGGGTGGCAGCAGTGCCATCCCAGAGGATGAAGGCGGCGGCCACTCATTCTGATCCCCTTGCTGGACTTTCAGAGGCCTCGGGTGGAGTGTGGGGCACGGGGGCATTACAGGGCCCCCACCTCTCTGGAGCCCCACACTCGGTCAGTGCAGGGGCTCAGCAAGCATCCTGTCTGTCCATATTCAGGGCTAGGACATGTAGCGTGCTGCTGGGTCAGCTGGACGTCCTCCTAGCTGGTTCAGAATCTGCTCAAGGGCCGGTGGAGGGCTGAGGTGGGGGTGGGGAGAAGGGGATGGGCACGGGGCCCCAGTGAGGACAGGAGGAGGCAGAGGGCAGAGCTGGGAGGGGCACCCTGTGTTCAGCCCACCCCACCCCCGGCACCCACTCACGCACACTCCCAGCCTGGGTGGAAGCCACACCGAGATAATAGATCCACAGCCTTGGCCTTGACCATACAGAGCAATTTACTATTCCATTTTGCTTCCAGATTTTCTTGGTCTGCGATTGTGATTTTTTTATTTCCCCTCAGACACCACCCCCACCCCAACTCTGTGCCCATCCAGATGTCTGGAAAGTGGATTCTGAATGGAGCTAAAAGCCAAAACTGTAGCAAATGCACTGAGATACCTTCACCTGGAGAAAAGCTGTTAGGTGAACATTTCAACCTGGACCCAACTTCTCTTTCAAATACACACACTGAAAAGAGCCGGGTTGTAAAAGGCCCCCATTCCAATAGAGACTATGCATGGAGGCCAGTTCTGTGGCCCTACAAACATATTCAAGACCCCAGCCCCAACCCCCTGCCCTGTCCGTTGGAATGTTTTCATTATTTGTAAAGCTGCTGTAATTCAAGGGCAGACAATGGGACGATGGTGATTGATGGCCAGCCAAGGAGGGAACCCAGGCAGGACTGTAGTAGAGGGAGACAGGCTGCTCCAGGTCCCAGAGCGCCCTCTGGTGGTGACATGCACACCTTGACTCATGTGAATCTCCTGCTGTTGTGCAGTGCACGCCCTGCACAGCTGTGCACGGCACTTCTGAGATGGTCTAATCTAACAGAGCGAGTGATCAGTCCCTCGTCTGACCTCTCAAGTTGATGATATGCAGAGGTAGACATTGGACAGAGAGATCTTCTTAGAAAGAGGAAAATATCCCCAGGGTTTAAAACAAGAAAAACAGAGGAAGTAGATGAAGACAAGGGAAAGAAAGTTCAGGGCAGAATCTGGAGCTCAAAGGGCCACTTTCCAGGTTATGGAGCTGAGAGTGTGAGTCAGAGAAAGGGGCTGGGTGAGTCAGGACCCCCTAGAACCATGTCACGAGAACCCCAGCAGCACTGAAGTCCAGGGGAGAAGCTGCCAGGAGCCCAGGACAGGAAAAGACAAGGATACTTATGCGAACAACCTGCCCAGGGTTGGAGGGAGTAAAGAAAACCTGAGGCTCTGAGTAGGGCGGTGCATGGCCCAGGGCAGGCCCAGAGTGGCCAAGCCAGACTGTGTGCCTCCAAGCTCCCTCCTCGGGGTAAGGCCACCTCCCTGCCTGCATCCCTACGACACTTCCCCTCTCCCTGTTTCAACCAACAAATCACACACCGAGACAATTTGCTGAGAATGCGCCGCCAGCACCGACAGCACCCGCCCAAGAAACTGTGTCCGGATGAAGACGCAATGATAATGGTGTGTCGGCATGCACAGGCACACTTAAGCACACTCTTCTGCCGAGGCAGCTCTCACCTCTGGGGAGTGGAGGCAGGGCGTGAATCCTGCAGGGACTGCTGCCTCCCCACAATGGAGATTCACTGCAGGCGTGGGAGTCACCGTAACAAGGATGGAGAATGTTTTAGTCACCCGGGGCTGTTCCAGGGTGCTGAGCAAGGCACACCGGCTAACATTCGCCCACATGCACTCTTGTTGCCCTGCCAGACGCTCCCCCTCCAGGCCAGGACTTTCTTTACCTCTGGGCCTTGGCCTGGGCAGGCCCCTGGACCCAGAACACCTTTCCCACACCAGATCTAATGAACAACAGTCTTTCTAGACTCAGCTCACAGGTGACCGCTGCCTCCATAAAGTTTTCTGACTTCCGCCCCCACTCCAGGTTGGTCTGGCCGTGCCCTTCTCAGTGTCCCCCCGATTCCTGTCCATGTGGCTCCATTTCAGCACGTGTTTCGTTAGGTGCACGCCTGTTCTTTCTAGAGTGTAAGCCCCCAGGTCATAGGAAGCAGGTCTTATTCATCTTTGTAGCCTCAATTCCTCCTAGCTACGTTCCTGGGACAGATTAGGTGATAAAGAAACATTTATTGCACACTTGCAAAGTGAATGAGTGAGTAGGTGGGTAGAAGGATGAATAGATGGACAACGGATGGATGGATGGAGAGTAGATGAATGGATGGAGGGAGGGAGGGATGGGTGGATGGGGAGTTGGTGGATTAATGAATGGATAGGACGGATGGAAGGATGGAGGCATGAATGGAGGGTGGGTGGGTGGATAGATGGATGGATGGATAGAGGATGAATGAATAGATGGATGGAGGGAGGGATGAATGGAGGGTGGGTGGATGGATGAAAATAATAACGAAAACATGATATTTTTATGAAAATAAAACTGCACAAGACTGTCTGCCCCATGACACCAAAGCTGGGAGAATCCCTGGAGAGCTTCAGAGGCATACCTAGAGCCAGCAAAGCCCAAGGTGAAACTCATGCTAGAATGAGGCAAGCTATAGTCTTTTTTTAAAAATCCTTTCTCTTTTGAGTAAACAATTCACATTTTTTTTTGCTCTTATCACATTCTCTCCCACTCACAGACATTTTTGCAATGGATGTAACCTCGTTATTTTATTATTAGTCGTAAACCACGGGTAATTCGCTTTTTAAATGGACTTTGTTGCTTGAGGTGCTGCATCAGCCACTACTATGACTAAGTTTCCCGCCAGCACAAGGAGCTCTGCGTGTGACCCCACTGCAGGTCCCGGGTGTTCTCTATTCCACTGGGTGAATCCTCCTGTGACTGCCAGTCAAGGATTTTCCTGCACAAAAGGGCAGGCTCTGGTTCCCATTCTCGCAGGGAAGTCACATTCTGTATTTTATAAGGCACATACTAAGTCTCATTCAATCTATGTGAATATTTAACAGCATGTAGTTTGATGGTTTCTACAGATGAAGCTTCCCCAAAATACATTTCCTCTTGGTTCTGATTTCACATCTGTGATGGATTGGTGATGTCTGCCAGACACCAGGGTGGGGGGAGGGGTACAGTCACATGGTTTGCCTTGTAGATCACACCCTATACCATACTACACCTGGGGGTTATCTATTCCCAGATGCTGCAGGTGACAAAGCTGTGTCCCCTAGAGAGGACAGTGGGGTAACAGCACCGCCAAGGTCAGGCTGTCTCCTGAGCGCCTTTCAGGAGCCTTGCAGACGGACAGACCTGAATTTGACTCCTGCCTCTCACTTCTTAGCTGTGTGGTGTTGGGCAAGTTCCTGAAGTTTGCTCATCTGTAAAATGGGAAGGATAATGTTTAAGTGGCAGAGTTGTCGTGAAGGATAAACTGTCCCATGAACCTATGCGATATTTCCCATGCAATATTTCCCATGTCTGTGTGGCACAAAGGGGGACCCGAGAGTGGGCTCTTGTCCAACACTAGGAAAGGAATTGTCCAAGGAGACACATGTGCTGTCAAATCAAGAGACTTTATTGGGAAGGGGAACCCAGGTGGAGCGCAGCAGGGTAAGGGAACCCAGGAGGACTGCTCTGCCACGTGGCTCACAGTCTCCAGTTTTATGGTGATGGAATTAGTTTCCAGGCTGTCTCTGGCCAATCACTCTGATTCAGGGTCCTTCCTGGTGGTGCACGCATCACTCAGCCCAGATGGATTCCAGCAAGGAGGATTCTGGGAGATTGGTAGGACATGCAGCATCTCCTTTTGACCTTTCCTGAATTCTTCCGGTTGGTGGTGGCTTGTTAGTTCCGAGTTCCTTACCAGGACCTCCTGTTGTAAAATAACTCATGCAAATGGTTACTATGGTGCCTGGCCAGGATGCAGTTTCAGTCAGTGTTTCCCCTAACACTGGAATCTGGAGAACCCATGTTCCCATCCCCAAATCTCTGCCACAGTCTCCACCCATCCATCAACACACACATACACACCCGGCCCCCAGTAACTGGCTCTGCTTCCTGTGGACCCCACCCACTGCAGTATAAGGCAAGGCAAGATAGGTAGTGATGAACGTGTAAATGGTTGGGTTCTACCTCCAGCTCTGTCTCTTACTACTCATGACCGTAGGTCTCTTTTCCACTCCAATCTCCCCAGATATATTGATACAATGGAGGTATAAAAGTACCAACCCCACAAGGTGGTTGTAAGAATTTGAAGAGTCAGTCCAAGTTAGTTAGTAAGGGTTCAATAAATATCAGCAATGTCTATATCATCAATTAGTCTACTGTGGGTCTTCAGGGCCAGTAGTTCTTACTCACAAAGGGTCATTGTGAGGATTGAGACACTGTTCTTCCAAGCACCTCCATGGGGTCTCCAGCTGGGAGGGGTTATTACTGCTCAGTCTCTCTGCAGTGACTTTGACTTCTTCCTGGTGTAATCTCTCCTGCTTTGACCTTGGGGGCTGAGCTGTCACTAGAGCCGTAGGGACAGGAGGAAGGGATGCTTCACTGCTTCTGTGCTGCCTACAAGGACCTGTTTCCCCTGAGACATCAGAGCTGCCTGCTACTGACTGATGGGTGGATTTGATTTTCGTATTTGATTTGATTTTAGTATTGTTTAAAAGGAGCACAATAAAATCATTTGTGAACACACTTAAATCACTTGGCGGGATGAAATAAAAACATCAAACCAAAAATCACAGCTCAGAAAGCAAGCAGGCTCTGATTTCCCCTCCATCTGGCTGGGCCAGGGGAAGTTTGCTGTTGTAGTGGAAGGTGGGAAGGCACGGGTAGGACCAAGGGGGACCTCATGAGTCTCAGACCACCAAAGACTTAAGGCCCCAACCTTCAGAGATGGAATGGGGCTTCCCAGATGGCACGAGTGGTAAACAATCCGCCTGCCAATGCAGGAGATGCCCAGAGATGCAGCTTCCATCCCTGGGTCAGGAAGATCCCTTGGAGTAGGACACGGCAACCCACTCCAGTATTCTTGCTGAAAAATTCCATGGACAGAGGACACTCTCGGGCTACAGTTCAAGGGACCACTTAGAGTTGGACACGACTGAGCACACGCATCACCCCATAACAGATGGAACAGAGAAGCCCAGAGAGGTTGAGTGACAGGCTCAAGGTCACACAGGAAAACCTGCCCTCAGCCCAGGACTCGGATGTGATTCGATGCTGAGCTGACCTCAATGTAGGGCTCGGCGGGGACCAACATGAAGGATCCTCTGCTCCTGCTGGATTGGGAGAGGGCAGCCGCCTGCACTCATCCCCTGTACTGTGGCTGGGAGAAAGCAGGATGGTGCAATTCATTCATTCATTCACTCATTCATTCATCCAGCTAAGTACCAAGCACCCACTATGTGCCAGGCCCTGTTTTAGAGGCCTGAGAGCCAGTGAATCAGGAAGAGCTAAGACTGTGGCTGGAGAGGAGGGATGCCTATTAGGACAGGCATGTGGGACCAGCCGCCTACTGACATCTTAAACGAAGGACTTTCATAAGCACTTCCCAAACCTAAGACTCAACAAACTCAGGAAGTACTGCAAGCAAAGCTCTTCCCACCTATTGTCTCATTTTGCCCTCAGGGAAGTCCTGCTCCTCACAGAACAGTAGCTCTGCTTTGCAGAGAAGGAAACTGAGGCCCAGAGTAGTTAGGTGACTTCACCGAGGGTACAGAGCGTGTCCGTGATGAAGCCATGCCCTTCCCACTGGGCCCGAGCTGTGTGGGCTTGGGGAGGAGGAAGGGAACAGGTCTCAGGGATCTGGGAACATGCCGTCAGGTGGTGGCAGGAGGGGTCTGGGGCAAACAGGAGCCCCTGGAGAGCAAGTACCCCATTGTACTCATCCCTCTAGCCCCAGCACCCAGCCCGGTACCTGACACATTGTGGGAGTTAATGAAGAGCTTGTTCAACTGGACCACTGGGCTTTGGTGGGCCACAAAAGCCCCTCTGAGCCTTTGTTAGCAGCGCAAACTGTACCCTGACACCTCTTCCCTGCACCCCAAGGACAGCCCCTTCTGGCCAAGCACTTCTTCATCCACAGGAGTGAGCTGAACACTCCTGCCGACTGTGCTCTCTGCAAAAGAACTCACAAAGGGGATTTTCCCCTTCACTCTCAAGGCGGTTATTCCCAGTGACAGCTTCCCACTGGCTCTGAGCTAGGATCCCTCTGGCCTCTTCTTGATCAGTTTCCCCAACACCCAAAGGGAAGAGAATACCTCCTGAGCCAAATACTCAGATCCGATTGATCATCTGAGAGCAGCCCACCCTCTGCCCACCCTTTCTCCCGGTTTGTATCAAATGAGACACAGAGGCTCAAAACCTGGAAGATTCTGGAGGCGTTTCAGCAGCTCTCTGGTCCATATGCCTTGTTTTATGCAGCAGAAAAGTGAGGTTCGCAGGTTACCATTCCTGCCTAAGGAACCATGTAAGTCACTGGAACCTCACTTGGTGTTCAAACTGCACTGTAAGCCTTGGCATTCCTGCGAGATTCTCGGGCGGGGGGGGGGGGGGGGTCACTGCAAGGGTCAGGAGACTGAGTATAAGACTCTGGGCTCCCCATCCCCTACCTGCACCCACAGCAGCTCTTCTTTGCTTGTTTATTATATTGGTGTTCATGTCATATTTGATTTGAAGGGAGGGAAAGTTTCATGGCTTTTGAAAGTTAGGAGTTTTGCAGTCTGAAAGACCTGGAATCAATGTAATCTGTAACCCAGGGAAATGGGGCATAACCCGACTGATCCTCAGTTTCTTCATCCGTTTAATGGGGATAACGATATCAACCTTGCTGCTCGATGAGAAGATAAAATGAGGAAACTCAAAGGGCCAGCACAGAGCCTAACACATGGACGGCACCCGATAACGGGCTTCACTTCTTCCTAGAAGCCCCACCCACGCTCCTCTCACGATGCTACCTGTCACATTTCATTTCTTGTACAATCACGAAGAAACAGTCAAAACCACAGCATGCTAACTTCCCAGTTAATCAAACGTTGACAGAGATCCCAGAGAGACTTCAGAAGTAACAAAATAAATGTGCATCACGAGTCATCAGCGTGTGTTTCTGCGTTTCTGGTCAAAGCACGGCAGGGGTCTCTGTTGCCAGGTCACTGTACAAAGTGAGACAGAGCCCCGGTAAGGAGATAAGATGCCAACAACATCTTCAGTTTATTCAGCATCTGTTATTCACCAGACACTCTTAGAGATGTTTCCCCTTATTACAGAACAAGGCAGAAAAAAATCTTAACATTTGGCTTTAGAAGTCCACCCAGGGAGGTAAGTGCCTTTCCTTGAGACTCCATAGGAGACGATGTTGCCATGCACCAAGATGTCAAAGGATGATGCAGCTACTTAAGATTATGTGGGTTCTGCTTCTGGAAAGGATGGCAAAGCAGATGAGGAGAGAGAAAGCAGGAAGGAGAGAGGGAAGAGAAGGAGGAATATGGAGAGGGGTTGGGCTTAGGCAAGGAGAAGGGGCTTTGCTCTGATACAGACCCTCCTCCAACTCTAACATCTTCCATATAATCGAATGCCCTGGGTGAACGGGCTTTCATGAAAACAAATGAGGGGCTGAGTTTTGCATCCCATCCATAAGACCCAGAACAGAGACCGGAAGACGTCAGCCAAGGGTGACAGCTGGCTTACACATACCTTGTGTTCAAAACCCTCAGTGTCCCTCTGAAGTAGTTAATATCTCAGGGTGTTTCTCATACAGAAAGGGCAAGTCCCCCACTAAGCAAATGGCAGAGTCATGATTCAAGCCCAGCTGGGTCTGAGCACAGAGCACGTGCTCCTACGCAGGGTCCTCCCAGCAAACAGGGAACCAGGATCCCAGCCAGATGGGTTAGCAAGGAAGAAGTAGAAGCCAGGCAAGTCAGAACAAAGACCCCGAGCCAGCTCTAGGAAGGAGCCGGCAAGAGAATTCCAGAGTCTAAAAGGATTGGATCCAGGTGATCATGGTGTCCAGTGCCTAAATCAAAAGGTCAAGTGGCTGACACAACAAAAGGGTCGGGTGGGTACCAGCTAAGCTCAGTAAGCATCGCTCCTTGTATCCCTCCTCCTGTCTCTCTCCTCTGGTCTTTCTTACCCTTTCCAGGAGCAGGAGGAACATATTAATATACAATCTCATCACTGTCCCAGCGTCCTCCCTAAAGGAGCACTGTAGCCAAGGCCTTAGAGTGTGGGTTGCTGACACAAGGAAAAGGCCAAGAGAGCTTAGCAACTGGTGGCTCAATTCAGTTCAGTTCAGTCGCTCAGTTCCGTCCGACTCTTTGCGATCCCATGAATTGCAGCATGCCGGGCCTCCCTGTCCATCACTAACTCCTGCAGTTCACTCAAACTCATCTCCATCGAGTCGGTGATGCCGTCCAGCCATCTCATCCTCTGTCGTCCCCTTCTCCTCCTGCCCTCAATCCTTCCCAGCATCAGGGTCTTTCCCAGTGAGTCAACTGGTGGCTCAGAAAACAATAATCTGCCTACTATGCCAGACACCCAGGTTCAGTCCCTGGGGTGGGAAGATCCCGTGGAGAAGGAAATAGCAATCCACTCCAGTATTCTCGCCTGGAGAATCCCTTGGACAGAGGAGCCTCGGGGCTGCAACCCATGGGTTTGCAAAAAGTCGGACACGACTGAGCCACTGGCTGACTCCCTCCAGGCATCTCTGACCATGGGCAGCAGCAGCAGCAGGCTGACTGCAGCGCCACCTGCTGGCACACCTCGGAATCTGCGGGCTGGAAGAGGCTGGGGAAGCCAGCAGCTGAGGAGTAGCATAGGCTATACCCACACAGGGAGGGTGCAAACACCAGTTTCTTTCTATAAAATGAAAACGTCTGTGGAGAAAAGCCTCAAGACAGTGGAGCAATGAGAAGCAAGCACCAGCGTATTCTACCACAAAAGTTCTGAGATCTTGGCTTAGCTCATAAATGTAAGCAATTGTGCAAAGCCACTGGTTCCATGGCATAGTGGGGGTGGGAGAGGAAAGCTAAGGATGGATGAGTTGTCAAGTAAAGGCAAGAACACTTTAAGACTCAATCCTGAGCATCTCTCCTCTATCCCTGAGCTGGCTCATCCACCCAACAGCTTCAAGGTCCACCAGAACCCTCCCCCCATTTACATCTCCACCCCAGATCTCCGTCCCCAGCTTCAGACCCCTAGAATAGCTGTCTGAGTACCATCTTGACTTGGATGTCTGCATTGACAGGAGTCCGTATCATAATAAACCCAATGCAAAATAACTTGAGCCAAAAAAGGATGGAGATTTTCTGGTCTGTAAAACCAGATTGTAAGGACAGCAGAGGTGGAGCTGGTCTATTTGTTGAAAGAACGAAAAGGCAGAAAAACATCAAGACATTTGTTAGGGGGAAGAAGATAGGAACTAAGTCTCGGGGGACCGACTAGCTGCTGGGCATTTATCTCATTTAGACCAATGAGGAGGCTAAAACTGGGGCTGGAGAATGGGGGTTTCGTCACTTATTCAAAGTCACAGAGCTAGCCCGTGAAACATTGGGATTCGAGGTTCTGTCTGACTTGTTCTACTGTCTCTAAACTTTCAAATTAAAATTATAGATGTAGAAACAGACTCACAGACTTAGAGAATGATCTTATGGTTACCAGAGGGGAAGGGATAGTTAGGGAGTTTGAGATGGACATGTACACACTGCTAGGTTTAAAATGATTAACCAATAGGTCTTAGGGTATAGCACAGGGAACTCTGGTCAATATTATGTTACAACCAGCAAGGGAGAGGAGTTTGAGGGAGAATGTGTATGTACAGCTGAGTCCTTTTGCTGTGCACCTGAAACTGTCACAACGCTGTTGATCTGTTATATGCCAATACAAAATAAAAAGTTTAAAAATAAATAAAATTTCAAAATTATAGACGTAGGGTCTATGGCTAGGCATAAGGGCTTAAGAGATTTTTGAATCCCCAACTGTACCTGCAATGCTTGAATCTCTCTCGTCCCATCCCAGCCAGGTAGTTGTATGGTTTCTGCTTGCACACCCTTGATGATGGGGAACTCACGCTCAAGAGAGTGATTTTATCATTGAATCATAAGAGTAGGTTAGAAAGTTGAGACAGAGTGTATCCTTCTTCAGCATTAAAGAAGGGAAGGCGGGGGCTGTGCCTACCGCCGTGTCTGCAACATCAATCAATGTGATCGCCCTCCCCACTTCCTTCAGTACACCTGTTCTTGTGTCTGTCTTTCCCTGGGGATTCCAGGAAACAAATCTAATTCTTATTCCCAGAGACAGCCCTTCAGATATTTGAAGACAGTGCTTCAGGGTCCCCCTGAGGCATTGCTTACCCAGGATAAATAGTCCAGCCCACTTTCAGACACCCGTTGGTAAGCAAGAGTTGATGCTGTACATACTGCGATTTTCCAGCTGCTGCACTGTGGGAGGCTTCAGAAAAGCTGATGGGAAGAATGATAAACCAGCCCCCGCAGGGAAGCCACGGTATCTGGATCACGCGTGCGTGTGTGCTCAGTCATGTCCAACTCTCTGCAACCCCGTGGACTGTAGCCTGCCAGGCTCCTCTCTCCATGGAATTCTCCAGCAAAGACTATTGGAGTGGGTTGCCATTTCCTACTCCAGGGGATCTTCCCCACCCAAGGATCAAACCTGAGTCTCTTGCATCTTCTGCATTGGCAAGAGGATTCTTGACTACTGGTGCCACCTGGGAAGCCCCAGGTCTGGATTATGACCTCTGCATTAAAAAAAAAGGGGTGGAGAGTGACTGACCCTGAACAAACTGTGGCCAATCCACAGAGCTTCACCCGCTACATTCTAGGTTCATCCACTGTGGAAAACCGTTTTAGAGGAAAAATAAATGAGTCTCCCAAAATGATTTTACATCATTTTAGACCCCGAGTCTTGCCAAAAGTCATTATGAATTTTTCCCAAATCCAGTTTGTGTGCTTATGGATCCAATAGTGAGCAACATGGGGACCCAGTCCATCCTAATCATACACTATCAAACCTACTCGTCAACCCTCCCAATTTACAGATGGGGAAGCTGAGGTCCAGAGGAGAGCAGTGACTTATCCAAAGTTGTACAGGAAATCTGCAAAATCCTGGTCTGCTCATGAACTCCAAAGAAAGATGAGAGAGTAATGCAAACCTTCAGGGGAAAGGAAGAAGAAATGAGCTGTAGGAAAAAAACAAAAGAGAAAAGCTCTGAAAGGTCCTCTCTGGAGTGTTTTTCTCTCTCTCTTGTGTCAATTCCCTATAGAGACACAGGGACAATGTAATAGTACATATACAAGCAAGCTTGAAGTCAGAAAGTCCTGGGTCCACATGCTGACTCTGCCAGTGACTTTGTGCATGACCTTGGACAGGCTCCTTAACCTTTCTTTTTATTTTTTCTTTTATTTATTTACTTGACCATGCCATGCGTCATGCGGGATTTTAGTTCCCTGGCCAGGAATCGAATCACACCTGCTGCAGTGGAAGCGTGGAATGTCAACCACTGGAGTGCCGGGGAAGTCCCTATTAACCTTTCTTCTACTCAGTTTCCCCCCAAATAAAATTATAACAGGAACATCTCTGTAAGCCTTAAAATAAAATATATAAAGAGATTTTTGGTTCTCAGTTATGGTGGAGCAACTTATACAAGGCTAACTAACCCTCCTGGAACTAACAATTATAAACTCTGGGCAAAAGATTTCAAAAGTACTATTTGATGGGAGGGAGACTAAAAACAGGCAGGAACTGGAATATTTATACAGACCTTGAAGGAAGGGAATCACCCTGGATGAAATACACATTTATCAATATTTATCGGATTGCTCCTTTGAGGACACATCAACTTCTAAGGGAATATAGCTCAAGCAAAAAGCAGTCATCAGATAGTTAAAAAATCTCAAGCCAGAGTTCAGGGTTGCCAGAAAAGCTAAAAAATGGGGAGAAAAACCCTAGAAAGGAGGGAGGGGCCCACAGAGCCCTTATCCCACTTCTCTGCCGCAGAGAAATGCAAGACAACAAATTGCGGACGTGGGAAGATGCAGCTGGGATAAAGGACTCTGAGAAGATCAGCATTTATAGGGAAGGTTATAAAAGATCAGATAGGAGAACTGGCTTTGGACCCAGATGTTGAAGGCCTGGGAGGTCCTTGGAGTTTAGGCTGTCATGCAGCAGTTGATCAATTAATTGTTTATTAATTGCATAAGTGAATGAAGGATGTGTTCCACTGAATGTGCCACTGGGTGTGTTTGCAGCTGAAGCTCCAGGGCTGACTGCTGCCCCCTGCTTCCTGTCTTGCAGCTCACATACCTGCCCCCGCCGTGGGGCGAGTGCCGGTCCTCCGAGATGGGGCTCGACTTCTTTCCTGTTTACAGCATCACCGCCTGTAGGATCGACTGTGAGACCCGCTACATCGTGGAGAACTGCAACTGTCGCATGGTCCACATGCCAGGTCAGTGCTGGGGGAGGGCGGCCACAGGGCACCCGGGACTGCCAGCGACCTCCTTTGCATGTCTCACCCGATGGGACACTCTTCACCCACTCCACAAGGATGCCAAGGGATGCTGTTCTGGGAAGACAGTTATTTGATGTGCAGACATTTCGGGAGCAGGTGGGAACCTCCAGTCTGGCAACCAAGGCAACATCCTGGTCTCCAGAGTGGACAGAAGTTTGGAGAACATTCCTCCCAGTGTTCAATATGTTTGCTAGTTGCTTGCTCTTCTTCCCTCCTAGAGCTTAGTGACCACTTATCTGGATGCTTACAATTCTCCCATCCTTGTGTGGTACACATTCAGACATCCAGATGTTTATTGCTTTCCTCCAGATATTTCCCTTCTTGCATCCAAATGTCTAGCGCTCTTTCAAGTGAGGCAAGAGTCCATCAGCCAGCAAATGAATGCGTGTGTCCTGACATTTCTGTTGTCAGACTAACAACGTGCGTAGCCATCACTAGAGGCAGTCGGCTTGTCACAGGTAGCAGGGGTTGGTGCTGACCGGGACAGGAAGAGCTTGGTACTACAGCGCGTAAGGAAGGACGATTGAGGCTACAATCAGTGGCCTTGGCTTCCAACTCAGCTCCCACCACATGACTTCTGTGTGACCTGGCACAAGTTACTAAACGTCTCTGTTCTTACCTCCATCTTCTTTAAAACACAAACGTTTGCTGTTAAGAGGATAAAATTAAGCTAAGATATAAAAATGCTTTGCTGGGAATTCCCTGGAGGCCCAGTGGTTAGGATTCTGAGCTTCCAGTGCAAGGGGGCCTGGCTTTGATCCCTGGTCAGGGAACTAAGATCCCACAGTGCAGCCAAAAAAAAAAATGCTTTGTCAATTGCAAATGTCAGTGGTGATTGTGTTAACACGTGGGGAGAAGGAATTGAGAGCCCTGCTGACTGAAGACCTACTATGTGCGGGGAACTTTACTATTGTATTTCACGGCTATTGTTTCATGATTATATCATCAGATCAGATCAGATCAGATCAGTCGCTCAGTCATGTCCGACTCTCTGCGACCCCATGAACTGCAGCACGCCAGGCCTCCATGTCCATCACCAACTCCCGGAGGTCACTCAGACTCACATCCATCGAGTCAGTGATGCCATCCAGCCATCTCATCCTCTGTCATCCCCTTCTCCTCCTGCCCCCAATCCCTCCCAGCATCAGAGTCTTCTCCAATGAGTCAACTCTTCACATGAGGTGGCCAAAGTACTGGAGTTTCAGCTTTAGCATCATTCCTTCCAAAGAAATCCCAGGGCTGATCTCCTTCAGAAGTCTATCTAACTAAATCCTGACCTCAGACATTTAGCTCATTACCAATTGTTTTCTGTCATAACCAATGCTGAAATGAACATCCTTAGAGCTGCATTCTGAACAACTGCATTAGTAATCAGTAATTTCTCTAGTAATCTAAATTTAGGATTATCAATCTTTAAAATTGCCCCTGAGAAGCAGGCAAAGATAGAATGGAATAGAAGACAAAACAAAAAGAGAAACATATCAGTTACATTCTTATTGTTAGAAAAGAGGAACCATTTCAGTTCTTCAGCTCTTGGGGAAAAAAAAGTGTTTAGGGAAAAAATAAGAAGATATTGTTGTGAACTTTGACATTTGTTGTTGTTCAGTCGCTAAGTTGTGTCTGACTTTTTGCGGCCCATGGACTGCAGCACACCAGGCCTCTCTTGTCCCTCACCATCTCCCAGAGTTCACCCGAGTTCATGCCCATTGAGTCGGTGATGCCATCCAACCATCTCATCCTCTGCCGTCCCCTTCTCCTTTTGCCTTCAATCTTTCCCAGCATCAGGGTCTTTTCCAATGAGTTGGCTTTGACTCTAGCACGTGGGTAAAGAAAAAACAAAGTTTCTGGGTTTCTACAGAGACCAGAGAGAATCGAGCACTGGTAAATGCTACCTGGGCATCCCTGTGGCTCAGTGGTAAAGATTCTGCCTGCCAGTGCCGGAGATGTGGGTTCACTCCCTGGATTGGGAAGGTCACCTGCAAAAGGAAATGGCAACCAACTCCAGTAGTCTTGCCTGGAGAATTCCATGGACAGAGAAGCCAGGCAGACTACAGTCCATAGGATCACAAAGAGTCAGACACAACTGAGAGACTAAACAGCAAAAACGCTACCAGCCTGATGCTCAGACTGCATCACCAGCCAGGGAGGTTTCCCCATGGAACCTGAGCCCAAGCAGGCAGAAGAGATTTTAATCACTCCCCACATGACACTGTTACTGGCATCTCGGTTATAATGTGGAATGAAGGGCACAGCAAAGAGGAGACTGACCAAGCAGCCCTCCTCACCTACGGCAGCATGCCGTGATGGAGAGAGCCCTGGGCTCGGTAGCACACAGACCTGGGCTTCAAGCCCACCTCCATCACTGCAGGCCTGCGAGAACAGGACACTTAAACCTCAATTCTCTCAGCAATAAAACAGACACCATAGTTCCTATTTGCAAAGGTACCTAAGTGGGTTAAAGGGGACGATGCATGCCCAGAACTTAGTAGATACTTGCCACTGCCTCCCTATGTCAACACTTTCCTTTCACCTGTATGAACCAGGCTGTCCGACCTGGGAGAAATTAGCTAGATGGCTCCTATTATCACAGAGAGGATCAGAGCCCAGTCTTCTGGTCCCCCACTACTCCCTGGCAGTCCTGATTGACAGCTGCCTTCTGACTGTCCACTGGTGAACTGCTATCCCTCCCAAATACCCCAATGCAATCCCTTCCCCCGGCCCAAGGAGGGGAAGGGTTGCTGCCTGAGTACCTCTCCCTGTCTTTCTTCTTTGCAGGGGATGCCCCTTTCTGTACCCCTGAGCAGCACAAGGAGTGTGCAGAGCCTGCCCTAGGTCAGTACCAGGGGCCCACTGGAATGATGGGGGTGGGGGCTGCAACTGAGACCTTGGAGCCCTTCCAGGTGTGGGAAAGAGATGGGGGAAAGGGGGATGGGGAAGGCTGAGAGGGAAAGAGGCTGGACAGGGCAGCATCCCTGCAGGGACAGGAGAGGGAGATGGAGAGGAGGAAGGAGAGACGGGTGGGTGAGGAAACTGATGTTAGCGATGAGGGTGGAAACCCAACTAAGGAGAGAAAGGAGGCAGAGAGGTGGGGAGAGAGAAGGAGTGAGTTTCGGGGCCGCAGAGAGCACTGAGGAATGCAGAGGAGTGGGCAGAGACAGAGAGGATGGACAGTGGGCACTGGGTGGGCACAGAAGGAGCTTGGTGATACCTCCTGGCACACACCCTGGAGGTTATTCCAAAGCTGTCCTTTGCATTGATCCCTTAAGCCAGGAGAGGTGGGGTCAAGCAGAGGGGTGAGGCCCAGTGTGCATTCCTCAGGGACACAGAAGGAGGCAGGAGCACCCCCACCACCACCTCTGCTCCTGGGTGTTTGTTGGTCCACCCCACTCCCCACCCCAGGAAACTTCCGGTGACGGGGATCATACCAACAAGCTCCAACCCCAGAGCGTGACCCACTCCACATGCCCGCCTCTCCGGGATCTGGGAAATAATTTACAAGCAAAACAAGCAGGGGTATTTATATCATCTGGACTCAAGTTTGTTCAGCAGTTGTACTTGCTGGATCTAAGTGGAGTAGTTCTGGACTCGCATGTCCAGATGCCTCCAGAAGGGCTGGTTGGAAAGAGGAGGGACTTCTGGTGAACACAAAGACTCACTCTGTGTCCTCAACCAGCCGGCAGAGGAGGCAGGTGCTGGCTATGGAGCCCCCCAAGGGAAAACCACGGAGCCTAGGGATTCAGACGCAGTGGCCTCCACACTTGCCTGTGATGAACAGCCCCTTTTGCAGATGAGATCTGAAGCTGAGAGCAGAGAAGACGGCCCTGGGATGGTCAGAGGTCCAGGACTCCCTTGGAGCCCATGCTTCCAAAGTGGTGCCTATACTTAGAAAAGTTAACCTAACAGTAAAGGAAGCAGGAGGAACACAGAACCAAGAGTAACAGATAAAGGACTTCTCTGGGGGTCCAGTGGTGAGGAATCCGCCTGCCAATGCGGAGGACTCGGGTTCAATCCCTGGTCCGCATGCCGAAGAGCAACTAAGCCCCCGTGTGCCATAACTAACGAAGCCCATTTGTCCCAGAGCCCGTGTCCCACAGCAAGAGAAGCCACCCCAGTGAGAGCCAGAGAGAAGCCCCTGTTCCCCGCAACTAGAGAAAAGCCCACATGTAGCAACGAAGACCCAGCGGAGCCAAAAATAATAAGTAAATAAATATTAAATTTAAAAACTCAGATGAAATGGATGCAGAAATTATTCAGATAATAAAATTAGTTGGCAAGTATATTAAAAGAGTTTTTTAAAAAAAGAGGAACATAGAAACAGTGGGCACTTTTGTGACCGCTCATACCCCCATCAACCTCCAGCAAAAGCCCAGCTCCCCTTCTCTGCACAGCCCCTCACCCCTTATTCACACAGAAGGCACCTCCTCCTCTTCTCTGCTGCAGGAACCTGGGACCCGGCTACTCTGGCCCCAGGCCCCAGTCCCCTGCACTCCACTCAGCCCCGCCTACCTCTCCCCTGCAGGTCTGCTGGCAGAAAAGGACAGTAATTACTGTCTCTGCAGGACCCCCTGCAACCTGACCCGCTACAACAAAGAGCTCTCCATGGTGAAGATCCCCAGCAAGACATCAGCCAAGTACCTCGAGAAGAAATTTAACAAATCAGAAAAATATATTTCGTAAGCTGGTGGAGGAGGGTGGGGGGAGGAGGGACCAGGAAAAAAATGGGGAGGAGGGGGGACAGTCAAGGAAGAGGACAAATGTAAGCAGTTAGTTCCATCTGGCAGACGTTAACTGAGCACCTGCTCTCGGCCAAGTTCTGTGCTCAGACTCAGAGTATGAAGACAAAGCGCGATAAGAGGCAGCGCCGTATTTCAGGAGCTTACAGACCAGCAGAAAGACAAATACAACCCTGAAAGCTGTCCAGGCTGGTGCAGATAATAAGAGAGGTCATTGGCCATACCTTTCAGAGGGGTGCTGTCAAGGAAAGTTTCAGAGGTGTTTTTACAGGATGCAGAAGAGTTTTCCAGGCAGAGTTTGCATATTCTGTTCCCTCTGCCTAGAATGCTTTTCCTCTCACTCTTCACCCAGCTGGTTCCTCGGTTCGCAGGTCTCCATTTAAATGTCATGTCTTTGGACCAATAATTTAGGCCCCTTAATGACACTTCGAGAGAAGTGTCATTCTTCTCTCGAAACACTCAGGTGTATTCCGTTATAATACTCACCACTGTGTGTAATTCAATATTCACGTGGCTGTTTCCTTCAATTACCTGCCTGCCCCTTGAGGCCATGAACCGTTCTTTTTTGTTCTCTGCTGTGGAGTGTCTGGCACAGAGTTGATGCTCAAAAAAATAATCTTTGAACAAAATAAATGAAGGGAAGACATAGGGGAAGAGGGTGTCACAGCAAAAGGAAGCCGGGGGAGGTGGATGTGGGTCTTAGAGGCTGAGCTGGGCAGGGTGGGAGTCAGGGAGTAGATTTGATTCTAAGAGGGTAGGGAGCCACAGAAGACCTTCAGGTAGGCAAGTGATAGGGTCTCATCTGCATTTTAGACCATGTGTTCTATGGTAGAACCTTCTAGAAATATTCTATCTCCATGATGTCCTATGTGGTGGCCACTGGCCACCTGTTACTGTTGAGCATTTTAAAGGCAGCCTGGCTGACGGAGGCACTGGATGCTAATTCTGTGTTATGTGGGTTAGTCTAGAGGTTTTAGGAAGACCCGGTTAAGAGGATGGGTGGCCAGACAGATGGGCGGAAGGGAGCCTGGTGGGAGGCAGTTGCCATAAACCAGGCAAGAGATGGTGGATAGCTCCTGGGTGAGCCCTGTGTGGAGAGGGCTCCTCTCGCTCCCACCCCCCATCAGGTCTACAAACCTGACTGCCACTCCACCTTAGTTCACATGATCTCCTCTGGCCCCCAAGGCACATGATGGATGCAGGGTGTTAATTTCAACCCTCCTCCAGCCTCTCCCTCCCACACAGTCACCAGCTCTCATCCCAGGACCGTGTGTGCCCCGTGAGGGCAAGAGACACGAGGAGCACTCGTGAGCAGCATCAAAGAATCAGGGTAACTGATTCTTCTGTATCGACAGAGGATGGGCCAGGCCCTGCAGCTGCAAACATTCTGCTGACAGTAATGGCTTCTCCCACCAAGGTGTTTTTCATGAATACAACTGCCCCAAAGAGCAGAAGGGAATCAAGGTGCTTCTGCCAGAAAATCCCACAGCCAGATGTAGGTTTGCTCCCTAAAAACCCTCCCTGGCTCCTGCAGCTAACTTGGTGAAGCTTGAAGCTTCTGGTGAAGCCCACCAGAAGAAGCTTGCCGTCAATCCCAGTAAGAACTGAGGGCCTCCCCAGGGTGGGCAGGGGAGGTACGTTGGGGGCAGGCAAGCAAGCCTTGTTAAGTGAGTTCTGAGCTCACTTGCACATAAAGACCCAGGCAGACCCTCTGGGGCATAGAGACCTGGAGGCCTGGCAGGACTCCTGGAAAAGAGAGAGGGTGGGTTAGTGATAAGGGGCCAAGGGGAGACCTGGCATACCCCTCCAGGCCCGTGAAGAGCAATGGGCTGGGGGTCACGACTTTCCGGTTCAAGCCCCAGCTCTGTGGCTAACCGGCTCTAACTTTGAGCCCGTTGTCTCATTTTTCCGGGCCTCTGTTTCCCTTTCTGTCCATGGGAAAATTGTATGATATGATCCCTGTGGATCCTGATGATTCTCACCACGTGTGACACTGAACGTTTCCCTCGCAGAGAAAACATCCTCGTTCTGGATATATTTTTTGAAGCTCTCAATTATGAGACCATCGAACAGAAGAAGGCGTATGAAGTCGCTGCCTTACTTGGTAAGTCAGAGTGTCCATTGCACAAATGTCCACATCTCACGGGGATGGACAGGGTCTCAAAGAGTTGGACACGACTGAAGCAACTTAGCACACATGCGTGCATGCATGATAAAATGCGGCTTCCCAGCTGGCTCAGACAGTAAAGAAAGGAGGTTTTGGCCGTGATGCAGGAGACACAAGTTCGATCCCTGGGTCGGGAAGATCCCCTGGAGAAGGAAATGGCAACTCACTCCAGTATGCTGGCCTGGAAAATCCCATGGACAGAGGAGCCTGGCGGGCTACAGTCTGTGGGGTCACAAAGAGTCAGACACCACTGAGCAACTGAGCACGCAAGGGGATGGGAGGAAGGGGGCATTGGCAGGTGGGCAGCCAGATGGTGAGTCTGTAAGAGTCCAGCCTTTGCATCCACTAATTGCTCCCTCTTCCCTTGCACTGCTCCTGCCCCAGAGTGGGAAGCACTCCATGCGGTGGTGTTAGGCCCAGTTCATTCCCTGGTCTAATCTCAGTTTCCCCATTGACACAATGAGGCGGGGGAGCCAGCCATTCTCTCGGGACCGTTCTGGCACTGCCTTCTTAGGTTCCACAGTCTTCTGCCCCCTGATTGGACTCAGAGCCCTGGGGCTGTGGCGGATAGGTGCAGCGGGGCTGAGCTATGGATGGATCCAGGCAGCAGATACCACGAAGGTCCCACCCACGGAGGCCCCACCTGGAAAGCAATGTTGCCACGTTGAAAAAGCCAGTTGCCCCTGGACTGAGAGCTCTTTGTCAAATACTAAAGAAGGGCCATGTACCCCAGAAATCTACAAACCTGACCGCCATACATTAGTTCATATCAGCTCCTGTGGCCCCTAGGGCACATGGTGAATGCAGGGTATTAATTTCAACGGTGCCCCAGCCCAGCTAAATCTAACAAGACCCCAAGGGGTTAAAGGACCTGCCCTGAACCCATCCCCCCAACTCCCACTCACTCTCAAAAAAGGATCCGATGTCTGTAGCTTCGAGGAAAAATAACTCTTGTTGTCTCTGTGAACTGAACCAGGTGAGAGAGGCATCCTGAGTGGGGGGCAGGGGAGACAGACACCTTCTACCTGGCAGTTCAAGGGGAGCACAAGTCAGGGGCTGCTGCACACCAGCCCAGAGAATGTGGGCAGGTGGCTTCACCTCACTGATCCTCAGGTCCCTCATCTGCAGAATGAGTCTAATAAAACCCTCCGTGAGCTTGCCATGATGGTGAAATGCGATCAAGCCCTAGCCAACAGAAGGCCCACAAACAGTGGTTTCTGGCATCCAGACAGACACTCTCCCAGGAAGCGGCAGACACCGCAGGGTCCCCACTGGGCTAAAGTGGTCATCACTAAGGGCCTTGGAGATGGTTGTGGCCAGAGAGGGACTGTGCTGAGACTCCCAGGATGGGCCGGTGCTAAAGCTCCGCCCCTGTCGCCGAGGACATACCTCCTTCCCTCTGCTTCCCTCCCCCACACACGTATGTGTGCTAGTGTGCACACGTGCTCTTTCACACCCCCACCGCGGAAAATCTCACTGCCGTCTGTACCTCTCGTGAGAAGAGCGAGTGCCACTTGCAAGCCCTGAGTCAGGAAGTCCACGCTGGGCCCTGTTTTCCTGCCCTGTGGCCCGCCTTCCCCTCACTCAGAGAGCACGCCTCACCCCAGCGTAAACACATTCACCAGGGTGAGCCACACACACTAGTGCACACCTGCACAGACCCACGTGCAAACCACGCAACTCCAGAGACACGTAGGTGCACACATGCCTACACACCTATACCTGCCAAACACAAGCACACTCACACCTCCTCTACACATTCAGATGCACTGTGCCCACCCCCACAAAGCCACCCCTAGACACACTCGTGTGCCACCTATATAAAGCCACTGGTGGCCAGATATAAGGCCTGCTTCTGTCCTGAACATGCACACACAATGCACCTGGCCCCCCTCCACACTCCGCCACACGGCTCACACATACACCCACCCCCCACAGGCACATGCATGTGTATGCACGCCCCAGTGAGCCTCCATTAAGGACATTAGAGGCGGTGGGGGGAGTGGGAAGAAAGGGAGGGGGCTCTGGTGACCCAACACCAAGTGCCCCCCGACCCCGGAAAGAGCCCCCTTCCCACCATCTCAGCTTGCTCACCTGGAGATGTGCTTGTTGGCCTTCTCCCAGCCGTAATCAGGGGAGGAGTGGACAAGTGTGCTCATCAGAAAGTTCTCAGACTAAGAGGTCAGCCTGGAATCTCCAGGAGGATGATACACCCACCCCCATCAGTGCCCTCCACTCCCAGCGCTCTTCCTAGACCAGCAGCTCACAGTCCCAGAGGTCGCAGCTGGAAAGGACTTCACTGTTCATCTCCTCCAACCCTCCCCCAACCACCTCCACCACCAAATGTTCCTGGTAGGCAAAGCTGTTGAGAAGGTCAGGGCTTATCAAAGACACACAGCCAGCTGGTGGCCACCCTCCATATTCACAGTCTCAGAGCCCTGTGCTCCAACACACTGCCTCTGAAGCAGAGCGTTTGGGGGCTTTCAGGGGATCAGAACCCCCTTAAGAATCTGATTATAGCTTCTGAAATACGGACTGTCCAACTACAAATGCCCAGGTACCCACACATAACAATTTAAATTCAATTCAAGGAGTCTCCTGGAGAAGGCAATGGCACCCCACTCCAGCACTCTTGCCTGGAAAATCCCATGGACGGAGGAGCCTGGTGGGCTGCAGTCCATGGGGTCACTAAGAGTCGGACACGACTGAGCGACTTCACTTTCACTTTTTCACTTTCATGCATTGGAGAAGGCAATGGCAACCCACTCCAGTGTTCTCGCCTGGAGAATCCCAGGGGCAGGAGAGCCTGGTGGGCTGATGTCTATGGGGTCACAAAGAGTTGGACACGACTGAAGTGACTTAGCAGCAGCAAGGAGTCTCCAACCATCAGACACCCCCACCGGAGAGTACTTCTCAAACTCTGGTGGGCTGGAGAACCACCTGGGAACATAAAAATCCTGACCTCCAGTCCCCAGTCCCAGAGACTCTGATTGCATAGGCCCCAGGGCTTCCCTGGTGGCTCAGACGGTAAACAATCCACCTGCAATGTGGGAGACCTGGGTTCAAGCCCTGGGTTGGAAGATCCCCTGGAGGAGGGCGTGGCAACCCACTCCAGTATTTTTGCCTTGAGAACCCACATGGACAGAGGAGCCTGGCGGGCTCCAGTCCAGGGGGTCTCAAAGAGTCAGACACGACTGAGCGACTAAGCACAACAGGTACAAGTCTCCCAGGAGTTTGATACAAGGGGATCAGAAGACCCTGGTCGGTGGGGGTCATACACTCAGGGCAAGAACCTGTACTCTAGAAAGAGACCAAAGGACTCCCCTTGTGGTCCAGTGGTTAAGAATCCTCCTGCCAACGCAAGGGTTCAATCCCTGGTCCTGGAAGATCGCACATGCCGTGGAGCGACTAAGCCTGTGCGCCGTGGAGCGACTAAGCCTGTGCACCGCAGCTCCTGAGCCTGTGCTCTCAAGCCTGCGAGCTGCAACTACTGCAGCGCATGCACCTAGAGCCCATGCCCAAGAGAAGCCACCGCAGTGAGCAGCCCGCACACCCCAGGGAAGAGTAGCCCCTGCTCGCCGCAACCAGGGAAAGCCTGCGCCTAGCAATGAAGGCCCGGCGCAGCCAAAAATAATAAAAATAAATAAAAAATAAAAAGAGACCAAACATTTACCTTTAGGGAGGGTAGACAGATGCTTCCAAGGACTTTATCCCAAGGGTGAGAGGGGCCTCAAGATAGCTTCAAAGGCCCTGTCGTAATTGGGGGTGTCTCTTACGTGCCTGTTCCTAAGACCCCCACTCAGACACACTGACACACGTCTCAGGCTTGACTGTGCCCTCGCCTGGGGCAGGGACCACACATGTCGCATCTGTTCCCAGCCCGGAGCCAAAGCTGGGCCCCAACGTTGTGGTTCCAAATGGAACTGAACCAGGCCATCAGCACGGGAGGTCCATTCCAGGCCCCTCAAGTAGGCATCCAGGTTAGTTCCCACACCCATGGGTGCTGAAACCCAGCAGCTGTCAGAGCAGCGCAGTGAGGGAGCGGCTTGTCAAGGGCCTGCCCTCCAGCCACCAGGCCCGGGCCCCGCCTCTGGGAAGAGGGCCCCTCTCAGAAAGCCTGCTTCCAGAGTTCTCCGTCCATCCACCCTTCCAGAAGGACTGTCAGGACAGCCAAGCCTCTGTCTGCTCTCTCTCCCCAGGTGACATTGGTGGTCAGATGGGATTGTTCATCGGTGCTAGTATCCTCACAATACTAGAGCTCTTTGATTACATTTATGAGGTAAGACGCGGGATTGCTCGTGCGGGACCACCAGGCGCCCTCGTCCCACCCCGATGCCCAGAACCAGCGCATGCAGCGGGGAGAGCTCGGCCTCCCTCCACCCAGGGCCACCTCCCCTCCCTGTGCATGGACACGGTCTGTCCCCAAGCCCCAGGCACCGGGGCGGGGCTGGTGAGAGACGGAAGCCGCAGGCCTGTCCTCGGAGCCGTCTACACCTGCACGCAGGGAGCCGGAGGGGAGAGAAGGGGGGATGAGGCAGGGCAGGGGCTGGCGCAGAGCCCCTGGGCCTCTTGTGGGGCTTCACGCCTGGGTGTGTTTGCACCCACACACTCACACCACACACACACACACACGCTTATAGCATACGCATACACAACATACACACACACACCATGTACTTATAGCATACCACACACAGCATACACACACATATACCCCACACTCTACACACACACACCCATGCTTATAGCATACGCATACACAACATACACACACACCATGCACTTATAGCATACCACACACAGCATACACACACATATACCCCACACTCTCCACACACATACACATCACACGCTCCACACACTCACACCACACACACATACACCATGCTTATAGCATACGCATACACAACATACACACACATATACCCCACACACTTCACACATACATGTGCCACACACACGTATACCACACACTCCACATACACATATTCCACACACACTTATACACACTGCTCACAATTACACACATATGCCACAGGCACATGATATATACTATACACACACACCACTTGCACAGACATGACATGCACATACATCATAGCACTAATACCACACTCACATACAACATATGCCCATACATATACCACACACACACATATTCCACACACACTTACACCACACTCACACACTGCTCACAAAGACACACATATACCACAGATAAACCACATACACTGTACACACGCACCATTTGCACACACATGACATACACACATACATCACACACACTTATACCACACTCACACACAACATATACACACATACACTCCACACACACACACATACCATACTCACACACCACATATGCACACACACTCCACACATGCACACACACATATTACATTTATACCACACTCACACACTGCTCGCAAATACACCTACACCACACACACACCACATGCACACACACACACCTGCCCTCCAGGTGACCCATCACCAGAGCAGCACCTTCCGGAGTCCAGGCAGCTTTAGGGAAGGAGCACTCCTGAGAAGTCATCAATCCTGAGCAGGAAGAGCAAGGGCACGCCAGCTGCTCTGGTTCAGGGAGCTGTCGCCCTCCGGAGGCAGCTGGAACAGAGTCTCTGAAAGCTTCTCAGACAACAAACAGCAGCTTCAGGCACCGCGTGCTCCGGGGGCTCATCAGTGTTCCCACTGCATTCCTCCCAGCCTTAGGCTGGCTCCAGGGACTCCAGAATCCCCCAGGGAAGCCCAGGACCACCTGGGTCTCAGCCCAGCAGATCTGGCTTGCAGAGCAGTGGCCTGCCTCCCAGAGGGGACCAGCAATGGCCAAAGGCCACTGGGGGTCACTGTGGGAAGTGGAGGGTCTGGGTGACCAGGGGCCTGTGGAGTGCCACACCCCACCTCTCAGCCTGGCGACCCAGCTCCCAAACTGGGTTCCATAGCCAGATTTTGTTCTGCCCTGTTTAATCATTTTTGTGCAAAGATGTACAAAGTTATAGAAATTGAATCACATCAGAAAACATATTTAATAACTACTCTCTTATTGAGAATGAAATGTTAACACAGTTGTGTCCCAACCTTGTGAACTGGGGAGTTGTCAGTCCTCAAAAGTGACAAGTAACTGTCCCCCCAGGACAGATGGGGAACCAGCCAGGCTGAGAGACCACAATGAGGCCCTCCCATGCTCCCCCGCCCTCCAGTCTCTAGCTCCTGCACCAAAAGCTTGGCTAGGGACCCCAGTTTGGGATGCCAGGCTGGGCTCCTTCCAACGTCTGTCCAGCTGCAGCCCAGGCGGCCGCTGCCCCTGCCTCCCCAGCCCAACCATGTGGAAGGAGGTCTCTCTCGCTACCTTGATGCCTTTCTCCCGGCCTGACCTTCCTTCCTGCCTTTCTTGCAGCTGATCAAAGAGAAGCTATTAGACCTGCTTGGCAAAGAAGAGGAGGAAGGGAGCCACGACGAGAATGTGGTAAGGGCGGCCGGCAGGGGGTTGCAGGTTGGTTAGTTCCTTGGTGTGTACAAGCCATGTGAATGCAGATGCCGGTGCCAGGCAGGACGGGAGTGCTCCGTCACACACCTTTCCATAGCTTGAGACCCTCCACAGCTCCCAAGTCCAAGGACACTCCAACTGAACCTTGAGCCTCTCTCTGAGACCCATCCTGGAACCCAGCTGTAGATTGGATATGCTCCATGGATGCAGCAGAGACCAGGAGATGCTTCTGCCTGGACCAGCTCAGCTTCTCCCCAGCCAGAAGCCATGCTCCTGTTCTCATGCCTTGGAAGACCAAGGAGAGGCTCCATGTAGGCCCACTCCCTTATTCCCTAGGTGGCAGAATGTGAGCAGGAATGTCCCTGTTACCCTACCCCATGTGAACAGGACGTAGGGTGTGGGGCCCTCTGAAGTAGTGGTGGTGTTTCAGTAGCTAAGTCGTGTCCCACTCTTTGCAACCCCATGGACTGTATTCCACCAGGCTCCTCTGTCCGTGAACTTCTCCGGGCAAGAATACTGGAGTGAGTTGCCGTTTCCTTCTCCAAGGGATCGTCCCAACCCAGGGATCGAACCCGCATCTCCTGCTTAGCAAGCAGATTCTTTGAAGCAGGTAGAAGCAATAACACCCATTATAACTGCTGACCATTGTAAGCCTGGTATGTGTCAGGCACTGTGTTATGCGCCTTAAGAGTGACACGTCGTTTCAACCCTAGAGTCACCTGGAGGAAGGGCTGTTCTTATCTCCATGTTGTATATGAGGCGGTTGTGGCCCAGAGGCCCAGGTTACACAGCTGGGGGGACACCCTAGCCTCCTTCCTACTCTGTCTCTCTTTCCTCAAGTCTAAGAGGCAGCCCCTCTTACACCGTCCACACTCTCCTTCCCAGATTCAGTCCGTTCCTGGACCCTGGTCTCCGCTGAAGGTCATGGGTATCACCAACTTCCCCCACGTCAGCACCCCTGCCCCAAGAGAACACCATATTCTGTGGCCATTGCTGCCTTAAAATCATAACATCTCAAGTGGATCCCAGCCTCCTCCTCCTCCTATCTGGGCTCCCATTTTTGCTCCAGACACTGTTTCTCTACTCATCTCCCAGGCTAAACATCCCACTTTGATTCTCTCGGGTCCCTGCAGCTTCTATTTGAACAGAAGACAGCTTCTGTGGAGGGGAGGGCAGTGTGGGTAGAAGGAGCCCCGGGCTCTGAACTCAGTTGACCCGCCTGGATCCCAGGGCCCTTCTTCCCAGCTGTGCACCTGGGGGCACATCACCTCCCTCTCTGAGCAGCTGCCAAACCACTGGGACCTCAGGGGGTGCCATCAGATTAAATGAGACCAGGCCCTGGGAAGAGTGAGCTTCCAGTGACTAGTTTGTAGTAAGCGCTCAGCAAATACAGACTCCCCTCCCCCTCCCCCCACCCTCCCTTCTGCCTTCAGAATGTCTCAGAGACATAGCCTCCTCCTTTGCACCACTCCCAGCCTCATCCTCATCTAATCTCCCCCAAATTCTTGGCACAGAATTCCGCTCACATCCCTCCCAGCCTCCAGCCCTCTGCAGGGCCAGGAATCACCCGGAAGACTCAAAGCCACCTCAGCCCCACCCTGCTCAGGGACCCGAGATAACCCTTCTCTGAGGCCAGCCTAACCCCAAGGTCCTTTGGGGGCAGCTGGGATCAGGGGTCAGACTCCCAGCTGAGACCTCCACTGTTTTGCCTCAGTGATCAAGCAGCCCCTCCTGCCCAGGCCAGGCCTCAGGTGGCCCCTCCTCCATCCCAAATGGACTCAACAGAGGTCCAAGGACAAGGGCAGGATGGGTCATCCACACTGCAAGGTTACACACCACTCAGATGTAGCTTCCAGTGACACAGCAGGGGACCTCTGGAGAGGTCCACAGGATATAAATACCGAATATATTGTACAACGCAGGGAATACAGCTACCACCCTTGGGCTACTTTGTTCCTTATAGATGTGCTAAGTCACTTCAGTTGTGTCGGACTCTTTGAGACCCCACGTGTAGCCCGCCAGGTTCCTCTGTCCATGGGATTCTCCAAGCAAGAATACTGAAGTAGGTTGCCATTTCCTCCTCCAAGGGGATCTTCCCCACCCAGGGATCAAACCTGTGTCTCTTATGTCTCCTACATTGGCAGGCAGATTCTTTACCCCTGAACCACCTGGGAAGCCCTTAGAGAGAAGGTCAAACTAGCTGTTAAACCCTATCACCAAGAAGCTTCCACTGCACTCTGCGGCTGCGGGGGAACACCTAGGTGGACAGAGGAGAGGATTCTGAAGGCAGTGAGGCCCCCCCACCCCCAGCTTCATGCCCGAAGATGGCAACCCAGCCCCGTAGGGGTTTGGATCGGAGCAGCAGTGCCCGGGAGAGCCCACTGTGGGCTGCACGGTTCCCGGGGCCTGGGCTGGGCTGCAGGGACCCTGGGACACATTTTTGCTGAATGAACATCAGCAGGCACTTTCCTCTTCCCCGCCAGAGCACTTGTGACACGATGCCAAACCACTCCGAAACCATCAGCCACACTGTGAACGTGCCCCTGCAGACGGCCCTGGGGACCTTGGAGGAGATTGCTTGCTGACGGCCCTCGGACCACGCGGCACCACCACCCCCCACCCCCAAACGGACCTGGCCCGGGACCAGGACAGGGGACCGCAGGCTCAGGTGGGATGGCCCCTGCCCACCGACGGAAAGAAGCAAGAGCCCCCTATGCACACAGAGCATAACTGCTGAAAACCTCGCTCCGGCCACGTCTGGCACGACGCGTCCTCGGGCCCCGCCGCCGCGCGTCCGACCCTCTTAGGAGAAGTGAGTCCCGCCCTGAAACTGTCTGAGAACCGACCCGCCATCACATCTCACTGCCAGATGTACAAAGCACTGCATGCCCCGACCCTCACGGCGCCGCGTCCGCGTCTTTCTCAGTCCGCGACCCTCGCCCTGCGGTTTCCAGCAGCCCTGAAGGGGGACCGGTTCCAGCTGCAAAGTGCACCACCACGAGGCCGCCCTGGAATCATACCTGCACACTCCAGAGGGAACCCGCAGAGCCCTGGACGCCGTCCAGTCCTCCTGTCGTTCGTGAAGGTTCTTAACCTGCCCACCCATCCCGCCCTCCGCCTCCCCAGGCCGGCCCACAGGGTGCCCGGGGCCGCCCTCCTCCCCTCCCAGGGGCCGAGACGGAGGTGCGGCCGCCGGGGGGACACAGCCGCGGGGCCCACGCCGGCGGCTCTCCCTGTGACACGGCTTGTACAGTCTGATTCTGTCTCTTCGCGGTGGGGGATGCTTTTTGTTTGTTGATTTGTTTGTTTGTTTGTCGGAGATATGTTTCCTTTCGTTTTCTGAATCTGGGTTTTGATGTTCCGAGCTTTGGTTTGATTTTTCCATTTTCTCTGGCGTTTATTTATTCGTGCTTCCAATCACGGTCATATTAAAAGCTGGTCTTGTGGACATGGTCGAGTCGTCTCTGCCTTTTCCCCGCACTCTTTCTCCCCAAGATGTTAGCAAAGGGCCAGACCTGCCAAGTCAAAACCGACAGAGTAGATGACAGACATAGATGATGATAGATAGACGACAAATAGATGGGGAGATAAAATTTATGAAACACTTACCTTTACAAAACATGTACACTCTTATTCTATTCTATCCTATCCATGCCCACAGTTGCAGTGATACTGCCCTGGACCACAGGCACGTGCCACAAGGACAGGGAGACGGGACTTGCTGCCCAGACCTGCAGACCTTACAGGAGGCCTTCACCTCCCTTTCCCTGGCTCCCCCTGACCCGGTCAGTGAATTCGGTCTGGACACCTGCCCCAGCCTGGCCTCCCTCCCACCCTCCTGCCTTTCCCATCCCACTCTACAATCCACCCCCTCTCCCCCATCCAACAGAGCTGCTCCTGCCTTGCTCCCCATGACTCTTGCATCCTCCTGAGAGGATGTCCATGTGGGAAAGGAAGTGGGAAGATGCCTCTGGTGGGGAAAGAATGTGCCCTTTCAAGCCCCTCTGTGGCCAGAGAGAGCTTTCTGCTCCAGCAAAATGCTTGCCCTCACAGCGTCCTGCTAATTCCACAGGGGCAGCTCCTGTAGTCCAATCTTTCACTCCCCGCCGCAACCACTCCCAACTCAAAGTCACCCCCAAAGTCATGAAGGAAGACCTAAGATGGTTCATACCTCCCTCCTCATGCACAAGTGCACAGAAAGCGCTGGCTGGACCAGGGGTCCCTGCTTTGCTATCCAATCCCTCTCTTTCCCTCTCCTAACACAAAGAAGTGATGGATGAGATCATGCGCCTCTCTGGGCTCCGTTCCCTCCACCTGAGGCTGCAAATAATACCTTACCTGTGTCTTCACAGATGCTCTCCAGAGGCCCCTTCAGACTCGAGAGGCTAGGACAGCATTACTCCCCTGCCGGTGGAACAAGGCACACCAGCCACACTGATGCACAAGCAGGACGGGACCTGGCACTCACGGGGCTCCAGGGGGAGATGGGACAGAGCGCAGCCCTGACACGTCCTTCCACACATCCTCTCAGCTGGCCTTGGCCACGCTGGGGTTTCATTTCCAGAAACAGAGGATGCAGCCACTGGAAGGGACCTTTTAGTTTTCTATCTCTGCTGTAACAAAACAATAAACCTAGTGACTTTAAAACAATACAAATGTATTATAGTTCAGGAGGCCAGAAGTTGGACATGGCTGTCACTGGGCTAGAATCTAGGTGTCAGCAGGGCTATCTCCCTTTCAGAAGCTCTAGAGGAGAAGCTATTTCCTCACCTTTTCCAGCTTCTAGTGTCTGCCCACATTTCTTGGCTTGTGGCCCCTTCCTCCTTCTTGAAAGACAGCAATGATGGGTTGAGTCTTGACATCACAACAATGATCTACTAGTCTCCCCTTCCTCTAACTCAGATCCTCTCCTGCCTGCCTCTTCTGTTTTGTTTTGTATTTAGGTAACTAGGTTTATTTTTTAAGTATAATTGCTTCTTTATAATGTGTTAGTTTCTGCTGCACAATGAAGTGAATCAGCTATTTGTATACATATATCCCTTCCCTCCTTAGCCTCCCTCACACCCATCCCCATCCCACCCCTCTAGGTCATCACAGAACATTAAACTGAGTTTCTTGTACTTCACAGCAACTTCCTACATTTTACACATGGTAGTGTATGCCTCTTCCATTTTTAAAAGACTCTTTGTATTAGACCCAGCCAATATTTCATAGTAATCCTCCCATCTCAAGGTTATTAACTGGTCACATAGTCCCTGGTGGCTCAGCTGGTAGAGAATCTGCCTGTAATCTCCCTGGGTTGAGAAGATCCCCTGGAGAAGGAAATGGCTACCCACTCCGGTATTCTGGCTTGGAGAATTCCATGGACTATAGTCCATGGGGTCCCCAAGAATCGGACACAAATGAGGGACTTTCACTTACACTTTCAAACCGGACATGGAACAATGGACTATTTCAGAATTGGGAAAGGAGTATGTCAAGGCTATATATTGTCACCCTGTTTATTTAACTTACATGCAGAGTACATCCTTTGAAATACCAGGCTGGATGAAGCACAAGCTAGAATCGAGATTTCTGGGATAAATATCAATAACCTCAGATATGCAGATGACATCACCCTTATGGCAGAAAGCGAAAAGGAACTAAAGAGCCTCTTGGTGAAAGTGAAAGAGAGTGGAAAAGCTGGCTTAAAACTCAACATTCATAAAACAAAGATCATGGCATCTGGTCCCATCACTTCATTGCAAATAGAAGGGGAAACAGTGGAAACAGTGACAGACTTCATTTTCTTGGGCTCCAAAAGCACTGGAGATGGTGACTGCAGCCATGAAATTAAAACACCTTTGCTCCTTGGAATAAAAGCTATGACCAACCTGCTGCTGCTGCTAAGTCGCTTCAGTCGTGTCCGACTCTGTGCGAACCCATAGATGGCAGCCCACCAGGCTTCCCCATCCCTGGGATTCTCCAGGCAAGAGCACTGGAGTGGGTTGCCATTTCCTTCTCCAATGCATCAAAGTAAAAAGTGCAAGTGAAGTCGCTCAGTCGTGTCCAACTCATAGCGAACTGCTGCTAAGTCGCTTCAGTCGTGTCCGACTCTGTGTGACCCCACAGACGGAAGCTCACCAGGCTCCTCTGTCCCTGGGATTCTCCAGGCAAGAACACTGGAGTGGGTTGCCATTTCCTTCTCCAATGCAGGAAAGTGAAAAGTGAAAGTGAAGTCGCTCAGTCGTGTTCGACTCTTAGCGACCCCATGGACTGGAGCCTACCAGGATCTTCCATCCATGGGATTTTCCAGGCAAAAGTACTGGGGTGGGGTGGACAGCATTAAAAAGCAGAGACATTACTTTGCCAACAAAGGTACATCTAGTCAAAGCTATGGTTTTTCCAGTAGTCATGTATGGATGTGAAAGTTGGACTATAATGAAAGCTGAGTGCTAAAGAATCGATGCTTTTGAACTGTGGTGTTGGAGAAGACTCTTGAGAGTCCCTTGGACTGCAAGGAGATCAAACCAGTCAATCCTAAAGGAAATCAGTCCTGAATATTCATTGGAAGGACTAATGCTGAAGCTGAAGCTCCAATACTTTAGCCACCTGAAGTGTGGAAGTCCCTCTCCAAAAAGAAGTTCAGGTCTCACTACATCACACTGGAAATAGTCCTTCCGGTGCCTAGACTATAGGATGAAGAACAGAGTGTCTTCAGACTGCTCCTATTGGGGCTGGAAACCACATTAAGTGTCTGTTCAGTGAATTGGGAGTCTGTCGGATGCTTCTGCCTCGTTCCAGTTTAATAGTTTCATACATTTTTTAAAAATCTATAACTTGAATTGCAATTTGAACTACTTCATTGGATTTCTGGCTTCCTTTTTAAATTTTTTCAGATCAATCTGGGATGGAGTGAAAAATATTCTAACAGGTTTGGATTGCTCCAGGCTTCAAATACGTATGCATCCCTTCTGATTTAAGAACTCTGGCTTTGTTCATCTGGGAGCAGGTCTGTAAACTTTACTTATTTAAAGAAAAGGCAGGAAATCTGAGAGAGTAAATCAATAGCCAGCTACTGATTATAATAATTAACTGGCTGTTGAGCAAAAATACAGTCGTAAGCCTAAATTCCTGGGAGTGGTGGTATTTTTTATTATCATTATTTCAAACAAGTAGTCGTGTGTGTGATCATTTCTTTAGGGATGACGTGAAGATGTCTGGTAGACACAGGAGACTTGGAAAGTATCACATTTTCTTTTTTTCAATTTTTGGGCACACTCCATGGCATGTGGAACCAGGGACAAAACCCGCACCCCCTGCATGGGAAGGTGGAGTCTTAACCATGGGACTGCCAGGGAGGTCCCAGCGTCACATTTTCAAGAGTCACCCAAATGGTGACACAGTGGCTGGGAGCTTGGTGCAATCATAAGGTCAAACCACAAGGATGAATTATCAGTGACCTCAAAGGGTCAGACCAACCAATTGACTGGTTGATCAATCAATCAAATAATGGCACATAATCTTAGAAACAGAATCAGCCACAGGTAGGTGAAAGAAGAAAGTATTTGCCAGGGGCTGAGCCTGCTGTTTACACACTGTTCTTTTGGTTTTAGGTGCCAAGAGAGCCCAGAGTTCTTTTATTTTCCTCTCCAGCTAGGACCTGTTTTTGTAAAAGTCGTAACCATGAGCACACCTAATGGCAAAGAATCCACAGAGGGTCTCTAGACAGGTTCTGGTGAGCTGGGAGGGAGAATGGGAGAGCCTGGCCCCACCCACAGGTGTGGTGGTTTAGTCCTTGAGTTGTGTCTGACTCTTTGCGACCCGATAGACTATAGCTCCGGAGAAGGCGATGGCACCCCACTCCAGTACTCTTGCCTGGAAAATCCCAAGGACCGAGGAGCCTGGTAGGCTGCAGTCCATGGGGTTGCAAAGAGTCGGACACGATTGAGTGACTTCACTTTCTCTTTTCACTTTCATGCATTGGAGAAGGAAATGGCAACCCACTCCAATATTCTTACCTGGAGAATCCCAGGGACGGGAGCCTGGTGGGCTGCCATCTATGGAGTCGCACAGAGTTGGACACGACTGAAGCGACTTAGCAGCAGCAGCAGCAGACTGTAGCTCACCATGTTCCTCTCTTCGTGGGATTCTCCAGACAAGAATACTGGTGTGGGTTGCCATTTCCTTCTCCAGGGATTCGTCCCCACCCAGGGATCAAACCTGGGTCTCCTGCATCGCAGGCGGATTCTTTACCAACTGAGCCATCAGGGAAGCCCAATTGTGATCTTTTAATGATTCTCTCAGGTGAAGCTCAGCTCAGCCAGCCTGAGTCTGGAATGCAAGGAGGAATCTGGGACCTCCTCCTCCACAAGCTCAGAGATTTGGTTGGATTTTGAGAACTAAACTTGGAGCAGAGACAAGCGCCTCCAGAAAGCACCAATGAATGAGCTCCCCTGTTAGAGAGAGGCAAGGAATTGACTCCTCCGGGGGTGGAGGAGGTGCAGCCAGCCCTAATGCAGCCACAGCCGGGGCAGACCCCACGCTGCACAGAACGAGCTTCCTTAGCACAACTGGGAAGGGAGCAGGCAACCAAAGAAGCAGAAACACATGAAGAACAAGGGGTCTCCATTCATTGATTGTCTATTAAGTGCCGGGCACTTGCCCTCAAGACATTTCTCATCTGAGTGGGGATACTGACAAGTAAACAATTCTGAAAGATGGATCTGAGTTTTTGCAGCAGAAGAACGCTGGAGCAGCATATGGGAAGCCCCGGGGGTGGAACGCTGGAGGAGGCACAGCTGTGGGACTGCACGAAGCTCCAGGGGAGTCATGTAAAGAAGAAAAGGGGGGAAATGTCCAAAATGACCACCGAGAGGCTGGTGGATGTGTACAGATGCAGGGCCAGGACACCACACTGAGGTACCACTCTGTATCATGGTGGAAATCCTTTAAGTTTCTTCCTCAGCTTTCCAAATGTCTAGGACTGGATTTCCCAAGCCAAGGGTTGATGTCCTTAACTAACGGCTTTGTCCCTACCCATTTGGAATACCCAGAAGGCAATGGCACCCCACTCCAGTACTCTTGCCTGGAAAATCCCATGGATGGAGGAGCCTTGTAGCCTGCAGTCGATGGGGTCGCTGAGAGTCGGACACGACTGAGCGACTTCACTTGCACTTTTCACTTTCATGCATTGGAGAAGGAAATGGCAACCCACTCCAGTGTTCTTGCCTGGAGAATCCCAGGGACGGGAAGTCTGGTGGGCTGCCATCTATGGGGTCGCACAGCATCGGACATGACTGAAGTGACTTAGCAGCAGCAGCAGCAGCGTGTGGAATCCTTTTGCACGTGCATCTGTATATTCTTAAGACTGATAGGCTCAGTGTGTTTGATGCTGCAAGTTGCCTGGAGATCATGAAACAGGTCAGTGGGAATAAGCCTAGCCTGAGAATGAGCAGAAGGGGACAATCTCTTACTAACTCAATTTAACCTTCTGTGAAACCTACACTCACTGGCTTTGCAAGAACAAAGCAATAGTTGGCAAAAGCTTTGGACAGAGTCAAAAGACTGAATTTCTGACCTATTTTTGCTATAAACTGACCATATAAATTTGGACAGTTTATTTCACTTCTCTGCCTCGGTTTCCCCCTCTATGAAAGAGAGCAGGACCTCCCTGGTGGTCCAGTGGTTAAGACCCCACGCTTCCACTTCGGGGGGTGCAGGTTCAGTCCCTGGTCAGGAACTAAGAGTCCTCACGCCATGCCATGCAGTGCAGCCAAAAAAATAAAAATTTTAAAATTAAAAGAAAAAAGTGAGGGATGAGAAATGGACAGAAAGTCTCTGGTACATCCCAACTCTAATAGTCTCTGACTCTAAATTGAGAATAGGTGTCAGGTATCCAAGCAAATGTCCCATTTACTTCTCAGAGCCTCTGTTTCCCATCTATATGACAGAGATGATGGTTCCAAGGTTCCAGGCTGAGAATGAGAATTAAATGAGCTAAGGTGTATATTTTCTATCTTTTCTTCTTTCTTTTTCTTCCTTTAAAACACTTATTTTAGCCTTGTTTGTATTTTTTAAAACGCGAAAGCTATGAACTCTCTCCCCAAGAAAAAAAAACACACAGGGTCCAATAGAAGTACACAAAATTTTGCATACAATTTTAGAAGGGTTATGAACCCCAAAGAGCCAGATCCGCTAGGGACACACCCCTGGTCTAGAAAGTGTTAAACTCTCCTCCAAAAGAACTCCAGGGTATCACAAGAGCAACTTCTCCCCGATAAAGGATATTCTGTCCTTTTTCAATTTACAGGAAGGGTAAAAAGATAGATGGGATTTGATCGATTTCAAGTTTTTTTCTCCCACAATTTTTTAAATCTTTGGCACCTGCTGCAGCTTGGGTACTAGCAAGTTTTCAGATGGCAAAATGAATGACAAGCAGAAAAAGACAATGAAAGAGAACCTTGGAGTTGGGATTTCATCAGATTATCCTGTACATGTGGAGATCACAAGGGCCAAGGAGACCTGCATACGTAGAAAGCAACTGCAGCGTCGCTTTGCAAACATCCCCGTGACCTGCTTCTTCAGGAAGGTGACTATCGCATCCACTGCGTTCAGGAAATGCGTGGGCATGTTCTCCGGCTGCTGTCGAGTCCCCAGACAGGCACCTTGTTGACATTTGCTCATTTGTTCCCAAGCGAGACTGTAATAGTGCTTTTTGTTAAAAAAAAAAAGAAGAAGAAGAAACCACCCGGGGCTAATGGCTGTGAGCGAGCCTTGGGATGGGGAATTTGGACTCCTCGCCTCCTTAAATCTGCTATCCACGCCGCCGTGCTTCTGCAGTGGCTCATTTGACTAACTTAGCACCACCGTGGGCCATTTGTCTTCAGTGTAACTCAGACATTGGAGCTTCGTTTCAAAAGGAATTCCATCCAAGTTAAGCCCAAGAGGAAGATACTAGATGCCACCAAAGAATCCTCAGCTCCACCTGCTTTACAGGGAAGAGGGAGAAGAAACAGCTGGAAAACTTCAAAGCACCAGGTGGGGGCCTCTGTCCAGACTTCCTCACTCCTTGAGCATTTTCTGTGTGCTCTCTACCTAGCCAGGCACTGTGCTAGGCACTTTGTTGCTGTTCAGTCGCTCAGTTGTGTCCAAGTCTTTGCAACCCCGTGGCCTGCAGCACACCAGGCTTCTCTGTCCACTATCTTCCAGAATTTGCTCAAATTCATATTCATTGAGTCAATTAAGTCATCCAACCATCTCATCCTCTGCTGTCCCCTTCTCCTGCTTTCAGTCTTTCCCAGCATCAGGGTCTTCTCCAATGAGTCAACTCTTCTCACCAGGTGGCCAAAGTATTGGAGCATCAGCTTCAGCATCAGTGCTTCCAAAGAATATTCAGGGTTGACTTCCTTTAGTATTGACTGGTTTGATCTCCTTGCAGAGACCCCCAGTGCTAGCCACTGGGGGGTTCCTATATCAAGAGGATGGGGCTCAGAGTGGAGGCAGGCAGAGACGGGCAACAGATCCACACACAAGAACCTGAGCAGAGAGACGGGCAGCCAGAGATGTACCAGGTATGCGCACCCATTAGAGAAGAGGCACCGGACGGTCTCCTGAGGAGGAGCAGGTTCTGGCTGAAGCCTCGAAAGGCGGGGGGAAGTTGCCAGGAAGGCAGGTTTGCAGAGGAGATCCCTGAGCAAAGGCTTGGAGGTAGAGGAGAAGGTAGAATGTCTGGAGAAGCTTGGATGCCTGCTGGAGAGAACTGGGCTGTCTCTCTGCCGTGCTCCGTCCACCGTGCCTTCCCATCCCAGGGATCCCGTCCGAGAGCTGGCCCAGCTATGGAGGCTGGGACACGCTGAGGACAAAACACAACCTTTGGAGTTCAACAGCCCCGTTGGAATCCTAGCCCCACCAACTGCATTACCTTGGACAAAAGTCCATTTCCAATGAGTTTCCTGGAACCACGCTAGTGCAATGATGAGGTGACCTGTACTTTTTCCTCCTTATTTTATTTTTATAAATTGGAATATAGTTGATTTACAGTGTGTTGTTTCAGGTGTACAGCAAAGTGAATCAGATATACATATACATATATCTGCTTTTTTAAAAGTTTCTTTTCCCATATAGGTCTTTACAGAGTGTTGAGTAGAGTTCCCTGTGCTATATGGTAGGTCCTTATTAGTGAACTTTGAAAAATGACAAACAGGACTTGCCTGGTGGTCCAGGGGTTAAGACTTCACCTTTCAATACAAGGGGTGCAAGTCTGATCCCTGGTGGAGGAGCTAAGATTCCACATTCCTTGTGGCCAAAAAGTAAAACAGAGGCAATACTGTAACACATTCAACAAAGACTTTAAAAATGGTCCACATCAAAACAATCTTTTTAAAAAATGAGAAAACTTCACTTAATTTGCCCCCATGTCCCATAGAAACTTCTGCCGCTTTATCCAAAGTCTGTCCCTTTCTGTTCCTTCTTCCAGCACCTTCTCCTCCCCTCTTCCTCCTCCTCAGCAAACAGTGATGAGGGCACTGGTGCAGACTTCCCAAGGAAGCCGTGGTCACCAGGACAAGCAGGACACGTGCCCAAGAGGCGGGTGGGGGCAGACCTCAGGAAAACCAGACTTGAGGTCAGTGTTTCTGGAGCCCCCTTCCCCCACTCTGTGCCCCGTCCTGTACCAGGCGCCTCATTGTGCTGTATTATGTCACTGATAAATTATTGTAAGATGGTCTTTATTCGCTCCTCTTACCCATGAGGAACTTGCCTATGAGAGGTAGAATGACCTTTCCAAGGCCAGGCAGCCAGGATAAAGGAGAAAATCCCACTCAACCACTTCTTCCCAAACTATGCCAAACTCCCTGCTCCAAGGGAGGTGAGCCAGACCTGGATGAGAAGCAGCCTGAGTGGCCCCTATGAGAGCCCTCCCCATGAGGGCTCAGGAGGGGCCATGGTTCGCTCTAGAGATATGCCTGGAACCTGAAAGCTAGCGCTTACCAATACCATTGAGTGAATTGTGGCTATATGGAAAGAAGGTATCAGGGCCCATTCGTTCACTGATTCTACAAACTGAGCTGGGTATCTACCATTCATTCAGGATGCCTCATTCATATACTCACGAGGTTCACTTGGGAAACTCTGCCAGGGGTGGGCAATGAAGGCACTGACGCATACCCCCCGGTCAGGCCTCCAGGAATGGAGGCAAACCTCCATCGAAGGTTTTGAAGACCAACTGAACCCCAGCCCATGGGGACAAGTGAGGAACTCCTGAGGTGCTTCTGGCTCCGACTTACCACCTGGAAACACAGTGATAGCTGAGAACCACACTTGGATTGACAGAGGATGAGATGGTTGGACGGCATCATCGACTCAATGGACATAGTTTGAGCAAACTCAGGGAGATGGTGAAGAACAGGGAAGTCTGGCGTGCTGCAGTCCATGGGGTCACAAAGAGTCGGACATGACTTAGCAACCGCACAACAACACTTGTATTAAACTATATTTTATTAGCTGTTTTGTCTTCCCAGGCCTGGGTCAGGAACCCGGCAACATTTCCCAAGCTGCCATCCATTCTCTCTGCCTGTCCATCCAGAGAGAATCCTACAGCTCACAGCCATCCACCCAGTCACTGAGGTCTTTGCCCTGGCAGTGATGCCTCCATGCCTCCCTGAGGATGGAAGATGGGAAAGAGGAGAGAGCACGTCAGCTGCAGTCTTCAGCTTTGCTCAGAGAAGAACGGGAAGGAGGTGTGGGCACTAAACTGGAAGTGAGGTGAGGGAAAGGACCAGGCAAGGGGAAGAGAGACAAGTCAGCATGTTAACTAGCCAAGAAGCCCCTAGGGAAAAAAAAAGATTTTTTTTTTTTTAAGGAAGAGAATGACCCGTAACAAGTTATCTGTCTAGCCTCGATATTTTATTGATGGAGATTCAGAATAATTTGCTCGAGTTCACCCAGGAGTCAGTGGCAAAGGCCTGGGGTCCTGAGGTCCAGAGCCTCAGTCCAATTGTCTCTTCCTACACCAGGCTGCTTCTGCAGACAGTGCCACTGTACAGGTGTGCGGCCCTTTATGGTTTACACAGCACTGTCACACCCATCACGCATTAATCTGCCATCCCCCCAGCAGCCCTGTTAGATTGAGCCCATACTGTGTTCCCTATATTCCAAATGAAAAACAGACTAAGCTGGCAATTGTTTGCCCACAGTCCACAGCTTGTAAATGACAGAAATGCACCCACACGCCATTCTCCCTGGCTACCAGTCTGGGTCTTATTCTCCCTGGCTACCAATGTGGATCTCTCCGTTGATGGTAACTATAGTTTATCGGCTCTTTTAGGACCATTACCTGGTTCCAGTGTCACACAAGCATCTTGAGGATGATAAGCAAGATCCTGGGGTCCTGGGGGTCCTACATTCCCAGGGGTTCCCAGGTTGGATAACTAGTGTTCTCTACAGTGTCAGTGTTAAAGAGCCAATGGCAAGGAGTGTCCTTAAAGGACCTCAATAGATCTATTAAGTGAGAGGGGTTGACTGGCTTGTTCATCTCTTCCATTAGACTGAGATCTGTAAGGGCCCAGAACTGGGTCTCCACCACCTCTGAAGCCTAGCACCCAGCACAGAGCCTGGCACAGATAAGTTCTCAGGTGTGCGTGTGGAGGGAATAGACAGCACCTTTCTTTCTGCGACCGCTACCCTCTGGGGCCACCTCTCAGAGACTTACTCCCAGCATACAAGAGAGTTGTTCTTTGATTCAGCCCTACGGAATCTGTTTCTCCCATCCCAGGGTGGTACCTCCAAGTCCTCAGATTCCTGCCTGAGCCCGCATTCGCCCTTCCTGATTTTACAGATGTGTGCCCTCTCCTGCTGAGCCTGCCTCACTCCAGATTCAGTTCCAGGGGCGCAAATCAACATGTCTCCAAAGCTGTGGTCAACCTCAAGGCCCACCTTAGACTTTCTCTATGTCCGCACTCCTTTTCACCTCCTCCTCTCCCTCACTGGCCACATATCACCCGTCCCTGTTCCTCCTCCGCAGCCCCTCACCCCCAGCCCTCTCCTGCCCATCACCCATACAACTGCGCATGTCCACACCTTCCATCTCTCACTGGATTCCTGCCAAGGCTTCCCCACTAGTCCCCGCTGCCTGTAGCCCACCCCCCTTCCTTCTACTCTTGCGCGGACATGTGATGCTTCCCGATGACCTCACCAGCTTTGTCACTCCCGCATCCGCCATGGGTTCTTGTGCTCCAACCACCTGGGGGAATTCTACCTGCCCCACATTCTGTCCCCTGCTGATCTCCCATCTAGATATGGGAAGAAAGGGAGGTAGGAGGCTCTACAGAGTGAAGCTCCCATCAGAAGAGGCTGGGAAGCTGTAGGGCTGCTGCTCCAGGGGCTCCAAAGATCTAGTTTGATGCCCCCAACAGATGCTCATCCAGCTCTCTTGCCCCTGACAATGGCTCCCAAAGGCCTTCTTGCGGAAAGGAGGTAAGCAAGGAAAACTGACAGGGAGGGTCTCTAGAGAACTCACTCATGCTTCAAGCAGGGAACGTTTTTGATCTGTTGTACTAGACAAAGATGCCACAGTTAAGAAACAAAGTTACTAGACCCTGGTCCAACATAGGCAGATCTTGGAAGAGCCAGGCTTGACTCTGTGACCTCAAGTGACTTGTTTACTATCCCTAAAACTCAGTGTACTGTCTGCAAATGCATTGGTGGTGGTGAGCAGATTAGAGTGTGAGGCCATGAAATGATGCCTGGGATAAGATGCGAAAGTAGTGTGAAAGTGAAAGTCGCTCAGTCATGTCTGACTTTTGCGACCCCCATGGACTATACAGTCCATGGAATTCTCCAGGCCAGAATACTGAAGTGGGTAGCCTTTCCCTTCTCCAGGGGATCTTCCCAACCCAGGTAAGCTCCCTGCTGTGGTCCTAGTTGGAGTAGGGGGCTCCAACCCACATTACTTACCAGCTGCCCAGACCCTGGGGTTCTTGAGTTATCTTCATGGCACAGATAACAGTATCCTTGAGGTTGGGATTCAGTAAGTCTGGGGTGGGAGGCAGAGAAACATGATGAAGGAGCAGGAGGTGGAGTTGGACATCCAGAGTCTGTCTGTCATTCTCACTCACACACACACACCCTCCTCCATCCTAACTCCATCCCTGTCTCTCAAGCCCTCTGGAAGCACAGGTCTTACTCCATCACCTCCCCCATCAGAAGCCATCCCCCACCTCTTCCCACAGCTCTCTGGACAGTGTCCCACCTGGGATCATAAATCAGATTCACGGAGGGCCACTCTCTTCACCTGCCCCACCCCACGATCCTTGGTAGACCCGGCAGGCAGCAGGGGTTCCCACTCAGACAAAAAAGCAAGAGGAGCAAATAAGGCCAGAGAGGAAGCCCCAGCCAGCCCCGGGCCCAGGCCCCGCCTACCGGAGCAGTACATCTGGCACAAGTTTGGGACATTGGGGTTGAGATTTTTGCACCACTTTCGGCTGTTGATCTGGAAGATGCCGCTGTTGGTACTTCCATCGGCTTCATGGTCCACGGCACCTGTGTTGAAGCCGCTTGCGAAGTAAGCAAGACAGATCCCTGCATAGGGTGGAGACACAGGCCTGCGGGTGGGATGACAAAGGCCACCCCAGACCAGAGAGCTCACGGGGTAGACCTTGTGCATCAGCTCCTCCAAGCCTCAACTCATGTTTCCAACAGATCAGGGCTGACACCCTCTCATCTCCTTGACAAAGGAATCCACTGAAGCTCAGAGGGGCAAAGTGGCTTACTCAAGGTTATACACAGCTACCAAACAGCAGGAGTCCACGGGTGTCCCGACCTCCTTCCTGCCACGTTCTCTCGGGCTCATCGTCCGCACATAGCGGGACCCAAGAAATGCTTGTGGAATGAACGAACAAGAGCTCACTCTTGAGAGACACGACTGGGAAGGCACAAGTGGGACCGAGAGAAAGGGCCGGAACTAGAGAAGAAATGAGTCCAGGGATGGTTGTATTTGTTAGTGTCTCGAAAATTCCACCAGCTTGAAAAGCTTGGTCTTACTTAGCTTTGCTCAGTGTGCCCCTGACTTCACTGGCAGTGTCTGATCCTAGTGGCCATGATTCCATTAAAGATAGGGAACCCTTCTTTCTCTGTGGCACCCAACTTACCAGCGGGAAAGGATGTAAGGGAGGAATTCTGCTTGGCCACCTGTTGCCTACCCTTCCAGGTTCCTATGCAATACTGACTCAGCGGACATGAACTTGGGCAAACTCCGGGATATGGTGAGGGACAGGGAAGCCTGGCGTGCTGCAGTCCACTGGGGTCGCAAAGAGTCAGACACGCCTGGGCGACTCCAAAACAACAACCCGCTGCCTGCCTGCTGGGTATTTATCCCAGTCCTGAGTGTTCTCTACCTGTCAGCACATAGGATCCTGATTTTAAAAAGGAGAACAGAGGCTCCCAAGGCCACAGCCCTTGAGTGAGGAGGAGGGAGGGGCAGCAGGAGGGAGAGATCGGGGTCCTTACAGTCAGCCAGGCTGTAGCCCCGGTATCCCTCCAGGCCGAAATCCTGAAGCACCCTGGCCAGCTCGCAGCGACTGTAGACCCTGGCCTGGCCGGAGGAGAGCAGACTGCTGAGGACAGAAGCCAAGGCCAGCAGTACGATCCCGGGTGGGCAGGGCCACCTTCTGGGAGCCCAGCTCCCAGCTTCCATGCGGGCGGGGGGCACAGAGCCCCCGCCACACTGGCTCAGAGCTAGGCTTTGAGATGGCAGGCCGCTCACAGAAGGCTACCCCTGGAAGAAGAAGGGAAACAGCCTGAGTGGACAGGAAGGTGGGGAGGGGGGTTCCCACACAAGGAGGCGGCCAGACTGCCGCTTGCCGCCCTGATGGAGCATCAGCCATGCCCCCAAGAGCCCAAGAGGGTTCCACAAGGTCAGCCCCTTTCCCCTTCAGTTATGCTTTTTTTTCCCTTTATTTTTAATTGGAGGATAATTGTTTTAATATTGTGTTGGCCTCTGCCACGTGTGCCTGCAGCTAAGTCGCTTCAGTCGTGTCCATGCAACCCTAATGGTCTGTAGCCCACCAGGCTCCTCGGTCTATGGGATTCTCCAGGCAAGAACACTGGAGTGGGTTGCCATTTCCTTCTCCAGGGCATCTTCCTGACCCAGGGATCGAACCTGCGTCTCTTGTGTCTCCTGCAGCAGCAGGTAGGTGAGTTGTTTACCACTAACACCACCTGGGAAGCCCAGCTTCTGCCAGACAACAGCGTGAATCGGTCATAAATATACATACGTCTCCTCCCTCTTGAACCTCCCACCTGCCTCACACCCCATCCCACCCCTCTAGGTCATCCCACAGCACCACGTGCTACACAGCAGAGTCCCACTAGCTGTCTATTTTATTTAATGTAAATGTAAATGTTAATGTAAACGTTTCCGTGTTACTCTCTCAATTCATCCCACCCTCTCCTTCCCCCGCTGTGTCCAAAGTCTGTTCTCTCTGTCTGCACGTCTATTCCTGCCCTGCAAATAGGTTCATCGGTACCATTTTTCTATAATAAATTCCATATATATGCCTTATTATACAATGCTTGTTTTTCTCTTTCTGACTTACTGCACTCCGTATGATAGACTCTAGGTACATCCTGCTGCTGCTTCTGCTGCCAAGTCGCTTCAGTCGTGTCCGACTCTCTGCGACCCCAGAGACGGCAGCCCACCAGGCTTCCCCGTCCCTGGGATTCTCCAGGCAAGAACACTGGAGTGGGTTGCCATTTCCTTCTTCAATGCATGAAAGTCAAAAGTGAAAGTGAAGTCGCTCAGTCGTGTCTGACTCTTAGCGACCCCATGGACTGGAACCTACCAGGCTCCTCCGTCCATGGGATTTTCCAGGCAAGAGTGCTGGAGTGGGGTGCCATTGCCTTCTCCTCTAGGTCCATCCACATCACTACAAATGACCCAATTTCATTCCTTTTTATGGCTGAGTAATATTCCATTGTATGTATGTACCACAACTTCTTTATCCATTCATCTGTCGATGGACATCTAGGTTGCTTCCATGTTCTAGCTATTGTAAATAGTGCTGCAACGAACATCAGGATACACGTGTCTTTTTCCTTATAGTTTTATCAGGGTATATAGCCAGGAGTGGGATTGCTGGGTCATTCCAATCCTGCTTCGTACCCTCCTGCCCCAGCAGCTGAGAGAAGAGGAGGGAAACCAGGGAGAAGACAAACATATTCCGAGCTCCATACTACATGTCAGGCATGGGACTTCCCTGGCAGTCCAGTGGTTAAGACTCTGCAACACAGAGGGAGCAGGTTTGATCCCTGGTCGGGAAACTAAGATCCCACGTGCCATGTGTCACAGCCAAAAAAAAAAAAAAAAAAAATGCCAGGCATCACTGAGTCCTAAAGCCCAAGATTTCACAACTCAAAAGGGACAGAGTTTGCAGATCTTAGTTCCCCAACCAGGAATAGAAGTCAGAACCACCGCAGTGAAAACTCAGAGTCCTAATCATTGGACCACCAGGGAATTCCCAGAAGGGACAGAGTTTGGACTGAAACCAAAGTTTTCGTGACTCCAAAGCCCCACCGGGATTTGGCCATAAACAGATGTTCCCAGGTGGCGCTGGTGGTGAAGAATCAGCCTGCCAGTGCAGGAGACATAAGAGACTCAGGTCCTGTCCCCGGATCAGGAAGCTCTCCTGGAGGAGGAAATGGCAACCCGCTCCAGTATTCTTACCAGGAAAATTCCTTGGGCAGAGGAGCCTGGTGGACCACAGTCAAAGGGGCCACAAAGAATCAAACACAATAGAGCAACTGAAGACACACACAGAGAGAGAGGTTCCCAGAGGGGACGGCTGAGCAGCAGCATCAGTGCATATTGATCCTGCAGCCCCACGGCCATGAAGCTCTCTTCAGTGAGCCGCCCCCTCCTGGCCTGAACTGAAGACAGGTTTTCCCCTAGAGCACTGCCAGCCTGCAGCCTCTCAAGTGGAGGCTGCTCTCTCCCACACACAGACTCTCTCCCAAGCCAGGCAGTGCTGAAAACTCTCCTCCATGCCCACCACCCCTTCTAAACCATCTCCTTGCTAAAGCCCCGCCTCCCTTGAAGCTCATCTCACCCCATTGGGTTTGCCCTCCACACCTCTCATCACTGGCTCTGCAGGTCAGCCCCCAATATCACAAAGGACATTTGCACCTGGTTACAATCTTGACCTCCACTCTGTCTCAGTGACTGGCTCCCACGGCCTCATCATCCCTGCATCCCATCATCATTCCACATCCCCCCAACCTCTGCAGCCTTCTAGTCCAGTTCTATCTCTCCCTGATCATCTGACATACCTGTCTCTCACGACCTCCGCACCGCCCCCGCCAACTGGCCCTCCACCTTCATAAACTCCAGAAATGAAACCCAGCCACAGGAGTGGGTGTCCCTGCAAACAGGTGGCCCCAAGCCCAAGAGTGATGAAACGAGGGTGTACTTTGCAGCAAGCCTTGTCTCAGCGGGAAGCCCATCTCTTTGCTTTACGTCTCTGATGTGAACACTTTTCTAGCTGCATTTCCTTCCTCTATAAAATTAGGAAATTAGTAACACTTGCCTCATCCAACGGTTCAAAGAATGAGTGAGAAAAGAGAGACACAGAGAGAACTGGGCTCTTTGCACTAGATCCCAGCTGGTTGTTCTTTCTATTACAAAGCGATGCTGGCACAGGTACTAATGCTCGTCTTGGTCAGCTTTCTCTCTCTCGTTTTGCTCAAAGGGTACTCAGGACCTTCGTTACCGTCCTCGAGTTCCCCTCCCTTCCCTGTCCCACCTGACCTCCTGCCTCACTGAGAAAAACAAGGTGATCCCCTGTAAGATGTCCTCCTTCCTTCTGCCTTTGCCCCACCCCACTCACAAATGCGTCCACAACCTCAGCCGTCCTCATAGAGAAGGTGCCTCTACGCCGATCTGGACCCATCTTTCCTCCAAGCTCTGCGTTTCATCCTTCCCCATCTCTCAGCCTTGTTCCACCAGCCACTCCTCCTCTCTCAGCATCACCAGCATCCCCTGTCCATCGGCTCCTCCTTCCTCTGCAGGTACGGACGTGCTTAGGTCTTCAGCTCCTAAAATACCTTCCCTGGACTCTCTCTACTGACCTGTCCCTCTCCCTCTCTTCTCATTTAAACATCTACATGAAAATCTACGATTTTCTCACCTCCTATTTTTCAACCCAGTGACACTTGGCATCACCATCGCGACCTCTCGCCTGACACTGTTCTGCCCAGGGGTGCAGTGGACCCTCGTGGGCTCCTGTCTCACAGGAGCTCTCAGCAGCCTTGCCTTCTGCTGCCTGCTCCACCTGGTTCAAACTCTTACCTCTCCTTCTCTCTGCTACCACGATGCTTCCCTTGGACTCCCCTTGTGCAACACCCTACTGCCCAGGTCTTAAATGCTGATACGCTTCCTAGGCATTTCTGCCTTGAGCTGTCCTCGCTCCCACTTCAGGAAACACTCTTGTGAATTCCCTGGTGGTCCAGTGGTTACGACTCTGTGCTTCCTCTACAGGGAGCACGGATTCGATTCCTGGTTCAGGAACTAAGATCCCACGTGCCACAGGAGGCCCGGCAAAGACAAAGCAAAGGAAACCTTCTTGGCAGGCTGCAGGATGCCTGAGCGTGCCTGTACCTACTGCCCCCTGCAGGATGATGGCTCCTATTACATCTTCCCCAGAGCGGCCAACCTCACAGCTAACTGCCTCCTGACTGTCTCCATGTGGGTAACACAGGCACCTCCAGCTGAGCACATCCAAAGTAAAACCCATGGTCCCACTGTTTTAGAGCTCTTTTCTATGTCTTCTCTTCTTGGTTTAAAACATTCTTGGCTTTAAACTCATCATGTTGTATGGTTTAAACCTATGGTTATCCAAACTAATGATATAAATGTCATTCTTCACTCCTCTCCATCACATCTTTCACTCATCCGCAACCCATCAATCCTGAAGTGCTGGTGAGGCCACCTTCCCTCCAAGAGCAACGTCTTTCCCTTAGTTCAGACCACCCTCCTGGTGGTGCTGATGGTCTCCTTGCAACTAGTCCTGACTCTTCTCCCAAACTGTTCTACACACGTTCACCAGACTGAAGGTTTTAAACAGAAAGCCTAGCCAGGGGACATCCTTAGATGGTGTCCTTCATCACTGATACCAAGTGTGGTCCACAAGGACCCTGGTGACCCAGGCTTGCTGACCTCTCCCCACGACACTTTAAGCTCCAGTAATGCCTTGTCAGGGGTTCCCAAGTGCCTCAGTGTTAAAGAATCTGCCTGCCAAGCAGGAGATGTGGGTTTGATCCCTGGGACAGGAAGATCTCCCAGAGAAGGAAATGGCAACTCACTCCAATATTCTTGCCTGGGAAATCCCATGGACAGAGGAGCCTACAGTCCATGGGCTCGCCAAAGAGTCAGACACGACTTAACGACTCAAGGACGACAATAATGTCATGTCATTTGCTCGTGATGAACCTGCCATCTGAATGAGAACCCCTTTCCTTTACATGCATCACTCTTACTCATATTTCAAAGGTCACATCAGAAGTGAGTTCCCCAGTGAGATGTCCCCAGGAAGCGCCCGGCCCCCCGCAAGACTCCCAAAGCGCAGTGTTTCTGCACACCAGACTGTAAAAGACATCAGCCTTCCCCCACTACAAGGTGAGCTCCCAGAGAACAATGGTGCTCTTATTTCTCTTCTTATCCTGAGAGTCAAGCAGAGTTGCCGGCCTGGAGTGGCTGATCAAATGGGCCCTTCTCAAGACTGAAGTACACTGAAGTCATGTGCTCAGCGCATGAGCCCACTCATCAAAGTGTCGGGGGGTGAGAGGCAGGCAGACACCCTTCTGAGTTCTTAAAGTGTGACCAACGCTGTGCTGGCCCTTTTCTGGCTGTTTTCTGCCTTAATCTCATCTAATCCTCACAACAATTTGAGGGGCGGGGAGGATTACTTATCCTCAACTTATAGATGAAGAAACTAAGCTGACTGTTAATACAGAGACTGTTTTTGCTTTTTTGGTAGCAAGAGTTATTTCAAAGCAACTTCTTCCTGAGCCTTCCACAGCAGGTCTTAGAGGTGGAAGGAGTCAGGTCTGGTGATTCAAAGACCAGAGACCTGCCAGCGTGGCCTCTCCCCTCTCTCTCTCTCTCTCTCTCTCTCTCTCTCTCTCTCTCTCTCAATTCAGTGCCCTCATCCTCACCAGCCCGGTATCCCCTCACCATCTCTGACCACCACCTTCATTTCCCCAGGTCCCTTTCTGGTCAGACCAGCCCAGGGCCCTGGTTAACAGCTGCAGGAGGCGGCGGGGGGCGGAAGGTGGCTCACTGACCGTGCCGTCCTCACCAGAGCTGGCACAGCAGTGACGGTGGCAGTAACAGCGGTGGCCCGACACCCGGCTTCAGCCCAGAACACGCCCCATGATACTGATGGGGCCCCCAGCACCCGGCTGGGAGAGAATGATGGGAAACTGACGTGGGGCCTTCTGGAACTCCCCAGTTCTGTGAGCTCATCTTCTAGAATCATCTTCACCCACTGAGCTTTGATAGCACCCCCACCTCGAACCCCTCAGTTTCAGGGGCTGGAGAACTGTTCAGAGTAAGCTCCCCCCTCTCACCCGCTTCTGCCCCTACACACAACACTTTGAAGGATGGCTCCTCTCCTCCCAACAGGCCCTTCTGGGGGTTACCCAGCAATGCTGATGCTGGTGAGTGCCCGCCGTCTCCCCAGGCAGCTGACCTCACCATTCCACTCTTTCGTTCTTCTCCCGTTCTTCTCCGCCACCTTCTCCATCTGCGTGATGACAGTGGGCAAGCCCAGGACAAAGGTGATGCTGCCAACTCTAAAGCTTGCAGGGCAGAGAAATGAAATGGAAGGGCATGTGAGAACCGCATCCATGCCCCACAGGGGCCCCTGCTTCAAAGCCCTAAGGGCATGGACTTGGCAGTCAGGCTGATCGGAGAATGAATACAGGCACCAGTGACTACTAGCTAGGTGTCCCAGTAAAAGGGACTTAACCTCTCTGTTTCCTTAATTCTCAAGGGGAAATAGCAAGACAGGAAATACCTCTAAAGGTGCTTGAGACACAGGATCAGTTACTACTAAGAGCAGAGTGCAGCCGAAAACATGCCAAGCTGCTCCTGTCCATCCTGTGTGCCTCCTCTCCAGCCACAGATGGACCAGATTAAAATCGAGGGGTTGACCTGTGGTTGCATCAGGATCTCCTTTTTTATTTTCTAATTTTATTGTGGTAGAAACCCTTAATGTGAGATCTACCCTCACCAAAATTTTAAATGTCTAGTACAATGTGGTTGATCGTAGGCACAGTGTTGTACAGAAGAACTTCAGAACTTCTTCATCTCATTTAACTAAAACTTTATGGCCATAGATCAGTGACTCCCCATTCCCTTCTCTCCCAGCCCCTGGCAACCACAGTTCCACTCTTCGACTCTATGAACTTGACTCTTTTAGACACCTCCTATAAGTGGGGTCATATAGTATTGGTCTTTCTGTGACCAGCTTGTTTCACTGAGTATAATGTTCTCAAGGCTCATCCACGTGGTCACACGCTACAGGATTGCCTTCCTTTTTAAAGGCTAAATAGTTATACCCTTGGATGTATATACTGCATTTTAAATATCTATTCATGTGATGGACATTTTGCTTGTTTCCACATCGTGGCACTTGTGAATAATGCTGCAATGAGCATAGGACTGCTAACATCTCTTTGAGATCCTGATTTCCATTCTTTTGGATAAATATCCAGAAATGGCATGGCCAGATCATACAGTAGTTCTATTTTTAGTGTTTTGAGGATACTGTTTTCCATAGCAGCTTCACCATTTTGCATTCCTACCAACAATATACAAGGGTTCCAGTTTCTCCACGTTTGCCAAAATTTATCTTTCGCTTTTTTTTAATAATAATCATCCTGACAGGTGTGACCGTGGTTTTGATTTGCATTTCTCTAATGATTAGAGGTGTGGAACATTTTTTCATAGGCCTGTTGACCATGTGCATGTCTTCTTTGAAGAAATGCCTCTTCAGCATCAGTATTTCTTCAAAGCTTCCCTGATGATGCCAAAATACCACCAAGGCTTGGGCCTTTGTCCAGGTGAAAGTTCCCTGGACTTGAGCTAGAAAACCTGAGCTCAGTGTCTTGGTCTGCCCCTGACTGGCTATTTATTCTTGTCGGGTTAACCTCCATTTCCTCATCTATCACATGGAGTCATTCCTCTGCCTCACCCCCTGGAACCATGATACGTAATCTCCCCAAGCATCATTTCTCTCCTCTGTAAAATGGGAATAATCCTCCTTCACTGTCACGCTCACCAGTTGGATCAGTACATCTGAGCTATTGCTTTTATTGTCTGGCCCTGGGTGCTGATTCTGTTTGGTTGAGTTTGGGGTTTTTTGTTTTTTTTTAACTGTATCAGCCTGCCTTAATTATTTTATCACTTTTTTTTATTGAGTCATCTTTCAGTTTATTATTATTTTACCGTATGCTTTGTTATTTCCCACTTGACTTTTATTTTTAAATGGAGAAGAAACAGCAGCTCAAAAAAAAAAAAAAAAGGTTATGAGGGCAGACAAGGCCCTCGTTGACGTTTGGTGGGTCTTTATTTCTCTGCTGAGCTCAACACAAGTCTTTCCAGTTTCCCCAAAGCGAGCTCAGATTCTTGACCACATCCCAGCAGAGATTCCCCCACTGGCTGCCTTCAGGTTTAAGTTATCCTAAAGCATCCTTTGGGCTTCCCAGGTGGCTCAATGGTAAAGAAGCCACCTACCAATGCATTAGATGTGGGTTCCATCTCTGGATTGGGAGGATACCCTGGAAAAGGAAATGGCAACACACACCAGTACTCTTGCCTGGAAAATCCCATGGACAGAGGAGCCTGATGGGCTATGGTCCACAGGATCACAAAAGAATCAGACAGGACTTAGCAAATAAACAACAACAACAAAAGCATCTCTTACTTTCCTGGTTCTCAGTCCTAGCTGCACTTAAAAAAAAAATAGGAACACTTGGACCCCACCCTAGGCCAACTATATCCAAATCTCTAGGGGTAATACCCACCATTAGTATTTTTTAACCCTTCCAGGAGATTCTGAAGTGCTACCAGTGGTGGGAACTACTTTTCTAGTCAAACTTTAGTTCCCTAAATGTGTGCCAATATTGTGCAATCTTGTCTTGCATGATATTATATAGTTAGTCTCTCTATCAAACACATCCATTCTATTCCAGCCAACTTGCTAGCTGCTGGTCCTCCTTAAAGCATCCGTGGAGCTTGACTTCCTCCCCTGGACTCCTTGCTGAATCAGGAGTCCCCTACATCCTGGCACACCTAGCAATGCTAATGTGCCACCTCAGCATCTATCACACTACATCAGCATCTTCTTTTTATTATATTTATTTAGCTGTGCCAGGTCTTATTTGTGGCATGCAGGATCTTTGATCTTCATTGTGGCATGCAAACTCTCAGTTCCCCAACCAGGGATAGAACCTGGGTCCCCTGCATAGGGAGTACAGAGTCTTAGCCACTGGACCGCCAGGAAAGTTCCTACATTGGTATCTTCTTTCTCCATCACTCCCAGCAAACTAGGAGATGCCCATTGTGTCTCAATTGTCTATTTTTCCATTGTTGAGAGCAAGATCAAAAATACTATGGAAAGAAATGAATGCAAGTCATCTAGATGGTTGATTCAGAAGAACCTCAGCTCAGAGAACTCCATCAGGAGGCTGGTCTCAAAAGAGTGTGCAAAGGTTCCTTTGGACAATGAAGAGATGGATCCTCTTCTGCCTTCAAGTAGGGAGACCCTGGAGCCCCTAGAGACAGACCTGCTCACTCGATTCACTCCAAACTCAGAACATTGAAAACAGAGCTAACCTCTTCTCAACAAGTTGTGTTCCTCTTACTTTCATCACTGATCAGTGCATGGCTGTAATTTCAAGATATTGTTATCAGGAGTTGGTAAGCATATAAAGTCACTAACCCTACACTACAGTCTCTCCCCACCATGTTCTTTTAGTTTTGTGTCTCCATCATTAATCTGTATTCCTCCTTGTGACCATTCACTTTATGTAGCGATTTGACTGGGCCAGAGGGTACCCAGTTATTTGGTCAGTGTTTCTGTGAGGGTGTTTCTGGATGAGATTAACATTTTTTAAAACTGGAATATATTTGACATACAAGGTTGTGTAAGTTTAAGGTGTGCAATGTGTTAATTTGATTCATTTCTATATTGTGATAGGATTATCATCATAGCCATAATTAGAACCTCGGTCACATTACATCATTATTTCTTATTAATAGATGGAATAATTAAGTTCTAGTCTCTCAGCAAGTTTGATGGTTATAATATTCTGTCTATATTCACTGTGTGTGTGTGTGTGTGAGTTACTCAGTCATGTCTAACTCTTTTCAACTCCATGGACTGTAGCTCGCCAGGCTCCTCTGTCCACTGAATTCTCCAGGCAAGAATACTGGAGTGGGTTACCACTACCCTTCTCCATATAGTCACTATACTGTGTCTGAGATGGAATTAACATTTAAATCAGTGATTGAGGAAAGCAGATTGCCCTACCTAGTATGGGTGAGCCTCAACCAATCAGTAGAAAGCCAGAACAGACCAAAAAGGGGAATCCTCCCCCAAATAAGAGGGAATTCCTCCTGCCAAACTGCAATTCAAACTGAGACATTGGCTTTTTTCCTGCCTATGGAATAGAACTGAAACATCTCTTCTTGGGTCTTAAGTCTGTCAGCCTTTGGACTGGAATGACACCCATTGATTCTTTTGGGTCTCCAGCTTACAAACTCACCCTACAGATCTTGGAACTTGCCCACTTCCATTACTGCATAAGCCTTATCCCAAATATATATGCTATGCTAAGTCACTTCAGTCGTGTCCGACTCTGTGTGACCCCATAGATGGCAGCCCACCAGGCTCCCCCATCCCTGAGATTCTCCAGGCAAGAACACTGGAGTGGGTTGCCATTTCCCTCTCCAATGCATGAGAGTGAAAAGAGAAAGTGAAGTCACTCAGTCATGTCCGACTCCCAGCGACCCCATGGACTGCAGCCCACCAGGCTCCTCCGTCTGTGGGATTTTCTAGGCAAGAGTACTGGAGTGGGGTGCCATTGCCTTCTCCAATATATATATATATATATATATATATATATATATATACACACACACACATACATACATATACACACACACACACACATATATATAACAACTGGTCTAACCAAACTTTTTATAGTTCCCTATATGTGTATTTACTGGGCTTCCCAGGAGGCTCAGTGGTAAAGAATCTGCCTGCCAATGCAGAAAACACAAGAGACTCGGGTTCAACTCCTGGATCAGGAAGATCCCCTGGAGTAGGAAATGGCACCCCACTCCAGTATTCTTGCCTGGAGAATCCCATGGACAGAGGAGCCTGATGGGCTACAGTCCATGGGGTCACAAAGAGTGGGACGTGACTGAGTGACTGAACACACATACGTGTGTTTATATACACACATCCTGTGTGTTCTATTCCCTGAAGAACCCTGACTGACACACTCCTCCTGTGAAGCTGGTAGAAGATCATTTAACAGTCGTCAGGTTCATCAACCCACATGATTCCCTTCCTTGCGGTGGTGCCACTACCGGCTGACTGGCTTCCCTCCCTTCCTGTGACAAGTGGCTTCTTCAGTCCAGGGCAGCTGGGCTGGCTGGTCCAGCGGGAACCCAAATATTTGGTCCTCATGTCACAGTATTCACTAGCTTGTGACTTTGGTGGGTTTGTTAGCCTTGCTGAACTTCAATATCCTCACCTGTAAAGTGAAAAAGAAGTGCCACGCAGCAGATCATTGAGAGGGTTAATGAGATAACAGGCAAAGCCTTCTACACAGAATCTGGCACCAAGCTGACACCCAATAAAGGTAGTTTTCAGTTACTGTTATCTGCAGGGGGAGGCGGCGGGGACAAAACCAGCTAAACACCCTTTAGAGAACTGCACTTGAATTGTCAGAAAAGGCTTTGAGTAGAAGGGCCTGAAGGAAGCAAAGGGAAAGTGGGATGCCTTGTATGAATCCATCAGAGGCCTTTTCCCCATCCAAGTTTGTGTTGTGCGGGCCCTCGTGGAAATCACAAGATCTCTGAATAAGCACAGAATTACTGTACTAGCATTCATCTTCCTGCACTTCCATCCTAGGGGTTTGCTCTCAAGGAAACCGACACAGACTGAAGAGAAAGGAAAAACAGGACTTCCCTGCTGGTCCCGTAGCTAAGACTCCATGCTCCCAATGCAGGGGGCCCAAGTTCCATCCCTCACGAGGGATCTAGATCCCACTTGCTGCAACTAGACCCACTGCAGCCAAATAAGCAAGTTATATATATACATATAAAGCAAAGGGAAAGGGAAAACATCCCGTTGGAAAAAGTGCTTGCTCATCCCTGTCATACTCCCCTCTGCCCATCTCGATGTCCTTCAGAGGTCAAAAATGATCCCTCGCTGTCTGTTCCCACCACTCCGATTGGTGCTGCCAGCGTACCTTATCTGGGACTGCAATCATTCCCTAACTGGTCCCTCTACATCGAAGTGATAAAACTGCTGCTGCTAAGTCGCTTCAGTCGTGTCCAACTCTGTGCAACCCCACAGACGGCAGGCAGCCCACCAGGCTTCCCCGTTCCTGGGATTCTCCGGGCAAGAACACTGGAGTGGGTTGCCATTTCCTTCTCCAACAGCAGCCCCCATTTTTAAATCTTTTGGTGGATTTCTCTGCCCCTTGCAAGACTAGCTCAGCAGCCGGATGGTTCTCCACGCGCTATCTTCTCCCCCACTTCTCCAGCCCCTCCTCCCAACACCCCTCTCCATGTGATACCCCGCTCCGGGTTTCCACAGTGCTGAGCCACCCAATCCTCCCCAAACTGATCTTCCAACATCTCTCCTCATTGGGCACCTAATACCTCCATTCCATCCTTCAAAATCAGTCCAGCATTGCAACTTCCACAGAAACTGTTAATTCCAACACTCTCCACCTTCTGAACCCTCCAGTCTATTTTCTTGCCGCAGTCCCTTGAGTTTCTTTCAGTCACAGGACTCCCATGTTGCACTCTGATTTATGATGTACATGACTGTAGCCCTGTCTGTGAGTTCTTTCAGAGCAAGGAGGACATTATATGTATCTCTGCATTTCTGTGACCTATTAATGGGTGAGATGCCCAGGGGCAGTGAGTAAAGGTTAGGATTACATATTTTGAAACACACTGGTTGGTGGACTTTCCTGGTGGTCCAGTGGTTAAGACCCTGCACTCTTAGTGCAGGGGGCCCAGGTTCAATTCCTGGTCAGGGAACTAGATCCCACATGCTGCAAATAAGACCCAGCACAGCCAAATAAATACATAAAAAGAAATATTTTTTAAAAACCACACTGGCTGGGGAGGGACAGAAAAGCATTAGACTCTAAAGGGAGAACACAAGGGGGATTTTGTGGTGCTGGGACAAGTTCTGTATCTTGATTCAGGTGGTACCACACAAATGCACGTGTTAGAAGATGACACAGGACTGCATACACACATTGTCACAATCGCAATGTCCTGATTGATACTAAAAGTGGGTCCCTCTGTATCTTTAGGGTTTAGGTTCCAGGACCACCTCCCCGCCCCCACCCAGGATACCAGAATCCAAGGATGCTCAAGTCCCTATAGTTAATGGCCCTAGTACAGTCGGCCTTCTATACCCACGGGTTTTGCATCTTCATATTTAACCAACTGCAGGTGGAAGCCCATGGATACAAGAGGCCAATTATATATTGTGTTCTGTAAGGATATTGCAAAGGGAAAGCAGGAGCTTATTTTAACCAATCAGAGGCCTTTTCCCCATCCAAGTTTGCACTGTGTTAGCCCTCATGGAAGTCACGAGATCTCTGGATAAGCAGAGAATTACTATACTAGCGTTGAATCACTTGGATATGTAAGATGTAACCACTGGGGGAAACTGGATGAAGAGTCCCCGGGATCTCTCTCTACCATTCTTGCAACTTTCTGAGAATAACTATTTGATAATAAGATGTTTTTACAAAAATATGCACTGTTAGCCCTCATGGAAGTCACGAGATCTCTGGATAAGCAGAGAATTACTATACTAGCGTTGAATCACTTGGATATGTAAGATGTAACCACTGGGGGAAACTGGATGAAGAGTCCCCGGGATCTCTCTCTACCATCCTTGCAACTTTCTGAGAATAACTATTTGATAATAAAATGTTTTTACAAAAATAGGCACAGGCAAGTTTTACTGCTCTGACTCATCTAATAAAATAATTGGAAATGAGGGGCACTCAACCCTGGACTTTTCCACAAAGTCTAATTTAAGATTATTTAAAGCTGACTGGCTAGAGGGTGAATGATGAGAACGTAAACATAACCCAAATGTGCTTCGACATCTGCTTTATTTAGGAACCGTAACAAATTTCTACTCAAAGGTCTTGGAATTGGTACCTAAGTGGGAAGAACTGGGAGTAGAAGAAATCAGGTCAGTACAGCTGCGGGAGCAGAATGAGGCTGTCTGTGATAAAGCACCTGAGAAAAAGAGAAAGCTCCAGAGACTCTGACAAGAAAAAGAGGAGGAGCGGGTGAGAGAAAGCTGCATGTTGACCCATGAATTTAGGAAGCCACGGACCTAAAAATCTGAGCCCACGTCTTTAGTAACCTCACAAGTCGGAGATGCTGAAAACTGAGGTTTCCAGTAAACCAGCACTTCAGCAGCTGAAGGCCTCCACACACCCGGGACCTCTGACATCCTGAGATTCCTAGCAAGCAGGGTGGGCTCACAACCTGGTGATGTTAAGAGTCAAGAGTCCTAGATGCCCGGGGCCCCTAATGACTGATGTCTCTGAGAACCATGAAGCTTTTCATAAACTGAAAGCCTGAATAACCCAAGGCTTCTGACAACCCAAGGCCTATAATAAACTGAGACTCTTAGCAACCCAGGTCGCCTAGCAACCTGGGGACTCTGATCATCAGAGACTCCTAGCAACCAGGGAGATTGTACAACCTGGGGCCCCAGCACACATCCAACCCTGGACCCAGACTGCCTCTCTCTCTGCAGTGACTTCACTCTAAACCTTGAGATGCAGTGTGATCTGAGAAAGAGAGACAGAATCGGAACCAAAGACCTGGGTGAAATGTTCTGATTTGGCTGCTTGCTAACTGTATACTCTTTGACTTAATCTCCTTGACTATCAGACTCCTTACATACAAAATGAGGAGGATAATTATAATATCTCTTCATAAAATTATTGTGAGAATTAGGTAAGAAGGCTTATGGGAAAGCATTTTTAACAAAAGCTCCACATATGCTTGCTGCCATTTCCGACTGCACCTTGTGCCCTCCCAAGACCCACCATAATATTGCATCAACTGCAGGTCAGTGCTACTTCCCAAATCTCTTTCCCATATATTCCAGCTCCATCAAAACCACCAAAGTCTCAAGCTCCCTTGTCTACACTGCCACCAGTTATCTTTCTGTTAGGAAGTTAGACAGGAGCAGTGAGGGAAGGCCTGGCTGAAAGGGATACGTGCAGATCTCTAAACTCCATCCCACAGGAGAGCTCACAAATATGCTACAAAATAACCACAGAGACTTTCCAAGTCCTGCACATGTGCCCTAGGCACACAGGGAATGCAAACTGACCACAGGGGCTTCTCCAGGTAACCTTAGCCAGTTAGGCAGTTAGGAGCCCATTTAGGGCTCATGAATATTCTACATCTAATTATAGCAGATGAATTATGGGAAAATACAAACAAGACAACTTGCTGTTATACAGCATAATTGTCAATTGGCCTTGAGTATATGCCCATTTGCATTTCCTTTCATTGATTGGTGGTGGATGCAAGCCCTACTTTGCACTGGGCATAACCAAAGGAAGAGCTGGAAGTGTAAAAGAGGGAAGCCAAGAGGAATCGATAGGAAGGATAAAGAGGACTCCTCTGGGAGTGTTGGACTAATAAAAGATCTGTCTGCTTGAGCTGAACTGAGCTATAACTTGCCTGTTGTCCTACATCTTTTGGTCCATTGCTCCAAATTTCTGTTGCCATGAGACAAGAACTGAAGAAGAGAAATAAACCAACCTTCTCCAATTCATAAGTGCTATCCTGTCTCTCTTCCTCACAAGCTTCCATTGGCTCTCTTGTTCTTTGAGTTACGTTCAAACTCTTTGGCACAGTACATAAACTCTTCATGATCAAGCCTGATCTTTCCAACTTCATCTTTAATCACTCTCTCAACCCCCGCTTCCTTCATTTACTCCAAAAAAAAAAAAAAAAACTCTGAGAGGTGGGTATTAATCATCTCGGTTTCACAAAAAGAAAATGGAGTGGAAGCAACTCACCCAAGTGGGTACAGTCTTGGAAGTAGTGATTTGAAGCCAAGTCTGACAGCAAAACCCAAGTCCTTTGACTGCAAAGCCAGTCCAAAAGGCTCCCCAAAGACATACTTCTCTGGTTATTCTCTTAATAAACCAACTTTGATCTTGTCCCCAAACCCCTCCATCCTTTTCTGCAAGAGCATACGTGCTCAGTCGCTCAGTCGTGTCTGACTCTTTGCCTTCCCATGGACTGTAGCCCTCCAGGCTCCTCTAAACATGGAATTTCCCAGGCAAGAATACTGGAGTAGGTTGCTATTTCCTTCTCCAGGGGGGCCTCCCAACCCAGGGATCGAATCCGCGTCTCCTATATCTCCTGCATTGGCAAGCAGATTCTTTACCACTGAGCCACCCGGAAAGCCCTCTCTGAACAATATTCAGTCTTGGTGGAACTTCAAGATTCACACTAGGGGGCGCTCTCCTTGCACACAAAACCATATATTATATATCAGACCTAAGAGACTGTTATCTTCCCTGGTAGCTCAGACGGTAAAGCGTCTGCTCACAATGCGGGGTACCTGGGTTCGATCCCTGGGTCGGGAAGATCCCCTGGAGAAGGAAATGGCAATCCACTCCAGTACTCTTGCCTGGAAAATTCCATGGATGGAAGAGCCTGAGCCTGGTAGGCTACAGTCTGTGGGATTGCAAAGAGTCGGACACAACTGAGCAACTTCACTTTAAAGACTGTTGCACTTCCCTCATAGCTCAGTGGGTAAAGAATCCACCTGCAGTCCAGGAGACCCTGGCTCAATTCCTGAGTAGGGAAGATCTGCTAGAGAAGGGACAGGCTACCCACTCCAGTATTCTTGGGCTTCCTTTGTGGCTCAGCTGGTAAAGAATCCACCCGCAATGCCGGAGACCTGGCTTTGATCCCTGGGTTGGGAAGAGCCCCTGGAGAAGAGAAAGGCTACCCACTTCAGTATTCTGGCCTGGAGAATGCCATGGACTGTCAGACTCAGAGTCAGACTGAGAGACTTCCACTTCACTTCAAGAGACTAGATGCACGATACTGGATGCTTGGGGCTGGTGCACTGGGATGACCCAGAAGGATGGTATGGGGAGGGAGGAGGGTTCAGGATGCAGAACACGTGTATACCTGTGGTGGACGCATGTTGATATATGGCAAAACCAATACAATATTGTTAAGTTAAAAAATAAAATATTTTTAAAAAATAAAATTTTTTTTTTTTTTTTTTTTAAAGAGAGAGACTATTGGGGCTTCCCTGGTGGATCATATGGTAAAGAATCAGCCTGCAATGTGGGAGACCCAGGTTTGTCCCTGGATTGGGAAGATCCCCTGGAGGAGGGCATGGCAACCCACTCCAGCATTCTTGCCTTGAGAATCCCCGTGGACAGAGGAGCCTAGTGGGTTACAGTCCATGGGGTCGAAAAGAGTTGGACACAACTGAGCTGCTGAGCACAAGAGACTACTGAGACCACACCCAGGCCACCCTGCGGTCTGACTCATTTTGCCTTATGGCTCAAAGTATAATTTTAGGATAAATAGTTAGAAACTTGCCTCCATGTTGCTGCTCCTAAAAGGCCCAGATATTGAATGCTAACATTTCAGGAGCTAAAAATGACATTTTTAGTAACATCTTTCTTGAGAAATGAACAGGTTAAACTGAGTTTTAAGAATATCCCTATTCCTCCATAGAACTCAAAAAAAGCTACTCTCATTGCTCATTAAAATAAATATGACCCATAAACAGCTTTATTAGCTGTTCGATTCTCAAGGCTGGGGGTGTGGGGAGGCCAATGGTGACCGTAGGAAGTTTTCTCCTTACATATATAGTCCGATATCTTCATTTTATGAACATGAGGACAAAAATCCTCAAAGGACATTGCTTTGGGTCCCATGTCAGGTAAGAGTCAGGGCTGAGACCAGACCCAACTTTCCAGAACACAGCTTCATATTAATACATGCCTCCTGTAACTAACAAAGAGCACACAAGCGGAGCCCGCTGATGTTACTGCTTTCGGGCTCAGCGCACACAGCCTGAATACTGTCGGAGTCTCCTTATGGCATGTGGAGGAGAAACCACATTTGGTTCTATGGGCTCCGCTGACCTGCTGACCATTTGCGAGATGGGGGAGTGACATACACACTCTCAGAAGGCCTGGCTGCCTTGCTGCGAGCCCTCGGACCTCTTTCCCCACCTCTCTGAGAGCTATCCTCTCTTGGCTGAGACCAGGGGCCCCAGATAGCTCTCCCCAAGGTACTGGGATGGTACAATTGGGAGGAAAGACTTTCTCCTCTTGGACCCAAGGCCAGTTTCCCTCCCAAACTGCCAGGAGAAAACAGCACCAGGTTCATGCTGTTCAATGGATCTGAAAGGGCTCTCAGCTAGAGCTGATTTTACCCCCCAGAGAACACTTAGCAATGACTGAAGACGTTTCTGGTTGCCCCTAAGTGGGGAGAGGCGTGCTGCTGACGTGTAGTGAGCAGAAGCCAGGGATGTTGCTACACATCCTTCGATGTACAGGACAGCACTCCAAAACAAATAATTATTCCACTCAAAACATCCATAGCGCTGAGGTTGAAACTCTGATGTACAGCGTAGAGAAGCCCCACTCTGGGACCTCCTGGGCTTCCCAGGTGGTGAAAGTGGTAAATAACATACCTGTCAATACAAGAGACATAAGAAACATGGGTTTGATCCCTGGGTCAGGAGGAGCCCCCGGAGGAGGGCGCAGCAACATACTCCAGTGTTCTTGTCTGGAGAATTCCACGGACAGAGGAGCCTGTGGGCTACAGTCCATGGGATCACAAAGAGCTGGACACGACTAAAGTGACTTAGCACGCATGAACACACTCTGGGTCCTATCTTCTGTGTGATGCTGGACAACCCATCTCATCTCGAGGCTGCATTCTGTTTCCTGATCTGTAAAATAAGATGTTCAGTTTGGTGTGATGATCTAAATGGCCCCTCCTAAGACTGGGCCCCCTCCCATCCTCTAGCTATGCTTCAGCATCACCCACCCATTGACTTTGCTTATGGTGTTTTGGGTCTCTGCAAGCAAAATAGAGAATGTCCTTGCCTCTATTTCTTCAACTATAATTATTTCTACTTGACCATTCCCACGTTGTCTGAGAAGAAATGAATAACCTTACATATAGTTGGCACTTAGCAAATATTTGTTTTAAAAAAAATCATAATGGATCAGAAGGGGGAAATGTTCAAGGAAACTGTGATTTGCTCAAAAGTGTCCTCATTAAACAGCCACCAGAGCAGTGGGACCTTTGAAACAAGAGAATCACATTTTTTCTGGAACTTTCCAAGAGGCCCCTATGGATCTCGGGCTTTGCAGGCAGCTTTCTGAGGTAGAGGCAATTTGGGCACTGGAGATCAACACAGCCTGCATTTGGGCCTCTGATCCATTCTAAGGAGAAATGTTTTTACCAGGAAATTTTTAAATGAGAGAATCATTTCAACAGCCCAGTCAATATGGAGTGGGGATTACAGAGCTTTGATGCAAATCTGGCCTGAAATCAAACCCCTCCTCTGCATTCCCTACACAGTGACCTAACTGTCAATAGAGATGAAAACTGCAAATCAATTAGGAGTCTTGTGAATTTCAAGTGAGAGAAAGCATCCAGTAAGTGCTTCATAATTGTTAGTTCTCTTCGCTACGATACGCTAAAGACCACAGAGAGGGTAACAGTCAATGTACTGCCTGCCTAGGCTCAACTGTATTCTTAACGTAAGATTTCCATGAGAAATCACAAAGCCCCTTATGGTTCCAAGACAAAAATGTTTGATGGACTGTGCTACCCACCGCCTCTGTACACACAGACAGAGAGAGAAAAAGAAATATATAAACACACACAGAGAAGTAAACATTGGGTGTTTGCTCAAGATGAGGATCTGATGAATGGAGCATATCAACTTGTATTTTTTTGTCTTTTTTTTGGGGGGGGGGGGGCGAGGGTTTTGACCATATCACATGGCTTGCAGGGATCTTACTTCCCTGACCAGGGATCGAACCTGGGCCCCAGAAGTGAGAAAGCCCTGTCCTAACCACTGCACAACCAGGGAACTCCCAACTTGTGTTTTTTTTTAAACCCCAGCGTCTTCTCCCTCCCTCATCTGCTGAGGAATGTGTGGTCAAAGGAAGTGAAGATCGCTGCTCCCTCAACTGCTTAAAGCAGGGCAGGTGTTGTTCAACCCTGAGCCTCAGCAAAAAAAAGCAACTCCATAATACAGAATGTGTCCCACGGTGAAGACAAGACCATTCTTCACTCACTAAAGGTCAACAAGGACGTAGCTAAGTTAAGCTATGCAGAGAACTAACATTCTGAAATGCCAAGTCTTCAGGTTAAATATCTAAAATCAATCGTTCAAAGTACAAGGAGATGCAACCCCAAGGAATGATCAGAATCTGAGCCACTCCACTGGATCTAAAACCCAGATTGCTAACATCCTGCTAAGGCTCTCGCACATACGGTGGCCGAGCTCAGAATCCACACTGCGTGAACGTGTCCTGCCCACGGGCAGCGAGTTCCCAGGATTGTATGGCACGTTGCTGAGCTCCCAGGTGTGCCTTCCTACTGCTCGGAGCATGGAGAGACTCAGCCTTCACAGAGGAAATAGAAAGGAAGGTAGAGGAGGCAGAAGTGGACGGTAACATCCAATTCTGTTTCCTTCAACATTCTAAAAAAAGAAGTGGAAATGCGCTCTTCACCTGGTTAATCCACCCTTTCTCCAGGGAAGCTGGCTTTTAGTCATCATTCAGTGTTCTCTGCAAAGGAAGTCAATGTACTGTAGAAGGCGGCAGTGGAGCTATTCCAGAAGCTTTAGTCTAATTGTATGATCAGCACTCAGCCTTAAATGCGATGCTTGTCCTTTAAAAGCACCCGGTTCCTTTGAGTCTAGGACAAGGGGATGAGAATAAGCCAGAGCAGAGGTCAGGGAAGCGGTGAGTAGGAGGAAGATTTCGGCTCCAGGGCTGGCCTCGGGAGAAGGGGCCCCTCTCGGGGCTCAAGGGGTTAAGTTCAAAAAGGGAAAGCAAGCTCAAGTGTGAAAGAAATAAATGTCAGGAAGGCTGCTCTGGGGGGATGAGGGTTCATCAGGGGAAGGTCTGAGCAACCAGTCAGAGCTACGTGTACAGAAGTCAGTCCTGAAAAATCTACCCCTCTGTGGCAAGACCTCACCAGCAAGCAAATAGGGAAGGGAACGGGTATCCAGCCTTACCTTCTCATTTCTCACAATCTTCTCAGGCCCTGACCCAGACACTGGTACCCAACAGGTGCTTAATAAGCATTTGCAGCATCAGTGAACACACAACAAAGCCTCTAGAGAGACCAAGTCCATGCACGGCCTTCTTGCCCCCACCATCCTTCCCTGTGAGGATGAGAGGATACCGCTGCCTGCCGAAGGACTCCTTGGTGACTTCCTGAATCACTAATTTTCATTAGGCATCAAGAACAAAAGGACGAATGCTGCCAAGTTGTGAAGGATGAGAATGCATGTGTGCGTGCTTCGTTGCTTCAGTCGTGTCCGACTCTTTGCGACCCCACGGACTGTAGCCCTCCAGGCTCCTCTGTCCATGGGATTCTCCAGGCAAGAATACTGGAGTGGGCTGCCGTGCCCCCCTCCAGGGGATCTTCCCGACTCAGGGACCATACCTGTGTCTCTTCCATCTCCAGCACTGGCAGGTAGTTTCTTTACTGCTAGTGCCACCTGGGAAGCCCAAGGATGAGACTATTGCGGGAGAAATCTAATGGAAAACATAGAGCAAGGAGGTGGATCTGCTGATTGAGCTCTGGGGACAGGGCCTGGGAGGGGTAAAAGTGGCCACTGCCAAAGCAAGAGGGGCTGAGATGGATGCCCTGTGGGCTTGTCCCTCGTGTGACCTGGGAAAGGCAGAGGAGGCTGGACCTCGTTTCTTGGCCTTGGTCTGCAGGGGACTTAAAACCACACGCAGCAATCTAGCCAGCGTGTGATGGGGTATGACCTGGCCCATCACTTGGGCGTTCTTCCTTCCCTGCATGGGCTCCTCATGCAGCCAGTGGGGAAGTAAAGAGGTAAGGAAGCCGGGTCGGAGGGGGCTGTGTTTGGCTCAGTTCTAGAAACAGCAAGCAGGCTGCCTGCTGCAAAGGAACTGCTGAGACCACGGTGAAAAACTGGTAATGAGAGGAGCCACCATCCCTCTGCCTGGAGGCTCAGGACCTGGGAGCCAGATGTTCCACAGGACAAGGATGTCCTGCATCTGAGTCAGAGGCAGGCAAGGAGCTGGGGTTGCTGCACTCCAGCTGGTGGGGGCTGAGTCACAGCACAAACTGGGGCTGTTTGTTATCTTGTCATCTGGCTTTGCCCCCATTCAGGTGCAGCCAGAAGCATCTTCTCTACTCGGTCTCTAGGAATGGAAAGGGGAAAGAATGCAGACTCAGATGTGGCCCTAATATAATGATGTCAGAGATTCCTCCTTCACCAGCCATGAGAAAGAAAAAATTTTAATGACATGATTATAATGTAAAGATTCTTTAAAAGTCTAATTGGGTAGCATGGTGGAAAGATTAAGCCAACAGCTCTGGAGTTAGATGGCCTGGATTTGAAGCTTAAACCCAAGTTCCAACACTTAATTACCTTGGAATCTTGGGCAAGTTAGTTAACCCTCAACTCCAGTTTCCTCATTCATAATGTGGGGTTAAAATAACACCCTCCTCCGTGCCTGTCGGGCTTCCCTGGTGGCTCAGATGGTAAAGAATCTGCCTGCAATGCAGAAGACCTGGGTTCAATTTCTGGGTTGGGAAGACCTTCTGGAGAAGGGAATGGCTAGCCATTCCAGTATTTTTGCCTGGAGAATCCCAAGGACAGAGGACTCTGGTGGGCTATGGTCCATGGGGTTGCAAAGTGTCAGACACGACTGAAGAGTCTTAGCACATAATGCACAAACCCTTGGTCCTACCCTCTAGAATTCCTGCCTTTTTTAATGAGAAAAAAAAATTGCCTCAGTTAGCCACAAGTCCAAGGTGGACAAGAGGCATGTGGAGAAGACCAGGACCCACCTCAGTGCTTGGAGCCAAGCCAAGGTCAGCCCATTGCAGACCAACCAAACCCTAGCTAACACACAGCCCAAAAGCCCAGAAAGAATGCTCACTGCAACTCACTGAAATTTCACAGTTGTTTGTTATGCAGCAACATCACTGACTACGTGATGTCTTTTGAGGGGCCTTTTCAAAAAGTGCCTTCATTTAAAGAAAGAGTCTGGCTATTAAAATAGAAAAGTTTACAGGAAATTTGAGCACTCCTTGTTTCTCTCATTTGGAGAGCAATTTCACATCCAGAAGAGCTGAAGACAGATGCACATACCTTAGCAGTATGTTACTCCACCTCTAGGTCATTCTGCACCATAGAGATAATAGGCCAGAGGGTAAGCATTTTAGGCATTTCAGACTAGACAGTCTCTATGAAAGTATACAACCACGCAACTCTGCAATTGCAGCATAAAAGCAGACGCAGAGAATGCTTAATTGAATGCCCCTACCAGTGTTTCAATAAACCTTGTTTTCTGTGGCTACTGAAATGTGAATTTTATATCATTTTCATGTGTCCCAAAATATTCTTATTTCCTTAACCATTAAAAATGTAACAATCATCCATCGAAGGGTGAGTGGACAAACAATATGTGGTAGACACTCACAGAGAAATATCCTTTGGCCTTAAAAGGAAGGAAATCCTGAAACATGCTACAACATGGTTGAACCTCGAGGTCATCATGCAAAGTGTTAGTCACTCAGTCGCATCTGACTCTTCACAATTCCATGGACAGTAACCCACCAGGCTCCTTCATCCATGGGATTTCCCAGGCAAGAATACTGGACTGGATTGTCATTCCCTTCTCCAGCGGATCTTCCCAACCCAGGGGTTAAACTCAAGTCTCCTGCATTGCAGGCAGATTCTTCACTGTCTGAGCCACCAGGGAAGCCCTCAGTGAAGTAAGTCAATCACCAAAGGACAAATAGTGTGTGACTCCACACGTATGCGGTCCCTAGAGTAGTCAGATTCATAGCAGCAGAAAGTGGATGGGTGGAGAAGGGCATAGGAAGTTATTGCTTAATGGACAGAGAGCTTTGATTTAAGAAGATGGAAAAGTTCTGGAGATGAATGATGATGATGGTTATATACCAGTGTGAAGGTACTCAAGGCCACTATAGAACGGTTTAAAAAAATTTTTAAGAGTGGTTAAAATAGTAACATTGTATGTTATTTATCTTGTTAATTTCTTAAAATTAAAAAAATAAAAACTGAAAACTATTCTTAATTTACAATCCCATACTAAAACAGGGGGATTTGACCTACCAGCCATGGTAAATAACACTTGCCCTAAAGAAATTCTCTCAGATGTGCGCAGGAGATAAGTGTAGGAGTTCATCACAGCACTGTCTGGGTTATTAAAAAAAGAAAAAAAAAAAAAAAGGAAATAACCTAACTATTCATCAAGAGGAAAATGGAGCAATACATTGTAGTATAATTAGTCGATGGAATATACTATGATAAGTGGAAGATGCTAAAATTTTATCTAAAACTTAAAACCCTACTAAATAATGCTATATTGTATTAATGCATGCATAAATATGCAATGTAAGTGTAAAATCATAAATAGGAATGATAAACACTGGATTCACAGTAATAGTTAGCTCTGAGGAGGAGGGAGAAGAATAGGAATGGGAGTGGAAAGTACAGGGAGCTTCAGTTATATCAGTAATATTTTATTTCTTTAAATATGACAAAATGTTAAGATTTGATCAAGCTTAATGGTGGGTAAATAGGTAGTCATTATACTCTTTTCTTGTCTGATCCTTGAGATAATTCACGATGAAAAAATTAATTCATAAAAGGGGGAAAATCAAAGAGAGGAACAAATTTTTAAGGAAAAAAAAAAAAAGCCTGTAATTTCAAAGCATGCCAGTAGCAGCTAGAGGAATAACAGAAGAGGCTATCAGTTCATCTCACTTATCCTTCTGGGTTTTCTCCGCCAGCTTAGAACTCAGGGGGGCAAACCTGACTCAGAGACCCACGTTTGGAACCCTTGGATGGTTCCACCCATGAATCTGTCCCCGTGACAGATCCCAGACCAGCCATCCCTGAGAAACATGCTCCAGCCACACCCACTTTCAAGGGGCACCCCTGTTTCACCCACGAGGCACAAGAAGGCATTTCAGGGCTTCAGGATATTTCGTTGTGAAAGCCCAGGTTCTCTTACCTATATCTGCAGAGATGGAAAAGACAGTCCAGTTCCCAAGCCTTCTCTTGGAGATCCATCATCCATTCTACTACTGTTGATTGACCTTGGTTCTAGTTCGTATTTAATGCTGTCCATTAAGACTAGGTTAGACTGAAGTAACGAGAAACCCAGACAACAGTGACTTCAACAAGACGGAAGTCTATTTCTGTTTCATGTGAAGTAAATCCAGAGGTAGACAATTGAGAGCTGTGTGAAGACTTTGTCATCCCTATGATGTGACTTGTCCTCTGGCTTCCAAGATGGCAGCTGGAGCTCGTTATCAGATCTGCCTTCCCAGTAACAAGACAAAAGAAAGGGAGAAGGACCTGCCTTCTCGCCTTTGAAGGAGGCTTCTAGAAAGTACCCTATGATGTTTCCACCAACATCTCATTGACCAGAACATAGTCAAATGGCCACACTTTCTCCAAGAAAAGCTAGAAAATGTCTTTTCCTGAGAAGATATGAACCCCGCTGAAAACCAAGAGCTCCATTACTAAGGAAGAGGAGGAGAACAGATATTAGAGAAGGCAGCTCGCAATCTCTGCCACAGCTGCCAACTTACTGCATCACCTTGAGCAGATGTTGTCCTTCAGTCAACGCACAGGTCTAGGTAGGTCATAGCTAAGACCCTCCCCAGATCTGACATCCTTATTCTACGCTAAAATGTTACATTTATATATTGCACCTGATTCCAAAGTTGAAAGACGATAAACCCAGGCACCTATGAGCACCGTATCTTTGACAAAGGAGGCAAGAGTACACAATGGAGAAGAGAAAGCCTCTTCAATAAGTGGTTCTGGGAAAACTGGACAGTCAGGGCTTAGTTGCTCAGTCATGTCCGACTCTTTGCGACCTCATGGACTGTAGCCTTCCAGGCTCCTCTGTCCCAGGGATTCCGGACCAAGGAGTGGAATCCAGTATTTCCCAGGCAAGAATACTGGAGTGGGTTGCCATTTCCTCCTCCAGGGGATCTTCTTGAGCCAGGGATCGAACCAGCATCTCCTGTGTCTCCTGCATTGCAGGAGGATTTTTTACTGCTGAACCATTGGGGAAGCCCAGGAAAACCGGACAGCTACATGTAAAAGAATGAAACTAGAACACTTCCTAACACCATACACAAAAATAAGTGCAAAATGGATTAAAGGCTTAAATGTTAAAGCCAGAAACAATAAAACTCTTAGAGGAAAACGTAGAACACTATTTGACATAAATCACAGCAAGATCCTCTTTGACCCACCATCTAGAGTAATGGAAATAAAAACAAACAAAAAACAAATGGGACCTAATTAAACTTAAAAGCTTTTGCACAGCAAAGGAAACAATAAAAAAAGATTAAAAGACAACCCTCAGAATGAGAGAAAACAATTGCAAATGAAGCAACTGACAAAGGATTAGTCTCCAAAATACATAAGCAGCTCAATATCAGAAATACAATACAACTCAATATAAGAAAAAGAAAGAGCCCAATCATAAAGTGGGCAGAAGACCTAAACAGACATTTCTCCAAAGGAAACATACAGAGAACCAATAAACACATGAAAAGATTCTCAGCATCACTCGTTATTAAAGAAATACGGATCAAAACTACAGTAGGTATCACCTCATACCAATCATAATGGCTATCATCAAAAAATCGATGAACAGTAAATACTAGAGAAGATGTGGAGAAAAGGGAACCCTCCTGCACTGTTGATGAAAATTTAAACTGATACAGCCATTATACAGCAGCAGCAGCATGGTAATTCCTTTAAAAAAAAACAGGAATAAATCTATTATATGACCTAGCAATTCCATTACCGGCATATACCCTGAGTAAACAATAATTCTAAAAAGACACACATGCCTGTATGTTCACGCAGCACTATTTACAATAGCCAAGACATGGAAGCAGCTTAGATGTCCATCAACAGATGAATGCAGAAAGAAGTTGTGCTACTTACATACAAGGGAATATTACTCAGCCATAAAAAAGGAATGGATTTGAATCCGTGGTAGTGAGGTGAATGAACCTGGAGCCTTTTATACAAAGTGAAGTAAATCAGAAAAAGAAAAACAAATATCATATATTAATGCCTATATATGGAATCTAGAAAAACAGTAGTGATGAACCTCTTTGCAGGGAAGGAATGAAGACACAGATGTGGGCTCGTGGACACAGTAGAGGAAGGAGAGAGAGGGATGAATGGAAAAGGTAGTACTGACATATATACACTCTCCTGTGCAAAATAGACAGCCAGTGGGAAGCTAATGTACAATACACGGAGCTCAGCCTGGTGCTCTGAGATACTCTAGGTGGGTGGGATGGGGGAAGGAGAGGGAAGCTCAAGAAGGAGGGCATATATATATATATATAGATACATAGATATATATACACAAAATTATGACTGATTCACATTGTTGTACAGCAGAAACCAACACAACATTGTAAAGCAATTTTCCTCCAGTTAAAAAACAAATTTAAAAAAAAAAGGCAAGAGAAAAAAACTAAGATTTATTACTTACTCATGAGTGATTGATTCTCTGTTTATCTCTTTTCAACCTCATAAGTGACTATATGATGTTGGATGTATTACTGCCTTTTGGAGATGAGAAAATTGAAGTTCAAAAAGGCTAAACCACCTCTCAAATTCCCACAGCTTTAATGATGGGACCAGGATTTGAATCCCACCCACCCATGCGCCTTCAATATGCCATGTTGCCAATTTCCATATTTGGAAATAGACCAGAACACAATCTCAGGTCTGCCACTTATTAACAGTGTAACCTTGGCTGAGGTTTGTTTGTTTGTTTTTGGAGTATAGTTAGTTTGCACTGCTGTGTCAGTTTCTGCTTGTACAGCAAAGTTAATCATCCATATTTATACATATATTCCTCTTTTTTGGATTTCCTTCCCATTTAGGTCCCCACAGAGCACCAAGTAGAGATCCTTGTTTTCTTCAGCAGGTTCTCATTATCTATTTTGTACATGTGCTGTGTGTTCATTTGCTCAGCCATATCCAACTCTTTGGGACTCCATGGATTGTAACCACCAGACTCCTCTGTCCATAGAATTCTCCAGGCAAAAATACTGGAGTGGGTTGCCATGCCCTCCTCCAGGGGATCTTCCAACACCGGGATCGAACTTGAGCCTCCTGCATCTCCTGCATTGGAAGGTGGGTTCTTTCCCACTGTGCCGTCTGGAAAGCCCTATTTTATACATAGCAGTGTGTATATGTCAATCCCGAGCTCCCGATTCATCCCACTCTCTCCTTCCCCCTTGGCATCCATGCATTTTTTTCTCTACATCTGTGTGGTCACGTTGCCTACTCTCTCTGCGCTTCATCTTTCTCATCTGCAAAATAGGAATAATAATGGTTGCTAGGCTATATGGTTGTTGAGAAGATGAAATGAGGGAATAAACATAAAATGTTTGCAACATGCCTGGCACACGGTATTAGTCCACAAGTGTTAGCTATTATATTAGGCAACACTTGAGAGATTCCTGAGCAACAGAGGATGTTCCAGGCAGAGGGAACCCGTCCAAATCCAGGAGACGGTGAAGATGGAGTCAGGGCTAAAGGCAGGAGCAGGAGTCATGAGTCTCCAACTTTACGATGTCAGCGGGGCTTTCGTGGGTTAGGTCTGGCTACCTATTTGATCTAAGTAAATCTCAGGAAAACTCCTAAGAATGAAAAAAGTCTATAGACATAAATATGAAATTTTACCTCGAAGGGAAGGGAAGAGTAAGATACGCGAACTGCCAGCTGCAAGCTCCCCACGCACTAGGAGTGTGAAAAGAGGGGCTGCTGAAAGCCCAGAGGGAAGATCATGAACTTGGGTCCTTGCTCAGTCTGGACCTTATTGTGCCATATTCCAGGTGTTATGGCTTGTTATTCAAAGTTGGCAGTCAGCCAACACTGAGCACCCAGCCGCTCCTTCCGGACTTTGTCCCCGGGCAGGAGACTTTTCCCCTCTGTGTACTTAAGAAAGTGAGGGCTACTCATGCCACACCCATGGGTCCATCTGGCCACAGTGCTGCATCCAAGCAGAGGCCTGAGATCCAGGGCTGTCCTCTCCACACCAGCCCCTCCTGGGGGAGCACCTCTTTGTCTCAGGGACCCTGGGCAGACCCAGCCTATATAAAATTGGACAAAGACTTCTCTGGTGGTCCAGTGATTAAGAATTTGCCTTGCCTTGCACGGGACACGGTTCGATTCCTGGCTTGGGAAGATTCCACATGCCATGGGGTCAATGAAGCCCAGGCTCCTTAGAGCCTGTGCTCCACAATAAGAGAAGTCACTGCAATGAGAAGCCCATGCCCTGCAGCTGCACAGAAGCCCGCCCTCTCCGCAACTAGAGAAAGCCCACTCAGAACAATGAAGACCCAGTGCAGCCAAAATTAAATTTAAAAAAACTGGGTGAATCATAATGTGGAGAGAAGGACCTGAAAATAGGCTTTGGGAGACCTGGGTTCTTATCCCAAATCTGCCACTAAGTCATTCTGCAGCCTCAGGCCAATGCCTGATCGCCCTAATCCAAGGGTTAGTGGGAATAATCACATCCATGACACCACCCTTATGGGAGAAAGTGAAGAGGGGCTAAAAAGCCTCTTGATGAAACTGAAAGTGGAGAATGAAAAGGTTGGCTTAAAGCTCAACATTCAGAAAACAAAGATCATGGCATCTGGTCCCATCACTACATGGGAAATAGATGGAGAAACAGTGGAAACAGTGTCAGACTTTATTTTTCTGGGCTCCAAAATCACTGCAGATGGTGACTGCAGCCATGAAATTAAAAGACGCTTACTCCTTGGAAGGAAAGTTATGACCAACCTAGATAGCATATTCAAAAGCAGAGACATCACTTTGCCAACAAAGGTTCACCTAGTCAAGGCCATGGTCTTTCCTGTGGTCATGTATGGATGTGAGAGCTGGACTGTGAAGAAGGCTGAGCGCCGAAGAATTAATGCTTTTGAACTGTGGTGTTGGAGAAGACTCTTGAGAGTCCCTTGGACTGCAAGGAGATCCAACCAGTCCATTCTGAAGGAGATCAACCCTGGGATTTCTTTGGAAGGAATGATGCTAAAGCTGAAACTCCAGTATTTTGGCCACCTCATGCGAAGAGTTGACTCAATTGGAGAAGTCTCTGATGCTGGGAGGGATTGGGGGCAGGAGGAGAAGGGGACGACAGAGGATGAGATGGCTGGATGGCATCACTGACTCGAAGGATGTGAGTCTGAGTGACCTCCGGGAGTTGGTAATGGACAGGGAGGCCTGGCGTGCTGCAGTTCATGGGGTCGCAAAGAGTCGGACACGACTGAGCGACTGATCTGATCTGATCTGATAAGATCCTTCACTGATTGTGAAGATTAAATAAAATAATGCACAGACAGCATTTAAATCAGCTCAGTGGTCAGCAGGGATCCAGCCCACACAAGGCCTTCGTTTCTTAAGGCTTCTCGCAGCTTCAGCACCTCTGCATGGTGATCAGGGGTCCTCTAAGTGATTAGATGGTTTCTGGTTTTTCATCCTGGTGCTTCTGTGCTTCAAGAGTTTACCTTTGAACTCTTCCACATTGTTTACGTTTTTATGACTTCTTATCACACCTTTCTCATGATGACCAACAGCAGGGGCCCCAGGTAACACATTTCTCTCCCTTCTCCAAGCTCCAATAAGATAAACCAGTGACACAGATACACAAGGATTACAAGCCAAATGGAAAACAGATACCAAGCTTACTCATCTACTCTGCTGTATTCCAGATCTCAAACCATGAGCTTTCCTATAATTCATGTTGGAGAATTCAGATCAGGCCAAGGGTATACATGGAATTTCTAAACTCTCAAATCTAAATATTGGAATAGACTTCCTGACACCACACCCTGAGGCTCACCTGCAAACACTGTGATGAGGCCTCAGAGGAAGCTCAGTTCAGCTATTCCAACAAGGATGGGAGCCTTTTAGGAGGTAGCCCCTAGCCTGGACCAAAGATGCTCCACCTTGAGACAGTAGGAGGAGGAGGGCTCACTGAGGAGCGAGGGAACTTGGCCGGAAGCAGTCGACCTGGATCCTCACTCGTGTAGAGTCACAGCAGTCCTGTCCACTGGAAGGTGACCCAGAGAATACCCACTTCTGTCCAGCCAGTCTGGACACTCCTTCTCCTGGGCAGGGATAAAGAACAGTTGGGGAGAAGACACTACACATCCTTTGACATGCCTCCATCTTGAGAAGAGCACATTTGAGTAGAGTTTCTAAAGGAAGTTTCTAAGAGATATTCTACCTTGCAAAACAACATGAGTCTTCCGTTTTTAGTCTTAGCTTGTGCTGTGCTGTGCTTAGTCACTCAATCATGTCCAACTCTTTGTGACCCCATGGATTGGAGCCCGCCAGGCTCCTCTGTCCATGGGGATTCTCCAGACAAGAATACTGGAGTGGGTTGCCATGCCTTCCTCCAGGGGATCTTCCCAATCCAGGGATCGAACCCAGGGCTCCCACATTGCAGGCGCATAAGCAAAAGCAAATCCCTACCCTTGAACATGTACACATATGCATTCATACACGCACAGACACACACACACACACACACACACACGCACACCACCTGATTCCACCTGTGCGGGAAGCACGAGGTTGAATGGAATGAGTTTGCTCTCCTAGTTGGACTTCTTATCCAGACAGAACATATAAGCTGGACTAAAGGAACATCCAGGGACTTCCCTGGCAGTCCAGTGGTTAAGACCTCATCTTCCAAAGTAGGCTGTGTGGTGCGATCCCTGGTTTGGGAGCTAAGCCAAAACACCAGAATGGAAACAACAGAAGCAATATTGTAACAAATTCAAAAAAGACTTTAAAAATGGTTCATACACACACACACACAAACCTTAAAAAATGATTTTTTTTTAAAAGGCACATCCAAGCCAGAAAACCATTGGGACTGCATGCCTTATAGCTGGTGTACAAGGGAAGACATTGCTGAATCTTGGTCCTAGAGTCCCTGTGGCTGACACCCTAAAAATAAATAGAAGCATAGTGTTTCATCTGCCCTTCTGAAACATTAACCCAACAGCAGGCCAGGGTCATAGGCTCACACCAAGAGGCGTTTATGAAACCTTCCTGAGAGCAGCATCCAGAGCTCATCCTTGCACAGGCTGCCTGCTCAGTTGTCGTGCCCAGGTAGAGCCCTGCACCCAGCAATGAATGGGGAATGTCTTGGCCTGGCTGTTCTCAGACCTTCCCTTACTAGCCACACAAGCTTGGAGACTTACTTCCTCTGGGGCTTCAGTTTCTTCCCTGCTAAGTCTCATTTTCCTAATTTCATAACAGGAACAATAATTGCTACCCCAAATAGGAAAAGGTGTACGTCATGGCTGTATATTGTCACCCTGCTTATTTAACTTATATGCAGACTACATCAAGAGAAACGTTGGGCTGGATGAAGCACAAGCCGGAATCAAGATTGCCGGGAGAAATATCAATAACCTCAGATATGCAGAGGACACCACCCTTATGTCAGAAAGTGAAGAAAAACTAAAGAGCCTCTTGATGAAAGTGAAAGAGGAGAGTGAAAAAGTTGGCTTAAAGCTCAACACTCAGAAAACTAAGATCATGGCATCTGGTCCCATCACTTCATAGCAAATAGATGAGGAAACAGTGGAAACATCAGACTTTATTTGGGGGGTTCCAAAATCACTGCAGATGGTGACTGCAGCCATGAAATTAAAAGACACTTACTCCTTGGAAGGAAAGTTATGACCAACATAGACAGCATATTAAAAAGCAGAGACATTACTTTGTCAACAAAGGTCCGTCTAGTCAAGGCTATGGTTTTTCCAGTAGTCATGTATGGATGTGAGAGTTTGACTATAAACAAAGCTGAGCACAGAAGAATTGATGCTTTTGAACTGTGGTGTTGGAGAAGACTCTTGAGAGTCCCTTGAACTGCAAGGAGATCCAACCAGTCCATCCTAAAGGAGGTCAGTCCTGGTTGTTCATTGGAAGGACTGATGTTGAAGCTGAAACTCCAATATTTTGGCCACCTGATGTGAAGAGCTGACTCATTTGAAAAGACCCTGATGCTGGGAAAGATTGAAAGTAGGAGGAGAAGGGAATAACAGAGGATGAGATGGCTGGATGGCATCACCAACTCAATGGACATGAGTTTGGGCAAACTCCGGGAGTTGATGATGGACAGGGAGGCCTGGCGGGCTGCAGTCCATGGAGTCACAAAGAGTCGGACAGGACTGAGCAGCTGAACTGAACTGAACTGAACTGATGGGCCTCCCAGGAATGTGCATAAGGGGTCCATGGACTCGAGAAAGGTAGGTACAGAATGTGATCCCCACTGAGGAGGGGGCGTGGGGAATACACAAAGTCCCACCAGGTCGGGAGGAAATTGTCAGTCCAACAAGAACAATGATGGAGGAAAAAGCAATTTTGTTTATCTTTAGTAAGCCAGATGCGGCCAGGTCACCTGGAGAGACAATATGAGACAGCTTCTTACAGGGAAGAATAAAGTCCAGAGTTGAAAGGAGCAGAACAGGCAAGCCTATTAGCGGAAGTAAATAATGAAGATCTGAGAGACAAACGGCAAAGGTGATGGACTGAGCAGAAATCATTGAAAAATAAAAATCAAAAAAAGAACCAAAGTGAGAAGGCTGTACAAATAGAGTGGTAATTATGAGAGAAAGACAGGGCAGCAGGCAGGGTGGAGGGTTATGCATCCCTGGGAAATGCTGGGGGTGGGGAGGGCCAAAGGGCGCCGGTGGAGCTGGAAGAGGAGAGACAGACAAAGGTGGTGCCAGAAAGAAGCATGGGCAGCACGCAGTATTCAGAGGTCTGTTGCAGGAGCAAGGAAGGCTCAGAGACAGCTGGGCAGGCGGTGGGGAGAGAACACGACCTCCCAGCTAATGGCATAATTCTAGGACTGACCAAGCCCTAAAACCAAGACAGCGCCCCAGGGACTTGGGGTCTGGCTGTCGAGTTCTTCAAAATGCCTCAAGACCAAGCAGACCTTGGACTGCTGTCTCGGGAAAAGGAGAAGGTTAGCCAAGGAAACAAGAATACACGTGTACTATGTATAACATAGAGAAACAACAAGGACCTACTGCGCAGTACAGGGAACTAGTCAATATCTTACAATAACCTATAATGGAAAAGAATCTGGAAAAGAATAGAAATATACGGCTGAATCACTTTGCCGCACACCTGAAATTAACACAACCATGTACATCACTAGACTTCAATTTTTGACTTTTTATGTTTTTATTATTTTATTATTTTGATATATTTTTTCAGATTCTTTTCTATTCTATATATAAACTCTTTAATATTCTTTTCTCTATATATATTCTATTCTATATATGTGAATCACTTATGCTGTACACCAGAAACAAATAGAGCATTGTCAATCAGCTATACTTCAATTTTTTTTTAAAAAAATTGAAACAATAAAAATAAGAACAATACATATGGAAAGGATAGTGGGCAGCTCTGACAAGTTGGAGCCCACGGCTGTGGAGCAAGTAGGGGCAAGGCGTCTGTGCCAAGGTTGGCATGAGGGGGATGCCCCCACAGACGAGGCTGTGGGTGCCATGCTGGATGGCAACCAACCGCTTGGCCATCCTAGGAGAAGTCACAGAGGAACCCAGAGAGGAAGTGGGGAGACGGGGTCACCACACTCAGGTCCACAACTGGCTTTGGGCCAGATAATGAACCAGGAGAAATATTGTGGGAACTCGGGAGGCAAAGAAAATGGCAAACATACTCCGTGGGAGAAGGCAAGGGTGGGATGATTTGAAAGAACAACATTGAAACATGTATATTACCATATGTGAAATAAATGACCAGTCCAAGTTCGATGCATGAAACAGGGCACTCAAAGCCCGTGCACTGGGACGAACGACCCAGAGGGATGGGATGGGGAGGGAGGTGGGAGGGGGTTTTGGGACAGGGGACACATGTACACCCATGGCTGATTCATGTCAATGTATGGCAAAAACCACCACAATATTGTTAAGTAATTAGCCTCCAATTAAATTAATTTTAAAAAATTTAAAACATAAAAAGAGAGGGGGAAAAAGGGAAGAATATGGCAAACATTTGAAAGAAAGAATCTGGACAAGTGGGTGGCCGTGGCGGGGTGAGGTTCAGATGTTAGCCCCTTTGAAAACTGCACGAAGCTAGACCAAGTGAAGAGTGTCACCCTCAGGCAGGGATAGACCAACAGGGCAAACACAGATGGTCATTTGAGTATTTGCTGCTGAAAGAAGAAAAACTGAGCATCTTTAGTGCATATGTGGTACTTCAAAGTGGTTGAAGGCTCAATGTTTTGAACACGGACTGGGTGTAGGGCAGTGGCTAGGGTGCACTATAGACATCAGACCCCTCACTTCACACACACACACACACACACACACATACACATCGGCGCTTGTGGTCCAGTGGTTAAGAATCCACCTGCCAATGCAGGGCACACAGATTCAACCCCTGGTCCCGGAAGAGTCCATATGCTGTGGAGCGACTAAGCCTGTGCCCCACAGGTGCTGAGCCTGTGCTCTGGAGCCCATGCTAGAGAAGCAAGAGGAGCCCCCGTAATGAGGAGCCCTCGCACTATAACTAGAGAGTAGACCCCGCTTGCCACAACTAGAGAAAGCCCCAGCGCAGCAATAGAGAGCCAGCGCAGGCAAAAATAAATAAATGAGAATTCACACGCGCACTTTATGGACCTACCCTCGCGAGGGCTTCGAGATTCAAGAGTAGGTAAGCAATTTGCCTAAGGCCACACAGCTAACACGGGGAAGGCAATGGCACCCCACCCCAGTACTCTTGCCTGTAAAATCCCATGGACGGAGGATCCTGGTAGGTTCCAGTCCATGGGGTCACTAAGAGTCAGACACAACTGAGCGACTTCACTTTCACTTTTCACTTTCATGCATTGGAGAAGGAAATGGCAACCCACTCCAGTATTCTTGCCTGGAGAATCCCAGAGACGGGGGGAGCCTGGTGAGCTTCCGTCTATGGGGTCGCACAGAGTCGGACATGACTGAAGCGACTTAGCAGCAGTAGCAGCAGCACACAGCTAAGAAGCGACAAAACTAAGGTTTGGTTGCAGGTTGGGCTGAAGCCCAAGGCCAGGCTCCGGCTCCTAATTGCTGTTTGTGAAGGTAACCCTGCTTTGAGAGATGCTGGTTCTCCCATCCTAACAATCCTGACGAGGCTCTGTGAAAAGGATCTCTAGAATGGGAGGGGGCCCTGAGTCAGGGCCCCGGGGTGAATGAGGAGCTTCTCTTTATTCTCCTCCAGCCCCTCTTGCTTCCTTCTGCCTTCATGTTGTATTATAATCATTTGTTTACCTACCTATCTCATCTATTAGGCCAGTGAGTGCTTCTCATCCCTGGCTGCACGTTAGAATCTCTTTTTAAAAAGTAACAATTCCTGGGGTCCACTCTAGACCAATTAAATCAGAATCTCTAGGTCTAGGACTTCAGCCTTCTTTTAAATTCAGTTCTTGATGTGCTGTTCGGATTTGCGACCCACTGTGGCAGACTGAGGGCACTTCAAGGTCATGGACCAGGTCACAGGTGTCTGAATCCCCAGAGCCCAGCAGAGTCTGATTCATCATAGGGGTTCCAACATGTTTAGTGAGAGGATGAACACAAAGAGCAGAAGACAAAGATCCAGACTAGAGGAAGGAAAATCAGGGAAATGTTATGCAGAAGGGAGGCGGGGAGAAGGGAGTGATTTGAGACTTGAGAAGCAGAGAGAATCTTTAAAGATGCTGGGGGCAAAGGAAGAACCTGGACGAGGCTGCCTTGCATAACAAATCTCCAGTTAAAGCTCAAAAGAAGCTTCAGTGCAGAATAAACAGCACCTGCGTCAGAGAGAAATGAGGTAAAGAGGAGTCTAAAACGTGAATATGCCAGATCGGTGGGCTTTGGGGGCCGGAAGACTTGGTGTCTGCGAAAGGAGATGAAGAGGGCAAGGTGCCAAAAAGAAAGAAAAAAAGAGTAGGATTGTAATTGTGAGAACTGCTGAAACATGGGGGAAAATACTCCCAGGAAGATAAAACTCAATTTGAAAATAAAATGGGAAAACAAGAGAAAGTGAGATTAAGCATGAGAGGAGTGAATTCCTAAGTCATCCTTATGTGTATTTGCTCAAAATGCTGTGGTTTCAGTGCTGGGAGAAGAAGTCAAGGTAAATAAAATATGCAAATGCATTTCATAATGAAAAATCCTGTGATGAACAACAGAGCTAATTGCTGTGAAAATTCTCTGGGGGAAAACAAAAAAAGCACACAAAATGTTCTAGAAATGATAGGGGGAATGATTATCTAAGGTAGATAATTCTAAGGGAGGTGTCACTGTGTATGCTAAGAACACTGGCTCTCCAAGGGTTGGTCACTGGTCAACCAAAAAAGGCCCAGAGTTCTCTTAGTTCAGGTTCAGACAGCTCTCAAAAAGGGAGGCTCTCCTGGGCTGAGCGCTGGAGAACAGTGCTTGCCTAGTATAGACAACAGGTACCCTGGAGCCATCTCAAGTTGGAAGAATTAGGTTTAAGTCTCCAGTGGCAATACATGGAGCCAGAAAATACATAAAAATAAAATAAAGGTAGCAGAGTGGTTAACAGAGAGAAGGGAAAGGTATCCAGCATTTATCAAGTGCCTACTAAGTGCTAGACACTGAGCATATGGTATTTTATGTAACCATCAAAATAACTCTACAATGGCCTTAGACTGGCCCAAGATCATATTAGATGTTAGAGTGACCTATGGCCCTCTTCTCTTTTCACCCCATACTCTTTCCCTAGCATCACCTCGTCAGCTACAACTCTAACATAAGGCTTTACAAAAAATCTCCAGCCTAGGGACGTCCCTCATGGTCCAGTGCTTAAGAATCTGCCTTGTAATGCAGGGAACATGGGTTTGATCCCTGGTCAGGGAACTAAGATCCCAACTAAGATCCTTAGTTGCCTTGGAGCAACTAAACTTGTTCATGCCAACTACTGAGCCCGTGAGCCATGACTAGAGAGTCTGTGCACCACAACAAAAGATTCTGGGTGTTGCAACTAAGACCTGACTCAGCCAAAGAAATAAATAAAATATGTTTTAAAGTACTGTACTAAAAAATTTCCAGCATAGTCTTCCCTGAACCATTGTATCAAACTCAGCTCGTTGTTGCTGTTCAGTTTGCTAAGTCATGTCCAACTCTCTTGCGATCCCACAGACTGCAGCACGCAGGCTCCTCTGTCCTCCACAATCTCCTGGAGTTGGTTCAAATTCATGTCCATTGAGTCAGTGATGCTATCTAACCATCTCATCCTCTGTCATTCCCTTTTCCTTTGCCTCATCTTTCCCAGCATCAGGGTCTTCTCCAGTGAGTGAGCTCTTAGCATCAGATGGCCAAAGTACAGGAGCTTCAGCTTCAGCATCAGTCCTTCCAAAGAATAGTCAGGGTTGATTTCCTTTAGAGTTGACTGGTTTGATCTCCTTGCTGTCCAATGGACACTCAAGAGTCCTCTCCAGCACCACAATTCAAAAGCATCATTTCTTTGGTGCTCAGTCTTCTTTATGGTCCAACTCTCACAGCCTTACATCACTACTAGAAAAATGATAGCTTTGACTAGACAGACTTTTGTCAGCAAAGTGGTGTCTCTGCTTTCTAATATGCTGTCTAATTTTGTCATAACTTTTCTTCCAAGGACCATCTTTTAACTTTATGTCTACAGTCATTGCCTGCAGTGATTCTGAAGCCCAAGAAAATAAAGTCTGTCATTGTTTCTACTTTTTCCCTTCCATGAATTGATGGGACTGGATGCCATGATCTTAGCTGTTTTAATGCTGAGATTTAAGCCAGCTTTTTCACTCTTTTACTCTCATCAAGAGGCTCTTTAGTTCCTCTTCACTGTCTGCCATAACAGTGGTATCATCTGCATATATGAGGTTGTTGATATTTCTCCCTTGATTCCAGCGTGTGCTTCATCCAGCCTGGCGTTTCATATGATGTACTCTGCATATAAGTTAAATAAGCAGTGTGACAATATACAGCCTTGATGTACTCCTTTCTCTATTTGAAACCAGTCTGTTGTTCCATGTCCAGTTCTAACTGTTGCTTCTTGACCTACATACAGATTTCTCAGGAGGCAGGTAAGGTGGTCTGGTATTCCTACCTCTTGAAGAATTTTCCACAGTTTGTTGTATTCATACGGTCAAAAGCTTTAGCGTAGTCAATGAAGTAGAAGTAGATGTTTTTCTGGAATTTCCTTGCTTTCTCTATGATCCAATGAATGTGGGAAATTTGATCTCTGGTTCCTCTGCTTTTTCTAAATCCAGCTTGTATATCTGGAAGTTCTTGGCTTAAATATCAAACTCAGCTTATGCTATCTCAAATGCACCTAATACTCTTCAAATCTGAAGCAGATGGTCTCAAAGTCTTTCCCAAGCCTGATCCTCCTCTGGCATTTCCTACACCAGGGATTCCCTATTCCCAAACTGTCCTAGAACATAGGTGTGCTAACCTGAAACCAAGGATTCTTCCTGGATACCTCGTCATCTTGCATCACTGTTGCACAGCCAATCCACCCCAAGTCCTATTTCTTTTACTTACTAAATCTCTCTTGAATGTATCCACTCCCCTAACTTCCCAACTCCCTCTTCCTGCCCAGACCAAGCTACCATCTTCTCTTGCCTTGATTAATGCAATAGCACTGAGTCTCCCCTATCCAGTCTGGCCTAATCCAAGTGAAAGTGAAAGTCACTCAGTCATGTCTGACTCTTTGCGACCCCATGGACTATACAGTCCATGGAATTCTCCAGGCCAGAATACTCGAATGGGTAGCCTTTCCCTTCTCCAGGGGATCTTCCCAACCCAGGGATTGAACCCAGGTCTCCCACACTGCAGGTGGATTCTTTAGCAGCTGAGCTATCAGGGAAGCCCTAATCCAACTGGTCATTGATAGAAAAACCAAAAAGACCTTTTCAAAGTACAAATTTATTGCAGCTCTACCTCCAGCTCACTCCAACCCCACAAACTACAAGTAAACCACTTGAATGGACTCACGTCACTCCACATGAAGACCAGTGTCCTTCACAGGCTTAAAAGGTTGGGTGTGGCTTAACCTCCTGCTCCACTGTCAACTTCGTTGTCTTCCTCCCAGTCTCCTCACCAATCACACTAGCCTTGTCTCAATTCTTGTCCCTCTGCCAAAGGACCTTTGCCTGGACTCTTCCTTACGTCTCCATTCCTCCACCTCTGAACTCCTGCGTATCCTCCACAGACTAGATCCCCGATAATCAGAGACTTTCTTGACATCTAGATAGATCAGTTTCCCTAACAATCTCTCGTAAGATTTTCTCTCTCTTTGTAAAATACATTTTAAAACTTTTCATTTTCCATTGATTCAAACAGTCATTTCCTTGATATTTGCCTTTCCTCACTAGCCTATCATCCCACGTGGGCAGAAACTGTGTGGTTTATCTCTGCCTTGTAGCTCTGTCACTCAGATAATGCTTGGCACATAACACGTGTCGCATGCAATTTACAGAAGGAAGAGAGGCAGGCAGTTGGGAAAGGAGATGTGTCTGGAGTGACGGAGTCAGGATCCGAACCCAGACTCTCTCCCGGCACCAGGGAAGAGAAGGAAAAAGAATAAGAGATGACAGGGACTTCCCTGGCACTCCAGTGATGAAGACTCCGAGGTTCCACTGCAGGGGGCATGAGTTTGATCCCTGGTCGGGGAACTAAGATCCCGCACATTATGCAGTGTGACCAAAAGCCATTAAAAAGAGAGAGAGAGAGATGACGTCATCTCCCCACCATCTATCTGGTCCAGATTGAAGAAAGGTTAGTCCGAAGGGAGTGCAGGCTACACCTAGCCATACCACCCTGAAGGCACCCAGTCTCTCCAAGGGAGTGCAGACTAGAACCATTGTCTAGCTTGTCATCAGTCTTCCTTTCTAGTTACTTTTGACTGCCAGCCTGTGCTTCCTCAGATGAAACTGCAGAGAATGACTCCATGAGGTACCAAGAATTATTGGAGTTATATCTTCAACGGCTCTCCATTGCCCTCAGGACACAGTAAGCATGATTTATGGGCCCTGCTTGGCTTTCCCTGGGCTTCCCTGGTGGCTCAGAGGGTAACGTGTCTGCCTGCAATGCAGGAGACTTGGGTTCGATCCCTGGGTCAGGAAGATCCCCTGGAGAAGGAAATGGCAACCCACTACAGTACTCTTGCCTGGAAAATCCCATGGACAGAGAAGCCTGGTAGACTACAGTCCATGCGATCCCAAAGAGTCAGACATAACTGAGCGTCTTCACTTTCTTTTTCTCTGCCTTTCCCTAAATCCTCTTTCCAACCCACTCTCCCATACTTGCTTTGTCTCATCTAAGATTCTAGCCAAACATGCTATGTTCCTTCATATTCAACTTAGGATATGGAGCTCTTCCCCACACTGACCACCTCCTGCTAGTCCTTGAAGACTCTCTCTGCCTTTCCTCATCACCCTCATCCATCTCTTTGATCCCTTATGGTTCCCACCTTTAACTTTGAGCTGGGTTTGGGGTGAATAAAGGAAGGTTTGATTTCTTCCAGTCTGGATGGTTGGTTGGTTGGTTTTACCACTACATCTAACTTGTGAATATTATTAATAATCATTTACCCATGGTACATCACTGCTCCAAACGTTTCAATGATATTTATTTGATCTTTGGATGAGAGAGGATTTTCTAAGCATAAAAGCAATGAAAGAGAAATCACTAAGGGAAAGAAAATCAATACATTTGACTATACCAAATTTAAAATGGCTGGATGTCAGAAACCATTCTAAACAAAACTAAAAGGCAAATGACAAGGCTGGGGAAAGTCTACGCAATAAATATGACAAAGGGTTGTTATCCTTAATATATAAAGAGCTCATACAGATCGATAAGAAAAATAATAAAATCCCAGAAGACAAATGGGCAAAGGACGTGAATAAGTACAAAGAGCTAATAAACACATGAAAAATTTTTTGTTCCACAAGCACTCAGCGAAACACAAATTAACATAGCGCTAAACGATGGTGCATTTATCAAATTCAAGTAACATTGAAGGCAGATAAGGGCACAGAGATCATATGACTGTTCAATAAAAAACTAAGCACTTTTTAAACTTTCAATAGCTCCCTACCACCTTAAAGAAAACCCCAGGCTCTGGTCCATGCCTCTTCTCCCATCTGATCTCCCATCATGCCCCCCATCCCCGTCTTGTCCCCCATCCTACCCCCACCCTCCTCCAGGACAATTAAAGCAGTAATTCCCCGAGCCCAGCAGGGGATGTGGGCTGCACAGACTGCCCTTCCCCAGGCCTCTGTCCTCCTCCACCACCACCGCCTCCTAGATCCCACGCAATCTTCTTCTCCTAGCTAACACCTATCCTCCTTAACAATGCTTCTGAGACAGCATCATCTCTGGGAAACTCTTAGAAACTCTCTCTCGAGATGAGGTTGCTGTCCCTGCTCTGTGCTACCACTAGACACACAGTCCCTCATCCAGCAATTAACTGAATTATTAATAGATTGAAAATCACTCTTTATGGGTTTCTTTCCACCTTAGATCATATGCATCTCAAGAGAGGCATTATATTTTTATTCATTCCCGCATCCCAGGGTTTAATCCAGTGTAGAGAGTCCACAGATGACTTTTGAACTAATTAATCACATAATAAATTAATTGTTCCATTTTGCACCATAAATTTTTTTGCTGTTATTCTGGTAAATGCATGCTTTACTTAAAAAGGATAAAATTAAGTCATCTTGAGTGGAGAGAGAATATCTCACCCATGCCCCAGCTCTCATTTCAGTGCCCATGTTCTATCATCCTGGGGGTTGTAACCGATTAGTAGGCCATGAAATTAATTTATGGGTCATGACTACCATTTTTAATGAAAAGTACTAGAAGAAAATAGAATAACTCTGGTATCTGCTGTTTCCTTCTTTTTATGGATTTCCCCACCCACTGAACACAGGCAGGCAGGAGTAGGTAGAGAACATAAGGTGGGAGACTTCCCTAGGGGTCCAGTGGCTAAGACGCCAAGCTCGCACTGCAGGGGACCCAGGTTCCATCTCTGGTCAGGGAACTAGACCCTACATGCTGCAACCAAGACCTGGTGCAGCCAAATAAATAATAAATAAATAAAATGGTTTTTTAAAAAAAACAGAAAAGAATACAAAGTGGAGAGTTGGAGTTCCCCGCTCTCATTCTTTTCTGGGAGGGAGGGGTGGCCGTGCCACAAGCCCCGACCAGGGATTAAACCCAGGCCACAGAAGTGATAGTGCTAAGTGCCAACCACTAGATCACCAGGGAACGCCCCCTGCGCTCATCCTTCTCTCTCTAGGCTTTGATTTGCTGATCTGTAAAATGGGGATGATAAAACACACGTAGAATTAAACAGTAAGAACCAAGGGATGCTGCAAATTCTCAAAACTGCCCATTAGCGTTTCTGATACAAAGACACTGTCACTACCTACCAGGATCAGATCCAGCAGGACTACAGCATTACCCCAGCACTTCCTGTTCTAACCCCAGTCCCTCTCTTCCTCTATCCCTACGCATTTGCCCACCCTGCCTTTATACTGTGATTGAGTCATGAGCCTCTCAGACTCAGGGGGGAGCATGTATTCAGTGATATCAGGACATTTCAGGTCTTGGAGTCTAACATCGTAGGGTATGAAATAAATGAAACCCTCTCTTTCTAAATTGCAAATCTGGCCAAGTCACCTCCCAGGGAAAGCCTTTCTAGGGTCCCCATTATGCTCAGGATGAAGCTTCAACTCCCTAATATAACCTATAAGGTCCTCCATGATCTGCCAACCTGTCCAACCTCCACTTTCCCGACTAGGGATCGAACCCTAGTCCCTTGCATGGGAAGGTGAAGTCTCAACCACTGGACTGCCAGGGAAGTCCCTGTCTCTGCTTTTTAAGACCAGGGATTGTGACTTTGGTTCCATATTCCCAGCACCTAGCACTACACTTCCTCCAGAGTAAGTAAACAGTACTTGTGGGTGGGAGGGAGAAGAGGAGGGAGGAGGGAAATGAGAAGGGAGGGAGAGGAGGACAGACGGAGTGAAGGAGGAAATAGATGGAAATTCTTCACTTGACACCTTTCCAAAGTGTCCAAGGTCGTAATGCAACTCAGGGGCTTTGAACTGTAAGTCATTTTGTAAAGGTCAGGCTCGTGTGGCCACGCAGAGTGGAAAGGGTCTCTGAAGAGAAGGAACTCCTGGAATGAGGCGGTCAGGGTAAGCACCAGGGCAAGTCGGATGCCAAGAACACGTGTTCTGTCTGGGAGATTTCACAAGCTGGAGGAGGCTCCAGGCAGCGCTCTGAAGGAATGCGAGTTTGGGCAGTCAACCCTGGGAACACTGATAAGAGGCCAGGAGCGCGCGGACGGCCTTCCTGTTGTGAACACAGCTGGGGTGGGGCAGGCACAAGGCTGGGCCACTCTCCCTACTGCAGTGGATTCTGGATTTTTGGCTACTTGGCTCCCAAGCTCCTGCTTAGACAGAGCTATGGTAACTGGGGTGACACCATCTTTATCAGCTGCCCCAGGGCACAGGAAGCTCTGGGGAGAGAAGGGTTAACATTGGCTAATGAGTACCAGGCACACAGTTGGGCATTTTGCATACACTGCTTCATTTAATTGGCATACCAACCCTGAGGGATTTTCCAGGCAAGAATACTGGAGTGGGTTGCCGTTTCCTTCCCCAGGGGATCTTCCTGACCCAGGGAAGCATCTGGACCCACATCTTCTGTCTCTTGCAATATCAGGTGGACTCTTCACCACTAAGTCACCTGAGAGGCTCAATGAGGCAGCAGCCTTGATTTTCACAGATGAGAAAGCTTAGGACCAGAGAGATTAAGAAACTTGTCCAAGCTCACACAATGACTGAACCCAAGTTTGAATCTAATTCTGTCTGACTTCAAAGTGCTTGCTCATCTCATACTCAGCTCCAATCCCTAGTTTCTTCTTCGTTCAGAATCTGAGTCTGATGTTCCTGCTCCAGGGTAGGAGGTGCGGGTAGGGGTCATGGGAGAAAAGATCTATGACGATATACGCAGACACCAGTGAACTAGGGACTTGGGCTGTGTCCATCCTCTGGGAAACCACACCTGGCTGGATCCCCAGCTCCCTGACCAGCCCCTCCCAAGACAAAAGGCAAGTTCCACTAACTCCCAAAAAGCTAGAAGAGAACTACCCCAAAGACAGTGCTTCCACCTCATCCACCAGGCGCCAACAGCAACCAGATCCAGAGACCTATTTGTCCTGAGCTAGAGACAAAAGGAAGACTACACAGCAGCAGAATCACAGATCCTACAGCCTGGCAGACGCTTTTAAGGCCTTCAGGAACCTTTCCTCACTACTAAAGGATCAGCATCTCAGGGCTGGGGGGAGCAGGTGGTCCAGGACTTGCCAGGGCTCAGAGAATAGGAAAGATGCCGGGAAACTTCTCCACTTCTAACCCCACACCTGTGGATGGTATCTGAGAGGTGAAGGGCTCTCTTTGGCTAAGGGCTCTGGTCTGGGTTGAAATCCAGGGACAGTGACAGCTGTAGCAGTCACTGCAACCTTAGCGTGGTGGTTCCCGTCTGGTTACGAAACAAGGTTTTCAAAGGGAGGGAAAAGAACAAAAACAGGACTCTGGATACCTACGATGGAGCCCACAGATAGAAAAGTCAAAGTGGGGGTGGTTTAGACTCCAGGTTCCCAACGCAGAGGGTGCGAATTTCATCCCTGGTCAGGAAGCGAAGATCCCACATGCCTCATGGCCAGCCAAGAAAACGGAACATAAACAACAGAAGCAATATTGTAACAAATTCAAGAAAGACTTTAAAAATGGTCCATATAAAAAGAAATCTTAAAAATATAAGAAAGAAAAGTCAAAGTAATTCTGCATATTTCCCATTCACAGCTCACCAGCAAGACAGGAAAGTTTCCCAGCATGTGGTCAGCGTTGATAGGAGCAGACAATCCAATGTGGTGTCCCCTGTCATCAGGAATCCTTCCATCCTTCTATGAGAGTTGATCCTCAGCTTCCCTGTTGAGTCCCTGTTGTGAATCCACCTTCTCAAGTGGGGAACTGGCATGCACTGTGCTAGTGAGAAGCATCTTGCTTTTCAGGAGAAATTGGACGGGTGACACACCTCAGTGATGACCAAGGTCCCGATCCTGGGCTTGGGGAATGGGTTCTTGATTCTCTAAAATCAGGCTGAGGGATTTGCTGACTTGAATTGGGGCACAGAAAATGAAATGGGAACAGACATGGAGGTCCAAATACGCTTAACAGCACAGGATATGCACCAAGGCAGCTCCCGAGCCAGGGCCCTCTCCAAAGAGCAAGGCTGACTCTGAGATCCTGGGAGGAAGCAAAGTATTCAGGTGTTCCTATATGCTTGTGATGGAAATGATGGAATTTGGATGCATGTCTGGTGGCTCAGATGGTATAGAATCTGGCTGCAAAGCAGGAGACCCAGGTTCAATCCCTAGGGTGGGAAGATCCCTAAATTGAGAAGGTAACAGCTACCCACTTTAGTATTTTTGCCTGGAGAATTCTGTGGATAGAGGAGCCTGGCAGGCTATTGGAGTTGCAAAGAGTTGGACATGAATGAGTGACTAACACACACTGGATTAGGCAATTGTGATTCTGGGTCCTCCAAAGGTCTCAAATCGTAAAAAATGGTCCTCACCTTTCAATAACTGCCAAACAGATACCAAAGGAATGGGAACCCACTTTCGTGGATGTCATTGCTAGTGTGGAAACTACCGCCTGGTGGTGTTTTCACCTGTCTGAACTCTGGGGAGGAGGTCTCTGAATTTCATTTTGAGTCAGACACACAAGGCATCCTCGAGAGTCACAGCCCCTCTCTTTCCACCCTCAGTTCTCAGATATGTCCCAACACACACCACGCACTTGAATCTGACTCAATAACCACACGCTGGAGGGAAAGCTAAGTATGTATTTACTCTCCACCTAGTGGTAGCTAGGTAAAATTGCAGGCATAATGATAAAAAGGGAATGATCACCTCTACATAGCTCACCTTCAAACCCAAACCTATAAAGGGAAGTAGGCACTCAGATCCTCAGGGACCAGGCATACAACACAAATAAATGAAAAAGGCCAAGTGAGAGCGTACAAGTATTGTCAAGAGAGGCAACTCCTATTTAGTTCCAACTGATTGTCCACTTTGGAAAATGTAGATCAGAGCTGTTTCATCATCTTCTGATTGATTGAGAGAAGCCAGAAATTCTGATTTTAATGTGAAACCTCCTGATGCTTAAGACAGTGGCTGGATTTTCTTGAAAGCACTAGGTGAGCTAAATACAGCTTACAGTCCTCCCGTTTTCAAAGCTCAGCTGTACAGATGGTGACTGTCATCTCCCCTAATTGTGGGATTAGACTGCCACTCACCAGCTGCCATTTGTAACTACAACAGAGGCACCAACTGCTTTACTACACAAACACAGCTGGACTCCCCAGCCGTGGAGAACAACTAACCCTACAGGAAGAAGCAGAAGGCTCAGCTGAGCCACCCAGTCAGGGCAGCAGACTGGCCCCTGTGACCAGCCGCTGGCCAGTTAGGCACTAAATGGCCGACTGCTCCTGAAGGAAGCCTTCGGGGCCTGGGAGGCCTTTATCTGGCTCAGAAGCTAAGGCTGCTTCTCGAAGGACTTCCAAGTGCTCCTCGGCAGCTGTAAGCGACTGGTCAATCCAATCCAGGCCCCCGGTCAGGTGGCAGGCGTTCCTGGTCACCAGCACCAGATGACTGACAGACAGGAGCAGGGCAGTTGTCCTAGAAAAAAAAAAAAAAAACAGCAGGATCAGCTTCCCTAGGATCTAAGGGACTTTGCCCTAAAGCCCAAAGAGACAGAGTCTAGACTAGAGTTCCCCAAGCTGGAGTCCCGTCCTCAAGAGGTGGCTAGGTATGTAATTTTAAAAGGGTTCCATGCTCAAATAAATTTGGGAACATCTGGGTTAAACAAAGGTAACTGAAGCCCTTCTCAGATGACGCACGTGATAAAGTTATAAGAAAAGAATGTAATACTCTTTGAGTCTCACTAACTTATTTAAGACTGGGAACCCACTTCCTGCAACACATCCAATAACATCTCCCAGAAGAGGGTTCTGTGGGACAGTCTGGGTCTAGTCAATGGGATAAGCACATTCCCAGCTGCTGCCCACTTAAAGACAGGATCTTCATACCCCACCTTGGGCATCACATATTGATTCTGAATCAATAAGACCCAGCGCTGGTTTACCATATTCTCACAAAAAATTTAACTGCAAATCAAATAGAGGAGGTGGCTTTTTTTTTTCAGTATTGAAAAATTCACTGCAGAGTATCTTCTAAATAGTGAGTACACATGATGCATTTGGGAATGCGTTACAGATGACAAACACACCAACACAGCTGGGCAGTAATAGAAGTACGGTAGAGAAACCAACAGAATTGTTGTGACCCACAGCCTGTCTGGCAATTATTACACAATGGGCCTGTGAAACAGTCATATAAATCTGAAAGACAAAGGAACATGCTTTGTTTTGTTTCCTTTTAAGTGGGTTTGCATTTGGTAGAGGAACATAACAATCTCAAAAGCATAAGTATGCTCTGTGTATAAGGGCCGATCATGAGACAGGGTTCCTGGGCATGTACCGAGAAGGTGAGCATAGCTTTAGCTGACCTGTCACTTCCAGTCTCAATTCGTGCCCACCACCCACACCAGCAACCCACTGGGCAGTACTCACAGCTGAGGCTTGTCTGCTTCAGGGGTCCAAAGAGCAGAGATAGCCATGGGGGCAATGGGAGGGTGGGGAGATGCAGATAGGACTTAGCTTGGATGGACGTTTCATCACAGAAAATTCAAAATCTAAGACTGTTTCTTCCTCCTGCTCCTCTGGGGTTTCAGGAAGAACTCTGGCCACGAGCATCCAGCCAGGCCTGGCTCACTGGTTGTCTGACCCTTCACAGTGAAGTGAATGGTACCCAAAGCTGGGGCAGTCTTGGGAACCCAACAAAGCAGCCTTCTCCACCACCACCAAAACAGCCAGCCTCACAGATCTGATAACATGGGGAGCTTTCAGTGTGAAAAGACACTTGACCACCCCACCCCTCTCACCGGGCATCCAGCAGCTTTGGGTCCAACGGAGGGTACATGGATTTCACAACGTCGTCCACTCTGAGGGCAGGCAAAAGGTTTTCAGTATTTCCCTTTTCTTATGGCCTTTTCTCCTTCCTTTCTTTCCTCACCCCAAAGCTTCTCTTTAGACATTCCAGATCCAGCCTTTAGTGACTTTCTGAACTGCATTCTCAGACAGATACTTAAACAGAAAGATTTCAGAGACTTCCCTGGGGGGTCCAGTGGCTAAGACTCTGCGCTCCCAATGCAGGGGGCCCAGGTTTGATCCTTGGTCAGGGAACTAGATCCCACATGTCACAGTAAAGACCCAGTGCATCCAAATAAATAAGCAAAAAATTAAATTTTTTAAAAATAAATGAAAATAAATTTTAAAAGTTTAAATAGATAAAATTAATTAATTAAAAAGAAAGACGTTGACTTCTGTTTAGAGAATATTTCTTCTGGTTTTCAGTTCCAATGGATTAAAAAGTACAAGTTCACACATGTGAAATGATGTTCAAGATATACTACTACATCAAAAAGGCAAACTGCCAAACAAGATATAAAGTCTGATGGATCCTATTTGCATAAAAATGAATAAACAATAACTATGACATTTGGCAGGAAGTGAGGGACCAGTCTGCAGAAATACTTACCACTGAACAGTGATTAATTACTTCCAGGAATTGGGATGGGGTGGGACTGGGGGGTGGCAGTTCCCTTCACTTTTCAGATTCTCTATATTTCTGCAATGTTTTAACTTTTACAAGTGCTTACTACTTTTGTATTTTTTTAAAAAATGGTTACAGGTAGATATTCAGAACACTAAAAAAATGCTCCAAGTTTAATTTGGGTTCAAACTGCTCCACTGGATTTCTTGCAGCACATGATACAGTTCATAGTTAATTTTTTAAAAAATCAAATTCAAGAAGGAACTACTTATTCATCCTCATTTGCATGATTCAATGTTTTCATTCAAATTCTTGCTCCTGGACCATTTAGTCAAGAAGCGAAAAATAACAATGAGTTGTTTGATTTCCAAAAGCACTTGCAAATAGGCTTGAAGGTCCTTGTCTCGGGGCTGAGGGGCTGGTGAGGAAACACAGACGCATGGTCATTCAGTGCTCAACTTGGCCAGCCCTTTTTCCTACCCTGTGGGAGAAGGCAATGGCAGCCCACTCCAGTACTCTTGCCTAGAGAATCCCATAGACAGAGGAGCCTGGAAGGCTACAGTCCATGGGGTCGCTAAGAGTCAGACACGACTGAGCAACTTCACTTTCACTTTCATGCACTGGAGAAGGAAATGGCAACCCACTCCAGTATTCTTGCCTGGAGAATCCCAGGGACAGAGGAGCCTGTTGGGCTGCCGTCTATGGGGTCACACAGAGTCGGACACGACTGACGCAACTTAGCAGCAGCATCAGCAGCTGAAGCCACTCTTCTTGAAACTAGTATGCTATCAATACACTGTGCAAAATAGAATAAGAAAAGCCATGGGGATAAAAGATGTGTGAGGGCAGAAAGAGAAAGCAAGGACCCTGACTGATTTATGGCAGGGATCATGGAAGCAGTAGGACGGGCCAATGAGCGCCCCACGTGAGGTCCACCCTCGGAGCGCAGTCACACCCTCACTCAAGCACCACTGCTAGTCCTGATCCCCCAGGACTCCACTGGAACTCAGAAATCGCCCTCTCTCTCCTTCTCCGAGCTGCCTTGCATCCTGGGGTCACAGGAATTTGCCAGGACCTGGGACGGCTCTTAGAAGTGACAGGATGTGTGAGGGAGGTCCAGCAGATACTAGAGGAAGGGCTGGTGCTTGCTCGGAGCCTGGGTCCACTTCAGGCCAGGGGCCGACCTAGGCTGATCCCACTCCTGTAGCCACCCCCTCTCCGCCCCCCAGGACAGCTCCAGAGACAGCCCAGATCCTTCTGGATTATCTCCCTACCACTTTCTCAACTCACTGAACTCCCTGGACGGAGTTCAAGTGCACCAACTCTTTCACATTCCCTCTCCGAGAACTGGTTCCTTGAGATCCATCCCAGCCCACAGGGGAAAGCGAGGACCCCTGGAACTCAGGAGGCTGATATAAGAAAACCTCCTGAACTGGGAAAAAAAATCTCCCGGCTCAGGCACATCTACATACCAGCCACCAGATGGCAGCCCCAACTTAGTACCACCCTTCCCTCTTAAGAAACAGCGCTTTCTTTTCTTCACAAAACTGAGGCCAGATGAGGGGGTGGAGCTGTTGTTGCCTGCAGTCCAGCTGGTTGCCTCCTACATGGGATTCTGCAGACAGCCTGGAATCTGGGAGATATGAATGACCCCTTCACCTCCCACCCGGGCTTGGGGGCTGCTGGCCAGGCCATGGATGGGGCCGGGGCTGGTCTCAGTACAGATGTCAGCTGGGGTGGGGCATGTGGGAAGCTCACGGCTCACCAGGGTGTGGGCACCAGTGGCAAGTGTGCTTGCTGGCCCAGAGCCCGGGAAGAAGGTGTGCCCAGGGGAAGGAGAGCTGCCCCAGCTGGCATGGGATTGAGGAAGAGGGAGCTGGGGGGCCCTAGTCATATGCTGGCACTTCCCAAAAAACCTACGGGAGGGGTCACGCCGGAGGGGAGGGGAACCTGTGACACCAACCTAGCCTGAAAAGTCTCCCAGCCTCTAAACCCTCCTGGGCTCTCTGGGAATGTGTGGGGCATAAACCATTCAAGTTGCCCCTGGAGTTGCTCAGGGGAGCCTGCCCCTGCCCCCACCCCCACTTCCGGCCCCCTGCCCCTCCCCAGAGTGTGGGGACCTCACCTGGGGCTGATGCGCTTGGCCACCACAATGATGTCACTGACGCTGGCTGAGGTCTTCATCTTGGCCCCTGAGCCCATTGTCATGGCAACGAGCTTCTCGGTCAGAGTATGACAGATCTACAGCAACAGGGAACAGAGAGGTGATGAGGGGGGGACCCAGCCCCCGAGGGTTTCTGCCATCCCACAAAGATGCCACCACCACCCTCCACCCCACGGCTGGGCTCCCCTAACCTCATGGACAGACTGAAGTGAAAAGCACAGAGATGAGAGGCATGAAAGAGGCAAACCCAAGGACACGGCCGGGTAAGGAGGGCGGGGTGGGAACCTCAGACCAGGGCCAGGGTTTCTCGGCTTAAGAGAAGTCTGAGCTGAAATAATCTGTCCTAAGAAAAATCATGTGCTCTAACTTCATCCTCTCCCTTCAGGGCCAAAACCTATTTTCTCTCTCGATTCCTTCACCTCCTGGCTTTGTCTTCCAAAATGATAAAGGTCTCTGCAGGCACCCTCAGAAACATGGCCAGATAAGCAGAATTTATATCAGCAATTTTCTGGGATAACATTTTAGCATGTTTGTCATGATGATGATAAAAGGGACATGGCGGGGGCGGGGGGGGGGGGGTGGGCAGAAAGCCAAACAATGGCAAGACTGGGACACACGGCCTTTCTCATCATCCACCAGCACGGTGGCCACCCCTAAGGCTTTGCTCCTCACTTTCGTGCCCCCACCCCAGTGTCAGAACCTGGATGTGCTTCTGTCCCCGGGGAAGAATTTCCATCAACTTCATCACATATACGTGGGGCTGGAAGAGAGGCAGAAAGAAGCCCGAGAGCCCACCCAGGGGACAGCCCAGGCCCTTCCCTCGAGGCCCCAGCATAGGGCCGCCAGGGCAGGTGGCCAAGCAGCAGGGCTTCGAGTGCTCAAGAGGAAGCTGAGAGGGTCTCAGGATGGACCACTGAGCCCAGTCAGACTCCTTCCGGCTGATTTATCCCACACTTCAGCTGTCATTCATCCCCCTCCTCTAACAGATAAGGGCAGGGGACGAAACCCAAAGATAGGACACATCCCGGTCGGGAGAAGGAAGACGTAGCGTGGCATTGCTGCTCCAGTCATTAGACCCGTCCATCCCCGTCTATAACCACGGAGTGAGGTAAGTCAGAGAGGGAAAAACAAACATCGTATATTAACGCATAGAAACGGAATCTAGAAAGATGGTACTGATGAACTATTTGCAGGGCAGCAAGGGAGACGCAGACATGAAGAACAGACTTACAGACACGGCACGGAGAGGAAGGAGAGGGTGGGATGAATGGAGAGAGTAGCACGGAAACATGTGTAAAACAGTCAGTGGGAATGTGCTGCATGACTCAGGCAACTCAAACCCGGGCTCTGTGACAACCTGAAGGGGTGGGACGGAGTGGGACGTGGGAGGGAGGTTCGAGAGGGAGGGGACGTATGTATACCTATGGCTGATTCATGTTGCTGCATAGCAGAAACCAACATGGTATTGTAAAGCAATTATCTTTCAATTAAAAATAAATAAAATTTTTTTAAAAAGAGCTTCTTGGAACTCAATAATAAGCCTGGACTCTGGGACAACATCTCACCAGGCACTTCTCTGTCCCCTAAAAGAATAGCTAAAGAAGAGGTAGGGTAAAAGACTTTTCAATATTGTGTACTGAATGACACTTGAGTGTCATTTTCAAATGACACACTTCACACACTTCAAAAAAGCTGCCTTTTTTGAGATCTTGAATAATTGCTAGACAAAGAGAGAAAAGTGTGGTTTCCCAGGTTACTACTGAAATTAACAATATTTGCCACTGGCCAAACACTTCAATATTCTTATTGTCCTAATAAGTCTGAGAATGTCAGGCAAGAATTGGTTAGCAAATGCTAAAACTGTAAAAATTACCCCAAAACAATAAAAATTACCCCAAACTATAAAAATTACACAAAACTGTAAAAATTGCCCTAAATGCAAATCGGATGCAACTCTCCACCCTGTCCTGGAGGCTGTTGGCTTTAAAAAAAAAAAAGTCTGCTCTCAGGTTGAAGTATCATGGTTTGGATTTTTTAACACTGATTGATTGTCCTGTCTGGCTGATCACTGTCACAGAGAGGGCTGGTGAGGATCTTTCTAGTAACTGGAGATGCCCTAATACAGAGCTTGACTCACTTCAAGGACTGAGCCCTCAGTTCATGGAAGTGTCCAGGAGAAACTGAGAATTGCCCTTCCTCCAGAATGGCTGTGGTCCTGCTCTGCTATTCTACTCACAGCTTTCTGCCTGGTGAGTGAACATGTGGTTGGTGACTGTCTCTGCTGTCTTTCCACCGGCCACTGTACTGTGAGGACCAGGTGGAGTGAAGCCTTTGAAGGGGCCTCCAGAATTCAAAGGAGAAGAGACCAGGAGCGGAAGAGAACAGAAGGAACTCCAAGAGTTACAAGAGGCCTCCTGCAGGGATCAGCGCTCCTCCCAAAGTCCCTCCTCTTGGACAGTCTGTGCACCCAGATGCTTTGGTGACCACCCCCTTATTCCCCTGGGGAAATCAAAGAGCATTACCTTCAAGATGGCGATGCAGTGGGACATGAGACCCCTGGGGAGACAAGAAGCGTTTGTCAGGGCTTCTCCAGAGAGGCTCACCTCCCTCCAGCCACCACCTCCACACCTCCTCCAGCTCTGACCCCCAGGCACGGCTGGACACCATCTGACAGCCAGGACGCCACAGCGGTAAAATGAACAAGCCCAGGAGCTAAAGCAGGAAGCCCTTTCTTTCCCGTCTTCCCCTTTTCCCTCCCGCACCCAAAAGACCCCTCCAGCTAGTGCCACAACCCTGAGCTTCGGAGACTGTTCCCTCCACCCAGGGAATCCTTCCCCGTATCCTCTGCCTGGTGAACTCATCTTTCAGGTCCTGAAGGGACTGCCCTGGCAGTCCAGCAATTAAGACTCAAGCTTCCACTGCAGGGAGTAGGGGTTCTATCTCCAGGAGGGGCTGGAGAGAAGCTCCCCACGCGGCACAGTGCAGCCAAAAAGAAAAAAGAAAACAAAAAGACCCAGAACGAAAGGCGCCCACTCTGGGAAAGCCTTCGGAAGTCCACCCCTCTCCTCTAGCCCAGCAACTCTATAGATGCCACCGCCTCCGTATGCTCACTGCACCCGCAGAGACCCACCCCTTCCCTCCATCATTTCTGAAATAGTGTATTTAGTAGAATTCTGTCTCCACCATCAGTTTCAAAGCTGCATTGCCTGGCCCAGAGCCTGCACATCACACCGGTTAACACCCACCCAGTGAATGAAGGGCTAAGCGACAGGGAAGGGGACAGCACACACTTCTGAATCCTCAGCGGGGTGGAGGGATCCCCAAGGGACCCTGGAGACAAAGGCTGCATCCCTGGAGCCTGAGGGCCATATTCACGGGTGCCTCAAGGATAACCCAAACACATCACGGTGACTTTATAACAACTCTGCCACACATCTATGGCCCTCAGTGCTCGGGTCTGCAAAATGGGGAGAGTGAGGACAATCACCACGGTGTCACACTCTAGGTCCCCCCACGGTGAGGGCAGGGGAAAAGCAGCAATGGACACAGTGCTCCAGGGGGCTCATCCGAGCTCAGGCAAAGGAAGCCAGGAAAGGGTACCCAGAAGCCCGATTCGCCACCCACTGGCGGCTGGAGAAAAGCGAACAGTCCCCAAGGCCTTACGAGGCATCTTCGATCCAGTCTTCGTTCTCCAGAATGGCCTCGATGTGAGGGTTGGTGATGACAACATCATCCAGTTCTAGCTCAGAGGGCTCAGACTGAGTCTCCATGGCGCCAATGAGGTCCACGATGGGCCTGGAAGGAAGAGCCCAGGTAAGTGGGTTCCTGCCGACTCTCTCCTCATCGAGGCCCACAGAAAGGATAAGTGGAATGAGTACGTGAAAGCGAGAACTTGTTCTGGATCCAAACCGAAGGCTGGTGGGACTTCAGTGTGGGCCAGGCACATGGTGAGGCAGTGAGTTAAGGAGGCAGGGCACAGGAACACAAGACAAAATGACGCCGAACAAGAAGAGCTGCTCAGAGAAAGGCAGGGCTACAACCATCATCATCACAAAGATATCCTAAACAGGGATGCTCTTTCAGGACAAAACATCCATTTGTAATTTGTTTCCCCTTCAAGCCTACCTTTTATGGAGAAGCTCAAGTTCCTGTTACCCAAACTGACCTGCAACCCCTACTGGTTCTATAGAATCAGCTTCTGGGAGCCACCTTGGTCCACCCAAATGATCCCACCCCCTCCAAGTTATACTAGAGAAGAGGGGGATGTAAAAACACCTCCTACTTTAAAACAGGGTTCTTGAAAACATGAGACATCATCGCAGAGCTTTCCTGGGTCACACGAATGGGCATTTACCAATTATGAACCGCTTGACAGAGATGCTGATAGGATTCAAACACAGGGGTAAGAGAAACTCAGGGTTTAGTGGTCAGTGTCCCTTGGGATCTAGCAATTAAAATATCCCTAACCTGAAAACAAGATCTTGATTACCAGGTAGGTTTCATGTGAAGAACATCATGAAGAAATCTGTGCAGAGATGAGACATGATCCTATGCTGGGGTTTTGCAACCCCCAAGTGTCTATTGCTTTCATGTGTGGCTTGGAATGCGGGGCATCGGATTTCTGCTCCTACGAGGTTGTTGGGGGGGGCTTCCCAGGTGGTGCTACTGGTAAAGAACCCACCTGCCACTGTAGGAGACATAAGAGACTCAGGTTCTATCCCTGGGTAAGGAAGATCCCCTGGAGGAGGGCAAGGCAACCCACTCCAGTATTCCTGTTTGAAGAATCCCATGGACAGGGGAGTCTGGTGGGCTCTGGTCCACAGGGTCACGCAAAGTCAGACACGACTGAAGCAACTCAGCACTCACAGACGCACAAGGTTAGTTAGAAAGGGGCTGTGCTGTGCTGTGCTTAGTCACTCAGTCATGTCTGACTCTTTGTGACCCCCTGGACTGTAGCCCACCAGGTTCCTCTGTCCATGGTTTGGCCTGCTCAATAGACGGGTGCTGGGTGAGCATGTTCACAGACAGAGTCCAAGGCGGTTCAGGATGCTGGGGAGCTTGTAGAACATTCTTAAGCTCTGAGATCTTTAATGGGAATGACAGCCTTAGGGTACCATTTTCGAGATAAAAGTTGAGTGACAGTTGCCCAGCACCAAACCTCTTTTCTCTTTTGTTGGGGCATCAGGGCACAGTCCCTCTCTCCTCCTTTCCCTCCCCGGGCCACTCACTTGGAATCATAACACTGCAGGAGGTCTCGAGGCCGACAGTAGCGCTGCCTGCAAACCACCACCAAGGCTGCAAAGGAGGCCAGAAAGATGGTGGCCAGCACGCCGATGGCAACAATCACCACAGTCTCCATGCTTCCAGCTGGCTCCCTCAGTCCTGGTCAGTCCCCCTCATGGGCTGAAGCTGGAAAGACACAAGGGTTGAGCAGCCTGGTGAAGCAGCAGCAAAAGAGTGGGGTCTTACCTGCTGGAAGGTGGAGCAGAAGGCTCCACCTGCAGACGCCCGAGGGCCTGAACAGAATCAAGACGCATTTTAGGTCATGCCCCAAATGTTATCTTTTCCTTTACTAGTGGGTTGGCCAAAAAGTTCATTCCAGCTTTTGCAGAAGATGTTATGGGAAAACCTGAACGAACTTCTTGGCCGACCGAATCAAAGCCTTTGCTCCCCAGTAGGAGCAGGATGGCCTTTTCGACCCGGGACAAAAGGAAACACTGTCAGTAGCACTGCTGTTTCCGTATCCACACCAGGCACCAGAAAGAACACCCACCTAAGAAGAAGGACGGGACTGTATTCACTGAGGGTCTGTCTGTGCCAGGCACTTGGTGGTACATGTTTATTCCTCTAACGATCCTATGAGGAAGGTGTTAGTATCCCCATTTTAGTTGAGAAAACTGAGGTCCAGAGAGGTTAAATAATTTGTCCAAGTCTATGTAGTCAGGAAGCATAAAGTCATCCACTCAAACTGAGACGGATTATCACCTGCCTTGTCCTTTCTAAGGAGAAAAGAGGATTCTAAACATTCTGGGGATAGTTTTGATCTTCAGTTTCAGTCTTGGAAACGTTGCTGTTGTTTAGCCACTAAGTTGTGTCTGACGCTTTGCAGCCTCATGGACTGTAGCCTGCCAGGCTCCTCTGTCTATAGGATTTCCCAGGCAAGAATACTGGAGTGAGCTGCCATTTCCTTCTCCAGGGGATCTTCCTGACCCAGGAATCGAACCCATGTCTTCTGCATTGGCAAGTGGATTCTTTATCACTGAGCCACCAAGGAAGCCCCATTGGAAACTTACAACTGGTATTAAACTGTTTGTCATCTGTTTATTGCCTGTTTTCATTTAGGAGGTTATTTCACACCTATGGAGAAGCAATGGCATCTCAGAGAAGTATGTATTCACAATGTTATTTCATTGCAGGTCTCCCCCTTGTGTCCTTCTGAGCCAGTCTTCTTCCCTTTCTGGGCTTTAATTTCTCCACCTTTAAAAAAGGGTGCTTTGACATAGAATTCTAGCTCCAGGACAGTACATCTCCTCTATTTGAATTTAATCCTATGTTCCATGTCTTGGAGGTCCAAATGCTTCTGATCATCATTCAATAAGTATTTATTAACCACTTAGTATGCACCAAGCAGGGTACTGGATTCTGGAGACTGGAAATAAATAAGACATGGGCCCCAAAACCTGGAGGAGGGGGAGCCTGGGGAGAGAGGCAGACAGACAAACCATTTCAACTTCGTGTGCATGTGCCACATACAGAAGTACATGAAAAGAGAGTACCAGTGTTAGCAGGATACTTTCTGGGAAAGCTTTTCCCCCAGAGCTGGTGATGCTTGAGCTGGATTTTGAAGGTTGAATAGGAGTTTGCCGGGTCGACTTGGCTGGCTCAAAGTGCCAATGAAGCCGGCTCAGAGGACTCTCAGAGCTGCTGTCCCACCTGGCTGTGCACTTGCCCACAAGGGTGAGAAGACTGAACTCTACCTTTTTCATCTCTGATAGTGTTTGGAGGAGCCGTGGGGGTGTCCTGCCTGGTGTCTGTGGATGTGTTTCTCTGTACTGTCCCTCCTAAAGGGCTCCCTCCTCCAGCCCTTTTCCTTTCCTTCCCCTCTCATTTCTCACTCTCTTCACTTTCCCTCGCTCAGCTTTCCGCTCCACTCCCGGGCTCTCTTCCCCCCTCCCCTCGTCTCAGGCTTTCTCGGCGTTTCCCTTCCCCTCCCCCTCGGCCCTGGGTCTCCAAGACCACCCGCTTTGTTTCCTCTCTTCCAGGGCGAAGTTTCGGGTGTGTTTCTCTGCGTGCACAAGCTTTTCTCTCGAGTCGTTGCGGTCTCTCTCCGCGATCGGTCTGCGTGAGTGTTTCTTCGTGTGTTTCCCTTTTTCTTTGTGTTATTTTGTGTGTTTCCGGATGAGTTATTCTGTTTCCCTCTAACGGGTTCTAAATCCACAAGGAGAAAACAAGACCCAAGACCCCATCTCCTTTCCTCTGCGCGGCGCGCCACCCACCCCGACCCAGAACACCCACCCCACACCCAGGTCGTCGGGAGGGAACCCCACGCGCCCCGGCGCGCTCCACGCGGGGCCCGATGGCTCCGGGGCGCACGGCTCCAACTTTGCCCGCTCGCGGGCGCCGGGCTCCCTCCCCCCCCCCCCCGCACTCTTTTCCCCCACCCCCCACCCCCGCGCACCCCGCTCGGAAGGGGCGGTGGGCTGGGAGCCCCGGGCCCCAGCTCCGCGGCGCGCCGGGCTCACCCACCTGCAGCTGCGGCTCCGGGACGCAGGCGGGGGCGCTCCCGCGGCCGGGCCCCCCGCGATGGCCGAGTCCGGGCGCGGGACTGGCGGCCGCCGGCGAGCGGGGCATGCCGGGAAGGCGCGGAGATAAGTCCCGGCGGCCAAGCCCCCGGCGGCGGCGCGGGCGGGGGAGCCGCGGGCCGAGCATCCAAATCCCCCGCTGCCAGGCGCCGCCGTCACCGCCAGGCCCCCGGGCCGGCCGGGGGTTGGAGCCGCGGGAGGCCCCGGGCAGCTGCGGGGCCGTCGCTCAGCGACCCGACGGGCGGTCCCCGCACCCCCGCGGGGGCCGGGCGGGGCGGGGAGGGGGCGCCGAGGAACTGGCCGTCCCCTGGGGTTGGGGAGCGCCCCGCGGCCCCGCATTGTGGCTGGTCCCGGAGCAGGTCTACTCTGCTGCTCGCTGAGTGGTTTACATCCTGGCTCTGCGGCTCACTGGGCTTCCCTGCCGTCTGCAATGAGGGAGACGTGGGTTCGATCCCTGGATCGGAAAGATCTCCTGGAGGAGGGCTTGGCAACCCACTCCAGTATTCTTGCCTGGAGAATCCCCATGAACAGAGGAGCCTGGCAGGCTACATACAGTCCACGGGGTCGCAAAGAATCGGACACCACTGAGCAACCAAGCGCAATCACACTGCCACTCACTAGCTTGTACACCTAGAGGTTATCTTGGTTTCTTCCTCTGCCAAAGGGACCAGGACTTATAAGCATCCTGAGTTAAATGTTCAGATGCAGACCATGTTGGGCCCAGGGTCAGTGGTGAATCAGTAGTAGCTCTTATGATAGCCTGAGCCACACTGGGTGGTGACAGACAGGCCCATCCCTACCAATCGCCTGCCAGGGACAAGGGTAGGAATACACCACAGGGGTTGGGGAGTCCTGTCCCTTCCATTCAAACCCTACTGCATCCCATACTAAAGAGGGACCCACAGTGCATACGCTGCCCCCACCCTGCAATGGGCCATCCCTCAGGCCTGAAGATGCCCACAACAGGCTGCCTTGGAAGGACAGATGTCCACAAAGGCCCTGGAAGCAGGCTGTGCATATAGTGTGAGCAGGGATTTCCGGAGTCCAGAATCTCAGGAGCATGGTCTAGATGGGCTGTGGTCTTTCCTTGGCCCTCGAACTCCGCAGGACCCGAGCAGGGCCAACTAAAGCCTGGGACCCAGTTGACCAGTCTAAGGGCCATACTGTTGACAAGTGGTGAAGGATACAGACCAGGCCCCCCGGGCACTTAATGCAGGCACTTGGATCTTGTGACTCCTAGATTATGTCCAGCCCACAGCAGTATTGTTTTGGCTTAGAGTTTTTAAAAGATCAAGTTAGCTGCCAACATTTTTAAAAATCAGGAACTGTATAGATACCTCTAGATTTTTAGCCTCTCTGGAAAATTCATAAGACCGTTGGTTGCAAGAGTCATAAGAGAGGGGTGAGTGAATCTCCAGGCCTGCCCTCCTGGCCCACTCTGTTCCCTGCTGTGTGCAAATACACTCACACCTCACACCCTATTAAGGGCCTGGCCATGTGAGAGCTCAGGTTGCCCACCGTTGGCACTCTGCAGCCAGAGGGTTGAGTGATGATTTTATTACCCTCCGAAAGGCTTTTATGGAAAACCTGCATTCCATGTAAGGAAACCAGACCGACAGCAAAACAGCGAACATCAGAATGGGTGACTGGGGACCATCAGCATCCCCATGTCTTGGGGATACTCTTGAGAAAAATGGAGTGCTGTTTTTGTCTTGGGTGGTTTAGACACTTGTGACTCTATAGGAGAGAGATTTAAAGAAAGCTTTGGGTCTTCCCTGGTGGTCCAGTGGTTAAGACTCTATGCTTTCAATGTGGGGGGGGGGGGTAGGGGGGAATGTGTGCAGGTTCCCTGGTTAGGGAAGTAAGACCCACATACTACATGGTACAGCCAAAAAAGTAAAAAGAAAAAAAGCATTAAGCTTGTGTGAAGGGGGTTATAAATGGAAAAGACTTACCAACACAAACAAAAGCAACCAAAAAAAAAAAAAAAAAAAAATCTCAGCTGCTGCCCGGAGCTGACAGTGCAAATGCTCCAGTTAACCACCCACCATCCAGCTGCAGGGAGAAGAGGGTGGCGCCAAGGTGGAACCAGTGCCTTTCCTAGCCAGCTGTGTCCCTTCATTCTGGCCACTCCTGCCATCTCGGTGCCCCTTGAAGCCTCTCCGGATTGACCTGAGAAGACCTTGTGTGTACTCAGTGTTCTTACTTGCAAGCAATAGAAACTGGTTGCTTGTCCCACGTGGAAAGGGGTCGTATTGAAAGGATCTGGGGTGCCCATAGCATCAGCTGGAGACTGAAGACCAGGATTAGAAAGTCGACAGGCACCACAGGGAGTTCCAAGAGCTGGGTGCCACTGCCCTGAAATGATCGTGACCTTCCCTTCAACTTTATCTTTATTCTGGAATCAAAGTCCTGGGTGGGACCTCACCCTGTTGACTTGCCCTTAAGGAGGTGAGATTCAGGCAGAGGCCTGCCTTCCAATATCTATTCACACAAGGGCAGGGTGCCCCCAATGAATACAAGAGGGAGTGTTGCCAGACTGTTCCCCACAATTCAAATGCCCCTAAATATAGCCCTTTCCCCACTCAGTCTGAGCATCAAATTGTGTAAGGCTTGGTTCCTGGCCAGTGGCTGCAAGCTTGCACTCCACCCAGGCAAGGAGTGAACATTTATTGAGCACCAACTATGTATCAGGCGGGTTTCCCAGGTGGCTCAGTGGTGAAGAATCTGCCTGCCAATGCAGGAGACGTGGGTTCAACCCCTGAATCAGGAAGATCCCCTGGAGAAGGAAATGGCAACCCACTCCAGTATTCTTGCCTGGGAAATCCCATGGACAGAGGAGCCTGGCAGGCTACAGTCCATGGGGTCGCCAAAGAGTTGGACATGGACTAACCATGCTGGACTAAACAGCAGCATGTACCAGGCACTGGTCAGACAGCCTACATGCCTCATCTCATTGGATTTCCCACCAACCCTGAATAGATGGGATGATTATGTTTGCAAGGGAGCAAATAGACTCAGAGAGGTAAGGCAACCTACCCAAGTTCTTCCGGCTCCCAAGTGGTGAAACCAGAGTGGAATTCAAGACTCCCTAGCACCAAAGCCCAGACCACCCAATCCAGGAAATTGGCAGCTCTTCTGGTAACCTGGGTATTGAAACCGGGCAGGTGGCCATGGCCGCAGTGATGGCTACAACACCCAGAGCCCCTTTGTCCCAACCTTGTATGCACCTCATCTTCAAAAATGCACGTCCTCTGGTCTTGGTTGTGAGCCTGTCCCACCTGTCTATCCTTTCTCTTTGTTTTGTTTTCTTCCTTCTGATGCCAGCTACAGAGCTGTATGTGTCATTTGGTGCTCAAAAAAAATGGTGATCCTTTTTTGCTGCGCCTAGTCTTGTGTTACAGAGAAGGCAATGGCACCTCGCTCCAGTACTCCTGCCTGGAAAATCCCATGGACAGAGGAGCCTGGAAGGCTGCAGTCCATGGGGTCGCTGAGGGTCCGACATGACTGAGCAACTTCACTTTCACTTTTCACTTTCATGCATTGGAGAAGGAAATGGCAGCCCACTCCAGTGTTCTTGCCTGGAGAATCCCAGGGACGGGGGAGCCTGGTGGGCTGCCGTCTGTGGGGTCGCACAGAGTCAGACACGACTGCAGTGACTTAGCAGCAGCAGCAGCCTTGTGTTATGTCCCAGTGATAAGAGGTGGGAGTAGTACTGCTTGGCAGACTGGATGCCAAGCACCTAAGATGCTCATCCACCCAGGGCAGCTGAGCATCTCTTAAAAGGCAGCCCTGAAGACCAACGTGGGAAAGGAGTGTAGCAGATAGACGTGGAGCCCCTCCAACCTTCAACCCATAGCTCTGGGCAACAGCCCCTTCCTTCCAGACAAGCAGGACCGAGGTGTGAAAACTCCCTCCTGCCCCAGCAAGAACAGCTTCTCACATGGCCTATAACCCTCAGTAAACCCTCCCGACCCACCTCCGGACCCTCAGCGGGAGTGGCAGAATGGCATCCTTCACCCCCACCAGGCAGGGAGCTGAGCCAGGGAAAATGCGCTCCCACGTCTGTCTTGTGCTCTTGGTAGCTGTGTGATCTTGGTTCCTGCCGAGTGTCCCCATCTGCAGAATGCACGTGACAGCAAAGCCCATGGTCTCCAGTTGCTTTGAGGATTAAGGGAGATGATGCATTGAAAACCCTCATCGCAAAGAAAGTAGAATGGTGGTTACCAGGGACTGGAGGGAGAAAGGAGCAGAGAGTTACTCTTGAATGGGTACAGTTTCCATTCGGGAAGATGAAAAAGGTGCTGGAGAGGAATCGTGCTGATGGTTACACAACAGCGAGAATGCACTTAACGCCATGACCGTAGAATACTTAAAAATAAAGTGGCCAAGCTTATGTATATTTTATCACAATTTTTTAAAAGTATTTATCACAGTATGATATGAAAAAAAAAAAAAAAAAAAAAAACACAACAACACGGGGCCTCTTTGACGTTCCTCAAACATGCCCAGCTCACCCTACGCATCCTGACTGGGCTTTGCTCCAAAGTCAGCATGCACATTGCCATTGGGAGGGCAGGATTCACGCTCCATTTCTCTTTCTACATCTATGTGCTGGCTAAATAAGTGGACCTACTTCTTTAAAATTCCCTACAGGCCTGGACTCCTTGCTGCTGTTGTTCCCATGGCTCACTGCCTCCCTTTGCTCAGGTGTCTGCTCAAGAGTCACCTCCACCAAGAAGTCTTCCCTGATCACCCCGATCTGAAGGAGCACCTGCCATCGTCTACACTCCCCTGGCCTGATGTGGGGTTTGTTTGCTTGTTTTTAATGGTACTTTTACTGTCTGATGGTGCATTAGATATTTATTATTTCTCCCCTCTCAGAGGGCTTCCCAGGTGGCACTAGTGGTAAAGAACTCTCTTGCCAACACAGCAGACGTAAGAGACATAGGTTCGATCCCTGGCTTGGGAAGATCCCCTAGAGGAGGGCATGGCAACCCACTCCAGTGTTCTTGCCTGGAGAATCCCATGGACAGAGGAGCCTGGCAGGCTACAGTCAGTGGGGTTGCAAAGAGTCAGACACGACTGAAGCAACTTAGCACACACACCCCTTTCAGCATACATGCCCCTTTCAGGATGGAAATGCCGTGGGGCTCAGGACTTGACTGTCTTATACTTTACTGACCCCCAGTTCTAGCACAATGCCTGGCATTTAGTAGCTGCTCAATGAACACTTGTGAAAGGAATGAACATAAAGCTTACTATTGTCACTGTCGTTCTACAGCAGAGATGGGAACTCTGGACCCATTTCCAGTGCTCGCAAGTCCCCTGGGATGTGGCAGCCATGGGGGGAATTAAGGCAGGTGGTTAAGCCCATGGGAAACAGAGGGTAAGCCACCAGCCCTGGAGAGAAAGAAGGTTGATCTGAATTTAAGTCTGAGTTTTAAATTCCCGATTTGATTCTGAGTTCATGCTTGTTTGAAGCATTCTGGCACTTTTGTGGGCTAGTGAACAGCTTTCCAAGGAGAGGCCAGCAGGGAGGGGTTTGTGTACATGCAGGTTGGGCCTCCTCTGAGCTGTGGGTGTGGACAGACTCCACAGGGAAGCCAGACTGCCTTGCAGGAGCGAAAGGGAGCCAACTGGCAGAATGGCTGGGACTGGCTGGAGGAAGCAGGGAGAAAGAGGGCTGGAGGAAGCAGGCTGAGAGTTAGCAGGGCAGGGCTGGGCCACCACCTCCCTGGGAACAAAGGCCAAGTTTACATTTTCTTTAAGTCAAGACAACTGGACCATTAACAGAGATTTCCCTCAGGGGATATTAGGGCTTGGGTACGTGGGCAATGGGGGGCAAGGAGAAAGGGAAATTACAATCTGTCAATATAAGAAACACTTTCATGTTTATTATTGAATTTGACTTTTCACCACAATTGTATGCAGGAGGCATTATCATCACTATATTACAGACGTGGAAACAGACACAGACAAGGGACTGACTGCAAAGTTCAGTGCAGGCTCTTGCCACGACACCAGGCGGCCCCTAAGTTCAAAGTCAAGATCAAGCTGGTGATTATGAGCTTAGAGATGGGGAAGAGGGTTAGAGATGAGTCAGTCTTCCTCCCTTTCCTGACCACCTTCGAAACCTTGTTCCTCACCTGCCCCCACTCCAGGGTCACGCCTCAGTGACACTCTCTCACTTCACCCGCTTCTAACCGGACTTAAAACCTGTTGGCTAACCTCTTCAAGTGACAGATAAACAGCAGGTCCTAGAAAAGGTAATTAGAATAATAAAGGTAACTTAGGTCATTGCAACGGAGAAGGCAATGGCACCCCACTCCAGTAGTCTTTCTTGGAAAATCCCATGGACGGAGGAGCCTGGTAGGCTGCAGTCCATGGGGTCGCTAAGAGTTGGACACGACTGAGCAACTTCACTTTCACTTTTCACTTTCATGCATTGGAGAAGGAAATGGCAACCCACTCCAATGTTCTTGCCTGGAGAATCCCAGGGGCGGGGGAGCCTGGTGGGCTGCCGTCTATGGGGCCGCACAGAGTCGGACACGACTGAAACGACTTAGCAGTAGCAGGTCATTGCAAAGAGAGTTAGCTGTGTTGTCTTGGTTCTCTTTCTGTGAACATAGAAACACTAATTTGATACATGCACCCCTGTATTCATAGCAGCATCGTTTACAATAGCCAAGACGGGAGAACAACCTAAGTGTCCATCGGTGGATGGATGCACAAGGAAGTTGTGGACTATGTATACAATGAAATACTTCACAGCCATAAAAAAAAGATGAATGCTTGCCATTTGCAACAACATGACTGGAGGATATTATGTTAAGTGAAAGAAGTCAGACAAGAGAGAAACAAATATCATATGAATTTACTCATATGTGAAATACAAAACCCAACAACAAAAACATAAAACAAACCAACCAGACAAAACAGAGAACAGAGTTGTAGTTATTAGAGGGGGAAGGGCAGAGAGGGGAGGATGAAATGGGTTAAGAGAATCAACTGGGTGGTGAGACACTGCAGTGTTTACAGAAATATACAGTGTATACAGAAGTAAACTATAATGTACATGTGAAACTTACACAGTGTCATAAACCAATGTTACCGCAACAGGAAATAAATTTTAAAAATAATAAATAGGGGCAGTAAAATGCTAGAATGAACAAAAGAAGAAGGCTGTGAAATCTGTCTTCAGAGCTCTTTCAGAAAAGTCTTTTGATGCTTTTCAATGATTTTGCCAAGAATATAGAACAGCCCCTAACTGAGAGACCCCCAGCTCCCTAGCCCAGAAGTCACACCCAGCACCTGTGATGAGTGACGGGATTTGGTGGAGGGAAGGAAGCCGTGCTTCCACCTAGACTAAAGCAGATCTGGGGGCTTGGGGCAGGCGAGTCTTGCGGGAGTCAGGCAACCCTCTCAGCTCGTGTCAGTTAGGATGACAATTCCCCAGGACAGCTGTGGGCTGGAAGAGGCTTGTGTCACTACCTGGCCTTTGTCTCCACCCTAAGGGTTGGGACATACCCAAAGCCACCCTCAGACGCTTGTTCTGGATCCCCAGGAGAGCAGGCAGGGAGCAGGGAGGCCCAGGTCTGGGTTTACAGCCCCCAGATTACCTGCAGTGCCTTGACTGTCCACGTCTAGTTACCCACCTGGGCAGCAGCATCTCCACCCCCTTAGAGAGCGCAGAGCCAGGGGTCCCACTATGGAGAGAATCGGGGAGGGCTTGAATACCTCCAAGGTGGAGGAGATCGCACCCGATCACTGCCTACGAGGCGGCGCAGGGGTCTGCTGATAACCTACAATCGAGAAAATGCACTTCAAGGAGTGGCCACTGGGTGTCGCCCCTGCTTCTCAGGCGAGGGCCCTCATGGGTCAGCTAACACTGTAGGGTGCCCGAGAGCGAAGACTCCTTTGAGATTCAGCCTTTAGTGCCTTCTGTGGATCCCACGAGGTCGTTGCCGCGCTCATCCCCACCCCTCCTGGCTGGTCTGGATGGCACGGTCCATCCAAACAAGCTCCCTTGCTTCTCTCGCCTTCCTAGTTCATTCCCTAGAACCCATACTCTGCCTTCTGCAGACAGGCACACGCCATGGAGAAGGTCCCACGGCCAGACTGGCTTTGCTTTCGACTCACGATCACAGACCTTCCTGGTGAACCATCTGTCCGTAGAGGTCCGAACCTCACACCTTTAGTTCCTGAGAAACAATTTCATATCTTTTTATTTGTTTATTTTGATGTGGACCAGCTTCCCTCGTGGCTCAGCTAGTAAAGAATCTACCTGCAATGCGGAAAACCTGGGTTCGATCCCTGGGTTAGGAAGATCCCCTGGAGAAGGGAAAGGCTACCCACTCCAGTACTCTGGCCTGGAGAATACCATGGACTATACAGTGACTAAACTACGTTTTTTAAAGTCTTTATTGAATTTGTTACAATACTGCTTCTGTTTATGCTTTGGTTCCGGGAGAGGGCTCAAACCCACAACCCTCACATCAGAAGGCGAAGCCCTAACCACTGGAGCAGGGAAGTCTCAACAACTTATCTACATGTAAGTCTCACATCTTATCTGCAGACTTCCCATGCCCCTCCTCCACTTTCATTTGTCTCATTTAAAAAAAAAAAAAAAAAAAAAACAAACAGAAGAAAAGTACTTATTTCCTCATTTTTTCATCCCGAATCTCTAAACTTCCCATACTTGTACACGTCTTCTCTTCTTTTATTTCTTCTCTGAATCTCATTCCCCCCAGCCCCCCAAGGTCCTTGGTCCTTTACCTTTTTTTACATTCTTCTGAGTTAATATCTCCCTGTATGTTGGAGAAGTCCAATCAGTCAATAATGGTGCTCTAGTCCTTATTATCAGGGAAGGCAATGGCACCCCACCCCAGTACTCTTGCCTGGAAAATCCCGTGGACGGAGGAGCCTGGTGGGCCGCAAGCCATGGGGTCGCTAAGAGTCGGACACGACTGAGCGACTTCACTTTCACTTTTCACTTTCACGCATTGGAGAAGGAAATGGCAACCCACTCCAATGTTCTTGCCTGGAGAATCCCGAGGACGGCGGAGCCTCGTGGGCTGCCGTCTATGGGGTCACACAGAGTCGGACATGACTGAAGTGACTTAGCAGCAGCAGTCCTTATTATCTTCAAAATCTCTCTGTGCCCAGTGACTCTCTAGCTACCAGCCCAAGTCTCTGTTCCCTTTACAAGCTAAATTTCTTCTTGTGTCTCAACACCATCAGAAAAGCTGTCTCCATTGACTATCTCCCATTCACTCTTCAACCTGCTCAAAGCTGGCTGATACCCACCCTGCTCCAGTGAGCTTTACCAAAGTCACCGTGATCTCCCTGTCACCGGGAGCAACAGACACGGGCATCCCCTTATAACACTCTCCCCAGGATGGTGCACAGTGGACTGGACCCCTTTCTCCCTTCCTGGCATCCATGACACCATCCTCCCCCAAACTCTCTCAGATTTCTCCTCCTTGGTTCTGTTTGTCTGCTCTCCACTTTCTGAATGTAAAAATTAGAATTTCTTTGGTCTTAGTCACAGATGGACTTCTCTCTTTTTCCTTTTTTTATTTCATCTTCCTAGGTAATGGCACCCATTCCTGCTGATGTATTTGTCCCTATTTTATGCGGATTCCCAAATTTGTGTCTTTGGTTCTTCCTACCTATTTAACAGGGCTTTCCCAGGAGGCTCAGTGGTAAAGAATCAACCTGCCAGTGTGGGAGTCGTGGCACACAGACTCTAGCTGTGGGCTGTGGGCTCCAGTGATTGTGGAGCGTGGGCTTAGTTGCCCTGATATATATGGGATCTTAGTTCCTCAACCAGGAATCGAACCCTCGTCCTCTGCATTGCAAGGTGGATTCTTAACTACTGGACCAAAAGGGAAGTCTCTCAATCTGTTCTTAACATGGCAGCAATGTTACACATATATGTAAAACTTTGGGCTATGCTTAAGTTTGTATCCTTTACTGTAGGATAAACCTCAACTAAAAATGACGACAATGAAAACCCAAACAAGATGTTGATTCCCTAGTTAAAATTCCTCAGTAGCCTCACACTGCCCTTGGAATGTCAGACCAAGCCTGTGTGAGTCAAGCCCAGGCTTTTTCTCCAACCTCATCTTCTAATGCACTTCTCCTTTGCTTACTGGAACCCCGTTGCCCTGACTTCCCTTCCCTGACTTGTTAGTTTCTCCTAACTAACTGGAGACTTGCCTTAGGACTTTTGCTCATGCTGTTTCCTCAGCCCCTTCCCCTTCTTTTCCTTGATATCAGCTACCCAGGCTTTCCCAGACTATGATGTCTAAAATGTATCCGCCCATTTATTCTTTCTGCTCCTAAATAATTGTGGTTTTTTTTTTTTGGTAATACTACAATTGTGTTTTTCCATGGTTGGGACTAGCTTATGCATTTCACCAATACGTTGTGTGTTCAGTCACTCAATCATGTCCAACTCTTTGTGACCCCATGAACTGTAGCCCATCAGGTTCCTCTGTCCATGGAATTTTCCAGGCAAGAATTCTGGTTGTTGTTGCTCAGGTGCTACGTTGTGTCTGACTTTTTGCCACCCCACTGCAGCACTCCAGGCTTCCCCATCCTTCGCTATCTCCTGGAGTTTGTTCAAACTCATGTCCTTTGAGTCAGTGATGCGATCCAACCACCTCATCCTCTGTCACCCCCTTTTTCTCTTGCCCTCAATCTTTTGCAGCATCAGGGTCTTTTCCAACGAATTGCTCTTCACATCAGGTGGCCAAAGTATGGGAGCTTCAGCATCAGTACTTCCAATGAATATTTAGGGTTTATTTCCTTTAGGATTGACTGGCTTGATCTCCTTTCAATCCATGGGACTCTCAAGAGTCTTCTCCAGCACCATAATTCGAAAGCATTAATTCTTCAATGCTCAGCCTTCTTTATGGTCCAACTCTCACATCTATACATAATTACTGGAAAAACCATAGCTTTGACTATAAGGATCTGTCAGCAAAGTGATACCTCTGATTTTTTGTACACTGTCTAGGTTTGTCATAGATTTTCTTACAAGGAGCAGGAGTCTTTTAATTTCATGGCTGCATGAAATTAAAAGAGTACTAAAGTGGGTTGCCATTTCATACTCCAAACCACACATTACCTATGTTTTTATTCTAGGTGCTACATAGATAACCAGCGTCATGAGTCTTATATTCAAAGAGCAAACAGACTCCTTTTTCCTTTATATTTTAGTTTCCATAAGTCAAAGTACAGGTGCTTAAATTAAGAAAAAAATATTTCAATTCCTATCAGTGCAGCAGCGCCCCCATCCCCACGCCCAGAGTTGGAGTAGAGGGAGCAATGGTGAGTCCAGAGTGTAATAGGTTGAATTGTGTCCAAAAATACAATAACTAAGCTCAATGCAGTGGAGAAAAAAAAATTTTAAACCATAAACAAGCATCACACACACACAAAAGCAAGTGCGTTTCCTTTATTTTTTTTCCCACAGCTTAAATCAGGGGCTAAAAACACAAGATCAGAGACCAAGTCTGTCACACCAAGACCCCTGCTTCAGCGGGTATGTTTCAGATACCTTGTCTTTCAACTTAAGCCTCCAAAAGACCCAATTTTTTGCTTTTGGACAAGTGCAATCATTTCAACAACAGAGCCATGGGGATCCACCTCATTTATTCCCAAGCTCTTTTGAGAGCATCTCTGCTTGACTGCCTCGAGGATCTCTCTGCTGGTGACGGTTCTTCTGTGGTTGTAGAGGGACAATCTGACCGCCTCCAGGCTAACCCATTCCAGCTGCCAATCCTCCAGCACTTTCAGGGCGTCCAAGATCCAGGAGCAGCCACTGAAGTCCGGGTGGACCTGGGACAGAAACAGCATAATGTTGAGACACAGAAGCCAAGTCTCACATAGTCAGGAACATATGGTCCAACACCGCACCCGTGTGCCCACGGCTTCTACCATACAAACCACCCAGAGGGACAATGGGAGGGATGTGATGAAGGAAACTAAGCCACTGTAACTGTCAGCTCTTTCTAAGAAAGAGCAGGAAAGGGGATTTGTAGGTACGTAAGAAAGATAATGTTTGTCTGGATAATACCAGTTAACTCTCGTCACTTCAACTTTTGTGCCTTGATTTTTCCTAATAGAAGCAGAGCTAACACCCAACGCCTTCTGAAGATGCGAAAGAGTTTTAGCTTCCAGTATACTTTCACTTTTTCCTGAAAGTCCCTTGGACAGCAAGGAGATCAAACCAGTCAATCTTAAGGGAAATCAATCCTGAATACTCGTTGGAAGGACTGATAGTGAAGCTGAAGCTCCAATATTTTGGTCATCTGATGCAAACAGCCGACTCAGTCCCTGATACTGGGAAAGGCTGAGGACAGAAGGAGAAGAGGGCATCAGAGGATGAGATGGCTGGATGGCATCACCGATGCAATAGACATGAACTTGGACGAACTTCAGGAGCTGGTGAGGGACAGGAAGGCCTGGGGTGCTGCAGTTCTTGGGGTCAAAAAGAATCAGACATGACTGGGCAATAACAGCAATACTTTCAAACTCTATAGTCATACTAGTAAGCATTTAACTTTAACAGTTCTTAATTTCCAGCCTTACTCCCTTATGGCAACAGTCTCTCCAGCCTAGCAGGGAATACTTGCTCCTCCTCAGGTGCGTCGCGATATTTTCCAGGCCCTGTGCTGTGTACCTGTCACCTCTACCTCCCAGGCCCACACTCAACGCCACCTTTCAAATCCCATTCTTCTTCTTAGACTGCCCCAACTCTCACTTCTGGCTTATCTGCATTCCACACAACCACCCCCAAGCCCTGCCAACTGAGGACCAGAGCACATTTGTTCTCAGAGCCTGTATCACAGGTTGCCTATGTTATCAGCATCCTTGTCTGAAGTTATAGAGGCAGCAGGAACAGTCCAAAGAGTACTGCCCTGAGAATCTGCCATCCTGGGCTCTAATCCTAATTGTTTGGACATGAGAGGTCAGGTAAGCAAGTCACAGTCCCACATTGGGCCTCAGTTTCTTTTTTTGAGAAAGGAAAAGTTTTGAGGTGGGATTCTAAAAGTTTCTCCTAGTTTTCATAATTTACAGGTATTTCCTCAATGCCCCCCACAACACACACCTACACAGAGACAGACACCCAGTTTTACATATAACTTCAGGGAATTCCTAGATCAGTTAGAATCCATCCATCCATCCTCCTCAAAGGTCCATGGGAGAAGGCAATGGCACCCCACTCCAGTACTCTTGCCCGGAAAACCCCATGGATGGAGGAGCCTGATAGGCTGCAGTCCATGGGGTTGCTAGGAGTCAGACACGACTGAGCGACTTCACTTTCACTTTTCACTTTCATGCATTGGAGAAGGAAATGGCAACCCACTCCAGTGTTCTTGCCTGGAGAATCCCAGGGACGGGGAGCCTGGTGGGCTGCCGTCCATGGGGTCACACAGAGTCGGACATGACTGAAGTGACTTAGCAGCAGCAGCAAAGGTCCATAGGTCTAAAGGTCCATAGGTCTAGACCTCTGGTCTAGGGGAAAAAACATAACATTTATTGAATACTTACTATATGTCAGGCAGTATTCTAAGGGTCTTAAAGAGGTTTTCTCAATTAACCATAACAACCCTACAGAGGAGGTACTTCCATTCTCTGTTTTACTGATGAGAAAACCATGGAAGAGAAAGTCATTTGCTCCAGGTCAGACAGCCAGTAAGTGGCAGAGCCTGGGTAGATCTGGCTTTGGAGCATCTCCTCTCAGCCACAAAGTCGGGGCTGCGAAATGCAACAAGTGAGCACCTCTCCAACAGAACTTCCATCGTGTTCAGCTGAGCTCCTGCAGCAGGCCTGGCTGGCACTTAAGTAAGCACTCACTAGGCTTACCCAACCAACATCTGCTTTTACCCTCACAGCACCCTGAAAGGCTGACCCAAGGGCACAGACCTGAGTCTCTGGAGGCCTGAAGAAGCAGGGTGGTCTGCCAGAACCACAAGGTTAAGGACAAGCCAAGGGAAAACAAATGCTCAGCAGACTGCTCAGTCCACGTCCTCCCACCCTGGACCCTTCCAGCCCAATGCGCCATCTGCAAAGAGCTCAGAGTTGGGGGTGATTTCGCCTTCCAGGCAACATTGGGCAGGATCTGTGGGCACTTTTGGTTGTCACAACCGGGAGGGAGGCAGATCCTGGCATTTAGTAGGTAGAAGCCAGGGGTGCTGCTCAACACCCCACAGTGCACAGGACAGACCCCACCCCATTGTAAACAGTGCTGAGGTTGAGAACCCTGTTCTGACTACACACCTTCTCTCCTTCTCCTGTCTTTCCTTAATCTCATTTTCCCTCCTTCCAGGATAAACAACAGTTTCCAGACGATACTCCTAGAATACAGGGGGTGTCGGTACAATCACAGATATGAACACTCAGCCCTGCTTCATTGGCACAAAGAAGCAAAACCCCATTACCGTATACACACTGCTGCTGCTGCTGCTGCTAAGTGGCTTCAGTCGTGTCTGACTCTATGCAACCCCACAGACGGAAGCCCACCAGGCTCCCCCGTCCCTGGGATTCTCCAGGCAAGAACAATGGAGTGGGTTGCCATTTCCTTCTCCAATGCATGAAAGTGAAAAGTGAAAGTGAAGTCGCTCAGTCGTGTCCGACTCTTGCGACACCGTGAATCGCAGCATGCCAGGCCTCCCTGTCCATCACCAACACCCTCCAATATAAAATAAACAATTTTTAAAAGAGAAGTGATATCCCAAATCAAGCCTTAACACATCTTTCAGAGAATCTCCTTGCTCTCTTCCCTATAACTTCTCTTGAAGAAGGAGACTTTGCTGACTTTGTTTTCTAGAATTTGTATGCCAGGGGCTCCTGTATGGGTGGGCAGAAGAAAAGGAATGAGTGTCTACACACTTAAAGAAATTTATAAAGATGGGGACTTCCCTGCTGGTTCAGTGGCTAAGACTCTGTGCTCCTAATGCAGGGGACCTGGGATTAACCCCTGGTCAGGGAACTAGATCCTACATGCTACAACTAACAGTTTGCATGCCACAACTAAGGGAAAAAAAAGCTTCTTCATCTTTTAGCCAAATAAATAAAAAATTTAAAAAGAAATTACTAAGTACAGAGGACCATTGAATGAAAACCTGATTATTTGCAACCCTTCAAAGCAACAGAACAGACAAGGTGGCAGATCCCCTCTCTGCAGGAAAAGCGGCGGCAGAGGGGGCAGGGGACGTTTGAGAATCAATTTACAGATTGGCTGTCAACAAATACAAGAAGAGGAGACAACAAGAGCTCAGGTGTTCGGAGTTGCTGCCAACAGAAAGAAAGGCAAGCAGAAAAAGATAGCAGCCATCTGCAGATCCAGTTTGTAGCAGCTGTTTGCACCCGGCCTTTCAGGAACTCAATGTGTGAAGAAGGACTCCTGAATCAGAAGGTGAGGTCAAGGTCACACCCAGGGCCACTAGCATGATATCCGTCTTGGCCATTCTAAGCTTCCAAAAATGGAGTCCCAACTCACTTGCTTTAAGAGTTTCCCCATGTAATTAAAATATGCCTCCTTCTTCTTCCTCTTCTTCTTCCCAGTGGCAAAGTGGACCCATTCATCCTTCTCTTTGTCTGGGATATAAATTGTGAGCTTCCTCTTAGGGAACTGTAGACCATATAAGCAAATGAAGTGCATGTGGAAGGCTTATCCTGACGCTGGTTGCTCAGAGCACTGGCTGTAGGTAAGGGCACATCCCAAAGAGGTTTTATAGGAAGTGCTGGAGGGCAATCATTCCTAACAAAATCGGTCATTAGTGACTGCACCTGCAAGAGAGGAAGGCTTTCAAAATCCTCAAGAGACATTATTAGACCTTTATTAGATATTATTAGATATATTTAGACCTCAAGGTCTGAAGCTGGCATGGGTTACATTCCCGAAGGAGTGTGAGGTGGGAAACTCCAAGCGTTCTTTGGCTCTATCCCACATGAAAGATAGCATCCTGTTTGATGTAACAGCCATCCATTAACCAGGCAATGCTCATCTCAGAAGTTATTCTTTGTTTTGTTTTTTTTTTAGTTAAAGCAAATTTTTATTGAGATATAATTCATATATCATAAAATCCATCCATTTAAAGTGTGCAATTCAGTGATTTTTATCATGTTTAGGATCATTGTTGTTCTGAGTCGTGCTAAGTCCCTTCAGTCATGTCTGACTCTTTGTGGCCCCATGGACTGTAGCCCAGCAGGCTCCGCTATCCATGCGATTTCCTAGGCAAGAATACCAGAGTTGGTATCCAATCCCTTCTCCAGGGGATCTTCCCAACTCAGGGATCAAACCTGAATCTCCTGCATTGCAGGCAGATTCTTTGCTGTTGAGCCACCAGGGAGGCTATTTAGGGTAATACAACCTGCCTAACTTCAGGTATTTCTTAGCCATGAAGATTTCAATTAAAAAAGACCAGAAATGGAAGCTGTTTTTCTAAAGCATCCCAGGTGAATCTAATGAGCAGCCAGATTTGGGATTCATGGGTCTATAGCAGGGATCCCCAACTTCTCGGCCACAGGCCGGTACCTCCTGTCAGATCAGAGGCATAATTAGATTATAAATAAGATGCACAATAAATGTAATGCACTTGAATCATCCCCAAACCATCCCCCCATCCCTGGTCCGTGGGGAAATTGTCTTCCATGAAATTGGTCCCTGGAACTGAAAAGGTTGGGGACCACTAGTCTATAAGGCCTTCCTAAAGCAACCACAGCAGAGCCAGGGTTGGAGGAGAAACTCTTCACAGACGTGATGCTTAGGCCCCGTGTATATATTTGTATCTGCCTTGGGAGAGAAGTGTCTCTCTTAAAAGGCCAGTGCATGCCTGGTTATGCAAATGCAATCGGGAACTCAGGAGACAAAACCTAGATGGGGAAAGCCAGCAAGTCACTGTAGCTTCAAAACTGAAGGTTGAGAAATTGTAGATAGAGAGGCCGTGAATTCCCTGAAATTAGTACATCATCTAGCTACAAGGATGTGACTGGCCTGACACAAAGCAACAGATAAGAGGACACCAAAGAACCAGCGTTCTAAAGACAGAAAGGACCAGAAGTGAACACTCTTCCCACTCCCACTTGGTTATGAGGTCTCAGTGGAGGGACTGGTGAATAGGAAGTACTGTCAGCCTACCTGTGTTGAGCCTTATGTCCCAGACCCCCAGGCTAGGTGCTCGGGGTAGTTCATCTCGCTTAATTACCCTAGCAACATCACAAGGTAAGATATTGGTATGGATTACTCGAACTTTACAGAAGAGGAAACTGAGACTCAGGAGACTGACGTGACTTGCCTGAGGCCACATCAGTGCCTCAGTCTCAGAATCAGCCCCTGAACCTTTGCTTCTAACACCATGCTCTGCCACTTTCCAAACCTGAACACCAGAGTCCCACGACCCTTATTATTACCCGTATGTGCTTTGTGCATTTGCTACATGTATCCTTCATTGATGGAGCATTTGGGATGTAACTTATCCATAGTGTAGGCTCAGTTCTTCTGAATCAATCATTTGATAACGATGGAAGCTAAATTGAACCCTTCCGTGAAAGGAAAAGTGGTTCCCTCTTGTGTGTGCTAAGTCACTTAAGTCATGTCCGGTTCTCTCTTACCTGGTTGTCAGAGTCACATCCCACCTACCCCTCCAACTCCTCCTTACTTTTCACCAGCTTCCTCTCTCATTTCTCTGTTTAAAAACATAATATATGTCTAGAGCATATATTGTAGGATGACGTGAATTGGATATTTTAATGCAAAGAAGTAAGTAAAAACTGGCAAGTATCATCAAGGTTTTGTGAGATGGGACTCTTCACTGTGGAGCAGGGGCCTTCCCAGGTGGCACAGTGGTAAAGAATTCACTTGCCAATGCAGGAGATGCGGGTTTGATCCCTGCATTGGGACATTCCCTGGAGGAAGAAATGGCAACCCCCTCCAGTATTCTTGTCTGGAAAATCCCATGGACAGAGCAGCCTGGTGGGCTACAGCCCATAGGGTAGCAAAGGAGTTGGACGGGACTGAACACACACACACTCTTCACTGGAGCTGGGGAGCAGAAAGGGTCAGGCCAGGAAGGAACTGAATCAGTGTCATGATGTTAAGATGCTAGAGAGCATTTGGGGGAAGGGTGAGAAGATCAGATGTGGTGTTGCCATGGGAATGTAGCACAGGAGGCCTGGCTAGATGGCGTTCTTTCATTGCAAAATACTGGGCAAATTTTGATACCCTACTAAGTGTCAGACCTGTGGCTCTGCATGGGTATGGTAATAAATTACCAATGGGATCACAAAACTCACACAGAGGAACATCAGGGGGTGATCAGAAGACCCACCAGCATCTATTAGAAATCTCAGTCTGCTAAAAAGAACTTGCAATCAATGATTACCTGCTAATCATTTCCCTATTCTGAAGATAAAGGAAGCAGCTACATTAATCGCCACGCTAGCTCATATTCATTGAGTGCCTACTATCTGCCTTGAATTATATAAAGCACCTTATAGACATCATCTCATTTCATGGTTTTAACCCTCGGAGATAGGTTTTCTCATCTCTTTAACCAAGACAAAGAAACTGAGGCTTATCAAGATGACCTAAGATGTTCAAGGTCACACAGGTGGCAAGTTGCCAAGCTAGGAATTGAGTGCCAGCATGTCTGACATCAAAATTTCCATCAATATTTCTCTAAGTTTGGCCCCCTGCCCACCTGCAGCAGAATCTCTTGGGCTGCTTACTAAAATGAAGAACCCCAGCCCCTATCCTATGCCACCAGTACAGGTATCTAAAGTTTGGGCACCTCTCTATCTCTGCCTCTTGAGGGTGGGGATAATTCTACTCTATTCCATATGTGTGTGTGTGTGTGTATGTGTGTGTCTGCACGCACGCGCGTGTGTGTGTGTGTGCTAAGTCACTTCAGTCATGTCTGACTCTGTGATTCTGTGGACTGTAGCCTGCCACACTCCTCTGTCCACGGGATTCTCCAGACAAGAATACTGGAATGGGATGCTATGCCCTCCTCCAGGGGATCTGCCCAACCTGGGTTGGAACCTGTGTCCCTTATGTCTCCTGCATTGGCAGATGGGTTCTTTACCACTATCACCACCTGGAAAGCCCATCCTATTCCATACAGAAAGGCTAAATAGAGACTTGCAAAGGCGAGGGACAGTGGGAGAAAGTGGCTGTAACATGGCTAAGAGACAGCACAGCCCAACACTGACGCTAATGCTGAGAAGGCAGAGTGCAAAGTGATCAGAGAAAATAGGGTTCTCTGGATAGAAACTCTAAAAGGCAGGTCAGCTCAAGAAAAACAGGAGGCTCCTCTTTCACTGGCTATGACCTTGGCGACCCTCTTTGATTATAATTCACCACATCCTGGTCCTCTCTTGGTGGAAGAGCAGATGCGAAGGGCAAACCAAGCTCATACATGGGGAGAGTCACACAAGCAGAGGATGAGACAGAGGTTGACATACAGGGCATGGAGTGAGTCTGGGCGGTGATTCAGGGGTGAGGTTGAGTGAGAGGGTAGAGAGCTTACTTCTGCACGGTGCAGAAGTGAGTCAGCTGGTCCAGGCTGATCCAGGCATTGAGGCATATGGTGGAGGGGATTCAGGCATTGGGTGGGATCCTGGATCACATGGCCTCTGAGGTCTCCCAGGTCTTGTGGATTCTATTAAATCATTGAAAAATTTCTCCTGCATCGATTTTTTTTAGAGTTCAGGTTGTCAGAATTAGGATAGAAACACTACTCATGATATTTCTTTTTTTTTTAATTAATTTTTATTGTAATATGGTTGCTTTATAATGTCATGTTATTAATAGTTTCTGCTGAGCAGCAAAGTGAATAGACCATCCAGATACATGTATCCCCTTTTTTGGACTTCCTCTCCATTTAGGTCACCACAGCGCATTAAGTAGAGTTCCCTGTGCTATACAATATGTTCTATTAATTATCCATTTTGTACATAGTATCAATAGTGTATATATGTCAATCCCAATCACCCAATTCCTCCCACCACCCCACCTTCCCCCCTTGGTCTTCATACATTTGTTCTCTACCTCTGTGTCTCTGTTTCTGCTTTGCAAATAAGATAATCTGTACTGTTTTTCTAGATTCCACATATATGCATTGATATGCATTTGATTTTTTCTTTCTGACTTACTTTACTCTGTATGACACATTCGAGGTCCACCCACATCTCTAAAAATGACCCGATTTCGTTCCTTTTCATGGCTGAGTAATATCCCAGACTTCTGTCTCTAGATAGTCTGAAGAATTAATCCAGTTGACTAGAAAAAGTCAGGGGGTCACACTTTAATTTTAACATTACCTTATTTCATGCTCTTAATTCTAGGAGAGGGGTACAGCCGCAGCTCACCAGTTAAGAAACCTTGGGTGAATGGTGGGAGGAGAGGGGCTCTGGGAGGTAGATTAGAAGCTGTCACTTGAGTATGATGTCACACTCTTTCCAGAATGTCAGTTCTATGGATACTAACCAGATATTAATGGTATATATTATCTGTACTATTTGCTACTTTGTCCAGTGGAGGGAAGAAAGGAATTGGACTTTTCCTTACCCTAGCAATATCTTTTCCAGCTTCTACTCCAAGCTTCTAAAAGAAAGAGAAAAAGGAGCATCAGGGGAAAAGGAGGACATCACCCAACACACAAACACACTTAGAAATGGGGTAGGGAGACTTCCCTGGTGGTCCAATGGCTAAGACTCAAAGCTTCCTCTGCAGGAGCGATGGGTTTGACCCCTGGTCAGGGAACTAAGATCCCACAAAATACAGTGTGACCAGAAAATTCTTTAAAAAAATAGAAATGGAGTAGGGAGGCCCTGGGGTTACCCAGAGGAGATCTAGGGTGCTGCTGTCTCTTTTCTTTACTCTCCCTCCCCCACCCCACACACATTGTTTTATGAGTGAATATTCCTGTTGACTAGTTGACTAGTGGAAACGATCCACTACTCAAATCAGAAGATGTAAGTTCAGGTTTCCGTTCTACCAGTGCCTCATTCTGACTCAGTCAAAGTCAGCAGCTCCTCCTGGGCCTCAGTTTCCCCATCTGTAAAGGGCTGCTTATGTTTGATTAATGGCCATTATGCTTCCTACTTCCTATCTTGCTACTCAGAGTCTGATCAGCAGGCTGGCGGCAGCAGTATCACTTGGGGATCTTGTTAACAGGCAGACTTCAATCTGTTGAGTTCAGATCTACTCAGGTGGGACCTGAGCCTGCATTTCTAACCAGATCCCAAGTGATTCTTATACACCCTAAAATGTGAGACCTGCTGCCTTAAGACGCCATCAATCCATGAATTGATTGTGGCTGTGCCTCTTTGTTTTCCCTCCTGTGGGTTCCTATCACATCCCCAAATTTTCTAGCTCTAGGACTCCTTCCAATGGCTCAAAGAGTTCAAGTTGGTGATTTTTCTGGCACAGGGTATAGAGCGATGACACATCCTCCCTAACATTTCATCCTATACCAACACACTCCATTTACAAATAAGTTAGCTCACTAATTAATTCACCTACTTGATTCAAGAAATATCAGGACTTCCCTAGTGGGCCAGTGGTTAAGAATCCACCTGCCAATGCTGGAGACACAGATTCAATCCCTAGTCCAGGACGATCCCACATGCCTCGGGGCGTCGAAGCCTGTGCACCCCAACTACTGAGCCCAGGTTCTCGGTCCCCCGAGTCACAACTCCTGAGTCCAAGGCCACAGCTTCTGAAGCCCACGTGGTCTAGAGCCTGTGCTCCTCAACATGAGAAGCCACTGCGGCGAGAAACCTGCACGCTACAACTAGAGTCGCCCCCGTTCACTACAACTAGAGAAAGCCTTTGAGCAGCAACACAGACCCAGCGTCGTCAAAAATAAAATAAAAATATATGTATATATCTAAAGGGCATCAGGCACAGCTTGAGCGCTGGAGAGAAGATAAGTAAGGCATGGCCTCTGTCCTGGGGGTTTAGGGCCATGCCTGGAAGTCAACTCCAACTCCATGTGATAAGCACTTTTATAATTAGCAAAAAGGATACATTCCAGTGAAATGTTTGCAGTCAGAAACTATGTTATTGCAGGCAAGGAAAATTCTGGAGGCAGTCTCGGGCTGTGTCTTCCTTTACCAGCTGACTTTGTCTTTCCTGAGGCCTTAAATATGTGGCTCTGTGCCTACTCCAGGGGATGCAGTCTTGGGACAGCCCTTGTCTGGTGACTCACAGGACACTGACAGTGATGGCTTGCTTAAATTCTTCTCCGTTTCCCAATGATTAGAACCTCCCTTAGCTCAGGAGTTCTTCCTTTTTATTTTTTAAAATTTTTTTGGCTGTGCCTCGAGGCTTATGGGATCTTAGTTTCCCAACCAGGGATCAAACCTGACCCCCCACCAACCCCGCAGTGAAAGCGCCAAGTCCTAACTACTGGTCCCCTAGGGAATTCCCAAGGGTTTATAACTTGGGATATGTTTTGGATAATGTTGGGTTGGCCAAAAAGTGTTTGGATTTTTCCAGAAGTAGTTATGGGAGACCCAAATGAACTTTCTGGCCAACCAAATATCTACAGTAGCAAGCTTCATATCATTTCCATATAGTTGCAAGTGCATTATGAAGTTATTGTGCAATATAAATTTGCCTTTCTACTTTTGTTTTATAATAATTGGGGCTTATACCATAAACTTGGGGCTTGCCAGGTGGCGCCAATGAGCCCATCTGCCAATGCAGAAGACATAAGAGAGGTGTGTTCTATCCCTGGCTCAGGAAGATCTCTTGGAGGAGGGCATGACAACCCATTCCAGTATTCTTGCCTGGAGAAGCCCATGGACAGGGGAGCCTGGCGGGCTATATAGTCCATAGGGTCGCAAAATGTCAGACACGACTGCGCAAATACAATAAATTTATAAGATGCCCTTTGAATATGTTGTGTGACTGTGTGCTTCCTGGTCCTCCTGCTTCCGTCTTGTGGGACTTATGCTGAGCAGTCTTCCTGGACACAGCGCACCTGGTGAAGAGGAAGAAGGTGGGACAGCCCAATTCCGGGAAAGTAAACCAGGGGAGCAAATATGTGCTGTGGAAAACTCAGAGTTGATTTTTCGGGAGAACCCAGAACAGATCCTCTGCAGCAGGTGGCAAAACCCAAAGGGTTTTTATGGACAACGGCTTTTTGTTCAGTGTGAACAAGAAGCATTCAGGCCTGGCTCCGGGAGAGAAGTGAACAGAGCCCTGAGACCTGCTTCCAGGGACAGGAGATGAGAAAGATAAATGCTGCACAAAGAACAGATTTTAAAAGTTTTAAAAATTTATTTATGGCTGCCCTGGGTCTCTGTTGCTGCGCACAGGCTTTCTCTAGTTGTGAAGAGTGGGGCTGCTCTCTAGTTGCAGTGCACACTTCTATTGTGGACCACGGGCTTCAGGGTGAAGGTTCAGTAATTGCAGCACTGGGATTAAGCTGCTCCTTGGCATGTGGGATCTCAGTTCCCAGACCAGGGATCAAACCCACATCTCCTGCATCGGCAGGCTGATTCTTAGTCACCAGACCACTACAGAAGTCTCAAAGAACAGATTTTTAATGCAGAAAATCTACCAATGAGGGTGGATTTCCAACCTCACATAACCCACAGATTCAGACCATTCCCTGTCCACTCACCAAGTAATAGCCTATTAGAGCTTCACACGCTAAGCACGGTGCTATTAGGGGTCAGAGCTACTTTCCCAAAACAGGGCAGGCACAGCTTCCAGCCCTCAAGGTCCTGACACTCCAGTTAGAGATAACAACAATACTAGGTTCATTCAGGTGCATCTGGCCTGTAATGAGGGTAACGCTTCCGGGGTGCTGTGGGGTCACAGAGGAGGGATAGCCGACCTGACTTAGAAGACCATGGAAGCCTTGCTGGAGGAAGTGATGTTGCAGCTTACAGTGGAGGAATGAAGAGAAGTTAGCTGTTAAGAATTAAGTTAGTAAAAAATCTGCCTGCAATCCAGGAGATGCAGGTTTGATACCTGGGTCGGGAAGATCCCCTGGAGAAAGAAATGATAACCCACTCAACTGTTCTTGCCTGGGAAATCCTGTGAACAGAGGAGCCTGGTGGGCTACAGTCTATGGGGTCAAAAAGAGTTGGACATGACTAAACAGTTGGCAATGTTAACTTTTATTTTGGTTTTTAGTACATTTTAAGCTGTAATACAAACCTATACATCCAAATGTTTATATCCAAATTTTTATCACAAAGGAGATTAATAGTGAGTGGATTTATTAGCTCTACATTACCTTGTATGAGAGCAGATGGCAGTGTTCAGTTTCTCCTGCCATTTCTAAGTATCCTGGAACTTCTTATAAATGTGTCACTAATAAATGAGATTGTACGCATGCACTGGTCTTTCAAACAGATGGATGTTAAACTGTACAAGTAACAAATTACTGATTAGCCATGTCAATCAGCATTTTCTTGGTTCTGTACAACTGAATGGCTTCCCTGGGGGCTCAAACAATAAAAAATCTGCTCGCAATGTGAAAGACCTGGGTTTGATTCTGGGTTGAGAAGGTCCCCGGCAGAAGGAAATGAGAACCTCCAGTATTCTTGCCTGGAGGATCCCATGGACAGAGGAGTCTGGTGAGCTACAGTCCATGGGGTGGCAAAAGTGTCAGACACGACTGAGCGACTAACACACACGTACAACCAAAACATCCATACAAAAGTAAACTGAAATCCTGAGGCTGATTTAAGGTGACAGTGAGCCCCACTGGACAGATCTGTGTTCATCAGGAGAGCCTCACTGGTCTCAGTGCCAGATTATATACTAATTTGGGGCTTTAAATTTATAAAATACCCTTTGCATATGTTGTGTGTATGTTTTATACATTCAGCTCCTGTATCAGACACGGATAGATACAGCAGTTCCCTTGCTTTGGCCATTTGAAAACCACAGCTATATCCTCCCATAGATCCAACCACTTTTGCTCTAACAATGCCAGGGTTCAAGGAACATATAGCCATTCATTTCTCAGTGATCATTTCTTTTTTTTTTTTTTTTCAGTGGTAATTTCTAATGAGTCCCCAGTTGCTCCCAATTGCACAGAATTTGGCATTTCTTCCTTTTTCTAAAAATTCTATTTTATGTTAAAATGTATCAATGAAAATATTTTAAGAATGTATCATACTTTCTGCAATCACTTGCTTAGCTGCTGACCCACCCACAAAAATGACTCAAGCAAAGACCAGTCCTACCTTGAAAGTACCTAGCCCAGAGGTCCTACTCCATTAATGAGGACACTGAGATCCAGACAGGCGCCTTCTGAAGATGGGGAGCTACTTATGGTACTCAGACTGCCACTAGGCTCTGCCTGTGACTGAGACTGGAGTGACTTTCTGATGGCAGATATGCTCCCTTGGGAGGTGATCAAGCTGTCCACTTCTGTCTCTTGGCTAGGGTGGTTTGCTGGCAACTGAAGCAGACAGTGAGGCAGGGTCCTTAGGTCTGGTTTACTCATTTCACATTCAGCCATAGTGCTGGAATCCAGCCAGGTCTTTGGGGACTACTAGATTTGCTGGGAGGCTTTGAAATACACTAAGTTCCCTACATACAAACATGTTCATTCTGAGAGTGTGTTTGTAAGTCCAACTTGTAAGTTCAACCATGTTAGCCTAGGGACCCAACTAACACAATTGGCTATATAGTACTGTAGTATAATAGGTATATAATACCTGTAACAAAAATAATACACAAAAAACAAAGACAAAAAATAAAACATTTTTAATCTTACAGTACAGTGCCTTGAAAAGGACAGTAGTACATCAGAACAGCCAGCATACAGGGGCTGGCATTGAGTGGATGCACAAGAAGAGTTACTGTCCGGAGGTGGGAGAAGAGGTGGGTGATGGTAGAGCTGAAGGATCGTCAGCAATAGGAGACGGAGGGCAAGCTGCAATTTCACTCGTGCCTGACACTGATGGAACACACTTGGAGATCTTTGAAAGTTCACAACTTGAAGGTTCGAATGTAGGGGACTTACTGTAGATGGTCCTAATGGAAACACAGGACCAAAGCAGTGCAGCTGCCTTAGAAACCATTTATGATAGATTTTCACTGAGAAAATGCAGTCTGGGTTCCAAAATAATTTTCCAGGATCAATACACCTATAAATTGGAGACCACTTAAAACCCATTCTATCCCATTGGATCACTGTGCATTTCATAAGTATGTGTGCAAGGCAGTACAACAGCTCCTTGGTGGGTGCCAAGGGGGAGATGGAAAAATTTAAGACACCATCCCATGCTCAAGAAGCCTACAATAATCTCAGAGAGAAGATACATAGATAGATGAAAAACAACAACAATATAAGGTCATACTTGACGACAAGCTTAGTTGCCATTGTTTTGTTTAGTTGCTAGTCATGTCTGACTCTTTGCAACCCCATGGACTATAGCCTGCCAGGCTCCTCTGTTCATGGGATTTTCCAGGCAAGAATACTGGAGTGGGTTGCCATTTCCTTCTGCAGGGGATCTTCCCGACCCTGGGATCAAACCCAGATCTCCTGCATTGGCAGGTGGAGACTGAGCCATGCTACCGCTCAGGCTACCACTTTACCACTGAGCCTAGTGGAAAGCCACTCTTAGGTAGGTGGAAGAGAAAAATGGATCAGGGAACACCGAAAAGGAATTGGAGAAGGAAAGCAATCTGCCAGGTGGCTAAACGCTGGGGCTCATAAGTCAAATGACCTGGATGAAATTGCAGCTTCCCCACTATTTAAGCAGCCTGTGGCAAGTTACTAACTTCTCTAAGCCCCTCAGAAAAACTCTGAGCACTTTTGGTCCCCTCAACAAGCTAATTACCATTACTGTGTCAGTCTGAGTGTGAACCATCATTTGAAGGATGGAGAGGATGTGAGCAGATCAGGAGAGAGCGTCGCAGCCGAGTGTCAGAATTATCATGAATCATCCACGTGAGAAGCTCCACGAGCTACTTTTGTTAACTTTGTTGACATCTACCAAGCCCCTGGGAAAGATTGAAGGCGGGAGGAGAAGGGGACGACAGAGAATGAGATGGATAGAGGGCATCGCTGACTCAATGGACGTGAGTTGGCGTAAACTCCGGGAGTTGGTGATGGACAGGGAAGCCTGGCGTGCTGCAGTCCTTTGGGTCGCAAAGAGTCGGACCCGACTGAGTGACTGAACTGAACCAAGCCCCGGGCTGGAGGCAGCAATCCTGGAAACTTGATTCCACCCACCTCCTACGTCCGCACTCCTCGGCACCGCCCCGCTGAGCGCCCAGCGACCGTCCCCAGAGGGCGCTGCCGCCCCGCCGCCGGGGCCCGGGCCCGGGGCGCGCCCCCGCCGGCTGCCCCGCGCGTGCGCGCCGCCCAGGTGAGGAGGCGGCGGCCTGCGCCCCGGCGGGGGCGGCTCCTCGGCTGGCGGGGCGGGGAGGCGGGGAGGCCGGGAGGCGGGGACAGGACGGGGGGGGGCGGGGCGGGCCGTTCGCGGGGCGGGGGCCAGACCAAGGCCAGAGGCGGGACCAGCCGCCGCCGTCTCCGTCTCGTTGTCCCGTCCCCCCACAGCGCCGGGCCGCCGCCGCGGGAGAAGCGGAAACTGCCGGGTGTGCCGCGCCGGCCCAGAGCGCGCCGAGGAGCCGCGAGGCGGCCTCCGTCCGGTCCAGATCCCTCCGAGTGGCCGCGGAGCCCCCTTCCCCGCGCCCCGCCCCGGCCCCGCCCGAGCTCGCCGCACGCCCCGGGGACCGGCCCCCCGCGCCGTCCGAGCGCGCCCACCTGAGTCCGTCCGCGCCCACCTGAGCCCGTACGCCGGCGCCATGGCGGAGCAGGAGAACCTGGAGTTCGGGAAGGCGGACTTCGTGCTGATGGACACCGTCTCCATGCCCGAGTTCATGGCCAACCTCCGGCTCAGGTGAGGGCGGCGGAGCGGCCGTGCGCAGTGCCGCGAGCCTTCGCCTTTCCGAGAGGGGGCGCCCTTGACGTGTGGCCGGATTCGGGGTGCGGCGGGGGGTGTCCGGGGTCCGCTAAGCTCGCTGGTTGCATACCGAGGTGCGGTCGCATCCGAGTGGAAGGGGCGTGCCGAGCTCCAGGGCTGCGCGTTCCAGAGTAAGGGGTGTCCTCGGGTGCCGTCCGGACGGAAAAGTGGGTATCGGGGGTGTGCCGATCTGGAGGTTGCGCTTGGGGCCGGGCAGGCTAATGCACTGCCCCCAGGTAAATGCTGTGGGCGGGCCGGGTGACCTAATGGAAACAAAAGTAAAGGAAAATAAAAACTTTCGGGAGAGTCCTGGCGGCCTCAAGCCCCTGGGAAGACTGGAGGGTTGTTTTGCAGAGAGACTGGGGGTCTCATCGTGGTTTCACACTTGGTTCTTTTTCGCTTTCGTGTTCTCCTTTATTTATTTATCTTTTCCTGGCGTGGTTCCATCACGTCATTCAGGATGCTATGGAGTGATCCCTGAGCCGTCTGTTCCGGGACGCTGGCTATTTTTTAGTTGCTTTCTAAAAACGTAATTAGACACGTTTCCAGACATCGAAGAGACTGCTCTGCTTGCCAGTGCCAAGATAAACTGTCTGAATTTGACAAGGCATTCATGGTTTCAGGTTTTTTTTTTTTCTCCTCAAGGAGTTGTGGATGGAGCCCTTGTGTTACTAACATCCTTGAGAATGTAGTCACAACTCAACGCCCCGGATTGGGCTTCCAGGGCGAGTTTGTTTTAGAACGGCTTTTACGTGTGATTATTACACTCCTGAGAGAGTAACATACGTAAGCAGAGCTTTAAAGTAGTTTGACTTTTAAAAAAATTACAGTAAATGGAGTTTCAAAACTGAGTTTTTAGGGGGGAGAGTGTGTGTTTATTTGTTTCCTGAAAGTCCTAATACCATTTCTTGTACGATTTGAATATCACTTCATGCTGTGCTGTGCTAAGTTTGTAAAAATCTAATCTAGGTTAGGATGCTTAACTAATCCCACTTCTCAGTATAAATTCCGGTGTTAACTTGAAGAATTTTTAAAACTTTTTTAATCTTCAAAATTGCAATCCCCATAGTCATCATCTGCTCTTAGCCAGGCTTCATTATGTGCCATAGTAAGGAGCAGGGACACAAACAGGTGTTCAGCCACCACTGCAAAGGACTTTGAGCCAGTCTGCATGTCTGAGTTTCCTAATTTGTGAAATAATGATCTCCAAGATTCTTCTGTATTGCATTTTTTTTTTTTTTTTTGCTTTCACATATCATTGGTTGCAAAGCCTTGTTAGACTTGACTGTTAAGAAAGATTGTTAATGTGAGCATAACTTAGCTCAAAAGAGAACTTAGAACTTTGCAATCTAATTCTGTATTATGCAGGATACTCTAGGACAGAGGTCCCCAAACTCTGGGATGTAATGCCTGATGATCTGCCGTGATAATAATAAAAATAAAGTGCGCAATAAATGTAATGCATTTAAATCATCCTGAAACTACCATCCCTACCACCACCACCACCCAGCCCCCACCCCCCCCGCCCTCCCTGGCCCAAGGGAAAATTGTCTTCCACGAAACCCATTCCTGGTGCCAAGAAGATTGAGGAACACTGCTCCAGGAGGTAAGATGGGAGGGTCCAAAGAATTACCAGGTGTGTCCTTACCTCTCAACAATGTGGCATATTAATAAAGATAGGGGGCAAAATGAAAATTTCTCTTCATTTAAATAATAGGTCAAGAAAACAACAGATGAGTTAAAGCTTTGTAGAGCTGAGATAGTTCTTTGCCAAGTAATTGGACCACCTAATTGTTCTGGGAGTTCAGCAGAGGGAGAGATGCCGTAGGCTGGCTCAGAAACACCTTCCAGAGGAGGACAGGAGGGGTTGAGAGGAGTTGCAGAGGATGCGTCAGATTTGCGTAGGTGGAGAACATTCCAGATGGATAAAGTGGCCAGCAGAGGAGTGAGGTTTAAAAGCTGATTCTGTTTGGGTGATGGGGCCTCCCTTGTGGCTCAGCAGTAAAGAATCTGCCTGTCGATGCAGGAGATGTGGGTTCGATTCCTGATTCAGGAAGATCCCCTGCAGGAGGAAATGGCAACCTACTCCAGTATTCTTGCCTGGAGAATTCCATGGACAGAGGAGCCTAGCGGGCTACAGTCCATGGGGTCGCAAAGAGTTGGACATGAATGAGCGATTGAGCATACACACGCTTGCTCTTTGGATGATAGTGAATTGAGGTGTCTGGAGCAAAGGAGTTGGTGTTGGGGAGTTGTGGGCGGAATCAGCTCTCAATAGTATGACCTTGGCTAATGCCTAGGTTTCTAGGTCTATCTTTATTCCCAGTCACTGGGTCAGTCAACATTCAGATGTTATATGTTTCTCATGTGTGTGTACTTGACCACTCTGAGGATTGGCTGCAATTTCTCAGCGCACAGGTTCAGTGTTTGTTGATGATTTACTTATAAATTGGGAGGATTGGTTCCCAGGAGTCATTAAAGGGTAGCCAAACTCTGGCCTCCTCCCCAGCTGTAAATCCTGATGATCCAAGTGGAAAGCAGGCCTCCTTCGATTGAATTTCCCACCACCCCGATGTCCCTCCAGGCTATTCCAGTGTTTAGCTGTGTGGACTCCTGGGCTTATGCTCTTGTGACCTTTGGATGTCTGTTTCCCTCTGAAGAACATGACCAGAAACGCACTGTAGAGCCAGGTGCTACTATGTCATATAATGTTTTCATCTCCCAAAATACAGGTGGTTGGTTTGTTGTTTTTTAGTTGCTAGTCATGCCTGACTCTCCTGCAACCCCATGGACTGTAGCCCCCAGGCTCCTCTGTCCGTGGGATTCTCCAGGCAAGAATACTGGAGTGGGTTGCCATTTCCTTCTCCAGGGGATCTTCCCAGGGATCGAAGCCGAGTCTCCTGCATTGCAGACTGAGTCTTTGCCACTGGGCCACCAGGGAAGCCTAGTTGGTCCGTACTAAGTGTATATTTATGGTTGTATAGGGGTGAAATTTGAGTGTATTTCATCTCTCAGTGGATATGTGTGCACACGCTCCATCACTCCTGCCTTGCCCAGGCTGCAGCTTTTCCTCTTCTGTTTGGCATGTCCTGTCCTTTGCTGTCTGTCTGGCTTTTTTCAAGGCCCTTTTGCTTCATTTATGGGCTATGATGTGCATTTACACACTTACAGCTACAGTTGTATCAGGGGTCTGTGTCATCCAAACCGAATTTTAATTTTTCTGACAGTAGCACCCGTTGTGACAACAATTTTTTTTTAAGCTTTTGTGACATTGTCCATTTAGAATGATCTTATTATGATACTAGTCCAGCTTTCTTTTTCTTCTTGGGTAAATGCTCTGTTTTAGACATCAATACAATTGATGTCACTTTCCCTGACTATTATCATTTAAAAAAATCATTGTAGGCATGTGTCTGTGCATGTGGGTCTGGAGGAGGCAAGACTCAAATGGTGATATGGATTAGCAACTGAACTGAATGTATCTGAGAAGGGGTTTCAGTTTGTGTTTTTTTACCCAAGACTATTATCTTGAGGGTTGTCTTCTCTCCCTCCTACAAGTCTCTTGCTAGGGGAAATTTGTTCTACTTATTTGCTTTTCCTTTTTTAATTTATTTTTGCCTTGCTGGGCCTTTGTTGCTGCACGTGAACTTTTCTCTAGTTGCGGCAAGTGGGGGCGACTCTTGAGTGGCAGTGCTTGGGCTTCTCATAGCGGTGGCTTCTCTCGTTTTGGAACACAGGCTCTAGGGTGTGCAGGTTTCAGCAGGTGCAGAACCAGGGCTCAGTACCTGTGGCTCGTGGGCTCTAGAGCGCAGACTCAGCGGTCGCGGCACGCGGGCTCAGTTGCTCCACGGCATGTGGGATCTTCCTGGACCAGGGATCAAACTGGCGTCCCCTGCACCGCAAGGTGGATTCATAACCATTGGACCACCAGGGAAGCCCTGGTTTTCCTTTGAGTGGAGGCAGAGGTGTCGGCGGCTTTGGTGATGGTGGTAGCCTCCTCACTGCACTTCCAGGGTCCTATCGAGGAGTAAGGATGCCTGCCCAAGCGCTTCCCGCCTTCATGGGCAGGCCTGGTTCCCACCAACCCACCCCATGGCCACTTGAAGCTTCATCCACGGCATCCCCACCACGTCCTTTCTGCTTTCTTCATAGCTGCTTCCTCTCTGGAGCCTTTAGTTCCTTTTCTTCCACACCACATAGAGCACCAGGGCCTCACCATGCTCTCATTCACCCCTTAGCCATCCACGAGCAAGGAGGAATGTGGATGGCCATTCCCGGGGACTTTTGAGATGTCCTTTTCATATCGCAGGAAACCCACCTTAGGCTTCCAGCGTTTAACTTTGTTTGTGGTGATTCCTATTTTGAGAATAAGGCATCTGCCCAGCCTGATGTCTTGGATCTTTAGAAATTTAACGTGTCCTCTCTCCTTACTGGTTTTTCTCTTCCATGAAAGCAGTGATTTGAAGCACTGTGTTTACCAAAGCTCCAGGCAACTTCTCACCTTTAGTATAACACAGGGTCTTTCATATCGTCACTCAGACCAAACTTCCCACCTCCTTTGTGCTGTTGACAAGGCAGCGGGGCCAGGCTTTGTTGTGGGGCAGGGGAAGGCTGTCCAGTGTGTTGCCACTTGTTTAGCAGCATCTCTGGCCTCTACGTGGGCTTCCTACGTGGTGCAGTGGTAAAGAATCTGCCTGCCAGTGCAGGAGCTGCAGAAGACACAAGTTCGATCCCTGGGTTGGGAAGATCCCCTGGAAAAGGAAACAGCAGCCAGCTCCAGTATTCTTACCTGGAAAATTCCATGGTAGGAGGAGTCTGGTGGGTAAGAGTCCATGGGGTTGCCCCCGGGGCTCCCCCCCAACCCCCGTGACCGGAGCACCATTCCCTTCCCAGATGACAACCGAACATGTTTCCAGATGTTGCCAAGTATCCTCTGGGGAGGGGGCAAAATTGGCCTCAGTTGAGAACCCCTGACCTGGGCTGTTCTCAGTCCCTGGGGTGTCCTCCTCCTACTCCCTGCCCTCATTTCCTGCCTGTCACACTCTTAGTGGTTCTGCAAGACCAGTTCCGAGAAGTCTTTCCCAGTCCTCCGAGGCACAGGTTAACCGCGCCCTCACCTGTGCACCCACGGTACATGGGCGCTTGAGCATAACTGTTAGGATTTATCATGTTCTGTTGTTCTCTGCATGCCTTCATTCCCACCAAATTGTGAGATTCCCCAAAGCCCCAGAGCCTGTCCAGAGGTGGATCCAGGTTGTGTGGTCCTTTGAAATTCAGCTGGGCGGGGGGTGGGGGGACCACCTCTAAGGAAAAAAGTGTACATTATGAACGTCACATTAGATGCAGGGCTTTGGAAGGGGCAAGCACAGGTGAGTGGCTGTGAAACAAACCCATCTCTAGTCCTTCTGCATTTTCTGTCATGCTCTAGGATTGAGCATCTGTGCCTTCAATACATTTTAAAAGGAGTGAACTGGGAATTCCCTGGTTAGAGTCAGGACTGCACACTTTCACTGATGAGAGATCCTGGGTTTGATCTCTGGTCCGGGAACTAAGATTCCACAAGCCATGCGGCGTGGCCATAAAATAAAAAATAAAAGAAGAAAAGTGAATTAAGCCATCAAATGTTGGCTGAAGCCCGTGGAATTCTTAACCAAAAAAAAAAAGCATACAATAATCTCAAAATATTGTACTTATTTTAATACAACCTCAGTGTGTGGGAGAGGAGCTGGAGCAGTGAGTTTTAGAATTAGTAGAAAGGCAATGAAGAGGTGATCGCTATTTCTCTCTCTCTCACTTGCCACACAGCCTCTGTGCACCTTCTGCGGCTGTTTGACCACACAGAAAATTAGGTAAGACAGACGGCCCCTCTTGCTTACTGGGGCGAAACCTCAGGGACCCTGGTGGTCCCAGAGCACGGGTCAACCTGTGATTGGTTCAGAGCTCTCCTGCAAAGTAGCTGTAGTTGGAGTCACAGGAGAGGTGAATGGCACACTAAATCTTTTTGGCTTGCATGTGAAATTCTTTGGCAGCCACTTTTAGAGGCCTTCGGAAAAGGACAGTTTGCTCCGGGCCTGTTTTGCACATTGGCTTCATATTGGGACAAAAAAATGAGAATTTGGGTTTCAGAGCTGCCATTTGGAGTGAATCACCCTGCCGTCTTGTTTCCTTTCCTGCTCCTGACAGATTTCCAAGACTATTTTTATTCGGGGTCATTGGTTGACCCTGGAGACTTCTGCTGAATTTAGCTCCCAAACAGAGCCAGATGTGGGTGGGATCGAGCCCTCAGAAGCTGCTACTGGTGCGTTTCATCGCAGGTCCCGAGGATTTAACATCTTTTTTAGAGAGACTGGCTCTTTGCTTAACTTGGAGACGAAAATGGGGAAGCTGGTGGAGATAGAAGTGTGTTTGCTTAGTGACTCATGGGTAAGTTGTCAGCGCTGTGAGTTATCCTGATGTAGAGAGCTGTTTGCTGACATTTTCACCTGAGTCTGAGCCAGCTCAGCAAAAGGACCGGATCTCATGGACCGACCTCATCTTATGATAACTCTCTGGCCTCCATCACTGTGTTGCTTCTGGAAGTAGATTGGGTCATGTATCATTGCCCAGCCATGGCCAGGCCCATCTAGTGGGATCTGCTGTCCACAGTGGCTCCATCCCCATTGGGGATGGAACTTGGTGATGAACCTCACTGACATGGCCTAACAAAAAGTCCATTAGATTCACAGAGGGGTTCAGAGGGTAACAGCAGTTTTAAGTACACATTGCAAATCTCTCTCTGCCTACTCAGTTCCTTGGTTGAGATGATAGTTTTACTTCCTGTGGGATGCAGGCTCCCTTTGGTTCAACTGCTATGTAATTACTGGGCACATCTCTTAATAGGCGGTATTTCCCAAACTTTAGTTTTGGGCATTTATGGGAAGAAGAAATGGGAGTGCATGTTGGAGGGCAGTGGAAAGAGGCTTTGAGACCTGATGGACCCTGTTCAAATCCCCGCTTCACGTTCCGTCTTTTTAGCATCATGCCTTAGGTAAGATAACTTCCCTGAGTTAACTCATATATGTTAACCTCAAGTTCCCTTTCTTAGGGTTATTGGGGTGAAATCATGTGATTTGTAAAAGGTGCTTGTATGGTTCTTGGTTCATAATTCCCTCTCAACTAACGTTAACTCCATTTTCTGAATCCTGCCCTGACTCTGTAACTACAGAAGAGTTAGCTGTTCTTACCTCTTCTTTCCTCACAAAGACAAAATGATTTGGCTTTATTTGGGGGGGCAAGAATGAAAGGTGTTCTAGAAGAGGTTGGGGTTACCTAGTGGAGAGAGCAAAAGCATTGGAGACAAATAGGTCTGGGACTTCACTCTGTCTCTGTCCATTACTACTACGCACATGGCCTTGGATAAGTTGCTTAACCTGCTTGAGCCTCAATTTCTTCATCTGTAAAGATGAAGGGTTATCGTGAAAATTAAGTTCTACCACCTGTCAGACACCCCAGCGTGGTACCTGTAGCATGCTACCAGGAGATGCTCAGCAGATGGTCCTGTCTCTCCTCTGCATCCCCTCTCAATGCAGCCCTGTGGACCAAGTGCCCATGCTGGTTCCCAACTCTCTCCATAACTATCACACACATAACCTTGTTCCCTTCAGGGTTACCACTATTTAGTTCCTGGGAAATGTTTTAAGCTCTCTGAGAAAGGAGATTAGCTGTTCATATTATTCATAAATGTTCCAAAATATTTTATTCTTCGTGTTTACTGTTCCCTGCTGAATGTTGGTGACATTGGGAAGTCCCCAAGCACTATAGCTGGGTGATGAGCTTTTAAATATAGTCTTTTTTTTTTTTAATCTCTAACTTCTTTCCTTATTTAACTGGAGATAATCACCTGGCTTTAGAGCTGACAACTACTTGAATTCTTGCTATGTGCTTATCACTTTGTTGGGCACTTCAGTGGGGGCTATTTAAAAAAAAATAATTGTTCTTTGGGGGGAATAGCTTAACTGGGAGTAAAAGATACCTTTATACATAGATCAATATCAAGTAGAAAATGATTGAACCAAAATGAATATGACATACAGTTGTTCTAAGGGCTTCCTAGAGAGAAGGAACCAGTGAACCAGAATTTTTTAAAAGCAGAACTGATGGCAGTGTAATCAGGAGTTGTTTATATGTTATGTACTAGAGTTCTCAGGGAATTCAGAAAAAGAAAAAAACAGGGTTGGGAGTAGGTTGTGCCCTGTGGAACAGGTAGAACGTGAGCAGACCCTTGTTGGAAGAAGAATCTCATCAGAAAGCACCCCTTTCACCTGGGCCCCCACATCCTAGCCCCACTCTCTGCCTCCCTCCACTCTCAGCACCAGTGCACTGGTCATGCCGCTCACCAGCTTCCACTGCTCAAAAATATCTCCTCCCCTGACCATGATTGACACTCCTGTTCTATGCTGCCCCCAATTCTCCCAACTAAAGACTGAGTCAGGCTAAGAATCTTCTTCCGATTTCATTCCTTTTTATGGCTGAGTAATATTCCACTGGGTTTCCCAGGTAGCTCAGTGATAAAGAATTTGCCTGCCAGTGCAGGAGACACAAGAGATGCAGGTTTGATCCCTGGGTTGGAAAAATCTCCTGGAGGAGGAAATGGCAACCCACCCCAGTATTCTTGCCTGGAAAATTCCATGGACAGAGAAGCTTGGTAGGCTGAGGCCACAAAGGGTCAGACACAACTGAGTGAGTGAACACATGCACATACAGTCTTTGAGCCTAGAAGAGGAAATGGAAAAAAAAATTTTTTTTTTCCTTTATTTTATGCCTAATGACAGAACTTCTAGGACTTGGCACCCAGACTGTGTGGTAAAGACTCTTGTTATTCCACTGTGGGTTAGAGGCATAGTGAGCCAGCCTGTGACTCTCGTCATACCTTTCAACATTTAATGCCGAAATAGAATGGCCTGCTTTTGGAAGGGAGACCATTTCCAGGGACAGGGTTCTGATAAATGACTTTAATCTATGGAAAAGGAATTTGAGAGTCTCCACTGGTTCCTTTTTGATACTTTGCCACCTTTCCATCTCCTCCTCGTCTCAGCTGCACCCTGAGGATGTCCCAGTTTCTGATCTGGACAGAGCTGCTCGCCGAGGAGTCGTTACTTGAAGTCTCAATGAGACCATCTTCGTTCCCCCTGTTTCTGCTCATAGGTGCACAGTATAGAAGCGGATTTCACTTTAGTGAGACTAAAGCATTAATTCTAGTAAAGCTGTTTTGCTTTAATAAAAAGTTTTTACTGCTGAGCATGTGAAGTATGCAAAAGTGTTAGTAGCTCAGTCGTGCCTGACTTGTTGTGATCCCATGGACTGCAGCTCACCAGGCTCCTCTGTTCATGGAGTTCTCCAGGCAAGAGTGGAGAGCCATTCCCTACTCGCAAGGGGTCTTCCTGACCCAGGGATTGAACCCAGGTCTCCCACATTGTGGGCAGATTCTTTACAGCCTGAACCATCAGGGAAGCCTACAGCTGAGCATAGCTTTCTCCAATTCAAGTTTCTGTTAAAACAAAAACAACAACAAAAGCAAGCAAACTTCTGGAATAGATGGAAAAGTGCATCAGGAAACAAACCCAACTTTGCTTTCGTTCCTCCTCTCCACTTATCTCCCACAGTCATATTACTAAGACTTGGGGGTGGGGGGAATAACCACTTATATACACCGCGTCCCTTAAGCGCTAAAAGCCAGTGAATTAGTCCCCAAAAATGGCTTCATCTAAAACAATGAAGCAAACAGCAAGAGACACTCAGACAGTTTCTCCCCCTCTGCCCACAAAGTCGGCTTTGAGTACATTGTACAATAGAGGATCGTCCGCAGCGGGGTCAGGGTGATTCCAAAGGAATCTCAGACTGCTTCTTTGTGTTCAATATAAAGTCGAGGAAAATGTCATAGTCAATTAAAAAAAAAAAAAAGGCAAACTCCATTACCTCCGGGAGCTGGTGATGGACAGGGAGGCCTGGCGTGCTGCGGTTCATGGGGTCGCAAAGAGTCGGACACGACTGAGCGACTGATCTGATCTGATCTGATCTGATTAAAAAAAAAAAAGCAACTTACATTTATTTTGGATCACCCTAAACTGAGTTTTGTTTCATTTGGACTTTGATGGACATCTCTGTCATTTAAAATTTATTGTAAGAATAGTCTTTTGATCATGAGGTTGAGTTAAGCCTGTATCTGCCATCCTTCGTTACTTGTAATTAAGAAGAAAACCTTTTTAAAAAAGTCCTCAAAATTACAAATCTTGTGATTCATGGGGTTGCAAAGAGTCGGACATGACTGAGCGACTGAACTGAACTGAGAGCAGTTTAAATGTAAGTACAACTATGAGGGTTTTTTTTTCAATTGTGTTCAACCTGTGCTCTCAATTCACATTTGTGTCCTATCTAGCAAGTCCTGAGGGTAACTTTATCTTCTTTGTCTCTGAAGGCTTATTCCCAGGCATTAAGAACAAGATGTTTTCACTTCTATAAGTGAATGAATAAATGCATGCATAATATCTTCACATCTTTGATTCCTTTCTGAACTATGTATTTTCCATATTTCATGTATTTATTGCATTTTGTTTATTTAAAAATCTGATTTTTCTCTTGTAATTCCAGTCTTTGAGAAGATAGAAAAATAAAAACTACCATTACTCTTGGGGGAGAAAAAAAGGCACTAAAATATGTTTGGGATCCTTGTGAAACGGTAGAGGTTTTTTTTTTTCCCCCTCTTTTCTAATGCTTGTAGAACTCAGGCACGTGGAGCTTGTCATCCGATAACAAGGGGGAAACCTACTTGAGTGCAATCTGGTGTTCAGTTCAGTTCAGTCACTCAGTCGTGTCCAACTCTTTGAGACCCATGAATCGCAGCACACCAGGCCTCCCTGTCCATCACCAACTCCCGGAGACTCACGTCCATCGAGTCAGTGATGCCATCCAGCCGTCTCATCCTCTGTTGTTCCCCTTCTTCTCCTGCCCCCAATCCCTCCCAGCATCAGAGTCCTTTCCAATAAGTCACCTCTTCGAATGAGGTGGCCAAAGTACTGGAGTTTCAGCTTTAGCATCATTCCTTCCAAAGAAATCCCAGGGCTGATCTCCATCAGAATGGACTGGTTGGATCTCCTTGCAGTCCAAGGGACTCTCAAGAGTCTTCTCCAACACCACAGTTCAAAAGCATCAATTCTTCAGTGCTCAGCCTTCTTCACAGTCCAACTCTCACATCCATACATGACCACTGGAGAAACCAGAGCCTTGACTAGACGAACCTTTGTTGGCAAAGTAATGTCTCTGCTTTTTAATATGCTGTCTAGGTTGGTCATAACTTTCCTTCCAAGGAGTAAGCGTCTTTTAATTTCATGGGTGCAATCACCATCTGTAGTGATTTTGGAGCCCAGAAAAAGTCTGACACTGTTTCCACTGTTTCCCCATCTATTTCCCATGAAGTGATGGGACTGGATGCCATGATCTTCGTTTTCTGAATGTTGAGCTTTAAGCCAACTTTTTCACTCTCCACTTTCACTTTCATCAAGAGGCTTTTGAGTTCCTCTTCACTTTCTGCCATAAGGGTGGTGTCATCTGCCTGTCTGAGGTTATTGATATTTCTCCCGGTAATCTTGATTCCAGCTTGTGTTTCTTCCAGTCCAGCGTTTCTCATGATGTACTCTGCATATAAGTTAAATAAACAGGGTGACAATATACAGCCTTGACGAACTCCTTTTCCTATTTGGAACCAGTCTGTTGTTCCATGTCCAGTTCTAATTGTTGCTTCCTGACCTGCATACAGATTTCTCAAGAGGCAGGTCAGGTGGTCTGGTATTCCCATCTCTTTCAGAATTTTCCACAGTTTATTGTGATCCACACAGTCAAAGGCTTTGGCATAGTCAATAAAGCAGAAATAGATGTTTTTCTGGAACTCTCTTGCTTTTTCCATGATCCAGTGGATGTTGGCAATTTGATCTCTGGTTCCTCTGCCTTTTCTAAAACCAGCTTGAATATCAGGAAGTTCACAGTTCACATATTGCTGAAGCCTGGCTTGGAGAATTTTGAGCATTACTTTACTAGTGTGTGAGATGAGTGCAATTGTGTGGTAGTTTGAGCATTCTTTGGCATTGCCTTTCTTTGGGATGGGAATGAAAACTGAGCTTTTCCAGTCCTGTGGCCACTGCTGAGTTTTCCAAATTTGCTGGCATATTGAGTGTAGCACTTTCACAGCATCATCTTTCAGGATTTGGAATAGCTCAACTGGAATTCCATCACCTCCACTAGCTTTGCTTGTAGTGATGCTCTCTAAGGCCCACTTGACTTTACATTCCAGGATGTTTGGCTCTAGGTGAGTGATCACATCATCGTGATTATCTGGGTCATGAAGATCTTTTTTGTACAGTGCTTTTGTGTATTCTTGCCACCTCTTCTTAATATCTTCTGCTTTTGTTAGGTCCATACCATTTCTGTCCTTTATTGAGCCCATCTGATGTTTTAGCAAGTTGATTACATTTTGACCAGCATCAAGATGCCTTTATATAACTTTGTATCATTTGTTGAATGTCACTGAAGGGACGTGGTTTTATACAGCAAGTCCAGTGACACAGATCACATAGATTGGTGCTCTTTCAGCCTGCATTCCCTGGTGTCTTGGGCCCTGGGGCTGCCTGAGAAGTTGCCGTAGTAGGGATGCCAAGTAGGGATGGAGTAGGGCTTCAGCCTGCCTCCACCCCCCGCCCTTCAAACTGAGCAGCTCTGTATTTACATATTGGGGTTCCCAGGGATTTTTTTTTAGTATTTATTTATTTTACTGTATCAGGTCTTTGTTGCTCCGCAGCATGTGGGATCTTAGTTCCCTGGCCAGGGATCGAACTCAAGTCCCCTGCATTGGAAGGTGAATTCCTAACCACTGGATTCCTGATCCTGGGAAGTCCCAGGAATTTTTTTTTCCTTGATAAGCTAATTTATTTTTATTTTTTCATTGAAGTATAGGTGATTTACAATATTATGGTAGTTTCAGGTGGACAACAAAGCCGTTCAATATACCTATAGATTATACTCCATTTTAAATTATTACAAAATAATGTCTATATTTCCCTACGCTGTACAATATATCCTTGTTGCTTATTTATTTTATACATTGGTATCTCTTCCTTCCTTCCCCTGTCATGCCCTTCCCCTTTTCCCTCTTCCCAGTGGGATCACATAGTTTGTTCTCTATGTGACCAAGGAATTTTTTGTTTGAGGAGAAATGCTATCATATTAAAAAGCCAGTTTGAAAACCACTGTTCTAAGTGGTTATTTTCCAGATGGTGTTTACTTTGCAAACACACACACACACACGTGCACAAAATTAGAAATATTTCCAACCAAAATGATTTTAAAAGTGGCATTATGGTATGACATGAACAAAGGAAATATTTCAGTTATCCAAACTTAAATATGGCTATACTATTGTACAGTAGGACAAAAACAATTTATTTCGGTTCTCTGGTCCTCTACTGTCTGGTTTTAAAATGGGAATGATCCCTATATTACAAGGTTATTTCATAAAATGAGGTCATAAGTGGCTTATTTACTGCTCTAAACATATCAAGGGTGCTCAAGTTTAATGGTCTCTCATTTTTATTTCCTTAAACAAATGTAAGAATGTAAGTTCTTTCGTAAAGGACTTAAATCCTGATGACTATAGTTATGAATAATTGTTTTCACACCTCTGGGGTTTATTGAGGCATGTGTGATGTTTTGTTCCACACCAAATGGATCTGAATCATTTAACATATTAGATATACAGGTGAGTTTCTGTAGCTTCTCTTAGTGTGCCTTCCCTGTGAATTCTCTGTCCCCTCTTACTCCACAAATCTGATCTGCCCTGAGACTAGCTCATGGAAGGGGAAAGAGAGAAGTTAACTAAATTCTAATGAAGAGTGAGGGGCGGTCTTGGGTGTTTCAGTTGTGGAGCACAAGTTTTGAGATGTCTGTGTATCTTCTCTGCTCAGATTATTTTTTTTTAAATTGCTTTGATGTGTGACATCAAGACTGAGTTCTGAGTTGTAGACAAGGTGCTACTCCAAGACTTACTCCCGTCCTTGGTATTTGTGTGTGGTTAACAAACCAGCACATTCTGGGTTTTTCCACACTGCACTTTATGATTGCTTGTTGATTTGCAGGAGGCCGTAGCTACTGGCAGAATCTGTTATCATTTGAATCTCTGCCTCCTAGGTTCCTGGTTTATCTGAAAGCTTTACTGAAAAGAAACCTGTTCTTTAACTTCATTTATCCTGGCTTGGTAATTCTCCAGTTCAGCTTTGTTTAAGAATTTCCTAGCTCTTAAAATATCCAGATTCCCAAGACTCTGCATCCTGGAGACGTGGATTTTTTCAGCTTCATTAATGCCCAGGTGATTCTCAAGTGCAGCCGGGTTATGGACTGCAATCTTAGGCTGCTGGTTTTGCATCCACAGTTGTGTTCTGTGGATGTTATGTGGGATGTGAACTGACGGGTATGTTAACAAATGTATCATAACTTTTCCAGATAATCAGTGTTCTTAGCTCCATTGTGATTGCTAAATCAATTTAATTATTTGATAGTCTTGTTTTACTCTTCATTTGTACATTTTTTTCACACTTAGGTATGTGATTGTCTACTTTTAGCATACTATATGTTATTTCTTTCTGTCACCAGATTTGCCATACTCCAAAAAAAGTATAATCACACCATCCTTGTTAATATCTTGATATATGTCCTTATATTGCTTTATGCATATGAGCTTCCGTCTATGGGGTCGCACAGAGTCGGACACGACTGAAGCGACTTAGCAGCAGCAAATGTATATATTTAAAAATTTGGTGTCTTCCTGTTTAAACAAGATAAACTTTTGTCGACAGTTTTCTCATACAGTGTCTTCAGCATTTTTCCACGTCCTTAGCTTGTTACTGAAAATATGACCGGGATTTCCCTCATGGTGCAGTGTGTGGTGTGTGTGTACTCGGTCGTGTCTGATGCTTTGCGACCCCATGGGCTGTAGTCCGCCAGGCTCCTCTGTCCATGGGGTTTTCCAGGCAAGAGTACTGGATCGGGTTGCCATTTCCTCCTCCAGGGGATCCTCCTGACTCAGGGGTCAAACCCACGTCTCCCACGTTGCAGGCAGATTCTTTACCACTGAGCCCCCTGGGTTACCAGCCACAGGGACATACAAAACTGGTAAACAAAAGAAGAATTACAGGTAGTAATAAGCGCTCTGAAGGAAAGGGCAGACTTCCCTTCCAGGGGAAGCAGCAGTGGTGTGTGTTCATGCCACAGAGAAGGCATTTCATGAGGAAGTTGACTTTAAGTGGAGTCAGAATGAAGAGGAATCTTCGGGGGGCGGGGTGAGGGGAGGCAGGTGTGGGGTATCAGAGAGGGAAAGGTGGTTCAGGCCAGGCAGAATGAATCACGAGAGCAGAGTATGAGATATTGATAGACAGATGGACCCGTGGTGAAGCTGAAGGGAATTTAGTGAGGCTGGGGTCTCTGGACAGAGTAGGGCCGGGTAACGATGAAGCACTGGTCAGGACTACACTTTGCAAAGGGCCTTGGGAATGAAGGGCTCAGACTTGAAGGGCACTGGGAAATCCTGAAGGGCTTCCCACATCCTGCAGTCACTTCAGGTTTTTAGCATGCTTTTAAGTATCTGGGTTCAGCTGCCAAAACTCCCCAGGTCTGGTGGCTGTTCTGAATGTTTATTTTTGTCAAATTGGTAAATGGAGTGCGGAGTTGGCAATTACCTTCTACACTTTGCCTTCAGCAACAGTAAACACATATACAGTTCCGTCTTGATCTGTCGGATATAGCAGAGCTGTTTCTTGGAATAGGAGCCTGAAAGCAGGGCTTGTGGATTTGAAATCAATCACACTAATGACTAATAGACTACAGCTGACTTTTGGGAGCTGCTTTTTCTGATTTTGTGCTTCAGGCAAGAGAAGAAGGGAATTTTGAGCCATTTCCCTGATGAAATCTCTGGGGTATAGACTTTTAATGCCAGAAGGGAACCTGGAGGTTCTCTTACTGATGTTACAGATACATGAAGTTAGAAACACATGTGACTCACATAAGTCACATAAAAAATTATGTGATTTCTTCTCCCAAGATTCTCCAATAGTCTAGTAGCACAGTTATTCCTGGAGCAAAAATCTCTGATGTCCTAGCTCTGTATTTGTTCTTTTGTTTCTCTCTTCTTTACGCTCTGGTGTTTTGCAATCAAGTAGCAGTTCTTTAACTTGCTTTTTCTTTCCCCACTTGAAACAGACTTAAAAAGATCTAAGCAGGTTACAACAATGAAGAAGTTAACTACCTAAATATGCAGTAAATTGCTAGTTCTTTTACTGAAGGGCAATGATATAAATACAAAATAACATTTTAGGAATGCCAAAGATGAGGGTTTTAGGAGCCTTATTATACATCAGCATCCACCTGGGCTCTATGGAGGGAAAAGGGGGGACTTGGAAGTGCTGCTCTGGCTCATTTCAGCTCCCCTGGAGGGCTGTGTAGTTCTCCCTGCTCCTTATCATAAGGTAAAATGCTATTGGCTTCAGCTAAAAGAAAACCTGATCAGACAGGCTTCCACCAAAAGGAAATACGTCATCTCACACAACCAGAAGTCAGTGATAAGAGGAGCTCGGGCTAGTCCTTAAGGGCTCTGGCTCCTCTAGTCTGAGGTGGTCTCAGCCTTGTCCGAGCGCTGGTCTCGTCCTCATGCTGGCTGAAGATAGTTACAACAATTCTGTGCCTCTCATCCAGACTCAGTACTCTCCAAAGGAAGAAGAGGGGACCATCTGCTTGTCTTTGCTGCTTTCTTAGGAAGTCCCTCCGAGACTTCCTTGTGTTTCATTGGTCTGCATTTTTCACATGCAAATTACTAAATCCATCACTGGTTCTGAGGAATGAGGTTATCATGATTGATTTAGAGAGTGTGCATGGTTATATGGAAGGGAGGAGATAGAACAAAGTCCGCTTCTTTTAGGGAGGAATGGGTTTTAGGAGGAGAATACAATCATTGAAGAGGCAACCAAGAGAATCTCCTCTGTACACTATAAAAGTGTGTAGACAGAATGATGTTAATTCAGAAACGAATGCCCAGTGTGATGAGGGCAAATGAAACTGTCATTTTAAAATAACTGAAGGAGACATGGAAGCAACCTAATATCCATTGATTGAGGGATGAATGAAGAAGATGTGGCACGTATATACAATGGAATATTACTCAGCCATAAAAAGGAATGAAACAATGCCATTTGCAGTGACACTGATGGACCTAGAGATTGTCATACTGAGTGAAGAAAGTCAGACAAAGACAAATACATCACTAATGTGGAATCTTAAAAAAAAAAGTGATGCAAGTGAACTTATTTGCAAAACAGAAATAGTCACAGATGTAGAAAACAAACTTACGGTCACCAAGGAGGAAATGAAGGGGGAGGGATAAGCTGGGAGACTGGGATTAACATATACACATTATTCTATATAAAATAGATCACTAGGAGGAGCCTACTGTATATAGCACAAGGAATTCTCAGTACTCTCTAATGATCTATATAGGAAAAGAATCTTTAAAAGAGTGGATATATGTATATATATAAAACTGAGTTACTTTGCTGTACAGGAGAAACTAACTCAACATTGTAAATCAGCTATACTCCAATAAAATTTAATTTAAAAATGAAATGACAGGGAATATGATAACTTTGGTGTGTTTTCCAGCATGACCAAGCAGTTCTCCAGTTCTCAGTGGACACCAGCTGGGAATCTTACAAATTTAACATGCACAATTCTGCTATTATCTACATATTCTCCAGGCTAAGGGCTCAGTCCCACAACACTGCCCCCCACCTCAGACAGCAAGTCCAGGTTGTCACTTGTGCTTCAGATCAACCAGCTGTGTGTATTGGAGGTTCCTACGACCCCTTCTTCAGATTTGCTGGAGTGGCCCACAGAAGCCAGAGAAACATTGACCTCTGTTTACCAGTCGATTATAAAGGACACAGGTGAACAGCCAGGCTGAGATCAGGAAGCATCCTGGGCACAGGAGCTTCTGCCTATCCACACTCTGGAATATTATACATTAAGCTAAAAGAATATAGCTGTATATATGTATTGGCTCAAACATATGCCATGATATAGGATATATTTAATGACATAGATGGTATAATTTTATTTTTGTAAATGAAGAGGTAAGTGGCATCCCTTCCTGTTTTAAAACAAACAAAAAGCAAGATGAGCCTGGGGCATTTTGCTGTGCCAGAAATGAAAGAAGTCCTCAGAAAATGATGGACAATATAAAGAAGATATGAAAGCCAGGTTGAAGGAGCTCCCTCTGGCTAAATCTGGGTCAGCTTGAGCATCCACTTGAAATGAGAAGGCACGAGTCCATACTCCCCCCTACCTACACCCCGTGTGTACTCAGTCATGTCCAACTCTCTGCAACCCCATGGACTGTAGCCCACCAGGCTTCTCTGTCCATGGAATTGTCCAGGCAGGAATACTGGAGTGGGTTGCCATTTCCTTCTCCAAGGGATCTTCCTGGACCAGGGCTTGAACCCATGTCTCCTGTATTGGTAGGTGAATTCTTTACCACCGAGCCACCTGGGAAACCCTGAGTCCATACTTACATAAACTAATAAGCTGCTGCTGCTGCTGCTAAGTCGAATCAGTTGTATCCGACTCTGTGCAACCCCATAGACGGCAGCCCACCAGGCTCCCCCGTCCCTGGGATTCTCCAGGAAGGACACTGGAGTGGGTTGCCATTTCCTTCTCCAATGCATGAAAGTGAAAAGTGCAAGTGAAGTAACTCGGTTGTGTCCAACTCTTAGGGACCTCGTGGACTGCAGCCTTCCAGGCTCCTCTGTCCATGGGATTTTCCAGGCAAGAGTACTGGAGTGGGGTGCCACTGCCTTCTCTGAAGCTAATAAGCTAGTAACTTGAAATTTTATGAGGAATGAGATCTAAGTATCTCATTCTTAGTATCTCAGCAGCTCCCTACAAAATACTCATTAATATCAAAGAAGAAAAGGAATATTGTTGCAGTGGAGAAGCCTGGTAGGCACCACCTAAATACGTGAGCAGAAGGGACTGCATCAGTAATGCCTTCAGTAATGAGTCAGATCACATGCCATAGGAACATATGCAATCAGAACAGAGCATCACATCTTCTGAGACATTCCTGCTAATGATGCATGCCCTGGGTCTAATCAGAGGAAACATCTGGGAAATTCAAAGGACCAAATAGTTATAATCTTTAAAAAGGTCACATTCCTAAAAAATCAAGGAAAGCCCAAGGAACTATTCTAGAATGACATAACAACTAAAGGTAAAGCATGATGCTGATCCAGATTCTTTTGCTGTCAAGGATATTATTGAACCGCTTGGTGGAATTTGAATGGAGTTTGAGAATTTGTTGTGGGTAAATGTATCAGGTCTTAATTTCCTGCGCCTGATGGTTGTGTTGTGGTTACCTAGGAGAATGTAACTGTGTGAAGCTCACGTGCATAGGCGGTAGTGTATCAGGTTATTCTCAAGTCATTCAGGAAGAAAGAAGGGACCTGCAACTCTTTTGGTTACAACTTTGATATTGCTTTTTTGTTGTTTAAAGTAACTGATACCTAGACATCACAGGGCTTGAAAGGAATATAGTGAGCCTCTGGTTGTGGGGATTCATTGAGACAGCGTTTGGGAGGTCTCTCACTAAGGCCATTGTAAAGGGATGTTGTGCATGGTCTACATGGCCTCTGAAGCCCCAAATGCTAAGATTCTGGGTGTCTGTATGGTGGTGGTGATGGTGGTTTAGTCGCTGAGTCATGTCCGACTCTTGCAACCCCATGGACTGTAGCCTGCCAGGTTCCTCCGTCCATGGGATTCTCCAGGTAAGAATACTGGAGTGGGTTGCCATTTCCTTCTCCAGGGGATCTTCCCAACTCAGGAACTGAACCCGGGTCTCCTGCATTGCAGGCAGATTCTTTACCAACTGAGCTACGAGAGAAGCCTGTCTATATATCTATTTTAAAGTAATAGTTGGATTTACTAAATGATGTTTATGCCTTCAGTTATTACAGATCAAAGGAGATTGCCCTCTTAAACCAATCAGCAGGTGTTTTTAAAAAACTCTTGGCTAGAGAATGTGTATACTACAGAGACTGTGTATACTGAAGACTGTATATAGCTCCCTACAAGCAACATTAGTGATGTCATTAGGTAAAAAGGGCATTGACATAAAAAGTAGATGACCCCCATACAGTAGTATATAATAAATACAGTAAATCCCCTAAATATGAACCTTTAAGTTGTGGACTGTCAAAGATACAAACATGCTCCCGTACACCAGCTGTTGTATTGTATTACTGTATTTTCAAAGTACCATGCTGTAAGATTTAATATGTTTATTTCTTGTGTTTGTTTTTATGTATCATTTGTTTAAAAAGTATTACAAACCTATTACAGTACAGTACTATATAGCCGATTGTATTAGTCGAGTACCTAGGCTAACTTTGTTGGAGTTACCAACAAATTGGACTTACAAATGTGCTGTCGGAACTCGTTAGTATGTACCAGACCTTTGGTGTTAATTGTCTGTACATTTCAGACTGGGGGATGTTTCTGTGAGCTTCAGGGAGGTATGGGATGGGACTAGGTGTTGGATAAACTTAGATATGCATGGAGTAAGAGTGGAGAGGGGACATTCCATGCAGAGGTGCCCCTGTGAAGGGCGTATGGTGTTCAGAGACAATGAGAGAACTAGTCTGACAGGTTTGGAGGCTTCCTATAGAGAGCACTGCTTTAAATACAGTGTAGTTAGGGACACAGGACTGACTGCCATAACAGGGAAGATGGAAAGGAAACTGATAATTGGGACATCAGGTACTGGGTTATATAGTTTTAATTTTTACTTTTACTTTTTAAATTATTTTTTAAAATTTAATTTTAAAATGTTAATTTTAAATTAACATTTTAAAATTTAATTTAAAATGTTAATTTTTAAATTTTAATTTAAAATTTTAAATTAATTAAAATTAATTTTTCATTTAAGAATTTTACTTTTATGTATTTATGAGATGGCTGGATGGCATCACTGACTCAATGGATGTGAGTCTGAGTGACCTCCGAGAGCTGGTGATGGATAGGGAGGCCTGGCGTGCTGCAGTTCATGGGGTCGCAAAGAGTCGGACACGACTAAGCGACTGATCTGATCTGATCTGATTTATTTTTGGCTCTGCTGGGTCTTTGTCTCTGTTCTTGGGCTTTCTCTAGTTGCAGTGAGTGGGGGCCTCCTCTCTGGTTGCGGTGCGCAGGTTTCTCGTTGCAGTGAGCTCTCTTGCTGCAGAGCACGGGCTCTGAAGTGTGAACTCAGTAGTTGTGGCGCACGAGCTTAGTTGCCCCACCTGAGGCGTGTGGGATCTTCCAGGGCCAGGGATTGAACCTGTGTCCCTGCATTGGCAAGCAGATCCTTAACCACTGGACCACCAGAGAAAAAAGTCCCTAGATGGTTTTTAATTCATTCATTCATTTCTCTTTTGATCCGTTCAGTCCTCCAAGATAGGTGTTGCACTCATTATACAAATGTGAAGCATTGTGACTTGCAGAGAGTCATTTCCTCTCTCTTGAAAACAGAGTTGCTTTAAGAGGCAGTTTGAATCTGAAACCAGATTGTCTTGCCTTCAAAGCCCATTCCCTTCCTGCTACCCTGCCTGCTTCTTACACATGGAGAGGAATAGAGTGCAGTGAGGTAGGCTGGGGGTGCTTGCCTGTGTGTGCAGAATATTGAAAAGAATATTAGAAAAAGAATGTATCCCAGTACTTCCTGTCACTTTGAGATTGAAGTGCCCTTGGAATATGTCCATGAGATGCAGGTTATTGGAAAAGAGCACCAACTGTGAGCAAAGGGCCAAGGACTGAACCCCGAGGAGCAGTCAGAAGGCAGTGGAAGAGACAGTCAGAAGCACCCCACCGGATCCTGAAAAAGAGCATCCAGGGAGGTTGGACGTCACCAGGAGGGTGATGTCACAGGAGTCCAGAGGAGCGGGAGTTGAGAATGGCAGAGATGTCAGGGAAGATGCAGGTAGAGGAGCGTCCCTCAGACCCAGCACTGCGGAGGGCATTGGGACCTTACCAAGGGCGGGTCTCAGTTTGCGGGCAGAAGTGGAAAACAATCGAAATGAGTTGAACAGTGAGTGGGGAGGGTGGAGAACTGGAATCCTAGAGAGGCCAGCAGGCTTTCAGGAAGTTTGCTCTGAACAGAGGGTGGGAAGGCCCGTAGGTACAGGAGGTGGTAGGTGAGGTTTTGCTCTTTTCTTATTTTTAAGCCTGGAGAGTTGAGAAAGTAAATGATGATACAAAGGAGGAGGGGGAGAGAGAAAGAGTTTGAGAAGAGAGGTTCTGATGAAAAAGGTGAGATCCCTGAGGAGATGGCAGGATGGGGTGCGCCGAGGCACCGTCCTCATCGTCTACACTGCCTGCCTCCATATCCACCGTGCCCCCCACCCCAACACACACCAGAAGTCTCTGTGTGCATGCAAGGAGGCCTTGCTGACCACAGCTGCTGGGTCCTCGCTGTTTCTAAAACACATGGTCCATGAAGGGCAGCAAAGGTATATTCTGTTTAAAGTGGCTCAATTCAGTGCTGTCTTATAACATTGCTGCTGCTAAGTCACTTCAGTCATGTCCGACTCTGTGCGACCCCATAGACGGCAGCCCACCAGGCTCTGCTGTCCCTGGGATTTTCTAGGCAAGTGTACTGGAGTGGCTTGCCATTGCCTTCTCCTCTTATAACACTATTTGTTCCTAAATAGCTTCCTTAAAAATGAGTGTCCAAGGAACCTCCCTCGTGGTCCAGTTGGGAGTCTGCCTGCCAATGCAGGGGACACGGGTTCGATCCCTGGTCCTGGAAGATCCCACATGCTGTGGGAGCAGCTAAGCCCGTGAGCTGCAGCTACTGAGCTGGTGCTGTAGAGCCTGAGTCCCGCAACAAGAGAAGCCACCACACTGAGAAGCCCTTGCACCGCAACTAAGACACAGCTCAGCCAGTTTAAAAAAAAAAAAAAGGAGTGTCCAAGGAGAATGAGGAAATGAGAGTGAATACACTCTGGCCAAGACAGCCGGGCCTGCAGAGACCACAGCCTGGGCCAGCCTGACCTTGGATGGGCCTCAGCCTCCTCCGAAGGACTCTAGGCCATGTTTCTCAGGGCTGAATTATCTTCTGCAACACATAGCGTTTTCTCTGTCGTGGCCTCGTCCTCCACCATTTGATTGGGCATCTGGAGAACTGTTTTGACATGTAAGAGCTAACAAAAGTTGTTCTGAATAAAGATGCAAAAAAAGAAAAGAAAAGTGCTAGTCCTACATGTTAGATGTTAAAATGCAAGAAAGATTAAGAGTCCAGACCTGGGGAAGATCACAAGTTTTCATGGAGTGGGATGGAAAAATCACTGTGGTGTTCATACAGTAGAGTGTCCCTTGTGACTCAGACTGTCAATAATCTGGCTGCCATGCAGGAGACCTGGGTTCTACCCCTGGGTTGGGAAGATCCCCTGGAGAAGGGAGTGGCTACCCACTCGAGTAGTCCTGCCTGGAGAATTCCACAGACAGAGGAGCATGGCGGCTACAGTCCTTGGGGTCGCAGAGAGTCAGACATTACTGAGCACAGATTGAGTTGGGGTGGGGGCGAGTATGGACTGATACATATACACACTCATTCATACAATAGAGTGACTAGATAACAGCAGAAAGGAAGGGGCGACAGCTCCAATGTGAATGAATCTCACAATCGTAACATTGAACAAAAGAAGCTGGACACAAAACAGGCCCTACTCTGTGCCTCTGTCTATATACAATTCAAAGCCAAGCGTTACTGATCTGAGGGGTCGGAAGTCAGGATAATGGGAGTTTGAGCAGAGGAGAGGGAGAGAGGTGAATAGGAGGAGGATAAAGCAGGGCTTCCAGGGCTGCTGGGCATCGTCTTTAAAAAAAAAAATTATTTATTTATGTATTTCTTGGCTGCACCAAGTTAGTTGTGGCATGCAAACTCTTAGTTGTGGCGTGTGGACTTTAGTTCCCTGACCAGGAATCAAATCCAGGCTCCCTGCATTCGGAGCACAGATTCTTAGCCACTGGGCTACCAAGGAGTGTCTTGACACAGGAGTGTCACCTGGGTGTGTTCACGTCCGTAACTTATACTTAACACTCATGACTTATACACTTCTATATGTGTATATTACACTTCAATAAAGTGTGTGTGTTTTTTTAAACACAATGAAGAAAGGCATAAAATCAGTGTATAAATCAGCATGCAGTTCAGACTTGGTGGAAGTCCTTTGACCTTACGAACGGCATCATAAATCTTGAGGGCGCCAGTGTTAACCATCGGTTTATCAGGCCAGTCGAGGGGCGGCATGACTGCAGTGGCTTTGCAGAGACTGGAAGAGCAGCTGCCAGATGTGGCATCTGGGCACGTGTGTGAGGTGGGATTCGCGTGTACACATTTGTATACCAGGTGTTGTGTCTCAGACCACAGAGCGGGTACTCAGTACAGGCTGTGGATTCTGCCAGTGGGCTCCACAGCATCCTAATTCTACCTCCAGTTCGTGAGGGCCACAACTGTCATTACAGATTTTATTGGGCTTCTTCAACCTTTACCCTCTGTTGATTGCTTCTCTTCAGATCACCTCCTGATTTCATCTTGAGTCGCAGATGTCCTCAAGAATCATACGTTTAGGGGATGTTTTGAATCCCCAGCCTTGCTTCACTGGCTCAGTGGGCCTGTGTGCTGGAAGCGCAAACTGATTCTAATATAAGTTTGTCAAAGAAAATGGAATCTGTCCCCACTGTGTAAAGTGTAGAGTGTATCCCAAAGTGAGGCAGAATTACGTTTGGATTATTTGTTGTTTGCAGTTGGCTTCATCCACGATTTCCTGCTTCAGTCCAGAGAAAAACCCAAGTTGTTTTGCTTCCATGTGCAAGCTCCTTCACAGGCAGGTCATTTCAGGTGGAACCTTGCTTTTTTGGAACAGGGTGACTCACTTGTGAGGAATTGTGAGTAGTTAAGCAAGGAAGAGATCCATTTCTCAGGGTTTCATAATTTTCAATAGTCTCTGCTTTGCCAGGATCCATTGTTATTTTTATTTTTTCATAATCCCTTAGGGGCTTTCCCCAATGGCTCAGTGATAAAGAATCCACTGGCAATGCAGGAGACACAGGAGATGCAGGTTTGATTCCTGGGTTGGGAAGACTCCCTAGAGGAGGAAATGGCAGCCCACTCAAGTAATCTTACCTGGAGAATCCCATGGACAGAGGAGCCTGGTGGGCCACAGTCCACGGGATCCCAAAGAGTTGGACACCACTGAGCAGCTGAGGACTGAGCACAACCCCTTATGAGTTAGATCTTCCTGAAAATTCTGATTAGTAAATTTAAATTCCCATGGGTTACCTATTGCATGTGTTTGGAATGAAGGGGGAAAAACCTGTCCGTGAAGTGAAATGGAGACTCTATTTCTCTTTAGTTCAGACTGATTTCAGTGTGATTCCTGTTGTTGAGTTGGCTGGTAATAATTTGACTTTTTTCTGTTTTTAGGAAGCTAAGATAATTTTTGCCTACATTGGAAATCAGTAGCTCTGAAAGGTGATTTTCAAACGTGCCTCAGAAATAGAGGAAAAAAGTTGAGAAAGATTCTTATTAATTTTAAACCTTGTACACTTTCCAAAAATAACTACAAAACAGCTATGTAAACTTAAGGCAGATACCACACTTCATATGTTGAACTTATTAGTTGTTTATCGTTAGTTATTGAGTAAATTTTCCATCTTGCATATATTGATTCTTAGAGCACTGATTCATTTGTGTGGGGGAAAAAAATCCATAAATTGTTAATCCGTTCTGTTGTTCCCACCTTATTACCCAAAGTAGGGAAATTTGGGGAGAGTGGGGCTGTTTACCAAGACCAGAGGGTAAAGATGCGAAGTGTGGGAAGGAGGCTAAGACAAGAGGTTGGTGCTCTGGGTCTTATGAGTCGCCACAGGAAATTGCCTAGAAGCCACGTGCTTAGAAGAGTGACCCGTACTGGCAAGGTGTCAGTCATCTGTAAGAGGGGACATTTCCTGCTTCTGGATGCCCTGAGACTGCCAGCTGGAGGGTGGGCAGGGGAAGTGAAGGCAAATATCACCTTTTCAAAAAAGGAGTCTGTGCCCTTTATTGAATTGTTTTTCATGCATGGGTTTTGTTTTGTTTTTTTCCCCTCTCAAAATACAAATGATCCCTGTGAAAAACTTGGCAAGTGCAAAATATATAAAGCCAATAAGATTCACCAATAATGCGATTCTCATTTCCCAAGAAAATCAGCGTTAACATTTGGAATATTTCTTTCCAGACTTTTTCCTGCGCACATACTTTCCACACCGTTGAGATACCACTATGTGAACAATTTTACATCATATTTTTTTCCACTTAACATTAGTTCGAGCGTAGTGTCATTTTATTAAAATTATAATATTGCTTTTAATGTTTATGTGCAAAGGTTATTTCTCCTTTCATTATTTATGGTTCTTAACATGAATTTTTAGAGGTAGAATAAGTGGCTTAAAGGATGGGAACAGTGTAAAGCTTTACATTTTTTATTAAGTGCTTTTCAAAGTCTTTATTTCAATTTCTACTCCCATTGACAGCTGGCTCTGACCTTTAAAGGTTTTATTGGCAAAAGAGTTAATAAAAGAAATAGATGAACCAGAAAGTAACACCATGGTATGAGTGTTGTTTAGTCGCTAAGTCGTGTCCAACTCTTTTGTGACCCCATGGACTGTAGCCCACCAGACTCCTCTGTCTATGGGATCCCAGGTAAGAATACTGGAATGGGTCGCCATTTGCCTCTCCAGGGGACCTTTGGGACTGAGAGATTGAACCCACATCTCCTGCATTGTAGGCAGATTCTTTACCGCTGAGCCACGTGGGAAGCCCAGTGGTAGGAGAGAAACTAATAAAAGAGGAATTCTTAGGAAGAAGGGTGAGTTAGTTAATGCTGTAGGGAGGTCTCATAAGCATAGGATGGACGAATCCATTGGGTTTGGTGCCTGGAGGCATTGTTGTAATGGTAAGTTGTTAGGTTTAGGGTGAGCTGACAGGTGCATGAAGTAGACATGATTTATTCCATAATCATAGCTGTGAAGGGCAGGAGAGAGTTATTAGGTTGAGGAGCTGCAGAATTGATAGAAGGTGTTATATTATTAGTTCTGTGAAGAAAGCTGAGCGCCGAAGAATTGATGCTTTTGAACTGTGGTGTTGGAGAAGACTCTTGAAAGTCCCTTGGACTGCAAGGAGATCCACCAGTCCATTCTAAAGGAGATCAGCCCTGGGTGTTCTTTGGAAGGAATGATGCTAAAGCTGAAACTACAATACTTTTTGGCCACCTCATGCGAAGAGCTGACTCATTGGAAAAGACTCTGATGCTGGGAGGTATTGGGGGCAGGAGGAAAAGGGGATGATAGAGGATGAGATGGCTGATGGCATCACTGACTCAGTGGATGTAAGTTTGAGTGAACTCCGGGAGTTGGTGATGGACAGGGAGAGAGGCCTGGTGTGCTCCCGATTCATGGGGTTGCAAAGAGTCGGACATGACTGAGCGACTGAACTGAACTGAACTGAAAAATGGGTGTGACATATGCATATTTGCAGGAATTGATAGTGGAGGAGATGAGAGGGGATGGGGCCCAGAGCTCTGGAGCCACCTTTTTTCAGGAAAGGAGGTCAGGATGGGAGGGCATGCAGGTGAACTAGGAGGAAGTGGGAGGAGTTTCTATAATAGATTTCCTTTTCTCTGTGAAAGAGAAGGCACAACATTGGCTGAGAGTGAACTGAGTAGTAGAAACATCAGCTCAGTGATGAGGAGGGATGAGTGTGAACGGGTTTGCCTTCTGATCCAGGTGAGTGCAGCTCAGGCCTGGGAGCTGTCTGAGGACTACTGTGGGGGATCACCAAGTTGAACCTTCACCAGTGTCAGAAGTTCTCCTGAAGCTGAAAACCACAAATCTGTAGCATTACCCGCCCCCCCCCCCCCCACCTGTCGATCTAGGGTATTTCTCTGGCGACACTTAGCAGCCCATGGCTTCTGTGGTGGCCCAGTGGTAAAGAATCTGCCTGCCAGTGAGTGCAAGAGCCACAGGATATGTGGGTTTGATCCCTGGGCTGGGAACATCCCCTAGAGGAGGAAATAACAACCTACCCAGTGTTCTTGCCTGGCACGCTACAGCCCATGGGGTCGCAAATGAGTCAGACATAACTTAGTAACTAAATAACACTTAGCAGCCCAGGTGCAGGGGAGAATTAATCAGTTGGTACTCTGAAAAAAATTCCCTTGCAAGTATATTTAAGTAACTTTAAAGTGAGTACAGGGAGGTTTATTCTCTCATAAACAAGAAAAAAAGAGCTCAATTCCCATGGGAAGCTAGTGATCAAGCTCTAGCCAGACCTTGATAACTACTCTGTTCCCCTTAAAATTCACTAATGTTTGTAGTTAAGTTGTAGAAATTTTATTCATTTTTTTAAAAAAAAAGGATTGGTAAAGGAAAAATTGGCATATCCTTGTATGCTAGATCTAAGAAAAATAAAAAACAGGGCACATATTTTGAGGAGAAAGAAAAAAAAAAAGGCAGCATTACTATGTTATTCCTGTGCAAAATTACTAAATGTTATTCGAGGTACAGTAATTATTTAGTCCCTGGAAGTTTTAGAGAAACAGTGAAAGATAAGACAATAGAGCACTCACAGAAGCCATTTAATTTTTGTACTGCCCAGACATTTTACCCCTGGAGAAGGAAGTGGCAATTTACTCCAGTATTCTTGCCTGGAGAATCCCATGGACAGAGGAGCCTGGTGGGCTACAGTTCATGGGATTGCAAAGAGTCAGACATGACTTAGCGATTAAACAAGACATTTTACATGAAAAATACATAAAAAAAAATTAACTTCAAATACAATTTCAGTTCAGAGTAAAAGAGCTATGTTTTATGGTAATATTGCTGTATGAAAGGTTAAAAAGAGCAACACAGTTCAGGGCTAATTGTGTGATGTATTAGAGTATGGACAATTGTTCATTTACACGTTAGTGGATAATTAGCATTATTTTTATGATTAAAGTTCACAGAGTTTAATTCACTCTTCAAATATTATAAAGAAACAATCATTTCTTTATCCAATGGACTGCCTTTTTTCCCCCTCTTACATGGTTTTGAGTGACAGCAGTTTTCGATGGATGTAAACAACCATTCTCTGGAACAGTAGCTATTAAAATTGGTTTGAACACTGCTTGACAATGATGAAAAAAAATATTATTTCCCAAAGGACTGAAGAAAGAGGGATGATTTTTATGCTAGTGGAAGGCCAGTTTTTACCACAAAAATTTCCCTGTAACCTTTCCTGATTGAAAACATATTACTTGCTATTCAAAAACACAGGCAAATTAGTGAGGAAAGTTTCTAAAATAAGCTCAAGGGTTAGACATATAATTTGCGGATGACATGTCATGATAGTAAAGTGTATTTCCTTCTGGGTTTTGTTTTAAACTGTAGAAAGTACACGAAATGCCACAGTTCAGGCTTCAAACGTGTTTTTACAGCTAAAAGATGAGCACACCTAATTTTTAAGGTACTGCTTAAGTGTCCATGTCTTCAGAATGTTTATTTCTCACAATATATTTGTTCTCTTATTTTATAATATATGTTATCTGACTTTTCCTGGGTCTATAGGAATGTCGGGGAACTTGGCATTGCCTTTGAAATGGTCATCTAGGAGCTTCCTTATTACAGGGCTATTCTCTTAAAACATGTACTCTGAGGAACAAGCATGAGATTTGGGGCTGCTGGGGTGAGTGAGCCCGGCTACAGACTGTGACAATAAGGCTGCAGGAGACAGTGGTTACATAATAACTACCCCAGGAATTCACACTTTAAGTCATCATTGAATGACCCCCACTAAACAGCCGTGTGCTCTGCCATCAGGAGTTGAATCACTTCTGGATCCAGCCTGACCCTCAGAGCTAGCGACAGAGTACGGTGGGCCCTTCAAGGGAACTAAAGGCCTCTGCAACATCCAGAATCTTTCATCTCCTGACCACCACAAGACCTGACCACCACAGAACCACTTGTTTCCTGAAGGCAATGTCAAGAGAGAAATGATTTAACTCTTTTAGTAATCTTTACTTTGACATCATTTTTTAAATAATTTATTTATTCTGCTCTGCCAGGTCTTAGTGGGGTCTAGTGCGGCATGTGGGATCTAGTTCCCTGACCAGGGATTGAACCTGGGCCCCACTGTACTGGGAGCATGAATTGTTAACTGCTGGACCACCAGGGACGTCCCCGACATAATTTTAAATTTCTGAAAAGTTGCAGGACCTCCCTTGTACTTTTCACCCAGGCTCATCAATTGTTTGGCATTTGCCTTATCATCACATCTACCAATAATGTGAAAGAAAATTGCAGACACTATGCCCCTTTGCCCCCTAATACTTGAGTGTATATTTCCTAAGAACAAGGAGAGTCTCCTATATAATCCCAGTGTAGACACCGGAAGCAGGAACTTTTAGTCTGGATTAGATAATTGTCTGGTATCAAAGTCCATATTTAGATTTTGCCAATTGCCCCCAATATAATGTCTTTTATAGCAATTTTTCTTTGTTTCCTGGTCCAGGATTCATATCATATCTCTTTGAGTTCAGTTAATCTTAAATGAATTAGCTTCAGTTAATTAAATGAAGTAGCTGTTTCCAGCGAAGTGAAGGGGGACCACATTTTCATCTCATGCTTTTGGTGCATGCATATCCATTTCAACATCTTTTCTGAAGCAGAGTGACAGGAGATTGTACAAAGCAGCTTTCATGTAGGAAATACTTGTATTCAGGGCTCATGACCCAGTACCTTTTTCAGCAGGTGAATTGCTTTCTGCACAAGCCACCGCTGGTTCTTATGAAGGCTTGCTGTATAGTTACCATTGTGTGCTGAGTACAGTACTGAGCTTTCTCTCATTCAAGGCTGTCTTTTTAACATGTGAGAGCTGCTGTTTCATCCCATTGAACATTTTATGTAAGTTGCTGGTGAGATGGTTCCAAACTCTGTCTTGCTGCTTGTCTTTTGGTGAGGAAAGATGACAGGTAGCCATCATTTTTCTGCTTCAGGCCAGCAGTTTGTCTTTAATTACTCTCTGGAGCTTGTGAACAAAGCAGCGTATGCTTGTGATTCCAAAATCACTCATAACCTCTCCTGCATTTGTTCCATTGAAAATTGCATGACAGTTTTCTAATGTTTCATTCTACAAAGTGTGTAGAATTCATTCTCACAAGATACAAAGAATTTCCAAACTGAGATTTTCCATAAAAGACTCATGGCCCCCAGTAGAACCACATAATTAAGAAATTCAGCAGTTTTTTTTTAAAAAAAGAGAATTTTTACTTTTTAGTTATTTTTGGCTGTGCCGGGTCTTCTCTGCTGCACAGGCTTTTCTTTAGTTGCGGCAATGGGGGCTACTCTCCAGCTGCAGTGCGCAGGCTGCTCGTTGCAGGGGCTTCTCTCGTGGGGCAGCGGCTCGATGGGCAAGCAGGCTTCAGTAGTTGTGGCTCCCAGGCTCTGAAGCACAGGCTCAATAGTTGTGGCCCAGGGGCTTAGTTGTTCCACAACATGTGGGATCTTCCTAGACCAGGAATCAACCCCATGTCTCCTGAATTGGCAGGTGGGTTCTTTACCACTAAGTCACCAGGGGAGCCCCAGCAGTTTCTGTGTGTGTGACCTAAATTTTTTTATTGGAGTATAATTGCTTTGTTCTGTTGTGAGCACTGACCTAGGGCCAGACATCCTGGAATGTGAAGTCAAGTGGGCCTTAGAAAGCATCACTACGAACAAAGCTAGTGGAGGTGATAGAATTCCAGTTAAGCTATTCCAAATCCTGAAAGATGATGCTGTGAAAGTGCTGCACTCAATATGCCAGCAAATTTGGAAAACTCAGCAGTGGCCACAGGACTGGAAAAGGTCAGTTTTCATTCCCATCCCAAAGAAAGGCAATGCCAAACAATGCTCAAACTACCGCACAATTGCACTCATCTCACATGCTAGTAAAGTAATGCTTAAAATTCTCCAAGCTAGGCTTCAGCAATATGTGAACCGTGAACTTCCTGATGTTCAGGCTGGTTTTAGAAGAGGCAGAGGAACCAGAGATCAAATTGCCAACATCCGCTGGATCATGGAAAAAGCAAGAGAGTCCCAGAAAAACATCTATTTCTGCTTTATTGACTATGCCAAAGCCTTTGACTGTGTGGATCACAATAAACTGTGGAAAATTCTGAAAGAGATGGGAATACCAGACCACCTGACCTGCCTCTTGAGAAATTTGCATGCAGGTCAGGAAGCAACAGTTAGAACTGGACATGGAACAACAGACTGGTTCCAAATAGGAAAAGGAGTACGTCAAGGCTATATATTGTCACCCTGTTTATTTAACTTATATGCAGAGTACATCATGAGAAATGCTGGGCTGGAAGAAACACAAGTTGGAATCAAGATTGCTGGGAGAAATATCAATAACCTTAGATATGCAGATGACACCACCCTTATGGCAGAAAGTGAAGAGGAACTAAAAAGCCTCTTGATGAAAGTGAAAGTGGAGAGTGAAAAAGTTGACTTAAAGCTCAACATTCAGAAAACAAAGATCATGGCATCTGGTCCCATCACTTCATGGGAAATAGATGGGGAAACAGTGGAAACAGTGTCAGACTTTATTTTTCTGGGCTCCAAAAGCACTACAGATGGTGACTGCAGCCATGAAATTAAAAGACCCTTCCTCCTTGGAAGGAAAGTATGACCAACCTAGATAGCATATTAAAAAGCAGAGACATTACTTTGCCAACAAAGGTTCGTCTGGTCAAGGCTATGGTTTTTCCTGTGGTCATGTATGGATGTGAGAGTTGGACTGTGAAGAAGGCTGAGCGCCGAAGAATTGATGCTTTTGAACTTTGGTGTTGGAGAAGACTCTTGAGAGTCCCTTGGACTGCAAGGAGATCCAACCAGTCCATTCTGAAGGAGATCAGCCCTGGGATTTCTTTGGAAGGAATGATGCTAAAGCTGAAACTCCAGTACTTTGGCCACCTCATGTGAAGAGTTAACTCATTGGAGAAGACTCTGATGCTGGGAGGGATTGGGGACAAGAGAAGAAGGAGACGACAGAGGATGAGATGGCTGGATGGCATCACTGACTCGAAGGATGTGAATCTGAGTGAACTCTGGGAGTTGGTGATGGACAGGGAGGCCTGGCGTGCTGCGATTCATGGGGTTGCAAAGAGTCGGACACGACTGAGCGACTGATCTGATCTATATCCCCTCCTCCTTGAGCCGCCCTCCTCCCCTGCTCCCATCCATCCTCTTTAGATCATCACAGAACTCCAAGCTGAGCTCCCTGCAGCGGTTTTTAAAGGGTTATTTTATGTAATGTTATGGTTTTCGAAGATAAGAAATTAGGTTGTCATCTCACCCCTGTATCCTGTCGTGGTTGTTGAAACTGTTATAAATGTTTGGCTACAAAAGTATATAATGTTCTTCCCAAAGTTTACGTATGAATGTGCTCCTAATGTTTATACTGTCAGTTTGTTCCCCTTATTTAAATTTAATAATTTGAAATTTTTGGATAGTTTTTATACATAAAATTAACAGTTTTCAAGACTACCACTAAGTACTGTAACTTACTTTTTTTGCAAGACTGTATTTCTATTTTAGATGATGGAATTTCAACACATAAAGTGCAAAATTAGATTTTTTTGCCCCAAGACACATCTAGATACCTACCTATGTGCATGTGTTCCAAGCCACTTCAGTCGTGTGTGACTCTTTCTGACCCTGTGGACTGTAGACCCCAGGCTCCTCTGCCCATGGGGTGCTCCAGGCAAAAAACTGGAGTGTATGTATTCTTGGAGGAGGAAAATGCCCTCCTCCAGGGGATTTTCCTGACCCAGGGATCAAACCCGTGTCTCTTATGTCTCCTGCGTTGGGAGGTGGGTTCTTTACCACTAGGGACACCTGGGAAGCCCATGTTTACCTATATGCTGCTGCTGCTGCTGCGTCGCTTCAGTCGTGTCCGACTCTGTGCGACCCCATAGACGGCAGCCCACCAGGCTCTGCAGTCCCTGGGATTCTCCAGGCAAGAACACTGGAGTAGGTTGCCATTGCCTTCTCCATTGTATGAAAGTGAAAAGTGAAAGTGAAGTCGCTCAGTCACGTCTGACTCGTAGCGACCCCGTGGACTACAGCCCACCAGGCTCCTCCATCCATGGGATTTTCTAGGCAAGAGTACTGGAGTGGCTTGCCATTGCCTTCTCCGGTTTACCTGTACAGTTGGGCCTATATTAGTAAGTCTGAATGGCATGCTTTGTCCATGTTGCTAACCCCGTTATGCTGATCGGATATAAGTTAAACAGTCATGTGTGTGATCCCATGGTATATGGCCACTTTTTGGGTAATGCCTGAGATGATGTTAAGTAGGCATTCAGCTGTTGGACCTTTCAGAGGTCAAGACCAAAGCCACAGGAGGGTATTATCCTATTAGCTTCTCATCTTGTTTCGTCAGGCCCTAGTTGCATTGCAGGCCCACTCTGAGGCACAAAGGCCATAGGGGCGGGGGTTGACACCTCAACAAAATCCTAGCTCTGTTGCAAAGGAAGAAGAGAGTGAATAGGTGCTAAGTAGGTGCTCCCCAAGTTCACTGGGCCACCTTCAGGCTGTCCTTGTGTCCTTTCACTACTCACTGTTCTCCAGCTGTACCAGCCACCTTTCACTTATTCTAATCCAGCACAGGTGGTTTTTTGTTTTTTTTTTTTCCTATGATTTTTCAGGTTCATGTCTTGTAGGGAAAGATTATCAAATAATATCTTCCTGTTTTTTTCAAGGGGGCAAAGCAAGGGTGTAGGAAGCCACCACATGAGTGGAAAATGTTATTGGCATGGAAATTGCATTATTTCTGTGGGGATGGAAATATTCTTTATCTGCCACCATCCAACACAGTAGCCACTAACCACAAATGGCTGTTGAACCCTTGAAATGTGACCAGTGCAACTAAGGAACTGAATGTTAAATTGTATACCATTTAAATCAACTTAGATAGCCACATGTGGTTAGTGGCTACCATCTTGGATTCTGCAAGCTAGCACTATTTACCAATCTGAGACCCTGAGTACATCCCTCCACCTCTCCTCACTCAGGCTATTTACCTGAAAAGTGAGGGTTGTGCTTTGCCTGCCTTTTACATAGACTTGAGGACCAAATAATATTGTGGATATAAAAGCTCTTTAAAAATTGTCATTGAAAATATAAAACCACATTATCAATATTATAGCACCTCTGTCTTTTTTTCATAGCAGAGCTGGAAGCAGCCACTTTTGTTGGTTCCCTCTGTCCTATGACTTCTGTTATATTACTGATTATTTCTTTTAGTGAGGATAAACCTAGAGTCTATTGTGTAAGTACAGAGAGGAAACAAAATTAAAACAATTTATTATTGTTTAACTGTTTGTGAACCTTGTGAAAGGGTTTGAAAATGAAAACTGAAGACAGATTTTTTTTTTCCTGTTTCATAGATAGGTTCATTTGTTCATATTTTAAATAAGTGATATCCTGCAGCATTTGTCTTTCTCTTTCTGTCTTCCTTCACTTAGTATGATAATATTTGGGTCCATCTATGTTGCCTCAAATGGTATTATTTCATTCTTTTTTATGGCTGAGTAGTATTCCATTGTATATATGTACCACATCTTCTTTATTCATTAATCTGTTGATACACATTAGGTGATGGCAGATTTTTTTTTAATGAAAACTTTATATAGAAAAATAATATATGGTCTTTTTTAATATTTTTTATGAATTTAAAAAATTTTTTATTATAAATTTATTTATTTTAATTGGAGGCTAATTACTTTACAATATTGTATTGGTTTTGCCATACATCAACATGAATCTGCCATGGGTGTACACGTGTTCCCCATCCTGAACCCCCCTTCCACCTCCCTCTCTGTACCATCCCTCTGGGTCATCCCAGTGCACCAGCCCTGAGCATCCTGTATCCTGCATCAAACCTGGACTGGCGATTCATTTCATATATGATATTATACATGTTCCAATGCCATTCTCGCAAATCATCCCCCCTCCCTCTCCCACAGAGTCCAAAAGACTGTTCTATACATCTGTGTCTCTTTTGCTGTCTCGCATACAGGGTTATCGTTACCATCTTTCTAAATTCCATATATATGCATTAGTATACTGTATTGGTGTTTTCCTTTCTGGCTTACTTCACTCTGTATAATAGGCTCCAGTTTCATCCACCTCATTAGAATTGATTCAAATGAATTTTTTAAAAAATGGAGTCAAGACAGAGTTACAAAGAGGAAAGTAGAAATCACTCCAAATCTCACCTCCAGAAAAGCCACAGTCAGTTTTGGGTGTATCCTTCCAGAATTCTTTTTCTTGCATATGTGTAACTTTTTATAAAACTTTTTATAAAAATATGGGAACATGCTGCTTTAGCCTACATTTTTCACATAAAATGTATTATTGATATTTTTACATGTCAGCAGATACACATATGGGACTTCTCAAGTGCCACTAGTGGTGAAGAACCCACCTGTCAGTGCAGGCGACTTAAGAGACATAGGCTCGATTCCAGGGTTGGGAATGCCCTGGAGGAGGGCATGGCACCCCACTCGAGTATTCTTGCCTGGAGAATCACATGACAGAGGAGCCTGGAGGGCTACAGTCCATGGTCCATAGGGTTGCAGAGTCAGACACGACTGATGTGACTTGTGCTAATGAATATCTGTGTGTGTGTGTGAGAGTGTAAAACTGTGTCTTTTTTCCTTAGTATAGATTCCTACAAGTAAAATAAGGGGTCAAAGTGTATGTACCGCAGGCATTTTTATATTTATTGCTAGATTGCTTTATAATTAAAGTGGTGTTAATTCAACAGAGCATGAGAGTGTCTTCAAAATGGATATTGCCATCTTCATTTGGAGCAAAATAAAAGCTGTATTATTGTTAATGAATTTTCTTCATGTTAGTCCTACGTTGAAATGGAGCTGAGAGTTTATGTGCGCATGTCCTTAGGGGGTTGTAAAGCACCCCACCCCATTTTGCCTGCATCACCTTGATGAAGCCCACTGCTTTTCCTTCTGTTCAGGTTCCTGCATCTGTAAACTACCTCTTCCTCCCTCGTTTCTATCTTTTCTATTCCCCTAAAAGGTAGGGAAATGGAAAACTTGGTGACTCTGGATTTCCTTGGTATACCGTGCAGAAAATACATAGTGACTAAGAAACATAAGGCCAGTAGTCAGTACTAAGCATTCCATTTGATTCATTCAACATGCCATTACTAATTTGGCAGGTTGTTGTGCAGCCTTGAAGACATTTTATATAAACACACTTCCCCATTTTCTCTTTAGTCACAGGATTTATAGATACTCAGTGTGGTATATGAGCTTTAGATTAAAATGACAGTTGTCTATGTCTTGGAGTGTCTGAGTCCTTTAAATCAAGAGTATGGGCTCCAAGTGCACACACACACACTTTGGCTTAAAAATTGAATTTAAGAAGAATTCCTGTACCAAAGGAGAATGAGAAAAAAACAGATCACACACACACACACACACACACACACACACACACACACACACACACACAAAATCTGCATATTGGAAGAAATACATAGGCAGAAACTTGGAGAAATTGGGTATTTACCTGGGTTTTCAAAGGTGGTGAGATTTTACAGTCTGGGCTCATGGGATGGGAAGTGTGTGTTCTGAATGAGTGGGGAGAAGGGATGTAAAACACCATGGGGGGAAGGTTGAGTCCCAGAAGCATCTTGGAAATCACATGCTGCTTTCTCTGATTGGAGTAGATAACCTCATCTAAGAAAGAATGCAGGTAGCTTAGAGAGAAAGATGTGTATACCTTCCTTAAGTGTATAAAGTATATAAAGGCTTTGAGGAATAACTGGCTATTTCTGACCAGGCAACATATCAGAGAAACCATCAGTCCTGTGTACATCTGACTCTTAAAAGATCTAAGTGATCCCTATCCATTGGGACATGGGTGGGATTAATTGTCCCAGAAACCTTGCAGCCAACTAAGCTGGTCGTGCATCCCGTCCCTGTGGTCTTGATCATCTCCCAAAGTGTCATCTGTCTTCTTGTTCTCATGCTGCTTCTTCCTTCTCCCTTCTGACCTGGAATTTTCAACTCAAGCACCTCTGTCTTCTCAACCTTAACTGCACCGTCCCACTGTCCTTCAGGGGCCTTCAGCTGCAAAAGCCCAGCCTAGGACTATCAAGTTGCTCCTTTTTATTTGCCCCCACACGCTAGTAAAGTAATGCTCAAAATTCTCCAAGTCAGGCTTCAGCAATATGTGAATCGTGAACTTCCTGATGTTCAGGCTGGTTTTAGAAAAGGCAGAGGAACCAGAGATCAAATTGCCAACATCCGCTGGATCATGGAAAAAGCAAGAGAGTTCCAGAAAAACATCTATTTCTGCTTTATTGACTATGCCAAAGCTTTTTGACTGTGTGGATCACAATAAACTGTGGAAAATTCTGAAAGAGATGGGAATACCAGACCACCTGACCTGCCTCTTTAGAAATCTGTATGCAGGTCAGGAAGCAACAGTTAGAACTGGACATGGAACAACAGACTGGTTCCAAATAGGAAAAGTTCGTCAAGGCTGTATATTGTCACCCTGTTTATTTAACTTCTTTGCAGAGTACATCATGAGAAACGCTGGACTGGAAGAAACACAAGCTGGAATCAAGATTGCCAGGAGAAATATCAATAATCTCAGATATGCAGATGACACCACCCTTATGGCAGAAAGTGAAGAGGAACTCAAAAGCCTCTTGATGAAAGTGAAAGTGGAGAGTGAAAAAGTTGGCTTAAAGCTCAACATTCAGAAAACAAAGATCATGGCATCTGGTCCCATCACTTCATGGGAAATAGATGGGGAAACAGTGGAAACAGTGTCAGACTTTGTTTTTCTGGGCTCCAAAATCACTGCAGATGGTGACTGCAGCCATGAAATTAAAAGACTCTTACTCCTTGGAAGGAAAGTTATGACCAACCTAGATAGCATATTGAAAAGCAGAGACATTACTTTGCCAACAAAGATTCGTCTAGTCAAGGCTATGGTTTTTCTTATGGGCATGTATGGATGTGAGAGTTGGACTGTGAAGAAGGCTGAGCGCCAAAGAATTGATGCTTTTGAACTGTGGTGTTGGAGAAGACTCTTGAGAGTCCCTTGGACTGCAAGGAGATCCAACCAGTCCATTCTAAAGGAGATCAGCCCTGGGATTTCTTTGGAAGGAATGATGCTAAAGCTGAAACTCCAGTACTTTGGCCACCTCATGCGAAGAGTTAACTCATTGGAGAAGACTCTGATGCTGGGAGGGATTGGGAACAAGAGGAGAAGGGGACGACAGAGGATGAGATGGCTGGATGGCATCACTGACTCGATGGATGTGAGTCTGAGTGAACTTCAGGAGTTGGTGATGGCCAGGGAGGCCTGGTGTGCTGCGATTCATGGGGTTGCAAAGAGTCGGACACGACTGAGTGACTGATATGATCTGCTCTGACAGAGTCTATGCTGTATACTATATAGACTCTAGTGTATACTATATAGACTCTATGCTGTATATAATATAGACTCTATGCTGTATACGATATAGACTCTGTACTGTATATGATATGGACTCTATGCTGTATACAACAGACTCTATACTATATAGACTCTATACTGGGGCTGCTGAGACTTGCAGGAGAAAATTATGTTACTGGCCAGTTAAGTTTCAATAAATTTAGTTTCCACCCTCTCTCAGGTGGTAAAACTGCCAGGCATTCCTCCTGTGCTCTCCTTAAGCTGCTCTCTTCTCATTTCCCATTTCATGTTCTTTCCTCTAATCTCCTATTTCTATCCTACCCGCTCCCTCCTGCATCACCCTCCTGCTTCTCAGAGAAATACTTCTTTAGACCTGAACTGTACTATTCCTGCTGGCACATCTTAACCCCATACCTCCACCCACTCCTTCCTCCTCCCTTCCTGTCTGTCCCTCCTAAAGGCCAGTCCCACCAGCCTTACCAGGGGTCCTGTCTCTTCTCACGCCCACAAGGTCATGGACCTCTCTAATTACCATTTTGCTTTTTTGAATCTGCATCCTTGCCCTCTCCTGGATATTTCTGTTCAGCATTCAGATCTTATAGGGAACACCTATCTTTTTTTTTTTTTTTTTTTTTAATCTAACTAGCATCCCTCCCTCCAGTCTACTCTAATGGTAACTCTGCATGCTGCAATTTAAATACAAGAGACTCTTTTTGGCCACTGTTAATTGGTCCAGGAGAGGACACCTGACTTGAGCTGGACCAATCACAATTTTTCACCAGAATTCTATGAAAATAAATCATATGATTCATATGAATCAAATGATTCTATGAAAAATGAAATCGTTTTTCTCTTTTGGTGGCTGAAATTCAGAATGTGTATATTTTGGAACAGTTGGGAGTTGAATTCTGCGTGGGTATTGAAGAGCAGAAAAAATAATAAAGAAGAATGAGGTAATAGAATATGAATGAATGAATTTGAAAGAATTACAGCAGAGAGACTCAAGAACTTTCTTGAGTTCTTTAAAAGCAGTGATTGCCATGTCATGACGCTCATGGAAAATGATAACCTTGGTCCTGCCCATTGAGGGAAATGAGTAAGGCTGTGCTTGTGGTTGGTGGGCCCCCTGTGGTCTGAGCGAAGGTTAGGAAGCTGTATTCTGTAGTGCTATGGGAGGCACACCTGTCACCCACACCCAGATGGGGTTACCCTGATCCAGTATGTGGTTCCGGGTCTTAGCTTGGGTCCCAGCCAGGGGGACACCCACATAACCTTCCCATGGATTCACTTCTTCTGGGCTGCTCTCCTGAACTCCCCAGATGCCTCTCTCCTGTGCTTCAGGAAGTGTATCTGCCTTTTCATCATGATGGCCCCAGTGCCTTGGGTGTAGTAAACATCTCTGAAATAAAGGAATTACTCCCTGCCCAGATAAAACGATTAAGGAGAAGATTGTCTTATTCTAACAACCACAACTTTGGGAGCCTTGGAAAGGAAAGTGCATGATAACTGTCTTCTTGTCATTCTCGATCTAGTTTTTTCAGACTCCAAAATCTTTCAGTTTCTCTTATTTTGACTTGAGTTACACTTCACGAGCATTCTTTGGCATTCTTTGGCAATGCCAAAGAATGCTCAAACTACCGCACAATTGCACTCATCTCACACGCTAGTAAAGTAATGCTCAAAATTCTCCAAGCCAGGCTTCAGCAATATGTGAACTGTGAACTTTCTGATGTTCAAGCTGGTTTTAGAAAAGGCAGAGGAACCAGAGATCAAATTGCCAACATCCGTTGGATCATGGAAAAAGCAAGAGAGTTCCAGAAAAACATCTATTTCTGCTTTATTGACTATGCCAAAGCCTTTGACTGTGTGGATCACAATAAACTGTGGAAAATTCTGAAAAAGATGGGAATACCAGACCACCTGACCTGCCTCTTGAGAAATTTGTATGCAGGTCAGGAAGCAACAGTTAGAACTGGACATGGAGCAACAGACTGGTTCCAAATAGGAAAAGGAGTTTGTCAAGGCTGTATATTGTCACCCTGTTTATTTAACTTATATGCAGAGTACATCATGAGAAACACTGGACTGGAAGAAACACAAGCTGGAATCAAGATTGCCAGGAGAAATATCAATAACCTCAGATATGCAGATGATACCACCCTTATGGCAGAAAGTGAAGAGGAACTCAAAAGCCTCTTGATGAAAGTGAAAGTGGAGAGTGAAAAGGTTGGCTTAAAGCTCAACATTCAGAAAACGAAGATCATGGCATCCGGTCCCATCACTACATGGGAAATAGATGGGGAAACAGTGTCAGACTTTATTTTTCTGGGCTCCAAAATCACTGCAGATGGTGACTGCAGCCATGAAATTAAAAGACGCTTACTCCTTGGAAGGAAAGTTATGACCAACCTAGATAGCATATTCAAAAGCAGAGACATTACTTTGCCAACAAAGGTTCGCCTAGTCAAGGCTATGGTCTTTCCTGTGGTCATGTATGGATGTGAGAGCTGGACTGTGAAGAAGGCTGAGTGCCGAAGAATTGATGCTTTTGAACTGTGGTGTTGGAGAAGACTCTTGAGAGTCCCTTGGACTGCAAGGAGATGCAACCAGTCCATTCTGAAGGAGATCAGCCCTGGGATTTCTTTGGAAGGAATGATGCTAAAGCTGAAACTCCAGTATTTTGGCCACCTCATGTGAAGAATTAACTCATTGGAGAAGACTCTGATGCTGGGAGGGATTGGGGGCAGGAGGAGAAGGGGACGACAGAGGATGAGATGGCTGGATGGCATCACTGACTCGATGGATGTGAGTCTGAGTGAACTCTGGGAGTTGGTGATGGCCAGGGAGGCCTGGCATGCTGTGATTCATGGGGTGGCAAAGAGTCGGACACAACTGAGCGACTGATGTGATCTGATCTGACACTTCACGACATTCAAATTGGGGAGAGAGAGAGAGACCATAGGTTACATACCTGTTCCACGTGCTCAGTCGTCTCCAACTCTTTGCGACCCCGTGGATTGTGGCCTGCCAGGCTCCTCTGTCCATGGACTTTTCCAGGCAAGAATACTGGAGTGGGTTGTCATTTCCTAGTCCAGGGGATCTTCCCGACGCAGGGATCAGGCCCACATCTCTTGTGTCTCCTGCATTGGCAGGCAGGTTCTTTACCACTAGCACCACCAAACCGCTTTCAGAATAACAAATATCTTATGACAAAAAAAAAAAAAAAGGATTTAAAAATCCTGAGAATAAATATAGATGTGAAAAATATGGGCAGTTTCTCTGTTTTGTCCTCTGGCAGAAGGATGTGTCCATTAGCAATTCTGAAGAGTGCTGGGAGGCATAGTTTCTTTCTTATAGGATGGTCGCACTTCCCTGGTTTCCTGCACCCTACCCTCTCTTTCTCTGGAGGAAGCCTTTTAGCCCCGGCTTGCTGCCTGTCACCCAATTTCCAGGTCGTCGCTCCACTGGAGTTTGGTGTGAGAGACTCTAGACTAGAACTGAGTAGAACCCACATACAGAGTTTTGAAGCACCTGAGGTCTCTATTTGGATCTCTTTCACTCCTTTGGTTCCTCGACTCCACTGCTATGGCTTATAGTTATTTTTAGTAAAACTCCATGCTTTGAATTCTGGTGAAAAATTTTTTTTCTTTATTCGCTCCTTGACTTTTGGGAAAATAAGCCTCTTCATTTTGATCTAGGCATACCTGTATTTAACACTGAAGTTTAAAACACTCCATCTCACTCTGTCCAACAGCGTGGTCTTTCTTCTTGGCTTAGACCTTAGTCCTTTTCATGATCTGGAGAATCCCATGGACTGTATAGTCCATAGAGTCACAAAGAGTTGGACATGACTGATCGACTTTCACTCTTCCCTTTGGTTTTTGACATTTCCTTTGCTTTTGGTCAAGATTAAGGCTCTCCTGTCCCACCTTTTCCCCTTCATTTTTGTTTTGCTAACAACCATGCACAACCACATAACCTTCCCAATGATGCAGTTCCTGTGAGCTGACTTCCTCAGCTCCCCAGATGCCTCTGCCCTGTGCTCCAGCAACACCTGGCACCCTGTACTCTAATTGTCTAATGATTTGTCTCTATACCCTGTTGTGTCCCAGGAGGACAGGAAGTGCATCTGCTTTTTCATCATGATGGTCCCAGTGCCTTGAGCGTAGCAAATATCTCTGGAATGAAGGAATTACGATCTGCCCAGATAAAAAGATGAAGGAGAAGGCCATAATTAGCACAAAGTCTTATGTTCCAAAAATGTATGATGAAAGGAGAAATGGCCTAGCCACAATCATTTAAAAATTATAGGGGACATGACATATGGAGTTATTCTTCAACAGTTCATTTAAAACATTTCCTGTCATTTCAAATAAAGTCACAGTTGGTTTGGAATGGAGTCAGGTGCATGGGAGGGAACTTGGCTAAATTCCATATTTATCTGGAAAATAGGTATGTTATAGTAGCATAGAAAGTTTGAAAAAGAAGTATTAAGTCAGGACTTAATTTTACTTAATTTTAGCATTCTCCCATGTGGCGCTAGTGATAAAGAATCTGCCTGCCACTGCAGGAGGTGCAAGAGATACGGATTTGATCCCTGGGTCCGGAAGATCCCCTGGAGTAGGAAATGACAACCCACTCCAGTATTCTTGCCTGGAAAATTCCATGGACAAGAGAAGCCTGGAGGGCTACAGTCCACAGGGGTGCAGGGAGTCGGACACGACTGAGCACAGACATACATACACGTGTGTAACTGCCAGTACTCTAAATAGGCTCTTTGGCTGTTCTCTTGAGTTCCTCTAGTAAATCATTTTTGCATCCTCTTTCAGCCTATATGGTCCTTCTAAAATGCATGTATGAGAGACTTCCCCTGTGGCCCAGTGGTTAAGACTCCATCTTCCAGTGCAGTGGGTGAGGGTTCAATCCCTGATCAAGGAATTAAGATCCCTGGCCCGGGGGGCCGGCGCATGCCTCATGATGCAGCCAAAAACTAAAAAAATAAAGTGCATGACTGAACACTTTGCTCCATGTTTAAACTCTGGAGTGGCTTCCCTTGCCCTCAGGATTCAGTACAAAATTGTTTTTAATCTCGAGTGGTCTTGCCTTTGATACTTCTTCAGCCTCAGCTCTTGTCACACTCATCTTCCCACCCCTGCTCCACCCCCAGTACTCTTTTCTCTTGCACTTCCAGACCTTGTCTCCAGACTTCCTGCTCAGCCGTGGCATCACCTCCTAGTTCCTGAGGTCCAGGTTAGGGGCCCTCAGCTCCCTGTGTGTCTCCTGTCACACACATCACAGGGTGTCATCACCGCCTGGTGACTTGTCTTCATCCTCCCACTAGCCTGTGTGCCATCATGACAGGAACCAGGTGTGTGTCTTTACCATTTTGACCTTTGGATCTAACACAACGCAGGGCTCAAAGAATATTGGTCTCATGAAATAGTTATAAGGCTACAGGAATGGAAGCAATGTGATGGCATTGTAAGAACTGACAGACAAATTGGTGGAACTGAAAAGAGCCGGGAAGGAGATGCTTCCCTGTATAAAAAATTTAATAAGTGATAAAGTATGCATCACAAATCCAAAGAGGAAAGGAATCTTTGTTGGATAAATGGTACTGCCATGCTGGTTATCAGTTTAGAAAAGGATAAGATTTAGAGATAAATTCAATACAGTACTGCCCAAAAGGTTGATAAGGGATTAAGGAATTAAGTATTCTTCTTAAAAACTAGAGGAAAATGGATGTGAATATTTATAGAGAACTACTGGTATTTATGTATGTTTGCACGTGCTCAGTTGTGGCCGACTCTTTGCAACCCTATGGACTACAGACCTCCAGGCTCCTCTTGTCCCTGGAATTTTTCAGCAAGAATACTGGAATGGGTTGCCATTTCCTACTCCAGGGGATTTTCCCGACCCAGGGATCAAACTTGCATCTCTTGTGTTTCCTGCGTTGGCCATCCGATTCTTCACCACTAGTGCCACCTGGGAGAATACTGAATAGGGAATATTATAGGGAGAAGACATTTCTAAGCTTGGATGTGATCACAGATTTGACTGCATAAAATTTTTAAAGGGGGAGTTTAGGGGAGAATGGATACATGTATATGTGTATGGCCGAGTCCCTTCACTGTTCACCTGAAACTATCACGACATTGTTAATCGGCTCTGCCCCAGGACAAAATAAAAAGTTCAAAACAAGCAAAAAAAAAAAAAAAAGGCAAATTGTTGTTGTTGTTTAGTGGCTGAGTCGTGTCTGACTCTTTGGGGACCCCATGGACTGTATCCCACCAGGCTTCTCTGTCTATGGCAGAGCACATTACGTCTTGGAAAACGATCGCAGTAAACATAGAATAAAATAACATAAAAATACATTAGAATAGTATGTAAAAGAAAAGGAAGACTTAATACCTTGAGTGAATGAACTCTAAAGACCCCAACAGATAAATGCACACACACAAAATGAACAGACCATGTGTAAAAGTGGAAAAAACAAAAAAAAGGCTAAGCAAAATGTTTGCAGTTTCACTGGTAGTGCTAGAACCAAATATTAAAACAGTAAAATACTGGCTTTTTCCCTGTCAAACTGGTAAAGATTGGTTTTTTAAAGCCGGAGTCAGTGAGGACATGGTGAGTAGATGTTCTCATGCATTGATAAGTACCAATATCAACTGATAGAATTCTTCCCTAAGCAGTTTGTCTGTACCAATACCAAATGATCGTATGCATTGTTTCAGTAAAGCCACTTCTGTGAATCTAGGTTAAGGAAGAATGTATAGATACAGACAAAGCTTTAAAAGTTGGTCATTAACATGTTTGATTACAGTAAAAATAAGAAATAGCCTAAATATCCAACAGTGGGAAAATGGTTAAATAATGACATATCTAGTTGATAGAATAATATCATGACTATCAAAAGTGAATATGAACCACATTTGGGAAAAGATTTTTGCAGTTCATTTATCTGACAAAGCCAGAACATGTAAAGAACTACCAAAAAAAAAAAAAGCAACCCAATTTTTAGAAAAATAGGCATTTTAAAAAGAGCCAAATGATCAGTAAGCATTAAAAAAGTCCACACAGTATTACTGAGTATCAGGGAAATGCAAGCTAAAAACCACAAAGTAGCATTACACATTCATCAGAGTGGCTAAATTTGAAAGACTGGCAAAAATAAAATGTTGGTGACAGCTTGAGGCAACTGGAACTGTTAACCTATTGCTAGGGGGAGAAGGAAATGGCAACCCACTCCAGTGTTCTTGCTTGGAGACTCCCAGGGACGGCAGAGCCTGGTGGGCTCCGGTCTATGGGGTCGCACAGAGTCGGACACAACTGAAGCTATTTAGCAGCAGCAGCAGGGAGGCTATAAAGTAATTCAGGCACCTTGGAAAACTCTTTGGCAGTATCTCCTCAGGTTAAATATATACCTGTCCTATGACCCAGCAGTTCTCCTCCTAGGTATATTCAGGAGAATGGATTCATATGTCATGTGTAAAGATATATACATGGCTGTTCAAAGCAACTTCATTCAAACTAGCCCCAAACTGGAAACCACACCCATAATCATAAGAGCAGGAGCATGGATTAATAAACTGTGGTGTATTCCTATATGGAGTACTGTGTAGCTGGAACAGAAGAACAAATTAGTGATGTACATGACAGCATGACTGAATCTCGCTGACATTATCTTGAACAAAAGCAGACAGGTGGAAGGAATTGATACAAAACTTCCAGTTCCATGATGCAAGAACAGGCAAATTAACTGATACTGAAAAGTCAGAAGAGTATCCCTGGGTGGGAGAACTGACTGGCAGCAGATTCAAGAGAACCTTCTGGGGTGATGAAAGTTTCCTAGATGATCATCCTCTATGGCGGTTACATAGGTCCAGTTGTTGTCGTTTAGTTACTAAGTCGTGTCCAGCTCTTTTGCAGCCTCATAGACTGTAGCCCGCCAGGTTCCCCTGTCCATGGGATTTCCCAGGCAAGAATACCAGAGTGGACTGCCATTTCCTTCTCCAGGGGATCTTACTGACTCAGGGATCAAACCCGCATCTCCTGGATTGCAGGTGGATTCTTTACCGCTGAGCCATCAGGGAAGCCAACAGAGGTCTAGACATAAGTCCAAATTCAACAGACTACATTTCATACATAGACCCTCCTTTGATTCTCACTGATTAAAAAAAAAAAAATCTGAAAATGAGTGATATGTGGCCTTGGACCAGTCACCACATGTTCTTAAGTTTCAGTATTCTCATCTGGAAATCATCCTAAGGATGCTTAACTTGCATTTAGATAGACTGTTCTGAGGTTCAGGGGGGAAGCCAGGCTGGAGAGGTGAATACTGAGTATAGTTCATGATTTGAACACCCGTGACTCAGGGGAGCACCACCCATGACACCACTGCAGAGGCATGTAAAAGTCCCTTGGGAAGACTTCAGATTCTGTTTTGTGGGCACATTATATAGATCAGGGGCTTCCCCAGTGGCTCAGCCAGTAAAGAATCCACCTACAATGTGGGAGATCTGGGTTCGATCCCTGGGTTGGGAAGATCCTCTGGAGAAGGGAAAGGCAACCCACTCCAGTGTTCTTGCCTGGAGAATCCCCATGGACAGAGGAGCCTGATGAGCTACGGTCTGTGGGGTTGCAAAGAGTCAGACGTGACTGAGCGGCGTTCACTTCACTATATAGATCAGAGAAACTAAGCGGCTAACTTGTACCCAAGTTAAAAAGTATTTGCAGTTTAAAGAAAGTGCCTTCTTAAATCACATGTAACTTCTGTTCTTTACATTTGCTTTTGAGTTTTATTTCATTTTTAAAATAAAAGAGGCCTCTTTCTCAAGTCAGTAAAATTGGTGAAATGAACAGTTTTAGGTGTGTGCCGCTGCCACCTTTAGTCTAAATGTCCATTCCTTTCTTCTAAGTGTGTGTTCACAGACTGCAAGTTTTAACAGATGTCTAATATAACTGGAAAATAGTGCAGAGTATACCACACTGAATTCCCTAATTTATGAATGATAGCTGTAAGAAGATCGACAGTTATAAGTCTTATTTAAGCATTTTTGTAGCTAACCTCTTGATAATGTATAAACACTGATATTCTATTTATGGTAGGATTACTTTGAGGTCCCTGAGCAATCTTTAGTAAGAAATTATGAAAAATAGCCATTTTGATATAATGGCATAAAATGAGGATTTGTTAGTGAACTGTTTTCCCCTTTTAATATTGAGCCTTCCACATGCAATTAATTCACATTTATTAAGTGTATCTGTTGTGGAAAGCATTTGGCCCTGTCTGGGTTTGGGGCAGTTGCCCTCAGACATCACCTGTAAAGGTAAATAGAGAGCTTGAAAGTGTGGGACTTTATTCGTTCTTTCTTCTAAGCCTTCTCTGTTTCAGGCATTTCATTTAATCTAATAGATGTATAAGAGCTAGTCTGAAAACAGAATACAGCAGAAGTACTCTGATGGGGAAAATAGAATCGAGAAGCTTGGAGAGGCAGTAGCCGCAGGGAGTCTACTCAGCTGCCCATCCGTGATGTAATGATGGCGGCTGACACACAGGTAACCGTATGTGTCAGGCACAGCTGAAGCCCGTTACATGTATCTCCTCTGAGCAGCAGCACTACTGAGGTAGGTGCTCTGTCTTTGCACCTGTGGAAACAGGCAAAGAGAGAGAGAACTTGCTCACTGTCATAGCTAATTGATAGAGCCCCAATGAAACTAAACACCTGTCCCTCTTGAGTACTTCCTTTCTGCCAGGCACTGTGCTGAATGCCTTATATACATTCATCTAATGAATCCTGTACCGTATATAGAGATTGTAACTTTCTTTTGGTTACGCTGGGTTTTCATTGTGGCAGGCAGACTCTCTAGTTATAGCTCGCAGGCTTAGTTGCCCTAGGCATGTGAGATCTTAGTTCCCCAGCCAAGGGCGGAACCCGAATCCCCTGCACTGGAAGGCAAATCCTTAACCACTGAACCACCAGGAAAGTCCCAGAATCACACAGGTAGACAGGGACTCAAGTCTGGCTCCAAATCTGTGCCTCTGCTTTGCTGCAGCTAGAAAAAGTCAAGAGGTGGTGAAAGATGCCTTGCGTTTATGTGTGATGATAATGGCATGCCTGGTTACCTGATCAAGCAATTCAAATCCCAGAAAAAGAAAGCAGCAGGTCATCATGAACTTACATAAATATTTGTTTAAGAATACTATATAAACCTGAGTATAAATATCCCAACCTAAGTCATCTTGTGCTTAGTTGCTCAGTCGTGTCTGACTCTTTGTGACCCCATGGACTGTAACCGCCAGGCTTCTCTGTCCGTGGGGATTCTCCAGGCAAGAATACTGAAGTGGGTTGCCATGCCCTCCTTCAAGGGATCTTCCCAACCCAGGGATCAAACCCAGGTCTCCCGCATTGCAGGCAGATTCTTTACCCTGTGAGCCACCAGGGAAGCTCAAGAATACTGAAGTGGGTAGCCCATCCCTTCTCCAGGGGATCTTCCTGACCCAGCAATCACACTGGGGCCTCCTGCATTGCAGGCAGAGTCTTTACCAGCTGAGTTAATAAGTTATCTTAAAGTGTGTAAAAAATAATCAAATTCTCTGGGGACACAAATTGAGCTGATAAATGCAATACAGTTTTTCTTTTTTGACTACACACAATTCCTTTTATTCGTTTCCATGGCAACAATAATTAATTACATTGTTTTTTTACCTTGTTTATTTAGAGTTGAGCATGTGTTACATTGTAAATGATCCTAAGCCTTCATTTTAAAAACAAATTAATGCAAGCCTGATGATCACATTCCTCTTCAAACAGATATTTTAAAGGGATTACTAAATATTTCATTATCTGAAAGCACTTAATTCTCTATGAGCATGGGTTCTCCTAAGCCATGTTCACAGTTACTTTGAACAAAAGTAAAATAAATTCCATGTGTGAGGATTTCCCTGGGTGCCTTTAGTAGAGGGTATTTTTTAGAGATTGCCAGCATAAAAATTCAGCATGATCTAATATAGAAAAAAAAAAGTCAAAAAACAATTTCTTTTTCCTCCAAGTGAAAATTACTTGCTCTGAAAAAATGTTATCCTCTTTGTCAGAATTTTGAAGCATTTCTGATTAGATTGCTGCTGCTGCTAAGTTGCTTCAGTTGTGTCCGGCTCTGTGCGACCCCATAGACAGCAGCCCACTAGGCTCCCCCATCCCTGGGATTCTCCAGGCAAGAACACTGGAGTGGTTGCCATTTCCTTCCCTAGTGCGTGAAAGTGAAAAGTGAAAATGAAGTCGCTCAGTCATGTCCAACTCTTCTCGACCCCATGGACTGCAGCCTACCAGGCTCCTCTGTCCATGGGATTTTCCAGGCAAGAGTACTGGACTGGAGTGCCATTGCCTTCTCCAATTAACCCTATCCAAATTGCTGCTTAGAGCTGTGCCAAATTGTTTTCCTTTTAATTTGTGACACTATTTCTTCTCTCTGTATATTGATCACAAGTCAGCAATATATTTATGAAAACCTTATCTTTCCTTACCTTTTACAATCATGTCAGTAGCTTTTAAAAACTATTTTCTTTTGTAGTAAAAAATAGAAATTGAGTATTAGGAAAAAGAAAAAAAAAACTGTAATTCTTCCATAACCATTCTTAATATTTTGTATTTATCTGTCCAGGCGTTTTCATCCATATATAGATATACAGATAAGAGAAATGGCTATGTGATTTTTAAACATATAAATGGATTTATACTGTAACATATCTTCATTACTTTTTAAAAACGTTTTTCCTTTCTCAGTCCAAAATGTCTCATCAGCAGTATTTTTATCAGCTCCATTCTCCATTCTGTTTCAAAGCCTTGCCTCTGCCTAGCGTGCTTTTAGTCACCCTCACTTTAATGCATAGCAGTTCTAAGGAGTACTTGCCTGTTACACATTTTTAGTATTATGGTCAAATGATAATTATGTCATGCTAATGCCGTTTTCGTTGGATGGGATATTTTGCTTTAATGCAGAATATCTTGATTTAAGTGTTACCACGTGAGCTACCCTAGCGGCTCAGTGGTTAAGGATCCAACTGCCAGTGCAGGGGACACGGGTTCAATCCCTGGTCTGGGAAGATCCCACGTGCCACGGAGCAACTAAACCCATGCACCACGACTACTGAGCTTGTGCTCGAGAGCCGGTGCTCCCCAGTGAGAGAAGCCACTGGAGTGAGAAGCCCACACCCTGCAGCTGGAAGGCAGCCCCCACTTACAGCAACTAGAGACAAGCCCACGCAGCAGTGAAGACCCAGCACAGCCAGAAACAAACAAATAAGTAATAAGTACTACCACTTTATTTACCTCAGTTACTTAGAACACAGTTGAGGTGAGGGGAGGAAACTGTATTTCATGCAAGCTAAAATAGATATTGTAGTCAATTCACCTCATTCCTAGGGGACCGTCTCAGGCCTTTGTTTGGGACTTTTTTTCTAATTTTAGATATGACTCTGGGACTAAATACACTAGAAATTAGGGGCTTCAGTCACTCAGAAAACTTGATGATATTGTAATTAAAATAACTATACCCATTAAGTCAACTCTTTTGTCCTGAGAAGACATGTTTGTTTGATCGATGGTGAGGGAGATGCAGAGACCTTTTGATGATGGATCCTGTGTGTGCCTTTTCATTACCACTTTGCAGAATCCCCAAGGCAGGCATTCCATCTTCTTTGTCTGTGTCTCTCTCTCCATTTCCTCATTTGTTTAAAAAACAACGTGTGACTCCCGCTCCCGCTCCTAGCAAGTGATACAGAACAGGGGTCCAACCTCAGGAATGATGGCAAAGCCCATGGCTCGAGGATTCATGCAGAGCGTACATGCGTATAATTCAAGGTAGAAAAGATGATTTTTGATGAACATCATTTTATCTATACATTTGAAAATGGGTATATCTGGTGTGCTTTTTTAAAAATTGACTTTTAATTGGAGTACAGTTGCTTTACCGTGCCATGTTACTTTCCACAGTACAGCAGAGTGAATCAGCTGTATGTGTACCTATATCCCCTCTGTTTTTTTTTATTTCCTTCTCATTTAGGTCACCACAGAACACTGAGTAGTGTTCCCTGTGCTATTCAATAGGTTCTCATTAGTTATCTAACTCATGCTATGCTAAGTCACTTCAGTCGTGTCCGACTCTGTGTGACCCCATAGACGGCAGCCCACCAGGCTCCCCCGTCCCTGGGATTCTCCAGGCAAGAACACTGGAGTGGGTTGCCATTTCCTTCTCCAATGCATGAAAGTGAAAAGTGAAAGTGAAGTCGCTCAGTTGTGTCTGACTCCTAGCAACCCCATGGACTGCAGCCCACCAGGCTCCTCTGTCCATGGGATTTTCCAGGCAAGAGTACCATTGCCTTCTCCCATCTAACTCATACCTAGTATCAATAGTATATATATGTGAATCCCAATCCAGCTCACCCCTGCTTTCTTCCCTTGGTGTCCATACTTTCATTCTCTCTGTCTGTTGTCTTTATTTCTGCTTTGCAAATAAGATCATCTGTAAACATCAGCCCCTCGCAGAACGACATAAATGTGCCCTGAGAAGACCTTTCTCAAAAATGTATTTGAGAAACCAGTTTCCCTGTTCTGTGCCTGCCCCGCCCCTCCCTGTGAGTCGACTCTCTCTCGCTACTATTTCAAGATCTCATCTTAAAAGTAAATGTTTTGCAGTTTATTTTGGCGTCCGCTAGAGCACATTTTCTGCCTATCATTGCCATTTTTGCTCCTGCGTTGCTGTGTCCGCCTGTGTGCAGCTGCGGCTGCGCAGCTCAGGGAGTCCTGCACCACAGAGTCAGAGCCTGGTGTGCCTCCCGCCTCCACCACCTACCCTGAGAGCGTGGCTTCAAGCAGGTCTGCCCAACTTGCGTGTGCCTCCCTTTCCACAGCAGCCAAATCGGAATATCATAATGCAGAATCAAAAGAGCCCAGAATGCAGGATAAAACCCAGGAGGGTCATTATGACATTCAAATGAGAAAAATGTATAGAAAGTAGCAACTAGAGCAAGAACTCAGAACTTAACTCATATCCCTAGCACCTTCCACTGGTGGCTCAGTGATAAAGAATCCACCTGCAATGCAAGAGACACAGGAGACGCTGGTTTGACCCTTGGGTCAGGAAGCTCCCCTGGAGGAGGGCTTGGCAACCCACTGCACTATTCTTGCCTGGAGAATCCCATGGACAGAGGAGCCTGGCGGGCTACAGTCCGTAGAGTCGAAAAGCGTCAGACATGACTGTGTGACTGAGCTTGCTCATGCTCTCCTTTAAGTAATAGGAAGTCATTGACCTTGCCCAGTGGTGTACACGCCTGTCTCCACCTCTCCTGCCCCTACCCCTACCCTGCCCTTGAATGCAGAATTAAAGGGAACACTGGACCGTGGCATCCCGCTGCCAGGAGCCTTCTCGTTCTCTGATGGACTCGTCCACGTATGCACCTGTTTCCTGTCTTCTCCTCTGAATAACCCAGGAGAACGAAAACAGTCTGATTTACACAAAACAACTGCCTCTTACCCTGAGGCTTTCTGGAAAATAACGCCTGCCATTTGTATTACTGGCTTCCACGTCAGCTCGATCTGCTGAGTCTTGAACTTGACATGTTTTCCAGTGTGCTTCTCCCAAGTTCAGTGTTTTGTTCTGTGCCCAGTATTTAGTAGAGGTTAGTGGTCATTTTCTTTCGCCAGTGGTGCGGTTCTGACTTCGTAAGAGTTATTTTGAACTTGACAGTGCTATCCCTTTTTTTCCCTGGGTGAGAATGTAGTTAGTAAGTGAGCACAGGCATCATCTTTTACCTGCAACCCAGACTTCTGGAAATATTTTGCAAATATTTGCTGAAATGAGAATTTCTTTTTAAGTTCACTTTTCCCTCATTGCCTTGGCATGAAAGACAATTCCTTGTGTACACAGTCACTGACCATCTGTTTTGTGGGCTGCAGATTCTAGAGAATTTGTCTTTAAATTTAATGATGTCTTTTTTTCTACTTTTTTATTTTTTGGTTCCCAGTTGAATAGATTGGAGGTTAGAAATATAGAGTAGTAAGGAAAAACTTTTGTTTTTAAAAAATAATGAAATGCTTCCTCCTAAGTTTGTATTGTGATAAAATAGTCTTCCCAGGTGGCTCAGTGGTAAAGAAGTCCACCTGCAAGTGCAGGAAATCTGGGTTCGATCCCTGGGTCAGGAAGATCCTCTGGAGAAGGAAATGGCAACCCACTCCAGGATTCTTGCCTGGGAAATCCCATGGACAGAGGAACTGGTGGGCTACAGTTCATGGGGTCATAAAGAGTTGGACATGGCTGAGTGACTCAGCAAAGCACAGCACATGAGCACTAGTATGCAAATATCTGTTTGACTCCCTGCTTTCAATTCTTTTGGATGTATACCTAGAGGTGGAATTGCTAGTTCACATGGCAATTCTGTGTTTAATTTTTTGAGGAAACAGCCATACTGTCTTCCACAATTGGCTGTTGTATTTTACATTCCCATAGCCTCTAATAAAATTATATAGACTTAAAATTTTTTTTAATAAATAATATATACCTTTCCAACGATGGTTCTATCAGAATTTAGCAGGAAATTGTGAAACAGCAGGAGGAATGCATAGCTAAATTGTGCACTTTTTTCATATTTTCTCAAGATACCATTACACCATCAAATTAGTTTACTGTTTGGTATGAGTTATTTTCTGTTCGAATAGAATTTTTTTGTTTTTGCCTATGCCCCCTAGCATGTGGGGTCTCATTTCCCTGACTCAGGATCGATCAGTGGAAGCGTGGAGTCTTAACCACTGGACCACTAGGGTCGTCCCTCAACTAGAAATTTTCTACTATCACAAGAGTGTGGAAGATCTGATGTCCACTGTATTCTAACCCAGCACAGAAGTTTTGGTGTGTGTTATCACCTAGGTAGATTACATTGTGTCCAGTTTTATTAAATACTGAGTTTTGATAGATTTCATATTTTAATAGTAGCAAGTAAAGAGATGCATATTTTTCTATAGGTAACTTTTAAGGGTTTCCCAGGTGGCTCAGTGGTAAAGAATCTGCCTGCCAATGCAGGAGACGCGGGTTTGATCTCTGGATCCGGCAGATCCCCTGGAGGAGGAAATGGCTACCCTCTCCAGTATTCTTGCCTGGGAAATCCCATGGAGAGAGGAGCCTGGCAGGCTACAGTCCATGGAGTCACAAAGAGTTGGACACGACTTGAGCGAGTAACACCTCCACACACACACACATAACCACATTTTCTTTATCCATTCACCCACCGATGGACACTTAGGTTATTTCCATATCTTTTCTCTTACAAGTAATGATGCAGTGAACTCGGGGTGCAGATATCTCTTCCAAGATAGTGATTTTGTTTCCTTTGGAATTTCTGGATCATACGTTAGTTCTATTTTTAATTTTTTGATGAACCTCCATACTTTTTTTTTCCATAGTGGCTGCACCAATTTACATTCCTACCAGCAGCACACAAGGCTTCCCTTTTTTTCCTCATCCTTGTCAACATTTATTACCTCTAATCTTTTTGATGGTCACCGTTGTAACAGATGTGAGGTGATAGCTCCTTGGGATTTTGATTTCTCTTAGGATGAGTGGTATTGAGCACCTTTCCATGTGTCTGCTGACCATTTGTATGTCTTCTTTGTAAAACACCCGTTCCATTTCTCAGCCTGTTTTTAAATTGGGTTATTTGGTTCTTTGTTATGGGACTTTATGAGTTACTTGTTTATTTTAGAAGTTAGCACCTTATCAAATATATGATTTTCAAATATTTTCTCCTATTCTAAACATTGTCTTTCCATTCTGTTGATGATTTTTTTTGTTTGTTTTACAGAAGCCCTTTTAGTTTGATGTAGTCTCCTTTATTTATTTTTGCTTTTACTGTTTTTGCTTTTGGTGTTAAATCCAAAACAGTCATTGCCAAGACCTAGGTCAAGGAGCTTACCCCTTTGTTTTCTTCTTGGAGTTTTATGGCTTCTGATCTTATATTTGAGTTGAGTTTTGTCTTTGTTTTAAGGTATGGGTCCACTTTCATTATTTTGCTCGTGGCTGTCCAGTTTTCCCAATTACCATTTATTGACAAGACTATCCTTTCCCTATTGTATATTTTTGGCTCCTTTGTTATAAATTGTTGTTCAGTCTCTCACTCGTGTCCAACTCTTTGCCACCCAATGGTCTGCAACATACCAGGCTTCCCTGTCCTTCACCATCTCCCGGACCTTGCTCAAACTCATGTCCATTGAGTCAGTGATGCCATCCAGCCATCTCATCCTTGGCTGTCCCCTTCTCATCCTGCCCTCAACCTTTCCCAGCATCAGGATCTTTTCTAGTGAGTTGGCTTTTTGCATCTGGTGGCCAAAGTACTGGAGCTTCAGCATCAGTTTTTCCAGTGAATATTCAGGGTTGATTTCCTTTAGAATTGACTGATTGATCTCCTTGCAGTCCAGGGGACTCTCAAGAGTCCTCAAAAGCATCAGTTCTTCAGCACTCAGCTTTCTTTATAGTCCAACTCTCACATCCATACATGACTATTGGAGAAACCATGGCTTTAACTAGACGGACCTTTGTTGGCAAAGTAATGTCTCTGCTTTTTTATATGCCGTTTAGGTTTGTCATAGCTTTTCTTTCAAGGAGCAAGTACCTTTTAATTAATTAATTTTGTAAATTAATTGACCATATATGCATGCATTTATTTCTGGGTTCTATATCTTGTTCTGTTGATCTGTGTCTGTTTTTATGCCAGCATCATACCATTTTGATAAGTTTGTAATATAGTAGTATTTTGGTTTGGAGCTTTTTAAGTTTTGTTTTTTTTTTTTTTTAATTTATTGCTTGTGCTGGGTCTTCATTGCGGCATGCAGGCTTCTCTTGTTGTGGAGCACAGGCTATTAGTTCCCCAACGAAGGGTGGAACCCACATCCCCTGCATTGGAAGGCAGATTCTTAACCACTGAACCACCAGGGAAGTCCCTAGTAGTATTCTGTTAAGGAAGGAGCAATTAGCTTCTGACTCAGATGGTAAAGAATCTGCCTGCAGTGCAGGAGACCCAAATTCCATCTCTGGGTTGGAAAGATCCCCTGGAGAGGGGAATGATTACCCACTTTAATATTCTTGCCTGGAGAAATCCATGAACAGAGGAGCCTCCTGGGCTCCAGTCCCTGGGTTTGCAAAGAGGCAGACACAACTGAGCAACTTAATACACACACACACGTGCTCAGGTACTTAAAAATATCAAAGGAGTTTCAAAACCCTGTGAATATGAGCATGTACCTTAATTAAAATTCACCCTGAGATATGAAATGATCTGTGTTACAGAGTAATGTAATATGGATCTTTTTGTTTTAATCATACTTCATTTGGATGAGAAAATGTCCCACACAAAGCTAACTCAATTCAGTAAGTATTAGTAATATCACAATTTTCAAAGAAGCCATAGCTGGGATAACAAAGATGCCATTCTTCGGATTAACCTTCTCTTTTAATTAATTTGTTTTACATCTTCAGTTCAGTTCAGTTCAGTCGCTCAGTCATGTCCAACTCTTTGCAACCCCGTGAATCACAGCACGCCAGGCCTCCCTGGCCATAACAAACTCCCGGAGTTCACTCAGACTCACATCCATTGAGTCAGTGATGCCATCCAGCCATCTCATCCTCTGGCGTCCCCTTCCCCTCCTGCCCTCAATCCCTCCCAGCATCAGAGTCTTTTCCAATGAGTCAACTCTTCGCATGAGGTGGCCAAAGTACTGGAGTTTCAGCTTTAGCATCATTCCTTCCAAAGAAATCCCAGGGCTGATCTCCTTCAGAATGGACTGGTTGGATCTCCTTGCAGTCCAAGGGACTCTCAAGAGTCTTTTCCAACACCACAGTTCAAAAGTATCAATTCTTCAGAAAAACATCTTTCCAGCAAACCAAAGTAAATGAAGTAAAATGTGATTTTCCCCCTCCCATCTCTACCCCTAGCATTACTCCCCAGAGGTAAACACTGGAAGCTTGATGTATCTCTTTCCAGAGCACGCAAACATTTGGACCACCAACTAGTTATATACGTAAGAGGTGGTAGAGAGGAAGGGGAGGGGAAGAGGGAGAGAGATGGTGTGAGTATGTTTCTGTATTCCTGTGCTCAGGCCTGTGTACACACATATATGGTTTCAAATTTAAAAAGTAATAAAATGTGGAATGGAATAAAGTCTTCATAAGAACAAACAGCAAGTAAAACTTTAAATGGGACCATGCCATAATAATGTTCTGTAGTATGGTTCTTTTTCTACTTACTACAATATGTCCTTAACCTCTTTCAGTGTTAGCATATTGAATTCTGCCTCCCTCTTTTGTGTGTGTGTGTGTGTGGCTTTGCTGGGTCTTTGTTGCTGTGTGCAGGCTTTCTCTAGTTGCCGTGAGTGGAGGCTACTCCATTGTGGTCCGTGGCATTCTCATTGTGGTGGCCTCTTGTTGCGGGGCTTGGGCTGTAGGGCACGCGAGCTTCAGTAGTTACAGGAAATGGGCTTAGTTGCCCTGTGGCATGCGGAATCTTCCCACACCAGGAATCAAACCCATGTCCCCTGCTTTGGCAGGTGGATTCTTAACCACCGGACCACCAGGAAAGCCCTGCCTCACTCCACTGGCCACATCATATGTCATCATTTGGATGTGATCATTTTCCAAGTCACGATTGTTTGTGATGTGTAGCATGACAAACAATTTGCAGTGAATATCCTTGTGTATGTAGCTTTGCCCACTTGGGCTAGTATTTCTGTAGGATAAATGCCCAAAACGGTGATTGCTGTGCTGTTTGCATATGCACACACTCATCATTTAAAACGCTTTGATGCATTTTGCCAAACTGCTCTCTCAAAGACTTGAACCTATCAGCCAAAGACCTTATCCTTTTAACACTAGGTTTTGCCATTGTAAAAAAAACAATTCACCTGTTGCTAATCACTCTTTGCGACCCCATGGACTGTAGCCCACCAGGCTCCTTTGTCCATGGGATTCTCCAGGCAAGAATACTGGAGTGGGTTGCCATTTCCTTCTTCATGTTGCTAATCTAATGGGTGAAAAATACTATGTCATTATTTTATGGTACATTCCTAGATTGTTAGTGAGGTTGAGTGTCTTTTTCTAGATGTATTAGCTATTTATATGCTCCAAAGTGCCTATTTTTATTAGAGTATTTGTTATATTCTTATTGATTTTAGTAACCTTATAGATATTACTGCTCTCTACTATGTAAGTCAGAAATACTTTTCATTTTGTTCTTTTAACTTTGTATGTAGTAACTCTTGTCAGATAAAAGTTTTTCATATTTATGTAGTCAAATCTATCAACTGTTTCCTTTATGGCCTCTGGGTTGGGTATCATATCACTGGGATATGTCCTGATGTTTGTTCATCTCTGTTAATTTATCTTAGGACATAGTTCAGTGTAAGGGCTTCCCTGGTGGCTCAGACTGTAAAGAATCCACCTGCAATGCAGGAGACTGGGGTTTGATTCCTGGGTTGGGCAGATGCCCTGGAGAAGTGAATGGCAGCCCACACCAGTATTCTTGTTTGGAGAATTCCAAGGACTGAGAAGCCTGGTGGGCTACAGTCCGTGGAGTTGTAGAGTCGGGCACGACTAAGTGACTAACACCTCACTTCAGTCCTTCAGTGTAACTGTCTAAGATGACCTCTTGAAGTTCTTGTATTATCCCTTGGAGCCTTTTCTTTGTTCTTCAGAGATATCAACCAGGAATATGTTGATTCTCCCTTGAATCCTTGTTTTCTGTTGCATTTTTTTTCCCTTTTCTCAGGTCTGTCTTCCTTAGCCCCAGATGCATTTTCAGCAGGGTCTTTGCTCCTTTTTGCTGCTTCCAATGTGGGCTTTTTTTAATGTGATGACTTTTATTCTTACTTTCCTTTCTGAACTCTGCTATCTTTTCTCCACCTTTAGATGTATCATTTTTGTTTTCTTTTTTGAGCTATTTTAGTCTTTGTTGTAAGCCCTTGTTTCATAAAGCCTTTAAAAATTACCTGTAGCAAGCCACCACAAACTTAGTGGTAAACAACACAGGTTTTATTATAGTTTTAGAGGTTGGAAGTGTGACGTGGGTCTCACTGAACTGTAATCTTGATGTCAACAGGGCTGGTTCTGTTGCTGGAAGGGGGACCTCTTGTCTAACACTCAGAAATGAGTTGTCAGAGGAGACACACGGGCTTACAAAGCAAGAGACTTTATTGGGAAGGGGTTCCCCGGGTGGAGAGCAGTAGGGTAAGGGAACCCAGGAGAACAGCTCTGCCTCGTGGTTCACAGCCTCGGGTTTTATGGTGATGGGGTTCGTTTCCGGGTGGTCTTTGGCCAGTCATTCTGACTCTGTCCGTCCTGGTGGCACACGCATTGCTCAGCCAAGGTGGATGCCAGCAAGGAAGATTCTGGGAGGTGGTCGGACATGTGGTGTCTCCTTTTGACCTTTCTTGAACTCTTCTGACGGGTGGTGGCTTATTTTTTCCACGTTCCTTACCAGGACCTTCTGTCATAAAACAACTTACGCGGATGGTTACTGTGGTTCCTGGACAGGGTGGGCGGTTTCTGTCAGTGTGCTTCCGCTCACAGTTCCTCTGCGGAGGCTCTGGTGGAGAATCTCCAGTTTCTTACCTTTTCCAGCTCCTAGAGGGTGACTCGGGGTCTTCTTCCTCCACCTTCAAAGTCAGCAAAGGCAGGTCAAGCCCTTCTCACATTGCACAGCACTGACCTTCTGACCTTCTCTAGTCACTTCTCTTGTGGGCCTCTCTCATTTTTAAGGACCCTGGTGATTCCACTGGACCCCCCCCCCACCCCCCCCCCAGGCGATCTGTAATTGAAAATTAGCTGATTAACAACCTTCGGTCTCCTCTGCCATGTCAGATGACAGATTCACAGGGATTAGGACCCAGGCATCTCTGGGAGTAAGAGTGAGGCATAATTCTGCCCTACCGCAAAGGTCATTTTAAAAGTGATGTCTTTGCTCACAGACATAGAGATCAGACTGTGGTTGCCATGAGAGAGGGGCGGAGGGAGAGGATGGACCGGGAATTTGGGGTTGGTAGATGCAAATAGTTATATTTAGAATGGATAAGCAACAAGGTCCTATAAGCACAGGGAATGATATCCAGTCTCCTGGGATAAAACATAATGGAAAAGAATATTTTAAAAAGAATGTACATATATGTAAGAAAACTGAGTCACTCTGCTACACGGAAGAGATTGGCACAACACTGTAAATCAACTGTACTTCAATAAAAAATAAATAAAATTTATGTCTTTGGCCAAGATTTTTTTACCTAGTTTTACAGAATTATCCTGGTATATATTCTTTTTTATTTCTCACATACATACTCCTTTTTCTTTCTACCCTCAATTCTTCCCTCTCCCTCCCCTTCCCATCCCCCAGTATTTTTCTGTGTTTGGTCTTAAAAAAGAGGAGTTCTTCCTTGACAGAGGCTATTTGTGTGAGCCAGGGATTGAGAATAAGGTACCATAACTGGTCCTTCAAATTTAGACTTGTCCAGGACATTCAGTTCTAAGCCAGGACCCAATTGTCCTGGACCCACAGGGAAGCCCCTTTGTTAATCAGGGGTGTGTGTGTTTATGTATGTGTCTGTTTACATTTGTGGGTGACTTAGTTTTATTTCTCTTCTGCTGACAGGCTCCTGCCCCACTCTTATTTTTCTACTGTTTATATTACCCTTTCCTTACTTATAATTCTTAAAGGTAAATTTCAGTTATTTGATTTTGAAATATTCCTAGAAAACAAACAACAAAAGTGCTGGTTATGCTAGACATGTGGACTACTAAGTGTTCCTGCCTACCACCTCCTCTCTCTTTAAGAGTAACCAGTTATCTATGACCTGGCTGAGGCAGGGGCTGTGTTTTGAGCTAGCGGAAGCCCCTGCCTCCCCTCACTCTCACCCTGCCACAGTTGGGATAGGACTTTGACCCAAAGGGGGCCAATCTGCGGTCTTACAAACAACCTGTGGCTTGACGCAGAGTTTAACTCAACGAGTTTTAAGCAATATGTGTATTGTCCAGGATGAAATTCAAGCTGAGCCAGTTACTAGTTGTGGAACCCCAAGCACCTCACTCAGGGTTTACTGTGCCTCTGTTTCCTCTTTGTAAAACATTAGCTTATATATAACGTTCTGAGAACTATGCTCCCTCATCCCTGGGATTCTCCAGGCAAGAACACTGGAGTGGGTTGCCATTTCCTTCTCCAATGCATGAAAGTGAAAAGTGAAAGTAAAGTTGCTCAGTTGTGTCCAACTCTTAACAACCCCATGGACTGCAGCCTACCAGGCTCCTCCATGCATGGGATTTTCCAGGCAAGAGTACTGGAGTGGGGTGCCATTGCCTTCTCTGATTAATTCACTTAAAGTTCATACAACAAGATCTGGCTCATACTCAAAGCGGCATAAATGGTGGCCATTCTTACTAATCCTACTAGGAATTTGGAGTTAGGGAACTGAATGAGAGATACCAGCAGAAACTGAAGCTGTGGAGTCAGGAGAACAGAGTTCCTTCCTCCTCTTAATGGGGTCATTGCCTCCTTGAGGAATCTGATGAAAGCATGGACAGTTCCCTACAGAAGGGGACATATGCAGACATGAACATACAGTAAGTCAAGGTTGAACGCTGCTCATTTGAAAAAGGAAGGAAAGGGGCTCTAGCAGGTCAAAGCCACGTGCAAGTCAGATTTATGAAGGAACAGAAATGCATCAAAGCAAGGAGCTGCTTCATAAAGGGCGGAGATGGACTGAGTAAAAACAAGAGAAGCCAGGAGACTTTCCTAGTTCCCAGTCCTGCAGTTTCTCCCTGCCCCCACCCCCTGATTTCCCCTGAGACCCCTGCCCTTCTTCTCATGCCTGGGATATAACCAAGCTGGCCCAGTTGTCACGTCTTCTAACCCAATTAGCCAGACAAGAGCAGTGAAGACGCCGACCTCTATATGATGAAGAATTACTGCCGTGTCATCGCAGATTGCTCTTAGCCAACGTGATGAAGTTTTCCTGTGGTGTGATTATATCAACAGCCTGTGCTCCTGGAAAAAAGTGAATAACCAGCTGCTGTGACTTTTCAGCATCTGCCGACTTCCTTTTTTGTAGGTTGAACACATTCCAGGCGTATCCTATTTTGTAATATTCCAGTTTAAGGAAGAAGCAAGGAAGAGGGTGACATCAACCTCTTCAGCCGAATTCTTTGTTTATTTTGGTTAATCTTTGCAAGTTTTTAAACTGAAAACGGGGCACAACTTCATACAGTCTTTAGAGCTGGGAAGGATTTTAGATTTTCTAGTCTCACTACTTACCTAAATAAAGGAAACTGGACCCCAGTATCTTACTGCACACTTTGCCCCATCTGGTCCTCATGACAGCCTCATGGGGTACAAATAAAGAAATATTTACAAATGAGGAAACAGGTTTGGAGAGATGAACTCCTTATCCAAGATCAAAGATACAGCAAGTAGTGGAACTAGGATTTGAACCCAGGTCTTTCTGACTGCAAAGCACATTATAATGCCTCCATGGGCTCTACAACTCTGAGAAAAGAGAGAGGCTTTTATTTTACATTTCTTTCCCTCAACATGCTCTTTCTTTCAATATCTCTTCTAGACAAGAAGGCTGGCAATATACAGTACCCACTTTTTGATCATTTTGTTTGTTTATTCGTGGCTGTGCTGGGTATCTGTTACCACCCAGGCTTTTACCTGGTTGTGGTGTGAGGGGGCTTCTCTTCATTGCAGTGCATGGGCTTCTCGTTACAGTGCCTTCTCTGGTTGTGGAGCACAGGCTCTGGGACGTGGGTTTCAGTTGTAGCTCGTGGGCTCAGCGGTTGCGGCTCCCAGGCTCTAGAGAGAGCACAGGCTCGGTAGTTGTGGCACACGGGCTTAGTTGCTTCGTGGCACATGGGATCTTCCTGGATCAGGGATTGAACCTATGTCCCCTTCTTTGGCAGGCAGATTCTTTACCATTGAGCCACCAGGGGAGCCCCATATAGTATCCACTTCTTTATCCATGAGCTGGAAGGTTGTTGAACGTATCCATTGACCATCTGCCTCGAAAGCAGTGAAATATCCACCGATTAGAAATCTTCCCACTGAGCTGGAACTGCTATTGGAGATCTGGTCAACCTTCCTTGTATACAGTGGCCAGCACGTGGAACCACAGCCAGGCAGTACTGGGGTAGGCAGGATGGTCAGACTGCTGGGACAGCAGTGTCCAGCTTGAACATGACCTGAATAATATTTGACAACAGAGTGCTTGCAGGAGGTAGGAGTGGTTAAGAGCAGTGGCTCTAGAAGTAGACTGCTTGGGTGAATCCCAGCTCTTCTGTTTGTGATCCTTGCGTGACCTTGAACCAGAATCAACTGCTTCTCAAAGTTGTGTTTTCTTTATCCATAACAGAAGAGGTATGTGATACACATTGAATTGTTATGAGGATGAAATGCAGTCATGTATCAATATATAAAGGGGCTTCCCAGGTGGCGCTGATGGTAAAGAACCTGCTTGCCAGTACAGGAGATGTGAGAGACACGGGTTTGATCCTTGGGTTGGAAAGGTCCCCTGGAGGAGGGCATGGCAACCCACTCCAGTATTATTGCCTGGAGAATTCCATGGACAGAGGGCCTGGTGGGCTACAGTCCATGGGGCTGCAAAGAGTCGGGCATGACTGGGCACACACACTATGTGGGTCAATATTTAAGCCATTTCACACAGGGCCTGCCATGGTCATGCTCAACAGATGTTGGCCATTATTATGAATACTCCTTGAAAATGGTTAACTGAAACAGGAAGAGGTAACATTGTCTCTCACTAGATTTCTTTTGTATTTTGGTTAACTTTTAAAAGTTTTCTAACTTAAAACAAGTTGTAACATTACAGGGAAGGATTACTTTCCTTGAAAATGGTTACTTGAAAATGGCAGCACCAGTGTTGAGCTGACAAGACCAGTTTTTAAAACTACAGTCATGTTATGAATGTGAAATATTCATTTCAGAATGCAGAAAATGTACCTACATTTTATGACTGTCATGAAGAGAGGTAAAATATGTTCTTGTTCCAAGTTGCTAAACCATTAAATAATATGGCTGTGATGTTCCTAATCCTCAGCAGAATGAGAAAGCTTCAGTGTCAATATCTTTTAGGACCGAAAACATTTCATAAATTTTTTAATGCATTCTTAAAACATTACTATGAAGTGGCTAGCAGGTGAATACTATTTTTATTTTATTGATAGCAATATACCAAAATTTGATTTTAGACAGTAACTGAAAACTCTCTTCTGATTCATTATCCAGATGAACAGTTTTCAAGTATTTTCATTCTCATAGATGACATGATTTGTGTTGGGCCATATTTATTTTTCTCAACATTTCCATGTACAGTGGTAGTCTTGGTTTGTACTAAGACTACCAGTTATTGTATAAATTGTACCAGTGTACAATTTATTATTGTGCAATGTACATATTGTGCAAACTTAGAAAATACAATAATGTATAGTTTACCAAGTGGTTATTTTGGACAGAGTTACACGTAAATTTAACAGACTGGTATTTGGCAGGTATTAAAAATACCACCTACATTTAGACTCATAATAGGCTGACCTGAAAGGAAATTTAGAAATAATACTAGACTTGTCACTCGGTCTTGCTCAACTTGTGAAACCCCATGGCCTACAGCATGCCAGGCCTCCCTGTTCCTCACCATCTCCCGAAGGGGGTGGTACTAGGCTAATTCTAGACTAGTACCCCGCTGCAGTCCATGGGGTCGCTAACAGTCAGACATGACTGAGCAACTTCACTTTCACTTTTCACTTTCATGCATTGGAGAAGGAAATGGTAACCTACTCCAGTGTCCTTGCCTGGAGAACCCAGGGACAGGGGAGCCTGGTGGGTTGCAGTCTATGGGGTCACACAGAGTCAGACACGACTGAAGTGACTTAGCAGCAGCAGCAACCCTGTTAAATAGAAAATTGAGGTGCAAATAGTCTGTCTGAAAGTGAAAGTCACTTAGTCGTGTCCGACTCTTTGTGACCCCATAAACTGTATACAGTCCATGGAATTCTCCAGGCCAGAATACTAGAATGGGTAACCTTTTCCTTCTCCAGGGGACCTTCCCAATCCAGGGATCGAGCCCAGGTCTCCCGCATTGCAAGTGGATTCTTTACCATCTGAGTCACAAAGGAAGCCCAAGAGCACCAGAGGGGGTAGCCTATCCCTTCTCCAGGGCATCTTCCCAACCCAGAGATTGAACCAGGATCTCCTGCACTGGTGGATTCTTTACCAACTGAGCTATCAGGGAAGCCCTAGTCACACTTGTCCAAGTTATTATACACAGATAAGTTCTGATCATTTTTCCTTTCCAGAAAACTTTTGTCCTGTGGCTTCTCTTGCTATATCTTTCTCCTTTTTCTTAAAAAGTTATTTTAAAAATCCCCAAACAGTATAGTATTGTATTTGAAGAAGAAAGATTGAATCCTGTTTTATGATCAAGATGGATTATTAACATTTTGATAATGCATTTTCAACACATAATTAATGCTGTATCTGGGAGTTTCTACAGTGTGTGCAGTTAAGAGCATCCATATATTAGATTTAGACCTTTCTTTTTTTTTTTTTTTAAAGAGGGAGACTTTTAAAAAAATTTATTTATTTTTGGCTGTGCTGGTCTTTGTTGCTGCTTGGGCTTTCTCTAGTTGTGGCGAGCGGGAGCTTCTCTTTGTTGCAGTGTGTGGACTTGTCATTTCAGTGGCTTCTCTTGTTGCAGACCCCGGGCTCTGGAGCATGGGCTCAGTAGTTGTGGTGCATGGGTTTAGAGGCTCCTCAGTATGTGGAATCTTCCCAGACCAGGGATCAAACCCATGTCCCACACATTGGCAGGTGGATTCTTATCCACTATACCACCAGGGAAGTCCTAGACCACTTTTTAAATATAAAACAGTATCTAAAACAGAACTAACTCATGGTCCACTAATCACAGATAAATAGTATAAGTATCTTCAAAGAAAAAAAATGCATTCAAGTGTTTCCTTCCCCCTAGTCTTTGAAGATACTGTTAAAGAACTGCAGTCTATTGCAAACTGGACTGACCAAACCACATAACTTAAAATTTAGTTTTAATAGTATTAATAGTAATCAGAGTGAAAGTATTAGTCTTTCAGTCATGTCTGACTCTTTGTGACCCCACTGACTGTAGCCCATTAGGCTCCTCTGTCCATGGGATTTGATTCTTTTGAATTGTTGCTTTTGAACTTTGGTGCTGGAAAAGACTCTTGAAAGTCCCTTGGACAGCAAGGAGATCAGACCAGTCAATTCTAAAGGAAATCATTGGAATATTCATTGGAAGGACTGATGCTGAAGTTGAAGCTCCAGTACTTAAGCTACCTGATGTGAAGAGCTGACTCATTGGAAAAAACCTTGATGCTGGGAAAGATTAAAGGCAAAAGGAGAAGGGGGTGGCAGAGGATGAGGTGCTTAGATAGCATCACCAACTCAAGGGACATGAATTTGAGCAAACTCTGGGAGACAGTGGAGGACAGAGAAACCTGGCATGCTACAGTCCATGGGATGGCTTCTTCCAACAATATTTTTGGTCTCTTCTTGGCGAAGGAGAAAAAAAATTCATGTTGAAATGAGCAACTGCTGTAAATCAAAATCTTAGGAATTTTTTATCCTACATTCCTTCAATTTATGTACCTGACAGTTATTTTAGCAGTAGTTTATGCCATAATATATGACTTCCCTTGTGGCTCAGACAGTAAAGAATCTGCCTGCAATTCAGTCCCTGGTTGGGAAGATTCCCCTGGAGAAGAGAATGGCTACCCACTTCAGTATTCTTGCCTGGAGAATCCCATGGACAGAGGAGCCTGGTGCTACAGTCCACGGGGTCACAAAGAGTCGGTCATGACTGAGTGACTGACACTTTCCTTTTCAGTTTATCCATAATATGGATCTCTTACAAGGTAATATTTTTCATTAAGTATTTTTTAACAATTATATTTGAGTACTTGAATTATACTTGAATACTTGAGTTCCAGTTCTCTTTGAGATACAGCTAGGCTTGGCCACTTTGCAAAGACGAATGAGTCAGATGTCTTGTCCTCAGAACTGTTCCATGACAGATTTTGCTAACCATTCACTAGAAACAACTGTGACAGACTGCTAACTATTCACCAAAACTCATTTCCTTTCCTTTGTGGACACACCCTCCTTTGCAGGTCCAAGTGGTGTGTGACCGAGTTCTCACCATTGAAACTCCCGAGATCCAGTCCCTCCCAAGTCTAGCTCATAAAAGCGTCTCCCTCCGTGTTATTCTCAACTCTGCCCCCTTTGGCATCAATGCCTGTGGTGACCTGGAAGTCATGAGCTGAAGATGGAACTCCCAGTAATGAAATTTAAAACAGCAACTTCATCAACAGACTCTGCTTTCCACTGCAACATAGTTTTTTTTTTGTGTGTGTGTGTGTGTATGTATTGCTGTTGTTGGTCACTAAGTCCTGTCCAACTCTTTTGTGACTCCATTAACTGTAGCCCGTTAGGGGCTTCTCTGTCCATGGGATTTCCCAGGCAAGACTCCTGGAGTGGGTTGCCATTTGCTTCTCCATCACTGACAGATCTTTGAAGACTACTTTTTTTAAAAGAGGGTTAGAACAATGATTATGTTTGCCAAGCTCTGAGAAGTCCCATCTATTGTCTAAACTTTGAAGTCCTTTTTTTTTTTTCCTTTACTTAGAGACAGGTATATACAGTGCTGTTGTAATAATGAAACAAATGTGAACTCTACTGTAAAGTTGCACAATACAGAAAACTGTTGGTGCATTTCCGACTTCATAAATGTGTGACTCCGCAGGTTGGTAATGTCATTGTCATTGTTTTCATTAAGTTGGAATTATCCTGTCACAGCTAAGACCTCTCTGGATCCTCCAGTTTTTTCCAGTCCTTCACGTTCTCTTCTTTCTTTTTCTCCTGTTGACGACCTGTCTTCTACAAGGCTGACAGCTCATCACACATGGCGCTGTTCATTTCCATAAACACCTTTCAACACATTGTACACTGATGACACGATAGCCCTGAATATGGGGGCCACATACACACTTGGCAATTTGTTTAAACAAAGGTTCTTGGATTTTAACAAATTGTGAAGGTTCAATCACTTTCAATATTTCTTCCAGCTCCCCAAGGGACCGTGACCTCTTTTTGACTACATGTTTGGGACCAAAATATTATTAACCCCCTAATAACTGGTTCGCCTTGGAAATGAACAGAGATCATTCTGTCGTTTTTGAGATTGCATCCAAGTACTGCATTTCGGACTCTTTTGTTGACCATGATGGCTACTCCATTTCTTCTGAGGGATTCCTGCCCACAGTAGGAGATATAATGGTCATCTGAGTTAAATTCACCCATTCCAGTCCATTTCAGTTTGCTGATTCTTAGAATGTCGACATTCACTCTGGCCATCTCTTGTTTGACCACTTCCAATTTGCCTTGATTCATGGACCTGATATTTCAGGTTCCAATGCAATATTGCTCTTTACAGCATCGGACTTTGCTTCTATCACCAGTCACATCCACAGCTGGGTGTTCTTTTTGCTTTGGCTCCATCCCTTCATTCTTTCTGGAGCTGAAGAAGCTGAAGTTGAATGGTTCTATGAAGACCTACAAGACCTTTTAGAACTAACACCCAAAAAAGATGTCCTTTTCATTATAAGGGACTAGAATGCAAAAGTAGGAAGTCAAGAAACACCTGGAGTAACAGGCAAATTTGGCCTTGGAATACGGAATGAAGCAGGGCAAAGACTAATAGAGTTTTGCCAAGAAAATGCACTGGTCATAACAAACACCCTCTTCCAGCAACACAAGAGAAGACTCTATACATGGACATCACCAGATGGTCAAAATTGAAATCAGATTGATTATATTCTCTGAAGCCAAAGATGGAGAAGCTCTATACAGTCAGCAAAAAAAAAAACCAGGAGCTGACTGTGGCTCAGACCATGAACTCCTTATTGCCAAATTCAGACTGAAATTGAAGAAAGTAGGGAGAACCACTAGACCATTCAGGTATGACCTAAATCAAATCCCTTATGATTATGCAGTGGAAGTGAGAAATAGATTTAAGGGCCTAGATCTGATAGAGTGCCTGATGAACTATGGACTGAGGTTCGTGACATTGTACAGGAGACAGGGATGAAGACCATCCCCATGGAAAAGAAATGCAAAAACGCAAAATGGCTGTCTGGGGAGGCCTTACAAATAGCTGTGAAAAGAAGAGAAGCGAAAAGCAAAGGAGAAAAGGAAAAATATAAACATCTGAATGCAAAGTTCCAAAGAATAGCAAGAAGAGATAAGAAAGCCATTTTCAGCGATCAATGCAAAGAAATAGAGGAAAACAACAGAATGGGAAAGACTAGGGATCTCTTCAAGAAAATCAGAGATACCAAAGGACCATTTCATGCAAAGATGGGCTCGATAAAGGACAGAAATGGTATGGACTTAACAGAAGCAGAAGATATTAAGAAGAGGTGGCAGGAATACACAGAAGAACTGTACAAAAAATATCTTCATGACCCAGATAATCATGATGGTGTGATCACTGACCTAGAGCCAGACATCCTGGAATGTGAAGTCAAGTGGACCTTAGAAAGCATCACTACGAGCAAAGCTAGTGGAGGTGATGGAATTCCAGTGGAGCTATTCCAAATCCTGAAAGATGATGCTGTGAAAGTGCTGCACTCAATACGCCAGCAAATTTGGAAAACTCAGCAGTGGCCACAGGACTGGAAAAGGTCAGTTTTCATTCCAATCCCAAAGAAAGGCAATGCCAAAGAATGCGCAAACTACCGCACAATTGCACTCATCTCACACGCTAGTAAAGTAGTGCTCAAAATTCTCCAAGCCAGGCTTCAGCCATATGTGAACCGTGAACTTCCTGATGTTCAAGCTGGTTTTAGAAAAGGCAGAGGAACCAGAGATCAAATTGCCAACATCCTCTGGATCATGGAAAAAGCAAGAGAGTTCCAGAAAAACATCTATTTCTGCTTTATTGACTATGCCAAAGCCTTTGACTGTGTGGATCACAATAAACTGTGGAAAATTCTGAAAGAGATGGGAATACCAGACCACCTGACCTGCCTCTTGAGAAATCTATATGCAGGTCAGGAAGCAACAGTTAGAACTGGACATGGAACAACAGACTGGTTCCAAATAGGAAAAGGAGTACGCCAACGCTGTATATTGTCACCCTGTTTATTTAATTTATATGCAGAGTACATCATGAGAAATGCTGGACTGGAAGAAACACAAGCTGGAATCAAGATTGCCAGGAGAAATATCAATCACCTCAGATATGCAGATGACACCACCCTTATGGCAGAAAGTGAAGAGGAACTAAAAAGCCTCTTGATGAAAGTGAAAGTGGAGAGTGAAAAGTTGGCTTAAAGCTCAACATTCAGAAAACCAAGATCATGGCATCCGGTCCCATCACTTCATGGGAAGTAGATGGGGCAACAGTGGAGACAGTGTCAGACTTTATTTTTCTGGGCTCCAGAATCACTGCAGATGGTGATTGCAGCCATGAAATTAACAGACACTTACTCCTTGAAAGGAAAGTTATGACCAACCTAGATAGCATATTGAAAAGCAGAGACATTACTTTGCCAACAAAGGTTCGCCTAGTCAAGGCTATGGTTTTTCCTGTGGTCATGTATGGATGTGAGAGCTGGACTGTGAAGAAGGCTGAGCACTGAAGAATTGATGCTTTTGAACTGTGGTGTTGGAGAAGACTCTTGAGAGTCCCTTGGACTGCAAGGAGATGCAACCAGTCCATTCTGAAGGAGATCAGCCCTGGGATTTCTTTGGAAGGAATGATGCTGAAGCTAAAACTCCAGTATTTTGGCCACCTCATGCAAAGAGGTGACTTATTGGAAAGGACTCTGATGCTGGGAGGGATTGGGGGCAGGAGGAGAAGGGGACGACAGAGGATGAGATGGCTGGATGGCATCACTGACTGGATGGACGTGAGTCTGAGTGACCTCCGGGAGTTGGTGATGGACAGGGAGGCCTGGCGTGCTGCGATTCATGGGGTCACAAAGAGTTGGACAGGACTGAGCGACTGAACTGATCTGAATAACTGGTTCTGTGAGTGAAGGATCTTTCTCCAGAAACTGTACTATCTGGTATGCCAGCTGGGCCTGAAAGGGTGATAAACAAGTCACTCTATGACTGCCTGGAGCAGAGGCCCACTCCTTCTCCCCAGAAACATTTGTGTTGGACTAACATTGAATGACAAATACACTTCTCTTGTTAAGCCACTGGGAAGCTTGGAGTTCACTATTGCAACTAGCATCACCCTAAGGCAATGTTTTGTAGCTCATATAGCACTTTCAGAGTAAATATTTCACACTCAAGAATGATGAACTTATGTCTTCATTTGTAATGTAACTTGGAAGAAACAACAGCTTCATTTTAAAATAATCTGCTAAGTCTTAGTCTTTCGTTATTCCAGATCACTTGGTTCTCCCTGAAACGGCCAGCTAATGGCTGCTCAGGTTAAGTAGGCTCTTTGTTTATCCTTCTTCCCCTCACACCATTTTATAAGGTTACATTCTGTGTTTACAAATCCAGAGAGCATTTACTCTTACTTACAAGTGCAGTAGGAAAAAGAGAAGGAATAAATTTAAAATGTCAACACAAAAGTATAATTTATGTGGCTGACGCAGGCTCTGGCAGGTCCCTTTTCTAAAATGTGTCGCTGCCTTGAGAAATTTACCAAAATGTGAAAGCTGCTCAGTGTTCAGCCTTCCACCTAGTGACCAAGCCAGAAATCTGGTAGTTTTTGATTCATCTGTTTTTTTGTTTTTTTGGTTTGTTTTTTTTTTTAACCATCTCTGCCCCCTACCTCTAGTCAGTAACCTGTTGAGGTCAACTCAGTCTCCTAAGTGTCCCTTGAATCGACCTCCCCCATGGTCTAGTTTAGGTCTCTGTTAAGGTCCCTTGGATGCAGCTGTCTCCTCACTGGCCTTGTAGTTGTGTCCTGTCTTAATACTTCCATGCTGTAGCCAGAATTTGCTTTCTAAAATGCATAACTCAACACCTATATCTCCTTCACTGACTCTCCCTTGCTTTGGGGATAAAGCCTAAACTACTACTACTTTTTTTTTTTTTTAAGCAGATGAGTATTTATTTATTTATTTGGCCATGCTGTGCAGCATGTGGGATCCTAGTTCCCTGAGCAGGGATCAAACCCGTGTCCCTTGCATCAGGAGTGCAGTATCTTAACCGCTGGACCACCAGGGAAGTCCTAAGCCTAAACTTCTTAACAGGACTTGTAAAGCCCTGAGTCATCAGCAATCAGTTCTCCTGTCTTCTCTTTCCCTGTCTTTGCTTCCTTTTACCTGCACAGTCTTTCCTGTATCCTGTGCCCCAGCCTTCTGGAACTTCTTTCTTTAAGCATGCCTTCCTCTGTTTTAAGCTTCTCAACTTTGGTTCTCAGCTTCTCAACTGCACCCTCTGTGTTGGAGCACTGCTTTCCCACCCGCCCCTCCATCTTTATCCCCTGATCATTCCTACCCATCCCTTAGTTCTCAACATAGATGTCACTTCCTGGATCTCCTTCTCAGATCCTCAAAGTCTGGGTTAACTGCCCTTCATTTGTACTCCAGGATCCTCCTGCATTTCCGGTATCATAACAGCTCCTGTGTTTTCTACTTACTTACTTGTAACATAAATAATCTAATAACCTACTAGGCTGTCCGGAGGATTTCAAGCCATGATTATATTGATGACTGTTGTGTATAAGCCCTTAATAGATTGTGTAGCACCATAAACACTTGGATAAATGAGTAATAGGATGTATAAGACTCCAGTCTTTTTCAAGTTTGTCTACGAAGTGATATTTGAGGATCTCCTAAGGATAACTCAGTGGCAGAGTATCTTTCCAAATATAGGAAGATTGCTGGTGCTGAAGACTGGTTATAGGAGAAGTGATTGGTTCCGGACATATTTTGAAGGTTGAACTAATAGGATTTGCATATAGATTTGCTGATGGATGTAGAGGACTTCAGGCTTGTACATTATGTTTGATTGGTGAAATTGTTCATGAAAAGATAATGTCACAATTATTAAGTTAATTGTGAGGATTAAATAATATAAAGTTTCTACCTAGCCAAGTGCTCATAAGCACTGCTTTCCTGCTTGTCAGTGACTTAGTATCTTGTTAAGACGAGAAGGTGAAACGCATGATGGCATACTGCTCCTTGGCCAAAGTGTGCAGCCTTTGTGGGTGCAGCTGGGGTCCGGTCTCCACCTCTCCCTCTGCAGTCTTCTTCCCTGTCCTGTACAGACTGTGTCCACAGAGTGTCTCGAGACCAGACCTTGCGCCTGACCTGGGACTCTGGTGTCTCCCCGGCTCCCTCACTTTCAGAGTTTGTGACTGTTACCCCTCATGGTTCTCCTGTCGAAGCTGCTCCTTTAGACATTTTGTACCTTGTTTTCGGTTCTCTGATGACTGCTCCTTATGACTCCACTGTTTTCTCTTCCTGTGATTTAAGAATAGGTAACATGGCAGAGAGAGTTAAGTGGATTGACTCTGTCCTCAGCCTGCTGGATGTGAACCAACTGTGGCACTGACCGCCCCCCCCCCCCCACTTTTGTAAACCTTTGGCAACTTCCTAAACCTCTCTGGTGCTCACTTCTGCCATAGATAAAGTGGAGATGGAAAATTACATTGTTGTGTGTTGTGAGGATAAGAGAGAGATTCTTTTATTAATAATACATTTGGAACAGGGGCCAGTCCACAGGAAGCATTGTTAGCCGTCATTAGTCATAACCATACCTGGTGACTGCAGTTGGTCTCATGTGACTGGAAGTGCCCCTTCTGTCCTTGAATCTCCTCTCGCCCATTCTCATCCTTTGATCTTGTTTCCACTTGGATGTCCCACAGTAAACCGAGACTCTGTATTCATAGCTAAGCTTATCAAAACTGTTCTCTGTAGCAAGATGCTTTGTCTACAAGTAACAGAAAACCCAAATAAAAGTGGCTTCAACAACAAGGCAAGTTATTTTTCCCCTATCACCAGAAGGATAGATCCCAGGTTGAATAATCCAGTTGCTCAATCATGCCCTCAGAGACCCAGGTTCTTTCTGTCCCCTCAGCAGTTTCATTTATTCTTCTAAGCTGGCTCCCTTGACTTCAGGATGAAAATCTAGGAACCTCGTGGATCATTCTAAAAGGATTTCCCCTTTATCTTTGCTCAGATCATGGAGGGACCTTCCTATCTGATCACTGATAAGGGGGTTGGAATTTGCAGTTTTGTCACTCAGCAAGATCCATTCTGCTGGAGCTGAGGAGAGAATTCCAAGCCCTGAGCAGTCTGAGGGGATGTGTGTGTATGGCAGGAGGGGGGCACTGCACACCTGTACAGATCCAGGGCTCTGCTGGCAAAGGAGAAGGGTTGGGGAATGAATTTGGGTTGAGATCATTCAGAGTCTGCTACTCTGTTTGAAATACATCATACTGGTGGTTCAGACAAGTCAAGAATCTGCCTGCAGCGCAGAAGACCCGGGTTCAGTTCCTGGGTCAAGAAGATCCCCTGGAGAGGGCACGGCTACCCACTCCAGTATTCCTGCCTGGAGAATTCCATGGACAGAGGAGCCTGATGGGCTGCATTCTGTGGGATCATAAAGAGCTGGATACAATGGAGCGACTTTCTGTGTCCCACCACTTCTTTGCAATATTTGCAGACCCCTTTCAGCCACATCAGTCTCCTTGCTGTTTCCCGGTCAGACTTCTTCATTCACCTGCAGGCCACTGCTCTTGCCTTTTCCTATCTGCCCTGTGATAGCCCCATCCTTTGCTTAGCCCATTTCTCTGGCCTTTAGGTAGAGTCTTGCCTGGAAAATCCCATGGGTGGAGGAGCCTGGTAGGTTGCAGTCCATGGAGTCGCTAAGAGTCGGACACGACTGAGGGACTTCACTTTCACTTTTCACTTTCATGCATTGGAGAAGGAAATGGCAACCCACTCCAGTGTTCTTGGCTGCAGAATCCCAGGATGGGGGAGCCTGGTGGGCTGCCGTCTGTGGGGTCGCACAGAGTCAGACACGACTGAAGCGACTTAGCAGCAGCAGCAGCAGTGTATTATGCTATGCCCAGTCATTCTACTTCAAGGACTTTCTCCCACAGAAATATTTGTATCTCTGTTAGGGAAACTGCACATAAAATGGTGCGAGTGATGGCATATCTATAAGAACAAGAGTCACAAGGCTAGGAACAACCTCAGAGTCCATCCGTGGGGCCTGGCACATCAGTGACTGTACTAGCCTGTACTGTGGTTGAGAAAAAGCACGTAGACTAGTATGGAGAGTGCTGAATTAGGAGGGGGTAGGTTACGCTGCCATCACAAACAGCCCCCCAGTCCCAGCAGCTTAGTGTAACAGAGGAGTCGGTCTGACTCACAAAAACCCTGCGGATCCAGAGGACTTAGCAGGCGGCCGTTGAGCACTCAGGTCGTTTTGATCCTGTGGCTCTGCCATCTCAAACACAGAGCTCCCTCTATCACCAGGGCGGTGTGGACGCTGCTTCTCTGCTCTTTGGCCCAGGAGCGTGGGCCTTCCACAGCTCACTGGCCAGAGCTGATCATGTGGCTGACCACAAGAGGGGCTTGTGGTGTGGCAGAACTGATGGAAGGTTTGGGGCCCAACCATCTTGGCCATATTATTTAGAGAATACGAATTTAAAAAGGCGACGCATAGATCAGATTGTATAGTGTCTGTGTATGTTTTATATATTATGCACACACATGTATAATTTTATTTTAAAAATCAATGTATCTAGGGAGCATAGGTCCATAAAGTTTTCTGGAAGGATATATGAGAAGATATTGGACTTCCCTGACAGCCCAGTGGTTAAGAATCTGCCTGTCGATGAAGGGGACTCAGGTTCCATCCTGATTCAGGAAGATCCCACATGTCTCCAAGGCGCTAAGCCCATGCACCACAACTACTGAGCCTGCTCACCTAGACCCCATACTCTCCACAGGAGAAGCCATTGCGACGAGAGGCCCACGCACTGTGCCTAGAGAGTAGCCCCCACGTAGAGAAAGCCCGCACACAGCAAAGACATCCCAGGGCAACCAAAAATGAATGAATAAACTTTAAATAAATCAAAATATTAACAATAGGAACCTCTGGCGAGCGGGACTGAGGTTACCATGTTAAGATTTTTTTTAACCGTTACTTTTAATATTTTCAGTGTAACAAGAAAATGTTTAAACTGCCTTCAACTCTGTAGTGTAGTCTTTATCTTCTGTTAATATATATTGAGAGTAAAATTCACGGATACTAATTTTCGTGGTTGTTTTTCAAGCTGGTTTGAATTGATTCCATGAAATGCTTCCTAAAACAAAAAATTCAACGTTGAGAAATCTGAATTATGCAACTGTTAGCTTACCTTAGATGAAATTAACATATAGCCCCAACATGCATGTATGTATATAATATGAACAGTAGAGAGAATAGTAAAATCCACCCACGTTTGTACTTCCTTGTATTATTTAGTTAAGCCTCACATGATGCCAGTTTTTGAAAATGGGAAATGCCCTTCACCATTTACTCTGTACCACTCCTTTCCTGAATATTCTGGAATGAAAGGGCAGGCAAAGAAATAAGCAAGTCATTCATTGTGAACGAGCAAGGAACTGCCTCACACTGCCTTGGAAAGCCAAACACCCAGTGAGCTATAAAAATACAGTAACAGTTGGCATAATCGTTACTCCTATAAGAAATATCTTAAAATACCTTTATCTCTTTAGGCATTCAAAACACCAAGGTTCATTTTTACAGGTTAATGCCCTTTCCACAAAACCAGACATTTTCATTTCAAATGGGGTATATATTCAGTGTACACTTTAAACAGACATTTAAAACCTGATTGAAGAAAACAGCATAACACCTCGGATGTAGTACCCTTCTCCATCTTTGGCTGTAAACAATATACTCAATCTGATTTCGGTGTTGACCATCTGGTGATGTCCATGTGTAGAGTCTTCTCTTGTGTTGTTGGAAGAGGGTTTTTGCTATGACCAGTGCATTTTCTTCGCAAAATTCTGACTGTGGCTCAGATCATGAACTCCTTATTGCCAAATTCAGACTGAAATTGAAGAAAGTAGGGAAAACCACTAGACCATTCAGGTATGACCTAAATCAAATCCCTATGATTATACAGTAGAAGTGAGAAATAGATTTAAGGGACTAGATCTGATAGATAGAGTGCCTGATGAACTATGGACGGAGGTTCGTGACATTGTACAGAAGACAGGGATCAAGACCATCCCCATGGAAAAGAAATGCAAAAAAGCAAAATGGCTGTCTGGGGAGGCCTTACAAATAGCTGTGAAATGAAGAGAAGTGAAAAGCAAAGGAGAAAAGGAAAGATATAAGCATCTGAATGCAGAGTTCCAAAGAAAAGCAAGAAGAGATAAGAAAGCCTTCCTCAGCAATCAGTGCAAAGAAATAGAGGGGAAAAAACAGAATGGGAAAGACTAGAGATCTCTTCAAGAAAATTAGACATACCAAGGGAACATTTTATGCAAAGATGGGCTCGATAAAGGACAGAAATGGTATGGACCTAACAGAAGCAGAAGATATTAAGAAGAGGTGGCAGGAATACACAGAACTGTACAAAAAAGAGCTTCATGACCCAGATAATCACGATGGTGTGATCACTCACCTAGAGTCAGACATCCTGGAACGTGAAGTCAAGTGGGCCTTAGAAAGCATCACTACGAACAAAGCTAGTGGAGGTGATGGACTCCCAGTTGAGCTATTTCAAATCCTGAAAGATGATGCTGTGAAAGTGCTGCACTCAGTATGCCAGCAAATTTGGAAAACTCAGCAGTGGCCACAGGACTGGAAAAGGTCAGTCTTCATTCCCATCCCAAAGAAAGGTAATGCCAAAGAATGCTCAAACTACCGCACAATTGCACTCATCTCACACACTAGTAAAGTAATGCTCAAAATTCTCCAAGCCAGGCTTCAGCAAATATGTGAACCGTGAACTTCCTGATGTTCAAGCTGGTTTTAGGAAAGGCAGAGGAACCAGAGATCAAATTGCCAACATCCTCTGGATCATGGAAAAAGCAAGAGAGTTCCAGAAAAACATCTATTTCTGCTTTATTGACTATGCCAAAGCCTTTGACTGTGTGGATCACAATAAACTGTTGAAAATTCTGAAAGAGATGGGAATACCAGACCACCTGACCTGCCTCTTGAGAAATCTGTATGCAGGTCAGGAAGCAACAGTTAGAACTGGACATGGAACAACAGACTGGTTCCAAATAGGAAAAGGAGTACATCAAGGCTGTACATTGTCACCCTGCTTATTTAACTTCTATGCAGAGTCCATCATGAGAAACACTGGGCTGGAAGAAGCACAAGCTGGAATCAAGATTGCCAGGAGAAATATCAATAACCTCAGATATGCAGATGACACCACCCTTATGGCAGAAAGTGAAGAGGAACTAAAAAGTCTCTTGATGAAAGTGAAAGAGGAGAGTGAAAAAGTTGACTTAAAGCTCAACATTCAGAAAACTAAGATCATGGCATCTGTTCCCATCACTTCATGGGAAATAGATGGGGAACCAGTGGAAACAGTGTCAGACTTTGTTTTTCTGGGCTCCAAAATCACTGCAGATGGTGTCTGCAGCCATGAAATTAAAAGACACTTACTCCTTGGAAGGAAAGTTATGACCAACCTAGATAGCATGTTCAAAAGCAGACATTACTTTGCCAACAAAGGTCCGTCTAGTCAAGGCTATGGTTTTTCCAGTAGTCATGTATGGATGTGAGAATTGGACTGTGAAGAAAGCTGAGTGCCGAAGAATTGATGCTTTTGAACTGTGGTGTTGGAGAAGACTCTTGAGAGTCCCTTGGACTGCAAGGAGATGCAACCAGTCCATTCTAAAGGAGATCAGTCCTGGGTGTTGTTTGGAAAGAATGATGCTGAAGCTGAAACTCCAGTGCTTTGGCCACCTCATGCGAAGAGTTGACTCATTGGAAAAAAGACCCTGATGCTGGGAGGGATTGGAGGCAGGAGGAGAAGGGGATGACAGAGGATGAGATGGCTGGATGGTATCACCGACTCAATCGATGTGAGTGTGAGTGAACTCCGGGAGTTTGTGATGGACAGGGAGGTCTGGTGTGCTGCGATTCATGGGGTCGCAGAGTCGGACACGACTGAGCAACTCAAATGAACTGTAGTAGCCTTAGGTTTCTTACATAATCATCTCATCAAACCCTCAGAGGACCGTGTAATCCCTGAAGATGCCTATGTCCTGAAAAGAATCATCTGTTTTGAGCTTGTGCGTATACCAGGGAGGGTCTCTGAAACCCCAGGCAAGCGCCTACAGCCTCTGGTATCACTCTTCTGGGATCGGGTCCATGCCAAGGCCTTTTTGCCCAACCCCTATCTTGATGTCCTTGTGGACTGTTTTGACCATGCTGAGAGTATCCTGTAAATATCAGCTTTTTCTTTCAAATAATACTTTTGGTTTTGAAGTTATTTCTTTATTTGTAAATGCTGCCTCATTGGAGAAGGCAATGGCACCCCACTCCAGTACTCTTAGCCTGGAAAATCCCATGGATGGAAGAGCCTGGTAGGCTGTAGTCCATGGGGTCGCTAATAGTCAGTCACGACTGAGCAACTTCACTTTCACTTTTCACTTTCATGCATTGGAGAAGGAAATGGCAACCCACTCCATTGTTCTTGCCTGGAGAATCCCAGGGACGGGGGAGTCTGGTGGGCTTCCGTCTGTGGGGTCGCACAGAGTCGGACACGACTGAAGCGACTTAGCAGTAGCAGCAGCAGCTGCTGCCTCTTTGTGATGTCTATGTGGCTGTATTAATTATTCACATCTCTGCCACTAACATACCTCCCCATCAGCTCTGGCTTCAAAACTAGACTCAGTGAATAAGGAATTCATACCTCTCAGTGAATTTAGTACTTTTGGTCTCCATTTCTCTGGACCCGCTTTCACTGTCATCCTTTGGTTCACTCACTGCTACATTGAGAAAAGATGTGTCTTTTTCTGGACAAAACCCAACAAAAGGCTCTGAAGCTTCTTTGGCCCAGGATTCGGCTTAAGTTAAATTGGATTAAAAATAAATAATACAAATGTTACTTTCCTAACACAGCTAATAGTGCTAAACTATAAATTCAAAACCAGGCCTGATTAAATATTTAAACAATTGTAAACACGGCAAGTAATAAAAATAAATACATGCTTACATTTCTGAGATTTTTATGTACTTTTGAGTTAGAGTTTATAAACTATTTTTAAGTGTTACACTTTGTAACTTGGTCTTGCTGTGGATGACGAATATCCAGCCCCTGTCACACTGTTCAACCTGCTGACCACACCATAAGAATTTAACAGCATCCAAAATAGTCTGTACTTTGTTGAACAAAATGAGTTCACTGGTCTCGCTCTTGGCTGTCACTATAATGTCAGATTGCCATGAAGAGTTTTTAAATGCTCTGTTTCCATACTTACCACAGACCAAGCAACAAACAGTTTGCAGACCAGAACGCTTGAGTAACGCTTCTAGCAACTATTGGAGAACATAAGGAAATTTAGAAACACTTGAAATATTAAATAGCGATAAAAATTCAATAGCTTAAAAAGATAATAAAGGCCTCAGTGCAGCGTCCAGTTAACTGACAAATAGTCCATCCTAAAGGAAATCACCCCTGAATATTCACTGGAAGAACTGATGCTCAAGCTGAAGCTCCAATACTTTGGACACCTAATTCAAGGAGACCACTTGGAAAAGACCCTGATGCCAGGAAAAGCTGAGGGCAGGAGGGGAAGAGGGTGACAGAGGATGAGATGGTTGGATGGCCTCACCAACTCAATGGACATGAGTTTGAGCAAACTCCGAAAGACAGTGAAGACCTGGAAGCCCTGGTGTGCTGTAGTCCGTGGGGTCACAAGGAATCAGACACGACTTGGCGACTGAACAGCCATGAGCAACTCACAAATAAGTTGTAGAGACAGTAAATCCTTAAGTGTCCAGTGGAGAGGAAGCTCATTCTGGCTAGAAGTGTCAAGGAGAGAGAGCCTTATGGAACTTGTGGGACTTAAAGTACTAATTAAAGGATAATAAGATGTTTAAAAATATAATTCGAATGAGTTTTATTTTAGTCATTGTAGTATCTTGATTAGTTAATTGAATTGTTCTGTAAGCCCAAAGTGAAACTTAAACATTAGTCATACTAATTAGTAATATATAAATACTGATTTTACTGCATGAATCTTACTGTCAGCCTTTGAATGCAAAGGAAACTTCCTTGCTTGTATTCTTTTTTTGAAGCGATAAAAGTCTTTGTTCCTTTGAATCATCACTAATTTCTTGGTAATTACTGTGTTTGAACCAGATTCTTACTCTGTAAGGTCCCTTTTAAAAGCTCTGCTTCACAGATGTTGTTTTGTAATATGGGATCAGTTCTTGCCAGCACAGTCTTCCTTTTTTATTTATCCTGTATGTAGTTTCTGTTGCATCACATCCTTTGCAAGGGAATTGACTACAGGATCTGAGGGTAGGGTCATTTTCTTCATTGTTTTTGTCTATTACCTATTTATGGAATCATACCTTTCTATTAGTCATCACCAAAAATTAAATGGGAGTTATTATTACACCTGTCAATTGGAACTGTGGTGAATTACACACAAGTTAAAGATGATTTTTTTTTTCTCAGACCACTATTATTTTTAAACGTTAGTCCCATTTTAAAATAGGGTGCTATCAAAAAAAAATTCCAGTTATATTAGTCAACAGGAATTTTGCAAGTGGTTACTATATGCCAGCTCCTTTCCAGGACTAGTCTTAGTGATGTGATGCTCTGATCTGTTTTTCTTTAATTTTAAATAATTCTGAGATCAAGAAATATGTGTAGGAGGCATGGTGTAAAACTTAAATGAAATCCAGCTCTTCTCTGGCTTTTATATATATATATATAATTTATTTATATTTATAATATTTATTTATTTATAATAATATATATTATTATATATAATTTATATTTATTTTAAATATATATTTATTTTTGGCTGCACTAGGTCTCCGTTGCTGCATGGGCTTTTTCTAGGTGTGATGAACAGGGCTACTTGCTCTTCATTGCGGTGCTCAGCCTTCTCTTATTGTGGAGTCTGGGACCTAGGGGGCAAGGGCTTCTGTAGATGCAGCTCCCAGGCTCTAGAGCACAAGCTCAGTAGTTGCAGCTCACAGGCTTGGCTGCTCCGCAGCATGTGAGATCTTCCCAGACCGGGGTTGAACCTGTGTCTCCTGCACTGGCAGGCAGATTCTTCTTTCATAGGTGTTCTGTTTGAAAAAGTGAAAAAATAGGATGCTATTCCTAAAAGAATCCAAATTTCTACCTTCTCTTGAAACATCAGAACTTCTGAAAGTAATAGATGGCTCCTACTCTGAAATGCAGACTCAATTGCACCAGAATATCCTATTTATTTTTTATTTTTTCAAATAGAATTATTTTTAATTTTTTGTTTTAATCAAGGGCAGTTCATCAGACTTTCAGAAAGCTGGAGATAGGGCTTCTCTAGCGACTCAGTGGTAAATAATCTGCCTGCAGTGCAGGAATCCCGGGTTCGATCCCTGGGTCGGGAAGATCCCCCAGAGAAGAGAATGGCAACCCACTCCAGTATTCTTGCCTGGAGGAGTCCACAGACAGAGGAGCCTGGTGGGCTACAGGGGATCACAAAGAGTCGGACACCACTGAGCAACTAACACTTTAGTTTTTTATGGAAGTAATAGATGCGCCCTTTATATAGAGCACGTGCTTTTCTGGTCCCCACTGTGCCAGTTGACTGTCTTCCTGCTTCACTTGTCTTCCTTGTGGCCTGGCCCTCACAGACAGCTTGGTTTGATCATAGGACTTAGTGTGTAAGAGTATGATTTACCCACAGAGTTCAAAACCACTCCAAAATAAAACCTCCAGCTTCACCAGCTCCATCAGCTACCTTTCCTAACCTGACCTGTGTGTCATTTGAAGGATAAAATTATGTGTAAAAATCTGTGGTTGAAATAAATTGGTTGATCTCAGAAATAGATTATGATAATATGTGTGAACAGATATTGTGTGATACGGATATTTACACACACATTTATGTGAGAATAAGACACATCTGAAAACATAACAAATGAGGAATCAGTCATCTGACTGAAGGATATCTGGGAGCTTGTTAATGTTCTTCCTCCAGCTTTTAAGTTTGAAATTATTTCAGTATGAAAATTATTTTTAAATATCAAAGCCAACTCTCAACCACAGATTTGTCAACAGTGAGAAAGATTTTTTCTTCCCTAAGTGATTCTTAATCTTGTAGTCTGAATTTAGGGAAAGGGAACGTTTAAGGCCAGCCTAATTGATCCCATGTCTTATAAGTTATTTTCCAGAAAAACAAATATTTCTTCTAGTTGATGTGAGGAAATCATATTTCCTCATATCAAAACTTAGAAAAAAAGGGGTTTTTTTTGTATGTGTGAAAAACTGAAACGATTTGTCTCTGCATCTAATCATTAGTGAAGTGAAATGAAGTCGCTCAGTCGTGTCTGACTCTTTGCGATCATGGACTGTAGCCCACCAGGGTTCTCTGTCCATGGAATTTTCCAGGCAAGAGTACTGGAGTGAGTTGCCATTTCCTTCTCCAATCATTAGTACCCTGACTTAAGAAAGCACTCAAAGCATAAATAAACGTAGGCTTCTTTGTATCCAAAGAAGGACCTTATTAGCAAAGAATATCCATATCTTTGATGGGTAGACATCCACATATTACATATTTTAAGCAAGCAACCATGCTGTCAAGAGGGCACAGAATTTGAGCAACGTGTTCATTCGTGGTGATGAATTTGTGCCGGTTTAGTTGGGCATGTCGGCCTCATCAGCTCTGTGTCTCTCCTAGAACACTGGTTAGGATACCAGCTGTAGTGCACATGGCCCCGACAGGGAACAAAGACAAATCGTCAACAACCAAATTCATTCTCCTTTGTTGTTCTTTAGTCACTAAGTCGTGTCTGACTCCTTGCAACCCCATGGACTGTAGCCTCCAAGCTTCTCTGTCCAGTGGGATTTTCCAGGCAAGGATACTGGAGTGGGTTGCCATGCCCTCCTCCAGGGGATCTTCCTGACCCAGGGATCGAATCCATGTCTCCTGCATTAGCAGACAGATTCTTTACTCTGGAGCCACCAGGGAAGCCCAGTTCATTCTCCTTACTAACCCAAATAAATCAGATGATTTGTCGCAGAATTGGGTAGTGGTAAGCCTCTTTCTGTTGTTTTCCTCTATTTCTTTGCATTGATTGCTGAAGAAGGCTTATCTCTTCTTGCTATTCTTTGGAACTCTGCATTCAGATGTTTATATCTTTCCTTTTCTCCTTTGCTTTTCGCTTCTCTTCTTTTCACAGCTATTTGTAAGGCCTCCCCAGACAGCCATTTTGCTTTTTTGCATTTCTTTTCCATGGGGATGGTCTTGATCCCTGTCTCCTGTACACTGTCACGAACCTCATTCCATAGTTCATCAGGCACTCTATCTATCAGATCTAGTCCCTTAAATCTGTTTCTCACTTCCACTGTATAATCATAAGGGATTTGAGTTACGTCATACCTGAATGGTCTAGTGGTTTTCCCTACTTTCTTCAATTTCAGTCTGAATTTGGCAATAAGGAGTTCATGGTCTGAGCCACAGTCAGGTCCTGGTCTTGTTTTTGCTGATTGTATAGAGCTTCTCCATCTTTGGCTTCAAAGAATATAATCGATCTGATTTCAGTGTTGACCATCTGGTGATGTCCATGTATAGTCTTCTCTTGTGTTGTTGGAAGAGGGTATTTGCTATGACCAGTGCATTTTCTTGGCAAAACTCTGTTAGTCTTTGCCCTGCTTCATTCCGTGTTCCAAGGCCAAATTTGCCTGTTACTCCAGGTGTTTCTTGACTTCCTACTTTTGCATTCCAGTCCCCTATAATGAAAAGGACATCTTTTTTTGGTGTTAGTTCTAAAAGGTCTTGTAGGTCTTCATAGAACCGTTCAACTTCACCTTCTTCGGCGTTACTGGTTGGGGCATAGACTTGGATTACTGTGACATTGAATGGTTTGCCTTGGAAACGAACAGAGATCATTCTGTCGTTTTTGAGATTGCATCCAAGTACTGCATTTCGGACTCTTTTGTTGACCATGATGGCCACTCCATTTCTTCTGAGGGATTCCTGCCCGCAGTAGTAGATATAATGGTGCTCTGAGTTAAATTCACCCATTCCAGTCCATTTTAGTTTGCTAATTCCTAGAATGTCGACATTCACTCTGGCCATCTCTTGTTTGACCACTTCCAATTTGCCTTGATTCATGGACCTGACATTCCAGGTTCCTATGCAATATTGCTCTTTACAGCATCGGACTTTGCTTCTATCACCAGTCACATCCACAGCTGGGTGTTCTTTTTGCTTTAGTTCCATCCCTTCATTCTTTCTGGAGTTATTTCTCCACTGATCTCCAGTAGCATATTGGGCCCCTACTGACCTGGGGAATTTCTCAATGCAAAAAAATAGAGGAAAACAATAGAATGGGAAAGACTAGGGATCTCTTCAAGAAAATCAGAGATACCAAAGAACATTTCATGCAAAGATGGGCTCAATTAAGGACAGAAATGGTATGGACCTAACAGAAGCAGGAGATATTAAGAAGAGGTGGCAAGAATACACAGAAGAATTGTACAAAAAAGATCTTCACGACCCAGATAATCATGATGGTGTAATCACTGACCTAGAGCCAGACATCCTGGAATGTGAAGTCAAGTGGGCCTTAGAAAGCATCACTACGAACAAAGCTAGTGGAGGTGATGGAATTCCAGTTGAGCTATTCCAAATCCTGAAAGATGATGCTATGAAAGTGCTACACTCAATATGCCAGCAAATTTGGAAAACTCAGCAGTGGCCACAAGATTGGAAAAGGTCAGTTTTCATCCCAATCCCAAAGAAAGGCAATGCCAAAGAATGCTCAAACTACCACACAATTGCACTCATCTCACACGCTAGTAAAGTAATGCTCAAAATTCTCCAAGCCAGGCTTCAGCAATATGTGAACCATGAACTTCCTGATGTTCAAGCTGGTTTTAGAAAAGGCAGAGGAACCAGAGATCAAATTGCCAACATCCGCCAGATCATGGAAAAAGCATGAGAGTTCCAGAAAAACATCTATTTCTGCTTTATTGACTATGCCAAAGCCTTTGACTCTGTAGATCACAATAAACTGTTGAAAATTCTGAAAGAGATGGGAATACCAGACCACCTGACCTGCCTCTTGAGAAATCTGTATGCAGGTCAGGAAGCAACAGTTAGAACTGGACATGGAACAACAGACTGGTTCCAAATAGGAAAAGGAGTATGTCAAGGCTGTATATTGTCACCATGTTTATTTAACTTATATGCAGAGTACATCATGAGAAATGCTGGACTGGAAGAAACACAAGCTGGAATCAAGATTGCTGGGAGAAATATCAGTAACCTCAGATATGCAGATGACACCACCCTTATGGCAGAAAGTGAAGAGGAACTAAAAAGCCTCTTGATGAAAGTGAAAGTGGAGAGTGAAAAGTTTGGCTTAAAGCTCAACATTCAGAAAACGAAGATCATGGCATCTGGTCCCATCACTACATGGGAAATAGATGGAGAAACAGTGGAAACAGTGTCAGACTTTATTTTTATGGGCTCCAAAATCATTGCAGATGTTGACTGCAGCCATGAAATTAAAAGACGCTTACTCCTTGGAAGGAAAGTTATGACCAACCTAGATAGCATATTGAAAAGCAGAGACATCACTTTGCCAACAAAGGTTCGCCTAGTCAAGGCTATGGTCTTTCCTGTGGTCATGTATGGATGTGAGAGTTGGACTGTGAAGAAGGCTGAGCGCGAAGAATTGATGCTTTTGAACTGTGGTGTTGGAGAAGACTCTTGAGAGTCCCTTGGACTGCAAGGAGATGCAACCAGTCCATTCTGAAGGAGATCAGCCCTGGGATTCCTTTGGAAGGAATGATGCTCAAGCTGAAACTCCAGTATTTTGGCCACCTCATGGGAAGAGTTGACTCATTGGAGAAGACTCTGATGCTGGGAGGGATTGGGGGCAGGAGGAGAAGGGGACGACAGAGGATGAGATGGCTGGATGGCATCACTGACTGGATGGACGTGAGTCTGAGTGACCTCCGGGAGTTGGTGATGGACAGGGAGGCCTGGCGTGCTGCAGTTCATGGGGTCGCAAAGAGTCGGACACGACTGAGTGACTGATCTGATCTGATCTGATCTGAAGCCTCTTTCTGCTGACTACAGTAATCTTTTGACAGATCCCAGTCATTCCTGGAGAACTTCCTTATTCTCCAGCTCTGTAATACTGATTCCAGGGACATCTAGTGCTTTCCCTGGCCTGGTGATGGATTCAGTCATTTCTCCAAAAGCCTTGGTTCCTGCTGATGGCATGTGGCTCTTAAAAATCAAGATCTGGGTAGTAGGTCTGGTTGTTGCTGCCAGGGTGTCCTTGCTTCTAGGCCTGCTTAGCACAGTGTGCAGGGGAACATACACACACACACACACACACACACACACGCATTTACACACACACACACACACACACACACACACACGCATTTCCATTCGTTTGTCAATTTAGGTTAAGTATCATGAGTTCGTCCTGATACCTCCCATTTCAACCTAACCCCTGGGGTTTATTTTAGCTGTCTCCCTTCTATCTTTGTAATTTCCTTCTGCAGAAGTGAGAAACCTGGCTCTCATCATCATCAGCCTGTTTGTTTATTTTCTTAAGCCTCCTATATGTAACTAGTTCCCCACGGTGCAGCCACCTCCCTGGCCCCTCTACTGCTAGACACCCCATCTGCACTGGTGGGATCCTCTCCTGGCCCCCCCGCACACCGACCGAGCCAGCTGAGTCCTCCGTCCTGGCCCTGCCAAGTACACTGGCAGTGCTGGCCAAACCCTTGACTTTTTAAACTTAGGTGAATTATAAGCAAACACTAGAGACAGAATGTTTCTTGAAATTGGAAAATAAGAGGATTAATATTTTTCATTATTCAATCACATAGTTTCGGTTCTCATTCCAGAAGACAAGGGCATTTATTGCAGTCAAGATTTGGAAATAATGCTATCTGTAAGCAGACTTATCTTTTCTTTCCTTTTTTGAAATTTGACATTAACAGACATTTAGGGAAACTGTGCTGCTTCAGTGAGCAAGGTTGAACTTGAAGAGCAGCTGCCTTCTGAGGACAGCTAGAGCTATTCCTGTTGGCCTGGTTGGTGGGGGCACACTTAAAGAAAAAGTAAATATTACAGTGTTTGTCTTACATTGGCAACCAGTCGACTCACATAAATTCCTTTCTCGGTTTGATCTAGCCATAAAAAAAAAAAAAAAAGAAAGAATTTTTTCTGCTTTAGGAACTAAGACAAAATAGGGAAAATTATTTGTTTTTTCCATTTCCTGGTGTATTTGATCTGTTTTTAGTTTTTGACTCTCTTCTTTGCCACCACATTCTTCTTCTCTTAGTTCACTTCCTGATGTCTGTGCTCCTGAGTGTAGACAGCACTTGGTGATTTTCACAAGTGAAGGAGGATCAAGTGGAATCATTGATTATCCATTGTCTGTGTGGATTTTTATCATCTGAATATGGGCCCATTTAATACTTGGCAGTTTCCATAATGAATCTCTTATGGTGCCCGGTTCCCTCCTCTCTTAGTAAGAATTCCCTTGGGTTCCACAGCAGTGTACTAGGAACAAGTAAAAATAAGTTTTTAAAAAGCTGCCTTCTAATTTTTTAGGGAACTTGATTACAGTTTAGGAATAAAGCTGTAAAATACAAGATCTCAAATATCATGTAAAGATGAAAACCCTTTGCTGCGTAGTAAGAGTCAATGTCTTTTGAGTTTAATAGCTCCTCTTGACCAGAGGTCTCCGACCTCCAGGATCTAATGCCTGTGATGCTCTGAGCTGGAGCTGATGTAATAATAATAGAATATAATAGAAATAAAGTAAATGTAATGCCCTTGAGTCATCCTGAAACCTTCCCCTCACCTCCCAGTCCATGGAAAGATTCTCTTCCATGAAACCGGTCTCCTGGTGCCGAAAAGGTTGAGGACCACTGCTGTAAACCCTTCCAAAGTCAGGTCAGTTCTCTTTACCATAATGACCTTCTGCCCAAATGAACAGTCATTATTGAGAAGTTCTGGTGAGCAGCTCTTGATACTTCCCTTGGAGATGCCATCTGACATTCTTGATTTCCTTTTGTGGCTTGTTGGCATCTAAGGAGCTACAGTATTAGCAGATTAGCGCTGTGAAAGTTCTGTACGCCCCCAGACACTTCAAACATGGGATAGTTCCAGCCTGACCGCCCTCCTTCCCCTGAGCCTACTGTCTGCAACACTGAAGTCAGGCTGCCTACACAACTTATATCCTACACCACTGATGGGGAAAGGAAGTTCACCCTTCACTCTGTCTTAGGCACAAGAAAGGGTGTTTTAAAAAAAAAAGAAAAAAAGGCAAGCCAAGCGATCCTGCCAAATATAACAAGTGTGAGGATAATGCAAAATTAAAAACTTTGTATGAGGAGATGTGGCCTTAATTGCTGTTGCAGACTTGTTTTCTTGGCTGTGCTGGGTGTTCATTGCTTCACACGGGCTTTCTCTAGTTGTGGGTAGAGGGGGCTCCTCTTCATTGCAGTGTGCAGGCTTCTCACTGCAGAGCTCAGGCTCTAGGGTGCACAGGCTTCGGTAGTTGTGGTGCATAGACTCAGCTGCTCCGCAGCCTGTGGGATATTAGTTTCCAGACTGGGGATCGAACCTGTGTCCTCTGCATTGGCAGGCGGATTCCTAACCACCGGGCCACTGGGAAGTCCCTGTTGCAGATTTCTGACAAAGAAAGCCAAGGAAAGAGCCAGACGACAAAGTTTCTGGCTGTACATTCATTCACTCAGTAAATATTTTTGCTGGTTTTAAAATCCTCTGCTCAGTGGCAGCTACTAGCTCACCCCACCAGAAACAATCACTGAACACATAACTTAGGAGCATCTGGGCAAATTTCCAGTTTCTCTGCTCTTAGGAAATTCCTCCTGTAGCAGAAACAGATCTCCCTCCCAGGCCAGTGAAAGCTGCTTCTCTTTGTGTTTCACGTCTGTCTAAGTGGAGATAATGGTTAGGTGATGGTTTCAAATACACGGTGATTTCCTTCTTACCTGTAACTGGGTGTGTGATGTCAACAAAAGGAGGATTGGGAAGATTTTCCATTAATATTTCAAACAGAAGATGTATGTTTAAGTAGCAACGTACATGAAAAATATCCAACGTAATTCTTGCACAATAGGCACACAATAAATAGAAATTGAGTGTGACTTTTTTTTATTGAACTTAAAACAGGTGTCATGACAGTGAAATGCAAAGGAAAGAATTTGTTCACTTGGCTACAGTGTCACCTGCCACACAGCCGTCGCCCAATTGTACCCAAAAGCTGCCTACCTGGTGGTCCCAAGGCTGATGAGCAAAGCCTTCATGTGTTTATGAAAACTGGGTTAAAGAACTATAGTTTTTAAAAAGTGATACAGTATATTGAGTAGGTGTTCTGTCATTTACTAAGTTAGGCATAGTTGTGAAAAAGTGACAGTGAATACTTGTTAGCTTTCCTGTCACCTGGAGAACCCTGGGAGCAGGATACCTGGGTATAGGTGAGATAGTGGGGCTTCCTGCCAGTAAAAATCTGAGGGTAGATAAGAATCCCAAGTCTCCTATCTATTAAACAGATCATCAACAGGGACCTGCTGTATAGCACAGGGACCCTACTCAGTATTCTGTGATTTTGGAAGAGAATCTGCAAAAAGAATGGGTATGTGTATATAAATATAGTAACTGAATCACTTTGCTGTGCAGTAGAAACTAACACAATACTGTAAATCAGCTCTACTCCAAAGAAAATAAACATTTTTATTTTTAGAAGAAAGAAAGAAGGAAAATAAAGAGAATTTTAAAATGCTTAATAACTAAGCTTTTTTTTTAGAATCCTGTTTTCCCTACTTTGTTTCAGTCCTCGGAGGTCTCTGGCATTTATGTATTTGGTTTCTTTCATGTTTTTTAAGTTGGAGTATAATTGTAATGTTCTGTTAGTTTCTGCTGTACAGGAACAGTGAATCAGCTGTAATATACATATATCCCCTCCTCCTGAGCCTCTCTCCCACACCGCCATCCCACCCCTCTAGACTGTGTTTGTTTTTTAAAAGAGTGTGCAGTTCTAAAAAAAAATTGATACAAATGAACTTACATACAAAACAGAAATAGACCCACAGACATAGAAAATAAACTTATGGTTACCAACAGGGAAAGTGGGGGGAGGGGGTGTAGGGAGGGATGAATCAGGAGTTTGGAAATTACATATACACATTACTGTGTATATAAAATACGTAGTCAACAAGGACCTGAGTCACTTTGCTGTGTACCTGAAGCGAACACAACATTGCACATCAACTATATTGCAATTAAAAAAATTAAAACAAAAATGAAATAAAAGTGTTCAGTACTGTAGTTGAAGTGATTCATAGTATTATTTAAAATGCATAATCATTATCCATTTATGTGATTGTGCATTCCTATCAAAGGATTTTCCAATTCATTTCCCTGAGCAGAGTATGTTTATAAATAGGCCAACTCCTTACTCAAGGTGAAATGCAGTTAACTACTTATCTAGTCATGCAGATAGTCCAATGGTTACTGAAATCAAAACTCTTTTATAAATGAAATGGATGCAGAGGATAAATATGTAAGGCTTGAGCCCTGTCTTGGACAATTTCTATTTGTTACCTGTCAGTTGGAACAGAAAATTTTGTGCCGTGGGACAGTTTCCTTTTTTATCTTTGGTCTAGATCTTCATGGCTTTCGTCAGGCACTCAGCATCTCATGGCTAAATAATGCTGTTGTGATTTAGTCATACACGCACATTGTAAAATATATAACATCTTGTGGGAGATTTTCGTTTGTTTTGTTTTTCCTAATATTGTGTGGATATTTAAATATCTGTTCTCGTGGTCTGAGAGTCTCTAGTTTCTGCAGACTCTTAGAGTCCCTTCCTTTCCTTTACCTTACTTTACTGTGGGTTCAGTTCACCAGTCTTTATATTTCCTCTACTAGGATTTGAGGAACATCAGTCAATGAAATATTTAAATACTATGGAAAAGCTATAGGGAGGGGAATTCCCTGGTGGTCCAGTGGCTAAAACTCTGAATTCCCAGTGTAGTGGGCCCAGGTTCGATCCCTGGTTAGGGAATTAAGATCCCACAGGCCGCAACTAACAGTTCCCATGTACAACTAAAGATTCTGCGTGTTGCAACAGAATTTTGCAAGACCCAGTGCAGCCAAATAAATTTCAAAAATATATTTAAAAAAATTTCTTTTGAAAATAAATGTATAAGGTGGCAGACGGTGATCAAGCAGACGATGTGCGTTCCATGATGTGGGTTTGGTAAGCTTACAGACCTTTTATGATGTCATAGAAAGAACAGTTTTCTCTGCAGCATCAAAACCTAAACATTTCAGATTCACTTTCAACAGTGTGTCCAACCTAATAGTGATTCTCTACCCAGCATGGCCATGTCCTGACACCAGCAGTAGTAGACACTCATCCATTGTAAAGAGGCTGGCTGGCTGAGCGCCCCGTGAGCGGGCAGGATCCTTCTCATGATGCTGATCTGAACCCTTCCAGACACCCCAGCAGAGAAAACAGCACAAACTGAAAAGCAGTCCACTTAGAGATGTCACCCCAGCTGCTGTAGTTGACAGACTGTGTTTCATAGCCTCAAGACTTACCTTGTTTTCATTGAAATATACCTTAAAATGTTCTGTTTCCTTATGCTAGGTCAATGAGCTGTGATATTTGTTAAAAAGTGTCTCTCCTAGGCAAGAGGTCTAGACAGTGTACTGAGAGCTGGTCATCATATTCTTATTTTTAACCACATTGCCTGGGACCTCAGTAGATAGCCTTTATGGAGGAGGGTGTTGGACTGTGTCTAGTATTTTCTTACACCAGGATAGTAGAATCATGGAGTAACTTGGCATGATCAAAATTCAGATAGTGAAAATTTTGTAGTAGAACCCATATCTACTATCTCTTTAATATCTTCTTGATTTTAAATTGGACAGTGGAGCATGTGGTCCCCTGACAAGGTTTGACCACCATGCCAGGTAAAGATTTCTGACTGCCCTCTCTGTTTTCTTAATACTCTGTGTTATTCCCTTTGTGTCCAAGGAATCAGATTTAATTAGATTATGAGAGAAATAAAAGGAACACCTTCCCTTGGCTATGTCTCAGGAATTAGCCTGTCAGAATCCCGGTCACCTCCTAAAATTCTTCTCTTCCTCCGCCGTTCTCACTCACAGGCAGCATCATGGTCTGCTCAGTTGTGGATGTGAGAAAGCCCGACCCCCTCCGCGCCCCTTCTCACCTCCCACATCCTGTCTAAGTCATCCTGTCTCACCAGTTCTGTTTCTGCTCTTCCAGCCTGTCCACTGCTCCGTCTCTCCACTATTCTGTTCCAAAGCCCTGGTCATCCCTTCCTGGGGCTAATGCTGTAGCCTCCTCACTTTCCACCCTGCCATCAGAGGGGGCTTTCAAAAAAAAGCCAGTGTGATCAGTACTTACAATTCTGCCCTTGAGATAAATCCTCAGATCCTTACAATGTGCCTGCAGGGCTTGCACAGTCTAGCCTCACGCCCAAATCCTCAGATCCTTACAATGTGCCTGCAGGGCTTGCACAGTCTAGCCTCTCGCCTCACGCCCCTGATGTCACTGTACCCTTGCTCTCTCTGCTGTGAGGTGGTCATGTGGTCCTGCTCTAGCTCCTCAGGCACATGTTCCCTCTTCCACCGGGCAGTGCACGTTCTCCTGCCCCTTCCCCTAGCCCTTGTCAAGTGCTGTCCTTCTCGTTAGCATGCAGTAGGGTGGAGATGGCTCTGTCTGTTCGTTCCTCCCCGCGTGGTTCCCAACACAGTTCCAGCATGGAACATGGGCCCTAATAATGATGTATTGAATGAACGAATGCAAAAAAATTTAAAGACAGCAATAAGAACGTTTGAAATGACTCTTTCTCTACAAGGCATGCCGTACCATATAATAGAAATGTGTTTTGAAAAAGCAATCATTACCTTAAAAGGTGTATGAAAGTCAAAGAGTTGGTCACTTTGTCATGTCCCACTCTTTGCAACCCCATGGTCTACAGCCCGTCAGGCTCCTGTGTCCATGGAATTCTCCAAGCAAGAATACTGGAGTGGGTAGCCATTCCCTTCACCAGCAGATCTTCTCAACCCAGGGATCGAACCCAGGTCTCTCATATTACAGGCAGATTCTTAACCATCTGAGCCACCAGGGAAGCCCTTAAAAGGTATATATCAAAAGCAAATTATTTTCACTGGGAGGGAGAGAGGGAAGGGAAGAAAAGAAGGAGGAAAGGAAGCAGTGAATGAGTAATTCAGCCATGCATCTCCCGCCCACACTTTCTGGTTGACTACCTCTTGCGTTGCTCACGTGAAGAGATGTTGCTCTGGAGAAGAAAACCAAGAGATGGACTCAAGAAGTCTACAAAAACCACTGCCGGTGGCCCTAGCCAGTTCCCTATGTCCTGCGAAAAGCCTAGACATTTTATGGAGGGGTTTTGCCTTAAGAGAGTCTGTCCTAGAATGATTTCCAGACATGACGCCAAGCTGCATCATGATCCATTCCCATAACAAAAGTGACCCTTGCCTGAGGATAAACAGCTCAGCACAGGTGCAGTGAGTGGGACAATGGGACCTTCGAGGGGAAAAGACGCTTCCTGCCATTTGCAGGGCTGGCGGTGCTGCTCATGGTAAAAACAGGACCTGGTCTTCTGCAAGCTTACCGCGTGTTAGCAGTGTGTCTCGGGGTCTACAGGTGGAGTGTCTCATTTCTTATCACAATCCTGTGAGGTAGATACTAGCATCGTCCCACCTTTTAGATGAAGAAAGAACATCTCTAGCCGAGAGAGAAGGTCACTTGCACATAATTGTAGAGCTGCTGCTGCTGCTAAGTCACTTCAGTCGTGTCAGACTCTGTGCTACCCCATAGATGGCAGCCCATGAGGCTCCCCCGTCCCTGGGATTCTCCAGGCAAGAACACTGGAGTGGGTTGACATTTCCTTCTCCAATGCATGAAAGTGAAAAGTGAAAGTGAAGTTGCCCAGTCACGTCTGACACTTGGTGCTAAATTGCCATCTGGTTCAAGAGCGCATTTTCTTTTTTTAAATTGGGATATAGTTGCTTTATAATGTATTAATTTCTGCTGTACAATGAAGTGAATCCAATATTGTTGGTTAGTTATGACGTCCTGTCCAACTCTTTTGTGACCCCATGGACTGTACCTGCCAGGCTCCTCTGTCCATGGGATTTCCCAGGCAAGAATACTGGGATGAGTTGCCATTTCCTTCTCCAGGGGATCTTCTGGACTCAGGGATTGAACCCATGCCTCCTGCATTGGCAGGCAGATTCTTTACCACTGAGCCACCAGGGAAGCCCCATATATCCCCTCCCTGTTAATTGGAGGCTGATTGCTTTACAGTATTGTGTTGATTTCTGCCATACGTCAAACATGAATCAGACATAGGTATACATAGCTCCTCTCTCTTAAACCTCCCTGCCACCCCGACCCCACCCATGTAGGTCATCACAGAGCACCGAGCTGAGCTCCCTGCACTCTACGGCAGGATCCCATTAGCTGTGTTTTACACATGGCAGTGCTCGTATGTTAGTCTCAATCTCCCGATTCACCCCATCATCCACCCCCCACCCCATGTGTCCACCGTCCGTTCTCTATGTCTGCAGAGAGCACGTTCTTACTGTGCCCTTTTGTCTGCTGTGTGGGTTCAGGGAGGCCCATGCACTGCAGTCACTGGCAGGATGCGGTGAAACTACCCGAGCCTTCTCTTCCAAGGCTGCAGCGTATTAATAAAAAGTCAAAACAGAGCATCCTATTTCAGAAACTCTTAAGGCGCTGTAAACCCAAATGGTGCCTACAGCTACCTATATGAAAGTTGTACAGTCATATGAATAACTTAAATGTCAAGTAACTTAATTTTAAGGATGCCTTCTTTGAGCCTTCCCACTCCTAGAGCTGGGTTAGGTATCTTTTCTCTGAGCTTCCATAGCATCCTTTCTTTCTTGTTGTTATTGCCTTAGATTTTTTCTGAAACAGTATGTGTGTGAGAGAGAGAGAGAGAGAAAGAGGAGGGACGGAAAATAGGAGCAAGAAGGGAATGGTAAAAAGAATATGTAAATTTTAAACCCTCTTTCCTTATTTCTACTACATGACATTGTCTGTGTAAACCTTCTACTGCAATAGGACCATGCCTTATTCTTCTTTGAAACTCAGACTCCTGGCATAGTGCCTGGTACGTGGGCCTTATTAATTACTCACCTGTGTGACTGCACACAGTCACCAACTAGCTGAGCAGGATTCAAACCCAGGGTTCCAGGGCTGTGTGACTCTCCATCTCTTAATCTTTCCAGCATAGTCCCTGCCTGTCTCAGGAAGATACTGTCTAGCAAAGGGGATAAAGCAAATTGACTGCCTCACATGGAGACCGTGATTTTGCCAGAAGCAGAGACAAGATGCCTTCAGCCTTGGGAGAGATTCCTCTCCAAGAACTGGGGAAGGTGGACTGAGCCTTATGACAGTTGGCAGTAAGCTGAGTGTTGCATAAGTTTGGTGCACCAGTAAAGAAAGGGGTCAAAGTTTTGTGTACTTTGAAAATAAAACTGCAGTATAGGCTGTCCTTTCAAAACGGGCCTGCATCATTGGTTGAGAAAAACCCACACCCAGGAAAACAGAAACTCTCATAGATTGTAAATGAACGTGTAAATTGCTACAACCTCTTTGATGAATAATTTGGCGATCATTCAGAAGTTTAAATTGCAGACAGTCCTTTCAGTTAGCAGTTTCAATTCTAGGAATGTCTTTTATAAGTATATATACACATATGCACGAAGAAGTATAAGCTGTTATTATAGTTGCATTGTTCACAGTAACAAGTGATTGGTAATAACCGATTAAATATTTCAATGTATATTCACCCATGAAATGAAGTACTACAGAGACATCAAAAATGAGGCCTTTCTCTTTTTACTTACATGAAACCATAGCCAAGATACATTTTTTTTTAATTAGAAAAAGTCATCTTTGTTAAAAAATACTATGTGAATGCATCTGTGTTTGTATGCATAAACTGTTCCTGGAAGAATTCACAGGAAACTAGTGCCAGTGACTACTTCTGATGAGAGAGATACTTTCACTATGTATTCACTGATATCTTTTGAATCTTTTACTAAGAGTCTATATTGCCTATTCAAAAGTAATAAATTATTAAAACTTAAACCTGCTATGTAAGGAAGCTTAAAAGTTTATTTTTATTCGCAACTTTTAATTTTGATATAATTTCAGATTTACAGACAAGTTGCAAGAATACAAGGAGCCTCCTAGGAGTGTGCCTTGCAGCTTTAGTTGTCGTAATCTCTTCTCATCTTGAGTGTTATTCAGCCTTTGTCTATTTTCTTGACTGTGAGGTTTTCCACTTCTTTTGTAACTATCCATCAATTTAGGGTTGTTTTCCGTTTCCTCCTGATTAGCTTCAGGTCGTGTGTTTCTGGCAGATGCCACAGAAGTGATGGTTGAGTCCTCACTGCCTCCTACCAGGAGGCTCTGCATTTCTCAGGGTCCTGAGCCCCACGGCTATGGGAGACACAGCTCTCCTCCTGGGCACACACAGAAGTTTTCCCATCATTTCATGGTACAAGATCATCCTTTTCATTCACTGCTTTGTCCAGGGACATTAGCACCTCCCGGCTGACTTCCTTACTCCTGTTACTTTTCCAAGAATTTGAAAGTATCATGGCTCATCACCCAGCTCCTTGCTTCCTACAAAGGTTGACTGGGAGCATCCGATGGAGATATTGGTGTATCTCAGGGGTCAGATCACACCCTGGGCTGTCTGTGCTCTCTTTACTACCGAAATAAAGTCATAATGGCTTTAAATCTAATCATTTCAGATAGCCCCAGTTCCAGAACCCCCAGAGTCGGTTCAGAATATTCATCCTCAAATTCTGTTTCTCTGGAGCTTCTCTTGGTACCAAAGTCTGTCACTAGTTTGAGTTACCCAGAGAAACAGAACCAACAAAATGACAGTGAGTGTGTGTGTGTGTGTGTACAGAAATGTTTGGCTTATGCAGTTATAGACACTGAGAAGTCCAACACCTGCAGTTGGCAAGCAAAAGACCCAGTGGTGTAAATTCTAGTCTGAGTCTGTGTGCAAAGGCAGGAGACCTATGTCTCAGCTCGAAGACAGCCAAGTAGAGAGGATGCCTTCTTACCCATTTAATTCTAGTCAGGCCTCTGATGGTTGGTTGAGGCTCACACATTGGGGAGGACACTCTGCATTACTCAGTCTACTGATTGTAGTATAATCTTAACCAAAAAGGCAACACCTAGAGTAATGTTTGACCAAGTATCTGGGCACTCCATGGCCCAGTCAACTTGCCACATCAAACTGATCATCTCAGGCACATATGTTATTGATAGTTTGTTTCAGTATTGGGTGATATTAATCTTACTTAGTTGGTTTAAGTGGTTGTAAGGTTTCTCCATTGTAAAATTATTGTCTTTCTCTTTTGTAATAAAGTAATGATTTGCGGGGCGATCCTTTGAGTCCATGTAAACATCTTCTTCCTTGTCATAGTTTCAACTCCTCGTCTCAGCATACACGGATCATTGTCTAACTCACATCATTCCTTCTATATTTCTTAAGTGGCTTTCCACTCTAAAAGGCTTTTCCTTCTCTTATTTATTCCTTTTTTATATTAATGTGGATGCGTAGATTCTTACTGTATTCAAAGGATTATAATGTTCCTGGCATTATTTATCTTAATGTTCACGTGGTCCCAGATTTGATCAGGGAACCATTCATTCACCTGATGGCTCCTCTGTCCTTTTAACTTTTCCCTCTCCTTCCTTGAGGACTATTTTCTGTCCCTACTTTCTGTCACAACATGGTATTCCAGGCTCATCTTCTGTTTTCTTGTACAAGCCCTGGAGTCAGTTTTTCTCCAAGGAACCCTGGGTCCTTTTAGTTAAGAAGGATAATATTTACAAGCCAACATCTGGGTGTCATTGCTTCTAAGCTCTCTCAGCAGATGGAACTAGGAAATGTGTGTGTTTATACATCATCCTCCGTTTATCCCCTATAAGCCATAAGTTTGTACTGAATTCTCCAATTCTAAGTCAACCCCACATATTTTGTAACTTCCTGCCAGTGAAAAACCTGTCTTGATTGGAGCAGGTACCATTCAATTATATTTTCCTGGAATAAAAATTGCCAGTAGTAGTAGTGTTAGTCACTCAGTCGTGTCCAGCTCTTTGCAACCCCGTGGACCGTAGCCCTCCAGGCTCCTCTGTCCATGGGATTCTCCAGGCAAGAATACTGGAGTGGGTTGCCATTCCCATCTCCGGGGGATCTTCCCGACCTTAGCTGAAGTGAATCAGCTATGCATGTATGTCCCCTGTTTTTTGGATTTCCTTCCCATTTAGGTCACCACAGAGCGCAGAGTAGAGTTCCCTGTGCTATACGATTGATTCTTGTTACCTATTTAATAGTAGTGTGTACATGTCAATCCCAATCTCCTAATTCATCCCACCCCCACTTCCCCTGTGACTCCATATTCTTGCTAACATTGTTCACTATAAAACCCTTGATCTATAGTTGAAAAATTGTACCACTGATTTGCATTTCATTAAGTGAAAAGTGAAATTGAAACATATTTTCATGGAACTTATTTTGGTATAACTAGTTGCACCAGTTTCCTAGAGTTGCTGTAACAAATTACAACAAGCAAAGTGTCTTAAAGCAGTGGGCATTGACTGTCTCACACTTATGAAGGCTGGAAGTCCAAAATGAAGGTATCAGCTGGCCATGCTGTCTCTGAAATCTGAAGAGAAGTCCTTCCCCACCTCCTCCTAGCTTCCAGTGATGACCCTCAGACCGTGGCGTTCCTTGGCTTGTAGCTGCTCCTGCCTCTGTCATCACCAGGGCATCCTCCCTGTCCATCTGTCTTCACAGGCATTTTCCTCTTTTTGGAAGGACAGCAGTCACACTGGATTAGGGCCCATCCAATGACCTCATCTTGATCACATCTGCAAAAGCCCCATTTCCAAATAAGGTCACCCTCCCAGCTACCAGGGCTAAGGACTTCAACATACCTTCCTGGGGGAGCACAATTCAAGCCATCTCATTAATAATCTGTTGTGTTTTTTTTTTCCCCCTAGGGGGCTAGCTCATTTCTAACACTGTGGACATTCATTATCAGTATTATTGCTGTTTTGAAATGTCACCATTATCATGTACAGAACCCTTCAGGAACACTCATTATGTCACCTCCGGTACCTCTTGCTTCTCTTGTTTCCTTCTTTCTGCTTTAATTTTGTTTTTCCATTTCCTTTTGCTTATATGTCTCCACCTCTTCTTCTTGTCCCTGGCTTTTTGCAGCAGTGCCCATTCTTCTTTTTATATCTTTTAATATGACCTTCCTTTCTGTGGGTTTTTCTTTTCTTGAGTTCTTTTGGTGTATCTCCTTTAAAAATGATTTTTAAATATGAAAGCTCTTTGTAAAAATGGTGTTCTCTTTGATCTCTTGGTTTATAGGGCTATATATTCTTTACACTCTTTGCTTTCATGCAGGAATTTTTTTTTCATAGTTTTTCTCCTTTGTGGCAAATTCTTACTTTCCTTGATCTGCTTTTTGTCTGTCCAGTTCTTTTCCTTTTAACATCTGAATAAGGGCACCATTCTGGTTCACTTTTTTCTTTTTTATTCATCTATTTTTTATTTAAGTATGGTTGATTTATAGTGTTGTACCAATCTCTGCTGTACAGTGAAGTGACACAGTTTTGCACATACTGACATTGTTTTTTGGTTCTACTTCAGATTATTGCCAACTTTGAATAGGTATGTTCCATTCTGGGTTGGTTAGTTGCTGAAAGTTAGCGTGCAGAAGGATCTGTAGATCTCCAAGTTTGGAATCTATTACTTCCAGACCTTTTCTCACCAACACTCTGCCCGGATATGGCAGGCAGTTTGCCCGACTAGCAAGCAGGTCCCATACATACATGTGAGACTTCTGGGAGACGAGTTAGCATTGCCTCTTTTCGTTTATGGAGATCACCTGCCACAGAGCAATTTTACCTACTTTTTCATTGTCTCCTCACCATTCTGACAACCTCCTTTTTTTTTCTGCAAAAACATAATTTCCACTCCTGTCTTTATTTATCTCCACCTTGGAGCTCTTCAGAAGTGTCAAATGGGACCTCTTGTTTTGCAGCCACTTGCAAAACAAGGGTCAGGTCCCCAGACCCTGCCATGCTTATCAAAAGGTTGTTGGTTTGGGGACTTCCCTGGTGGTCTAGTGGTTAAGACTCTGTGCTTCTGCTGCAGGGGGTGTGGGTTTGATCCCTGATCAGATAGCTAAGGTCCTGCATGCTGTGTGGTGCAGCCAAGAAAAATGGTTTAGCCATTTGAGAGCTACAGCTGTTTCTGGAGGACTTGCTCCCATGCCTGGACTTTGCAGAAGCACATGCTCACTCTTAGCAGCCCCCCTCCATGAGCATCATTTTGCAGTGCTTCGCACCCTCTCTTCATAGATTGTATTTCTGAGTTGTGGCTAGTTTTCTTTTTTCTCCTAGATAAAGTTTTCTTTTCTGGTTTTGTCTTGTTGTTGATTTTCAGAGGGTAGAGTAGAGCTAAGATGTCGTTACTCCAGCCTCCTTAAATGGGCGTGCCTTAGGTCAGCAGCCCCTGACCTTTTTGGCACAGGGACCAGTTTTGTGGAAGACAGTTTTTCCACAGACTGGAGTTGGAGTATGCTTTCAGGATGATTCAAGCCCATTACATCTATTGTATGCTTTATTTCTATTACATCAGCTCCATCTCAGATCACTAGGCATTAGATCCAGGAGGTGGGGGACACCTGCTTTAGGTGGTGTTTGGAGTTGATACTGGATTCAGCCCTAGAGAACTTGAGTGTTTAGAGATCGTGAGGAAAGAGGAGCCAGCAAAGGAGGTTGAGGATGAAACCCCAAGAATGCACAGAAGCCAGGAAGGAATGTAGGGAGGAAATAGGAGTCAATGTCAGATGCTCCTGAGAAGCCAGTATGATGAGGACAATCAGCCAATGGATTTAGGAGTTGCATTGGGGATTTAACTTTGGAAGGGCTTCTCTGGTGGCCCAGACGGTAAAGCATCTGCCTGCAATGCCGGAGACCTGGGTTTGATCCTTGGTTTGGGAAGATCCCCTGGAAAAAGAAATGACAACCCACTCCAGCACTTTTGCCTGAAAAATCCCATGGACAGAGGAGCCTGGTAGGCTGCAGTCCATGGGGTCACTAAGAGTCAGACACGACTGAGCAACTTCACTTTCACTTAACTTTGGGAAGTTGATCGAGGTTTACTGAAGTGCTAGAGAGGAACTCAAGTTGAAGGTGGTTGAGGAGGTAATATAAGACAAAAAAATGGCAGGTATAGGTGTAGGTGAACTCCTGTCCTGAGAAGTATGAACATTATTTATAGCAACTTAAGGTTTCCTTCGCATTGAAAAGGGGAAAGAAAACAGGCCAGTTGATGTGGTTAAGCATCACCTATTTGAAAACGTATGTTCTCATGAAATAAATAGTATTTATTCATGAGTAAAAATTTTATTAAGTGCACAGTAGGCTAAGTGCCTGTTTTATTAAGTGTGCAGAGAATTTTCCTCCTGATGATAATTAATAGTTTAAGAAGTCAATCAAGGGTAACCCTGAATTCTGTTAGTGGGAGAGCTTTTAAGTCCATGGGAGTGCATTTTGGAATCTCATCATCCAAAATAAATTCCTGTTATTCTTCCACCCATCTCAAAGGTTAATATATTTTTGTCTGTCATTCTCAATGTATGTTCAGATTCTGCCCACTATCCCTTTAAAACAACTTGAATTTATCTTTCCTTCATTTCTGCTATTGTTCCTTCCATTGAGACCCTGCCTTATTGATCTCTTTAGCGAGAAGTGTCTTCACTTTTTCCCTTGTTTTCAGTCACATTCAGTTTAGATTTCCTCAACCTAGGTTTCCAAGCCTTTTGTGTCAGAAAATAACCTGAATGTCCATCAGTGGATGGATGGATGAAGATGTGGTACAGTGGAAGACTGAAGAAGGAATTGTTGCCATTTGTAAAATGAGGGCATTATGCTAAATGAAAGAAGTCAGAGACAAAAAACAAATACCATGCTATCCCATTTATATGTGGAATCTTAAAAAAAACGGAAAACAAAAACACAAAACGGAAGTTCATAGATAGAGAAAGCAGATTGGTGATTGCTAGAGATGGGGGTTGGGGTGGGGGATAGGAAATGGGTGAAGAGAGTCAAAAGGTACAAGCTTCAAGTCATAAATAAGTCATGGGGATATAATGGACAGCATGGTGATGCTGCTGCTGCTGCTAAGTCGCTTTAGTCATGTCCAACTCTGTGTGACCCCATAGACAGCAGCCCACCAGGCTCACCCGTCCCTGGGATTCCCCAGGCAAGAACACTGGAGTGGGTTACCATTTCCGTCTCCAATGCATAAAAGTGAAAAGTGAAAGTGAAGTCGCTCAGTCGTATCCGACTCTTAGCGACCCCATGGAGTGCAGCCCACCAGGCTCCTCCATCCATGGGATTTTCCAGGCAGAAGTACTGGAGTGGGGTGCCATTGCCTTCTCCATAACACTACATAATACAGCATTGCTAATAATACTGTGTTGCATATTTGAAAGTTGCTAAGAGAGTAGATCTTAAAAATTCTCGTCACAAGAAGGTAGCGATGAATAGGGACAGATTTTAACTAGACTTACTGTGGTGACTGTCTCACAGTATATACAAATACTGAACCCTTATGTTGTACACCTAAAACAAATATAATGTTGTATGTCAATTATGCCTCAGTTTTTTTAAAAAAAGAAAACTCTATCATATCGTATCAAATCTGACTCCCTCCTGCTCTCTCAGTTGTTGTCTGACATTGCATGATGCAAGTCTGCTCTGGTTAGGCCGGCCTCCTTCCCATACTTCTAATCTTGCCACGTGGTTCTGTCTTCTTGCTTAGGTTCATGTTCACAGTGAGCACGTCATTAGTCTTGTTCTGTGTGGGTTCCCCACCCCAGTGATGGTGTACACACAGTCCGTCCATGTCCGATCTGAGAGAGCTACGTACATCTTGACTTCTTGTTGTAGGTGATCTTTTGTACAAGCACATGCAAATTAACAAGGCCGTGTTTTTCTTTAAAAAAAAAAAGTTTAAAGAAGTCTATATTTTAAAAAATGTTTCAGAATTCATGTACAAGACAATACCTTGGTATTGTGTCCATTGCTATTCATTAATTCAAAAGCTTAGTACCTCTTTGTTTCATGCAGAAGGCAGTGAAAATATCCGGCCCATTCAATAAATATTTTTAAATAAATTCCTTTAAAGAATTGTTTTAAAAATCAGTCGCTGTTAAGCTGTTTTCACTATTTCGAAAGTTTCAAAGGGGGAAAAAATCTGCACAGAGCAAAGACCATGTAGTCCTAGAGTCGGAGATAGGGTACCATGAATGGCTTCCCAAAGGAGCTGATGCTTAGACTTTTGAAGGAGTAGGAATCTACCAAGCATATGATGGAAAGAGACAGGTGGAGAAAGGTATTTAGGCAGAATGGACCCCGTGGACAAACCACGCAGGCCTGGTGGCCCTGGGAACTGTAAATAGCTCATTAATGTGAGAGCAGGAGGGACATGGGCTGGGCCGGTGGGTGGAACTGTTGCAGGGAGTTGGGAGAGTCAAATGGAGAGAATCATGGAGGCCAGAACACACATGTGCCCTGCTGTGATTTGTATATTACCCTTCAGGGTTCCATATCAAAAGGCTTTTGTTGTGATCATCTTTGCCACCGTGGTACATGCTTTTAGTATCTTACCTATCACACTCTATCATTATTATTTATTTGCAATACTTCCCCGTTCTTCGGGCTTCCCTTGTGGCTCAGCTGGTGAAGAATCTGCCTGCAATGCGGGAGACCTGGGTTCGATCCCTGGGTTGGGAAGATCCCTTGGAGAAGGGAAAGGCTACCCACTCCAGTATTCTGGCCTAGAGAATTCCATGGACTATACCCATGGGGTCACAAAGAGTCGGACACGACTGAGCGACTTTCACTCCCTCCCTCCCTCCAGCCCTCCCTGTTCTTTATTCCTTTTTTAATCCCCAGAGTCAGGCCCAGCTCCTGGCACAAAGTTGATATTTGAATAATGAATTATAAAATTTCTGAAATGTGAAATATTTCAGATAGAATGAATGATAAAAGTTTATCATCAAAGCTTTGCACACAGAGATCGTAGAAATGCCTTCCTTAGTCTCTCGAAAGAGATGGTGTCAGGCGTTTGTCACGGAGGATGATTACTGCCTTTCCTCCTGGAGACAACGAAAGAGGTGAGGATTACCTAAGTGCTTGCAGACTTCGTACCCTGCGGCTTTCTAAAACAAGCGGAACTCTTGGGTTGGTGTTAAGGTGTGTGTTGGCACCATCTAGTGGTCCTTTTCGGGGAAGGCAATGGCACCCCACCCCAGTACTTTTGCCTGGAAAATCCCATGGATGGAGGAGCCTGGTAGGCTCCAGTCCATGGGGTCGCTGAGAGTCGCACACGACTGAGCGACTTCACTTTCACTTTTCACTTTCATGCATTGGAGAAGGAAATGGCAACCCACTCCGGTGTTCTTGCCTGGAGAATCCCAGGGACGGGGGAGCCTGGTGAGCTTCCATCTATGGGGTCGCACAGAGTCGGACACGACTGAAGCGACTTAGCAGCAGCAGCAGTGGTCCTTTTAATACCTGGCCAAATTGAAAGTTTGATCATTCATCACCAAACTCTTCCTGAAGCGTTGGGTTTCATATCGTATCTTGTTCAGCCTTCGCCACTGTCTCCAACTTCATTGGAAGTTTTATATATTGTGTTTTACAAAGATGCTCTCAAGTTTTAATAAATAAGACAAACTATTTGAAATAAAATGGAATTTCAGAGGAAGTGCAGAGTTGGACAGACCTGGAATCTTAGAACAACATTCTAATCTCATATGTTATTTGCTGTCTCTTAGTCACAGAGTTCCAGACTCATGAGGTAATTTTTTTTTCTAACATCCTCCTCCTTCTCTCTGTTTTTTAAACTAAAGAATTTTGTCCTTTGAGTTCTTATCTTTGAAGAAAGCTGTCAAGTGTGTCCTTCAAACGTACAGGTTAAACCAGAAAGGCTTGAGCGATGAATCTTAGCTGCTCCTTGCTTTTGTGGGTCTTTGAGTATGAGTTAATGTGGACATGTTCCTTGTGACTTATGTTGATTGACAGCTGAGGCAGGGGATCAGATTATGATCACTGCATTAATTCCTTGTGTGGAGGGATGGCTGTGCTTCTAGTAGCAATGTTAATAAAATAAAAGCATTTATTAAAAATCTCCTTCATGCAGAACATAATTGGACGCATAAGATTAATTGCCTCTTTTTTTTAAGTACTTAGTGCTGGAGGGAGGGAAGGATATAATTATCACCATTTTATAGGTAAAGGAGCTGAAACTTGTGGAGGTTAAGCAGCTTTCACAGTCTCTCAGCTCTTAAATTTTCGATGTGAACCTTTGGACCCAGGTATCAAGGACTCCAGGGTTGGTGCGTTTAGCAACCGTAGAAACTTTCTGTCCGACAATGGGAAGAATGCATAGGAAAACCACAGGAGAAAAATGCACAGAAAACCTTAAAGTGGCCAATAACTCTCATTTAAGCGTACACCAACTGCTTGATAAAAATCATGGTATTAATTTATTGCTGACATTATCAGCATGTTTGTTTCCCCTCCTAATTATAGCCAACAGCCTTCATTCCAGTGCAAAGGGAGTTTAAGGGTCTTGCCCTCTGGTCTCTAGTTAGGCTTTAGTTATTGCCTTGCTGCACTTACTCAACAGCAGGAGTGCTCAGGGACTCAGCCACTGTCTGTGGACCAGCATCCTCCCATGCTGGCGCTCCCTTCTTCCAGCTCTTGGACGTGAGCTCTGTCTGCATGAGCCTCTCGGCAGGTGGAGTATGTCGTGCCAACCAGTTGTGTAGAAATGTCCATAAGGTGTTGGCCTTATATGTGTTTATAAGTATGAATTAATGTGTCAGTGGTAAATACATATGGGTTTTCTAAATTTTATGTTGAATTTTTTTCTTTGCAGATATAGATGTATGATTTTGCACAGTTGGAGTCATATCATATGTGCTGGGGGGTTTCTTACTCTTTTTTTCTTGTCTTAGTTCCTCTGGCTTTCTTCCAGCTGCCCACATGGCCTTCCTCCTCATCACCCTACTATATGTGTTTTAAAATACATAAGACATAACATGATGCAGCCTTCCATATTTTTCCATGCTCATGTAACCATTTACAAAATATATTTATGTGCAGTTATATATGGTCTTCCCAGGTGGTGCTAGTGGTAAAGAACTCGCCTGCCAATGCAGGAGACATAAAAGACGCGGGTTTGATCCCTGGGTTGGGACGATCCCCTGGAGGAGGGCATGGCAACCCACTCCAGTATTCCTGCCTGGAGAATCCCATGGACAAAGGAGCCTGGCTGGGTACAGTCCATAGGGTCACACACAGTTGGACATGACTGAAGTCCACGCACGCACAGTTATGTATCTGTCACATACGTATACGGGGTGGATTTTTAGCCTCTTTTTTGTGTGAGTGGTGGGATCCTGTTATACTTTTTAAAATATACATACTTTCAATCAGCTATCCTATTCCTGGAGATCCGTTTCACAGAAATGAAAGCACTGATTTGTAAGATTATGTGCCAAGAGTATTTTCTATAATATTGCTCATGATACCAGGAAGAAAGTGGAGTGATTGAATAAATAAGTATATATCTGCACCATGGAATTTTAGGCGGTCATTTTTTTAAAAAGTGGATATGATTTATGCCAGAAATGTCTCCTCTACTCCTCTCTCTGGTAAGGATGTTACTGTTTTTATTCCTTTACTAACATTTTTGTGGGGTTTCAAGAGGAAGAAGAAATAAATATATCTGGACAATTTTCTTTACAATTGAAAATCTGGCTAAATGGGTTTCAAGACCTGCTCAACTTCTGTATCTTCTCCTCCTAGAGCAATTCTATTATCCCAGCCATTTTTATTTCTTTCTCCTTCTTACTCCTTTGTATTTTAGAAATTAGAAAATCTTCAGCCTCCGGTATTATTTTTTTAATATATAAATTTATTTAATTGGAGGCTAATTACTTTAAAATATTGTAGTGGTTTTCTCAGCCTCTGGTATTAAATTCTTCCTTCTCTCTTGGCTGATAACCCCTACTGGTCTTTTCTACCAGCAGCAGCCACAGGGACACAGCCTCAAGCATTAACTCCAAAAGTAAACTCAGAATCGTGAAGTATCAGTTCTCAAGTTGCTCCTGGGATATTTGGATTTTCTTGGAAATAAGAGACTTGTAGGAAAGAAATAGCATTTCTGCTTAACCATACCTGGGCTTCCCTGGTGACTCAGTGGTAAAGAATCCGCCTGCCACTGCAGGAGACACGGGTTCAATCCCAGGTAAGGAAGGTTCTCTGAAGAAGGAAATGGTAAGTCACTCAAGTATTCTTGCCTGGGAAATCCCATGGACAGAGGAGCCTGGCAGGCTACAGTCCACGGGGTGGCAAAGAGTCGAACACAACTTAGTGACCAAACAACAACAATAACCACAGCCATGTCTTCCTTTCTCCCACTTGTGTGCAGATTTGAAAAAGGACGCATCTACACATTCATTGGAGAAGTCGTCGTCTCTGTGAATCCCTACAAGTCATTGAACATTTATGGGAGAGACACGATCGAGCAGTACAAAGGGCGTGAGCTGTACGAGAGACCCCCGCATCTTTTTGCCATTGCTGATGCTGCTTACAAGGCTATGAAGAGGCGATCGAAAGACACTTGCATTGTGATATCAGGTATTTAAGAAGATCCCTGTGTTTCCAAAGTCAACATGTATTTAATTTATTTGGGTATTCAAATGTCCAAATGATTAATTAGATATTCTTGGAAGTTAAAAGCTTAAATAATTTTGTAGGAGAAAGAAATGTAACCAACATTAAATGCCAGATCATCTCTGTCGTTCTGACCATCCACTAGTCTCATTTCATTTACACGTTATATATTACATTTGGAAGGACTTCTGGTCAATTTTGTAGACTGAGCTGACATGGGAAATTCATCCTCTCATCTCAGATGCCTAGAACTACTGGATAAAAATGTAACAAAGTTTATTTTAGATAATCAGAGAATGAAACCAGGAAGATGACATCCTAAGGTCCTATCAAAAAGAATGAATGAACTCCAAGTCAGACTGGTGAACAGGATGGAGCTGGTGTCACGGGACATACAGAGGCATGGGGTCTGGAAATGGGCTCAGAGTTGGGGGCTGGAGCTATAAAAGCCTGCGGGAGGATAAACAGGTGCCAGACCCTGGGTGCCCAAGAACAGGAGCCAAGCTCTCTAAAACTGAGCACTTCAAGGCATCGTGTGAGTGAGTTGGAAACAAGAAAATACCTGCCCGCTGACCCGGGGTGGCCTCTCCCAAAGGGGAGACTTCCTCTCGACGCTCATAACACCTCATATTCTCGTGAGTGGCTTTTATACTTTAAAAACCCTTTGCGATCTTTATTCCATTTTGGTTGTCAGCTCTGCTCTCTGATCGGAACGTAGGACAGCTGTGTTTCTACTTCACGGATGAGAGTATTGAGGGTCAGAGAAGCGAGGCAGCTTAGTGTTGCTGCTACTGCTGCTAAGTCGCTTCAGTCGTGTTCAACTCTGGGCTACCCCATAGATGGCAGAGTTATATTCTGGGACGGCCTTTATTAAAACAAAATTTGAAGGCAATATTGCCTGATTGTAAAAAGGGAGCAGGAGGGAGGCAGTTTTATAAATGTTTAAAGTGAAAGCAGGAAGTCTCTTTCTCTCTAATCCCTTGTTCTTCCCCAAATTCTCACAGTAACACCTGTAAACAATAAAGTGTTTATCCTTTTTTTTTTTTTTTCTTCCATACTACACAGCATGTGGGATCTTAGTTCCCTGACCGAGGATCAAACCCACACCCCTTGCATTGAAAGAGTATAGTCTTTAACCACTAGATCTCCAGGGAGATCCCAAAAGCACTTCTCGTTTTATACATTTTCTCTGTGTGTGCAAATACATATAGTCAAGCATGCATCTTAATTATAAATATATATTATAGGATTACGTTATCACTGCTATTACATAACTTGTTTTTCCATTTAACAATATATAGTGGATATCTTTTCACTGGAATACCTATAGAAGTAGTACAGTCTCTAAGAATTGTGTAGGATGACATTGAATAGTTGAACCATAATTTATTTACCCAATGCTCTACTAATGGGCATATTACTTGCAGATTTTAGTGATAATACGTAGAATAGCCTGCAGAAACAGCCTTAAAACCTTTGAAGATTATCATTTGATTATATTTGTATTTTTAGTATTTCTAGAGCATAAATTTCTGCATGTGGAATTTTGGGTCACAGGGGATAAACATTTAAAAATCTGGGCTGCTGCTGCTGCTGCTAAGTCGCTTCAGTCATGTCCGACTCTGTGCGATCCCACAGAAGGCAGATAATTGTAAACTTATCCCTTCTCCCCTCCTTATGAGAGTTGTCATGCTTTTTCTGTGACACCATATGTTTGGAGCTTGCTGCTTTTGTTTTTCTCTAAAATTGATGTAGTTAAAGAAAATTTCATTCCCATTAAAAATTTTTTAAAAAACTCTGCTATAGCAAACAGTTACATGAATTTCACTGTAGCCACTGTTTGTCACTTTTCTTGTTTATTTTCCACTGGACTTCAGAGTCACCACCAAGTACTAAGACTTTGAGGAATTACTGTGCCACATTTTACCCCTTGATATTTTTTACAGCTGTTATTTTGCTCCTACAATAGTTTTAAATTTTTTACCATGTTCAGATCCATTAGAACCAATCTCATATCAAGATAGAATGAAATAACTCAAAAGAACAGAAACATAAAAGATTTCAAATGAATACATAAAAACTTGACAAATGGTGACTTCCCTCGGAGTGGTCCAATGGCTAAAGACTTCGTGCTCCCAATGCAGGGGGCTCGGATTCAGTCCCTTCAGGGGACTAGTTCCCACATGCTGCAACTAAGACACAGCACAGTCAAATAAATAAAAATAAATATTTTAAAAAAAAAACTTTACAAATGTATGGATACCAAGGGGAAAAGGGGGTGTGATGAATGGAAGATCAGGATTGACATATATATACTACTATGAATAAAATAGATAATGAATGAGAATCTTCTGTACAGCCCAGGGCAACTCTGCTCAGTGCTCTGTGGTGACCTAAAAGGGAAGGAAATCTAAAAAAGAGAGGATCTATGTGTACATGTAGCTGATTCACTGTGCTGTACAGTAGAAACTAACAGGACCTTGTAAAGCAATGATACTCCAATTTTTTTTTTTTTTTTTTTTAAATTTTTAAATTTCCCCCCCAGGGGAAAGTGGAGCTGGTAAAACAGAAGCCAGTAAGTACATCATGCAGTACATTGCGGCCATCACCAACCCCAGTCAGAGAGCAGAGATCGAAAGGTAAGGGCCGTCTAACCATGGGGGGAAATTCTCGCTGGAGCCTCATTTTCTAAACAGACTGGACTAGGTTAGGCCTCCACTCTGATATGCATTGGGCATTTATCGATGGTTAAACTACTTTGATTCTCTTACTGCAGATCTCGGTGCTTTTATTTTTTAATAACTTGAGTTATCTTTACTTTTAAATTTTATGTATTCATTTGGGGAGGCACTGGGACTTTGTTGCTGCGCACAGGTTTTCTCTAGTTGTGGCGAGAGGGGGCTCCTCTCCAGGTGCGGCGCGCAGGCTTCTCACCGCGGTGGCTGCTCGCGTTGTGAAGCACAGGCTCAGTAGTTGTGGCATATGGACCTGGTTGCTCCAAGGCGTGTGTACTCCTCGCGGACCAGGGATCGAACCTGTGTCCGTCCCCCCCACCACCCCCACCCGCCCCCGCCTGCCGCACTGGCAGGCAGGTTCTTAACGACTGAACCGCCAGGGAAGTCCTCTCTGTACTTTCATTTACATCTTTCTATTTCCATATTTCTTCTTGATCGAAAGGTAGTGCTAAGGTGATTCCAGTCTGCAGCTGCCGCCTTCAGCCTTACATGTGCTCAGCAAAGATGTAATAGTCTCCTGGGAGTTTGTATTGTTCAAGTACACACAGCTTTCTTGCTCTCTCTACAAGCATCTTTATACACTGTGCTCTACTTTCCCTAGACTGAAAGAGGGCTCTGGGAGGCAGATGCGTGCTGCTCAACTCTGTGACACCCAGAACCTTGGTATTAGCAGTTCCGAATAGGATTCATTTTCTGAAAGGGTTTCATATCACATCATTCTCTGCTCACCGCAAGATGAGTGATGAAGCTGGTGTGCACTGACCCAGCATTCAGTAGAGTGTCTGGTACATGCTCTTTACTTAGTAAATATTAAGGAGTAAATGGATGGGGGTTTTTTGTTTTTAGAAAGTTGGCTATAAAGCAACATGACTTTCTTATGTGGTGTGGACTTTCTGAAGAGAAAAAGAGCAACTTTCTAAAGTTGCTACTTTGGGACTGCCCTGGAAGTCTAGTGGTTAAGACTTCACCTTCCAGTGCAGGGGATGTGGGTTTGATCCTGGTCAGGGAGCTAAGATCTTACATGCCTCCTGGCCACAAAACCAAGATATAAAACAGAAGCAGTATTGTAACAAATGCAATAAAGATTTTTTTAAATCAGATCAGATCAGATCAGTCACTCAGTCGTGTCCGACTCTTTGCGACCCCATGAACCGCAGCACGCCAGGCCTCCCTGACCATCACCAGCTCCCGGAGGTCACTCAGACTCACATCCATCGAGTCAGTGATGCCATCCAGCCATCTCATCCTCTGTCGTCCCCTTCTCCTCCTGCCCTCAATCCCTCCCAGCATCAGAGTCTTCTCCAATGAGTCAACTCTTCGCATGAGGTGGCCAAAATACTGGAGTTTCAGCTTTAGCATCATACCTTCTAAAGAAATTCCAGGATTGATCTCCTTCAGAATGGACTGGTTGGATCTTCTTGCAGTCCGAGGGACTCTCAAGAGTCTTCTCCAACACCACAGTTCAGAAGCATCAATTCTTCGGCGCTCAGCCTTCTTCACAGTCCAGCTCTCACATCCATACATGACCACAGGAAACACCATAGCCTTGACTAGGCGAACCTTTGTTGGCAAAGTGATGTCTCTGCTTTTGAATATGCTATCTAGGTTGGTCATAACTTTCCTTCCAAGGAGCAAGCGTCTTTTAATTTCATGGCTGCGGTCACCATCTGCAGTGATTTTGGAGCCCAGAAAAACAAAGTCTGACACTGTTTCCACTGTTTCCCCATCTATTTCCCATGTAGTGATGGGACCAGATGCCATGATCTTCGTTTTCTGAATGTTGAGCTTTAAGCCAACCTTTTCACTCTCCACTTTCACTTTCATCAAGAGGCTTTTTAGCCCCTCTTCACTTTCTGCCATAAGAGTCATGTCATCTGCATATCTGAGGTTATTGATATTTCTCCCGGCAATCTTGATTCCAACTTGTGTTTCTTCCAGTCCAGCATTTCTCATGATGTACTCTGCATATAAGTTAAATAAACATGGTGACAATATGCAGCCTTGACGTACTCCTTTTCCTATTTGGAACCAGTCTGTTGTTCCATGACCAGTTCTAACAGTTGCTTCCTGACCTGCATACAGATTTCTTAAGAGGCAGATCAGGTGGTCTGGTATTCCCATCTCTCTCAGAATTTTCCATAGTTTATTGTGATCCACACAGTCAAAGGCTTTGGCATAGTCAATAAAGCAGAAATAGATGTTTTTCTGGAACTCTCTTGCTTTTTCCATGATCCAGCGGATGTTGGCAATTTGATCTCTGGTTCCTCTGCCTTTTCTAAAACCAGCTTGAACATCAGGAAGTTCACGGTTCACATATTGCTGAAGCCTGGCTTGGAGAATTTTGAGCATTACTTTACTAGCGTGTGAGATGAGTGCAATTGTTCGGTAGTTTGAGCACTCCTTGGCATTGCCTTTCTTTGGGATTGGGATGAAAACTGACCTTTTCCAATCTTGTGGCCACTGCTGAGTTTTCCAAATTTGCTGGCATATTGAGTGTAGCACTTTCACAGCATCATCATTCAGGACTTGGAATAGCTCCACTGGAATTCCATCACCTCCACTAGCTTTGTTCGTAGTGATGCTTTCTAAGGCCCATTTGACTTCACATTCCAAGATGTCTGGCTCTAGGTCAGTGATCACATCATCATGATTATCTAGGTCTTGAAGCTCTTTTTTATACAGTTCTTCTGTGTATTCTTGCCACCTCTTCTTAATATCTTCTGCTTCTGTTAGGTCCACACCATCTCTGTCCTTTATCGTGCCACATCAAAAAAAAAAAATCCAAAGTTGCTAGTTTGAAACTCAGTATTTGTTTACAGGACAGTCGCACTCTGTATATACGTCTCAGTCTTCAGTTTTATGGGTAGAGAAAAAGGAAGCTGTGTTGGTACAAAAGAAGAGAATTTGAAGTAGACTACCCTACATGGGCTTTCTTCTTTCATTGTAACTGGGCTCGATTGCCACATCAAAAGAGGTATCTTTCTTATTAGTGATACAGCCCCGATTGTGATTCTGACTTTGCAACTTAGTATGACAAGGACAAGGATATAAGTAATTCTAGAATTTCCTTAGAATCTCAGGAGAGTAACTGGCTGAGAACTAAATTTTAGTTTGTTTTAAGAGTTAATTTCTAAGCCCAGTTGGTACAGTAAAGTAAGGCATGTTTACATTTACTGGCCTTTTAAGAGCATATCTGACCGTAGTTTATAAACACTTTTCTTTATTTACCATAGCAAAGCAGTTTCCCCTGCTCCACTTAAAAGTGTACTTTCTTTCGTGAGGAGTTAAGGTTGTAGGGTCACTTTTAAGTAGTGATGGAAGGTTATTTCAGTAATATGCCCATATAAGAGCAAGTATGTCAGTGAAATAGAAACTAAGACAGGACCTAGAATGAAGTTAAAATGTATCCACTGGGATAGAGAACTAGTGTTCATCAATAAAGAATAACTTAACCTCTTTTGCAATTATCTTTATTTAAAAATTGTACCTGGAAAAAAAAGACTTAACTACCTGATACCAAAGAGAGATTCCATACAGCTCTAAACAAGATGATGAGCAGTTTCTAAACTAATCAAGACCACATTGATGATATATTAACCAGGGCAATAAATTTCACTAGGCTTTGTAAGCAGATACTTTTAAAAATGAAATCATTTTCTATATCACCCATTCTTTTCAGAACATCTTTTTAATATTTTTATTTATGTAAATAAAATATGCTCATTTAATAGAGAAACTAAAAATTACATCATTGTGCAGAACATGAACATGAAAGTTCCCTGAAATTCCACCTACTCCTACTACTGCTAAGTTGCTTCAGTCGTGTCCGACTCTGTGCAACCCCATAGACGGCAGCCCACCAGGCTCCCCTGTCCCTGGAATTCTCCAGGCAAGAACACTGGAGTGGATTGCCATTTCCCTCTCCAATGCAGGAAAGTGAAAAGTGAAAGTGAAGTCTCTCAGTTGTATCCGACTCCCAGCGACCCCATGGACTGCAGCCCACCAGACTCCCCCATCCATGGGATTCTCCAGACAAGAGTACTGGAGTGGGGTGCCATTGCTTTCTCCGACCTACCTACCCCATTAACCTAGATAACCATAGTGAAGTACATTGTCCCTTCCAGATTCCTAAGCATTTAGTAAAACATGTGTGTACACACACACACACACACACACACACACACACACACGACAAAGATCATACTATTTTGTAATACATATTATTTTGCAACTTAATTTCTCATTCATTAATATATTCTGGACCTCTTTCTAGGTAAGTATATATTGTACTAGGAGACAAAAATTTATCTTCATCCATCCCTATTCATGACATTTCTGTTGTTTAAAGGTTCTTGTTCTTTTGACGTTGCAAACAGTGCTACAGTCAACTTCTCTGTAGACATATTTGCATGTCTTTTCATGAAATCTAGTTTCTTAAAATGTCCAGTCTTTGAAATTTCTCTCAGTGACTTTCCTTTATCTGTGTTAAAGAGTGAAGAATATGTTGCTTAAGTCTAACTGTGTCCTGGAAGCTTTTGGAAACGCCAAAACCAACCGCAATGACAACTCAAGCAGGTTTGGAAAATACATGGATATCAACTTCGATTTCAAGGGAGACCCTATTGGTGGACACATCAATAACTACTTATTGGAGAAGGTAAAATGTGCTTGGTTTCTGAGGGTCATGTTTGCAAAGGCTGAATTTTTGAGGGGGAGCACTAGAATTGCGTTTTCAAACTGAGGTATAATTAATGTACAATATTAGTTTCAGGTATACAATGCAGTGATTCAGTGATTTTATATATTATAAATTAATCACCTCAATAAGACCAGTTACCGTCCATCACCATGCAAACTTATTACAGTATCATTGACTATATTCCCTGTGTGCACGTCACCTCCTCGTTGGTAACTGGTAGTTTGTACCTTTAATACCCTTCACCTATTTCACCCGTCCCTCCCCCCAACACCATCCTCTCTGACAACCACTGTTTGTTCTCTGTATCTATGAGTCTGTTAATGCTGAATGTTTCTTAAAAACCTGATTGTAGAATTTCTTTTATTGCTCCAAAGTAGCTTTTAATTCTGTTCTCCGTCCCTTCCTGCCCCCTCAGTTACTGTTCTGTGACATTAATGTTCTCCTTTTGTGTTCTCTTATTAGCATTACAATGTCAGGTTGGGAAAAGTTATAGCATTTGTAGATAATGATTTAGGTGTGTGTGTGAAGGGTGGTGATTGAACATGTGCCAACTTTTGGGTAAGGTTTAGCAAAAACCCATCTAGGATTAATTGCTTCTACTCTTTTTACACATCCTCCCATGTCTGTGTTTTAATTAATTGAAATCTCCTTTTCTTCCAGTTTCTATTTGTTCACTGCTTTATAGTAACATTTATGTATATTTATATAGTAATATAGTACTTTGCAGTTTTATAGCCTAATTATGAGGCATACTACATTTGGTCTGTGAGACCTTTGAGTATGTTTTTTATCTGCCATGTGAGTGAAAGATCCAATTTGTAGAAGAGTCCAGTCAATTCAAAACTTTCCTCTTGGGGCTGCTAGAGAGGCTGTGTCCTAACTAATCTGGAGTAGATTCGCCTGGTTACAGCAGTTAAGGTTGAGCTTGACCAAGTTAAGTCGCCGCCTTGAACTGTACTCAGAGATGAACTGACCTACCTTCTCAGTTAAGGGCTTTCCATCCCAGTCATACCATAGCAACCTTTATGGCAGCAGAATGCACTCTAAACTTCAATTTTTGTTTGTGAAGCTGAAGGCAGACTGTTCAGGAAACAGTGTTTTATCAGAGTCAGTTGGAAAAGGACAGGAAATGCCAGTTATTATCAGTCTGTTTGATTTTTTCCCCAGAATGTTTCATGCCTTCACTTTATGTACATATTCAGGCAAAAGAATCCCCTTACATTTTGAGTCCTTTCTTAAGGGCAATCTTTTAGAAACCCTCTCGAGCAGAGGAATCTGTGGACGGATCTTGTCCTCCTGACTTCAGTCCAGGATGTAAGGTGGTGCTTCTGAAATACCAGCAGATCCTCAGGAAGGGAATGCTGAGAGTATTCCTCCCTAAACATTCCTTCCTATTCTCCCCACTGCCAATTCCCTCCCCCTGAAAATTCCATCTTTAGGCTCCAGGTTTTAAAAAAGATCAAAATAGCTTCATTTTTGGAAAGTTTAAGAAAGAAGTATCAAAGATCAGATCAGATCAGTTGCTCAGTCGTGTCCGACTCTTTGCGACCCCATGAACTGCAGCACGCCAGGCCTCCCTGTCCATCACCAACTCCCGGAGGTCACTCAGACTCACATCCATCGAGTCAGTGATGCCATCCAGCCATCTCATCCTCTGTCGTCCCCTTCTCCTCCTGCCCCCAATCCCTCCCAGCATCAGAGTCTTCTCCAATGAGTCAACTCTTCGCATGAGGTGGCCAAAATACTGGAGTTTCAGCTTTAGCATCATTCCTTCCAAAGAAATCCCAGGGCTGATCTCCTTCAGAATGGACTGGTTGGATCAAAAGATTGCACAGAAAACCCCGCGGGTTGGTCCCATCCGTGGGGTCCTTAGGACCTTTCAGTGCAGTGCTGATGCAGGGTTCTCTGGGAGAGTGGCTCTCATTTTGTTTTAGGAGTACTTTCTCAGGTTAACGATCTTAATGTGCTTCTTTTTCCCCCCTTAGTCTCGAGTTATTGTGCAACAGCCAGGAGAAAGGAGCTTTCATTCTTTCTATCAGGTTAGTAAGCTCTCGTGCAGATAATCGTCCATTTGTTCAGGCGTGCACGAAACGAAATGGACTTTTACTTTGGGGACTCTCCCCTGCCTTGTGCCTCCCTCGCCTCCGTCGGCCCACAACACGTTACACACGTGGGCACGCGTGCATACACCCTCCCCCACGGGGCTCTTCAGGGACTTGACGGGCATGACGGTTCTAAGAAGTTAGCAGGTAGTTAACCAACCGGGCGGCTGCCTCAGGTGAGCTTCCCAGCGTTTCTTTGCAGTGGAGTAACAGTTTAATAACCCTAAAAGCTTTTGAAACGATACATTCTGAATATGGTAAATTAGTTTTATTTTTCAGTTGGAGCTATTGTTCCCATTTTGCAGCACTCCAGAGATGGGAATACAAATTCAGGTTATTTTTGTTAAAAGAAAAAAAGAGTCAATTTTAGAAACCTGTTAGGTTTTTTTTCAGTAAACCAAAGTGTGCAGTTTAACATAGAGAATTTCAACATAGTGCCTTCTGAAATTCATGTTCTGTCGAGAAGGGCGATGTGTGTTATATCGGTGTTTTTTTGATGATTTACCATGTTTTCAATAAACTAGTTTTCTGCCAAATATAGGAGTTCTGTTATTTCAAGAACCTGTGACTGGGATTTGCCTCGTGGTCTAGTGGCTAAGACATCAATGCAGGGGACCTGGATTCAATCCCCGGTCAGGGAACTAGATCCCCCATGCCACCACTAAGGTCCAATGCAACCAAATTAGTAACTTAATTTTTTTTTTTTTTTTTTTTTAAAGAACCGGCAACTTTTTCTGCACTTGAGTGAAAGTTAAAATTTGTCTTTGTCCAATACTGCAGTCCTGGCTACCCAATTGTCCTTTCCTGGGATTAGAGTTTGAGGAGGAAAAGCTGTTTGCCTCCAGTATGATTCAACATATGACTAGCTGCTGACGCCTCTTAGATTGAAGGCAGTATTGACTTTTTCTGAATTCAAAACACAACTGCACACTGTCTAGATAACAAGATGGATAAGCACATGGCTGCCATAGAGCACTGGCTCCCGGTTCACAAACAGCTACAGTCCAAGCAAGAACCTTTCATGCCAGCTACGTTGCCAAAGGGCTAAGAACTTTTAAGTGCTTTTCCTTCTGACTGTATAACATTCTCCATCTCTGATGATGTTGAAGCCATTTCCCCTCGAGATAAAAAAGTAAATCTTCAAAGCCAGAAACAGGAGGACCTGAGTGAATTAACCCAGAAGATGAAAAACAGCTAGTTTACCATTAAGTTTGGAGTAAGAAAATGGCAACCCAATCTAGTCTTCTTGCCTAAAAAATTCCATGGACAGAGGAGTCTGGTGGGCTACAGTCCCACCAGGATATGACTGAGGGACTCAGTCATGACTCAAAGAGTCAGACATGACTGAGGGGCCGAGCACCAGTAAGTTAGAATACATGGTATATTGGGTTCAGTGGGTATATTGATAACTTATTTTTATTTCGATGTTTTTCAGCTGCTGCAAGGAGGTTCGGACCAGATGCTACGTTCTCTGCATCTCCAGAAATCCTTGTCATCCTACAACTACATCCATGTTGGAGCCCAGCTAAAGGTGAGCATTTCCTTTTTGAGATGATTCAGATATAGAATCAAAGGATCAGAAGGGACATTAATTAATTATCGGTTTCAGCCTGCCACCTTAAGGCAAATGAATGACTCTTTTATTCTATTTTTAAAATTCTCGAGGACAGAGATTCAATGTATTATTGATGCAACAACTTTGCTTAATAACCCATTACTATATTTTATCACCATCTGACAGGAAAGAAGTTTCTCTCTTGTGATCTTGTGGGTTTTTTTGTTTTTAATTTTTAATCCCATACCTTTTATTTTGACCCTCTAAAAATATTGTTACAAGTAGGAAATCCACCACAAAAGGAGGTACGATATGATTTGGCCAAAGGCAAGTTGGTAAAACAAAAGAAAGCTGAAAAGCACTGTGGTTGAAAAATATCAAAGATCGCCATTCATTCGTGTTTCAAATCATGATTTTGATGAAATAGTTCTGTGATCCTTGGAGCATTTCTGTTCAGCTTTCACATTTTCCCCCTTTGCTTTCATGTAAAGCCCTTGCACACACATAACACTGATCCTTTTGCCCTTGGGTTTCTAATTCGTGTTCTGCTGTACATCTAACTTCTGCCAGCCAATTTGTAGCTAATCCTGATAATATGCTGCTGCTGCTGCTAATAGTGATTTGCCAATGACAGGATATAAAAGAGTAATTATAGTTTCATTGGGGAAGGTGTGTAAATACATGAAATAAGATTCGAAGGGAAATAGACCAGGGTTTACTTGTTTACTCTGAGTATATAAAGTTATACATACTTGGGTTCTTCTGCTTTTTCCATATTTCATATTTCTTCTATAATTAAAGATGCATTGCATTTGTAGTTGGGGGAGAAAATAAAAGACTTTATAAAAGGAAAGACTCCACAAAAAGCAAATATTAAATGAACATTTAGTCTTTTCTTCAAAGCTAAATTCACCTTAGGTTCCCTTTTCATCAACAATTTTCATTCCTATTCCTCCCCTTTCTTTTTTTTCTGCCCAATAAAAACCAAGAAGTAATATATGATCATAGTCAAAACCTAAGATGTGGGAAGCATATCTTTTCAAATTCTTTGCTATTCATCTTAAGCTAATTATACCTATATTAGTGGTTTTAGCGATATTTTTATTATCACACATGTAAATAAATGATATTTGGGGTTTTGCAATCAGTTTTCCATTGTTTGACATTTAAGTTGCACAAGTTTTATACTTTTACCATCATCCAAGAGCAGGATGTTTGGCTGAAAATTAATTGGAAGCAAACAAAACAATAGAGGGCAACACCCCAACTTTTTGAGAATAGGTCAGAGGTACTTCAGGATGTATAAAGGGTTGTAAAATCAACACTTAAATGAACAGTGCCTGAAAATATTCTTTTTAAATCAAACTGTCTTGTTGACCTAGTGACTCTTGACTGGGTCATGTAAAGCACCCACAAAAAGCAAATATTAAATGAACATTTAGTCTTTTCTTCAAAGCTAAATTCACCTTAGGTTCCCTTTTCATCAACAATTTTCATTCCTATTCCTCCCCTTTCTTTTTTTTCTGCCCAGTAAAAACCAAGAAGTAATATATGATCATAGTCAAAACCTAAAATAAGGATGAACCAAAAAGAAATTAAAATATACTAAAGCTCACCTTTCAGAGATAATTATTGATAACAGCAGTATATATATGTATATATTTATATATGAATCATACAATAAATCCTAATTAAGTAAACCTTTTAATTATAATATAATCATTAATATCTTTCTATGTAAACAAATGATTATATTATAATTAAAAGGTTTACTTAATTAGGATTTATTGTATGATTCATATATAAATATATACATATATATACTGCTGTTATCAATAATTATCTCTGAAAGGTGAGCTTTAGTATATTTTAATTTCTTTTTGGTTCATCCTTATTTTAGGTTTTGACTATGATCATATATTACTTCTTGGTTTTTATGAACTTCCTGATGTTCAAGCTGGTTTTAGAAAAGGCAGAGGAATCAGAGATCAAATTGCCAACATCCGCTGGATCATGGAAAAAGCAAGAGAGTTCCAGAAAAACATCTATTTCTGCTTTATTGACTATGCCAAAGCCTTTGACTGTGTAGATCACAATAAACTGTGGAAAATTCTGAAAGAGATGGGAATACCAAACCACCTGATCTGCCTGTTGAGAAATCTGTATGCAGGTCAGGAAGCAACAGTTAGAACTGGTCATGGAACAACAGACTGGTTCCAAATAGGAAAAGGAGTACGTCAAGGCTGCATATTGTCACCATGTTTATTTAACTTATATGCAGAGTACATCATGAGAAATGCTGGACTGGAAGAAACAGAAGTTGAAATCAAGATTGCCGGGAGAAATATCAATAACCTCAGATATGCAGATGACACCACTCTTATGGCAGAAAGTGAAGAGGGGCTAAAAAGCCTCTTGATGAAAGTGAAAGTGGAGAGTGAAAGGGTTGGCTTAAAGCTCAACATTCAGAAAACGAAGATCATGGCATCTGGTCCCATCACTGCATGGGAAATAGATGGGGAAACAGTGGAAACAGTGTCAGACTTTGTTTTTCTGGGCTCCAAAATCACTGCAGATGGTGACCGCAGCCATGAAATTAAAAGACGCTTACTCCTTGGAAGGAAAGTTATGAGCAACCTAGATAGCATATTCAAAAGCAGAGACATTACTTTACCAACAAAGGTTCGCCTAGTCAAGGCTATGGTCTTTCCTGTGGTCATGTATGGATGTGAGAGCTGGACTGTGAAGAAGGCTGAACGCCGAAGAATTGATGCTTTTGAACTGTGGTGTTGGAGAAGACTCTTGAGAGTCCCTTGGACTGCAAGAAGATCCAACCAGTCCATTCTGAAGGAGATCAATCCTGGAATTTCTTTGGAAGGAATGATGCTAAAGCTGAAACTCCAGTATTTTGGCCACCTCATGCGAAGAGTTGACTCATTGGAGAAGACTCTGATGCTGGGAGGGATTGAGGGCAGGAGGAGAAGGGGACGACAGAGGATGAGATGGCTGGATGGCATCACTGACTCGATGGATGCGAGTCTGAGTGACCTCCGGGAGCTGGTGATGGACAGGGAGGCCTGGCGTGCTGCGGTTCATGGGGTCGCAAAGAGTCGGACACGACTGAGCGACTGATCTGATCTGATCTGATGTAAACAAATATAAATTAATAGAACAGTTTTAATAACTATGAAGTATTGCTCTGTTTCATAACTTAGCCATCCTAAAATGCAGAATTCATGTACAATTAAGATACTGTGGGTTACAGGTAAGACCCAATTAAAAGTCTCCAAAAACAATAAGGAACTTGATTATATCATAACAAGAAGCCCTAGGATGGGGCAGTTCCAGAGTTGGTTAATTCAGTGCCTTAACAATGTCGATAAGAGACCCAGATGCTTGTTTGTTTCTCCAACTTACAATTTTGCCATCTTCACTGGATTTGGCCGATCTGCTTAGGTTGATTTTCCTCATGGTCCCAAAATGGCAGTGGCAAGTCCAGCAGTCACAGGCAGAGAAAATGCTCCTGGCCACAACCCTTGATAAGCTAGGGAAGCATCATGTCTTATGGGCCAGAATGGCTTCTCATGCCCATGACTGACCAATCACTTGGTTAGGGGGAAAAGATCCCTGTGATTAGTTTCGACCAATGAAGATTTACCTCCTAAGGTGAGGGGAAACCAGTCCTGAAGAACACATGCCCTTGGCGAGGGGTGAACAAATCAGAGTTTCATCAGTAGGAAAGAAGTAGGGCTGGAAAATGCCCCTTGGGTAGGCAGCCGACAATTCCCCTCAGTAGGACATGTAGACTTTGTGTCTGGTTTCTCTGCAGTATCAACACTGTTGCAGCTTTTGATAATAATAATCTGATAGTCGGGCACTTTTACTGTGCTAGGAACTGTTGTTGTTATTCAGTTGCTAAGTTGTGTCCGACTCTTTGCAACCCCATGGACTGCAGCACGCCAGGCTTCCCTGTCCTTCACTATGTCCTGCAGTTTTTCAAATTCATGTCTACTGAATTGGCAATGCTACCTAACTATCTCATTTTCTGCCATCTTCTTCTGCTTTTGTCCTCGATCTTTCCCAGCATCAGGGTCTTGGGAAAGACTGAAGGCAACACCCGTATATAAAAGGAGTTGCTTTATGTAAATTCTCATTTCCTTCTCCAATAACCATGTAAGAAAGGTATCATTATGCCCTTTGTACCCATGAGGAAATTGAGCCTCAACAAAGTTAAGCATCTTACTCAGAGAGCTGGAAGAGGGAAGAGTTTGCTTGGTTGTGTCCTGGAATTAAAGCAACATATGCTCATCAGGCAGAGGGGACCCCTTCCTCTGATCTTCCTCAGCAGGCGAGCATCAGGCCAGGTCTCTGTGTCCTAGCCAAGGCAGAAACTCACCGAGGAAAGATCAGACTCTCCGCAGCTACTGCTTTGGGAAAACTCCTAAGATGGGCAGTTACCGTTGCTTTACTGTGAATTTTATTGACACCCTTGTATTTCCAATGGGCTACCGATCAAAGCAAGCAATTAGTCTTTGAACCCCTGTCTTAGTCTAGTTGGGATGCTACAACAAAAATACTGTAAACATATGAGAAATGTTGATTTCTCATAACTCTGGAGGCTGGGGAGCCCAAGATCAAGGCCCCAGCAGAGTCTGTGTCCACTTTGTGGTTCAAGGGTGGTGCCTTCTTGCCATGTCCTCACAGGGCAGAAGGACCAGGGATCTGTCAGCTTTAAAAGATACACAACGTTAGAGTTGTGAGTTAAGTGTTATTTGGGCAAAATGAGGACTGCCTCCCAGGAGATAGCTCTGAGAAGCTGCTCCGAAGAGGTAGTGGGGGAAGGTCAATATCTTACAAAAGGTTTTCTGCTGGTCACGAGGAGCTGATGTCACCATGAAGGGTTTTAGTGCTTCTCTTTGATGTGAGGAGATGCAAGGATTGGGATCATGAAATCAGCTCCTGAAATAACTGTGTAAAGACCTGTTCCACCAGTTTCCCTGGAGCATAAGTGCCCCATCCCTGTTGTCCACCCTGGACTCCTTCAGGGCACGGCAGAGGTCAGCAGCTGCAGCTGCGCAGAGTTCAGTCCCCACAGAGGCAGATGGCAGAGGCCCTCCCTGGGCAAGTACCAATTTGTCATTGACAGACCTCTGGAGTCTCTTTTCTAAGGGTACCCATCCCAACATGAGGGCTTCATCTCCAAGACCTGATCACCTCCCAGAGGCCCCATCCCTAACACCATCACCTTGAAGGTTAAGATTTCAACATGTGAATTTGGGTGTGAGGTACTCAAGGTGCTCAGGTAGCGGCCTGTGTGTGTGCTAAGTCCTTTCAGTCATGTCCAACTCTTTGTGACCCCATGGGCTGTAGCCCACCAAGCTCCTCCGTCCATGGGATTCTCTAGGCAAGAATACTGGAATGGGTTGGCATGCCCTCCTGCAGGGGATCTTCCCAACCCAGGGACTGAACCCATGTCTCTTACGTCTCCTGCATTTAGCAGGCAGGTTCTTTACCACTAGCACCGCCTGGGGAGCCCCCAGGAAACTTGGGGGAGAGATATAAACATTCCTTCTACAGGAACCCTCTTGTACAGCAAGAATCTCTGACCTACTGAATGCTTACAGAATTCTTGAAAAAGCGAGGTCATATTCCCGGACCGTTTCCCAGCTAGCCAAATGATCGAGGCAGGCCACTTGGCTTTTGGGGCTGGGGTGCGGAGTGTTCTTCCTCACCTTTGAAGTAGGAAGCCCGACCAAACCAGCGTGGGAGCGTTGTTCCCAGCCTGGACAAGACTAATTGTGGAACCAAAAGCCACAGACGACAGTAGCTAGGCATGTGTCTTGGAGGCTCCTTCAGTCAGAGTTTCCACTTGTGGTCTCACATCTCATGCCACTTCCTCCACTCATCCCAGAGCTACTCTGAGCCAACTCAGGACTTGCTTCTTCACGGAAGCTTCCAGAAAAGTGCCTGGTGCTTATTATGAGAGATGGCTGCTCTCACACAGAAGTGGGCCTTGCAGGTGTTGCCTTCTATCGCTACCCCTGAAATCATTGTATTTTCTCTGGATGCTCCCCATCCCTTCAATGACTTACTCCAAAGGCATCAGGACCTTGGCTACACTTGAATTTAGTCTCATGGTTTTGTATGTTAATGTTCAAATGAAATGTCTGTGACCTCAGTTTCCTGTTTTCATTCCCAGTCATCTATCAATGATGCTGCAGAATTCAAAGTAGTAGCTGATGCCATGAAAGTAATTGGCTTCAAACCCGAGGAGATTCAAACAGCGTATAAAATCTTGGCTGCTATTCTTCACTTGGTGAGTGGGGATGCCTTTCAGAAGTTATCGCCTCCCAGTGGAGCTCGGATGTTCTTTCAGAAGGTTTGGGGTTTTGTAAAAAAGTAATTTATGTAGAGAAAATTTCTCTGACATGTTGAAGAAATTACTGTATCTGTAGTTTGCTCCACCATTTTATGATAGTATGAGGGATTTTCTAAGCTACTGTAGGTTTTGAGACTGTGGCTTTTGTTCACTGCCTTCTTGGTATGTTAGGCTTTGGACTGGTTATTTTCAAAGGTAAAAGAATTCAGCAGTGATGTGACCACCCTTGGAATAAGCTCAAATCTTTTAAACAGAGTCAACTTCTAATGGCGTTTGAACCAGAATCACAGAACTAGATTTTTATTGTCTCATTTTATAGATTGGAAATGAATGACTAGCTTAAAAGTACCCCCCACCCCACCCCCAAAAAAGCAGAGCCAGTTCATTGAGGCCAGTACCACGGGCCACCCTGGCCAGTTCAGCACAAGTTCTTTTCCACACATCACACTAAACTTAGAAGTAAAGAACTGTCAGTGGGAGTCTTTTCATTACTGTCTGTATTTATTAGAGATCTTGAAAACATAATGAACGTGTAACCTCGTAGTAAATGAGTGACAACATGAATGCAAATCTGGAATAAAAATGACTTTTCACTTTGCTGTGGAGAGATTAACCCTGAGGGAATCAGAAATGCACAGGACCTGGGACTTCCCTCGTGGTCCAGAACCCGTCTGCCAGTGCAGGGAACATGGGTTCCAGCCCTGGTCCAGGAAAATCCCAGATGCTCGGGGCACCTAAGCTCGTGCGCCACAAATACTAAGGCTGCATTCGAGAGCCCGTGCTCCCCAATAACAGAAGCCACCGCAGTGAGAAGCACGCACGCCACAACGAAGAGTAGCCCCCGCTCCCTGCAACTAGAGAAACCCCACACGCAGCAACAAAGACTCAGTGGAGGGGCCCCCCCTTAAAAAAGAAATGCTTGGGACCTATGTGAAAACTGCTATATAGCCGCAGGTAAACAATCTCTTAAATGAATGTTTCTGACTGGGAAGACTTTAACATTCTAAATTATTTCATTGTTTCAACTAGTTTATAAATACAGTGTGACAATAATGCTTCAGTATCCAAAGAAGAATTTTTTTTTTCTGTTGACATAAGGATTCTAGAACTTACTAGAACAAGAAGCATGTAATAAAAGTGAATAAAATGTGTTAAAGGAGAATAGTAGCGTAGGGGGAGCTGGAGGAAAGAGACACAACTAATTCCAGCCGTTTAAAATGATAGTAAAAGCCTCAGTGCTTTAAAACTTACTGCATAAGTTCAGCACCAGATTAATCAACAGACCAGTTCATGTGCTGGACACTTGGTAGCTGGCTAATATTTGTTGTTTCTTGAATAAGTAAAAAAAATAGACTCAAAAAAATTGGTGGAAATTAATGTGTAATAAAGGTTATATTTCAAATCAGGAGGAAAAGCTTAGACTATTCAGTTAATGGTGTTGGAGCAAGTAATCATCTGAAAAAATAAAGTTGGATTCTTACTTTATACTGACATACCTTCTAGCTGGACTCAAGGCTTAAATAGGAGGGGAAAAACTGTAAAAGGAATAGAAAAATCTATTAAATATTCATAAAGTCTTCAGAGTTGGAATGATCTAAGCATGACACCAAAGAAAGAGAAACCCTGAAGCAAATGACTCATAGATTTGACAACATAAAAATATAAAATTTCCATCCATCAAAACCATACACTGAAAATTGAAAGATAGAGGAGTGTCTGGAGAAGGATGAAATGGATGAAGCACTCGACTTTTATGTGTTGAGATACCTAATGTATTTAGGAAGATAGGTGCTACAGACAAGGTCCCTGGGAATTCTCTCACACTGGCAAATCTTCCCCTGACATGGTTTTTCAGAATCTCAGTGGAAATGGTGTGTCTTGGTTTTTCTGTTCTGATACAGGGAAATTTAAAGTTTGTAGTGGATGGTGACACTACTCTGATTGAAGACGGCAAGCTTGTATCTATCATCGCGGACTTGCTGTCCACCAAGACGGACATGGTGGAGAAAGCCCTCCTCTACCGGACGGTGGCTACGGGCCGCGACGTCATCGACAAGCAGCACACAGAGCAGGAGGCCAGCTACGGAAGGGATGCCTTCGCCAAGGTGGGAGTTTAACCAGCGGCCTGTTGGCCTTGTGAGGGCTCTGATACCAAAATTTCTAATGAATCCCTAAGTTTCTGTTTCTAGTTATTTCTGGTTAGAAGTGGGGTGGCTCAGTGGTAAAGAATCAGCCTGCCAAGCAGGAAACGCGGGTTCAGTCCCTGGGTGGGGAAGATCCTCTGGAGAAGGAAATGGCAACCCACTCTAGTGTTCTTGCCTGGGAAATCCCATGGGCAGAGGAGCCTGGCGGGCTACAATCCATGGAGTTGCAGAAGAGTTGCACATGGCTTAGCAACTAAATGATAAGAAGGAGCAGTTCGGGGGAGGTGGGAAGATCAGCAGTCCAGACAAGACGGAAGTTTGAGATGGCTGTGAGACATCCAAGCTGTCAGGTAGGCAGTCAGGCATGGGACCTGGAGCTCAGAGGAGAGCTTGCATTCAGACGGTACTTTTGGGGGGACACATCATATCACTGTTCTTTATTGTCATATGAAATGACACAGAAAAGAGGAGATAGGGAGAGAAGAGGACCAGGAGTAAGTCCAGCTTTTAGAGGTCAGGTAGAGGAGGAGCTGGTTGGATAGCACCACTGACTCAATAGACAAGAATTTGAGCAAACTCGGGAGATAGCAGAGCACAGAGGAGCCTGGCGTGCTGCAGTCCATGGGGTCGCAGAGTTGGTCACAACTTAGTGACTGAGGAACATAAGAGAAGACCTATTAAAGGTCACCAAGAAGGAACAGCGGGTGAAATAAGAGGCAGATTTAGACAGTGTGATGTCATGAATCAGAGGGCAGAAAGTTTCAAGGCAAGAGTGGGAAACTGGGTCGAGTGTTGCCGAGTATCTGGGTTAGATGTCCACATGGAGGAATGAGAAAGTGTCCATAGAGAGGTGCTTGGGGTCCTTGATGAGCCATTTCAGTGAGAAAATGAAAGAAGTGAGAGAAAATGAAGACTGGAGTGGCTGGAAGAGGAGGTGAAGAGTGGAGGTTGTGTGTATGGACATGCATAGGTGAAGAGAGCGGGGATCTGGAGGGAGATGTTAAGCAAAGACGTTGCAGGACACATTTGTATCAGGATATGAATGTGTGCGAGTGTGTGGTGCCTTTGTCCTTACGTGTTGGTGTGTGTGTTCTTGGGCATCGAATGTATATTTGAACCTCAAGGAACTCGAAATGCTGTCCTTTTGCTTAGATCTTTATTTAACATTATAAATCAATGTTTGTGTATTTAGAATCCATAGAATATAGAACTGGTTAGTTCTCTGCTTTTTGTAGTTGATGAGATTAAAATAAAACAACAAAGTGACTTATACAAGGTAGTAAGCAAATTATTGGTGTTACCAGGTCGCAGAAACACACCTAAGGAATTTTGTTGAAATATAGCTCACATCAGTTCAGTTCAGTTCAGTTGTTCAGTCGTGTCCAACTCTTTGCGACCCCATGAATCGCAGCATGCCAGGCTCCCTGTCCATCACCAACTCCCGGAGTTCACTCAGACTCATGTCCATCGAGTCAGTGATGCCATCCAGCCATCTCATCCTCTGTCGTCCCCTTCTCTTCCTGCCCCCAATCCCTCCCACCATCAGAGTCTTTTCCAATGAGTCAACTCTTCGCATGAGGTGGCCAAAGTACTGGAGTTTCAGCTTTAGCATCATTCCTTCCAAAGAACACCCAGGGCTGATCTCCTTCAGAATGGACTGGTTGCATCTCCTTGCAGTCCAAGGGACTCTCAAGAGTCTTCTCCAACACCACAGTTCAGAAGCATCAATTCTTTGGTGCTTAGCCTTCTTCACAGTCCAACTCTCACATCCATACATGACCACAGGAAAGACCATAGCCTTGACTAGACAAACCTTTGCTGGCAAAGTAATGTCTCTGCTTTTGAATATGCTATCTAGGTTGGTCATAACTTTCCTTCCAAGGAGTAAGCATCTTTTAATTTCATGGCTGCAATCACCATCTGCAGTGATTCTGGAGCCCAGAAAAATAAAGTCTGACACTGTTTCCACTGGTTCCCCATCTATTTCCCATGAAGTGTTGGGACCAGATGCCATGATCTTAGTTTTCTGAATGTTGAGCTTTAAGCCAACTTTTTCACTTTCCACTTTAACTTTCATCAAGAGGCTTTTGAGTTCCTCTTCACTTTGTGCCATAAGGGTGGTGTCATCTGCATATCTGAGGTTATTGATATTTCTCCCGGCAATCTTGATTCCAGCTTGTGTTTCTTCCAGCCCAGTGTTTCTCATGATGTCCTCTGCATAGGAGTTAAATAAGCAGGGTGACAATGTACAGCCTTGATGTACTCCTTTTCCTATTTGGAACCAGTCTGTTGTTCCATGTCCAGTTCTAACTGTTGCTTCCTGACCTGCATGTAGGTTTCTGAAGAGGCAAGTCAGGTGGTCTGGAATTCCCATATCTTGAAGAATTTTCCACAGTTTGTTGTGATCCACACAGTCAGAGGCTTTGGCATAGTCAATAAAGCAGAAATAGATGTTTTTCTGGAACTCTTCTTGCTTTTTCCATGATCTAGCGGATGTTGGCAATTTGATCTCTGGTTCCTCTGCCTTTTCTAAAACCAGCTTGAACATCTGGAAGTTCATGGTTCACATATTGCTGAAGCCTAGCTTGGAGAATTTTGAGCATAACTTTATTAGCATGTGAGATGAGTGCAATTGTGCGGTAGTTTGAGCATTCTTTGGCATTGCCTTTCTTTGGGATGGGAATGAAAACTGACCTTTTCCAGTCCTGTGGCCACTGCTGAGTTTTCCAAATTTGCTGGCATATTGAGTGCAGCACTTTCACAGCATCATCTTTCAAGATTTGAAATAGCTCAACTGGAATTCCATCACCTCCACTAGTTTTGTTCATAGTGATGCTTTCTAAGGCCCACTTGACTTCACATTCCAGGATGTCTGGCTCTAGGTCAGTGATCACACCATCGTGATTATCTTGGTCGTGAAGCTCTTTTTTGTACAGTTCTGTGTATTCCTGCCACCTCTTCTTAATATCTTCTGCTTCTGTTAGGTCCATACCATTTCTGTCCTTTATCGAGCATAGGTCACATAGTGACCAATAATAAGCATCATCCAAACATCATGCAGATGTCATGTAATTTTTTAGAAAATGATCTGAATTTCTCATCTTTCAGCTTAGAGGATTAACAGCTATGCTAAATGGTGAGGAGGAGGTCAATAAGAATTTAAAACTTATTACAAATCCAGGGCTTCCCTAGTGGCACATTGCAGGAGACATGGGTTCGATCCCTGGTCTGGGAGGATCCCAAATGCCATGGAGCAACTGGGCTAGTGTGCCACAACTATAGAGCCTGTTCTCTGGCCTGGGAGCTGCAGCTGTTGAGCTCACGTGCCTCAACTACTGAAACCCATGCGCCCTAGAGCCCTTGTGCCACAATGAGGTGGGGTGGGGCGGGGGGCTCTGCAGTGAGAAGCCCACACATCTCAGCAAAGACGAGCCCCCGTTCCTTGCAAATAGAGACATGCCCACACAGCAACAAAGAGCCAGAACAGTCAAAATAAATAAGTGAATATAATTTTTAAAAAATCCAGACCGAGGACTCATTTCCAACGTGCAAGAATTTACGAGGTCATTTTCATCACAGGCCATATACGAGCGCCTTTTCTGTTGGATTGTCTCCCGCATCAATGATATTATCGCGGTCAAGAACTCAGACACCACCATCCATGGCAAGAACACTGTTATCGGTGTCTTGGACATCTATGGCTTTGAAATCTTTGACAACAACAGGTAAACGGAGAAGATACTAAAACCCCTATTGTTTTGTTGTTGTTGTTTTTAAATTTGTTTGAGCCTGATTGATTCCTTTTCTTGCAGCTTTGAGCAATTCTGCATCAATTACTGCAACGAGAAGCTCCAGCAGCTGTTTATTCAGCTGGTCCTGAAGCAAGAACAGGAGGAGTACCAGCGGGAAGGGATCCCCTGGAAGCATGTAAGTGGATTCATGATAAAGCCAACTTCTAGCATCCTAGGGGTCTGCTGATCTCCTTGGCTGCTTGAAACACAGTACCCTTAGCTTTCCTTTTGGGGTATGTTCTTACAACTCATTTTCAGGGTTGACAGGTGGGGTTTCTCTAATTTGATCAACTCTCTGTTTGGGACCCAGAAAAGGCTGAGTTAAAATCAGTAAACTTATGTTCACCTGATTGCTGATACCCCATAGGTTTTTGTTTTGTTTTTTCTTTCTAATTTTATTGAGGTATAATTGACATATAGCACTGTATAAATTTTGGAGGAGAAAATGTCCACCCACTCCAGTATTGTTGCCTGGAAAATTACAGGGCCAGAGGAGCCTGGTGGGCTACAGTCCATGGGGTCACAGAGAGTCAGACCTGACTTAGCTACTGAGCATACTAGCATGCACTGTGTAAGTTTACATTGTACAGTATAGCAGTTTGACTTAACACACATCATGAAATGATTACCACAATGAGTTTAGTGAATATTCATCATCTTATATAGATAGAAAAGAAAAAAATATTTTACATTGAAGTGTGGTTGATTTACAATGTTGTGTTAATTTCTGCTATAGAGCAAAGTGATTCAGTTATACATATATATGTACATTTTTTAAAAATCCTTTCCCATTATGGTTTATCATAGGATATTGAATCCAGTTGTCTGTGCTATACCATAACACATGGCTTTTTGATTCACATCTGTCTGTTTGATTTTAGCATCCTTTATATGTTATTCAGCGGGGAAGGCAATGGCACCCCACCCCAGTACTTTTGCCTGGAAAATCCCATGGACGGAGGATCCTGGTAGGCTCCAGTCCATGGGGTCGCTAAGAGTCGGACACGACTGGGAGGCTTCACTTTCACTTTTTGCTTTCATGCATTGGAGAAGGAAATGGCAACCCACTCCAGTGTTCTTGCCTGGAGAATCCCAGGGACGGGGGAGCCTGGTGAGCTTCCGTCTATGGGGTCGCACAGAGTCGGACACGACTAAGGCGACTTAGCAGCAGCAGCATACGTTATTCAGAGCAGCAGCTTTTGCCTTCAGTGGACAGAACTTGGCTTCCTAATAGAGTTTCTTCTCCTTCCTTCTTTCCTTTTATTGCTCTTATTTCTCTTTTTTCTTCCTCCACTTTGTAACTCAGTGGCACTTAGTTGCCTTTGGTCAGGGAAGTTCATACTCCCTGACACCAGTGCGTGAAGACAGCTGCGATGACTTGGATTTCCATTCAGTCTCCGTTGTGTCACACGAGTTTCCGCCTCCCTTCGCATGGCTCTCTGGGAACTTTGTATGTGTCACTGCTGTGATAAGATGTAGGCAGACAGTTTGACGGATGCAGGGTGCAATCCCACAGATCACAGCGAAAACCAGGACCGTTAGACTTCCTGCTCATGAAAGAAATGGGACCTTGTCATTTTCTTTGAAATTTTTATTATTAAACAATTTTGAGAACAGACTTTAAAAATTCAAAACCTTCTGAGTTTCCTTTTATTTCTGTGTTTATCCTTTTGCCAAGTATAGACAATGAAGTCCGTATTTGTTTTCTGATACTCAGTGTAAGCAGTAAAAACCTATTTGAAATGCTGTATTTAAATTACTTTTATATTCCTTCCCACCTTCTTACTTTCTATCTCCTCTGATTCAGGAAAAGAAGATACTGAAAACATACATATATATTATATATAATTACATATTTTATATCTTATATATGTATATATATAATAATTAGCTTTCCTGCTTTAAATTGCTTCTTTGCCTTCCATTGTATTACCTATTAGAATATCATAAAAAATTTTGTTCAAATATATTAGTATAAATATTACCTATTTATAAATAAATCATGGGTGTATTATTACTTTCTAATAGGATTGCCTACGGTTTTGATTTAAAGAGTGAATTCTCATCACATATTTAACATGTAATTCAGTAAAGTTAATATGCAAGTTTCATAGAATGAATCTGTTGTGTCTCATAATACACAATTATAACTACGGTTTAGGTTTTTATAACAAATTTAATCATAAAACTTGCTATTCAGATGTGGTTCAGAGATACTGGTCAAAAATATCCTTTAACAATCAGAACATCAAATTCCACAGGCATAGTTGATAAAGGAAAAGTCAACAATGGCAGGAGGCTATTCCAAAAAGGAGGAAAAAAGCCCTTTAAAACAATTCTAAGTGAAATAAACCAAGAGAAATATGTCCTAGAGGAAACAGAAGACTCTCTCAAGGGTAACAGTTACTGAGGACAGGCCGAATGACCAAATTAGAATCCCTATTCTGGGCAAGTATTTCCTTTAAAACCCCCAAACTTACTGACATAGACACATTTTTCGCTGCTGTTCAGTCGGTAAGTCGTGTCCGACTCTTTGCACTGCAGCTCGCCAGGCTTCCCTGTCCTTTACTATCTCCTGGAGTCTTCTCAAACTCATGTCCGTTGATTTGATGATACCATCCAACCTGCCCTCAATCTTTCCCAGCATCAGTGTCTTTTCTAATAAGTTGGCTCTTCGCATCAAGTGGCTGAAGTATTGGAGCTTCAGCATCAGTCCTTCCAGTGAATATTTAGGGTGGATTTCCTTTAGGATTGACTGGTTTGATCTCCTTGCTGTCCAAGGGACTTTCAAGAATCTTCTCTAGCACCACAGACACACTGCTGTATATAAAACAGATAACTAATAAGGACCTACTGCATGGCACAGGGAACTCTATTCACTACTCTGTAATGATCTATATGGGAAAAGAATCTAAAAATGTGTGAACATATGTATGTATGTAACTGATTTACTTTGGCTTCCCAGGTGGTACTAGTGGTAAAGAACCCGCCTGCCAATGCAGGAGACATAAGAGACGCAAGTTCAATCCCTAAGTTGGGAAGATCCCCTGGAAAAGGTCATGGCAACCCACTCCAGTATTCATTCTTGCCTGGAGAATGCCATGCCCTGAGGAGCGTAGCGGGCTACATACAGTCCATGGGGTTCCAAAGAGTCACACTCACCTGAGCGACTAACACACAGCCAACTGATTCACTTTGCTGTACAGCAGAAACTAACACAGCACTGTCAATCAACTATACTCCAATAAAAATTAATTTAAATAAAAAGTAAAAACTCCATCCCGACTCTTTGTCTCCTGCATCCCTTAAGAAACCTCTTGGGAATGCCAGGTGGCTGGAAGAACCTGATTTGAAAACCCCAATTTTAGGCAATGCTTAAAGCAGCATTAATTTGTGAACCAAAATCTACTGGACTCTTTAGCAAAGACTAATTACTTGTAGATAGCCAGCTGGAATTTGGGAAACTTAATTCTTTTGTCCTTAACGATAAAAGTCTTTAATTCCATAGTTGCAAAGTCTAAGATTTCAGCTATGTTGATTAATATAGGGTTCCTACTTTTTAAACATTTAAAAAATATTTTTTCCAAAGATACAAATAACATTTTTCCCTGATGAGAAATGTAATAAAGCACCCACAATAAAAGTACATACTTAGACCAGGGCTAATCTGTCTCTGTACTAACATTTTGTACCAAGCCTGTCCTGTGCATCGTAGGATGGTGAGCAGTATCCTGGCCTCCTCCTCGTCATGACCATCAAAAACGTCTCCAGACATTGCCAGATTCCCTAGGGGTTCTGGGGCAAGTCACACTCCATTGAGTATTGCTGATTTAGACAAACCAGAAAAATATAAAAAAGTAAAAGCCACCCAGTTTGCAGACTTTGAGTTCATGGAATGCAGAGGAGGGCTTGGAAATAGAGGTGGAGCTGAAAACCACAACTGGCACAAGCCTTTGGATTTTTAAATAACCATTGAGCAGGAATCCATGAGACATAGTAATCATCTATTGTGAGTGTGTCAATTTTAGAGAGGGTAATGGAGACAACTCTCAGATCAGGTACCTCCCGAATGATCTGGGACATATCAACACACAGGATTAAAGTGCATAGACTGCCCCTCTTCACGTGATGCACAGCTTGCCTGAGTCAGGCCCATGCGTGCTTTCTCTCTGAGTCTAGTGATATATATGCTGCAAGCTGTCAGGATAAACAGGCTTCCCTGGTGGCTCAGCCAGTAAAAAATCTGCCTGCAGTGCAGACCCCGGTTCAATTCCTGTTCTAGGAAGATCCCCTGGAGAAGGAAATTGCAACCCACTCCAGTATTCTTGCCTGGAAAACTCCATGGACAGAAGAGCTTGGTGGGCTACAGTCTATAGGGTTGCAAAAAGTTGGACATGACCGAGTGACTAACACTTTCACACTTTCATCAGAAGAAACAGGTGTAGAAGAGGATTATTATACATACCTTGTATATCTTGAAGTAGAGAAAGATTCAGAAGTTGTTTATAACTTTTTTCAGCTTGTGGAAGCAAATGAAAAGTATATTCGTACTCTTTATGGATCCTTATATCTGATAATTAAAATTTTTATATTGTACCCTGCAAAACTGTGTTAGATCCATATATGCCTTTTAGCTTTTGGGAAACTGGAGGAGACACTCTGGCATTTTGGTCAGCCAGGGTCATGTAACTAAAAATGCAAGTTCTGTGTAGCACCTGAACTTCATCAAGTTAGGTATCAAGTAATACTTTCAGGTTATTTGTGGGCACCTAGCGGGGAAGGCAATGGCACCCCACCCCAGTACTTTTGCCTGGAGAATCCCATGGACGGAGGATCCTGGTAGGCTCCAGTCCATGGGGTCGCTAAGAGTCGGACACGACTGAGCGACTTCACTTTCATTTTTCTCTTTCATGCATTGGAGAAGGAAATGGCAACCCACTCCAGTATTCTTGCCTGGAGAATCCCAGGGATGGGGGAGCCTGGTGAGCTTCCGTCTATGGGGTCGCACAGAGTCGGACACGACTGAAGCGACTTAGCAGCAGCAGCAGCAGTGGAAAGTGAAGAGGAACTAAAAAGCCTCTTGATAAAAGTGAAAGAGGAGCATGAAAAAGTTGGCTTAAAGCTCAACATTCAGAAAACCAAGATCATGGCATCCAGTCCCATCACTTCATGGGAAATAGATGGGGAAACAGTGGAAACAGTGTCAGACTTTATTTTTTTGGGCTTCAGAATCACTGCAGAAGGTGACTGCAGCCATGAAACTAAAAGATGCTTACTCCTTGGAAGGAAAGTTATGACCAACCTAGATAGCATATTCAAAAGCAGAGACATTACTTTGCCAACAAAGGTCCGTCTAGTCAAGGCTATAGTTTTTCCTATAGTCATGTATGGATGTGAGAGTTGGACTGTGAAGAAGGCTGAGTGCCAAAGAATTGATGCTTTTGGACTATGGTATTGGAGAAGACTCTTGAGAGTCCCTTGGACTGCAAGGAGATGGAACTAGTCCATTCTGAAGATCAGCCCTGGGTGTTCTTTGGAAGGAACGATGCTAAAGCTGAAACTCCAGTACTTTGGCCACCTCATGTGAAGAGTTGACTCATTGGAAGAGACTCTGATGCTGGGAGGGATTGGGGGCAGGAAGAGAAGTGGACAACAGAGGATGAGATGGCTGGATGGCATCACTGACTCGATGGATGTGAGTCTGAGTGAACTCCGGGAGCTGGTGATGGACAGGGAGGCCTGGTGTGCTGCGATTTATGGGATCACAAAGAGTTAGACACAACTGAGCGACTGAACTGAACTCACTGAGTGGAATATGGCGGAGAAGGCAATGGCAACCCACTCCAGTACTCTTGCCTGGAAAATCCCATGGACGGAGGAGCCTGGTGGGCTGCTGTCTATGGGGTCGCACAGAGTCGGACACAACTAAAGTGACTTAGCAGCAGCAGTGGAATATGGGGGCTTCCCTGGTGGCTCAGACGGTAAAGAATCCGCCTGCAATGTGAGAGACCTGGGTTCAATCTCTGGCTTGGGAAAATCCCCTGGAAGAGGGCATGGCAACCCACTCCAGTATTCTAGCCTGGAGAATCCCCATGGACAGAGGAGCCTGGCGGACCACAGGCCATGGAGTCAAAAGGGTTGGGACATGGCTGAGTGATTCAGCACAGCATAGTGGAATATGGGTCTTGTGATTAACAGCCAACAAATGAAGGGATTGAGAGCATGAGGAGTAAGGTTAGGTGGAGGGTATGAAGACAGGATTAAAATAAGACTTGATGAAGGAAGAAACATTATCTACTTCATAATTTTCACCTTGAGCTGTACAGTAAGTCCCCTCCATAAAACCTTCAAGTTGCGAACTTTTAAAAATGCAGATGTTCATGCCAGCCCCTGTGTGCCAGTTATTGTACCACTATACTTTCAAGGTACTGTACTATAAGGTGAAAAATGTTTATTTTTTGTGTTCATTTTTTATGTGTGTATTATTTATGTGAAGAATATTATGAACCTATTACAGTACAGTACTATATAGCCGATTGTGTTAGCTGGGTACCTCAGTTAACTTTGTTGGACTTACAAACACACTCTGAGAATAGAACTCATTCATTTGTAGGGGACTTACTGTGTTCATTTAAGGCAATTTTTAAAAAACCTTGACCAAGCTGTGCAGCCTGTGGGATTTCAGTTCCCTGACGAGGGACTGAACCAGGGCCATGGCAGTGAAAAGTGCCAAATCTTAACCACTAGACCACCAGGGAACTCCCAAGACAAAATGTTTTATGATACAGAGTCAAAATGTTTTATGATACAAAGTCAATAAATGCATCTTTTAAAAAGTCTCTGTTAGAACATGTACTCATTGTAGCATTGAAGGTTTTAGTTGCTCAGCCATGTCCCACTCTTTGTGACCCCATGAACTGTAGCCCACCAGGCTCCTCTGTCCATGGGATTCTCCTGGCAAGAATACTGGAGTGGGTTGCCATTTCCTTCTCCAGGGGATCTTCCCAACCCAGGAATCGAACCCATGTCCCCTGCATTGCAGGCAGATTCTTTACCATCTGAGCCACCAGGGAAGCCTCATTAATTGTAATTTACATATTTGACATCAGAGTGACTTGAACTCCTGATACGCGTGGAGGCGTTGGTGTTGCACCTGGTCCCCGTCCCGTTTGTAACTGGCTCTTTGCTGTGTCCTCCAGATTGATTACTTCAACAATCAGATCATTGTGGACCTGGTGGAGCAGCAGCACAAGGGAATCATTGCCATTCTGGATGATGCCTGCATGAACGTCGGCAAAGTCACTGATGAAATGTTCCTAGAAGCACTTAACAGTAAACTGGGCAAACACGGCCATTTTTCCAGTCGTAAGGTACCATGTATAATGAGAACATCTCATTTTGATCTGTACGATTTTCCTCATTGTTTGACAGAATCAAATGAATTCTTATGTTAGGGTACAAGAATGTCCACACGAGTATGAAAGGCCATAAACATCCCTGAAATGATTTATTGCTGTGGATAAATTCTGCCTCTCTGGTTTATTGGGATGACGTTGTTGTTCAGTCACATCCAACTCTTTACGACCCCATGGACTGCAGCACGCCAGGCTTCCCTGTCCTTCACCATCTCGCGGAGCTTGCTCAAACTCATGTTCATCAAGTCAATGATGCCATCCAACCATCTCATCTTCTGTCATCCCCTTCTCCTGCTTTCAATCTTTCCCAGCATCAGGGTCTTTTCTAATGAGTCAGTCCTTTGCATCAGGTGGCCAAAGTATTGGAGCTTCAGCATCAGTCCTTTCAATGAATATTCAGGGTTGATTTCCTTTAGGGTCAACTGATTTGATCTCCTTGTTGTCCAAAGGACTCTCAAGAGTCTCCTTCAGCACCACAGTTCAAAAGCATTAATTCTTTGGTGCTCAGCCTTCTTTATGGAATGATGTGATTGATAAAAATCATAATGTCCAGGAGAGGGCGCTCTAGACTACCCAATTTGCTAGAAATAGGAAAAATGAACACAATTCTTTAGAAAGCATGATGTCATTTATAACCAATAGGTACAGAGACCTTGTTCATGTGCTAGAATTTTGCCCCTGCATCCGTTAATTATGGCACTGAAAATAGCTTTTGTCCATGACTTTTTACTGTAATCCTCAGTTATAAAAATATAGTATGTGTGCTCTGCTCTAGTTCTTCAGACTATGTGACTTTCTTGAAAATGAGAAATTCTAGCTGAAATGCTCATGTTACAAGGAAACTCATTCCTTAAATAAATGGGTGACCTTTTTAACTCTCTATTTTTCACATTCTAAAAATGTTACAAACAGATCATATTTCTATGGTAACTGGTAGCAGTTGTGGTTATCAGACCTTTGTGCTGCGCCTTGTGTATGGTATGTTTGCCATGATATTTGTCCTAGGAGAGACACATTATCATCCCCAGGTCTTACCCATAAATACAGGCTTGTCTAGAAACCATAAGCTGAAGGAGAAACAGGCCCTGTGCTTCTTCGCTTCCAGGAAGAAAGGGGCAAACGTTTCTGCTCCTCCATAATTCCATGTAAATCTATGACACACTGCCGTTTTTTAGTATGAATAAATCTATATTCTAACTTTGTCCCATTTGACATTATGTAATCAGAACAGTAAGATTCCACAGTTAACTAGAGAAAGCACAGATTGTCAAGAAATAGATTACTGGCTGATATTTATTTTAGACCAGTTTATTTCTAAAACATTCTCCTTGGTCTATTACTGAAGACTAATGTGTAGCCTGCTCTAAGTTAGCTTTCAGATACTATGATCTTATCTTTGTTTTAATTTTTACTTTTGGCCGCACTGCATGGCGTGTGGGATCTAGTTCCCCGACCAGGTATTGAACCCACACCCCCTGCAGGAAGCACGGAGTCATAACGTCTGGACCACCAGGAAAGCCCCTTTAGTCTGATCTATTTGACTAAAGCCCCTTTAGTCAAATATCTTTGACATTAGGGTTCCAGCTAGAGTTATTCCTCCAGTCATTTCCCGTTTATAACATAAATACTGAATAAGTGCCTCTCGTTTTCCAGGTACAATCCTGACGGCTGGGAACAGAACAGTAAGCAAAGTTAGAAGCCACATGAATTATTTAGAGTGAAACGTTTAAAGATGGCACAGTGACAGGGGCAAATGTCCCATCTCTGAGGGGCTGGGTAAAAATGTCCTTTATAATCATAATTCAGACTTTGGAGATTCACCTTGTATTACGTCTACCAGATGGTAGACAATCCTTGTTTATCAAATTGAATTGGATTGGTCACGATCATACCAAATACATATTAGGAAATATTGAATTCTGAACTAAAACAGGCAATTCTCCATATGATTAGATAAACACCTATGATTTTCACATGAGAAATTGCTTCATTTTGTTATGTTTCACCTTGGCCATTTATGTACCTGAATATATCAACCAAATATTTAAAGTAGAAGCTATTTGTGCAGTACTTTTAAGCAGTAACTACTGACTTGATAGGCTAAGTAGTAATTTATCTGTGAAGATGGAAATTTTCTTTTCTTTTTTTTTAATGTGGGAGCCCAGGTTTTCCCAACTCTCAGACCAGGTGGCCCCTTTCTCCCTCAGCAGCAGCATCTCTCAGACAAATCTTGAAATGGAAAATTTTTGTGTGTTCTTTTCTGGGATTTTTGCCTAATGAAGGAAAGAAATGAAATAACCAAGCTGTCAGGATATTTTCATCACTGTGAACCTTTCTGTTAAATAAATGCTATTATCGTGTATGTCACAGCAGGTATTTTAATTCATTATTGGTTACTAATGATTAACTACTTTTATTGGCAGGTTAAAGAAGAGGTTTCTGGCTTTTGTTTATTTAGGGGCTAAATTGTTTGTCATGTATTAAAGTTATGCAGAGGCAGACAGATGATCCAATAAACTATAAAATTACTGTTAAAAGTATTGTTAACATGTAAAGTTGAATGATAAATAGGTTTTATTATTTTTTTAAAGTAAAGAAAAATCTAAAAAGTTCTATGTTTAGATCAGTTAAGAATTTGCAGTATCTAAATGTAAGAATATCCAATTAGTATAGATGTCTCTTGAGTCTTTTTCCTTTGGGAGTTTTATAAGCAGAAGGGTTTTGGAAAAGTGGTTGATAAGAGAGAGGGAAGGAGAGAGGAATTAAATACTTCAGAGACCCCTCTGAATGTTGGATGCTTTGTTCTCCATAGTTGGTTTAACCTCTAGAACAACTCTGCAATAAGTGATTACTGAAGGAAAGAAAGCATATAGATGGTAGAGACAAGACTGCAGCCTCAAAAGTCTGACTCTAACTTCCTGTAATTATTAACTTGTTGAATTAATAGACTAATTATTCCCTTAATAGTCTACATCCACAGAGAACCCACCATCCTGGTTGGGGTTGTTTGTTATCTAACATGACAAGCCAAGTGATGTTTCTACATAACCATACTCAATGCTTATGGATTCTTTTTTTTTTTTTTTTTTAATTTTTTTTAATGTTGACCATTTTTTAAGTCTTTATATTGCTTCTGTTTTATGTTTTTGTTTTTGTTTGGCTGTGAGGCACTGTGGAATCTTAGCTCCCCAACCAGAGATCAAACCCACATCCCCGGCATTGGAAAGTGAAGTCTTAGCCACTGGACTGCCAGGGAAGTACCAATAGTTATGAATTCTTAAACATCCGCTTTTGAACCTAAAGGATATCAAGTGATCCTTTATGGGGCAGTCAAAGAATCTAGGTGCTTCTGTAATAAGGAAATTGCAGAAACTTATAGAGATCCAGGGCTCTATAAAAACTGCCTTCTCAGAGAGGTCCTCTTCAGTGAGAAACAGCTGCAGAAGGTTGATCTTCTGTGAAGTGGTAGACCTGGAGTCCCGCTTAGCAGAAGTCGGGTGAGCCAGGCTGATGTATGCATAGCAGGGTACAGACATGGCATTTGGTCCCAAGAACTCTTCCCAGAGCTACCGCTTATCAGCTACAGGACCTTGGGCCAGTTACCTAACCTGTCTGAGGCTTAGTTTTCATGTATGTAAAAGAGAATCCATAGTCCTTAGTTTCAATATCAGTTGTGAGTATTGAATGAGATATCCATGCGTCAGTTCAGTTCAGTCGCTCAGTCGTGTCCAACTCTTTGCAACCCCATGAATTGCAGCATGCCAGGCCTCCCTGGCCATCACCAACTCCCGGAGGTCACTCAGACTCACGTCCATCAAGTCAGTGATGCCATCCAGCCATCTCATCCTCTGTTGTCCCCTTCTCCTCCTACCCCCAATCCCTCCCAGCATCAGAATCCTTTCCAATGAGTCAACTCTTCGCATGAGATGGCCAAAGTACTGGAGTTTCAGCTTTAGCATCATTCCTTCCAAAGAAATCCCAGGGCTGATCTCCTTCAGAATGGACTGGTTGCATCTCCTTGCAGTCCAAGGGACTCTCAAGAGTCTTCTCCAACACCACAGTGCAAAAGCATCAATTCTTCGGTGCTCAGCCTTCTTCACAGTCCAACTCTCACATCCATACATGACCACAGGAAAAACCATAGCCTTGACTAGACGAACCTTTGTTGGCAAAGTAATGTCTCTGCTTTTGAATATGCCATCTAGGTTGGTCATAACTTTCCTTCCAAGGAGTAGGCATCTTTTAATTTCATGGCTGCAGTCATCATCTGCAGTGATTCTGGAGCCCAGAAAAATAAAGTCTGACACTGTTTCCCCATCTTTTTCCCATGAAGTGATGGGACCGGATGCCATGATCTTCATTTTCTGAATGTTGAGCTTTAAGCCAACTTTTTCACTCTCCACTTTCACTTTCATCAAGAGGCTTTTGAGTTCCTCTTCACTTTCTGCCATAAGGGTGGTGTCATCTGCGTATCTGAGGTTATTGATATTTCTCCCAGCAATCTTGATTCCAGCTTGTGTTTCTTCCAGTCCAGTGTTTCTCATGATGTACTCTGCATATAAGTTAAATAAGCAGGGTGACAATGTACAGCCTTGATGTACTCCTTTTCCTATTTGGAACCAGTCTGTTGTTTCATGTCCAGTTCTAACTGTTGCTTCCTGACCTGCATGTAGGTTTATCAAGAGGCAGGTCAGGTGGTCTGGTATGCCCATCTCTTTCAGAGTTTCCCACAGTTTATTGTGATCCACACAGTCAAAGGCTTTGGCATAGTCAATAAAGCAGAAACAGATGTTTTTCTGGAACTCTCTTGCTTTGTCCATGATCCAGTGGATGTTGGCAATTTGATCTCTGGTTCCTCTGCCTTTCCTCAAAATGGTCTTCTTTAAGTGAGACATGGAGGAGAGAGAGGCTCCATCAGTCAAGGTTGGCTGGGCTGTGTTAACAGCCGAGATTTAAGTGTCATCAACAGCAGAAGTCTGTTTCTCTCCCAGGGTCCCAGACTTCTCCCATCTTCAGGCTCTTCTATCCCCTCAGGACTGTCCTTCTCTGCATCCAACTAGTGAGAGGTGAGAAGAAAGTACAGAGGAGAGTCACCCACTTCTTACCAGCTTTGACCTTGAAGAGCCTTATCCCCTCACACTCACCTTCCATTGCCCAGAGCCTGGTCACCTAGCCATTCCCAGTCACCAAGGTGGCCAGGAAATGCAGTCTGGCTCTGTGCACTTTGGGGGGAAAAGTTCTCAATCTTTGCCACATTTGCCAAATTAAATAAACCCCCCCACACTGGGACTTCATTTGTAATGATATCATGATTTGTGACATGATTATCCTCTCCTATTAAGTTGGAATATATTTTTAGAAAGGTGAAAATGTCTGTTTTCAAGATCATCTCCTTCCTTCTTGATTTCTTAGCTCTGCGCCTCGGACAAAATCCTGGAGTTTGATCGAGATTTTCGAATTCGACATTATGCAGGGGACGTGGTGTGAGTATCTCACTCTGGTGCCTGACGTGGTGGTTTGCATGCAGCCTCACTGCAGAAGATACAATCAAGGGAAATAGAAATTATTTTCCTATTCATTTGCATTTTCCAGCCATTTCTGATGCCAATATATTTTAATTTCTTCACTTAAAACATGGGCATAGCTTCATTCATTCCTTGCTTTTCAAACATTTGTTAAAGACGCATCATGTGTGGCCATCCACAGTTTCTGGCATAGTTGACATTTGGTCAGCATCAACTGATGGTTAAATAAACCGTGGAAGTGTGTTAGGAATTGGGATAGAAAGATGAGTAACATGGACTATGCCCTGAAGAAGCTAACAGCTTAGTGGAGGATACAGGCAGATACATGATAAGTCATTATAATGAAGAATGGAAAGGGTTAAACTGGAGAAACACAAGGCATTATGGGAACACTGTTGTTTTTTTGTTTAGTCACTAAGTCTTTGCCACTCCATGGACTGTGGCCCCCTAGTCGCCTCTGTCCATGGGATTTCCCAGGCAAGAATACTGAAGTGGGTTGTCATTTCCTTCTCCAGGAGATCTTCCTGACCCAGGCATTGAACCCACATCTCCTGCATTGGCAGGTGGGTTCTTTACCACCGAGCCACCAGGGAAAAGCCTTATGGGAACCCTGAGGAGGAATAATTAACCCAGAGTGAGGAGTGTAGCCAAGCCTTGAAGGAAGTGATATTCCAGATGAGTCTAGAAAGTAAAAGAGGCTTAGTTGGAAGACAGAATTAGGGAGAGAAGGAGATGAGAGGGCATTCCAAGCAGAGAGACAGCAGGCATATAGGCCCAGAAGTGAGAGTCATCACTATACATGAAGAACTACTGGTAGCTGGGTAACTATATGAACAAAAACCAGTTTTCCCGTGTGATTTTTCACGTATTATTCAAAAAAGTAAAATCCTCCCAAGCTACATTTTCTGGCTACAGGATGATAAAAGGAGAAAATGGTAAGAAAATAAAACTAAAAACATATAACTTCCTTAGTCTTTTAGTTTCCTAGGGTTTCTATAACAAATGACCACAAATTGGTGGCTTAAAACAATAGAAATGTATTCTTTCATGGCTCTTCCTGACCCAGGAATTGAACCCAGGTCTCCTGCATTGCAGGCAGATTCTTTACCATCTGAGCCATCAGAGACGCCCCATTCTGGAGGCCGCAAGTTCGAAATCTAGGTGCTGGCAGGGCCACACTCTGGATGCTTTAGAGGAAGACTGTTTCTTGCTTTCTTCAGCGTCTGGTGGCTGCCTGCTTTCCTTGGCTTGTGGCTCTATCACTCCAGTCTCAGCCTCCATCGTCACATTGCCACCTCCTCTTTGGGGTGTCTGTATTAAATTTCCCTCTGTTTCTGTTTTAAAACTACACTTGTGAATGCATCTAAGGCCCACCTGAATAACACGGGATGAATTTCTTCTCCCGGGATCCTCAATGTAATCACACCTTTTACCATACAAGGTAATATTCACAGTTTCCAGGGAATTTGACAAGCCTTCTCTAATGGCTCAGATGGTAAAGAATCTATGTGTCTGCAATGCAGGCGACCTGGGTTTGATCCCTGCGTTGGGAAGGCAGGGCATGGCAGCCCACTCAGAATTCTTGCCTGGAGAATTCCCATGGACAGAGGACCCTGGTGGACTGCAGTCTATAGGTTCACAAAGAGTCGGACATGACTGAGCGGTGAAGCACAGCACAGCACATCTTTCAGGGGAGGCATTCTTCAGTCTGCTACACTTAGCATGCTTTGTCCACCCACACTGCTTATTATCTGGTTTTTGTTTAAAGTCCCCTCTTTTCCTTTCTCCTTATTTTTGATGCTGGGAATTCTATTCACATAACCCATTACAGGCAGAGATTAAACAACAAAAAATAGAAATGATCATCTCTATAAATGCCAAAGAGGCATTTGAAGAAACTTTAATACCTGTTCCTGATTCAAATTAAAACTCTAGAATCATCCTCAGTGGTGAAAAATTGAAAGCGTTTCCCCTAAAGTCAGGAACAAGACAAGGGTACCCACTCTCACCACTACTATTCAACATAGTTTTGGAAGTTTTGGCCACAGCAATCAGGGCAGAAAAAGAAATAAAAGGAATCCAGATTGGGAAAGAAATAAAACTCTCAATATTTGTAGATGACATCATCCTCTACAGAGAAAACCCTAAAGACTCCACCAGAAAATTACTAAAGCTAATGAATGAATATAGTAAAGTTGCATTATATAAAATCAACACACCAAAATCCCTTGCATTCCTATACACTAAAAATGAGAAAACAGAGAAATTCAGAAAACAATTCCATTCACCATTGCAACGAAAAGAATAAAATACTTAGGAATATATCTACCTAAAGAAACAAAAGACCTATATATAGAAAATTATAAAACACTGGTGAAAGAAATCAAAGAGGACACAAATAGATGGAGAAATATACCATGTTCATGGATCGGAAGAATCAATATAGTGAAAATGAGTATACTACCCAAAGCGATCTATAGATTCAATGCAATCCCTATCAAGCTGCCAACGGTATTTTTCAGAGAACTAGAACAAATAATTTCACAATTTGTATGAAATACAAAAAACCTCAAATAGCCAAAGCAATCTTGAGAAAGAAGAATGGAACTGGAGGAATCAACCTCCCTGACTTCGATCTCTACTACAAAGCCACAGTCATCAAGGCAGTATGGTACTGGCACAAGGACAGAAATATAGATCAATGGCACAAAATAGAAAGTGCAGAGATAAATCCATGCACCTATGGACAACTTATCTTTGACAAAGGAGGCAAGAATATACAATGGATTAAAGACAATCTCTTTAACAAGTGGTGCTGGGAAAACTGGTCAACCACTTGTAAAAGAATGAAAATAAAACACTTTCTAACACCATACACAAAAATAAACTCAAAATGGGTTAAAGATCTAAACGTAAGACCAGAAACTCCTAGAGGAAAACATAGGCAAAACACTCTCCGACATAAATCACAGCAGGATCCTCTATGACCCACCTTCCAGAATATTGGAAAATAAAAGCAAAAATAAATGGGGCCTAATTAAAATTAAAAGCTTCTGCACAACAAAGGAAACTATAAGCAAGGTGAAAAGACAGCCCTCGGAATGGGAGAAAATAATAACAAGCAAAGCAACAGACAAAGAATTAATCTTAAAAATACATAAGCAACTCCTGCAGCTCAATTCCAGGAAAATAAACAACCCAGTCAAAAAGTGGGCCAAAGAACTAACAGACATTTGGAGACATTTCTCCAAAGAAACAGACATTCCTCCAAAGAAGACATACAGATGGCTAACAAACACATGAAAAGATGAACAATATCACTCATTATCAGAGAAATGCAAATAAAAACTACAATGAGGTACCATTTCACGCCAGTCAGAATGGCTACAATCCAAAAGTCTACAAGCAGTAAATGCTGGAGAGGGTTTGGAGAAAAGGGAACCCTCTTACACTGTTGGTGGGAATGCAAACTAGTACAGCCACTATGGAGAACAGTGTGGAGATTCCTTAAAAAACTGAAAATAGAACTGCTGTATGACCCAGCAATCCCACTGCTGGACAAACACACTGAGGAAACCAGAATCAAAAGAGAGATGTGTACCCCAGTGTTCACTGCAGCACTGTTTATAATAGCCAGGACATGGAAGCAACTTAGATGTCCATCAGCAGATGAATGGATAAAGAAAGCTGTGGTACATATACACAATGGAATATTACTCAGTCATTAAAAAGAATACATTTGAATCAGTTCTAATAAGGTGGATGAAACTGGAACCTATTATACAGAGTGAAGTAAGCCAGAAAGAAAAACACCAATACAGTATACTAACGCATATATATGGGATTTAGAAAGATGATAACGATAACCCTGTATGTGAGACAGCAAAAGAGACACAGATGTATAGAACAGTCTTTTAGACTCTGGGAGAGGGCGAGGGCAGGATGATATGGGAAATGGATTGAAACATGTAAATTATCACATGTGAAATGAATCGCCAGTCCAGGTTCAGTGCAGGATACGGTACTCAGGGCTGGTGCACTGGGATGACCCAGAGGGATGGGATGGGGAGGAAGGTGGGAGGGGGGTTCAGGATGGGGAACACATGTACACCCATGGCGGATTCATGTCAATGTATGGCAAAACCAATACAATATTTTAAAGTAAAAAAATAATTAAAAAAACTCTAGAATCGTAAAATAATGCGGCTCAAAATTATCACCCCCATCTGTCAAACTAGCCATTCGTGCCGGGATGGCACAGTTTTCCACTTTTTCTGGTGCTGTTTCCAGATTCCAGAATCCTGAAGAGGGAAGATCCAGTGATATACAGATGCCCGCCTCCGATCACTCAGGCCACACTCACCAGGTGCCCTCTTACAGCTCGGATCCGCATAACTGCAGGGCTGGACTTAGAGGCCACGTGGGGCAGCCACTGTTTCACAGATGGAGACATTTATGCAGAGTGTGTGCCATTCTTTCCCAGCATCAGACAGCAAGCTTGCTGAATAACTGGGACAAAACCTAGGTGTCCAGACTCCCAGTCCAGAGTGCTAGCCGGCCCCATAGAGGAATATGTGATGCCGCTGATTCCCCTTTTGTCTCTCCTTAAGCCTTTCAACCCTTTTCTAGGTTTTTACTGGGTGTCTTCTGTGTGCCCAATACTTTATAAAGTGTGGTCCCTGCCCATAAAGAGCTTTCCATGTGAGATGCATATGTACATGTGTGGGGTTGTGTGTAATAACACACAGTATTAGCACACACACACATGTGTGTGTATATATATGTGTGTGTGTGTGTGTGTATATATATATATATATATATACTGTGCTTAGTTGTTTAGTCATGTCTTACTCTTTGCAACCTCATGGACTGTAGCCCGCCAGGTTCCTCTGTCCATGGGAATTCTCCAGGCAAGAATACTTGAGTGGGTTGCTATGCCCCACTCCAGGGCATCTTCCCAACCCAGGGATCAAACCCAGGTTTCCTGTGTTGCAGGCAGATTCTTTTCCATCTGAGCCACCGGGGAAGCCCAAGAACACTGGGGTAGGTAGCCTATCCCTTCTCCACAGGATCTTCCCAACCCAGAAATCAAACTGGGGTCTCCTGCATAGAAGACGGATTCTTTACCAGCTGAGCAGGGAAGCCCCATGTAGATGTAAATGTATATACATACACACATTTGTGTATATATATATTGATACAACAAAAGATGGTTGAAAATAATTTCCATATGAGTAATAATATGTGTTTTCAGAATAAGCAAATACCTTTAACTGTGTGTGATAAACCCAGATAGGCAGATGCTGATCATTAGGTGCTAGGAATTATTTTTCTAGGAAAAAGTGGAAAGGATGCTAGAAAGATTCAGGAACTATCACCTTAGCCCATTTGACTGTAGTGTATCCTTTTGGTGGCATAGAAAAGTAGAAACACCTATAAAAGTAGATTGAGATCAAATCACAATGAGTCCAAAAGGTCAGAATAAGGACTTTGAATTGTAAGGGTCTTATGATATCTTAAGAGTCAGGTGACTTTAAGGGTTCAGTCAAAAGCGACTTGAAGGTAGTAGGAAGAAGACCAAGGTTGGAGGAGGCAGGGAAATTATTTTGGACCTGGTGGACTAAAACTGTGTCCATGGGCAGCACGAAACTTTCTTGCAGAATGAAACATGAGTGGCTGGAACAATATAAGACTGGTGAGGCATCAGAGTTAGAGATCAGAGAATTGTCTACAGCAAGGGTCCCCAACCTCTGGGGTCTAATGCCCGATGATCTGAAGTGGAGCTGATGTAATAATAATAGAAATAGAGTGCACAATGAATGTAATTCACTTGAATCATCCCAAAACCATCCCCTACCCCCACCCCAGTCCATGGAAAAATTGTCTTCCACAAAACCAGTCCCTGGTGCGGAAAAGATTGGGGACTGCTGGTCTACAGTGATGTGATTGTCCAGGAAGAAAATACAGTCAGGCAAGATAGGAGAGCTATAGGGAGCAGCCACCTCTTGAGTTACTATCTCCCTAACCTCTTAGCCTGTGTTGATCACACAGAATCGCCCTGTACTGTTACCTCCTCCCCCATAATTTACTCCCTCTGGGTCCATGCCAGTGACTGCGGCAGGGCAGCCCCTTGCCCACCAGCTGCAAGTTTAGCTTTGAGACCTTACTCACATCCCACCCTTCACACCATGAACACTGACCTTTTCATTTCCTCCCAGCAACTCCGCGCATGTGCCTGCTTCCACGCCTTCGTTTAATGTTGCCCTGAGTAATCTGCCTTCCTCTTTCTCTTCTGCTTATCCCAATCTTACCATCCTTTGCAGTTCTCCTTGGATCTTTTCTCCCACCCTGAACACAGTGAGCGAGCCTTAGGCAAGTCATCTCACCTCCCCACGGATGAGACTCTTAGATCCTGTACGTTGCCGTTTTGCTTTTATCTTAGGAGTGTGGGATGGCACACACAGCTGTCTTTTTAAAAGTCAGCATCTCGAGGTAAGCCACAAACCAGTGGAGTGATGATCTTAGTCGTAGTGATGGCACTGATGTTTGCCCTCCTTTTGAGGGACAGAAACGTTACCCTGTCTACAGAGTAGGTAAATTGGATATTCTTTAACTCAGAACTGGGTGGACAAGCTTTATACATGAGTGATGGCATTATTTAACAGTAGAAAGGCTTGTAGACTTCTAGAAAAGCTTAGAAATGGCTCTCGCTCGGTGAATAATGAGTTTTCCGTGTTTCTTTTGTCTCAACTAGGTATTCTGTCGTTGGTTTTATTGACAAAAACAAAGACACTTTATTTCAAGATTTCAAGCGCCTCATGTATAACAGGTAGGATTAAAATTTTATTAATCTTTATATTTAGCTTGCTGACACATATTACATAATATGTATGCACACGATTATTTCTATGTGACAATTTTAAGAGTTTTCTGGCAACTTGTATACTTCTGTTTGATCATACTGAGTGAGTGAAATCATCTGTTACTTTATGAATGATAAAATCTGTAAACTCAGGGCAGGGACCCTGTTACTAATACAGTGTTCCTCGATTTCCGTTGGGTTTCCTCAGTTTCTCTCTTCACGGTTGTCATCCTTCTTGTCCCTGCCAGTGTACTCAGCAGTCCCCAGGCCAGGTCAGTGGTGACGGGAGGGTATCAGGTAAGCTCTGGACCAGCCGAAAGCTTTACACACTCTGATTCCCACTACAGTGTCTTTTCCTCCAGCCAAGGGACCACCCTAATAACAGAGTGGCTCTCACATCAGTGGTGATCAATGCAGAGCAGATAGAATCTTCTCACAACCCAAGAAAACGTGAAAAAGTCATGGAGAAATAAAACCAAGCAAAGGATAGCAAGTTCACATCTGGTACAGATACTTTGGAAAGAAGGCTCGTGAAGAAGAGAAGCTTCCTAGCCAACTGCTTCTTTTGGTTAAAGTGTCATCGCTCATGTATTAAGTCAGCTCAGCCCACTGGCCAGTAGGTTATCAAAGATATATGGAGCACCTCTGAGCCACACATCCCCCTATGCTCTTGGGGTTCAGCTGTTGAAAAAACTTGGACAAAGTCCCTGCCCTCCTGAGGTCTTTTATTCTAGTGGGGATGACAGTTAATGATAAAAGATGGAACTTTCAACTAGTGTCAAGTGCTATGAAGAAAAACAAAGTTAGGTGAGAGATTGCGGGTATAGACCAAGAAGGGCCATGGAGATGTTACAGGTAGTGTGGTAGGAAAAGGCTCCTTAAAAGAAGGGTCATTTGAACTGAGCCCAGAGTGGAGTGCGGGTGCAAACCATGAGTATGGGGGACAGCATTCAAAGAGAGAGAAAGACTAGTTCACCAGGATGCTAAGGTGGAAACAAGCGTAGGTGTGTTGACCGCAGGAAGGTCAGTGAGGGGAGAGGAGAACAATCAGGAAGTACTACAGAGAGGTCCACAGGCCCAGCTCATAAAGAGTCCATGAGCCAGGTACAGTGGGAAGCCATTGGAAGGGATGATATGATGTCTGTTCTAAAGAAATCACTGGAACCGCTCTGTAAGACCCAGATTGTGAAGGGCAGGAGTAAACATGGGGAGACCATGTAGGAGGCTGGTTTAGTGATCCAGGCTGAGACGTGGATGGTGGTGACAGAAATGGAAAATGGTCCAAGTGGGTGATATTTTGAAAGCAGAACCAACAAGATTTGCTGATGGATAGAATGTGTGATGGGAAAAAAAAAAAAAGGAGTCAAAGACGAGGGGGATGGGATGCTTGGTTGTGGGAGCTCATTTTGGGGGGAAATAAAGAGTACCGCTTCGAATATGTTTTGTGGGAGTTGTGTCCTGGACATCCATCCAAATAGGCAGTTGTATGCATACATCTGAAACTCAAGAGTAAAGGCGGGAACAGAGAAATAAATTCATGGTCGTCAGTCTGTTGATAGTACTAAAAGCCATTGTCCTGGTTGAGATTGTCTAGGGTGAGCATAGACAAAAAATAAAAGAGAGAAGAGATTGGAGGATGAATCCCTGAGATACTCCACCATTTTGAGTCAAGCAGGGAAGGAGGAACTAGCAAAGGAAGCTGAGAGCATGCCTGTGAGTTAGGAAGGAAGCCAGGAATCCGGTGTCAGGGTGGCCAAGCCAAGTAAAAATGATCAATTGTGCCAAACACTATCAAGAGCAGAGTAACGTGAGGAACAAGATTCACCACCGGATTTGCTAACATGAAGGTCAATATAACACTGACTTTAGCAGTGTCATGAAGACAGATATCTGGCGGAAGTGGGTCAAGAGAATACAGAAAATGAGAATGAGGAGACGATGGGTTTCAACCATTTTTTCCAAAAGGTTTTGCTATAAAGTGGTTCATCTGTGTGGATGAAGCCTCCAGGAGCAGAGATAGAGCCATGAACACTAGAAAGGTACGGAGATGTAGGGGTCCGAGAGGGAATCCATGTAAGAACCAATTTGGGGAGGAGAGACTTTCAGAAAGTGGCTTATCAGGTACGATGCACTCATGTTGAGGGAGAAACCAAGAGTCTGGCATTGCTCTGTATAAAAAAAAGGTCAAAAAGTCAAATTGGAAAAACGGCCTCAGTCGTCCAGGGGCAAAGTCAGGGTGTGTTGCCCAGAGGAGGCAGTCAGGCTGTGCACCAGGAGGCTGCACAGGGTGGCATTCATCGTGTACGTGCAGGCTAAGCAGCTTTAGTCAGGTCCGACTCTTTGCGACCCTATGGGCTGCGGCCCACCAGGCTCCCCTGTCCATGGGATTTTCCAGGCAAGAGTACTGGAGTGGGTTTTTGTGCCCCCCTCCAAAGGATCTTCAGGACCCAGAGAATGAACGCCTCCTGCATTGGCAGGCAGGTTGTTTACCACTAGCCCCACCCGGGAAGCCCAGAGGTTCAGCTCACTGAGAGCAGCGCCACCTTCTGGCGGTAGATTCTGGTAACCCCAGCTCACAGGACTAATGCAGAAACAGAACAGCGAGTGGACTTATTTCCAGCAGACAGTCAGACAGTCATAAGGGTCTTGCGGTATGAAACACCTGCATTGGTTTACCAGGGTCTTCTTCCCTATTGGAAACCTGTCTGGGAAATTAAATAGAACTCTAGTTTATTAATTGACAGTGAAAAATATCATCCAAAGGATGCTTAGTTGCTTGGTAAGCCTGGAATCAGAACAAAGGAACTTAGATAAGTCTAGTAATTAAAGACGTTTCACAGCAGGGATGGTCTTGCCAAAGGTATAAAAACATAAAAAGTTGCAGCTTACTGTATATATTGCCATAGTAGGAAAGGTCTTGCTGCTGCTAAGTCGCTTCAGTCGTGTCCGACTCTGTGCAACCCCATAGGCAGCAGCCCACCAGGCTCCCCCGTCCCTGGGATTCTAGTGGGATGCAAAGTCTTGAAACGATTTTGATTAAAACTATCCTCTTAGTATTTAAATGGGCTGTCTTTGCCTCCGGATACTTTTTGATACTTCCGTGGCTACATGACCTCCATAAATTTTAATCCTTTCTTTGCTGCTTCTGCTGCTAAGTCACTTCAGTCGTGCCCGACTCCCAACGACCCCAAAGACGGCAGCCTACCAGGCTCCTCCATCCACGGGATTCTCCAGGCAAGAGTACTGCAGTGGGTTGCCATTGCCTTCTTTATATCTGTGTAAAGAGTGATCCTTGGATCTCCAGTTTTGGAGCGTATACATGCATATATGCTTGCACGTGCGTGTGTAAAGGGAAGGAGACAGGAACCAGGCAGGTGGCATGCCAGGTGCGCGGGCCACTCTTTCCCTCCCTCTCATTAGCCAGCTAAGTTCTGCCTTCTCTGTTACACATACTGAGTTTCTGGATAAATAAGCTTCCCCTTTAAGGAAAAAGCTCTTTTAAATATTTGAAAATTATGTTGACTTACCAATCTCAAAGTTCTTTCTCTTTGAAAACAATTGAACTTGTCTATTTTGATTGATTACACATCAATTCAACTGTCTGATGATATAATAATAATAGGGACTTTCCTGGTGGCCCAGTGGCTAAGAATCCCTGCTCCCAATGGAGGAGGCCCAGTATGTTCCCTGGTCAGGGAACTAGATTCCACATGCTACAACTAAAGAGCTGGCACAGCCAAATAAAGAAATAATAATAAATATCTTACTTCCTTCATTTCCAATATTCACGCCACCCTTCATTAATTAGGTAGTATCTAAACAAGGCTCTTGCCTGGAAAATCCCATGGATGGAGGAGCCTGGTGGGCTGCAGTCCATGGGGTCGCTACGAGTCAGAGACGACTGAGTGACTTCACTTTCACTTTTTCGCTTTCATGCACTGGAGAAGGAAATGGCAACCCACTGCAGTTTTCTTGCCTGGAGAACCCCAGGGGCAGGAGAGCCTGGTGGGCTGACGTCTATGGGGTCACACAGAGTCGGACACGACTGAAGTGACTTATAAGCAGCAAACAAGGCCAAAAGTGAGCAGAGTGGAACTGGGGATAGAAGCTGCATAGACCCAAAGACAGTGACTTTCTGTCTTTGACATGCATCAGGATTTTCAAAGTGCACACACTCTACTTTCTGGAAATTCTATTAATATTCCTTTGGTGTTGGAAAGGCATTCAGGCACAATGGGTACCAAAAACTGAGAACCACGGCCTCGAGTTCTCTCTCTGCTAAAGATTGGAATGGTGAAGTTAAGGGAGAGCCATATACATTTATGTGGTCATTTTTATTGACGTGTTATCTTTGGAAAATTATGGAATAGGACTAGAACGTAGTAAAACTGGGTCCATGAACCACAGATCATGCATTATTTTATAGCCACATTTGATGGCAGTTGGCACGGCTTGCTGGCAACCGTCAGGGTCAGGAATATTTCTCTGCCTTCATTCACAGACTAGCCAGTCTTCACCTCACTGTTTATCTTCTTCGCTCTTGTCCATTCTGGCAGTTTGCTGCTATTATTTAGAACCTCTCTGTATAGAGATTTACTAGATGTTTGGGGAACCAACTCAATTTTCTCAATTTTATGCCAAGGAAAGAAAAGTGGGCAAAATGATGACAGCAGTAAACACAATTAGCAGAAAAGATCCATGTTAAGTTTTTTTGTCTATTCTCAACCCCCGATTAAGAAAGAAAAAAGTCTGAAGATGGGAGTTTTCAGAAAACAAGCAACATTTCGAATTCCAGTTACTTTAAAATCAAAACCACCGAGTGTTCTGTTAGTTTCAGGTATACAGCAAAGTGAATCAGTTATATATGTACATATATCTGCTCTTTTTTAGACTTTTTTTCCCTTATAGATCATTACAGAGCACTGAATAGAGTTTCCTGTGCTTATCTGTGTTATAGATAGTAGTGTGTGAATGTCAATCCCAACATAACATTGTAAGTCAACTATACTCCAATAAAAAGTTATTTTTAAAAAATCGAAAGCACCCAAATGAAACAGGAAGAAAATCAGAGCCGAGACCTCCATACATGTTTATAAAAAGATCTCCACGGAGCCAAATAAGGAATATATCACTTTTAGCCTGAAAACTGGCCTGAAGTTTAAGAATTGGATTGCAACCATCTTAGTGTCACATCAATAAAATATTGGCGCTGCCAGCACTACCTATAAATGTGATCGTAATTCAGCTGCAGTAAAGGGATTTACAAGAAGACGATGTAAAAGTGGTTATTTTCTGTTCCTATCTGTGTTTTTTGAAGAGACCTGGCTTTTTGTGGTGTATACCGTATGCATATTTGTGTCAATTAAAAGCTGCTTTCTTGAGACGCAGACAGAGCAGACATGTGGGCCCATCAGGGGAAGGAGAAGGTGGAATGAACAGACAGAGAGGCATTGACATACACCACCGTGTGTATAAAATAGCTGGCTGGTGGGAAGCTGCTGTATGACATGGCGGGCTCAGCTTGGTGCTCTGCAGTGACCAAGAGGGGTGCGATGGGGCTGGGGTGGAAGGGACGTGTAAGAGGAAGGGGTATCTGTATACATAGAGCTGATTCACTTGGTTGTACAGCAGAAACTAACACATTATTGTAAAACAATTATACTCCAGTTTTTTAAAAAATGCTTTCCCTTTCCTGATTTCTGGCGTGACCTTGATCATTTTCCTCTTTGTGATGTGTTCTCATTCTTGTAACAATCACCAAAACCATTTGATTTTAGGTATATGATATAAGAGCTGTGTAAACCATTAGAATATCCTACGTAATAATAACACAATCATTTAAAGAAAATATAAAGAATTTTTCGAAGGTGACGTGGTTTAGACACATCTCATTTTGTGGTGTGGTATCTGCCATTATACTCTCAGCCTGATTTTCTAGGTGGAATTATTCTTTCAGTCAGGCCTAGTGAGTTGCATCTGCAGTGCAATTGTGGCTCCCAGGATACAGTTCAGCAGGGATGCTTAGCAATTCTTAATCTACTTATTTGAATGTAGCGTTCAAGCCACTCTTTCTGTGCTTCTCAGTTCAAATCCTGTGCTGAAGAATATGTGGCCTGAAGGCAAACTAAGCATTACAGAAGTGACCAAGAGACCACTGACCGCTGCCACCTTATTTAAGAATTCTATGATTGCTTTGGTAGACAACCTTGCATCAAAGGTAATTACTTTTATTTTAAAATACCCGTTTTATTTCATGGATTCCCTCTTGACATATGTTAATGAGAAAGGTATGTATAGTATTTGCTTTTTAGGTAACTATAGTAAATCAAATTGAAGAACATGTATTTTAAATGAATGTTATAATAATTCTCAATACTGTTTTGTTTGTTTTTTTTTAACATAGCCTGGTGAAACAGTTGTTTGTGTCCCAGATGAATGATCTTCTTAAATTTAGGCCTTTTATATTGTTGTCATCAATGGGAAAGTCTTAACGTGATCTTAAAAAAATTAAAACAGTATACTACAGGTATAGTATGTGCCTGATAAAAGAAATTTTAGCCCTGTGCTGAAGACAAGGCCTGGCTTAAAAAAAAAAAATCTTGAGTTAAATTGTCACATACCATCCTTATATTGTATCTGAATACAAATTACAGATAGGGTTTTAAGAGGAAGTTTAGTATTTAAGTGTTGTCCTTGCTGCTGCTAAGTCGCTTCAGTCGTGTCTGACTCTGTGCAATCCCATAGAGGGCAGCCCACTAGGCTCCTCTGTCCCTGGGATTCTCCAGGCAAGAATACTGGAGTGGGTTGCCATTTCCTCCTCCAATGCATGAAAGTGAAAAGTGAAAGTGAAGTCGCTCAGTCGTGTCCGACTCTTAGCGACCTCATGGACTGGAGCCCACCAGGCTCCTCCATCCATGGGATTCTCCAGGCAAGAGCACTGGAGTGGGGTGCCTTAGGCTGTTTTAAATAGTTGAAATAAAAAGATGCACTATGGGCAGTCATTTCTGCTTTTTCTTATTCCTTTGAGGTCTCCTACTGTTTGATAACGTTAGTCTGAGGTTTTTTTTCCCCTTGAAGAACAGATTTCTACTCTTAACTGCTGCTGTTGACAAGTTTGATAAATTAGGCAGCATTCTGGGGCTCATTATTTTTAGTTTCTTCATTTTTATCTTTCTCTCCTGGTGTTTTTCCAGTGTATTTTTTCTTCTTCATTTTTATCTTTTTTTTTAATCAACTTCCTCTCTAAAAATTTAAATCTATATTATTTTTGGTTACTTCACTGTGGATAAATTAGGCAAATGCCATAAGAATACATCTCTTCAGGAGCTTTCTGTTCTTTTCGTCAGGATTCTTTGGCCTCAGGTGACAACAAATGAGAATAGTGTGTTGGCTTGTATAATCAAACCTCCAGAAAGGCAGAGAGGGTTAAGGATACCAGAGCTGTAGACTTGAATACCCTGAAGACCCCTCCTCTTGTCCCTCAGCTTTTCTCTGCAAGTCAGCTTCAACCTGCCTCATCCAGCAAGGAAAGTGAACCTGGAAGAAAGGCGTGGGACACGAGAAAGAGTCGCACACAGAATTTTATAGAATGTACTTTATGAAACACATTCATTGTAGATATATTGTTTGTAAAATACGTTCAAGTTAATTAGAAAAAACTCATGTTTATTTTCAATATTTGGTAGCTAAATGTTCATTTTTTAACATCTATTTATCTGTGGCTGTGCTGGGCCTTTATTGAAGCATGCAGATGCTCTTCGTTGTGGCATGCAGGCTTTCTCCAGTTGCAGCACAGAGGGGCTTCTCTTGTTATGGAGCTGCAGGCTCTGGGGCACATGGGCTCAGCAGTTGCAGCTCATGGGCTCCAGAGTGCAGGCGCAGTAGTCACAGCGCATAGGCTTTGTTGCCCTGTAGCACGTGGGACCTGAGTTCCTCGACCGCGTATCAAACCCATGTCCCCCGCACTGGAAGCTAGACTCCTAAGCACTGGACCACTAGGGAAGTCCCAATGTTACATTTTTTAAGTAAAAATTCTAGGACCATTTATTATTTCTGTATGGAGAATTTCATTCAGCTGCTAAACAAATGAACCCCACCCCCACCCCCAAATTAGTGGATTAAACAGAGAGACATTTATTTCTGTCTGTGTAAATGAAGTACGGAAGAAGGTATCCCAGCCCTGGCATAGCAGCTTGAAGGTTGTTAGAGACCCAGGTTCCTTCTGTCTTTCTGCTCTACTATCTTAATACTTGGCATCCATCCTCCTGGTCCAAGATGGCAGCTGGAGCTTCTTCCTTTTTAAAGAGACTTCCTGGAAGCCTCATATAGTACTTTAGCTCCATCTCATTTGGAGAAGGCAGTGGCACCCCACTCCAGTACTCTTGCCTGGAAAATCCATGGATGGAGGAGCCTGGCAGGCTGCAGTCCATGGGATCGCTAAGAGTAGGACATGACTGAGCGACTTCACTTTCACTTTTCACTTTCATGCATTGGAGGAGGAAATGGCAACCCACTCCAGTGTTCTTGCCTGGAGAATCCCAGGGAGGGGGCAGCCTGGTGGGCTGCCGTCTATGGGGTCACACAGAGTCAGACACGACTGAAGCAACTTAGCAGCAGCAGCATTTGGTGTACTTAGTTGCCAGGGAAGCTAGGAAGTGCCTTTCATTCTGGTTAACATTGCTCCCAGCTAGAAGGAAGTATTCTGTTTCAAAGTAGGAAAAAAGTACTGTATGTGAGGTAGGCATCTAGCCTAGCAGTCTCTGCTACAGCTCCCCAATCTCTGTGTGTAGAGGTAGGGAATGAGAGAGGGACCAGGGACAAGCAAAAGAATAGAGACAACCTGTCAGTCCAGAAAGCCAGTAAACCACAAAATTCATGTGACTCACCCTATTGCAGTGTTCACGTTACTGTCGTGGTCTGGAACTGAACCTGCAATAACACCAAGGTTTTGCCGTGTTGTTCATAGGAGTTATTATATCTAATTAATACTCTGCAGAGAGATTAAGAACAAAAAGATACATAAAGACATATCAAGCCCCCTCCCCCAAGAAAACTGGTGAAGGCAATATTAATGTGAGAGAACATAAAATATAAGGGGGAAATCTATTACATACAGATAGACTAGTAATAATAAAAAGAAAATACTTAATAAAGCCATTTTGAACTAGGTACCTAACAATACAGCCATGCTGCTCCTGTCGCTGCTAAGTCGCTTCAGTCGTGTCCGACTCTGTGCGACCCCATAGACGGCAGCCCACCAGGCTCCCCCGTCCCTGGGATTCTCCAGGCAAGAACACTGGAGTGGGTTGCCATTTCCTTCTCCAATGCATGAAAGTGAAAAGTGAAAATGAAGTCGCTCAGTCATGTCCGACTCTGAGCGACCCCATGGACTACAGCCTTCCAGGCTCCTCCATCCATGGGATTCTCCAGGCAAGAGTACTGGAGTGGGGTGCCATTGCCTTCTCCGAATACAGCCATGATGGTACTTAAATTCTAAAAAAAAAAAAAAAAAAAAAAAAAAAATGACCCTGAAAAATGTAAAAGGCGAAAAAGGCACAATTGACAAGTTCACAATTCTAGAGGGAGATTTTAAATCAACTCTACCAAAAACTGATAGATCAAGCAAAAACCTTAGCAAGAGTGCAGAAGCTTTGAAAACCAAATTTAAACTTTAATCAAAAGATCTCTGTACCCAGGGGATAGGAAATACATATTCCTTTCAAGTATACGTAGAACATTTTTAAGAACTGACCATAAGCTAGAGCACAAAGGAAGTCTCAACTGTTTTAACAAATGTATATACAGATATATTCTCCATCCTTACAACAAGTAAAATAAAAACCAGCATTTAAAAAGTTGGTGTTTTTTTTTTAATATGCTTGGGAACTTTAAAAAAGTGTTCTCCTAAATAACTCACAGGTTGAAGAAGAAATCTCAATGGAAACTACAAAATATGTAAAACTGCATGACAAAGAATTTATCAGAATCAGTAGAATACTCCTAAAGTGGTCCACTTGTTTGCCTTTATTAAAAACAAGCAAACAGAAAAAAGGAAGATCAAAAGTAAATGAAATAAGATACAATTCAAGAAGTCAGTAAAGGGAATCCAAGGAAAATCTAAAGAAAGTGAGAATCAAATCAGATCAGTCACTCAGTCGTGTCCGACTCTTTGTGACCCCATGAATCGCAGCATGCCAGGCCTCCCTGTCCATCACCAACTCCCGGAGGTCACTCAGACTCATGTCCATCGAGTCAGTGATGCCATCCAGCCATCTCATCCTCTGTCGTCCCCTTCTCCTCCTGCCCCCAATCCCTCCCAGCATCAGAGTCTTCTCCAATGAGTCAACTCTTTCTATGAGGTGGCCAAAATACTGGAGTTTCAGCTTTAGCACCATTCCTTCCAAAGAAATCCCAGGGCTGATCTCCTTCAGAATGGACTGCTTGGATCTCCTTGCAGACCAAGGGACTCTCAAGAGTCTTCTCCAACACCACAGTTCAAAAGCATCAATTCTTCGCGCTCAGCCTTCTTCACAGTCCAACTCTCACATCCATACATGACCACAGGAAAAACCATAGCCTTGACTAAACGGACCTTTGTTGGCAAAGTAATGTCTCTGCTTTTGAATATGCTATCTAGGTTGGTCTTAACTTTCCTTCCAAGGAGTAAGCGTCTTTTAATTTCATGGCTGCAGTCACCATCTGCAGTGATTTTGGAGCCCCAAAAAATAAAGTCTGACACTGTTTCCACTGTTTCTCCATCTATTTCCCATGTAGTGATGGGACCAGATGCCATGATCTTCGTTTTCTGAATGTTGAGCTTTAAGCCAACCTTTTCACTCTCCACTTTCACTTTCATCAGGAGGCTTTTGAGTTCCTCTTCACTTCCTGCCATAAGTGTGGTGTCATGTGCATTTTTAAATAGCAAAAACTAAAAGTAATAGATCAAAAAATTAATTAGACCTTTAAAAAATTGATTTTAAAAAGAGAAAACAATATTCAGAATGAAAAAAGGTTACAACCTCTATATTACAGAGACTTTTTAAAACATCAGAGTATTACAAACAGCTGTATGCCAATGAATCTTCAAAATTAGTTTCTAATAATAGAATGTGTGTGCGTGCTCAGTTGTGTCCAACTCTTTGCAGCCCCATGTACTGTAGCCTGCCAGGCTCCTCTGCCCATAGAATTTTCTAGGCAAGAATACTGGGGTTGGGTGCCATTTCCACCTCCAAGGGGTCTTCCCAACTCAGGGATTGGACCTGAAACTCTTGTGTCTCCTGCATCGGCAAAAGGAATCTTTACTAGCACCACCTGGGAAGCACTAGTTTTCTAGAATAATGTTATCAAGATTAACTCAAGAAGAAATAGAAAACCTGAATAAATCAGTAACCTTAGAGATTCTGAATCACTAATCAGAAGTCTGCCTTCTTCCAACTCTGCCAAGAACTTCAGGCCCAGATGGTTTTATAGATAAGTTTTATAAATCCTTCAAGGAGCCAGTAATTCCTATCATATATACATGGTTTTGGAGGATGGGAAGAAGAGAGGCCACTACCCGATTTATATTTTGAGATTACTATTACCTTAGTACAAGGTTAACGTGAAAAAAATGAAATTAGAGGTGAGTTTCACCTAGGAATATAAACATGAAGATTTTTAAAGTACATGTGAGTAATGCATTTGATGGCAATAGGGTGAACAAAGCGGCCTTTAAAACCAACTGAAAACAACCAGTTTTTTAGGCAAATTATAAAAGTTAGGCAAATTATAAAAATCCAACTTCATGAATATGGTCATGTACTCACAAGAAAGCAAGGAATATGTAGGTCAGGTGCTGAGTTAAGGCAGAAATTAACTGAGTGAAGAGAAAAGTGAGCACCAAGCTACTTTCACCCTGTGGGCAACTGTTGAAATGGTACCTTTGAGTGCGGGTACCTTTGAGTATGGGTGTCCAAGACTGGGTCCTTGAAGGGAAGCCCAGGGTCTGCGCAGAGTAGGGTGACTCATACAGGATTACAAACCACGTGCACACTCACAAGTGCGTATACACCAGCTGCACAAAGCTAGGTCTCTAGAGGATTGCCTCTTCTAAGGGCTAGCTCCGGAAATAATCCCTCACTGTTGGGAAGGAAAACAGCCTTGGAGTTTGGCACTGAGCCAAGTTGGGTGAGTGAACCTCCCTTGAGAGTGAATAATCATAAGCCGGCTTTGATGGGATTTGCAGTCCAAACTCATACCTCAGATCAGATCAGTCGCTCAGTCGTGTCCGACTCTTTGCGACCCCATGAACCGCAGCACGCCAGGCCTCCCTATCCATCACCAGCTCTCGGAGGTCACTCAGACTCACATTCATCGAGTCAGTGATGCCATCCAGCCATCTCATCCTCTGTCGTCCCCTTCTCCTCCTGCCCTCAATCCCTCCCAGCATCAGAGTCTTCTCCAATGAGTCAGCTCTTCGCATGAGGTGGCCAAAATACTGGAGTTTCAGCTTGAGCATCATTCCCTCCAAAGAAATCAATCCCAGGTCTGATCTCCTTCAGAATGGACCGGTTGGATCTCCTTGCAGTCCAAGGGACTCTCAAGAGTCTTCTCCAACACCACAGTTCAAAAGCATCTATTCTTCCGCGCTCAGCTTTCTTCACAGTCCAGCTCTCACATCCATACATGACCACAGGAAAGACCATAGCCTTGACTAGGCGAACCTTTGTTGGCAAAGTAATGTCTCTGCTTTTGAATATGCTATCTAGGTTGGTCATAACCTTCCTTCCAAGGAGTAAGCGTCTTTTAATTTCATGGCTGCAGTCACCATCTGCAGTGATTTTGGAGCCCAGAAAAATAAAGTCTGACACTGTTTCCACTGTTTCTCCATCTATTTCCCATGTAGTGATGGGACCAGATGCCATGATCTTCGTTTTCTGAATGTTGAGCTTTAAGCCAACCTTTTCACTCTCCACTTTCACTTTCATCAAGAGGCTTTTGAGTTCCTCTTCACTTTCTGCCATAAGGGTGGTGTCATCTGCATATCTGAGGTTATTGATATTTCTCCCGGCAATCTTGATTCCAGCTTGTGTTTCCTCCAGTCCAGCATTTCTCATGATGTACTCTGCATATAAGTTAAATAAACATGGTGACAATATACAGCCTTGACGTACTCCTTTTCCTATTTGGAACCAGTCTGTTGTTCCATGACCAGTTCTAACTGTTGCTTCCTGACCTGCATACAGATTTCTCAAGAGGCAGATCAGGTGGTCTGGTATTCCTATCTCTCTCAGAATTTTCCAGTTTATTGTGATCTACACAGTCAAAGGCTTTGGCATAGTCAATAAAGCAGAAATAGATGTTTTTCTGGAACTCTCTTGCTTTTTCGATAATCCAGCGGATGTTGGCAATTTGATCTCTGGTTCCTCTGCCTTTTCTAAATCCAGCTTGAACATCAGGAAGTTCACGGTTCACATATTGCTGAAGCCTGGCTTGGAGAATTTTGAGCATTACTTTACTAGCGTGTGAGATGAGTGCAATTGTGCGGTAGTTTGAGCACTCTTTGGCATTGCCTTTCTTTGGGATCGGGATGAAAACTGACCTTTTCCAATCTTGTGGCCACTGCTGAGTTTTCCAAATTTGCTGGCATATTGAGTGCAGCACTTTCACAGCATCATCTTTCAGGTTTTGGAATAGCTCAACTGGAATTCCATCACCTCCACTAGCTTTGTTCCTAGTGATGCTTTCTAAGGCCCACTTGACTTCACATTCCAAGATGTCTGGCTCTAGGTCAGTGATCACACCATCATGATTATCTGGGTCGTGAAGCTCTTTTTTGTACAGTTCTTCTGTGTATTCTTGCCACCTCTTCTTAATATCTTCTGCTTCCGTTAGGTCCACACCATTTCTGTCCTTTATCGAGCCCATCTTTGCATGAAATGTTCCTTTGGTATCTCTGATTTTCTTGACTAGATCCTTAGTCTTTCCCATTCTGTTGTTTTCCTCTATTTCTTTGCATTGATCGCTGAAGAAGGCTTTCTTATCTCTTCTTGCTATTCTTTGGAACTCTGCATTCAGATGTTTATATCTTTCCTTTTCTCCTTTGCTTTTCGCTTCTCTTCTTTTTGCAGCTATTTGCAAGGCCTCCCCAGACAGCCATTTTGCTTTTTTGCATTTCTTTTCCATGGGGATGGTCTTGATCCCTGTCTCCTGTACAATGTCATGAACCTCATTCCATAGTTCATCAGGCACTCTATCTGTCAGATCTAGGCCCTTAAATCTATTTCTCACTTCCACTGTATAATCATAAGGGATTTGATTTAGGTCATACCTGAATGGTCTAGTGGTTTTCCCTACTTTCTTCAATTTCAGTCTGAATTTGGCAATAAGGAGTTCATGGTCTGAGCCACAGTCAGCTCCTGGTCTTGTTTTTGCTGATTGGATAGAGCTTCTCCATCTTTGGCTGCAAAGAATATAATCGATTTGATTTCGGTGTTGACCATCTGGTGATGTCCATGTATAAAGTCTTCTCTTGTGTTGTTGGAAGAGGGTATTTGCTATGACCAGTGCATTTTCTTGGCAAAACTCTAATAGTCTTTGCCCTGCTTCATTCCGTATTCCAAGACCAAATTTGCCTGTTACTCCAGGTGTTTCTTGACTTCCTACTTTTGCATTCCAGTCCCCTATAATGAAAAGGACATCTTTTTTGGGTGTTAGTTCTAAAAGGTCTTGTAGGTCTTCATAGAACCGTTCAACTTCAGCTTCTTCAGCATTACTGGTTGGGGCATAGACTTGGATTACTGTGACATTGAATGGTTTGCCTTGGAAACGAACAGAGATCATTCTGTCGTTTTTGAGATTGCATCCAAGTACTGCATTTCGGACTCTTTTGTTGACCATGATGGCCACTCCATTTCTTCTGAGGGATTCCTGCCCACAGTAGTAGATATAATGGTCCTCTGAGTTAAATTCACCCATTCCAGTCCATTTTAGTTCGCTAATTCCTAGAATGTCAACATTTACTCTTGCCATCTCTTGTTTGACCACTTCCAATTTGCCTTGATTCATGGACCTGACATTCCAGGTTCCTATGCAATATTGTTCTTTACAGCATCAGACTTTACTTCTATCACCAGACACATCTACAGCTGGGTATTCTTTCTGCTTTGGTTCCATCCCTTCATTCTTTCTGGAGTTATTTCTCCACTGATCTCCAGTAGCATATTGGGCCCTTACTGACCTGGGGAGTTTCTCTATCAGTATCCTATCATTTTGCCTTTTCATACTGTTCATGGGGTTCTCAAGGCAAGAATACTGAAGTGGTTTGCCATTCCCTTCTCCAGCGGACCACACCCTGTCAGATCTCTCCACCATGACCCTCCCATCCTGGGTTGCCCCACGGGCATGGCTTAATTTTATTGAGTTAGACAAGGCTGTGGTCCTGGTGTGATTAGATTGACTAGTTTTCTGTGAGTATGGTTTCAGTGTATTTGCCCTCTGATGCCCTCTTGCAAGACCTACCGTGTTACTTGGGTTTCTCTTACCTTGGGCGTGGGGTATCTCTTCCCGGCTGCTCCAGCAAAGCACAGCCATCGCACCTTACCTTTGATGAGGGGGTCTCTCCTCACCGCCACCCTTCCTGACCTCGGTCGTGGGGTAGGTCCTCTGGGCCGTGCTTAGTGCGCCAGTCCTCACCGCCGTCCTTCCTCGGTCGATGGGTAGCTCCTCTCGGGCGTGCTCTCAGTGCGCCGCGCGGCCGGCGAGGGTCTCTCAGTGCGGCGCTCGCGGGTAGGCCGGGAGCTCTCAGTGCGGCGCTCGCGGGTAGGCCGGGAGCTCTCATACCTAGGTGGCCTGAAAAGGCTGAAGCCAACAATTTAAAGTGGTCCATCCAGGTCTGGTATTGCCTCTGGGCATCTGATGAGAGCAGAGAGGAAACCACCTTCATGCCAGACCTTAAGGAAATAGAAGTTCCACAGATGGTGTTCTAAGGAAAATAAGCAGTTCATAGTAAAGGATCACCACACATATAAAGAAGCAAGACAGGACACAAGGAAGGTCAGACTAAACAACAGACTCATGAAAATGTCTTATATTGAATTAGCAGGAAAACGACCAGAATGTTTAATGTGTTTCAAGAAATGAAAGTCCTAAAAATACGAGGACTAGTCATTGAGATCATGTGACTAGGCAACTCATAGAAATAAAAGCTAAATAATTAAACTGTAAAACTCTGGATAGATTTAACATTGGTTAAGACAAAGCTGAAGAGAGAATAGGGAAATGAAAGACAGAATCAAAGAAATTATCCAGAATTTCACTTAGTCCAAGAAATGAAACTTATAAAAGACATATTAAGAGACATGGAAGATTAAAATGAAAAGGTCTAATGTGCATCTAATCAAGGACAGGAGAGAATGGACAGAGCAATATTTGAAGAAAAAGAAAAAGAATTTCCAGAATGATGAAAGAGACAGTCAGGAAGTCCAATGTATCCCAAGTTAGAAAAATTAAAAGAAATCTGCCCCCAATCCTCTAGTGAAACCCCAGAATATCAAAGACAAAGAAAATACCTTAAAAGCAGATTAACTTTGAAGGAGTAACATGCCTAAAGAAAATAAATCAAAATTCTATACTGAAAGAGTTTATTTTTCATGAACAATAAAGAATCTTTCTGAAAAAATATAAACAGAGTTAGAACCACACTAAAGGAAATTCAGTGGGAACTTAAATAGAATTTATATCCTACTGTTGTGTGAAAATTGTGTAAAGCTTGTTGTTGTTGTTCAGTTGCTCAGTTGTGTCCAACTCTTTGTGACCCCAGGGACCGTGGCACGCAGGCTTCCCTGTCCTTCACATGTCCCAGAGCCTGTTCAAACTCGTGTCCATTGAGTCAGTGATGCCATCCAACCATCTCGTCCTCTGTCATCCCCTTCTCCTGCCTTCAGTCTTTCCCAGAATCAGGGTCTTTTTCAATGAGTTGGCTCTTCACGTCGGTGGCCAAAGTATTGGAATATCAGCATCAGTCTTTCCAATGAATAATCATCAATAGGTTTATTTCCTTAAGGACTGACTGGTTTGATCTCCTTGCAGTCCAAGGGACTCTCAGGAATCTTCTCCAACACCACAGTTCGAAGGCATCAGTTCTTTGGTGCTCAACCTTCTTTATGGTGCAACTCTCACATCCACCATGACTATTGGAAAAACCATAGTATAAATCTTAATTATGTCGAATTGGTTCATAATGCTTTTCAGGTCTACTATGTTCTTCTACTACTCTGTACATTCATTCTATTAATTTCTGAGAGTTTGATATTGAAACTCCAACAAAAATCTTAATTTATCTACTTAAAATTGTAATATATAGTGGAACTATATGTATGGAAATATATTTCTATACATATATATATGGAAATATATGTGTAACTTTATTCTGTATTTTCCAAGTCTTCTATAAATGTGTTATCATAGTTTTATAATTTAAAAAATAAAATAGATAAAAAGCAAAGAAAAAGGAAATGCTAAAGGATATATATCAGGTAGGAGGATGTCTGATTACTGAATGAAAGTCTGAAATGCGAAATGAAGAGCAAAGAAATTGGTAAATATGTGGGTGCATATAAATCAACTGACTCTATAGAATAATATTATATTGGATTTAAAATACAGGTTAGAATTAAATAGCACAATAGCATATAAACTGCAAGGGTGAGTGATTATATTTCAAGTGTTTAAGGTCCTTGGTTGTTCAGGAAAAGAATAAATGTATTGATTAGCTTATAACTCTCATGAGTTATAAGTACATGTAAAATTTTCTAGTGTAGTCATTAAAAGAATAGAAATGAGTTTTTAACTTACAAGCTAGTAGTTATGGGTAGGAGAAGTCAGAATGAGAAAAGAATCATCAGTCCTAAAAAACATAGGAAAGAGGGGACAGAATAACATAGGAAAGCTGGGACAAATTAAGATGTTAGAGAAAAATCCAAATATATTAATAAGTACAGTGAATGTAAATGGAGCAAAATTGTCAGATTAAAGAAAAGGAATACAGACACATTTGAAAAAGCAGAGGAACCAGAGTTCAAATTGCCAACATCCGTTGGATCATAGAAAAAGCAAGAGAATTTCAGAAAAACATCTACTTCTTCATTGACTACACTAGATCACAACAAACTGTGGAAAATTCTTAAAAAGATGAGAATACCAGACCACCTTACCTGCCTCCTGAGAAACCTGTATGCAGGTAAAGAAGCAACAGTTAGAACCGGACACGCAACAACAGACTGGTTCAAAATTGGGAAAAGAGTACATCAAGGCTATATATTGTCACCCTGTTTACTTAACTTATATGCAGAGTACATCATGTGAAATGCTGGGCTGAAGCTGGAATCAAGATTGCTGGGAGAAATCAATAATCTCAGATACACAGAAGACACCACTCTTATGGCAGAAGTGAAGAAGAACTAAAGAGCCTCTTGATGGAGGTGAATGAGGACAGTGAAAAAGTTGGCTTAAAACTCAACATTCAAAAAACTAAAATCATGGCATCTAGTCCCATCACTTTATGGCAAATAGATGGGGAAACAGTGACAGACTTTATTTTCTTGGGCTCCAGAATCACTGCAGATGTGACTACAGCCACGAAATTAAAAGACGCTTGCTCCTTGGAAGAAAAGCTGTGACAAACCTAGACAGCGTATTAAAAAGCAGAGACATTACTTTGCCAACAAAGGTCCATATAGTCAAAGCTATGGTTTTTCCAGTAACCATGTATGGCCGTGAGAGTTGGACCATAAAGAGGGCTGAATGCCAAAGAATTGATGCTTATGGTGTGGTGTTGGAGAAGACTCTTGAGAGTCTGTTGGACAACAAGGAGATCAAGCAAGTCAATCCTAAGGGAAATCAATCCTAAACATTCATTAGAAGGACTGATGCTGAAGCTGAAGCTCCAGTATTTTGGCTACCTGATGTGAAGAACTGACTCGTTAGAAAAGACCCTGATGCTGGAAAAGATTAAAGGCAGAATGAGGAGGGACGACAGAGGATGAGATGGTTGGATGGCATCACTGACTCAATGGACAGGAGTTTGAGCAATCTCAGGGAGATGGTGAAGTACAGGGAAGTCTGGCTGGCTGCAGTCTATGGGGTCACAGAGAGTCGGACACGACTGAGTGACCGAACGACAGATACATCAGATACATTGCCACTTATTAATGACATCTAATCCTAACAGAAAAGTTGGAAGTTTACATTTTAAAAGATGTATCTGGCAAATTCTGACATTCTGAAATCACTTTAATCAAATTTCAGGACCTTCAGTGGCTCAGCAGTGAACTGTCTGCCTTCCCTGTAAGTGCCAACCTGTTTTCCATTCAGCTTATAACTCCTGAGTTTAACTCTTCAGGATTCCAGACCAGAGTGGAGTCCTGTGTCTGAGCACTCAGGCTCCAGCTTTCATCCCCCAGGCCCCTCAAGGCTGCCAGAAGCTGTGCTGAGCCTCATGGCTGCCTCTGTAGATCAGCAGACAGTTGCCTCGAAAATGAAAGCAGACCTCAAGGCCAGCTTTATCCTCCCTGGACTTTAGTCTTTGTCTCATCTTGGCGATGTTATTAGCTCTTCATGCAATGAATATTTCTCCCATCCCCCCATAATTTTGTATAGCACTTTTTTCCTAGTGACTTTCTCAGGAAGGTTGATAGGAAATGCCTAGTCCTTCATCACTGGAAATGAAGGTCCCTAACTCCTGCTTTTTTGAGTTCACACGGTGGGTTTTTTTATGAAAAAATTTTTAATTATTCATGTATTTTATTGACATGTAATTGACATATAACTATCTGTTTTAGGTGTACAATGTAATGACTTGACATTTGTATATTTTGCAAAATAATCACCACAATAAGTCTAATTAACGTCTATCACCATACATAAACTTTTTTCTTATGATAAGAACTTTTAAGACTCTCTCAGCAACTTTCAAATGTACAATATAGTATTATTAACTATAGCGCATAGTATTTTTAAACACATGTCTCATTGCCACCTAGATTATAAGTCTTTTGAATCTAAGGAATGATTTCTACTAATCTTATCTCTCTCTTGATACATCATGGGCTTCCCTGGTGGCTCAACTGGTAAAGAATCCACCTGCAATGCGGAAGACCTGGGTTTGATCCCTGGGTTGGGAAGATCTCCAAGAAAAACAAATGGCTACCCACTCCAGTATTCTGGCCTGGAGATGTCCATGGACTATATAGTCCATGGGGTTGCAAAGAGTCAGACGTGACTGAGTGACTTTCACTGATACCTCATAAAACACTCTGAATAGATGACCAGTAAATTATTAAATGAACTTTAATTTGCCATTGGCTCTATTTAATACTGTTCAACACAGGCTAAGTAAATGAATATCTAAATCCAGTATCTTCTGGCAAATATATATACTGATTGGTATACTTTGGCAAGGGCTTTCCAGGTGGCACTAGTGGTAAAGAACCCTCCTGCCAATACAGGTGATGCAAGAGATGCGGATTCGATCCCTGGGTCGGGAAGATCCCCTGGAGGAGGAAATGGCAACCTGCTCTGGTATTCTTGCCTGGAGAATCCCATGGACAGAGGAGCCTGAGGGGCTACAGTCCATAGAGTCTCAAAGAGTCGGACACGACTGAAGTGATTTAGCAAGCACGTACTTTGTCAAAGGATGTTTTTCTCATAACATATAGGGAGAAAAAGGTTTAAAAGTGCCAGATGATAAGATCACTATTAACTTTTGTGACTTAACCTCAATAAGACGCTTGGAATTTGTCAAATTTAGGATTTCTTAGGTTGAGTCAGTCTGGATATTTATAAGGAGAGAGGAGGCGGCATTTATAAGTTGAAACAGAATGCTGATGAAATATAGAGACAGCATTTGCACTGGATTCCTTATCTGAAGGTTTCATATTACTAACCAGGATGAAAGCGCATTTCCCCACCCCTTAGCTGGGCGTGAATGTTACCCCTTTCTGGACATAATCAGTCAACACTGGTAAAATTCCATTCAACTGGTTTCTGTTTAGTAAAGTTATTTACATGACTCAAGTGATACCTTGTACTAAGATTGCCTTGCCCACATGATTGCATAAATTATTGAGTTCAAAATATTTTCTAATTCACTCTGTAATTTTCTTTTTGACCCAAGGATAATTTAGAAGTATATTTCTTAATTTGCAATCATCTTAAGAGTCTCTAATTATCTTCTTTCTCTTGATTTCTAACATAATCTCGTTTGATCAGAGGATATACTCCGTGTGATTTCAGCCCTTAGAGATGTAAGTTTTCTTTATGTATTAGGATTATTTGCATTTAGTAGTCTGTACACAGTTGTTAGGTCAAGTTTGCTCATCATATTAGTGTCCAGTGTTTCCACATTCTTACAATTACTTTGTTTTGTCAGTGCTGAAATGTGATAAAACCTACTGTAATTCTGAATTTGCCTGCTTCTTAATATGCCTTCCATTTTTGCTTTAAATATTTTGTGAATTTATTAAGCTTATTCAAGTTAGAACTATTATATCTTCCTAGCATGTGAGTCATTTATCACTATGAAATCTTTATTTCTGTATTGATTTTTGCCTTAAAGTCACTTTTGCAGAAGTAAAATAGTTAAAACTAGCTCTTTTTTTGACTAGGATTTGCATGGTCTATCCTTAAAACTTTCAGTCTTTCCATGACTTTATGCTTCAGGTATGACTCATAAATAGCATACAGAGGTAGTTTGGGCTTTTTATCCATTCTGACCATCTTTGTCCTTTGAATAAATCATTTATTGCATTTACTCTTAACATAGCCACTGTATGTTGTTTACAAATTGACCATCTCCTTAGTGCTTTCTGTTTGTCTCTTTTCTATTTCTTTTTCTTCCTTTTCTAACCTTTTTGATTGATTACTGTGGGTGAAAAGTAAGCAAAATTCTATTCCTTCTGCCCGATAACCTCAGTTAAATTTCTAGCTCTGTTCCCCTGTTAAACCTAGCATGACGTACATCAACCATATTACTAGGCAACATCACTTAAGGTAAAAATTACCCCTATTGATAAATTGCACCAGCACTGGGAAAATGAGAAATGTCTGGTGGGAATGTCATACTTTTGGCTTCCTGAGTGTGGTGACTCATGTATTAGGCATGTCCCTTTCAAGGACCCTGGAAGCTGTATCTTTAGATTTGCTATAAGAGATATTGAATCCTATGGGGCATGAGGCTTTTAAACCGAGGGCACTTCCTCCATCTGTCTGATACGGACCTCATCTCGTTGTGCCTAAGCTATCACCTGACTGCTGTGTGGGCTGCCATATGACCTTGACACTGCCTGCTGGCAAGCCATGTTCTTGTCCTTCTGAGTAGACTCCTGCCAAGTGTGGGCTGTAAATCTTTTGAGTCAGAATGTTTAGTTAGACCTAGGGAGGCATCCTTTCCTTGTACCACCCCTCAACCACTAGTATCACAATGATATTTTATTACTACATTTATTGACTTTATTATTTTGGAAGAGTTACGCCATAATACTGTTTCAGTGGTTACTCAAATTATTATGGTGTAATTATCAATTATAAAAATCTAATATTATTTGGTGTTTTTACCTCCTTCCTGGACAATGCAAGGTCCATAAAACATCTTAATTCCATTTGTCTTCCTCCCAACTTATGTACCGTTTTAGTCATGTACTTAGAAATATTTATTTCATTTATGTATATATGTAAATATATACAATGTGTTCATATATAATTTTAAGTCTAAGATGATGACATCACCATCACCATTATTACTGCTAAGTACTGTTAATATCTGTTTAGATTTCCTCATTTATCCCTTCTTTTTTGACCTTCATCTTGGGCCATTTTTCTTCTGTTTGAATTTTCTCCTGTTGTATATGAGGCCTGATGTTGACAAAGTCTCTATTTTTGTTTACCTGGAAATAGTTTACGTGTTTTCCTTCTTGAAGAATGGTTTTGCTAGGGTGTAAAATTCTGCATTGACAGCCTTTCAGCATTTCAAGCATAATATTCATTTGTCTTCTGTATTCCATAGTTTCTTTTGAGAAGTTAGCTACTAGACGGTTTGTTGCTCCTTTAGGTAATAAGTCTTTTTTCATCTGGCTGCTCTTCTTTGGTTTTCAGAAGTCTTACTGAGGTACCTAGGTGTAGACTTTTTTTTTTTAATCTTGCTTGCAGTTTGTAGCACTTTTTCAGTTTGTTCCAGCTTGATTGATTTTCATCAGTTTTGCCAAGTCTTCGACTATTAGCTCTTCAAATATTGCTTCTGTCCCTTTTGTCTCCTCTCCTTAGGACTCCAGTTAATTAAAGCATCTCACTGTATGTCTTCTATGCCTCTTAACCTCTCTTCTTTATTTTCTGTCTTTTTGTCTCTCCATGATCCATTCTGGGAAAATTCTTCTCACTTTCCTTCTAGTTTACTACTTTTTTCTTGAACTATTTCCAATCTACTCTTCTACTGGTCCACTGAGTTCTTAACTTCTACTATTGCATCTTTAAGTCCTTGGTCTTCTCTTTGGTTTGGTTCTTTTTTATAGTTCTCATTCTTTAAAACATTCTTAATATTGCCTTTTGTCATCTTGAACATGCTAAATATAGTTGTTTTGATATTTCTATCTGCTAATCCCAACATCTGGACCCCTGCAGATCTTTTTATTTTGTATATTGTTTTGCCATTTCTAATTCATGTTATCTTGGCTTCTTGTATATCTGATTAACTTTTATCTTGTTCCAAACATTACATTTGCAAAACTATTTACGGAAGTAATTGGAGGCCCATTTTTTTATATAATCTTTGTCTAGATTTCTTTTGCTCCATTTAAGCATCTAAAGACACTGATATTCCAAAGAAACTTTTCCAGTTTGAAGGACTGAAATGATTCAAAGCTGAATCGAGCACTTATATGTGCCAGAGCTGAGCCTAGTATTTTATATTCTTCATTGCAATGCCTCTTTATCATACCTTCTGACTCTTTCTATTAAATTACTTTGTTACTTTTAATCATGTTTCTGTAAATACACAAAAACTTGATGTTTACTTGTCTCAATTACTTACACGCTAGTTTTATTCCACTTCTACTCTTCCTGATGAATCCTAAAACATAATAATACAAAAATGTAGCTGAATACCTGAGAACTTCCAAGCTTAAATTGAAGGGAAAGGAAGAATTTTTCACAAGTCTGTGCCTGAGAAATTAGAGTCATAAAGCTTAATTTGACACAGTTAACACTAATTACATGTTAGTCATAGTGTCTTTTTTAAAAATTTATTTATTTTTAATTGGAGGATAATTGCTTTACAGTATTGTGTTGGTTTCTGCCATACGTCAACATGAGTCAGCCATAGGTATACCTATGTCCCCTCCCTCCTGAACCTCCCTCCCTCCTCCCTCCGCATCCCACCCCTCTAGGTTATCACAGAGCACCAGGTTTGAGCTCCCTGCATCGTACAGCACATTCCCACTGGCTGTCTGTCTTACATATGGTGACGTGTATGTTTCCATGCTCCTCTCTCAATTCATCCCACCCTCTCCTTCCCCTACTGTGTCCATAAGTCTGTTCTGTCTGTCTGTGTCTCCACTGCTGCCCTACAAAGAGGTTCATCAGTACCATCTTTCTAGATTCCATATATATGCATTGAAAGAAAGTGAAAGTGAAGTGGCTTAGTCCTGTCCCACTCTTTGCGACCCTGTGGAATGTAGTCCACCAGGCTCCTCCATCCATGGGATTCTCCAGGCAAGAATACTGGAGTGGGTTGCCATTTCCTTCTCCAGGGGATCTTCCCGACCCAGGGATTGAACCCGAGTCTCCTGCATTGGAGGCAGATGCTTTAACCTCTGAGCCACCAGGGAAGATATATATGCATTAATATATGATATTTGTTTTTGTCTTTCTGACTTTCTATGCTCTGTATTATAGGCTCTAGGTTCATCCACCTCATTAGAACTGACTCAAATGCGTTCCTTTTCATGTTAGTGTCTTTAGTCCGAGATTTTTCTCCAGTGAAGCTTACCATTTGCCGGTTTATTTCTTTAGGAACCATATTACGTACGTTGCATCAAACCCAACGACATGAAGTCCCCACAGATCTTTGATGATGAACGCTGCCGGCATCAAGTAGAGTATCTCGGACTCCTAGAAAACGTGAGGGTGCGTCGGGCAGGCTTTGCCTTCCGCCAGACCTACGAGAAGTTTCTTCACAGGTGAGAACAGATGAAACAGAGAAACCCAGCAGCATACTGAGACATACAGAGCCCTCCCTATGTTAAGCAATGCATCAGCTCATATCAGGTGGTCTAAATATTTGTTGAATGAACAAAAGAGTTGAGAAAACTACAAATATGAAAGACTTTCCTAGAATTGGCAGGAGACCCCTTAAGTTTGTGGTTTATGGACCATGGGGAAAAAAATGAATTCTTTATTGGCAAAATATAAGCATGTAGTATAGGAGAAAAAAACAAGGATTTAGAGTCACAGGTGGGTTGGAATCCTGGCTATACCACACATCTGTTGCATGACCTGGAGCTAGAAATTTAACTTCTTTGTTTCTGCATTTGCAAAATGAGTATAGTAACAGTGCCTTATAAGGCTTTTGTTGTGAGAATTAACCAAAGTGGAAAGCCTGGGTGCCTGGCACATAGTAGATGTTCAGTTAATGCTGCTTATCATTACTGATATTAGTAACTATCATAATAAAAAGATACTAAGTAGATCATCATGGAAGCCCTAAGATTAGTCAACCTGATTGAATCCTGGCTTTGACCGGGATTTTTGATCTTGGGAAAATCATGTAACTTTCCAGTTGACTCTGTTTCCTATGTGTAGAATGGAGAAAATTAATTTTTTAAAAAGAATAATAATAGTAATTACTTGGTAAGGCTGCTGGGGGTGAAATGAGATAACATTTATAAAATAAACACCTATAATGGGAACCTGGCATATAGTAATCACTCAATATAAGGTGTCATTGCTATTGATATTTATGATTGGGAACAATAATGCTAGTTGACACCTGGGATCTTAAAAATACTGTTTTAAATCCCATCTTTTCATTTATTTTAAAATATTTATTCAACATTTCCTATGTTGTAGACTACAGATTTCACAAAAATATGAATGCATAAACAAACATAAAATATTGGCTGGTGAGGAGTCTCTAAGTAGATAGTAATGGATGTAAGGAGTCAGCCATACAAAGGTCAAAGAAAAAGAGCAGCTGAAGCAGAGGAAACAGTGGAGAAAAGTCTCCCTTGCAGAAATAAGTGTCTTGTTTTAGGTACCAAACATCGTCCAGTATGGTTGGAGGATGCTGAGCAACAGGGCAGTGGTGTGGGTTGAGATCAGAGAGATGGACGGGGGCCAGCTCATGTTGCACATTGTCATCCAGACTAAACAGTTTAGATTTTGGCCAAGGGTGGTAGAAAACCGTTGGTGGGTTTTATGCAGGAAGCCACATAATGTTATGGATGTTTTAAGAGATCACTGTGGCTGCTGTGTGAATAGGAAGCAAGGAGACACTTAGAGATGCTATTGCAGGAATCCAGGAGAGGCGGCTCAACGAGAGTGCCTTGAACAAGGAATTACTGTAGATCCAAGAGTAGTGGACTGATTCAGGATAGGTTTGGGGGGAGAGTGGACAAGACTTGCTGATGGATTGACTCAGTGAGAGAGGGGAGTAGAGAAGGATGAAGGGTAACATGTAGATTTTGGCTTGAGCATCTGGATAAGCACTGTACCATTTTCTGAGATAAGAAAGATTGGGGAAGAGAAGTTTGAAGAAAGGGACTTGGAACAAGGGCAAAGATGGAATCAAGATTTGTCTCTTGACTATGTTAGGTTTGAAATGGCTTCTAAATGCCTAGGTAGAAATACTAAATAATCTACTAGACATATAAATCTGGAGTTCTGTGAAGACTTCCAGGCTGGAAATAGGAAGTGTGGAGTTACTGATACATAAGTAAGTAAGTAAGTGAAGTCTCTCAGTCGTGCCCGACTCTGCGACCCTGTGGACTGTAGCCCACCAGGCTCTTCCATCCATGGGATTCTCCAGGCAAGAATACTGGAGTGGGTTGCCATTTCCTTCTCCAGGGGGTCGAACCCAGGTCTCCTGCATTCCAGGCAGACGCTTTAACCTCTGAGCTACCAGGGAAGGCCTACTGATACATAGATTATATATAAAGTCTTGGGACTTGATAGAAAAAGAAGAGAAGGCCCACGCCAACATTTAGGTTTGTGGTCTGATATGAAAGAACCAGCAAAGAGAAGAGAAGAGGTGACCAATGAGAGAGAAGAAATATCAGAAGAGGGTTACGTCACAGAAGCCAAGGGAAGATGGCATTTCAAGAAGAAAAGTACAATTATATTAAATATTACTATGCCATCCAGTGGAGAAGGCAATGGCAACCCACTCCAGTACTCTTGCCTGGAAAATCCCATGGACAGAGGAGCCTGGTAAGCTGCAGTCCATGGGGTTGCTGAGGATCGGACATGACTGAGCGACTTCACTTTCACTTTTCACTTTCATGCATTGGAGAGGGAAATGGCAATCCATCCAGTATTCTTGCCTGGAGAATCCCAGTTACAGAGGAGCCTAGTGGGCTGCCGTCTATGGGGTCGCACAGAATCGGACACAACTGAAGTGACTTAGCAGCGGTAGCAGCAGCATGCCATCCAGTAAGAGAAAAGCAGAAGCTTAACCATTAGACCAGGCAGCACAGAAGTCAGAGGATAAAGAGCTGATCAGAGCCCCATTTGAGCAGGATGGAAAAGTGAAGTGAGGAGTTGAATGTCCACAGACAACTCAAGGACGTGTGTTGTGAATGACAACAGAGAAAAATGGAAGCAGCAGCCAGAGTGGAATGTGAAGTCAAGGAGACTCTAGAAAATGTTCAAAATGCAGGTGGCGATGATTCAGAAGAGAGAGAGAAACCAGCCACGCAGAAGGGAGGATGATAACTGAAATAATAACCTCCTTGAGAAGGCAAGGAATGAAATCCCAGAACAAGTGGAAGGTTAGTCAGCTTTAGATGGGAGCAGGATCCTTCTCCCCTAGCAACAGGACGAAAGGCAGAGAATATGAAAACCAAGGCAGGAAGCCTCAGAGGCCAACTGATAGCACCAGTGAAGATGCTCCTATCTGATTGCTTCTATTTCTTCTTGAAGTATGAGGCAAGGTCGTGAGCCTGAGAGTGAGGATCAAGAGAGGTGGTGAGGGGGGTTGACGAGGAAACAGAAATACTCATTTTAGGGAGCAGGAGAGCTTTCCCACTCTCTCCCAGTGGTCTTGCTACCAGGAAGACCTGAGCACCCATTTGAGGTTTGAGATTGTAAGTGTATAGTGAGACACCTCCCACCCCCTCAGCATCAGCTTTTGTTCTCCACCAGCGTTCAGCTACTTGTGTGCAGAAGTGAAAGGGCTTCAGGCCAATTAGAGACTCTTGGAATGAATAAAACTTTATAGCAAAATAGCGTAGAAAAATGAGACAATTTTCTTTTGATCAGAAAGTCTTGCTCAAAACTGATCATTTTCTTTATTGAGATCATGCTGTTCTTTAAATTTGGTTTTTCTTTTTTATTGAGGCTGTAGAGTAGGAATGTGTTCATTCTGTCTTGATTTCAGTGTCAAATGATGTTAATAGGAAGATTACTCATCCCTTGTCATTACTCAGAATTCTAGCAAGTACTTGACGGTAGTATTTATTTTTGTGTTGTCACCTATGTAAGATCAGCAGAAGTCGAGTATTAGAAAGACAGGGTGGGAATGGGCAGCTATAGAATGGGGCTGAACTGAAAGAATTATTTATCTAAAATGTACATTTATCTAACTAAAAAATATCATGAGACAAAGAGGAAGCCATGGAGAGTATTTGAAGTAAGAGAATAAGCAAGCTTGATTTGGCGGGGACAAGGAATTTTGCAAGTGCATATCCTTACTCACTTTTAGTCTGTTTCTGTACTTATTTTACTTTCAACTCAAGATGCTTGGTGTGTTTTTTGGCACAGAAGACATGGTACAAGGATTGGATTATGTTTTCTAATACTTATGTAAAAATAGAAAAGGTTAAAAAGAACCTATGAATTTCAGATATGATAGTCTTAGGAGTACAATCTTAAATCTCCCATTCCCACTCCAGAACATCCCCCACTGATATAAAATATGTGTATTTAAAGCCAAGTAAAGGCACAGCCACACTATGAAATCAAAAGAGGGATGCTCAGTGAGCCTTAAAGATGTGCTGCTGCTGCTAAGTCACTTCAGTCGTGTCCGACTCTGTGCGACCCCATAGACGGCAGCCCACCAGGCTCCCCCGTCCCTGGGATTCTCCAGGCAAGAACACTGGAGTGGGTTGCCATTTCCCTCTCCAATGCATGAAAGTGAAAAGTGAAAGTGAAATCGCTCAGTCGTGTCCGACCCTCAGCGACCCCATGGGCTGCAGCCTACCAGGCTCCTCCGTCCATGGGATTTTCCAGGCAAGAGTACTGGAGTGGGATGCCATTGCCTTCTAATCACTCCTAAATACAATATGAGGCAGACATGTAGACCCAGAAGTATGCTGAGGTCACAGTTTTAAGGAAAGACTGCCTGGTGAGGCTTCAGCTGGCGTTCAGGAGACATCTCGGCTACAGTCTGGAGTTTATCCCAGCTGCAGCACTAAGAGGTTGCTGTAATGGCCAGGACGAATAACCACCTGAGCAACTGCAAGGGAGACATCATAGGTATATTGGCCAAGATTCAGGAAGCAAAAGTAGCCACCTTACAAGAGGCTAACAAAGGCCAAGACATATATGTAGGAAGAAGGATTCTAGGGTAGGAGGAGATGAGATAACAATCAAACATCTGAGAAAAACCAGACCAATGAGAAAGAACCAATAAGCTCAACAAATGCAAAACCTCACCCCCAAGGAACTAGAGCAAGGAGTAGAAGACCTTGGAAAAAGCCTATTCATATTCTCAGAGAGATAAAGGAGAGAATTTTGGTCCTAAAGTAGGAATATGAAGTTCAAAACAAGAACAGTTTGTTGTTAAAAAGAACCAATTAGGGATTTGGAAAATGAAAACCAAATTAAGCACAATTGGAGTGAATTGTCCAGCAATAGAATGAGTCAGCAATTTATAGCGTCATCATACAGTGGTTACAAGTCAGCATTAAAGAGAATGAACAGGGACTTCGCTGGTAGTCCAGTGGTTAAGACTCCACTCTTCCAATGCAGGGGGTGTGGGTTCGATCCCTGGTCAGGAAACTAAGATCCCACATGCCATGCAGTGTGGCCAAAAAAAAGAGAGAGAGAGAGAGATAATGAACAGCTGATACTACAACAACAGCATGGATGAATAAAACATTATGTGAAAAGGAGTCACCAGAAAGTACAGACTTAATGCTGCCATTTATATGAAGCTCATGAACAGATAAAAAACTCTTGGTCGAGAGTTGGCTGGAAAGCGGGAAAGGTAATTGGGGAGCTCTTTGTGACTATGTAGATGATCTTCATCTTGATTGACATGTCAGTTTCATGAGTGTACACATTTTTCAAAACTTACCGAATTGTGTATTTAAATGTGTGCATTTTACGATACATAAAATTTACCATAATTAAAAAAAATTCTTTTTCAAACTAAACTTCTTTTAAATGAGTTAGTGAGCTAGAGGATCGAGCTAGAATATCAAGCTGAAGACCTCTCCCAGACCTCATCAGAGAAAAAGAGATGGAACGTTCTAAAGAAAGATCACACCAAGTGTAAGTTTGATCCAGGAGGGCCAAAAGCCCTGTAGCAGGAGTGCTAGAAGGAAAGCAGAGTCCAGGGGTCAGATTGAAAGAATATACCAAGTGTAAAATGTACGAATTTTTTAAATGGACTTACGTTATGTTCACTTTCAGAACTCTAGGCATAATGAAAAATGCTTAGAGTTCCAAGAAGAAAGACAAACTACCTGTGAGGAAATGAGACTCATACCGTCATCAGACTTCTCATTAGCAACATTCAGTATGAACAGACAAAGGAGCAATATCTTTACTGTGAAGGGGAATGACATTTACACTTAGAATTTTATTCCATGCCAAGTTATCATTCAAGAGTGTGGGCAGGGCACTTCCCTGGTGGTCCAGTGGTAAAGAGTCTGCCTGCCAATGCAAGGGACACAGGGTCCATCCCAGGTTCGGGAAGATTTTATATGCTGTGAGGCAACTAAGCCTGTGTCCCACAACAGAGGCCACCACGGTGAGAAGCCCAAGCACTGCAACTAGGGAGTAGACCCCATGCACTGCAACTGGAGAAAACCCACATGCAACGGTGAAGACCCAGCACAGACAAAAAAAAAGAGTGTGGGCAAAATAAATCTCCTGACATATATAAGTTCAGAAAGTTTACTATCCCTAGACTTCTCTGAAAAGTCTTCAAAAGGGTGTACTTTAGCAAAAAGGAATATAAATGCAGAAGGGAAATATGGGATGCAAAAAAGCAATATTGAACAAATAAGTCAGTAAAACTTCTTGTGAAATCTACACAAGTGGTTTCCATTATAACAGGGGTGGGGCGGGGCAGGAGTGGGAAAGGATATCAGTAGTAATCATTTGCAACAAAAATTAAAATGGGAATGAGGAATATGGAGAAGTAAAGACTTTTACTGTTTATGGGAAGGATAGAAATGTTAATTAACAAGACAGGGAAAAGAATGTATTTTCATATAAATATAGTATCTACGTATACTGATTGAACTGATTAACAGTGCTGTATGGGGTAGGATGGAAAGTGTGTAGGACACTGGACGAATGTTTTCAGTCTTTGTGGGACAAAAAGTAACATTTCCACAGTGAGTTTGTGTTTTTAGATTCTGCAGATTTTTTTCGTAAGCTATCTTTGAGCCTAGACTTCTACTTGTCACTTTTATTCTTTTATCAAAAGAGAGCGAGAAGGATTTTAAAGGTACTGATAACCTTAAAAGCTGCTAAAGTCTTCCAGGGAGGTTAAAAACTAGTTGTCAGAAAGCAGATGAGTTCAGCTTTTTAATTTGCAAGTTCAGGATGCTGGTTTGCTGGAGAACTGGGGTTGTGCCCTTAACCATAGGAAAGAGAGGAAGGGCACCGTTATCCTGACGTGTTAGCTGAGCAGTGTGGCTGTACAACTTTTTCTAGTTCCTGCAAAATGCCTAAAACTTTCAACACACACCATTACTGCCTACTGACTCTTATTCTAGTTTCATAATTAATTTGCAAGTTTTTGAATTTTATTTCCGTTTCTCATGTGATATTGCACATCGTTACCTCTCTCTTTGTATCAGAATTCTTTGGTTTCGGTCTCTGTCTCTATCTGGCAAGTGACTAGACTTTTAAATGTATTTTCTTCCATTCTTTTATTCAACAGATATCTCTCTCCTCACTGTGTGGCAGACAACATGATAGGCACGTGGCAGATAGTAAGGAACAAAACAAAATCTCCACCTTCGTGGTACCTATAGCTGGACATTCAACAAACAGACCTGCAAATCAGTATGATTACAAACTGAGATGAATGGTGTGAGGAAAAGAAACACAACTGGTTGTTTTAGGAATAATGGGGATAATAGTTGATGAAGGAAAATCAAAAAAGACTAGAAGATGAGAAGTCTCCACCTTTCAAAGAGTAGCTTTTAAAAAAAAAGCATTCCAGGGAACTTCCCCAATGGCCCAATGGCTAAGACTAGACCATTGCAGGAGGCCCAGGTTCAATCCCTGATTAGGAAACTAGACCCCACATGGTACAGCAAAGAGTTTGCGTGCTGCAATGAAATATTTCAAATGCTGCAACTAAAATGGAAGATCCTGCATGTCCCAACTAAGACCTCACACAGCCAAATAGATAAATACATGTTTTAAAAAATCAGTATTTCCATTAAAAAAAAAAAAGTATTCCAGGCAGTGGGAACAGCATGTACAAAGCCTCAAAGCAAGAAAGAGGCGACCGCAACACTGAGACCCTGAAGAAGGCCAAGGTTATTGGCGCAGAGCGATGAAAGCAGGAGAGCAGTAAAAGATAAAAATGCTGTGAGGCTTTTGGGAATACTTCTCTGACTGCTGAATATGCAGAAGGGATTGAAGAAGAGATGGAAAACAGTTTAGGAGTCTGTTGTAGTAAACTTGATGGTGGCTTCTCTTAGGATCGTGGCAGTGAAGAGAGTAGCTGAATTTTAAACATGTTTTGGAGGTGGAATCAATAGACTCAATGATGAATGAGAAGGAATGATAGAGAAGAGCGGGAATCATATGTGATTCCCAGGATTCTGGCTTTGGTAACCCATGACTTTGTGGTTGGAAGGACTGAAAGAAGAATTTAAAATGCCTTAAGGTCTGTGTAGGCACTGGATATGTAAGTGTGAAATTCAGAATAGAGAACTGGGCTTGGGATAATAATTGCTTGAGTTAAAAAATGAAGTGGATGGAGTAGATGAGGTGATTTGGGAGGTTGTACATAGAGAGAGGAGGACTTGATGTGAGCCCCGGGGCACTCCAACATTTCGAGGTCCAATAGTGAAGAACAGTAGCCAGAAAATGTGATTGAGAAGAAATATCCAAAGACGGAATCCAGGAAGAGCATGCTGCCACGGAAGCTGAGATAGAAACTAGGAAAAGAGAGAAATACCAAGAAGGAGGAATCAGATGCCCCTTAGATACATATTATTTTAACCAGAAATGGGTAAATTCCTAGGAGGAAAATATGAAGAGTCCTGGAAGGCGCAAAAGTAGACTTGAACCAATCCCTGGTTCTTGGATAGGACAACTGGACATCATAGCCAAATTTAATGCATGGGAACCCAAAAAAATACCCACAAGGATTTGTTTGTTTTGTGATTGTTTTTCCCTATGCAAATTACTTCTAAAATTCATATAGAAAAATAAACATCCAAGAATATCTAGAAGGACCTTTAAAGGAAAAGAAAAAGACCACTGAATATTAAAATATAAGATCTATAATTAAAACCATGTGATACTGATGGGCAGAGAGAGCAGTGAAACAGACCAAAAAGCCTAGAAATGAATTAAAGTACATATGAAAATTTAGCATATGATAAAATGGCGTATTAACTCAGAGGGACAAAGACCGACTTTTTAGTAAATAATGTTGGAAATAGAGTTTTTTCAGAAGTCAGGTTGGATCCATTCCATATACCAAGATAAATTACAAATGAATCAGAGCTCCAAATGTAAAAAATGGAAACATACAAATCCTAGAAGAACCCGTAAGTGAATTACCCTGTAACCTAAGTGTGAGGAGAACCTCTTTCGCTAAGACTTAAAATTCAGATGCAATGTGTGAAAAATATACTAAATTTGACTCCATGTAAACAACTTTGCACCAAGGGGTAGGGGGAAAGCACTGTGGTAGGCAGCCTTCCAAGCTGATCCCAATGATCCCCGCTTCCTGGTATTCATGCCCTCGTGCTCCTTTTCCCGGGAGAGTGGGCTGGCCCTCGTGAATTGCTTCTAGCAAAATGGACTATGGCAAAAGTGATGGAACATTGCTTGCGAGATTAGGTTACGCAAGGCTGAGACTTTGACCTCTGTCTTGCTCATGATCACCATCACCAAGAAGCTGGTGTGTGGTAAACTAACTTGCAAGAGGCCCACATATTGAGGAACTGGTGGCTACTTGTATGTAGAACTGCAAATGATTTTTGTGTGTTAACTTTATGTGTAAAACACGGCTTAGTTTTCCTTTACTGATGATAGTTTATCTGAAGATCTTGTTGATTTCCTTTGAAACGAGTCATGTTGTTCTTAAGTAGTGTTTTCAAAAACCCATGAGAGAGGCATTCTTGTCTTGTTTCTGTTTGCAAAGAGAATGCTTCCAAGGTTGCCATGTTACAGATAATATTTGCTGCAAGTTTTTGGCAAATAGCTTTTATTAAATTAAGGAATACCCTTCTAACCCTGGTTTAGTAAGAGTTATTATCCTAAAGGAGTATTATATTTTATTGAAGCCTTTTTCTGTGTCTCTTATGAGGCTAATGAAATTCATCTCTATTCTGAGTTTGCTAAGTTTTTTTTTCTCCTTTCTGTGAAGCATGAATTTTATTGAATTGCTTTTCTGCCTCTATTGATACCACATGGTTTTTCTCCCTTAATCCATGTCCTGGTTTGTTTGTTTTTCCCCATCAAGGTACAAAATGATCTCTGAATTCACCTGGCCCAACCATGACCTCTCCTCAGACAAAGAGGCTGTCAAGAAACTGGTCGAATACTGTGGCTTTCAGGATGATGTGGCTTATGGGAAAACCAAAATTTTCATTCGAACACCCCGAACACTGTTTACCTTGGAAGAGCTCCGTGCTCAGATGCTTGTAAGGATTGTCCTCTTTCTACAAAAGGTAATCTTACATTTTCTGTATGAGGATAAGGCTTTGATTTTATGTTCTTAAAAATGAGTTGAATGCTTTCTTTGAGTCAAGAAATGTTCACAATGATGTATCTTTTTTGCATCTATGCATCTCTTAGAGTATTTTCTGTTGCCTTTGCACATGGAAAACTTACCTGTGTGAGTTCAATTTGTTAAAATATCTTTTTACATTTATTTTTAATTGGAAGATAATTGCTTTACCATGTTGTCTTGGTTTCTCTAGTACACAACAAGAATTAATTTTATCCTCCAAACGCCAAAGATATTTTGTCTTCTGATATTCAGAATGAGAGAGATGTCTGAAGTAGTCTGATTTTTGTCTCGTGGTTAATTGGATCGTTACCGTCATCTTAACTGCACAGAGGACTTTTTTCTGTCTTGTCATTCAAAAGCTTGACCAACTCGTTTGAAACCAGCTGTCTCACCCATCATGACCCACCGCCAGCCCTTGACTGAAGTGTGTAGTGCTGAGTTAGCACTGCTCCTAAGATCATGGTACCGGTCATCGCTGATCTGTGCAGGGTCCCTTTTCATTTCCTTCACTCACTCAGATATTTCTTTTTATCCCCCTTACCCATTTCCATACCTTCTGTATGGAATGTTTTAATGTAAAAACTGATACATGCATACAAAAAGAAATCCTGTCCCTCTGTGAGAATGGAGTCTCCATCTACATGGACCCGGCTGCTCCTCTCCAGGATGCCTGCCAGTTTGCACATCACCAGCTTGCATGTAGAGGTTACTATGCACCCACGTCATTTTCAGTATCATCCAGGTACCTAGATTTTGCCAGACTACTAAGTATAATGAGATTTCGCTGTTTTATTATATTTCCTCTTTCTCTGATTACCATTAAACTTGAACATCTAATTAAATGCTTGTTTGCTTTTGGGGGTTTCCTGTAAACTGCCCATTCCTATCTTTCATCTGCTTTTCTTCTGGAGTTAGTATCAATGTTTGTTAATGAGCAGGAATTCCTGGACTGTTTAGACATTAGTCTCTCTTTCACTTCAGACATTATAAATATATTCTCCTACTGTAGGGGTTCTATTGAACTTTCTAATATGCTTTGTTGAAGAGAATCCTTAATTTTGACATAATTGAAAATCTTCAGCTTTTTTTGCCTCATCCTTTGCATTTTGGAATTTTGTTGAAGAGGGCTTGCCTTGTCTCCAGGTCACAAAGGTACTCTCTTGCGTTTTCTTTCTATGAACTGTATAGTTTCACCTTTCACATTTAGATCTTCAATCCATTCAAAATCCACCTGAGGTTGTGGTTCTCTAAAGGAATCCAGTTTCACGTTCTTCTATATGACGAGCAAGTTTTCTTGGTGTCACCTACTAAATAATCTATTCTTTTCCTATTAATTTGTGGTGCCACTTTTACTGTGTATGAAGTTAAGAGTCGGACACGACTGAGCGACTGATCTGATCTCTGATATATTACATGTATTCTGTTCCTGAGCACTGTGTGGGATTCTATTTTTATATCTGCCTCTCATTACACTCAATGACACACAGTTTTTATTGTCATATGTCTTAGTATAGGATAAATCCATCTTCTGTACTCTTTTTTTTCCTACTCTTTATTGAGGTTGATTATTGTATACACAGACCTTTATTCTGTAATATGAATTTTAATGTGTGTTTATTGAGTTCATGAAATTCAACAATACTGTTTATTAGGGTTGCGTTGAATTTATAGATTAGTTTGAAAGGATTAACATTTTTATAATATTAAATCATCTTAAGAGTATAGAATAGGCTTATTTACATCATTTTATTGACTTTTAGACTTAAGAGGGACCTTATGAGTTCATGGTAAATTCCTAGATACTTTATTATTTTTGAAGCTGTTGGGATTTTATTATTGTGTTTTTATTAGATTTTCTACACGGCAGTGTTGGTATAGAGAAAGAGTATTGGCTTGCGTGTGTGTGCTTGCATGCTCAGTCGCTAAGTCATGTCCAGTGCTTTGCGACCCCATGGTCTGTAGCCATACAGGCTCCTATGTCCATTGGATTTGGCTTATGTTGGTTTATCTGTATCCAAAATGAAACCTTTCTTGATTCATATTTATTGATTCTGATCATTTTTCTGGGTAAAAGATTACATCATGTGCAAATTATAAAAGTTTTTCTTCCCTCCCAACTGCCAAGATATTTCTAAGTGTTGGTCTTGTTCATTATTTTGCCTAGAACTCAGAGAACAACTTTTGGAGTGGAATCTTAAAATTCTGTTTCATCTTAAAACAGTTTTCTTCTGTTAATTTTTTTTTAATATTGCCTTTACTCTGTTCTGTTATCTTTCTTAAGACAGCTTGTAAATTTGCAAGGTGAATCTCTGTTTTTTGTCTGCCGTAGTAAGTTATTTTCCCACATCTGTTCTGTACATAGCCAGATCCTTGCTTTTGATCTTCAGTGCTTATCCGGGGGATGGTTTGTTGTCACAGATCTGACACTTTGTGTTTCTTCTTTATACCTAGCTAAGAGATTGACCAGATTCAGGCTTTGACTCTAAACCAGGGGGACCACACCTCTCAGTTTGATTGGAACCTTCCTGGTTGATGACTGTTGTCTGTTATAAATGTTAGTAACAACCCTGTCACTCTCAAAGAGTTCCCTGTGCTATACAATAGGTCGTTACTAGTTATCTGTTTTATCTTGCCTGGAAAATCCCATGGACGGAGGAGCCTGGTGGGCTGCAGTCCATGGGGTCGCTAAGAGTGAAATACAACTGAGCGTCTTCACTTTCACTTTTTACTTTCATGCATTGGAGAAGGCAGTGGCAACCGACTCCAGAGTTCTTGCCTGGAGAATCCCAGGGACGGGGGAGCCTCGTGGGCTGCCGTCTGTGGGGTTGCACAGAGTCGGACACGATTGAAGTGACTTAGCAGCAGCAGCAATAGCAGTGTGTATATGTCAATCCAATTTTCAAGTTTATCCCTCCCTCCCCACTTCCTGGTAACCATAAGTTTGTTTTATACATCTGTGACCTTGTTTCTGTTCTATAGCTAAGTTTATACCATTTTTATTTAGATTCCACATATAAGCAATGTCAGGTTTCCCTGATGGCTGAGCAGTAAAGAACCCGCCTGCAATGCAGGAAACACGGGTTCAATCCCCGGGTCGGGAAGATCCCCTGGAGAAAGGAAATGGCAACCCACTCTAGTATTCTTGCCTGGGAAATCCCATGGATAGAGGAGACTGGCAGGCTGCAGTCCATGGGGTTGCAAAGAGTTGGACACAGCTTAGCAACTGCTGCTGCTGCTGCTAAGTCACTTCAGTCGTGTCCGACTCTGTGCAACCCCATAGACAGCAGCCGACCAGGCTCCTCCATCCCTGGGATTCTCCAGGCAAGAACACTGGAGTGAGTTACCATTTCCTTCTGCAATGCGTGAAAGTGAAGTCGCTCAGTCATGTCCGACTCTTCACGACCCCATGGACTGCAGCCTACCAGGCTCCTCCGTCCATGGGATTTTCCAGGCAAGAGTGCTGGAGTGGAGTGCCATCACCTTCTCCGACTTAGCAACTAAACAACAACAATAAGCAATGTCATAGATTTGTCTTTATCTGAGTAACTTTACTGTGTGACAACCTCTGTGTTCATCCATGTTGTTGCAAATGGCATTATTTCGTTCTTTTTTATGGCTGAGTAGCATTCCATTGAATCTTGTCTCTCAGAATTTTAGTTTTGCTCATCTGGTAGCTTCCTAATTAGAGAGTGGTTGTGGTTTGATTATGAGATCATAGCAAAATTGATGCAATCTCAAAGACAGTATGGGCTTCCCCTGTGGCTCAGCTGGTAAGGAATCTGCCTGCAATGCAGGAGACCTGAGTTCATTCCAAGGGTTGGGATGATCCCCTGGAGAAGGGAACAGCTACCCACTCCAGTATTCTGGCCTGGAGAATTCTATGGACGCTGTAGTCCATGGAGTCCCAAAGAGTCGGACATAACTGAGTGACTTTCACTGCTACACTACAAAGGCAGTATAGAGTAGAACAAAGGAATGCGTGAAGGAGAAAGTATGGAAAAGAGTGAAAGAGAAAAAGGGATGATGCAATGCCAAGAAAGGTTCCTAACACTGTGAAATAAAATTCTCAAAATGTAGGCTAAAATGATATGTGATTGTTTCTAATTTTAAAGTGGACTTCTAGATGGAATTGTAGGGTACTGAATGACCTTTTCTTTTTTATTTTAAAATAATAAATTTGGTTTTCCACTAGCAAACTGATACTGTGTAAATATTCTACAACATATAGGGTTCTTTTATCAAGAGATCAGCAGTGTTTTCTTACAGTTCCTTAAAAGAATTAGTCTGTTTTGGGTCAGTTTAGGACTTATATTTTCTTAGAAAATCATTCAGTTTCTCCAGTTTAATTCAACGGAGTTGAACAAAGTTGTCTCCTATGTTTCTTTCATTTCCTTTTTCATCATTCCTTCAGATCACTCATTTTGTAGATTTGATTGGTGCTCCTCTTTATTATCAACTTTAGTTAGTAATGCATTTTCAAGAACCAGCTTTCTTGTTAATACTACCATTTTCCTGTTTTTAATTTACTGATTTTACTTTTTATTTTCATCAATTCCTCTTTTTTTGGAATGTAAAAAGAAGAAGCAAGCAGGAGATTCTTTTCCTCCCAGTTCTGGAGTTGGACATTTCATGCATTTTATTCTTTCACAGATATTAATAATGGACTATGGAATTTGTTCTGAGAACCATTTTTACTATATAGGATTTCATGCATTATTATATATCTAGATTTCCTATTTCCCAAAAAAATGTTATTTAAAAAATTTTTTTAAATCATTTCCAGGTGATAAATGTTTTGAGTGTATCTTTTTTTCACTTTCTGACTTTTTTGTTAATTCTTCAGTTCAGTTCAGTTCAGTCTCTCAGTTGTGTCCGACTCTCTGCGACCCCATGGACTGCAGCACACCAGGCCTCCCTGTCCACATCACCAACTCCCAGAGCTTACCCAATTCGTGTCCATTGAATCGGTGATGCCGTCCAACCATCTCATCCTCTGTCATCCCCTTCTCCTCCTGCTCTCAATCTTTCCCGGCATCAGGGTCTTTTCAAATGAGTCAGCTCTTCACACCAGGTGGCCCAAGTATTGGAGTTTCAGCTTCAACATCAGTCCTTCCAATGAACACCCAGGACTGATTTCCTTTAGGATGGACTGGTTGGATCTCCTTGCAGTCCAAGGGACTCTCAAGAGTCTTCTCCAACACCACAGTTCAAAAGCATCAATTCTTCAGTGCTCAGCTTTCTTTACAGTTCAACTCTCACATCCATACATGACTACTGGAAAAACCATAACCTTGACTAGACAGACCTTTGTTGGCAAAGTAATGTCTCTGTTTTTTAATATGCTGTCTAGGCTGGTCCTTTCCTTCCAAGGAGTAAGTGTCTTTTAATTTCATGACTGCAGTCACCATCTGCAGTGATTTTGGAGCCCAAAAAAATAAAGTCTGACACTGTTTCCACTGTTTCCCCATCTATTTCCCATGAAGTGATGGGACTGGATGCCATGGTCTTCGTTTTCTAAATGTTGAGCTTTAAGCCAACCTTTTCACCACCTCTTTCACTTTCATCAAGAGACTCTTTAGTTCTTCTTCACTTTCTGCCATAAGGGTGGTGTCATCTGCATATCTGAGGTGATCGATATATCTCCTGGCAATCTTGATTCCACCTTGTGCTTCCTCCAGTCCAGCGTTTCTCATGATGTACTCTGCATATAAGTTAAATAAGCTGGGTGACAATACACAGCCTTGACGTACTCCTTTTCCTATTTGGAACCAGTCTGTTGTTCCATGTCCAGTTCTAACTGTTGCTTCCTGACCTGCATATAGGTTTCTCAGGAGGCAGGTCAGGTGGTCTGGATTTCCCTTATCTTGAAGAATTTTCCACAGTTTGTTGTGATCTGCACAGTCAAAGGCTTTGGCATAGTCAATAAAGCAGAAATAGATGTTTTTCTGGAACTCTCTTGCTTTTTCCATGATCCAGCAGATGTTGGCAATTTGATCTCTGATTCCTCTGCCTTTTCTAAAACCAGCTTGAACATCTGGAAGTTCACGGTTCACGTACTGCTAAAGCCTGGCTTGAAGAATTTTGAGCATTACTTTACTAGCGTGTGAGATGAGTGCAATTGTGCGGTAGTTTGAGCTTTCTTTGCCATTGTCTTTCTTTGGGATTGGAATGAAAACTGACTTTTTCCAGTCCTGTGGCCGCTGCCGAGTTTTCCAAATTTGCTGGCATATTGAGTGCAGCACTTTAACAGCATCATCTTTTAGGATTTGAAATAGCTCCACTGGAATTCCATCACCTCCACTAGCTTTGTTCATAGTGATGCTTCCTAAGGCCCACTTGACTTTACATTCCAGGATGTCTGGAATTAATTAATTTTTTGTTTTACTGAATTTTGATCATGGAATATTAAACATACTATTTCTCATTTCTGGAATTTATTGCATTTGGAGGGTCTAGTGAGCAGTCACTTTTTTAATGTAGCTTGATAAAAGGTGTATTTCTTTTTTCTTTTAGATATTTTTGTTGTGAAAAATAGCAAACATTCACAAGAGTAGTGTCCCCATCTCTTAGCTTGAACAAGGATCAGTCTTTTCTACTCTTATTTTATCTAGTATTCACCACATGTTTTTATGTGTTTTTGGTCTGGTGTTTTTGAAAGGAAATCTAAGTTATATTATCATTTTGTCCTTACATACCAGTATCAGATAAGGATTTTAGTATACTATTATAATACTATATAAAATTAACAATAATTCCTACACATTCCTGCAACCTAATGTGTACTTTGTGTTGCTTATTCCCAGTTGACTTAGAAATGTCTTTCTACACGTGGTTAGAGATTCAAGCTAAGGCACTTTCAAGAATGAAACACACTGATCTTTATCACATTAATTATGATTTCCAGTGATGTATCATTTCATCCTTAAAAAATGTATATTTTAAAGACTGGCCTGATTGGTTTATTCTGATTAGCAATTTAATATTATTTGTATGTTCTTATATTTGTTAAATTTGCATTTCACACCCTCCCATTGCTGTATTATATTATAGCCCCAAACACACAAAAGATCTTGTGAAGAGTTAAAGGTGGTTCATTAAAACATGAATATGTCATGAAAACAGCAAATTCTGAAACTGGGAATAATATCATCACTATTAATTATAAGTAATCTCAAAGATTCGTATAGGTCTGAGTAGAATAATTTTGTAAATCAGCCAGAGAAAAAGTGTGAATAGAATCATTATCTGAAAATTAGACTGTACGGATGTAGTTATTCACTTGGCCCTGTTCCCTGATATATTGTTTATTGTGAAACTTTGTCAAATAGTAGTATAAAGCTGTGGGGCTCTCACATCTTTTTCAAGCAAAGCTTACCAGCTTCTTTGAGAAACCAGTCAAGTGTTTGATTTCTCAGATGAAAAGCAAAATAATTATCTCTCATATGAAATTGATTACTTTTGCCCTTAAAGTGTAAAAAGAACCAAGACACCTACTAATACAGTAATCTTTACTGGCTGACAGGCACTATTCTGAGCCCTTTATATATATTAACTGAATCGTTACAAGAACTCTGTAAACGAGTGTCTATCACTATTTTCATCTAAAAAAGAAAGGGATCTCAAGTCAGCTGAGTCTCACCAGTAGTGAGCCCCACAGCTGGGGTTTGAACCCAGTGGCCCAGCCTTCTGCATGCACGCTCTTCTCCATGGTTCACTGATACCGTAGTAGCATCGTTCAGTGTGCACTCCCTCCCTATAGGAAAAATAGGTGTGACTTACACTATTGAAGAAAAGTTTGTAAAACCAGCCACAAAGATGATGATGGCATCATGCTCAGAGAGAAAGAAGAAGGTAATTTGGCAAAATGCCTTTATTGAATGACCTGGGTAGACACCTGGTGATGTCTGAGTCATTGACTCTTGGATATATGAACTAAGATATATCTTCACTACAATGGGAAGAAAACTGCTGTTTCCTACATGAATCAGCTCTTGACAGACGTGTGGTAATGAAAAATGATCAGTGACTATTACAGAGAATACATGCTCCAGGAGAAGAGATTTTTGTTTATTGTAGTAAAAGTGACTTGGAAGCCATGAGTAGGTTGGGAAAGGTGTGTGTGGATGACTGTAGACAAAGCATAAGCCGAATTACAGGAAGGGAGGGGGAGGCTTTCCTGGGTGATGAGAGAGGTTGCCTCCAATGCCAGTCCACTCACTGCTTTATTCATGGGGAATATTTATGGTTAAAAATATGCTGCTTGACCACGGCTAAGGATTGAAAGAAATAAAGAAAAAATGTGCCCTTGATCAAATGATGATATGTCTTTTCAGTAGGAGATGAAAAGAAATGGGTAGCAAGTGTCTTTTCCAACACTGTGATGTGTGGTCGGGTGGGAGAAGGGCTCTCATGCATTTTCAATGAGTAATACTCCCATTCATTACTGAAGAGGGATGTACAGTGAACAAGACAGGGCTTCACCCAGAGGAACCTGATAACCTAGTCAGGAGGGTGATGTGTTAGCACTCAGACCAGTGCAGTTGAGTAATTATGACTCTGTTGAGTAGGTAATGACTGCCGGGTGGGCTCAGAGACCAGCCACCTACCTGAGCTGGAAGTGAAGGCTTTCCGGAGGAAGTGAGTGAAGGTGAAAGGCACTCAGTTGTGTCTGACTCTTTGCGACCCCATGGACTATAGAGTCCATGGAATTCTCCAGGTCAGAGTACTGGAGTGGGTAGCCTTTCCCTTCTCCAGGGGATCTTCCCAACCCAGGGATTGAACCCAGGTCTCCCACATTATCAGTGGATTCTTTACCAGCTGAGCCACAAAGGAAGCCCAAGAATACTGGAGTGGGTAGCCTATCCCTTCTGGATGAAGGAGAGATGCCAAAAAGTTTGAGAACCGCTCTGTGAAGTTCACATTTTACTCAAAGTCCGTTTGTAGGGAAGATGGCTCTTCATCTCTATTCCATAAACCATTTGTACAGGTTGAATTCATTAGAGTTGGGTCATTGGTGTCATAGCAGTTAATTGTCACTATGGTTATTGTTTATAAACTTCCTATAACAAAAATAGGGAGCAAGTGTTTCTACAAAAATATTCGAAAATATTTAAACAAAAATATTCAATATTGTGTTCAGTAATAAATGTAGTGTAGACTAGTCCTTGGGTAGTCTACAAAAACTGCCCCTTCAATGTTAGAGGAAGGTTCCTAGACAGCTGGTGCCACTAACAACTGAGAGAGAAAAGGAACAGAGGCAGGAGCATATTTAGAGAAAATTAATAGCTTGGAGCATAGTTCGAAGTGCCTCTGAGACATTCAAGTCAAGATGCCCAGCAAGTTGGATGTATGAGTCAGGGAAGCAAAGGAAGTGGCAGGTTTCAAGGAAGACGGAATGATCAGCAGTGTCAAACACAGAGTTATGCAGCAAAATAAAGGGCTGGAAGTGCCCACGTAATCTGGCCATTGGGAGATCACTACTGGTTTATTAATAACCAGAATGTCAAAAATGATTGGGGTGAAAGCAGAGTATAAGAGGAGAAGAAAAACATACCCACTGTCAGAATCCTCCAGCAAGAAAGTGTGTGTGCATGCGTGTTAAGTCGCTTCAGTCGTGTCTGACTCGGTGCAGCCCTCTGGACTGTAGCCCACCTGGCTTCCGTGTCCATGGAATCCTCCAGGCAAGAATACTGGAGTGGACTGCCATGTCCTCCTCCAGGGGATCTTCCCGACCCAGGGATCAAACCCCATCTCTTACATCTCCTCCAATGGCAGGCAAGTAGTGCCACCTGGGAAGCCCCCAGAAAAGTGTGTCAAACATTTGTTGGTAAATCGTGGTAATGGAAATAGGTATGGGAAAGGATGGATGTTCTTTATGAAGAAGCCAAGGAGTATTTCCTATCTGCAAGACATTTAGTAAATGATTCTTGAATGTTGAAGCCTTCCCCCTACGTGTGTTACTAAGCAGTACCATTAAGATAATATTACTCAGTACAAGTCATTGATTTTTATTATTGTGAAGAAAATTTCTGTTGATTTATAATGTCGGCCAATAGCTGTTGCCATTTAGTATTTACATATTGACAAATGCAGAGCCCTTTTAGAACAATAAAAATGCCCCAGCAGCACTGGGATGACAGAGCATCCTCCTCCCTCCCTCTCTCTTTTCCTACCCCCACCTACCCTTTTCCTCCTCCCACCCAACTGACAAATAAAAAAGATAAAAGCATATTTGGAAAATAATGATGACATGTCAAAAAGAATTTGTTTCTTATTTATCTCCTCTCAGATAACTGCCAGGAAGCGACCGCTGCCACCCCTTCCCCAGCCCGCTCCCCTGTAAGTTGTAAGCAGATGATTTGCTCTCGTGAAAGAGCAGCAAATCCGTTGCCTGGGTGATATCTCATTACTAAGGCAACCAATTTGGTGCATCAGTGTGAATCCCAATTTTAAAATGTAATTATGTCAAGATATGTACATATGCTTGAGATTTGCTTAAAAGAAATCTGTTCCCCTTTGGAAGAAAAAGATTTCCTATGTTAGTTGAAAGAAAGGAGGAAATACTTCTTTTATTCTTTGTTCACGCAAATACCTCTTGCAGCTGAGCTCCCCACCATGCTTAGTGAAGGAGCTTGCAGTGGTTCTTTCTCACTTTTTTTTTTTTTTCCAACTTGAGATCTTCCCTTTCCAAGACATTTCTCTCGAGACCTGTCACTCATAATCTACCAGCTGTTGTCTCCATGACAACATTTTCTGGCCCCTAAAAGTGGTGGAAGGAAAAAAAAAAAAAAAAACACTCAACTCTGGCTACATTTTCCTGGCACTTTTTAATTGCTGGAAACTCAAGAAATTGACTCTTTGCAAGGAATTAATTAGTGAAGGGGAGGTGATTCGATGAATAGGTGTTTACATTAAATTAAAAACTAGTGAACAACTCGGTGAGGATTGCCATTCCAGACTCAAATGAAATATCTTACAGATAGGAGGCGTACACGAAAAGCTCATCTGGAGGAAGACAGCCACGTCAAGCAAAATACCATCAAATCACTACTGAGCAATTAATTTTTCTTCCTCCTTGACAAAAATTATTGTTTAAAAATTAAAAGCATATTTGGGTGCAGGGAGTATTTAATTACCAACCTCATGAAATAATGAAATCCAGGCAACTCATTTGCATTTGCTGAAGCTTCCAGTTAGCTCAGGATTCGCGTTTGTACGCAAATCCAGGAACCATTCTTAGTTGGGGGTTCCAGTGTGGCTCACACCCCACCCTCAATGCCTACCTGTTCTTTATTCCTCAGTCGGGTGACTGTGTAAGGCTTCCCTGGTGGCTCAGATGGTAAAGCGTCTGCCTGCAATGCGGGAGACCTGGGTTCGATCCCTGGGTTCGATCCCCTGGAGAAGGAAATGGCAACCCATTCCAGTACCCTTGCCTGGAAAATCCCATGGACAAAGGAGCCTGGTAGGCTACAGTCCGTGGGGTCGCAAAGAGTCAGACACAACTGAGTGACTTCACTTTCTTTATTTGGGTGACTGTGTCATCTAGGTAACCTCCTATGTAAGTTCCCTCTGATTCTTTGGGAAACAATTAGGTGACAAATACTAAAGGCAGCAAAGAAAATAGTGTAATGAGTGTTCACTGTCTAATGGCCATGCTAATAGTTCATATAAAATGTCACCCCCCCCAAAAAAAAAGGGGTGATTTTAAAAACTGACTTTTTTTTTCCCCCAAAAACTACATACTTTTGCCACATAGTTCATTAAGCCAAGACACTTTATCAGCTTCCCTGGTGGTTCAGCAGTAAAGAATCTACCTGCCGCGATGGAGAAACAGACATAGGAGAATAGACCTATGCACACGGGCGGAGAAGAGGGAGAAGAGGAGATGTATGGGGAGAGCAATATAGAAATCCACAATACCAAATGTAAAATAAACAGCCAGTGGGAATTTGCCGTATGACTCAGGGAAGTCAGACAGGGGCTCCGTGACAGGCTAAAGGGTGGGATGCGGAGGGAGGTGGGCGGGAGGTCCAGGAGGGTAGAGGACATGGGGGTACGTATGGCTGATTCTTGTTGACGTATGACAGAAAACCACAATATTCTGTAAAGCAATCATTCTTCAATTAAAAAATTAAAAACAAGGAAGAATTCTACCTGCCAGTTTAGGAGACTCAGGTTCAATCCCTGGGTCAGGAAGATTTCCTGGAGAAGGAAAGGGCAACCCACTCCAGTATTCTTGCCTAGGAAATCCCATGGACAGAGGAGCCTGGCGGGCTACAGTCCATGGGGTCGCAAAAGAGTTGGACACAATTTACTAACTAAACAACAACAGCAAGACAATTTCTGGGTGGTAAAATACATTCTAATGTCCTGATAGGTGTATCATAGAGTCTGTGTGGTTTAAGCATAAGGGCTGTGATGTTGGGATTTACTTTAGCTTTTTCTTGCTACAGCAAATGTACGTAACTGCTACCAAGAAGTCTAAGTGTGTCAGAAATGGCTCGTATTCTCTGTCCTGGCACATTTAAACACATTCTGCTTGGACTAGTAAGTTTTGCTAACCAAAATAAAAAATTTATGAAATATTCAGCACGTTCTGGGATATGTATCATTATTTATTGCATATATTTAGAGCCTACAGTTTCTCTTTATGGGGTAACATAGAGTGGCTTTAAATGTTATCTTTTCAATTTCAACATGTGCAGAATATAAATACCTTTAATGTACGAAAGGCCCTTCCAAAGAAATAAATACTAGAAAATAGAAGGAGAATATAAACAATCAGTCCACCAAAAAAAATAAGAAGGGAAAAATGGCCAGCAAACACATTTTCATCTATCAAATACTTGAGGTTTTTTTTTTTTTTTTAATCCTACACAGTGTTGCTGAGAATTTGTTTACTGCTGGCAAGAGAGTAAATACGTGAGAACTTTCCAGACGGTAGTTTAGCAATGTGTTTCCAAAAAAATCTAAAATTTGGTTGGGTTTGCCTCTAATCTAGCAATTATACTTCTAGAAATTTATAGTAAGGAAATTCTTGAGATTTTATGTAAACATTTAGTTTTAAGAATTTTCAGTATTTCTCATGAAAGTGGAAAATGATGGAGAAAAACATTGAGTCATATAAATTATAATACGTCCATACAGCAGAAGACTAAGCAGCCATTAACAAGGACAATATAAAGAGATTTAATCAAGTGCTCATGCTGCTGCTAAGTTGCTTCAGTCATGTCCAACTCTGTGCAACCCCATAGACGGCAGCCCACCAGGCTCCCCCGTCCCTGGGATTCTCCAGGCAAGAACTCTGGAGTGGGTTGCCATTTCCTTCTCCAGTGCATGAAAGTGAAAAGTGAAAGTGAAGTTGCTCAGTTGTGTCCGCCCCTCAGCAACCCCATGGACTGCAGCCTACCAGGCTCCTCCATCCATGGGATTTGCCAGGCAAGAGTACTGGAGGGGCTTGCCATTGCCTTCTCCAAAGTGCTCATGATAAATGTTAAATGAGAATATGTGTTACAAAACAGGATATTCAGTGTGATTTCTTTTTAATCACATTAATTCTAGAAATTAGAATTTCTAGATTCTAATTCTAACCCACACATGCTCACATGTGCACAAGCACACACACATGCATACAGGTGCACACAGACTAAGGAGGAACCCACGAGTCATTCCTTTGTGGGGCTTCATTTATAACTAAAGAAAATTTAGGGCTATTTATATTCAATGTTTTCTGTTAGAAAGGCTTACTATTGCTAGGTGTTCTGTGGAAGAGTCAGGGAAGAGAACCACCCAGCTGACAACTTATAAGAGGTCTTCAGGGACTTCCCTGGTGGTCCTGTGGCTAAGACGTCTCTTTCCAGTGCAGGGGGTGTGGGTTCAATCCCTGGTTGGGGAGTTAAGATCCCATGTACTTCACAGCCAAAAAAACAGAACACGGAACCAGTGTTGAACACATTCAACAGAGACTTAAAAATACTTTAAAAACCACAAAACCCTAAAAAGTCTTTAGCTCAAGGATTCCTGTGGAATTCTAAGATTTCTTTCGTCTGCAGATCATTTGTAATTTTGCACATTTTGTCTTCTGTCCTCAACCAGATGATGAATTGTTGAGGGAAGCAGTGTCCTTTTGCTTGTTTGTACTCCACCCAGGGGCCCCAGCACAATACCCTGTGCAGAGTGGCTTGGATGGTATTTTGCCAGTAATATAATTATTGTATCATGATTCAATACTAGGTGCTCCGGGAGTTATAAAGTTTCCTATTAGCTGTGCTATGTTTATTAATACTTAAGAGCTAGTCGTGTGCATTTAAATGAGGTACCTTCATCATACCAAGCAAATGGAGTAATTAGTTGGCATAAGAGTTATTCCCAACTGGGAAAGAAGCCTTTAAGTTTTAACTCTGCTGCCAGAGTTGAAGAATCACTAACTTCTGTGTAATTTCTTGACTCAACTGCTGCCTAACCAGCAGGTAGTTCTTAGCTTCTGTCAACCACAAGGCACTTGGGGTCCAATCCCTGCTCAGCACTTACAAAATGAAACACTGTGGCCTCTCTGTTCTTCTGTATCGTCATCTGTAAAAGGGAAACCAGAGTACCCACCGTATAGTTTGGTTGTGAGTATTAAATGACTTAATATATTCAACATTGATCAGTGCCTGGCATATGTCAGCTACTGTGTGTTTGCTATAATTGTTAACATTAGTATTATTAACACTAATATTATTCGTTTGGGTATATATCAGTTGACCATTGGCATAAATAACCATGCCACAAACCACCTATATTGGTTTCCTATGGCTGCTATGAAAATTATCACAGACTTGGTGGCTTAAAACAACAGGAATTTATCCTTTCACAGTTCTGGAGGCCAGAAGTCTGAAATCGGTTTCACTGGGCCAAAATCAGGGTCATCAAGGCCATACTTCATCTAGTGGTTATGGGGATAATCTGTGCCTTGCTTTCTCCAGCTTCTGGTAGCTGCCAGAATTCCATGGTTTGTGGCTCCAGTCTCTGCTTCCATAGTCACATGCCATCTCCTCTTCCTCTTCAAATCTCCCACCGCCCCTCTCTTATATAGATATATGTGATTGCACTTAGGGTCCACCCAGATAATCCAGGATAATCTACCCATCTCAAGATCATTAACCTGATCACAATGGCAAAGTCCTTTTTTTGGGTCAGATGAAGTATCATTTACTGGTTCCAGGGATTGAGAGGTAAATATGTGGGAGGGAGGACTATTCAGCCCACCAAACCACTCTAAACCTTAGTGGCTATAGCAGTCAATATTTATGTATTCTTCATGCATCCAGGGTTTGGCCGTTTTTGGCTGAGCCCATCCCAGGCCGTGGGTTGACTACAGATTGGCTCCATTGACTACAGCTTATTTTTGCTGACGTCAGTGGAGCCTGGTGCATGTTCTTCTCATGATAACAGCAAATGCTCAAGAGGGCACAGTTTACTACACAAGCACGTTTCAAACTGTTGAGGTCACATGTGTGGGGTGACCACACATGGACCACAGCAGGTCACATCAGTGGGGTGACCATGTAGATGAAGAGGAAGGAATGTTTTTATGGTAACACCTAGCTCAGTTTCTGTAGATGCAGTACTTACAGCTACATAACATAATATTTGGAAGAGGAAGAAAATCAGGATCAAGCCAATTTTTAGTTAACAGTGTTTGTAGTTGTATTTGATAGATAAGTCAAGGAGATATGAGTTTTTGTGGTCTTAGACTGGCCAAAAGTCGTGTGATGATCCAGTTGTTCCGTGATTGTGGGTTTGAGGATAGACCTCCACAGACATGGAAACTCTGAGACTTTTGGAGCTACTTCCCTCCTTTGCCATATATAATGACTCAGTGGACTCCATGGATGTTGAAAAAAAAAACAGTGCGCCTTGGAAGAAGAAATCTGTGGATCACCTCCAAAGAGAGAGGAAAGTAGAGAATCTACCAGCTGCTGAGTTAAAGCCAAAACTACATTAATACAGCAGCAGTCCCCAAACTACTCGCACCAGGGACCAGTTATGGAAGACAGTTTCCCACAGACCAAGGTTGGAGAGGGAGATCATTAGGATGATTCAGTATTAATGTATTGTACATTTTATTTATATTATTATTACATTTGATTATATGAATTTATACAACTATTGTAATACAGAATAAGCAGGAGCCCTAAGCTTGTTTTCCTGCAACTGGACATCTGGGGGTGACAGAAGAGTGATGGGGAGTGGCTGTGAATACAGATGAAGCTTCGTTGGTTCACCTGCCTCTCACCACCTGCCCTGTGACCTCGTCCCTAACAGGCCACGAACTGGTACCAGTCTGTGGCCCAGAGGTGTCTTCTCAGTCGTCCTTAGCCTGTGAGCGTAAACAGCTAGTTCATCTAAGTGGTCTGACCAAGAGCTGGTTCCTTATCCATCCCTTGTAACTTGATTTTTGTCCATTTGAGAATTAGTATATAATATTTGTGGGAATTCCCAGGTGGCACTGGTGGTAGGGAACCCACCTGCAAATGCAGGAGAAGTAAGAGTTGCCAGTTCAATCCCTGGGTTGGGAAGAACCCCTGGAGGAGGCCATGGCAACCCACTCCAGTATTCTTGCCTAGAGAATCTCCATGGACAGAGGAGCCTGGCAGGCTACAGTCCATGGGGTTGCAAAGAGTTGGACATGACTGAAGCGACTTAGCATGCACGCATACAATATTTGTATATTTAAATTTGGCAGAATTGCCCAGTGTAAGATTTTCCCCACCTCTTTCCTCTCATTCCAGTAATAGAGAAATCAGATTATTCCTACAGGCCCAGTGAAATAAACGGAATAATACACAGTAGAGTTTATGGGTTCTTTCTCGGTCGCTTTGGCTCCAAGAGTGAGTAAAGATGTAACAGGTCACATTTTCCTTGGTCTCTTGATAAAATGCAGTGACACTGAGGTGTTGACTTCTGTCCAAAAATGGCAGGGTTGGGGGGAGAGGGGTGGGAGTCAAAAGGGGAAATTTTTTGTGAAGAATCCTGTAACTGGGATAAGCAAGCAGTTGGGAACTTAATTTGGAATATTCATATTTTCATAGTTAGAACCAACTTATTTAAGATGAATACTTATGTTTTTAGTGAAACTCTTTTCATGTAAATAGAATATTCACTGAAAAACAGGCTTTTTCACGCATCAGGCCCCTCACTGACAAATTGGCAGCGGTTTTCCAAGTCAGTGCTTATTCATGCTAGACTACTCTAGAACCATCAACCACTGACATTGATTTTTGAGATTCCATTAAGACTGGAGAGCTGTGTGGCAGCTGCCATGTGTTTCTTCTTGAATGTTTCATCAGTTGCTTGGCTTGTCTGTTCTGTTGTGTAACAGGATGACTTATCTGTTTCTCTTACGTGAGCTCTTAAGCCCTAAGGTTATTTGGCTGTGGAACATTCCATGGGGGCTTTTTCACAGTCTTATTTTTAAAACATAATAAAAGATCTTTAGTGTATTCAAGCCAATGTATATACTTTCATTCAATAAGTGTGTTTATTGCCAGGCAATCTTAGGAGGCACAGTGATACATGTAGTAGAAATAGTCCTTGTCCTCATGGGGTATACATTCTAATCAAGGAGTAAGACCAAAAAAAGAAGTCAACAAATAATTATAAACTGTGTAACAGTTATGAAGGAAAGAAAGGACTGAAGGTCATTCAGAGATTAAGGGGAATGAGCTGGTCAGTGAAGGCCTCTCTGAGGAGGTAACACTAAAGTAAGATGGCGCTAGTGGTAAACAATCCACCTGCCAATATAGGAGATGCAAGAGACGCAGGTTCGATCCCTGGGTTGGGAGGATCCCCTGGAGGAGGAAAATGACAGCCCACTCCAGTGTTCTTGCCTGGAAAATTCCATGGACAGAGGAGCCTGGCAGGCTACAGCACATGGGGTTGCAAAGAGTCAGACACGACCGAGGACCGAACACATACACACAAAGATTGAGAGGGGGCTGACCCTAGGAAAATTCCGGGGAGAGAAGATACAAGCTGAGGGAAACGCAGAAGCAAAAGCTCCACAGCGAGAAAGGGCATGAACATTCAGAAGGCATTTTCAGAACTATCCAGCGTCTGTGCTTCGGTCACTTTTTGTTGCTGATGCATCCCTTCCTTCAAGGCTCAGTGCAGCAGGAGTTCTCTCTGTGAAGTTTTCAGCTGAAATTTGGGTTTGGGTTTTTTGGAAGGATACCTGAAGGGCAGCTATAGAAGAGTTCCATGAAATATTGATCACAAGCCAGTTGAGATGAGTGAAAAAGACCAAAAAGAAGGGTCAAGTTTGATGGTCCTAAAATATTTCACAGGCAAGATCGAGCTGTTTATAGACAGTCTAACACTGTTCATTCAAAAAGCACTCTGGTTATTCTCTAAATCCAATTTATGGTTGCTCTGACTGTGTGAAAATGCTGATTTATTCCTGCCTGGAGAATCCCATGGATAGAGGAGGCTGGCAGGCTGTGGTCCATAGGGTTGCAAAGACTCAGACAGAACTAAAGAAACTTAGCATGCTTGCATGCTGATTTATTATGACTGTATATTAAAATATATAGAATATACCCTTTTCACTGTAGCTTATGCCTTTTGTATAGTCAAATAATTTTATGTATGTGGGTATATTTTTTTTCTTGATTATTTCCCAGTGTTTTTTTTTTTTATTCAGCTATTTCAGGGGAGACATCCCCATAAAGAGTTCCAGTATTAGTTCTTCTTAATGCCTGACCAGGTAGGATCTGACTTAGATTCAGTCCACTCACATAAATTTGATCCAAATAGAACATTTCTCCCATCATATTCATCAGCTGAAACTGGTAACTCATTTGTATTTCAAAGATTCCAGGCCTTTAGGGGGCATTTCACACATCTTTAATTATGGATAATCTACTAGAGTGGACACAGTTTCCTGCCATTCACGAAATAATTGTGAAATAAAGGCTCTCTCCTATTTGTGATTGAGTCACCTCCCCACCCCACTCCAGAGCTTCAGTTCAGTTCAGTCGCTCAGTCGTGTCCGACTCTTTGCAACCCCATGAATCACAGCACGCCAGGCCTCCCTGACCATCACCAACTCCCAGAGTTCACTCAAACTCACGTCCATCGAGTCAGTGATGCCATCCAGTCATCTCACCCTCTGCCATCCCCTTCTCTGCCATCCAGCCATCTCACCCTCTGTCATCCCCTTCTCCGCCTGCCCCCAATCCCTCCCAGCATCAGGGTCTTTTCCAATGAGTCAACTCTTTGCATGAGGTGGCCAAAGTATTGGAGTTTCAGCTTCAGCATCAGTCCTTCCAATGAACACGCAGGACTGATCTCCTTTAGGATGGACTGGTTGGATCTCCTTGCAGTCCAAGGGACTCTCAAGAGTCTTCTCCAACACCACAGTTCAAAAGCATCAATTCTTTGGCACTCACCGTTCTTCACAGTCCAACTCTCACATCCATACATGACCACAGGAAAAACCATAACCTTGACTAGACAGACTTTTGTTCACAAAGTAATTTAATATCTCTTCAATATGCTATCTAGGTTGGTCATAACTTTCCTTCCAAGGAGTTAGCATCTTTTAATTTCATGACTGCAGTCACCATCTGCAGTGATTTTGGAGTCCCCCAATATAAAGTCAGCCACTGTTTCCACTTGAAATGATGGGACCAGATGCCATGATCTTCATTTTCTGAATGTTGAGCTTTAAGCCAACTTTTTTACTCTCCACTTTCACTTTCATCAAGAGGCTTTTTAGTTCCTTTTCACTTTCTGCCATAAGGGTAGTGTCATCTGCATACCTGAGGTGATTGGTATTCCTCCCGGCAATCTTGATTCCAGCTTGTGTTTCTTCCAGTCCAGCGTTTCTCATGATGGACTCTGCATAGAAGTTAAATAAGCAGGGTGACAATATACAGCCTTGACGTACTCCTTTTCCTATTTGGAACCAGTCTGTTGTTCCATGTCCAGTTCTAACTGTTGCTTTCTGACCTGCATGTAGGTTTCTCAAGAGGCAGATCAGGTGGTCTGGTATTCCCATCTCTTTCAGAATTTTCCACAGTTTAATGTGATCCACACAGTCAAAGGCTTTGGCATAGTCAATAAAGCAGAAATAGATGTTTTTCTGGTACTCTCTTGCTTTTTCCATGATCCAGTGGATGTTATAAACAGTATCAAAAGATCATTGGCATACTGGAAAAAAATATTTAAAACACTAATAAGAAAAGAATGGTTCCCTTAATTTATATAGAGCTTGTACAAATCAGTTAAAAAAAAAAAAAAAAGATCCAAAGAAAATGGATTGAAAAAAAGAGAAATATGCAGTTTATAAAACAGAACTTAAATGGAAAACCAACAGGGTCCTACTGTATAGCACAGGAAACTCTGCTCAATGTTATGTGGCAGCCTGGATGGGAGAGGAGTTTGGGGGAGAAGAGTCCACCTGAAACTATCATGACACTGTTAATCAGCTATACTCCAATATAAAATAAAAAGTTAAATAATTTCATTTTGACAAAACTATATTATATTTGTATTAGTTGGAAAATTATATTCCTGTTGATTCATTTTAAATCTGTTCCAACTTGATTGGTATAAAATTAAGAAACTTAAGTCTTCAAATACAATGTTATAAAACATTTCTTGGAAAATTAAGCGATCAGGTACTAGAATTTTTCAGATCTGTTTCTGGACTTTCAGTAATATAGTGATAGCCATGTGCACAAATATAAAACCTCAACATCACTGAGAAAACCTAGCATTTGACTCTAGATTTTTCTCTGAATAGTATTTCTGTCTCACCCACAACATATTCTAGCATGAGCTATTCATTATTCTGACCATGTGGCACCTACTATTATGATAAATCATGCACGCAGACAGTGCAGTTGTATTCTCCTTTTTTCCCTCTCTTTGGCATTGAGTAATAACCAGGAGTGATCTTTGTAGTTATTTAATCATATCATGCTCAACTTGTGTACATTTGAACTGTTGAAAAAGTATCTGTCCTTAGTAAGTGTTCTTCTTATCCTGAGATTCCTCCTTACATTCATTACAGGCCAAGACAAAAAATGGAAAGAGGAAGCATATTTGATGTTTACTCAAGTCATCTGAAGGACCTTTTCCAGATTACTTCTTTCCCCTAGATTCTGAAATTCCTCTCCAGAAAGCGTCCTCACTCATATCCCCATCAGTGTGGACATTGGGGACTAATGGCATATTTGGGGTACAGGGATGCATTAAAAGAGCCAGACTCAACAAAACGCTGCTGGCACCATCACCCATTGCCTGCAGCAAGCCAGGCTCCTAGCAAGAGCTGCAAATATTAATTGCATCCCTGTGTAGAAGCAGTTTTAGGTCTGAAAAATGACTGTTTCTCAAAGCCACGCATTTGCCAGCAAAATATAATGTTTGACTTCAAGAAACTTAGGTCAGATGTATGGCCCTGCTTTTTTAATGTTGAATTATTAGAAAGAGAAACATAAAGCAGCAAGGTACAAAAATATGTCAAGTATAAGTGCTTCTAAAAACCTGTTTTTAATGTATGTCCAGAGTCTAGCATAAGGCCTAGTATATAATAACGGAATAATGTTTTCTCTCCCCAGTCTGAGGAGTAATCACAATAACCAGATGAAAATCAAAGATACTGGTTGGCAGTGCCATGTGTGTGCACTGTGGATCAGAAAGAACCTCTAACACTTTAAAAGTTTCGTTCAGTATCGGTAGCTGTTACGACAGAATGCGAATGTGTGTTCTTATAAAGCATCTGAAGCCTGCTAAGTAGTATGCAGGGAACGCTGGCCTCTCTAGGGAAAGATTCTTCCCACTCCACCCTCAAACTCCAAGCCAGCCAGGGAGCTGTCCCTCTGGCAGTGCTGACTTCCTTGAAAGAGCCTCACTGTGATAGGAAGTCAAGCTTCGTTTCATGGAGATTTCCTTCATTACATGTGGACTTTGACCACATCTTACTTTTTAAGAGATTAGTTGTAGTTGTTTTCCAGCTATCTCATAGGCATATGTAGTTTTCCCTAGAATATCATAGATGTTCCCGTTTTTTTCCTGGTTCTCCTATAGAAACCACTAAATACAGAAGGAATTTGGGAAATTCTGCTATTAATTGTTGTTCAGTTCCTCAGTCATCTCCGACTCTTTGTTACCCAATGGACTGCAGCACACCAGGCTTTCCTGTCCTTCACCATCTCTCAGAGCTCTTATATTAATAGTCCAAACAAATGTTCAGTAACTCTTATTATGACACTGTGGCATAAGGGGATGGTGTATCTTGATCCCCTTCAAAATGGATGAGTAATCTGTGTACAAAGGGTTCTGTAATTAAATATGTTTTAAAAATTTGGTTGAACAAAGTTAGAATACATTTATTTACATAGAACTTCTCAGAGCTTTTAATATATCAAATGTATGTTATGAGTCTCTGAAAAGTAATTGCAGTATGCAGCCTTCCTGAACTTACTGAAAATGGAACGCTTTTTTTTTTTCCCAGGGGGCATTTCAAAGGCCCTGTGTCCCCAAATTCACTTTTGAAACTCTATAAAAGAATGTTAGGGTGCACCTTTTGCTGGGCCTTTCAAATACCAGTTATTATCTGAGTTTTTGAGTGATCTAGGGAACCATTCAAAATTGAGATCATTTGCAAGCATCTGAAGCAAAGGTTACTAGGTTTTCGGTTTTTTGTTTTTAAGGAATTCTGCATGTTCTAGATGCCAGACATAAAGGAAGAAAAGTCAGAACATTTGTTACCTAAGATAAAAGCCCAACCTGTCCCCTGACTGGTTCATGAGCCACCTCCGTCTTGGATGACAGTGGCTCTGTGGGTGGAGAAAGCAGCAAGTGTCCTCACACAAGCCTGAAACAGACACCTCATTGGATCTGCTGAAATGCCTAAACACTTGACCCATACCCTGAAGTTCTGTGTCAAAAAGCAGTTTTGAAATAGCTCTGACCTGAGCGATTTTGAAGATGAATTATCAACTTTGTGCCTCTTCTTTTAAGGAAAAAAAAAAAAAAAAGGATTTTAAACCAAACAGAAGTAGCCACTTCAGTAAAGCTCCACAGACTGTTTACGTTTGAACAAAATTGAATCCTGAGAAGCCCATCAGAATGACTAACCTGTTAGCTGAAATAATTTTGCTTTCAAAATAATTGGAATTTGAGTTTTGACACAGTTAATGTTAAGCTAATTTTCAGACAGTAGTTGACTGGGGGGTTGAATTGCTTCTTGAAGTTACAGTTACAAGGAGGTTATCAGACTACAGCATTGTTGTATTAGCAGTAGTTGTGTGCGCTAAAGAATCGCTGGGCTAATGGATCTGGGCAAGGCCATACAGAAAACATATGAGTCCCAAATGAAGGTTCACAAGACCAAAGTAAAGCTCGGGGGTGATCATTTCTAAATCATACACCCCTACACACACAGCTAAGTTCATCAGGATAATTTATAATGATCAGACTCACACATGCTCTTTTTTGGCGGGGGGCGGGGGGGGCATCTCTTTAGTTGAATGATTTACATCTATTTATTGGCTGAAGATCTCGTTACTTCATCATTTCTTTTTAAATTTTCATTTTATCCTGGAATATAGTTGATTTACAATGCTGTGTTAGTTTCAGGTGTATGGCAAGAGGATTCAGTTATACACATACATGTATCTATTCTTTTTCATGTTCGTTTCTCATATAGGTCATTACAGAATATTCAGAGTATTGATTAGAGCTCCCTGTGCTATACAGTTCGTTCTTGTTACCTATTTTATATATAGTAGTATGTATATGTTAGTCCCAAACTTGTTTTCTAAGTCTGTAAGTCTGTTTCTGCTTTGTAAATAAATCCATTTATATCATTTTTTTAGATTCCACTTACATGTGGAATTAAAGTAATATCATATGGTATTTGTCTTTTACTTACTTCACTTGTTATATTTCATTATTGCTTAATTTTTCCCTTAAGTTATCTAAAAATGGTAATTTATCTGTGAAACCAAGGAATTTTGTGTTAAAATTTATGCTAAGAAACTACAGATTATATTCACTGAGTCTTAGTTTCTTCTTCATACATATTAACTTGCTATTCTGATTTTTTTAAAAAATGGGTACTCTAGCATCTTAAAAATAGCACATCAGATCTTTATTCATGTTATCCCTCATGGAGATATTTGAGTTGAAGAAGAACAACTCAGAAAATTTTTTTCTTTGAATCTTCCTTTAAAATAACTCTTGGAGAGGCCAAGCCTTCATTAATCAATCATGAGATATTCCAAAATGGATGTCGTATTCTAAATATGATGGGGTGTATGGATACCAAAGACAGATTTTGTGTACCTTACAGTTTTCTCAAAGTGCAGCCTGGTACCTAAATAAATTCTCCTGTACCACAACTCCTTAACACCCATAAACTGTTAGAACTTGGCCAGAAAATCTATATGGAAGATAGAAATCGAAAGATGATTCTACCAAACGTTGTCCCTAGGCATAGAGAGCCTGGGAAGCTTAGAAGCTGGAATTTTGAAGGATTCTGGTTTTAGAAACCAAGAGAATATCCAATTCAGGGCAACAGGGAGCTATTTGAAGACAGCCTGAATGGTCCTAGCACCCGTAATGACTACAAAACAAAAACATGCCAAACTAGAGAAAAACAGAAAGCTGATCTGTGTTTGTTTTTGAAGTTAAACTGAAGATATATAATTGACCTGCTTCTTAATAGAGTGTAACCTAGAATCCTGTATCTTTTGCAAAGTGTATCTTGTACTTTAATGACTGCCAGATGTTGCTTTGCAATGCCTGACCACCGCAGAAGTACGTGCCAGGGGAAAACATGGTAGAATCAAGATGGTATTCTAAAACATCTGGTTAGACTTGACAGACTGTGTTTACATCCACTCCCCCTCAGAAGCCCTCAATCAGCAGTTAAGGGATGAAAATTGGAGAAACCCACAAGGACAAAGACAACCACAGTGGAAACAACAACAGACAAGAGGCATCAACGTAATTTTGGAAGTGAACATGTGGTTAGTCCCCCAGGCCAGTGGAGAAAGCTGAAATCTAAGTGTCTGCAGAGAAGAAGGCCGACAAGCAAGCCAGATCACCCAGCCATGGGGCTGCAGGAAGATTCAGGGTGGGGAAGAACAGGTACCTCTGTAGGTGGGGGAGAGCAGTGGAGCTGAAGGGGGAGATTGGTTGAAGCTCTAAGTGTGCATGCTAAGTCACTTCAGTCGTGTCTGACTCTTGGCGATCCCATGGACTGGAGCCCACCAGGCTCCTCTGTCCATGGAACTCTCCAGGCAAGAATACTGGAGTGGGTTGCCATGCCCTCCTCCAGGAGATCTTCCTGACCCAGGGATCAAGCCCTCATCTCTTACATTTCCCGCATCAGTAGGCAGGTTCTAAAGAGCAGTCATATAGCCAGGTCTCCCATCCTCACAAAGCTGAGGGCTGCCTCAGTCTCATTTTGATAGAAGATAAGAAATTTACTCTGAAGAAATTGAACCAGAAAAGCTCTGGCTTAGGGATACCAGGAACCAGTGGAGAGGGGTTACGCACCATATTGAAACCAAGTAAATTAAGTGAAAGTCTAGATACTAAAGATTCCCTCCAGTCCTCTTAACTCAGAATTCTGGGAGCAAAGAGAAAACAATTTAAAATACAGACGTTCCTGGGGTCCCCCACAGATGGTTGACCCCAACCTAATCACCCTGTAGTGAAGTCCACCACCAATATCCACACACACACACACACACACACACACACACACACCCCACATCTTTATCCATTCATCTGTCGATGGACAGATTGTTTCCACATCTTGCCTATTGTGAATAGTGCTAAGAGCAACATGCTTTTAAGAGGGCTATTTGTAGAACAAGGATGAGCTCTTGAAAGTGGGGAACATGATGATAAAAATGAAAGATTTAGTATCTGGCTTGCAAGATGAAGTTGAAAACATTCAGTTACTCAACAAATACTATTGGATGGCTCCTATGTCCTTGGCTCTGTTTGAGGCAGTAGAGATTCATCGGTGAACAAAAGAGGCAAAGATCCTGGCCTAGCCGAGCTTAAATTCCTGTAGAGGGAGAGCATAAACAATACAATAATATGTAAGTTACAGATGTTGTAAAGTGTTAAGTGCTGGAGGCAAGAAAAAAAATAGAGCATGGTGCAGAGAATGGGGAGTGCCAAGGCCAGGGCGGGCAGGGATGGGGTATGGCGGAGACAAGGGGAATTTTTACATATAATGATTAGGGCCTGGTTTATTGGGAAGGTGACATTTGCACAGACTGGAGAGTGAGGAAGATAGCTAGGTGGTATCTGGAGGAAGATCCTTCCAGCAGAGGGGACAATTAGCAGAAAGGCCCTGAGACAGGAGGCTGGTGCAGGGCAGAGCAGGGTCCAGTGTGGCTGGAGTGAGCCAGGGAGAGGACAGTGGGAGGGGCTGGGTGGAGATTGTACCAGACCATGAGGGTCTTGTGGGCCAGAGGAGGGATTTTGGCTTTCACTCTAGGGAAGACAGAGATGGAGCACAGTGGCAGAGTCTTACGGAAGAGACACAATCTGACTTTGGTCTTAAAAGGATCACTTGGCTGCGAAATTGACATGTATACACTGTTGATACTCTGTATAAAATGGCGAACCAGTGAGAACCTACTGTATAGCACGGGAACCTCTACTCTGTGCTCACTGCTGACCTAAATGACAAAGTGAAGTCATTGCTCAGCCGTGTCTGACTCTTTGTGACTCCATGGACTATACAGCCCATGCATTTCTCCCGGCCAGGATACTGGAGTGGGTGGCCTTTCCCTTCTCCAGGGGGGTCTTCTCAATCCAGGCATCAAACCCAGGTCTCCCACACTGTGGGCAGATTGTTTACCAGCTGAGCTATCAGGGAAGCCCGACCTAAATGGGAAGGAAACCCAAACAAGAGGGGATATATGTACGCATATAACTGATTCACTTTGCTGTACTGTAGAAATTAACACAACATTGTAAAGCAAATATACTCCAATAAAATTTTGTTTTAAAAGGAAACAATAAATTTAAAAAAAAATGAAATTGTCTGTAGGGGGTCAAGGTACTGAAGAGAAGAATTGGGTCCAAAATTCGGTAGCAGGGATGCGCCCTGTGACTAATGTTCTCTTCTTATATCTCAGTCACCTTCCAAGTTGGCCACTCTCTTCGCCTCTATCTTCAGTTCCACATAAGAAATGACTTGCTTGCCCTTTCCTCTGTCAGTCTGCCTTCTGCCTTAACAGCGTCTGATAACTTCCTCGCCAGGCCCCGTCATATCTCCTTCAGCTTTCAGCTCCCCGTCTCTTGCATCAGATCCTAAAGCACACGGTATATGGTGGTTTCCACTTTCAGTGTTCGTGTTGTTGATGAGGCCCTCTCTGGCTCCCTTGATTGTTGCTGAACCTCTCCAGGCATATTCAAATGCTCATTAAGCATTTGCTTATTGAATATAACAGTTAATTTTCCCCTTTCTGACACTCCATCATCAGACAAAGTCCTCTCTGGAGTCCTCTTTATATGACTTGAAAAACTCCACAGTTTAAGCTCTTTAAGCAAAGAGGGAAATGGGAAAAATTTGTCTCATACCTTAAATTTCAACCTTCAGACTCTTGGTGAGAAAATTAACAACAGCCCTCCTCACACACAAATGCAAACTTCTATGGGAGCATATTGGTTTAAACCAACGAGGCTTTGATTATAAGGAAAAATACATGATTTTTTTTTTTTTTTTTTGCATAGAATCATTTGCCTCTCTAGTTTCTCATTGCTACTTTTTCTCTGATGTTAGAAAAGTAAATAAAGCCTAAGGGACTTCTGATAAAGTTGATGGTATGACTGCAAGCTCATGAAATTCCTCTCTCCTAAATTTGCTGAAATTAACAAAAATGTAAAAGTAATATTTTAAAAGGTTATTATTAAAATGGTCATTTTGATCATAAAGGAGAACATGCCATCAACCCTGAAAGCAAGAAAAGTCCCCAAGTTCATACTATAAACTTGAGAAGTGTTATCCAAAACTGAAATTGGTCCAAATTGAAAGAAGCTGCTAAAAAGAAATATATGTATTCTTCAAAGATAAGAATGAAATGTGGAAAAAGTACAAGGAAGGAATTCTGAAAAGTCTCACTGTTTTTGAAGGCTCTGGCCTTATGTATAAGGGTTCCTAGAGAGAAGGGTTTGTATAACCCATACCTCCATCAGGAACACTTTCTTCCATCAAAAGGACTGATCCCCACCCCAACCCCTACCAGGCGAGCAGAGTACTTCAGTAAGTGGGCATGAAAGAGGGGAAGCTTCTGCTGGGGATAATTCTTACAGCCAAACCAAGGAAAAGCTTCACAAGACATGGGGAAAGACTATGTGTCCCCAGCCGAGCCAAAAGCCGATGATACCCCTCTTACTCAATGAAGCAAAGCTCCAATGCATTGATTTCATTCGTATTAAAAAAGAAGTCAGTGGTCATCCACAGCCCCAGCTCTCTCTCCACCAATCTTGGGCAGCCGAAAGCCCAGATAACGGCATATCAATCATGGACACCCAGTCCATGTTATCACTAGAAGAATAAAATAACACACCATCAAACACTATCCAGGGCAAATGGCATACTGAGGAGGAATGGTTCATATTCATCAGGGTTTCCAGGCCACACTGACTGGTGACCGAGGCAGAAAATCTGCACAAACAAAAAAAGAAAGTAGCACAGGGACTTGACTGGTGGTCCAGTGGCTAAGACTCTGAGCTCCCAATGCCAGGGACCCAGGTTCGATCCCTGGCCAAGGAACTAGATCCCACATGCCGCAGCCAAATAAATAACCCTGTGCCACCAAATAAATAAACAAATAAATGTTTTGAAATGAGTCGCCAGTCCAGGTTCAATGCACGATACTGGATGCTTGGGGCTGGTGCACTGGGACGACCCAGAGGGGTGGTATGGGGAGGGAGAAGGGTTCAGGATGGGGAACACATGTATACCTGTGGCAGATTCATTTTGATATATGGCAAAACCAATACAATATTGTAAAGTTAAAAAATAAAATAAAATTTAAAAAAAATAAATAAAAAAGAAAAAAAATCAATAGCAAAAAAAAAAAGTTTAAAAGGAAAGAAAGTAGCACAGCCTCCTGAAGACAAGGACTAGATTTCAAATAGTCCTACCAACCGATGCATCACTGACTCGATGGATGTGAGTCTGAGTGACCTCTGGGAGCTTGTGATGGACAGGGAGGCCTGGCGTGCTGCAGTTCATGGGGTTGCAAAGAGTCGGACACGACTGAGCGACTGATCTGATCTGATCTGATCTGACCAACCGATGCATACTGAGTTCCAGATACCCGCCAGGCACTATTTTCAGTGTTCTGTGTATAGTGAAACCTTTAATCCTCACACCACTGCTACAAGATCAGCACCATCATCATCCACATATTTTTTTAAATTTTATTTTATTGTATTTTTGGCTATGCTGGGTCTTGGTTGCTGTGCTCGGACTTTCTCTAGTTGCGCTGAGCAGGGTCTGCTCTCTAGTTGCGGTACACAGGCTTCTCACGGCAGTAGTTTCTCTTGTTGCAGAGTACAGCCTCCAGAGTGTGGGCTCAGTAGTTGTGGCGCACGGGCTTAGTTGCTCCGTGGCACGTGGGATCTTCCCAGACCAGGGGTTGAACCCATGTAACCTGCACCGGCAGGCGGATTGTCAACCACTGGACCACCAGGGAAGTCCTATCATCCTCATCTTATGGATAAAAAAGTGAAGGCACAGAGGGATTGGGAAGTTTGCCCCAGTTCACCCCGCTGGCTGGAGTGGGCCAGGATTTTAACACAGTCTGGTCCAGAGCCTGTTCTCCACTCCTCTGCTCTTATACCCCAGGAAACAAGTATTTTAGGCAACTGCTTTGTACTCTCAAGGAAATTAAAGAGAATAGAAATTCACTCCATGCATCCTTTCTTGGAAGCTACTGGAGAGAGATGAAGAAAGACGTAAGGTCAAGAATCAGGGATCTAACGTGGAAGAGACCTTTAAAAGTCCCAGGATAGGAACTGTGGAGTGAGCTCAAAGAGCATACGGACATAGGGAACTTCAAAAAAAAAAAACATTCTAGTGATGAGCTTGACAATTGGAAACATTATTGCTGATCATTTGATGAGTCTGGTAGAACATTTGGAAAAATTAGCATAAGTATTTAGGAAATAAGGCACATTTTTAAAAAATTAGACAGTTATTACCTATAAAAGCAAGTTTATTAGTAAAGGAATGGTAGCCAATTATGCTCCTTAGCACAGTGATGAACCAAATTCATATATAACATATTATGTATACATGTATTATACAGATTATTCATGCAAACTATAATATAGCTAATATAACATGTAACAATGTAAACACTTTAAAATTTTGATGTAATTATTATTGAGTGATAAAGGAATAATAGTAACAGTGATGATGAAAGAGCTAACTCACCAACTTTTGTAATTTGGATAGCGTCTAAAAAGATTCACCAAGAAATAACAGCCTATGTGTATTGTTTGTAAATACCAGAAGCAATTAGAATAGCTGGAATGGACTGACACTGGGAGCTGAGGCGGTGGGCTTAGGTGGGCAACGGGAAGGACTGCTGTCTTTTTTACAGCATTTTTGTGCTGTTTGATTTTTTAGCTACACGAAACCTAATTTAACCAAGACACAGATGAAATCTCCAAGGCTGTCAAAAACAAACAAAAAACCCTACCCCCTTAAAAAAGCACTTACACATTTTTTTTCAGATTACTGAAGAGTCTAACCAAAAACATTTTAACAAAAATCTCTATAAAACACTTCTTAAAAATTAAAGATTTGATGTCCTATATAGATGTGGCTCCAGGGAGTCTTAATATCCTTTCTCTTTAAAAAAAAAAAAAAAAGGCAAACGGTATGAGAGTTTAAAAATGTGTTTTCTTTAAGCAATTGAATCACACACTTCCAGCCTGTAATTGTACTCTTGGTTTTTCAAGATACTAAAGAAGGGACCTTTATTTTAGTGCTTGGGTGGAGGCCTCACACGGCCACGTGTGTGATGGATTCAGCTACAGGAGGAAAGGCGTCTTGGCACACGCAGTCATGAGTCACTTCTCAATGCCTCTTTGTCTCTATATATTCTGCTTATACATGAGCTCCAGGTTCATCACAAATTGCTCCAGTCCTGTTTCCGTCGCATGTCACGGTTTCTCTTGATCCGTTAGTTCCTCTTTGGGGTCTGTGAGTGACCTCGCATGTTTGTGCAGCAGGATGGAAAGGAGGGGCAGTGCAGCCTCGTGGGATGTTTAGGAACCTTTGTGAAAACCAGCCTAAAATGGCTAAATGAAAGAGGCATCGGGGAGCTCTCCTCAGTGTTCTGGGGTGTCCTAATGGGAAGGAAATCTAAAAAAGAGCAGCTATATGGATACAAATGGTTGATTCACTTTGCTCTGCAGCAAGGAATTACTATAACATTATGAAGCAACTATACTCCAATAAAAATTAATTAAAAAAAAATTTTTTTAATCACCTGGGGAAAAAAATAGATAAAGAAAACGGCATCACAGGACTTCCGTGGTGGTGCTGTGGATAAGAATCCGCCTGCCAGTGCATGGGACAAGGGTTCAATTCCTGGTCCAGGAAGATCCCATTTGGCACGGAGCAACTAAGCGTGTGCGTCACAGCTACTGAGCCCACGTGCTGCAACTGCTGAAGCCTGCACGGTCTGTCTACAGCCTGTGCTCCCAACAAGAGATGCCACCCCACTGAGAAGCCCACACACCGCGATGAGGAGGAGCCCCCCTTGCCACTAGACAGAAGGTGATGCAGCAATGAAGACCCAGCACAACCATAAATAAATAAATACTATTTTTTGAAAAAGGCATCACCTAAGTTTTTCTGAGAGAAATTGGTGGCCACAGATGGGGATCTAAGAAGAAATAAAAGAACCCTGAGCAATCCTGGAAAATTCATACTGTGTGGGCTTTGAATTAGAGGTTGAATTTCTTGGTCCTGAGAATCCAGAGACAGGGAGGGAAATAGTACCATCAACCTAAGAATTCAGACAGTCATTTAAGTAGCAGCAGTATCACCTGGACAGTGGTGGCAGTGTGTCCAAGGAGGTTATCCAAGGAAACAGTGAGGAAATTTGGGGTCTTGGGACTCTAGTAGCAGAAAGGAAAAGAAAGCAATTTATACTGGAAGTACTGCACAAGAAAAGATACATTTGGTAATAGCATAGTTAGGGGAAGAGTCAATGATGAAGATTATAGCAAATTTCTTTTTACTTGAGAGATTGAGAAGGATGGGATCCTGAGAAAAGTATAAGTAACCTATGACTTCATTATGCTTGTATAAAGCAGGCACTGAAATGTTTACATATGGTCTGATTGATCTCTGAGCACTGCAGACATTGGACAAAGATTCATACGATATCATTCATCTGTTTTTTACCCTTTCCCCAGGAATACATCTAATTTCTCAGGAGTTTACATAACACCCAGGGAGGGGGGCTGCAGAGACCATGAATAAATCAGTTCATACCTCCACTGCAACATTATAGTAGCAGCCAATGTGTGTAGTCTGTGCAAAGCTAGGTTTCATAAAAGAACTGTGGATGTTGATGGCTTTGGGTTCTGACTCATCTTGCTTCCTTTCAACATTCTTAAAATATTTATCCAAGGATAATGGTATTTTGGCTTTCTTCTTTTCGTGACCTTAGAGTTAGAACAGGGCTCTGCTTCAGACTCCACGCACTTCTTTGTCGATAATGAACCCCCTGCTGCTGCTGCTGCTGCTAAGTCACTTCAGTCGTGTCTGACTCTGCGCGACCCCATAGACGGCAGCCCACCAGGCTCCCCTGTCCCTGGGGTTCTCCAGGCAAGAACACTGGAGTGCGTTGCCATTTCCTTCTCCAATGCATAAAAGTGAAAATTGAAAGTGAAGTCGCTCAGCCGTGTCCAACTCTAGCGACCCCATGGACTGCAGCCTCCAGGCTCCTCCGTCCATGGATTTTTCCAGGCAGGTTTGGGGTGTGGGCCCCTTCTCCCAACCCCCTCTCTGCTGTGCTTCAGTTGTGTCCGACTCTGTCCCTGGGATTCTCCAGGCAAGAACTGGGCCCCCGGGGGGCCCCCCCGCGATTCCGGGACCACTGGAGTGGGGTGCCATTTCCTTCTCCCAACCCTATATGGGGCCATTGCCTTCCTAGACTGAGTCAAAATGACAGGTGTACCTTCTGGCACCACCTCTTGGTGGCAGGCAGAATTGACATGCTTCGGCTTGGGCTGATTTTATGATGTGTGTAAATTTCCAGGTTGAGCATCTAAGTAAAGGAGCGTCTGTGATTTCAAAGTGATCCAGCAACATCTTCCTTTTTTTTTTATTTTCCTCTATCATGAAGGTGTGGCGGGGCACCCTGGCCCGCATGCGGTACAGGAGAACCAAAGCAGCACTGACGATTATCAGATACTACCGTCGCTACAAGGTCAAATCCTACATCCACGAGGTGGCCAGACGCTTCCACGGCATCAAGACCATGAGGGACTACGGCAAGCACGTGCAGTGGCCAACCCCGCCGAAAGTTCTTCACCGTTTCGAGGAGGTCCTGCAGGCAATTTTTAATAGGTAAGAACCTGTGGATATGTGCAGCGTCCGTGAATGACAGTACACTTACTAGACAAAGTTACAAACCTGAGACCATGACATTAGCTCTGCTATTTGCTATAGGACATTGGTTTTTCCCAGGTAGCTCAGACGGTAAACAATCTGCCTGCAATGCAGGAGACCCAAGTTTGATCCCTGGGTGGGGAAGATCCCCCTGGACGGGAGGGCATGGCAACCCCCTCCAGTATTCTTGCCTGGAAAACCCCATGGACAGAGGATCCTGGCAGGCTACAGTTCATGGGGTCACAAAGAGTTGGATACGACTCAGCAACTAACACTTCCATTGGCTTTTACTTTGTGTCTCCACCTTCATGATTTCACTGTCAAAGGGCATCTGCTTACCCCTCAAAAAATAGAACCGTCTGCATATTTTTCCTGTAGCAGTAGTCAGTAGTAGGCCACAAGGCCCAGGTCAAGCCATATTTAAGATAATCTATTAGCATGATGTCTCTACTTTCTTTGATTTTTTGCTCTTAGAATTACCACATATCACTCGCACTAGGAAGTCTGTTATCCTTTCAGAGCGGTGGTTCTCTGTCCACACCTGACATTCACAAAGAGTTTGTAAAACACACCGAGGCCCAGGTCCCACCTCTGAAAAGTCCTGTTTAACGGTGCTGGGGAGCACAGGCCAAGTGGCGGTCCTGGGTGATTTTAAAATAAAAGAAAGAAAACACTGTTATAGAGCAAGCTATTTTTAAAAAACAAATTAATTAATTAACATCCGTGTCACATTTGATACCTTCCCAGCTAACCTTCATTTTTTTATAAAATGCCCTGAATCTGACTTTGTAGTTATTCATAGCTCCTTTCTTTTCGTTTTTTGAAGCTTGTTTGTTGCCAGTATGCACCGGATATATTTAGCTATGTCTTACATACAGCATCTAGTCACATAAACTAAGTTGTATGTATGTTTTTAGTCCCTGAGATGTGTCTGACTCTTTGCAACCCCACGCACTGTAGCCCACCAGGCTCCTCTGTCCATGGGATTGTCCAGGCAAGAATACTGGAGGGGGTTGCCAGTTCCTCTCCTAGAGGATCTTCCGGACCCAGGGATCGAGCCCGAATCTCCTGCGTTGCAGATAGATTCTTTACCTCGTGAGCCATTGTTTTTCAGTCCCTAAATCATATCCTACTCTCTGTGACCCCATGGACTGCAGCACGCCAGGGTTCCCTGTCCTTCCCTATCTTTCAGAGTTTCCTCAGACTCATGTCCATTGAGTCAGTGATGCTATCCAACCAGCTCATCCTCTGAGCCTCTGGGGAAGCCCTGTAAACTCAACTGTGCTAAATCACTTCCATCATGTCTGACTCTTTGCAACCCTATGGACTGTAGCATGCCAGGCTCCTCTAAGCTAATGATTCTCAAATATGGTCATTTGGCATCATGGTATTCTACCAAGTACACCATGAACTGATTGATGAATGTATAAACTGGTGGCAGATATCAAAAGATTTTTTTAAAAAAAAAAAAGGGAGGAAAGCTCTTTAATATGTATCTCATTTGCTTTCAAAAAAAAAAAAAAAAGTTTGTTCATACAAAGAAAAAAGTAGAACAGTAGAAAATTAATGAAAGCAAAAGAACCTCAACCCTCCATTCTCCAGTGTGACCCATAAATGTTAGCTGTAAATCTTGGCAGAGCCTTCTTAGTGCACAGATTAATTTTTTTCATGAATTATATCATCTGTCACCTGCATTTTTTACATAATCTAAAAACTAAGGAAACAATACGTGAATACATGCTCATTTTTTTAAGTGACATAATATAAAATTTTTAGGATATAAAGTTGAAACCCTCCACACTGTCTCTTGTCTTTTCTTTCTTTCCCCTAAGATAAGCACTCATTAACAATTAGTTTGTACCCTTCTAAATCTTTGTCTATATATTTACAAGCATATAAGGCACATATAAGAGAAGTATGATATAGTGGTTAAGAATGCGAACGCTGGAATCTAGCTGCCACTGACTAGCTGTGTAACCTTGGGCAAATGAATTAACCTCTCTCTGCCTCTGTTTTCTTATCTGGAAAAGGGCCATTATCATCAGATCAGATCAGTCGCTCAGTCATGTCCGACCCTTTGCGACCCCATGAATCGCAGCATGCCAGGCCTCCCTGTCCATCACCAACTCCCGGAGTTCACCCAGACTCACATCCATTGAGTCAGTGATGCCATCCAGCCATCTCATCCTCTGTCGTCCCCTTCTCCTCCTGCCCCCAATCCCTCCCAGCATCAGAGTCTTTTCCAATGAGTCAACTCTTCACATAAGGTGGCCAAAGTCCTGGAGTTTCAACTTCAGCATCAGTCCTTCCAAAGAAATCCCAGGGCTGATCTTCAGAATGGACTGGTTGGATCTCCTTGCAGTCCAAGGGACTCTCAAGAGTCTTCTCCAACACCACAGTTCAAAAGCATCAATTCTTCAGCGCTCAGCCTTCTTCACAGTCCAGCTCTCACATCCATACATGACCACAGGAAAAACCATAGCCTTGACTAGACGAACCTTTGTTGGCAAAGTGATGTCTCTGTTTTTGAATATGCTATCTAGGTTGGTCATAACTTTCCTTCCAAGGAGTAAGCGTCTTTTAATTTCATGGCTGCAGTCACCATCTGCAGTTATTTTAGAGCCCAGAAAAATAAAGTCTGACACTGTTTCCCCATCTATTTCCCATGAAGTGATGGGACCAAATGCCATGATCTTAGTTTTCTGAATGTTGAGCTTTAAGCCAACTTTTTCACCCTCCATTTTCACTTTCATCAAGAGGCTTTTTAGTTCCTCTTCACTTTCTGCCATAAGGGTGGTGTCATCTGCATATCTGAGGTTATTAATATTTCTCCCAGCAGTCTTGATTCCAGCTTGTGTTTCTTCCAGTCCAGTGTTTCTCATGATGTCCTCTGCATATAGGTTAAATAAACAGGGTGACAATATACAGCCTTGACGTACTCCTTTTCCTATTTGGAACCAGTCTGTTGTTCCATGTCCAGTTCTAACTGTTGCTTCCTGACCTGCATACAGATTTCTCAAGAGGCAGATCAGGTGGTCTGGTATTCCTATCTCTTTCAGAATTTTCCACAGTTTATTGTGATCCACACAGTCAAAGACTTTGGCATAGTCAATAAAGCAGAAATAGATGTTTTTCTGGAACTCTCTTGCTTTTTCCATGATCCAGCGGATGTTGGCAATTTGATCTCTGGTTCCTCTGCCTTTTCTAAAACCAGCTTGAACATCAGGAAGTTCACAGTTCACATATTGCTGAAGCCTGGCTTGGAGAATTTTGAGCATTACTTTACTAGCCATTATCATAGCACCTGCTCATAGGGTTCTGAAAGGATTATGAGTAAATATATATAAAGCATTTCAGATAGTGCCTGCACATGGTAAGTACTATGAAAATGTTTGCTCATACTATCTGGGTTTCTTTCCCTCTCTTTCTTTCCACAGTTCAGTTCAGTTGCTCAGTCTTGTCCAACTCTGTGACCCCGTGGACTGCAGCACACCAGGCCTCCCTGTCCATCACCATCTCCCGGAGTTTACTCAAATTCATGTCCATTGAGTTGGTGATGCCATCCAACCATCTCATCTTCTGTCATCCCCTTCTCCTCCTGCCTTCAATCTTTCCCAGCATCAGGGTCTTTTACAATGAGTCAGTTCTTCACATCAGGTGGCCAAAGTATAGGAGTTTCAGCTTTAGCATCAGTCCTTCCAATGATATTCGGGACTGATTTCCTTTAGGATGGACTGGTTGGATCTCCTTGCAGTCCAAGAGACTCTCAAGAATCTTCTCCAACACCACAGTTCAAAAGCATCAATTCTTCTGTGCTCAGCTTTCTTTATAAGCAGGAGTCTATGTGTGGCTGTATGAATTTACTTAAAAATAAGTCTTGGAGACCTGTCCATCACATAAAGATCTATGTTATAATTTTAGCGGCTGCAAAGAATTATTGATTTTGATAATGTTGCAATGTAGACTGTACAGTCTTCTTTTTTAAGGCTTGGAGGTTTTATGTATGGCCTAGAATTGATTATTTTGTATAAAATTCAGTTGATTTACTCAGCAAATATTTACTCAGCACCTGCTGTGTCAGAGCCACTGACCTAGGTTTCGTGGACACAGTGATAAATAAGAAAGCTGTGAAAGACCGTCCCCAGCCTTCTTAGGACTTACAGTCAACAAGCATTTTGAAAATAGTCATTTCTGTGTGTGAGACACACACACACACACACACACACACACACAAAAATAGTACATCTGCTCTGTGTGTTGATTGTACACATCCCACACACACACACACACACACACACTGAATGAGTCTTGCCAATTGGATTAATCTGGTTCAAAGGCACTCTTTTCCTGTAAAGGGCCAGATAGTAAATATTTTAGGGCTTATGGGCTCCACATGGTCTTTGTCACATAGTTCTGTTTTGTTGAACACGAAAAAAATTTTCTTAGCTCCATGGGTGAGATTTGGCACGGGCTGTGGTTTACCAATCCCTGATCTCGTTGCTGCATGGTATTTAACTGATCCTTGCACTTTTGATCTGTAGACTCCTGAGAGAAGTGTGTTCAAGGATTTTGCTCTGAATCGCGGGGTCTTGTTTTCTTATAACATCTCTGTGCATCTAGCTTTAGCACCCCCCTCATTCCTCACAGCAGTTCTTTTTCATCCTGGGAAGGCCAGGTGCCTTCCTAGCGCCCAGCTTCTTCCTGGGGTCAAGGCTGCTGAGCTTGCCGGCAGCAGCTGTTGTCCACTGCACGGGTTTAGGAGATGGAGGTTTGCTTGATCAGGAGGAGTGTGTGCTCATCCCCCGCCCTGCCCGCCCCGCAGGTTGGGTGGGTCAGATCTGAATTCCCCAGCACAGCTGTCTGCCACAGACCCCTGGGGTCAGTCCGTGGTGGACCCGGTCCTGGGCCACGGTGGGCAGTGAAGAGCGGACAGACTGACCCGACACATGGCCTCCATGGCACTGTGGGTTCTGGCCCCAGCTCTCTCCCTGACACTCCCTCTTCGGTCACCCTCCCGCAGGTTCCTGCTCCGGCTCACAGGACTCCTTGCTGTTCCCCTCAGACACCAAGCCAGCTCACACTTTAGAATCTTGGCGCTCACTGTTTTCTCGTCCTAAACACTTGCCCAAGCGTCCATACAGCGGGCCCTGCCACTTCCTGCTCCTCTGTCCTTGTCAGGGTGCCTTCCAGCCCAGCCTCGGCGTCCAACGCCTGCTCTCTGCTCCTTCCCTCTGTTGCACTCCTCTCCCCAGTTCTTGGCTTATTTTCTTTCATAACCCTAATCCCATCATCCACACTGGGTGTTTACTCACTCGCTTATTTCTCACCTGCCTCTGCTTTCTGGGGCTTCCCTGGTGGCTCCGTGGTCAAGAACCTGCCTGCCAGTGCAGGAGATGTAAGAGACGTGGGCTCAGTCCCCAGGTTGGGAAGATCCCCTGGAGGAGGGCATGGTAACCCTCTCCAGTATTCTTGCCTGGAGAACCCCCTGGACAGTGGATTCTGGTGGGCTACAATCCATGGGCTCACAGAGTCGGACATAACTGGGCAACTAACACTAAACTCTGCTTTCTAGAACATCAGCACCTAGCAGAAAGGATCTTCGTCTGTCTGTTTACAGCTGTGCCTCCACTCCCTAGAACAGCATCTGAAGTTTAGTAAGTGCCTAGAAAACATTTGATGAGTGAATGAATGATGAAGCCAGCGTTCTTATGCCCTAACTATAGATATTAAGAGAGTCCATGTATCCCTAAGTTCTGGTTGCTTCCAAAACATGCAAACAGCAAAGAAGTTTTACAAAAATCTCTGTCCACATAAAACTGTTATGTCTTTTAACACGTTCTATGTATATTTTGGAGGGTTTTTTTTTTTTTTTCAGAGTGATGTGGAAGTAGTTTAATTCTACTTAAAGGCAGTTCTGTTATTTTTGAGAACGAATAGGACGGTATTTTTAAAATCTAGAACATTTTGTTTGTTTACTTATAGATGGAGAGCATCCCAACTTATCAAGACCATACCTGCTTCAGACTTGCCTCAAGTGAGGGCAAAGGTTGCAGCCGTGGAAATGTTGAAGGGTCAAAGGGCAGACCTTGGGCTCCAGAGAGCCTGGGAGGGCAACTATCTTGCTTCGGTAAGTCCAGGAGAACAAAGTGGAATCTACTTCCACTCCTTTAACAAAGAAAGAGAAGATGTTTTCTCCAGGAATTTATAGAAAGACTAAGACACCTTCAGAAGCTAAATCTTTTGAGAGATACTAAACTAAAAGACTGTACTGCTTCTAAGTGTACCACGTGGGTATTTCCCTCACTTTAAAGAGAGTTATCGGGACTTCCCTGGTAGTCCAGTGGTAGAGAATCTCCCTTGCAATGCAGGTGACACTGGTTCAGTCCTTGGTTGGGGAAGTAAGATCCCACATGCCTCCGGGCAACTAAGCCCTGAGCCACAATAATGGAGACTGTGCTCTAGAGCCTGTGAGCCACAACTAAAAGCTGATGCAGCCAAATAAATATTAAACCAGAAACAGAGAGAGTGTTCTCCGCCTTCCATCCATATGAATCAGGTACATTCAATAACCTGGCTCTGATCATTTAAACCTTCTCTTGCATAATTCAGCAACTATTTTTAATTACCCACCTTTGTATCAGTTATTCCCAGAGCTGTATTTCATCCTCTCTCCCATTCTTGATTTTTAAAATATTCTAGGATCTTTGGTGTTAGAATAACCCTTTAGTAGCTTATCATCTGGGATGGGGAGGTGAAAAGGACCTGCGTGAAAATACATGAGCAGAATTATAAAGCAGTAAAAGATGATGTTTTCATCTAAAATGTTAAGCACACACCTTTTACCACGTTTCCTGTCTCTTTCAGAAACCAGATACACCTCAGACCTCAGGCACATTCGTCCCCGTTGCGAATGAACTGAAACGGAAGGACAAATACATGAACGTCCTCTTCTCCTGTCACGTCCGTAAGGTAAGGCAGGCTTGAAACAGACCTCCCTGGAAAGAAAAGACTGATTCAGGTGAAACTGACTTAGCTATGACCACAGCGAAACAGAACAATAGGTCCATGACTGGCTACATCACCCACGGGCTCTACCTGCATATATGGTGAAGCACTGATGGAGTGACTGAAGTGACTATAATATCAGGGTGAGGCTATAAAGTCTAATTAGGGAAGTGACTATTTCCAGGCAGGAGGAAACGTGGACATACCCCTAAGAATGAAGAGCAAGAAAAGTGGTAGCTACATGGGTAAATACATAATCTTTTTCCTATCACTTAAACCTCTTTAAAAGATCATTGACTGTACTTCAGTGTTCATAGCAGCATTCTTCACAGTAGTTGAAGGTAGAAACAGCCCACATGTTCATCAATAGATATATGAATAAAGAATACACGTATCCATCCAATGGAATACTACTCGGCCATGACAAGGAATGAGATGCATGCTGCAATGTGGATGCGCCTTGAAGATATTATCTAAGTGATAAGACACAAAAGGACAAATATTGTTTGATTCCACTTGCATGAAATATCTGGAACAGTCAAATGAATAGAAATAGCAAGTGGAACTGTCTTTACCAGGGGCTGAGAGGAGTGGGTAGTGTATGTGTTCTTACATAATGGATGTTAGCGTTCAGATAATCTGTGGAAAAAGAGATCAACTCAGTATTATACAGAGTTTTTAACAAACTAGAGAGCAGCCTGTTTTAAACATCGAATGAAATGTCGCCATGGAAAGCTTGCTGGTAGTATCTTGGTTACCAAAGTGTAGAGTCGAATTCTGAACTCTAGATCCAGAAATTCTATTTGATCAGTATACCTAGAGTTCATGAGACAACCAAGAAGTGACTTTTGCTAACCAGATTCGCACACCCACACAAAACAGTATAAGCCATGATGCCAGTTTTTTAATTTGACAAAGGAATGTACCATTTTAGTGAATTCTCATATCCACTATCTAGGATACTTCCTTTCTAGTATCACAGTCAAATTAGTCATCAGGACAACTGATCAGAGAGAGCTGGATGGTTTTGAGAATTACATCATCTGCTTAGAAAAACCTGGCATCCCTAATTCTATCTTTCTAGTGATAACAATTTGATGTCTGACAACAAGTCCTTCCCTAGGTCCTACTGCAAAAAAACAAACAAACTGAAAATGTTTTAGTCATGCTTCTGTACTTCTAAGTTCAATGCAAAATAATACACTGTATTTCTTCACATCATAGCTTAGATAATGTCATCTTTAGCAACTTTCCAGTCCTCCAGGACATATGTAGGTAAACTTGATATGATTTTAGTCAAGTCCTCTTCTTTATGTTTTGGTTCTTTCTGAAACAACCCCTTTCCATAGCTACAGCCATAGAAGGGCTTCCCAGGTGGTGCTAGTGGTAAAGCGCCCACCTGCTTAATGCAGGAAACATTAGAGACATGAGTTTGATCCCTGGGTCAGGAAGATTCCCCTGAAGGGCAGAGCAACCCTCTCCAGTATTCTTTCTTGCCTGGAGAATCCCCATGGACAGGGGAGCCTGGCAGGCCACCATCCATAGGGTCACAGAGTAGGACATGACTGAAGCGGCTTAGCACACACACAGCCATAAAATGTCCTTTAAGGTGGGAGACCTGTGCAAATAGTTCAGTTCAGTTCAGTCGCTCAGTCATGTCCGACTCTTTGCAACCCCCATGAATCACAGCATGCCAGGTGGCAGCCCACTCCAGTACTCTTGCCTGGAAAATCCCATGGACGGAGGAGCCTGGTAAGCTGCAGTCCATGGGGTCGCCAAGAGTCGGACATGACCGAGCGACTTCACTTTGACTTTTCACTTTCCTGCATTGGAGAAGGAAATGGCAACTCACTCCATTGTTCTTGCCTGGAGAATCCCAGGGACAGGGGAGCCTGGTGGGCTTCCGTCTATGGGGTCGCACAGAGTCGGACACGACTGAAGCGACTTAGCAGCAGCAGCAGCAGCAGGCTTCCCTATCCGTCATCAACTCCCTGAGTTCATTCAAACTCACATCCATCGAGTTGGTGATGCCATCCAGCCATCTCATCCTCTGTCGTCCCCTTCTCTTCCTGCCCCCAGTCCCTCCCAGCGTCAAGGTCTTTTCCAATGAGTCACCTCTTTGCATGAGGTGGCCAAAGTATTGGAGTTTCAGCTTCAGCATCATTCCTTCCAAAGAACACCCAGGACTGATCTCCTTCAGAATAGACTGGTTGTACTCTCACCCATAATGTGTTTTCTCCTGGTCTGACTCCAGGGAAACTTTATCTCTGGCCCCCTGTCGAGCTGACAAAACCTATAGACACATCCCTAGAAGTGTTCAGGCAAGAGCAGGATAACTAGAGATTTTTCTGTGGTTGAGGATTTTAGCTTGGGTAATAGAAGAAATCAGATAAGAGCTTATCTAACACTGAATCTGTGATCAAGTTTTTCTATTACTTTATGAATTTAAGAGGAAGAAAAATTGTGTTCCTTCCGATGTTGCTGCTGCTGCTGCTAAGTCGCTTCAGTCGTGTCCAGCTCTCTGCGACCCCATAGACGGCAGCCTACAAGGCTTCCCCATCCCTGGGATTCTCCAGGCAAGAACACTGGAGTGGGTTGCCATTTCCTTCTCCAAGGCATGAAAATGAAAAGTGAAAGTGAAGTCGCTCAGTTGTGTCTGACTCTTCGTGACCCCATGGACTGCAGCCTACCAGGCTCCTCCGTCCATGGGGTTTTCCAGGCAAGAGTACTGGAGTGGGGTGCCACTGCCTTCTCCGCCTTCCGATGTTAGAATTACTTTAAATAAATCTGAGTTTATAAATTCACATATGTATCGAAAACATTTGTCTTTGATTTGTTTTGATTTAGTGAAGTTATGCAACTCAAAGCTTTTCCTTCCTTACATTAATGTCCTCCCCACTCACTTGATTCATGCATTAAGGATGATTTGAGCTGGTAAAGCTCAAGGTAAAGACTTATGACCTGTGCTCCTTAGAAATTACATTTCTGCATAAAAAGAATGTAGTATTTCTGAACAGTGCTTCAATGGAATTGTTGCTTTGAGGGTTTTGTCTGTTGGTTTCTATTTTTTTTTTTTTTTTTTTTTTTATCTTGCTTAACTTTACAATATTATATTGCTTTTACTATACATCGAGATGGGATCCGCCACCATCTCGTGGGATCCGCCATGTATACACGTGTTCCCCATCCTGAACCCTCCTCCCTCCCCCCTCCCCACACCATCCCTCCAGGTCGTCCCAGTGCTCCAGCCCCAGGCATCTGTTATCGGGCATCGTACCTGGACTGACGACTTGTTTCAGATATGATATTATACATATTTCAATGCTATTCTCCCAAATCATCCCACCCTCTCCCGTTCCCAGATTCCAAAAGTCTGTTCTATACATCAGTGTCTCTTTTGCTGTCTCGTAAACAGGGTTATTGTTACCATCTTTCTAAATTCCATATATATGCGTTAGTATACTGTATTTGTGTTTTTCTTTCTGGCTTACTTCACTCTGTATAATAGGCTCCAGTTCCATCCACCTGATTAGAACTGATTCAAATGTATTCTTTTTAATGGCTGAGTAATACTCCATTGTGTATATGTACCACAGCTTTCAAAATTAACTCATGGACATATCATCGGAAGGGCCAGAGTCTGCACTTGAGCACTGTGGCCTACTGTTGTTCAAATCTTGTGTGACCTTGAGAAGTGATGCAACAAGTTGTTTTTTTTTTCCATATTCGTTTGCAGCACACTTAATCTGTTTCTTAGTGTGATCTCGCAAAAGATGAGGAGCCCAACTTTTACTTGCAATTCAAATTCCATGTTAGAAGTTCTTTGTTTTCCATATCCTACTGCTGCTACTGCTGCTAAGTCGCGGGACTCGCCCCCATAGGGGCAGCCCCCTGTCCCTGGGACCCAGGCAGAATACTGGAGTGGGTTGCCATTCCCCCAATGCAGAAAGTGAAAGTCAAGTGAAGTCGCCAGTCGTGCCGACCAGCGACCCGGGCAGGAGACGGGGGGGGCAGCCCGAAGGAGGGCAGGCACAGTGACACCCCAAGTCCCAGCACAGCGAGTCAATCAGTGACTAAATGAAGAAGGTGGATACAAATAACTAGTGTTCTCCAAGAGGGTTTTCACAAACCAATGTTCCCTTAAATATGATATATTTTTTTAAAGACTTCCACAAGTAAATGTATTCAGGAACAAAGTGTGCAAGTGTTAGCCGCTCAGTCACGTCTGACTGTTTGCAGCCCCACCAGGCTCTTCTGTCCATGAAATTTCCCAGGCAAAAATACTGGAGCAGGTTGTCGTTTCCTACTCCAGAGGATCTTCCCAATCCAGGGATCGAACCCCAGTCTCCCACATTCTTTACCATCTGAACCACCAGGAATGGATGGGTTAAACATGCTCTTATAATGCAGAATTCTGTGAACCTTTGATGTATCCATAGGCTCTAAACACCCCAGGGGAGGCTGTGGTTTGCAGTTCCTCAAACCAGTTTGACTTGGAACCTTGTCTCTCACAAAGCATCGCAGGAGGTTGTGCAAAATAACTTAGAAAAACTATGCAGAAACTCTGCAAGCACCTCGTTTCAAGTAGGCTGACAAGTGCTGGTTTTCTTTTATGGCAAAAAAAAATGTTGCTACATGAAGTAAACCATTACTACCAAGAGTAGTTATTATTTTACCACATAGAGTCCGTTTTCATCTTAATTACAGATAGGACTGAGTGACTAACACTTTCACTTTTCATTGAGATATGATTTATATAACGTATCTTTCACCATTTTAAAGTACATGATTTTAGAATAGGGTTAAATCAGTTCAGTTCAGTTCAGTCGCTCAGTTGTGTCTGACTCTTTTCGACCCCATGAACCACAGCACACCAGGCCTCCCTGTCCATCACCAACTCCCAGAGGTCACTCAGACTCACATCCATCGAGTCAGTGATGCCATCCAGCCATCTCATCCTCTGTCGTCCCCTTCTCCTCCTGCCCCCAATCCCTCCCAGCATCAGAGTCTTCTCCAATGAGTCAACTCTTTGCATTAGGTGGCCAAAATACTGGAGTTTCAGCTTTAGCACCATTCCTTCCAAAGAAATCCCAGGGCTGATCTCCTTCAGAATGGACTGGTTGGATCTCCTTGCAGTCCAAGGGACTCTCAAGAGTCTTCTCCAACACCACAGTTCAGAAGCATCAATTCTTCGGCGCTCAGCCTTCTTCACAGTCCAACTCTCACATCCATACATGACCACAGGAAAAACCATAGCCTTGACTAGACCGACCTTTGAATACCCATCACTAAAACCAGTTGTCGACATTTTCATTAACCCGTAGAGAAACCCCACACCCATTAGCTATCCCCGGAGCCTGAAACCTCCTTTCAGCCCTTTCCCCCAGGCCAGTGAAGCCACTAGTCTATGCTCTGTTTGTATAGATTTGCTTATTCTGGACATTTCATATGAATGGAATTGTATAACACACGGTTATTTGTGACTGGCTTCTTGGCATGCTGTCAGGGTTCTTTCATGGTATAGCAGGTATCAAGACATCATTCTTTTTACTGCCACTTATATCCCATTGTATGGATAGACCACATTTTATTTATTCATTCCTCGGTTAATGGACATTGGGATATTTCTACTTTCCAGCCATTATGATTAAGACAGCTGTTAACATTCAGGCACAAGTATTTCTGTGGATATGTTTTCAGTTCCCTTGGGTATATATTAACGGGGGATTTCTGAGCCAGGTGGGAATTCTGTGTTTAACTGTTTCAGGAGCTGCCAGACCCCCACTAGTAGTAATGAGGGTTCCACTTTCTCCACACCCTGGCCAGCATTTGTTACTGTCTTTTATGTTATTGCCATCCTAGTGGGCGTGAGGTGATATATCTCACCGTGGTTCTGATGTGTTTTTCTGATGGCCAGTGGACGGAGGAGCCTGGTGGGCTGCAGTCCATGCGGTCACTAATAGTCAGACATGACTGAGCGACTTCACTTTCACTTTTCACTTTCATGCATTGGAGAAGGGAATGGCAACCCACTCCAGTGTTCTTGCCTAGAGAATCCTAGGGATGGGGGAGCCTGGTGGGCTGCCATCTATGGGGTTGCACAGAGTTGGACACAACTGAAGCGACTTAGCAGCAGCAGCAGCAGCAGCAGTGACCTCAAGCACGTTTTCATGTTTTTCTACAGCCACATGTATATCTTCTCCAGAGAAATGTCTCTTCAAATTCTCTACCCATTTAAAAAAAAAAAATGTTTGGTCTTTTCATTATTGAGTTATGTACTCTAGATACAACATATATTCTTTATGTATTCTAAATAAGAGTTTTTTTTCAGATATATGATTTGCAAAAATTTTCTCCTGTGGGTTGCCTGTTCACTTTTGTTGTACTGTCTGGGTTACATGTTTTTTGTTCTTTAATTAATTCTTATGCATTTTTCTTGTTTTCCCTGATAAATAGTAAAACTGTGACCTTTACATTGTAAAAAGTCTACAAATCTGGAAGCACCTACTCCTTTTCCAGCCAGTAGAGTAGTCATAGCTGGATAACATCTATTATAGAATTTGGTTCCACCATCAGAATAAGTTCAATCGCTCAGTTGTGTCCAACTCTTTGCCACCCCATGGACTGCAGCACGCCAGGCTTCTCTGTCCACTGTCAACTCCTGGAACTTGCTCAAACTCATGTCCATCGAGTCAGTGATGCCATCCAACCATCTCATCATCCCCTTCAATCCTTCCCTGCATCAAGGTCTTTTCTAATGAGTCAGTTCTTCACATCCAGTGGCCAAAGTGTTGGAGGTTCACCTTCAGCATCAGTCCTTCCAATGAGTATTCGGGACTGATTTCCTTTAGGATGGACTGGTTGGATCTCCTTGCAGTCCAAGCGACTCTCAAGGGTCTTCCTCAACACCACAGTTCAAAATCATCAATTCTTCGGCACTCAGCTTTCTTTATAGTCCAGCTCTCACATCCATACATGACTACTGGAAGATCCATAGCTTTGACTAGATGGACCTTTGTTGGAAAAGTAATGTCTCTGCTTTTTAATATGCTGTCTAGGTTGATCATCGCTTTCCTTCCAAGGAGCAAGCATCTTTTAATTTCATGGCTGCAGTCACCATCTGCAGTGATTTGGGAGCCCAGAAAAATAAAGTCTGCCACTGTTTCCACTATTTCCCCATCTATTTGCCATGAAGTGATGGGACCAGATGCCATGATGTTAGTTTTATGAATGTTGAGTTTTAAACCAACTTTTTCACCCTCTTTCACTTTCATCAAGAGGCTCTTTAGTTGTTCTTTGCTTTCTGCCATAAGGGTGTGTCATCTGCATATCTGAGGTTATTGATATTTCTCCCAGCAATTTTGATTCCAGCTTGTGCTTCATCCAGTCTGGCATTTCACATGATGTACCCTGCATTTATGTTAAATAAGCAGGGTGACAATATGCAGCCTTGTCGTACTCCTTTTCCTATTTGGAACCAGTCTCTTGTTCCATGTCCAGTTCTAACTGTTGCTTCCTGACCTGCATACAAATTTTTAAGAGGCAGATCAGGTGGTCTGGTATTCCCATCTCTTTCAGAATTTTCCACAGTTTATTGTGATCCACACAGTCAAAGGCTTTGGCATAGTCAGTAAAGCAGAAATAGATGTTTTTCTGGAACTTTCTTGCTTTTTCCATGATCCAGTGGATGTTGGCAATTTGATCTCTGGCTCCTCTGCACTTTCTAAAACCAGCTTGAACATCTGGAAGTTCATGGTTCATGTACTATTGAATCCTGGCTTGGCAAATTTTGAGCATTACTTTGCTAGCGTGTGAGATGAGTGCAATTGTGTGGTAGTTTGCACATTCTTTGGCATTACCTTTCTTTGGGATTGGAATCAAAACTGACCTTTTCCAGTCCTGTGGCCACTGCTGAGTTTTCCAAATTTGCTGGCATATCGAGTGCAGCACTTTCATAGCATCATCTTTTAGGATTTGAAATAGCTCAACTGGAATTCCATCACCTCCACTAGCTTTGTTCGTAGTGGTGCTTTCTAAGGCCCACTTGACTTCACATTCCAGGATGTCTGGCTCTAGGTGAGTGGTCACACCATTGTGATTATCTGGGTTGTGAAGCTCTTTTTTGTACAGTTCTTCTGTGTATTCCTGCCACCTCTTCTTAATATCTTCTGTTTCCGTTAGGTCCATACCATTTCTGTCCTTTATTGTGCCCATCTTTGCATGAAATGTTCCCTTGGTGTCTCTGATTTTCTTGAAGAGATCCCTAGTCTTTCCCATTGTGTTGTTTTCCTCTCTTTCTTTGCATTGATCACTGAGGAAGGCCTTCTTATCTCTCCTTGCTAGTCTCTGGAACTCTGCATTCCAACAGGTCTACCTTTCCTTTTCTCCTTTGCCTTTAGCTTCTCTTCTTTTCTCAGCTAATTTTAAGGCCTCCTCAGACAACCATTCTGCCTTTTTGCATTTGTTTTTCTTGGGATGGTCTTGATCACTGCCTTGTACAATGTCACGAACCTCCATCCATAGTTCATCAGGTACTCTGTCTATCAGATCTAGTCCCTTGAATCTATTTGTCACTTCCACTGTATAATTATAAGAGATTTGACTTAGGTCATACCTGAATGGTCTGGTGGTTCTCCCTACTTTCTTCAATTTAAGTCTGAATTTGGCAATAAGGAGTTCATGATCTGAGCCACAGTCAGCTCACGGTCTTGTTTTTGCTGACTGTGTAGAGCTTCTCCATCTTTGGTTGCAAAGAATATAATCAATCTGATTTCAGTATTGACCACCTGGTGATGTCCATGTGTAGAGTCTTCTCTTGTGTTGTTGAAAGAGGGTGTTTGCTATGACCAGTGCAGTCCCTTGGCAAAACTCTGTTAGCCTTTGCCCTGCTTCATTTTGTACTCCAAGGCCAAATTTGCCTGTTATTCCAGGTTTCTTTTGACTTCCTACTTTTGCATTCCAGTCCCCTATAATGAAAAGGGCATCTTTTATGGGTGTTACTTATAGAAGGTCTTGTACCAGCCCCTAGATGTTTTCCTGGAAGATCGTTTGATTTCATTCTTGATGAGATATTATGGTTTCTTTTTTTTTTCTTACAGGTGAATCGATTTAGTAAGGTGGAAGATCGAGCAATTTTTGTTACTGACCGTCACCTGTATAAAATGGATCCCACCAAGCAGTATAAGGTGATGAAGACTATCCCTCTATACAATGTAAGTGTTCTCTGCATCACTCTAAACAAAGGATTCTTAACCTGGTTCTCATGGACCACTAGGGGGTCAACAGATCACAAGAACCTTTGGGGCTTTAGAGAGCCCATGAATTCCTGAAATGTTCTGCCCGTCTCATATTTTATACAGAAGTACAGTTTTCTGTGTGGAGTATCCAAAGCTTCAAACAGAATAACAAAGGCACGTTTTGTTTGAAAGTGTAGGACTCTGCATTCTAAGTGACCTTTCTTTATCCTACTCAGAGCTTAACTATGGTGACACAAAATGTATTTCCTTATTGATTATCATAAGGCTTGTTTTTATGTGGAAGTGGAATCAGGTAAAGAAATAGTAGAGAACAACTTTATGAAACCATTACCTCTCTTTTACACATGCAATCGTGTCTGACTCTTTACGACCCCATGGACTGTAGCCCACGAGACTCCTCTGCCCCTGGGATTTTCCTGGCAAGAATACTGCTGTGAGTTGCCATTTCCTTCTCCAGGGGATCTTCCCAACCCAGGGCTGGAACCCACGTCTCTTGCATCTCTTGCATTGGCAGGCAAATTCTTTACCACTTGCACTACCTGGGAAGCCTCTGAATCTCAATATGAAACTTTAAAAAAAATTTTTATTCTCCTTTATGGGATCTGCTTAACAAGTAACCATTCAGATTCTTGAAAAAGATTCCCCTGGACTGCTGGATCTTTCCATGTCTCAGGTGGTTTTTCTATCTGTTAGTTCTTAAAGAGAGAGCTCTGTGTTTGTCCAATCATGAGATCTATGAGGAGTGTTATTTAAAGATTGTTTTAAATCCTTTTGGCCTCTGCAAAAGGAAATAGGAAACATATTGTTTTACAATGTTTTATTTTGTTAAATCAGGAGTCCTGTTGGTTGTGAGGTTCAAGGAAGGCAAGCTGTTCCTGGCTTTGCTAAATAACTTAGAGCATTGCTGCAGGCTTATTGCCTGATGATGGAGTTGAAGTTTGACTCCATCACCTGGTCCCCCCATTGCACACGCATACATATACACTTTTCTCCGTTTCAATTCAGTGCAGTCGCTCAGTCATGTCCAACTCTTTGTGACCCCATGGACTGCAGCACACCAGGCTTCCCTGTCCATCACCAGCTCCCAGAGCTTGCTAAAACTCATGTCCATCGAGTTGGTGATGCCATCCAACCATTTCATCCTCTGTCGCCCACTTCTCCTCCCACCTTCAATCTTTCCCAGCATCAGGGTCTTTTCCAGTGAGTCAGTTCTTCACATCAGGTGGCCAAAGTATTAGAGTTTCAGCTTCAGCATCAGTCCTTCCAGTGAATATTCAGGACTGATTTCCTTTAGGATGGACCAGTTTGATCTCCTTGCAGTCCAAGGGACTCTCAAGAGTCTTCTCCAACACCACAGTTCAAAAGCATCAATTCTTCGGTGCTCAGCTTTCTTTCAGTAGAAAGGCTAATGGATTTCAGCTTAGAAGGAAATGATGTACTAAGACATTCTTGATCATAGGTAGTCTTCTTAGCAAAGACCTATAATCTCATATCAATCACCATTTAAGCCTATTAACCCCGTAGTCTCGAAGAAGGAGCTGAAGGAAGATGAGGGAGAAGGTCACATTTTGTCAAAGTCTAGTAAAATGTGTATTTCTTTTTCTTACTTTCTACTAAAGGGAGAGCAATCAGGCACATGATAAAAATCCAGTAAGTAGTTAAACAGGTCTTTGAACCGAAGTTATTTTCTACATTTTTCATGTTGACTAGTGTATAGTTATAGTCACTGTTCCTCTTCATCATCATCATCATCAGTGTTATCAATAATATATTTTTTTTAGGTAACAATGTTTAGGTAAACATAAAGGTAAATTGAGGTCAATAGGCAGGACACACACTGTCACCGATACTGTCACCCACATCCCTTTGATTTCCTTTCCACTTTTGTACATTCCAGCCTAACTTCCAATAGCCAGCATCTTTGTTCAAAGGCTCCCCACAGACCACTGGGACCCTTGACTGGGAATAATCCCCACCCCTAGCCCCCTACATGACCAGAGGGTGTGCGCATATAAATCCTCCAAACCCCACCATTCACTGGCCGTGATAATTCTGAGGTGTGTTTTACATCATTTGCAGGAGCTTTTCTATAGGAATAAGCTGCGCTGCCCACCATAGTAGCTGCTTGATAATGAGCCCTACTGGCCGCCCTCCCACCCTGAGCCACCTCCCCACTGCCTTGCCCGGCCCCCTGCACCTCCTGGATCAGTCCCGAGGCTCCTCAGCCTTTGTCTCAGGATGTGCCTTGTGCTATACGAAGTCGCTTCAGTCGTGTCCGACTCTGCAACCCCATGGACTGTAGCCCACCAGGCTCCTTGTCCGTGGGATTCTCCAGGCAAGAATGGAGTTGGGTTGCCATGCCCTCCTCCAGGGGATCAGCCTGACCCAAGCATTGAACCTCTTAGGAGGGAGCAGATTGAATGGGGCTGGGGACTTCCAGCCGCTTCTGTAAAGATGTCCTTCAATCTGAAGCAGATACCGCCAAATATTAAGTCTGAATAATGGGGATGTGAATATTATTTTATTCTTTATCCTTTTTGTATGAAATATTTTGAAATTTTAAAAGTTTAAGGAGACTTCCCTGGTGGTCCAGTGGTTAAAACTTCGGCTTCTAATGCAAAGGATGCAGATCCTGATTGGGTTTGATCCCTGATTGGGAAGCTAAAAATCCCACATGCCGTGGGGCCAGAAAACAAAACAAAAAAAACACAAAACAGAAGAAATATTGAAACAAAGTCAATAATGCCTTAAAAAATAGTCCACATCAAAAAATCTTTAAAAAAAGAAAAAGTTTACGACAAAGAAGCTTTAAAAATGATAATGCTCATGGCAGGGATGAAGAAGCTGAGAGGAGATGAAGAAAGATTTCAGTCTTAACCAAGTTGAGTTTCAGATACTGATGACACTTGTAAGTAAACATCCCATCGATCACTGGAGTCTAACATTGTATAAAAGAGCGTAGCATTCAGCACTTAGGATAAAAATTTAGGAGCAGACACATGTATAATTTGAGGCTGAAATTATCAGTCTAGAGGGAGAAGGGGCAGATAACTCAAGAACATCACGCTTAAATGGTGGGGAAAAGAGACTGACTGAAGGAAATGGAATGAAAAAGAAATCTCCGTTCTTTCTGGGCCTCCGCTTTCTCCTTTCTCTTCTAATGTGCCAAATGAGTTCTAATTTCTCTCCAGTTCCATAAGGTTATGAATTATTCCAGGAAGGAAAAGAACTCTGGAAACACTGTGTTTCAGAATCAAGTTGGAAAGTTTTCAGAAATAAGGGTAATCAATAAAAACCTAACTACTGATCCCACCCTTTGCTCCTCTCGTTCTCTGCTCTTCCTTCCTGCTTCTGCCCAGCTGCCTGTCCTGTGTCAGTGAGATTTTCTGGCTCTAGGGAACAGATTGTGATTGTGGGAAGAGGGAGAGAGATTCCCTCTGTTCCTCTCGAGTGTCTGTGGCTGGACTGATGATAAAGTTGACACATGACAGATTAACAGGAGGAAACCCAACTTAGTTTTATGGGCATCAGGCAGTTCAGTCGCGCAGTCGTTTCCAACTCTTTGCGACCCCATGGAAACAGCACACCAGGCTTCCCTGTCCATCACCAACTCCTGGAGCTTACTCAAACTCATGTCCTTTGAGTCAGTGATGCCATCCAACCATCTCATCCTCTGTCGTCCCCTTATCCTCCTGCCTTTAATCTTTCCCAGCATCAGGCTCTTTTCTAATGAGTCAGTTCTTCACATCAGGTGGCCAAAGTATTGGAGCTTCAGCTTCAGCATCAGTCCTTCCAATGAATATTCCGGGTTGATTTCCTTTAGGATTGACTGGTTTGATCTCCTTGCAGTCCAAGGGACTCTTGAGTCTTCTCCAGCACCACAGTTCAAAAGCATCAATTCTTCTGCACTCTGCGTTCTTTATGGTCCAACTCTCACATCCATACATGACTACTGGAAAAACCATAGCTTTGGCTATATGGACCTTTGTCAGCAAAGTAATGTCTCTGCTTTTTAATGGGAGATCATAAAAAGATGCTCAGAGAATGTCTAAGAGTAGGTAACTTAATATCTTTGTGTATAAAGAAACAATAAATTTGTGAGGCTTTGGAAGGACAAAGGAACTAGGTTTGGGCATAACTATAAGGAATTTAAGCCAAGGGGTGAGCCTGGGAGGTAAAGTAGTGAAGAAGGGGCAAGGTTTATTTATACAGGCTTCTCAGACCTGAGTTTTCTGTCTTTGGTCCTACTGATGTCTTTCTCTGGGTCCAAAGAGGGCACCTTTCATACAAGAGATTTATTTCCTGGCTTCAGAGAAATGGAGGGGCGGGTCAAAGTGTCCTTTTTGGCAATGGCACCCCACTCCAGTACTCTTGCCTGGAAAATCCCATGGACGGAGGAGCCTGGTAGGCTGCAGTCCATGGAGTCGCTAGGAGTCGAACACGACTAAGCGACTTCACTTTCACTTTTCACTTTCATGCATTGGAGAAGGAAATGGCAACCCACTCCAATGTTCTTGCCTGGAGAATCCCAGGGACAGGGGAGCCTGGTGGGCTGTCGTCTGTGGGGTCGCACAGGGTCGGACACGACTGAAGCGACTTAGCTGCAGCAGCTTCTTAAGTAACTTTAATTCAAAATACTCAATATGCCATTGATACATATTTGGGGGCCTGCTCTGGGCCCCAACATGACCATATACCGTACTATTTTGATTTGTGTTTAAAGAAAGGATACACACAGTAGTAAGGGAAAGAAATCTCACAGGAACCCAGGGCACTATTCAGGTTTTAAGGCAGCTCTGAGAGACCACGTTATCCCGTGTCCCCCTCAGCAAAATGATGCTTAGACGGTGTCAGTTTCTGCCACTCTCTATCTCTGCTTCTCTTTGCGTGTCTTCTTTTTTTCAATGTTTATTTATTTAGTCATTCCAGGTCTTAGTTGCAGCACATGGGACCTTTTCGTTGTGGCATGTGGGATTTTTAGTTGCAGCCTGTAAACTCTTGGTTTCGACGAGAGATCTAGTTCCCTGACCAGGGATCGAACCTGGGCTCCCCTGCATTGAAAGCATGAAGTCTTAGCCACTGAACCACTGGAAAAGTCCCTCTTTGTGTGTCTCCTATCTAACAATGACCTTTCTTGCCGTACAGCCTGGGCCAGTGCTAGGCTAAGGTCTGAATCAGCCAAGCCCACAAACCATTAGAGTTTCACCCTGCAGTGACACTGAACAGTGTCTCTGATGAGGCCTCACCATGGCAACCAGTTCTGCACGATCCAAATTGGTCCTTCAGCTCCTTGTTAAGCACTTGCAAATCTATGCGTAGTCTTCCCTGACTTCTCCTAGCATAGCATGAGTAATGACTAATTCATTTGGGGGTATAAATGATCTCTTCTCTCTGCAGTTTTTGACTGTTGCCCTTAAGGCCCAAGTCACATTTGGACCTGCTGAATACTGAGGTAGGTATTAGGTTTTCCTGGTGGGAAAGTGCCAGTGGGAGAACAGTGCTTCAAATAGGCTATAACCAACCATCTCATCCTCTGTTGCCCTCTTCTCCTCCTGCCCTTCATCTTTCCCAGCATCAGGGTCTTTTCCTGTGAGTTGGCTCTTTGCATCAGGTGGCCAAAGTATTGGAGCTTCAGCTTCAGCATCGGTCCTTCCAATGAATATTCAGGGTTGATTTCCTTTAGGATTGAATGGTTTGATCTCCATGCTGTCCAAGGGATTGTCACGAGTCTTCTAAAAGCTCCATAGTTTGAAGCCATCAATTCCTAGACCCTTAGCCTTCTTTACGGTACAACTCCCACATCCATACCTGACTACTAGAAAAACCATAGCTTTATAGCTTGATAATTATCACAAAGTGAATTTACCGGTGTGACCATTTCCAAAATCAAGATATAAGACTCAAAAAAAAAAAAAAAACCATATGCCCCCTCCCAGTCACTATCTCTTCTTTCCTTTTCAGAGGCATAATATTGCTCATTTTGAACTTAATGTAAGTGAAATCAAACCCTGTGTATTCCTTTTTGTGTTTCTTTCAACATTATCTTCATGGAAACATCCGTGTGGTTTCCTGTAATTCTGGTTTGCTCATTTTCACCACTTCGTAGTATTTCCTTGTCAAAATGCACCACAAATTGTTTATCCGTTCACATCTTGATGGATATTTGAGATTTTTATTTATTTATTTTTTTGATATTTGAGATTTTTAAAATCATTCTTATGCATGCGTTTTGGTATTGGTATGATGCATACTTTTTATAGTTTTTTTTTTAATTTAAATTTATTTTAATTGGAGGCTAATTACAATATTGGTTCTGCCACACATCAACATGAATCTGCCACGGGTGTACACGTGTTCCCCATCCTGAACCCCCTCCCACCTCCCTCCCCATACCATCCCTCCGGGTCATCCCAGTGCACCAGCCCCAAGTGAAAGTGCATACTTTTTCATTGGACAAGTACCCAGGAGTGAAACTGCTGTTCAGTTCAGTAGATAATTCCAGTTTTCCAAAGTGGTCATACTGGTTTACAACCCCACCCCACCCCCAACATGTGGAAGTTCCAGTTGCTCCATTTTTTCTCCACACTAGGTCCTGGCAGTCTTTTTTTTTTTTTTTTAGCTGGTGTATAGTTGGTTTCTAATATTATGTTAGTTTCTTCTATACAGCAAAGTGAGCTGTACATACACATGTATCCCCTCTTTTTTGGATTTCCCTCACATTTAGGTCACCACAGAGCACTGAGGAGAGTTCCCTGTGCTATACAGTAGGTGCTCATTACTTGTCTCTTTTATACACAGTATCAGTCGTGTATACATGTCAGTCCCAATCTCCTACTTCTTCCCACCCCGCCCTTTCTCCCTTAACTGCCATGCACAGTGAAGTCAGAAAGAGAAAAGCAAATATCATATATTAACGCATATACGTGGAATCTAGAGAAATGGTATAGATCAACAAAGCTGAAAGTCTTTTGAATTTTAGCTCTTCTGGTAGGTGTGTGGTAGTTACACATGTGGGAGACAGGTCTAGCTTTATTGAAATATAACAGACATATAACATTGTGTAAGTCCAAAGTGTGCAGTGTGTTGACTTGATACATTTATCTTCTGCAGTATGATTACCGCCATAGCGTTTGATGACACCTCCATCACACCACGTAATTGCCATTTCTTTTTTGTAGTAAGAAGAGCTGATCACTTAGCAACTTTCAAGATATGTAATACCGTATTAGCTGTAATCACATGCTATATAACAGGCCCCAAGAACTTACTCATCTTCTAGCTGCAAGTTTGTGCCCTCTGACCAACATTTCATTTTCCCCACCTCCCCCTGAGCCCCTAGTGACCACCACTCTATTCTCTGTTTCTCTGAGTTTATCATTTTTAGATTCTATATATAAGTGATATCAATAGCAGGGGTGAAAATCCCATGGATGGAGGAGCCTGGTAGGCTGCAGTCCATGGGGTCCCTGGGAGTCGGACACAACTGAGCGACTTCACTTTCACTTTTCACTTTCGTGCATTGGAGAAGGAAATGGCAACCCACTCCAGTGTTCTTGCCTGGAGAATCCCAGGGACAGGGGAGCCTGGTGGGCTGCTGTCCATGGGGTCGCACAGAGTCGGACACGACTAAAGCGACTTAGCAGCAGCAGCAGCAGCCAGTCTCTAATCTAATGCCTGATTATCTGAGATGGACTTGATGTAATGATAAAAATAAAGTGAAAGTCACTCAGTCAAGTCCAACTCTTTACAACCCCGTGGACTGTACAGTATATGGAATTCTCCAGGCCAGAATACTACAGTGGGTAGCTTTTCCCTTCTCAAGGGGATCTTCCCAACCCAGGGATCAAACCCAGGTCTCCCACATTGCAAGTGGATTCTTTATCAGCTGAGCTACCAGGGAGGCCCAAGAATACTGGAGTGGGTAGCCTATCCCTTCTCCAGCAGAGCTTCCTGACCCAGGAATTGAATTGGGGTCTCCTGCATTGCAGACAGATTCTTTACTAGCTGAGCTACCAGGGAATAGAAATAAAGTGCACAATGAACATAATGCGATTGAATCATCCTGAAACCATCCACTGCCCCTAGCCCATCCCCAGTCCATGGCAAAATTGTCTTCCATGAAACTGATCCCTGTTGCCAAAAAGATCGGTGTTGGCAATCATATAGTATTTGTCATTCTCTGTCCAGCTTATTTCAGTCATAATGCCCTCAGGATTCACCCACGTTATTGCAAATTGCAGGATTTCCTTGTTTCTCAGGGCTGAATAATGCTACATCATATATGTATGCCACATCTTTGTCCATTGATCCACTGACAGATACATATTGTGGGTCTTCTTTGTACTCCTCTTATTACTAATAAGGTTAAGCCCTTTTCTGTGTGTTTACTGGTCATTTGGACTTCTTTTGTAAATTGCCTGTTGACGTCTCTTGCTGTGTTTCTGTCTTTTAAAATTTGATTTTTAGCAGTTCTTTTTATATTCTGCGTGTGTGCCCATTGGCAGTTATAGATCGTACAGATACTCTCTCGAGCCCTGTGACTTGCCTTTTCATTCCTTTAGTGTTTCTGTGAGCAACATTTCTCATGTTGATATACTTCAGTTTATCCATTTTTTCCTCTGAGGTTGATGCTTTTTTATTTTTGCTTAAGAAAGCATTCCCTATCCCAAGGCTGTGAAAATATCCTCATCTATCATATTCTATAAGCTTTATCGCTGCACCTTTCATATTGACATTGTACAGTCCACCTAGAATTGATTTTTGTGTATGTGCAAGGCAACAGCTCAGGGGTTATTTTTTTCCCATATAAACAATTGGCCCAACACCGCATATTGAAAAGACCATCTTTCCCCACTTGCTCTTCAGCACTACATTTGTTATAAATCAGTGTGTCCATATGTCTCTTTCTAGTTTCTCTACTCCATTCTATTGGTCTACTGTCTACCTTTGTGCCAATGACAGTTTTAATTACTGTTGGGCAGAGATTTTATGAACTGTAAAATTATAATAAATTTCCAAAATCTCCCACTTCAATTTCACCCTCCTCCCAATATAGTATTCTCATGATTGTTGTTGTTTTTTAGTCAGTAAGTTGTGTCTGACTCTTTTACAACCCCTTGGGACTGGGGCCCAGTAGGCTTCTTAGTCCATGGGATTTCCCAGGCAAGAATACTGGAGTGGGTTACCATTTCCTTTTCCAGGGGATCTTCCCCACCCAGGGATCGAACCCACATCTCCTACATTGGCAGGCAGATTCTTTACCACTGAGACACCAAGGAAACCCAACATTCTCATTAGCTGTATCCATATGAAGGAAAAGAGAGCTGAGGAGAAAGCAAATCCTAGCAGGAGGGACAGCTTGCTGTTTACCCATTTCCTCTGTGAAAAAGTAAAATTCCTTTAGGAGTCAGGTTTAGAAATGAATGAAGTTCATACCGGTCAAGGAGCAGCTCCCACTGTAATCTGTTGTGACCTCTCTAGAGACCCATATGCCAAATCTTTGGGTTCACCCAGAAAAAGTTGAAGTCTATATTACAGGTAATATCTCCTGACTGTTAAATGCTATGTAAGCCAAATAGAACACATCTTGTAAGCCCACAGGCCACCAGTTTGCTGCTCCTATTTTAAAAAGTCTTTGCTTTTGTCATTTGTTATTCTAAATGTGCTTAGTTGCCTAGTCGTGTCTGACTCTTTGCAACCCCGTGAACTGTAGCCTGCCAGGCTCCTCTGTCCATGGAATTTTTCAGGCAAGAATACTAGAGTAAGTTGCCATTTGCTCCTCCAGGCAATCTTTCTGGCCCCGGGTTTGAACCCACGTCCTCTGTGTCTCCTGCTTTGCAGGCCAATCCTTTACCCTCTAGCCATCTCCACTCTGTGACCTCTTCGCTGCATGCATGCGTGCTCAGTCACTTCAGTCGTGTCCAACTCTTTGTGACCCCATGGACTGTAGCCCGCCAGGCTCCTCTGTCCATGGGATTCTCCCAGCGAGAATACTGGAGCGGGTTGCCACAGCCTCCTCCAGGGGATCTTCCCAACCCAGAGACTGAACCTGGGTCTCCTGTAATTACAGGCAGATTCCTTACCACTGAGCTCCCTGTCAAATTTTTAAAACTCTAAAATCTATGGTATGTTTTAGATTTTATGTAGTAGAAACAAACACTAATCATTTCTCACTTATAAAAAGCTATAACTGGATGTGAACTTTAGAAGAGTATATTTTGTGTGTCAATTAGCCAGGAAGGAAAAGAATGAAGGAAATCTTGGATACAGGTGCCTTTTCTACCTTTAGAACTTTCTACCCCTTCAGAGTTCACTGCTAATTGTATTCTTCCAACTTTTTATTATAAAATTTTTCAAATGTATAGGGAAATTAAAAGAATATTATAAGGAATACCCATATTCCCTCCACCTAGGTTCATTAAGTGTTTAATTTCTTTTTTGTCATACTTATTTTCTCTCTCAAGAGAAGGCAGTGGCACCCCACTCCAGTACTCTTGCTTGGAAAATCCCATGGATGGAGGAGTCTGTTAGGCTGCAATCCATGGGGTCGCTAAGAGTCGGACACGACTGAGCGACTTCACTTTCACTTTTCACTTTCATGCATTGGAGAAGGAAATGGCAACCCACTCCAGGGTTCTTGCCTGGAGAATCCCAGGAACGGGGGGAGCCTGGTGGGCTGCCGTCTATGGGGTCGCACAGAGTCGGACACGATTGAAGTGACTTAGCATAGCATTTTCTTTCTCTCATGACACTTCACTGCTAAAATGCCCCTGTGTGCATTCTCCTAAGAATAGGACATCTTCTCTCTTAACCACAACACCATTTTCATATCTAAAAATATTAATAACATTTCTATAATACCAAATATAATATATAATCCATTATGTGTTGGTCAACTGACATTCAGATTTCCTCGGTTGTTCAAAGAATGTCTTTTATACCTATTTTTTAAAACTCCTATCTAGGTTCATATTTTGGATCTGGTCATTACATATCTTTTAGTCCAAAACTGTGCCTCTAGACTCAACCTCCCGCTTTTTTTTTTTTTTTTTTTTTTTCATGAAATTGACTTTTAAAACAGCATTATTAAGGTATCATTTACTATGATGAGCTCAGTTGTGTTCCCTCAGAATTCATTTGTTAAAGTCCTAACCCCCGGTACTTTAACATAGGACTGTGTTTGGAGACAGAATTTTTAAAGAAGTAATTAGGTTAAATTGAGACCTTAAGGTGGGCCCCGATCTGCTCTGACTGGCGTCTGTCTGTCTGTCTGTGTCGCTCAGTTGTGTCTGACTCTTTGTAGCCCCATGGACTGTAGCCCACCAGGCTCCTCTGTCCATGGGATTTCCCAGGCAAGAATACTGGATGGAGTTGCCATTCCCTTCTCCAGGGGATATTCCCAACCCGGGGTGGAATTAGCATCTCCTGAATTAGCAGGCAGATTCTCTACCACTAGCGCCACCTGGTAAGACCTGGTGTCCTTTTAGGACACAGGCACACACAGAGGAAGGTCACAGAAGGACACAGCGGGGAGACAGACACCGCAAGCAAGGAGAGAGGCCTCAGAAGGAGCTAGCCTTGCCCACACTTTGGTCTTGGACTTCTAGCCTCCAGAACTCTGAGCCAGCAGACTTCTGTTGTTTAGGCCACTTACTCTGCTACTGTGTTAAGGCAGCCCTGGAACTAATACATTTAGAGCACTTACCCCCAAATTCACCCATTGTAAGGTCCGGTTCAGTTATTTTTAGTAAAGGTATGCAGTTGTCCAAACATCACATAATTCCAGTCTTGGAACATTTCCATCACTTGAGAAAGTTCTCTCATGCTCATTTGTAGTAAATCCCACTCTCAATTTCAGCCCTAGACAATCACTGACCTTTCTGTGTCTATACTTTGACCTTTTCTAAAAACTTCATGTACATGGAATCATACCATACAACAGATACTGTTTTCGTGTCTGGCTTCCTTTATTTAGCATAATGCTTCAGAGGTTCATTCATGTTCTGAGTATCACTGATTCTCTGCTTTCATTTCTAAGTAATACTCCATTGAATGGATACACCAAATTTCATTTCTCCATTCACCAGTGGATAGACGTTTGGCTGCTACATTCGTTCACATGCGAGACTTTATGTGGGCATGTGTTTTCATTTCTCCTGGGTGGCTATCTGTGAATGGAAGTAGTCCTGATGGCATTTGTTTAACTTTGTAAGGAGCTACCAACTGTTTTCCAAAGCGGCTGCTCCATTTTGCATTGTCTTCAGCATGAGAGTCCTGGTTTCTCCGCATCCTAACACTTGGTATGTATGAAGTTGAGTTTTTAAAGAATCCAGGACTGGTCTAATCTGGATTTGTCTAATTGTTTCCTCATCGTCATTTAACTTATTCTCCTAGTCCCTATATCTCCTATAAACTGGAAATTAAATCAGGAGATGTTAATTTTTTTAACTTATTTATTTGGCTGCGCTGGGTCTTAGTTGCAGCATGTGGGATCTAGCTCCCTGACCAGGGACTGAACCCAGGCCCTCTACGTTAGGAGCAGAGTCTTTCCACCAGGGAAGTCCCAGAACATGTTAATTTTCTTTCAGTTTTACACTTCCACACACTTAAGATTATATCTTGCATCTCAATAAAGAAGGCACATGTACAGCTGACTCTGCCTTGTGGACCTTTAGGAAATGTTTCATTGTAGCCAAGCTATTATTATATTGCCCTTCAGTTCAGTTGCTCAGTCATGTCAAACTCTTTGTGACCGCATGAACTGCAGCACACCAGGCCTCCCTGTCCATCACCAACTCCCAGAGTCCACCCAAACCCATGTCCATCGAGTTGATGTTGCCCTTGCTGTAGCCTAAATTCCAACTACTTATAGAACACAATCCATGTTTTCCTATGAACAATTAGAATTTAGCATAAAAAAATAAGATAAAAATGGCCATCAAGTATTTACCTATTAATAAGCTGCCCATCAGTAACAATACCTGTTGTCTTTTACCAGTCTCTTTTTATAACAAAATTCTGCCAATGCTTTGATCTTTGATAGTTCTTGTATTGAAGTTTTTATAGTTTATTAATCCTCTCATTTAAAATCCGGGCAATCGCCACATATAAACTCTGCAGAGTCTTCACCCCTTTTTGCCAGCACCAACGATGGCCTTTACAGTCCTGCTGACTTTGTGCATTCTGCTCTTGTGTTCCCTTCCCTGTTTTCTTGATTTTTTTTTCTTCTTATACAGGCCACATTCTGCAAGTCTGTGTTTGGATTTATTTTCCTTTGCATTATCCAAGAAATCGTAAATCACACCAAAGCTGTTGGCTTTGCCACCACCGAAATGGTTCTGAAGATGACAGCTAGAATAGTCTTATATATTTTGTCTGGTTTTCCCCCCCAGTTTTTGTCTTGGGTACTGTTGCCATGCCAAGATGAAGGACATCAGTGATCATTTGTTTCCATAGTTGATTGGTCGGGAACTTCCTGGTCCAGATAGCTACTGTGTTGTTCCTCCTGGTGGTGGTTCCTCAGGCAGCCAGGAAGGGGAAATGGATACTTCTCATGAATTTCTACAACTTTTATCTCTCTCCCCCAAATCTCTGGCAACCACCGATCATTCTAGTATAGTTGTGCTTTTCTAGAATATCATATACTTGGAATCATACTTTTCATTCTGGCTTCTTTCACTTAGGAATCGGTATTCGAGGTTTTGTATATGCCTTTCCATGGCTTGATGGCTTATTTCTTTTTATTGCTGAATAGTAGTCCATTGTATGAATGTACCATAGGTGGTTTATCCTTTGGCTTATTGAAACATCTTGGTTGCTTCCAGTTTGGGGCAGTTATAAATAAAGCTGCTAGAAATATTCACATGAAGGTTTTTGTATGGTCACAAGTTTTCAAATTGGGTAAAAACCTTCAAGTACAATTCTAGCTCCTGTGATGAGGCCAAGTTTGGCTTTATAAGATCCACTGAACTGTCTTCCAACATGACTATCGTTTTGCATTTCTACCAGCAATGATCAAGAGTTCTACACCAGATTTCTTTTTCTAACTTTAGCCATTCTAACAGATGTGTTGTGGTATCATTTATTTTTCTGTTACCCTAAATTATCTAACCCAGCACTCATTAGGAGCTCAGTCAGTCTTTAACTACAGATATCATGTCTCCCCTCTCTGTGGTTAGTTGGTTTGTGTTCAGGAGATGACAACTGATCTTTACATAAGCCTAGGTAAAATATAATTACAAGATAAATCAGGGACCTTTTTTTCCCTTGCATTAGCAAAAATCAGTTTATCATTTAATCAAGATTCCAGGCACTCTTCACAGGAAAGATAAAAATAGGAAACCGTGACAGGTTTTTGAGAATATTCTCACAAATGGCATGATCAAATAATTATCCATAGCAGTCAGCATGAAATACTCAAGTTACAAGTGATCCCTTTTTGAACCACAGTGTAACTTTCTAGATAGAGTTAGATTAGGAATGTTGTGTTATTGTCGAATTAGTGTCATCCCCCTTGAGTCACTTTCTACATTTGTAAGTGGTAATATCAAATTAAAACATTAATCCCAATACAGTTGTCAGAAAGGTTAAAATTTGTATGGGGGACGGTGGGGTCAGAATCTGAATGTTTTGCAAAGCGGGAAGACTCCTGGTAGCCACAGCTTGATGCAGAGACAAAGGCGAGAAACAGCCCACACAATTAGTCATGTTGTGTTCAAAACTTTGATCACGCCTCTTGAACTCCTCTCATCATTCTAGAAATCCCTGTAACTGGTGGGGGAAATTGCACCCAATGGCTGAGGCACATCGCTTGAATCCTTGCCCTCCTGCCTTTTGAGTTCCTGTGGACATGGGTGCTCCCCAGCCAGCGCTCAGGGAGCTGGTTGCTAAGACTGAGTTTAATTTGCATAAACATAAAATCTGTTCACCGATTTCGAGGGAGACCACATAAACTGAAACATTTAACCTGACCTCAGCTGGGACTCCTCTTACCCTTTTGTTGGCAGAGTTGTGTTGGTTTTGCCTGACGGGTGGGTTTGAAAAATGTTTGAATCTGCCCGTGAAGGCTGTTTTTGATATAGTCCTTTTTTATCAGCATGGGCTTGATGGCTGAGGAAGCAGCCAATTAATTTACACAAATACCTCCTTTAGTTCTAGGGAGAATAGGAAGCAGGCAGGGGAGAGAAGAGAGACAATTATCTGAAAGGATTTGACTGTTTTGTAGAGGTAAATGGATCGTAATTATGCCAGGCTTCATGCTTTATTACTCTATCTGACGTGACTCGCTAGAAAGATACTGTTTCATTTGGAAGATGGATTGTCCTTATAATGTGCTACAGGGGTGAACCCTGCTAAAAATCCATCGGCCTCCGGCTCTGCTCCCCATCACATTTCTCAAGCACCCTGCCCTCCTGGCTGTATCCCAGGAGAAGGTGTTTCCATGGTAATCTCAATGGAGGCAGTCAGCTGATGTCTGGCACCACCTGAGCTGGTGCTCGCCAGCCCTCTCTCCCTCACTCCTCCCTTGAGCCTTTAAACTATATTTATTAGTCCTCTTTAATGGAAAGTATATAACCCCTGATGTCAGACACTGAGTGGCTTTGGGTTTATTTATTTATTTGGGTAATAAACTTGCCTTCCTAATTAATTCTCAGCAAGTTCCTGTGAGCTGTAGTATTTCGAACATCTCATGCATATGTTTAGATTTTTGCCTGTTATAACAAAGAGCGTTGCTTAGCAATATCGGATATTTAGAAACCTCCGTTCTTAAAAAAAGAAAGTGATGTCTGTATGAAAGAAGAATTTTAAAAGATAAAGGTGTTAGGGTTTCAGTTTAATTTTTTTAAGAATCTTTTCTTGCTCTGATGCTTTAGCAGTGAAATGGTCCACTCCTTATAATTTCTTTTAACACTCAGTTATTTCATGATTGGATTTGATTGAGCCACATGGTTTTAAAAGACTTCTAAGCAGTGGGACATCTAGCCAGGTTCTCTCATTTTTTTTTTTTAATATGAGAAGAAAGTCAGAATTTCAAAGCTACCCCATTGATTGTTTTCCTGACATGTGTTTGGAAGTAAATGTCTTTTGTTGTATGGGTTAGACAGCGCCGCTTATGCTAAACCATACTAAATAAGCAAACCAACTTACAATGTCAGAAGGTGCTTTGGGGCAGAAGGTAGAGTCCATTTTCATTAGTACTGTACTTGAAATTCAATTACAAATGTAAAAGATGTATCAAAGCAGTGTCTGAAAGCAGCAATCATCAGAGCGCATGCATGATTCCTTTGAAAAGCTATCTCGTTAAAGAAACACAAAGCCTTTAAAAACTAAAGTATGAGAAAATTAGTATGACACCACCTCATTTATCCAGAGGTCAGATTGTTAGTAACAAGATCCTTTAAAGCAAAGCCCTGAATAGAGGCGTACACATAAAGGATCTGTGCATTTACAGAAATGTGTGCTAAGTCACTTCAGTCATGTCTGACTGCAACCCCACGGACTGTAGCCCACCAGTCTCCTCTGTCCAAGGGATTTTCCAAGCAAGAATACTGGAGTGGGTTGCCATGCCCTTTCCCAGGGTATCTTCCCAACCCAGGGATCGAACCCATGGCTCTCATGTCCACTGCATTGGCAGGCAGGTTCTCTACCACTAGTGCCACCTGGGAAACCTTTGCCAAAATATACCAATCATTATGTATGTTAGCCAGAAGATGCTGGATTACAGAAATAGACATCTCTAACCTTGTAGGAATAGGCTTCCTTTTACACAACTGTCTTATCAGAGCTCCCTTTTCTGCAGTCAATATTTTTGAACACCTACTATATGCTGTGCATTTGGCAGGCATTAGCAATGAAATAATACATCACCCAGTCTTCGCACAGGCCTGTGGGAGAAGCAGAGAAGCCAACCAGCCTGCCCAACACAAGCATGTGGCAGCCATGTAGGTACAGATGATTGTACCTTTCTCTCCAGGGGAAACTGTCCCTCAGAAAATTAAAGTAATAGCCCAGGGTCACAAAGCTCGCAGGGAGTGGCACCTGGCTTTCGTTTGACTCTGGAAGCCTTAGAATCACAACCCTGGTGGTGACTTCCTATCACTGCCTCCCTTGATGATAAATAACACATACAACTAAGATCCTGTTTTAAAAAGAAGAGGGACTTCTCTGGCAGTCCAGTGGTGAACACTTTGCCTTCCAGTGGAGAGGGCATGGTTTCAGTCCCTAGTCAGGAAACTAAGATCCCATATGCCTTGGGACCAAAACAAAAGCCAAAACATAAAACAGAAGCAATATTGCAACAAATTCAGTTAAAGACTTTACAGACTGGTCTGCATCTGAACAGAGAGACTAGCATGGAAACATACACATTAACATATGTAAAATAGAAAGCAAGTGGGACTTTGCTGTGTGACCCAGGAAGCTCAAGCTGGTATCCTGTGATAACCTGGAGGGTGGGAGATGAAAGGGGAGGTCAGGAGAGCGGGGATATATGTATCCCTGTGGCCGATTCATGTTTGGAAACATTTGTTCAAAGTTGGGACTTGCCACCAAATTCAGTTCTTCCACTAGATGTTTCTTACATGTATGTGTGTCTGTGTGCATCTGAGAGAGGTGGGGGGGTACAGAGAGAAAATGACAGAGTGTGTGTATGTTTTCTTAAAACCCTGTGAAATATATTCAAAAAATAAATCTTCCTGAGAGATATCTTATGCCATCCCTTATATGTGGAATCTAGGAAGAAATGATACAAATGAACTTACTTACAAAACAGAAGGAAACTCACAGATTAGAGAACTGAATTTAAGGGTGTGGGGGATGGGGGGGATGGGGGGTTGGGATAGTTGGGGAGTTTGGGATGGACCTGTACACACTGCTATATTTAAAATGGATAGCCAGCAGGGACCTACTGTACAGCTCAGGGATCTCTGCTCAGTGTCATGTGGCTGCCGTATTCTTGCCTGGAGGATCCCCATGGACAGAGGAGCCTGGCAGGGTTGGGAAGAGTCAGGCAGGACTGGGCAACTAAGCACAGCACAGCCTGGATGGGAGGGGGCCTTGGGGGAGAATGGACACATGCATATGTGTAGCTGTGCCCCTTCACTGTTCAGCTGAAGCTATCACAACAGTGTTCATTGGCTATACTCCAGTACAAAATTATAAGAATGATAGAAATAAATGAATCAGAGGAGAAAAAAGAAAAACGAATTAAAAGAAATAAGGACAATCTCAGAGACCTCCAGGATAAATTAAATGCTACAACATTCGAATCATAGGAGTCCCAGAAGAAGAAGATAAAAAGAAAGACCATGAGAAAATACTTGAGGAGATAATAGTTGAAAACTTCCCTAAAATAGAGAAGGAAATAATCACTCAAGTCCAAGAAACCCAGAGAGTCCCAAACAGGATAAACCCAAGGTGAAACACCCCAAGACACATATTAATCAAATTAACAAAGATTAAATATAAAGAACAAATATTAAAAGCAGCAAGGGAAAAACATCTAACAACACACAAGGGAATTCCCATAAGGATAACAGCTGATCTTTCAATAGAAACTCTCCAAGCCAGGAGAGAATGGCAAGACATACTTAAAGTGATGAAAGAAAATAACTTACAGCCCAGATTATTGTATCCAGCAAGGATCTCATTCAAATATGAAGGAGAAATCAAAAGCTTTACAGACAAGCAAAAGCTGAGAGAATTCAGCACCACCAAACCAGTTCTCCAACAAAAACTAAAGGACGTTCTCTAGATAGGAATCACAAAAAGGGTGTATAAATTCGAACCCAAAACAATAAAGTAAATGGCAACGGGATCTTACTTATCAATAATTACCTTAAACGTTAATGGGCTGAATGCCCCAACCAACAGACAAAGAATGGCTGAATGGATACAAAAACAAGACCCCTACATATGTTGTCTACAAGAGACCCACCTTACAATAGGGGATACATACAGACTGAAAATGAAGGGCTGGAAAAAGATTTTCCATGCAAATAGGGACCAAAAGAAAGCAGGAGTAGCAATACTCATATCAGATAAAATTGACTTTAAAACAAAGGCTCTGAAAAGGAGACAAAGAAGGTCACTACATAACGATCAAAGGAACAATCCGAAAAGAAGTTATAACAATTATAAATATATATGCACCCAACATAGGAGCACTGATATATGTAAGACAAATACTAACTAGTATGAAAGGAAAAATTAACAATAACACAATAATAGTGGGAGACTTTAATACCCCACTCACACCTATACAAATCTGGCTGTAACAGACAAAGCAAAGACAAAAACATTCACTTATGAGCCTCACAAATTTTCAGTTCACTCAGGAGAGAATGTTTATTGAGTATTTTATGGGTCAGGTACCATTCTGGGCATTAGGGAGGAAGAAGTGATAAATGTGATCCTGTCCTAAATAACACATTGTTGTAAAGATAGACCTACAAATACAAAATGCCAAGATGTGTCTAAGATGAGAGGACACCCAAACTGGACTTTTAGTTCCCTGAACTTTTCATTTCCAGATGCTTGTCTAGTCTTATTATCACACACTACTGGTTATTACTGCATCAGCACCATTTCCAAATCTGCAAATCTCCAAATATAAGATGAATTAAACATGATTTTTTAAATGTTCTTTATGATTAAAAACAGAAATCCATCAGCTAAGAAATTACATATACTCCTCCCCATCATCACTCCCCTTTTTCCTTCCCATTTCCCTCCCATCCTCATTGATCCTTTCCTTTGCCCACTTTCCCTTGTTAAAAAAAAAAAAAAAAAAAGGCCTAAGCCAATTGTCGCATTGTATGACTCTGACAACAGGAATTGACATATGACCCAACCCATATTAATATGATCCCTCCATAAGAGAGTAAAAAATAAATAAATAAAGTAAACCTTTCAGGTACTGACTGTGGTTTTACGTTTGCAAATAGTCTTACCAGAAGATCTTCCTTCAACAAGAGTGGTATAAGATCATCACTTTATGTTTGCTGACTCTCATCCCTTGTAACGGACATCACCATACATTGTCACATATCACTGGGAGAGGGTCCAACCCTGGTCCTGAACTCTTAGGTATTAAATAAAGGAGCTTGTTTCTTTGTTACTGGTTGAGGTTCAGAGCTAAGGCTCTTTACACTGAATCATTATAGTGAAGTTCTAGTGCACTGCAGGGAGAATCTGATTTTCTGATATAACAGACACAAGGAAGATTTTCTTTTATTAGTATTATATCTAAATAAAGACGTCTTTACAGTGTGCTAGGGATGGAGATAATGTGGTGGGATAAACCCTTCGACTTCGTCTCTATCTTTTACTCACTGTCCTCCACACATTCAATACACCGATTGTCTGAGGTCTAGCATGGTGCTATGGCACTGTGCTAGGTACTGGAAATAAAGAGGAAGAAGACAGAGTCTCTGATCACTGTTTGGTGGGTGAGGCAGATATATACAGACGTCATCCCAGGACAACTCATTACATGCTAAAACAGAGAGGCATGATTTGCTGAGAAAGCGTGGAGGAGGGGCAGACATGGTTTCTCAGACAAGGAAGCAGTTCAGGGGTTCATAAGTGCAAACACTTGTGCATTTTTCTGTATGGGGTACCTGTGTCTTTTTAGGTCAGCTGGTAAAAAATCCCCCTGCAATGCAGGAGACCCCAGGTTGATCCGTGGGTCGGGAAGATCTCCTGGAGAAGGGATAGGCTACCCACTCCAGTATTCTTGGGCTTCCCTGGTGGCTCGGATGATAAAGAATCTGCCTGTAATGCGGGAGACCTGGGTTTGATCCCTGGCTTGGGAGATCCCTTGGAGGAGGACATGGCAACCCACTCCAGTATTCTTACCAGGAAAATCCCCATGGACAGAGGAGCCTAGCAGATACAGTCCATGGGGTCACAAAGAGTTGGACACGACTAAGCATACAAAGGGATGTGTGAACAACTGCTTTTGGCAATGCAGGGGGACAAGTTTAGGAGACAAGATGAGGTTTGGTTTTTAGGAAGCTAATCCTGACAGCGTTAACAAAGTATGGATGAACTGGGAAGAGGCTGATGAAAGAAATACCATTCCATTAAACATTTTAGGGGGCTCGGGACATGGTGCTACTGGTAATATTGGATTGAAATAGGGATAGGGCCCCGAGAAGAATAAATTAAGGTAAGGTAATGAACTTCCTCTTGGTTAGGTCAAACAAGTGGTCCCCAAGGAACTCTTATCTGAGTTTTCCCCAGATGGGCCGAGGACCCACCTGGTGCTCCAGGAAAGGTCTAAGTTTCGCGTTCACATTTGAGAATTTTTAGTCTTAAAGAGAAGGAAACTAGCAGCCTGTTCCCCCACTAGACCCAGGTCGTCCTCTCCTGCAGTGAATGCCTCCTGGCTGCTCAGCCGCATTGTAAACTCCCTAAGGAGGAAGCTACGTCTTCTAATCTGTTGGTGTGCCTGATCTAGAATAGCAAGTTGGAGCTTCCAGTTCTGGACAAGACAGTATAGATGCATTTCTCCCCATCCTCCTCACTAATTACAGCTGAAAACCATAAACATCATATTATAAAACAAACATTAAGAAGACTCCTGGAAGATGGAGAGAAAGTGGACTAACTGGAGACCTTAAGACTTGAGAAGCCACATGGCAGTGGGTTCCTTGGGATTTCTTTTGGTCTATGTACATCCCATGCTGGAGAAGCCCCTTCCCAGATGGCACAGACCAAAAGACTTCTCTTGTGCCAGAGGAACAGGAAGTGGGCAGCCTAGCAAAACAGAAACCGTTTTGACAATCAGCGTTCTTCTTGAGAAAAACACCCAGGAGGGTTGCAGCCGCACCCCAACTTCCATCAGCAAAGGTCTCATAGAAAACCTGTACCTCTTCCCGTGCCTGGAGTTATGTTAATTAATTACTCATTTAATTAAAATTATTTTAATTCAAAGGAAAGACCAGTGAGGAGTGTAATTTAAGTAAGTTAGTGGTTTAAGAGGAAAAAAAATAAATTCAAAATCATGTAAAACTTGATTCAATTAGTAAAACAAGAAGCTTTGTAAAATAATAATTTGTGTAAGTTGAAGTTACTTACCAGTTTTGCCTAAATCAATGGTTTTGTGTGATTAGAATCACTTGGGGAGGTTTTAAAAACTATGGATGCCCAGCCCTTTCCAAGCCCAAATAAACCAGAGTGTCCCCAGTGATTCTCACGTGCAGTCATGTTTGAGAGCATCAGCCTAAATGGACTGGAGGGAATAGACAGAATACAAGTGGAGAAATTTTAACAACTCCTGAAGTCAAAATATATATGATGGAGTTTGTGCACTAAATTTTGCATGCTCTTTCTAAAGAAGGGCCCTCTTGGGCCATTTATCTTGCATCATGCACCCTTGTGATGAATCTGATTATCTGGTCCCCAAGCCCACAACAGTAAATCTGAAGCAGTAATTAAAAGGGAGTCAGTCTCTCACAGGTGGTCATATTGATGTTTGCAGTACATGAAAACTGAACATACAGGAGGGCTCAGAGGAGATTTATTTCAGTTCCACTAGATGGCTTGGTATTAAAAACTTGTTGGAGTGACTTCTTGAGCTGTCTCCTCAGAGCAGTTGTTTTGGAATTAAAATTCAATTTTTGACGAAACTACTGAGTCCTAAGCTGCAAACCCAGGAATTCAAACTGCCAGAGAGTTGAGAGAGACCTCCAACAGGTCTGAGATTTTTAGCCGAAAGGAAACAATTAGCCATTTGGCGGATATCCAGCCATTTGGCTGATACCCAGCCATTTGGCTGATATTGGTAGGTTCTAACCCCATTTCCGGGAGAAGGCAATGGCACCCCACTCCAGTACTCTTGCCTGGAAAATCCCATGGACGGAGGAGCCTGGTAGGCTGCAGTCCATGGAGTCGCTAAGAGTGGGGAACGACTGAGCGACTTCACTTTCACTTTTCACTTTCCACTTTCATGCATTGGAGAAGGCAATGGCAACCCACTCCAGTACTCTTGCCTGGAAAATCCCATGGATGGAGGAGCCTGGTAGGCACGACTGAGCGACTTCACTTTCAGTTTTCACTTTCATGCACTGGAGAAGGAAATGGCAACCCACTCCAGTGTTCTTGCCTGGAGAATCCCAGGGATGGGGGAGCCTGGTGGGCTGCCGTCTCTGGGGTCGAACAGAGTTGGACACGACTGAAGCAACTTGGCAGCAGCAGCAGCAGCAACCCCATTTCCAATAAGGAATTTGACAAACTTAATCTAAACGTGAAAAAGCCTTGCAACTTCCCTGGTGGGCCAATGGCTGAGACTCCACACTCCCAATGCAGGGGGTCCAGGGTTCAATTCCTAGTCAGGAAACTAGATCCCGCGTGCCACAGCTAAGACCTCGTGCAGCCAAATAAATAACCAAATTTGCATGCCACAAATGAGATACTTGCACCAAAAGGAAAAAATGACTCAAGCATTTAAATTAATAAAAGAGGCTACAGCAGCCCAGGTTCCTTGGTAACTCACTCTAAATTAATTTGTATCATAAAGTATGAAGTTCATTTGAGATGAAAGCATTATGACTAGGTTGCACATTTTCTTCTTGGTGATGCCCTTAATTCCCTATATTTGGAGAAACTTGGAGTTGATATGGAAATGTTATTAATATTCAGTGCAGTTAGATAGATTGGCATTGGAAATTTATTAAAGAGTTTTGCTCAGTTGCCTTCATCAAGCAATTCAAATCAAGGGTTAAAGGGCCTTGTCAATAATAGAAACTCAACCCTTTAGTCGGTTGATTATAATTATTTTCGTTGGCCTGAATAATATTGATCAGTAGTACTAGGCTTATAATTAGGTGCTTGTGCCTGAAGTTGATTAAACTGGCTTGAAGACAATTTTTTTGATACTGCTCACAGCCTGTATTTTGTAGAAAAGGCTTTATTTCACCAATAGAACGTCATGTACTTTATTTACACACACTGAGCAACTTCACTTTCACTTTTCACTTTCATGCATTGGAGAAGGAAATGGCAACCCACTCCAGTATTCTTGCCTGGAGAATCCCAGGGACAGAGGAGCCTAGTGGGCTGCCGTCTATGGGATCGCACAGAGTCAGACACGACTGAAGCGACTTAGCAGGCAGGCAGGCAGTATGATATTTGGAGCATGTGGTCCAGGGGTGTGGTCACAGGAATGCCAGTAGCCTTGAAGATGTATCTGTTTTAAAACACAGTTCAGTTCAGTTCAGTCGCCCAGTTGTGTCTGACTGTTTGCAACCCCATGAATCGCAGCACACCAGGCCTCCTTGTCCATCACCAACTCCCGGAGTTCATTCAGACTCACGTCCATCGAGTCAGTGATGCACATTTACTAATTAATGTTCATTGTAACAACTCTGAATCCTTAAGAAAGTAAAAGAATAATTTTATAATGTTTAATGAAGCTGGAAAACATCCTAAGAAAGTCTGCGTTCTTACATGTTCTTCCAACATGGTAAAAAAAATTTTTTTTAATTTGTTGAAAGTAATGTTTTCTGCAAAGGAATAAATTCTTAGTTTTCCTGAACTATGCATTCTTTCCATGATACGTTTACAAAATTAAGGTTTCTCTGATTTCAGGTCACTGTTGCAGCATAACAATTTACCCCAAACTTACAACCAGCTACTTTTTATTATGGTTATACCTCCTGGTGGTGCAGATGGTTAAGAATCTGCCTGCAATGCAGGAGACCCGGGTTCCATCCCTGGGTCCAGTAGATCCCACGTGCTGGGGGGCAGTTAAACCCATGTGCCACAACTACTGAGCCCGTGTTCTAGAGCGTGCACTCCACGAGAGAAGCCACCGCGGTGAGAAGCCCAGGCATCACAGCTAGAGCGCAGCCCCTGTTCACCACAACCAGAGAAAGCTTGTACATATCAACAAAGACCCAGCACGGCCAAAAATAAGTAGCTAATTCTTTAAAAGTTTATAATCCACTAAAACCGTGCCCACAAATCTCTGCAAGATAAGCTCTCCTGTTCTTGGGTTGCCTATGAGCTACTATGGGACAAGGGCCCTAAGACTTTTCAGAGCCTCATTGTGAGAAAATTTGTGAGGCATGCCCTGAAGATCTTTAGAGCCTTTCATCTGCCTGGAGATTTCTATGAAGTACTGCCTTAGATCTTTCTGAGGTTTTGACAAAGGATTTTTACAATCCCACTCTGGATCTGATCATTGCCCTGAAACCATTTCTTAATTTGAGAATCATTTGCCATCTGGAGAAGCTGAGAATAAGAAACAGTTTTATTTTCAAACTCAGCAAGTGCACGCTCCTTTATATTTCTTCTAAATGTTGCAAGAGAGCCAAGCACTCTGTATTAAGATCGTGCTTCTCCTCTCACGTGTTTTCATAGACAGCAAGAGGCAGCCGGATGGCACGTCCAGCGTCCTGTCTGGAAATCCTTATCTTGATCATCAATTTGTTTGGTACATCTTCTTTTCTCTGCCTTCCCATAGGCAACAGGGTTATCAACTTTTCCACCGCTTCGTGATAAAAGCCTCCTTGCCTCGTGCTTGAGATCATATTTTCCTTGCTTCCCTTCAGGCCCTCGTGACCGCCTCCTTAAAGCCCATCGTGATTCCACCAGCAGGCTCCTCAAGGCTCTTCCAGCTACCACCCACTTCCCAAAGCCAGGGCCAACTGTTTAAGGATTCTGCTACAGGAGCACCTCACAGCTTCCAAATTTGGATTTCAGTCAACTGTTGCTTGGGTGCTACCTTCCACCCTAAGACTTAGTGGAGTAAAAAAAAAAAAAATGACCATTTAATTATTTTTTAAACTTTTATTTTATATTGGAGTGTGGTCAATTAACAGTGATGCATTAGTTTCAGGTGTCAGCAGAGTGGTTCAGTTATCCCATACAAGTATCCTTCCTTTTCAGATTCTTTTCCCACTTAGATCACTGTAGAGTATTGGGCCGAGTTCCCTGTGCTATACAGTCAGTCCTTGTTGGTTGTCTACTTTAAATCTAGTAGCTTATGACCGTTTTATTATGGTCATGGATGCCATGGGTCCAGAATTTGAAAAGGGCCCCATGGGGCCAGTTTACCTTTGCTCCACAATACGCAGGGCTTTAGTTGGGAAGACACAAAAGCTGGGAGTTACCCAATGACTGAGGATCTTTGGGACCCTCATATGCTCACTCATCTGGTGCTGAGGCTGGGCGGGCTCATCCCAGAGCTGCTGACTAGAAGGTCAGCTCCTTGACCTCACAGCACAGCGACCTCGGGATAGTCAGCCCTCCTACAAAATGACTCAAAGCACAAGCACTCTGTTGCCCCAGATGATAGTTGTTCATAGAGGAATAAGATGAGCTTCCCTGGTGACTCAGATGGTAAAAAATCCACCTGCAGTGCCAGAGACCCGGGTTCAGTCCCTGGGTCGGAAAGATCCCCTGGTGAAGGGAATGGCTACCCACTCCACTATTCTTGGGATTCCCTCGTGGCTCAGACAGTAAAGAATCTGCCTGCAATGCAGGAGACCCAGGTTCGATTCCTGGGTTGGGAAGATCCCCTGGAGGAGAAAATGGCAAAACCCACTCCATTATTCTTGCCTGGAGAACTCCATGGACAGAGGAGCCTGGCAGGCTACAGGCCATGGGGTCCCAAAGAATTGGACGCGACTAAGCGACTAACACTTTAATAGGGTGATAAACTCTTATTTATCCCAAATAGTACGTTATTTCCATGACAAATCAGTATCATTAAGATCTCTGATTTATAGCTAGTTGGGCAAAGGAGAGGGGGAAGAGAGCAGAAAGAAAGGAAGGAAGAGGGAAAGAAAGAGGGAAAGGGAGAGAAAAAAGGAAAACTGGGAGAAACAGATGAACAGAGAGCAGAGACACAAAGCAAGGAATAAAGTCATCAGGCATCCTGCAAAAAGCCAGAGCATCTGTCTCCCAACCCTCTGAATGGAAAACAGAATGAACAGAATGTTCTCCATCATTGAGCAGCCAAATCAATTTGTTAATTGAGATCAAAAGAGCATAAATATTATAACTCTGCAGTCAGACCAAAGAACTGAAGTAGAGAATAGTTAAGTCCCAAAGGCCAAATGTGTATATCACCACACAGCAAATACCTGAAGCGGTGAAATGACCGGCACAATTTTATGAAAGCCCTTTGTGTGTTAATCACATTCCTGATGGGGGTGAGAGGACCCCAGGTTAATGAAGTCCCTTACAGGTGTATGTAGAGAGCAGTAACTACAGAAAAGAGATAGCCCCACTCAAAAAGACTTGGAGTAGCTGCTTTCCAGGAGTAAGTCTGGGAGAGAAGGTCCCAGAGCAAAAACTAGTGCATTTTCCTCCCTGGTCAGACCAGGGTGGTTTTCAAAGTAGTTGGTCACCATTTAAAAGATTAACTTTTTTCAAATAAATGCATATTTAGAGGGTTGACATTTAGAAAACGCAAATTTTTGTGGAATTTGTGATATGTTTTAGAATCATAAATGTTAAAAAGATGAATGGCAGATTAATGGAATAGAAAAGGAAGAATATTATTTTTTAAAAAAGATTGCTACTGCTGCTAAGTCACTTCAGTTGTGTCCGACTCTGTGCGACCCCATAGACGGCAGCCCACTAGGCTCCTCTGTCCCTGGGATTCTCCAGGCAAGAACACTGGAGTGGGTTGCCATTTCCCTCTCCAATGCATGAAAGTGAAAAGTGAAAGTGAAGTCACTCAGTCATGTCCGACTCTTAGCGATCCCATGGACTGCAGCCTACCAGGCTCCTCCATCCATGGGATTTTCCAGGCAAGAGTACTGGAGTGGGGTGCCATTGCCTTCTCCTACACAGCCATAAAACAGAGCGAAATAATATCATTTGCAGCAACACAGATAGACCTAGAGATCGTCATACTGAGTGAAGTAAGTCAGAGAGAGAAAAATATCATGTGCTGTTCCTTATATATGGAATCTTAAAAATAGTAGAAATGAACTTATTATCTACAAAACAGAAATAGTCACAGATGTAGAAAACAAATTTATGGATTACCAGGGGATGGGGGCGGGGAGGGATAAATTGGAAGACTGGGATTAACATATACACACTTCCATATGTAAAATAGATACCTAATAAAGACCTACTGTATAGCACAGGAAACTGTTTTCAGTACTCTGTAACGACATATATGGGACAAGAATTTTTAACAGTGGATATATGTTTAAAGAAAAAAAGATAAAAAGATGATAGGTGGTTACATTGGACTCTGAGGGATTATTAACCCTGTTCCTGTTCTTATCCTACAAAGTGAGGCTGAACCTAATCCAACAACTGTGGGTTTATAGCCTCCACATAATTTTTTTAATTATTGGTAACTGGAGATTGGAAACCAAAGATTATCAGTCTATTAAAAGAAATCAAATGAAGTCACATTCTCTTGCAAGGAATCTTACTAAATAAGTAGAATATTGTTGTTTAGTCACTAAGTCGTGTCCAGCTCTTTGTGACTCCATAGACTGTAGCCTGCCAGGCTGCTCTGTCCCTGGGATCTTCCAAGCAAGACTACTGGTGTGGGTTGCCATTTCCTTCTCCAGTGGATCTTCCCTACCCAGAAACTGAACCCACATCTCTTGCATTGGAGATGGATTCTTTACCACTGAGCCACCTGGGAAGCCCATTAAGTAGAATATATAGGCCACCAAATATAGTTTAAATTCCAAACCATCTATTTCAAGCAGTTTGAATAAACCTATATTCTATTATTGTATTTTAATTAGTTCCTTTAAGATTACCATCATAGCATTTGTCTGGTTTGTCACCTAAAAAGATTAACTATTTTCTTTATAAAATTCTCACAATCCTAATGGTACAATTCATGAAAACAGAGAAAAGATAAAGGGAAAGTTCTGTATTTCATGAGTTTGTTCTTAGTACAGTGGCTCTCTGGCTTTCTAGGTCTAAGTAATGAGCTAATCTTTTTAGCTCTCAAAAGCTAAGTAAGTCAATTTGACTTACAAATATAGAACTAAGTCTTTAAAAAGAACATTCAGAGGAAACTCTCTGGCATGATGGAAATATTCTGTCTCTTGATTTGGATGTCAAAAATCATCTACCTAAACACTTAAATGTCTATGAATTTTACTGCTCCTAATTTTACTGTAAAAACCTCAATTTTTAAAAATAGTATTTGACTGATGGGTCAAGATGTATGGAGTGTTTTGGTGTGAACAGAGTCACATATTTTCATTTCCAGTTAATTCTTTTCTTACTTGTTGTTTATAAAAGTAGTAAAAAAAAAAAATAGACAGTATCTATTAACATAGCCTCTGTCATTTAAAAATTCTATTTAAAGATCCAGCCAAGGTCTCTAGGATTGGTCATTATGCTTGGTTTTAGCCTGATAATACTTTTCTACAGGTGAAAGAGAAAGTCGCTTAGTCATGTCCAACTCTGCTACCCCATGGACTATACAGTCCATGGATTCTCCAGGCCAGAATACTGGAGTGGGTTGCCATTCCTTCTCCAGGAGACCTTCCCAACCCAGGGATCGAACTCAGGTCTCCTGCATTGCAGGAGATTCTTTACCAGCTGAGTACAAGAGAGGAAGTATATTCTCTCCTTTATCCACAATGCTCTGCTGCTAAAGATTACCATTGGGTTAGAAAAAAACTTTAATATTGTAGTGGGACTTCCCTGGTGGTCCAGTAGTTAAGAATCCACCTTCCAAAGCAGAAACAAGGGTTCAATCCCTGGCTGGGGAAGTAAGGTCCCGCATGCCGCAACTAAGACCCAATGCAGCCTAATAAATATTTTTTTAAAACTAATACTGTAGTGATGATATGATAATAAGTACAGTAAGTCAGGCAGAGAAGCAGAAATATCCAAGGACATTGCTTATATGTGGAATCTAAAAAAGAAATGACACAAATGAACTTACAACACAAAAAGAGATTTACAGACTTAGAGAACTGAACTTGTGGTTGCAGGGATGGGGAAGGATCAGGGAAGGGATAGTTAGGGAGTTTGGGATGGACATGTGCACACTGCTGTTTTTAAAATGGATAACCAACAAGCATCTACTGTATAGTACAGGGAACTCTGCTCAGTGTTGAGAATAGATACATCTGTATGTATGGCTGAGTCCCTTCGCTGTTCACCTGAAACAGTCACACCATTGTGTGTTAATTGCTATATCCCAATACAAAACAAAAAGTTTTTTTTTTTTTTAATTTTTAAGTACATTCGAGTATTTACCAGCATACTGTAAAGAGAAATACTGTTTTATCTATCAAGGAGTATTGTAAAATAAAAATAATAGAAGGACAAAACTTCATACTTGCCTAAAGAGAAAGCTGTCAGGCAAGGAGATAATTCCAGTGGGAAAAGCACTCAGATAACACATAGATGTGACCTATGAATAAGCTGAGCAGTGCGGATGCATTTTTTATTAGTGAACCATCCTTACAGTTGTGGACTATATGCCCTTTTGGTCATGGTGTATTATCCTGCTGAAATCAGTTTGTTAATTCTTTCAGATATTTGCATCTGTCCTTATGAGATTGGTCTCCGGGGGTGTGTCTGTGAAAGAGATCTTCATCAAGTTTTGCTACCAGGATTAAGTAAAATGAGTCGGGATGGTGTCTGTCCATTTCTGTTCTAGAGGATTTTCCATCGCACAGGAATTACCTGGGGCTTCATTTGCCTGTACCATCATCTGTGCCCAGTAATGTTTAGGAGAATGTTTTTATGACAACATAAAACAATTTTCCCTAGTTATGAATTGATTCTGATTATTTCACCTTTCTTTGAGTCAATTTTTGTAATTTATATTTTCCTATAAAAGTGTGCATTTCACAAACTACTTAATTTATTAACAAAATTATAAATGTCATTCTCACAATTTCTAAAAACAACACATCCTTTCTTAAATCCCTTTTTCATTCCTCATGTTAGATATTTGTGTTTTTGCCTTGTTTTATTCCTGACTGGACCTTGCCATGGGTTTGGTTGTTTAATGGTCTGTTCAAAGAACCAACTCTTGGGTTTATCATCTATATTATTTTTCTCATGCATCAATTTCTGCTTTTATCGTCACTAATTTTTACTTTGATTGGTTTTTTTTAGTCCTTTATCTAGGTTTTTAAATCTAGATTTAAATTTAAATAGATAAATTTTTATCTATCTGTTTAATTTGGGCTTCCCTGATAGCTCAGTCGGTAAAGAATCTGCCTGTGGTGCAGGAGACCTGGGTTTGAGCCCTGGATCAGGAAGATCCCCTGGAGAAGGGAATTGCAACCCACTCCAGTATTCTTGTCTGGAGAATTCCATGGACATGTAGTCACAAAGAAAGAGTCGGACACAACAGAGCTGCTAACACTTTCACAACTTCCACTTTGGTACTTGGTTTACTTCCTTTTTCTTGTTTAACACCAAAAGTATTTAAGGCAATGTGTTTTCTTTTGAATGTAGCTTTGACTGCATCCATGAATACTAATGTAAAATTCTCTTTTTTGTTAACTTCTTTATTGTCTGTAACTGCAATTATCATCTCTTTAATCCAGCCTAAAGAGATACTTTAAAAAAAAATAACTCTCAACGAGAAGGTTGTTTTACTGTTAACCTTTGTATAATTTTCTAGTTTGACCTCACTGTGATTAGGGCCAGTGCATATCCTACTTTTTGTAACTGGGAAGAGGAGTGCTACTTTTGGCCCAATACATAATCAGTTCAGTTTAGTTCAGTTGCTCAGTCATGTCCAACTCTTTGCCACCCCATGGACTGCAACATGCCAGGCCTCCCTGTCAAATGCTCTGGGGACCACAATAAATGTGTTTAAGATTTTCATGTAACTACAAAATCAAATCTGTTGATTATTCAGACGGTCTCCACACTCCTTTGCTTTTTGACTACTTGAACTGCCAAGCACTGGGTCACCCACGGACATCACAATGTGGTCCATTTCTTTTGTATGAGAACAGTTTTTGCTTCGTTTCAGTACCATGTTATTCAGTTGCATGAAGATGATGGTTTTCATTTTTTTTTACATTTTTGTCAGTATAAAAGAAACAAGTTTTGTGGTTTTTGTCTTGGATTTTGCTTTGCCTATTATTCCTATTGCCATCCTCACTTTCTTCCTGGCACATCTTTGTCCATCCTTTCATTTATCTTTCTGTGTCTTTTTGTTTTAAATGCATCTAAACATCTGTACTCCATGGAGTATAGTTAAATTTTGTCTTTGACCTAATCTGTGAGCCATCTTCATCCTGTAAAGGAGTTATATCCCATTTCTTATAAAAAATGACAGTATTTTGGCTTTTTAAATTTGTGTTATTCAAGCGCTTTCTGTTTTTAATACTTCCCTGCTATTTCCTTCTTCTTATCTAGTTGTTGTTGTTCAAGTTTTATTGATTCTTTTTCTACTAATGATTGGAAAGTTATACATTTTTTTTTTTGCTTATCTGGTTGTGCTTACTGTTTGATTATCCATATGGAAGACAGTCTGGGAGACTTGAGTTAGATGACCATCAGAGATTGTATCTGCCCTGCTCAAACCTTTAAAACCAAAGAGGAAGAAGGTTTAGATTTATCACAGCATAGAGATCTCTGGATTATGAGAAATAAGAAGGCAGCTAGTAGGGGAGAGCCTTGATAAGGAGTTTCACTTTTGTTTAGAGGACTTATTTGTGTGTTTTGGGTGCCTAGAGATCTCTAAGGTAAAATCCCTTCTCTAACTGATGTAATTGCATACAATACCTTCCCTTGGCGTGGTACTTCTGTAGTTTTTCAGATTTAGCTGGCATATCTTCTCTTAGACTGGAAAGACCCTCGAAGGCAGAGGGGTTTTGTTTATTTATCTTTTTTTGCATGCCTGAGTTGCTCCTATTCAGTCCTTACTACAAACTTGTGAGGCAAACAGAGCATCTAGTAGAATCCTTATTTTGCAGAAAAGGAAAGAGTTGCCCTCCAAATTAAATGATTTTCTCAAGCTCACATGGCTAAACAGAGATGACACCCAGGTCATCCTTCACTCCGCTGCTTTCCCCCACCTACCATCCTGTCTCCCAGAACAAAAGAGACATCCTGGATGCTGTTTGTCTTGCCTTGATGACAACAGGGACTTAATCTTTCATTCTTTGTGCAGCAGAGGAAAGTAGGTGCCGTTTGCCCTATTTCCTGCTGGGACTGTGGCACCGCCGTAAGCCCTGAGCACACATGAGGAATTCCTATGCCAGGTGAAGTCATCCAGACAGGGAGGAATAGGGAAGGAAGGGAAGCCCACCCTCTGAGGTGGGAAGGTGGCTCAGAAAACCATCAGAGATGCCTCTGCTCTGGCCCAGCAGCATCCAGAAGGGACCCTCTCCTTGGATGGTTTCGGCATTCACAGCTGCATCAGTCCCTTTCCCCAAACCCCTGCAGTTAATGTTGCTGGGACGTTGGTGCAGCGAAGTTAGTGCTATTAGAATTCTCATTTTATTAGGCTTTAATCAAGCTCTCCTGTGAAGTGCTCCATCAATTCAAGTTTGCATTTTGCATATAAAATAATCAAAGGAGAGTGGAGAGTGAAGCATCGTAGACACAGCATGTTTTTTTAATGAAAATGATATTTTTAATTTAGTCATATAAAAATCATCTGGGGGTGGGGAAGGGAAGAATTGGGAGTTTGGGATTAGCAGATGCAAAGTAATAAATATAGGATGGGTAAACAACAAGCTCCTCCTGTAGAGCACAGGAAACTTTATTCAATATCCTGTGATAAACCTTAATAGAAATGAAAAAATATATATGTATATATGCATATAGATGTATAACAAAGAAAGTGAAAGTTGCTTAGTCGTGTCCAACTCTTTTCAACCCCATGGACTATACAGTCCATGGAATTCTCCAAGCCAAAATACTAGAGTGGGTAGCCTTTTCCTTCTCCAAGGGATCTTCCCAACCCAGGAATTGAACCCAGGTCTCCCATATTGCAGACGGATTCTTTACCAGCTGAGCCACAAGGGAAGCCCATGTATAACAGAGTCACTTGGCTGTACAGCAGAAATTAACACTACACTGTAAATCAACTATACTTCAAAAAAATATTTTTTAAAGAACTTTTTAAAAAGCCAGTGTAGGGACTTGCCTGTGGTCCAGTGGTTAAACCTCTATACTTCCATGCAGGACAGAGGGCAAGTTCAACCCCTGGTCGAAAAACTAAGATTCCCACATGCTTGTACTGCAGCCAATAAATTAACAAAATAAAATTATTTTATTTAAAAAAATGTACACCAAACAAAAAATCATCTGGATGTTATACATCTAAGTGAGAGAAAGATTTATATATTCTCTTACACGGGCCTTAAAAAACTCATGATCCAAGAGGGAGGAGACATAGGTACACCTATGGTTAATTCATGTTGATGTATGACAGAAATCAAACCAGTATTGTAAACCTATCATCAATCAATTAAAAATATTTTTTTTTTAAAGCCCATGATCTGTGCAGGTTTGTGAAATGATTTCCAATTACTTGAATATTTTCCCCTCTCTCATTTGAGTACCAACCTCGGCATTCTTTAAAATCAACCTAAAAACTCACCTCCTCTGAAAATTTATTTCCATGACATTTAGGGATACTTATGTTTACAGCTTATGTTCATTTGTGCATGATATTTGGAAATGTCTACTGTGATAGAAAGAACATGGATCTGGGTCAGTCCGCAAGCTTGTGTTCCAGTTTCAGGGTCTGCAAATCAGCTCACTTCTTTGAGCCTCAATTTTCTTATCTGTAAAACATGGGCATGAGACTAAATTGTCTTCCAAATGTATGAACTGCTAAAAGCTCTTCAGTTGTTGGGTATCTGTCTCTTCCACTCATCCAACTGGGTCATGAATCCCCGGAGAAGAGAAAAGCATACCTTCTTCATCTCTGGCACTTCCATCCCCAGCCCTAGGCTGCCTGGCACTCTGCATTGCCCCCAGTGGGTATCTGTCAATGCTGATTGCCAGACCAACTGACAGCACCTGTGGTGGCCAGGAGGTGGCACTTTGGTGTTTTCTGCAATCAGAGAACAAACCACAGAGTGAGCCATCACTCAGGTCCCTGCTTTATTGACCACAGTAGATCTAGTGATCAAAACAACCAAGGAGCTATATCTTCTAAATTTGCATATAATAAACAAAATTTGGTACTGGTGATGGTATTCAGGTCTATGCATAGATTTCTAGCACCAGCACCACAATGAAGATGCAGAGTCATCTCATTACCCCTCAAAACTCCTGGTGTCAGACCACCTGACTCCAAACCCTGACAGCTCTGTTCCAGAATATCTCATAAATTGAGTCATGCAGTAATGTAACCTTTGAGACTGGATGCTTTCTCTCACCATAATGCCTTTGAAAGCAGCAAGCCTTGGTGTTGCATATCCATGATTTGTGTTATTAACTCATTCCTTTTTATCGCTGAATAGCATTCTATCATATAGCTGCATCACAATTTGTTTCTTCACCTTTGATGGATATTCTGGTTGTTACCAGTTGGGGACACTTATGAATACAACTGCTTTAAACACTCATGACTGAAACCAGGTGACTCAGTGGGTAAAGAATCTTCCTGCAGTACAGGAGATGCAGGCAGCACGAGTTCGATCCCTGGGTTGGGAAGATACCCTGGAGGAGGGCATGGCAACCCACTCCAGTATTCTTGCCTGGAGAATCCCATGCACAGAGGAGCCTGGCAGGCTGTAGTGCATAACGTTGCACAGAGCCCGACACGACTGAAGCTACTGAGCACACACATCTGCAAACATTCATGTCATGTGTAAGTTTTCGTGTGAACATAAATTGTGTTTTTTTTTTTTTTTTTTTTTTTGGCTGCACTAGGTCTTTGTTGCTTTTTGTACAGGCTTTCTCTAGTTGCCATGAGTGGGGGTTACTCTTCCTTGCAGTACGTGGGCTTCTCATCGCAGTGGCTTCTCTTGTTGTGGAGCATGGGCTTTAGGCACAGGGGAGTCGTGGCTCATGAGCTCAGGGGTTGTGGCGCACAGGTTAGCTGCTCCACGGCATGTGGGATCTTCCTGGACCAAGGATCGAACCCATGTCTCTTGTATTGGTGAAAGTGAAAGTCACTCAGTTGTGTCCGACTCTTTGCAACCCTATGGGCTATACAGTCCATGGTATTCTTCAGGCCAGAATACTGGAGTGGGTAGCCTTTCCCTTCTCCAGCAGATCTTCCTGACCCGGAAATCGAACTGGGGGTCTCCTGCATTGCAGGCAGATACTTTACCAACTGAGCTATAAGGGAGATTCTTATCCACTGCGCCACCAAGGAAGTCCGAACATAAGTTTTTATTTCTCTGGGATAAATGCCTGGGACTGAGATTTCTAGATCACGTGGTAATTCTGTGACAGTCTGTTTTCCCAGTGTCTGTACTGTTTTACATTCCTCCCAACAATGTGTGAGAGCTCCTCTGATTGTCCTACAGTCTCACCAGCATTTAGTCTTAAATCACTTTTGCTATTCATCTTCCTCTTTGTTTTGTTTTGATTTTGGCCATTCTGATAGGCTTGTGGTGATATCTTGTTGTAGTTTAATTCCCATTTCCCTAATGGCTAGTAATGTTGACCATCTTTGCATGGACTTACTTGTCACCCATAGGTTCTTTGGGGAAGTGACTACAGATCTTTTGCTCATTTTAAGTTGGTTTGTTTGCTCTCTTATTGTTGAATTTTAAGAGTTCTTTATTCTGGACATAGGTCCTTTATCAGATCTGTCTCTGCAAATATTTTTTCCCCAGTCTGTAATGCTGTCTTTTCATTCTCCCATCAGAATCTTTCTTAGAGTTCTAAATTTTATGCAGTTTTTTTTTCTTTGTTGGGTTGTGCTTTTCGTGTCATTCCTAAGAAATCTCTGCCCAGTCCAAGGTCACAGAGATTTTCTCCTACGTTTTCTTCTACAAGCTTTACGGTTTTACCTTTTACATTTAGATCTATGGCCAATTTTGAATTACTTTTTCATGAAGTGTGAAATTTAGGTCAGTGTTTATTTCTTTTGGCATGTGGGTGTTCAAATCCCAAGAAATGCTGAGTTAGCCAAACACTCAAATGATCTTTTCTCCTTTGAATTGCCTTTGCATTTTTGTGAAAAATCAACCAGTCGCACTTATGTGGGACTGTATCTTATTCTCCATTCTGTTCCCACTGATCTATGTTTTTATTCCTTTGACAGTCTTCTTGACAATTACTTTTCTTGATTACTGTTACTTTATAGTAAGAAAATCAGCTACTATGAGTCCTCCAACTTTGGTTTTTGTTTTTGTTTTTGTTTAATTGCTTTTGCTATTCTAGTTTCTTTGCCTTTCCATATATATTTTAGAATCAGCTTGTTGATATCTACCAAAAATTCTGCTGGAATTTTGGTCAGAATTGCATTAAACCTATAGATTGATTTGGGGAAAATTGACAGTATCCAACCATATTGAGTTTTTCAACCTACAAATACATTATTTCTCTCCATGTATTTAGATTTTATTTTATTCCTGTCATCAGCATTTTTATTTGACTTCTTTCATCAACCTTTCATAGTTCTCAGCTTACAGATCCTACACACATTTTGTTAGATTTACGTCCAAGTATTTTTGGTTTGGGAGTTGTGGATGGTTTGGGTTTTAAATTTCTGTTTCCAGTTTTTCATTGCCGGTACATAGAAATATTTTTGTCTGTTGCCCTGGTATTTGTGACCTTGCCAAACCCACATATTAGTTCTAAGACCTATTTTGTAAATTTCCTTGGGACTTTCTACATAGACGATCATGTCATTTGAAAATAAAGCCATTTGTTTCTTCTGTTTTAATTTGTATGCCTTTTAATTTATTTAAACCTACCTTGATGCACTGGCTAGGGCTTCCAGTATGAAAGTGCCCAGCAGCAGTAAGAGCAGAAATCCTGACACTGCTCCTGATCTTTGGGAAAAGCACTGAGTCTCGCACCACTTAGCATGATGTCTGCTGTGGCATTTTGGTAGATGTCGTTTTTCAGGTTGAATTCTCTTCTAATCCTTTTTGCTGAGAGATTTATTTCATGAATGGATGTTGAATTTTGTCAAATGCTTTTTCTGCGTCAGTTAATATAATCGTGGGGCTTTATTTTTTTATTCTGTTGCTATGATGGATTATATTGATTGATATTTTTAATACAAAACCAGCTATGCGTTTCTTAGATTAACTCCGCTCGGTCATGATGTGTCATTGTTCTCATGTAGTTTGGGATTTGATTTGCTGATATTTTGTTGGCCAGTCTAATAAATTTATGTTCATGAAAGATATTGGATACTGGTTTTTAGTTTTCTTATATTGCTTTTGTCAATTTTTAGTTTTAGGACAATGCTCATAAAATGAGTTATCAACTGTTCCTTTTCTTCCATTTTCTAGAAGAGACATGGAAAATGGATGTTATTTCTTCTTTAACTATTTGGTAGGATTTACCAGTGCAATCATCTGAGCCTGAAGTTTTCTTTTTTGAAAGGTTTTTAACTACAAATTTAACTTCTGTAATAGATAAAGTAAGCTTCAGGTTATCTGTTTCTTCTTGGGTGAGTTTTGGTAGTTTGTGGCTTCTAAGGAATGGTTTGCTTTTGTCTAAGTTGTTGAATTTTATGCATAAGGTTGTTGTAGATATTCCTTTTTTATCCTTTTAATGTCTATATGGTCTGTAGACATTGGTCTATATGGCCCTCTTCCATTCCTGATATGGCCCATTAGGTCTTCTCTTTTTTATTCTTTCAAATTAGAGATTTAGCAATTTCACCCATCTCTTCAAAGATGCTTACTCCTTGGAAGAAAAGTTATGACCAACCTAGATAGCATATTCAAAAGCAGACAATACTTTGCCAACAAAGGTCCGTCTAGTCAAGGCTATGGTTTTCCTGTGGTCACGTATGGATGTGAGAGTTGGACTGTGAAGAAGGCTGAGTGCCGAAGAATTGATGCTTTTGAACTGTGGTGTTGGAGAAGACTCTTGAGAGTCCCTTGAACTGCAAGGAGATCCAACCAGTCCATTCTGAAGGAGATCAACCCTGGGATTTCTTTGGAAGGAATGATGCTAAAGCTGAAACTCCAGTACTTTGGCCACCTCATGTGAAGAGTTGACTCATTGGAGAAGACTCTGATGCTGGGAGGGATTGGGGGCAGGAGGAAAAGGGGACAACAGGGGATGAGATGGCTGGATGGCATCACTGACTCGATGGATGTGAGTCTGAGTGAACTCCGGGCGTTGGTGATGGACAGGAAGGCCTGGCGTGCTGCAATTCATGGGGTCGCAAAGAGTCAGACACAACTGACTGAACTGAACTGAACTTGAAAGAACCAGCTCTTTGTTTCATTGATTTTACAGTATTGTTTTTCTACTTTTAATTTCATTAATTTTTGTTCTTATCTTTATTATTTCCTTCCATCTGCTTGTTTCATAAAACTTGATAAAGATTAACGTCACCAGTATTACTGAGTAAAACCATTACAAGCTGTTTAAATTCGTTATTTTGAGAGCCATCCTAACAGTTTTTTATGCTTTATTTCTTTGCAGTTGACCGGTCTAAGCGTCTCCAATGGAAAGGACCAACTTGTAGTGTTCCATACAAAAGATAACAAAGACCTAATTGTCTGCCTCTTCAGCAAACAGCCAACTCACGAGAGTCGAATTGGAGAACTGGTTGGAGTCCTGGTGAATCATTTCAAGAGGTAAAGTTTGGTTTTTGCTTAACGAAGGCAAGTTTAAAATAGATAAAAATCTTTCATCATAATTCTCACTGAACTTGTTTCATGCCAATTTTAGCATATTGAGTTATTTTCCTTCTTAAGGACAACTTAAATCATCTGTTTCGCGGAAGGCGAAATTAGCATCCCGGCTTAGTTTCAAGATTAGGAATGATCCTCTGCTTTTCCAGCCTCCAGCTGAACCAACAGTCAGAGATTTCCCCAATGGCGATTTCTTCACTGCCAATCCAAATGTAATTAAATCCAAAAGACAGAAAACTTACTCTACATTCTTAGTATCACAGCTTCTCATTTATCCCGAGTATAATCAATTCAAGTATCTGCTATGAATATAAACAAATTAGAAGGCAGGTGTAGGATGACATGTGGGTCCACAAAGACTAAAGGAATTCTAAGAAGCAATTACCTCTGCAAAAACATGGAGTCATGAGGGAATGCAGTATTGTCAGAGAACTTCATAGTAAACCTCGATGATGCCTAGTGTGATTGTGTATGTCTATGTAGTGAACAGTGATGTGAGAGGGAAAAACAGGCAGCAGGTCCTGATGGTGATGATGTTCAGTGAGTGGATAACTCTAAGTAGAGGATTTTTGTCTGGTTATTTATTGGAGTTGTTTTAGAGGTGGAGTTTTTTCTCTAAACAAAGGCATATTTAGTGTCTGATGTTCACATATGTAATTCTATGGTGTTCCTTTTTGCTAATAAATGCATGGAGAATAATTTTAGAAGTGAGTTGCAGAGGCCATTTATTTTATGCTCTTAAACCTTGTATTCTAGACCAAAACAGATCTTTCAATACCTTATATAATTAAATGCTTTCAAATGGTATAAGAGAAATGATGTTGAGTGGTCACCTGGTGAAAAATAAGAATCTGACTAAGGAATTACCAAAAGATAACAATAAATATAGAGGCCTTTGAAAAATTTCCTCCTATCTGCCAAATAAAGCTAAGAGAACTAGTGAAGGGTTTAGAATGTAAAAGAAAGACATTGAGAAGTCATCTCTACAGTAAAGTCTATAACTCAAATAAGCAGGTCCATTTCCTCTTAATATGTAGTTGTAGCGAAAGATGGATATAGTCGAATGGGATTTTAATTTGTTACCTTTCATTTGGATGCCTGTACTACTAAATGGTTTTTGCCTGGGACATTTAAGTATTTTTGCTCAATCTGAGTCCTTGTTTCTTAATTTCTAACTCCTGTTAAATGCCTCTACACGTGGTGGGAATATGTGAATCTAGTTCTGGAATCCATCAATGACTCCCTTGTCCCAGCATATTGTCTGAGATACCTTTCTATCTTTAATATACGTAAGAATTTTAAATGTCCTTAAAATGTATAAATGGAGGGAAGGGAAGGCTGTCAGGATACTGGGATTTTTAAATGATTCCTTGTGTATTTTTTATTGAAGTATATTGATTTACAGTGTTCCCTGTATAGATTTACAACAAAGAGATTCAGGTTATACATGCATATAGATCTATTTTTTTAAGATTCTTTTCCTTTATAGGTTATTACAAAATACTGAGTATAGTTCCCTGTGCTATACAAGTAGGTCCTTGTTGGTTGTCTGTTTCATATACAACTTGTATATCAGTTAATCCCAAACTTCAAATTTGTCCCTCCTTTACCACCCTTTCTTCTTTGGTAATTTCCTGTGTCTATAAATCTGTTTGTTTTGTAAATAAGTGCATTTGTATCATATTTTAGATTCCATGTATAAGTAATAGCATATTGGTATTTGTCTTTATCTGACTTACTTCACTCAGTATGTTAATCTTCAGGTCCGTCCATGTTGCAGCGAATCGAGTTACTTTGTTCCTTTCGTGGCTGAGTAGTATTCCATTGGGTATATATAGCACATCTTTACCCAGTCATCTGTCGATGGACATTTAGGTTGCTTCCACATCTTGGCTGTTGTAAGTAGTGCTTCTGTGAACGTTGCAGCATATGTATCTTTTCGAACTGTTGTTTTCTCCAGATCTATACACCCAGGAGAGGGTTTGCAAGATCATATGGTAGCTCTGTGTTTAGTATTTTAAGAAACTTCCATTCTGTTCTCCATAGTGGCTGTACCAATTTACATTCCCACCAGCAGTGTCGGAGGGTTCCATTCTCTCCACACCCTCTCTACCATTTATTATTGGTGCACTTTTTAATGATGGCCATTCTGATCCGTGTGAGGTGGTACCTTACTGTAGTTTTGATCTGTATTTCTTTTATAATTAGCAATATTGAGTATCTTACATGCCTTTTGGCCATCTGTATGTCTTCTTTGTAGAAATGCTTTTTTAGCCCTTCTGCCCATTTTTTGATTGGGTTTTTATATATATATATATATATATATAGAGAGAGAGAGAGAGAGAGAGCTGTCTGAGCTCTTTTTGTCTTCTTTTTTTTTTTTTGATGTCCTTATCCTGTGTTTCTAATTCTATGAATTAAGAACTAAAGTACAAATGTGCAAATGAGAGGGGAGGAAAGATCCTTCTGTCTGCCCCTAGAAAATTCATGCTTGAAAATTTTGATTTAGAACTATAGTTAACTTGCTATTGGCTTCTTGAGAAAAGGTTAATTTGATTTTTTTTTTTTCCTAGCCATTTTTCTGTATTGTCAAGTATCAGAGCATTGTTGTAACTTTGAAAATCATATTGTATTTTATAAGCATAATGATGTGGCTTACATAATGATGTAATCTTTCTTGTCCCTGGGTTAATTTTGTAAATCCAAAGACGATAAGAAATTAACTCCAGACCAGTACTTTATCTTTAAGAGAATTTCCTTCAAGTACATTCTAAGAAGTTCTCTAGTTAAAAATTGGGAGGAAAAGGCCCAAAATAACAAAACATACCATTGATAGACTGAATCTGAATAGGAGTCAGTGTCTTTAAAACTTTTAAAGAGAGAGGATTAGGGCTTAAAGTCCATGAACAAAATGCGAGCCACGTATCAGAACAAGGGGTTAGGACAGGGACTCCCTGAGTTCAGGAGATAGAGACAAGAGTCTGGGAAGATCAAGGCAACTGAAGTTTTCAGGACAGATTGCCAAAGAGGAAAGAAGAGCACAGAGAGGGAATGCTAGAGATCTGTGTAGGATCCCCCTCAAGTTCCAAAGAAGTCTTAAAAGCAAGACCCAAAGGGATCAAACTGCTACCAAGTAGTTTATGTCCTAGAACAGAGCTCATGAATGTTTATAGCAATGCACAAGTATCCACCTCCAGCAAGGCAGAATTCACAATGTCTGACATCTAATCAAAAATTACTTAGGCATACAAATAGGCAGGACAGTGCAGTCCAGTACAAGGGGAAAACCATTATCCAAAGGAAACCAACCCGCAACTGACAAAGGTGTAAGAATTAGCAGATACAGACATAAAGGCAGTTATTATAACTAAATTTCAGGTGTTCAGAAGTTAACTAAACACATGGAAAATATTTTTAAAAAAGAGATTCAAATCAAACTTCTAAATGAAAAATACATTGATGTATGAAATATTTCATGATTAAAAACAAAGACAAAAATGATGAAGCTTATGGTTTTCTCCTCTACCTAATGAATTTCTCGTGACCATCTTCTCTCACACATTGAAGCCAGCCCTTTCCTGGCATTTTTCCCCATACTAATCTGAAACTGAATCCAACTAAATATAAATTAGCCTTACTCTCACCTCCTTCAGTCTTTGCTTAACCTGGACCCATTATTTCTGCCTCTGCAAGAACTCACCCACACATTTCACATTTTCTAAAACATTTGAAGACAGTCTTTTAATGAAGTATATTCTGAGGTGTGACATTTACAATATTTAACAACCAGCATGGCTCAGAAACCATTCAGCACAGACGCCCTTCAGAAACACCTGATCCAGCCATACCAGCAAGTCCTGGCTACATTCCACAGACCAGAAATTACACCAAAGAAGAAAAGAAGGGGGCCTGAAGTCAAATCTGTTTAGGATTCCCTGATGAAGTTAAATAGGTTTCTTTATTGCAGTACTTCCCAGAGCTTTTTATTAATAATAGGCTTTGTTCATTTTAAATACAGCCAATTAAAAAATTGTGTTACACACACACACACAATTAATGTATGTGCTAAGTCGCTTCAGTCATGTCTGACTCTTTTGCAACCCCATGGACTGTAGCCTGCCAGGCTCCCCTGTCCATGGGATTCTTCAGGCAAGAATACTGGAGTGGGTTGCCATTTCTTACTCCAACAATTATGTATATTATAAGCCATATCCAGAAAGACATTCAGGAAATGAGTAATTTTGTTTGTCTCTGGAGAGGGGAGATGGGGTACCAGGAGAAAGAGGTATGGGAGGGAGATTTATTTTTTTTTCATTATAAACCTTTTGCAACAAATACATGCACTACTTATCTAAGTTTTTTTCATTTAAATAATAAAACATGCTACTTTTTAGGCATATTACAGAAGGCCCTAAATTCATGGTTATTTTCCTTTCCTGTTTAGAAAAGTAGGAAAGAACAAAAGAGCTTTCTAAACAAATGGTTTCTCTCATGGCATTGAATATGTTGAAATAAACGCAAATAAAAGCTCCTAGGAAACTACTGTTTTGTGGGGTCCCATTGTGTAGGCCCCATGACGCTGAGCTGAGGTTTCTTTGTCTGCGGTGGTTGTACCAGTGGTTTCCCAGGCCGGTTTGCTTTGCAGAGGTGATGAAAGTGGCTGACCTGACTTTTGGTTTGTATCTCACGCTCAGCAGTGACTACCTGCTGGTAGTGAGCTTTTCTGCCCACTAGTAAACAGATGGCCTCACGTTGGCTGCCCTAACTACAGAGTCACCAGAAACTCTGCAATATTAAGCTGTCAAAGGACCCATCTGCCCTAAGCAGCTGTCCAGGCATTTGCCTGTCTGGATGCTGAAAACCTCAGTATAACCCCAGTCTTAGGCACTGAAACTTATTTTCTCCATTCTATTTCTGTGGATGCAAGCCAGGAGTCAGTGCCGTCTGCTTCTTGTTTTTCATAAGCAGTCTCTTTAATATCTGCATGTGGGGTCTTTAGTTGTGGCACAGGAACTCTTAGTTGCAGGATATGGGATCGAGTTCCCCTGCCAGGGATTGACCCTGGGCCCCCTGCATTGGGAGCAGAGAGTCTTAGCCATTGGACTATCGGGGAAGTCCCTTGCTTTTGTTCTTTTTAACCCACACTTGAACTATGGGTAGAATCAGACTAATAAGCAGGCCATTGGCTATGGCCACAGGAGCAGGGGGAGATGAGGCCTCCTGAGCAGAGGTGAAGGAGAGGGGTGAGGCCAGCTCACAAAGCCCTGCTCCTGGCCCTGTCTGTCCTGCGCTTCCAGTGCTCACGCCTTCCTGCTCCTCCTCACTCCCCACGCTCCTCTGCCCCTGACGGTTCTTAGCTTTTAATCTGTATTTCCAAACTGCTTTCTTTGAATGCCTGGCTACTAATCAGAGTAGTTTATATTCCTACTAAAAATATGTGAGTTAAAAAAGATCCCATGGACTGTAGCCCTCCAGGCTCCTCTGTCCATAGGATTCTCCAGGCAAGAATACTGGAATGGGTTGCCATTCCCTTCTCCAGGGCATCTTCCTGACCCAGGGATCAAACCCAGGTCTCCTTCTTTGCAGACAGATTCTTTACCATCTGAGCCATCAGCAGAGCTGATAAAAGAAAGACAGTTGAAAATAATGTAGATAGACAACTACAGTCGTCCCTCAGAGTCCAGGGGGCATTGGCTCAAAGACCCTCTGGCAGAAAATCCACAGATGCTTAAGTCCTGTAGTCCACCCTCAGCATCCACAGTTCTGTATCCATTAATTCAACCAGCTGGGGAATTGTGTGTTCCTCATTGGAAATGACCCTGGTGCTGAGAAAGATTGAAGGCAAGAGGAGAAGGGGGCGGCAGAGGATGAGATGGTTAGATAGCACCACCAACTCAATGTACATGAATTTGAGCAAACTCTGGGAAACAGTGGAGGACAGAGGAGCCTGGCATATTGCAGTCATGGGATCTCAAACACTCAGACACAACTTAACAATTGAACAACAACAACAAATAATATTTACTGAAAAAAATCCATATACATAAGTAGACCTGGGAAGTTCAAACCTGTGTTGTTTAAGAGTCAGCTAAATAGAAGATTTGTTAATTAAATTATGGTCCATCTCCTGAACAGAGTATTGGGGCCATTTAAAATGATAATTGAAAAGCATTGGAGAAGGAAATGGCAACCCACTCCAGTATTCTTGCCTGGAGAATCCTAGGGACAGGGAAGCCTGGTGGGCTGTCATCTATGGGGTCGCACAGAGTCGGACACGACTGACGTAACTTAGCAGCAGCAAAATGATAATTATTGGGACTTCCCTGGTGGTCTAGTCGTTAAGACTCTGCGCTTCCAATACAGAGGGTATGGGTTCCATCCCTGGTCAGAGAACTAGAATCCCACATGCTGTACCACATGATGGAGCAAAAAAGAAGAAAATGGTAATTATCAAAGTCCTCTGATTCATGGTGATGGAAAAGTGAGTGACCACCATTCACCCACCTTTGCTTTCCAATAGAGATACATGTACATGAAAACAGAAAGAGATGCCACTGGCCATACTAGTACTGGAAACCAGAAACATTGCTCAACCAGATGCCTGCACAGAGGGCCGTTCTTCACACCTGCTCACATGTCACCTATCAGGCCTTCTCTACCATCCTGTAGAGAAGAGCAGTTCACCCACCACAGTACCCCCTGACTCCTCCCCTGCTGTTTCCCCCATGGCTTTCATGTCCATCTGACGCTCTATCTTTAGTTGCTTATTTATTGTATATATTCCAACTAGAATACAAGCCCCAAGTCAGCAGGACTGTATTGTTCACTGCAGTTTCCCTAATGTTCAGAACATTCCTGGCACTCACTCAGAAGTCTCCCAGGAGATAATTGGTGAAAACAGAGGCTGACTGCTATCCCTCTTGGGCCAAAGGATACTTCTAGTCCTTTCCCACCACTCTGCATCTTATCCTCCAGAGGATGGTAACAGTCCTCCTTCTATATGAAGGAAAGGAAGAGCCCTGACATTTTCCTTCCCCTTATGAACACCTCTCTTCTTCTACCAGTTGCAGGATCACCACTCTAAGCAATGTAGTACATCTGGTTACAGAAGTGATGGGTATTTCAAGATGCTAAATTAGCAACTAAAAGACCTATGGGCTGGAAGAGCCGTGGGTATGTTGTATGCTGGGAGTTGCAGCTTTACATTTACTTTAAAATATATATATATATATAAGTAGTAATTTACTTATTTTTTTTTTAAATAACTAGAAATAATTTCAAACTCTCCTTGTCAGTAAGCTGACAAGGAAGCAAGATATAGGGATTTCCGCTCAGATCAGCAGCTTCATAATAAGTAAAAGATGTCCACATCTAGTGGTTGTGTCCATAAGCTAGCTCTCCAGCTGAAAAACTGAGAAATGGGACTTCTCTGGTGGTCCAGTGGTTACGAATCACCTGCGATTGTAAGGGACATGGGTATGATCCCTGGCTCGGGAAGACTCCACATGCTGAGGAGCAACTAAGCCTGTGCCACAGCTACTGAGCCCAAGTGCACTGAGCACCCTCGAGCCCATGCTCTGCAACAGGAGAGCCACCGCAATGAGAAGCTCCCACACTGCAACTACAGAGTATCCCCCACTTGTCACAACTAGAGAAAGCCCACCCAGAGCAACAGAGACCCACAGCAGCCAAAAACAAGTAAATATTTTTTAAAGTTGAAAAATGAATTCTAAGTTCAAACAGGTGGACCATAAGAAAGACTCCAAAAAATCCATATGCCCTTTTTGTGTGAGAACACCAGAACTGTCTCCTTATTTATGAGACCTATAGAGAAAGTCAGTAGCAGTGAGACATATATAGACAACAGCCTTAAAAGAAAAAGTGTGCTTCTGAAAAGTATTATAACAGAAAATTCACATTATAGAAACTATAGTCTGAATAAAATTTAAGAAGGCAATTTAAGAAGGTCTGTTTCTGCATAAACAGACCAAAGACTGCATGACAGACTGAGATGAAGAGGGGCAAGCTGATAAACCAAAATGTCCAATTATTTGAATGGAATAAAAGATATCAAAAAATTTAAATTAAAATGAAAATGCAGCAGTGACACAATTGGTATTGCAGAAAACAGAATCGATATGAAAGAAAAGTTTAAGAAAGTCTCTTGGTTTACAAAGGAAGGGTAGAGTAACAAAGAAGTCGACAGATATGGAAGACAGAGAACAAAAGGTTTACATTCAAATAATAGGTGTACTTGGAAAAGAGAAACACACTGAGCAAAAGTAAGACTTGTTTTATTGATTTTAAGAATACATTTTTTTAAATTTTAGCATCTCTGAAATTGGGATGCGACGTGGCACTGGTGGATTCTTATAGTGATAATGGGCAACATCTAGTGATACACAAAGGATGCATCTTACAGGGAAGGCATCATATATTCAGTAAAATGTGTTAGTTTAAAACATACTAGAAGAAAATCTTCCTGTGTCAGCATAACAAGATTGTCACCATGTGGGTGAGATGCCTATCCCAGGGGCAGTCACTTTGACCAGAGAAGTGGGTCTTCTCAAAATATGAAAGTCTACAGTAAGACCAGGGGAAGAACCTCTTTTGGGACAGGGCAAGATAGAGCTGGATGGGAACGTTTGGGGGAAACGTATATGATGAGGCCAACGTTTCGCAAAAGAAGCAGAAAGTGATGCTGGGCAGAAGAAACAAAGAATGCAGCATCATTACTCATTGTGAAAGCATAGAAACCATAGAAGTCCATCAAAATAGACATGGTTAAACATATGGTATTTCCTTACAAAGAAATAGCATTTGCCGTGAAAAAAATATAACAGTCTTTATCAGGGTTCCTTAAAGTGTGGGTAGCATCTGCACTGCAATCATCTGAAAGTGCTTATTCAAAAGGCAAATCTCTGGGCCCCTTCTATCAGTAAATCCTAATTTCTAGGATCTACACCGTTAGTGAGCTACCCAAGCAATTCCCATTGGTTTCATGAACTGACTTAGAAAATGGCCAGGATGAACACATGATATTTTCATATGGTCATTGTGACAAAGGTAGCATTAAAAAAAAAAAGCAAACCACTAAACCTTTGTGCTTTTAAAATGATTATCATCAAATCAGGTGCAACAATAACATCCCCTCGTACCCCATTGAAGAGAGGTAGGGTGAGGAATGGGCTGAGGTTCAGAGAGAGGAGTGAAGGAGGGTGGAGATGAGAAATGAAATGAGAATTGGCAGAACCAGCATTCTATCTGCCACCTCTGCTTGCCCCAGAAAGAGCCATCCGTCACTCTACGCAATGGTCTTTAGTGACCCTACAAAGCTTGCAGTTAGGACCTGCCTGCCCATTCCCAGATGGGCTACCCCACCTGCAAGTAACAGGCCTCCATGGAATGAACTTAACCCATTTCTATACAGTCATGCCATCTGCTGTACACAAAAGAACACAGAGCAAAGTCTTAAAAGCTTTCCAGTGTGACTAAGGCAGGACCGAAATCAAACAGCATCAAGGTGTATCAGCTGCTGAGGACGGTGCACCATCTACCGACTTCCCATTTTCTTTCTCCCTGCACTGTGCCATCTGTCTTGAGAAGCAGCTGCCCTTGGACAAAAGCCCTCCCTGAGGACATGCAGGGGTGCACAGTCATCCTCAGCTTTACCTGCTCTTATGATGGAGATTTACTGAAGACTTTTGTGCAGATCAAAGATACTTATTTGCTTTATGATATAACCATCTTTGCCTTTCATGTTGAAAGAGAAAACCCAAAAGTACTGGAAAACTGATCATCTTTTCAGCATCACTGCAGGGAGATATGGTACATTTAGGGTAATCGTATTACTTTTTTGAAGGCCCTTAAGCTTCCCCAGCAGCTCAGCAGTAAAGAATCCGCCTGCCAATGCAGGAAACACCGGTTCAATCCCTGGGTTTTGAGAAGATTCCCTGGAGGAGGAAATGGCAACCCACTCCAGTATTCTTGCCAGGGAAATCCCATGGACAGAGGAGACTGGCAGACTATAGTCCGTCTATAGGGTCGCAAAGAGTCGGATACGACTGAGCAACTGAGCGCTTGCCCAGCCCTAAACGTTGCAATATGTATTCATGTGGAGATCTTCCTGTGGAGTTTTCCTAAATTCACACCCTGGTTTGTGCTGTTGGCATTTTTTCCTAAATTGTCAGATAGAATTTTAATGAACAGGCTTTTTTTTTTTTTTAAAGCTTTCTTCACGTGTTTATTTCAAGTCTTATCAACTGTATAGGAAGCATAACTACTTAACCAAGTATTTTTTCATCTGAAACAAACACTGTTATATTTTCATCCTTTCATTCAGCCTACATTCTCCATGCGTTCACTCAGGTCTGGCTGTGGGGGGTGGAAAGGATAACAAAGATGGACCGTGTGATCCTTTTCCTCAGATAGCTCTCGATCTCAGGGGGAAGATGGGATGGTGTGTACACTCCATCATTGCCTGAGATGACCTGTGACAGGGCCAGGCCATGGAAGCGCAGGGGATGAACTGATCATCCATCTGGGTCTCCAAGGCTGGCTGGAGTTTTATCAGTTGGGATGGGGCAAGATTTTCCCCTGAGATGTGAACAGAATATGCAAAAGCTTGGTGGAAAGAAGTAGCTGAAGTAGGACCCCAAGCTAATGAATTTGAACTTTATCATATAGGTTATAGGGAGAACATAAGTATTAAATTATATAATGCTGCAACTTTCTTGCTGGTCCAGTGGTTAAGAATCTGCCTGTCAGGGCAGGAGACATAGGTTCAGTCCCTGGTCTGGGAAGGTTCTGCAGGCTGAGGGGCAACTAAACCCATGTGCCACAACTACTGAAGCCCACGTGCCCTAGAACCTATGTTCTGCAACAAGAGAAGCCACTGCAAAGAGAAGCCTGTGCCCACAACGAAGGGTAGCCCCCACTCACTGCAACTAGAGAAAGTCCAACCTAAGCAACAAAGACCCAGAGCAGCCAAAAAATAAATAAATAAAAATTTAAAAATATTTATATATATATATGTATATACAACACCAATGAGTCAAAGCCTAATAACATGTTATGTCCCCTGTTAAATGACATTTCCATGTTAAATATTAAATGACATCATCTTCCATGTTAAACATGCTCAGGAGGGCAAAACAGTCGTCCACTTAAAAGGGAAATGGAAAATTGAAGATACTAGTTGCTATACATCTGCAGCCCCCATATGCCAAAAAGAATGAATTAAATGGAGAAAGAACCAGTACGGTAGAGGGTAGAAAGACAAGTTCTAGTTTTATCATTGATAAAACTAGAAATTAAATGTCCTCAAAGGAGTAAGAGCAATGGCAAAATTCCTTAGCATTTGTAACTTCCCTGCTGTTAATTTGGTTACCCAAAATATATAGTTATTACCCAAATAAAGTTAATCCCTAAGATGAGAAGGACCTAGATTTTTGCCCCCAGGAACAGCAAGGAAGTAAGAGGTTTACAGGAGCTTCACTGCATTCTACAGCCATTTTTCAGGGAGAGAAGGTTCTCCAGGGATGGATGGCAGTAACACTGAATAGAGGGAGGAGGCGCTTGAGAGTGGGGACATCGGCCATTTGGTCTGTCCAGCAGCCCCTTCTTCTGGAGATTCCTGTCCCCTGTGTTTCAGCTCCACAGTTCCCACCGGGGGCACCGCATCCTCACATCCCTGACTCCCTGGCAGAGATGAATAGTGCAGGGGTGGCACATGGTCCACACTGCACCTCTTCCCCCTTCCTGGAGATCGCTGGGCCTCAGTCCAGAGAAGATGCACAGGTCACTGCCTCTCCAGACACCCGGGGGCAGGGGCAGCCACATTCCCAAAGGTGAAGAAAGCTGTCAGCCATCACGGCATGGCTGACCCACAGAGAAGCAGAGACTGCGGTAAAGGAGAATCCGATGGATCCGGGCCCATGTTGGCTGAAATGCAGCACCAGCCTCCCTGTGACCTTCACACTGTATGACCTTGTTTGACACTAGATCGTGTATGATTTGAAGAAGGCTAATTTGTCAAAAGTCAGTTCGCCGTCACACATGTGGTTGACAGGACCGTACTGTAGGTGCACTTGGAAATTGTTAGGCAGGTGAATATTTTATTATGTGGGATTTTTTTCCAGCTTTTTAAAGTAGATTTTTTTAAAAATTCAATTCACCAAAAGTCAATTTGCCAAGTGGCCAGTTCACTGAATTTACAAAAATTTGCAGAGTTACCAAAACTTGGTTTCAAGGAATATCCTTCTTGAATTAATTCCTTGTCACAGCATATTAAGGCATGTTGAAGTTAAAGAAACTAAGGGTCTCGGATTGGCTTAGTCTTTTCATGAAATTTAGCTGAAAAGTGGACTTCACTCTATTATATTAGCACATGTGTTGTTTGGCATTTACTTAGAACTATTATGGAGAAGGCAGTGGCACCCCACTCCAGTACTCTTGCCTGGAAAATCCCATGGACGGAGGAGCCTGGTGGGCTGCAGTCCATGGGATCGCTGAGGGTCGGACACGACTGAGCGACTTCACTTTCACTTTTCACTTTCATGCACTGGAGAAGGAAATGGCAACCCACTCCAGTGTTCTTGCCTGGAGAATCCCAGGGACGGGGGAGCCTGGTGGGCTGTCGTCTATGGGGTCACACAGAGTCGGACACGACTGAAGTGACTTAGCATAGCATAGCATAGCATAGAACTATTAGGGAAGGGTGTCCTTTTGTTAGATCCTTCAAAAAACTAGCAAGCATATTTTATATAATCATTATGCTCTTAAGGGCCTCAAAACCCCATCCAACCCTTCCCAAATAGCAGTATCAGATACTATGGTCTGTCCCAGAGAGGCACCTGCATTTCAGGTCGTCCAGACTCAAGCTTTTCCTAGAAACTGGCACCACCCACTTTCCATACCAGATCTTAAAATACAAAGCAGCTGTCAGAATCCACAGATTTTAGCATTTCCTTATGGGAAATTTAGCTTATACTAAATCTTCAAATTTTCCTTCAGTTATTTTCCATTTGACATTTAGTATTCTTCCATCAAGTTTGCCCAACCGACTAATTTATCTCATTTACCAACTTACCAGTTTACCGAAAATATGTTCCTTTTGACCCTTTATAAAAAGTTGACAAGGCTTCAGCTAGATGAGATGACAATTAGTAGCTTTTGAGAATTTCCAGGAAGTGTAATTGATCAGTTTTCATGACAGTTTAAGGAGGAGTCCTTTTGTTTCTGGCCCTGTTGTTGGAGCTGGAAGTAGCTGAAACAGAGGAAGAGAGGAGAGTGTGTGCACCCATGGGTTTGGGTGCCAATCTGGGGGTTGGGGGGATGGGCAAAAGGGACAGGCTGATAGGTGAGGGAGAGCCAGACAGCCCAAGAACCATAAGCATCCAGCCAATCCATCCAATAAAAACTGGATAAACAGAAAACAGGTCTGTGAGATATGCAGATTTGTTGTTCAGCATATTGCCCTTTGGTGAATTCACCATTTGACAGATTTCTTTTCCTCAATGAGTTATCCTGGTTCATAACAAGTTCCCCCTCACTTAAGCTATAGGGATTGGGTTTCTGTCCTTGTATCCAAGAGGTGTGGTTTAGTCACTTAGTTTTGTCTGACTCTACGATCCTGTAGACTATAGCTCACCAGGCTCCTCTGTCCATGGGATTCTCCAGGCAAGAGTACTGGAGTGGGTTGCCATTTCCTTCTCCAGAGGATCTTCCCCACCCAGGGATCAAACCTGGGTATCCTGCATTGCAGGCGGATTCTTTACTAACTGAGCCATCAGGAAAGCCTGTATCCAAGAGTCCTAATGTAATGCATTCAAGCCCTACAAAATCAACAGTTTTTATGCATTGGTATCTACTAATAAATAATATAGCAGATGTTGTTGGATCTTGGTAAAACATATAGTTGATACTTTATTGCCAACATTTAGTATTCCTCCTAAGATACCGAAAGGAAAGGAAAGTGAAGTTGCTCAGTCGTGTCTGACTCTTTGTGACCCCATGGACTGTAGCCTACCAGGCTCCTCTGTCCATGGGATTTTCTAGGCAATAGTACTGGAGTGGATTGCCATTTTATTCAAGTGTCTCTGTTTTGTAAATATTGGGGTGTTAAACTCCTCTGTAGGTATTAGAGATGTTTCTTTATAAATTGATATTGTGAGGCTGTATTTTATCCAGTTTAACTTCGCTGATTTTGTAACAGAGCTTTTTAGAAAATGTTTGAGAATCTGCCAGTTGTTGGTTGTAGTTTTTGCCTCATCTCTGGGCATCAAAATTAAGGACATCAGTGATTTGGAATTTTTAATCGCTATATTAGTGTCTTCATTGCCAGACAGCTGTAATTCCATTTTTTTCCTCCTCCATTCAGACTGGTCTCCATGTGTTTTTTAATTGGCATACAGTTAATTTACAGTGCTTTATTAGTTTCTGCTGTACAGCAAAGTGATTCAGCTACACATGTGTCCATTCTTTTTTATATTCTTTTCTATTATAGTTTATCCCAGGATATTGAATATAGTTCCCTCTGTCCTGCTATAGGACATTGTTGTTCTTGTCAGTGTGTTTTCAATTCTTCCCAGCATTATTTTAATTTTTCCTCAGGGGTGAAGTAAAAAAAAAATCTAATACACAACTGAAATGAAAATAATAGATGGTTGAGTCCATTGGAAGAAAATGAATTTTGTAATGACAAATGAGACAAGTCTGAGGATACTCAAACCTGAGATGTTAGCAAGCAGGTCTCAAAAAAACATAGAAAATGTGAAGACTTTAAAAATGGTCCACATCAAAGAAAGAAAGAAAGCTGGAGAGGAAAGTAAGAGATCATTCTTTCATATTTAATTGGAACCATTTTCTTGAATTTTCAGGGGGCAAGGGGCATGGTATTTTCTAGAGCTTAGAACACTGAAATTGCACCAGAAAACAAAATTCTTACGTTTTGCTCAGTTGTTTCAACGTGGCATACGTTCCTGGCCAGACCCTCTGCAGATACCAGGCTTCTCTGTAAACAGGGGAAGGTGGTTTTGTTGAATTCAGAGCCCATCCTCCATCCTTTCTTCAAAAGGTGATAGCCGTTACTTCCTTTAGCAGCTCTTTGACGTGAAGAAAAATTGTTCCAAGCCGCCTTTCCTTCACATTTGAGACCAAAAGAAATAGCCAACATGACATTTCTGATTTTTTAAATGGTTTTTGCATTTAATGTCTTATTTTTGGCTTTCTTTTTAACTTGCCTAAAAAATGATGAATGTCAAATTTTCTGTGATTGCCGTTGTTAAATTTATAACTAGAAAAACATATTTAAAAGTTATAAGAGTATTTCAGAATATCTTTTCCTCCAGAAGCAAAGCAACTAACAACCAGTACATCTCCATGAAATTTTTGTAGTGGAAAAAAATCGGCTCGATCCCACGTATGCATCCTGGGGGAGATGGAATCATTACTAAATGACACAAAAAGTTATATATCCTGCTCTTAGAAAGATACCAGGCCTAGAGATACCATAGAAAATGAAAAGAATCGGACTGAGGCTATAAGGAGAAAAGAAATTTTGATATAAAATGGTATAAGTAAGCAGGCTTACAGTACTAGATGACTCAGAAAACCCCATGTCAGGAAAAAAAAAAAAAAATCAAGGAACCGTTTCTTAGAGAATATTGTTTTCTAACCAAGACAAATTAAAAAAAAAAAAAAAACAAAGCCCGGCCTCGCTAAATTATGCCATTCGGAATTAGTAACTTCTGACTTTCCACATCTGAGGCTTCTTTGATGCATGGCGATTCTTGGCCTTCTGTGTTCAGCATATGCATTGAATTAACAGACCTGGTAGGAATGAGTATTTGACAGGAAACAGGCAGTGTGTCTTCTGGTCTTAACATCAGCACCAGCTCGCTGTAAGCCCTTGAGTAAATCAACCTTTTTTAATTGAAGTTAAAAGACTTCACCAAATGTCTTTATTCATTAAGATACATACATATATATATTTCTATCTGCATGATGAGAAAACCTCTGGAGGTGTGTGAAACACTACTGAACTGTATACTTACAAGTGGTTAAGATGGTAAAAAGAAGTATTGGCTAGTGAGCACCGTAGAAATGGGGTCAGGGGGATATGTCTTGAGGCTCAATAATTTATCGACATTGTCGATACATAGATATGACATAGTGATACAAAGACCCACCTCCTGCCATCAGGAAGCTTGTAGTCTGTCAAAGGAGATGAATGCATAACTCGTAATAAGCTCATAAGAGTACAAAGAAGGTGGCTTAATGCACAAATGTCAGGCTATATTTTTAGATAGAAGTGAGAGATGGGAAAATGTTCTAGGGAAACTTCATCAAAGTGAAGTGGTATTTGTGCCAGGCTTAAAAGGGGACCTCTGAAGTTTAAAAAGTGACCTTCCACATCTAGCCAAGATGGAGTGACAAGGATGAAATTTACCCTCTTGCCTCATGCAACAACAACAAAAAAAAAAAAACAGACAAAATATATGAAATAATAGTGTTCAGGAAACCGGATATCACTGAAGGATGATGATTCATGAGAAGCAGAATAAATGAGGTCACCCAGGTTAGAGGAACAGAGCAGAGGGCTGCGCAGGGAACTGGAGGTCCGCAAGGGTCCCTGTTAAGTATTCACCTGAGGACTGGTCAGTGCATGTTGTTAGGGAACCACCAGAGGACAAAAGAACAATCAGAAAGATTAGAAGTGGCAGTGCTGGTGCTCACAGAGAGTGGGGAACAGCACCTGCTCACAGCAACCAGACTGGAAATTCTCATTAAGTCATGGGGCATTAAGTATAGTACTCAGGGACTTTTCTGGTGGTCCAGCGTCTAAGACTACATGCTCCCAATGCAGGAGACGCAGGTTTGATCCCTGGTCAGGGAACTAGATCCTACATGCCTCAACTAAAAGATCCTACATGCTACAACAAAGATCAAAGATCCCACCTCCTAAGACCCACTGCAGCCGAGTAAGTTTTTGTTTTTTTTTTAAGTACAGTACTCAGAAGGGCCTTGCTTCAACAGTAGAGAATAATTGGCCCTAGATTGAGCACTGCTCTGGTTTTCCTCTAACAAATTTAAAAGCAAGATTCAGAAGGATCAAATTAATTTCCAAGTAACTTAACTTCAACCCAGGAAAACCTCAAGAATATTTATAGGAATACAAAAGCAGCCACCCTCAAGCAGGGAAAATTCACAGTGTCTGGCATTCAATCAAAAATTGGCAGCCCTGCAGAGAAGCAGGAAAATACAACCCATTATGAGAATAAAAATCAGAACCAACCCAGAACTGCCACAGAAGTTAAAAAGAACCAACAAGGACATTAAAATAGTTATAGCAAATAGTTAAAGACATAGAAGACATTGAAAGAGGCCCAAGTCAAATTTCCAGAAGTGAAAACTCCGTCTGACATAAAAGTACACCAGATGGGATCAATAGCATGTTAGACGTTGCAGAAATAAAGATTAGTGAACTTGAAAACAGCAATAGAAACTATCCAAACTGAAGCACACAGAGGGGGAAAAAAATATTTGAAAAAGGAACGGATCATGAGTGAACTATGAGATAACTTCAGCCAGTCGAATATATTAGGAAATGAAGTCCCCAGCTAATGGGGAAGATAGGGGAAAAAAAAATGTCTGAAAACTTTCCAAATTTAGTGAAAATCTCATAAACACATAAATCCTAGAAGTTACACCCAAAATAATAATAATGAAGAAAGCTACACCAAGGCATATCACAATCAAATGCTCAAAACCAATGATGAAAATGAAATCTAAAAGGTAACCAAAGGAAACAGTCACATTTTATGCAAAGGAATAAATATAAGGCTGTAGAAGATCTCCCATCAGTAATGATGGAAGTGAGAAAGCAATCAGATTAGATTAGTCGCTCAGTCCTGTCCAACTCTTTGCGACCCCATGAATCATTGCACGCCAGGCCTCCCTGTCCATCACCAACTCCCGGAGGTCACTGAGACTCACATCTATCGAGTCAGTGAGGCCATCCAGCCATCTCATCCTCGGTCGTCCCCTTCTCCTCCTGCCCTCAATCCCTCCCAGCATCAGGGTCTTCTCCAATGAGTCAACTCTTCGCATGAGGTGGCCAAAGTACTGGAGTTTCAGCTTTAGCATCATTCCTTCCAAAGAAATCCCAGGGTTGATCTCCTTCAGAATGGACTGGTTGGATCTCCTTGCAGTCCAAGGGACTCTCAAGAGTCTTCTCTTGAGAAATACCAAAGTAATATGGGTCAATTCATAGAACAAGTCAACAGAGAAATAAGCATACAGAAGACTTGAACCACAGTATCAACTGAGTAGACCTAATTAACATTTCTAGAACATTCTACCTAACAACATCAGAATTTACATCTTCTTCAAGTACATATTTGCCAAAATAGACCATATTCTGAGCCATGATGCAAGTCACAATTAATATAAAGGCTTCACAATCCCTGCCATAGTGAAATGAAATTAGAAATCAATCACAGCAAGATCTCTGAAAAATCCCCAAATAATTAGAAGCTAAATAACACACTTCAAAGCAACTCATGGGTCAAAGAGTTGATTAAAACAAAGGCTTAGAAAGTATTTTGAACTTCATAAAGATGAAAATACAGCATATCAAAATTTATGTAATGCTGCTTACACACTTCGTAGATGGAATTTATAGCACAAAATGCCGAGAACAGAAGAGGAGAGAGGTCTCAAATCGATTGTGGTTCGGCTTACACTTCCAAGCAACTAGAAAAATAAGAGCAAATTTAACCAAAATAAGCAAAAAAAAAAAAAAGAGAGAGAGAGAACAATAAATATCAGAGCTGAAATCAATGAAATAGATAACAGAAAAACAAACAGTAGCAAATACAGGTGAAACCAAAATAAGATAGATTAGCATCTAGCAAGAAGATAAAGAAAATAGAAGACCAAAGTTACCAATATCAGGTTGAAAAAGGTGAAATCCATAGAGTCTATGGATAGTAAAAAATAACAGGGATTATTAACTTATGCCAATCAGTTTGACAGCTTAGATGAAATGGGCAAATTCCTTAAAAATCACAAACTATCAAAGCTCATACAAGAATAAATCAATAACTGGACTAGTTCTTGGTCTGTTAAAGAAATTGAGGGACTTCCCTGGTGATCCGTGGGTTAAGACTTTGCCTTCCAATGCAAAGGACTCTGGTTGAATCCCTGGTTGGGGAACTAAGATCCCACCTGCCTCAGGGCCAAGAAAACAAAGCATAGAACAGAAGCAATATTGTAACAAACTCAATAAAGGCTTTAAAACTGGTCTGCATAAAATTTTTTTAAAAAATTGAATTAGTAGTTAAAACTTTCCCACAAAGAAAACTCCGGATCCAGATGGCTTCACTGGTGACTTCTCTACATTTAAGGAAGACATAATACCAGGTCTTTGCAGATTCTTCCAGAAAACTGAAAAGGAGATTGTCAAATGCTTTTCTTGCATCTATTGAGATATCATATGTTTTTTTCTTCTTAGTTTATTTATATGGTGCCTTATGTAGATTGATTTTTGAATGTCAAATCAACCTTGTATTCTTAGGATAAATATCACTTAGTCATAATGTATTATTTGTCTTATATATTGTTGTATTTGATTATATATTGGGAAGTATCTCCCCAACTCATTCTGTGAGGCCAGTCTCACCCTGATACCAAAGTCAGACAAAAATATTACCAATCTCCATTGGGAGCAGAGATGTAAAAAATCTAAGCAAAACTGATTATATCTACTTCCACAGTATATAGAAGGGCTTCCCCAATAGCTCAGAGGACAAAGAATCCACCTGCAATACAGGAGACACAAGTTCCATCCTTGGGTCAGGAAGATCCCCTGGAGGAGGAAAATGGCAACCGACTCCAGTATTCTTGCCTGGAAAATCCCATGGATAGAGGAGCCTGGCAGGCTTACAGTCCACGGGGTCACAAAAAGTCAAACACGACTGAGTGACTTTGCAGGGGGGCAATATATAGAAGGAAAAATCAAATCTAACAATATGTAAGGCAAATAATACATTATGACTAAATGAGATTTATCCTAAGAATATAAGGTTGATTTAACATTCAAAAATCAATCTACATAATGTACCATATAAATAAACTAAGAAGAAAAAAACCATATGATATCTCAATAGATGCAGGAAAAGCATTTGACAAAATCCAACATTTGTTTCCGATAAAAACTTTAGCAGACTAACAATAAAAATAACTTCCTCAATCTGATACAGAGCACCTGTGAAAAATCTAAAGCTAACATCATGTTTAGTGGTGAAAGATTGAATGTTTTACCCCCTCAGACAGGATTCAGCAACACGGCTTAATTTTTGTATTGTCACGTCGTCCATTTTGGGTAATTGTATTAATTGGATCATTTGTATTGTCACTTTGGGAAACAGTGGCAGTTTTTAAAAAGTTAAATATACCTACCCTCCTAGGAATTTAGCAAAGGAAGAAATGAAAGCATATAGGCACATAGAGACTCCACCACTTTGCTTATGGCAGTTTTATTTGTAACAGTCAAATACTGGGAACAACCCAAATGGCCATTAACAGGTGAATGAATAAGCAAACTGTGGTACCCATACAGTGGGCTCCTGTTCAGATTCATGTTGATATATGGTGGAAAGCATCACAATATTGTAATAATCCCCCAATTAAAAATAAAACATTTTTTAAAAAAGAATGACCATTGATATATACTACCAGATGGCTGAATTTCAAAATTCATTTCAAAATGAATGCTTGATCAAAGGAAGTGAAAGTGGTAGTCGCTCAGTCGTATCTGACTCTTTGCAACCCCATGGGCTGTAGCTCACAAGGTTCCTCTTATCCATGGGATTCTCCAGGCAAGAATACTGGAGTGGGTTGCCATGCCCTTCTCCAAGTTATCTTCCTGATCCAGGGATCGAACCTTGATCTCCTATGTCACAGGCAGATTCTTTACCATCTGAGCCACCAGGGAAGCCCCTTTGGTCAAAGAAGCCCAGCTTAAAAATGCACGTGCTGTATGACCCCATTTTATCAAACTCTAGAAACTACAAGCTAAGCTATAGTAACAGGAAGCAGATCAGTGGTTGTCTGGGAAAGGAGAATGGGTGGGGAGAGGTCAAGAAGGAGGGACTACAAAGGAGCACAAGGAAACTTGTGGAGGTGGCAGATATTTTGAGCCTGGTGATGCTTTCAGGGTATATGCACATCTGCGAACTTTCCCTGTTGTACACTTTGAATGGGTGGGGTTTATCAGATGTCATTGATGCCACAATGAAGCTGTTAATAAGCTTGGAACTGGACTCTAGACTCTAGGGAAGGTGGTTCAGGTGAGTCGGGTCTATGCATTTGGGGTAGAAGAAAACAGCATGAACAAAGCCATAAAGGGAATATTTGAAAATACATGGGTTCTGTTCTGAGAAGTAGTGAGAAATAGTCTGGTGTGGCAAGCTCAGAGGTTGTACAGATTAAGTGGCGAGAAATTCTGGAAAGGTACATCGGTATAACCAGATGGTCAAGAAACTTGAAGGCTGTGTAAATGAGTCTGAATTGATGCCAAAGCAAGAGGAAGGCACCGGCGAGAACATGGAGTGTGAAAAGAGGGATCAGATTGGAACCCTGGGCAAATCCCGTGTTTAATGGATGGGAAGTCAGAAAAGTAGCAGGCGATGTGAGGGAGGTAATCTCTTGGAAAGATGAGGACAGCATGATCAGATGCCTCAGCATTAAAGGAGATTAAGACCTGGAAAGTCCCTTTGACTTGGTGACCTTAAGAAGTGTCTTTCTTTAAGTGCTGAGTGTGTGTGTGTGTGTGCACTTAGTCACTCAGTTGTATCCAACTCTTTGTGATCCTTTGGTGGCTTAGATGGTAAGGAATCTACCTGCAATGTGGGAGACCCAGGTGTGATCCCTGAGTTAGGAAGATCCCCTAGAGAAGGGAATGGCTACCCACTCTAGTATTCCTGCCTGGAGAATTCCATGGACAGAGGAGCCTGGCAGGTGACTATCAGACACAACTGAGTGACTACGAGTTGAGAGTGAAAGCCAAATTGCGGAAAGAAAAAAAAAATAATAATAATCAAAAAGATTGAGTGGAAGGAAAATGTTACCTTATCTCTTTCTATTCTAAATTCTATAACTTTATACTTTGGGAGTGTAATTTTTTTATACTGTACCAGTTCAGGAAGACCAGCTCCAGATACCTGTTTTGTAAGTGAAAACCTGAAAGTCCGGATGTAGATGTTCTAAACCTGACCGGCCATCGCCGACACCCAGATGAGCAAGGTTCTGAAGTTGTTATTCTGCTACTAGGTGAAAGCAGTAATTCTGTGATTGGGAAATTGTGGGTGATCCTGAAAAGATTGGGGTACAATTTTCAAACCTTATACACATAGGGATTATGGTGACTGAGTTAGTTGCTCAGGCATGTCCAACCCTTGGCAATCCCATGGACTGTAGCCCACCAGGCTCCTCTGTCCATGGGATTCTCCAAGAATACTGGAGTGGGTTGCCATTCCCTTCTCCAGGTGATCTTCCCCACCCAGGGATTGAAACCAGGTCTCCTGCATTGCAGGCAGATTCTTTACCATCTGAGACAATTTTCAAACCTTATACACATAGGGGTTCTGATACCTTATATCCCAGGGGACCCTCTATTATTTCATGGCAATACATTGGACCTCTCATATGGGTTGAACTTAAGGCCACAAAGGGAAATATTTTTACCAAGTAACTTATTTTATGTATATGAGGTTTCAGCACCATGTTCTGCTACTTTCTTATATACAATTTCTGCCAATCTTTTCTTGTATTTTATAAATCCAAGCATTCTAACAGCTAACTCCAAAGTCTCTTTGAAACTTGTTTCTGCATCTTAAAAGCCATCCCATCTGTTGGATTCTTATTTAAGCGCTATTTTTGCCTGTCACTGATGGAAGCTAAATCATATTCACTATTTTGTGACTAGACTCCAAATCCTTGGTAAACAAACTCAGCATTGTTAGTTAAATGATAGCCATCTGTTCAGGAGAGTGGAACTCCAACCTGAAGGTATACCTTTTACAAAAGGAAGGGTGTAAAAACAAACTTTTCAGCACCTGAGCGACCTTGATTAACAGCTAGATACGACAATGATTCCTGTTCTAAGTCACTTAGGCTTTGTAAAAGAAGGGCAGTAAGAAATCAAAGCTGGTGTTTATCAGATTGAAAAGATATGAATATTAACTCCTAGAAGCACATTTCTTAGCCCCTAGCCTATCGTCGTATCATGTAGTCCAGCTGGGTGGTTTTGATATCCTGATCCAAAGTGTGTGTGTGTGTGTGGTGCTTTTGATAAGTATCATGGAATTTCCTTTAGGGTTTTATATGTTTAGAAAACCTTTTCACCTTCGTTTGTATAAAAGATTAGACAGTCACAGTTGTCACCGGGAAGCCTTGGCAGGTGACTCTAAATGCAGATTCCTCAATGCACTGTCCCTTGTTCAGTTTCTGTCTTGGATAGAAGAGTCAGAAGGTCAGGAGATCCAGGTTCCTTTCAAAGTAAAACCTTATGGTTTAAAAACTAGCCATTGGTTATGGTGCCTGGACTCTAAATAGCAAATAGGGCAGAGTAGCAAGCTTGTCTATTCAACAGTGTTCTTCATCTGGCACATTTGTGAAAATAGATTTTATTTTTTAAGTGTCCTTTTTCTTCTCCCTGGTTCTCCACTGATCTACCTAGCAATGAGCTAAATTTATTGCCATTTTATTCTCGGATGCTATTAGCAGATTCCCTTTAGTAGGTAAAAAGGAATCAAATGTAAGGCTTTTTGTGGCTTTGAAGTTCCTGCCTGCCTTGTTTGTGCCCCTCTGCTCTTGTCAGATCTCTCAGACGAGGGCATTGATTGACCACAAACCAAAACAGAAAGACGCCCCCTTGCTGATAAGCATAATTGGAACCTAGCTTTTAAGAAGTCTTGTTTTCTTTCCCGTTGCTGTGGGCATGCTGAACACCAGATTGATGGCTCCTAGAGGCAGTTGAACAGATAATCATCTGGGGAATTCAGGAGTCTGTGTGATGACCTTATTTCTGACCCCCCACCCCCACCCCGCCCCAGTCTAGCTATCATCTCTCTGAAGAGCAGTCATCCAGGCATACTCCTAAAGCAAAAACAGGAATCCTTACCAGATAATGAATGGAAAACAAAGTTAGGAGAAGCCCGCCCCAGAGGAAATGGTAAGTGAAAGCCAGGGCATGAGATGGAAAGAGCAAACCTCCTGAGCAAACAGAGAACTCAATGCCTCTAATCTAATATGACTGAAATAATAAGATCAATATCCCTAAGTCACCCCCCAAATTCCCTTTCTCAGTGGCATGCTGTTTACACCACATGTATATTTGATTTGTTTAACCAAACAAAATTTATTGTAAACCTATAACTTACAGTAAAACCCCACTTATTCCTGTTTCACTCATTTGGAATTTTCATCAGTAAGGACAAGGATGCAAAAGAAATCAAATGTAAGACTTTGTAGCTTAAGGCTCCTGCCTAATGATTTTTTAATGGATGGAGCTATACAGACAAGGTCAGTCAGAAGTGGCAGAGTTGGAACTGCAGGAGTCATGAAGGACATTGGGTCTTGACCAAAAGGAGCCTCAGATTTAGAAACTTGTTCATTTTTTCAGTTTTGCTACAGAGTGTTATCATCATGCTTAGTGCTATATAAAACAGTATATAAATTCTGGATTTTTTTTTTTTTCATTGCAATGAATGCTTTAGGTTTGATTTCTATATACCAACTTTTTATAGCTTTTTTTGGGCGGGGGGGAGCTGTTTTAGGTCTTAGCTGCAGCCCATAAGGTCTTCGTTGCATCGTGTGGGACCTTTCATTGGAGTTCGTGGGCCTTCTAGTTGTGGTGTGCGGGCTCAGTAGGTGTGGCAAGCGGCCTTAGTGGCCCCAAGGCATGTGGGATCTTAGTTCCCCGAACAGGGATCACACCTGAGTTCCCTGCATTGCCAGGCAGATTCTTAACCACTGGACCACGAGCCAGGGCCCTATTGCCTTTATCAATGAAAATAGTAGTAGTAACCATTACTTAAGGTCCTACTATTATGTCTGTTTATTTGCACGAATTATAGGATTTAATCTTCAAAGTTGCTGTACTGCAGGGTAGACATTCTTGTCCCCATTTTACAGTGAAGAAATGGGTTCAGAGCACATAAATGATTGACCCAATGTCTCACAGCTAATAAGAAGCAGAGCAGAGTCAGAGTCAAACCCAAGTTCTCTGACTGCAAAACCCATGATCTCTGTCCTTGTGTGAAGACTGGGAGCCTACAGAACTCACCAGGGCTTGCATCTTGAGTTTCAGAGAGCTTTAGCTGTATTGCACCTTGTATGGCTTTGTTTTCATTTCTTCAGCCTGTAAAGTGAGCCCTAATTCAAAAGTGCCAGACCTTCTGTAGACAAGTTAGATGCCAGAAACAGAAAGACACCCCTCCTTCCCATACTGAGTTTACAAATAGGTTTAAAAAACAAAAAAAGCAGTTAAAATTGTGCTGAGAACCATGCAGGTGAACTAAGGAATGCTGTGAATAAGAGGTTTACTTTAAAAAATTAGTAAAAGACTTGTAGGAAAGTATTTACCCTGATCACGAGAAGAATTTGTGGAGAACTGCCTAATTTTGGAAGAAATAAAATTGAATTTCTTTACTCAGCATACTATAATTCAAGGTGATTCAGGTAGTTTAAACTAGCTAGCTTTACAGAATTTTCTCTTGCATTCATCACCCTGAGTAGTTTTTGCCAGTGCCTGATGTGATTGTTCCCTTTGTCTTCTATAAACATCATTTTTGGGAAGTCTTAGTAGGGACTGAGATTATACCTTAAGGTGTGTACCTATGTGAATTCTCTTCACTTATACCAGATGCTAAAAGACAATGGAAAATTGTCTTTCACACACTGAGAGGAAAGTGTTGTCAACCGATAATTCTTTACCCAGCCAAAGTACTAGTCAACTGTGAAATTAAAAAGCAGAACAGACAACAAAGGGGGAAAACATGGTCAGACAAGCAGGGGCTTTCCACACACCCTTTCATAGGAGAATTTCTGGGGATATATTCCCACAAACTAAGGAAATAAAGCAAGAAAGAGGAAGACATGAGAGCCAGGAGGTGGCAGATCCACATCACGAAGGAAACAAAGCCCAAGCGGCAGCTGTGGTTTAGACTTGGTGAAGTCATCCACCCAGATCAGAATGAGCAAATCCAGGGCGTCAGTGAATTGCCAACATCCATTGGATCATTCGGGGAAGGCAATGGCACCCCACCCCAGTACTTTTGCCTGGAAAATCCCATGGACGGAGGATCTTGGTAGGCTCTAGTCCATGAGGTCGCTAAGAGTCGGACACGACTGAGCGACTTCACTTTCACTTTTCACTTTCATGCATTGGAGAAGGAAATGGCAACCCACTCCAGTGTTCTTACCTGGAGAATCCCAGGGACAGGGGAGCCTGGTGAGCTTCCGTCTATGGGGTCGCACAGAGTCGGACACGACTGAAGCGACTTAGCAGCAGCAGCATTGGATCATTGAAAAATCTAGAGAATTCCAGAAAAACATCTACTTCTGCTTTATTGATTACACCAAAGCCTTTGACTGTGTAGATCACAACAAACTTTGCCAACAATGGTCTGTCCATTCAAAGCTATGGTATTTCCAGTGGTCATGTATGGATGTGAGAGTTGGACTATAAAGAAAGCTGAGTGCCAAAGCACTGATGCTTTCGAACTGTGGTGTTGGAGAAGACTCTTGAGAGTCTCTTGGACTGCAAGGAGATCCAACCAGTCCATCCTAAAGGAAATCAGACCTGAATATTCATTGAAATGACTAATGCTGAAGCTAAAACACTAATACTTTGGCCACCTGATGTGAAGAACTGACTCATTGGAAAAGACCCTGATGCTGGGAAAGATTGAAGGCAGGAGGAGAAGGGGATGAAAGAGGATGAGATGGTTGGACAGCATCACTGACTCAATGGACATGATTTTGAGCAAGCTCTGGGAGTTGGTAAAGGAAAGGAAAGCCTGGCGTGCTGCAGTCCATGGGGTCACAAAGAGTTGGACACAACTGAGCAACTGAACTGAGTGAACGGTCCCTGGGAAAAGAGGGGATTCGTGGGTTCTAGTCTGTCCTACAAAGCTAGACCTTCCTAAGGGAGGATGGAAGGGTAGGGTGAATTGGGAGCTTGGGACTGACATGTATACACTATTGATACTGTATATAAAATAATGCATAATATCAATAGAGTATATATTGGGCTTCCCTGACAGCTCATCAGGTAAAGAATCTCCCTGCAATGCAGGAGCCACAGGAGATGTAAGTTTGATCCCTGGGTCAGGAAGATCCCCTGGAGAAGGAAATGGCAACCCACTCCAGTATTCTTGCCTGGAGAATCCCATAGACAGAGGAGCCTGGCGGGCTACCATCCATGGGGTCACAAAGAGTTGGACACAACTGAGCACATACATAAAACAAATAACAAGGACCTACTGTTTAACACAGGAAACTCTTGGTGCTCTGTGGTGACCTGAATAGGAAGGAAATCCAAAAAAGGGCGTGTATGTAAGTACATAACTGATTCACTTTGTTGTACAGCCAACATTATCAAGCAACTACACTACAATAAAAAATTAATTAAAAAAAAAAAAGCTAGACCATGAAGAGAAAAGGCAATTATAAATTCCAAGGAGGAAAAAAAACATTCAAGAGAGAATATATTTTAGGATATCACTTAAGTAGTGAATAGTAATTACATGGTTGCAGTAATAAAACACTGCTTGATTTCCAACTTTTGGAATTATTCTTAGTCAAAGCAATTGCTAAGCATGGAAACCTTAGCAATGTTGCAGAACACTGAGCTGATCGTAGTCCATATTTTTTTAATGCCTTCCATGTGCCAGGCCCTGTTCTAGAAGATGATACAGTGAACAAAAGAGCTTTCAGTGCTCACATTCTAGAAGCAGGGGGTAAACAATAAACATATAAAAATAGCATGATGTATAGAACAGCGTGAAGATAAACAAGATAACACAAGAGTGCACACCAAGAGGTAAGAGGTTGCTTTTGCTCCCACAAAGGCCTCTGAGGAGCAGCACTCCAGTTAGGATTCAAAAGATGAGAAGGAAAAGATGCAGGGTGTTACCAAGCAGAAGAGCAAAGGCCCTAAAACAGGAGTCAGCTTGTGATGGTCAAAAGATAGCTGGAGCAGAGTGGATGAGGGGGAGAGTTTAAGAGCATGGCTGTTTGAGATACCCCAGATCAGATCACTGAAGGTCTTACCGGCAATGGTGAGGAGGTTGGAAAGAGAGATCACTTTTTAGCAAGAGGAGTGATGTGATGTGATCTGATTTATATTTCAGAAAAACCAGTCTGGCTTTTTTGTAGAGGACAGATGTACAGGGAGAGAAGAGCAGCTGGTCCTGGAGAGGGAAGGGGATGACCTGCACTAGTGTCTTCGCAGTGGAGAGAGTGGAACTGTGTTTTGGAGGCAGCGATGACAGGACTTATGTGGGGGTGAAAGGGCAGATGAGGATTCGTTTCTGGCTGCAGCACCTGGTAGATGGAGTAGAGTTGCCTGAGGGTGGGATATTTGGGATGGGAGCACCTTTTGGAAATAAAAACAAGAGTTCATCATTGAAAGGATTTTGTTGGTGGTCCAGTGGTGAAGACTCCGCACTTCCAATGCAGGGAACATGGGTTCGATCTCTGGTCAGGGAACTAAAATCCAACATGCCCTGCTGCCAAAAAAAAAAAATAAAAAAGTCCGTTGTTGGAGATGTTACAAAAGAACTATTCTCAACCTTGAGGATGTACAAGTATTTGGGAGAGAAGCAGAAGTGCTAAAGGATAGAGGTGCCAGGATCCTTTCCTATCCTGGGGACAGTATAAATATGGTTTCTCGTTGATGGAACAAAGGATGCCTCTATAATTTTATGTAATAAAGAGAATCCAAAGTGGCACAAGTATATTGATTAAGTTATAGATGAGGGGGCGAGAGGAGGTCGAAAAAGTGAGGGTTAGTTGCTCAGTCATGTCTGACTCTTTGCAACCCCGTGGACTGTAGCCCACCAGGCTCCTCTGTCCATGGGATTTTCCAGGCAAGAATACTGGAGTGGGTAGCCATTCACTTCTCCAGGGGATTTTCCCAACCCAGGATTGATCCCGAGTCTTCTGCATTGCAAGCAGATTCTTTTCCATCTGAGCCACCAGGGAAGCCCAAGAGGAGATTATTAGTAATATAAATGCAGATCTGTCATAAAAAGAAGTCAATGGGTAGTATCCAAAATTGGTAAAGAAAGAAGGAACACTATAAGCATAGTCTTTAGTGATTGCAACTCACCATCCAAAGAACTAAAAATAGAAGCAATTTAAAAAACAAGTATGAAAGAAGGAAGCAGTGGGTCAAGGGACTGTGGGTTTGTTTGTGTTTTTTCCCCAGTCCTCTGTGTGGGTTACTCTGTTAAAAGAACAAAAGGGTAATGCTTTTAATGACCTTAGCAAAATCAGATTCTCTGCAAATGGCTTGGAGGTACTCTTTGATTTCCCCCAAATTAACGGAACAGTGGGGAGGGAGGGGGAGTTAAGAGTCTTATTTCTCGAAAATTATAGCAAGAATCTTAAACTTTAAAACATTCTAGAAGGTGGGTATGCTGCTAGGTGTCAAAAGAAAAGGTTAGTCCTCTGTTCCTTTCTTGACGTGTAGGCGTTTCGACAATTCTGACTTAATTCTCATTTAAATCTTGTTCCATGTCCTCTACCACCTTCTAGAGAACCATCTGAGCCCCTCCCAGAATTCACAGTTTTTCTCAGCTATTTGACCAACTTAATGGGATGGAGAGTCCCGGGGAGAGAAGACTTGAGACAGGAAGCAATGCAAAGGGGCAGGAGGAGGCCAGCAACAGGAACAGATGCTGAAAAAGTGACCCTGGACAGCAGCATCACATGGGGGTTTCCAGGACATATTTTAGCTGGAGACTTGTGGTCAGTTCGCTGTCCCCTTACCTATCAGTGGAAGTTTCTTTACCCACCACCTGCCTCCTCTCTCCTGCTTCTCCTCCAGCCCAGCAGACTGAGCACACACTTTCCACCCACTGACCTGCTCAAGCATGAATGGGAAAATGACCCTTTTAAGGCTTCTTGAGTCACTATTCAAATAAATTTTCTTCTATGTGTTTTTATTTGCTTTTCCTTCTACCCTCTCAGTCTATTTATTGCTATGACTTCTGCTTCTCCTCTGGCCCCACCACCTTCTCCCTGGCAGACCCCTTGCTCCCCCGGGACCACCCTTTCCATCGCCTGGGCTCAGCACTCTTCTGTTACTTCTTTCCCTCACGGCCTCCTCCCCAGCAGACATGCACATTGGGTGGGTGGCTGCTATCCACGGAGAATAGTTACAGTGTTGATGGACACCCTGAGGATGCTGTGTGTTTTAGGAAGAATGTTGGGTTAGATTCCATCCGGTTTCCATCCCTAACCCCTTAATATTTAATATAATACCTCAGACCCCGAAGCTTGGCATTATAATATCCATCTGTGCACAGAGTAATCTCGTCAAACTCGGATTTCACCCAGCCTGGTCGATTTTCTGGGACTTCCCCACAGAAGCTTTGAAGCCACGAGGAATGTCAGAAGCACCTTAAACAATGTGATAACCTTAGCTTACTGTGTGTGTACACTGGTAGGAAGAAACCATCTCATTCTCCTCTTACAAACAAGAAAATCTGACTAAGCATCAGGGCAATTTTTTTTTCTTTAACATTTATTTTTGGTAGGGAATTTGGATTAATCTAAGAATCATAGATGGGGGAATATTCAAAGTCCAAGAAAAACAGTACGGGGTAGAGTAGTGGTTGGTGGTTTAGTTGCTAAGTTGTGTCCGACTCCTGAGACCCCATAAACTGTAGCCTGCCAGGCTCCTCTGTCCCTGGGATTTTCCAGGCAAGAATACTGGAGTGGGTTGCCATTTCCTCTTCCAAGGGATCTTCCTCACCCAGGGCTTGAACCCGCATCTCCTGTGGCTCCTGCATTGGCAGGCAGATTCTTTATGACTGAGCCACCTGGGAAGCTCCCCCTGCACCGCCCCAAACTTTTTGGCCAAGGAGAAGATCAGGTGACTTCCTGAGGTCCCTCTGCTTTTGGGTTCTGCTCACTGGCAATTCGGAGAAGGCAATGGCACCCCACTCCAGTACTCTTGCCTGGAAAATCCCATGGATGGAGGAGCCTGGTGGGTTGCAGTCCATGGGGTCGCTAAGAGTCGGACACAACTGAGCGACTTCCCTTTCACTTTTTCGCTCTCATGCATTGGAGAAGGAAATGGCAACCCACTCCAGTTTTCTTGCCTGGAGAATCCCAGGGGCAGGAGAGCCTGGTGGGCTGACGTCTATGGGGTCACGCGGAATCAGACACGACTGAAGTGACTTAGCAGCAGCAGCAGCACTGGCAATTGATCGTGACACTGTAGTGTTGGGAAACACTTTAGTGGAAACACTAAAGATTCCAGCCAGTTCTGGGTAATGCTCAGGTTTGACCAGCACGGATCCCTGACTGCTTAATAATGGCTCTGTTTTTAAAGACCTCCAGTCAAATCTGTTCCACACCTCCTTTGGTTATGTACTTAATGATCTTAAGTATCCCTCTGGAAACTTGGTCCTCTTTCTAAACCCAAATGTCCTACACTCAAATTTCTTCTCGTGCTCAGGGACTGTGGGAACAGATGTCACCATCTAGTGACTCGGCTTACGATACTTTCCTATACTCACCTGATCTTCTCTCCCTTTATTCATGGGGCTTATTCTCTGGCCCTTTAATATATTCAAATTATCCATGCTCAAGATCAACAAAAGCTGGAAAGCAGTCATAGTGGGAGGGCCAGGGAGCTGCGTCTACTTCCTCACTCAATAAAGTCACTGGAAATTGAGATTTAGCTCAATATACTAATCGTTGACCAGTCACGGCTCATCCCTCCCAGATTCCTGCTTCTGGACACAGGGAATTCACCTAATTGGGTGTGCACTCCATTGCTCACCCAGAGGGAAGTGGCATTTTTTGGTCTCAGTCTGAGAAACTTCCTTTCGCTTCCCTTGGGTGTTTCCCGGTTGTAAAGAGACAGGTTAGACCGGGAGGGACTGCCCAGGAATGTCACAGGAGTCTTCGCTGTAGAAGACGCCAACACAGAGTCTGTCTGCAGCCTGAGCACCGCACATGAGTTACTGTCTAGGAGACTTGAGTGCCTTTGGGCCCGAGACAGCTCAGAACACCGCAGAGATGAGTCACCCTCCCCAGGTGCAGCCTTTTGGCCCAGAGCAACACCATCCCCAGTGAACAACAGAAGTGAAATAATAACTCTTACTGTCTCCACCACCGAGAAAACAAATTGCTCATGTCCTATTGTTTTTCTGTGATACCAGGACAGTCATTGGCTCTGCAATAAGAGGCTGTAGTCATGAACATTTATTGGCAACACTCACCTCAGGGTATGGTATTGAAAAGCTCTCAGATTCTCTGGTCATGGGATTGATTTATCATCAATGAACATTTACTGAGCTCTTAAGACACAAGAAACAACCTTCTATACGTTGCTGGTAGCCACACACATGCTTCAATCCCCGACCTTGAGGAGCTTGTGATCCTGAAGGACAATATGAACCCAAACAAACACTGATGCCCCAGTGAAGACAGTGTTAAAGGTGCATGAAAGTGTAGAGGTTGAAGCCCCTAAGTCTGCCTTGGAGAGGATGTGGCACTGTTCTTCTAGCTGGTCTAGAAGCACCCTCCAGCTGAAAAGCAGGGAAGGGCTGAGGTATGGAGCCAGAAAGCACAGGAAAAGCAGGTGCCTCTCGGAGCCTGATCTCATGGGGACAGATTGCCAAGCACCTTCTCTGTGAGATGACCAGAGCTCATAGCTTGCCAGGGACAGTCACAGTTTAGTTTATGGCTGTTACCCCGACATAATAATTAATAGAGCTGCCTCTTTTAACTCTCAACAGTGTCCCAGACAGACGATCCATCACAAAACCACCTGACTTATATACACAACGCAAGTGGGGTTAGTAGGTTATATAAAGCAGTGAGCTAATCACATTTGTGTTCTGGAAAGATACCTCCAGCAGCCATGAGGAGGACAGTTTGTAGACGGAAAAGACTAGAAGCAGAGAAAGAGAATGTAGAGCTATTTGGCTGGCCCAAAAGTTCATTCATAAGATGTTATGGAAAAACCTGAATGAACATTTTGGCCAACAGTTTAGCACTTGCCTTGAAAGCTAACTGCATCCTGATCATATTCCAAACAATAAGCTTGCCTAGTGAAAGTGAAAGTCACTCGGTCATGTCCAGCGCTTTGGGATCCATGGACTGTAGCCCATCAGGCTCCTCTGTCCATGGAATTCTCCAGTCAAGAATATTTGAGCAGATTGCCATGCCCTCCTCCAGGGACTGAACCCAGGTCTCCTGTATTGCGGGTAGATTCTTTACTGTCTGAGGCACCAGCGAAGCTTGCCTAAATACTGGTTCTAAGAACATTTCTGTCTCCAGTTATAATTGTTTGAACAGCATCAAAGCTGCATAGATACTCTGAATGTGAACAGTCTTTTAAATTTTTAGTCATTTTCAGAAATTATATTAGCTTTGTATCTCCCAACCTTTTTTTTTTTTTAACAATATCAAAGAGATATTTGCTATTGTTAAAACAATATCAAAGAAGGTTCTGAGAAATTCTTAGAGGAGGAAATGTCTTGAGACTCGAGAAAAGGTCTTTGCAAGGCAGAGGAGCTGTGATCACGTAAGTTTGGTTCAGAAGGTTGCATGATGTTTTCATAGGAAGCTGTTCTTGGCCTTTATTGTGACAGTGCTCTGAATGGCTTTCCTAGTCTTGCAAACAGGTTTTGCGAAGCCACCCACACTTCTCAGGTGTTTTCTCTAAGACAGATGACTCGGGCTGAGGTGTGTCGCTAAGCCACGAAGCTGAGTTAATTGGATCTGGAGACTAACCTGAAACAGTGGCCTCGTTAGTACCCCTGACCTAACCTGGCACAGCCTCATTGCACAAGGTGCTTTTGGTAAATGCATCTTGTAGGAGGACGTCTGTGATCTCCCACACCTGGGGCATGTATGCTTCCTACGGGGCTGCTTGGATGGGGTGACTAAGCACAGTGACAGCATGAGACCCCGCAGCAGCCAAGTCATCTGGAAGAGCCTGGAGCCCAACTCACAAACATGTTCATGCTTGAGAAGCAGCGTGATGTGGCAGAAAGGGCACAGGCTCTGGGCTGACATTGGCCTGCATTTTAGCGCATCTCTGGATGAGACACTGTGTATTTCCTAAACCTCTGGATACCTGATAATTCCTCATCTATGAGTGAAGATCACAACGCCTGCTTCCCATGTTGGTAGATTGGGGTTAGCCTAGCCAACACCGAGCACAGCTGTGGCACATAGTAGGTGCTCAATCAATGGCGGCTGAGTCTGTTCTACTTGTCATCACGATTATTACAGAATCGATTCTGTCCCAGTACAGCCACCATCCAACGAATACTTTTGTGCACGTATTACTTGCTGAGCCTCTGCACCAGGGGTACAGCCATGGGCAAAATTAACAATGCTTCTTCTTAGGATGCATTATACCTCTTCCTTCTTCTTCACTTCTTTTTTTTTTAGTTGTTTATAACATGTTTTGCAGGCTTCCCAGGTGGCTCAGTGGTAAAGAATCCACCTGCAATGCAGGAGCCGCAGGAGATGTGGGTTCCATCCCTGGGTCGGGAAGATCCCCTGGAGGAGGAAATGGCAACCCACTCCAGTATTCTTCCCTGGAGAATTCCATGGACAGAGGACCCTGGCAGGCTACAGTCCAAAGGGTTGCAAAGGGTCAGATATGACTGAAATGACTTAGCATGCATACACACACAACGTTTTATTGTATGTAATTTTTATATTCTTTTTTTCCCCATTTTTTGGCCATACCAGGTAGCATGTGGGATCTTAGTTCCCCAACCAGGGATCAAACTCACATCCTCTGCACTGGAAGCACAGAGTCCTAACCACTGGATCACCAGGAAAGTCCCACACTTTTTTTTTTTTTTTTTAATATTCTTTTCCATGATGGTTTGTCACAGGGTACTAAATATCGTTTTCCCTGGGCTATACAGTAGGACCCTATTGTCTATCTCCTTCATTCACTTCTTAACACATTATTGACCAGAGACATATTAACGCCATCAGATCAGATCAGATCAGATCAGTTGCTCAGTCGTGTCCGACTCTTCGCGACCCCATGAATCGCAGCACGCCAGGCCTCCCTGTCCATCACCAGCTCCCGGAGGTCACTCAGACTCACATCCATCGAGTCAGTGATGCCATCCAGCCATCTCATCCTCTGTCGTCCCCGTCTCCTCCTGCCTCCAATCCCTCCCAGCATCAGAGTCTTCTCCAATGAGTCAACTCTTCGCATGAGGTGGCCAAAGTACTGGAGTTTCAGCTTTAGCATCAGTCCTTCCAAAGAAATCCCAGGGCTGATCTCCTTCAGAATGGACTGGTTGGATCTCCTTGCAGTCCAAGGGACTCTCAAGAGTCTTCTCCAACACCACACTTCAAAAGCATCAATTCTTCGGCGCTCAGCCTTCTTCACAGTCCAGCTCTCACATCCATACATGACCACAGAAAAGACCATAGCCTTGACTAGGCGAACCTTTGTTGGCAAAGTAATGTCTCTGCCTTTGAATATGCTATCCAGGTTGGTCATAACTTTCCTTCCAAGGAGTAAGCATCTTTTAATTTCATGGCTGAAGTCATCATCTGCAGTGATTCTGGAGCCCCCGAAAATAAAGTCTGACACTGTTTCCACTATTTCTCCATCTATTTCCCATGAAGTGATGGGACCGGATGCCATAGGTGTTAGTTTTTGCAAAAATTCCCTGGTCAGTAATGTGTTGCTTTATCAACTTCTGCCCCTACTGCCACTTGTTACCCTTTACAGTGTCCCCTTACCCTCAGCCAGAAACTGCTGTCTCAGCAGTTTTGTCCCATTAACATCCCAGAAGGCCAGCATCTGCACCTTCTCCTCCTCCTCCTCACCTGCAGGGTCACACCCACTTACTTTCACAGGTGGTCCCCAACTTAACATCATTTGACTTATCATTTTTTTCTCTGTACGAGGGCTTCCCTGGTAGCTCAGCTGGTGAAAAATCCACCTGCAGTGCAGGAGACCCCGGTTCAGTTCTTGGGTTGGGAAGATCCCCTGGAGAAGGGAACATGGGGTGTGAGCCGCCAACACACACACGTAAGACCACGCTGTACCCAGAGGACTAGTCTGCTGCACACTTTTAGTACAGTCTTCGACCACTTGCATGAGCTGTCCAATGCTTTATGATAAACATTGATTTGCATGATTTTACCCAACTGTAGGCGAATGTAAGTGTTCTGAGCATGTTGAAGGTGGGCTCGGTTCAGCCAGGATGTCAGTAGGTCAGGCGTATTCATTGCATTTCTGGCTTTGAGATATTCAGCATACAATGGGTTTATTGGGATGTAACCCCATCTAAATTGAGAACAATGGGTACCTCCTCAGGCAAGGGGCCCACACTCCCTATCTGGGAAATGTCTCGTGTGTTCAACCTTCTGCTGAGAACCGACCCTTGGGCATCTTTCAGGTTTCAGGTTAAATGACCTCTTTCCCAGACAAGTCGTAAGTCCTCGTATTCATGTCATCTAATAAGACCCTATTTTTTTTTCCTTCATAACACCACAATTATTGATTTGCGTGCATGCGTTCATTAGCGTCTTTCACTTTCAGGAAGTTGTGAGGAGTTCCACAAGAGGAGGACCATGTCGCTGAACCAGACGCTCAGAAACTGTGTAGTGAATGACTAGGAAGTCATAGATGTTATTTCCATCACTGAATGTATTTCATCGTAATGAGAAACTCTGAAACAGGTGCATGGAGTTGACCTTTGGTGCTGGACTCCCTGTTCAGACGCCACTGGTAACAGTCCTTCCTTGTCAGTGTTCGGTGGTAGCCACATTCTAGATCAGTTTGGTCCCAAATAGATGTGTCCTCAGCCACCAAACCATTGCTGGCCAGATGAAGAGCAACTGCTCTCGGGGGCCAAAGTGACAGCAGGTGACTGAGAGCCAAAAGTTGAATAGACTCCACCGTCTGAGCAGCTGCGCCCTGTGGTCAGGGCTCCAGGATCCAGCAGGGTGAGGGTTAAGAAAGACAGAAGTGGGAACTGCATTGTGAAAGTGGGTGCTGCCAGGATACGCCCTGTGGCTGCAGAGAAGAATCGTCTCTTTAAGGGACAGGTTGAGCACAGGACACTGGTTCCTAGATGATGACCTTCTGTTTAGTTCCATACATTATGCAACCGCAAGCACTGTCACCAAAGGTGATGGGTTGTTTGTGTGATTGTGAGAATAGGGGTATGTTGTCTCTAGAAGGATCACAGAGTCCCTTTGTAACCGTGACAACAAGATGCAGACAGGGGACTTCCCTGGTGGTCCAGTGGCTAAGGCTCTGAGCTCCCAATGCAGAGGGCCAGGGTTCAATCCCTAGTTGGGGAACTAGATCCCACAGGACACAGCTAAGAGTTCGCATGCCACAGCTGAAGATCCCTCATGCCGCAGCTGAGACCTGGCGCAGCCAAATAAATAAAATTCAATATATTTTCCAATTTATTTTAATGTATATGGGCCTTGTTGGAATCCACTTCCGTACCCTCCCCCTTAAAAGTCACATGACCTGGAGTCCCAGATGATTCCTTAGCATGAAGTTCTTAGAGGGGGCTCCATGCCTCTTTTTTTGTTATCTCTGTGGTGACCATTACCTTCCCTTCATTTTCTAGTTAATCTGTACTCTTTGTCTCTCTCCGCCATTAAACTGTAAGCTCCCTAAGAACAAGGGATGTGTCCTGTGAACATCTGAGTCATCCACTGCCCCAGCACCGGAAGCACCAAATAAACATCAAAGGAGAGAAGAGGCAGAAGAAAGATAGGCTCTTGTTAGAGGAATTCACCCTGGATTGTACACTGTACCGCAGCCCGGGTTACAGGGCCACTTAACAATCATCGCTAAGTATAGGGTGTAGGCTTAGAAAGGAAAGGGACCCACATGCTGACCGAGATTTTCCTAAGTGACACTGAAGGAAGCTGATGTCAGATCCAGATTTGTGTGAGTAATTAGACACTTCAGAGCAAGCATATCTACCTGCTCATGGACAGTTACCTTCCCAGGAACAGTTGGCCCATTTTGACCCAATTTTGAAGGGACAGCAAACGCAGGGGCATGAGTTCCCACTCCTTGGGCGCCTGGGCTCTGCTCGCAGCCTCCACACTAGAGCTACAGCGCCCAGCACCCCACGTGGTTGTGGGAAGCCAGTGTGGTTATGGGGGAAATTTGATTTGCAGATGCTGACAGATAAAGTTAAGCAAAACAGATTTGAATCAATTGTGGATATATCTTACCAGCTTCCGCTACTTTTATATTCCCACGTAGTCTTTTTAGTCCAGCAAGAATGATAGTAAACCAAAATAACATCATACCAGGAAGGTTTAAAAAAAAAAATCAGATTCATTACATCAGATACTTGGGAGCTCGTGTTAAACTGAGATACAGTAGTTTGAGGTGTGATTGACTGTCAGGCCTGCAGTGGATGGGGAGGACAGAGACCTGCATGGCTTTCCTCGTGGGTGAAGCAGCGCTTCACTCTCCTGATTCTTAGTGTGAAATGGTTCCTGCCGGTACCCAGATGTGTTGGCTAAGGTACATACTTATGAGTCTTAGATGAACATCATCCTCTACTAATCAGTGGGCTTCCCAGGGGGCTCAGCAGTAAAGAATCCACCTGCCAGTGCAGGAGAGGCAGGTTCAGCCCCTGGGTCGGGAAGATCCCCTGGAGAAGGAATTGGCAACCCACTCCAGTATGCCTGCCTGGGAAATCCCCTGGACAGAGGAGCCTGGTGGGCTACACTCCACGGGGTCATAAAGAATCAGACATGACTTAGCGACCGAGCACACACACCACTAATCACTACCTATGTATTTAGAAATACCTATGATAGCTAAGAAAATTCACCGGAAAAAGATACCCAAAATGACACACGTTTGAAAAAATGTCTTCTTCATTAATAATCAAAGGTATCAACGAAACAATAAGTTACTGCTTTTCCCTTCAAGTCAGTGGAGCTTGTTTGTTTGTTTGGATATTTTTATTTGAATCTATTTATTTATTTATTTATTTTTAATGGAAGGATAATGGCTTTACAATATTGTGTTGGCTTCTACCATACATGAACATGAATCAGCCACAGGTATACGTATGTCCCCTCCCTCTTGAACCTTCCTCCCACCTCCCACAGTGGAGTTTCCTTTAAGGATAATGTTCTTCATTAGTGAGAATGCAGTAAGATTCTGCATTGGTTTACTGCTAGTGAGAGAGGTAACTGATACAGATGTGGAAAACCATTTGCAAGCATGACTCAAAAGACGTGAAAGCTTCCTGCCCTTAAAAGAGATGAAAGGAAATATAATTTAGTTTTTAATATTTTAGTACTTATTTCAAGGATATATCATGCACTTAGAGTCAGAGGGAAAAAAATTAACGTTACTAATTTTGTAATGCTCATATTCTTTGTCCTAACAGTCTCCTTTCAAGATATATGTCCTCAAAAGTAATTAGAAATGTGGACAAAAATCTACACTTAAAGATGTATATAGCAGTTATCTATAAATAGTGAAAACTGTAAACAGCCAAAACCTTGAAAGAATATCTAAACAAGTAAAGACTTAGGACGAAAATTTTTACAGCCACTAAAAGTTATCTTTACAAACTTTTTGATGTCAAAAGAAAGTGCTTAAGATATAATAAGTTTTTTAAATATGAAATATATCCAGTTGTAATCACAGCTTTGAAAAAAAATACAGACATAAAAAGGAGTTGAAGGAAATATGCCAAAATGGTTAATGCTAAGTGCTTTTGTTCTTCTTTCAACTTTTTTATGCTTTTTAGCTTTATTTCGATGACAGTCAAGGGAAAATGGTAAGAAATCATCTTAACTTTTATGGCAAAAGTTAATCACTAGAAGGATATGTAAAATATCAATGTTACTATGTTAATATGTCAAAATATTAACCGACATTCTCGCCTGAGATGGCGAGATAGTATTATGGGGAAAATTTTGTTTCTCCTGCTTTATACTTTGTTCCATTTTCCACATTTTCTACAGTGAACATGTATGAATGTTAGAATTAAACAAAAGAAAAAAGGAAAGTACAAAAAGTGCAGAACGTATAAGAGGACTGAGTTATATGCTCAGTCGCTCAGTCGTGTCCAACTCTTGCAACACCATGGACTGTAGCCTGCCAACCTCCTCTGTTGATGGAATTTTTCAGGCAAGGATACCGGAGCAGGTTGCCATTTCTTATTCCAGGAGATCTTCCCAATCCAGGGACCAAACCCATGTCTCCTGCATTTCCTGTAGGAGGATTCTTTACCACTGCGCCACCTGGGAAGCCCAGGACTGAATTGCTGCTGCTGCTAAGTCACTTCAGTTGTGTCCAATTCTGTGTGACCCCATAGATGGCAGCCCACCAGGCTCCCCATCCCTGGAATTCTCCAGGCAAGAACACTGGAGTGGGTTGCCCTTTCCTTCTCCAGTGCATGAAAGTGAAAAGTGAAAGTGAAGACGCTCAGTCACATCCGACTCTTAGCAACCCCATGGACTACAGCCCAGCAGGCTCCTCTGTCCATGGGATTTTCCAGGCAGGAGTACTGGAGTGGGGTGCCATTGCCTTCTCCGAGTGAGTCAGTGACAGTAATAAATGTTGTTAGTTTGCTTGTAAAAATCTTCAAAAACATAACTTTCTCTGAATGATTCACCAACTAATCTTGAGAATCAGAGTTTCAACTTTGGTATGAAAGTTTTTATATCATGGATCATTTATTTTAGTTGTTTCTGGGTATTAACAGCTCTTTTTAATTCAAAGACTCCTTAACATACACATTTTTCTTGCAGCAGGTTTCCAGAAATACTACTTATCTGGGTTGCCTTTGTCTCAGCAGCCCTTATAAACTTGAAACTGCATCTCTGCTGACCTACCATGGCCGTATGAATTAGTTATCGTACTTATACATAGGAGGAGAAGAGGGTGACAGGATGAGATGGTTGGATGGCATCACCGAGTCAGTGGACATGAGTTTGAGCAAACTCCAGGAGATGGTGAGGGACAGGGAAGCCTGGCATGCTGCAGTCCATGGGGTCAGAAACAGCCACTACTTAGTGACTGAACAGCAACTTATGCATTAGGAGGAATTAGGTTTTCCCAGAATAGTTTTACTTTTTTAACAGCAAGCATATTCAGTTTTCCATGAACATTTTTTTGCTTAAGGGTCCCCAGGTGGCTCAGCTGGGAAAGAATCTGCCTACAGTGCAGGAGACCTCAGTTCAGTCCCTGGTCAGGAAGATCCCCTGGAGAAGGGGATCGCAACCCACTCCAGTATTCTTGCCTGGAGAATCCCATGGACAGAGGGCCTGGTGCGCTACAGTCCATGGGGTTGCAAAGCGTTGGACATGACTGAGCAAAGAGTTTACATTTTACATGCTCAGTTTGCCACAGCCATTCTTTTGCAGTTAAATGAGGGTTACTATAGGATAACTACCCTGTCATTACATGCATAGCAGTGATAAATAGAGAAGGTGAAGCTGAAAGGTCAAGAAATACTTAAAATTCTGTGGCTGAGAACGAACATAGTTTTTTTTTTTTACATTTCAAGAAATCGATGGTAGGTGATCAATAAAAGAGACATTTAAGAGAGGAGAAGGAATATTAGGGATGGAAATAATAAAATATGATTTAAAAAAGGTAATGATCATAAAGCATATGAGAAAAATAAACTTAATATCAAACAATTAAGACCCTGTATTGCATATAGATTACAAGTAGGTGGATTTTTTTTTAAAGACTTTTTTTATACAACTTTTTCTTTAAGGAGTTTCCACAATAGGCAAAGGGCAGGAAATTAAAGATCACATTCAATAATTTAAAAGCCTTTGAAGGACCATTTGGTTCATAATCAAAAGAAGATTCATCATTGAGTGGCCTTGGGCCACTAAGCCCCAGTTTATTCCCTGTGAAAAGTGAGTGACACCTGGCCAGCTGAGGATCAAATTGTGTGTGTGTGTGAAAACACACACATGAGCACACATTCTGGACTACTTGATAGGATAGAAGATAGAAGATAATAAAAATAGTCAACATTCATCCAGTCTTTAAGCCCCATACATGCACCACCACACACACAGCTCACCGCTCTAGAAGGTGGGTGCACGAATTATCCTCCTTTTATAGCTGAAGAAACTGAAGCACAGAGAGAGGTTGAGGAATTTGCCCCAGATCACAGCTAATTCATAATAGACAAGCACCCGGGCATCTTGTACCCTTAGGTGCTGCTGCGTCTCCTATGCGAGGCACCCAGGTTATTCAAAGCAGAAGAAGTAAACTATTTGGAATGGAAGCACACTTTAGAACAGGAAAGGAGAGGGCAGAAGAGACCTTGAACACGACTTCCGTCTCCTCTCATCTCCCTGGGAATGCATTCTATAACCAAACTGGTCAGAAGTGTGGAGGGAGCCTTTTCTTTTTGGATGAAAAGAAGGACGTTTCTGGGCTCTCTTATTGTCAGAAGTTGTGTCCTCTGACAGTGAGCCCTTGAGTGGAGAGCAGTTCTTTGGCCTTTTCTAACCACAGGTGCAGCCACGTGAGGATGGCGGCACGTTACTTCTTTTCCGTTGATCCTGCAGTGAAAAGGCACTAATATAATATGCTCCCATAACGTGTGAACCAAACGCTTTTAATCAAACTTCAAAGACCACGCTTTGCTTCCAAGAATGAAATCTTTCCCCCTTATCTTAAATTGACTGTTAACCATCCAGCACCCAACACTGTTCTCTGGTCTCAGAAATAAATTGTTTCTGTTGGGCCTTGATGCTCAAGTGTGGGAATGCACTCTCTGTGGAGTTTTTCATTGCTGTTGTTCATGTCCGACTCTTGTGACCTCATGGACTGCAGCGTGCCAGGCTTCCTGTCCTTCACTATCTCCTCCCTCAGTCTTTCCTAGCTTTTTAATACTTTTATCTATTCAGCTGCACCAAGTCTTGGGTGCAGTATATGGTATCTAATTCCCTGAGCAGGGATCGAACCCAGGCCCCCTGCTTTGGGAGTGCAGAATCTCAGCTCCTGCACACCAGGGAAGTCCAGAGTTTACCGTTCGGAGATCAAGGCTCTGCCTCTGAAAGCTCGTCTCTTCACTGTCCCACTACCGCCCTTGAAGATAAACTGTCATAAACCAGCCCAGGGGTCAGCAAACTGTGGCCCATGGACCAAACCTGGCCCACCACCTCGGTGGTTTTGCATTTTTTAAGCGGTTAGTGGAAAACATCAAAAAGAAGGATAACATTTCATGACACCTGATATTTATATAAAATTCAGCTCCATTGTCCACAAATAAAACTGTGTGGGAACACAGCCTGTCCATTTACATCCACATAGCAGCAGCAGCAGCAGCCAGGTTGAGTGGTTGCAGTACAGTTTGGCCCACAGAGCTGAAATAGTCACTCTCTGGCCCTTTAGAGAGAAACTTGACTGACCCCTAACAACACAGTATCTCAGGACCCATCCAGTTTGACCACTTTCACAAAGAGAGGCTAAGGCTTCCAAATTGAAAGGCTCACGTTATTTCACTGAGTAATAACTGCACTAGTCAGATTTAATGTTTTCTCCCACAAGTCACGGATCATCTCTACATTCAGCATACTTCAATTAGACCATCTCACCCTCTTTTTAAGTATCCAGCAGTTACTTTACTTATTTATTTGGCCATACAGCATATGGGATCTTAGTTCCCCAACCAGGGATCGAACCCACGCCCTTTGCATTGGAAGTGCAGAGTCTTAACCACTAGACTGCTAGGGAAGTCCTAAACCATCTCTTAAGCTGCCCTAATTGGGGTGAGTGCCATGCCTTGTTTGTCTGTAATGCCCTGCACTATTTGTAATGTTTCTCTGAGAGAACATTGTAAAAGAAACAAACATCAATTTATGGGTTCCATACAAGGAGCCTATAATTTCTTAGATTAAGAAATATATTCTTCACTTTTTGACAGACCCAAAGGCACTATGATATTTCTTTTTTCTTATAGTTCTATCATCAGTGTTAGATTTGTTGTTGTTCATTTTTTTTTGTAGTCAAATAAGAATTTATTTAGTATAGTAGCCTATTTTCATTAAAAAATTAAACATATACATTTTTTATTGAAGAATAATTGCTTTACAGAATTTGGTTGTTTTCTGTCAAACCTCAACATGACTCAGCCATAGGTATACATATATCCCCTCCCTTTTGAACCTCCCCCCATCTCCCTCCCCATCCCACCCCTCTAGGTTGATACAGAGCCGCTGTTTGAGTTTCCTGAGCCATACAGCAAATTCCCGTTGGCTACCTATTTTACATATGACAGTGTAAGTTTCCATGTGACTCTTTCCATACATCTCACCCTCTCCTCCCCTCTCCCCATGTCCATAAGCCTATTCTCTATGTCTGCTTCTCCATTGCCGCCCTGTAAATAAATTCTTCAGTACCATTTTTCTAGATTCCGTATATGTGCGTTAGAATTCGATATTTATCTTTCTCTTTCTGACTCACTTCACTCTGTATAATAGGTTCTAGGTTCATCCACCTCATCAGAACTGACTCAAATGCGTTCCTGTTATGTCTGAGTAATATTCCACTGTGTATATGTACCACAACTTCCATATCCATTCATCTGTCAATGGGCATCTAGGTTGCTTCCATGTTCTAGCTATTGTAAATAATGCTGCAATGAACAATGGGATACATGTGTCTTTTTCAGTTCTGGTTTCCTCAGGGTATATGCCTAGGAGTGGGACTGCTGAGTCATATGGTGGTTTTATTCCTAGTTTTTTAAGGAATCTCCATACCATCTTCCATAGTGGCTGTACCAATTTACATCTCCACCAACAGTGCAAGAGCGTTCCCTTTTCTCCACGCCCTCTCCAGCATTTATTGTTTGTAGACTTTCTGAGGATGGCCATTCTGACCAATGTGAGGTGATATCTCATTGTGGTTTTGATTTGCATTTCTCTAATAATGAGCGATGTTAAGCATCTTTTCATGTGTTTGTTAGCCATCTGTATGTCTTCTTTGGAGAAATGTCTGTTTAGGTCTTTTTCCCACGTTTTGATTGGGTTGTTTGTTTTTCTAGCATTGAGTTGTATGAGCTGCTTGTATATTTTGGAAATTAATCCTTTGTCAGTTGTTTCATTTGCTATTATTTTCTCCCATTCTGGGGGTTGTCTTTTCACCTTGTTTATAGTTTACTTTGCCATGCAAAAGCTTTTTAAGTTTAATCAGGACCCACTTGTTTACATTTGATTTTATTTTCGTTACTCTAGAAGGTAGGTCATAAAGAATCTTGCTTTATGTCATTGAGTGTTCTGTCTATGTTTTATTTTTCTCTAAGAGTTTTATAGTTTCTGGTCTTACATTTAGGTCTTGAATCCATTTTGAGTTTATCATTTTGTACGGTGTTAGGAAGTGTTCTAATTTCATTCTTTTACATGTGAAAGTGAAAGTTAAGTCGCTCAGTTGTGCCGGACTCTTTGCAACCCCATGGACAGTAGCCTGCACCAAGCTCTTCCGTCCATGGGATTTTCCAGGCAAGAGTACTGGAGTGGGTTGCCATTTCCTTCTCCATGTAGCTGTCCAGTTTTCCCAGCACCATTAATGAAGAGGTTGTCTTTGCCCTATTGTATATTCTTGCCTCCTTTGTCAAAAATAAGGTACCCATAGGTGCATCGGTTTATTTCTGGGCTTTCTATCTTGTTCCATTGGTCTATATTTCTGTTTTTGTGCCAGTACCATACTGCCTTGATAACTGTAGCTTTGTAGTATGATCTGAAGTCAGGAAGATTGATTCCTCCAGCTCCATTCTTCTTTCTCAAGATTGCTTTGGCTATTTGGGGTCTTTTGTGTTTCCATATGAATTGTGAAATTTTCTGTTCTAGTTCTGTGAAAAATGCCATTGATAATTTGATAGAGATCACATTGAATCTGTAGATAGCATTTGGCAATATAGTCATTTTCACAATATTGATTCTTCCTACCCAGGAACATGGAATATCTCTCCATCTGTTTATGTCATCTTTGATTTCTTTCATCAGCATCTTATAATTTTCTGTTGTTCATTTTTTTTTTGAAGCTCAAGAATTAATTGTTAACTAATTGCTAAAATTCTTCATTGGGCTTCCCTCATAGCTCAGTTGGTAAAGAATCCACCTACAATGCAGGAGACCCTGGTTCAATTCCTGGGTTAGGAAGATCCCCTGGAGAAAGGAACGGCTACCCGCTCCAGTATTCTGGCCTGGAAAATCCCATGGACTGTATAGTCCATGGGGTCACAAAGAGTCAGACACAACTGAGTGACTTTCACTTTCAGAATTCTTCATAAAATGTAGTTTAACTTTTTTTCACTACAAACCCTGTGTCCACCCAAAGTGTAAGACTTATGTGGGTAGTGACCCCATAGACGTCAGCCCACCAGGCTCTCCTGCCCCTGGAGCACACCACAACTATTGTGGCACATGAGCTTAGTTGCTCCTAGGCGTGTGAGATCTTATTCCTCAACCAGGGATCAAACCCAAGTCCCCTGCATTGCAAAAGTGTTAGTCACTCAGTCTTATCCGACTCTTTGTAACCCCATGGACTGTAGCCCATCAGGCTTCTCTATCTATGGGATTCTCCAGGCAAGAATACTGGAGTGGGTAGCCATTCCCTTCTCCAGGGAATCTCCCCAACCCAGGGATCGAACCTGGGTCTCTCGCATTGCAGGCAGATTCTTAATCACTGCACCACCAGGAAAATCCCCAGGGGTGACATTTAAGGTTTGAAAGATGGCAAGGAGCTGGTCGTGTAAAGACAAACCAGGCAGGAAAATGGTAGGTGCAAAGGCCCTGTGGCAGAAAAGACTTTGGTGCCAAGGCTTGTGGAGTTATGAGAAGATCAGGAACTGGATAGGCAGGCCATGTAGAAGAATGAAGAGTTCAGCAATCCTTTGAGCATGCTGGAAAGGAGAGGCGTGGCTGTGCAGGCAAAGGTTTAGAAAGACAAAGCTTGTTGATGGATAAGCATGTGACTTGGGGAGCCTTGAATATGGGTCTCTGCCCGGAAGAGCAGGCTGGGACACTGCTGGGGAGCAGCCAGATTGTGACAGCCCTCGCTTATCAGGCAAAGGGATTTGGGTTTCATCCAGTAGACAACAGACAGCCAAAACAGAAGGGAATTTTTGTGTCTCTAGTTAAAAATACTTTTTCTGATAACAAAAGTAACTCTTTATGAGGAAATTTGGGGAAATGTACACAAAGACACTAAAGAAAAAAATCTGTAAGTGCACATGCAAACTATTGTTAAAATTTCTATATCTTCTTTTGCATTCTGATACAGTTTTCCAAAAATGAGATTTTTTTTAATACACTCTGTTTTATAATTGCTATTTCCCTTAAGGATGCAAACATTCTGAAAATGTCTTCCTAGGTCACTCAGTATTCTTCTCCAGCACAACTTTGCATACCTGTATGGTATTTCATGCTGAAAATGAACTAAAATTTATTTCTGTATATTGTTTTATTGTCAACCCTTAACTGTTGAGCATCTAGAATGTTTGCAGTTTTTAGTACTATAAGCAATGCGATGATAATTGTCTTTAGTTGTTGTTCAGTCGCTCAGTCGCGGCTGATGCTTTGTGACCCCGTGGACTGAAACATGCCACGCTTCCCTTAAGGCTTCTCTAAGTGTCCCTGCTGCTGCTGCTGCTAAGTCGCTTCAATCGTGTCCAACTCTGTGCAACCCCATAGATGGCAGCCCACCAGGCTCCCCCGTCCCTGGGATTCTCCAGGCAAGAACACTGGAGTGGGTTGCCATTTCCTTCTCCAGTGCATGAAAGTGAAAAGTGAAAGGGAAGATGCTCAGTCGTATCCGACTCTTAGCAACCCCATGGACTGCAGCCGGAGGGGTGTATTTATTTATATCCATGATTGCTTCCTTAGGAATTCCTAGAAGTGAAATTGTAGGGCCAATGTGTATACATTCTTCAAGGCTTTTTATACATTTTTCTAGATTAGCTCTCTAATGCTTATGCCATTTTACACTCTTTCCAGACAACTATCCACATGCCTCCTGTACCAAATTACTCACTTGGCACTGGATTTCATTTGCCAATTTGCCAGAAAAAAAAAACACAAAACTTTGCATATCCATTGTTCTCATCTACCTTTTTTAAATGAAATTCAGCAGTTTCTCCCATGGGGCTCCTTGTCATCTGTATACATGCTGGGTTTGTTCCAGGTCGTCACTTAGTATAGCACACTCCTGCACAGCCAGGGGAGTTGGACCCCTGTTTAAGACTCTCGAGTTGACACACCTGTTTCTCGCACAGATCAAGAGCACTTCCACTTCAGAGATTCTGTCTTTTTCAATACATATTCCCAGTGCAGTACCTAGTACATCGCAGGCATTGATATATATTTACAGAAGCAGAGAAAAAGAAAGATGGGAGGAAAAGGGTAGGTGGACAGATGAAAGGGAGGGAGGGAGGCAATGGACTGCAGAAGAATACTGTTAAAGAATGAACACTACAGAAGTAAAGATGATGTACAGAAACTGATCTCTTAAGAGGGGGGCTTCCCTGGTGGTTCTGTGGTAAAGAACCTTCCTGCCGATGGAGGAGACGCAGGTTCAATCCCTGGGTCAGGAAGATCCCCTGGAGATGGAAATAGCAACCCAGTCCAGTATTCCTGGCTGGGAAATCCCATGGATAGAGGAACCTGGGGGGCTACAGTCTGGGGTCACAAAGAGTCTGACAGGACTTCGCGACTAAACCACCACCACCACCACCACTCTCTTAAGAAGCTTGGCTTTAAGCTGTGATGAGAGAGAAAACAGTAGCTACAAGGGCACTGACATTATGGATGGTTTAATTGGGGGGCATTTCATGGCTTGTGGGGAGAAGAGAACGGTGGATTTTTTTGGTCTTTTATTAATGAGGAGACTTGTACAAGCTTTTAGGCTGAGGAAAAAGCAGATAGCTTCTAGGAGAGACTGAAAGTATTTCTTCAGCTCACCCAGGAAATGTTTATTGAGTACCAACAATATGCCAGGCACTATACCAGAGAGTCAGCAAGACAGACAGAGTTCCCGTGCCAGGGCTTTTATGCTGGTGGGAATGGGGGGAGAGAGAGAGAGAGAAAGGATGATGGGCTATGATCCAAGGAAGGTGGAACCTCATGCTGATTGCTGCTCGCTCAGGAAGAGCAAAATATGTTAATGTTAGTCTAGGTCAAACATAATTATGGAGGTAAGACTGCTGGGGAAAAAAACCACATGCACCCCTAAGCCTCTTGGATCCGCATGTGTGTGTGTGTGTGTGAACACCACATGCATCCCTAAGCCTCGTGGATGTGCGCGCGCACGTGTGTGTGTGTGTGTGTGAACACCACATGAATCCCTAAGCCTCGTGGATGTGTGTGTGTGTGTGTGTGTGTGTGTGTGTGTGTTTGACATGGAGGACGAGTACAGCTGGATGTGTCCCAGACATATTTGCCAAAAAGATTTCCCTCGTATGATAAGGTGGTACTTTCAGGATATAGAAGTGGAACAGAGGCAGAAAAAGACGTGGCTGAGTCTCCGTCTAGCCAGTTGGCCTAAGCTTTTCTGGTATTTAGTCAATGACTCATTTCCCTTTTGTGTGGCTGTCTTAGCATATTCTGCCTGAAACTAGCTGTTATATCCAAATGGAAATAAAACACGTGATCTGGGCGTGCGCTGCATCTTGATTTAATCCACTTCATAATTGTATTCATGTTCATTCTCTTCAAGTCCCGTAGTTCAGTCCATTTCATAGACTCCCCCCACCCCAGCCCGTGCCCTCGCCCAGAAGTCATTTCCTACCAGCTCTGTGTTTGGTTACGGTGAATAAAATATTTTCAGTGTCAGAAACTATAGAGGATCTCATTTGTAACTCCAGCTGAATTCTGTTTCATAGGTATTATTAAGAAGAAATGGCTGTGAATTGGATGAAAAGATTCTTTTCAAATTACTTCACTTTTATTATTTGTTTCTTTTATTGTAGGCTATCAAATACTTTTGAGAATCAGGCAGAGTATATTCACAAGTACCTTTTTAAGTTACGTAGAAAACAAATCTATGAAGACTAAAAACATTGGACTCTGTGTGATCTGCTCTTTTTTTTACTGATGCAGAATTATAGAGGCCTTACTAATCCTCCGTGATTAACTGGAAAATTTTGCTTTAATCTTTGCAACAGGTTGGGTCATGAGACAGTGAACACTAAAAAAACAAATCACAGCCCTGTACTATCAAAATTTTTATGCAGAATATTGCTTCAAAGGAATCATTGCTCCAAGCTTAGAAAATCATTTTGGTGTTCATGATAATTGTAAAGAGATTTGATCTCACTTATGGTAAATATTAAGCTTGAAATTGTTTATGTTTACATATTCCCTTTCATCAAATACTGAGTTGGGAATTTTTTTTTTTTTAGTATTTTTATTTATTTGGCGACACTGGATCTTAGTTGTGGCATGCAGGCTCTTTAGTTACACGTGGCCTCTAGTTCCCTGACCAGGGATCACACCCAGGCCCCCTGCATTGGGAGTGCAGAGTCTTAGCCACTGGACTGCCAGGGAAGTCCCTAGGCACAGTTTTTTTTTTCTTATAGATTTGATGCTTTTCTCAGGGGTGTTGTTTGTTTTTTTTTTTTTTTGCACTTTGCAGCTCAATCTGGCCATACTCCCATAAAGTAGAGGATATAATTAGCAACATCCTTCATTTTACAGATGAGGAAAGAGAGGCACTTGGGTTAAAGAGGCTTGTCAGGGATCATTCAGGTAACACGTATCTGCACATATTACAGAACTTGCCACCAAGGAGTGTAGAGTCTAAGGCAAAGGCAGATGAGCATTTGTAGGAGTAAACCTCATTTCCTGGGGCAAAAAGAAATGATCCTCACAGCACTAAACACAGAACTTCGTGAAGCTGCCAGGTCAGTGTCGTATTCCTCCCCTGACCTTGCTAACCTTTTCAGAAGCTGGATCACTGCTTACTCCCCTTCTTTAAATGTTGGTATTTCTGTTTGGAACAGATATGCATTTTTGTTGAGAGTATATGTCCACGTGTGTGTATGATTTGAGTCTCACTCAAAACATAGCTTCCCCCATATAGAACAAGTGTATGGACACCAAAGGGAAGGGGGGAGGTGGGATGGGGTGGGAGATTGGAATTGGCATATACACACTGACACCACATATAAAATCGGTAACTGATGAGAACCTCCCAGGTAGTACAGGGAACTCTATCAGTGCCCTGTGATGACATAACTGGAAAGGAAATCTAAAAAAGAAGGGATGCATAAATAACTGACTCACTTTGCTGTACAGGAGAAACTAACACAGCATTGTAAAGCAACTACACTCCAAAAAAGGTTTTAAATAAATAAAATTATAAATGGTCACCAAATTAAAGAAAGGGGGAAAAAAACACAGCTTCCCACTGGCACTGGGGAACAGGCTTCTTCCGCACAGAGCAAATGGTCACAGAGTCAGTGGCCTGCTGAGATGCCCTCGTTGCGCTCAAGCAGACCCTAACCTAGTTCCTTCTCATCCCCCTCTTCTCCCACCCGAACCTGGATATTCTAGAGGACTCTCAGCCAGAACCAAATGGCCTCAGTTTCGCGCTCAGTAGACGCTCCCGGGATGATTGCTCTTTGCTCATGGGCAGAACAGGCTGAGAAAGCTGTCCAGATACAGACTGCTTTTAGTAAATTCTCCATTGCTGGTGATACCCAAGCTGAGAGCAGATAATGAGCTGGGATGTCCTAAAAGGGGTTGGTTAGTTGAAACAGAGTCATGAAAGGCTTTTTATAATCCAGGCACCTATGATTCTCAGGCAACAGAAGTCACCTTTATGCCTGCGGGCACAGCACGTGTGATGTGGTAACAGCTCTGCAGTATGGAAGAGCATGGAATTTATTTAATTTACCTAATTGCTCTGAGCTGTACATTCCTGAGCTGTAAAATTGGAATAAAAATATCTGCCTCATGGGATTTTCATGCAGATAAATTTAAATCATGAAACAGAATGCAGAATGCCTGGTTCAGTGTCTCTCATTTGCTAAGAGATGGTTATGTTTAAAATTCCCTGTATACCAGGGGCCATGGCATAGTCAAAAAAAGACTGGATTTAACATGACATTGAAAAGCAACTGTGCTCCAATAAAAATTAATTAAAAAACAAAAAACCCTGAAAAATAAATATGGCAAGTCTTAACATATGTTTACATATCTATAGAATGCTAAATTAAAATTTTGATGAAATTTTTCTATTTTTCAGCCAGTTATTTGGTATTTAGTACCAAATTGTATCCTGTTTATAAGTAAAATAATTTTATCTCAAAAAAAAAAACAAACTTGATTGCTACTCCAGATAAGGGTGTACTTTCTCTCTTTCTTTGTCTTGGTCAGCCCTCAGTACTGGCATTCAGCAATAGCCTAGATAGTACAAACAAAACAAAGGAAACACCACTTCACACTTGTGTTGCATCTTTGAACTTGCATCCGGGCATTACTCATCTATCCATAAACCTTTAGGTTTTATAAAAGATGACCTATAAGAGAATTGAGTTGTTTCTCAGGGTCTCAAAAGGCAGAAGAACTCATTTGTTTCTATATTTGGAAGCACAAAGATTTGGGAAAGCAGTGGGTTCCCTTTAATCCCTATCCCTGACAGTGATCCCCCCAAAAATCTTTTGTCTGCTTCTCTAAGAAAGGTGTTGGAAAGAAGCCAGCACGTAGGCATTTAAAAGACAACTGGTACAGCAGAGAAATGTGTGCTAAAAATACCCCAAAACCAACAAGGATCCGTCTGAAAGCAGAATAGAGGCTCTGCATGCCCTGCTTCTGGATTTGCTTGGAGCCGTGATGGCTCTGTGTTATTTGGGGGAATGACAGTAATTATGGAGCTGGGGTGCTCCTCAGCAGAGACAGACCTCGGAGCGGGGAGCGGATGGATGGTTTCCATGGCAATAGCATCAGCATCTGAATGACTTCCTGTCACAACAAGTTGGTGATTTAATGAGTTCATTACTGAATTCCAAAGAAAAACTAGAGAGTGGATGAGCTACTATTCAGCCCTCCAAGTGCCTAAATCTATGGCTGGGAGAGCCATTTCCGTCAGCACAGCATCAGAATGAATAACTGCTCAGCGCCCTTATACAGGCAGCCTGCGGGCTTCCAAGGTAGGGGAACCTGGGACTGAATCGGCAGCCACGTGGCCTGTGAAGGCCTCAGTGCCTGTTGTTCTCAGTGTATGAAAGCATCGTGTGAGTCTCCATGCTAAGCTTGCCCTGTTCAAGCCTGATGAAGTTAATGATCACAGGAATCTACCCTAGGATTTCAGATGTATACCCTCAAGTATCCCAAGTCCTTGAAGGGTGGGGGGCGGGGGCGCGGGGAAAGCCAAGAAAAGAGAACATACACACAGAACACACAGAAGTCGCTCAGTCGTGTCCAACTCTTTGCGACCCCATGGATTGTAGCCCACCAGGCTCCTCGGTCCGTGGGATTTCCCAGGCATGAATACTGGAGTGGGTTGCCGTTTCCTTCTCCAAAGAAAAGAGAAAACAGACCTTAAATCCCAATTGTATACAAACAGAAGCAAGGGAGGAAAGTATGTCAGCCTACTTGTATTCTATAATACAATATAGTGTAGAAAGAGAGACACTTAGCTTGGAACAAAAAAAATCATCTGCATAACCTTTAGAAAGCAGGCCTGTCATCCCTGTGGTCAATTGCATATGATATTTGAGCAGAGAGGTTATGTAGTACAGTGAAAATGTATCATAATCATTCATACCTTGCTGTCTTTGCTGGTGGAAATCCACCACCTTGCTGGTAAAGCAGTAAGGCCTTAGTCAGATTGATTAACTAGGAGCAGAAGTGGGGCAGAGGAAGGGCGTGGTGGTGATTCTCCAGGAGCACCAGGTCAATAGGAGGTGCTGTGGTTTTCCTGTCCTCTGAGATCCATTTCCCCATTTCTGTTCAGTAAACGTCTGATCCCTCAGAGGGCTCACAGCCTAATAATGGGGGCAGAATCCGTTCAGAGAGCAACGCAGTAGAGGAAATGCTGCCGTTTGTGGACCACTGGCTGGGCGCTGCCAGTGAGCCACATGCTTTCCGTGAGTTTTTCTCCTTGAGCTTCTCGTAACCCCAAATGGGGCGGGTATTGCCCCCATTTTTCAAATGAGGAAGCTGAGACCCAGAGGGGCCGTGTCCCTCACCAGAGGTGCCCACGGCTGGTCAGCAGCAGAGTCAGGATTTCAGCTCAGTCCTCGCTGACTCCTCAGCCTGTGTTCTTACCCACTCTTCCTAAAGAGAGGGGTAGCCGGGGGGCCATCGTGTGCAGCAGGGAGAGGTCTGAGAGGATGGGGTGCTTGCGGGGACCTTGGAACATGGACAGATGGTGCCTCCCACCCTCCCCTAAGTGAAGCAGTGACTCTGCGTTGGTGCTATAAGGCGCGTGGCCCAGGTCTGTGCTCAGTTTACAAGGAAGAAGAAATTTAGAGAAGGAAAAACCACAGAGCACAAAAATACTCATTTTATCTTCCATCACATATTTTACTGAATCAACTAATAAGATAAGAAATTCGACTAATTTATATTTATATGCATGCCAAGTAGCTTCAGTCATGTTCGACTCTCTGCGACCCTATGGACTGTAGCCCACCAGGCTCCTCTGTCCATGGGATTCTCCGGGCAAGAATACTGGAGTTATGGGTTGCCGTTCCCTCCTGCAAGGGATCTTCTCAACCCAGGGATCAAACCTGGGTCTCTTATGTCTCCTCCATTGGCAGGCAAGTTCTTTACCACTAGTGCCACCATATATATTTAATATCTGTATTAAATATCTAATATAGTATTCTTATATATATGATATATGGAAGGAAGAGGGTGTGTACATGTACACACATGTATACACATGTGTGTACACACATATATACACATGTGTGTACACACATATATACACATGTGTGTACACACATATATACACATGTGTGTGCATATGCCAGTGCTGATTCTTTTCTGTTTTAATAAATACCTGGACTTCCCTGGTGGTCCAGTGGTTAAGACTCCGTGCTCCCAATGCAGGGGACCTGGGTTCCATCTCTAGTCAGGGAACTAAGATCCCGCATGCTGTGTGACATGGCTTAAAAAAAGAGAAGGAAAAGCTGTTTCCTGACGGGACACCCATGCAGAATGTGTCGTTGAGTCTGCTTTGTCTGCAGGCGAATGTGCTGGCTTTCACACACGACATCTGGCATCTTTTCCCAGGATCCCTGAGAGCTAGTGGCCTTTCTGCTACTGCTGCTGCTAAGTCGCTTCAGTCGTGTCCGACTCTGTGCGACCCCATGGACGGAAGCTCACCAGGCTCCCCTGTCCCTGGGATTCTCCAGGCAAGAACACTGGAGTGGGTTGCCATTTCCTTCTCCAATGCATCCAAGTGAAAAGTGAAAGTGAAGTCGCTCAGTCGTGTCCGACTCCTAGCGACCCCGCGGACTGGAGCCTACCACGCTCCTCCGTCCATGGGATTTTCCAGGCAAAAGTACTGGGGTGGGGTGCCATTGCCTTCCCCGGGCCTTTCTGAGTAACCGACAAAATACACCAAGGCCAAGAGACAGTGGCTAGCGTTTGTTTGGAGTACAACCCGAAGATGTGACCAATGATGAAAATTTTTTACCAACTCAGCCCTCCTTGGGTTTGGAGTTTCCTTTAAAATATATCACTGTTTCGTTAAGCCGTGTGTGTACAATTTAGACTGTGTTCTTTAAAAAAAAAAAGCCAGAATCATATAAAACTAAGCAGGCCAAGGGGGAGGGGACACAGATATACCTGTGGCTGATTCATGTTGTGTGGCAGAAACCAGCACAATATTGTAAAGCAATTATCCTTCAATGAAAAATAATTTTTAAAAGATACTCCCAACCTTAAAAGAAAAAATTAAGCAAGCTCGTTTTGCTGTAATAGACACAGGAGTCTGTAATCAAGATTTAGCCTGGTTGGCCATAACAACTACAGCGTCCCTGCAGGGCTGCACTTCGTCGGGGGTACGGCGGAGGTGGAGGGTGCCTCTCACCTAGACTGTGACGCAAAGGGCATCCCGGAGTTGTGCAGATGGCAGCCCTCATATTCCAGATAATTCTCACCAGACACTCAAATCGGCGCATCCCGTCTTCTAATCACTAGAGTGGAGCTAAGGGTCCCCGAACCCAGCATCTCCTCGCTCCCCACGTCATCCTTCCCAGTGCGGGTGCCTCCGGGGTAGGGCGCTCACTACCTCTGAGGGTTAGAGGCGGTTTCACACAGGCCTCCCTGGACTCTTTACCAGCTGTGCTTATGTTACAGGGAATATTTAGAAAGGAGTTGTTCCTTCTTGTCCCCAGACTGTGGGCTTTTTTTTAGCGTTACCTCCTACGGGGTTTGCAAATGCATTTTTCCCTATGCTGCACCGTGTGAATATCACGCTGGCTTTGCTGTTCAGCTGTCCCTTCCATGAAGTGCACGTGTCTGAACACGCGCTTCAGTAAAGTGCTAATAAACCGACAGGGTCACAAGACAGGCCTGCATCCACCCCTCCGTCACTCCACGGGAAGCAGGCGGCGGGCACGTCTGCATGTGTGCACGTGGAAGATAAGGCACGAGGGTGGTCGTGCCAAGCTCCCCATCCCCAGAGAAACCAACTTCTTCAGCCTGGAAAACAAGAGAAAAATCTTTCCTCTCTCCTGGGAGAGATTTTGCTCTACTGCTGGTACAGCAGTAATTCTCTTTAGGCCCAGCGGCCATTTAGCATGTTCACTTCTTAAATTTTTGTCACTCTGCTTGGCACCGAGTGTAGAAAGATGAATAAGACACAGAAGACAGATGCCGTGAAGCATGGCAAGTGCCACGAGAGACTGTGTACCTAGAGCTGAGGGGACCACAGCCGACCTGGCGGGAAAGGCAGGCCGTCTTAGAGCCCGTAGGGGATGCTTCCTGGGAGACAAGGACTTAGGAAACACAGAAGGGGAGGAAAGAGGAACTAACCAGGTGAAGGCACGGGGGAGTATTATAGTACAAGCAGGATGTGCTGAGCCTGTTTCAGGGGACTCTTAAGAGGTAGCAGAGCTGGGGGCAGGGGACCCAGGGTGGCAACTGCCCTGAAAAGGGGTTATGGGGCTGTAAAGGGGCCAGATGGAGAAGGCAATGGCAGGCCACTCCAGTACTCTTGCCTGGAGAATCCCATGGACGGAGGAGCCTGGTAGGCTGCAGTCCATGGGGTCGCTAGGAGTCGGACGCGACTGAGCGACTTCACTTTCACTCTTCACTTTCACACAATGGAGAAGGCAATGGCAACCCACTCCAGTGTTCTTGCCTGGAGAATCCCAGGGACTGCAGAGCCTGATGGGCTGCCGTCTATGGGGTCACACAGATTCGGACACGACTGAAGCGACTTAGCAGCAGCAGCAGCAGTAGCAAAGGGGCCAGAGGTAGGCCAGGACCAAATCCCACAGTGATCCAAATGCCAGGTAGATAATAACAGTGGTCACATGTAGGGTATCTACCATGTGCCAGGGACTGTGCTGAGGTCTTCCGTGCATGTTCTCTCATCCACCTACACCTTCTCATGGGGCTGAGACCGGCCCAAAGACTGTGAGTCTGTGGACTGTCTACTGATCTATCATCTGTCTGAGAGCTTTACTGATAGAATTCACATGTCATAAACTTCACTCATTTAAAGCATGTAATCCAGTGGTTTTTTAGTATATTCAGAGTTGTGTGCCCATTACCACAATCCACTTAGAACATTTTTATCACCCCACGTAGAAATATCAGGACTTCCCTGGTGGTCTAGTGGTTAAGAATCTGCCTGCCAGTGCAGCAGACACAGGTTCAATCCCTGATCCGGGAAGATCCCACATGCCGCCGGGCGACTAAGCCCGTGTGCCACAACTACCGAAGCCCAAGTTTTGCAGCCTGTGCCCCACAACAAGAGAAGCCACTGCAATGAGGCACCTCCAACTGCAACGAGAGAGTAGCACTCAGCTGCCGCGACCAGAGGAAGCCCTTGCACAGCAGTGAAGACTCAGTGCAGCCAAAAATAAACACCTAAATAAAGAAATAGAAATCCCATACCCATTGGCAGTCACCCATCCCCCATCCCCTCCAGACCCCTACCCCAACCAACCGTTAATCCATTTCCTATCACCATAGATTTGTCCACTCTAGACATTTCGTACAATGGAATCATACAATACCTGGTCCTTTGTGACTGGCTTCTTCCGCTTAGGGTAGTGTTTTCCAGGGTCATCTATATTATAGCAATGTATCATATTCCTTATTCCTTTTTATTGCCAAATAATATTCCATTATATGGATAGGCTGCATTTTATGTATCCATTTGTCAGTGGAAGAACATTTGCGTTGTTTCCACTTTGGGGATATTATGACTAATGAATAACCCACCAACAGTGCATGAAGGTTACAGTTTCTCTGTCCCTTGCCAGTACGTGTTACTATCTGTCTTTTTTATTGTCACCATCCTAGCTAGTATGAAGTGGTGTTTCACTGTGTTTGGTTTGTATTTCCTAAGTGACTAATGATGGAGAACATCTTTTCATGTATTTTTTGGTCAGTTTTATATCTTCCTTCAAGAAATGTCTATTGCCCATTTAACAATTGTTATTTGTCTTTTTATTATCGAGTCCTAAGAACTCTTTGTATATTCTAGATAGAAGTTTCTTATCATTTATGTTATTTTCTCTGTGTGTTGTCTTTTCTCTTTCTTGATGGTATCCTTTGAAGCACAAAAGTTTTTAATCTTGAAGTCCAATTTACCTATTTTTCCTTTGTTTCTTCTGCTTTTGCTTTAGAGACTATATTTTTAACCAATACATCATTTGAACTTGATCCTGGAAACTATGGGTAGTCACTGAAAAGCTTCAAGTTGTAGAATAACTTAGGATTTTTTTTTTTTAAATCAAACTAATGCATGAGTAGGCTGATAATGGCTCCCAAAGATATGTCCATATCCTAATAGTACTCAGAACCAGTGAATGTTACTTATTTGGAATAAAGGGTCTTTGCAGATATAATTGGGCTTCCCTCGTGGCTCAGAGGGTAAAGCGTCTGCCTGCAACGCAGGAGACCTGGGTTCGATCCCTGGGTCCGATCCCTGGGTCAGGAAAATCCCCTGGAGAAGGAAATGGCAACCCACTCCAGTACTGTTGCCTGGAAAATCCTACGGACAGAGAAGCCTGGTAGACTACAGTCCATGGGATTGCAAAGAGTCGGACATGACTGAAGTTAAGCATCTTCAAATTGGGAGATAACCGTAGATTATTTGACACTCACGGAGACAGTGATGTGAAGACAGAGAGAAAGACTGGCACAGTGCAGAAATGATGGCAGCTCCCAGAAGCTAGCACAGGCGAAGAACCCTTGAATCTGTGAAGGAGCATGGCCTTAGAAACATCTTGATTTCAGACTTCTGGCCTCCAGAACTAGGAGAGAGTAAATTTCTGTTTTAAGTCACTAGTTCAGTTCAGTTGCTCAGTCATGTCCAACTCTTTGCAATCCCATGAGCTGCAGCACACCAGGCCTCCCCGTCTATCACCAACTCCCGCAGTTTACCCAAACTCATGTCCATTGAGTCGGTGATACCATCTAGCCATCTCATCTTCTGTCGTCCCTTTCTCCTCCTGCCCTCAATCTTTCCCAACATCAGGGTCTTTTCAAATGAGTCAGCTCTTCACATCAAGTGGCCAAAATATTGGAGTTTCAGCTTCAACATCAGTCCCTCCAATGAACACCCAGGACTGATCTCCTTTAGGATGGACTGGTTAGATCTCTTTGCAGTCCAAAGGACTCTCAAGAGTCTTCTCCAACACCACAGTGCAAAAGCATCAATTCTTCAGCGCTAAGCTTTCTTTATAGTCCAACTCTCACATCCATACATGACCACTACAAAAACCATAGCCTTGACTAGACAGACCTTTGTTGACAAAGTAACGTCTCTGTTTTTCAATATGCTGTCTAGGTTGGTCATAACTTTCCTTCCAAGGAGTAAGCGTCTTTTAATTTAAGCCACCAAGACTGTGGTAATTTGTTACAGCAGCGACAAGAACCTGATACAGTCTTGTTTTTTAAAAGTCAAATAGTGGGGAATTCCCCAGGAGTCCAGTGGTTAAGACTTGGGCCCTCACTGCTGTGGGCCTGGGTTCAGTCCCTGGTCGGGGAATTAAGATCCAATAAGCTGCACAGTGTGCTCCACACCCCGCCCTCCCCCCAAAAAAAAACAGTGGAAGGTTTAAAATGAAAAGATACATAAACAACAGGCTCATGCTGTCATTTTTTAAAATTTATCAGGTTTAGACATTTTCTATTAACCTTTGATTTTAAGAGATGATGGTTTATTTAGCTGTCTTTGGTCACTCCCTCCTAAGTATTATTAGTTTGTTTTTTTCATTATCTTTAGTTTACTTTTAGTTACTTTTTACAACTCAAGATACTGCATTGTCAAATCTAAGATGCGCCATTATTGTCTGTTCCACTAAGGAAAACAACACTGCCAATTATAAGGTATTCTCAAGAGTAAGGCGTATCTCAGTTTCAAATACATTAGAACTTTCCTGGTGGTCCAGTGGTTAAGAATCTGCTTGCACACTCAGGGGCCATGGGTTTTGCTCGCTGGTCCAGGGAGATTCCACATGCTGAGGGGTTACTGAGCCCACTCAGCACAACTGCTGAAGGATGCACACCCTGGACCACCATAAGAGAAGCCACCACCACGAGGAGCCCAGGCACCTCAGCTAGAGAGTAGCCCCCACTCACTGCCACTAGGGAAAGCCTACAAGTAGCAGTGAAGACCCAGCACAGTCCAGAAATAATTAATTAAAATTATATAAAAATATATTAATGGTTGACAGATGTGAGCTTTTAAATCTGTGAAATACAAAAATATACAAGAATCTCTTTTTCAGGCTCCATCAATTTCAGACCTATCTCTTAACACCACTATGTGGAATGAAGATATGTGTCTTGCCTGAACTTCCGGCACCTAAAACTTTACTTTTACGTTGTTAATATTTACATTGTTTCACACTTTGGTGATTGACTCTGAAGCTGAAAACCAATAACTACTCTTTATATTACTATGACTTTATAAACATTGTTTCCTTCAGAGCCAAGCAGCATACCAGGATACATTTTCCTTCTCTGTGGATTCATTTCTTTCTCTAGGATCCCTTTGCTTCTTAATGATCAATCCTTGGTTCAGACTGTTCATCTCTTATCCCCTGATCTAGAAGAATATATCCTCACATCTTAGAAAAAAGAGTCAAGATTTCAACTTGGAAGGTTTTGAATAACATAAAGTTAAATGATTGTGACATGGATCACATAAGACCAAATTAAACACCTGAAAATCTAAAATTCTTTAGGTATGGTCAATAGGGTTGTCTTAGGGCACTGGGACGGAGAAGTCAATGGCACCCCACTCCAGTACTCTTGCCTGGAAAATCCCATGGACAAAGGAGCCTGGTGGGCTGCAGTCCATGGGGTCACTAAGAGTCGGACACAACTGAGCGACTTCACTTTCACTCTTCAATTTCATGCATTGGAGAAGGAAATGGCAACCCACTCCAGTGTTCTTGCCTGGAGAATCCCAGGGACGGGAGAGCCTGATGGGCTGCCATCTATGGGGTTGCAGAGTCGGACACGACTAAAGCAACTTAGCAGCAGCAGCAGCAGAGCACTGGGAGGAAACAAGTCTGATGAAGTTATACTCTTAAGCATTTCTCCATTCCTTGGGTAAATCAAGTAAGACAGAACAGAGGAACATCTTTCATGAAACCACACATTTCTGGGTCAAAGGTGGCCTTTCAACTCCAAAAATAGAATTCTTCCCAACCTCCACTTCCTGCTGACAAGAAGTGTGAACCCTTCGATTTCTAACTGTGAAAGGATGCGATTCATCAGAACTTTTTTTTTTTTTTCAAACCACCAAAATGAAATCCTGGGTATTGAAGCTTAAAAAAGAAGTCAGTAACAATTGTTGGAATATTGCCAGTGTTTAAGGCTGTCAAGAGCCCCCGGAGGAGGGCATGGAGACTCGCTCCAGTGTTCTTGCCTGGAGAATCCCCATGGACAGAAGAGCCTGATGGGCCACAGTGTTGGGGGGTCACAAAGAGTCAAACACGACCGAGTAACTAAGCGTACAGAACAAAGGCTGTCAAGTGGAAAATTCTACAGGTCAGACCCAGGTCTGATTCCAAGAAATAATTCAAACTTTAAAATGAAATGTATACTGCATAATAATATTTTCTTATTCATACTATCTTTTTCTCCCACTTAAAGCTAATTCTGAGAAACTAATAAATTGGCATTGCCTTTAGAATCATCCATTTGAAAATCTGGGAAATTAAGCCAGGACGTAGGATTCATCACTCACTTAACCCTAACAGCCATATTTATGGTTCCTTTTAATATCTAAACCAATAAGCATTCACTCACTTTATCCAGCTGTAATAATAAAAATCAATTTGGAGTTTTAAATGACCTGATACAGTAGGATCTTCTTTTGTTGTGCTCATCAAGATTTGACTTGTGATTTCATGCTGGTTTCCTTTTTTCCAGACCTAGAAAATAACAGAATCAGAGTCTGTGGCTGGGAAACTTGTAACTCTTCTCCGCTCTCTTCTCTTACCGTCCTCCATCTCTGGTGTCTTTAAGGACACACACTCTTCGCAGGAACAGGGTGATTCATAAGAAATTGGCCTTCTCCCTCTTGCTGCTGCAGACTTATTTCTGCAGGGAACACACTGGTCGATTGTCAAAGATTTTATTTAAATGTTACTGGGTTTCCTGTAAATATTATATTGTTTCTCTTTCTTCCAAAAGGTTGCACTCTGTTTCAAAAGTATGTTTTTCAGTTATTTGCTTGATTGCTTCATTATTTAATACATGCCTTGCAACAAATGCTCCCTACTAGGTCATTAAGTGAAAATTTAATCAGCAATTATACTTAAGTGAGCCAGAGATGCTGTGTTTTCATTCTGTGCATTAAGGTGACGTTTCCGTGTAAGCTAAGAGTTTCATCTCATTTTCCCAAAGCACACCGTTCTCTTCTAACTCTGCTTATGCTTCTGGTACTGTTCTAACTCCAGATTTAATTGAGACAGAAAAGAACCTTTCATGGAAATAGCATACATGCCTGACCAGGGGGGACACTCCCTTTATATATAATATTCTCAGGCCAGCACTCAAGTGGCCACTGGATACAGCTGTACAGACTTATCCAAATGATTTTCATTTTTCTGGAGAACAAAACGTTTGTGTGTTAACTTTCCATTCTCCGTTCATAGCTGGACACACAGATTGGCAAGGATACCACCTGTTGCTCCCTGCTGACTGAAGCGCAGCAGCTGAGGGGCTGTGAGTTAACCATATTTTGCTCACTCAGTTCTTGGGGCCCTTCCGCTGGTTCAGCCACACCAAAACATATGCCCATATCGACGGGGGTTAAGAGGAGAGAGTGGAGGGATTTATTCAGTGATGGAAACACACATCCCAGAGATAAGTTAATCTTAGCCCTAGCATTTGTCATGGGAGCAGAAACTGCCCCCACACACACCCTCTTCAGCTGTTTTTTCACTTCACCCTTTGCAACAGATTATTATAGAACTCATTCACAATCTTCTAGATATCATCCCAGTTCAGGATTCAAACTTTCCATATAAAGCACTCTTCCCTTGAGAAATAGAATCTTCATGGTCTACATCTACCCTCCTATTTAGACATGAATTTGAGCAAACTCTGGGAGGTAGTGGAGGACAAAGGAGCCTGGCGTGCTGCAGTCCACGGGGTCATGAAGAGTCAGACATGGCTTAGTGATCGAACAACAATCACCACCACCCTCCTATTACATGCTCGGGGATGTCCCTCTCTAAAAAATTACTGGGTTTTCCTAATTATGAAAGTGATTATTGCATGTACATGGGTAAGTGTTTTAAAAATAAATATATAGAAAAGACTGAAGAAGAACGTTAAAATCACCAGTGATTTTGCCATGCGGAAATAACTACTGTTGCTATTTTAGTATCTATGAAGTTGTGATGGAAAACAACTTTCATAATTTGGTTTTCTCATTTAATATACGATGAGCCATTTTCTAGTAACACAAAACTTCAGTCCTTTTAAGGCTGTTTTTGTTGGCATTTTGGTAGTTTTCAAGATTTTTTACTGTACTTTGTGATGAGTATCCCACAAAAGAAACATGTTGGCATTTCAGATTATTTCCTTAGGACTATCTTGGAATATGGAAGGGGTGATGAGGAAAGAGTATATTCTAGCAAAGGGAGAAGCAAGGGACACTGCTCCAGTGAAAGCTAGGGACACTGAGCAGGACTACAGGACTACAGAAGATCTGGAAATAGTTGAGTAGGGCTAGAACCCAGGGAGCTCGGGGGCGAGTGAGGAGCCCAGAACAGGAGAGGTAAGCAGATCAGAGAGACACCGGAAACAGTTTGAACTTGTCCCTGAGGGCAGTGAGGACTCAAGGAGAGCTTCAAGCCAGTGATCATATTTGTAACTTACATGTTTATATCTCTGTAGGATCATTCATCTGGAGGGGAGGCAGGGAGACTGGAAAGGAAGCTGTCACAGTGATTTGGGTGAAATGCTATGAAAGTGTGGACAGTGAAGTGGAAATAAGGGTGAAAGACAGAGGCAGATTTGAAAGAAATTAAAAGGTAAAACGTGCAGGACGTGGTGATGGATGGCTACGGCATGAGAGAGTGAGTATGGAGTCTGGGAGCGTCTACAGGCTTCTCAGGTGGGTGGGTGTACAGTAAACCAACTGCCTCCCATCCAAGGGGAAATGCTCTGTAGGAAGCTGAATCTAAGGCTTGGGGTTCAGATGGGCGAGAGGTGTAGATCTGGGAGCTCTCAGCATACAGAAATGAAGCCATATGGATGCAGGAAGAGAGGAGAGGTGGGAACAAGGAGAAGGTCAAAGAGCAGGAAGACAAGGGACTTCCCCGTGGTCCAGGAGCTAAGACTCCCCACTCCCAGTGCTAGAAGCCTGGATTCAATCGCTGGTCAGGGAATTAGATCCCACATGCCGAAACTGGGAGTTCACATACTGCACCTAGAGATTCCACATGCCTCAACTAAGACCCAGCACAACCAAATAAATAAATATTAGGGGAAAAAAAGAACAGGAAGATGAGAACATGCTGTACCACAGAGGCCATGTGAGAGTGCTTGAAAGCCATATCAGGCACTTCAGGGATGTTGAGGGAAGGAACAAAGGTAGAAAACCAGCTATTGACTGAATTCATTGACCTGGCCTGGAAAACCCGAGGAAGCAAGGCGCCATCGTGAAGGCTGGTTTCTTAAAGAGGATCTCTAATTCATTTAGTAAAGTTGTTCAGTCGTGTCTGACTCTTTGTGACCCCACAGACTGTAGTCCATGGAATTCTCCAGTCCAGAATACTGGAGTGGATAGCCTTTCCTTTCTCCAGGGGATCTTCCCAACCCAGGGATTGAACCCATGTCTTCCGAATTGCAGGCGGATTCTTTTATCAGCTGAGCCACAAGGGAAGCCCAGGAATACTGGAGTGGGTAGCCTCTTCTCCAGGGGATCTTCCTGACCCAGGAATTGAACCGGGGTCTCCTGCACTGCAGGCAGATTCTTTACCAATGAGCTATCATTTAGTGCCACCATGCAAAAATATCCTTAATGCGGATAAAGGTATAGAATTATTTTACCCCCAACAATGGGAGCAGAGGGTCTCAGCCCTGCTGTGGCAGAAAGGACTCACCAGCTTCTACATACTCTAAGGTGCACATAGAATTTTTAGTGAGACCATGTACCCCATGGGGCTTCCCTCATCTCAGTCAGTAAAGAATCTGCCTGCAGTGCGGGAGACCCGGGTTCGATTCCTGGGACGGGAAGATCCCCTGGAGAAGGAAATGGCAAACCACTCCAGTATTCTTGCCTGGAAAATCCCATGGACAGAGGAGCCTGGCAGGCTGCAGTTTATGGAGTCTCAGGAGTCAGACACAACTTAGCGACTAAACCACCAACCACTACTCTACCCCGTACTGTTTTTCTTGGACTTTGAATATTCCCCCATCTATGATTCTTGCTGCTGCTGCTGCTAAGTCGCTTCAGTCGTGTCCGACTCTGTGCGACCCCATAGACGGAAGCTCACCAGGCTCCCCTGTCCCTGGGATTCTCCAGGCAGGAACACTGGAGTGGGTTGCCATTTCCTTCTCCAATGTATGAAAGTGAAAAGTCAAAGTGAAGTCGCTCAGTCGTGTCCGACTCTTAGCGACCCCACGGACTGGAGCCTACCAGGCTCCTCCGTCCATGGGATTTTCCAGGCAAAAGTACTGGGGTGGGGTGCCATTGCCTTAGATTAATCCAAATTCCCTACCATGGGTGCCTCTTTTAAGGCCATAGGTCACCACCATACTGTTCCATCTGCTACAAACACTCTTAATTTCTGAATTTGTCACTGAGTAAGCCCTATTGCTGCTAAGTCACGTCAGTCGTATCCGACTCTGTGCGACCCCAGAGACGGCAGCCCACCAGGCTCCTCTGTCCCTGGGATTCTCCAGGCAAGAACACTGGAGTGGGTTGCCATTTCCTTCTCCAATGCATGAAAGTGAAAAGTGAAAGTGAAGTCGCTCAGTCGTGTCCGACTCTTAGCGAGTAGCAGATATAAACTTGTGTTGGGACTTCTTGGAGGTCGAGTGGTTAAGACTCTGTGCTTTCACTGCAAGGAGCATGGGTTTGATCCCTGGTTGGGGAACTAAGATCCCACATGCTGCACAGTGCAACCAAAAAATTAGTTACTTAAAATAAATTTTAAAAATAATAAACTTGGGTAGAGGTTCTAGAGAAGACAGATCTTGTCTGGTTAAAAGAAAAAAGATGGAGATCAGAAAGGGGTTCCAAGAAAGATTCACATTTTTATCATTCCTTGTCTCTGATACTTGTTTCCAAGAACTGCCTTCTCCAGGCTTAAGCCAGAAGTTGTCCATGGAAGTCTCAGCAACCATAATGGAGCCAGGGATGGTGCAGGGCAGGGCTTTGAGAGTCTTCTTACCCTACAGGAGCACGATGGATTAGATACCACACCACAGCAGATTGGTTCTTTGGTGATGACATTTTGCAGCCACATAATGATATGGCCATTACGAGCAAATGTAAGCTTTCTATCTAGTGACCTTGAAGATAATACAAGGTTGTGATTTCTGATGCTACAGTTTAAACACGAATTTTTCCTGTTCAGTAAGCAAACAGCATGGAAAATAATAAGTGGTAGTTAATATTCTAGTTGAAATGTTGTCCCAGTCATTCTTGTCCACCTTTCAGCAGTATTTCCTGTGTGTATTTTGAATCCCTTTCCCCATGCGGGTCATGCTCGTCAGGTGTTAGAATGATCTAGCCAGACCCTCATTGAATGCGTCTCCTGGCATTCATCATGGTGCACGCACATGGCCTTTTTGTTTGATTAATACAGAAGGTTGTTAGTGCTGAGCCAGGGTTAGAAAACCGGGGACTGATATCTCCAAATGGTGAGCTGATCTCATGTGTTTCAGGAGAAGCAATGACCTTTGTAGAATTTTTTTTCCAACATTCTTACTCGCCCTTCATCAAGATTTATTTAGTATGTCTGGGTAAGCTTGCTCTATAGATCAGAACTCTTTCAGATGAAGCAGCTGTTTTAAACCCAAAATCAAATATCCTGAAAGGAACTCACAGAGTTGTAGGACCCTGGGCGCTTAAGCACTTAGACCCTTTTTCTTGCCCATAATCAGACTCTTGCTCTCCTCCCCAGAGTCTCTGTGCATTGGCCTCATTCTGTCTTACTACAGGCTTCTTCCACACAGGGGACATCGTGGCCAAGGGCAGTGGCAGGCTTGTATTGTGCCAGCATAGCAACCTAAAAGGAAGGGAAAATCTTTCCTACTGCAAAATCTATGGAAACCAAGGAACACCTCTGATTGGTCCACCCTGAATCACATGACCTCTGCCCAGGCTCCAGCCCTGAAGCTGTAGTGTGTGGTCCTGTCATGGGCAACTCTGCCTGGGGCTGCTGTTGGGGTGAATCAGTTCTCTAGAAGGAGGCAGACAAAAATCAATGTTGGCCGTACTTAATATGAAGATGTTCTTTTCTCTTGATGTGTCTCATTGTTGTCCCAGAGTATCCTGATGAGTCATAATGAAATTATTATATTCTTGGAATTAAGCTAACAGTCTGTATTTTCTTCCATCCCTCAGAGTGTAAGTTTTTATATTTCCTTATGCTGTATATTCGGAGAAGGCAATGGCACCCCACTCCAGTACTTCTGCCTGGAAAATCCCATGGGTGGAGGAGCCTGGAAGGCTGCAGTCCATGGGGTCGCTGAGGGTCAGACACGACTGAGCGACTTCACTTTCACTTTTCACTTTCATGCATTGGAGAAGGAAATGGCAACCCACTCCAGTGTTCTTGCCTGGAGAATCCCAGGGACGAGGGAGCCTGGTGGGCTGCTGTCTATGGGGTCACACAGAGTCGGACAATGTCCGACTGAAGTGACTTAGCAGCAGCATGCTGTATATTGTATGTTGAGGCACAATCACTGTAGCTTTAAGAGTGCTTTCACATACATTATCTCGTTCAATTGTTTAAATAAGCCAAGCCATTGGTAATTACGTTAAATCTCCTTTGCAGATGGATACAAAGACTTAAACCCCAAGATCACAGAGGCATAGAACTGAGGGCTTGATGAGCACAGATCTTCTGGACCCTTTGCTAGTTCCTCCTGGGTTCAGTGCCTTAAGACATCTGTCACCTGTGTCTTCACTTGGTTTGGCTTTTTTTTTTTTTTTTTTAAATTTATTTACTTGGCTGTGCTGGGTCTTAGTTGCAGCATGCACACTCTTAATTGCAGCATGTGGGATCTAGTTCTCTGACCAGGGATTGAACCTGGGCCCCCTGCGCTGGGCGCACAGAGTCTTACTCACTGGAAGTAAAAGTGAAAATGGAAGCGTTAGTCGCTTAGTCATGTTGGACTCTTCACGACCCTATGGACCATAGCCCACCAGGCTCCTCTATGCATGGAATTCTCCAGGCAAGAATACTGGAGTGGGTTGTCATTTCCTCCTCCAGGGGAGCTTCCCAACCCAAGGATGAAGCCAGGTCTCCCGCATTGCAGGCCAATTCTTTACTGTCTAAGCCACCAGGGAAGCCCCTTTAGCTACTGGACCACCAGGGAAGTCCCTGGTTTGGCTCTTCTTATTTGTATTTGTTTCTCCCTGGAGAATAGAAACTGTGCCATCTACAGCTGGCCCTTGAACAACACAGGGCTGGGTTACAACGCTCCACACAGTCAAAAACCCAGGTGGGTGTAACTTACAGTCAGCCTTCCATATACTTTGTTCCTCTGTATCCATGATTCAACCAGTCTCAGATGGTATAGTCCTGCCATATTTTCTATGGAAAATAATCCATGTATAAGTGGACCTGAGCAGTTCAAACTCGTGTTGTTCAAGGGTCCACTGTTCTTCCCCTGCAAACCTGTACGCAACCTCCTCTAATGCTGTGGACACTGTGCATGCTTAGTAAGTGGCGCTGAGTCAAGGGTTTAACATATTATCATTCAAATGTCAGTATAGCCGGGAGCCTGGGGCTGGGTCACAGTGAGGGGACTGGTCCCCACACCTGTTGAGCTGTGGGAAGTATGCACAGGGCTTCCTCCACGGCCTGGAGCAGCTCTCTCACAGGAGAGCTTCTGGCATTGCTGCCCAGGCCATGGAGAGAGTGGCCTTCTCTCACCTCCCACGCCCCTTTGTCTCCCCTAGGAGGGACCACAGAATCGCCTTAACCTCCTAAGCCAGAAGCCGTTCCTTAAGCTGAATGGCAGCCACCCACCCTACCCCAAATGCCACAGCAGCCCAAAGATCCCGCCCACCCAAAGGAGCTCACCCACCACCCGGGTGGCCGCATCCACACAGCACACCCAGTGGTCGATGCCCCGTAGTCCTCTTTTTAAAACTAAATCACCCATTCAGCTCAGTGCCCTGTGATGACCTAGAGGAGCAGGATGGGGGGGTGGGGTGGGAGGGAGGTTCAAGAGGGAGGGGATGTAGGTGTACACATGGCTGGTTCACTCTGCTGTGCAGTAGAAACTGATAAACATTATGAAGCAATTATACTCCAGTAAAATAAAATGATAAATCACTCACCTAGGAGGATAACACATCCCTAGGGAAGAGTTTGGGGACAGAACAGAAAAAGGGTCAGGCCTGCCTTTTCCCCTTATTCTTCCTGAGGAAGCACCTTCTCAGAGCTGCAGGCAGGACCTTCCTTTTCCTTGTTCTGGGGGGCATGTTCCTCTCCCTTCTGTCCAGGATGCTTGCACCTCAAAGGGAAGCCTCCTCTCACTGCCTTTGGCTTCCCCTCTTGTCTCCATCGTGCATCTGTGATGCCTTCCCGACCCTTCCCGACTAAGCTGGGGGAGATGGTCTCACACTTTTTTCCAGCTGGCAGCTGCCTGTTCCAGTTTGCAGTGAGTTAACTCTAGAGTCAGTGTAACACCGCAAAGCTAGATACAAGCAGTTGCTCATTCAGATCCAGGAGAGAGGTGTGTGTGTTTGTTCAGAATTCTGATACAGGCTCCATGTAGTGAATATAATACTGTGAAATGCTTGTTGTTCTCTCTACTGGCCCCACCCTTTAATGCTTGTTGGAAGAGTCAGAAGTCTCATCAAATGGCGTATTACCTAGGCTGTAGCTTAGCTTCTCCTTGCTGCTTTAATAAATAACCACAGACTTGGTGGCTTAAACAGCAGAAATGCGCAGGCCAGCAGTGCAAAATTAGTATCACTGATACAATTTTGACCCAAACTCAAAGGGTCAGCAGGATTGTGCTCCTCCCAGAGACTCTAAGGAAGAATCCGCTCCTTGCCTCCTCCAGCTCCTGGGGCTGCCAGCATCCCTTGGTTTGTGGCCACATCATTCCCGTCTCTGGGCTTTCCCAGGTGGTGCTAGCAGTAAAGAACCCATCTGCTAATGAAGGAGATGCAAGAGACGCAGGTTCAATCTCTGGGTCAGGAAGATCCCCTGAAGGAGGAAATGGCAACCCACTCCACTTTCTTGCTGGGACAACCCCATGGACAAAGAGGAGCCTGGCAGACTACAGTCCATAGAGTCGCAGAGAGTCTGACACGGCTGAGCATCTGAGCACATTCGTCTCTGCCTCCCTTCGCCTTCTCTCCTGTCCATGTCAAATCTCTCCCTGCCTCCCCCTTAAAAGAACACTTGTGGGATTTCCCCGGCAGTCCAGTGGTTAAGACTTTGCCTTCCAATTCAGGGGGAGTGGGTTCAATCCCTGGTCAGGGAGCCAAGATCCCACATGCCTCATGACCAAAAATATAGAACAGAAGCAATATTATAACAAATTCAGAAAAGACTTTAAAAATGGTCCACATCGGAAAAAAAAATCTTAAAAAAGAACACTTGTGATTGCTTTTAAAATCCACCTGGATAATTCAGGATACTCTCCCCATCTCAGGAGCCTTATGTAATCACAGCTGTAGTGTCCTTGTTTTGCAATATAATGTAATATTCACAGGTCCTAGGGGTCGGGGTGTGGATATCTTTTGTGGACCCATCCTTCGGCCTGCCCTCCTGCCCAGCCCCATAATTCCCACACCCGCCCCCCCAGGTTCTACAGGGTTCACCACCCTGCCTTTCGACTTCCTCCTGAAGCTGAGGAGTCCAGCTTCCCAGACTGCCCTTGTGCCGTCTGTCTTCTTACTTTCTGCCACCTCCAGTAGCCACAGAGCCCTGGGTGGCTTGCGGCCAGCCCTCCAGAGGGCAGAAGACATTAAACATTTCCTCCCATCGGGCCACCCTCTTCCCCTAAACCACTGGCTGGTGGGGCAGGACAGGCACACACCTTAAACTGGGGAAGACCCCCAACAGGTCAGATTTGTTGCCATGAGAACCAAGCTGTTTTGCTTTTGCTTAGATTCATTTCGTGCGAGAAAATGTCTTGCCTCTGCCTGTCTGCCAGGGCATCTCTAGAATGTCTAGTCAGTGAGGGTAAGAAGCAGATCCTTGGCTCCTGGTCCACGGTGCCTGGCAGTATCTCAACAGACTAGACACCCAGGCCCCACCCATCTTGCCCACACCCCCTCCCCGCGATGGTGGGCCTCCACCAGCCAGTTATCTCACCAGCATGCAGGGCGGATCTGGTGACACCAGACACAGCTGCAGATGCCACTGGTGTCACTCTGAAGCCCTACATTTGCACGGAAGTCTTGTTCCTATGGCCTTTTTGCAGGCACACAGTTGAATCCCGTGCCAAGTCCTGTGTTGCGGTTCTAAGAGTTGTGCGCTGTTGTTATAAACACCATGTATACTGCTGCGTAAAAATGATCATTTGATGATGAGGGCTGGGGAAAGACAGACATTGTGGAAGGATGAAAAACAGTACCGTGAAAAGTCGGCGTAGAGAAGCTGCGTGGCCCTGTTGATAATCGCAGCCCTGGCACCGGTTCCTATCTGCTGGGAGCAGAAGGGTGGGGCGGGGAGGAGAAGGGACCTTCATGGGGACTGTATGTAGGAGAGCAGTGCCTCTCCACTGTAAGAATTCTCTTGAAAGGAACGGAAAACAGTTCCACATGATCAATCAGAGCTGTTTTGGGGGGTTTTGTTGGGTTGTTTTTTTTTTTTGGTTGAAAACCTTTGGTGTCTCCCTGTCAAGAACCATGCCTTGAAAATAGGGCTCCAAACTTACCAGTCCACAAAAAAAAGAAGGCTTCATGAAGGAGAATGATCAGGAGACCCAGGCAAAGTCTCTAGCTCCTACCAATTATCCAGCCCACATTTCCACTTTCCCTTGATGTGTTTCCCTCAGACAGAGACACTACCCAGGCATCAACAGCATCACATTTCATCCCTATAAATACAATTGAAGATTTTTTTTTTTTCCGAACTCAGAACCAACAAAGGATTTCATCTGAATAGCTGGGTTAGAGAACTTGATTTGAGGAACAAAGAGTTTGATATGGTCTAAAAAAATATACAGGAGGGGAGAAAAAAAAAGGCAGTTCGTGATGAGTCTGAAATATTATTCAGCAAATACTTACAGAGCACCTACTATGTGCTGGGCCAGACACTGGGTTTGGAAGTGGAGACTCAGCAGCAGTAAACCAGACCCTGACCCTAGATTACAGTGTAACGCGGGAGGAGGGGGTGGTTCTGGATGAGGGAACAGACGATTACAGTCTAACACATTTAAGTACAGAGAGAGACAACCCTGCCTTGAAGGATCGGAGAAGATTCCCAAAAGATACGCTGATGTTGAGACGCAAATGACAAATAGAAGTTGGTCTGGGGATTTCCCTGGGTGGTCCAGTGGTTAAGAGTCCGCCTTCCAAGGCAGGGAACAGAGGTTTCATCCCTGGTCAAGGAACTAAGATCCCACATGCTGTGGGGCAGCTAAGCCCGAGTACCACAACTGCTGAGCCCACAAGAGCCTATGCATGCAACTAGAGTGAGCCACACACTGCAGCAAAGATCCCACAGGCTGCAACGAAGACCCAAGGCAACCAAGTAAATAGATACACTTTTGAAAAAAAAAAAAGTTGGTCTGGAAAATGGACCAAGGGCCTTCCAGGTGGGAACAGTGTGTGCAAAAGGCCTGAAGGCAAAAGCACCACGGCAGAGGGGTGTATGTGGGTGGACCAAGAGGTGAGTAGCTGCCTGACCCAGAGACGGGGAGGTAAGCAATGGATGGGAGGAGGTGGAGAAAAGAGAGAGAAAAGCAGGTGGAAGCATGTGGTCCAGTACGGCTCTTCGCCGGGCTGAATAATCCAGCCTCCTATACGTTTAAGTGGGTATCACTGAAGGTAGCCTCCCCACGGCCCAGCAAGCTGCCCCATCCTCCCCGCTTTCTTCCTGAGACCCCCCAAGAGACCATGGCCCCCATTTCTCAAACTGGAAAGCTGGGAAGGGGTGGGCTTAAGGAAACTATCAGAACCAGAGCCCACCACCCTGTCTCTCATCCGAGACCTGAGAGTTCTGGGGCAGAGAAATTTCAGTCCTGGAAACTGAACTACGGCTTCCCTTCTAGCAGGGTTCTGGATTCAACACTCACCTGGAGCACGTGCTAAGACAGTGATGCACACAGCTCAAGCTTCACACCTACAACTCCAGGGGGTTTGGTGGGGGAGTTCTGGAGATCACCTGAAAAAGACACAGGGAATTTTAGAGAGCACCTGATGAGAAATTCAAGTAACACTGACTGGAAATCCACCCACGGCAGCTGCTCTCCCCAGCTGCATGCCATGTGGCGACCGCGTTCGAACAGTTTTGACTCAATGAGGCTAAAAATAACCAGGAATGTAAAACCCTTCAGGAGTCAGGTCTGTAAATGAGCTAGCCCGAGAAATCCACAGGGGGAAGGGGAAGGAGAGAGAGGGAGGTTTGTCTTTGGGCCACTGGATCAGGGGTCAGAAGAGTTATCACCTGAGTGGCTGAAGAAGTAACACTCCTAGACCCCGAGGACCTTGCCATTTATTCCCCTTCCAGATCAGTTGGTTGAACACTGTGGTACCCACTTCACAGATGGTGAAAAACATATGGCTCCCCCACCGCCGCCCCGCCCCGAAACCTTTCAGACTGAGGCTTGCTAATCTCAGCTCTAATCCAAGTCCAGGGACTTCCTATGGAAAATGAAAGTAATAAAACACACAGATAAGTAACTTCCTCCTTATTCCCATCCTCCACCTCGGCCCTGGGAAGTGTGGAGAGAGCTTGTGGGCTCTGCTAAGAAGCAACCGTTTTTTTTTTAGTTGTGAAACTGAGACTGGGACTTTCTCACCAGTGGAGGCAAGAGTAAGGTGACATCAGAAGGAAGCACGCTTCACCAGAGACAGAAGCAAAAGGATGCTTTTTTTTATCGTGGGAAATTCAAAAAGATACAGATACTCATTTACTCAAAGAAAATAGACATGCTTTTCCATGCAGAGAAACCACCCATAAATATTTTTTACTGCACTTTTCTGGTAAGAAAAAATGAAGTTGGCCCTGGTTGTATTAGCTCCGTGGTCTTCATAATAATAGTAACCCTTATGAAGCGTTTATGCTCCAGGCACTGCTGAGAAAGTTCTTTGTCACTGATCATGATTTTTTGATCTTCACAAAAATCTACATGCGGGTGATACCACTGTTATCTCCATCTTAAGATGGAGGAAACTGAGGGCTGGACAGGTTTAGAAGTTTGCCCCGAGGCACACGGCTTGTCAGTGGAGAAGTAGTTATTTGTTCCCACCAGACTCACTGACGAACTGGTCCTCTGAATAGTTCAGTTCCCCAGCCTCTGGGCCATGGATTTCCTGTCAGATCAGGGGCGGCATTAGATTAGAAATAAAGTGCACAGTAAATGCAGTGCCCTTGAACCATCCTGAAATCATCCTCCCTGCATCCATGGGAAAATTGTCTTCCACGAAACCAGTCCAACAGATGAGGACCGCTGCTTTAGTTCACTGCCTCTGGTTTTATTATTTTGTCACAAAGACTAAATGGACCGATTTTTAGAATCTTCTCAATTTCCTGTGAAGATTTTTTCTGTTTTTCATTTGCATTTTGCTCTTTCTTTATTGGTGAGATTTGGTATTTCTGCCCTTTCCTTGCCTCTCTCAAAGTAGACGAATGGACGCCAAGTTGGAAACCTGAGGTCTGGGCGTCAGTTTCACTTCCGCCACCGCCTACTAAGTGATGTCACCCAGTTCACAGCCTCTTTGGGCCCGGCTCCTTATCCGGAACATGAAGCTGTAGGAGTCTCATGAAGGCCTCTTCCTGTACTGAATACCCCCATTGTCTCTCCTCTCACCCCTCCTGTCTTTCCATGCCCGCATCTCTCTTCTTTCCTTCTCATCCTGGCCACTAGCAAGCCCTCAGGCCCTCTGTCTTCTGCATCTTTGGTCCTCTGTCTTATATACGGTGAGGAGGCAGGGGATGTGGTGTGAGAGCACATCCTTGTCAAGAGGTCTGGGGACTCAGATCATAAGGAGGTGGATGAGCAGGATGATGTAACTCAGTGGAAGGCACAGGTGGAGTTGGCCCTCCTCAAAAGTCTAGGATAAATCAGTCTTGGCTTTGGGACCTCTCCACCTCTGCTCCAGCTTTTCCTTGGTTTCCCATCACTGGTGTCCTCACCCTGCCCTGTGGCTTCATACCCCAGTGCCCTTTGTACCAGTTCCATCCCATCCTCCTCCCGTCTTACCCCATCTTAGCATCACGTGGTACTCGTTCTGTATGCCATTCCTCAGGACTCTGCTCTGTTTAGCAAACAGTATGTCTCATCTTCCTAATACATTTACCCAGCATCCCTTCCAAGCACTGTAATGCTCTAACTCGTCTTAAGAAGCATCTAAAAAAATTAAGAAGGCCTTCAAGAGATTAGAGTGGTTTAGGGCAGAATTCCTTTATTCTGATCATCAATGAGGCACCTTCTTTTGGTCCAAAGGTTTTCTAGCCCTGAATCCAGTGCTTTCCACTCATGAATAGGAGACAACAACAGGCCTCCCGTGGTGAGATGGGAATTGGGATGGCAAGTAGGGGGTTACCACACTTTATTATGAATATGTGAAATAGTTCAGGGAAACTGCGATTTATTTAATCCCGGTTGGCTGGTTAGAACTCGATGGACAAAGAAGCAATCACGAGCCACGTCTCAGCCCATTAAGGTTCTCCCAAATCATTTTAAATTATTGGGCATTCATTTCACTAGTGTCTGTATCTAATATTTAATACTCCTGGAAGCACCAGCTACTGAGCAAAGGAGCAACTTATAGGAGGCTGTGAAAATTCCTCTTCCTTTAACTTCCTCAGAGTTCTTTGCAGTTTGCTGATGATTGCGTGGGAACTGTGGGCCTTTATCACACAGAGTCGGCCTCTAAAGGCAGACTGCTCTAACGTCCGCCAGCAGAGCACTCCTTTTAGACCGCAGAAACGGCGTGCACCGCCTGGGCCTTCGCATCCCTATTTTAGGTGTGTTTCCAAGGAGTAGGTTGGTTGTCATGGTTTGGAAGAACTTCTCCACCGACAGGATGCAGTTACACTAGGGGGAGGCACGGCCCATCTGTCCCTAAGGCAGAGGTCTGGAGGAAAGAAACAGACAGCCTTCTGGCTGGAATATTCTAGATGTCTCCCTGCTTAAGCAGCCCTCAAGGTCAGAGCCCCTCTCAAGGCCCAGCTCTAGAATTCGCAGCTTCAGGAATAGAGGCTGGGTCTTTCTGGTCAGTCCTCTGAATGGTGCGTTGTCAGGAGGCCTTACTGAGCCAAGGGGGCTCATTTCCCACTGTGTTCTCAACGTCTTAGTCCTTCCATTCCCACCTGTTCATTCTCCACCTGCTTGGAAGATGAACTTTGCCTGCATCTTTGACGACAGTCATCTCAGAATTCTGGGATGCAGGAATGATCACAGTCTGCATTTATTATTTTTATTCATGATGTTTCAATGTCCTGGCTGTGGCAAGATCTGGTTGAGAAGAGCCCTACCCTGGGATACCAGAGCAGCTTCTCAGATTATCACCAAGTACTGAGGACTCTTGGAATAGACACAGTGCCTGTCCAGATACATGGACCCAGGTCTGTGGGTCAGGAAGGGGCGCGCTGTTCAGCTGGAGATGGTGGTGCCCTCTCGTTCCTGGGAATCGCAGAGTGGCTAGGAGCCAGCTCCTGCCAGCCCACACCAGCCTGTCACACGCCTATTATTAATCAGCATCCCTCTTTATTTTCTCACCAAGTGTCATGCTCCAGACACAGGCAAGATGTGTCATACAGGGGAAACTTCACCTGGTGGATAAGAAGCCATATGTTCCTGCCCATGCTTTGCTGAGTTTTCAAAAACTTCCCAATCACACCCGTGGGTCTGTTTGTCTTCATGGCGGGGCCTCGGGGGCATCGTGCTTGCTGGATGTTTCTGGCCCTGGTCCCTGTCACACACAGGAAGCTGGTCTTGGGAAGCCTTCTCTGCAGATGTCCCGTGTGCCAGTGGCCGGGGCATCACCCTTGTCTGGAGTGTGGCGAGTCCATGGTGGGCTCAGCAGTTGCCAAGGTGATTAAGGCCAATTTCTGCCCTCAGGTTACAGTTTCATGAGCTTTTCCCTGTTTGTGTTGAAATACAGTTTGAGAGAGAATACCATGGGGTGGAATTTCAAGTGCCAAAAAAAAAAAAGTACAGATTGATTTTCTTTTTCTGGAGCAGGAATCTGAAGCAAGAAAATTGTCACGTGTGGCAGACTGCTGCAGGATGGTTCCCGTGGGCCTGGGTCTTCAGGGTTTCCACTAATCCTACTTCACCCCTATCTTCACGGTAGCCCATCCTCCTCCTCTTCAACTATTTCTAGCTAATTCATAGCCCTGGTTTGAAAAATAAATAAGGGAAGGCAAGAAAGAAAGCCTGTTTGCCCAGATATTCCGTTTCTTGATGCTTTTTGTCTTAGGCCACTCACACGCCCATCTAACCCAGATCCCTATTCCCATTCCCTTTCGGCAACCCGGTGAGCTCACCAATATGCCAGGGGATGATCTAAGCCCCAAATCATCACCTTCTCTAGAAAAACAAACAAACAAAAACAGCCGGAAGGAGGGAGGTCCGTATAGGAGGGTGGGGGCACGGTAAATGATGCGTACAACTACAGCTAAAAGGGGCCCCCGCGCCGCCTGGGCCCTCGGCGGGTGGGCGTGTGTGCGTGTGCACGCGCGCGCGCACATTTTCCACCCACTGGCCCCAGCACACGCGCGCGCGCACACACACAAACACACACACACCACCACCACCACCACCACCACCCCCCCCGCACCCCCGCCCTTGCTTTGGGCAGGCTGCGGCATTTTAATGTCAGATGGAATCGCTAAGCCCGCGTTGCCATGGCGACCACGAGAGCGGCGGAGCTAAAAGCGGCAGCCGGGCCGCCGCCTCCCCCGCCGCAGCCCACCCGGCGGTGCAGATTCCCTTTGTCTCGCTAGCTCCCCGCATCCTCCTTCCCCCCACCCCGCCCCTTGTCTCCCCTCTTCCCTTCTTCATCTGCCTTTTCCCTCCCCCTTTCTGTCCTGTCTCCCCTCTCCCTCCTGCCCCGCCCCCACGTCCCCGGCCCCAGCCCTCCCGGAGCAGCCGCAGGTTGGGGACCCCTGGACTCAGCGCCCCCCGCAGGTGCCTGATCAAGCCGGCCGCTCCCCTCACCCGGCAGCATAGACAGGCCTGGAACCATCTGTTATTCCTGGGGACCTTAATGCCTCACTTGAAACCACCCTTTTCAAAAAAGGACGAATAGAACAGAAACTGTTGTTTTTCCCGCACCTGGATGGATGCCCTTCAGCTCGTGGTCTGTCTGGCCCGTGGCCGGCTGTGGTCACCCTGGCAGGAGAGGACCGGCCCCGGGCCCCCACTCCGCTGCTCCCCAGAGGGATTGAAGCTGACGGTCATGGAAACGCTCTTGCCTCACCCCTCTAGGCCTCAAATAACTCAGCAGCTACAAGAGGTTCTGTCTAGATGGGGTTCTGCTCCCCAGAGCAGAATTACCAGGGCTTCCAGAAGATGAACTCTTGCCTGGGGTTGGGGGGTGCTGTTAGCATCCACATAAGCTGATAAGGAAGGGTGCTGAGGCACAGTAAGGATCCCCAGCCCAGAACCCTTCTGTCATCGCTCTGTCTCGAGGCAACATAGCAGCTCGGATGGCACTGGCTGGAAATGCCAGACTGGCTCACGATGCAACCGATGCCCTCGTCTTCAAGGGAAGAAAAAAAAGATTGGTGCCATGCTGTTGGAGTGTCCGTAAGAAGGACACACCATGGTCTAACCAAATTTGCTGAATAAAAAGCATTTTCTAGACACCAACTGTATCCAATACATAGTTAGGTATTGGATTTAACGGGATATTTTGGAATGCCTTTTTCCATTTTCTGAAGGTCACACCTAACATGTAAATGACGAAACCGATTAACAGCCAGAAACCTTGGATCACTCTCATCAGGGTCGTGAGTCAGTGGCACTCCAGTACCATCTTGCTTCTATCACACACCTTCACTATCATTCCCACATCTGAAATGAAATGAAAAGTGTGCCTTTCAGGTGGTTAAAGCCTGGTGTTTTGCTTTCAAGTCAGCCTTCAGTGATATGTATGGATATGTATGTATCAGGTGCATGTACACAGAACAATGCCTGCGCTGATGATGCACAGTAGGTGAAATTGTGAGTTTTCCTAGGGAACTCTTCCCTAATTCCCCCAAGAGTAGATGAGACCACAGTAGGGTCCCACCATGTGATTCCAGAGCATTCTGCACTTTTTACATTCAGAGCGCTTCCCAGGATTAGGGATACACAGTGATGAGTGGGTAATTCTTGTTTATGTACGTCTCCACACCAGACTATAACCTTGGTGAGGGAAGGAACAGCACCTATCTTTCACGTCCCTTATCTTCAGGGGCCAGCACACAGGCAGGATTTAGTACACATCTACTGAATAAAGAAAGAGATAAGAAGTGGACCAGAAAGAGATGCTGTCAGTGATGGGGCCTGGGGCTGTCCACAGAGTGAGCCTGGGGTGCCAGGAGGGGTCCCATCTCCATCATGTCTTGTGAGCTTAGTGACCCTCCAGGGGCTCCATCTTCCCTGCACAAAGTACCTCTAGCAAGCTGTCCTAAATAATTCTTGTGTATCTGGAATATGTCTGAAACTCCTCATAATAAAAAGCTTGATGAATCAGTTAGATCATAAATGAGGGGAACTCTGTCATTTGCTAAGCCAGTCCTGAGCAGGTGACTGGAGCCCTGACCCAAGGCAAGGCCAGGCCGCCCTTCTCCCAGTACTTTGCAGAGAAGATGAGGTATTGGTGCTCTGAGGCAGGGGCGTGCAGGAAAACCACCCAGGGCCGTAAGACACCAACATCCAGGACTTCCCTGGTGGTCCAGCAGTTAAGAATCCGCGTTCCAATGCAGAGGGCACAGGTTCGATCCCTGGCTCGTGAAGATCCCATGTGCACCTGGGATCTGTGCCCCACAACTACTGAAGTCCATGTGTCCTGGAGCCCATGCTCCGCAACAAGAGAAGCCGCCACACTCCAGGTGGAGAGTACCCCTGCTCGCCACAACTAGAGAACGCCAGGACACAACAATGAAGACCCAGCACAGCCAAAAATAAACAAAACTGAGAGAAAAACACCAGTGTCCAGGGGCCCACAAGCAGACTAGCTGATCAGAGCCTCCTGGAGCCAGGAGTGACCACTGCTTTTCAGATGCTCCTCTGACGATTCACGTGCTCAATCACGTGTGGCTCTGTGGGACCCCAGAAATGCAGGCAAGAGGAGGCAGGGACACTTAGACTCACCAAACCCAGAGATTCGATTTCAGCTGGTACACTTTAGGCTGAACAAAGAGATGACTGGCTTTAGCCCACTTCGAGTTGTTTCACCACTGTTCATAGAACCTCTCTTTGCCTTAAAAAGCCCACGGGTCCACTCCTTTGACAATCGTTTAAAAGAAATCTGTAACTGTCTAATCAGGGCATGAACCATTTTTCAGACTTGCCCAGGCAGCAGTGACCTAAATATTACTCAGGGTGTCTGACTTCCAGCCCCAGAGGAAGAGCATATTTGGTTTGTTTTTATGCTGATGAAGTTGAGCCAGTAATTCAAGGTCCCCATCAGGGATGGCTGAATGCTATGAGTTTGTTCTTTAGACCAAGCAGCGTGATATCGACTTATTATTGTTCCTCACTTTTCATTAGAATCACTTATGCACTCACTCATTCTAATTTGTGCCATTTTTTAATTGATAGGTGCTAAAATGAGCAGAATCTGGAGGGCTGGAGGGGGGAGGGTCCCCGCCTATTTATACCAGCCAGGTAGAAAGAGTAGATCTCTGGAAAATGTGACTAACCCATTACGAGCCAGCAGGCGTAGCAGCAGATTGCTCCACTGTCTGTCCCAGGTAACTCGGCAGGCAGTAAACAAGGCCTGTGTTAGAAGCCATGAAAGCTGTCAACACACAACAGCAAGGAAACCTGCCTAAACTGCCCGCCGGCGTATCCGAGTGTGTCTGCCCCCAAGGTCAAGGCAAATTTGGCAAGAAGGCACATGGGGACACTTCCCCTTGAAATCTCTTGGGATACCGGGATGGGCAGGGTTAGTCTTAAGGGTTAGTCTCGGGCACTTCAATCAAGTTAGTGATGGTGGGGAGAAATTCTTCAGAGTAGCAAGGAAAAAAGCACAGATGTGGTCTGAGCGAACCCACACTGGCTTTCCCAGCCAGCAAGCTCCAGCCCGGATCCAAACAACCCATTTCTGGGAACTTAAAAACCAAGAGAGCAGTTGAATGATCTCGAGACCCAAATGGGGCTTTTGATGTGTCTCCCAGCAGCGGCAACACAGCGAATGGTTTCTGTGATGTGGGATGCCTGGGCGAGCAGGCCTGGACCACCGCCACTGGCTCCTCTCTCATCATAGCGCCAGAAATAGATGCCACATCCCAGGGATGGGGAAGTCGGGCTGCATGGGACGTTTCATCTGTTGGAATATTGTTCTGCACCGCCCGACAAAATTACCGAGTTCTCAGTTCTGTAGCAGTGGCATTAAGAGTCTGAAAATTGATGCATTATGTTCTAGCTTAAAATAGCACATGTAGAAGAGGAAAAGCAGGGCTGTTAAGATGTGTGCAGAACATACTGCTGGAAGGACCTGGGCTGCCTCTTATTACCAGCATGAAAGGGTCTGTTGGAGCACAGGGTGGGTCTTCCATCCAAAGCATTCAAGTGGTAAAGGCTTCGGGACCACCGTGAGTCTGGGTACATTTTTGTTCTTTTAGCTGGCATAACTGAGCGCAAATCCTTCTGTTCTCAAACAGGTGGTAGAAAGTGGGCAGTTTGTTTCTTTTCATCTCACTGTTCTGGGTTGGTAGTGGCTTCTGTTTTAACCCTGTTGAATTCCCTTTAGAACAGAATCCCCAGCTATGTGCTACCTAATCAGATATTCCGCACTGTGGATTACGGTTGCCTGGATGGGCTGCGAGGCTTAGTGAGAGTGAGGTGGAAAATGCATAAAAGGAACTATGTCATCCGCCCCCGAGAAGAAAGTATCTTTTGTCAGCTGAGGTGGGATTTTAAAATACTCAAGAACAAGTGAAAAGGGCCTTCTGGAATTGATAAGCTTTTTCACCAATACGGCCCTAGGTAGGAAGTAGCATAGTTGATTCTTAAAGGGCCATCTGTGGTCCAGTGAAGAGGCCTCGAGGCCCAAGGACAAGGGTCCCTCCAGCCCCTGTATCAATTGCTTAACCAACATTCTAACATAAGAACCTCCATCATTAGAGCACTTGACTCGGAGACGTCCCTGGTGGTTCAGTGGCTAAGACTCCACATTCCCAATGCAGGGGGCCTGGGTTTGATCCCTAATTAGGGAACTAAATCCCACATGCTGCAACCAAGACCTTGTGCAGCCCAATAATAAAAAGGAATATTTTTTTTAAAAAATGGGACATCGCTGGTGGCCCAGTGGTTAAGAATCCACCTTTGGGTTCAGTCCCTGGTCAGAGATGTAAGATCCCACACGCTGCAGGGCAACCAAGCCCACACACAACAACGAAAGATCCCGCGTGCTGCAACTAGGGCCTGATGCAGCCAAATAAATAATAAATAATTTTTTAAAAACACTTGACTTCATAACAGATGTTCAAAGGGCACTTACTCTGAGCTGGGCATCATCCTAGCCACTGTGTCAATGTATATTTTCTCCTTTAATTCTCACCAGAACCCTTTAGAAGAAAGCATTCCCACTGTTAATTATCCCAGTTCAGGAAGCTAAGCTTCAAAGGATATGTGATCACCCAAAGCCATACCGCTGGATTCACACCCTAGACTGGCAGATTCCAAAGGCCTCTTCTCTCCACCAGGCCTATTGTCTCCTGTCTTGATTAAGCAACATTACTAGAAATACACAGAAGCTGGAAGACCTGTCTCTTCCCTGCTGCTGTTGCCAGCTGGAATGTCAGACTCCTGGGGTGTTATAGCCCAAATTCCAAAGGACTGGTTACCATCCACAAGGAATTACTTTTTCCAGGCTCTCAGCAAGTAGTCTGATATGCAAACCGCCCCTATATGGGGACTTGAATGTAACTGTTCAGTAAACCATAATGTGCCAATTGTCATTGGACAGTGACCAGTTTCTGGCTTCCTATGGTCACCACAATTCTAGAGAATGTGATCTTTTATTTGCAAAGCAAGTATTAGGCCTTTCTCTTCCTCCCCCTCTACTCCACCTTTATAATTTGCATCATTGCTCCTGGGAATGCTGCTTTTGAGGTTTGGGCATTTTCAGATAAAAATTCCTGAAAAGAGTGGTGGGATAAGTATCAGAAAGAAGACCACTGGATAAAAAGCAGGACTTCCCTGGTGATCCAGTGGCTAAGATGCTGCACTCCCAGTGCAGGGGACCCAACCCCTGGTCAGGGAACTAGATCCCACGGGCCACAACTAAGAGTTCACATGCTGTGACTAAAAGACCCCATGAGCCACAACTAAGACCAGCAAAGCCACATAAACAAATGCTTTTTTTTAAGTTAGACATGGTGAAGAGTATCAGGTGGGTGAAAATATCAGGCTGCCACACATACTGTTTTAACACCAAATGGTCAAAATTCGAGGCTTGTTTACTTAATATAGCACAGCACCAGGATGATATTGTAAATACCTGTTTTAAAATAGAATTTGCTTACAGAATAGGTCTGGGAAAACAGTTTTGATATATGATCTGCCTCATGATCACACGTTCCTTTAAGCGAGAGAGAGCAATAAGGCATATGTTCCCAAGTAAGTCTTCATGGCATGCAGCGAAACCCTTAAGATCATTTTCCAGAAGAAGCAAAATTCAACATTGTCCAGATTCAAACTCACTCTCCGTCTCCTTCTCCATCACCCACACTGACACTTAGGAATGCAGAAGACGCTCCTTGTTACTGTCTAGGTCTGGTCATCACCAAATTCTTGCTCTGAAGCATCTCGCAAACTTGCCCTGTTTCTGCCTTCTTAACAACCACAGGCCTTTTTTCCTTGATTTACAGTTTCCTACCTGATCTGCCTGCTTTACAATGCCCCCATCAAAAGATTAATCTCCAAAATATACAAACAGCTCATACAGCTCAATGTCCAAAAAAAAAAAAAAACCCAATCGAAAAGTGGGCAGAAGACCTAAGTAGACATTTTTCCAAAGAAGATATACAAATGGCCAACAAACTCAAGATGCTCGACATCACTTATCATTAGAGAAATACATATCAAAACTGCAATGAGGTATTGCCTTATACTGGTCAGAGTGGCAATCATCAAAAAATCTGGAAACAGTAAATAAATGTTGGAGAGGGTGTGGAGAAAAGGAAAACCTCTTGCACTGTTGGTGGGAATGTAAATTGAGACAGCCACTGTGGAGAACAGTATGGAAACCAAAAATAGAACTGCCATATGACCCAGCAACCCGACTCCTAGACATATATCCTGAAAAAACCATAATTCAAACCGACATATGTACCCTAATGTTCACTGCAGCACTATTTACAATAGCCAGGATATGGAAGCAACCTAAATATACATCAACAGATGAATGGATAAAGAAGATGAGGTATATATGTATATACAGTGGAATACTGCTGCTGCTGCTAAGTCACTTCAGCCGTGTCCGACTCTGTGCGACCCCATAGACAGCAGCCCACCAGGTTCCACTGTCAATGGGACTCTCCAGGCAAGAACACTGGAGTGGGTTGCCATTTCCTTCTCCAATGCATGAAAGTGAAAAGTGAAAGTGAAGTTGCTGAGTCTTGTCCGACTCTTAGCGACCCCATGGGCTGCAGCCTACCAGGCTCCTCCGCCCGTGGGATTTTCCAGGCAAGAGTACTGGAGTGCGGTGCCATCGCCTTCTCCGTTAGTGGAATACTACTCAGCCATAAAAAGAAACAAAATTGGGTCATTTATAGTGACGTGGATGGACCCAGGCTCTGTCATACAGAATAAAATCAGAAAGAGAAAAATATTGTCTATTAATGCATATATATGGAATCTAGAAAAACAGTACAGATGAATCTATAGGCAAGGTAAGAGCAGAGATGCAGGCATAGAGTGCAGACATCTGGACATGAGGGGGCAGTGGAGGGTGGGACAAATTGAGAGATTAGCGCTGACATATATACAGACTCTTTACCATCTGAGCCACCAGGGAAGCCCATATATACACCACCTAATGCGTAAAATAGCTAAGTGGCTAAGTCCCGTTCTTTGAGTGGGAAGCTGCTGTGTAGCACAGGGAACTCAGCTTGGTGCGCTGTGCTGACCTAGAGGGCGGAGCGGGGAGCGAGGCTGGAGAGGGAGGGCATATGTGTATACATATAGTCGATTTGCTTTGTTGCACAGCAGAAACCACAACATTGTAAAGCAATTATACTCTAATAATAAATTAAAAAATTGGTGCGTTCAGCTATGTAGAAGTTTAAAAGGAGGATAAACATAAAAATGTTTTAAAATGGAAAAAAAAAAAAAAGCCCCCTTTAGTCTGTCCTCGACATCACTTGTTTTCTATCAGTTTCGTGTATTCATTCTTTTATCACATTTATCTACCTTATGCCAAACACTCTTGGACATGGCAATATGGAAGAGGGCCCTTTCCCATGGAGGTAATCTTTGGGAAGAGGGTGGGAGCCACAGGAAGACAGTCAACAATCCAAGAATCGAATAGGTCAATTTCAGATAGCGGAAGGGCACTGACACAGTAGTCCCTCTCTTCTCCACTCAGGAATCCTTAAGGACGTCGCCATTGCCTCCAAAACTAAGCCTGACCTCCTTGCCTGTTATCTACCCCGGCCTCTCTCGCACCCCAGTCACCAAACACAGTTGCGTGCTACACTACAGCCCCACCCTAGCATTCCCCGTGTCTTCTGTCCATTTCACTTTTAGGCTGCAAGGCATCTCTTTTGTCCTCCTCCTGCTTCAGGGGGCAGCTGGTCGCCTCCTGTCTTTGGGTCTTGGAGATCTGGGCTGCAGAGGCCCAAATAGGCTTCAGAGGAGGAGGACAATCAGAGCTGGAGGGATGTGGTCAGAGGGAGGAGACACGCCAGCCAGACTGGGCAAGGCTGCTGGACCTGTTTCCTGGGGCCTCGGCTCCCCGCCCCGAGGCTCTGCCTCGCTCCACGCAGATGGGGAGCAGCGTGAGGGAGAAAAATCAGGTCACGTTCTGGACCAGGGTGCTGAGAGCCCAGTTTATTTCCATGATGCGTCTGCATAGCAAAGCCAGGACGCCCACAGCCCTAGGGGTGGCACCCAGGCCGAGAGCAGGCAGGGCCTCTTCCCGGCCCCCATCCTGTGCTCCCCAAGCGCACCCTGCAGACCTCTAACAGTGCCGACGTCCACTGTATATAGCAGCCATCTGTGGACAAGTCGGCCTCCCTCCCCAGGCTCTGAGCTTCTTGAGCATGGAGGCTGTTTTATTATTTATCTTGCATCTCAGAGCCTTAGACTCAGATAGTGGATGTAGGGCATGTTTCGAGATAATGCTGAGGAATCCCTGAGCCCAAGGGAGGTCATTCATCTTATATTTGCCTACTTTAATGACTCTCTTTTTAGAATTTATGTCGTGTGTGTGTGTGTGTGTGTGTGTGTGTGTGTGTGTAGCCACAAACCACCCGAGATGTCCAGTTTTCAGATGGAGAGACAGGGGTCCTGCGAGCTCCCCTGTGCAGTAAGCCACAGCCCCACACAAACAGAAGCTCAGATGCTTCTTGACGATGGTGAACCAAAGAGGCAGATATAGAATGATGTTCTCACAACCCACTAAAAATCATCTGGACTTCCCTGGTGACCCCATGGGGTAAAGAATTCACATGCCAATGCAGGACACACAGGTTCAATTCCTGATCCGGGAAGATCCCCCATTCCTTGGAACAACTCAGCCTGTGCACAACGGCTGAGCCTGTGCTCTAGAGCCTGGGAGCCACAGCTCTTGAGCCCATGGGCCACAACTGCTGAAACCTGCGTGCCCTAGAGCCTGTGCTCCACAGGAAGAGAAGCCACAGCAATGAGAAGCCACACACTGCAACTGCAGAGTATCCCCTGCTCACCACAACTAGAGAAAAGCCCACAGAGCAACAAAGACCCAGCAGCACAGCCATAAATAAATAAAATTGTTTTTTTTTAAAGTCATCCGTTCAAAGGAAGATGTGGCTCCTGGTTCGTGTTCAATCCAGTCTTATTTAGCACCTTCATTAATGATGCGAATAGAAAAGCAGCAGCAGTGTTCACAGACAGAGCTAACTTTGGAGGTGCTGTTAACAGAAGTGTCAGGATAGGAGAAGCACAAATGAAAGCAGAAAACAGCAAAGTTGAAAAAAAAAATGCTTAACACAGCAAAGGGGGGAAAAATCAGATATATTTTGGTAAAATAAAGCCCCAAAGTCTGTAGAGCAAATCACTGAGATGAGAAGGTGAAGGGAGGCCAAGATAAAGAAGAGGGAAGAGGTGAGGAGAGAAAGGAGGGCAGGGAAAGTGGGATGGACACAGAGGCGCTACACTCGGGCCAACGCCCTCTTGTTGGAAGTGATGGGGGCGGCCCCAGCCCCTGGCCCATGACGCTGCTCTCTCCACAGCTGCTGTCCCATTTGTTTTGTGGTAGGGGTTTGGCTTGGTGTTATTTTCTTGCTTCTGTTTTCTGTTCTTCTCTCATGTCTGAGGGAGCGGTGGGTATGGTTTTGTCCTTTTAGCTCAGTTTTGAAAGGTTTCATTATCCCCGGCAGAAAGCATCAATTTGGACATTTGGGGAGGGACAGAGGAATGCGGCCTGTTAAGAGTCCAGATTCCAAGAATATAAAGCAAAGTGGAGCATCCTCACCGCCTGGGTCCCTGATGTTGGTGGAAGGGAAGCAAACGCAGTCACTGGCCATCTCAGGATGTGGCCCATCCAGGCCACACCCAGCAGCGCCCCTGTCTGCCCTGCCAGGGAAGGGCCTCCAGCACACAAAGAATAGGAACCTTCTCGATGTCGAAACCAGGAGCCTCCAAGAGAGCAACAGTCCTCCTCGGGGACTCCAGCTGGAAAATCAAGACAGCAGGGTGCACCAGGTAACAGTTTTTAAAAGTATACAAATTCTCCAGGCACCAGGAGAGCACCCATTCTTTGATGGGCTGCAGTCAACCGAGCCTGAAAACATCAGTGGAAAATGTCCAGGAACGGTACTTCCCTGGTGGTTCAGGGGCTAGGACTCCATGTACTCCCAATGCCAGAGGCCTGGGTTCGATTTCTGGTCAGGGAACTAGATCCCACATCGCCACAGCTAAGAGTTTGCACACGGCAATGAATATCGAAGATCCCACTTGCTGCAAGTAAGACCAGGCGCAGCCAGATGCATGGACAGACAGAAGCGTGTCCAGGAAGCAGAGGACAGGTGGTGACAGTGGGGGTCCTGGCTATGGGTCAAGATCCCCAAACCTTAGTACCAGATTCAATATGTTAAAGAATTGTGTGCAGCAGAAATAATGCCCTCATACGACAACTGGACAAATACCTCAGTGTGCGGACTAAGTGGAATAGGGCTGCAGTCACTCAAGAGACAGCCATAACCTTCTGAGTGTGCAGAACTCCTTGACTTTGCTAAGCTTCTGTGCCCTCATCTGTGGCGTGGGCATAAGTAATGGCAGTGCTTTGTAAGGTGTTGGTCAGGATTAAATGAGATGAAGCAGGTAAAATGTTGAAGACAGTGCCTAGTGCATGGGAAGTTGCCTATAAGTGGATGGTTTTGATTGTCAAGCTCTCCTTTCCCCCTAAACCCCTCTTAAAGCTACACAAGCTGCTACTGCTAAGTCGCTTCAGTCGTGTCTGACTCTGTGTGACCCCATAGACGGCAGCCCACCAGGCTCCCCCATCCCTGGGATTCTCCAGGCAAGAACACTGGAGTGGGTTGCCATTTCCTTCTCCAACGCATGAAAGTGAAAAGTGAGATGCTGCTAATTGTACCGACCATAGCCAACCAACAGCTAAGTGATGCTGGGAAGTATCTGCTCACATTACTCAGGAGATTACTGCGAAATGTGCATGGAGGGCTTCCCTGGTGGTCCAGTGGTTAAGAATCCTCCCGTCAGGGCAAAAGGGGACACCGGTTCCATCCCTGTTCTGCGAAGACCCCACATGCCGCGTGTCATCTGAGCCCATGCACAACTACCTGTGTGCCCAAGAGCACGTGCTCCTCAACAAGAGAAGCCCCCGCAATGAGGACCCTGTGCACCGCACCCAGCCCTCGCTCGCCACAGAGGAAGCCCAAGTGCAGCAAAGAAGACACAGCACAGCCAAAAATGAATTTTTGAAAAATAAATGTGCATGGAGCCAGTGTCTGCTCATCTCCAACCTCCAGAAGCAGAAAAAAAAGATGACAACATGTTCATTGATGTCATTCCTGGAACTTCTCCAACCTTGCATGTATGTTTCCAAAATCCATCAGTCCAAGTGTCTGTCACCCTACAAACATTTTTGTCTCCTTGAGAACGTCATCAGCAATGGTGAGGGAACACCCAGGATGTGAGAGTTTGGATTTACAAAGCAAAGTAATGATTCACTTTGCAGAAGGGTTCTCTGGCTCTCGAAAAGCATCTCGGGAATGGTGAGCACCCCCGGGGCCTCTTCATACGCCTTAATCACACTCCACACCTCCACACTGCCTTGCCCGGAGCACAGTGCCAGGAGGGCAGGTGCGGCCCCACAGCCCAGCCCTTGCTCACCTGTGGCTCCAACTCACTTCTCATCAACCCCGCTTTGAAGAGGCTTGACGTTGCCCTTGGGTCTTCTGGTTAGCATCTGACATTGAAATGAGTCCCAGCTGCTTTCTTAATGATATCTCTTTTAAAAATTCATTCTTTCTGTAGACAGTTATGGAACTCCTATTCTGTATCAGATAGCTGCCCTTAAGAGCTCTTGATCAGGGGATGAAAACTGCCCAGAAGCTCTTAGGAAGTAGGGGGCTGAGCTAATGATTATATTCTAGTGACTGTTTTAGTAGCGGTGTGCACAGAGGTTAAGGCTTGGGCTCTGGCCCAGATGCCCAGGTTCAGAGCTGGCTCTGCTTTCTGATCATGGCAGGTAGTTAGATTCTTGGGGCCTCATGTCCTCTTCTGATGATGGAACTTACCTCGTCCTGTCATGAGGATCTCATGAGTTGCTATTTGTAAAGCACTTAGCAAAAGAGCACACAGTACTTACTATTGTTATTATAGTCTCTTTCTATTTGATTTCTATTTGTATTATATTATCGTCAGATAGTCTCAGATCAGATAGTCTCAGTCTGATGCTAATTCTTAAGTATTTATTGAATTTCTTTTTAGGGTATGGTACCTATTCCAAGTATACTTTAAAATCATGTGTAATACTACTATATGACCCAGCAATCCCCCTACTGGGCATATTCCCTGAGAAAACCATAATTCAAAGACACACGTGCAGGACTTCCCTGGTGGCCCAGTGGCTAAGAATCTGAACTCTCAATGCAGGGGCCTGGGTGTGATCCGTGGTCAAGGAACTTGATCCCCAGATGCAAAAACTAAGACCCAGCACAGCCAAATAAATCATTTTTTAAAAAGACGTATGTACCACGGTCTTCATTGCAGCACTATTTACAATAGCCAGGACATGAAAGCAACCTAAATATCCATCAACAGATGAATGGATAAAGAAGATGTTGTACATATATACAGTGGAATATCACTCAACCATAACAAGGAACGAAACTGGGTCATTTGTAGAGACGTGGATGGACCCAGAGTCTGTCATATAGAGTGAAGTCAGTCAGAAAGGAAAACAAATATATTAACAAATATATGGGGAATCTAGAAAAATGGCACCAATGAATCTATTTGCTGGGCAGGAATAGAGACGCAAATGTAGAGAACATACTTGTGGACAGAGTGGGGAAAGGAGAGGATGGGATGAATTGAGAGATCAGCATTGACATATATATACTACCACTTTGTGTAAAAGAGATAGCTATTGAGAAGCTGCTGTCTAGCACAGGGCGCTCAGCTCGGTGCTCTGTGATGACCTAGAGGGGTGGGATGTGGGGAGTCTGGGGGGAGTCCAAGAGGGAGGGGATATAGGTATACTATGTAGCTGATTCGCTTTGCTGTACAGCAGAAACCAACACAACATTGCAAAGCAGTTATACTCCAACTTCAAAAAAATGTGTATTCTCTAATTGTGGAAAGCTTATTTATTTGGTTCAAATCTATATTATTAACTGGATTCAGGTCTATGTTCTTTTGTCTGCAGATCTGTACGTTTGGGGGGAAAGTATGTTAACATCATTGACTATTTGCAGTCATGTCATTATATCTTTGCACATCTCACGCCATCTCACACAAATGTATTCACTGTCTTCTGGAGAGTATCTTCCTAGTGAACAACTCCTTGAAAAAGGAGAGCATTATCTCACCAGTTCTTTCCCCAGCAGCAGCGCTGTCTGCCAGGTTTCTTGTGATTAACATTTGCCTCGCACATCTTGTTTCTTCCTTTAACTTATCTCTGTCAATAGGCTCGAGATGGGTCTCTTGCAAATAGACTTCTAGCCACATTTCTCAATTCGGTCTGAGAACTCCCTTTTAACACATTGTTGACCAGGGTGGGGGTGGTGTGGGAGTGGTTCTTGCAGAAATTAACGAGTGTGGCCAGCAATTTATTATGTAAGTGAATATTGAAACACTGCAGTCAGTAACGTTCAGGTAACAAGACATGCTTCCCCGGTGGTTCAGCGATAAAGAATCCATTTGCCAATGCAGGAGCCGTGGGTTCAATCCTTGGGTCGGGAAGATCCTCTAGAGAAGGAAATGGCAACCTCATCCAGTATTCTTGCCTGGGAAATCCCATGGACAGAGGAGCCTGGCGGCTACAGTCCACAGGGTCGCAAGAGAGTCAGACACGACTTAGCAAATAAACAACAAAAGACGTATTACTATCTCTGAGGTTGACAGGGGTACACATCCGTGTCGGCTTATGTTTTATCGTCCCCAACCCATCACCTGAGCACGAGGCCAACAGAAAGGCTTTCTCAGACAACGAGGGTGAGCCCCGGGGAGTTGGGCAAGCTCAGCTCTTGGGTAAAGAAGGACCCTGTCGTGTGTCAGGAAACAAACGTGTTCCTTCTTTGCGCCTGTTGCTCACCTTTCCTTCCTTCCATTAAGTGAAGCAGACTTTCTTGTCCCCCTTCCTTCTGCTTCTTTGGAACGTGTGCATTGCAGTCTTACCTTCTCATTTAACATCAGTTGCCTTTACTTTTGTGCTTGTCTGTGGAGCCTGAAGTTCATCAGTCTCCTTACCCTCCTCCCAGATGAGACGAGGACTCTGGAACAGTTTCCTGGGACCACAGCCCATTTCTCACGTTGCTCTTCTCCAGGATGTTTTTCCGCATTGGTTTGAAACACTCAGTCACCTTCCTCAGTGCTGTTTACCGCTGAGACTGATCTGCGTGCTTGCCAGTGGGTCTGCTCCCAGCACATCGCCTGCACCATGCTTTTCCTCTGGATTCAGTGTCTTTCCTGACAAACGACAGGGTCCTTCTTTACCCAAGAGCTGAGCTTGCCCAACTCCCCGAGGCTCACCCTCATTGTCTGAGAAAGCCTTTCTGTTGGCCTCGTGCTCAGGTCATGGGTCGGGGATAGAATTCCAGGTTGACAGATATTTTCCATAAACCCTTTGATGAGTCCGTGTTTTCATTTTTCCCTCCTAGTCGATGAGCAGGCCTATGATTCCTTTGCAAGCAGCGTCTGTTTTCGCCCTGGGTGTTCAGGTTTGCCCTGCCTTTGGGAACCTGCAGTGGATCTGTTTTTCAAGAGGTCGAGAGAAGAAAGCTTGAGGTTTTCTTTTTTTTCCTTTTTATTGGAAAACCCTTTTTGTGTGTATCTTCTTACACCGTGGCTCTGTGCCTCTCTGCCATGCTGGGAGGCAGGCTCCTGGTGACCAGCAGCCTCACACTGACCTCAGCCCTGGTGCCTGCATGTCCTTGGCTTGGCATCTGCTGACATCCCACCCCGTCCTTCTTCCTAACCCTGGAGGGTCACCCTTCCTGGCCTGCAACCTCTACTTTGATTTTAAATATTCTTCCTGGGGAATTGTGTTCTCGTTGAAGACATTTGTACACAGTGGGTAGAGCTTGTCAGCTTCAATCACACTGTTGGAAGCACTACCATTGCCTGCTCAGGGCTTCAAGAGAACAGGGGGCACCCAGCTCGGTCTGGGGGTGGGGAGTGGGAGGCAGGCGGTTCTGGAAAGCACTGGGGAATGACTGAAGAGGTTTTTAGCAGCAGAATGACAGCATATTTTAGTGCCTTTAAATATCTGTCTGATGACAACGAGGAGGACATGTTTGAAGCGGAGTGCAGGGCAAACCGAAGACAGAAGACTGGGTTAGGTGGCTGTGTTCATAAGTAGGAAAAGGGGGCTGGGGTTCTGGGCAGTAAGGGTGGCCGCGGAGAGAGACCGAGGAAGTGAAATGAGAGAGAACTCATGACGTGGGCAGAGGAGGGACCCGGGCTGAGCCGGGCTTCCTGGCCCCTGTGATGGATGGATGATGACATGTCTCCCTGTGACAGGCTCGACAGGAGGAGGGAAGCAGTTTGGGGAAGGGGCCAAGAAGATGTGCTCAGGGTTGGACACACACAGGCTCAGCTGTCTGCGGCACATCCAGGGGATTTGTCTAGTCGGTGGCTGCACCTATGTGCTTGGGCCTCTGGCTGAGACAGGAGGCACTGATTGGGTAATTGTCCTTGAAACCACAGTTATGGGTGACACCCTGGAGGAGAGGGTGGAGGTGTGCGTGCTCAAGCACTCAGTTGTGTCCAGCGCTCTGCAACCCTGTAGACTGTAGCCTGCCAGGCTTCTCTGCCCACGGGACTTTCCAGGCAAGAATACTGGAGTGGGTTGCCATTTCCTTCTCCAGGAGATCTTCCTGACCCAGGGATCGAACCCAGGTCTCCTGCATTGGCAGGCGGATTCTTTACCACTGAGCCACCAGGGAAGCAGGGCACTGGGGGAGAATGTATAGAATGAAAAGGACCAAAGATAAACATATCTAGGGAGCGAGGAGACAGAAACAGGCTCCTGCACGATTCCTGCTGCTTCTCGAGGTGTCTGTCTGACATCATCCCCTCTGGCATCCCAGGCTAGCCACCCACGCTCACGTGGCCCCTGTACGTATCTCGGGCCATTCGCGCTTGCCCATCTTCCTGTCAAGAACGGGCGCCTTAACAAGGACCTACCGTATAGCCCAGGGAGTTCTGCTCAGTGTTACGTGGCTGCTTGATTGGGAGGGGGCTTTGGGAGAGAATGGAAACATGCATATGTATGACCGAGTTCGTTTGCTCTCAGCCTAAAACGATCACAACAGTGTTAACTGGCTGTACTGGCAGGCTACAGTCCAAAGGGTCGCAAAGAGTCGGACATGACTGAGCGACCACGCACACACACATACAAGAGAAAAAAATTTTTTAAAGAAAAAGAATGGGTGCCTTTAAGTCGGGGCCCACATCCTACCCTCTTTATGTTCACTTTCTCTGGACAGAGCCCAGCCCATCATGGGTGCTTGGTAAATCTCCACCAAGAGGAGGAGAGTGGATGGGGGAGAGATGGGTGATGAGGCTGAGAGAGGAGAGCCCTGGGGGAGGGTGTCCCCGCCTGGAGGGGAGGCGTCAGGGCCACAGGGGTTCTGTCCACCAGACCAGGAGCCTATCGTTCGGTGGTGTGGTGGAGGCAAATCAGGACACGCTGCCTGCCCAGAACCATTAGTGACTTAGTCCCAGTGCTGTCATGGGACTTCCCTGGTGGCTCAGTGGTTAAGAATTGGCCTTGCAGTTCAGAGGACACAGGTTCCATCCCTGGTCAGGAAAATAAGATCCTGCAAGCCTCGGAGTAACTACAGAGGCCATGTGCTGCAGCTGAGACCCAATATAGCCAAATAAGTTAAAAAAAAAAAAAAAAAAAAACTTTTTTAAACGGTGTCACTCCCCCCATCCCTCACCAGCCACAAACCCAGAGAGGACCCAGCAGGCCAGGAGATGTGACACCCCCACTCAAGACTGCACGGGCGCTTGGATTCTCAGACTTGCTCGAAGTGGGACCGGGGTCAAAGTGTCCGTTCGACCCTGACAAAAACAGAAGTAGCATTTCCTACAGCAGGATTTTGAAAGAGCTGCCCTCTGCGGTTTGACATGAGCAGAAGGACTCATGTCAAAGGACTTCCTTCTTGCAGGAAGCGAAAACTCGTAGGGACCAGGTGCCGACACGAGCGGGCCATTGTCCTCCCTGGGAGCTGGAGACCCTGCACTGTGCCCCAGAGGCATTCAGGTGGAGGGCAGCCCGTCCTGGTGAATCTAAGGTTTATTGTGAAACACTACATGTCTCACCGCTGTGAAAAGCATCTCTTTACGACCTGCCTGTGCTTGGTGCAAGGCAAGCTTCCTCCCACCACATCCTATGACCAAACACAGAGATCACTGCGTTAGCCCTTAAGTCTCTGGAACTGCTGGCCACTCCCCCAGAGGCTCTATGCATCAGCCCGCTGCACTTCCCCTCACTCGCATCCCAGTTCCCTTCAAGTGCACGAGTTAGAGCTCCAGCAAGGACCCTTCCCTCCTCCCCTGCAAGAACAGAGGGCGGGGCTTCCCTGCTGGTCCAGTGGATATGAATCCACCTGCCAGTGCAGGGGACATGGGTTTGATCCCTGGTCCAGGAAGATTTCACATGCTGAGGGAGAACTAAGACTTTGCACCACGACTACTGAAGCCCATATGCCTGGGGTCCGTGCTCTGCAAAAAGAGCGGCCACCACGGTGAGAAGCCCACACACCCCAGCTCGAGAGTAGCCCCCCCGCTCACCACAACTAGAGAAAGCCCTCTTGCAGCAATGAAGACCTAGCACAGACAAACATAAATCAATTTAAAAAGAGAGAGAGAGAAGGTGGCTCAAGTCCCGGGCTGCTGCGGGGCAGGGGTCTGGACAGCAGGGACAAGTTCTGGGCTGGTTCGGCCCCTGGAGACACTGGCACTACCACACTGAATGCAGGACTTCAGTGCACGGCTGCAAGGGATGCCCGCGGATCCTGTCTTGTGTTGACCCATGGATTTCTCTGATGAGCATAGGACTGGAGGAAACGGAAGCAAAGTAACTTGATCAAGGCCATTTGTCTGCAATGATGGCTTGGAACAGATGAAACGAGATGAAAGTACCCGAATTCCACAGTTTGCTGAGCCATTAAATCCGGTAACAGAAGACAGGGAGGAAAGCCCCTCCCCCTCACAGCCAGCAGCCTCCATCACAGCTGTCATCGGCAGCTATAAAATCTGCCCTCTTTTCTTTAAAAACTAAGGACGGTGCGCTGGTCCCATGAAGATTTCCAGTGTGGTGAAGCTCCAGCAGAAGATGTCACTTGACACCTGCAGAGAATCCACTCCCTTATCTGCCTTTTGGACCCTCCCACGCTGGTCTGCCTTCAAGATAAGCACAAGAAACCCCTCGCTGGCCTTAAAACCATATTAAAATGCTGAGAAAAAAACATGGTTTGAGGGCAGGTTCTTACATTTCCTTTAGATCAACCCACTTGAAAAAAAAAAAAAGTTGTGGTAAAATACCCCTAACTTAAAATTTACCATTAGTCACAATTAGTACATTCAGTGTTGTACACCCATCACCACTGACAAGTTCCAGAATATTTTCATCAAAGGAAACACCCCAACTCCTCTGTTTTCTGTCTCGATGAATTTGCTTATTCTGACATTTCATATGAGTGGAATTATATAACATGTAGCTTTTTCTGTCTAGCTTAACAAGGTATCATCCATGTTGTAGCAGGCATCATTACTTCATTCTTTCTACGGCTAAATAATATTTCATTGGACCACATCTGTTTGTCCCTTCCTCAGTTAATAGATGTTTGGGTTATTTCTACCTTTTAATTATTGAAGTACAGCTAATTTACAAAGTTGTGTTAGTTTCAAGTGTACAGCAAAGTGATTCAGTTATATGTACATATTTTTCAGATTATTTTCCATCGTAGTTTATTAGAAGATACTGAATATTAGTTCCCTGTGCTATATAGGAGGTCCCTGTTGTTTATTTACTTTATGTATAGTAGTGCGTATATATTCAGAGAAGGCAATGGCACCCCACTCCAGTACTCTTGCCTGGAAAATCCCATGGACGGAGGAGCCTCGGAGGCTGCGGTCCATGGGGTCGCTAAGAGTCAGACACGACTGAGCGACTTCACTTTCACTTTTCACTTTCATGCATTGGAGAAGGAAATGGCAACCCACTCCAGTGTTCTTGCCTGGAGAATCCCAGGGGCGGGGGAGCCTGGTGGGCTGCCGTCTATGGGGTCGCACAGAGTCAGACATGACTGAAGCGACTTCGCAGCGGCAGCAGTACGTATATATTAATCTTCTAATTTCTCTCTCTCCCTCCCCTCTGTCCCCTTTGGGAACCATAAGTTTGTTTGCTATGTCTGTATGTCAATTTCTGTTTTGTAAATAAGATTTTAAACTTTGTACCAAGTTTTGGATTACATACATAAGTGATATCATATATTTGTCTTTCTCTGACTTACTTCACTTAGTATGATAATCTCTACATCCATCCATATTGCTGCAGGTGGCATTATTTCGTTCTTTTTTATGGCTGAGTAACATTCCATGGTATATATGTAGCACATCTTATTTATCCATTCATCTGTCAGTGGAAATTCAGTTTGCCTCCACGTGAACAGTGCTGCAGTGAACTGAGGTGCATGTATGTTTTTTAATTATGGTGTTTTCCAGATATATGTCCAGTAGTGGGATGATGCTATAAAACTCCTAGAGGAAAACATAGGCAGAACACTCTTAGACCTAAATTGTAGCAGTATCTTTTAGGATCTGTCTCCTAATGGAAATAAAAACAAAAATAAACAAATGGGACCTAATTAAACCTAAAAGCTTTTGCACACCAAGGGAAACCATAGACAAAAAGGAAAGACATCCTACAGAAAGGGAGAAAATATCCTGCAAACAATGCTACTGAAAAGGGATTAATTTCAAAGATATACAAACAGCTCACAGAGCTTAATATCAAAACAGTAAACAACCCAATCAAAAATGGGCAGAAGACCTAAATAGACATTTCTTCAAAGAAGACATACAGATGGCCAAAAGGCACATGAAAAGATGTTCAATGTTGCTAATTTTTAGAGAAATGCAAATCAAAACTATAATGAGGTATCACTTCACACCAGTCAGAATAGCCATCTTCAAAAAATCTACAAATATTAAATGCTGGAGAGGGTGTGGAGAAAAAGAAACCCTCCTACACTCTTGGTGGGACTGTAAATTGGTATGCTGCTGCTAAGTTGCTTCAGTCGTGTCCGACTCTGTGCAACCCCGTAGATGGCAGCCCACCAGGCTCCCCCGTCCCTGGGATTTTCCAGGCAAGAACACTGGAGTGGGTTGCGATTTCCTTCTCCAATGCATGAAAGTGAAAGTGAAGTTGCTCAGTCGTGTCTGACTCTTAGCGACCCCATGGACTGCAGCCTACCAGGCTCCTCCGTCCATGGGATTTTCCAGGCAAGAGTACTGGAGTGGGGTGCCATCGCCTTCTCCAGTAAATTGGTATAGCTGCTATAAAGGACAGTAGAGGTTCCTTTAAGAACCAAAGAGTTACCCCCATGACCCTAAAATCCCACTCCTAGGCATATGTTGGGAGTTTTATAGTATGTGGTGTTACAATTACGTCTTTAACTAATTTTGAGTTTATTTTTGTAGATAGTATTGTGTTCTGATTTCATTCGTTTACTGTCCAGTTTTTCCAGTACCACTTATTGAAGAGACTGTCTCTCCTCCATTGTATTCTTACCTCCTTTGTCGTGATTAATTGTCGTAGATTAATTGTGTGGGTTTGTTTCTGGGCTCTCTCTCCTGCTCCACTGATCTATATGTGTGTTTTTACGCCAGTGCCACATTGTTTTGATTACTGTAGCTTTGTAGTATAGTCTGAGGTCAAGGAGGGCGATTCCTCCAGGTCTATTTTTCTTTCTCAGGATCGTTTTGGTTTTTCAGGGGGTTTTGTGTTTCCATATGTATTTTCCAAAAAAAAATTTTTTAAGTTCTCAGTTACTCAGTCATGTCCAACTGTGCAACCCCATGGACTGTAGCCCACCATGTTCCTCTATCCATGGGACTTTCCAGGCAAGAATACTAGAGTGAGTTGCCATTCCCTCCTGCAAGGGATCTTCCCAACCCAGGGACTGAACCCACATCTCCTGCAAGGGATCTTCCCAACCCAGGGACTGAACCCACATCTCCTGCAAGGGATCTTCCCAACCCAGGGACTGAACCCACATCTCCTGCAAGGGATCTTCCCAACCCAGGGACTGAACCCACATCTCCTGCACTGCACGTGGATTCTTTACTGCTGAGCCACAGGCAAACCCAAATTTTAAAAATTCTTGTTCTAGTTCTGTGAAAAATGCCATTGGTAATTTGATTGGGATTGCACTGAGTGTGTAGATTGCCTTGGGCAGTATGGTCATTCTTCTCCAATTGCTGTGGCTAGGACTTTCAAAACCACATTAAATAAGTGTCCAGAGTGGGCACTTATTCCTGATCTTAGAGAATATGCTTTCAGCTTTTCACCACTGAGTATGATGTTAGTTGTGGGTTTGCCATATATATAACCTTTATTATATCGAAGTGTGTTCTCTCTGTGCCCACTATCTGAAGAGGTTGTTTTGTTTTTTTTTTAATCATAAATGGATGAATTATATCCAAAGTTTATTCTGTGTTACTGTAAATAATGCTGCTATAAACATTCCTGTACAAGTTTTTGTTTGAAAACCTGTTTTCACTTCTTTTGGGTATATATTCAGAAGTGGAATTGCTGGGTTGTGTGGTAATTCTGTTTTCTTCCTCTACAAGTCAGACTCAATCCACATTACGTTATGCTGTTGTCTGTTGATGGCAGTGTGGATGGCATCAGCCAGGGGTCGCTTAGCTGCCTAGCTCTTCAGACCAGAAAGCTGGTTCTTCTTCCTGCCCTCAACACGTGTAACTACTCAAGCCCCTCTCTTCTGCCCAAACCCCACAGCAGCCCTACAAAGACAGGCAGGAACTCGGGGCATCTCCAACTGCAAGCAGGGCTGCAGTGCTGGGGCTTTGCTTGGTCCGGAGGGTCCAAGGACCCCTCACCAAGACCACAGGCACAGCATCCTGGCTCCTGCAGGAATGAAGAGATACCCAAGTCACTGCCCACAATGGGCTCTGCTATTTTTATGCCCAAGCCTGGTTAAAAATAGCCATCTAAGCCAAGGTTTTAGCTGCAGTGGACGAGACATTAGGCAGCAGATACCTAATGCCCATGAGAGAGAACAATGGGTCTCTTCCTGTGTCCATTTTCTGCTCCAACAACACGTTGAACAAGAAAGCTGGTAGGAAACAGCCATGTGGAAAGCCCCTAAGAACACGGCCACAGCTGCCCACTCAGTGCTGCAGCAAAGGCCAGCCTGGTGTTCTGGGCACTCAGAGGCTGAGCGCGCCACTGCCCACGGGTGCTCTTCCTATGGAGTAAAGGGTCTGAGAGATGGTGTCACCCAGGCCAGGCAGTGCCTGGAAAGCGCTTCCCTCTCCCCTGGGCCAGCCTCGGCCTGGCCTCCCATCCAGGTGGACCCTTGGCATCCCTGTCCAATGCCAGGAGCAGCCACCACCCAGGGAGCCCAACCTGACCACACCCAAGAGCACCCCAGGGGAATTGAAGGCAGTCCCGGCACAGGGAGCCGGGCCAGCCCGTCCAGACCTCCCGGCGCTGAGAAAGCCGGCGAGGCACAAGGCGCAGGGTGAGACTGTGCCCGCCAGGTCTCCCAGCTCTTACGCGGGCGGCATCTGAAGTGCACTTGGTGCGTCTCAAGGCGCCAGAGGACAGGCACTGCTTCTACCTAGCAGGTGCAGAGCCTCCCCGCCCGGCACCCTGGCTGGGCCAGGAGGGCCACGTGGCCCCCGGGCTGGGGAACACACACAAGCTGCCAGCCATACAGGTAGAAGCACTGCTCACTCTCCCTGCCACATTGCCAACCACAGAGCCACCTCATGTGGGGGCAGCACCCCTGACCCCAGGGCCGCTGGCATCAGACTGGTTCTCACAGCCAGACCCATGACAGGCAGGGCCGAGCCAGGACTCACAGAAGGCATTTCTCTTGTTGGGGACCATGGGTAGGGAAGAGCCTCTATTTGCCCCTGGACCCAGCACCCCTGGGGCTCTCTCTTGGCATCAGAGAAAGCTGATGATCACATCAGAGCCCCTTGCCGCCACATCCCCCAGCTGACATCTAAAGCCCAGGCCCTGGTCCTTGGCCTCAGGCCCAAGGGTGGTGGCCGCGGCTGCACTGCAGCTCCGTGCTCTGTCCTGCCCCACGTGTGGGTTCTTGGGAGCTGGGCCCTGGCTCACCTATGACTTTGGTTTGGGCCTATAGACAAGTGCCATCTCTCCCATCCTCACCCTCTCTGTGCCCAGCCCGGGGGGCAGCTGTGTGGCCCGGGAGACGCCCCCCAGCCCCCGGCCGCCTCCTAACTGCCTGTCTTCTTCTTGGTTCCTCCAGTGAGAAGCGCCACCTTCAAGTCAACGTCACCAACCCCGTCCAGTGCAGCCTGCACGGGAAGAAGTGCATGGTCTCCGTGGAGACACGGCTCAACCAGCCACAGCCTGACTTCACCAAGAATCGCTCGGGCTTCATCCTCAGCGTGCCCGGCAATTGAGGCGCAGGGAGACGGGGGGCTGCCCGCCCAGCTGCCGCTAGACACCCACTCGCCAGGGTCCAGGCTGGGAGGGGGGCCCCCTGCCTCCCCTGCGGCTCCTCCCCAAGGTCCAGCCCGGCTTCTGCCTTTGATCTCTGTCTTCCTCTGTCCCGACTGTCCACGGCCCCCTCAACAAATCAAAGACCCTGTGTCCTGCCCAGCCTGCAGCAGCCCCTCCAGAACAGCTCCCCTCTGGTCAGTGAGGGCCACCCCCATGCCAGGTCAGATCGGCCTGCCTGGCCCTGTGACTGGTGATTGGCCCTGCCAGGGGAGGGCTGGGGGAGCCTGGATGTTGTTTCCAACCAAACCAAGGCTCTGGAGTTGGGGGCGGCTGTGGGGAGGTAGCCCTGCCCCCTCTGGGCCCAGCTGCCCCCTCGTCCCCAAGTTTAGCAACCCCACGCCCTGGTTCACGGAGCTTCTCAGAGCTCCCTGTGGACCCCCTCTCCCCAACAGCCCGCCAAGACCACCAGGTGAGCAGGTTCACCTGGAGAGCCAGCCCCTCAGCCCAAGAGCCTCTGGCCAAAGGAACCACCTCGCCCAGTGGGCAGTGTGTCCCGCTCAGAGCCAGCCCCCAGCCTCTTGACCCTCTGCCCAGAGAGCATAGCTCGGGGACTGCTCCAGGAACCGTCTTACTTTTCCATGCAGCCCAGGCCGTGGTTGTCTTACGCTTATTTCTGCAGTTAGGAGCAGGGTTATTAACCAGATACCACGTCCGCTGTGCCACACTGGTGTCAGGAACACTAATAAAATGGAATGAAAGGGGAGCATTAGGGGGTCTGGAAGTCTTCCCCCTCCAACACCTCTGCCTCACACTCACGTGGAGAACCAGGCTGGGGGCAGGAGGGTCGGGGCCCACAGGAACCTGGGGAAGAGGAGCGATAGGAAAGAGAGCAGGGGTCCTGGCACTGCAGGCCAGGCCAGGATGCCCACCCAGGCCAGGAGAGGGGCCGCCCTGCCAGTCCCTGCCCTGCAGAGCGCACGTGTGCTCCAGATGCCCCAGGACCATGCCGCACTCCCCTGAGCAGCCCCGGGGCTCCCAGCCTGGAACCTTCAAGAGTCAAGACTCAGGCACCCCACGTGGTTAAGGGGACGCTGAGAGTGGGCCCATGCCCCAGGCGGAGCCAGGCAGGGTGTCCGAGAAGGACATCCTGGCTTTTCTTCACTGTTTCGCCCCTGGGGATCCCTCTCTCCCCCGAGTGCCCCTCCATGCTCCTCCCCACCCCACCCCCCATCACCCCAGCCCCGCCCAGCACACCCAGGGCCTGCCACCGCCCCCAGGGCTCTGAGCACATGCACACCCCATACCATCCACAGCACAAGAGCCCTGCTCCCATCCTGGTCTCCAAAACCCACTCTCATCCTCCAAGCCTGGTCCGCTACCCACACAGGGCCCCATTCAGCAACACCCACAGCTTTGCCAACTGCCTTGACGCTATCGGTCCTCCCTAACTAGAACATCGCCTCTCCTTTCCACTTACTGCCCCAAACTTGTTGCTTTACTAGATACATGCAAACGTTATGTTTTAGACACACCAAAACAGAACATGCCAAACGAGTGCCTTTCGGAGGCTGGAGAGGAGGGGGTTCCGGAGTCCCACCTCCCGCCTTTGGGTGTGGCCTCTGGTCCTTGAGCACAGTGCCTCCTGGCTGAGGGCTGGCCCGCCAGCGCCGTCCACAAGCACTTTTTCATGATGTCCTGCAAGAAGTCAGTGTGTGTGGCCACTGAGGGAAAGAATTTTGGGTGTGATCACAGTGCTGAAGGCAAAGCAAGGGGGACAGTGATTGTATGCAATGAAGTGTTTTCTCGTGATTTAGTTAAATGTGGTTTTATGGTTTGGTGCGTATATTCCTATTTTCCATTAAATTAACTTTATTTCTAAAGCATATTTTGATTTATCATCCAGAGCAATAAAGCATTAAATCTTACTCTTAAAGGTATTCTGCTTATTGAGTTGGAAACTATCTAAAATGGTGAAATTTAGACATGTAGAAAGTCAGTTGTTATCCTGGAGGCTGAAAGGAGCATTAAGCACAAGGTAAAAATGGAGGATAGTTGGCCTGAGGCTTTTGATGAAAAATATTAAATAGAAGACAGTTGTGGGGAGGAGGAGCCAGGAGGGGGCCAGGTGGTGGTGTTAACCACTATTTTGAGGCCTGCATACTGAAAGCGCTTTGCTTTCACCTTTACTGAAATCGAAGCATGCAAAAGTGCAAAGAATAAAGGCAAAGCCCGGATGCCCAGGGCTGCAGCTCAGGGCGAGGCCTGAGTGCACCCTGGCTGGCTGGTCAGCCCCTCCCTGAGCCCTCTGGTTGGGATGGGTGAGCTGCCGGCAAGCAAGGCCCTGCAGGGAGATGTGGCAACCCCAGCATCCCAGGGAGCTGCAGCCAGAGGATGCTCCCGAACCCAAGTCACTGGCCAGAACACAAAACGACGGCTTCTGACTCAGAAGACAAAGAAGGCGCCCTGAGTGAAAGGCTGCCAGCTTCAAAGGCACAACCTGAACAAGTGCCCCCAAGGCCCAGGGCAGCTCCAGCCTGCCAGGCGCAGGGCCTGGGGAGGACTAAGGCCAAAACACCAGGTCTCCAAGGCCCAGGCTGGTGGCAAGAGCGAGCACAGACCGATGGCAATACAACCGGTAGGGGGCCCCAGTCTTGCCAAAATTAGGGGCTGCGGAGGCTGCTTATTGGGGAGCTGGAGTTTCCTCTTTTGGAAACCTGCACAGAGCTAGGCTGGCGGGGCTGAACCACACGGACCCAGCCTGCTCCTGCTGGCAGGGGGACCTCGGGAAGTGGGCTACAAGCAGAGCCCGGCCCAGCACACTTGGGGGCCCAGCCCACACCAGGCCATGCCTGGGCCTGACCCTCCTTGGTCGGAAGTCCTGGGCCTTGAGAGACCAACTCTTGCCCTGGCCACGCCAAGAAACCCAAGTTGACTTCACCTGGGCTTCTTTCTTAATCACCTTAACAGTGAACACAATTGTTAAGCCTTCTCCCCTAACCCTGCCCTCCTCCCCTCCCCCACACCGCAATCCAATTATGTTCTGAGCACAAGAATCCTTTATAAAAATGAGCCCCCAGACTGCTCTTGAAGGATGTGCCCACGAAAAACAGTCTGTGTAATGGATGGTCAGTGCATTTTATTTAATAAGCACAGTACAAAAATAAATAAAAATAAGGGGAGGGGAATTAAATTACAGCCAAACTGAGCTTCATGACCTTGTCAGATTATAAACCACACATACTTACAAACACACTACGCATACATACAAAAATGAGACAAATATAAATTAATGTTAACAATACCCACAGTTTGGTCAAAGAATAGCTACAGAAGAAATTGCACTAAAAAACCAACATACATCGCACGTGTGTAATTAGCAGTTTCAAATATACAGCTAAGAATAGTTCCAAGTGGAAAAAAAAATGGCACATATCCTTTTCATTGCAAGTTTAACAACTGCTAGAACAAAACTAAGTTCTAATAACTGCATGGAAAGAATATATCAACCCTTCAGGTTTTACAAGAAAAAAGAGAAAAACCAAATCCTGAACTATTATTCCTGTGACTTGTTCTGTGCACGGGTGTAATTTTCACAGCCATCTGTTCTAAGATTATTTTTCTTAAGACACAAAATGCTCCTGGTTTGCATGCACAATATCACTGTAAAAGCAACAATTAAAGAATAAAGGGTGGGGTTTTTTTTGTAGGTTAGTTTTTCCTTTTTTTTTTTTTAATTGTTCTAAAAGTAGTCTTCATAGCAGCATGTCAAATGGGTTCATTGCTTGCACACTCAAGTATATCAGTTTCTTTACACAATACTGATGACCAGTGCAAGAGGAGGAGACCTCACCAGGCTTCATATGGATGGAACTAGAGAGTTCTTTCTTTAGTCCCCAACCATTCCTGAAATTTGCACCGCCTCCATAAATTAAAAAAATAAATATGGAGAGAGAGAAGGAAACACACACGACTGGAATCCCGCGGGTGCGCGTTCTCGCCGCTTCAGGCCCAGCAAGGCCCACGAAGGAGCGACTCCAGACCCCGGGGTCCGGCTCTTGACACTTGGCATCCGGGCGCCACCCCTCCCCCACCCTCGTGTGCTGCCGGGGACCCCGCCGCCCCCGCTGGCCGCCTACCTCGGGTCACACACGGCAGCAGGATCTGCACAGACAGGCTGTGTGACAACTCCCGCGGAGGAGAGGCTCTGCACGCGAGGTCCCCGCCGGCAGCCACGGGTTCCTTTCAGCCCCGCGGCAGGTAAATCTAGCCGGCGGTCCTGGGAGCGGCTGGGCGTGGGCCTCGGGGCGCAGCTGAAGCCCGTGCTCCCAGCTTGGGGAAGGCCCTCGTTCTCGCGAGCACCACGGGGCCGCAGGCTCGACGCCGGGCCTGTTAAATCGAGAGCTCAGTTTCACAGCTTTCTCTTTTATGTGAATTTCAGTAGTGCTTGTGCTGAAATGGCAGCCACCTGGAAGCTAATCCTATGTAAAACGGCCCCCTGCCTCCCTCACCCCCAGCCTCTCCTTCCAGCCCCCTTGGGGGTTGAGACTGGAAGAGAGAATTCTCTGTGGGCCTTCACATGTCTTTGTTCCCCAAAGCCAGAGGGATAGCGGAAGGCTGGCTCCCTTCTCTGGGTCCTCTCCCAAGCCCCCAGCCACTGATCTGGGAGAATCAGAAAGAAAATTAAGTGACACATCACGGGTTTTTTACAGCCACTGAGGTTGAAGGTGGAGACCCAAACCGGCAGCTGCAAATGATCAGCGGGAGAATCAGCAGGCAGTCAGGAGTTCTGCTCCCGGCTCATAATTGTCTCCAAGATCCAGCTGTCTCCCTGGGCCTTTCGGGACAAGGCTTCGTCTTCAGAAGAGACTCAACTGTTTGGAAACAGCTTTAAATCAACAGGGGGTGAGGGGAGGGGTGCATCATTACCACATCACCCTGATCCCTGACATCACCCCCGCCCCAACCCCTATAGCTCCGCAGGGCAAATGTCATGGGCACTGGCTCAGTCCCAGGCATGGCAGCCCCACCTGCCTGGGAGGCAGGCTGTTGACAATGGGTACCTGCAGCTGCCCTGGCCTTCGCCACGGGGTGACTAAGCTGCGTGATTCAAATGAAAAATTCACCCAAGAAAGGAGTTGTCCCTGGCGTCACCCCACCCCTTGGGAGCCGGGACCCAAAATGAAAGAACTTAGTGAGTCAAACCAGCTCATTAACCAACACTACCAACAGGGGTGGGGAACGAAGGAGGGGAGGTTGGGGGCGGGGGCGGTTCCATGTCTCCAGGAAAGGAAAGCCCTTCTCCCTAAAAAAAGAAAAAAAGAGCAAACCAGGTTCATGCATGGCCAATTAGAGGACATGATCTTCGCACCAGGCCGGCTTCCCCTCGATTGAAAAGGCTGTCCCAGGGCCAGGGGCGTTTGGCCTCCTAAGCCTGCGTGCGCCGCAGTCCAGGTAGCCGCCTCCAGGAGCCCCTGGGAGAACAGACGACCCAGAGCAGGAGCCAGTAAAGGGCCTCCAACCAGAAACTCCAGTTCCTCCCTGGGCTGCCTGGCTGTGGACCGCCTTCCCTGCCTCGGTCCAGCAAGGGCGCAGGCGGCAGAGGCCAGTCAGTCCTTTCAATTCCCCAGAGTGAGAGGTCGGGGGCCGGGGTGGCTCTGAATACATCTTCTGAATGTTGCACAAGGTTCGGGAGTTCAGAAGCGCCCAGAGTTCTTGGCAGGGCGGAGGAAAACCCCAAGGAGGGGAGGTGGGAAGGGAGAGGCCCTTGGTGGCTTTGCTAGACACATACTGTACACAAAATCTGATTTAAGAATAAATTTTTAAAAATGAATTGAATCCTTGAGCCATGATGCAGGCTGGCGGGCTCACCGGTCCAGCCCGAGGAGGAGCCGCTTCTTGTCCTCCTGGCCGCTCTCGTTCTTCAGGTCGGAGAACACCTGCGTGAAGTAGTGGGGGTCGGCGTTGATCTGCAGCATCTTGGAGCTCATGAGGTTGATGACGGAGAGGCAGCGGTCCCAAAAGGCCTCCTTGCAGCTCTCCACCAGGAAGGGCTTGAGCGGGTAGGAGATCTCGTTGCCCATGTAGGAGTAGGAGAGGTACAGGCAGGTCAGCAGGACCGCCTGGAGCTCGTGGTCGGAACCCACCTCGGAAGAGATGACATCCCGGCAGAGCATGTAGAGGAAGACCACGTTGGCCGGCGTGATGAAGCCCTGGTCCTGCCAGCCCTGCAGCAGCAGCGAGCGGTCCACGCTGCGCAGCCAGAGCACAGGGTCCGTGGGGGACAGGTGCTTCAGGCGGTAGCACCGGCGACAGAGGAACTCGCCCAGGCAGCGCAGCAGCTCGCTGGTGGACGCCTGGACGATGACCCGTTTGGGCGTCCCTGTAGAGCTGACGGCAGGGTGCGGGGCCTTCTTGACGGACGAGGAGACCCCGGTCTGCGAACCCGAGAGCTGGCTGGCAGGGGGGCGGGCGGCTGGGCCGGCGGGGGCTGGGCGAACGTGGACAGGTTGGCGCACGACAGCGACTTCTTCAGGTTCTCATTGTTGAGGTGCGTGATGTTGTTCTGGTAGCTGCTGTTGGGCTGCACCTTCTTGGAGTTCTTCTTCTTGGCCGACACAGCCACGATCCTCTTCCACGGCAGCACGGAGATGATTGAGTGCCGCTTCAGGTTCTTGTCCTTGGCGTTCTTGCTGTTCTGCACGGCCGTGTAGTGGCCCACCGTGGCCGCGCCATCCTCAAACAGCGTGGCCTTCCGGTAGCTGGGGGACAGGGACAGCACCGTGCCCATGGTGCCGCTGCGCGCCGGGCGGGGACCCGCGCCCCTGCGCGCCCAGCCTGCCGGCTGGAGGGAAGAAGCTCACCGAGCCCGCGGCGGCCAGGGGGAGGCGGGGGGCGCTCCCGAGGTCGCGTGCCGCCCCTCCGGATCTGTGGGGGGAAAACAAGATGGTTCTCGGCATCAGGCGGGGCTCGCGCCGCGCTCCTCCGCCCCGGCCTTGGCGGCCCCGGCCCCGGCCCCGCGCCCGGGGCCTTCCCCGGCTGACACGGCCCCGCCCGCGTCCCCGCGCCGCAACCCCGGCCTCTCCACTGCGGCACCGGCACCCGCTCCCGCGGAGGTCCGGATGGGCAGCGCGGGGGCGCGAGAGCCGGCGGAGGCGGCCGGTGACCCCGCCTCGACACCGCGCGCGGCCGCAGCCCCGATCCCCCGGGGACAGCGGGCTGCCCGAGGGGCAGGCTTACCGAGCAGGTGGCTCCGGCGCTCCGCACCTTCCGCAATGCGCGCCGCGGCTCAGCGCCGCGGTCCCGGGGCTCGGCGGGGCTCGCGCGCGGCGGCGGCGGCTCGGGAGCTTCTGTCCAAGGTTCTGCAGGCGCCACGGCCCCGCCCCCCGCTCGGCCGCCTTCGCCGCCGCCGCCGCGCCCGCGCCCGCCCCGGCGCGCACCTCAGCGGCCTCCCTCTCGGGCGCGCGCGCGCGCGCGCGACCCACGCGCAAGCCGGGCCTGGTCTCACCCGGGAGCTGGGGCCGCCGCCGTGCTCAGCACGAGCGGCGCGCGGTGCGGGCAGCGACGCAGCCGCGAGCCCCGGGCGCCTCTCTACTCGCCGCGCCCATCCAGGACCCAGACTCTGGCGGCGGGGACTCGCGGCACCTCCCCCTCCCCGCCCCGCCCCGCGGGGCCGCCCCCCCTCCCCCCGGCACTGCTCACCGCCCGCTCGGCGCTACCGCGCCAGCAGCAGCCCGACCGCGTGAGACTCGCGAACGCACGGCGCAGCTGAGCTCGGGCGGGTGGGGAGCTGCGGGCGGGGAGGGCTGGGGCGGGGCCGGGGAGCGACCCCGCCCGCCGCCCCGCCCAGACACGTGCTGCCTTTGTTCCCGCCGCGGCGTCCACAGCTGCCGGAGGTGGGGGCGCCCTCGCTCGGGTCCGCGTCCCGGCCGCCTGAGAAGCAGTCCACGGAGGCAGGGACCCGAGAAGCCTCCTTCCATTTAATGCCCGAGATCCCGGGGACAGAGGCTAGGGCGCTCAGGGAGCAAGGGGGAGAAGGAGGGAGGCCTCAGTGCCACGCGCATCCGGAGGGGACTGTCCCATGAATGAGTTCAGAGTGCTTTTCCCTCCGAGACCTCTGTTGTCCCATCCGGGTCAATGCCCTCCAACCAGGTAAGTCTCAGAAATACAGGCCAGAGGCGTAGGCTGCTCTGGGCCGTTCCACGGAGCTACTCGCCTTCCCACACCACACCTGGACAGGGGGCCCTGAGGCTCCTGGCTCGGTCACTGCCCCAGAGACAGACGAATACTGAGCCCATCCTGAATGTGACCTCAGAATTTCCACTGGCCCTCTTTATCTGTTATAGTACAACTGAAGCACTTGCTTCAACCAGCCTCTGATCTGCCAACTTTATTCTTCATGCTAAGCAGGTATACTTTGAAGACTCGGTGCTCCTAAAATTATTAAATTCTGAGTCAAATTCTGGTTCTGATAAGAACTTTTCTTTTCACAAAGAACAAGAATCCTTCACAACGGCTCTTCTTGTTATTCTTTTAGTTTGGTTCTAGAGATGGGTGACTCAGATTTGACCACTAACCTGGGAAAGAGGAGAGAGAGACTTAAACCATATCCTAATTCCAGTTACCACTTCTGGACTTGGTGAGGAGGAAGTGGCAGTCCAGAGAATACCCAATCCCCTGATGCCCAGACCACTTCAGCAACCTGTGTCAGCTCTGCCTACTGCCCTGAGCAGTATTAAAATCTGGTGTCACAACAGTGCCACATCATCAGAAAGTACTAGAATTTGCTAAAGTACTACCCAGAGATTTGTCAGTAATGGCCTGGGTGGCCATGTGGTGCAAATGCAATGCTCGGTACTCAGGCCACTTCTTGTGGCGCTCTTTAGAAACATCCACAGCAGCTGTCATTCTAACTCAGAAGGTAAAGGCTGGCCCTTAGCTTGGTGTGCCCCTCCCTCTGAACACTCCTCAAGGAACAGCCCCTACCTGCTTTTCTAATGGACCTGTGCTCTACAGAAGAAGCTGAGCATCAGTCTCCTCCGGGTCCCTGGCCCAATGACTCTTCGTAAGGCAAAGCTGGACCCCAGCCTTTTTTCATTCTGCCCCTAGTGGAGGCCCCGCTCCTGACTTGGCCTGTGACCACATTGCTTTTCCTGTGTCCCCAGATTAGGGATGGTTAAGCAGGGAATAAATGCTTTCCACTTTCCCAAATATGCTTAGATTTCTAAGCCTATAATCTACCCCTTATAACTATCTGGACCCACCCTGCTACCGGTACCTGCAGATTTCAATTCTAACTATTCCCAGTTCATGGCGGGCAGTTCCACTTCACTCCATCCTACTTCCCAAACCATGATGGAAGCTAGCATTGGCCTGGGCCTTTTCCAGCCTGGCCACTCTCATGTCCTCTCTTGCCTTTGTCCAGTCAGCTCTCACCTACTACCTTCAAAAAGAGCTCTTGGCAGAACTATCCCAACCTCCTCATGCTTGTCAGAGATGAAGTCACGTGTGCAGCAGGGCATGAATGGAATGGCGCTGCCAGCACACTGGCTGTTGTGACCGAGGAACCCTAGTCGCTGTCCACCCGTGTCAGGCCCGCTCTGTTTTGAGGAGCCACACCACTCTGCTCACCCAATCCACCACCACCCTCCTCAAGCTCCCATCACTGCTCCAAATGCAAAGAAAGGAAGAGCAACCATCTGCCCGAAATGGCACAATCAAGGACCCAAGAGGCAGACCCAGATGAATGATGCACAGCTGTTTTCTTCCTGCTCTTCACCAGAGAACTGCAGGGAAGCTCTCCAGATCCCAACCCCATCCATCAGCCTCTTTATCCTATAGTCTGTCTCTAGCTCCTGGAAGGGCCAGCCCGCTTGGGACATGTGCTGCTGAACCAGGATTTCCTGGAGCGTTCCCATGCTCTGCATGCCCCCTTCCCAAGGAAGGGAGGTCAATGCCCCAGTCAGCCAGCCCCCGAAAGGGTTCCAATAAAGCCAGGCTGAGCCCTGGCTCCTGAGGAAGTAGTGCTTTGTTCTCTCAGGCATCACAGAGCAGCATCTAGTGGCCCTTCTGGGCAGCACAGATTACATAACTCTAGCCTGCAGCAGGGTTTCAGAGCCAAGGGCCTCAGCCGCCGCTCCCAACACCATCAGTATCTCATGAACACACAAGGAAGCCCTGGCACCACGAAGCCTAGTGCCAGGGAGGGCCTCTAAGTGAGGGAGCCAGGCCCAGGCTAGCCCATGGGCCACCCCACCCTCTCGGCTGCACGTGGATGCAGCTTATCGAGGCCTGGGAAAGGAAGCAGTCCTGCGAGGTCTAGAGCAGCACTGTCTGAAAAACAGTAATAGTAATGTGAGCCACAAACACAAGCCACAGAGTTAATTCAGTATTTTCTAGAGGCCGCATTTAAAAAGTGAAAGAAACAGGTGAATTTTAACAGTATATTTTATGTAACCTAATAAATGCACAAAATATTTCAACATATATAAAAAGAAGTTGAGCAATGAGTTTTTCATTCTTTTTTCACCTTCTTCAAAGTATTCTGGTTTATTTTTGCAAGACACCCCAGTTTGAACGAACCACATTTCAAGGGCTGAACGGCCGCCCGGGGTCTGCAGCCACACACTGTGCCTAGTCTGTGGTCTAGAGAAGGTCTAGAGAAGTCAGCAGGCACGCTCAGGGAGCAGAGGACAAGCTCTGAGCTCCTGGGACTGCCAAGCCTGCTCTGGTCCTGGATCCTTTGGGGTATTTTTAAAGCCCTTTATTGAAGCACAACTCCTCCTCAAGTAAAACTATACAGACACCACTTTGAAACATGACAGAGAGAGCCTTGGACTGGAGTTGGCAGCTAGAGCTCACCCCCTTCCTCCCAGTGGCCTCAGAGTCCCACAGAAGTCTGAGGAGCAAGATGAAAATCAATGCTTTTAAATAAGATCCAAAACAACTAAAACTAAGCCACAACTGAATGCCAGGATTCTCCAGGCACCTGCCCTTCTGTTAACTGCATGTAAGCCTCCCACCGCAATTACCCACAGAGGAAGCACCATCCTTGCTGTGCAGGTGAGGAAACAGGTTCAGAGAGCCCTGAACCTGTTTGAGGTATTACAGCCCAAACCCCATGTCCTCACTGGACCACGAGGCCTTGGAAAAACAAACATAACTGAGCCCTCGTGCCCATTTCAGACCTCACAGACCAACCTTCTCACCCAAAGGCCTCCACATGACCCTGGCTCTCAAGGTCTCCCATGGAGCGAATTTGAGACAGTAGAGCTCTGTCCAGTCTCGAGGGCTACACTGACCTGTCTGGACTTGATCAGAAGCCCTCCAGCACTCAAGAAAGGACACTTTTTGAAAAAAAAATTGTTTTTATTGGAACTCATCTGAACATCAGATATACCTGGTGTTGGTTAGCAAGAACCGTTTGTACATTTGATATTGATGGTGCCAAAACCAAAACAGTGACTGGACATGATGGGGAAAGACGGTGAGAACAAAAACCTGATTTTGGAGAGGAAAATAAAAGCCAGTCAGATTCAGTAAGGATGCAAAACCTGGTACAACAAAATCCTTTTACAAAATATAAATTTATTACGAAAACCTGGAAGGATATCTGAGAAAGGGAAAGAAAGATAAAAGGAAGGCAGCAGGAAGGAAGGAGGCAGGAGGGGAAGAGGAAAAAAGAGGGGAGAGAGGAAATGAGAGGAAGAAGAGAATACAGCTGAGCACAACAGAGGCGCAGAAGCTTACCTGCCCAAATGGCATTAAAGCCTTGCTATATAATCTCATCGTAAGACAAAGCATGCGGAAAACAGTGCTCTACCTCCCATCCGTCCCATTTCTAAGAGGTAAATAAAGACGCTCCCTGGGAGGGGGACATGAGGTTGCTCAAAAACCCAACAACGAAAATTAAGAGGAAAAAAAAAAAACCCACACCCCACAGTCTCATTTCCAACGTTCACTGTTTAAAAAAGGAATAAATCCATCTGATAGCAGGAGAGGAGCGGTGGGACGGGAAGAGAAGCTGAAGGGTTTTAGACAGCCGGACTCCCCTGGGGGCAGAGGAGGAAGGGAGGGAGACATGGGGTGGTCGTCTGGCTGGGGAAGGCGGGCGCGGGAAGGAGGGAGAGACAGAAAAGAGCAGAGGAGGGGGGCAATTAAAACACTGACGTCTAATCTAGTTTACTGTGTTAAAAAAGAGCCACATGCACAGCAGGCCCCTGAGGGCCCACACTGCTCCCGTGTGGCCACAGTGGGCACGAGCTCCCGGCCACGTCCCATTCCTTCCCGGGTTGAGCGGAGCCGTGCAGGCGCTGCTGCTGCTGAGGTGGCGGCGGCGGGACCTTCGGCCAGTCTGCTGGGGCCACTGTTGGGGAAGGGCAGGCGGACAGGCCGTATGGCAGGGGACAGAACACCAAAACGCCTCATTTTCAAATAAAAAAGAAAAGAGCAGTCTATACACAGTTGTTTGTTTTGGTTCGGTACAAACAGAATAAAAAGTCGTTGCTTTGATGGTCAGGCAAACACCCAATTCGGAAGAGGAGGCAAGGTGATGCCCAGCGGGTGGGTTAGGAGCCCCGGTGGCTGGTGGAGCGCCTGGCTTGGCGGCCCTCTCCCAGGAGGCAGAGAGCACAGCTTTAGGTAGTGTAAGCCTTTTTCCTTTTATTTAGAGTAACCTTTTTTTGTTCTTTTTTTTTTTTTTTTAAGCAATTTCCCCACTCCCAAGTCGGGCCAGTAAAGATTACATGAAAACTGGCACACCTATCGGCTGGAATACAGATGCACCAAATGAGGATTTAAAAACTTTCCGAGCGAAAAGTGGAACAGAAAGAAAAAAAGAATCTCCTAGCATTTTCCCCAAAGGTTTCACTCTCCCGCCACACACACTCTCCAAAGGACCGCTACAGATCCAACTCTGCAAGAGAAGACAGAGCAGTGTCAATCGGGGGAAGCCGCCCGCGAGGCCGCCGGGAGGTGTTCGGTCTCAGCAGGCAGAAGACAGCGCCGCCCAGGCCGGACCCGGCGCCAGCACTCACCTATGTCAGCTTCTTGGCTTTGTTGTAGAGGGAATCCACTACTTTACTCATGTTCTGAATTGTTTCCAGAGCAGCTTCGTACGTTTTATCTACTGGGGGTTCATCGAAAATAATCAAGACACCCTCCCCCTGGTCCAAGATCCCTGCAGGAAACACAAGCGAACCCAGGTAAAAGCAAGGATTAGACACACAAGCACTGAAGATGCAGCCCGCTCCCTAGCTGCCTCACTTTCTCCAGAAAGGCAGGGCAACAGAAGTCACCTTCCTGTTCCCTTTGTGCATGTTTATTACACGCTCTCATCACAGGGATGAGGGGGGCAAGGATCCCAGCGCATCACCAAGGGGAACAACGGAGCATCATCGTCCAACATCAGTAAGAACATGACGCCTCCTCACCACTTCATCACCTCCACCAGCCCCTCGCCTGTATGGCTGCTACTCACCATGAAATTTCTTGTCAAGAATCATCTGTGATAATTTCCTTTCCACGTCGGCCTAAAATCAAAGCACATGATTAAGGGGATCAGCCATCTACTGACACAAAAGTCTTGTATAAAAGGGTCCTAGGGCAAATGGCTTGAAACAGCAACACTGCAGCTCCACCCTGAGCCCACGGCCCCCAGTCCCCACTGAGCAGCAGGTTGGGGAGCTTTGCAATAAGGCCTGGTAGGTATCAACAGTAGCTCCTCCATGTGCGCCCTTCCCCATCCCTACCCTCCAGACAAGCTCAGGACTCCTTACCTTGGAGAGTTTGATGAGGCTAGATATGTGTTCGATCTAAAAGGAAAGGTAAAAAGACACCAACACGGAAAGTTTTACTTTTGCCTCTAACACTGGGATGAGGGTAGTGCCCTATCTTGGATCCCGGCTGAATGGCAGGGCCAGATCCTCTTGAGCCGTGCCTGGTCCATCTGCCTACCCTGCGTCATTACAATGACCACACTCCTGTCCCACACGCCCAGAGGGGACAGCATTTACCACACGCACTGTGACTGCAAGAGCGGAGAGGAGGCTGCACCGAAAACAGGCAGGGGCGACCTCACCAGCCTCCACCCGACACCATCCCTCTCCTCAACTCTTGTTCCCTGTCATAAAAATCCCAAGCTCTTAGGGGGTCTCCTGCCTAATCCCAGGCACACCCTTGGTAGCGAGTTCCCATCTGGATGTGTGTGGGAAGAGAGGGGGCGACAGTGAGGAAGCCGAGCCAGAAACCCCCTCCCACCAGAGAAGAGCTGGAGTCCCCAGGAGGATCTTACCTGTACTCGGGAAAAGGGCTCGATGACTCGGATCAGGTTCTGTTCCAGTAAGTTATCATACAGCTTGGCCAAGTGTGTACTGATGATGGGGTCGTCCCGGAGCTCCGCCCGGTAGTCTGTCAGGGCCTGCCAAGCGAGCAGAGAAGGGCACAGAGGAGGGCTGAAAGCCACGCCACTTGCGGCTCCCTACGGAGTGTGCTGGCCCCGTAATTATACGCTCAACCCAAGAGGCCTGGAGGATGTGCAGAAATGAGGGAACCGCCATGAAGGCAGAAGACAAGGAACACAAAGAAATGAAAGATGAAGCCTACTCTAGGCACCATGTTTCTGTCTGAAAGCCTCACACTGACCACTCAAACCATGCAGGCCCCACGAGCAGCTCGGCTTACAAGCCGAATTCACTGCACAAGCAGTTCTCAATGTGTGTTTCACAGAACAAACAGCCTGCAAGGCAGTGGGAGCAGGGGAATTCTGATGCTAAATAATGGGAAATGCTGAATTCCACAGCTAGCTCTTAGGGTTTTATAAGGAATATCAGCACAACATAGCTGCAGGTACCAGAAAATAAAGTCCCTTTCTAATTTTGTTAGCCCTAGTGTTTCCCAAATATCTGATCATGGTCATTTTTTTTAATCCCTGCTAGAAATGTTCCATCCAAATTTGGGGATAAAATGATCTAAACTCTTTGTTTATTCATGTATGTGATCTATTTATCTTTAATAATATTCTTCAGTATCCTGCCTCATTTCAGCTGTGCTTTAACGTGTTAAGGGAAGCAAGCAAATCAAGCCAAGTAAGGAAATGAAACTGACAAGAAATCTCAAGGAAGATGATGAACCTTGGGGACAGTCAGAGAGCCACAATATCTAGTTTCTATTTTTCTTCCTGGATCTAGGTTTGTTTTTATTAAGTTGGTCTTTATACTCAGATTAACAGGAGGGAGACTCAGAAAAGTGTAAGTCTCACCCTACTGCTTAGACAGGTTTTTATCCCTTTCTAAACCTTCGCAAACACTAAGTGAAAGGCACAGGAGGCTAAGTAAGCCTGGAATTTCATCCTAAGGAAGTCTTTCAGCCCAGATGCACACATCACAACCAATGTCCATAGAGGAGACACAAACCTGGCGTTTCTGGAGCTGAAGGAACATCTAAGACCATGTCACGTGGTGCCTGTGTCAGACCCTGACGCAAGTTAGCTGTGCAACTCAGGCATTCTCTTTAAATCCCAGCCTCCCCAAGCATAAAATGTAGGTAATAGGTTTGTTGTGAAAAATCAAGTGCAAGAAAGATGACAAAACTTTTTGAAACTGAAATGTACTGTATATAAATGAGATCTCCCAACTCAAGTTTCACTGTACAAAAGTGCTTAACTACTTCCTGGAGGTGGGGGAAAGAGTTGTTAATTTTGGGTTCCTTAATGTTTACTTGTTTATTTTAGCTGCACTGGGTCTTTGTTATGGCACAGATCTAGTCCCCCGACCAGGGATGGAACCCCGGCCCCCTGGACCCCCTGCACTGGGAGTCTTGGCCACTGGACCACCAAGGAAGTCTCTACTTCTTGGTTTTGATACTGTACTATATTTAAGATGTAACCATTGGGGAAAACTGGGTGAATGGGACACAAGATCACCCTGTACTATCTTTACAACTTCTTGTGAAACTGTAAGCCAAATGCAAAGATAAATATAAGATAAATGTAAGATAAAAAAACATTTTAAGTACTTAAATGCCCTCCCCTCCACCTGGTTCCCTAGCAACCCAATCCCATGCTTACCTTTTCAAAATCTGCCAGTGATCTGTTCTTGCTCGCCTGAGCCACACATTTTAATGCTTCTGTCTAAGAATAAAGAGGAAAAGAGTGACAATGATCTATTCCGCACACTCACATCTCCACAAGTCATAAGAAACGTGATTCATCCACACAACTCCTGGCTGTAAGGAAGAACCTGCCCCATGACTTTTCTTCTTCAGAGGCCTGGGAAGAAAAGCCAGAGGAATGAAGTACCACTGTGTGCCAGTTTCCCTCCAAAAGCAGAAGTGATGTGAAGATATTAGGAAGTACAAAGTTTTCCCAAAAGAAAGGCTTTGCTAAAGCATTCTCCAAAGATGAGAAGCTAAAAGGGAAAATGGCCCTTTTAAAGAGGTGTGAATTCTTTCTCCCTCCTCCAAGACTCCCTACCCCTACCTACACCCCCGGATGCCTTCCTACCCTGAGACTTGATCACACCTAGTGCTTTATCAAAACTCACTCTGCTGGGTTTGGTGCAGGACATAAGCCAAGATTTACTTTCATTGGAATTGAGGCATCAGAACTCTACATATTACACTGAATGTTAAAACCCCAGAGTGATGAAGGTATCATCAACGGTTGAGGGGCAACCCCTAATCTGGTTATACAAGACACCTGACCAAGCTAGTAAGTCTGCACTCAGCAAGAAATGTGCAGCATTCATCATCTGAGAGGTGGGCCTGACTCCTGCTTGAAAGCTGTCATCAAGGTACAAAGAACAAGAAGGAGCTCCTCTGGTACCAGCCTCTGTACTTAAACAAGGAAGGTAGTGTCTTCTACAACAGACTTTAAAAATGATGCAAAACTCATCATTAGTAGAGTCTGTTCCCAGCATCTGTCCTACAGACTGAAAAATGATGAGAACAGCCTGAAACTGAGATCCAGATAACCCAAGCTCAAAGTCTGACTTCACCAGTACTAGCTACCTGCCCTTGTGTTCTGGACACTTCACCTCTCTTGGCCCACCTCCTTAACTCTAATTCTAGATATGACCGTGAGTCTTTCATTACAGTAATAACCAATATCCTTCTGGTCAAAACGAGGAGCTGATCTGAAACTTCTTCTGATGAAAAGTCAATTAGGGCCATTTGTATAGATGGAAGAGATCGTCTGCAGTGGACATTCCGTCAGAGATACAGTGAGATGGCCAATGTTTCTGCAGACACAACTGCATTCAAAACCTAGAAAGATTACTTTTACTTCCTAGTGATAATCAAGCAAAATACAAAGAAGTGATGACACACGCATCTGAGACATCACCTTTACACAGAGCACTCTTACCTGCTCAGGGGTAAAAGGCATCTCACACAGGGCTACCAACCACAAAGGGCTCTTCATGACCACACCCAAACTCAGGAAATGAGTGGGAAGGTATGGATGTGAGAAGCCCTCAAGTGAGCCATCAATCCTAGTTTCTGCACCAGGTAATCCAACCTCTCTGAAGGACATGTGCACCAGACCTTACCCGGCTCCACTGTCTTAAAGAATATTATTCCATACATTAAATTTTCAAGCCAAGCTCATAGGACATATACCTTCTGGTTGAAGCCAAATGCAACCTAACCCACTATAAATGCTACAGTTTAATTCTGAGTTAAGTTCCTCAAACCACCTGATACCCACAAGAGCACCAAACACTGACTTTTCGGGCCCAGAACTAACAGTACAGAAATTATACTAAAGGAGCTTGATAAACATAAGCGGGGGAGGGCAGGATGAAAAGTAGAATGGCGACCTGAAGAGCATGGTATCAGTAAACACCGTGCACACTGCCTCAGAATGAGCAGAGATCAAAATTGCAGTCAAGGCATCCCCTACCTGCCTCCCTGCATACCGAAGTGCAAGCTTCCCGCTCACCAAAGCCTGGACATCTTCTGGGCTAGAAAAAAAAGACAGACTTGGTCAATTGCTCTAGGATGCTATGTTTCTATGTTTAGGCATATTTCTTCTTCTGTGAAAAGACTCTGCCCACAGAGATAATCAGCCCCCACCCATAAATCCATACGCCCCTTACACCACAGGAGCAAGGCTTTCTCCACTCTGGGCTCACTACTGAAAAGCAGAAAAACTCAACTTAAAGAAGAAAGCCACAGTGGGACTTCTCTGGCAGTCCAATAATTAGGACTTGGGAGTCCTAATTTCACTGCTGTGGCCCCAGGTTCAACCCCTGGTTGGGGAAATATCCCACAAGCTGCACAGCGTGGCCAAAAAAAAAAAGCTATGCAAAATGACTTTATAGATCAAATCCCAGTATAACAGATCTTATAAAAACACAAGCTCTGTTTAATCCCAAGATCCAAAAAAGAATCCCAGTCAGTATCTCATGTATTCCCAAAAAAGAAACATGGAAAAATTCTGTAGAATTCTTTATAAATCATCGAGACATCGAGCTGCCCACACTTGCCGCTGTCACCCTTTTTCAAGCCTTTCCCTAACCTCTCCTTTAAGCCCCCATTCCAGGAGGCCTAGTGGCTGGTGCTGGTCTACAAGCCATTTCCTGGCCCTCTGCCCAGACAGAACTGCACGCTGCGGAGAACATTCCAAGGGGCTGGGAAGGATATTTCTCAAATCTGTCTCCCCAGTTCTAAAAGACTAGGAAGGAAGAGTACTCCAGATTAGCTTTGATCCTCCCACTCCACCTTAGGCACCCCACAAGGTGGCAGCCACTGCTTCTGTAACTGGCCAATCTTCCTGCCCAAGCTATCCTGACCTGGCAGAAAATCTTAGACCAAGGACCTGAGAGCTCATACCCCCAAGTTAACGTGCACCTACGTGTTGAGCATGATTTTGCACAGCAACATGTACTTCAGAGATGTGATGGCCTTGGGGCTATCGATGGAATCATAACCCTCGAAAGCCTCATAGAAATATGAGTATGCAGTTTTCCAATCCTTCTCTTCTGCTGCATGGATAATACCTGGGCATTGAAAAGAAACGGTAAGAACCATATGAAGTAACAAAACCACAAAGTATCACAGCTGGGAAGGGCCTCAAAACTCTATCCCAACCTCATCTACTTATTGATGTGGTCAGGGAAGAATAAAAGACCTGCCCAAAGTCACTGCCATCTAGTGGCAAAGCTGAGATCAGAGCCCAGGTCTTTGAACTCCCAGTTCAATTATCTACCAATATTAATCCCAAACGAGTTAAGAGACCCAACTAAAGGGGATCCTAAAAGCCATATATGGTCCTCATGCGTCTCGTCACCACAGCAGTCCCACTATCCTTTGGAACCACTAGACAAGGCCATGCTCACCCTCCATGACATCTTCACAAGTCAGAAAGGCAACCCAAACATCTCTTCCTGCTCTGCCCAGATTACTGGCTTTAATAACATCAACCTTACTTTCTGATAACTTTTCTAAGCTTGACATTTTTAAGCAGCTTTCATGAGAGGGGGAAAAAAAAAAATCCAACCTCTTATATAGTCTCATTCCAGATACTGGTCATTTACAATTTTATAGATATACTTTTGCTGTGATGCAGTCAATACATGAATTTCACATAATGCCAAACTCATGAGCTTAAATGTACACAGTTAAGCAGTATTTCTTTAGGTTAATATGCTACATACTTTATCTAACCAATTCTCTGCTCTTTAGAAGCTGAGCTGCTCCCAAAAAGCCTAACTTTGACTGAACCTACAATTACTACCAACCTATGCTATCACTTGGGATGACATGAAAAATAGTACTTTCTAGCTTGAAAGGCTGGAGAAGGCAATGGCACCCCACTCCAGTACTCTTGCCTGGAAAATCCCATGGACAGAGGAGCCTCGTAGGCTGCAGTCCATGGGGTCGCAAAGAGTCAGACATGATGGAACAACTTCACTTTCACTTTTCACTTTCATGCACTGGAGAAGGAAATGGCAACCCACTCCAGTGTTTTTGCCTGGAAAATCCCAGGGATGGGGGAGCCTGGTGGACTGCCATCTATGGGGTCGCACAGAGTTGGACACGACTGAAGCGACTTAGCAGCAGCAGCTTGAAAGGCATCTAAGCCTAAGATTCTCTATATCAGTTCTAACCCTGCCTCAGCCCCATCCATGTGTCCACCTCAGGACTTCCCAATTTTTTCACAGCAAGGTACAGAAGAAAATACTCAGTATTCTGGAGTAAAAGGATGAAACTGCTCATACATGACCCCAGCGGATCCATGTTTCAGACCTACCTGTCATATACCTGTGTGCCTGGCACACCGGTTGGGAACTTCTACTTGATAACCACTACTGAGTGGTATGTGCCATACCCAGGGCTTTTATTTTACCCAGAAAGCCTCCCGTTTAGCAGCCATAGGAATCAGATCTTTATACTTAACTATAGAGGCCTGGGGACTTCCCTCGTGGCTCAGACAGTAAAGAATCTGCTTGCAGTGAGGGAGATCAGGGTTCGATCCCTTGGTTGGGAAGATCACGTGGAGGAGGGCATGGCAACCCACTCCAGTATTCTTGCCTAGAGAATCCCCATGGACAGAGGAGCATGGCTAGAAACAGTCCATGGGGTTGCAAACAGTCAGATACGACCGAGCAACTAAGCACACAGAGGCCTGGAGAAGACCCACCCTCCCCTGTAGCCAAGGAGACTTCCCTCAAAAATATCCAGCAAACTACTATTAACACTGCCAAATTCAGTGAGACAAATGCCCATTTTTTTCTTTCCTCCCGTCTAAAGCTAGAATAGACCAGACGAAAAATAAGACTGGTATTAAAGAAAAAAAAAAAAGTAAAATAAGGCCCAAGAACTGGTATACTACATTCTCAAACACATTAGCAAATGTAGACCACATGAGGACTATAACCATTGCAAGTGGCATAGGATATTAAAAAAAAAAAAAAAACTAGCCTGTTACTCATTCAACACCAATATGAACAAGGACCCACCATTTGCCAAGCACTGATATAGCTACTATAGAGGAAATAAAAAATATGAATAAGGTGCTGAAGCAGCTCACAGTCTCACAGGAGTCATCAAAACAGACAGAGGAGGTTAGTATTGTAATACACACCAAAGAATATACAATTCACAGCAAAGTCCAAAGTCAAGAAGGCACTCATGAGGGTTTATAAAGGAGACATGCAAGCTGGATCTAGAAGGATGCACAGGACTTTGTCAAGGGGACAAGACAGAAAGGGGAATTCCAAGCAGAGAATACACAAGAGCAGGAACACAGGAAGTCATTTGGTGACTACGACTGAAACCACAGGTAAGCGTGAAAAGAGTGCCTTCCTTTAGAATGCACTGTTAAAGAGGATAATGCAGAGTTACTGGATTTACGTGATCAGATTTGTGTTTCCAAAAAAGATGAGACCAGTAAGCAAGATGGATTGGGAAGTGACAGGGACGTTTAGGGCAGTGAAAAGACCATGCCAGTGGTCCAGTGGCATTCATGAGAGCAGTGACTGCAGAGATGGAAAAGAAAAGGCAGATGTGGAGACAGACTCAACCTCATCTGGTGACTGACTGGATATGAAGGGTGAAGAAGAGGAAGGGAATCCAAATCACTCCAAAGAGGACAGCCTGAACACCTGAGTCAGTAATTACACCACTAGTGAAAATAGGAAATATAGAAAAGAATAGTTTGAGGGGAAGAGTTAAACCATAATTTTGGTTTTTGATGTGCTGAGAATCAGATCTACAGAACATTTAGGTATGGAATTCAGGACAGAGAAGCTACCAGAAATCTAGATGAGGAGACCATTTGTGTGTTACGTAGTAACTAAAGCCACGGGAGAGTATGAGACGAGACAGGAAAAAGGGAGACCAGGAAGAGAAAAGAACTAAGAAAACAACACTGAGGAACACCCTTGAGAGGAACACTGAGAGACAACAGGGGGAAGAGCGCCTGAGGACAGAGAGTCAAGGAGACCCGAGAAGACACTGCTGTCAAAGGCTGGACTGCTCAACAGTGTCCAACCTCCACAGAAGTCAGAGATTACAGGGGAGTAACTGTCTTGCAAGGAATCAAGAGACACCAAAGTAATGATACTCTTCCAGCTTTTCCAATAAGCTTGACAGAAAAGGAGAAGACAGCAATTTTAAAAGGACAGAGGACTGTGATTTTTCAGCTGGGGTAGTTCAAAGACTGAGAGGAAGATCCAAGTGGAGACAAAAAACTGGACTTGGAAAACTGAAAACTTTTATAAAGGCAGGTAGAAGGATCACACCTGATAACGGGTAAAAACAGACAGTGATACAAATTCTAGGGAGGAAAGAGAAATAAAGGAAGTGCACATAAAAATGGCCTCATCTGCTCTGAGAAATATGATGCAAGGTCATCTCCTAATCATGAAGAAAGAGCGTAATGAAGAGCAGTAGCTTAAAGAAAGTGCCAATTTTGGTCAAAGCAAGGTCCTGCGATAAGAGCTTACATTCATCAGCTCATTTACTCCTCACCACCATCCTGTAAGGAGATACAATTATCATCACCATTTTTCAGATGAATTAAAGATAAATTAAGTAACTTGCCCAATCACACAGCTAGAAATTCGCAAAACTAAAATTTCAACCTAGAAAAGCCATATTCTAGAGCTTCTGCTCTTCACCTGAGTGACAAAACATGCCAATTGACATTTACAATACCTGAGAGGCAAGCATGGCAGCTGTTATCTCCCTCTCACAGTTTTATGTGAAAACAAAGACTGCAAAGTGGTAACACCAGGGCTTAAACTAGTCCTCTGCCTCCAATCCCAACACCCTCCAACACTGGTAATAAATCATAACTAATAAAAGCTGCTAACTGCAAGTATCCTCCTGCCACTCCACGGCCTCCCAGCCCAGTTCCCACACTCCTTAAGAAGGCAATTCACTACACTCTCCTGTAGGGGTGGGGGCTGGGGGCTGGGGGTGGGGTCCTTTCCTAGGCCTTGATAGGAGGTCCTTTAGAAAAGTCTAGCATGCTTTAAAAAGGTCTCCAACTGTCAAGAGACTTGGGTTAGTCCAGTCCTGGAAAGGAGTGCTACCATCCTGAGTAACCAACAAAGATGGAAGAGAAGGAAGAGCTTTTTAAAACCTAAGTGAAACCTCTCTAGGATGCTGGTGCCAACAATCAGGTTGCCTGCTCAACCACAGATAAGTAAGTTCTTAGTATTATTTAGGCAGTTCATAGCAAGTGAAGAGGAGGAGGGCAGCTAGTTAGAGGGGTAACCTTCCAACTGGTTTCCCTGAGGAAGCCTGAGCCAAAACAGCCAATTTTATTCTTCAGCTCCAACTCCCCATTCCTTCCACCTGTGAGGTAAGACAAGCTTTAAGAAAACATCACATGAGTTTCTAAGGGTGTTACCTGACTGCATATCCAAGGTGGCCTGCAATTTAGGGGGGCAGTAAATGGCATTTGCTGTGGTTCGAGCAGAGGTTAAGGCAGCTCGGGCTTTTGGCAGGTTGCTCAGGGCATGGTAGGTTTTGCTTTCTAAAAGCTGTACTTCCACCAAAAGGGCTTTGTCATCCATCTTTTTCAACTCCCGAAGCAACTGAGAACCTAGAGAAAGAAAACACAGATACCTCTTTGTTAGCTATAATCTTAATACTTTAATACCAGACTATTTCCCTCTCTCACCCTTATAAGAACACTCAGGATAAAGAAACCTGCCTGAACTCAAAAAGAGGTTATCTATTCACAAGATTTACATTTTCTGCTAAGGTGTTGTCTTCCAAAAGAGAAACACAGATCTCTTTGAAACTTTTCTGCATACAAAAGACATTACAGCCAAGAATGCTATACGCTTACTCCTAAGATTCAAATAAAGTGGGAATCCCCACCCAGAAAATGCTGAAATTACTTATCCAGTTCAGACAGGCACTTGATCTCACTCTATTCCTGTCCAATAATCCTAAGACTGCATAAGAAATATGAGGCACTAAGGTTGGTGGGGAAAGGAAAGAGATTAGGATATACTAACGTTCTCCAAATACCCCTTCTTCCCCAGGCTCAACATCATTAATTTAGTCATTGCTGCTGCTGCTGCTAAGTCACTTCAGTCATGTCCGACTCTGTGTGCCCCACAGACGGCAGCCCACCAGGCTCCCCAGTCCCTGGGATTCTCCAGGCAAGAACACTGGAGTGGGTTGCCATTTCCTTCTCCAATGCATGAAAGTGAAAAGTGAAAGTGAAGTTGCTGAGGCGTGTCCGACCCTTAGCGACTCCATGGACTGCAGCCTACCACGCTCCTCCATCCATGGGACTTTCCAGGCAAGAGAATTGGAGTGGGGTGCCATTAGGGAAATGTAAATCAAAACCAATATGAGAAACACAGACAATATCAACAAGTGTTGGTGAGGATGTGGAGAAATTGGAACTCTCCTCATACATTGCTGGTGAGAATGTACAATGGTGTGGCCACTTTAAAAAGCAGTTTGGCTGTTCCTCGAAAGCTAAAGAGAGTCACTATATGCCAGGAATTCTACTCCTGGGTATATACCCGAAAGAAAACCATGTCCACATAAAACCTGTTTATAGTAGCATTCATAATAGCCAAAAAGTAGAAACAATCTCAGTGTCCATCAACCCGATGAAGGGATAATATGATACAATGGAGTATTATTTAGCAATAAAAAGGAATGAAGCATTGCCCTATGCTACAACATAGATGATCACTGAAAACATGCTAGAGAAAGAAGCCAATCACAAAGACCACACACTGTGTGGTTCCATTATGTGCAATGTCCAGAACAGGCAAATCTACAGAGGCAAAAACTTAATTAGTGATTGCCTTGGGATGATGGGCACACAGACAGGATGAATGGCGGATTAACAGGAAGTGACAACTGATGGATACAAGGTTACTTTCTAGGGTGATGAAAATGTTCTGAAATCAGACAGTGGCAACAGCTGCACTTTGTGAACAGACTAAAAGTCACTGGCTGTACTTTTAAAGGGTGCATTTTATGGTCTGTGAATTATATCTCTATTAAAGCAGTTTTTTTTTTTAATGCTACTTGTTAGAACCATATGAAAACAGCACTTCTACAGAATAAGAATTACATACTGGCAATTTTTCAACTTAATAGATCATGAAAGTCATGTCCTTCCACCTGGAGAAAATAGTCCAGATATATCCATTAATTTTTTAAAAAGCAGCAGGCAAAGATTTTAGGATGCTTAGCAGTAGCAGCAGCAGTAGCAGCAAAGGCCAAAAGAAGCCTTTAGCTGGCCCACTTTAGGTTTCCTGTATGTATTTACATCCAGTTAATTTTTTGATCTTTAAAACTGATTTTAATGATAATTATAAACAGATATAGTAAATGTTAATGGTCAATAAATACTTGCAGTTTCACCCTTTTGTTCTCTAATGTTGATAGTTTCTTAGAACTTCTAAATGCCATTTTTCCATGACAGATTCAGTAATTGTAAGCCATTTTAAATCTTCTAAGATATAGGCAGAATATAAATTATTAATACATAACTAATAAGAGTACCCAGGTTCAGAATACATTCATTTAGCCAGCTAAGATGGAGGAGGAAATGGCAACCTGCTCCAGTATTCCTGCCTGGAAAATTCCATGGACAGACGAGCCTGGTGGGCTACAGTCCATGGGGTCGCAAAGAATTGGATATAACTGAGCGCGCACGCACACACACATACACAGAGCCAGCTAAGACACTTTACTAGCTTCCACCAGCTTACTTACCCAAATGCAATGCTTCCTGGTACCTCTTGGTATCAAAGTACAAAGACACCAGTCTTGCCTAGGAAAGAGAAAAGGCATTGACTGATGGAAAAGGGAGAAAAAAAGCCAAAGAAAGAAATCAAAGATTGACAGTCACAGAACTGTTACTGCTGAATATTCAAGTTCTGATGATAGCATCAAATTCAACCTAAAAAAAAAAAATCATCTAGCCCATGATATCATCTCCTATATAGCCAGTGACTAAACCATGTTGCTGCTTACTTTTCTGAGCCAAGCAGCAGGTCTGTATCAAAGCTTCAACCAGAGCAATTCTCACGAGCAGGTCTACTACCCATCATTTTGGGTGCACGGAATACAAAGCTGCTGAAAATACTTTTGATCAGGATGGTGTTATTTATATTCACAGTCTGTCAAATGTCTGGAGACCTGAGATCAGTACCAACACAGGCACATACCTCCAAAGCTTGGCGTAAGAAAGTTCTCTTCTCTGATTTGGCCCATTCGATGCACTCTAAACACAACTCGACCTGCAACAGGGAGAGACAGTATATGCAACATTACGTCCTCACGTTCTTCCCACAAGCTGTGCTTGGGAGAACAGCGGTCATTTCCTCCTTGTGCATTATTATCCATGTTTACTGTCTCAGGAGCATGCCTTGATCATAGTATCTCAAGATGTATGCTGCTGCAGCTGCTAAGCTGGTTCAGTCATGTCTGACTCTGTGCGACCCCATAGACGGCAGCCCACCAGGTTCCCCCATCCCTGGTATTCTCCAGGCAAGAACACTGGAGTGGGTTGCCATTTCCTTCTCCAATGCATGAAAGTGAAAAGCAAAAGTGAAGTCGCTCAGTCGTGTCCGACTCTTTGCGACCCCATGGACTGCAGCCCACCAGGCTCCTCCGTCCATGGGATTTTCCAGGCAAGAGTACTGGACTGGGGTGCCATTGCCTTCTCCGCTCAATATGTACTGCATACTAGAAAATCAACTTGGCTTTTTACACACAGAGTATATTTGTGCTTAGACTGTGTTCCTTTGGAAAAGAGCTTTGTCTTCAAGATTCCTCATCTACCTTTCCAGGAGGGACCCAGACTACATATGCAGTCCTGGAATGTAGAGTTAGTTCTATAATGGCTGAGACATTTTTGAAGCAGAAATTTCCCCCTGAATAGTTAACAGTAATGTGTTCATATGATTATAACAGTCATAAAGGGGAGAAATTCTCAGTCTAGGCACCAGTGTCTTACTCTTCCAACAGTTGCTTTTAAGATTCAAAATGCCCAGCTGACTCTTCCCTTCCAGAGTCTACAAAGTGCAAGTAACAATTCTCATCACAGTACAGCAAACTTAGCTTGTATGAAAGTGAGTAAAAAGAAATTAAAATTAACCTAACACTTAAAGGGGCTTTTTAAACTTTCTATAAAAGAACTCTGAACTCCCAGTTCTACCTGCTACCCAAGCAGTAATGTCCCATGCAAAGTAACTAACTTAAGTGTTCTAGGCCAGGCGGTCTACATGCCATCAGGTATCCTGGTCACAGGAGCTCTGACAAGTACGTATTAAGTGCTGCAGATCATCTATCACTTCTGTTACTGCAAGTTTATATTAAGATTCACAATCAGAGCATAAGATAAAAAGAAACTGAGCTTTCCAGAAAACTAACTGGTAAAATAAAGCTCAGTAGATAAGTGAATGCCTTTACATGGTATTTGGAAGATTCATCAGCAAGTCAATGAAAACTTTATAACTCACCGGACGGGGCCCCCTAGTGGCTACTCAATCCCCAACTCTAAACTCAACCACCCTCATGAATTCTACAAACCCTGAAATAAAAGCAGGCCAATCACAATTTCAGTTTTGAGTTATGTTCTAAAAGACCAAAATCAAAGTAAGATTTCTGTTCATATATGAATGGAACTGAAAATATTTTGCTGAATATTTTTAGCAATAAGAATAAAAGTCTTTACTCCTCCACGTTTTGGGGGACTAAGAAACGCTTACCAACAGTTTTACCCAGCAAGTTTAACAATGCTGAAATGAATGCCTAGGCTCCTGATTCAGTAGTCTGGAATAAAAGGTTGGCCTCTCTGATGTATACCCCTAGTTAAGAAACACTGAGTTCTATCCTAGCATCTCACCTGTCCCCATTTCCCTGACAGTCCAGATGTTAAGTGACACACCAAAGGTCATGATCAGCCATTGGGACCAGAACTTGACCCAACCTTAACTCACACTTAATAAATTCAGGTCAATAGAAACATTTTTCCTACAGCAGAGAATTTTTACATGAACTGGAAGAAACAGAATTTGGAATCAAGATTGCTGGGAGAAATATCAATAACCTCAGATATGCAGATGACACCACTCTTATGGCAGAAAGTGAAGAGGGGATAAAAAGCCTCTTGATGAAAGTGAAAGTGGAGAGTGAAAAGGTTGGCTTAAAGCTCAACATTCAGAAAACGAAGATCATGGCATCTGGTCCCATCACTACATGGGAAATAGATGGAGAAACAGTGGAAACAGTGTCAGAATTTATTTTTCTGGGCTCCAAAATCACTGCAGATGGTGACTGCAGCCATGAAATTAAAAGACGCTTGCTCCTTGGAAGGAAAGTTATGACCAACCTAGATAGCATATTCAAAAGCAGAGACATCACTTTGCCAACAAAGGTTCGCCTAGTCAAGGCTATGGTCTTTCCTGTGGTCATGTATGGATATGAGAGCTGGACTCTGAAGAAGGCTGAGCGCCGAAGAATTGATGCTTTTGAACTGTGGTGTTGGAGAAGACTCTTGAGAGTCCCTTGGACTGCAAGGAGATCCAACCGGTCCATTCTGAAGGAGATCAATCCTGGGATTTCTTTGGAGGGAATGATGCTAAAGCTGAAACTCCAGTATTTTGGCCACCTCATGAGAAGAGTTGACTCATTGGAGAAGACTCTGATGCTGGGAGGGATTGAGGGCAGGAGGAGAAGGGGACGACAGAGGATGAGATGGCTGGATGGCGTCACTGACTTGATGGGTGTGAGTCTGAGTGACCTCCGGGAGCTGGTGATGGACAGGGAGGCCTGGCGTGCTGCGGTTCATGGGGTCGCAAAGAGTCGGACACGACTGAGCCACTGATCTGATCTCATCTGATCAGTTTTCAATTACAGGGTACATGATTTGCAATATCTAGGATTATAATCGGTGAAACCAGCACATCAGTTCTCAGAAAAAAAATTTAAAGGCCACTCACTGCCCTTTTGTTTGAGAGGCTTTGTGCTTTGTTAACGCTAACAATGACTGATAAAGGGGATAGATAATAACACACAAGAAGTCCATGCTTCTGCAGGAAGCCCTTACTTGAGTACAAAATCTTAAAACGGTCAAATTAGATATTAATGTTTTTAAGCTTTAAATAAATAACACTAAACCATTTTTTATATGCTTTTATTCACTAAATTACTAAGGGGGAAAAAAGTTAACCACTGTTTTAAGTGTGAAATTCTCTAGCATGAACTCCCTTTTTTCCATTAAAATAATTATTTAATTCAACAGGATTTTTTGATATAAGGTTTCTTAAAATGTGCTACTGTGCTTCAGTTGGATGCTGCTGCTGCTGCTAAGTCGCTTCAGTCGTGTCCGACCCTGTGCGACCCCATAGACCGCAGCCCACCAGGCTCCCCCGTCCCTGGGATTCTCCAGGCAAGAACACTGGAGTGGGTTGCCATTTCCCTCTCCAATGCATGAAAGTGAAAAGTCAAAGTAAAGTCACTCAGTCGTGTCCGACTCTTAGCGACTCCATGGACTGCAGCCCACCAGGCTTCTCTGTCCATGGGATTTTCCAGGCAAGAGTACTGGAGTGGGGTAGACTATACCAAAAAATGGCTTCCCAAAGACACTGCCTAGACATACCTGGAAAGTAAAATCAATTCTGGAATTTGAGCTCACTCTTTGGTTAAGGATCTGCTTCAGTCTTCTTTCTCCCCTCTTCACCCTAAATCTCTACTCCCCTTCTCCTTGCCAACCATCCCAATCCTCAGTCACCCACCCCACCCATACAGCCTCACTTCCTAGGCAAGTGACCAGAACCTAACCTGAATCACATCAGATTCTGGAACACGGCAAGCTGAAGACCATGCTGTAGCTCTATCTGACTTATGGTGAGTCGCCAAATACAAAAAGGCAAGGAAAATCCCCTCCCCATACTCTTCGTGTTAAACTCCCCAACACTTCTAGATCTCTTCAATTCAGTAGCTCAGTTGTGTCTGACTCTTTGCGACCCCATGAATTACAGCACGCCAGACGTCCCTGTCCATCACCAACTCCCAGAGTTTACCCAAATTTATGTCCATCGAGTCAGTGATGCCATCCAGCCATCTCATCCTCTGTCGTCCCCTTCTCCTACTGCCTCCAACCCCTCCCAGCATCAGGGTCTCTGAGTCAACTCTTTGCATGAGGTGGCCAAAGTATTGGAGTTTCAGCTTCAGTATCAGTCCTTCCAATGAACACCCAGGGCTGATCTCCTTTAGGATGGACTGGTTGGATCTCCTTGCAGCCCAAGGGACTCTCAAGAGTCTTCTCCAACATCACAGTTCAAAAGCATCAATTCTTCAGCGCTCAGCCTTCTTCACAGTCCAACTCTCACATCCGTACATGACTACTGGAAAAACCATAGCCTTGACTAGACGGACCTTTGTTGGCAAAGTAATGTCTCTGCTTTTGAATATGCTATCTAGGTTGGTCATAACTTTCCTTCCAAGGAGTAAGCATCTTTTAATTCCATGGCTTACAAATGTCCTAAAATTTCGTATTTTGCCCCAGGCCTCAACACTTCTATGAGAGTGATCCATGTATGCCTTGCTCCTCTATCCTTTCCCAATACTCAATCGAAGAATTTTAAAAGAACCTAGAATTTTCCAGTCTCCCAAGTCAGAGGTCTTGAGTCACATAGACAAATGCAGTAACAATACCCCATGGTTGTATCTCAAGTCAATAAACTTAAGTCTTAATTCAACAAAATATCTCCTGAGCATCTACCATGGAGAAGGCATGATCCATACATTCCTTCAACAAATACTAGTTAGGTAGCTTCTTTGGGCCAAACTACCCTAAGTGTGGAGGTTACAGCAGTGAATAGGACACAGTAATTATCCTCATGAAATTTATCTTCTAAGTAGGAAATGAATGTTAATAAGCAAAATAAACATGAAGAAAGCAGAAATAGGGTATTTTAGATATGGTGATAAAGGAAGGTCTCTGAGGTAACGAGATGGAAACAAAGACTTGAAATGATGTGAAGAAGAAAAAAGTCTGTGTTAAGAGGCTGAGAGTGAGACTGCCCTGTCAGTACAGTAGTTAAGATTCCATGCTTCCACTGCAAGGGGCACAGGTTAGATCCCTGGTCAGGGAACTAAGATCTCGCAAGCCACAAAACATGGCCAAAAAAGAAAATTAGTTGTTTATAAATGCCCCAAGGTTGCTGCTGCTAAGTCGCTTCAGTCGTGTCCAACTCTGTGCGACCCCATAGACGGAAGCCCACCAGGCTCCCCCATCCCTGGGATTCTCCAGGCAAGAACACTGGAGTGGGTTGCCATTTCCTTCTCCAATGCATGAAAGTGAAAAGTGAAAGTGAAGTCGCTCATTCGTGTCCGACTCTTAGCGACCCCACGGACTGGAGCCTACGAGGCTCCTCCGTCCATGGGATTTTCCAGGCAAAAGTACTGGGGTGGGGTGCCATTGCCTTCCCCACCCCAAGGTTAGAACAGTTTAAAGCCAGTGTTACAGCCATAAATAACGTGAAAGAAAGAAGAGTATGGCAGGTGAGGCCAGAGGTAGCCGTGGTCAAGGAACAGCCATGAGTTAGGAATGGGAAAGGCGCTGTGACACTACACACAGCCTTCATCTGAATGAGACTGTATCACAGGAAAGGAAATAGGGCAAACATTCAAGCAACCATCACAGAGACACTCATCAGAGATATAACATGTACAAACACAGTGTGCATCACTGCAGAGTTTAGATCATAGTAACGTCAGCAAGGAAAGATCTCAGAGCAGATGGTACTGGACATGGAACTACAGAAGGGAAAGGTGCATCATGAAGAGCGTACAGGCCTCGCTCAGCAGACAGTCAAGTGCCCAACAGGCCAGGCATGTTTGGTACACTTCATAGAGTACCAGGAGATCAGACTGTCCTGCTAAGCTGTACTGTAGAGGAACATGAAATACGAACTCTGCAAGCAATCGAGAGCCACTGAAGGCTCAAGTTAGGGGTGCACAGAGAGGAATAAGATATTCAGAGGGTTACTGGGTAGGATATCTCTCAAAATGGTGGTACGAGACTTTTGCAGTAGTCTAAGAAATAATTAGAACTCACTGTACATGAACAATACCTCCAAAAAAAAGAAGAAATAATTAGAACCCAAACTAGATGGCAGTTTTACATAGAGAACAAATACAAAAAGAGGTGGAGAATAAAGATTGGAGAAAGTTGCATTGACAGAATTTAATAAATGGTTGGCTATTGATGTTGCTATGTTGACTCTGAGGTGCAGACAGAACCATCTGAATGGTTCATAATTTATTCCAAACCAAGCAAATAATCTGTAATCCACAAAATTTACTGAAAGACCTGCTAAGTGGAGTAAGACTCTGGCTCTTGATAAAAAGCTAAACTACTGATCAATAAAAACAAACAAACAAAAAAGATCAACAGGTCTTACTTCGCACTAATACGACATTGACAACGACAAGACACAGTATGTAGGAGTCTCCCCTTTCACCCTAGGGTAAGGAGGAAAAGCCTCTAGTCGACAAGAAAAGAATGCACAATGAAGAATAACAATGCACACACAGAGTTAAAGGAGGGCCTAAGCAGACATGGAGCCACAAGACAAAGGCCAGTGACTCCCACAAGCCAATTACAGGAGAGCACCAAATTATGATTTGGATAATCTGGATACAGGAGAAGGAGAACTGACCATCAAACAAATGTAGTTCTAGCCACTGAGCCAGCACAGTTACAGGAAGAGACAAATTCCAAGAGTTCAGTCAAAGAAGCAGCTTGGATAATTAATTTTTTTCTGCCCAAAATGTTCCAAGTAACATTTATTAGTCTGTTTCAAGCTAACGTTTATTGGTCAGCTCATTCTAAGGCATCCTAATTCCAACAAAAAATGTGGCATCACTTTTTCATGAGCACAAATACAATTTTCTTTTAAAAGTCAGGGTTACACAAGAGTAACACCTCTCTGAAACACCACCTTTTCTTTTAAATTGTTCATAAAAATAATTCTAATGCTTTGGTTCAAAAGGCAGCCATCTACATATCTATTTTTGATCTATTATCATGAAACACGGTTCTGCGAAAAACAAATGAACTTGATGACTTCTCTACAAATAAATTTTCTACAATGAAGTTAGTTTATGGTGTTTAAACTAGGCTTCAAAGAATCATTAAGGAAAGAAACCAGATTTTACAAACAACATGATTTCAAAGTAAGATCCGTCAAGTGCTAGGTTTCTGAAGTTCCCCATTGTTTATTCAATACACCACTAAGCCCCTTCATATCTTTTACACCCACAGTGGCAATGGCAAATAATGAGATATATAACTACCTACCAATTCCTACCCCTGCCTTTATACCACTTGACATTTTATTTATTTGTTCATTATCTGCCTTCCTCATTAAAATATAATCCTCATGAGAGCAGTAACTGTACACTGTTACAAATGAATCCCTAGCACCTGTAACAGTGCCTAACACAGCACACATTCAATGGCTGCTGAGCAATACAGAAAAGACAACAACTATATTCTTCCTACAAACAGATTCAAGCAACCACCATACACCCTGCTTCAATCTACCACTTTTTAACTTTGGTAGCATCTCCTTCTCCGGAATTGCAAACAATAATTCTTTGAAAAGAACTGGAAGAGGCTCAGTGATTCCAAAGAGGCACTCTTCAGTACAGCTCAGGGTCTAGTCTGAACTTGTAGAGGACATGGACAGGCACACCAGTCACTTCAGGACACACGAGACAGACAGATGGATGCTCACTCAATAAAGGCATAAATGCATACAAGACACGCCAAGAAGGGATGCCACGAGACTTAATTAGTGCTCACTAGGAGCTCTGTGACACAGAGGTACCACAGACACAGAAAACATTACAAAGGTGTGGCAATACAATACCTCAAAGACAAGAATCAGTTTGTGACCCTGATGTAATGAGGATTCCAGGGACCACTGACAATCTCCACTTACAAAGCAAAGCATGGAACAGACCCAAAGTATCAAATGCCCTGCAACAAAGAGAAACTGACATGACAAGTCCTGCGCTGTCTTCCGAGCCGTCCCTTACACATTACCACCACAGTGCAGGCAGGCACTTCCTTCACTGAAACAAGACTTCACTCCAAACAAGACTTTTCTCTTTCATCATTCAAGTAGCTTACCTCCTGTCCTGTAGCTGCTTCCATATCAAGAAACAGATCAAGAAGAGATCGGACCAGACGAGCAGCTTTAGCCTTGCTGATGGAATTCAAGAAGGGTCGCACATACTTCAGGAGTCCTCCAAGCTCTGTGGAAGGCAATTGTGACAGGAAAAAGTACCCATCAATATTAGGGACAAAATACCCATTAAAAGATGACCCAAGATAATAAAATCAGTACTTATGTCTGGAAGCAGTCAAAAGGAAACTTAATAGGAATTTAAAGCATTCTCAGCATGTAATAGAGTAGCAAAAAAGTTAACAGCTTACACCAAATCTGTATTCCATTCCCCACTTGGCCACTGGATTACTGTGAGGATCCTGGGAAATGCTCGAGGCTCTCTATCTCATGAGTACAGCAAAGTACTCACTCTCAGAAAGCAGTATTCTAGAACAGGAAACATGCCATGCCTCAACCACCTTGGACAAAATCACTTCCCCACAATCAACAAATTTATTAGGTTACAGAGTTAAATCTTTTTTTCTAATTTCCAAGACTGTCTAAGTTGGAAATCTCAACAGAGATCTTCACTTTCAGGTTCCTTTTTTCCTCCCTTCCTGAAGCTATGCCCAGTTTAGTCTTCACCAATGTGATCTGCATGGCACTCTTCTGAATCAGTTTTTCACATGAAAGTTAGGGTGTCTGTCCCTTAAAGTTGTACTGTACCCTTTATAATTCCTCATTAATCTACAAAACCTAAGTCAAACTATGACAAAAACTATGACAAAAAGGTGACCACGACTGAGGCTTCTTCCCCTCTTGTATGAGAAAAGAGGGTGGCACAGTAATTCTAAGGGGGCACCTTTAGAAACAAGAGTGAAAATTAGACAATATTTCAACTGACCAACTAAGGAAGTACTCCTGGAATGTAGGTTAAAATTACTTTAGTGTCACTGCCTCAAATTGTAGACTCATCCTCCTGAGAACTCGAATTCAGGGCAAGCAAACCTCTCCCTCCAGAGAATGCTAATTAGGGGTCTTGAAATGCTCATCTGCCAGCACAGTCACAGAAACCATGGGGCCGTGTCAGGTATAAAAGGAACTCTATACAGAGAGGGAAAGTTCACCTTTCCCTCCATTCCCCGGTCCTGACTTGGGACTCCCACCGCCTCAGATTCTCCCCCACTCTATCACTCCATTCACCCCTGCACTGACTGCACACGCGCCTGCAGCCAGGCCTCACTCGTGCTGCACTGCCACCTGGAATCCACCCCCATCACCCTGACCTACGTAGAGCTTAGATGCCCTTTCAGGTCGGCTAAAGTCCTACTGAGTCTTCTGTGCCAATGCCAGGCTACACCCGTTTCTCTCCCTCAAATTCCTTGTGCACTTATGCAAACTTCAATTATATAATCAGAGCTTTTTAAAAGTAGTCAAGTGCAACGTCCCTTCTGCTACAGCGTTTCCTATTATCCTGGAACAATTCAGAACAATCTCTAGTGACAGAAATATTCAGAAAGCAGATGATTCCAATCTTGGTCAAACTCAGTTGTTCTTTTCTGAAACAAGTCTATAGCCTCTTTCCACATGGCTTCAAATATTTGAAGATAACTATCACTTGTATCTCCTTGGGCACAGCAACCCACTCCAGTATTCTTGCCTGAAGAATCCTATGGACGGAGGAGCTTGGTGGGCTACTGTCCATAGGGTCGCAAAGAGTTGGACGTGACTGAAGCAACTTAGCACACATGCACATGTCTCCCTAAATTTCTCTTTCTCCAAGCTAGACAGCTTTAGCTATTTCAACTGTTCCTCCAACACCCTGGTTTCTAGATTCCTTGTCATCTTAGTTGGCCTCCTCCAAATAAATTCTGGTTTGCAAACATACCACTTGTGGTACCCAGAACTGAAAACAATGTTCCACGTAGGGTCAGACCAGTAGAGTTATGGCTCAGTTCTCCTGATCAGACTGCCACATGTAACACAAGAAAGCATGCTTTTGCTAACAGCACTCTTTGTTCAGACTGAGTCCATAACGTCTTTGTGCAGACAGGTTCCTGTGTGCTGATAAACAGTTAAGTCTGTAACTTTTTCCTTTCTACACAATTTAGTCTTGCTGGCTTTGGCAACAACTCTGAATCCTAAATCTGTTCTCTACTGTACTGAATCATCCACAGAAATAAGCACACCTTCTGCTATGGCTTTAGCCATGTGCCAAATGCTGTCCAGAAGAGCAAGTACAGATCACTATGGCTTGATGCTAGAGACTTCCCTCCGGGTCAACAATCAATCCATTTGCCATGCCAAATGTTCAAAAACTCTGCTTACATCAGATACATTGTTTATATCATATTCCTAACCAGGGGTTAACAAACTTTTTTTGTGAAGGGCCAGATAGTAAATATTTTCAACTTTGTGGGTTATATATACAGTCTGAGCAGTAGCTACTCAACTCAGCCACTGGAGTGCAAAAGCAGTCATGGGTAATATGTAACCAAATGGGCATGGCTATGTTCCAATAAAACTTTATTTACAAAAACAGCTGGCAAGCCATTGTCCCCGGAGCCCTGAAAATCTGACCTGATAAGGCTAACCAAAGAGAACTAGGGTGAGTTTGGAATAATTTTTTCTTAACAAACCCACTGATTTATATGATTAAAACCTAATTAAATAATCTGTTCCAGAACTTTACCGATGATTACCAGCTTACAGTGTCTAGGATTTGTTCTTTTCATTATCTTTTTGAAAAGTGGAATAATGTTTGCCCCTCCTCACTTTCATTATCCCTCTCCATCCTCCGTGATTTTTCTCAGAATCACAGTGGCTCTATAAACATATCTGCTACAACCATTCTTTTGATATTAAAAGACAGAAATTGTCACAGCCTAAAAACTTGAACTTATTGAAAAAGAGAATCTGCTCTCTCTTCTCTCACCTACCTTGGCTTTAATTCTCTCTTTCTGGTGTTATTTCTATCTTTTTCTTAATCATTTTCCTTCCTGGAAAAGGCAGAAGTGAAACATGAGCTAAGGAATCTGCCTTTCTCTCTAGCACTTGTTAGCACAACAGTATCTTTTCCAAGTTATTCTTTTTGCTCTAACAGAAAAACAAGTGACGTCTTAGTTGCCAAAAGACTCAGTTCATTTTTCATTTTAGTCTATTACTGTTTCTTATTCATTCTTGATTATATTCCCTGTTTCTTTGCATTTTCACACATAATGATTTTTAAAATTCTGATAGAATCATATTCACTTCTTCATTCTTTACTTACTGAAGTTATTTGCAAATGTATGACCAGAACTTCCTTTACAGAACCTCAAAGAACTCAGAACACTCCTTTAAAGAGTCTCAGGCTATGGAATCTGCAGGTCCCGAGCCGAGACATCACATCTAATAATGAAGACCACAACTTTCAATCACAAGCATGCATCAGACAGTCTTATTCACTAATTTCCAAGTTGTCTACTGTCCAGCAGGGACCCTACCTATTTGAGCAGACTACTCAGCGCAATTCTAGCCATGTATGAAATACGTAACAAAACAAAATTGAAAATTAACAGAACAGACAGATGTTCTGTTCTCAGGGAACCCCAAATTCAAAGGAAAGAACACAAACTGATCAATTATTAATAGCAAAGATGGGTAAATGAATGTAGGCCTCAAATTTCCTTAACATACTCCTCAAAGTCTTTCTTAGAAAACAATGATAAGTAACCTGGAAACGTCTCTGAAAGCTATTATGATTCCCCTGTTAAAGAGTCCAGTAGGTTTCCCTGCACACTTCTCAACTCCTCAGGTATGGACCACAGGGAGTGGGGGGCAACGAACAAGCGGGGAGTAAAGCAGGAAATAGTCATTTCAAGCAAAACAGTAACATTTTCAGACAAGTGTTCTGAAACACTGACTATACTACATGCTGTTTGCAAATGTATGTTTGCTGTTTTTAATTATCCATTCTACTTGAAAAAGTAGACATCTGAATGGTTCAACAACAGAAAAATTATTTCAGGGAATTCCCTGGTGATTGTGCTCTCACTGCCAAGGGTCCAGGTTCAATCCCTGGTCAGGGAACTAAGATTTCAGAAGACGTGCAGCACAGCCAAAAAAATAATAATAATTTCAATATTTCATGTGGACTAATCATTAAAACTCGGGGAAGGCAATGGCACCCCACCCCAGTACTTTTGCCTGGAAAATCCCATGGACGGAGGATCCTGGTAGGCTTCAGTCCACGGGGTCGCTAAGAGTCGGACACGACTGAGCGACTTCACTTTCACTTTTCACTTTCATGCATTGGAGAAGGAGATGGCAACCCACTCCGGTATTCTTGCCTGGAGAATCCCAGGGACTGGGAAGCCTGGTGAGCTTCCGTCTATGGGGTCGCACAGAGTCGGACACGACTGAAGCGACTTAGCAGCAGCAGCAGCAATCATTAAAACTATTTTGCAACATTAACTGACAGGCAAAAGGAATCCATATACATGTTAAATAGAAGTCAGCATACAATGAAAAAACCACACCTACCACTGATAACTCGTAAGTGAATAACTATGGAAAGTAATAGCCTTTAGAACTCAAAGTCATGAGCTTAGGAGAACTACATGGATTCAAATCCTGTTTCTCCCATACTAACTGGGTGCCCGTAAAAGTAAGATATCTAACTTTTCTGTGCTCAGTTTCCTCAAGTATAAATGGGTAACAGTATCTACCTTATCAAGTTGTTTCAAGGGTTCAGTAAGCTAAATCCCACTTGGGCTTAAGGTAACTAGTTCACAGTAAGCACTTAAAAACAGTTTTTCTTTTTAATGATATTTTAAATAAGATGTAAGATCCATATAAATACATCCTTCCAATTTCATACAACTTTACTCAATTTTCTACTCATTAAGTCTAATAATTAGTTGTCACCCTTAATTGGGAAAGATCTTTGTTCTCAAGTTCAAGAAGTTTTGCTAATGCATACCTATCATCCTCTTGGATAACAACATAATTTGGGAGAAAGTAATCTACAAGATCAACTATGTTTAATCCATTCTAATCAGATAAGCTCTAAATTCACTTTAAAGTTAACTAAAATCATCCATGTTAAGTTTAAGCAGGCTACTCTGAATACTATTGCCACTTCACTGGTCAAAGGCCTTCCTGGTCTACAGGACTCTCTCAGTCCAAGGACACGCCCATCATCAGAATATCACCTGGAGCCTGGAAAGTCAATGGTTCCATTACAACTAGACTGAGCAACAGCAGGTACAAAGTCCTAGGTACCAGTGGAGAAACCTTGGGAAGGTTCTCTCCATTTAATGTCTTTATCATTGTGTATCAGGAAAAAAGGACAGCAAATCACTTCCTTGGATACAAAATCCCTGGTCACTTTGAAAGCAGGGGCCTAGGTACTCTCCACCTTAAGTACATCAAAACAGATCCATGAAAGTGCCAAAGACTGCTACTGCCCACATGTAAGGGATTGCAGTGAAAATCCAAAGCAGAAACAAACCACAGGTTACCGTATCCCAACAGAAACAGGATTCTTCCTTCACCTGCAGAACAAAAGTCATCCATGAAAGAACTGAGTTTAAAGGCCTCTTAACTTCCTGACAGAAAACTAAAGCTCAACAAGTGGACAATAAAATGGAACTTCATTACCAATAAACTGTGTGGATGCAGTCCTATATTCTCTCACTCCAACCAAAAAAGTGAAACTTCACGCAGCATCTCAGGTAAGAAGAGAAAGCAATCCACTGGGAGCACTTACCTGCAGCTTGTCCAGTCTTGGCCAGGAGAGACCCCAGTTCCAGGATGCTCTGCTCCTTGACCTGCACGGCCTCCTCGTCATTCTCCTGAATGTCACGCTTCACTGGGAGAGGAAAATGCAAACCCTCTTAAAGCTCTGACAAAAAATGAAGACTAAGGGAAATTTCACCCTTACAAGACCAAATACAAACTCAAACAGTTAGCAAAATACAAATGCTAGAGAGCTTTAAAAGAAAAAACTCTAAACAAGAAAAAGTAAATTGATCATGCAGTACATGTCCCATGTATCTATCTCATCAGAATAGATTCCTCTCTTTGGAATTTAAATGTGCCTTTTCATTCTACCACTTAGAATTTCCCTCACCCACATACACTGGCGATTTCTGTTGCTGTCACTTGGCTAATGCAAAATTTAAACAAAACAAGTTCTTTATGCTTGTGGAGGAACGCCCCATGCCAGGCGCTGTTAAAATATTAAACATACCTGTCTGCATATTTACCTGCTACAAACTAAAACCAAATGACTGAGTTACTGATAACTATAAAGTCAAAAGTCTTTCAAATAAACTTTAGGCCTGTGGAGAACCTCAGCTGATGGATGTGTTACGGATAAACAGGTCTACAAAGCCATTCAGGAAAAACAATCCTGTCACAGCTCCAGTGTGGTCCTTAGGAGGGAAGCTAGTTTAAGGGATTTGGGAACTGCTTAAGTAACTGTGCTAACGATCCCTCTTTCAACTGTTAGTAACTATTCTACCACTTGAACACTGGCCAGCCTCTTCAAGCTTGTAGTGATAAGTTTAGTAGTCATCACTAGCTATCACTTCTCTTACAAAGCACCATGACTTGACAAAAACCAAAATTCTGATACTCCATGATGGAGTCTGGAAAAAGTAAGGCTGTCAACCATCATGACTCAAGCTTACTCTAACAAAGCAGCTTCCAGTGAACTCTCTCCTAACACAGTGGGCAAGCAAGAAATACTCTGATTATAATGTTTACCATAACACCCACTTTATAAAAGACAATATAGTAGGCACTACATACAAAAAATAAAACCCATGCTTCTCACATTAGTTGTAAATACTAGTGTGTATCCACAGGATAAAAATACACATTAAAAAAAAAAAATTGAGATAACTCTAGTTCTGAAACTGTAACTGACTTAAGATCAGAACTTCAAACTGAAATACAGCCTTCATTTACCAACATCATCCATTCACGGATGCATCATAACCCCCACTTCTTTCCTTTTTCTAGTAGCCCCAAAGATAAAGACATCAAGATCCTGTCACTGTCCTTTCTTCATGAAAGTCAGGAGTACCAAAATTCAAGTGACTGATGAGTCAACTGAAAAGCCAACAGCCTGGAGGTCCCACATACACGTGCATTCTCCAACTACTTGTTGATTCAATCCGAATCTTCTCCAGCTACATTAAAATCATCACTACTGCCTGTGTAGTGAAGAGCTAGCCCTATCTGAACCCTTGATGGATGAACATTTAAAAGCCCTCTGTGTCATCATACATTTATTTCTGTTCACACCTGAATCCCAGTTAGAAAACTGTCGGAAGCGACCGGCTCGGGCTCCCACGTCAGTTCCCCCACTTGCATGCAAGGTGTTAGACAATCATACTACAGTGTTAAGACGTTTTTCTTTCATTTTCTCCGGCAAAGGGCACCCGGCAGGTTGCAAAGAGTTCGCGGAACTCCGCGGCTGACAACTAACTCTCTGAACTCTCTTCCAAACCTCTCCGGGAAAGTCTAGGACGATTAGTCACCTCCTCGGGCCGGGCGGTCCCACCCCAACATCTGGTTCTCACACCCTACACGGGGGCGTAAAGGAACCTCTCGGCCACCTCCCCAAACCAAATGCCAACCTGAGGTGTGTGCCCCCTCGGTGTCTCAAAACGTACTCAGGAAGAGCCCCTGCAAGTGGAGCTTTCCGCGGTGGGCTGGCAGAAGTAGCAGCTCCAGCGTCCGGAGGAAAGGAAACTCCAAGAGAAGAGCGAGCGCTCGCGCTCCCACCCGAGCAGGCTGGGCTGACAAGGGCGGGAAATGCCTGTCCAGAGCGGGTTTCTCAGGCCCTCAACTAGAGGTTCTCAAACCAGCTCGTGACAAAGCCCGCCGGCCGGCCGGCACCGCTCGCGATCCCGGGCCAGCCCGCACCGGCCAGAGCGGGAGACAAGGCTGGGGAGCGACGGGGCTTCGGCTCGGCCCACTCTCCCTCCGCGCGCCGAGCCCACCGTGAGTCAGCAGCCGGCGAGTGGACGCCGGGCTTGCCTCGGGGCTTCGTACCGGGGTGGGGGCCCCGGGGCTCCAGGGAACTCCGAGCGGCCTCGGGCCCCCAGCCCGGCCTCTCTCTCTCTCTCTCTCTCTCTCACACACACACACACACACACACACACACACACACAGTGAGTCAGCAGCACCGATGCCGGCTAGCCCGGCCCCGCTCCGCCGCCGCCGACCGACACATGCCGAGCTGGACCAGCGGGGACAGAGAGGGCGCGCGGCGACCTTTACCGATGGAGTGGAGGATGTCGATGGAGGCCTCCCGGTCGGTGCTGAGTAGAGACTGGGCTCTCTGGAACTCCACCACCGCCGCCGCCGCCATCTTACCGCTCTCACACCGTCCCCGGCCGCGGCCGCCGACGCCGGAAACACACGCCCGGAAGGCCCGCCCTCGTCCCCGCCCTCCTCCACTCCAGGAGGACGAAGGGAGCTGTAGTCTCTGCGCGGGGGCCGCGGAGGAGGGCCGAGCGGAGATGAGAGCTGGAGAGCTGGCCGCCCACCAGCGAGGCTCTCCGGCACCGCCTAGCGGCTACCCATGAACAAACGAGGCGGTGCCTAACCATTGGGAGCCCGAGACTAGTCCCCAGCCACCCACAAGAGGCCTCTAAAATCCCGACTCCCTCGCTTGCCCTTGAGAGAAGTGTTTGAGCACCCGCTTGGGTATTCAGCGAAAGCTTTTTGGCTTTCTTTGTAACTTCCACATTCAGCCATTCATTCAGGGCAATAAACAATCTCATAAAGTGCTCACCGTGTGGCTGACAAAGAATCAGTTCAGTTCAGTTCAGTCGCTCAGTCGTGTCCGACTCTCTGCGACCCCATGAATCGCAGAACGCCAGGCCTCCCTGTCCATCACCAACTCCCGGAGTTCACTCAAACTCATAGTGCTATTCAAATGCTTTCAAGTGTCTGGCAACACGTGGGAGGGGACACACACACACACACACACTTTTCAGACTAGAATCCTACATAATCCTAACCAGCCTGTGACTAAATGCACCAGTGTTAGAGAAAACTGATGTTAGAAAGTGAAATATCATCTTTGCCCCATTCACTCAGTTAATCCCTCTTGCAGGGCACATAGAAGTCTAACAGCTCCTTCAACTCCCTAGCTCAATAAAGAAAAAATGGATTTTTTTCCCAATGTCTCCAGTGCCTTCAACTAATATTACACACATCCAAAAAGCTGTCAAATAGAAGGAAAAAAAGACATTCTTTGTGCCCACTGAGAGCTGAGTTTAAAGGAAGTACTAAAAAGGAATACCGACAGTTCAGCGTGAAGATCTTTCTGTGGGTGAAGACAATCCAAAAATGCAATAGCCTGGGGCCTTGCATTGCCCTGGTTAGGGCCCTGCGCTTCCACTGCAGGGCGCATAGGTCTGATCCCTGGTCAGGAACCTAAGATCCTGCGTGCTGCTCTGGAGTGGCCAAAAAGAAAGAAAGGAGGAACCTATTAATATAAAGGGAACCAACACTGACTCACCTGTGTCTGGGTTGCTGTGCTGTGCTGTGCTTAGTCACTCAGTTGTGTCCTGACTCTTCAGGATCCCATAGACTGTAGCCGACCAGGCTCCTCTGTCCATCAGATTTCCCAGACGAGAATAATGGAGTGGGTTGCCACTTCCTTCTCCAAGGGAACTTCCTGAGCCAGGAATCAAACCAGGGTCTCCTGCATTGCAGTCAGATTCTTTACCAGCTGAGCTACCAGGGAAGCCCCCTGTCTGAGTTAGGCAATTTATATATTTCCTTTTACCAGCAATGTTCTGTGAAGAAGATATTATTTAAACCTCCTTTATAGATAAAGGTTTTAAATGATTTGGTGAAACTCATATGGTAATTGACAGCCTTGAGATCTGAGAGTTAGTGAATGGGTTCCTAGTTCCTGGATGTGTTCAAATAAGAACTGGATAACATCTCATCAAATCATTGTAAACAGGATTCATGATATTGATTGGGGAATTGGATATAATGGCTTCTAAGTATCTCCTAAAACAGCCTTTCTTTGCTCAAAAAAGGCATTCCTCCCTTCTCAATTTGTTCAGATCAGAGATCAGTCGCTCAGTCGTGTCTGACTCTTTGCGACCGCATGAATCGCAGCACACCAGGCCTCCCTGTCCATCACCAACTCCTGGAGTTGATTGAGACTCACGTCCATCGAGTCAGTGATGCCATCCAACCATCTCATCCTCTGTCGTCCCCTTCTCCTCTTGCCCCCAGTCCCTCTCAGCATCAGAGTCTTCTCCAACGAGTCAACTCTTCGCATGAGGTGGCCAAAGTATTGGAGTTTCAGCTTTAGCATCATTCCTTCCAAAGAAATCCCAGGGATGATCTCCTTCAGAATAAACTGGTTGGATCTCCTTGAAGTCCAAGGGACTCTCAAGAATCTTCCCCAACACCACAGTTCAAAAGCATCAATTCTTTGGGGCTCAGCTTTCTTCACGGTCCAGCTCTCACATCCATACATAACCACAGGAAAAACCATAGCCTTGACTAGACGAACCTTTGTTGGCAAAGTAATGTCTCTGCTTTTGAATATGCGATCTAGGTTGGTCATAACTTTCCTTCCAAGGAGTAAGCGTCTTTTAATTTCATGGCTGCAGTCACCATCTCAACTTTCTGATGTTCAAGCTGGTTTTAGAAAAGGCAGAGGAACCAGAGATCAAATTGCCAACATCCGCTGGATCATGGAAAAAGCAAGAGAGTTCCAGAGAAACATCTATTTCTGCTTTATTGACTATGCCAAAGCCTTTGACTGTGTGGATCACAATAAACTGTGGGAAATTCTGAAAGAGATGGGAATACCAGACCACCTGATCTGCCTCTTGAGAAATTTGTATGCAGGTCAGGAAGCAACAGTTAAAACTGGACATGGAACAACAGACTGGTTCCAAATAGGAAAAGGAGTACGTCAAGGCTGTATATTGTCACCCTGCTTATTTAACTTATATGCAGAGTACATCATGAGAAACGCTGGACTGGAAGAAACACAAGCTGGAATCAAGATTGCCGGGAGAAATATCAATAACCTCAGATATTCAGATGACACCACCCTTATGGCAGAAAGTGAAGAGGAACTCAAAAGCCTCTTGATGAAAGTGAAAATGGAGAGTGAAAAAGTTGGATTAAAGCTCAACATTCAGAAAACAAAGATCATGGCATCTGGTCCCATCACTTCATGGGAAATAGATGGGCAAACAGTAGAAACAGTGTCTCAATTTGTTACCCAATTAATATTGTACCAGAATGTTAATGGGCTAATGGGCTATAAATTCCAAAGCTGAGAACAAAAGCCATATGTATCCCTACCTTCTAAAGAAGAGTTACCAGTTATATCCCCAAAGATGCAACCTTCATCCACTTCCAGCCTACAGCAGGATGCATAAAAATTCAAAAGGAATTCAGTAGAAGAAATCAAGAAGGGACTTCACTAGCAGTCCAGTGGTTACAGTTCTGCACTTCTACTGCAGTGGTGCAGGTTCAATTCCTGACTGGGGAACTAAGAGCCTACATGCTGTGCCATGCTGCAAAAAAAAATTAAAAAGAAATCAGAGAAGAGGATAAAGTGCTTATCTCACTACAAAGAGGAGGGTACTACAAATGACAAGGGGTGTCTGCCAAACCTTTCTCCCAAGCTGGTATGTCTTGCTGACCACAGGAACTTTTAAGCTCCTCTCTGCACAACTACCATCATGAAAGCTGGAGGTGAACCCAATATGTTTCTCCAGGAGTCTGGGGCCTTCATACACATTCATGAGGACAGTTACCCACTTTTGGCCTGCAGAATTCAAAATCTGAGAAACAGGCTAACACTCCCCACAATGGGACAAGGAGAAAGAGCCTCTGCTTCCTATGTTTGCAGGGGCCAAGTGCAAAGGTAGATTTCACAGGGCCATCTTGAAAGAACCTACTCAGCAGGGCCATCTGAGAGAATGAGGAGACTTATCATAAAAGGCTGGAAGGATGGACTTCAAGAAGCAGTCAATGAATGGGGATTGTGAGGTCCACCAGGGGAACCACTCAAGAACCCACAGATCCTGTCAACAAGAGAGAATCAGCATCTATATTTTCAATCCAGTAACCATCACAGCACTCTTGTTTATTTTCTACCTAGGACTTAACACAGTCTGAGATTTTATTATTTCACCTATTTAAGCTCATCTCCCTCCACAGAGTTTCAGAAACATTGTCAATCTTGTCCAGTTATACTCCCAACTCCTATGGGCACACACAGAAACCACCCAATACATATTTGCTGGATGATGAGACAAGTGCTAGAATTTGTCCTGCCACAACCTTCTGCCCTCAATGTCTGTGCCCTACACTATGGGATTATTCACTTGAGCCAATCTGACTATCATAGATTAACCAGTGACCTAGGGCATAGAGGGGATGGCCTGAAATGATGAGCTGGACCAATCCAATTCCTCCCTCAGGAATTGGGAAATTGAGACACTGAGCCAGTTAGCCAAGGGAACAGAAACCGAACTCTGTCACTTGGAGCAAACTAGAGCCAAGTTGAGAGAGAGACAACTCAAAAGATAAGTGGAGAGAAGCAGGAATATCATGCAAGGGAATCCAAATACCTCCATAGAAGGCTACCTCAGTTCCTTTCCAGTTCTTCTCTCTGAGGTCCGCCCGCCATATTTGCCATTCTTGGAATACTGTGACATTTCCTTTCCAAATATTCTCCAATTCTTCTTATTGAAGTAGAAATGTTCAGTGAGGTGTCATTACGTTTTTACTGGCTCTCTAATATTCCTTTATCTTTTTAACAAAGTGAGAGCAGGCAACAGTGTATAGATGGAGTTTAGATTTCCTTGTTTTTATTTTTATGAATACATTCTAGTTATGGTCAATAATACTAATGATTTTCCATTGAAGGTAGAGACAAAGTTATAATGAAAAACAAAGTAGGTCAATTTCAATAGCATTACATATGGAATGTGGACATGGAAAAAGTCGGGAATATATAGTCACTCGATAATGTCTGACTCTTTGTGACCCCATGGACTGTAGCCTGCCAGGCTCCTCTGTCCATGGAATTTTCCAAGCAAGAATACTGTGGGAGAATGGCACGAAACATGTATAATATCATATAAGAAATGAATCGCCAATACAGGTTTGATGCAGGATACAGGAAGCTTGGGGCTGGTGCACTGGGATGACCAGAGGGATGGTATGGGGAAGGAGGTGGGAGAGGGGTTCAGGATGGGAAACACGTGTACAACCATGGCAGATGCAGGTTGATGTGTGGCCAAAACCAATATAATATTGTAAAGTAAAAAAAAAAAAAAAAGAATGCTGGAGTGAGTTGTCATTCCCTACTCCAGGGGATCTTCCCAACCCAGGGGCTGAACCCACATCTCTTGTACCATCTGCATTCGCTGATAGATTCTTTACAACTGTGCTACCTGTGATCAGATGAGATCAGTTGCTCAGTCGTGTCCGACTCTTTTCAACCCCATGAATTGCAGCACACCAGGCCTCCCTATCCATCACCAACTCCCGGAGTACACCCAGGCTCACATCCATCGAGTCAGTGATGCCATCCAGCCATCTCATCCTCTGTCTTCCCCTTCTCTTACCATCAATCCGGCCCAGCATCAGAGCCTTCTCCAATGAGTCAACTCTTTGCATGAGGTGGCCAAAGTATTGGAGTTTCAGCTTTAGCATCATTACTTCCAAAGAACAGCCAGGGCTGATCTCCTTCAGAATGGACTGATTGGATCTCCTTGCAGTCCAAGGGACTCTCAAGAGTCTTCTCCAACACCACACTTCAAAAGCATCAATTCTTCGGTGCTCAGCCTTCTTCATAGTCCAGCTCTCAAATCCATACATGACCACAAGAAAAACCATAGCCTTGACTAGACGAACCTTTGTTGGCAAAGTAATATGCCATATGCTTTTAAATATGCTATCTAGGTTGGTCATAACTTTCCTTCCAAGGAGTAAGCATCTTTTAATTTCATGGCTGTAGTCACCATCTGCAGTGATTTTGGAGCCCAGAAAAATAAAGTCTGACACTGTTTCCCCATCTATTTCCCATGAAGTGATGGGACCAGATGCCATGATCTTCGTTTTCTGAATGTTGAGCTTTAAGCCAACTTTTTCACTCTCCACTTTCACTTTCATCAAGAGGCTTTTGAGTTCCTCTTCACTTTCTGCCATAAGGGTGGTGTCATCTGCATATCTGAGGTTATTGATATTTCTCCTGGCAATCTTGATTCCAGCTTGTGTTTCTTCCAGTCCAGCGTTTCTCATAATGTACTCTGCATATAAGTTAAATAAGCAGGGTGACAATATACAGCCTTGACAAACTCCTTTTCCTACTTGGAACCAGTCAGTTGTTCCATGTCCAGTTCTAACTGTTGCTTCCTGACCTGCATACAAATTTCTCAAGAGGCAGATCAAGTGGTCTGGTATTTCCATCTCTTTCAGAATTTCCCACAGTTTATTGTGATCCACACAGTCAAAGGCTTTGGCATAGTCAATAAAGCAGAAATAGATGTTTCTCTGGAACTCTCTTGCTTTTTCCATGATCCAGCGGATGTTGGCAATTTGATCTCTGGTTCCTCTGCCTTTTCTAAAACCAGCTTGAACATCAGGAAGTTCACGATTCACATATTGCTGAAGCCTGGCTTGGAGAATTTTGAGCATTACTTTACTAGCGTGTGAGATGAGTGCAATTGTGTGGTAGTTTGAGCACTCTTTGGCATTGGCTTTCTTTGGGATTGGAATGAAAACTGACCTTTTCCAGTCCTGTGGCCACGGCTGAGTTTTCCAAATTTGCTGGCATATTGAGTGCAGCACTTTCACAGCATCATCTTTCAGGATTTGGAATAGCTCCACTGGAATTCCATCACCTCCACTAGCTTTGTTCGTAGTGATGCTTTCTAAGGCTCACTTGACTTCACATTCCAGGATGTCTGGCTCTAGGTCAGTGATCACACCATCATGATTATCTGGGTCATGAAGCTCTTTTTTGTACAGTTCTTCTGTGTATTCTTGCCACCTCTTCTTAATATCTTCTGCTTCTGTTAGGTCCATACCATTTCTGTCCTTTATCAAGCCCATCTCTGCATGAAATGTTCCTTTGGTATCTCTGATTTTCTTGAAGACATCCCTAGTCTTTCCCATTCTGTTGTTTTCCTCTATTTCTTTGCATTGATCGCTGAAGAAGGCTTTTTTATCTCTTCTTGCTATTCTTTGGAACTCTGCATTCAAATGCTTATATCTTTCCTTTTCTCCTTTGCTTTTCGCTTCTCTGCTTTTCACAGCTATTTGTAAGGCCTCCCCAGAGAGCCATTTTGCTTTTTTGCATTTCTTTTCCATGGGGATGGTCTTGATCCCTGTCTCCTGTACAATGTCACCAACCTCAGTCCATAGTTCATCAGGCACTCTATCTAAACACAATATTGTAAAGCAATTATTCTCCAATTAAAAATAAATTAATTAAAAAAAAATTCTGACTAAAGTAACTAAAAGTCGTTATTTCAGAGTGAATTTATGGACAGCAAAGTTTCTAAGCTCCTTTTGTGCCTCCAAATATTTATATTTCCTCTTCAAATTTGTCTGGTGGTTTGGCTGGAATATAGTTTTTAATTGCTGCATTTATTTTCCTTTCAGCACTTTTAAAAAATTGTGAAACCAGCAAGTATAATTCTGACTTTAACAGAAATGTGGCATGAAAAAAAATATGTCTCTTGATGCAATCTTGTGAATATAAAAATAAGTTTACACAGGAGTTTCAACATCCCATGACTTGCCATTCTCTATGCCAATAAGAAATACAAAGATGCAAAATATTTACAATCCATTCAGCTGAAGAAAGAGACTTGATCAAAGGAGAGTAAAAGGTCTCAAGTCAAATTTGACATGCTGTTTCTATCATAAATTACAGCCTTCCTTGCTGTGCTTCTTGGCAGAGATAATATTTCCTTGAGATCTTGAATTGTTTTTATCAAACCTTTTCTTTTAGCACGTGAAATAAAATCTCATCACTCCAGTGTTTGGGTTAACTCCAAAGCTCATACAACATGTTTTAAAGAACTGCATAGAATCAAATGTAAGAAATAATGGTCCATAACATATGCCTATTATTATTCATTTAGCCCTGTGAGTACTGTTTATTTTAGCCTTACCCCGTGACATGTGGGATCTCAATTTCCTGACCAGGGATAGAACCCATACCTCCTGCAGTGGAAACGTGGAGTCTTAACCACTGGACCATGAGGGAAGTCCTAAAATTATAGTCCATCTAAATTATACCTAAATTATAAATAGTCTCAATTCTTTTACTGATGCATCTTCCATTCAATGTATAGATAATCTGTAAAATTTCTGGGCAGAGAGAGCAGTTCAATTTTCTGGCATCCCCATGCCATCAAGCTTGAGTTTAAAGGTACATCATAAAATCTTCTGGGAAAAAAGAACATAGCAGGATATTCAAAATGGATAACCAACAAGGACTTATTGGATAGCACACAGGACTCTATATTATCTATTATATAGCATATGGAACTTCATTGGAAGGACTGAGGCTAAAGCTGACGCTCCAATACTTTGGCCACCTGATGTGAAGAACTGACTCATTAGAAAAATCCCTGATGCTGGGAAAGACTGAAGGCAGGAGGAGAAGGGGATGACAGAGGATGAGATGGTTGGATGGCATCACCGACTTGATGGACATGAGTTTATGCAAGCTCCAGGAGTTGGTGAAGGACAGGGAAGCCTGGCGTGCTGCAGTCCATGGGGTCACAAAGAGTTGGACACAACTGAATGACTGAACTGAACTGGAACTCTACTCACTGTTATGTGCCAGTGTGGGTGGGAAGAGGACTTGAGGAAGAGTGGGTACACGTATATGTATGGCTGAGTCTCTTCGCTGTTCACCTGAAACTACCACAACATTATTAATTGGCTATACCCCAATACAAAATAAAAAGTTGAAAGTTTGAAAAAAAATTTAAAAAAGAAAAGACCATAGCAGGAAGCGCTGGTTTCCTCACATGCTCTACTGCATCCTTGTGTCTGATGCTGCTGAAGAAAAGTCAGATGCCAATGTGATTCTTACTCTTTTCTCAGAAATCTGTTTTTTCTCTCTGATAACTTTAAGAATATTTTTTTCATTTTTGATGCTCTAAAATACCATTATTACATGACTCTGTACAGGTTTTTTTCTTATTTATTCTGTTCAGCAATCATCTCCAAACCTGCAAATCACAAATAAAATTCAAGTGGTTTTTCTTTAAATAAAAACAATAAGATACTGTAAAACATATAAACTAGGAAGGTCTATGAATAGTTGAGATAATCTTTAAAAAGAAAAGTGGGGAAAAGGAAGCTTGCTCTATTGGATATTACAATGTATTGCAAGACAAAAATAGGTGGGCATCAGTGCAATAGACTGAGCAATAAGGAAGAGAACTCTAAGAAGGACCCATTTATAAAGTGAATTTGGTATACAATAAAGGAGTCATCACAGATCAGTGGTGACAGAAGAGGCCATTTATTAGGTAAAGTTGGGAAAACTTGGTTGCTACATGGAGAAAAAAAAAACTGGATTGCTACCTAACATCATCTATAACGGTGAACTTCAGATGAGTTAAGGAACTAAATATGAAAGTAAAACCATAAGTCCAACGGAATAAAATGTAGGATGACTTGGTGACCTAGAGACAAGGATGAACTTTAGATGTCAAAAGCACAAACCAATACTGGAAAACAATCAATCAAGGACTTGATTATATCAAAATTATTTCTATTCATAAAAGATACCATATAAAGTTAATAGGTGACAGTACTGAAGAAGGCATTTGCAATGTCTCATATATATATATGGGATTGAGAAATCTGTATGCAGGTCAGGAAGCAACAGTTAGAACTAGACATGGAACAACAGACTGGTTCCAGATAGGAAAGGGAGTACGTCAAGGCTGTATATTGTCACCCTGTTTATTTAACTTCTATGCAGAGTACGTCATGAGAAATGCTGGGCTGGAAGAAGCACAAGCTGGAATCAAGATTGCCGGGAGAAATATCAATAACCTCAGATATGCAGATGACACCACCCTTATGGCAGAAAGTAAAGAGGAACTAAAGAGCCTCTTGATGAAAGTGAAAGTGGAGAGTGAAAAAGTTGGCTTAAAGCTCAGCATTCAGAAAACTAAGATCATGGCATCCAGTCCCATCACTTTATGGGAAATTGATGGGGAAACAATGGAAACAGTGGTTGACTTTATTTTTCTGGGCTCCAAAATCACTGCAGATGGTGACTGCAGCCATGAAATTAAAAGACGCTTACTCCGGAAGGAGAGTTATGACGAACCTATACAGCATATTAAAAAGCAGAGACATTACTTTGTCAACAAAGGTCCGTCTAGTCAAGGCTATGGTTTTTCCAGTAGTCACGTATGGATGTGAGAGTTGGACTGTAAAGAAAGCTGAGCACCAAAGAATTGATGCTTTTGAGCTGTGGTGTTGGAGAAGACTCTTGAGAGTCCCTTGGACTGCAAGGAGATCCAACCAGTCCATCCTAAAGGAGACCAGTCCTGGGTGTTCATTGGAAGGACTGATCCTGAAGCTGAAGCTCCAATCCTTTGGCGACCTGATGCAAAGAACTGACTCATTGGAAAAGACCCTGATGCTGGGAAAGATTGAAGGTAGGAGGAGAAGGGCATGACAGAGGATGAGATGGTTGGATGGCATCACTGACTCAATGGACATGAGTTTGGGTAAACTCTGGGAGTTGGTGATGGACAGGCAGGCCTGGTGTGCTGCAGTCCATGAGATTGCAAAGAGTAGTACACAACTGAGCGACTGAACGGAACTGAATATCTAAAGTATACAAGAACTTAAGGGCCACTTTTCTGTTCATCCATTCTCAGCATTGCTCTCACCCCCATGTGGTTGCAAAATGACTGCTAGAGCTCCAGAGAGAGTATCCTCACACAATTGCATCCAAACACAGGAAGCAGTTGTTCCTTGTGTATCTCTTGGTATTGTGGAGAAATACGCATAGAAATTTCCTAGCAGAACTCTTGTCTGGTCCCACAGGTCAGGATTGGACCAAAAACCCATGTCCCAGCTACAGGTGTGGCTGGACAAGCCATTGGTGGGCACGACCAGCATTTAGGGTGGGAGACAGCATGGCCAGCAGCGGAGATGGATTAGAGAACAGCAGTTGCAGGATTAACAAAAAACATTGTTGAAGGTCATATCCGCCCTCTGTTTTTTCCACTTTCCCCTGTCACTCCTCTAGATGGATGTTAGTGCTTGATCTGAAATGCCAATATTTTGGCCACCTGATGCGAAGAACTGACTCAATGGAAAAGACCCTGATGCTGGGAAAGATTGAAGGCAGGAGGAGAAGGGGACGACAGAGGATGAGGTGGTTGGATGGCATCACTGACTCAATGGACCTGAATTTGGATAAACTCTGGGAGTTGGTGATGGACAAGGAAGCCTGCTGTGCTGCAGTCCATGGGGTCGCAAAGAGTCAGACACGACTGAGCAACTGAACTAATGATTGATCTACCCTATATCTTTCATTCCTCCAACTTTTTTTTTTTTCAATTTTTTTTTTCTGATGCAGACGTCTTTTAAAAGTCTTTATTGAATTTGTTACAATATTGCTTCTGGTTTTATGCTTTGGTTTTTTGATCCTGAGGCATGTGAGATCTTAGCCCCCTGACCAAGGATCGAACCTGCCTGCACCCCCTGCATTAAGTCTTAACCACCGGACCATAGGAATACACCTTACTTTCTTTTCCTACGGTGTTGAGTGAATTTCTCCATCCAGTCTTCCAGCACAGTATTCACTCTTCTGTGTATCCACTCTGCCATTCAACCTATCATTTTATTTTTGAAAAGTATGGTTTTCATCATTAAGATCTCCAGTTTGGTTCATTTTTGTCATACTTGTTCACGTTTCATGGATGAAATATTCTTGCATCTCTGTGATGATATTAGGCTTATTCTAAAGGCTTCTCCAATTCTCTGTGTGTCCTCAATTAAAGTTCTTTTTTTTTTTTTTTTTTTAAATTCTATTTCAAAGTGCGACTCAGTATCTGAGGATTATCTACCAGTTTTTCAGATCCAGTTTTTCCACCAAGGTTCCTACTAGATTGAAACCTTCTCTACTTCAGCTGCTGACCTTGGAGTCAGGGATATTGAGGAGATGCAGATGTGATTGCTGGGGCTGATGCTCTGATGTGTTTTTCAGTGAGACTGGAACATGGGTAGAATGTGCTACAAGGAAAGAAGCTAGATTTCTGGATTTAAGCGCTCCTCATTTCTCCCTGCTACTGCTAGCCACTTGAGACACTGCCTTATCTGAGACACTTCCCATCTAGGGATAATGGTTGCAGCTGCATGACTTACGGAGAGAATGGTACAGGGAAAACAGGCCTGGAGGCTATGCCTGTGCTACCCAGCTCCTATTGCCCGGCTTCTTTCTGGCATGTCCTATCCGAGAACGGAGCTCCCACCTCTTGTAGCAGTATTATACGCTGAATTCCCACATGCCCTACGGATTGCCATTGCCCTCTTCAGCTCAATCCCATCTGACTTTAGTCAGGAATTTCTTACAACCTCTGAGAACTTGTCTTGTTTCAGAGCACATCTATGAATACATTAAACACATGTTCTTAGCTATCAATTCCAGAGTTTGGGAAAAACAACTGAAGTTTCAAGATGTGCTCATTTCTCCATCTTGGACCCAAAACTCTTCTGTAAAATTCAGATAAATGTTATTTTTGTTAAAAATCATCATTGTAATTTTTCATTTATATGTTTATTTTTCTCTGTTCATTCAACTATCTATCTATCCTTCTGTCTATGTACACACAAAGGTAGAAATGTCTGGAATTCTTTTAACTTAATAAAGTTACTTCTGGGGTAGAATTTAAAGTGATTTTGTTTTTTAACTTTTTTGTGACTTTGTAATCAATATGTATCATTTTTAAAAATAAATTCATTCTCAAAAGTATGTTAAGGTTAGTTGTCTTTGACTGTTGAGATTACAGGTCATTTTTAATTTTGCCTATCTGCATTTCTTAATTTCAAATGTTTTAACTTTTGTTATAACTGTAAGGAAAAGTTCAAAAAATGAACAATCCAAAATTGGGAACAACTAGGACCAGTAAATAGTTCAATACTACTGCTCTACATACTAGAGAATTGAGGAGTACTGATATCTTGAAATGGGAATGGTTCAAGTCTTCATTTTTCAGTTTTTTAATGAAATGGATTAAACCACATACCAACAGGAAACACCCACATCAAGGCCTTTACAGTTAAGTCACAAATACAGTCAAGTTACTCTTCTAAAAGTCCGTTCTCTGTGGAAACAAAATGCAAAAGGGAGTTGAGAAGGAACTGGTCCAAATGACCAACAACTAATTCATGGATAAATAAAATGTAGTCTATCAATATGATAGCATATTATTTGACAATAAAATTGAATAGAGTATTGATATGTGCTGTAACACGGATGAAACTTGAAAACTTTACACTAAATGAAAGAAACCAGTCACAAAACACCACATACTGTGTGATGCCATTTATACTAAATGTCTAGAGAGGCAAACATATAGACACTGAAAGTAGATTACTTGCTCCCTAAGCCTGGGAGTGCTGGGGGGAAATGGGGAATGACTGATGGGTATGGAGTTTCTTTCTGGAATCATAAAAATCTTCTAAAATTGACTGTGGTGACAGTTGCAAAACTCTGTAAATATTCTAACAACTATTGAATTTTACACTTCAAATGGGTCAACTGTCTGGTATGTGAGTTTTATCTCAATGCCCCCCCCCACCCCCACCCCTTTTAAGAAGCAAATGTTTGCTTACACTTCTGCCTCTGTGAGAAGCACTCAGACTTCTCCTTGGGCCCCTGAAATTACACTCTATACTAAGGAGGCTTGTTCAGAAACCCATCCTATGCAAGAACGAGAGCATTACTGGCTTCACAGCCACTTATAAAGGGCTTTGTGATGTCTAAAACACGCTCCATTTGTTTTTCCTCCACTGGGTAGAAGTGAAATGATTGAAACCAAGGATTACAGGTCAGAACAAGACTCAGAGTGCTAGCGTTATTGCAGCTAGAGGCTAGCAGTGAAGTGGCATCAGGCTCGGTCTCAGGAGCTCCTGAGCAGGAGGGAGCTTATCAAGGAACCAATAGTGAAACTCTCACACACTCTACTTGACTTCATTTTTAACACCACCTTTAGTAGCAGGCACCACAGATCTGTGTTTTACGGCTGAGGAAACGGAGGCTAGTTTAGAGAAAGCTAAGGAACTTGCCCAGAACACACAATTAGGAGGTTGTGCAGTCACCTCCTAATGGAGTGTGGAGTGTAAAGCACCAGGGAATTATACAAAGATGGAGGAGAGTGAGAAGATAAAAACTTACCTCACCTGAGGACAACAAACAAAGCCACTCAGATGTCACCATTCAATGCCTGTCTTCTTGCAGGCATTTTGATACACAGGCATTTGTAGCTTTATCTTCTCTGGAAGTCTCTGTTTCTCCTCGGTCCCTTTTCTGAGACAATTTTTCCTGAACTTTTTGTTACCCGAGTTGTCTCAAGAGCATTTCACTGTCCCTTTCTGAAGAAAAGTCAGAGCCAAATAAATGCCCTAACTTTACCGGGCAGTCTGGTACAAGCTAATAAATTCAAGAACCTCTTCACTGCCTTTGCTTCTCAGGCCCTGATTACCATTTCTTCAGGATACAGTAATACAGAACCACAAGAAAATCATAAGATCTGTGAAGTCTAGTCAGGGTTTGGTGTATCTCACATTTATTTTTAGGTATTATAAGGAATCTGTTGTATTTTTTTATGCATTAGTGCTTACTGCTTGGGTCAGTTTTAGCCATTATATCCCCACCACCATCACACACACACTGATACAGAGTTGCAAGGTTTCATCCTGCACAATGCTTCCGATCAGTCCATATTTTACCACTGCTTTGCCACCGTAACAAGATTGATATGACAGAACCCTTGGTCTCAGATAACATCAGGACTTGCTTCCAGTTCTTCGGACTTCTAGCCCAGGTTCACTGCATTAGTCCACGCTGCATCTAATGTTGCTGATTCTGACACGTTATGTGCAAAGTCTTGACAGAGCTGCATGGTTACTAGACAAATAAGCAGTCTGCATTAAGTTGGTAAATCACAAGCTATATTTTTAGGATATTTCTCTTCTCAGTTGGCAAATTCAACAATACAGATAATCTGTCCAAATTTTAAATAAGAACCTTGCGCTGTCAGAATGGATCTTCCTAGTAGAAATTGTTTCTGGTACAAGGTGGTAGCATTTCTATTATGTAATATATAAAGTAAATGTATTTATGAGTGAATAGTAACAGTTTTCCCTGATGTCACAAAGTTTCTCTTTGCTCAAAACTTTAATCAGATTAAAATAGAGAGATCTTACACACGACTCCTCATACACCTGGGTTTTTTATTTCATCTAGTATCTATAAATTTCCCTTTTCAAACCAACTCCTTAGGATCCTTAGCAGAAAGCCAAGAACAGCAATTCCATGAACAGCAATTCAATTCTAATGGAATTCTAATTCCATTAGACTGTATCCTGCAGATCAGCAGAAGGCAAAAAGTATTCTCTATATATTACTCCATTTAATCCTCCCAGCAACTCTGTGGAAATACATATGTAACAACAAAAAGTACACTGCTATAAAAAGATGAGATTCTGCATGTGTGCTCAGTCATGCAGAGTCTTTGCGACCCCAATGACTGTGGCCCATCAGGCTCCTCTGTCCATGGGATTTTCTAGGCAAGACTACTGGAGTGGGTCGCCATTTCCTCCTCCAGGGAGTCTTCCCTAGCCAGGGAAGAAACCCACATCTCTGATGTCTCCTGTATCGGCAGGCAGGAGACATCTTTACCACTTAGCCACTGGGCAAGCCCTTGTTACCCTTCTTTCTGATTCTTTCTCTTTTCCTACCTTCTACTAAATTGATAGACTTCTTCTCTTTGGGGGCTTCCCAGGTGGTTCAGTGGTAAAGGATTTGCCTGCCAATGCAGGAGACACAGGTTTTATCCCTGGGTTGGGCAGATCCCTTGAAGAAGGCAATGGCAATCCACTTCAATATTATTGATGGGAAATCCTATGGACAGAGGAGCCTGGTGGGCTATAGTCCATGGGGCCACAAAAGAGTCAGCCACGACTTAGCGACCAACAATCAACATTCCCTTTCACAGCTGTGCTTGTTTGGAAATTACATTTATCTTCTTTTTCTTTCAATAATTCCTCTTTACTTTCAAAGGACACACTTAACCGTCATTCTGAATGTTCTTCATCTATGCTTCCTTCTAGACATGCTATGCTATGCTAAGTCACTTCAGTCATGTCCGACTCTGTGCGACCCCATAGACAGCAGCCCACCAGGCTACCCCGTCCCGAAAAGGTTCTTATTAAACAGGTCCTCTCTCATTATTAAGGCAGCAGTACTTTAAGTGTGCTTCCCAGGACCCATTCAAGAATCTGCAAGGTTAAAGCTATTTTATAATATCACTAAGATGTTGCTTTTCCCCACTCTATTGAGTGGGGAAACACTCCCGTCATTTGCACTGATGATACAAAAGCAATGACGGGTGAAACAGCTGGTGCCTTAGCATGAATCAAGGCAGTGGTACCAAAATGTCCCAGGAGTCATTGTATTCTTCATTGTCATAAACTCACAGAAGAAGAAAAAAGGAAAAAAAAAAGCCAGTTCTGGTTCAGAGTGCCCTTGATGAGGCAGTAAAAGTGGATTTTATTCAATTTTGACCCACAAATACGTCTCTTCAAAAATCTGGGTGATTATATTGGAAATATGCATAAAGTACTTTCACTGCACACAGAAATACAGTGGTTTTCTCTTGGAGAAGCATTCGTGTGATTGTTTAACCACTTTTTTCACAGAACGTCATTTTTACTTGAAAGGCTCAGATAACCCATGGTTCTACAGACATTGGTATGTGACTGTCATTTCCTTGAAAATAAAATGAACTTATCACTTCAAGGAAAACAAATCAGTACTTGTTGCAATGAAATGAATTTAGGCTTTCAAGCAAAAAAGCTATTAATATAGTCCCTTCTCCAACTACAGGTCTGTATAAGACTGAATTTTCCTCAGGTATTTCAATTCAGAAATAAGAATTTATGAATAATGTGTTTCATCTATAATATGAAAATGAATACATAATTTGTATATAAGAATCCAGTTGTCTCCTAAGCCAAACATTAAAGACATTGGCAAAAATGTACAAATAATGCCACTCATTAAATTTCTGTCTTAGGAAATATTTTTCATAAAAATTTCCAAAATAGCAGGCCTATTATTTGTAAATTAAATCATAATTTTTAAATATTAGTTCTAATTTCTAATATGGTAAATACTGATACAATACATACACACAAAGGTCTTTGGGCCTGCAATAATTTGTAAGAGTATAAAAGGATCCTAATAGTCAAAGCTATAGTTTTTCCAGTAGTCATGTACAGGTGTGAGAGTTGACCTGAAAGAAGGCTGAATGCCAAAGAATTGATGCTTTCAAAACTGGTACTGGAAAAGACTGTTGAGAGTCCCTTGGACAGCAAGGAGATCAAACCAGTTGATCCTAAAGAAAATCAGTCCTGAATGTTCACTGGAAGGACTGATGCTAAAGCTGAAGCTCCAATACTTGGGCTACCTGCTGTGAAGAGCCAAGTCATTGGAAAAGACCCTGGTGCTGGGAAAGATTGAGGGCAAGAGGAGAAGGGGGCAACAGAGGATAAGATGGTTGGATGGCATCACTGACTCCATGGACATGAGTTATAACAAACTCAGGGAGATAGTGAAGGATAGGGAAGCCTGGCGTCCTGCAGTTCATTGGGTCACAGAGTCAGACATGACTTAGCAACTGAACAAGACCAACACATTTGGAAACTGTTGGTTTAAATTTTCTTTGTTTAAATGTTTATTTCAGCTTTGTATCACAAAGCATAGCTCCAAAGAATAGCAAGAAGAGATAAGAAAGCCTTCTTCAACGATCAATGCAAAGAAATAGAGGAAAACAACAGAATGGGAAAGACTAGGGATCTCTTCAAGAAAATCAGAGATACCAAAGGAACATTTCAAGCAAAGATGGGCTCGATAAAGGACAGAAATGGTATGGACCTAACAGAAGCAGAAGATATTAAGAAGAGATAGCAAGAATATACAGAAGAACTGTACAAAAAAGAGCTTCACGACCCAGATAATCACAATGGTGTGATTATCACAATGGTGATCACTGACCTAGAGCCAGACATCCTGGAATGTGAAGTCAAGTGGGCCTTAGAAAGCATCACTACGAACAAAGCTAGTGGAGGTGATGGAATTCCAGTGGAGCTATTTCAAATCCTGAAAGAAGATGCTGTGAAAGTGCTGCACTCAATATGCCAGCAAATTTGGAAAACTCAGCAGTGGCCACAAGATTGGAAAAGGTCAATTTTCATCCCAATCCCAAAGAAAGGCAATGCCAAAGAGTGCTCAAACTACCGAACAATTGCACTCATCTCACACGCTAGTAAAGCAATGCTCAAAATTCTCCAAGCCAGGCTTCAGCAATATGTGAACCGTGAACTTCCTGATGTTCTAGCTGGTTTTAGAAAAGGCAGAGGAACCAGAGATCAAATTGCCAACATCTGCTGGATCATGGAAAAAGCAAGAGAGTTCCAGAAAAACATCTATTTCTGCTTTATTGACTATGCCAAAGCCTTTGACTGTGTAGATCACAATAAACTGTGGAAAATTCTGAAGGAGATGGGAATACCAGACCACCTGATCTGCCTCTTGAGAAATCTGTATGCAGGTCAGGAAGCAACAGTTAGAACTGGACATGGAACAACAGACTGGTTCCAAATAGGAAAAGGAGTACGTCAAGGCTGTATATTGTCACCATGTTTATTTAACTTATATGCAGAGTACATCATGAGAAATGCTGGACTGGAAGAAACACAAGTTGGAATCACGATTGCTGGGAGAAATATCAATAACCTCAGATATGCAGATGACACCACCCTTATGGCAGAAAGTGAAGAGGGGCTAAAAAGCCTCTTGATGAGAGTGAAAGTGGAGAGTGAAAAGGTTGGCTTAAAGCTCAACATTCAGAAAACGAAGATCATGGCATCTGATCCCATCACTACATGGGAAATAGATGGAGAAACAGTGGAAACAGTGTCAGACTTTATTTTTCTGGGCTCCAAAATCACTGCAGATGGTGACTGCAGCCATGAAATTAAAAGACGCTTACTCCTTGGAAGGAAAGTTATGACCAACCTAGATAGCATATTCAAAAGCAGAGACATCACTTTGCCAACAAAGGTTCGCCTAGTCAAGGCTATGATCTTTCCTGTGGTCATGTATGGATGTGAGAGCTGGACTGTGAAGAAGGCTGAGTGCCGAAGAATTGATGCTTTTGAACTGTGGTGTTGGAGAAGACTCTTGAGAGTCCCTTGGACTGCAAGGAGATGCAACCAGTCCATTCTGAAGGAGATCAGCCCTGGGATTTCTTTGGAAGGAATGATGCTAAAGCTGAAACTCCAGTATTTTGGCCACCTCATGCAAAGAGTTGACTCATTGGAGAAGACTCTGATGCTGGGAGGGATTGAGGGCAGGAGGAGAAGGGGACGACAGAGGATGAGATGGCTGGATGGCATCACTGACTCGATGGATGCGAGTCTGAGTGACCTCCGGGAGCTGGTGATGGACAGGGAGGCCTGGCGTGTTGCAGTTCATGGGGTCGCAAAGAGTCGGACACGACTGAGCGACTGATCTGCTCTGATCACAAAGCAGTGTCTACAGTCAATAGTTGATTTAAATGTACTGTCTTGTTAAATCACGGTGTTCAGATTATTTTTTTAGCCACTATTCTCTCCTACTACAGAAACTACTTTGCTTCATGACTTGACTTTTATGTCCTCTCTTGCAGAAATGTATTTTTAATAATTTTAATGTCAGGTTTTGTACTAAGTCATGTTTTAAAATGTTTATAATTTGCATTTATTTTTGAATGCCAGTTTAGCTGTGGATAAAGCCCTACGTGGACATATATGCCCTCAGCATTTGAGACATTGTTTCCTGGCCTCTTCTGTTACTGATGAGAAGTCAGCTGACAGGGTAACTGGCGGCCCTTTGTAGACAGGGTCTTCTCTCTTGCTGCCTTTATCTGGAAGTCCCACCGTTTCACAATGATGATGTGCCTGGTGATGGATTTGTCTTTTTATCCTGCCTGGTCCTCAGGATACACACCTATTCTGAAAAGTAATACATTTTTTTTTTTTTTTGAATTCTAGAAAAAGTTCAGTGATTGCCTTCTCAAATATTACTTGCCTGCCATCCTCCAAATCTACTCCTCTAGAATAGTGGTTCTCAACCAGGTATGATTTGGCAGTGTCTGGAGACACTTTTGGTTGTCACAACTTTGGGGGGTGGAGTTGTCCTACTAGCATCTAGGAGGAAACAGCCAGGGATGCTGCTAAACATCCTGTAACACACAGGACAGTTTCCCACAACAAAGAATTATTTGGCCCAAAATGGCAAAGGTATTGAGACTCTGAAACCCTGTTCTAGAACTCCCATTAGATATATGCTGCGGTCTTTCAGTTAATCCTCTAACATTCTTATCAATCCACTCTGCTGCAGTCTAGGAAAATTCTATCTCCCAGTTCACTGATTCTCTTTTTCAACATGTTCATGTTAGAGTTCCTGTTTTATTTCAATGATCACACTTTCTATATCCAAAATCCCTGATACGTTCTTTTTAATAGGAATTTACTTTATGGCTGCCTGTTTTGCTTCATAGTTTTCTTTTTAAACAGATGGCATTCTTTCACTTATCTCTTGAAGCATATATTATATTGTCCTAAAAATTATTTTCAGCTGGTATAAAGCACGTTCTGAATTATTATTATTTTATTTTTGGAAGTCTTTAGCCATAAGTTTCTCAATAACTTTCAATGAAAGGTTCTACTTAAAATTTTTGTCTACTTGCTTGTTTTTATTTATTTTTGAGACAAGAATAAAGTTTATCAGAGTGGAGAGAGGGAGTCACTGCCAGTATAGTGGGCCAACTTCCTGTTAGGCAGGGAGAGCTGACCTGTCTGATTATTTTTAAAATCTCTCCCTTTTCCTTTCTTATCCCACTCTAACTGTTCCTGAAGGCTCCTCCAGAGTCTCCAATCAAGAACTAGGTCTTAGTGTTTTGAGCCTACTTTGATAGTCTTAAATCACAGATCCAGTTACTGAGCCAGGAAGCTACTTGGCTGTTTTTGGTTTTAAAAATCCCCAAAGCCATGTTTTTCTCATTTACTCTCATCGGGCCTAGTTTGTTTTTTGTTTTTTTTTTTTTTTAAACAAAGTAACAGTCTCAGGCAGGAAATCAACAGTATTACCAGCCTGCTTTCATAAGCTGACACCTATCCCAGGCCCTGGCTTCGATCAATATTCCTAGATCTTGTGTCCCCACTCACTATGAGGGCTTTTTCTTCCATTTTTAGTCACATAAATACATCTGCTTTTATCTTAACCATTAAGTGTTCAAGGCAGAATTGTGTAGAAGCATGAACTATTTGCAATATCTCAATCAGAAGTAATTATACATTTTAAAAAATGAGAATGCATTTTGTAGTCAGAAAAAAATCAAGCTTTAACGATTTTTTAAACATTGACTCTCTTTACTATAAATTTACTATAATAGAGGCAAATAAAAACTGGAGTTACAGATGCAAAGAGGAGAAACTGCCAAATTCTGATCATGTAAACTGGAAACGGTTTCCCATTGCAACCAGTTGTTTGCCAGCATCCTAAAATGGTCTACTGGAACCAGAAGGGAAGAAGTGAAACAAATCCTTAGTCACATCTAATGAACTTGTGAGAAAAGATGCGTGATCCAATCGTTGATATAAATGTCTCATCAGAGATGAAATGGAAGCTGTTCCCCTGCCCAGAGCAGCGGAGGCAGTCCTATATGGGGCAGTAGGTGCACAAATATCAGTTTCGTTTGCTTCATCTATGTGTCTCTGCTCTGCTCTGTCCTTTGATACACATGGAAACTGGGGCAGTTTAGCAGCTTATTAAGAATCACATGAAAGACTGGCAGCAGATGAGGAAGCATCATGGGCAGCAGGCTCACAGCAGTGGTGAAGTCCTCAGTGAACTTGATGTCAGGTAGGCCAAGAAAGAGGGTCAGTTCTGAAAACTGGACTATGGCAGAGAAGGTGGAAATAAGACACGTGCTCAGATACTAAAACTAAAGTCAGAATGATTTCAACAGAATGGGCAGGGAGGAAGTCAGTCCCAAGCCTGAGGTTTAGCATGAGTTTGTGGTTGACTCTAAGAGGCCCCAGCAGTGGAAATAAGGAAACCAGGTCAAGGACCTATATGTGTAAGTCCATGTGTTCAGAGCATTAGACTCTATCACCAACATGGATGAAGACACATGAAACCAAACTTTAAATGTGTTAGTGCTTTGTTCTAGTTTTACTTTTTAGTATTATAAGTGAACATTAATTCACAAATAGAAAACCATAGAAACCTAACTCCTCAAGAATGAAGCAATTTGCATTGAAAATGAGAAATTAATATAAATTCGAGGTTTTTTTTTGGGGGGGGGGGGTTGCCACACAACTTGTGAGATCTTAGTTCCCTGACCTGGGATCGAAACTGTGCACCCTAAGTGAAATGCAGAGTCTTAACCCCTGGACAGTCAGTGAAGTCCTTTAGGGTATTATAAATGACAAGTTTATTCCATTTTCTCCTAGCTGTCCATTACCTTAAAAGAGTAAAACTTAAAAATAATGTACCCCAGGACTTCCCTGGTGGTGCAATGAGCATAAGAATCTGCTTGCCAATGCAGGGGACACAGGTTCAGTCCCTGGTCTGGGAAGATTCCACATGCCCAGAGCAACTAAACTCGTGTGCACAACTACTGATACCACACTCTAGAGCCCAAGAGCAGCAGCCACTGAAGCCCGAGCACCTACAGCCTATGCTCCACAGTAAGAGAAACCACTGCAATGAGAAACTCAAGCACTGCAACAAAGAGTAGCTCCACTCACTGCAAGAAGAAAAAAGCCCAAGCAAAGCAACAAAGACCCAGCACAGCCAAAAATTAAATTAATTAAAAAATAAATAAAATAATGTACCCAGTGAAGAGGAACTAAAAAGCCTCTTGATGAAAGTGAAAGTGGAGAGTGAAAAGGTTGGCTTAAAGCTCAACATTCAGAAAACGAAGATCATGGCATCTGTTCCCATCACTTCATGGCAGATAGATGGAGAAACAGTGGAAACAGTGTCAGACTTTATTTTTCTGGGCTCCAAAATCACTGCAGATGGTGACTGCAGCCATGAAAGTAAAAGACATTTACTCCTTGGAAGGAAAGTTATGACCAACCTTGATAGCATATTAAAAAGCAGAGACATTACTTTGCCAACAAAGGTCTGTCTAGTCAAGGCTATGGTTCTTCCAGTGGTCATGTATGGATGTGAGAGTTGGACTGTGAAGAAAGCTGAGCACCAAAAACAAAAAAGTGCAAAATATATTTGCAATACACTTTCCTGACAGTTGAAATTTACCCAAACTAGATAAACAACTTCCATAATTAGATTAAAAAGACAACAATAAAACTCAGATTAAAAGAAAAAAGAAGAAAAAAAAAGGAAGCTGAGTGCTGAAGAATTGATGCTTTTGAACTGTGGTGTTGGAGAAGACTCTTGAGAGTCCATTGGACTGCAAGGAGATCCAACCAGTCCATTCTGAAGGAGATCAGGCCTGGGTGTTCTTTGGAAGGAATGATGCTAAAGCTGAAACTCCACTACTCTGGCCACCTCATGCGAAGAGTTGATTCATTGTAAGACTCTGATGCTGGGAGGGATTGGGGGCAGGAGAACGGGACAACAGAGGATGAGATGGCTGGATGGCATCACTGACTCGATGGACGTGAGTTTGAGTGAATTCCGGGAGTTGGTGATGGACAGGGAGGCCTCGCGTGCTGTTATTCATGGGGTCGCAAAGAGTCGGACACGACTGAGCGACTGAACTGAACTGAGACTCAATGGTACTCTTAACTTTTTTTAAAAAAACAGCACAAAACAAAATCTACTTCAGATCCAAATTTCTTAGTCAAGAAGAACTGAGAGATTGATCACTAAATTACAAAAATCCATATATAGTTAGCTCATCTTTTAAGTTTCTTTCCACCAATCTCAAAAATTTTAATGAGTTGGCCTCACAAAGGTTGTGTCTGGATGAGAAATGCTCAGTTTGTTTGTTACATAATCCCAAGGTGCTGAGTTCTGAGTGGTGAAGCACTATGGACAAGGTACTAGCTAGTCAGGATGGCTGCCAGTGAGTTTGAATTATTGCTGGGAAGGGTACCAGCAGTATCATATTAAACATTTACCCAGGGCCTCTTACTTTAAGTATTCAGGGAAGTCACATACCTTAAATATTAATTTTATTGTTTATTCATCAAATATTTATGGAGCCCATATTATCTCAAGAGCCTAGGATCTCAAACCTGGGATCTTAGTTTCCCAGCCAAGAATTGAACCTATGCACTCTGCAGTGGAAACATGGAATCTTAACCACTGGACTGACAGGGAAGTCCCATGAATTGCTAATGAAAGCAATAATATTAACAAAAAATTAAAATAAGTTGTGTGCTGTGTCCCAGATTTTGTACAAGGTGTTTCACATTTAGTATTTCACTTAATCCCATTTTAAAGCTGAGAAAACTCAGGCTTAGAGGTTGAGTAATTTGCCCAAGTTCACAGAGCTATGATCTAGTGCTGTAGCTAGAACTCCAATTTGTTCCAGAGCCCAAAATCCTAACCAGTGTGCATATTGCCTGTGGTAAGGCAGCTAACACACAAAACTCATTATCATCATATAAGGTCAAAAGTGAAAAAGGAAAAAAGAACTCTATATAATAAAGGACATTCAAGAGGACATTTCTTCCAAGTGGCTGAGCAAGGAATGGCTTTGTGAAGCAAGTGATATTTACACAAATTTTTATCAGATGGATAGAATCTGGCTGTACAGAAAAAGGCTATGAAGGATAAGATGTAAAAAGCATGGGTGGTGGAAGGCATATTGCATTGGGAATTGGAAAATCAGGTTCATATTTACTCTCTTTCTTAACTGTGAAACAAGAAGTGAGCCACTTACCTCTCTAGGCTTCATGTTATTCTTATATAAAATGTCCAGTTTGGCTCCTTAAAAAAAAAATACATATGCTATATGCAGGAAGATAGTCACACAGTAGAGTCATTTATAAAAGTAAAATCTAGGAAACAACTTGTCAAAAAACGGATAACCTAAAATTATTATGCAGCCTTTCTGACAAAAATTGTGGATAGTGCAGCAACACAGAAAAATGTTACAAACAGCAAATTATAAAAATTATTACATAATTGCTCTATTACAAACATACATATGTGCAAAGACTAAAGCATAATATACAGAAATAAAATTTGAAATATAAAAATACACATGCAAACCTGTTCCCCAGACCTTTTGAAGTAAAAAACTCTAGGGATAAGACTTGAAAATATGTATTCTTAAAAACTTTCCATGTGATTGTGATGTATACCCAGGATTGGGAGTCACTGATAGGATATTCAATATTTCTTTCAACTTTAACATTCTAATTCTTTAAGTTTATTTCATATACCATGGCAAAGTAGACAAATGCTAAGAAAAGATTATAGAAGTGTACAGGGAATAAAAATTAGTTTGGGGTAACTGTACCATAGGATATAGCAAACAGCATGAAGGAGCATGATGGTTATAATAGGCTGAGGGGTTTGGACATCATGCTGTAGGCCACAGGAGGTTATTTACAGCTTCTGAGCTAAGTAAAATAATGAGAGCAGCACCAGCTCTCTGAAGTCTAAACTCAGCACTCTTGGGGTTTCTGCTGCATCACTGGATTTAAAGAGCTCTCACTGGTATCCAACAACGTTCCTAATTTTCTCTGAGGACAATCTAAGATAGTTTTCAGAGACAGCAGGGAGGTCCATTACCTGGCATATTAGATACTACTATGCTCTCCCTCTTTTCAGAGGTCTGTCTGGTCAAAGCTATGGTTTTTCAGTGGTCATGTACGGATGTGAGAGTTGGACCAGAAAGCAAGCTGAACATCAAAGAATTGATCCTTTTGAACTGCAGTGTTGGAGAAGACTCTTGAGAGTTCCTTGGATTGCAAGATCAAACCAGTCAATCCTAAAGAAAATCAGTCCTGAATATTCATTGCAAGGACTGAAACTCCAATACTTTCTCCACCTAATGCAAAGAACAGACTCATTGGAAAGATCCTGATGCTGGGAAAGATTGAAGGCAAGAAGAGAAGGGGACAACAGAGGATGAGATGGTTGGATGGCATCACTGACTCAATGGACATGAGTTTGAGCAAGCTCCGGGAACTGATGATTGGGAGGCCTGGCGTGCTGCAGTCCATGGGGTCGTAAAGAGTCAGAAATGACTGAGCGACTGAACAATACTCTCCCTCACTTGAGGCAGACATCACTAATCAATCACAGTTCAGTTCAGTCGCTCAGTCATGTCTGGCTCAATCACAGTAGTCTTTCCCAATAAAACTAGCTGGACTCAAAATAATTCTCAATACTTCTCATAGCATCCAGGAAGTCAGCAGACCCTACTAATGGCAGAAAACTTTCCATTTTCCTACTGTTGAATCTTAGGACCAGGATCTACCTCAATTAGCTAAAAAGTGCTCCAAGGGGGTACTTTCCTGGTGGTACAGTGGCTAAGACTCCAAGCTCCTAATGCAGGGGGCCTGGGTTCAGTCCTTGGTAAGGGAATTGAATCCCACATGCTGCAACTAAAGACTTGGTGCAGCCAAATAAATAAATATTAAAAAAAGAAAAACAAAACAGTGCTCCAAGGGGACTTCACTGGTGATCCAGGGGGCTAAGATGCCTGTGCTTCCATTGTGGGGGGCGGGGGGGTGGGGGTGGTGCAGGTTCAATCCATGGTCAGATCCTGCATGATGCAAAGCCAAAAAAACAGAAGAAGGGAAAAAAAAATTCTCCAAGGATTGGACAGGAACTCGGATAATTCTTTCTTTTGTGTAAGTATGTCACAGGGGAAAGAAAAGACAAACAGGAACATTGATCCTGGTTAAGGTCAGATCAGATCAGATCAGTCACTCAGTCGTGTCCGACTCTTTGCGACCCCATGAACTGCAACACGCCAGGCCTCCCTGTCCATCACCAACTCCCGGAGGTCATTCAGACTCAAATCCATCGAGTCAGTGATGCCATCCAGCCATCTCATCCTCTGTCGTCCCTTTCTCCTCCTGCCCCCAATCCCTCCCACCATCAGAGTCTTCTCCAATGAGTCAACTCTTCGCATGAGGTGGCCAAAATACTGGAGTTTCAGCTTTAGCATCATTCCTTCCAAAGAAATCCCAGGGCTGATCTCCTTCAGAATGGACCAACCGGATCTCCTTGCAGTCCAAGGGACTCTCAAGAGTCTTCTCCAACACCACAGTTCAAAAGCATCAATTCTTCGGCGCTCAGCCTTCTTCAGAGTCCAGCTCTCACATCCATACATGACCACAGGAAAGACCATAGCCTTGACTAGACGAATCTTTGTTGGCAAAGTAATGTCTCTGCTTTTGAATATGCTATCTAGGTTGGTCATAACTTTCCTTCCAAGGAGTAAGCGTCTTTTAATTTCATGGCTGCAGTCACCATCTGCAGTGATTTTGGAGCCCAGAAAAATAAAGTCTGACACTGTTTCCACTGTTTCTCCATCTATTTCCCATGTAGTGATGGGACCAGATGCCATGATCTTCGTTTTCTGAATGTTGAGCTTTAAGCCAACTTTTTCACTCTCCACTTTCACTTTCATCAAGAGGCTTTCTAGTTCCTCTTCACTTTCTGCCATAAGGGTGGTGTCATCTGCATATCTGAGGTTATTGATATTTCTCCCAGCAATCGTGATTCCAACTTGTGTTTCTTCCAGTCCAGCATTTCTCATGATGTACTCTGCATATAAGTTAAATAAACATGGTGACAATATACAGCCTTGATGTACTCCTTTTCCTATTTGGAACCAGTCTATTGTTCTGATTAAGGTAGTGAACTTTAAAGATTAGAAATAAATCATGTAAGTACAGATATAAGTCAATTTAAATGATTTATAATGGAGAGGTGTAGGGGAAAAGCTGGTTTTAGTCACCTTCTTAGCTATGTCATGTCAGTAGGTACAAAACTTAAGAGAATATTGATGGTAATTCTTTATCCAGACTAATTGCTGGTCATATTTGAAGGCAACAGAAAAATGTTCTCAAATATGCAGTCAAGAAATACACCAGTTATACATTTCTCAAAAACATGCTTGAATAGATCATTCAGCCAACCAATTTATGAAAAAAGAGAATGTGCTTTTGATTTGGAATTTGCAATGTGAAAGGACTAACAGTTACTAATTAAACTCTTAAAGCTAAATAAGTAGGAGGAAAATAAGAAATAAAAGTGTGATCATTTCCTTACATTTAATAGAGTGAACCAATAAAGTTTATCCTTAATGAACCAAGAAATATATGCTATTTAAAAATACAAAAAAGAGATACAGAGAAAGCATCAAGGATTTACTGTATAACATAAGAAATTACATTTTGATATCGTGTACTAATCTGTAATGGAGTATAATTATATAAAAAAAATAACTGAATCACTAAGCTGTATAGTCCTGAAACTAACACAATATTGTAAATCAACCACACTTCAAATTTTAAAAAAAGTCTACAATTTTCCAGCAAATGAGAAGAAATACCAAAAATGTATAGAGAAATGTGTGAAGAAACATGCATCAAAAATATTAACATGTTGTCTCTGGGTGGCGTTAAGTTCTTTTCCCTTCTTATCCTTTAAGTTATACTAGAATTCCCCATCACATGACGTTAGGACTTGCTCCTTCCACCACCTGAAACACTGTTAACCTATCTTCTTCACATGTTTAAGTCCTTCACATGTAGACTTCACATGTCTATAGGGCTGTCTCTCTCATTATTAGGTACAGCTCACGTATGATTTATATCCTCAGGAAGCTCTTCCTTGATCAACCAATCCACACATCCCCACAAATCACTATTATTTTACTGTCTTTTTGTATTCATGGCACTTTATCAGTATCTGAAATTTCAATTATCTTGTTATTTTTTTCTTTGAATATTGTTAATCTCTCACCCTAGAATGGACGCTCTATGAGGGTAGGGGCTTGTCTCTTCTATTTCAATGCTGTATCTCCCCGCAGGACCTTGAAGCATACCTGGCACATAATATTTCTTGCAAATGCATATCAGTAAGTCAATTTTGTAATCAGAACAAAAAATAGTTACATTTGAGAAATAAAAGAAATAAAAGCAGGGAGAATTAAGCTAGTTAATTAAGCTAGTAAAAATGAAAAATTAGACCATATTAGAATATTATTTTATTCAACCTGGCAAAAAAATATAAAAGTGTGAGAACCTTCAGTGTTAGAAAGGAAATGAATCATTGGGAACTCATATGTCACTGGTTAAGTATAAATCAATTCACCGACTTTGGAAAATGTGACATTGTCTTATGAAGTTTATCTTTGAATATCCTATTACCCAGCAATTATTCAATAAATATATAATTGTTCAATTAATGATAGGTTATATATAATTGAAACACTAGTAATATTCTTCATACATATGTACCAGGAGACACAGGTTATAATGTTCACAGCAACAGTTTGTAAAGGACAAAGACTGGACTCCTAAATGGCCATCAAAATGAATATGAATAAATAAATTCTGGTATATCAGACAAAAATGGATATGAAAGTAATGCAGCTACACAAAACAGCATGGATGAATCTTAGCATGATTTAGCATAATTTCCATGATTCCAATTTTATAAAGCTTAGAAACAAAACTCAATGTGTTGTTTAGATATAAGTAGATGTACAATAAAATTAAAACAGCAAAAATACAATAAAAAATATTTCACACATTAATGTGTCAGCTGTTATGTTGAAAAAATAAGAAAAAAAAGTGGACCTCACTTTGGAGTTGACCATATCCAGCATTCAAATCGGAGAAGGCAATGGCACCCCACTCCAGTGCTCTGGCCTGGAAAATCCCAAGGACGGAGGAGCCTGGTAGGCTGCAGTCCATGGGGTTGCTGAGGGTCGGATACAACTGAGCGACTTCACTTTCATGCATTGGAGAAGGAAATGGCAACCCACTCCAGTGTTCTTGCCTGGAGAATCTCAGGGACAGGGGAGCCTGGTGGGCTGCTGTCTATGGGGTCACCATATCCAGCGTTCAAATCGGAGAAGGCAATGGCATCCCACTCCAGTGCTCTTGCCTGGAAAATCCCAAGGACGGAGGAGCCTGGTAGGCTGCAGTCCATGGGGTTGCTAAGGGTCAGACACAACTGAAGTGACTTAGCAGCAGTAGCAGCATTCAAATATGAACACCACACTGTATGCAACTTTGGTTACAAATAATGAATTCTTTTTTAAATGTCATATTAGTTCTAAAAATAAAAACTTAAAAAAAAAAAACATTAGGCCTCTGACTTAAAGTTAACCGTATTTCCCATATATAGCAGAGTAGGTCTTCAATAAATCTATAACTGCTCAATAAATGATAGGTTATACATAATCAAAACACTATTAATAAAAACAGCTAACTTTTATTGATCTAGGAAGTTTTAAACACTTCACATAAACTATTCCATTTAATCTTCAGAACAATCTTGAATCAAATTATTCCCACTCAGAAGTACTGGAAAGTTCTATGAGAATATAGAGGAGTGCCTGTCTCAGGCCCAGAGAGTCAAAATTATAAAGACATCTTAGGAGCAAACTGGAACAATCAAACTTCTTTCAATACAATTTAAGTTTCTGCATCATTTCTTTTTCTTTCACATTTTGACGTAGTTTATTAGCAATAAAACTAAGGCAAATACATTAGGCTGATGTAAATTTAAAAAATTCAACCTGGTACCTTAACAAATCTTAAAGTTTAGCACTTCCAGAAGGAAATGGCAACCCGCTCTGGTATTCTGGCCAGGTAAATCCCATGGACAGAGGAGTCTGGTGGGCTACAGTCCATGAGGTTGCAAAAGAATAAGATACGACTTAACAACTAAACAATATTTTACTACAATTAAAAAAATTAGGTTGTGGCAATGTTTGCACAATTCTGAGTATGCTACAGCTATTGAATTGTACCATTTTTATGGGTGAGTTGTATGGTATGTAGATACGGGTATTTAAAAAATTCTTTCCAAAAAAAAAAAAGTACAGCACTATTTAAGTTGGAGAGGAAAAAGGAAATTCCTAGATGTCACTTGGTGGCAAAGTTTAATGAAAAAACTGAAGGTGTGTGAAATATAATAAATTGGTTCATTTTCAGGATGGCAGGAAATTCTTCATAAAATTCAAATGCACAAAATTTTAAGGAAAATATCTAGAATGAAAAGGGGCTTTGTGAAGACAAAAAGTTTTAGAAATTTGTATTACCAATTACCAGTATAAAGATGAAAAATGTCATACCATCATGGGAACCCTCTCCTTCACTTCTAGAAAGAATTTTAAGTAAACAAGACCACAAAGTGAGAAATATATGTATATTTAAAAGTCAGCAAAAAAAAATCCCATACTCATAATTAAGAAATGGTAGCCTAAAATATCATATTTTTAAAGAACTAAGAAGCACTTGCAGGGACTTCCCTGGTGGTCCAGTGGTTAAGATCTGCCTCCCGATGCAGGGGACGCAGGTTCGATAGATCCCTGGTTGGGAAGGTAAGATCATACATGCTGAGAGCTTGAGTGTCACAAAGACCCACCCAGCACAGCCAAAATGAATGAATAAATAAAAACAACAACACTTGCTACTAATTTGGGGGAGCTACAGGTTCTAATTTGCCCTATCCTACATGTGCTTGAAATAGCTGCTTCAAGCAGTTCATCTCTCTACACCTCTGTAAAATGATCTTTAAGGTGCCTTCTAATTCTATATCTTATGGGTCTTCAAAGACAGTACTTTTAAGCAGGATAATAAAAAAAATTCCAATCTTCAAATCAGATATAGCTGTTCTGATTCCAAAGGTAAAACTTCTTACTTTGCTAGGCTTAAACTAAAAGACAAGCTAAATGTGTCTCCCTTTCCTGGCAGGGAGCTGGGAAGAATCAGTTCAGGTGCCTTGGGTTTCCTAGCACTAGAGCTTTCCCAGTACTAGAGTGTTTCTTACTAGTGCCTTATTGAAGAGAGAAAACACTAAGGTTGGATCAGAGAACCAATCCAAAGAGGTCATATGTGAAGAGGGCCAGGAAAAACAAGAGCAGAATAATGGCAATATGGATAAATATTCAAGTAAATTCCCTAACAAAGATTTCATTTTGTAGATATCAAAACTCCTAGTATTTATGTCCCTTTTGACTACTTCCTACCCACCAAGTTTTTTTTTAGGTGAAAACAAAACACCTCAGATTTAGCTTTTAACTGTGCAAAGGGGCTCATAAACATTTCTGAATGAAAATCAGAATTCTGTCTCTATCCCTAAAACAGAGATCATAAAAAAAAAATTTTTTTTTTTTCAGTAATAAAAGAGGCCTGAAGGTTCTTGGTCAAGAATATATTGGTTTAGAATTTGTACTAATTTTTATCTAAAAGTATAATTAGTTTGATGAAATTTATATAAGTTGATACACAGTATCTATTACAGGAGAAGTATCTTTATCACCAACTTGATGAGGCCTACTACAAAAATCTTAGGTACACAGTATATTTCATTTTCAAATTGTGAAGTGCTTCTGATAATATGTACACTGAAAATAAAATTCTAAATTTGAAAAATATCTTAAGTTTCAGAGCAAAGTTTCACTCAGTTCAGTTCAGTCGCTCAGTTGTGTCCAACTCTTTGCAACCCCATGAATTGCAGCACGCCAGGCCTCCCTGTCCATCATCAACTCCCGGAGTTCACTCAGACTCATGTCCATCGAGTCAGTGATGGCATCTAGCCATCTCATCCTCTGTCGTCCCCTTCTCCTCCTGCCCCCAATCCCTCCCACCATCAGAGACTTTTCCAATGAGTCAACTCTTCGCATGAGGTGGCCAAAGTACTGGAGTTTCAGCTCTAGCATCAGTCCTTCCAAAGAAATCCCAGGGCTGATCTCCTTCAGAATGGACTGGTTGGATCTCCTTGCAGTCCAAGGGACTCTCAAGAGTCTTCTCCAACACCACAGTTCAAAAGCATCAATTCTTCGGCACTCAGCTTTCTTCACAGTCCAACTCACATCCACACATGACCACTGGAAAAACCATAGCCTTGACTAGACGGACCTTTGTTAACAAAGTAATGTCTCTGCTTTTGAATATGCTATCTAGGTTGGTCATAACTTTCCTTCCAAGGAGTAAATGTCTTTTAATTTCATGGCTGCAGTCACCATCTGTAGTGATTTTGGAGCCCAGAAAAATAAAAGTCTGACACTGTTTCCACTGTTTCCCCATCTATTTCCCATGAAGTGATGGGACCGGATGCCATGATCTTCGTTTTCTGAATGTTGAGCTTTAAGGCAACTTTTTCACTCTCCACTTTCACTTTCATCAAGAGGCTTTTGAGTTCCTCTTCACTTTCTGCCATAAGGGTGGTGTCATCTGCATATCTGAGGTTATTGATATTTCTCCTGGCAATCTTGATTCCAGCTTGTGCTTCCTCCAGCCCAGCGTTTCTCATGATGTACTCTGAATATAAGTTAAATAAGCAGGGTGACAAAATACAGCCTTGACGTACTCCTTTTCCTATTTGGAACCAGTCTGTTCCATGTCCAGTCCTAACTGTTGCTTCCTGACCTGCATATAGGTTTCTCAAAAGGCAGGTCAGGTGGTCTGGTATTCCCATCTCTTTCAGAATTTCCCACAGTTTATTGTGATCCACACTACTTGCATAATAACTAAGGTAAATTTATCTAGGTTTTCAGCCAGAATATGAACCCCAGAATAAGACTCTTATGTTTCATAAGAAAGAACACTTTCCAAAGGGGGGAGGGAACAAAACAGAAAAAGACATTAAAAAAAAAGAAAGAACACTTCCCAGGAAAAACTCAGTCACAATTTTTTCCAGTCACATTTTTAAAGATTATGAAAAAAAAAAAAAAAAAGAAATCCAGAAGATACAATAATGAGACAAGTACCAATATTCTTTACCCATTCTCTAACTTTACCATAATGAAATCCTCAAGGAAGTACTTGAGTATTGAAATACAAATACACATTATTGGTGTTTTTGGCACCCGATATTTTAAAAAATTAAGGATGGTCAGATGAAGTCAAGAAAAAAGTGTTTGTAATTTAAAATACTTCAGTATTTGCAATGTGGTTAAATGAATTATTTTCTAGGTTAAGCTGTAATCCAGGTGCTAATCAAGAATGCAGTCTCTGGGTGGTCTAGCAGCATTCTAATTAGGAAACATAGCCAGAAGCTGCACTAGCAGGCCAAACTGACATGTCTAGTTATGTGGATCAGTTACACTTAAACACTGCTTACTCTGGCAAAAACAGACTGGATAAGAACTTTGTGAGGCCTGTATCCTTTACTCTTAAATGTGATACCCTGGGCTAAATTTCCATAGGATCCTGTATTTTAACAGTTAATTTTTGGTTGATGTCTATTGAATGCTTTCTGTAAGAGTGTTGGAAAGCTCTGCCTCTGAAATTTTATAACTTCTTCTGAGTTCACTTTTCATGGTAGATGGTGGTTAGATTACCTAAGACAGAGCCGTGAATTGCTTAGATCAATTTTCTTTTTTCATTTAGACATGACATAAATGTTTGCCATACAAACTGTAGCCATTATTATATGCTGTCCTCTCTGCAATGGACTACCTTTCTTCCACTCCATCTACTGTCTGTGCAACATCCTTCAAGGCTCAGGTATCACTTCCATATAGGTCTTCTCTCTTCCAACCACCATTGCCAGGCTGAGTTAAGAAATAATCCGCTTCTATTTTTACAGCCCTTTGTACACATTACACCACATTTTACATTGCTGAAAACATTGTTTCTTCCACTGAACTGTAAACTCTATGAAAACATGTGCCATTTTCTTATATTACAAACATATATATCCACATATTCACCACCTAGCTTTAGCATTCTACTGTATTTGTTGCAGATTTTTAAGAACGAAAATACAACAGTAACAGTTGAAGCATTATTTACCCCTACCCCCAACAAGAGGTAACTTCTACCTTATATTGGGTATTTACCATTCCCATGCAGGTCTCTATACTTTTGTTACACATATCTGTATGAAAAAATATTATAGTGTTACATGCTTCCAACATTATTTGCCATAATATTGTGCATATATTTATACAACTTCCTCTTATCACATGCTTTATATTTATCCATGTTGACAGTTCAACTGTACTTTTTTTGTATTTACCTATATTCGAATGACCTGCTCTATTGATGAACATTCAGTTGCTTCAAGTTTTTCAATTACAAATACCACAGTATTTCTGTATATCTCCTTGTGTACACATCTGCTTTCTATACAACAGATTTAGAAGTGGAAGTGGTAGATCTAGGAATATGTATATCTTCAACTTTATTGATAATCTTGCCAAATTGCTCTCCCAAGTGACTGAACTAGTTTCTCTGTGGCAACATCTGTAGAGGTCCAAAATATTCTCTTTAATAACAGATCCTCTGTTTCTACAGGAAAAATTTTAGATGGGTACATAGCTGACTAGAATAGGTATCATTTATCATTTCTTGTAACTATCTGTGGCCATGGGCCAAAGTTCTGGCCAATAACATGTAAAATAGAAGTTGGGCCACGTCTTTAACAAGATGAAAGAGACCTGCCCCCTTATTAATTGGCATATGGACTTGATGGCCATACTGGAGTAGTTATCATGAAACCAAAGAAGAAAGGTGCCTACTAAAGTTGACAGAAAAGAGCCTGTGTCACAAATATTCTTATCAGCCCTATACTTGGGACTCTTATGAGAGGAAAAACTCACTTTATTAAACCATGTTATAGTTGGATTTTTATTACAACACCAGAATGTGTATCCTAATAATCACACTCTCATTTGCAGTTCACAAGGATGCTGTTCCGCGTCTTCGTCAACATTTTTATCATCAGACCCTGCATGTGCTGTCATTTCCTACTCTTTGCAGCCCCACTGACTGCAGCCCACCAGGCTCCTCTGTCCATTGAATTTTCCAGGCAAGTACACTGGGGTAGGTTACCATTTCCTATGTCTGGGGATTTTCCCAACTGAGGGACCAAACTTGCGTCTCTTCCATCTCCTGCATGGGCAGGTGGATTCTTTACCACTGCGCCACCTGTGAAGTCAATCGGACCCTAACTTCTGCCAAACTGATACAGGCTTTTGAAATGATATTCTACTATTTTAGCTTGAATTTTTATGACTACTAGTGCTATTTTCTTATATTACAAACATATATATCCACATATTCACCACCTAGCTTTTGAAACTGATACAGGCTTTGGAAATGATATTCTACTATTTTAGCTTGAATTTTTATGACTACTAGTGAAGCTCAGACATCTTTTCATATTTATTGGTCATTCCAGTCATCTTCTTTGTGAAGTGTCAGTTGATACCCTTTGCCCATTTTCCCACTTGATATTTGTCAACTAAATGCTTTAGATATCCTAGATACATATACACAAGACATTGCAAAATACTTTTTTCTGACATAATCTGTTGTGGGTTAATTTCAGTTTTCCTGTAGAAACAAAGAGGTTAACATGGCTTTACAGCACTTATCATATGAGAGGAGGCTGAGAATACAATTCTCAATTCTAATATGAAGACATCTTTCAGAAAGCATCCAGGATTTGCAAGCAAACTTTTAAAATACTACATGATGGATTTTTCTTAGAAAAGGCACACAAGAAAAAAACAGGAGAGATTCCAAAGATTGACTCTCCTCAAAAGCTAAGAATAACCAACAAAGATAATAAAGTAGACAAAGTGAGAGACACACACAAAGGGACAGACTGACTCCAGGTAAAACAAAAAACTTTACTGGAAAGGAAATGTAATTTTCACCTTTTGGCCTTCTGAGTAATATTTATTATAGTCATAAGAAATCTATTTCCAATTTTAAAATCAATCTATACACAAAACATGTTGTTTATTTAAAAAATGCAAATATCTGAGCCTTGACACTGAAGAAAAGTGTACACGTAAAAAAATGAAAGGCAGAAAAAGAATGGAAGAGTAATGATGATGTTATTAAGGGACTGATAGTTTTTGTTTTTTTTTTTTAGATACTGTTTTTAAAAGATGGAACAAGGAATAAAGATATTTTAGAGTTAACCAGTGGAACAAAAACTGACAGAACTACAAAAATGAGAGGAGAGAAACCATTACCTACCAGTAGAAATCAACAAATGTTAACATTTATGTCAATAGCAGAAGAATGTTATTTACGTATACTTGGGGGAACCCAAATGAAATACTATTAAAAGTAGTTTTTCCTTGGGACTGTGACTGGGGGTGGGGCAGGGAACCATTGCCTTTTACTTTTTGGCTACATTATGCAGCTTGTGGGGTCTGAGTTCCCTGACCAGGGATTGAACCCAGGCCTGCAGCAGTGAAAGCACGAAGTCCTAACAACTGGGCCACCAAGGAAATCCCCTACTCTTTTTCATTCGATCCACCTTAGACTTTTTAAAAACTGATACGCAACAATTCAAACAAAAATTTACTGTTGAAAAAAGCAATAGTATGAACTCAGTATCAATTTCCAAGGATCAGGTAAAAAATTACATGCTGTTAATTATGAACTTCTGGAGTTGTTTATCTTACCACTATTTACCGATTGAGAAACAAGAGATCTGAGGTACACTTGTCAATATCCTGATAGTGATCAGAGATTTTTTTGACAAAATAAGAGATGAAGATACTGAATTTAACAAACATTTATTGTCCACTATGTGCCAGGCACTATGCATAGTGCATCAGAGGCTTAACAACAAGCAAGGTAACATAACTTATTACAACTGTTTACAAGATTTGCTTTCTTTCACCACAACACATTCACTCTGGTTCTTCTGGTTTTACTTTTGTGTTCTCAACCCTCTTATAGTACTGCACTGTACCCAAAATCCTTCTAGGAACTAAAATCCTGATGCTGAACACTTAATTTCTGTATTTATTCCCATCTACAATCTGCAGATGGGTCATAGTCATCAATTACTGGTAATTCACTTTTGTTCTGACATTATGCTCTACCATGCGGACAGATCATTTGTTTCTTGGCCAAACCTTCCACTCTGGGTCTATCTGGGTTACCTGGTATTGACCGCTGTTAGGCAGATCTCCACAAATACCAGCTTCCATCCAAGAAGTCCCACACTGGTAACCCACAGAACTAGTCTGCAGGTGTGTTTGGCTCACAGTAGTTTTTAAAATAGAAATATCTTTTTGCCAAACTCAAAACTATTTCTCACTTTTCTAGGAAAATGAAATCTGGCAACCCTGATCAAACATTACACATGCATAAACCTCATTTAGAAGGGTCCTAACTTCGACACTCTCCATTTGGCTCATCTCACTCATTTCTACTACGTATCTGGTTCTTCTAGGCATTTTAGTTTGCAATTCCTAATCCAGCCTCTCCTGTACACTGGAGCTAATCTTCCACCATGTAGGAAAAGGGAATTTTTTAATTCTGATAGACATCCTATAGGAAAAGTTACTTCTAAAAAAATCTTTCCAATCTTCCTGAAAAAAGCACAAATTACAGTTTCTCAGTTTTGTCCAAGAGACCTTTACTGTTGGATAGGGTTATTCTTTAGCCAATCAATAAGTACCTTCTAAAGATCCTGCTTTAAAGGAAAAAAAAAAAAAATTTCTTGCTCAAAAGAATAAATGAGTCAGACAGATTTAAGTCCCACAATGCTCAGATAAAGACATGTGTCTATCGGGACTGCTTCTGTTCTGACGAAATGAACTAACACACTAATGGCAAGTCTAATAATTAAACTTAGCAATTAAGTGGCTCTCTTTAAGTACCATGCAGCATTTTAGGTTTTGGGGATGTAATGAGTAAGACACATACCTGCATTCAAGGGGGTTGCAGTCCAGTCCACATAACCAACATTAATGGTTGAGTACTTGTTTTAAAGAAAGCATATATGAAGGTCAGGAAGGCTCTGGGATTTCCTATATAAGAGGAAATAATCTCTAAACTAAAATTTGCTAAGTGTAAAAATGAGGACATGAACCAAGACAAGAGGAAAAGGGTGTTCAGGCAGAGTTTGAACAGACTATCGTGGGAAAAATGAAACTTGGAAGACAAGCAAGGGTCTGATTATGAAAATAAAACCTGAGTACCACCCTTGACTTCTATCATTTATGCCACTTTCCATCATTCAGGCTTTATGCTGAGAGAAAAGAGAAGTCATTAAATGAGAACTGGGAAAAGCAGCTGTTGTTATTGTTCATTTGCTAAGTTGTGTGTCTCTTTGCCACCCCATGGCACCCCAGGAATACGTCAGGCTCCTGTCCTTCACTCTTTGCTCAAGTAAAGGAACCACCCAATTTAAAAATGGTCCAAAGACCTTAACAGGAAACCTTACTAAAGATATGTGCATATGAAAAGATGTTCCACATTACATGAAGGAAGAAGTACAAACTTAAATGAGACACCACTACACAATTACCAAAATGGTCAAAGTCCGGAACACTGATACTACCAAATGTCAAGGATGCAGAGCCAAGAGGAGCCTAAATACACTGCTGGTGAGAATGCTAAATGGCAGCCACTCTGGAAGAGTTTGGCATGCATCTATAAAACATTTTACCATACAATCCAGCAATTATCTCTTCAAACTTATTCCAAAGGAGTTGAAAACGTCAATGCAAAATCCTACACATGGATACTTACAGCAGCTTTACTCATAATTAACAAAGCCTGGAAGCAACCAAGACATCCTTCAGTAAGTGAATGGATGAATTGTGGTATATCCAACAGAGTATTTTATTCAGCACTAAAAAAAATCCAAAGACATGGAAGAACCTTAAACACGTTTTACTGAAACTTAAGTGTCTATATACTGTATCATTCCAATGTATAACATTCTGGAAATGGTAAAAGTATGAAAACAAACAAACAAAAAAACCCACTAGTGATTGCTAGGGGTAGACACAAAGATGAATAGCCAAGAGAATTTTTAGGGCAATGAAAACTTTCTGTATATTACAATGACAGACATGTCACTATACTTTTATTCCAACTCAGAGAAAGTACATCTAGAGTGAACCCTATGGTTAACTACAGACCTATAGACTTTGGGTGATTATGATGTATCACTGTATGGTCATTCATGGCATACACACCCATATATACACCACTGTGGTGAATGATGAATGACTATGGTAGGAGAGGCTTTGCTGGTATTGGGACAGAAGTTACCTGAGAAATCCCTGTACCTCCCTTTTAATTACTGCAATCCTAGAACTGCTCTAAATCACACACACTTCACAAAATTCCAGAGTATAGTAAAAGATGTTAGCCATGAAGAATTGAATACGGAATACAAAATAATAAAGGGTACAAATACAGATTATAGATATCTAAGGGGCTTCCCTGGTAGCTCAGCTGGTGAAGAATCCACCTGCAGTGCAGCAGACCCCAGTTCGATTCCTGGGTCAGGAAGATCTGCTGGAGAAGGGACAGGCTACCCACTCCAGTACTCTTGGGCTTCCCTCATGGCTCAGCTGGTAGAGAATTCCCCTGCAATGTGGGACATCTGGGTTCCATCCCTGGGTTGGGAAGATCCCTGCTATCCACTCCAGTATTCTGGCCTGGAGAACTCCATGGACTGTATAGTCCATGGGGTCACAGAGTCCAACACGACTGATTAACTTTCACTGACATGGTATCTTAAAGCTTTTTACGTCTTTCATGAACTAGGAAGCAAAACCATGAGAAAAGAGCCCGTGTGCTGGCAGGGCAAAGAAGCTGACAAGGATTTGAAGAGATATGGAACCAATCAGTGGAAAAGGAGTTCTTACACACAATTTCTTCACAGCATCATGGGCCGAGTGATGGCTGAAATGGTTTTGTCACATCCACATAAATAATACATCCACAGTATTATTATACACTATTAGACACCAACCTGCAAAACTGTGTCAGTCTTCAGTAGTATGTCATTATAACCAGTATTCAAAGAATGTCTTTTCTAAGGTTTTTAAGTTTGATGTGTCCTTGTCAAAGGTCTCATTTGTGTATTTTCACAGCTAAGCATCCACTTTTACATCATTAAGATCATAGTTATACATCATGCTCTTCCACAGATCACAAATATCTACCATTTCAAAGAACCAAAGCTATGAATATTTTGACAACCAAGAATATACTGTACCAACTCAATTGAGGTAAAAAAAAAATGTAATCCTTTCTTGGTGGCAAAAATTTCATAAAAGACAAAATTCACAAATCTCTTAAAAAAAAAAAGAACACTAGAAAAAACAAAAAACCCCAAACCACCCAACTACTGAGCACTTACTATGCAGTGTGCCAGACTTCAACATACAACAGCTTTTGAAGTGAGAGATCAATGCCTTACTACTTAAAAGCGCTAGAAAAAAAGTCGAGGTATTTACAGGAAGATGATCAAGTAAAGGTCTGAGACAGTGTGTTGTCAAGACATTTTAAGCTAGCCCTGGGGAAAAGAAGGAATTCTAGTTTTTAACTCAATAAGTAGTGGTCTGGCCCAATTATTGTTCTTGAGCCCTACTACTCCACATCATGACAATACAGCAATGGAAAAACGGTGGCAGCATCTGATGATCTGGGAGTAGAAGTTGCTTCTGAAGAGTAGTCCACAACCACAGCTCTCATCAGTAATGAATAAAGGCACTTCAATTCCTAGGAGAATGCATATCCCTAACATGGCATTCAGCGACCTTTATCTCATTCTCTACAACTTTTACTCACATTCCTCTCTATAATGATATATATTTTCCAGGCATTCCCCTAATACTCTTAATTTGCCCAAACCCTAACAATTCTTCAAGACCTAGTTCAAATGCTACCTCTTTCCCAGACACAAAGCAGGTGGAATTACCATCCTCCAAAGTTCCTCAGAGGGCATTTTCACTTTCTTGTATTAGCATTTATCCTTAACACCAAGATAACAGAAGTTTTCTCAATGCCTCATATAGATCCTCAGTATCTCCTAAATGAAAGGTCAGGTGCAGGCTAAACCATGTTAACTATCCAACCTTAATTCTTCTGTGCTTAGGCTCAGCATAATCTAACTCCTTACAGGATTATCCAGCCATAGCAATTCATAACTTCAGTTATCTTTAGAGTTCTGTTTAGAGCCAGGTTCTCGCCTTCTACCTAGTCCCTTTAATGTCGACCCCACCACCCACCTTCACATACTTTTGAATGGGCTTTTAAAATTCATACATACTACTCACCAGCTCAAAGTCTTTCAATGACTTCCACTAGACTAAAATTCAAACTATGATCTGTGATTGGCCTACCTACTTCTCCAGTCTCCACAAATACCCTCCCAACCCACCACTCGCACTTGATATTTTGTTCCTCCAAGAGGCTTTTTCCCATCTGTTTCTGCACCTATTGTTCCTTTTGCCTGTAACACTCACCCAAAACTTTTTTGCAAGGGCTGGCTTCCTAAACCCTAAGCTCCAAGGTCCCTTTGAGGATGTATCTCCTCTGTCTACCTGTATATAGGCGAGTAGCCAGGCATATAATTGGCATTCATAAGCATTTACTGTAGTTTTAAGTTTTCAATAACTGCCTATACCTAGACCCGAACTGTGCCATTTCCACTGGTCTGGTAGACATGGCTAAGTTATGTTACAGTAACTTTTTCTCACAAGCCTAGGCAAATTATTACCATCACTTTCGAGAAGCTAACTTGCTCAAGGTCAAGTTAGCTACTACTAAATGATGGAGATGGATGGGACTGCAAGGTTTAATTTTATGCTTATAGCCTAAACCACTATGCTACTTCTGGCTTCATATACTTGTTCAACCTAACCACCACCAATTACTCCATACCCACAGTATTAAAACTTATTTACCATGTTCTTCCAATAAACATTCCGTATTTATTAACTGTGGATTCCATTTCCCAAGGCACACCAAAACCTGTCCAGGACAGCTGATGTGTGTAATTCATTCTCAGTATAATCTGTTCTGGATACAACTTAATAAATAGGGCTCAGACAAGTATCATTTATTAAGAAATGAAAAATTTTATTAATCTTTGTAAACAACAGACACTCAAATGTTAATGGCCAATCATTACCTTGGAATAAAAAGACATTTGCTTTTAATTATGCAGAAACAAAAATCCTTCCACCTTCAAATGAATCGAACCCAAAACTTGTTTTAGATATGAAAATAAAGCACCATTTTTCAAATGGTAGTTCTGGCTTTTTCAAAGCCTTGCAAACATTTCCAGACAAACTCAAGAGGGGAAGAAAAAAAAAAAAAAAAAGACTTTCTGTGAGCTCCAATTATATGGTTCCACACACGAACGAACATTTGGGAACACCTCTTCCATCCAAACCCTATCATTAGGCTAAAACTTAATATAAACACTATAAATATGGTCATCCATTTCATTTTTCTTATGTTCTAGCTTCCAAGTGGTATGTCAAGGTGACAGAACACACTATTACTTATGCAAGAAAGCTTTAATTTAAAAATACCCACCCACCTCCCCCGCAAATCCTAGTGTTAATTGCTAGCGTCTTTCTTGATTAGTTTTAAAAGTCAGTAAAAATTCTAAGCTATTTAATTACAACTTTTAAATCAGTAAGTTCATTTACTTACATTCAAAAGCTACCAGTCAAAAGTTGTTTAGCCAGACCATTTAATCATATACATATATACATGGACTAGCATTTATCCTTTGTTTTGTTTAGGGTCTTCTTACCATCATATCCCTTGTATGACTTGCTCTTCTTCACTTCCCTCCTTGCCAGTACAATGCTGGAGTGAAGCCTGGAGACAGAATGGAGGGAACCCACCTGTTCTCCCCACCCCTTTGAGATCTTGTACCATCTCACAAAATGCTGCATCACTTTGGAAAGAAGCAGACATAGTGTTCAGATGTAAATCAACTTCCCTGCTGTAGCAATTCAATGTTTTCATTTGAACCTCCATTTACCCTCTTATTAAGAGCAATGGTGTACCAGGGAGCAGAGATTCCAAAATCTCACCACCTTTCTCTCTTAATTTAAAAAACACTGCTTCCCTGAAAATCCACTGTAGCCTTATGTTATACAATGATTCCCACAATACTCCAGAAAGAGCACAAAGATTTCAATCCCATGTTTGATCAGTTGGCTATTATCTGTCAGATCTAACTGGAGCTGTAAGAACAGAAGCCTTAAGGTAAACAGAAGGTCATCACTGGGTTTTAAGATGGGGACATTTAAATAATTCTTCCTTGAAGATATTCTTTACCCGCCACTTATTTCTACTCTGAAAAAAGTTTGAAATATGAAATTAGTAAAGCACCATAAAAATAAAAACAAACGAGACAAAGGAGTAAGGTACCTTTCAATTTAATCAGTGTGCACACAAATTTGTAAAAATGCTAGATACATTAAGTCGCAAAGGATATTCAAGAATTCTTGTTTATGTCTAGATATTACCTTAAACCATGGAAATTTAGCTATTTATTCATATATTACATGCATTTAAAGTTACATACTTACCAAATTTTCAGCGTCTGCTTATCCTTGCTAGGAAAGGACAGAGTTCCTTAGAAATATACTTCACTTTAAATCTTAAAGACATCAATTGAGGGTCCACACTTTGTTTAGTGCTTATCTAGAACAATACATCACCATTATCACATACTCAGATATCAATTTTCAGGTTTTAGAAGACGATCACTCTTCATACTAAAAAGCAAGAGTTGCCTCTTTATTACTGACTGACAAAGATCACAGCAGGAAAAACAATCTGAAAACATCCTTAGCATATATTGACATTAGCTAGGATGTGACTAAAAGCTAAAGAGGCGGGGTGGGGGGGAGAGAATCTATGTGATACAATGATTAAAAGGGATCAAGTAATTAGAAATATACTCAGGCTAATTTCCACTGGTATACACAGTCCTAGAAATCAGTATTCCAACCAAAGCTTTTCATGCAAGGTTAGAATGATTTAAGAGTACATTTTAAATTTTCAAGCTTCACTTGGAGGCTTCTGTGTAAACAATTAGTCTGCATGACCATTTTGGGCAACCTTTCCTTTATTCTACTCAGTTAAGTGCTCAGGAATTGCTGGACAGACAAATTTTGGTCTTTAAATTTTATACCTATGTAAAATGGCAATCAAAAACACTGAGAAAAAAATTTTCTGTCAACTACAAAAAAATCTGTAGAAGATTTTCCTTAAATGTTAGTTTTAAGCAAAAACATTTTTCCTATCTCACCAAAAGGAAATAATTTACATGTTAAAAGTTTCTGCAGTTATAGTCTAAAGTGAAGGTCAGAAAAAAAGTGAACCCCAATTATTAGGAACTGTGAGGAAGTCAAATAATCACCTTAACATTCTCGATTCAGATAATAGTTGAAGAACACAGAAACTCAAGACACTGCCATCAAAGTGTCCAACTTTAGAGAAATAGTAATATATGAAGTATAAAATAGTAAGTACTCACCAGCAAAGCAGCTTTAAAGAGATGGTTTTAAGGAAAACCATTTCCACTGTATCTACACCATTTCTTATACAGATTAAACTGTGAAAGGCAATGAAACTTAAGCCCTTAGGCAATTTTATATAAAAAAAAAACCAAGCTAGTATCTTATAAAAAATATTATCAGTTGATAAATCATTAGAACACTTAACTGAAAACATGACTTCCATATTAACATTGAGATGATCTGTTTTCAGTGGCTCATCACCATCCCAGTTTAATAGGAATAAAAGATCAGCTAGTTTTATGAACAGACTGTCCCATATTATACAACTTTACACTTAAGGTGAAGAGGAAGCCATACAGACTGGAGAATGGTTCAGGCTTGTGTAAACTAAATTGTACACTTTCTTCTCTCCTCAGTATTTAAAATTTTTATCAACATAAAAGCATAATATTTACAGCTTAAAGGAAATCTTTGAAGGATGGTTCAAGTCGACAATGAATCCTGGTAGAACTAATGAAACTAACAAAAATTTTAAGGTGTATGTCCTCACTGCCCCTCAAAAGGAATACACAAAGAAACCTGTCTAGATTTCTTGATAGTCAGCGTTCATTTGGTAATTAAAATATTGCTTAGTTCAAAATAAAACGAACCCACAATGGTGGTGCACCAACAGAATAGGTTATAGTGTACAAAAAAGATGAACAAAATCAGTACTTAATTACAGCAAAAGTTGCTAAAAACATGTAAGATCAAAAAAGGTATAAAAAAAAATTTCTAGCTTATGATTGCATGCCATTTATCACTGCTAGAGGTGAGGAAACGTGACTTTTTGTCTGTTGATTCATACTGTAAAAAGTTAAAAAAAGTATGAGTTCCACCACAGGAGTGGCTTAAGTAGGAGACCCTGAAGCCAAACACCTGTACTCTATATACCAACATAAGCATACAGCCAATTGAAACTGCCACTGTCTTCCTCCTATGTACAATTTATCTATTTAGGTTCAATCATTACCAGATAAAGGAGCAGTATTACACCTTTATTACAACTAAGGTGATCAAACCTAGAGCTACTTTGGCCCAAATATTGTGTGTCTGAAAGTGTCCAATGGATCTCTATTAGTCATACTCACATTTAATAACTGCACAGCTTTCTTCCTTGTGTGGGTTATATGGATATGTTTGAAAAAAATAGGAACATCAGGTACTTACAGATTAAACTAACCTGTACTGGCAGGGCTGTGGGATTTTTCTTCTCTACCAGTAAGTAGCAAATGCTGAAATTCTGCTGCTAGTTAACAAAAACACAAATTGTATTAAACTGAGGAGTTCAATTCAGTTTAAAAAGTCAATGCGCATAAAATTTCCTCAGAGTCTGACATTAATACAGTTAAATTTTTTTTTCCCTAAGTCTTAAAAAAATCACCTTATTTTGGCTATTAAATTTAGACTGATCTTATGAGATTGAGTTAGTAATACTGTATATCTCTTGGATACATCTCAATTTTAATAAACTATTTTGGTATGTGTACTATGAAAACATGGGTTACTCTAAAAGGGTAAACTTGAATATTTTAAGATTCAACTTTTAAAATACTTGACTTCATTTCCTTATACTGAAAATTTTCAATTTTAAGAACCCAGGCAGAAAAGTAAATTAAATTCTATTGCTTCTCCTACAAGTATAGTAACAAGCTAGTAGCTAAAAGGGAAGGCTCTGTTCAATAACTAAAATGTCTCACTTTTCTAACTCAAACTTCCAGAAACTTTAGTAACTCTTTCCTTGGTCCACTTGGGTACTTAAGCAGCCTTGTTTTATTAATAGAAACTGGGAAATGGTGCAGCAAATCTTGTTTATTTTCATCTTTGACTGACCACCAAACTATTTATGAATAAAAGGTTAACAAGCTACATTGTAATAAATGATTTGGTGAAACCTTTCACAGTGAATGTAAACCAAGGCCAGAATGCTGTCACTTTCCGTTATATTTATGGTTCTTAAAAAGGTCAGCAACACTATACAATGGCTTCTCCCATATAATCACTACTGGTTTGTGTGTAGTAAGCTGGGTAAACAACATTTTTCATTTTTATCCAAGTTGGGCATCAATGAATTTCATTGCCAGTTCCTTATATTTAAACCAAAACTGAACATACAATTAAACCAAAACATACAATTCTTAACTATAATAATGGTTAAAAAACAAAACCCAGACACAGTAAGAATGCCAAAAGGCCTGGAAAATTCCAATAAAGGACTACCCCATTTTTACACACAAAGCATTACAAAAACCCCTGACCCAACACAGCACATTACTGAAGTTGTGCTGTATCACAACTTTACATAGCACTACAATATTTGGAATTAATGGCTGGGATCCAAGTAATCAATTGTTCAAACTGTTTACTCACATGTATTTTCTCTGCAGTTAATTTGACAAAAATTACAAGATACAAACATATTTTAAGAAAGCTGGTGATTATCTGCCTCCTGAAGAACCTAACTATACCAGTCTTCATTTATAATACTATGTTCAATTTGCATCAAATAGAAACAAATAGCTCAAACTAGCTTCAGTGAAGATCGACTTTGGGTCTCCAATTTCTACCTTAAAATGACTTCTATATCCTAACTAGTATAATTTCCCCTGAGACTACATGAGATTAAGTTTAAAGAGAGACGGTTCAATAATTCCAAACTAGTAAGAGTTTCAAACTATTTTTTGAGTTTGGATGAAAATGAAAGGCTTTTCCTGTTATGGCCAAATTACTATGCAAAAGGTCAGGAAAAACAACGCTTATAAAAAAGCAGTTCTTCTCCAAGCCTTAATCAAGAATCTAGTTTCTTTTAAAAACTGTATTTTCCAACACAATGCCAAGGAAAAACACGAAAACACTTGGAAATATTGGAGATATTTAACCACAAAACTGTGAATATCCAATATGTGCATAACACTATAGGTAGCTTCTTATTTTGCCAAGAAATCACACAGAAATGTTAGATGATTTATATGCTATAAAAACAAATGGTTATTTATTAAAATGATTCAGATAACAGAAAATAAAATATTGAGAAAGAAGGTTAAGAGAGGAGTAACCTACACTAATATTCAAATCATGAGGATTGCAAGCAGAAGTATAATTGGGAGAATGTTTACTTACAAAACTCTGCCTTATAGTCAATAGTCTCATAATGAATCCTTTCTTTTAGAAGACTTCCATAAAAGAGTAAGAGAGAACCAGTTTCATTTTGGAATAACATACAAAAGTTATTCAATATGGTAGATAAATACCACCTTAAAAAAAAGACATACCTGATTTATACAGATTTTAGGTTACATGTTTCCTACTTTAAAAAATCTCATAACCAACACAAGTGTCAGTTTAAACAAAATTTTATCTCAGAAAGTAAGTGACTTCAACATTTCCTTTCCACAATTTACCAAGTTTTACCAGTGGACATGATAGACACCTGAAAGTTAAGTAATTCTTAAAATTGTTATTGGTCTGAATCACAGAACTACAGAGTTCAAGGAACCTCCATCTTATCACCTTCAATAAATTATGTCACCCTTAGAAAATCCCTCCCACCCCAGCACTCAAATGTTTAAGAGTATATTCCAATTGTTATTTCAATGATCACTTAATTGGGACAAGCAACTTCACGCTTGAATATTTCAATATATTGGGGCAATGGTGGCTATAACAGAAAGCACCTCCAACTAAGGAGTCTTAAAAGGTGCAATTATTCAGCAGGGAGTAAAATATTCCAATGGAATTTTTTTGTGGTGACATATTATTTTTTCAAACATTGTTATCTTCTTTCCATGATTCAGTTACAGAGAAAAGCATATGTTCTAGTTACAGACGTGAAAATTTGGAATTCATTGAATGTGTATTTCTTTATGCTTCCAAGAATTAAAACCACATAGAAACACAAGCCTGAGTTTGCTAATACGTTAACTGTTACTGTTCAGAGGAAAATGCTACCTGCATAGAATGATGGCTTTAACACAGGAAGGAACAAAAGTAATTCAAGTTAATGATTTGGCCTCTCTTCCAGTGACCCATTTACTTGCCCCCTACAATATATACATATACTTTTCTTAACCAAATAAAAGCAATTTTTGGTTGGAAACATACATAGATGCTTTTCATGTGTGCATATTGCATCAAATATTGCTCAGTGAAGATAAAAATGAAATTCAAAATAATTATTCCAAAACCACAGTTCAATATACTAACTTTACTATGTGATACAATTTCAGTTTGACTGCTTGAAAATAATCCACCCATACTGTAAGTCGTAATACCCAAACGTTTTTTATACCAAATGTGTAGTGTATACGCATACATACCACACATACACACCATCTTCCCACAGGGCTCTACATTAACATTTGCTCTAATGTGGTGAGATTTATATATATTAAAAATCACAAGCATTTCCAGATGGCCTTTCAACCTTCAGTGTATAACTTTGGGATTAAAAAAAGCAGATTTCACTATCCAGTGGCACATCTAATGATTAAACTTATCCTTGAGGTTAAATTTAATAGTTTGAGAAGAAAATAACCAGTCAGATTTTCCTAAAAAGTGAAAGGGAAAATTTGAATGAAACATATCAGGCCTCCAAATCAAGAATGTCAAATTTTGTCAATTTACTAAAGTTCAATGTAATACCAGCTTTACTGAGGCTGTTAAGTATTATGTAACACAAATTACATGTCAAATATTTTATTAACACCACAGTCAAACGTGAATATTAATATAGAGCCTTCTCTGCCAAAAGAGTATAAAAACCCTAAATTTAATTAAATTTAGGGGCCTTCACCAAACTTGCTGCAAGTTTGGGGACATGAATATCCAACAGCCATAAAGCTGTGAAAGCCCCTATAAGGAATAAAATAAATCCCACTTGCCTCAGACTGAACAGGGCAACACTGAGACTCAGCCTCAGCCTGTCCTATGGCAGGGCTATAGGAAGAAGAAAATTTTAATTTTAGAAAAACATTACCCAATTAATTTAAAAGACATGCATTAAAAAAAAATCCCAATGATCAAGCAAGCATAGGAAAAAAGGAGTAGCTCTTTAAAAAAAAAAAATCTATTGTCCACTGTAATTCCATTCTGAGTCCATACTTTTATTGGGACTCTCCCCCACCCCCACAAATAACTAAATTTAATTAAACTGAGTTTAAGTTCAATTATGTAACTTGATCACTGGAATACGAGGGCTTCAAGAATATTTACCCCATTTCTAATTGGTAAATGTGTGAGAGATTGCTAAGACAGTTAAGTATTCAAGTCAAATGATATTCCAGCAGTCACTCAAAAGTTGATCCTCACCTGCTGGCCTTGTTACTGTCATACAGTAGTAAAAGCTACATAATAGAAACTAGTGCCAGACAAAAATGGTGTTTTTTTTTTTTTTCTTCAAGTGGTGACAATGGATGTATGCTAGAGCCAAAGATGGCAGTCTCATTAATCTGACAACCTCCTAAATTATATTAATCACAATGCCTGCTTGTATATAACTGGGTCCCCAAAGCTGTCTTTTCTGAGGGCAGATGAAGTTTACTTAAACTGAACTCCATTCATTATTTAAGAAAGTTAGGTCAAAGAGTTAAAATTACTTCAACGTAAGTTGTTCCACTCATTACTGAACCATAATATGGACCCCAGAAGCAGTTAGGTAAAAGGTATGTTCTAGAAGCTTATTAGGCTCTGATGCATGCACAAATTACACATTAAATATACCAAATGGGCACCATCTGAGCCATATACATACAAACACAAGAGATGATGTGCCTAAGTGCTGTGCATAACATTTTAAAATAACTTCCAATTAGAATTCTACCCCTTATTCAAAAGTACTAGTGTTTTCTCTTTATGGATCTCAGAAAGCAACCTCAATATATTGGTTTTCTTTGCATTAAATGCAAATGAAGCTTTGCAAATTTTTTGAAACATTACTAACCCATTTTTACCCTCTTCCCGCCCCCTTTGCCCCATTGCTATCATCCATTCCTGGTTTGTTGATAACCCTGTACATGAAATGCTTGGGAGATATTTGGTTTGGGAAAACATTTCCTATTTAATAATTCTAAATTTAAATTATGCCATCTTGACCTTAAAGATTCTCAACACAGGTCTTTCTTTGGGAGTATGATATATGTACTTCCAAATCTAAGACGTATACGATAATTCAAAAACTATTTAGGTAGATAGGTGCTGGTTAAGAAAAGGGGTAGAGAAAGAAATGCTTCCCTGGTGATAAATAGCACAGGAGCTATAACACCACCGAAGCAAAACAAATGGCACTCAGCTTTGTAATACTTTGTTTTCTTTAAATCAATGACTTTACTTGTCACTTATATACAGACTCTTTTATGATAATTAAAACATCCTTTACTATTTTGTTACATGGTTAAACTTTTTTTTTTTAAACAAAACTTCAGATTCTGTCTGATACCTACACCTCCACATAAGGTTATAGAGAAATGTTATTTTCTTAGCTGTCTTAACTTTATATCGAGGAAAACTAAACTTGAGTTCATAACAATAATTATACTTTGTACAGGTCATTTGATACTTAAATAATCATAAAAGTATTCTACAAAAGATTTAAAAATAGATGCCAAAAAGTGGTCAACAAGCTATTATGAGACTTGCAACACAAGATACTGAATAATAGCAGTCATCTCTACAGAAAAGTTCTCCATAGAACAGTTTTAACATTCAAATTTCCAAGGATGAAAAGGTTAACAGCGAAAAGCCATTTAGGCTTAATAACAGAAGGCAGCCATTTAATCAAAGAAATAATGAAATCTTCCAGGAACATAGTAAAAAATTTCAAATCCATCTGTTAACCATCTTAACAGAGGCACATTTAGATTCCCATAATTACACTTAGAATACATACCAGTCATTAACAGCACAAAAGGCTATTACTGCATGCACCTAAGCTTCTAGAATTTTGCACCTGAAAAGCTTCTGAGGTCCACTCAGTACTGCAGTTTCAAATATAATCAAAAGGAAATGAATGGGTCTGGCACTAGGCTCTAAACATTAGCAGCAGGAAGAAGGGAATATCAGGATTTACATTTTAAGTCTCTATGATATCTAACACGTACTGACACCAAGGGGGTAGAAAGGTGACACAATATAAAGATTTTATAATCATATAATGACCCATATATATATATATATATATCTAAATTTTTTGTCAACTGAAGGATTAACATACAATTCCACATATACTGTCCAGTTAAAAACATGCAGCTAACGAACCTACAATTCAATGACAGAATCCAATGATATATCAAAATTGCATTGGTAACTACGAATTTTATTATGTGGACATCTACTCTGGCATGCATTTGTACAAACCTTTCAGGCAGTGGTCCACAGCTGGGTTATGAATAAAAAGGCATAAATTTTTCTCTCATTTTATTACAATGAAGTTTAACAGTACAGAAAAGTCACATGACCTTGGAGGGTCAGATTTCTTAAACCCTGCAACATGAGGAACTCTAAATACATTAAATATTGTTACACATTCAGACTTCCAATGTACAGGTACTTGGAGACAGTTACAGCCCTCACCAAGCTAGGTTGGGGACATGAAGTCCAACAGCATCTGAAATGCTGTGAAGGCATAACTTTACAAATAGCAATGTAAGCTTACAGAACTTGCCTTTATTAAGGTGGTATGTTCATGTAATTCCAGCGCCTTCACAATATAACGAATCAAATTTACTATACTTCACTTCTAAAAACCTAGATGAAACATGAAAAAGAAGCCATACAGTATAAATTGCAACTTCAGGAAAAGTTCCTGCTTTATTATTCCAAATAAATTTTCCCATGTAAAATAAATGTCCAATAGTTCCTGGTATGTGGGAAGATAATGTTTTTGTTAAAGTCACAATGACGCCTTATTGACGGAAGCTTGGCTATATAAACAGCACAAGTTGAGAAAAGGTTTAATCTCCAAACCTATTAGACTGGATGAAGTAAGATCAGTAACGGCCACCTTGCGACATTACAGGAGGTCTCATTCCCATCGGAGGTCGAGGAGGCCCACCTTGGTAAGGGGGCACCATTGGCGGTCCCTGCCCATATGGTGGCATAGCACCAGGAAGGTAACCTGGCATGCCTTGATGATGACCACCATACTGACCTAAAAAACACATTTAAAACACAAAAAGATAGATTCAGTCTGTGCACCGTACTTTTAAATGTAATATATTTTGCATATAAATTTGTTTTATGTGTATACTGAACAAAAAAACGTAAAAAGAGGAATACCATGAGGTGGCATTGGGGGTCTCATTCCTTGTTGCTGTGGGATGCCTGGCTGCGGTGGCATCATACCTCCAATTGGTCCAACAGGTGGATTACCAATGGGAGCCTGTCCTGGTCGAGGAAGATTACGTTGATATTTAGGTAACTGTGCTCTTCTCTCTTCCTAGGAATAAAAATATGTGAAATGTGAAACATATGAACATAGAGAGTTGTTAAGCATGAAGGCAAGAATCTAAAGTCTTCATAGTCATTTTTAAATGTACTCTTACATTCCAGTTACTTTCACAACACAAATCAATCCAACTACTTAAAACCTTCCTTGATGCCTTAAAAGAAAACATCACCTATTTTTATATTTGAAGTATGTTATGTTTGAACAACTTTCCAGGAATTATAAATTGCTTCAGCAAGAAACCGTAATGAAGAAGGTGTATGTACAGTAAGCAATCTGCAGATTCTATCTCACACTTAACTGCTTCTTCAATTCATTTACAAGTTTATGTCCAACTAAACTAATTTTTAAGAGTAAGAACCCAACTCACTACCTTCTTTTAGACACAGTGTTAGGGGAGGGGGACTGGATCTAAGATCAAAATATGCAATATTCACCTCGTTTTGTGAAGTTAGAATGGTAAAAATAAAAAATTCAAATAGCAAAAATTACTTGGCATTCAATCAGACTATAAGACCATTCATTGGTACACAAATTAAAATTCTTTCAAATGAACAAGTTGCTACAATAGTGCTCAAACTATGCTAGTAAAAAATTTTAAACAACTTACCAGTGATATATCCTCATCTGGATGGATCAACTTACTGGTTGCACTGGTTGTGGTAAGTGTAGCAGGCTTACTTGTTATGGAAGCTGCTGGTTTAGCTGCAGTACTATTTGTTGTACTAGTGGTTGAAGCTGTAGACTGTGTATATGCAGGGAATGTAGGCTTTGGTGGTTCTGTAGTTGTTGCAGGGGTACTATTTAAGGGCTTGAAATCTGTACCAACAGGTCCCTGGACAGCTGCCTGAGCCTGTAAAACAATCTTTCATCAATAAAACCTCAAAACTGAATTTATCTACTACCAATTTAACTTAAAACCAACACACTAACATTCAATAAGGGACAAAATTTTAAATAAAAACTAAGTTAACATCATGATCAATCCACAAAATTTAAGATAACATATAATATTCAAAGATGCTGAATCAAAGCACATCTAAAACACAGCAGGGGAAACAAGAAACAAGACTGCTTATGTAATTTCTCAGACAGCATGTCTCCTCACCAAAAATTACTTAATTTACAAAGCTTTGTATTATTCCTAATTGATGAAATACTGTATTGTACCATGAAATAACATGTTCAATTTTCATTACTCTAAATTATTTTTTAAAAATTGATCTACCAAACAAAAAGTGAAATTATAGAATACAAAAAAATGTTGGCATAAATTTCAGTTACTAAGTCTACCATAAACAATTATCAATGGTGACACATTAAAGATATGGCCTTCAGAAGTATTCTTTATATAGTAATACAACGTCTGCTCAATTAACAATGTCTGTATGATTATGATGGACAAAAGGATTCAGGAGAGCTTTTAAGCATAAAGTTACCAGTAATAAATTTGTTACTTTCTGTAACACTATGCATCTGAAACATGTAAATTAGGCCAATTTTTAGAACTGAATCCAGAGTACTAAATTTTCTTACGTTATACGTGATGCATTAAACAGCATAAAACAGAACAGCTTACTCATGCATCAAGCTAATCATTGGCCACTATAATGCACTTACTGCTTACATGCTTTTAACCCTTTAGAGCCATAGGAGTTTGGGGTACATTTTTTTCTATTAGTATGTGGTTCAAATTTTCAAATACCATTGATTTATAAGCCATTAATCTTATTTTTAAAAAATTAAATAATATATTTTTGGGATAAGATTTAGTTTTAAAGTAGGGTCCAAAGGGTTAAGTTATAAAGCCATTTTAACAATTTTAAACTGCAACTTCCTGCGTACTTGTGCTGTGCTAGGAAACAGAGCTTTAGAAGATGCAGACAGACTTTCTGAATTGGATGAAGCTGTACTTGAGCTTGTTACAGGTGTCCCCATCTGTAGCATAAAAGAAAGGAAACAATGAAAAGTCTCCAAACAAATGGGTGAAAATAAGCCACGTGGTAGACTTTTTTTTCCAGTATAGATTGCATTTCTGTAAATGCAAAATACAATGCCATCAAAACTTTTATATATAGAGGTAGGCAGTTAATGCATTTACAATAAACAGAGTGACAGTATGAGCTTCAAAAAAACTTTAATTCTATATCAATAAATCTAATTAACCATAGTTTTTTCTTCCACCTAAACCTAAGTAAGGTGTTCTGCACTATGGAATTTCAAAACTGATACCTTAAACTGAGAATTATGATGCATTACTTCAATTTTCTAAGTAACAGTATTTGCCAAAAGTTTAATAACATCTCTCAAAAAAAAAAAACAGATCACTCCCAACCTCAAAAACATAAGTTAATATGCTTTAAAAGGCACTTAAAAAGTGTCTTTTAACTACAAATAGCAAAGAGTTGAAAAAAGAAAACATCTAATGGATCATTTTAAGGTGAACAATAAAGAACATACATCCTGATCTTTTGAATTCTGAATGAATTAAACACACCTGCCTAATTCAGAATGAAACTGGGTTAACAACCATTACATACATACTACATATAAAATAATCTTTTGCTTCTGAGTTGTGGAAGGGGTAAAAAAAGATGAATAGGAAATACCAGTGTGACTAGGTCAAAATCCATTAAATGATGCCCTTCCTACAATAGTGCAACATTGTTTAACAATTCGAGATTAAAGTAAGAGCCCCAAAATAATTTGCTACGGTTTTAGGATTTTACATTTTTGTCTTTGGTTTCATTCTACCCAGAGCTCATTATGTAAAAGAGGAGTTAACACTTTTATTTAAGCTCTCAGAAATTAAATTTTCATTTCTAATAAAGTAAGAGTAACCAGCATTAATTACTATGAAAAAACAACATACAACACTATTCTCTGGTTTCAGTTAATCTTTTATGAGTAGAGGAAATCAATGTGTGCAAACATGGGAGAGAATAGGCCACTCCTTAGTATAGTTAATAAATTATATTAAAAAGATTAGGAAATACTTAAATAACCTATGACAAACTGAAGGATTTCAGTACACTGAACTTTACCTTTAAATATTAATGCACTCCTTTTCCAAGAGTTTCACCTTACCTGTCCTGCACTGGGGAAAAGAGGCTTAGTAACTGGAGGCTGCGGAGCCGGAACTGTTGCTGTTGGTGCAGGTGGTCTGTTAAGAATACCTGGAGCTGAAACAGCCTGTGCTTGAGTCATTGGAGGAATTCCAGGACGTGGAACAGGAGGAGGCATACCTGCAGAAAATTAAAAAAACTTGTAGCCAATTAAATTAAAAAAAAAAAAAAAAAAGAAAGAAAACAAAAAACCCTATACTGTAAAATTACTAACTCTTGACTGCTGAATTCAAAGAGGCCCAGAGAACCTAGGCGTTTGCCACTTGGAACAATTCTGCCTCCAACTTTCTATATGACTTTGTTCCTCTTTAAAATTTTTAGACGTTAAAGATACCACAAGTAAACCTGTATATAGGCAGATCAACAATTAGGCCTATTGATATTACTAATGCAATAAAATTTTCAAACATATAGAATTATTTCAATCATCTAATAGATGTTTCCAGAACTCTAATGCAAACTGCAATAAAAACCATTAATAGGTCACATACCCATAAAAATTATTCCAGAAACGAAGTTACTTCTTTAAATAATACATACATTTTCCTAAATGCCCCACTAGCCGTTCTTTCCGGGGAAGGCAATGGCACCCACCCCAGTACTCTTGCCTGGAAAATCCCATGGACGGAGGATCCTGGTAGGCTCCAGTCCATGTGGTCGCTAAGAGTCGGACACGACTGAGCGACTTCACTTTGACTTTTCACTTTCATGCATTGGAGAAGGAAATGGCAACCCACTCCAGTGTTCTTGCCTGGAGAATCCCAGGGACGGGGGGAGCCTGGTGAGCTTCTGTCTATGGGGTCGCACAGAGTCGGACACGACTGAAGCGACTTAGCAGCAGCAGCAGCCGTTCTTTCAAGTGCCTCAAAGTAATTTAAAACTTACTGACTTCCCATTAGCAAATGAATACAGGTTATTTTTCTTTATTCCTTTAAAGGTCTGAAGTTATCTCAGATCATAATGTATGTGAAGTTGCCGCCTCAAAATTAATGGTTGCACTAGCTATGATTCAAATTTTGCTGCTGCTTTATTCTTCCTGTTCCTTTTATACTATCACTTGAGTACACGTGAATCTGTTATGGATGGCAAATCAAACGTGCTAGGATTAAAAAACTAGGCAACAGATCGAGAGAGTCTCATGAAAACCTCTGTGGCACACTTATTTCCTGGGCTAACCAAATCCCATCCCCTTCACATTATAGACTAAAAAGTCAAGATATTTTAATTAATTTGCAGGCTTCCTTGTACCTAGGGGGTCCATTAAACCTTTTTCTGGCAAATGATATCTAAGAGGCTAGAAAGTTACTATGCCATAAAGTAAAAGAAATAAAAGCATCCTTTCTTGCTTGAGTCATCTTCGAACTACTGAGTAACATGTCTGAGGAACAAAATTTAAGAAAGTATGGGTTCTTGTTATCACCATAGTCACCAAATCTACCACTTAGGGTTGGATTTTTCTGTTACTTGCTAAGGGTTTCCATTACTTGTCTAAAATAGTCCTAATATATATAACCACTCAAGTCACAAGCTCAGTGACTCATACTTTTACTATCTATTTCAAAAAAAACAAAACAAAAAAACACATTTCTCACAGTAATTTTAAGTTACTAACCAAGAGAAAATTTAAAATCACATTGTACCAACGCTCATAAATCTGTTATTCAAAATACTTAAGAATAAAACATGTCATATTTTTATATGTCATATTAAAAAGGAAACTGTCTAACATTTCATACCTGGTGGCATACCAGGCATCAGAGGTGGTATTCCCGGTCCAGGTGGCATCATTCCACCCATTGGCATCATTCTATTAGAAAGCAAATTTCAAGAGACAACTAAAGTTAATTAGCAGCATAAAACATTAGAAAATATTCTAGCTAAAAGCCTGAAACAACAATAAAGACTTGAATTTGACCTCTAATATTGAAATCTATCAAAGTGAAAGAACATACAACACACTAAAACAATCCTATCAAAATAAATCCCCTAAAACCCAGCAAACTCTCTGGTTTACCAGTAGAATAGGGGTGAAAAAAAATTCAGTGTCTGTTAAAAGAATATTTTAATACATTTAAAGTTATTGAGAACAAATATTTTACTCTTCTTAAAAACAAGACGCCTTATCTAAAATGTGTAACTGGAAAACAAAATCATTTTTTGTCTCACTTGGAATATATCCACAGAATATAAATTAAAAAATGAAAACAAAACCAAAAACCTCCTCCCTTAAAAAGAACCCTCCATTTTAGAGCTGTCAGATTTTTTTCAAAAAGAAAAAATAGTAAGTGTATTCTATGGAGTGAAGATTTCTTTTTCTGGGGATGCACACACATAAACTACCATCAAAATTAAAGATAACCAAAACTAAACTCACAGTCTCTACTTTTTATGTAGAAAGTTCCTAACACTACCCCAGGACTTAAAAGCGTAACCCATATTTATTTTCCTTTCCTTAGAAGAGCTCACCTTCAAATATCAGTGTCCAATTCACTTTAAAAATTAAAAGTTTTGTGAATTTTTGATTTAGGATTCTTAAACAGAATAACTTCTATATACAGATTTTATTAAAGAAAATCCAATTACTTTCCATAATAGAGCATGTAATTTCACCTAAGTATATACTGTTTCTTAAATTATCAACCCCTTCTACTAAGTCTCATGACTTTTAGCAGTTTCGGGAAAACAGCTGCACAGTTAGAAAAGGATTTATGTGGGTCTATTACTATTTCCTCAGATGTTTTTTAGTTCCCTCCTTTAAGATATCTGTGTCAGTTTGCAAATTTTAGAAGTTTTAGTGAGGAAGGTTAGAAAAGTTTTGAAGTCAACTGAATAGATACCATTAAACACACAAAAAAATGACATTATGATTATACCTCCTGAATTACATTATGAATGAGATGCTTACATGTTTTCACCGCAAAATGACTGGGTGTATTTTCTCTGATGATGCAATCTGTGAAAATGTATGACAAAATCAAAATCTAACTGTGATTTTCAAAATACAGTGGGAAAGTGTATTGTATACCTTTCACATCCAACAATATTTTTAAGTAAAAGTGATGAGCACGGGCACCTCATATTCATTTTAGTTCTTGAAGATTTGACACATCATTTACAGAGTTTGCTTCTGTCACAACTACAAAGTGTCATGGACAGTTCTGAATCTCAAAAACTCAAATCTACAACCAACTACTTTAATTACATCAGATGCAATTGAAGCAGATGGCTGCCTACATTTATCCTAAAACCCAAAAATCTATTCTCTCCAGAGGCAAATTTATATTCCTTAAATTTATTAGTAGATTTCTTTATTAGGTAAGTTTAATAATTAATAGAGCCCATATCTTTTAGAAGCAAAAAACACAAAAAACCCCCACAAAATAACATTTAATTGATGTAAACACCCAAGCTGAGAAAGATCACTACTAGGCACCAGCTCACAAGTCAATTAAAAGAGTTTTCTTACCCAGGTGGCATTCCTGGCATAACTGGTGGCATTCCTGGCATCAGAGGAGGAACACCTGGCATTAATGGAGGTATGCCTATAAATAAGAATTTTCACCAAAAAGAAAACATACAAAAAGTTAAGAGGGAAAAATTAATACTTCGAATCTGTATCACTCAAGACTTAAGAATGTTAAATTGTAAGAGGCCTTAGGTGCTACCTGGAGGCATTCCTGGTGCTCCTGGAACCGGCGGTAGTCCTGGTTGTGCCATCGGGGGGATATACCCTTGCTGAGGCTGAACAGGCTGTGGTTGAAATGAAGTCGAAGCCGCAGAGTCATCATCATCATACTCATCAGAATCATCTTGCTGCTTCTTTTTTTGACTCTCTGCTAAAAAAGGTTGAATTAATTTTCCCCATAGAATAAAAAAAAAAGAAAAATCAAGTTTAAGACATTCAACATTTAAAAACTTTATTTCAATGCAACTAGCTCTTGAGATTGTTTTTGGAAAAAAAAATTCAGCCAACACTGTTCTTTACTCTTCGAATGGTTTTTCAATCTGTATTAAGCAAGAAGGTTAACATCTTCTCCCTATTCTATGGCAGGCAAAAATCATTTTCCTAAATCACCTATACTTTACAAAACAAGCTTCCTATTTCACTGCAAAAGGTAAATTATGACAAAGCAGTCTGACCTCCCTGTAAGGCTTTTCAAAATAAAATATTTCTTAGATTAAGAAGATTCTATCATTTGGATAGGAGGGCTGCAAATACCAAGTCAAATACAGTACTAAAAATTTACAACTAGTGATTTCATAAATCTAAACAAGGTACCTTCATTTTTAAAGGCCTGAACACTTGCTAAATCTAACTGGAATTCAGTTATGAGCAAAAAAAAAAAAAAAAAAAAAAACCTGTATAAAATTATCCAAACAATACCATGTATACAAAATAAAATCTATTAATTTCAAATATAAGACAAAAAAAAAAAACCCTCAAAATTGTGGAATTCTGAATAGATCTAATGTGCTGTGCTATGCTTAGTCGCTCAGTGTGTCTGACTCTTTGCGACCTCATGGGCTGCAGCCTGCTAGGCTCCTCTGTCTCCATGAGGATTCTCCACATAAGAATACTGGAGTGAGTTGCCATGCCCATCTCCAGGGGATCTTCCCAATCCAGGGATCAAACCCAGGTCTCCTGCATCACAGGCAGATTCTTTACTGTCTGAGCCACCAGGGAAGCCCGAATAGATCTAATACCAACCATTGAATTTATACCTGAAAATAGTAACAATATTCTCATTAGTGAAGCTTTATTAAGAAATTTATTTATTAAGCATTTATCTTAGTATGTACCTTGTGTTTTTTGTTCAAGAAGTCGTCTTCTTTCATCCATATCTTTTTCTGGAATACCTTCCATACCATATATTTCCAACTCTATGTCTGTTCTCCCAGGTATTGCATTTGGTACTGCATCTATTGTCTCTTTATGCACCTAAATTAAAAAACAAATTCATATAAACAAAACACAAGCCTTCCATTAGATAGACAAAAGTGCCTCATGAAAGTCTTTTTTAAAAAGAAATTTTAAATTAACTCATAGACCATTTAGTATAAAGGTTAAGAATAACTGGTTCTATAGTGAGACTGAATTCAAACCCCCAACTTTCGAGAGTCTGGGCAAACCACTTGACCTAAGCCTCAGTTTACTTCATCTAATTTAGTACCTAACTTCTCAGGTTATTTTTAAGATTAAAAAAAAAACTGTATATAAAAACCACTTGACAATGTGTAGCTTATAATCTTGTTTGAATTATTAGCAATAAAGTAACAGTACTACTCAAATCAGCGAAGTTTGAAGTCTGAATTAAGTAATGCTTATGAAGCCTTATTATATTGACTATCAGAATAAACTGAAATTTCCAATGATGTACTTGACAAGCTAGTAATTACAAACCACAAAAGTGACATTTACAATTAGCATTACCCACAACTAATGAGTCACCTAAAGAGCTTAACACTGCCACAGCAGAGAACCTGTCACTATCTGAAGGTATTTGGCTGATCACAAAAAGTTGTTCTTAAGATGTATTATTGTATAACACTGAGAATTCAGGACCTTTTTTCACTGTATAGTCTTTGCCAGATCAAACATTTCTAACCCTCAGTGAGTAACTTCTGCCAATATGGTAAAACCCTGGTCAGTCTTGGTTCCTTCAGCAAAATGTTTTAACTTAGGTTAAAGGATGTCAAAGTAGTTTGCCTAGACCATTGGCTTCAACTGGAAGCTTATTAGAAATGCAAATTCTCAGGGCACACTTGAGTCCTACTGAATCAGAAACTCAGTACAACCATGAATCTAAGTCTTCAAGGTCCTTTGCATGTTCAAGCTTGAGAACCACTCTTATAGGGTAATTGTAATGACTTTGATACAGTTGTCCAAGTAGCACATTTTTCTTTTCCTTTAAGACTCTTTCACAGAACAGAAGAAAGGTAAAGAAAACTGCTTTTTCTTCTTAGAGGAATATCTCAAAGATTTAAAAAACTGAAATGCAAATGAAATTTAGGAATTATATTATGATTAAAAGATCCATGAATAAAGCTACTCAATAAATGCTGTAATCACCTCCCAAGTTTTTTAGAATGTTACTTTTCTTGATGATGTACATGAAGTCATCTCTATGTTCTTTAAAGAAATACAGCTACATCCACAGACACAGTAACTAGTTTTCATTACGCTTCTAAGTGATGAGGGGAAAAAACATCTTTTACTATAAAAACTGGAGCATGTGTCTGATTTAACTGCCATGCCTATGTCACAGGCTGCTATAAGAATATATAAACAGAAAATTTCAATTAAAGACATTACTAATAGTTTATCAACTAATCTTCCAGCTTTCATGACATTTCTTTGCTCTTCTCTTACAGTACAACTCCCTGAAATAGTACCTCTCCTTTCCCTCTCATTTTCTCTTGCCAGCACTCAAATCAGCCTTTCATCTTCTTCATCCTAGGAATGAACTCCTGACAAGTAATCAAAGACCTCTACTTTGATCAAACCAATCTTTGTCCTGTGCTTTCTTGACCTACCACTAGCTTTGACTTAACTCTCTCCTTAAAACAACTCATTTGGCTTCCAGGGCACTAGTCTCTTGGTTTTCCTACCTTTTCAATCTTGATTGGTTTATTTTAATCATCTGACCTCTTAAATGCTGGGACACCCCCAAGGTGGAGTCCTTGCACCCCTTTTCTGTCTATACTCCCTAAGGACATCTAGTATCATGGCTTAAAATAGCCATCCTTATACTGTATCCTCCCAAACTTCTATCTCCAGCTCCAACTTCTCTAAACTATAGACCTGTAGATTCAACTGTTTATATGCCATCTCTATCTGGATATTCAAGAAGACCTTCTCAACACGAAAATATTCAAAACTAACGTAAGATGATATAGTATTCTCACCTCTAAGCCTATTCTTCCCGCAGCTTTCTACACATCAGCGGTCATCCCTTGGTATGGAGGAGGAACTGGTTCCAGGACTACCCACATCATACCAAGGATGCTCAAGTCCCTTATATAAAATGGCACAGTACAGTCAACCTCCAGTATCTGTGGATTTCTGCACTCAGGTGATGGTGGGTTCAATCAACTGACTCCCAACTGTGGTTGGCTGAACCCACAGTGATACCAAAATCAGATCAGATCAGATCAGTCGCTCAGTCGTGTCCGACTCTTTGCGACCCCATGAACCGCAGCACGCCAGGCCTCCCTATCCATCACCAGCTCTCGGAGGTCACTCAGACTCACATCCATCGAGTCAGTGATGCCATCCAGCCATCTCATCCTGTCGTCCCCTTCTCCTCCTGCTCTCAATCCCTCCCAGCATCAGAGTCTTTTCCAATGAGTCAACTCTTCACATGAGGTGGCCAAAATACTGGAGTTTCAGCTTTAGCATCATTCCCTCCAAAGAAATTCCAGGATTGATCTCCTTCAGAATGGACTGGTTGGATCTTCTTGCAGTCCAAGGGGCTCTCAAGAGTCTTCTCCAACACCACAGTTCAAAAGCATCAATTCTTCGGCCCTCAGCCTTCTTCACAGTCCAGCTCTCACATCCATACATGACCACAGGAAAGACCATAGCCTTGACTACGCGAACCTTTGTTGGCAAAGTGATGTCTCTGCTTTTGAATATGCTATCTAGGTGTTGGAGAAGACTCTTGAGAGTCCCTTGGACTGCAAGAAGATCCAACCAGTCCATTCTGAAGGAGATCAATCCTGGAATTTCTTTGGAAGGAATGATGCTAAAGCTGAAGCTCCAGTACTTTGGCCACCTCATGCGAAGAGTTGACTCATTGGAGAAGACTCTGATGCTGGGAGGGATTGAGGGCAGGAGGAGAAGGGGACGACAGAGGATGAGATGGCTGGATGGCATCACTGACTCGATGGATGCGAGTCTGAGTGACCTCCGGGAGCTGGTGATGGACAGGGGAGGCCTGGCGTGCTGCGGTTCATGGGGTCGCAAAGAGTCGGACACGACTGAGCGACTGATCTGATCTGATCTAGGTTGGTCATAACTTTTCTTCCAAGGAGTAAGCGTCTTTTAATTTCATGGCTGCAGTCACCATCTGCAGTGATTTTGGAGCCCAGAAAAACAAAGTCTGACACTGTTTCCACTGTTTCTCCATCTATTTCCCATGTAGTGATGGGACCAGATGCCATGATCTTCGTTTTCTGAATGTTGAACTTTAAGCCAACCTTTTCACTCTCCACTTTCACTTTCATCAAGAGGCTTTTAGTTCCTCTACACTTTCTGCCATAAGGGTGGTATCATCTGCATATCTGAGGTTATTGATATTTCTCCCGGCAATCTTGATTCCAGCTTGTGTTTCCTCCAGTCCAGCATTTCTCATACCAAAATACCAAGGGCCAATTGACTACCACTGTATTCAACTCACTTTTCACACTGCTCAAGCCAAAAACCTTCATCCTCCACCCCTCACTTTCTCACGTTCCACATCTAACCCATGAACAAATTGTTATCTCTGTCACTATCACCTCTTGCCTCGAATACTCCTAAAGCGGACTTACTGCACTCTACAGTCTATTCTCACCCTAACAGCCCAAATGACCCAAAGTACACCAAAGCATGTTACACTTCAATTAAATCCTCCCATTTCATTCAGACTTAAAGAAACACAGCAGTCGACAAGACCTCCTATATAAAGTAGCACACTGCTGCTCTTCCCTCAATATAGGATAATACTCCTCATGTAACAGTTTTTCATTTGCTGTTCCCTGGAATCTCTCCCTCACCCTCTTGGATCTCTGTTCAGATGTCAGCTTGTCATTCAGGCCTTTACTATCTTATGGCCCTCCCCTATTCCCCTCTACCTAGTTTTAGTTCTCTATCATGTATCAGCATGCTACTGCTAAGTCACTTCAGTCGTGTCTGACTCTGTGTGACCCATAGATGGCAGCCCACCAGGCTCCCCCGTCCCTGGGATTCTCCAGACAAGAACACTGGAGTGGGTCACCATTTCCTTCTCCAATGCATGAAAGTGAAAACTGAAAGTGAAGTTGCTCAGTTGTGTCCGACTCTTAGCAACCCCAAGGACTGCAGCCTACCAGGCTCCTCCAACCATGGGATTTTCCAGGCAAGAGTACTGGAGTGGGGAGCCATCGCCTTCTCCGATGTATCAGCGTAAGACTAGGTAAACATTTATAGGTTGTTTTCCTCCACAATGTTAATCTAAACTTCACAAAAATGACTTTTATTCACTGCTATATATATGGAGTACCAGACCACCTGATCTGCCTCTTAAGAAATCTGTATGCAGGTCAGGAAGCAACAGTTAGAACTGGTCATGGAACAACAGACTGGTTCCAAATAGGAAAAGGAGTACGTCAAGGCTGCATATTGTCACCATGTTTATTTAACTTATATGCAGAGTACATCATGAGAAATGCTGGACTGGAAGAAACACAAGCTGGAATCAAGATTGCTGGGAGAAATATCAATAACCTCAGATATGCAGATGACACGACTCTTACGGCAGAAAGTGAAGAGGAACTCAAAAGCCTCTTGATGAAAGTGAAAGTGGAGAGTGAAAAGGTTGGCTTAAAGCTCAACATTCAGAAAACGAAGATCATGGCATCTGGTCCCATCACTACATGGGAAATAGATGGAGAAACAGTGGAAACAGTGTCAGACTTTGTTTTTCTGGGCTCCAAAATCACTGCAGATGGTGACTGCAGCCATGAAATTAAAAGACGCTTACTCCTTGGAAGGAAAGTTATGACCAACCTAGATAGCATATTCAAAAGCAGAGACATCACTTTACCAACAAAGGTTCGTGTAGTCAAGGCTATGGTCTTTCCTGTGGTCATGTATGGATGTGAGAGCTGGACTGTGAAGAAGGCTGAGCGCCGAAGAATTGATGCTTTTGAACTGTGGTGTTGGAGAAGACTCTTGAGAGCCCCTTGGACTGCAAGAAGATCCAACCAGTCCATTCTGAAGGAGATCAATCCTGGAATTTCTTTGGAGGGAATGATGCTAAAGCTGAAACTCCAGTATTTTGGCCACCTCATGTGAAGAGTTGACTCATTGGAAAAGACTCTGATGCTGGGAGGGATTGAGGGCAGGAGCAGAAGGGGACGACAGAGGATGAGATGGCTGGATGGCATCACTGACTTGATGGGTATGAGTCTGGGTGACCTCCGGGAGCTGGTGATGGACAGGGAGGCCTGGCGTGCTGCGGTTCATGGGGTCGCGAAGAGTCGGACATGACTGAGCGACTGATCTTATCTGATATATATGGTGCTTCAAACATTGTACAATGCTGTCTCACATAAATGGTAAAGTTCTACATCTGTACTATACAAGTCATCCACCAGTCACATGTAACTAAGCAATGGAAATGTGGCTATAATGCAACTAAGGAATTTAACTTTTCAGTTTTAAATTTCTTTTTAAATAGTCACAGGTAACTAGTCACTGGGTTTCCCTCAAGGCTCAGAGGTAAAGAATCTGCCTGCAATGAAGGACACCTGAGTTCAAGGTGGCAACCTGTTCCAGTATTTCTGCCTGAGAAATTCCAAGGACAGAGGAACCTGGCAGGCTACAGTTCACGGAGTCAAAGAGAGTCAGACAGGATTTAGCAACTAAGAACCAGTGATTGCCACAATGGAAAACTGTGGGTGTAGCAGGCGCTTACATTTCTGAATGGATTTTAAATTACTGATTGGCTTGAGAGAAGTGAGAAAGATCTACAAAAACTTATTTTTAAGCTTAAGGAAGCAATATTCTTGTTTTAATTTACCTCCCTGCCTCCTACCAACAGTAATTTCCAATGGGGATTCCTTCATCTCACGCCTCTCTAGGGTCCAATTACGCAAAAATTCAGGCAATTCTGGACTGACAAAGAAGAAGAAATGTTTAATAAAATAGATCTTCAAAAATAAAACTTACTAGATCTTCAGAAGTATACATTACAAAGCTCCCCCTGCTTAGAAATGAAAAAAAAATACCTAAGTTTTAAATCAAACACAATACTACCCTTCCATGGAATAAATGGTGAACGAAACCTAGCCCCAGGCAGGCAACAGACTGTAAAATCCTTCAATGGCAGAGTAATGGCAGTTAATTATGTACTAATTCTTACAGGAGCAGAACTGGTCAGATTGCCTACAAAATTTAAATCACTGATCTTTGTTTTCTTGCCCAAGTATTGAGGAAATATTTTGTGATTTCAGCCTGTCACATATCTAACCTAGGATGAAGATATCAATAACTTAAAGGTAAATACTAATAAAAATTCTTTAAACATAGAAAATCAATAGTTTTTCTTCTCCATGGCTAAATAACCTTTTTTTAAAATTAACTGGTCATCTTATCCAATCTTTTGCAATGAACAACAACAAAACACCCTTGGGTTTCAAAAAGAAATTCAAGGTTTTCCCTCCATATTGTTTACAAACTACAAGAGAGAAAAATTAAGTAAGAGGAAAAAACTCCTTACCTGCATGCAATGAATAGCTAAGCCAGGTCCTGTATACAATTTCTTATGACATATATGGCATTTAAAATGCTTTGCTTTTTGGTGCTGTATAAGGATCTTCTCATCATCAAAATCTCTATTACAATACCTGGTCACTATTGTTAAGGTACAAAAATATAGCACAATAACATTACTTATAGAAAATAAATATGCAATTAAAGAGAACACTATTCACTACTTAACATTAAAAACGGGGAACAGCTAAAACCAAAAGTAAACTTTGTACAAATTCTGCTTTTGGTATTATATAACTAGAAATAAACCTGCCACTAATTTTGGAATTTTCAATGTCCCGGAAGCCCACAATCCCTCTTCACCAAACCCAAAAAAACACATCTCAGTAGGCAAATACAGCTTCGTCAAATTTCAGCGTTTACCAGATTTATGCGAAATTAACTTCTGTTCAATCTCTCAACATTTACAAACGCCAAGGTGTTAACTGCAAGGGATCAATGTTTATTAAAAAAAAAGTTTATATTGACAGAACTTCAATTAAGTAGAACATAAAAATAATCAGATTAAGAATTTACATTTAGAATTTAACACTAATTTGGAATCTGAAAATAAGTTCACTGCGAGTAAAAGTAACCATTTCCTATAAAAACCCATAAAGTTGCCTGCAATTCCGAATTTATGTTGCCAAAGTTTCATTTAAACTCACAGAAGAGATGTTACCGAGAACTAACTCACTAATCAGATTTTCCTAAAAGCACTTTAACACAACTTGTAACCGTTTTTCAACTATTACAAAAATAAATTCAGTTCTGTAGCAAAGCTTTTTCAGGTACAAGACAATAAATAAAAACAATTGGAACGTAGTTTATTAACGTTCCCGGGGCGGGGGGGGATAAAAGACGCCACGTTTTATTCCTAAAACGTATTTTTTCACTCCTAGAAAGCTAGGTAGATAAGTAACCCCGCCCTGTTTCTTCCCGAAGATTAAGGCGCCAGAGGGCGGAAGGCGGAAGCTAGCTCCCGCTCCCCGCCACCCCCGAAATAAAAAGGGGGGAAGTGTGGGGGGTTCGAAATCAGGGTTGACTAACAGAAGCCTTTACGAAACCAGATCCTACCAAAAGAAAGTGGGTGACAGACTCCGGAAGCTCTCTCCTAATCCTCCAGAGTCAATCAGCGTATTATACTCGAAGAAAGTCCCTTTGTTGAATCGTCACCAAAACAACGGAGTGTGGCAGAGGAGTCCTCAGGGGACTCTGTCCTTGGAGGTGGGGTCCGAGCCGCCTCAGGGGGTCAACGCTCGCACCAAAGCAAGAACCTCCTGAGTCACGAAGGCCCACGACCCACAACTGCCAGAGCCTCTCGCCCCACGGCCCCTACTTTCCGACAAGTCTTCCCAAATCCAAGTCCAACCACCAAACCACCGACCTCGAGGCCTAGATCCCACTCTCCGCCATAGGCCGAAGCCAGGCCTCTCCTAGCCAGTCACCACTAACCGGCGCCCCCGCTTGGCCTCGACTTCAAACCGACAAAGGATACCAGCACCACGGCTTCAACTGCTTCTTCTTCTTGCGACCCATAACTGCGCTCTATCGACAAAAAGAGGAGAAAACAAACAGGAAAAAACGACGTGAAGAACAGCTCACTCTTCCGACCCAACCGCCACCACCGCGTCCCACAGGAAACATCCACAAAATGGCCGACGCCTTCGCTCGCTGCTCTGTCTCCCGTCAGGCTCTGCGGCCGGAGGAGGTGCCAAGCAGGGGTGGGGGGGTGACGTGACGCAGACCTCCGTCCTAAGTGGGTGGAGACTCGCGGCCGCGTCGCGCTGCTGGCAATCTTTTCAGTGCTTGCCATCTGGGTCTTCGTTTGCGAGCGAGTTCCTCAGAGCTTATTTTTCTTTGTAAAGGATATGGTGACCTAGGTACGCCGAGACGCTCGCGAATTGGAGGGGTTAGGAGGGAGTAGAAAAGCTGAAAAGATTACCCAGCGTAATTCAGGTTAAATTACAAATAAAGGATAACAGACAGCGCCCAGTTTTTCGTTTTGTTTCATTGGCCTGATTACTCTGCAGTAAGCGGTGGACGTTTTTCTACTACTGAATCAGAAGTCGCAGTCTCAGTCTTGTAACTCACACATTGGTGATGGGTGCGTAAACTACAGCAGCGTGGTCACCGAGGTGGTGGAAATAAGAGGTGTTGCGGGGTTTATAGAGCCTTCGCGGTCATCAGGGTATCAAAGAAGATTGCCGGAAGGGTGAATGGGAGCAGGCGAGATGGAGGAGAGGGTTATCTCCCTAAGGGTGCAAAAAGGGCAAGTCTTTGAGCCTGAGCACCTGAAAAAAAGTCTAGAGGTAGTAAGGTTGGAGCTGGTAGTGAAGGGGCTGGTGGCAAGAGATGATGCTGAGGAGGCTGGCAAAGATGACTTCTTGAGATGCTCGAGCAGTCAGAGAAGTTGCGTTTTATGCTGAAGTCCCTGGGTAGCAACCTAAGAGTTTTAAGAGGACAGTTAGAGAATAACACAAATTAAGACTATAGTTAGTTGCTTTAGAGTCCAGGGGCTTGGGATCGCTTTCTGCCGCCTATTTGCATGACTTTGGGCAAGCCACTTAAACTTCCTCCGCCTGCATTTAAAGCACAATTTGTCATAGAGAAATAACTAGTAAGGTAAATTACATGTTCCTATTAAAAGGAAAAAATAGTAGCGGGTATCCATGAAGCATTTGTGTGCCAGACAAGGTGTAAATTTTACATTACTTGTCTCAACAAACCTGTGATGTAGGTGCCATTGTTATCACCCGGTTAATACAGATGAAAAAAAGAGCTTAAGGGAGTTGTAGGGAATTCCCTCGTCGTCCAGTGGTTAGTGGACCCTTAAGATCCTACATGGCATAAATAAATAAATAGAATTATATTATTTTTTGTTTTAGGAAGAATGAATAAAATACTTCTCTGCAACTAATGTCCTACTTCAGACCAGTTTGATCTCTTATCCAGGTTACTGTCACATTCTCTGACATGCCTCTCAGACTCCAATCCACTCTTCTCACTATTGAGCCAAAATGTTTTATAAAACTCAACTCTAACTCAGCTCCATACTTACTCTGTGACTGGGTAAATTACTTCAACTCCCCCACCCCACCCACATATTTTTCTGGCTGCACCATGCCTCTTGGAGTGAAAGCATGGCCCGCTAACCACAAAAAGGGAATTTTTTTGTAAGAGAGTTAGGAATAGAAGGAAAACAATATGAAGAGATATAGAAGACAACCACCATTAAGTCAGGGAGAGAACCTTGGAACAGACTCTTTGCCCACAGCTCTCCAAAGGAACCAGCCCGGCTGACAGCTTGACTTTGGACTTAAAATTGTAGAACAGTGGGCCGATAAATTCTGTTGTTTAGGGAATTCCTTGGTGGTCCAGTGATTAGGGCTTAGCACTTTTACTGTTGGGACCCCAAGGTGCACAGCTCCCCAAAAAAATAAATTTTGTTATTTAAACCACTCAGCCTTTGGTACTTTAACAAGAACCCTAGAAAACCAAAACATTTATATACAGAAAATTCTAAGGAATACATTTTTTAAAAACCTAGAGCTAAAAGAGTTCAGCAAAGTTCACAATGCAAAATCAATATACAATATAATATTGTAAGGCAATTATCCTTCAACTAAAAAATAAAATTTTAAAACAAAGGTCAATATACAAGAATCAATTGTACTTCTATACACAAGCAACAGCAATCTGAAAAAGAGTTTAAGAAAATTTCATTTATAATAGCATCAAAAAGAATAAAAATTTAACAAACGTTCAGAACTTATACTCCGAAAAACCAAAGTATTGTTGTAAGAAATTAAAGATCTAAAGAAGTGAAAACAAAACAAAACCCTGAGATTAACTGTCCAAATAAATGGCTTTAAGACATAAATTTAGGTCAAGTCATCTTCAATTTTGTGGTCTTGAGTTCTGGAGTCAGTGGGTTTGAAAGCCATTCTGCCACTTATTAGGGCTTCCCAAGTGTCCCAGTAGTAAAGAATCTGCCTGCCAATATAGGAGATGCAAGAGATGCGAGTTCCATCCCTGGGTCAGGAAGATCCCCTGGAGTAGAAAATGACAACTACTCCAGTGTTCTTGCCTAGTAAACTCCATGGACAGAGGAGCCTGGCGGGCAACAGTCCACAGGGTAGCAAAGCATGGGATATGACTGAGCACTGCCGCTCACAAACTTATTTTCCAGTGGACAAGTCAAGTAATTCTAGCCTTGGCTTACTCTTCTGTCAAATGGGATAATAATATCTACCTCATGGGGTTGTGAGAATTAAATGAATAAGCATTTGTAAAGCACTTAGAAAAGTCCTCACACAGAAAATGCTCAATAAATGTTAGCTACCGTTTTTCTATATAAAGTTATGGGATGTAGGTGTACTTTATTATCTTTAATACGATGATAAGGTAAAACGTGCAAGAAAAAGATGCCTAGGCGTTACAAAAATCTTTTTTTTTTTTTCTGACGTGACAAAATCTTAAAACTAATTCGGCAGTTTTTGAGCCGCATAGGGCACGGGCTAGGACAGAAGATATAGCGGTGAACAAGACGACATTCTAGTAGGAGAGACAGTAAACACATCTTGTCGGGGTTATAACTGGGATGAAGAACTAAGCAATAAAAGGGGATAGGTTAGAGACTGATGCGACAGCAGTGGAGGTGCCAGGAGGATGTTTTGCATAGGGCGGTTAAGAAGTTGTCTCTGAGGAAGTGACGTTTCAGCACAGACCTGAATGATGTGAGAAAAAGAAGACAGAAAAATCAGGGGGCATTCCAGCTTTCTCGACTGAGAGCCCGGGAAACCAGCGGAACGCAGATGCGCGAGGGCCGGGAGCCGGACGAGCCCGGCCACAGAGGACTGTACGGCATCGGGGGAGCGGTTTGGCCGGGACGCAGGGCCGCTCAGAGGCCGCCGCGATGCTCCCCTCCTTGCAGGAATCGCTGGATGGGGATGAAAAGGAGCTAGAGAGCAGCGAAGAGGGCGGCTCCGCCGAGGAGCGGAGACTCGACCCGCCGCCCAGCAGCCACTACTGTCTCTACAGCTACCGCGGAAGCAGGTGCAGCGCCCGGCCGCCCTTGTGGCCCCGCCCCGGCCCCGCCGCCCGGCCCCGCAGCCCACTCCGGGTTCCTCAGCTTGGCGGCTCCCAAACGCAGTCTTCTCCCCTCCCAGCCAAGGTCTCTGGCCCTCAGGGCCCTCCTCGCCTCACGCCATAGTTCCCGGCCCCCAATCCTGGACTTTTGCGCCTGGTCCTCCCGTGCCTCAGCGCTGTGTCCTTGACAGCTTCTCAGCCCCTTCCTGTCACCTCCGCCTTTTGTTTAGCGCAGTGCCTCGCACGCTCAATAAAGTCAATCCCCATCCCCCCGTCCTTCCTGTCATTGTCTCCCCGCTTTCCTCCGTCCCCACCCTCCCTTCCCTACCCCCACCTTCTGGTTACCGTCTGTCCTTGCTGCCTCTTTTCCCTCCTCCAGAGCCGACTTCCTGGGGCTCTTTTGGCCCTGTAAAGTCTGTTTTTGTTTTTGTTTGGGCTGCTTGTGGGATCTTGGTTCCCTCCACAGTGAAAGTGCCGAGTCCTATGTGGACCGCCCAGGAATTCCCTGTAAAGTGTGTATTTAAGAGAAAATTTCCTTGACATTTCTAGATATTTAATTTAGGTTTTCCTCTACCCATTAAGTGGCTTGGAGAGAGAAGGGGCTCCTGTCAGCGCTGTTTTGTGGGTTTTCCCTGTCATTGAAGCTAGGCGGAGGAGGACGGGGTTCAAGCATTTCTACCTTGCAGCAATTTTAGTGGTCTGTTTGCCCCCTTCCTTGCTTGCTGGGGGAGGGAGGGCATACTCCGCTTGACTTAGAGTCCATAGTTTATAACTGAATTGGTTTTGTGGCGAGCAGATTGGCACAGCAGCGAGCGGACAGCGATGATGGAAGCCCAGGTGGCACAAATGCAGAAACTCCCTCTGGTGATGATTTCAGGTAAAAACAGCTTGGCCTTAAGCCGTGTGTGTGCTTTTCTCTTAAGGGCATCTCTGGCATGCAGATGTCAGTGGGTACCTTATCTGCCCTCAGCTTTCCCTGAATGAAACCATCAAGCCCCCTTCACCCCTAGGAACTTCATCTCATTTTCCTTTATTCATTTATTCAAGGCTGGGGCAGAGCCACATACCGTGGTGATTAGCACCATGTTGATTAGGCAGACAGTTATTCTGAGCTTCTTAATTGGAACTCCAGTAAATATTCAGTATCATATGAGTATCAAAAAATTTAAAATCCTCCTCTCCCTACCCCCTCCCATTGAATACCCTTTCATAGCTCTGCTGCTGCATACTGCAATGTCAACTCCAAGCCAGCAGTGATTGCTGTCTCTTTTGTTCGTTGATGTCTCCGTGCCTAGAACCTTGAGTGGTAGGTACTTGGCATAGGGTTGATGTTTAATATATATTTACTAAGGGAAGGAATGAATGAACCTCAACACTTGATGCAAAGTAGGGTATGGTACAAAAATATGTTCACCAAGAGGCTGGATGATGGATGATTTAAGACATTTTTCAGGTGCTGTAACAGTAATGTGGTTATAGATACATACATATATATTTTTTAAATCCTCATTTTTTAGAGATATGTAATGAGAAGTTTAGGGATGAAATAATATGAGCAAGTTCCTGGAACTTGCTTCAAAATAAGTCTGGGACTTAAGAGAACAAACTTATGGTTCGCCAGAAGGGAAGGATTGGGGGAAGGGATAATTAGGGAGTTTGGGATGGACACGTAATCACTGCTATATTTAAAATGTTTAACCAAAAAGGACCTACTGTAGAGCACATGGAACTCTGCTTAATGTTATGTGGCGGCCTGGACAGGAGGGGAGTTTGGGGGAGAATGGAGACGTGTGTATATGGCTGAGTTCCTTTGCTGTTGACCTGAAGCTATCACAGCGTTGTTTGTTAATCAGCTATACTCCAATACAAAAAAGTCCAAAATAAGTCTGGGAGGTGGAGGGTATGGACAACATGGGAATACAGATGAAAACAAAATTTTTTATAATTTTTATTGGAATATAATTGACTTACAATGTTGTGTTAGTTTCAGGTGTACAGCGAAGTGACTGAGTTATGCATATACGTACATCCACTCTGTCTTAGATTCTTTTCCCATATAGGCCATTACAGAGTATTGAGTTCCCAGTGCTATACGTAGGTCCTCATTAGTTAGTAGAGTGTATATGTCAATCCCAGTCTCCCAGTTTATCCCTTCCTTCCCCCATAAGCTGATAATTGTCAAAACTGGGTGGTAGGTACATGTAGGTTCGTTATATTATTCTTTCTACTTTTCAGTGTTTGAAATTTTCCTTAATATGGAACCAAAGATGTGAGGCGTATTGGGTTCATATTCTCTGTTGGGAAGTTTGGTGATGGAAAATCTTCTTACATATTCAAATTATAGTTTCTGTTTATAGTCTAATCTCAACCAAACTGAAATGTGTGTGTCTAGGTCATAAATAATCACTGAGCTGGTGTGTTTATTCATGGGCAGTGGATAGTTGGAGGTTTAAGGAAAGAAGAGGAGGCATGAAATAGAAGATGTGAGTGGACCAGGAGATGGCATGAGAGCTGGGCAGCGGTCAGGGCCCACTGGTGGCTGGTGGTCATTGATTTCAAATGAGACTAGCCACTGTGGTGGTAGGCTTTTGTCCAGCCACATTCAGCTGCATAGGTGCAGGCGCAGACTGGGTAGAGAACTGGACTAACCAGGGCTGAAGGTTTGCTAAGCAAATACCAGGAGGCGAAAACAAAGGGGTTGAATGTGAATGTATGCAGGGCGGTGATCGTAATGACTGGCCGTGGAATTTAAGCTGGGTAAGGAGAAGGGAGTTGAGGATGCGAAACTTGAGGTTACTGTGAAAAAGGGGTAAGGTCAGTGGGTTTGGGGGGTTCCAGTGGAGTCATAATACTAAAGAGAATGAGCTAGAAAAGTAGGACTACTTTAAACGGATGAGGCAGATCGTACTTGGTGACATACATCCCTAGAAGCCTCATGCATAGGAGCCAAACAGAAAGCTCTGCCAAGTCCTTAGTGAGGGCTTTTAGCAATGTCCTGTCAAACTTATGGGGTATAAATGCAGAGTCCACTGCTAAGGAACGTGTGTCTTTCATTTGTCAAGCCTCTCCTTAGTGGATACTAATCTACCATCTGAAGTGGAGCCAGAGCTACGCAGTTTCATTGCGAAGCGTCTTTCTAAGGGAGCAGTCTTTGAAGGCCTGGGTAATGTTGCAGCTGTAGAGCTGAGGTAAGTGTAAAATGTGCTGTGTCCTGAGGTTTTATTTCTGAGCTAAATATGGGAAGCGATGAGAAACTCCGAAAGATCAACTCTGGCTAGACCTGCAAAGTTCATCTTTGTTTCCTGGCAGCTGAGCCCTGGGCCTCACACACACACACACTTTTGAGGAATGGAATTAACTGAATGGCAGAGACCCTTCCTCCTAAGGGTACATATTTAGTCTTGTACTTGCGAGAAACGAGCTCATTACCAAAACTGAAATTGTACACTGTATAGTTGTAAAGGGCTTTCACAAGCTTCAATGCCATTCTCCATACAAAGAGGTGATAAAGCAGATACTCTTACTTCCTATTTCAGATAAGGAAATAAACTCAGAGAAGTTAAGGTTCTAAGGCCAGTCACATTGATGGAATTCAGGCTTAAATATAGGTGTCCTTGGTTGGATTCCAGCCATCTTTCCATTACACCCCTTGATTGTAGTTCACTTCGGACCATGATAATGGCATCAAGTCCCTTCAGTGGTATGAGGCCACATCCCAAAGGTAAGACCACAGGGTCAACACTTCACATCTTCCTGGAGCTTCAGTGATTCATGTATGCTTATGGGAGGGGAAACATGGATAAACCATGTCAACATGGGTAAACTGTGAACAAGAGTGGAATTTGTATGAATTTTTCACATAAGACAGAAGAATTCAAAGAAATTCTGTGTTAGGTGCTGCTTTATCTAAACCCATTATGATGAATGTTCACTTTCGTCTGTTGTTATCAGTAAACCAAGGAGAAGTCTGGGAAGCTCTGAATTACAGGGCAGTCTAACGATATTGCCAGATCAGGAGGACCAGGGCTCAGAGAAGCCTACAAAACGACATGCATGAGTTATCAAAAGAATACATTTTAGCTTTTTCTTTCTTTTCTAGAATTCCAGGTTACCGAGTCGGTTGTTATTACTGCCTTTTCCAGCAAGAAAAACTGCTTCCCCAAACAGCATCAACAGACTCTGAGCAGAAGTCTTCAGAGTATGTGGTCTGTTTTTTAGGAGGGTCTGAAAAAGGACTTGAGCTATATCCTTTCTTTGGTCTCTGAGGATATCAGGAAGGAAATGCTGGCAGGCAGGTGGAGGATTATCACTACCAACCTCCAAAAAGCCTTTCTACCTCTTATGCGTTAACTTCAATCTCATACCTTCATACGACCAGTTTGTCTTCACTTGTTTTATCATGAATTTATTTATTTTTGGCCACTCGGCTTGTGTGATCTTGGTTCCCCAACCAGGGATTGAAACTGAGCCCTCAGGTGGTGAGGGCGTGGAGTACTAACCACTGGTCTGCCAAGAAATTCCCATATCGTGGCTTGTTTTAACCAACAGATAATTAAGAGATTTTCCTATTATCCATTGAGAGAGAAAACCCTGTCTTGATTCATCCTTTATCACTTCCTTAAGAACATACTTTCAGGCTTGAATTGGACAAATACATTCAAGGGCTGAAAAATAACATGAACTGTGAGGTAAGACAATTGCATTAATATTTTTAAAGACCCAAATGACTAACATTATGTGACTGCTGTTCTTATCAAAGCATCCAGGTGGGCACAGACACTTAAATTCTGAAAATGTGCTACTTTGTGGGCTAAGAGGAGCAAGGGACACAGTGCTCTAAGTTTCACAAGACTGCTTGTGATGTTTTGTATCTATGAAAAATTCAATCCATTAAGTTCAAAGGTATACGGTCACATGCCAAGCAAGGAAGAAGATGCTGCTTTCCTGATTTCTAGACATAAGATTTATACTCTGGGCAGAACTAATGGCCTACGAAGCCGCTGGCCCCAGAGACATGCTGTGCAACGGGATGACTGTCCTTGAACTCAACCTCAAAGATGTTTAGAAACATCCCGTTTTTCATTAATCGATCTTTTGTGAATTAGATACATCCATATTGATTCCTTTATCCATACCTTTTAAATACTGTGCGTTTGGTTTGTGGGAGTTAAGTCATAACTCATAAATTTTCTACCCATTACAGGTGGTAATAATTCCTTTTGCTTGTCATGCCTGTGCTTACAAGGCAGTACAGAGGTGAATGATAGCATCGGAGTGAGCCGGGGATACAAGCGAGTCTAGGGTAGCTGCTCTCCCAGGATGGGGCGCTCCCACCAGTCCCTAGGAGCAGAGCCAGGGAAGCTGCATGAGCTCCTGGCAGTGTGTCTGCCCACACCGGAGTGGGCTTGAGCACTTTGATGTGTTGACCTCTGTCCTTCCCTGTTTGCTTTCAAGTGTTAGTGAGCTGTCTGCATTCCTTCAGTCATTCAACAGGCCCTTTATAAGCTTATCCATGGATGTTTGGAAACTTTACCAGATGCTTGGGGAGATGAGGATTTTTTTTTCTTCCCCTTAAAGAAGTTTTATTCATTAATTTTTGGAGATAAGGATTATTAAGAGAGTATCTCAGGAGTTCACAGCACAGTGGGAGGAGATGGACGTTTAAATGCCCTGACTCCTTTCAGTGAAGAAATAGCATAGAACCCTATTAAGTCAGTTTCTTAATTTTATATAATGCATGTCTTAGTGTGTGTTTTTTTTAATGCAGTACTGAATTAATCCTCTCTCTGCCTAACAAGCCCAGCAAAGTTATATCACAATTCCTTTTTTGGCTGTACCTCTCTGCTTGTGGGATGTTAGTTCCCCAACCAGGGATTGAACCCAGGTGCCTGGCAATAATGAGCAGAGTCATAATCACTGAACTGCCAGGAAATTCCTACAATTCCTTTTGTTTTAATTGGTGGCATTAGCTTAAAAAAGAAGGAGGTGTCAGTCCCCATTTCTTTTCACTACCAAGAGTATCATGAAGAAAATGTTAAGTGCATTAATTAAGGTGAAGGCTTAGATCAAAGCAAATGACATTCTCTCTTAATCTAGGAAAGTGGTGGGGAGAACCACATCCAGTCTTACCTGAGCAGCTGGTTTGCAGATGTTGTTTGCCCCATCCAAAGGGTGGTCCATCTCTTTCAGGAGAAGCTCACCTTTCTGCTACATGCTGTAAGTATTGCCCAAACGAAAGTATTTCCTTCACTGAGGATCACTTTGGCAGAGTTTGGTTTACTTAAAGACATACTTATTTTCTCTGAACATTACTTATTACTTCCACTTGCCCTCTGAATATTCATTCAGACTATGCTTGCAATAAGGATACACCACACTCTATTTACACAGATCCAGAAAGATACACTACGAAGCTAGAGTTGCGAATACTATCTTCTAATACAATAAAGCATTTTAATCACTTTTTCTTTTTGGCTGTGCCATACGGCTTATAGAACCTCAGTTTCCTAGCCAGGTATTGAACCCGGGCCACAGCAGTCAAAGTGTTGAATCCTCACCACTAGACTACCAGGGAATTCTCTAAAATAATTACTTTTTGAAGTGATGTGGGAGAGATGTGATTTCTAAAACAATTTGAAGAGGAAGACAGAAATCCAAAGTAATTTTTAACTATATAAAAGTGCCCAAATAAAATATTCAATAAAATATCTGGACAGTGGGGAAGGCTTGAGTAAGTGGCCAGGTTTTTCATTTTTCATGTGGCGGGTGGATGCAGCTGAGGCTGGACAGCCCCTCAAGCCCAGGTAGTAAGGCTAGGTTCCCGACCGTCAGCGAGAAGCCGAACACAGCTCTGGAGAGCTCCGGGGCGGTGCCCAGCAAACATGGTCTGGTGCGGTGGTTGTTGGGGGAGGCGACGTTTAGTCACTAGCTGCTCTGCAAGGAAAATTGGCATACGTGTATCAACTGGGCATTATTTTTCTCCCATAGGCTCTGAGTTATACTCCTGTTGAGGTTAAAGGGTCAGATGAAAAAACAAAGAGAGACATTCACAGGTAAAGAACAGTTTTGCAAAGAGAGCACCTTTTCCTCAGCCAGTCTGATATTTCTGTTTTTAACTCCCCCACCACGCAATGCAGAATGAATTTGCTTTCTCCCTCCCATCCTGTAATATAGTTTGTGGAAAAAGATTGTGTGTGTGACAGGTTTCTGAGCGTGGCTAGTCTCCAAGGCCTTATTCATGAAGGCACCATGACATCCTTGTGCATGGCCATGACGGAGGAGCAGCAGAAGTCTGTGATCATTGACTGCAGCAGCTCCCAGCCTCAGTTCCACAATGCAGGTGAGACGCAGCCCTGGAAACAGCCTTGTCAATCACTGTCTTCACAGTGACAGCAAATGACGCAAAGTTATCCTCCCTGCCATGTGCAGTTTTACATGTTTATCCCCAAATCGCCAAAAACAAGAGCATTTCTAGAAACATAGAAATCATGACATGCCTAGCCATTCTACTCCTGGGTATGTAGAGAGACTTTTATGTATGTACACAAGGAGACACATACAAGATGTTCATGAGGGCACTGTTTGCAAGTACACAACTGAAAGCAACTCAAGTGTCTGTCAACAGGAGAAGTGCTAAGCTGTCATACAATGGAGTATTATACAGCCGTGACAACGAGTCAACTAGAGCTAGATCTCTCCGTATAGCATCCAAACATACTATATAGTGAAAGAGCCATTAAAGAAAAGTACAGTTTTAACATGCAAATTTTTTTACACTATATAGGGCTTAGAGATAAAGTAAGTGGCAAACGTTTAAAGAAAGACGTGGGCATGATAATCCTTTCTGATGGGAAAATAGAAGGATGCAACTAGGAAGATGCATGTGGGAGCTTTGACCAGTTTGGTATTTCTTAGCCAGGTGGTGAGTTAAGGTTTTTTTAGACCAATATAGAAGCCTTAAATAATTTATTATAAGTGTTTTTATAAATGAGGAAAGAATATTGTGATGCATATGAATATTGAATCCTTGTGCTGTGCCCTTGAAACTAATGTTATATGGTTCAATTATACCTCGATTTAAAAAAGAAAATAAAAAGAAAGGAAGAATAAATGTCTTGTGATTTCACTTTTATTCATTTTTCTAAAATATTTTATAGGGAGCAACCGGTTTTGTGAGGATTGGATGCAGGCTTTTATGAACGGTGCTGAAGGAGGTAACCCTTTTCTTTTTCGACAAGTCCTGGAGAACTTTAAACTAAAGGTAACTAACTGGCTGTGTGCCAAGTGCCACATATAATCTTTGTCATAAAGTTTATTTAGTACCAGTGACCAGGAAACAAATCTGCTTCACAGCTATAATGTCTGTTAACTAGAACACTTTCAAAACTATAATCCTCAATTTCCATTTATACCAATAGCATTGAAAGTGCCAGTTTCCCCAAATCCAGACACCACTGGGTATCTAAACTTTTCGTCTTTGCTACTGTGACAGGTGACAATGGTATATCACTATTTTTATTTGTATATAAAAATTTCAATTTATTTCAACCAAAACCAAAACAGTCCACCCATTTCTCCCACTCCCCATCTGATGCCTCTATACTCTGAGTCCATGAGTTGTTTTTTAAATATTTATATAAATATATATATATATTTGGATTCCACATGTAGAAGAGATCATGTGGTATTTGTCTTTCTCTGTAGAACCTGTTTGCTTAGCATGAAGCCCTTGTTGCAGATCTCATTCTTCTGTTTACTGGCTGAGTGGTATTCCATTCTGTGTATATACCACAGTTTGTCCATTCACCCATCAGTTGACACTTGGGTTGTTTCCATGTCTTGGCTGTTGTTGGTGATGCTTCAGGGAACATGACACTGCAGATATCTTTCTGAGTAGGTGCTTTGGTTTTCTTCAGAGAGATGTCCAGAAGGAGCATTGCTGGATGGTATTTTTTTCATTTGGATTATTACCTTAATGTATATTCCCAAAAGTGGGATTACCAAGTTAAGGGTTTGAGTGCTTTGGTTTCTGTTACAAATTGCCAGCTTGCACTTCAAAAAAAATAGGAACAAATTACAGAATGTTCAGCAATGTGTATGGGTTTTCTGTGCACAACCTAATATAACAGTTTTTTATCAGTCTTATTTATTTTTATTACTTTAATATTGGCACTCCATAGCTATTCAAATCTGTCTTTAATTATTATGCAGGCTGAACATTTTTTCATGTTCGTTTACAATCAGCAAATAAACAGAAAGACATTTTGATGGAGCAGATGTATCCACCATGATATAGTGACATTATAAATAGTAAAGGCAATACCAGTGAAAGGTATTACCTGTCATTCTTTATATATAAATACTATCTTTATATTTTTTGATGAATTGTCAAGTCCAAGTTTTAACCATAAATTTGCAATATTCTGTGTTTTTGCACTGTAAGCCTTATTCATAATAATTAAAATAATGTTCTAATTTTTGAAAAACAAACAAGAGCTAGAATCTTCAAAAGGCATTCATTTATATTTTTCAGTGGCCTCTGTGTATGTATCATTGCATTTCCAATAAATTGAATGCTTGTATTTTAGGGACATCAGTCTTACAATTTATGGCATATCTTAGTTGAGAAGCACAAAAAACGTAGTTCCATGCCTAAAGATTCAGAATTTTGTTGGGGAGGCATGTTGTCACCTTATTTAGGAGATTTGTATTTTTACTTTATGTAAAAGATTTTGTTCTATCAAGGGCAAAGCATATTAGCAATTAAAATATTTGAAATAAAAGGCAAACATTTCATTAACATATAGTTAAGTTCTCAGCTGGGTAGGAGATCTTTTTCAAGCTTCATTATTATCTCACTGAACACATAGTTAACTGGGTAATCTTTTTCTAGGCCATACAAGACACAAATAATTTGAAGAGATTTATCCGGCAGGCAGAAATGAATCATTATGCTTTGTTTAAATGTTACATGTTCCTAAAGAACTGTGGTAGTGGAGATATCCTTTTGAAGATTGTTAAAGTGGAACACGAAGAAATGCCTGAAGCCAAAAATGTGGTAGCTGTCCTCGAGGAATTTATGAAAGAAGCTCCTGCCCAGAGTGTTTGATGACGTATTTGGAGATGATTGTATTGTGAAGTCATGCAAGCCGTGGTGTTTAAAACTGTGGTAGTTTTATACCTGTCATAGGATTGCTATTTCAGATTATTTGAAAACACATTATAGATTTTTTCATTTTGTATCTTCAAGATTATATAAATATGTATCTTCAAGATGTATAAATCTGAGGCACGTCTTCACAGTCATAGATAGATGTATGTTAGAACTGTGAAATTTTTACATTGCTGATCTCGTAAGTTCTAGCTTCAGGGAAGTGTTGCTTAAAACCTTCAGAGGTGATTTTGTGGCTTCTCTGAGGAGTTTGCTGCAGTATTTAGCAACTTTCCCTCCCAGAAAAATCATAATACTTCTTTCTCAAGGTACTGTTGTTTAGTCGCTAACTCACATCTGACTCTTTGTGACCCCATGGACTGCAACCTGCCAGGCTCCTCTGTCCATGGGATTTCCCAGGCAAGGATACTGAAGTGGTTGCCATTTCCTTCTCCAGGGGATCTTCTTGACCCAGGAATCAAACCCTCGTCTCCTGCGTTGGCAGGCAGATTCTTTACCACTGAGCCACAGGGAATCCCTCAATGTACTATAGCTTCTTTCAAAAAACTTACTCCTAGTTTTAGGACCGATTAACACCATGCCACCATTTCAAAGACAGATCTCTGCATCCTGTGGGTGCTTGATGGATTTTTTTGTCCGATTGATAATGGCATGGATGATGAAGGCAGCTTTTATGTCAATATGCAAATACATCATGAGTGTGTAAGGAATTAAATGAACTTTAAAAATAGGCGCACTAGCCTCAAGATAAGATATTATCTCTGATGGAAAGCTTCTGCAGAAGTGGCCCCATCACTTTTCTTCATTCTTTTGTTCACAGGTATTTGCCAAGAGCCTATAATTTCTCTTTTTCTTTTATATGAAAATGCTGGAGTTTTTAAATGGAGTGTTAAAAAAGAAACAAAGTACATCAATTTTACAAGCAAACCTAAAATAAAGAACTCGCACAGAGATTCTTCACATTGATTTTAGTTTTCTGTACATATGTTACAAGCCTTGTATTGTTTTACTCTGAATCAACTGAAAGTGCCCTGCATTAGAGCCATTGATAATTCCCATGGAAGCCAGCTGTAGCTACACACATATGCAGTTTGTTCTGCATAGGTCTCTAATAAATCCATTTGATAATGATTTTTGTTTGGAAGATCAGAAGTCTTCTGTTCTCACTGCCCTCAGGATGCTCAGAGGAACAGAAGCCCATAAAACTCCTCTCCTAAACTCATTTAAATTCACATTAAGTGCTGAGTTTTAACTTTCAAGATGACTGACAACGGCCTTCTGCTTTCTCTTCTACAGAAATCTAGAGACATGACTCACTGAGCCATCTCTTTTCTTTAATGGGAAATACAATTCAGGATCCTCATAAAGGCTTTCATATAGTTTTAAACTTTAATAACTTGGATTGTAGTCAGTGTAGAAAAAAATCCAAGTACCATCTTTTTTATAGCATTCAGAATGACTATGGGAAATTTTATGGCACAACCCTTGAATCTGACTTTTTCTAAGGTAGGGTTGCCCACTTAGAAATCAGTTTTTTAAATAAATAACATTGGGACATCAACATTTTGAGTCTGGAAAATATGTTTTTCATTTTCAAATTCACATATCATTCAAGAGTCCATGTTGTAAATAGCATTTAAAAGCAAATATATTACCTGCTTCAAGTCATTTATGGATAGAGTCAAGGCATAATTACATATTCTTTATATGTACTTTCATATATATTTTTGGTAATAATAGGCTCATGACATCACACAGTTATATACAATACAGTCTTATTTTAAAAGTGTGTATATCACTGCTGTAGACAAGGAAAATAGTGACATGGAGCTGACTGTCTTGTGGGCCGTGAGAAGAAACTCAGAGCTTGTGACCAAAAACATGTATTATATTCAAATTTTAATAAGCTAATATATTAACTTTCAAAGTTTTAAAAAGCATTTGTTCAAGTGTGGAATACGTTGTGTATTATTTGTGTGCTATACACACAGGAAATGTATGTTTGTCATGGATCAAAAATGGTCTCAATTTACCTTAATTATATTTATTATTATAATAATAAAACGTAGCTTCTCAGCAACACAGTCATTTTTATTCAGTGAGCTCAAGTCTCCAGCCTGACATTTTTATTAATTCACAGCAAGTTTTGGGGGAAATTATACTTGTTTGGCTAAGGAATTTGTTGAAAAAAATCAAATCACCTGCTAGGAGACATCTTTCTGCAACCTGCAGGAGGCATTAGGCAGAGTATATGAGCAGTTTCCATTACAGTGTTTTATTCATCGTCCAGCACGCTTACACCTGTCTAATTCAATGGCCCGACTCAATTCTTTTCACTCTCATTCATTATTAACCATGACAGAATGCCTGTCCTTTACCAGAGATTACTTACACCAAATGCCAGGAAAGCCTCCAAGTGTCTCAGAAATAAGATTCAGTTACCAGGACTACATTTCTCCTAACCATGTGTCTTCTCTGTCATGGAAACCCCACTGGCTTCAACGAAGTCTTTCCACTTGGAGGCCTAAGAAGGCAGCTCCAGTCCTATACCCGTTAAACTTCTGAAATGTGCCTCACAGACTTCATATCACTCTAAGTTAGCGGAAATGCTAAATTTCGGAAGTCAGGGTTGGTGGGGCGGTGATAGGGAGCAGTAATGAATTGATAGCTGTGAGTTTTCTTGTGAACTACCTCTGGGAGGGCCGACAAAGTGGAGATTCTGTTAAGTGAACACCAAGCAAATACGCCAAGGTTCATAACTGTGACCAGATGGCCCCAGGCCCAGGGCATCGAGACTGGATCTTTAAACAAACGCCCTGACACTTCTACAAACTTAAGTGTCCTTAAAGTTCTATACAAACACCCGAGGGCTGAGCACAGGAACTTTGGAACCAGGCCATCTTGGCTGCAATCCTACCGGCAAGTTACTGAACTTCTCTGAGCCTTCCCTTCATGGGTAGATACGGGTGTACTTATACCCACTTCAAGTAGCTGTGCAATTAAATAAGACTGAAAGTGCCTCACCCAGTGCCCAGGCACAGAGTAGGTACCCACTAAGTGGTCTGTATAATTACCCTATTATCAGTAACTTTTAAGTTAAAGGAAGAATGAGAAGCTGGTGGAAGGGAGGAAGCAAGAGCGAAGAGCGGAGTGGTAGGAGGCCGGAGGCAAAGCTGGTTTAACAACTGCCAGCTGCCAGGGAGCTTACCTTTGGGAACCGAGTCCCGGGACCACGGCTGCTGATAGGACTCTGTTCCGCACACTCCAAACAAATCCTAGATCTTGAACCTGAACCATGCTCTAAAATTCGCTCTGGGATGACTTCTGCCATTCCAGAAAGCATGTAGAAATATTTGTAAATGATACACAAGAAACTGATGTGAAAACATGATTGGAAACAACTCCCATACCCTGAATTTTAACAGGGTAGTTTACTCCTCCACTGAAAGCTGTGAATGGCCAACCACATACACTGCCGTTCGCTTAGAGAAACTGGTGAGAATGGTTTCTCAGGCTTCACCCACTCAAAGCCCACGTGGTTATTAAACACACCAAGCACCAGAGTACCTTTAACATTTGCTCTCCTCTTATTTTCCCCTTCTGTAAGTGAACTGTCCATGCTCTTTTACCCCAAGGACATTCCTATTTCTTTTTTAGGATCAGGGTGCTGATAGCCCCTAGAAAGACCTAGGGACTTGCCGGGTGGTCCGGCGGTTAAGACTCCATGCTCCCAATGCAGAGGGTATGGGTGCAATCCCTAGTCAGGGAACTAGGATCCCACATGACAAAAAAAAAAAAAAAAAAAAAAGACCTAAAGACTAGGCTATTGGGGTAATGCAGGAAGTATCTAGGATAGTTTGAAGACTCATCCAATAATAATAGAATATTAAGCTCTCATCAGGGTACAGTGTAAGAGTGGAAGGGGAAGGCCAGGCACCCACCAGGACGGCTGGCACAGAGGTTCATGACCTGAAACCTTATTGAGGTTTCCTTATTCACAGCGCTTTCCCTCTCAATTATACATAAAACTGTCTGTCTGTGCATTTTTATGGGAAGAATAATCACAGCTTTCATCAGCCACTCAAAAGAACTGTATTCAAGAAAGGTTAAGAACTACCAAGCTGGAAAGACCAGTGCTGAGCACGGATGCCCCATCCGTATGGCATACATCACAGACCCACCCCTACTGGTGGCCACCCTCCCTGCCTCCCCAACCCTAACCCAGGCCGAGATGAAACAGGCTCCAATGCCAGCCCTTCCCAAGTGACTGGTGAAACTGGTGAGAATAACTGTATAAGCAATGACTTAAAAAAAAAAAAATCTTTAATGGAATCTGTGCTCAAATAATATGTTACAACAAAAATATACAGAATGTACACGATACAAAAATATTTAGAAACAAACACTGCAGCTTGTGTGTTTTTTTTTTTCCCACCTACTCCAGTCCTGGGGGCAGGGAGACAGGTGTTGGGCTGGGCAGTTTTTTAAGGCAGAGGAATATTGGAGCTTTCCGGCCAGCACTGGGAACATGAATGATGCCAGGAAAGGGTTTTCCACTGCACCTGGGAATTGGCATTATTTGCAAACAGAACTGGACACGGCAGGGAGATCCAGGCTTGGTGAGCATGGACTCCCCTAATCCTCTGGGCAAGAATGGTTCTCATGGAAATTGAGAACCCTGTGAGCTGGCAAAAGCGCCTCATCCAGGAGCTTTTCCTAATGAAAAAACTGATGACGAGTGGTGTCACTAAAATGAAATTTCTCCTTGGAAGGTCCGTTTTCTTTTCCCCCGTTTCTGTGATTCCTCTTCCATGGAAGGAGGGGGTGAGTTCGGGGCTGCTGTTTGGGGAACCTTCAAGTTTTCAGCCTCTGAAGCCTGTGGATAAAAGGCTGACTGGCTTCCACAGCCTGAAGATTCTCTCCACCCTCTGCTTCTCAGCACCGGGTCAGGTGGCCATACTGGATGAGGAAGGATAGTGGGAACAGAGGGGCCTGCCAGGGAGGAAGCCAGATCCCCAAAAGTAAACCTTTCTTACCGGACAGCTGTCTGCCGGCCCTGGGCTAAAGACCTGGGGCGTCAAGTGACTCTTGCCACCACTGCAGGAGTGGTCCTGTGGAGGTGGGAGTTGAGCACAACAAAGAACTTCGAGGTTGCTTGTGGACCAGGAGCAGCTGGGGCCGGCGGCGCGGGGCATACAGAAGGAGCCCTTATTGCATCCCAGGCCTCGCAAGGCAAGACTCCACACCTCTGCCTTAGGCAGTCCTCAGTAACAAGCTTCCATCTGAAGCCCTGAAGGAACTGGGTGCTTCCCTGACGGGCTTTCTAGACTCTTCTGGTTCAGTCTTCCCACGTCTGAGAGGAAGCTCCCCGGCCCCTCCGGGATCTAGACCACACCAGATAAAGGTAGAAGTGTCTCCGCTTCCTCCACCACATCCCAGAGCACTCAGGTGCCAGGACAGAGGCGATGCCCTGCCTCCCAGCAGAGCACAAGCAGCCTCTGTCGCTCCCAGAAGGGACAGCATCACTTAGGGTTAGCCGGAGTGGCAGCCCACAGCGGAGCCCCTCCCACCCCGGTCCTTACCCACGTCTCCTCTCCTAAGAAGCTCACTCTTCCGACCACACCTGGCCCTCAGGAGGGCGGAGGATGGTTGGCAGGGACAGACTGGCACAGCTCAGCCAAAGACCCGGGCCCATCCCCCCAGGGTGTCCTTAGCACAGCATTGACACAAGTGCAGCATGACCTCGGGAGTCATACGTGGGGACCAGAACAATCTATCGTTGGGAGAAGACAGGGAAGGGCTTGGCATAGCCCAGGGGTGAGTAGGGGTGTCGTGGGGTAGGAAGACCCTGCCCATTTATGAGTGATCATGGTGGCCCAAGACCCCTGAATACCTGGCCTGGCTGACTCTGGACCTTAGCATATGTAAGGCTCTGACAGGCTTGTGGCAGCCCCATTCCTGCAGGAACACAGCCCTCTGGGCTGTCAGTGTTGGGAGTTCCCAGGGCAGCATAAAGAGACACAGTTCGTCAAAGGCCATCCTCCCCACACCCTCCCCTCCGGGTGGGCACCAACTCCTCCAGGGGATCGCTGCCTCAGCCCTGTTCTGCCACTTGTTTTGGGGTGGGGGCACAGATTTGACCATCTCCACACGCCCTCCCAGCTCCTAGCATCCGAGGGCTGTCCTCGCCTGCGATATTCCCTCAAGCACCCACTGATTCTTCTCCAGGAGCAGCTTCCTGTCTGAATTGGAATCCCTGTGCCCCCAAACTTCAAAAGGCCCCAACATTCCTGCTCCAGCCTTTCCTGCACCCCCCAAGCTCCCTCCCTCCTAAAGGAGACACAACAGAATCTTTTCAGACAGGAAGGCTCCTCTAGACAGGAGTCAGAGCAGAACGTGGCAAAGGGGAGGGAAACCTCTGCATCCTCAAGGTCCCTGGAAGGGCGGAGGTCTCCCTCCACCGCAGCACGTGTCCCGCTGGTCAGGGATTCTCAGGGAGGCACCCAGGTGGAACGGGGATGGGGAAGAAGGGGGTGAGAGTTTCCTATCTCTCAGTGTCCCCTTCCTCTCAGGCGGACTCCCCCACAGCCCCTGCCCTCTGCAGATTTCCTCTGCAGCCTCCAGCTGGCCTCACATCGTCTTTCCCATCACACGTGCATCTGCCCACCAAACCATATATGTGCACACACACACATGCACACACACACACACGTACACATGTACCAGAACATTGGCTCTGTAAGCAGAAGACAGGCACACTGGGGCCTGTGGGCAGTGGAAGGGGAGGAAAAGACCCTGAACAAAAGGGGTTGGATGTCCAGACACTGGTGTGAGACGTCAGCACCCGGGAGAAGTCCGAAGCGGATACCCTTCCCCACTGGCGCTGGGTGTAGGAGGGCAGGGAAGGGAGGGGCGGTGAGGAGGCGAGTGAAAGTGAAAGTCGCTCAGTCCTGTTCGACTCTTTGTGATCCCACGGACTGTAGCCCACCAGGCTCCCCTGTCCATGGGATTCTCCAGGCAAGAATACTGGAGTGGGTAGTCATTTCCTTCTCCAGGGCATCTTCCCGACCCAGGGATCGAACCTGGGTCTCCCGCATGGCAGGCAAATTCTTTATCATCCCAACCACTGGGGAAGCCCTGAACAAAGTTATTGCCTCCCTCTCAGGCTCCTCTCACAGGTACCCAGAGGGCAAAGTGGGGGGGAGGGGGTCCTGGAGCTATAGGATCTCCCTCTGCTCTCTCCAGGCCTGAGAGCCCCACTGGTGGGCACCCCAGTGCCCACTGACAGGCATGGGAGGGTGTCTTAGGTCCCCCCAGCCCAGACCAAAGTTGACCATCCTCCACCACCAGGCCCCCTTCCACTCCAGAGCACCATACCCAATAGCTATGGAGGGAACACGTCCTGGCCCCATAGTGACCTCTGGGCTGGACAGGGCCTGCCTGGCTACAACAGCCACAGGCCTTCCTTATACTCTTAGGCACCTCTGGGCACGGGATGAAGGAGAAGGCTGCTGCCCAGCCTGTGTCCCTGAACACACGGGATATGCCCAGGCCGAGGGGACGGCCACTCTCACCTCACCCCAGGCCTTGGCCCTGGCCCGAGTTCCTCAGAACAGTCTAGAAAAACTACAGAAGCCACATCCAATTCCTCCAATGGGTGCCTTCAGAAAAAGGCCTCCACTGTCTGTTCAGATCTGAACACAAATGTTACAGCAGCCCAGCATCTCTTGTCCTCTCCTCTCTGGCCTCACTGAGCTGGTGATGAGAAAAAGAATAGGGCTGCTCATGGCTGATGCTGCTTCTCCCTCCTCTCCTGGACCACAGTCCTTCAGGCCCTTAGGGGGCGGTGGCAGCTTCAAGTCCAGCAGAGTGTAGGCAAAGATGTTCCAGAAGACAGCGAACAGCACAAAGACGGTGTACATGGCCACGAAAATCCACCACAGCGACTGGTCTTGCAGCCTCTGCTCATAGTTCCTCAGGACCACTACACCCAGGGTGATGCCCACAGCCACGCCACCCAAGTGCGCCACGAAGCTCGGGTGAGGGCAGGGAGGGTAAGCTGACGGGTGGAACCGCAGCCACACGGCCCGTCCAAACTCCATGCTCACTGCAAGGGGAGGAAGCACAGACAGGTCACCGGAGGGGACAGGGCGGGAGCTGAACGAGAGGTCTTGCATTCCAGCCAGCCACCCAATCATCCAGCCACTAGTTCTTTAACTACTCAACAGGCCAAGCATGGTTTGCTGTGTGCACTGGACATATAATCATGAAAACGGCAGACACACTACTGTCCTCCCAGGGCTTACAGAATCTAGCGATCAACCAGCATATAATCACATAGTAAGATAATCTGGTAAAAGGCCAGAATACTGGAGTGGATAGCCTTTCCCTTCCCCAACTCAGGAATCTAACTGGGGTCTCCTACATTGCAGGCAGATGCTTTACGAACTGAGCTATCAGGGAAGCCCAAAAGAAACCCTATGGGAAGAAAAAAACAGGTGATTTAAAATCAAGGCTGTGTTTCAGGACGGGGAATCTTTAGTTTGGAGAAGCAGGCCAAACCTTCCTAAAGGAGGGACATTTGAATATCAAGAGAAGACCCAGAACTTCCCTGGTGGTCCAGTGGTCAAAACTTCACCTTTCAAGGCAGGGAGTTAAGAGCCCACAGGTCTTGTGGCCCAAAATTCAAAAACACAAAATACTGTAACAAATTCACTAAAGACTTTAGAAATAGTCCGTATCAAGAAAAAAAAATCTTAAAAAGAGAGAGAAGACCTTAAGAAGAGCACTTCAGGCCGAGGGGACAGCCCTGTGCAGAAGCCCAAAGGGCCTGTACTCCTGCAGTCATGAGTCCTGGAGGCTCAGTCTCCCCATCTGTATAACATCTCAGACTCTACATACCAGGCTACACTGCTGGGACATTAATAAGAATCTCATTATGTGCGAGCCCTTTACAGTCTACTAAGTGTCTTCATGTACTAGCTCTAAACCCTGGAGAACCCTCAGAACTGGTGCCTTTGTGGTTGAAAGGAAGCGATGAAGGGAGAGAAGGGCAAAGAAGGAACGGAAATAAATAATCTCAACAAAGTGTTAGAATGTCAGAGTCTAAAATGCCCCCATCCTGCTCTCCAATCCATCCTTCTTGTGCAAACTCGGCTTGGCCAATTCAACAGTGATGTACTCTCTTTAAGGGATAAGTGCCATTTTATTACCTATATCCCAAAGAACCTTGTTAGGTTACCATTTAGTTAACCAGGGTGCCTCTCTCCACCCTAACCACCCCAGAGATGCCAGCACCTCCAAAGGATGTTCATTCCCCCGGGGAATTGCCTAAGCTTCCAGGCCTGGGCCCTGCAACCCCAGGGATGGCCAATAGATGGCGGAAAAGGAGTGGCAAGGGACACACATCCTTACCTCCTCCTGCCTCCCTGGGTCCCAGGGCATCTTCCTGCCTTTGCCTTGCAGGCCCTGCAGTCCACAAGGGAGGTTGGAGTGACATTGGTCTCAATTCCAAAATCGCATTTTTGTTTTTATAATGCTTGTAGTTAGATTATTTTATTTAAAAAAATTTTTTTATGTGGATCTTTTTTTAAAGTCTTTATTGAATCTGTTACAATTCTGTTTTTTCCTTTTTTTTTTTTTGCCAGGAGACAATGTAAGATCTTAGCTCCCCAACCAGGGATCTAACCTGCAGCCCCTGCACTGGAAGGAGAAGTCTAGACCACTGGTCCACCAGGGAAGTCCCCAGGTTGTATTCTTTTAAACAGTAAGACTCATGACTCTGCTCCCTTTTTTACAGACAAATTCAGGCTGAGCAGATGAGGGAACTATGCTCCCCCTAGCTCCTAGCCCACTGCCTCCCATAGCCTCCCCTCATCTCCCGGCCGCCCCCAGACCCTGATTCAAAGATTCTGTGAGTTTTAGAGCTGGAAGGTCCTGTCTGGGATTAGACATCCTCCAACCCCATCCAGGAAACAGAGACCAGAGGACCCTGAAAGCCATGGGGTGTGGAAGGATGTGGAAGTGGATTTAAGTGGAGCCCACACAGGCCCCTTATCCGTTCCATATCTGTTCTGGCTCAGTTTTTCCTCTTCCCCACAAACCAAGTGGCTGACCCAGACAGAGATAGTTCCAGAGCTCCTGCCCAGCCTGGCCAAAGTGCAGGGCATTAGAGATGGCACAGGCTCACTCTGAATTCTGCCTCTACCACCTGTAGGGGGGTGACCTTCCTGTTCTGAGCCTGTAAATTAAGCCTAAAAACAATCCGCTCTTCATAGCCGTGTTCTGGGGACTGAATGAGAGTTTGTGTGTCCCTCTTCTCTCTTCTGTTCAGACTCATCTCTTTCCATCTCAGAATGAACCTCTTGGCCTCTGGTCTCATCCCCTGCACACACCTCCCCTCCACACTGCAGTCTGATGAGTCACTGAAAACTCAAAATTGTCAACATCTTCCTCATTTAAAGCCCCCCACTGGCCTCCTAGTGCATATGGGGATGAAGCCCAGTTTTTCTCTTTGCATTTAAATCCCTCCACGGTCTGACCCCAGTGATCTCTTACACAATCACACACAGTCCTAAACCTCATGGGTCAGTTTTGTTAACCAACTTGCCAGCCATTACCCTTCACTCTTCTGCATCTTTGTTTCTGCTGCACCTGAAGTGGCCTCTTGCATCCTGTCTACCTGGTGAACACCTGTCTTGTCTTTCACACTCAAAATGTCCTTTGCAGGTAGAGTGACTTCTCTCAACGAAGGCCCTCATCACACCTGTTCACAAGGGTTCATGGATTAGCTATAGCTTGTGAACCTGCTAAACTGCAAGTTTTAGAGTGTGTGTACGTGTGTGTGTACATGCCCATGAGAGCTCATTCATATGTGCCTTTTTCTGGAAAGTAATCCTGAGTTTCCGGTAGGAGATCTCAAAGGATCGACTCCATGACCCAAAAGGTTAAGAAATTACTTTTCTCACAAGGAAAAAAACTTTTTTTCAATGTCTTTAATTCTGCATCTATACAAGATGATGGATGTTCACTAAGCTGATGGTACTAACCATTTCATGATGTATATAAATCAAATCATCAGGCTGTACCCCTGAAACTCATGCAGGGCCATGTGTCAATTTTATCTCAATAAAATTGGAAGGAAAAATATTTTTAAATAAAAATATTGAAACTAGAAATTTTTTTAAACCAAAAGGAATAAAAGCCCCAAAAGGTTATTTTTCTTGATCTAGAAAACCATTGAGCTAGAGACTTATCCCACATGGACTTTCCTCTCTGCACAGTTTTATGTCTGTGAAAAGTAGAAGGTCAGGGAGCAGCACTGTAGGTCAGACCCTCCTGTAATCCCCACTTCTTTGCACACTGTGGACATGTCTCCCTTCTCTTTTTGACCACAAGTCCCTAAAAAGCAGGGACTGTGCCATCTCTACATCCCCCAGGACTGGTACAGGGCCCCCCTTCCCCAGCCAGCCCTAACAGAACTTACTACAGATCAAGGCCACAGCCATCCGCAGCAGCTTGAATTGACACTTCATGCCTGACCAGTTCTATGGAAAAAAAAAAAAAAAGAGAGAGTTTCATTAGTTTCAGATCAAACCACTTCTCTGCAGAGGTAGCCAGCTTAGGAAAAGGAAAAGCTGACATTTTAAAAAGTCATCTCTGGGAATTCCCTGGTGGTTCAGTGGTTAGGATTCCACACTTTCACAGCCAAGGGCTCGGGTTTGTTCCCTGATCGGGAAACTAAGATCCCACAAGCTGTAGAGCGAGGCCAAAAATAAATTAAAAAATAAAATTAGTGGGGTTTTCCTGGTTACCCCGTGGTTAAGACTCCATGCTCTCAATGCAGGGGGCCAGCGTTCACCCCCTGGTCAGGGAACTAGATCCCGCATGGTACAACCAAGAGTCTGCATGCCACAACTAAAGATCCTGCATGCCGCTACTAAAGATCCTGCATGCTGCAACTAAGACCTGGCACAGTCAAACAAATCAATGTAAAAATAAATAGTTTTAAAAATTAAAAAAAGAAAATTTGTAAACAGAGGGAATGCTAAAAGAGTTGGAGTGTAATAAAAATAAAGATGGAGTTTAAAAAGAAATCATCTCTATTAAATCCTGAATGAAGTGGTTGTGGCGCAGTCTCAGATCACACCAGCACGGCTTTGAGATTTTAGGGGTTGGTAGGTTTGTTACTGTCATAAAAGCTCTGGAGCTATGCCAACAAAGGAAGAGAATCTAGATCCTGGGAGACATGAGTCCCTGTCTCCATGACACAGACAGATATCTGAATGTTGCCCCAGCTGCTAGGTCTGGTGGTTACAAAGTGATGCAGGCCAGCAAAGCAAGCCAAGTCAAAACAGAACCATCAGGACGATACGAGAACCCAAAATCCTGCGTCTGAGAAACAAATGAAGAGAAGATTTGGGGGAGGTCAGGTTCACTGTGGTCAGCTATCAAGTGAGTCAACACAAGCAAAAGGCATATTTAGTATAACCTGTAAGCAGAGACAGCGGATAAAACTTCAGAGACTTTTCTTTTTAACCTCAGGATAAGCTTCCATTTCTAATCAGCTGAGCTGTCCAAAGATGGAATGATCCATGGGATGTTGAGTTTCCCATCACAGAGGGGTCCACATGGGGGCTTTGCATCACTCAGAGCGGGTGCTCGAGAGAATCAAGCATTGGAAACGGGGTGGGCCAGATGGCCTTCAGACAAATCCCTCTTTCCCCTGAGAATCTCTGAACACTCTGAACCTCCAAAGCAGATAATCAGAGCACAATTATTCACTTTACAAAAGGACTGTTCACTTTACAAAAGACTTCGCCACAGGGCTCCTTTGAGGGGCACTCCTGCAGTGCTTTCAAAGCTCCATTCCATTTACCCAGAAGCAGAAAGGAGCCCGGAATCTCCCTGGAAAACATCAGTCTTGGGGGAGGAGGCAAGTGGGGATGCCCCGGCTTCTGTTTCCTACCCACCTACCCCGGCCTTTGCTGCCTGGTCCAGGCCCAGCTAAAGGGCACATCTTGAACTCCTCTGAAATAGGGGACCCATGCGTGAAATCTGACGGGGCTCCTGAACACGGGCACAGACAGCAATGTCTATGGAAGCTTCAGTTGACCAAATGGAATGGAGGGACGCTGTCCCAAGGACAGAAATCCTCCCACATTCAGCTCTCTGCCCTTCGCCTCCCTCTTCCCCATTATTCCTCAATGATCAGCATGTCCTTCCTCACAAAAAGCAAGGTGAAGGACTTCCCGGGTAGTCCAGTGGCTAAGACTCTGAGCTCCCAATGCAGGTGGCCCACATTTGATCCCTGGTCAGGGAACTAGATCCCACGTGCCACAACTAAAGATCCCACATGCTGCAACCAAAAAAAAAAAAAAAGGGTGAGTGATACACGGTCCCTCTTCAGGTGGGAAAGTCTGATCTCTACTTGCTGACATGTTCTGTACTAAGAAGCAGATGGCAGGACAACATTGTCCCCTGCTGGGCTTTGCCCACAGGGGACTCTTGCTGGGGGCAGGGAACAGAACAGGAGTTGGTGCCTTCCATTGGATCTGGCAACCCAGTCCGAGCTGGCTCAGTTGGCTGAAGGTGGGTAGCCCCTCAGCTCCTCTCCAAAAGGAAGCCTTAGGATGGGAGGGACCTTGGGGCCATCTCCTCCCAAAGGGACACTCCTGCCAAGAAGCCCCTGTGACGGGGAGCTCCCCAGCTCCTGGGGCAGCCCGGGAAGGGGTTACAATCATGGAAAAGTTCTTCCTGCCATTGTCCAGCCAGGCTTTGCCTCCCTGTGGTGTCCATCCATGGGTCTTCATTCTCTCTTAAAAGTGACACCCACATTCACAGCAGTGTAATTCACAACAGCCAAAAAAGTGGAAGCAATTCAAGGGTCCATGGAGAGATGAACAGAGAAATAGAAGGTGGGCTAGCCACACAGTGGAATACTACTCAGCCTTCAAAATGAAAGAAGTTAAGGCTCATGCCAAACTGGAATGAACCTTAAAGATATTATGCTGCTAAGTGAAATAATCCACTCCCAAAAAGACAAATAGCATTTGATTCCACTTATAGGAGGTACAGAAGAGTCAAATTCACAGAGATAGAAAATAAATTAAAGGTTGCCAGGAGGTGGGGGAGAGAGGAATGGAAGTTGTTTTTAAAAGGGTATAGAGTTTTCGTTCTGCAAAATGGAAAGAGTTCTGTAGATAGATGGTGATTTGTATCGCACTATGATGTGAATGTACTGAACACTCTTAAAAAAAAAGTGACAGGGAACACTTCTAATATCCCTTTTCCTCATAAAGCCCTCTGGATATTATACCTCATGTCTCTTTCCCTGGGTTCTGACTGATACTCTGGGGCAAAGTAAGTTTAGAATGTATTGGTCACGTTCTCCTTCAGCTGAGGTCCACACCCCTCTGGGTCCTACCTGGGATTTGCCTTAAAAAGTACCGTCTGTATTTTCAGTCTGGCCAGATCACCACTGGGATGACTCAGAATTCCTCTTTTCTAGGGTCCTAGTTTATAAATTTGAGGTAACAGTACGTATCTCATTGCCCACCTCATTGTTACGAAGGTGAAATGAATTAACATGTGTAAAGAACACAGACTGGAACACGGTAAGAGTCATCCATCTAAATGTCTGATAGTATCTAGACCTGCGGCAAAGATAGTGAGCTGGCCTTGCAGAACGGTTTTAAAATTTCGGAATCTCTGCGGAGTGAAATGAGTGAGAGAAAGACCAATACTGTATGATATCATTTACACGTGGAATCTAAAAAATACAACAAACTAGTGATTAGAACATAAGAGAAGTAGACTCACAGATACAGAAAACAAAATAGTGGTGACCAGTGGGAGGGGCAAGATTGGGGTAGGAGAGGGGAAGGTGCAAACGACTGGGGGTAAGACAGGCCCAGGGATGATTTGTTTCACACAGGCAATAGAGGCAATATTTTGTAATAACTGTAAGTGGAAAGTAACCTTTTAAAATTGTATAAAAATGGACTTCCCAGTGGTTAAGGAGTGTGCAAGTCATGTCTGTGTGCTGAGTCAAGTCTGACTCTTTGCAGCTCCATGGACGTTCACCCACCAGGCTCCTCTGTCCATGGGATTCTCCAGGCAAGAATACTGGAGTGGGTTGCCACTCCCGCAGGCAGGGAGTCCATCTGACTCCAGGAGCCTCCTCCAGGGGACCTTCCCGACCCAGGGATGGAACCTGCATCTCCCGCACTGGCAGGCAGATTCTTGATCACTGCGCTACCTGGGAAGCCAGGGGTTAAGAATTCTCCTGCCAACGCAGTGGACACGAGTTCAATCCCTGGGTCGGGAAGATCCCGCATGGTACAGGGAAACTAAGCTCGTGTGCCGTAAATACTGAAGCCCATGGCGCCTAACGCCCAAGATCCACAGTAAGAGAAGCCACCACAATGAGAAGCCCTGGCACCACAACTAGAAAAAGCCTGTGTGCAGCAAGAAAGACCCAGCATAGCCCCAAACAAAACAAATGAATTAATTGTAAAAATTGTATAAAAAGTAAAAAAAAAAAAAAAAAATTCTGCAGAATTTCAATGACCTTGGATGAAGCTAGGGAACTCCAGTTTTCCCACATGGGTGCCCTGCCCCCCGCCCCCACCCCCTCCCCCACCGGGCCAGCCTCATCCATCAGACCTGCCTGACCCTGGAAGATACTGGAGTCTGCCAAGCTGATCCAGTCACACCCTCTCATCTGCACTTGAGGGTCAAGGAGGGCTAGGGCAAGGTCACAGTGAGATAAGGTCGAGCTTGACAAGGTTCCCAGTCCAGGGCTCTGTTTGCCCTGGCAAACACTTCCGAGGCAAGGTTATGTTCTGTCTGTGCTGTCTGTCCCTGCCGGCTGCCCCCAGCTGCCCTCCAAAGCTGAGTGAACAGTCAGTGAGTGACCAGCCTCCCAGCAGCTGAGGGGTTAAACTAGAAAGTCACTCCTTTGCACCAGCTGCCTCATCTCCCACCCTTCTCCCCATTATTCCCTCCAATAAAATAAGCACAGTGAAACAACAGGAGAAGGGGGAAAAAAATCTCACACAGCACCAGCACTGCTGCTGCTATAATTGTTGAAAAGCCTGCAGGCCCCTGGGGAATATACACTTTTTTCAGGTCCTTTAATTTCATTCTTTCCCAGAGCCTTGCAGGGTGAGATGGTAACTCACCAACGGCAAACAAGAAGGGAACCAGGCCTCTCAGCATCTTGCTCATCCAACCAGCTAAGAGCTCACAGGCTGAAACCCCAGCGGGAGGTTCTGTTCCCAGACTGCTTTACATACCCCCAGTGGAAACAACTTCTTGTCAAATCACTTCACGAAAACCCAACACAGGAAACAAGAAAGCATGACACAGATAAAATTAGGTGTCATTAAGTAAAAATCCTACAGCAGGCTTTTTACTTAATAAACTGAACCTTGTAACACAGCAATCTTCTGTGACTTTCAGACAACAATCTCTCCGGTGCTTTGACAGTACGGTTCAATTTGTGAAAATTTAGATCTCAAAACGTTTTAGAAAAACATCTATTGAATGGGGAAAAGTATAAGAAAATATCTTGTATATTTAAAAATGAAAGTCTGCTCTATGGGCCACAGCAAAAAGCAATTAATAAATTATTCAATTATGTGTGTCTTTATACTTCTAGAATTTCAAATAAGAAGTCCTGATTGCAGGTCTTTAATGCCATCCAGATCGTTTGTTGAAATATTTTCTAGATTTTAATCCCTTGATGTAAACAAGCTTTTTGAAACTCAAAGTGCTTTTTTTTTTTTTTAATGAAAAATAGGACACGCTTTCATTTCAGGCAGACTCTTCCACTTAAGTACAGTTCTGAGAACAGGAGGGTTCGACATTTTTCTGTTATGTATCTGAAGCATAAAGTACACATTTTCAGATTGTTCCCTGTGCAGACATCCGATGGAATTTGTAATTAAAGAATATGTATAAAATATATACATAGGAATAAAACTACCACACGACACAACAATCCCACTACTAGGCACACACCCTGAGAAAACCATAATTGAAAAAGACACATGCTACCCTGATGTTCATTGAAGTGCTATTTACAATAGCTGGGACATGGAAGCAACCTAGATGTCCACTGACAGGTGAATGGATAAAGAAGCTGTGGTACATATATACAATGGAATATTACTCACCTATAAAAAGGAACACATTTGAGTCGGTACTAATGAGGTGGATGAACCTAGAGCCTATTACACAGAGTAAAATAAGTCAGAAAGAAAAAAACAAACACTGCATATTAACACATATACATAGAATCTAGCTCAGTTGGTAAAGAATCTGCCTGCCGTGCAGGAGACTCAGGTTCCATTCCTGGGTCTGGAAGATTCCCTGGAGAAGGAAATGGCAACCGGTTCCAGTGTTCTTGCCTGGAGAATCCCATGGACAGAGGAGCCCAGCAGGCTGCAGTCTATGTGTGTGGCAAGAGTCGGACACGACTGGGCGACCAAGCACACAACACACGCAGAATCTAGAAAGATGGTGCTGGTGAACCTGTGTGCAGGGCAGCAGTGGAGACGCAGACACCGAGAGCAGATTGACGGACACCGGGGCAGGGGCGGGACGAGTCGGGAGAGAAGCACACAAACGTACACACTGCCATATGTAAAACAGACAGTAGGAATTTGCTGTATGACTCAGGGAACTCAAACCAGGGCTCTGCGACAACCTAGAGGAGTGGACGGTGGGAGGCGGGAGGGAGGTTCAAGAGGGAGGGGACATATGTATACCTATGGCTGATTCATGGCAGAAATTAACACAATATTATAAAGCAATTATCCTTCAATTAAAAAATAATAAAATTTAAATCAAAAGAGCTCAAATAAAATGATGATGATATTCATCCTTAAAATTATTTTTTACCTTTATAAATAAAGTTTCAGGCTAAATAAAGGAACAAATTGTTAAAAAGAAAACAAATATATATATATATAAACACTTTTGAACTGTGGTGTTGGAGAAGACTCTTATGAGTCCCTTGGACAGCAAAGAGATCCAACCAGTCCATCCTAAAGATCAGTCCTGCATGTTCATTGGAAGAACTGATGTTAAAGCTGACACTCCAACACTTTGGCCACCTCATGCAAAGAGCTGACTCACTGGAAAAGACCCTGGTACTGGGAAAGATTGAGGGCAGGAGGAGAAGGGGACAACAGAGGATGAGATGGTTGGATGGCATCACCAACTCAATAGACATGAGTCTGAGTGAACTCTGGGAGTTGGTGATGGACAGGGAGGCCTGGAGTGCTGCGATTCATGAGGTCGCAAAGAGTCGGACACGACTGAGCGACTAAACTAACTAATATAAACACACATATACCTACAAGATCTCCCAGTGTGACGATCTGCCACATAAACGACATTTTCACGTGTATTTTTTTTTTCATGTCTTTCTCACAACTACTTTGTGAAGAAAGGATTACAGATGAGAGAACAGAATCCCTAAGGAGTTAAGGAACTCACAGCATAACAGATGGTAATACCAGACCTCAAATCCACATTTCCTGACAGGTGCATGCTCTTTCTCCTTTGGCTCCAGTGAGGTGCTTTATTGGGTATATACACACAGACCAAATCTTCATTTTGGAATTAAAGATCAACAGTCTAAATGTAGGGGCTCAGTCGTGTCTGACTCTGCAGCCTCATTGACAGTACCCCGCCAGACTCCTCTGTCCATGGGACTCTCCAGGCAAGATTACTAGAGCAGGTTGCCATTTCCTACTCCAGGAGACCTTCCCGACCCAGGGATCAAACCCATGTCTCTTGAGTCTCCTGCATTGGCAGGCGGATTCTTTACCACTAGTGCCACCTGGGAAGCCCCCAAATGTATACACACTGCTGCTACTGCTGCTGCTAAGTCACTTCAGTCATGTCCGACTCTGTGTGACCCCAGAGACGGCAGCCCACCAGGCTCCCCCGTCCCCGGGATTCTCCAGGCAAGAACACTGAGTGGGTTGCCATTTCCTTCTCCAATGCATGAGAGTGAAAAATGAAAGTGAAGTCGCTCAGTCATGTCCGACTCTTAGCGACCCCATGGACTGTAGCCCACCAGGCTCCTCCATTCATGGGATTTTCCAGGCAAGAGTACTGGAGTGGGGTGCCATTGTCTTCTCCAGTATACACATTACTATATACAAATAATCAACAAGGACCTAGTGTGCAGCACAGGGAACTCTACTCAATATTCTGTAATAACTTATACAGGAAAAGAACTGAAAAAGAATAGATACATGTGTATGTATAAGTAAATCACTTTGCTGTACACCTGAAACTAATACAACACTGTAAATCAACTATTTGTTACTCAATTACTCAGTTATGTCCGACTCTTTGTGACCCCATGGACTGCAGCACGCCAGCCTTCACTATCCTTCACCATCTCCCAGAGCTTGCTGAAACTCATGTCCATCGAGTCAGTGATGCCATCCACCATCTCATCCTCTGTTGTCTCCTTCTCCTCCTGCCCTCTATCTTTCCCAGCATCAGGGTCTTTTCCAAGGAGTCAGCATTTTGCATCAGGTGGCCAAAGTATCAGAGCTTCAGCTTCAGCATCAGTCCTTCCAATGAATAGTCAGGGTTGACTTCCTTTACGATTGACTGGTTGGATCTCCTTGCAGTCCAAGGGGCTCTCAAGAGTCTTCTCCAGCACCACAGTTTGAAAGCATCAATATAAAATAAAAATAAAGAAAAAAAAAAAAGAACTCTCCTCTTACGTCTGCTACCATTCTAGGGAGAAAAAAATCCATCATCTATTAGGCTGAGCCACATGAAACCGCCAAGGTTGCAATGCTTCTGACCCACAGAAATACCAATTTCATTTGGCTTGTCCTAATGCATCTCCGAATCGCTGGGTGCAGAGCTAGTTTGGGTAAAGGTAGCCTCTTGATGAAAAGAAACTGACCTAAGAAGGAAGTGAGTGAAATGAGCATTCTTCACTGTCCAACAAACAGCACACAGCTTTTTAAAGGAGGGCTACCAAATGTCACGCTCCAGGAGACCCCAAACCTCCGCGTTGGCCAGAGAAAGCCATGTCCTTCTGGAAGAGCACTGGGCAGATGGGACAGCTCAGATGCACCACCGCTGGCTACTTGCAGAAAGTAGTACAGACTGGAAGAAAACCGCTCTCAAATACCCCCTCCTCAACCCCACGCCCCACCCTGGGCCCTGGGTCTGCTCTCACCGTGGGAACTTCTGGGAACACCAGAGCTACTTCCCAGGTGGCGGCAAAGGGGTGGAAACAGGGCATCGTTATGAAGTCCTGCTTGCCTCTCCCTTCTCAGTTGTGCTGGTTCATGTCCTTCCACACAGACACATCCTGGGGGGAACCGCTGGGGGAGGGTAGCATTTCCTCCCCCTGCAGAAAGGAATTGGGGCAGGGGGAGGGGGAGTGGCGGAAGCAGAATTCAGAGGAAAAGCTGTGTCTGGGGAAAGTGGTGGCACTGATACAGAACGACCCATTTAAAGGGCCACATGAGGCAGCCCTGGGCTCCCAGGTGCTCAGCAGACCGAGGCACACACCCTGTGTGTAAACACACTTACCGCCCCCAACCCCCCCCCCCCCACACACACACACACCCTCACACAGGCTTTCCAGCCTCTGTGGCAGCTCTCTTTCTCTCTCAGGGTACAAATGGGACTTTGGTGCAAAGAGAGGGAATGGTGTTGAGGAGCAGGACAGCTGACAGAGGCGATGATAAAGAAGAAATGGAGGAGAGTCCCCGGTGGTCCAGTGGTTAAGACTCCATTGCGAGGGGGCGCGGATTTGATTCCTGGTCCGGGAACCAAGATCCCACATGCCTGGCAGCGCGGGCAAAATAAATAAGACGTGGGAGAATTGAGGAACTCTATGAACTGTTGTAACAGTATCTGAATATCTGCCACGTGGGTGAAGACAGTGATGGGGGAGGGAAGTGAGAACAAGAGGCTCCCAAAGAGAAGACATGCCTTTCCTGGACACGGTCCCTGCTCCCCTAGCCCCGGGTTCTTCCTTCCTGCCTGCCCCCAGGTTCAGTGGGTACCCTCTGCCACGTGTTCAGCCCTATTCCAGGCACTGGGGGAAAGATCGGTAAGACCTGGGCTGTGCCTGTGTGGGGGACATCAGGCAGAGTGAACCAAGCACTGCCAACGACCCCTCTTTCAGCCTCCACACTTCAGACTGCTTCCAAAACAAGGAAGCTGTCTTCCTTGGCCTCCTTAAGACTGTCAGATGGCTTTCAATTTCTTGCCTTGAAGGTCCTGTCTCTACTCTGAGTCCACCCCAGCCTCTTCTGTGAGGGGTCAGGAATGAAGCTAACACTTACACCAAGTGCTTATTTTCACAGTATCTCATTCATCCCACCCCACCCCATTTCACAGATGTAGAAACTGAGGCACCAAGCAATGAAGTCATTTGCTCAAGGTCACTCTTCAGGAAGTAGGTAGCTGCCATTCAGATCTAAGCTGAATAACAGCCCCTGCTGTTAACTAGTTCACTAGATTGCCTTTCAGGAAAAGGCGAGAAGAACATGAGAAACGGGATGACAGTGTCCAGACCCTGTGACGGGCTGGTGGAGGACAGTGACACTTAAATGGTTGCCAGGAGATGTGGGCTCAAGACCCCATTTTTGTCACCAATTTGACAGTGACTTTGGACAAATCATTTAACCTGCCAGGGCCTTCTTTCCTATTAGAGAATTTTGGTGAGATCATCTCTAAGGTCCCTTTACTTTTCTTTATAATTTTATTTATTTTTGGCTGTGCTGGGTCTTCACTGCTTCAGGGGCTTTTCTCTAGCTGTGGTGAGCAGAGGCTACTCTGTATTTGCGGTGTGACGGCTTCTCATCACGGTGGCTCCTCTTGTTGCAGAGCGGGGGCTCTAGGGTGTGAGGGCTTCGGTAGGTGCGGCATGAGGGCTCAGTAGTTGGGGCTCCCGGGCCCTGGGGCACAGGCTCAGTAGTTGTGGCACACAGGCTCAGCTGCTCCGTGACATCCGGGATCTTCCCAGATTAGGGATCAAACCTGTGTCTCCTGCATTGGCAGGCAAATTCTTTACCCACTGAGCCACCAGGGAAGCCCCTAAGGCCCTTTACATTTATCAAACTATGAGAAACAACGAATTACAATTTTGATGGGTGCTAGTGGTCAAGATTTCATGCAGCCATGAAATTAAAAGACTCTTTTAATTTAAAAGACGCTTGCTCCTTGGAAGGAAAGTTATGACCAACCTAGATAGCATATTCAAAAGCAGAGACATTACTTTGCCAACAAAGGTTCGCCTAGTCAAGGCTATGGTCTTTCCTGTAGTCATGTATGGATGTGAGAGCTGGACTGTGAAGAAGGCTGAGCGCCGAAGAATTGATGCTTTTGAACTGTGGTGTTGGAGAAGACTCTTGAGAGTCCCTTGGACTGCAAGGAGATCCAACCAGTCCATTCTGAAGGAGATCAATCCTGGAATTTCTTTAGAAGGAATGATGCTAAAGCTGAAACTCCAGTATTTTGGCCACCTCATGCGAAGAGTTGACTCATTGGAGAAGACTCTGATGCTGGGAGGGGTTGAGGGCAGGAGGAGAAGGGGACGACAGAGGATGAGATGGCTGGATGGCATCACTGACTCGATGGATGCGAGTCTGAGTGACCTCCGGGAGCTGGTGATGGACAGGGAGGCCTGGCGTGCTGCGGTTCATGGGGTCGCAAAGAGTCGGACACGACTGAGCGACTGATCTGATCTGAGTGGTCAAGAATTTTCACTTTTTAAAGCCACCGAGTAGCAAAGAGTTGGAGTAGGGAGACAGGCAAAGCCAGGCTGGAGAAAATTGGAATCATATACAGAAGGGACCCATTGGAAGTGGCCCGGCAGAGGGTGAGGAAGTGTCCTTGAGTTTGGCTACTGGCCAAGGCCACCTAGGGCTTTCCGAGCCCAGGCTGGAGCACAGAAGATCTACCCAACTCTGGTAGATTAACATCCAGGCCCAGTGAAGGCAGGGAAGGGGTGGGGTGGGCCAAGAAAGGACTTCAGGGACAGGGGTGCTCACCATGACGATGTTGGCCAGATGGGCAGAGACGAGCGCATACACCCCTCCAGAGGAGCCCACCACCGGTGCGGTCATGTCAGCCACAGACACTGCCAAGGACCCTGGTGCAGAGAGAGAGACGGACAACTCAAGGATGCTGGAGCCACTCCCCACCCCCAGTCCCAGGCGCTGGGATGCTGCAGCCTCAGGGCTGAGACTCCAGAGCAAAAGCTCCATCACCTTGGAGCTTCCTGAAAGATTCATCTACAACCGAAAGGACCATTTGGTTCAAACTTCTCCTTTTACAATCCTGGCAATCCTGGGTTGGGAAGATCCCTTGGAGAAGGAAATGGAAATCCACTCCAATACTATTGCCTGGAAAATCCCATGGACAGAGGAGCCTGGTAGGCTACAGTCCATGGGGTCGCAAAGAGTCGGACACGACTGAGTGACTTCACGTTCTCCTTTTACAACTGGGAAGCAAAGTCTCAAGGAGGGAAGTGACTTGTCCAGAGTAGAGCTCCAACCCAGATCATCTGCCTGGTGATCTGGCCTCACCGGGTGCTATCTCAGGGTTCTGAGCAATGCCAAGAAAATGGTAGCAGTAGTTTTGCAGAAACTGCCACCCTTATGGGGCGCTGTGTGTCAGACACCTGCCAAATATTTTGTGTGACCCTCAAGCCCACTTGCTGAGGCAGGCGCTAACAGCCTTATTGCAGAGACGAGGAGGCTGAGGCCTCAGTCACCTGGTAGGAATGGCTGGAGCCAGGACATGAGTCCAGGTCTGCCTAACACAAAGCTCGTGTACTCTTGGCCTCTCCAGCAGCCATTCCCTGAACTGTCAACCCCCACACTCTACCCTCACTCTTTCTCAATAGCACCCAGAAACCTGCCATGTATCACCTCCAACTGAGTGAAACTGCAACAGACCAACAGGATCTCTAGAGCTGGGCATCTCTGGAGGAAAAATGTCCTTGAGAAGTTCCGGGCAAGAGAGAAAGATGATGTCATACCCCCTGGGGGAAAGGAATGGTACAGACTCTAGGTCTGGAGGATGAGAAACTTTGGTCCTGGGAGGGAAGCTGGGCAGAGGAGATGGGCAATGCATTGTTCTGGTCTCATTTAAGTGTGATCAATGCTTTGGCTTCCAGGGAAGGACACAGGAGACTAAAAATAACTGGGAGTTAGAACCCAGGGCTCAGAGGATGAGAGGTGGCTGGCAGGGTGAGTGTGCAGAAATCACCACTGGAAAATGCCCGCAGGCTCCTGAGCCAATTAGTCGCTGCCCGGCTGGAGAGAGGAGGGCCAGGCAGAAGGCCAAGTTCTGCAGGCCCTACGGGGGTGGAGGGTCAGCTCCTAAGGAAGAGGCTGGGGCCTGCGGGGGAACCAGGGTACCTGACACCCTGGGCCTGGAGAGGTAGCAGCAATGTCATCTGCCTTCTCCCCCCATCACTTGCCGCCACCCCCCCAGATCGCTCTCAAGGCTCCGAGCTCACTGTGATCCTACCAGGAAGAGATTCCCCACAACAGGTTCTTCGTCTCCAGGGGGATGTCATCTCTCAAGGAAAACATAAACTGTCATGAACTAAGAACACCGGAGTCCTTCTCCCCTCCCAGGGCAACTATAAATCTTTCCTTTCCCCTTTCATGCTTCCCCTTCGGCTTTAATTAGGTATTGATCTATTGTCAGATAACTTATTTTTTTTTTTTTAACTGCTGAGGCATGGGGTCAACCCTATATAACAGGAGGGGGAAAAAAAATCCCAGGGTGGCCTGCAGGCAGGCAGAGATCTGCATGACAAAGGATTCCCACGCTCCCGGCTAGGGCTGGTGGAGGAGGCTGCATTGCAGGGCTGGGCTCCTCTTAATTATCGTCTGGACAGAGGAAGCTCCCAGGCTGGCCTCTTTGCTCCGTGTGAGTCCCTGCAGACGGGCCCAGCTTCTGCTCCTTCGGCCTCCCCAGTGGGATCCACCAGGGCAGGGAGGCGGCAGGGTCCAGCCTCCATGCACCGACCTTTCCCTCACCCTGTCCAGGGATGGGAGTCCTGACCCCAGGCAGGGCCACAGGTCAGTCTGGATGGTGGCAGGATGGTCGACTGGGGGCGGGACTGGCTACTTGTGTGACCTTGGACACAGCCCCTGAATTCTCTGGGCTTCAGTTTTCATATCTGTGAAATGAGGAGGTTAGTTCTAAGGCTGTCCAATGTTTGAGCAGTAAGTCTCTCTTTTCAAAGAAACCTGATCCACACCCCTATCCCACAGAGCAGAGGGCAGACAGCTGCTCAGGCTGAATGGGGGTGAGACATGGGGAGTAAAGTTTGCCATTCACTGGAGACCTCCAGGGTTCCTTCCAGATCAGAAATACAATAATCCAAGCCTTGGCCTAAGATCTAGGGTCTGGGGTTTGAATACTGATATAAGAATCTAGAAGGTAATGATCTGGACCCACTTGCCCTCCATTTGTGGCAGAAAAACTTTCCTTAAATGACTGCAAATTAGTCCTCGACTATGGGCTTCCCTGGTGGCTCAGATGGTAAAGAATCTGCCTACAATGCAGGAGGCTTGGGTTTGATCCCTGGGTCAGGAAGATCCCTTGGAGAAGGGAATAGCTACCCACTCTAGTATTCCTGCCTGGAGAGAATTCCATGGTTAGAGAAGTCTGGTGGGAGAGAATTCAATGGACAGAGGAGTCTGGTGGGCTACAGTCCATGGGGTCACAAAGAATCACACTGGACTGCATGACAAACACTTTCATTTTCAGAGGGACTGGGAGAAGTCAAGTAGAAATGTGGGCTGGTATGCATATCAACAGAGTAAAGCCATTCAGGGTAGGAAGCCAAGGTCAGGGAGGATTCCTGACAAACATAAGGGATGACAGTTCAATAAATGTCCAGTGTGAACCCATGGAGGTCAGGAAGGCAGAAGACAGAGAAGCAAGCCACACCTCTGCACAGCAGCAAACCAAAGGACCAGTGCTAGTCAGGGCTGTGAATTTCCACCCCCGAAACCCTGGGTCCATGCCAGCACGGTGATGAACTGGCAACTTTGCCCTAACGCACAGCTGTGATAATTTTAGCCTGGAAAATTTAAGGCAGGTGTCCTCCAGCACCTCCCTTAGTTGCTGCTGCTGCTGCTAAATTGCTTCAGTCGTGTCCGACTCTGTGCGACCCCAGAGACGGCAGCCCACCAGGCTCCCCCGTCCCTGGGATTCTCCACGCAAGAACACTGGAGTGGGTTGCCATTTCCTTCTCCAATGCATGAAAGTGAAAAGTGAAAGTGAAGTCGCTCAGTCGTGTCCAACTCTTAGTGACCCCATGGACTGCAGCCTACCAGGCTCCTCCGCCCATGGGATTTTCCAGGCAAGAGTATTGGAGTGGGTTGCCAATTGCCTTCTCCGCCCTTGCTTGCTAAAGAAAAGCAAATCCAAATAAAAATTGCCAGAACACCTACCTTTAAGCAGTATAACTTTATTTATGTATGTACTCTTTCATTTAGAGCTTGCCACGTGCCAAAGCCTGTGCCAGACTCTGGGGGTGCACCCATGGCTTTTGATCTACAGAATTTATAATCAAAGTTGGGCAAAACAGCGAAAAGATAGGGCTATTTTGATTTTTTTGGCCGAACCACATGGCTTGCAGGATCTAAGTTCTCTGAGCAGGGATTCAACTCATGTCCCCTGCAGTGGAAGCTGAGAGTCCTAACCACTAGATTGCCAAGGAAGTCCCAAGACTGGATGTTAAAGTATTTAAATTCAGCCCTATAATCATCAGCAGAAGTGAGATACATCTTGGCTTCAAGCATTGGCTAGTAGCACAGGTTTGGGGAAGTTTCTACTCCAGTTCTAGGATTTCTTGGCTGAGCAAATAGGGTGATTCCATTTCTTTGAACTGCCTATAAAATGGGGGTGTCAGTAGCCACTTCAGAGGAAATGTGATGAGATAACACACATGAACCCTTTATCACATGCCTGGACCATCATACATGCTGAGCAGAGATTAGTTATAATTGTTACAAAATGCGATGGCCTTGGATTTGGAATATTTTCATTGGGCAGGAATTAAAGAGCAGGGCTTAATGTCTATGAAGACTGCCCCACCTTGGAGGAATTCCCTGGTGGCCCAGTGGTTGAGACGTCCCCTTCCAACGCAGGGGGTGTGGGTTCAATCCCTGGTCTGGGAGCTAAGATCCCATATGCCTCCGGACCAAAAAACCAAAACCCAAAACAGAAGCAATACTGTAACAAATTCAATGAAGACTTTAAAAATGGCCCACAACAAAAAATCTTTAACATGAAAACAATGGCCTCCCTTGGTTTCCAATAAATTCCATGCATGAAGGATAAGTCTTGCCTCTGGTTCTCGTAACACTAAGGTCATGTTAGAGCATAGCCTTTGGGGTCAGACAGCCTGAGCAGAGCCCACCTCCACCACTTATGACTGTATCTTCTTAGGCAAGTCATTTTCCTTCTCCAAGCCTTGACTTCTGTATCTGTAAAGTACTCTGGCCACCTCATGCGAAGAGTTGACTCATTGGAAAAGACTCTGATGCTGGGAGGGATTGGGGGCAGGAGGAGAAGGGGACAACAGAGGATGAGATGGCTGGATGGCATCACTGACTCAATGGATGTGAGTCTGAGTGAACTCCAAGAGTTGGTGATGGACCAGGGAGACCTGGCGTGCTGCGATCCATGGGGTCGCAAAGAGTCGGACATGACTGAGCGACTGAACTGAACTGAACAGGTGAAAGGTAATAGTACCTGCCTCAAGGGGTTGTTGTGGGGATTAAATACAGCCTGCACAGGACAGGCACTTGGCTATCTGGTTGGAGCCTGACTGTCTGAATCAGCACCTCCTCTCTGAAGAGGGATGCACACACAGAGCAGAGGAGGAGGAAAGGGTGCAGGCGGATCAATCAGCTCAATCCTAGAGATCAATGGCGTGACATGTGGTGACCAGAATGCCCTCTGCTCTGAATCAATGACTCAAATAGGACAGCGCACGTCGTTTGCTTTGCAGTATAGCCCCACACCCTCAGGTTCAGCTGGCAAGCCCCCTTCTGCCTGTACACCAACCCCTTCTGCACAGGTGTCCCTGGGAAGTAATACCTGCACTGCTTCCCCACTGGGCGTCATCCGGTTTGGACGAGACCTGAGTCATCTTGAATCTGTGTTGTCTTCTAGGTTACTCTGGCACGCCCACTTAATTGACTACTAACTGCAAGTGTTACGAGCACTTCCCTGTTCCTCGCCATTAACCATCTGGGTCTCTGAGTAGGTAGGTATGGAAAACGTGGCTCTGAATCCCCAGATGTCAACACTCAGGGGTGTGTGGGTGGCTGAGGAAGTCTGGCACACAGAGACATTCATCAGACCTTTGTTCAAGGATGCAGAAGGTGCTGGATTCTGGGAGAAGAGAGGCTGGTGTGGGCGCTGTCCAAGGTGGCCAAGTTTTCAGCCTCAGCCCAGGAGTGAAGGAGAACAGCGCTGGGCCAACCTCCCAGGCTGAGGCTTTACAAACTAGCAGACCAGCCTCTCCGGGGATGGACGGGTGGGTGGGCGGGGTGGGAGCCTTCCTTCTTTGATTCCAGAAGCCCTCCCACTCACTCTCGGGGTCCCTGCCTGCCCTCTGTTTACAAGGCCGACGCTGCCCTGCTCTCCTGATGACAGCTTTAATGCCACTCAGAAAGGATTAAGATCTTACTTAAACACACACGCAAAGCTCCCTTGGGCATGGCTGTCAAGGTGAAGAGCTGAAGCAGCAAACCTTGTAAAGGAAAAAGCCAGCAATAAAGTTGGAGACATCACCAGGGAGATTCCTCTGTTCAGAAGCCCAGTTGGTACAGACTTTTGCAGAAATCTCCTCCCCTCCCCCCCCCCCGGGGCCTGTCCTCTTCCCCCTCCCCCTGGTCCACGCCCCCAGGGGGGCCTCACCCCGGTCCATCGCCCCTCCACCGGGGCGGGGGACCAGGAGCTGGGACATTGTCCTTTGTCTACCTCCCCTCCCACTGGGGCAGGGGACCAGGAGCTGGGACACTGTCCTCTGTCCACCTCCCCTCCCACTGGGGCAGGGGACCAGGAGCTGGGATACTGTCCTCTGTCCACCTCACCCCGGTCCACCGCCCCTCCACTGGGGCGGGGGACCAGGAGCTGGGACACTGTCCTCTGTCCACCTCACCCCGGTCCACCTCCCCTCCCACGGGGGCAGGGGACCAGGAGCTGGGACACTGTCCTCTGTCCACCTCCCCTCCCACTGGGGCAGGGGACCAGGAGCTGGGACACTGTCCTCTGTCCACCTCACCCCGGTCCATCACCCCTCCCACCGGGGCGGGGGACCAGGAGCTGGGACACTGTTCTCAAGGCCACAATGATTACACGCATCACCTGCCGAGTGGGCTGAGTCAGCCAGGGCCCAGACTCCTCCAGCTGGCACAAGTGCTCACGACCTCTTGGGCCAGACTCTCTCCTGCTTGCAGTGGGTCAATCAAGGGCCAGCCCAGGCAGAGGCAAGACCGCCCTTCGGGTACAGGCAGCCCCCTCCACCCCTGGGATCTCACTACCCTTGCTTTATTTCACTCTTCACCTCGCCCCGCCCTCCTCACATCCGGCACGCATATCTCATTTTTGTTGTTCGGTTGCTAAGTTGTGTCTGACTCTCTGCGGCAGATCTCATTAGTTCCCTCTTAAAGCTCAACGAGCACCAAGAGAAGGTAAGGAATTTCCCCAAGTTCACACGGCTACGGCACAGCAGTGAAAGACTGAAACCTCGGTCAGTCTGCCGGCCCAATCACATACCTCCACCCGCTTTGCCATCACACGCCTCCCTCTCTGGGTGGCATCCCTGTCCAGTCTCCCTGGGGAGATGGGGAGAGGTACCCGGAGGAGAACCCTAGCAGTCGGGAGCCTGGGTGATGAGCGTCCACTGGAAGCCTGCGGCCTGCCTGATGGCACAGGGTCTCATCAGCCGCCCTGGGGAGGTTCATCCCTATGGACTCTGGGCCCACCTGCCTACCTGCCACGACACCGGCCACATAGACAAGCCCAATGCGGGTTGCTCCATGCACCATCTCCAGAGGCACCCCCACCAGGAGCTGGAGCACCACGTTGAGTCCCAGGTGTTCTATCCTGTTCAGAGAGACCACAGTCATTCACTCAGCATGTTAAGAGGCTGGGGATCCAGCAGTGGACAAGACCCTATGGCTGGGAGCTCCCTGGTGGCCTAGTAGCGAAGAAGCCACCTGTCAATGCAGGGGACATGGGTTTGATCCCTGATCTGGGAAGATCCCCACATGCTGCCAGGCAGCTAAGCCCGTGTGTCATAACTACTGAAGCCTGTGCTCCTAAAGTCCACACTCCATCACAAGAGAAGCCACTGTAATGAGAAGTCCACATGCAGCAATGAAGACCCAGTGCAGCAATAAATACTAAAAAAAAAGAACAACTTAGTAAGTCAAAGTTATTCCCCTAGTTCCTATTGTGTCCACATCTTGGCTCATGAGGATACCCAAGCATGAAGGGCCTCCCCAACTCTCCTCCTCAGCCCTATAGTCGAAGCTGAGACATAGCAGGCCAGGCTGCCATCCCCTTAGGCTCAGAGTAGAGACATTAATCAGTGACCATCAGAGAAGTCTCTTCACTCCAAAGCAGCCTTCCCAGCAGGTGAAGCCAGCTGTAGGTGGTGGTGGGGGGTGGCGCTCTGTGGCCCCTTTAGAAGCTCAGCAGGAGCAGAGGTTCACAGTGGAGCTTCCTCGCGGCCACTGCGGGTCATTCTCCCAAGGAAAGAACCATGAGGGCCCAGGTGATCTTCTTCCCATTGGCATCCCCATTGCCTGAGGGACCAGCACCCTCAGGGCTCTTCAACTCTTTCCCTCCACTTCTCTAGAGTCTGTAGAACACACTGCAGAGGTCTGGGGTCCGGGGACTCTGACTTTCCAACTCCACGCTTCCACTACGTAAAAACTGTCTCCAGCCAAGATTGTGCATTCAAGAGACTTGGACCTGGGTGGTCACCTGGCCAGCTAGGAGGTCCTTATCATGGGGTAAGATGCACCCATGAGAACTGGTAGCACTCCAGGTCCCAAAAGAGGTCACATGGCTCTGTAAACAGAAACTGTAATATTTCCAGAGTTCCTCAAGAAGACTCATGTCACCATATATGGTAGACCTCCTTTCAACAAATCAGTGCTTTATCTCACTTACAGGGGCACTCACACATAGTTTATGGACAATGAACCTGGTGGTTGACCACATTTCCTTCTTTGCTTTGGCCACCAGGAAGCTCAGAATAAATCTATAAATCTACTTACAGCAAATATATAGAATCACATGCTGTGTATGCTGATCTTACTTTGCTTTCCCTTTCCCATACACTCCTTTTTTTAAAAAAAAAAAAAAACTGTACAATTTATATATATATATATATAATTTTATTTATTTTTGGCTGCACTGGTCCTCATTGCTTTGCACAGGCTTTCTCTATTTTCAGCAAGCGGGAGCTGCTCTTCATTGAGATGCGCAGGCTTCTCATTGCAGTAGCTTCTCTTGTGGCAAAGCACAGGCTCTAGGCACATGGGCTTCAGTAGCTACAGCACGCAGGGCTCAGTAGCTGTGGTGCACGGGCTTAGCTGCTCCGTGGCCTGTGCAATCTTCCCCACCAGGGATCCAACTCTCTGCACTGGCAGGTGGGTTCATACCCACTGCGCCTCTAGGGAAGTCCCCTAAACTGTATAGTTTTAATAGCATGGTATGTGCAAACATTACTACCACCAACTGTAAAACATTTTCATCGCCCATATACTCCTAATAATTTACACATACCAGTTCGGTATTAGATACGTTTTAAGAAGCCATCTCAAATCCTGTGTCCAGGTAGACAAAAATAAACTAAAAAAATAAAATTTCAATCCAGGCTCTCTGGACCAGTTATTTTTCTGCAGGGATTGATGGAGCGAAAGGACGCCAGTACTCACCCCGCATGCATGAATATGTATGTCAGATAACGCCAAGCCTGTGCTCGGAGCTGTGGATGGTAAACCAGTGCGTTCTTCAGGTATCGTGGGTGGGTAACCTGCAGTACAAACTGGCCCAGCGACACCCCATTATAAAGGAAAAAGGCAACCTGGAGGAGGGCAGAGAGTACAGAGAGGCCGTTACTAGGCAGGAAACTGCCCCGAAGCCCTCCTGAGCTTATTATCATGCGGAATCCCTAGGGAAGTTGCCATCTGTCCTTCTCACACCCCTGTGACCAGCACCCAAGCTAGCTCTCCACCACCTCTCACTCCACTTCTGTTCATTGTGTGTTCAGTGTTCACAAAATGGTCTCAAGGTCTCTGCCCACATTTCCTCGCTGCTAAGCAGAAAGGGTTTGGAGGATTTTAAACTTTAATTCCAGTAATAACTCACATACTCACTTGGGGGCTGAGGCAATACCATATAAGTTGATTTCAAAAAAAAAAAAAAAAAAACAAAACTGTGGCAAAAGCCCTGTAACATAAAATTTACCATCTTAACCATTTTAAGTGTAGAGTTCAGGGGTGTTAAATACATTCATAATGGGCAACCATCACCACTATCCATTCACAGGATTCTTTTCATCTTGTAAAAGTGATGAAAGAAACTCTATATCCATGAAACATTAATTTCCATTCCCTGCCCCCCAGCCCCTGGCAACCACCATTTCACTTTCTGTCTCTACGAACGCAACTACTCCAGGGACTGTGTGGAAGTGGAATCACACAGCATTTGTCTTTTTGTGATTGGTTTATTTCACTCGGCATAATGTCATCAAGATACATCCATGTTGTAACATATGTCAAACTCTCCTTCCTAATAAATATTCCACTGGATGTAGCTACCAAATTTTGTTTATCCATTCATCTGTCGATGGGTGCTCGGGTTTCGCTCACCTTTGAGCTACTGTGAACAATGCTGCTATGAACATGGGTGTATAGATATCTGAGTCCCTGCTTTCAGTTCTCTTGGGTACACACTCAGAAGTGGAACTGCACGATCGTATGATAATTCTGATTTAATTTTCTCAGGAACTGACATACTGCTTCCCACAATGGCCATACCACTTTACATTCCCACCAACGGCACACAAGGGTTTCAATTTCTCTGAATTCTCATCAACACCTAAGTTCATTTGTGAAGATGACTGAAGCACACTTGTTTAAGCCCGAAAAGAGTGGGTTTTTTTTAACTATTTCTCCCTGGAACTCTTTCTACAATGCATAATTCATGTCCCTAGGTTCTTAATTTTAAGGATGCCTCAGGTATTGATCTGGGCTATAGGACCAACGTCCTCTCCAGCAACTGATGGGGGTTTCGCTCCTGTACTAAATGATCCCAAATTCTTGTGTTTCTTTGTGACTCAGGTTTGCTTGTACATTTTCTCTTATCCTCTCTTGCCATGCCTGGGGTGTCAGCAAGTTGTTAACCAGTTACCACAACCAGGTTCTTACTTCCTCTTGTTGGCAGGGAGGAGGCCCTCTTCCAGTAGCTTCCCATTATGTTCACTGTTATAGAATCAGAAAGTTAGGTTACTGGAACAGGATATAAAACAAAAGGCTTGGGCTTTGGTATAAGGACTCTGAAACAGTTATTTCATAATTTTCCAGTTTCTTCTAGATTGGCGGTTCAAGTTTACACAGCTGAGGTTTTGGAAAATCGGAAACCAATCTGGACAAAAGATCCAGCTCCTCTGGATGACCTTGGGCAAATTATTTTAATTCACTGGTCATCCATTTCTCTGGGGCTTCACAGGTGGCACAGCGGTAAAGGATCCCCTTGTAATGCAGGAGATGTGGGTTTGATCCCTGGGTTGAGAAGATCCCCTGAAGTAGGAAATGGCAACCCACTCCAGTATTCTTGCCTGGAAAATTCCATGGATAGCGGAGGCTGGCAGGCTACGGTCCATGGGGTTGCAAAGAGTCAGATTGAGCACACATGTGGTTTTCCCATTTGGAAATGGGAATACTCATGTCTACATTTCCATGGTGATTGTGAGGCTTAAAAATGATAAACTATAAAATGTTTTTTTTAAAGGTAGGCTTCCCACCAGGGGCTTCCCTGGTGGTCCAGTGGTTAAGAATCCACCATGCAATGGAGGGGACCTGGTTTAACCCCTGGTTGGGGAATGAAGACCCCACACACTGTGGGCATCTAAGCCTGTGCACTGCAACTGAGACCCAATCTCTCTCTGTGTGCTCAGTCATGCCCAACTCTTTGCGACCCCATGGACTGTAGCCTGCCAGGCTCCTCTGTCCATGGGATTCAGCATGGATTCCCCAAGCTAGAATGAGATTCTCCAAGCTAGAATACTACTGTGGGTTGCCATTTCCTACTCCAGGGGAGCTTTCTGTTCAGGGATCGAGCCCACGTCTCATGTTTCCTGCATGGGCAGGCAGGTTCTTTACCACTAGTGCCACCTGGGAAGCCCTAAGACCCGACGTGGCCAAAATAAATAATTTTTTTTTTTTTTTTTAAAGATAAAGTACATCAAGAGCCAGCCCTGTGAGCAGCATCAGCTGAGGGAAGGCAGCTGTAATTAGCTTGGGGTTAAGCCCTCCTGGGCTGAGCCTGCGAATGGCTCAGGGCTCCCAGCAGTTGGACTCCCTGGGAGCCGAATCTGTTCACCTAACACCATGCATGCGGGTGGCCTGGCAGCAAACACAGCTTGCAAGCCAACTCGTTATTATTGGTCCTCAAATAGAAGTTAATAAATAGACCAACACAGTAAGCGCTTGGAGAACAAGTCCAAGAATATCTCGGAAAAATCGCAACTTCAACATGTACTTGGAGGAAGCCAGAACAACAAACTGAGGAGCTCTGGTCTGCAGTCCAGATATTCTGATTTAAGAAAGGAAGAAGCAGGACGCCATGAGGCTTAATGATCCTGCAGCGTGATTCGGCAGGAATTTTACAAGAACGTATGCAGGGGCGGTAATTAGGCCCCTAGCTCTGGAAGAGAAACGGTGGAGACTATAAAATGCCAAAAGGAAGCCAAGCATCCATTTGAGAGCTGGCGCTGGGGGTGGGGGGACCCGCAAGTTCTGGGGCTGAAGAGCCAGAAGAATTCAGAGTCCCTCATGCGGGAGTGCTGATTCAGAAAGTGGTACTTTGGATTGTGCTGCATAAGATGAGACTTTCAGAATTACAATAGGTAAGGATGATTCCCTAAGGGGAGAATGTTCCTGCAAAATATGTGAAGCCCACATTTACCTGTTCATAAACACTCCTTCCCATACGTATTGATGTAATGCTTTTGTGCTCAGAAAGCACCACCAGCAATTCTCTGGCTCTAAACAGAGGAGTCGCGTGGGAGAAGGAGGGCAAGTCTGGTTATTCCCACTTTCCAGGTGGAAGATGGGGTCCGGGGGAACAAATGACCCATCCACAAGGCTCACTCCACTCCTCTGGGAGGAACTAACAGAAGTTGCTTTAATGAGTTTGCTTGGTGGAATGCCCCCTATCAAAGACCTTCTGACACTGTTCGTGTTGCCAGGGGGGAGGGTCACACAGGGGTTTCGCTGCAGTGCATATGACTTCAAGTCATGATCTTTGTAATACCTCTGTGGCCGAGGGGTTGTAACAACACCTGCCTGCCCTGTACCAGGGCCTGACCTGCCGTGACAGCTGCCATTTGATCCTCAACCATCACCTTTCGGTGGTGAAGGTGCTGCCCTTCCTCTTCTGATCTCAGATATCCTCCTGGAACTTCCCTGGTAGTTCTAATTGCTAGGATTCTATGCTTCCACTGCAGGGGGTGCGGGTTCGATCCCTGACTGGGGAACTAAGATCCCACATGTCACATGGTGCAGGGAAAAAAAAAATTATATCCTTTTGACCCTCCAGCAGCCCCTTCGCCACCCCCGTCCTTGCCTCTAGCAGTGTGACCGTGATCATGAACCAGGGCGGGGGGCAGCAGGTATAACTGTCGTAGTACCACTTCCGGTCAATTTCCCGGGGCAGGGTCTCGTAGGCCACGTGACGGATGAGTCGCTGGGAGAGGTTCAGCCCCTTCTCCTCCAGCAGGGCCTTGCTGCAGAGCCTGCGGTTCCCCTGCAGGATGGCCTGGCGAAAACTGTTGGACCGCTTGTTGCTCATCTACATGGGAACAGGGTGGGGGAGGGGGTCAGAACCGGGGTCTCAGGGGAGCCCCATCCCATTTCCCAGCCAGCCAGTTCCTTAGACCGCCCAGGCCTGAGACCACCTTCCTCTTTCTTCTGTAATAGTTTGCAAGGAGTTAAATGTAAGTTAACAAGCAATATTCACCAAGCTCTTCTGTGTCAGGGGCTATTCTAAGCACATCACAGCTCAGCTTATTTGATGCAACTAGTCTACCTGCTAGATAAAGACCATGAATATCCCTATCCCACCAGATGAGGAGCCCAAAGTGTAGAGTTCTAAGAATCCATCAAGTCCAAACCCAGCAAGGCTCCAGAGCCTGGATTCATATCCACAATATCTCCTCCCATGCACCAGCCTGTCATCCCTCACAGGTTCCTGAGCAACTGTTAAACATCAGGTGTTGGCAGACATGGGAATACAGACGTGTCGAAGGCCAATAAGTGAAAGTGAAGAAAGTGTGAAGGTGTTGGTCACTCAGTTGTGTCCAACCTTTTGGGACTGTGTGAACTGGAGCCCACCAGGCTCCTCTGTACATGGAATTCTCTAGGCAAGAATACAGGAGTGGGTAGCCATTCCCTTCTCCAGGGGATCTTCCCAACCAGGGATGGAACCCAGATCTCCTGCACTGCAGGCAGATTCTTTACTGTCTGAGCCACCTAAGTAACCAGGAATCATGGTTCACAGTGAAGCCTGCTGTGGGAGAACACAGGAGGGAGGCCCAACCTGGTCCCAAGGTGGTCATGGAGGACTTCCTGGAGGAGGTGGCATGAGTGAGAACTACAGGACAAGTAGGAGTCAGCATCCCCAGCCCCTGAAGCCAGAACCCAAAGCTGTGCTTGTGGAAGGTCAGTCCTGAAGTACCCCAAGGGAACTGTGATACTTGAGGAGCCCCAGGATGGGTCCCTCCCCCACAGAGCCCTGGCAACCTGACTCCCAGAGGCAGTCCTGCTGATTTTCAGCCTCCAGAGGCCTCTGCTACCTCCTACACACTCTCCCTGACCACACTCTAGACCCTCCATACAGGGAAATATTCTAGAGACACAGCTCTCCCAACCAGAGTCCACGGTGCTGCCCAGGGGCTGCCCCATGGTCACTGGGTAGGGATTATCTATGCATTTCTGGGACTGTGGGCCCAGCAGTGGACATCAGGCTAAACCCAAAGGCAGGAGTGCAGATAGGGCTGCAGAGGGGAGCCAGCCAGACAAAGGCATAGGGGTTTGAAGCCCTGTTGGGGGCAGGGAGCTGGGGAGGATCTGGGTTCAGACCAGGCCAGGACGAATGAGTCTCCACCAGCAGTGCCCGTCCCCTCTCCAGGGTTCTGCACACACCTGCAAAATCTGGCTGAAGCCTCCCCCTCTAGCAGGCCTTCCCGGATGAACCCCTTCCAATGATTCCCTATTCCCATCCCCTCCAGGCCTGCAAAGCTTGGGCCTGGTTCTCAGTGGCTTGGCAGCTCTATAAATTTAGGCAGGGCTTAAGGCTCTGCGTTCACTGCAAGCCCAAGACAAGACCATGTGATCAGATTAGTTTGTAGCCATCCTCTCCCCCAATTTCCAGGTGTGTACACACATGCACTCACAAACACACAGCTGCAAGACTCATGGGGGGAGGTGCTCAGCATGAGTATGGGAGAAGCAGTGCGTGTGCGCGTGTACACACACACACACACACACACACACACACACACTCACCATTGACCTTTGCCCTGATGTGCCTAGAATTGTGCTGGGCACAGCAGCGGCCATGGTCTCTGGCCTCACGGAGCTTATAGGAGAGACAGAGGTGTAAACAGCAGCAAAAGATGATGTCTCCTTTGTTATCCGGTGCATTGTGTTATCTCCGTGATATAAAGGTGGAGATGGGAGCTTGGAGAGTAATTTTCCTTGGAAAGTAATTTTCTCAAGGACCCATAGTTAGTAAATCATGGAGTCAGGATTCAGCTTCAGATCCGCCTGACTCTGCGGCCTATGCTGGCCCATATGGTGCTTTCATGCCAGTTAGATAACGGAGCCTCTTCTTCCAGGTGGATGCATCCTTTCCAGGCCTTGCTGAACAAAGCCCAGGGCAGATTTCAGTCATTCATCTCTCTGCCTGGCATCCTCATACAGTCCACAACCTGTACACCCATACATGACAACTCTGACCACTCAGCTGTAATGCAATGTGGTCTGTGTTAGAAGAGAGGCTTGCGCAAAGCACTGTGAGGGCTCAGGATAAGGTTAGTTCATTCTGCCTGGGTGGGCATGGGAAAAGGCTCACAAAAGATGCCTAGGAGTTAACCTGGAAGAACATTAAGAGACAACAAAAACTTTCAAACATTTCATCTTATTTAATCCTTGCCACCATCCTCAAGAGGCTTCTCAGGTGGCTCGGTGGTAAAGAGCGTGCCTACCAATGCAGGAGATACAGGTTTGACCCCTGAGTCAAGAAGATCAACCAGAGAAGGAAATGGTAACCCACTCCAGTATTCTTGCCTGGGGAATCCCACGGACAGAGAAGCCTGGCGGGCTACAGTCCATGGGGTCGCAGAGTCGGACGTGACTTAGTGACTAAACACCACCACCGCCCTGAAGAAGGTGTCCTTTGGCTTCATTTTACACATGGGCTCAGAGAATCTTTCCCACTGGGTGGCAAAGGCAGAGCATTGAGCAGGACCCAGGTCCATGTGACTCCAGCCCCCGCGCTCTCTGCCCTTCCCAGAACCTCCCTCCCACCGGGAGGACTAAGAGCCCCTTCTGAGTCCCGCCCTCCAGGGCAGCCTTGCTCACAGGAATCCAGGCTCTGGCTGGCCACTCCAGCTCAGAACTTGAACAGAGAAATCTTGATGGCAACAAGCAACCTGCTGTTGCGAATTCACACAACCCCCAGCTGGAGAGAAGCCACTCGCCGGCTCTGCCATGCCCTCGTGCCCCGGGCTGAGCAGAGCATACATCGAACATGCTAGTGCTGGGGCTGTGGAGGAGCCACGAGCTCGAACCTGTGGCCTGATCCTTGCTGGTGCTGCTGGGTTCCCAGCCACGCAACTCACCTCCATGACCCATCCCGTGAATCCCAAATGTCCCCAACTTCCCTGCTTAATTGAGCTCTGCCTCCCACCCTCTAAAAGGTCTGCTCCCTAGGTCCAATATGAACAGCAGATTACTTCATCCCTAAAAGCCTCACAGCTGCTAGCTGCCATCTGTTAATCTCTGGATGAAGGCAGGTCCTCAGTTAAGAGGCAATTAAAACACCACCAAAACCCGCGCATCAGAGAGCGGACATGGCACTACAGCAGCTCCTGGCTCCCCATCACTGACGCCTCTGAATTCCAGGAGCCTGGATGTTCAAGAACTGACTGTTCACACCAGTCATTTAGTAAATAGGTGACGAGAAGAGAGGCGACTCTTTCATTCCACCAAGAGGGAAACCATGTGGAATCTCTCAGCCTTGTGTTCATCCCGCTAGTTCATGCAGCTTTTGCTCACATCCCATCCACCCACAGTGGGTTGCTTCCTGCTCAACCCCACTGAACCCCATTCCAATCCTGCCACTGTAGCCCCGAAACAGCACAGCAGTAACCCCAGTGAGGAGGAAGTCCTGACTCCAAGACACCAGACCACTGGGCAGGATGCATGGGCCTCCTGCCTCCAGCCCCTCCGATCACCCAGGACCACTGCCAGCAGGTCTGAAGAGCTTCAGCCTTCACCCACATGCCCCATCACTCCTGAAAGGCCTGGCCTGATCCTCCCAAGATCCACTCCCCAGCTCTTCTCCTGCCAACGATGACTTCCCACTTCCAGCCCTTCATTTCCATGGAAGTGACTCTCCTCTGAGCCCCCAGGCACTGATCAATTTGAGTCAGTTAGCACATCCCACTGACCCAATCTAGGCCAATGGAAGGAAGGAAATCCCAGGCCTCATGTGGGAGCTCCCATAAAAAGAGCGCCTCTCCTCTCCTTTGGGGTGAGGTCTGAGGGTGTGAGGGCTGGAATAGCTGCAGCCACTTTGCTGCTGCCATAGTCCTGGAGTTTTTCAATGCTGAAGACCCACCAATCCCAGTAGTTAACTATCCAAAAGGGCCCACTATGCCATGCTCCAAAACAGGCCACTCCCAGTGGCGAGGGACCCACAGCGCTCACCAGGTTGACAAAATCCTGGTAGCATATCTGCCCGTTGGCATGGCTGTCGGCGAGAGCCAGGAGTACCTCCCTCTTGTGTGGGTCCAGCTTGGAACTGTGGCTGTCCAGGAGGCTCCGGAACTTGCCTGTACTGATGAAGCCTGTGTTCCCAGGGTCAAACTGAGGGAGAAGCACACACAGCAACAGGGTCAGCGGGGCTCCATCCCCCCATCTGCAGGCCCCAGGTGCTCCATCACTGCCAGCACTCATGGCTTTCATCCTCAACCCTCTGCTGACAGAGGACCAGAGGGCATCTGGACTGTTCCCAAGGCCCCCAGGGGAAACATCCAAATAGGGCAGACAACTACAAACAACCCTAGAAGGCCCTGGAGACCTCTGAGATCGCCCAATCCAACCAGCTGGTGAGCAGAAAAGGGGAGTGGAGGCTCAGAGAGGTGACTCTCTGCCCTACTTCTGACCCAGGACAAGTGGGAAGTGGGAATGAAAAGGCGATGAGTGGAGGAAGAAATCTGGACCCTGGGCTGGAGGGGCTGAACGGGTGAAGGCGAGAGGCCCTGGGCAGTGGGGAGCACAGCCTGCCAGCCCCTCTCCCATGCCCAGGCCACGTGCACCCCACACCCTACAAATAGGGCTCCCCAAAGACCCCGTGCTCTGAATGTCTGGTTGCTGCCCTTTAGCCCCTCATCTCCCTGGGAGACTTGGATTCACTCTTCCAACTCCTCAGATGTCCCATGTCTAGCCAGCCTTCTCCCAACACACGATCTGCTTCCCTGGAACCTCCAACAGCCCTCCAGCCTCCACCCTACTATCTATTTTCAACTCCTCTCTGGACACTGGTTCCTTGAAGGCTGGCATCACAACTTATCCCGGGGGCTCAGCACAGAGGCTGGCATAGTTCGACACTCACTGAAGATCTGTTGGGTGAATAAGTGGATGTTTGGGTGAAAAGATGGGCAGTCATTTTCCAAGGAACGGTTCAGGGGTTCCATTAGAAAAGGGACTGGGACTTCCCTGGCAGACCAGTGGCTTAAGAATCTGTGCTTACACTGCAGGGATTACAGCTTCAATCCCTGGTAGGGGAACTAACATCCTGAGTGCCTCTTTACAGACGCCCAGAGCAGTTCCTGATCACAAACTGCCTCCCCACATGAACTCACTGCACTTGGAGATGCTTCTGTGGGCTGCTTCGATTTTAACAGGCAAATAGGAACTTCACTGGTGGTCCAGTGGCTAAGACTGCGCTCCCAATACAGGGGCCCCAGGTTCAATCCCTGACCAGGGAACTAGATGCTATCGGCTGCAACTAAAGAACCCACAGAATGCAACTCAGACCCAGCAGAGCCAAATAAATAAATAAAATATATAATTTTGTAAAAGGCACTTAAAAAATGAGCGAACAGACATTTCGGACATCTGCATGTGCACGACAGGGAGCCGGGAAAATCAAGCCCACTTTTCCGCCTTTCCTGGATAAGGTCAGTGAAGACTATTTTTGGAAAGGTTGATTCTGTGTGCAGCCTCTCTAAGACAACCCAGGAGATATGACTCCTTCAATCCTCCCCAGAACTCAGTGAGAGGGGATATCTCAAAGGAGGCTTATTGAAAAGTCTGGACTTGTTCCCCACCCTCCACCCAAAATAACAGATTTCAGGGATGACACTTCTTTGGGTCCCACTAAGGAGTATTGCAGGAAACTCACCTCCACCCTCCTCCAGAAAGATCTCTAGGAGCAAAAACACCTACTATTTGCTGAGTGTTTTTATGGGGCTAAATACCATTCCAAGCATCTCATGTACATGACTTATTTAACCTCCTACCACAACCTTACAAGTACGTCGTATAATTATCTTCATATTGAAACCAGAGGGAAAGGTGCAGGGCACAGCCTTTAAGAGAATGACAGAGCCAAATGACATGACATAAACTTATTAGAATTAAATGACTGCGAGCTGGCCGATGAGTCAATGTCCACTAGACCTTGGGCCTCAGTACATACTCACTGTAACACATCAGCAAGCTAAGTGACACACCCACAGGCACCATGACAGCTCCAAGGCTGATTGTCAAAGACCGAAAAGTGGATGGTGGCCCAGTTCCTGGAAATCTCCACCCCTTCCCCCAAATAGCTGGACTAATCCTCCCACGCATTAGCCTGTGAAATTAGCTAGCCCGTAAAAAGTAACCCCACCCCATTCTGATGCCACTCTCACCTTCTGAGATGGCCCACACTCTGTGGACTGTGTTTCTCTCTAAATAAATCCACTTCTTACCTATCAGTTGGTCTCTCACTGAAATCCTTCTGTGATGAGACATCAAGAGCCTGAGCTTCATTAAGTCCTGAAACCAGGTGTGGGATCTCAGTTAAAATCCTGGGTCAGTTTGAGTCCAGGGACGTGGGTTCAAGTCCTGGAACGTGGGTTCAAGTCCAGGGACGTGGGTTCAAGTCCTGGGACGTGGGTTCAAGTCCCAGTCTGAGTTACATGGTCTCAGTCCCACAGATGAGGACGTGAAGACTCAGGAAGATGAGCGCAGAGAGGTTAAGTGACATGCCTGCAAGCCACAGAGCTGAAGACCCCAGAATTCCAGGCCCGAACAGCCTGGCGCTACCATCACCACTGGCTGCTGCTGCCAGTCAGCCTTCAGAGCCTGCTCTGCTGCTCAGAAGCCAAATGTAAGGATCAAAGAGGTGAGCGCAAAGCCCGGAAAGGAGGGGCTCCAGGAGCCTCCAGGGTCCACTCTAAACAGATTTTTAAAGCAGGAAAGTGCTCACACAGCAACAGCTCTGATCTCCTTACAGCTCAGACAGGAAATGATGCCTGTGGTGGCAAAGTGGCAATGGCAGCAGCTGGGGTGGGGGTCTCTTGCTCTGCCTGGGCCCCAACCCCTCTGGCAACAGGGACTCATCAGCCTGGCCCTGCCTGGTTCCCTGTGACCCTCGTCCTGGGTGGGCTGATAGGGGTTGAGGGGGGGTTCCAAGTAGGGGGTGTTCAAAAGCAGCCCTGAATCCAGGAAACAGTCACCCTTCCCCGCCCCTCCCCTGGTGAGCACCACAGGGAGCATCTCCTGCATCAGCCTGGGGTGGGGGGAAGATAATCCCTCCCCCGAGGGCCCATCCAAAGCTCTCCCGAGGTATGGGGTGAAGGGGCTGGGATCAGGCAAGGGCCCCTCTCCTTCATTCCGGCTCCAGACAAAGAACCACCTGCTCCCCTGGTCTCCTTCCCCACCCCCAACCCAGGGCTCCCCGCTGTTGCCCTAGTGACAGGGGCTGCCCTGGGGCTCCTGCCCCCAGTCCCCAATCCCGCCCCGTAGTGTCTGCCCCCAGCATGTTACAGAGAAGGAGCTGGAAGCTGGCCGAGCTTCCCCTTCTCTGCCAAAACTCTACCTTTCATGCCAGGGCCAGACAGGCCAGACAATGCGAGGTCATGGCTACCCTAATAATGAGGCCTCAGGGATGAAGGAGGGTGACTGGGGGAAGGCAGAGGGAAGGGAGGGGGCCAGCTGCCTGAGCCCCATGGGAATGGACAAAGGACACCGTCCAACCACCACCCCCAACACCTTGGAAGAGGAGGGCAAGAGCACAGGCTGACAGAGGGCATGGATGCAGCAGGGGGAGCCAGGGAACAAAGGGAGCGAGTGAGGGGGAGACAGAAACATACACAGAGAGGACTCATGCAGAAGGCAGAGAGAGGTGGGCACCACTGCCCAGGAGGATGCTGAGAGCTTCTAAAGGAGGCTGCAACAAATAAGGCAAGATCCCATTCTTGCCTTGGCCATGGAACAGTTTGCGTAATTTCGGGTAATCATCTCGACCCATAATTGCCTCAGCTTCACTTATAAGCAGAGCAAGCCTCCCTGCAGGGTGCAGTGGGCTGAAGCAAACGTAGGGCTGGGCTCTCCAGGGTCCAGGGCTGTCCAGACTCAGTGTCCAGCTCCACTTGCCTCATTCAAAGGAAGGGAGAGCAGCCATGTTACGGAGGCTTGGCCGACGCTCCTGGACACGACTCCCACCCTGGGCCTCCTCAAGGGCAGCGATGGGGACTGGATCATATGAGCACCATGGTTTGGAGCTTTGAGAGAGACAAACCCTATACACGTAGTTTCCAGGACTTCCTCAGTGGTCCAGTGGATATGACTCCTCGCAGCCAATGTAAGGGGAAGGGATCCCTGAACGGGAAACTAAGATCCCACAGAACACATGGCCAAAAACAAACACGCCAACAAACGAATGCAATTTCATTTCCTCATCAATAGTGTTAGAGCCTAGAATGGGGCTCCCCGGTGGCTCAGCGGTAAAGAATCTGCCTGCCAATGCAGGAGAGGCAGGTTCAAACCGGGGGTTGGGAAGATCCCCTAGAGGAGGAAATGGCAACCCACTCCAGTATTCTTGCCTCATTCAAATTCTGGGAAATCCCATGGAAAGAGGAGCACGAGGGGCTACGGTCCATGGGGTCATGAAAGAGTCAGACGCGACAGAGTGACTGAGCACACATGCAATGTACTGAAGGCCCCGAAACTGTGGGTCCTGGGTGCTCCAAGCCCACTTTGGGTGGGGCGCTCTCAGGGTGAGGTCCAGGCTGGGTGGGTTGGAGACGGCCTGACTGGGGCTGGTCTGAGGGTGGCGGGGCTGTGAACAGGCCCCAGGCAGGGGGCCCCCTGGGAGTCAGAAGCCGGGAGCACCCTCGCAGCTGCCTCCTGGATAGGCCCAGCTGTGGAGGTGGGTGAAGGGGAAGCCAAACCCACATTCGGCCTGTGTGGGGGCTGCTGGGGCAGAAAGAGAGGAAAATACAGAATGAGGAGTGATCCTCCAGCAGCTCCCGCCCACCTGCCTGGGCCTTGAAAAGAGCTGCGAGACTGGGGTGGTGGGCGCTTAATCCCAGAATGCCCAGCCCCCTGGACCCTTAATCCTCTGGGTTGCCGGTTTCTCCCCTGCCTGGGGCCCCACGCATGCTCAGCCGTTTGTACACATGTCTCCCTGTCTCCTCCCCTGGGCCCCCTTCTTGGCTTACTCACAACCTTGGCTGTGCAAAGTGTTAGTGGTGCAGTCATGTCCCACTCTCTGCGACTCCATGGGCTGTAGCCCACCAGGCTCCTCTGTCCATGGACTTTTCCAGGCAAGAATACTGGAGTGGGTTGCCATAGGGGATCTTCCCGACCCAGGGATTGAACCTGCGTCTCCCACATTGTGGGCCAATTCTTTACCGTCTCAGTCACTGTGGAAGCCAACTGTGGAAAGGACCCACCACATTCTCTGAGGGCTCCTCCCCTCCTCTGGGGCGAGGAGCTGGGGAAGAGTTCTGGAAAGAACCCCACCCTCAGCTGCTGTGCCATCGTGGGCAGAGCATTAGCCACACGGCCTGGATTTCTCTATCCATCATGTAGGAGGAACTCTCCCCTCTTGGAGGGAAGTAAGGGGGTCTGTCCCCAACCTTGCACACATAAACACACCGTATGCAAATGACGGCTGGAGAAAGAGAAATTCACAACCCATACAGTGCGTGGGGCAGCTGATCTTCAGTTCTGCATCCTTGCTCGGTCAAAGGGCTGATGGGAAATTTGGACTCAGGATGAGGCAGCTACATGGTAGGGGCAGAGGTGGGGGGTGGAGCTTGAGGTCTGTGCTGCACGAGGGACCTGGTGACACTGGGGAGACAGGCAGCAGATCAGGAGATTGTTAGCTCACGGTCCAGGGGAGCTGAAAAGGAACCTCAGTGGTTTTAGAGCTGCTCTGCAGAGTTCTAGGAGTTGGGGGGACCTCTGAGGACCAGACAGGTGGGGAAGGGTTTGCTGAACAGCCCCCTCTGCCTCCTCAGCCAGAGAGGCCCCATCTGAGTTTGTTTGTTTCCAGATTTTTGTTTCTTTTTATTAGTTGCACTGTGCAGCTTGCAGGATCTTAGTTCCCCAGCCAGGGATCAAACCCGTGCCCTCTGCCTCGGGAACCTGGAGTCTTAACCACTGGACCACCGGGGAAGTTCCTGAGTTGTTTTCTCTGTCGGTCTCCTGCAGACTCCCTGGTTGAACAGCAACGCAATAGTAGCTGCATATGCAGTGCCTGCTAAGTATCAGGAGAAGGGGATGGCACCCCACTCCAGTACTCTTGCCTGGAAAATCCCATGGACAGAGGAGCCTGGTAGGTTGCAGTCCGTGGGGTCGCTCAGAGTCGGACAAGACTGAGCGACTTCACTTTCACTTTTCACTTTCATGCATTGGAGAAGGAAATGGCAACCCACTCCAGTGTTCTTGCCTGGAGAATCCCAGGGACGGGGGAGCCTGGTGGGCTGCCATCTCTGGGGTCGCACAGAGTCAGACACGACTTAAGCGACTTAGCAGCCAAGCATCAGGCACTACCTTGTGGAAACCTCAGGTCACCCTATGTCCTGGTTTGTCTGCGACAGTCCTGGTTTACACCTATCGTCTCAGCATGTTTCAGAAGGAACTGGGTGAGCAGGAACTGGAGATGACAGGATGATTTATTTGTTTATTACAGCTTATTCATCTGGCTGCGTCCCATCTTCATTGCAGCACGTGGGAACCTCCCTGCTCTCTGCTGGCTCTCCAGTCGTAGGGCTGCGCACTGGCTTAGTTGCTCCAAGGCCTGTGGGATCTTAGTTCCATGACCAGGGATCAAACCTGCATCCCCTGCTTTAGCAGTAACCACTGGACCACCAGGGAAGTCCCTCAGCATGTTTATTAACAGTGCCCCCTTTCACTCTCAAAACGGTCCCAGGTTGGAAAATAAATTATGTGGTCCCCCCATTTAAACCTTACAACAGTCCTACGAGGGAGGTGCTATTTTATATGGGAGAAAGTTGAGGCATCCAGAACAGAGCTGCCCAGGTTTGAAGAGCTGGTAACTGGGCGGATGGACTCACATCCAGGTGGAGGGGCCAGAGCCTACACTCTCCCAGTTTCAGATGCTGCGGCATCCTGAAGGGTTTGAGAGACCCCAACTCAGTCTTCTCATCCATTCATTCAATAAATACTTGCCAAGGATCAATTATGTGTCGGGTATCATGCTTGCATTATGGACAGGGAAACAGGTGCAGAGGGCAAAAGGAACTAGTTCAAGGTCACAGAGCAAGTCAGTGGTCAAGATGGAAATAGTTCAGGGTTCCTCCATGGGGGCTGGCTGGTACAGCTTTGCTCTTCTTTGTTTTTCTCTGTCCTGTTCTGGCGTTTGAAATATAACTGGCTCAGTATTTCCCAGTGTGTGTTTCATGAAGCACCAGGCCCAAGGTGGTGCATATAATAAGCGTGTTGTGGTCCTATAAGTTTGGGAAACACTTGGGACTTCCCTGGCGGTCCGACGGTTAATGGTCCAACGGTCCATGCTTTCAAGGTGGGGGGCACAGGTTTTCTTCCTAAGGGAGGGAACTAAGAGGCTTCCCAGGTGGCACTGGTGGTAAAGAACTTGCCTGCCAAGGCAGGAGATGGAAGAGATGCAGGCTGATCCCTGGGTTGGGACGATCCCTGGAGGAGGGCACAGCACCCCACTCCAGTATTCTTGCCTGGAGAATCCTACGGACAGAGGAGCCTAGAAGGCTATGGTCCATAGGGTCGTAAAGAGTCAGACACGACTGAAGCCACTTAGCACGCGCACACACACAGGGAACCAAGAGGCCACATGCCATGCAAGGTGGCCAAAAAATAAAATTGAAAACATTATGGGAAACCCTTTTGGAAGGGCATGATGCATAAACCCATATAAACAGTTCTTCAAGATCTTATAAGTGGAGAAACCTTTCTGAATTGTTCAGCTCAGCATTTTCTAAACTTATTGGATCTTTGATCATAGTATTTTTTCACAGCAATACTCCATGCAACAAATTTTGGGGAAAATGCATGAATCCATTATAGAGGTGCTCTTCCCTTCTTTGAAACCAGGCCCCTTTGTCGGTGGTTTCAAACCAGCCTTTCACCCTCACCTCATGAATGGCAGGCCCTTGAGGCAGTTGTCCGGTGTCCTTCGGCAAAGTTAGAAATCTCCCAGATCCTGGCCCCAGGCAGAGGGCTGAGGAGGGTACCAGACCCTGGGAGAGAAAGAGGAGGAAGTGATGGGCCTAATGAGCCGCTGAGCTGAGATCTGCCTGCTCAGCACCCAGGACAGCGGCGCCACTTCCCTCCCTGCCGCAGGCCCGAGAGCCTGGCCAAGCTTCAGCAGCAACAAGGCATAGGAGGAAGAGGAAGGAACATGTCTACTGGATGGCTCATTTATATGTGTGATCCAGGCTCCTCTGTCCATGGGATTCTCCAGCCAAGAATGCCAGAGACGGTTGCCATGCTCTCCTCCAGGGAATCTTCCTGACTCAGGGATGGAACACTTGCCTCTAATGTCTCCTGCACTGGCAGGCGGGTTCTTTACCACTAGCATTACCTGGGAAGCCCCACCTAGAGAGCCATCCTGGTACAGACCTCTCAGACCCAGAAGGTTAGGACCTAGAATCTAAGGAAGGCTTATAATCTCGGGTCCCACTGTCCCCTGTTTACTGAAACAAAAAGATCCCTGGGTAAGGACCACATAGTGTGAGTGCTGGGACAGGGAAGGGTGCAGACAGCCACCCCTCCCCACTCAGGGGGTTATCACAGCTCCTCTGCTGGCTCCTTGCACCATTACCCAGCTTCTGGGCTGAGCAGAATTAATGAGGCTGCCCTGGGGTTTCGGGCTCAGCGGAGTTGTCCCCACTCAGCAGCTACAGCCCACCAGGGAACTCTGGTCCATTCATGGATATTTACAGCCCCATAAATTAGGTCCAGGCCTGCAGCTGCTGAGGTCAGGAGGTGAGGTTATGGGAGTAGCAGCTTTCCCTAGCACTTCTGCCATGCAAATGAGGATGCTAATTCACCCCATAGAGAAAACCACCTCACACCATCCACTCTGTCTTTTCCCCCCAGACCTGAAATACTTACTTTCACAATAATTTCACAGTTTTGTTTTTTTCCTGGCTGCCCCAAACAGCCCGTGGGATTTTAGTTCCAAGACTAGGGAGAACCTGGGCCCTAGGCAGTGAAAAGAGGAGTCCTAACCACGCTAATCATTCCTAATCAGAGAATTTCTCTGACCACTTTTATTCTCACATCAATCCTAGAGTATAAGTGTGATTAGTCCCATTTAACAGATATGGAAACTGAGGCACACCAAGATGAATGATCTGCCCAGAAGCACTTCAGTGAGTAGAACAGGGTACCCCTCTGGCCTGCTTTAAAGCAGCTGAAGCTAGGAGTGAAGTTTCCCTGGGAAGAAGAGATCCGTTTTTAAAAGCCTGGTTCCGACCTCTCCTGCCCTCCAGTCTTCCCACCTGGAGGCATGAGGGGCGCTTGGCTCCCCTGGGGTCTGGCCAGGCATCTGACGGCAAGTGAACCTTCCACAATTCTAGAATTCCCAGTTTTATTATTTCTGTCCTTCCAGCTGCCAGCACAGGGCTCCATCACTCCCAAGGGGCTTCTCCCAGAAGCTCTAGGCCAGACTCCTGAACATCACCCCCCATTAGTCGAAGAGCTGATCTCCTGGATCTGAGGCTGGCAGGCTGATTAGGAGGCTGGAACACATTCCCTCAAGCAGAGAAGCCGGGGACATCCTGGCCTGGATCCAGGCTGAGCTGCTAGGCAGCTGGTCTATTTCCAGAAAACCCATTCAGCCCTCTCTCTCAATACCTGGGCTGTGAGGGGAAGACCAGCTCCCAGACCCCCCCTCTGAGGTGCAGAAACGGGGGTTAGGTGGGTGCCCAGGCGTGGGGGCCACCTCTTCTCTCCAGGCCCTGCCCATCTCCACCCTGAAAGAGAGCCTCCTGGAGGACCTCGCTTCTCCCCTTCAGGAGCCCCTTCCCCACAGAAGGCCTTGGAGGTGCACAGGCCCTGGGGGGGCAGCTGGGGGATGGGACTCAGGCTGGTCTCTTGGGTCCCAGAGGCAGATGGAACGCCTGTGCTGACTCATCCAGGCCCGGCCGTCACAGCTGCTGGGGGACTGAGGCCAAGTCACAGCTGTAAAGGCAGAGGGGCCGCTGGCAGGGAGATGTGAGAGTGGGTTCAAGTGGGGAGGGGGTCTTACATCTTTCCCACCCCACCTGCTTCAGCCTAAACCCATTTCCTCCTGCTGTTTCTCTTGGAAACCACCAATGGGTCCCGCTGGATGCAGGGAGGAGGGAAGTGGGATGCAGACCTCTGACCAGGAGCAGGGTGGGCAGGATGCAGGGTCACCAGGCTCCTTCACCTCCTGTGGCCCTCGGCCCCGATGCTGAAGCCACCCAGGAGCCTTGTGCACACACACAAACCCCTCTGCAGAGGGTCCTCATTTGGTTTGTGTCTTGGGCCCCTCCCCCCGCCCCCCGCCCCCCCCCCCCCACCCCGGGCTTCAGTTTCCTCCTCTGTGAAGAGGGGATTGCACGACTCACCTCCCAGGGTTATTAAGAGAGCGAAATGAGACGACCTGTGTGCACACAGCAGATGCTCAGTGTTTGCTCTCTCAAAGGAATACTTTCCAACTCAAACCTGTACCGTCCTTTTAAGAAAGGTGATAGGAGACTTCCCTGGTGGTCCAGGGGTTAAGACCACACTTCCACTGCAGGGCACTCATGTTTGATCCCTGGTTGGGGAACTAAGATTTTGCCTGCCATGTGGCGTGGCAAAAAAAAAAAAAAAATAGAAGATATAAATAAATTTAAAAAGCTGGTGGAAGGCTTCCCTGGTGGTCCAGGGGTTGAGAATCCACCTGCCAATGCAGGGGACATGGATTGGATCCCTGGTCTGAGAAGATTCCACATGCGGAGATGCAACTAAGCCCATCTGCTGCAACTATTGAGACCGCTCGAGAGTCTGTGTTCTACAAGGAAAGAATCTACTGCTGTCAGAAGCCCGAGCACCATAACTAGAGAAAGCCCGCGCACAGCAGCGAAGACCCAGGGCAGCCATAAATAAATAAACTCTCAAAATAAATAAATAAAGCCGGTGGAACAAGGCTGGCCAAGTTGTCCACAGCTCGAGACGCTCATCAGCTCATTTCCGTAACACAAACCAGGGCCCTGTGCCCAGGCTCACCAGGAACTGTCAAATGGGAACCCTGGGTAGAGGAGGCCTGCCCTGGGCTCTGATCACCTGGTGCCTGAAGCCTCGTTCTCGCCACAGACTTTCCCACAGCCAGTGAGAGGACGGAAAAACGCTTGGACGGCCACACCCCCCCGCCCCCACCCCCAGCAGTCTCTATCCCAAAACTTCTCTCCTCTCTGTGGAAGGTTCAGAGGGAACATGGTTTTCCAGCTCCTGCCCTGGAGAAGTCAGCTTGATAAGCTGGAAGGAACCCCAGCATGGGGATCTGGACACTGTGATTCAAGACCTAGAACTATTACCCAGAGGTAATTTTGAAAATGGTGTCAATTGCTTCAAATTCCAGTAACACGGTAACAACCACCTGTGTTTACCAGGGGCTCACTACACACTGCCACGTGCTGTGCACCAGCATTTCATCAGGCCCCGAAAGAGCCCTGAGGGCAGGCAGCTGACAGATGAGAAAACTGAGGCTTGGAGACGTCACCGAGCTGGCCCCTTGTCACGTAGCAAGCAAGGAGAAGCAGAACTGGGACTCAAGCCAGACTCTGTGTCCTCGCCTGTCCCTTAGTCACTCGGGGTACCGAGGAAGCGGCCAGAAGTCTGCATGGCCCGGCGGCAGGAACACAGGTCAGAGAGAGAGAAAGCAGAGCTGGGCTCTTGTCTCAGTCTGATACTCCAGCACCAAGTGACCTCCGAAGGTCACAGACTTCTGTTTCCTCATTTGCAAAATGAGCAGACTGGACAAGCTGTTTCCATCGACCTCCTGATAAGCCGAGGTCCTCGAGGTGGCCACAGCCCCAGAGGGGCCGACCGGGGCAAGGTGGCCCACAGCCAGGGCCAGCACCTGGAGAGGACATCAGAGCCAGAGACGGCGTGGGCAGGGATGTAGCTGGACCTGTTCGCTCTCACATGTGTGTGCCTGTTCCGTGTCAGGCAGGCAGCTGGGCAGCACACCACCTCAGATCCCTCAGCCTCACCGCTCAGCTGCTGCCCAGTGCCTTTCTGGGAGTCAGGCATAAAAGGGTTAATGCAGCATGACTGCTGGGGTCCCTGGGGGCAGGGGAAGGGAGTAGCCTTTGTGGTGGAGGAGAGTCCACAGACTCTAGGGATCTGGACACCACCTGATAAGGGGCTGGAGGCACAGAGCCCGGGCAAGGCAACCCCTCTCTGCTGGTTAATCCTGTGTCCCCAGGGGCACCGCCAAGGCCCCCGAGTCTGAGGCACGTGTTTTCTCTGCGGCTCCTCACTAATCCATACAGCAGTCTCATCTGCACCTCTTTTCGGCTCCCAGAATCGTCTTAAGCCAGCCAGCAGGAGAGTAAATGAGGTAGGCTTCAGGGTCAGGCTCAGGAAAGACCCCAGGCTGGGGGCAAGGGGACTGGGTAGAGGAGATACTTGGGGAAAGCAAGCAGAAAACTCCTCTGAGCATACAAGTGGCTCTGTCTCCAGGAATTGGGGCTGGGAAGGAGGTTGTCTAGAGGCAGAGACCTTCGCTATGGAGGCATAAATCTCAGAAATGACTATGGGCTTATTCTAGCAAATTCTGATTCCCCATCAAAAAACAGCTGTCAAACGTATACTACGGCTTAAGACTTCATGCTTCCACCGCAGGGGGTGTGGGTTCAATCGCTGGTCAGGGAACTAAGATCACATATGCTACTCAGCATAGCCAAAAACAAAACCGGAAAACCCAAACAAACAAAAACACCAACCAATGTCCACTGGGTATCAGACATTATTAAGAGAGTTTCCACTTCCATTTAACTCCCACAATCATCCCTAGACTTAAAGATTATCCTGTCCATTTTAGAGATAAAGAAATTGAGGCTCAGAGAGCTAATGTCACTTGACCCCAATCACAGAGTCAGCTGGGCTTGAACCCAGGACTATTTGCCCCACATACAGGGTTTTCTCCAGCAGCCCACCCAAGCAGCCTCCTGTTGTGGTTGTAACATGTTTAAATTTTGGAGGGAGAGTCAAGATTTGTCTGCTTCCCTTCTGGGAGATTGGCAAAGTTAGGGGTCTCTTCTTGGAGACTGAAAAATGCATGCTCCCAGTGGGAAGGGAAAAAACGGGAAACATGATCAATTTCCTTCTAATTCTCCCTTTTCCTTCTCACATGCTTGAGCTTGGAAAGCAATTGTGCTCTGTTGACTTAACAGAACTCTGCTCCAAACCGTTTTGCTCATTAAACATTTGGAGATCTTGGAGGCACTTGTATGTGTGAATGTGGCAATGGTTTTCCAACCCCAGAGCCTTTTATGAGTTAGCAGACTCCAGTCCTATGTCTCCCACGACCTGCTGCTTGACCTTGGGTCCTTGAGGGTACCTCCCTGGAGTCCAGGAAGGACTGCTGCTGCTGCTGCTGCTGTTGCTAAGTCACTTCAGTCGTGTCCGACTCTGTGTGACCCCATAGATGGCAGCCCACTAGGCTCCCTCATCCCTGGGATTCTCCAGGCAAGAATTCTGGAGTGGGTTGCCATTTCCTTTTCCAATGCATTAAAGTGAAAGTGAAGTCGCTCAGTCATGTCTGACTCTTAGCGACCCCATGGACTGCAGCCCACCAGGCTCCTCCATCCATGGGATTTTCCAGGCAAGAGTACTAGAGTGGGGTGCCACTGCCTTCTCCACAGGAAGGATTGGGAGACTATCAAAGCATAACCTGAAAAAGAGAAGCTTGGAGGAAACCTATGGAAGAAATGTAAAGCAATAACTAAAGGGTAACTGGACAAAATTGTAAATATCAGGGGAAGAGATCAGAAATAAAAAATAAACCCCACCATGTATATTAATAAAAACTTACCAAATGATAAAATTTCTCACTATATAAAGGAAGGCTTTCTTAATAAGTGATGCTGATATAATTGGATAGGAATTAGATCTGGAGGGAGTAAAGGGTTAGAGGATTTTTTTTATAATCAGAGAAAAAGAAGTAGGAAATAGAAGCATCTATTTATGAGATCCTAATGGGGCAGGAGGAGAAGGGGACAACAGAGGATGAGATGGCTGGATGATATCACCGACTTGATGGACGTGAGTTTGAGTGAACTCCGGGAGTTGGTGATGGACAGGGTGGCCTGGTGTGCTGCAATTCATGGGGTCGCAAAGAGTCGGACACGAATGAGCGACTGAATTGAACTGAACTGAATGGCAGAAAGCAAAGAGGAACTAAAGAGCCTCTTAATGAAGGTGAAAGAGGAGAGTGAAAAAGCTGTCTTAAACCTTAACATTCAAAAAACTAAGATCATGGTATCCAAGCCCATCATTTCATGGCAAACAGATGGGGAAAAATGCAAACAGTGACAGACTTTATTTTCTTGGGCTCCAAAATCACTGCAGATGGTGACTGCAGCCATGAAATTAAAAGACACTTCCTCCATGGAAGAAAAGCTATGACAAACCTAGACAGCATATTAAAAAGCAGAGACGTCACTTCGCCGATAAAGGTCCATATAGTCAAAGCTATGGTTTTTCCAGTAGTCATGTACGGATGTGAAAGCTAAACCATAATGAAGGCTGAGCACCAAAGAACTGATGCTTTCAAACTGTGGTGTTATTTGAATCAGTTCTAATGAGGTGGATGAAACTGGAGCCTATTACACAGAGGGAAGTAAGTCAGAAAGAAAAACACCAATACAGTATACTAAAGCATATATATGGAATTTAGAAAGATGGTAACAATGACCCTATATGCGAGACAGCAAAAGAGACAGAGATGTAAAGAACAGACTTTTGGACTCTGTGGGAGAATGCGAGGGTGGGATGATTTGAGAGAATAGCATTAAAACATGTATATTATCATATGTGAAACAGATTGCCAGTCCAGGTTTGATGCATGAGACAGGGTGCTCAGGGCTGGTGTACTGGGATGACCCTGAGGGATGGGATGGGGAGGGAGGTGGGAGGGAGTTCAGGATGGGGAACACATGTATACTCATGGCTGATTCATGTCAATGTATGGCACAAAACCACTACAATACTGTAAAGTAATTAGCCTCCAATTAAAAAAAAAAAAAAAACACAACTGTGGTGCTGGAGAAAACTCTGAGAGTCCCTTGGAGAGCAAGGAGATCAAACCAGTCATCCTAAAGGAAATCAACCCTGAATATTCATTGGAAGGACTGATACTGAAGGTAAAGCTCCAATACTTTGGCCACCTGATGTAAAGAGCCAACTCACTGGAAAAGACTGTGACGCTAGGAAAGATTGAGGGCAGGAAGAGAAGGAGGTAACAGAGGATGAGATGGTTGGATGGCATCACCAACTCAATGGATGTGAGTTTGAGCAAGCTCCAGGAGATAGTGAAGGACAGGGAAGCCTGGTGTGCTGCAGTCCATGGGGTTGCAGAGTCAGACACAACTGAGCAACTGAACAACAAAAACAATTTGTGAGATCTGAAGAGGGATGGAAAGTGTCTCAGCTCTGAAGCAACATAAGGAATCACGAAGGAAAAGCCCAATAAACTGAACTGCAGAAAAAGAAGACATTTTAACCATTATTTTACACCATAACAACAGGTTAATATTTAAACTTTAAGATCCAGTATTTAGGAAAACCACTCCGATTCCAAGGCTATGAAAAGATCATTTCCTCCGTGAGAAGTTCAAACAGGAAACAAACACCTGGAATATCTGGGGGTTGAAGTGATGATCTTCAGGCTTCCTACCTGTTATAACTTCTTGGATCCTCAGGGAAATACAGGGGAAGGGATGAGGATGGGTGGCGTGCTGCACTCCTGCTTGAACAGACCAGACAAACACACAGGATGCCAGTGGGGACCAGCTGGGTAAACTTCCATGGGGCTGGAGTCACCTGTTTTCTTCACCTCCAACTCCCCAGAAGGCATTCTGGTGAGGGGGTGTCCACATAGGATCAAAAGGCCAAGGTCATGGTTTCTAGCCCTTCGCTACAATCAGCATCATGTTGGGTCAAAGCCACTGTACATGCTAAAGAACCAGACAGCATAGAGAGCCTGCTCCAAAACCACCCCTGACACTGGAAAAAGGTCCCAACAGATCCCAGTTTGAAACCAGGTGATCACTGGTATCCCCTTGACCCAGGAAAGGAAGGCGGACTGACTGGGGCCATCGTCCCCATCCCATGACCTCAGAAAGGTGAATTCCAGGGCCACATTAGCCGGCAGGGATTCTGCCAAGTGTCAGGAGAATCCCACCCCATTCAGCACAAGTTGACCCATCAGGGCTATTCCTGTAAGAAGTTGTGGGGAGGCTGCCTGTAACCCCCAGCCAAATATTCCTTCCTGAGTACAACAAGTTCACCATCACCAAATCCTGCCTTCAAGTAGGCCCAGAGGAAGAGTCAGAGAGGATAAGACCCCCCAGCTCTCCTGGGGCCCTTCTGAAGTTGTACAACCATTTATGAAGCCTCACACCTGCTCTGCATTCAGCCCTATCGGGGATGGTCCAAGGGGAGCTGCACAAAGGAGGGGGAACAGATGCAGAGGGATGGGTATCTGCCAGAGGCTGGGCCCCCTGCTCACGAGCAGCTCTCCTCAAACACAAAGCACCGATAGGAAGGAAGACAACAGAAACGGGCTTCTAAAGCCGTATGAGGGCTGGGGAGCAAACATAAGGCAGAACTTATAGTGAGAGGAAAAAAAAACTGTCCAGCGTAAGCTTGGAGAGTTTCTTTCCTAGAAGTGTGTCTGTCCAGAATGGTTTCTGGGTGGGCCTTCCCAGAAGTAGGGGGATGCGGTCTGTGACACTCGGGATTTCCCTCCAGTGGGAAAAATTGTATTTCGTAGACCACCCACTGCTATCCGGTGCCATGCATTTTCTCTGCTCCCTCAAGTTCAAAATCCTTCCTCCTAAAAATTTCCCTCCATTCGTCCAAATGGTTCATTTCACAGTGTAAACACACAGGCAGGGACTGGGGAAGGAAATTAATCAAATGAGAAAGACACAGACAGGGGAAAAACGAGCGATACACTTTGTTCTAGGTTTGGATTCTAAATCTGGCAGGAGGTGTGAAGGGTTGGCAGCTTGCTGGTCGTGGTATCGGTGGCAGCAGGCAGCTCCCTCCTGCCTCAGGGCGTCAGGCCAGCAGCTGCTGTGCTCTTAGGAGCCCGAGGGGGAGTCGAGGGGGAGTCGGTCTACCCCAGCGGGACCAGAGCGGTAGGAAGCTCCCCATATCGCAGTCAGGCCTTGTGTTAAGATGATGACACCCGCAAGTCTCCACTCCAGGCCCACTCTGTCTTTCAAGCTGAATTCCATGTTTTTTAAGGTTTTTTTGATGCAGACCATTTTTAAAGTCTTTACTGAATTGGTTACAATGTTGCTTCTGTCTCATGTTTTGATTTTTGGGGGCCCGGAGGCATGTGGGATCTTTGCTCTCTCATCAGGAATAGAACCCCCCCAAACACTGGAAGGTGAAGTCTTAACCGCTGGCCCGCCAGGGAAGTCCCCTGAATTCTGTTTTCAGTCCCACTCGGCATCTGTATTTAGCTAACTCAAACTGAACTGGTCTGAAATCAAAGTTGTCAGTTTTATGAACTCTTACTTTTCCTTCTCCTCTCAGGTTTGGAACCTCAATATTGTACATGTGGTCTGCCTCATCTATTCGCATCTGTCTTCGATCTTCACTGCAGCTGCAGCATCTTTAGTTGTAGCACAGACCTCTTAGCTGTGGCATGTGGGACCTCAAACCCAGGTCCCTTCCATGGGGAGTGCAGAGTCCTACCCACTGGACTGCCAGGGAAGTCCCAAATCTACATTTAAAATCTCAAAGTAAGATATGGTTCACCTCATCTATTCCAGTCTAATAAGATCTTCCAGTTCTCCCATCACCATGTCCTTCTTCCTTTCCATTCCCACTTTTCCAAGTCAAGGTGCTTGTCTCCATGCCCTGCTGCAGGCTCCTAGCCAGTCATCTCTACCCAACTCTCACACAGCATCTTCCCAAAGTAACCCCTGGATCTTGTAACAAACTTGCCAAAAATACTTCCCCTGCATTCAACAGGATGAGGTCTGGTGCAGGCTACTTTTTCAGCTTTATCTGCCTCTCCAACCCAACACCTTCCCTCTGACCCAACCAGATGGATGTCTTAAAGTCACACACACACTTCCTGGCATAATCGTCCTCAGCCCAGGGCACCATGCTCACTGTTCCCCCACACCTGGGCAGCTTGTGAAACAGGGAGGGAGAAGGAAGCACACAGCAGCGCGCAAAAGCAGTTCCCAGCAAAGAAAACCATTTCCCTGCTGAAGGTCAAGTGTTGGTCTCCCTGTTCCAAAGCCAATGCAGGCACTTCCAATTCCACCTCCCACACTTCGACTTGAGGTGTTGCAATCACATCCTGTTTTCCCCCTATAGCTCCCCTATCCCTGAGGCAAAATCAAGAGTGGTCAGCTTTCAAATACGGCTCACATTTGAGTCACCCACCAAAGATGGCAGAGATCTGACCTCAGAGATGGCCATGGATCTGTGATGGTGGAGGAAGAAAAAAAAGGGTGGTGGTGGGGGGGATGTCCACCTAAGCCCTTCCCCCACCTTCTCAGCCCAAACGGGCAATCCCCTGGCACACAGAGAACATACATCCAGGGCTTTCAATGCCTATTGTCGGATTTCTCCCTGGTATAAAGCTGGTTCCTGTGAATTGGCGTTGGGAGGAGGAGGCAGGGAAGGATCTCTTAAGGGAGCACCCCCCCCCCCACCTCCTCCTGAAACCTGGAGAGCAGTACCATTCAGACCCAGAGCTGTCTTAGGCCACACCCCCACCCCCACGTCACCGTCTCAGGAGTGCGGAGCTGGGGAAGCCCACGCAGGCAGGGAGACTGCGGGAAGGGCTGGCAGGAAGGGAGGGGGCATTTAACTGCTCACCTACCTGATCAAACAGGACTTTCCAGTGCTGGTAGAGAAGGAGCCATGCAGGAGAGGAGGAAGAGGAGAGAAAGAAAGAAACACACTTATCACCAAGGCCTCTGCAGCCCCCTGCTGTTTCTGACCTAGCCTCCCAGCTGCGGGCCCAGACTCAGGGACCCGAGGCCAGGGATCCCTGGGAAGAGTTTCCCAAATGAGTCTACACCTAGCAAAGGTGGGAGAACTCAGATTGGAGAGGGAGAGCATCCCTCATTCTGGGACACGCAGGAGGAGACATGAGCAGAGCAAGGGTGATTCTCAACATTCCTAAAAAAAAAAAGCGTGCCATCCTGTCCAAGGGCCTCTAATAACTTCTGCTGCTTAGCTCCTATCTCGGTGTCTACTCCCAGGCCTGGGAATGCATGCCTGGATGCATCTCCTGCAATTCCATCAGACCCGCTGCAGCAGTCTCCACCTGCTGGGGGTCAAAGACCCCCTATCGGGAAAACACAGTCGGGCATAAACACTAAGGTTTGGCCTCTACTTTGGGAGGAGGGGATTCCCGCATGCTCTGAAACCCACCCCTGTCTCTTTGCAGGGTAAGCCTAAGTGAGGAGCCCCTAAGAGTCAGCCAAGGCGATGGGACCAGAAGCAACAGACGGGGTTTAAGCACAAGAGCGGAGGGGATACAACCCTATTCAGACTTCCCCGCGGACGCTGGGTAGACGGGCGGGCTTTACTTCCCGGTCCCCACACTGAGAGGTCAGGGGCAGGGCGGAGCGTCTGCCCAGTTTTTCACCTCTGCGGAGCAGGTTAACCTGGGGAGGGAGAAGCTTAAGAAACTCCAGTTCCCAGGACTCCCCGGTGCTGGCTTTGCCCATGGCTCCCAGGACCGGAGGGAGGAGGGTAGACTCCGGCAGCAGATGGCAGGGAAGCCCTGTGGGGCAGCCCCTCCCTATCCTCGCCCAGGGGATCGTCGCTGGCACCGACGCGGTCTGGGACTCCTAAAGCCCCGCTCTGGGAGCGAAAGCTCTCCTGGCACTCCTCCTGTGCGTCCTCCAGCCGGGCTAGGGGCCAGGGGCCAGCTAGAATTTCGATCAGGGTCTTGGACAGGGCAGGTGTCGGGCCGGGGCCCATCAGCGAGCGGAGAAGGGGTCGCCAGGGCGGTCTGCGCCGCCGGCTTCCGGGGACTCTGCGGCGCCTGCTCCTTCCCCGGCTCCGAGAGCCCGCAGGTCGCGAGTGGGAGGGGGAGGGGAGTCACTGCTGTGACGCGGCCGCCTCTGCGGGAAAACGCCGTGTCCCGGGCACTGCACCAGCCGCGGGGAGGGGGCTCGGCGGCCGGCGGGTCCCCGGCGCAGCGGCGGGCGCTGCGCTCCGCGGGGAAGCCCCGGGAGCCCGAGCAGGGGATGGCGCGCGCGCGTTTCGGGGAGACCGGTTCCCTCCGCCCCCTCCAGCCCGCGGGGACCCGGCCAATCCGGGGCGCTCCCGCGTCACCTTGAAACCTCCCAGTTACCCCGCTGGGGGCGAGTCGGGGTCAGCGGTCCCCACCGCAGCCCCCGCCTCCCAGAAAGTTTGCCCGGGCTGGGGAGGGGGCACTCACGTCCTCCGCCGGCGGCCGCTCCTCGGCCTCGGGTTCCAGCTCCTCGATGCGCTCCGCCTCGGCGCAGGCGGCCACCGCGGGGCCCGGGCTGGGGTGCTCGCCCATGCCGGGGCGGCGTCCGGGGCCCGGCGCGGCTGCGGGGCTCGTCCCGGGGCGCCTGGCTAACTTTGCGCCGCGGCAGCAGCGCCGCTCTGGGCTGCCTGTGCGCGCCGTGCCGCCTCCGCCTCCGCCCCCATGGTCCCGGCCCCTGCGCCGCCGCCTCGCGACCCCGGGACGCCAGGCCCTCAGCCGCAAACTTCTCGGCGCCCGCGGCCCCGCCGGCCTCCGCCTCCACCCCGGCCCCAAAGCCCGGCTCCGAGGCGAGGGCGCCCTTGGGCCGGCCCCGGCCCCGAGGCTCCCCGCGAGCTCCCTCCTCGCTTCCCGCGGCCCCGGCTCTGCGACCGAGTCTCCTCCTCCCCGCGGACTCCTCGGGGGGCGGTGCGCAGGCGGGGGCGGGGCTGCTCCCGGGACCGCCGCCCCCCACCCGCCACCCCCGGGCGCCACCGCCCGGGCCAAGTCGGTCAGAGCGCCGCGGCCCACGGAGGAGGAGGGCTGCGGCGGGCTTGGCGGGGAAGTGGCTGCATGGCCCGGGCGGGGGTGGGGCTGCGCGGGCCCGGGCCCCATCACCACCTGCCTCCAGCCCGGCCTGGGTTTGTCTCTCCGTGCGGGACCGGGTGGGGTGAGGGATGGCGGGGTGCAGTGTCTACTTGCCGAGACCCACCGGGCTAACATGACTTGGAGGCAGCAGACGCGTGAAGGTGGCAGGGGCGAGGTCCTCACTAAGTTGGCAATGTCGGGGTTAACTGGGAGTGAAATGGGAGCAGGATGCTAGGAAGACAGGATCCCCGCCCCCACCGCCACCCTTCCCTCACTTCGGTCCCCAGATCCTGGGAGGCCCAGGTAGGCTCAGGTAGGGAGAAATCAGGGGAGTCCCGGACCCCAAACCCTGAAATCTTGCCCTCCGCACACCCAGAGCTGTGGGACGGTGTCCTGGCTTCACGGAACCAGGCTGACAAAGGCAGGACCAGGCAAGATGGGAGGTAAAGAAACTACAGCAAGTAGGAATCGAGTTAGAGCCAGAGGAGTAGGGGATCTTCTAAAGAAAAAAAAAACTGGTGCTGTTTGCTTGCAGGAAAGACCTCCCAGGAGAGGCAGTCTCCCTTAAGCAGAGGCTCTGCTTGGAAAGGGTGCCAGTGGCCGGCTGGGACAGGTGCCCTGCTCTCCCCAGGGCCTCAGGGATTCATTTCTGGTGATGTTCCCCAGTCAGCCCCCAGCCCACATCAAAGGCGCCTCCTTCCACTCCCCTTACCACCACCCACTCACCCACTGGCCTTTGCTCCTCTCTCTCCCTCTCAGAAATGGATGCTCTTTTCCAGTAGTGCAAGTTGCAATTAATGTGCTCATCTTCATAAAGCAAACACATAACCCCAGGATCTAACCTGTGACCATCTCAGCGGACGATAACTGCTCCCCCTAAACCCAGAGAAGGAAATTAACTCCATTCTAATTAGGTGAGTTTGCTACAGACACCAATTTTCATCTCTGGTTTCAGAAAGTGTGATCATTTCAACTATTTTTGTTTCTCACCACCCTCCCCCCATCCCTACTCTACTAACAAGTCAAGATCCTGCCAAGATTTCCTTGTAAATAAAACTGTCTGCATAGGATGTGATTTTGGAAACAGCTTTCAGGGGACAGGAGAGAGGCTGATGGACTCCTTTATGGAAAGAAGCCCAAAGGACAAGGGGCAGCTGGGGGCCCTGAGGTCAGTGGCACTGCCCCCACCACCCCCACTGCTATCATTTACAGGACCTGCCTGGGTGCTGGCTGTCTTACACTTAGATCTTCCGGGTTGGAGAAGTGGTCAGGAAATGGGCAGTTCCAGGGAAGAGGGGAGGTGAAGAGCTCAGAGAGGGCTTGGTCTCTGGGCAGTCTCTGACCTCAGCTGCCCTTTGGGTTCTGCCTTTTCTTCAGCCCAGGGACAGCTCTTATCAACCCATCCAATTCTGTCATCCCCTCCAGTAGAAGGGATCTCAGCAGGCTCCATTCAGTTCGCTGAACCTTTGCTGGGCTCCTACCAAGTGCCAGAGACAGAACTTTGAAAAGAGGTAGATAGGATCCAGACCCAGACCTCCAGAAGCTGTTTAATTGGGAATGATAGCCAGGGAAGATCAAGGGGTATAGAAACCCAAAGGAGAGGGTTCCTGTGGGTCCAAGAGGGCTTCCCAAAGGATATGCCCCCAAACAGAGCAAAGTGGGAACACTGGAGGGGAAACCTTCCAGGCGGAGGGAACGGCATGGACAGAGGCTGGGCTTGGGCAGCAGTATGGTTTGGAAAAGGAACTACAATCAATTTGGCATGGCTGGAAATTAGAGCAAGGAACTCAAATGTAGAGAACCCAGACTGGGAGACTTCCTTGGTGGTTCAGTGGTTAAGACTTTGCCTTCCAATGCAAGGGGTAAGGGTTCAATCCCTGGTGGGGAGTTAAGATCCCATAAGCCTCAAGGCCAAAAGAAAAAAACCCATAAAACAGAAGCAATATTGTAACAAATTCAAGAAAGACTTGAAAAATGGTCCACAAAAAAAAAAAAAAAAAAAAAGTCTTAAAAAAAAAAAAAGAATCCAGCCTGGAGCAGAGGGTTTGAAGGTTTAAAGGGCTGTGAGGAGTTTCCTGAGAAAGAGATTTGGTCTTTACCCTAAGGGCAATGGGGAGGCCACCAAAGGATTGTGAGCAGGAAAGTAACATTGGGAAAGATCCCTCCAGGGAATTCCCTGGTGGTCCAGTGGTTAGGACTCCAAACTATGACTGCCTTTCGATCCCTGGTCCAAAAAAAAAAAAAAAAATCTGTGCAGGAGGCTGGCCTCCCTAACCTTAAGCATAGGGAGATGGGAGGTGACATCCAAGGACTCAATGGACATGAGTTTGAGTAAACCTTTGGGAGTTGGTGAAGGACAGGGAAGCCTGGTGTGCTGCAGTCCATGGGCTTGCAAAGAGTCGGCCATGACTCAGCGACTGAACAACAACGATCCAAGGAAGCAGTCATGAGGGCAGCAGCAGTTAGAATAAAGTGGAGAGCGGGGCTCTGGGAAGAATCGAGAAGGGGATGTTGTTCCTCCATCAGTCCTAGGAACATCGCACCCGACCCTGGCAAACAGTGTTCCCATGTCTCCTAGGGAGGAAATTCTGAACTCCAGCCAGGACTCTCGCTTCAGGAGCCCGCTCCCGTCCCTCCCCAGTCCCCGCTGGAAGGAGCACCACCATCTGGACTTGGAGACCAGCTGTAACATCCGGCAGCTCCTATGAACCCGAGACTGCACACACCTTTTGCCCTCAGCCTTGCCTCCGCCTCACCAGCCAGCCCATGGCACTCCTCAGCCCAGGGGAACACGCAGCTGGGGCCAGCCCGCCCCCCAGCAGGCAGTGGGACGTGGACCTTGGGTCCCAAGGCCCAGAACCCCTGGGGGGTAGGAGTGGCCAGGCTCTCTGAGAGCTCTTGTCCCACTCTGAGAAGACCTGAGGACCAGCACATCCTGAGCCCTACTGGGGACAGAGGAGAGAAAGGGCACGGCAACCACCCACTCTCACTGGATGCTGCAGGGCCCCCTGCCCAAGGACCCTGGGTCTGCCTGGAGATGACAGTCAGCAGAGGCTGATTGGCATTTACACTCTGCTCTTCACTGTGTAAGACCTCAACACCCAGGACCTCTTTTGAAGTTCCCCGATGGCTCAGTGGGTAAAGAATCTGCCTGCAGTGCAGGAGACACAGGAGGTGCAGGTTTGATCCCTGGGATGGGAAGATCCCCTAGAGAAGGAAATGGCAGCCTACTCCAGTATTCTTGCCTGGAAAATCCCAGGGACAGAAGAGCCTGGTGGACTGCAGTCCATGGGGTCGCGAAGAGTCAGGCACAACTGAGCGACTAAGCAGACAACAGCCAGACATCAAGTCAACACTGAACAGGATAAGAGCCTGGGAGAAAGCGGTTCAAACCTTGAAGCGTCAAACTCAACTCAGAGGGGCAGGAGGAGCTATGGAGATGAACCCTGACAGAGGGGAGAGCTTTGCAGTAGAGTGTGGAAGGGTTTCTCGGGGGACAGAACCAAAGCAGTAAAAGCAGAGACAGGAAAGCCACTGACTGTCTTGGGAACAACTCAGTGGGTGAGCACAAAGAGGGGATGACCAGATGGGTGAGAAGTCGTGTCCAGAAAGTCTTTGAGTGCCAGTCTGAGGAGCCTGGACCTTGCTTAATGGGCGATGGAAGAAGTGGTGGCGGCTTCTAACTGGAGCAGCAATTTAGGAAGATTAAATTGGCAGCAGCCCAGGAGAGCAATTCAACTAACACATTGCGAGTGTCCATTCTTTGCCAGACCCTGGCCGAGGTGCTGAGAATACAAAGGGAATAAGACCCAGACCCTGGCCTCCTGGGAGAAAATTAGATAATCCTCTAATTACAGCCCAGTGGGATAAGGGAGGAAGAGCTGTCTGGGGGTGCACCCACCCAGAGAGGGAGAGGGGGGTTCTTTAAGGAACTGATGTTCTGATGGGCCAGGAGCACCCGCACAATAGGGCTGCTACTGGAGAAGCAGGAAAGCTGGGGAGAGGGAAGGAGGGTGGAGAGGGGGGCCCAGGAGTTTGTTTGTGGACACTGTGAGCTAATGAGAAGACAGGGAAGAAACATTAAGGGCTGTAATTACCGCTCAAAGCAAATGGCAGCACGGAGAAGGAGGGGTAAACGGGGGTGACTTTTTCTCCAGAACCTCTCAGCTGAGGCCTCGTCTGCAACAGCAGTTTCCTATCCTGATGTCTGTCTCAGCCAGGCCCACACCCCTCAAGGCACTTTTTCTCCCCAAAGCAAACCTAAAACTGACCCTCACAGTCCCCGTTGCCTGCATCCAGCTCCATCTTCTGAGAAACCTGCAAACAGCCTGGAGCTGCTTGAGATGAAGACATGAGTTATTTTTGACTGAGATCCAAGCCCCGGCCCTGAATTCTTTTGTCTTCCCGGAATCCCCCAGTCGTGTTTGAAGTCTGCAAGTCCGAACAGCGGGTGCGGCTCAGGGTGGAGACCGACACTTGGAATCCAACCCTCCTCCGTCCCCAGCTCCGGTATTCTTCCATTATTGCCCGCTGTCTCCGAGATCAAACGCAACAAGGCTGCTAAACGGACTTTTTTTTCTTCTTCTCGCCTTTCGTCTCTTCCCCTCTCACTCCAGGGCCCCCGATTTTCCAGGGAACTTAAATCACTGAGAGACGTCTAGGTCCATAGACACCAGATCCTTTCAAAGAGAGGTGTGGGCACCCAAAAGGGAAAAGCTCAGAAAAGCACAGGGGAAACTTGCCCAGTCCAAGATTTCGCCAATCGCACATGCAGGGAAGAGCTTCCCAGGTGGTTCAGTGATACAGAATCTGCCTGCAATGCAGGAGCGGCAGGAGATGAGGATTTGATCCCTGGATCGGGAAGATTCCCTGGAGGAGGGCATGGCAACCCACTCCAGTATTCTTGCCTGGAGAATCCCATGGACAGAGGAGCCTGGCAGGCTACAGTCCAGGGGGTTGCAAAGAGTTGGACTTGACTGAAATGACTTAGCACACACATACATGCAGGAAAACTCTCAGCTGGTCTTCTGGTTCTCCTCTTCCTTCTCTGCCATCTCCTTGGGGGTAGGCTGCCCCCGGGGTCCCATTTCTGGGTTCTCTTTGGGCCTCTAATGCTCTGTGTGACCTCTGGTTATGTCACAGGTAGGCCCTGTGTCCTTAGCAAACAGCACCTTCGAGTTCAATTGTGTGCTCTCTGATGGATGCTTTCTCCTTCAGAAGTCTTTACTCAACCCTCCAAGCCCAAGTCTGGATCACTTTTTTCTTTTGACCTTGCATTACATTATCTAAGTTTTGCCTTCCTTGTACCCAAATACATATTCCTTGAAGGAGAGATTATGGCTTATTCAATATCACACCCATCACAATACACAACACTGCACACGGTAGGAACCGAACAAATGTCTCTTTAATGGAAAACAGAGCATGTCTCTTGATCTGACATGGGGTCTAATTACACAGTTACTAGTCTCAGCCCTCGATAAGAAACAAGTTTTATGTTTTACAGAAAAGATTTCTCTGCATAATAAAAATACAATTGTATCTCTGTTGCCTTTATTTCAAAGCACTTACACATTTGCCATTTCATTTCATCCTCAAAAAGCCAGCCTTTTTGAGGTAGCAGACAGATACAAAGGCGGGACAGTAGGATTCCCCGGACCCAGAGGGGGTTTGATTCTCCATTCCTCTCACCAAATTTTTCTTTTCTTAAATGAAAACGAGGCTCTCTGGGTTTCTTTGTTGCTGCGTGGGCTCTTCTCTAGTTGTGGCAAGAAGGGGCTACTCTCTAGTTGTGGTGCGAAGGCTTCTCTTTGTGGTGGCTTCTCTCGTTGAGGAACATGGGCTCTAGGACACACGGGCTGCAGCAGTTGGAGCACGTGAGCTCAGCAGTTGCGGCTCCCGGGCTCTAGAGCTCGGGCTCAGCAGTTGCGGTGCATGTGCTTTGTTGCTCCATGGCATGTGGGATCTTCCCAGACCAGGGATCGAACCCAGGTCTCCTGCATTGGCAGGGGGATTCTTTACCACTGAGCCACCAGGGAAACACCCAAATTTCTGATTTTAAGAGTCAAAGACAGACTTTGCTGGCAATCCAGTGGCTAAGACTCCATGTTCCCATTGCAAGGGGCTGGGGTTTGCTCCTTGGTCAGGGAACTAAGATCCTGCAAGCTGCACCACATGGCCAAAAAAAAAAAAAGTTAAATACACAAGTCCTGACCACGACCTGCAGTGACCTTCTCCCAGGGCAAGTAGGTGGGGCTTGTCCAGCTGTAGGCTGGTAGAAGTCGTAACATTGGGAGGGTCTCTGTCTGTGAAGTAAAAGCCATTGGATTGTTTTCTGCTTTGCTGCTGTTAAGCTGCGTGTGCGGGGTCCCCAGGAGGGAGAATGGTTTGCTGTCACTTCCCACTGCACAGCCAGATGGGAGCTTGTGCTGAGTGAAAGGGACAGAGTCTGGAGGCAATCTGCCACAAAGCCTGTGGTAAACTTCCTGCTTGAGCATCTACTCCATTAGGACAAGCACTTGGTTCTGTTTGCTGACAGCAGAATCTTTGACTTCTAAAATGATTCCTGGCACCTGGAACGTTCACAGCAAGCACCTGCTCAAATAGATGGGGAAAAAGTGGAAGGAGTGACAGATTTAACTTTCTTGGGCTCCAAAATAACTGGGGACAGTGATGGCAGCCATGAAATTAAAAGACGCTTGCTCCTTGGAAGAAAAGCTATGACAAACCTAGACAGCATATTAAAAAGCAAAGACATCACTTTGCCGACAAAGGTCTGTCTAGTCAAAGCTATGACTATTTCCAGTAGTCATGTATGGATGTGAGAACTGGACTATAAAAAAGGCTGAGCGCTGAAGAATTGATGCTTTCCAACTGTGATGCTGGAGAAGACTCTTGAGAGTCTCTTGGACAGCAAGGAGATCAAACCAGTCAATCCTAAAGGAACTCAACCCTGAATATTCATTGGAAGGACTGATGCTGAAGCTGAAGCTCCAATCCTTTGGCCATCTGATGCAAAGAGCCAACTCATTGGAAAAGACCCTGATGCTGGGAAAGACTGAGGGCAGGAGGAGAAGGGGGCGAGGTTGGATGGCATCACTGACTCAGTGGACATGAGTTTGAGCAAACTGCAGGAGATAGTGAAGGACAGGGAAGCCCGGTATGCTGCAGTTCATGGGGCTGCAAAGAGTTGGACACGACTGAGCAACTGAACGACAACAACAACTGTTTAATGAACAAATCTCTCCTATTTCTCCTTCTCCGGGCCTGGGGAAGGGCTCCCAGATGTCAGAATTCCTAGAAACACAGCCCAGGGTTTGGCCTCAGAAGACTTCCTTGGCCTCCTTGGGGGAGAATGTCAGTGAATCCAGGATCTGCTCTGGTGAAGGATGCCTTGGGGTCCTTTGTGAGGATGAGGATGCAGCAGCAGCAGGCAACCATCCTGGAGCTCCAGATCCAGGATGGCCAGGGGCAATCAGCGCAAGGGAGAGTGAAGAGAAACACGGCAGCCGCGGCAACAGCAGCAGCAGCAGGAATGCCAGGCACAGGAGTGAGACGGTGGGCACGCTAATCTGCTTCCTCCATCTCTCAGCCACTCCGCCCAAGTGAGGCTGTGTGAGAACTTCTCAGTACACATTGTAAATACCATCTGTCACACTGCCTGCCCAGACGCGGCCTTCCTCCCTGGAAGGGAGTCGTGCTTTATTATTTATGCAGCATGCACCCTACTTAAGTGCTGTGCCACCGAGAGAGGGAAAGAAAAGCCCAGAAGGGTCCAGGACGCCGGGGATCCGCCCCTTAGATAGCAGCTGGGCAGGGGGGCTTGGCCATCATTTTTCTGGAGTGGGAGGTTCGCTCCAGGTCTCCTGGGGATTAGGAGGTCTGCATCCTCGCCCTAGTTCTGCCACCGGCTTGCTGTGCGACCTTGGGCAAAGCAGCTCAATCCTGTGGGCCTCCGTCTTCTCATCTGTAAATGCAGAGGTCAGACTAGATGACTTGTGACATCTCTTCTGGCTCTGAAATTCAATTGTTCTCATTCTAATCCTTCATCCTCCTGCTGCCGGCTCAGAAGCCTGATCGTTTCTGGTCAGCCCTTCTATCCAGTCTGGAGAGGACAAATGCACATCAGGATGGGATCCCTCAGCACTTGCGAGTACGCCCAGGAGTCCGCAGGCCTGGATTCATGTCCAAGCTCTGCCCACTATGTAGACAGGTGACCCTGGCGAAGGCACAGGTTCCTAACCTCAGTTCTGTCTTTTGCAAACCATGTGGGTGGGACCAGGGGATTTCAGTAGGAAAATCCATCTTGCAATTCAGCAATCTCTGATTTTTCCCCTCCAAAACACTGCCGATGAACATTTTTACAGGCTGAGGCTCCAGACACAGAGATGAATTAGACCCTCACTGAGGTCTAAGTCGGGTGGAAGAGACATGCTAAAAAGCTAGGAAAAAACAAACAAAAAACGGTACAATGCAATGGGTACTGGGTAGAGATGTATGCAGAGCATGTGGGGGCAGAAAGGGGGTCCAAGGAAGTGATGCCAGAGTGGAATCAAAAGACCGCCAAGTAGGAGTTGGCCAGGTGGATGAAGCTTGATGCGTTCAAGACAGAGGGAACTGCATGTACTGAGGCAGGAAGGTGTGAATCTGCATAGAAACTGCCCGCTCGTTGTTAGGGTGATGGAGACATTCTGGGAGTTTCTGCACTGACTGCTTCCTCTCCCACCCCTTTGGAACAATCCAGTACTCCCTGAATGGGGATAAAGGGGGCTTATGGTTGACGACTCCACTTGGCCCCCCTGTCCATAAAGCATTGTCACCAAGGAGATGAGAGACTCACAGGGCTCCCCTTCCATCTCCTGCCTTTCTCTGTTCTCTAAATTAGAATCAGGAAAGCAGGCTGGAAATAGGGGGCTGGCTTGCGAGTGGCTCCAAGGTGACCCATAATTCGCCTTGCACACCATGAGGCTGGGTCAGGGGAGGGACATGGCTTTGTGCAAAATGGGGGCCCAGAGGCTGGCTGGTGCGGGCAGTCTGTCTGGGTTTGCTGGGCAGCTTCCCGCATGTGGCCGGAGCACGTGATCTGTCCTACAGCTGTGGCGGCCTGTTGTGGCTCCTCAGGGAGCGGGCCGAGTCCTCTGCAGAGCGATGGAGTTAACCTGTCCCTTCTCCGTGAAGGACGTCCTGCAACGGAAATGCGCTTGTCCTCCCAGCCACTCAAGCTGGTGGCTGCGGCGGAGGCAGCTCCAGTCTGCAGCTTGTATGCCTGCTCTGCATACTCCCAAATACATAAGAACAGCAGAGAGGAGACACGCAGGCATCCGAGACATCCGTTAGCTGTGAACAGCCTCATAGGCTGCGAGCCATGGTGTTAACCAGGCTCGGGGAAAGCCAGAGAAGCGCCAGCAAGCATTCTACTGGCGTGGTTCGCTGCAACATTTTATATCCAAGAGGAAGGGGCTGCAAGCCAGGGAAATACCAGAACCGCTGAAGGAGCGGGCACATTTGCCAGATGGTTCCTGGGGCACTATTGTATCTGCAGAGGAACCGGTCTGCAGTGGGAGGTCCTTTCACGGGAGAGCAGAGGCACAGGCTGATGGCTCATTCATTATCCCAGGGCTCCTCTGGAGGAGGCTGGGGGTTGGAGCACACCCACGCTCGTCCTCGCTTCCCAGAACCTTGAGGCTCTGATTGCCTGAGGTTGAGGTGTCAAGGGGACTTGGGCCTCTCCAAGCACTCCAAGCTCTGTGTCTTTAGATGCCCGCCACCTGTATCTTCCTTCCCAGCTTAAGCCCATCAGTCCATCCTCCCAACTGCCAGCTGTCACTCTCTCCTTAATGTAACTGCATTTAGTCAATTACACAGCTGGGGCTCCTATGCTGTGAGTGTGGCTGTGCCGCCAGGACTGAACTGTGAGGAAATGGGGATGAGGCTGGGAGTGGGTTTGAAATTATTTGCTACATTAGCACAGAATTTGCCAGAGCTTGTTGTTTTCCCCTGATAACACATGTGTCTCTTTTGTCTTTCTCTGTGAACTAGATTGTAAAAAGTAGGGGCTGTCTGTCTTGGCTTTTCTACATATTCCAAGTGGATGGATGGGTCAAAGCCTGAATCCCGAAGATGTCCCTGAGGGCCTTGATCGCAGGGCAGAGGGCGGGAGGGTGAGTGGGCAGTCCACACAAAGGCATCCTGACAGCGCAGCCGAGTGGTACCCTTTGACTAGTGGTCTGTGACTTGCCCCCACATAAGGACAGCAGCAGTCTGTGTGTCGTGAAGCTGACCACTTATTGGAGTACCTGTGGAGGCTACAGACCTCCACAAGGAAATGATGCCTTTAGAATCACCTCACTTTCTCTACCTCTGAGAACGATGCCCTTTGATATGGTATCCAGGGGGTTAGTGGAAAACACATATCTTTATTCATACAGACCTCCATTTGCATCTAGCAAGATAACCTCCAGCAGGTTAGTTCATTTAGGCTCAATGAGCCTTAGCTTCCATGGATTTGAATGAGGCTAATATGACCAGGGCTTCCCAGGTGGCGCTAGTGGTAAAGAATCCACCTGCTAATGCAGGAGACTCAAGATACGTGGGTTTGATCCATGGGTTGGGAAGATCCCATGGAGTAGGAAATGGCAACCCACTCCAGTATTCTTGCATGGGAAATCCCATGGACAGAGGAGCCCGACGGGCTACAGTCCATGGGGTTGCAAGGAGTTAGTGATGACTGACTGAGCACGAGTGCACACACACACACACACACACACACAATATGACACAGCTTGCCACATGTAGTAAAAGGGAAGAGACAGTGCCTGGCACAGAATACCTCTCAATCAGCACCCTTTTCGTCCTGGATACTCAATACATGGTGTTGAATACATGAAATAATTATTTCAGAGATTAATACACTTTGACATCTTTCCTGGATCCCTTCACATTCTGAAAAGCCCATATATTGCCTTTTTTTTTTTTTTTTTTTTCCCCAAACCAAGGAACCAAATTTGCAGTTTACAGCACTGGGGTCTAAAGTGTTATCCAAAAGATGGAGAAGTAACTAGGATTATTTTTAAAAGAAAATACAAAGAAACTAGCTTGGGAAACAGTGCCACAAGATTTTATGTTTGACTCCTTTCTCCCCTCGACCCAGGAGGCACACAGTTGGTGCCTAATAATTGCACACCGAAGGCTTGGCCTGAGAGGCTTGGGAGTTGTGAGGCTGGCTGGGAACCACATGAAGTCCTGGAGCCACAGTGTCCTCTAGTGGGGAAAAGTAGCCACAGCACCCCACAGAGCCAACCGAGCTGCAGAGTCCCGGGCCGGCAGTTCCCCAAAGGGCTCTGGGATAGGCCCCAGGGTGCAGCCACCAAGACTTGCAGGGCTGTCTTCCTGACTGGGAAATACAAACAAACGAACAACGCGTATTCCAGGAAATGTTTTTCTGATAGTATTACTCAGAGACAGCCATACTCGTTCCTTAAAATGAGTAGGCATTAGTCAGTGAGTGGGGTCTAGACAATGATTCCAGGCTGCCGGCAACAAAAAAAAAAGAACCCTGTCATTCGCTTTTTCCAATGGAAGCACATAGCAATAGCACCTCCTCTGAAGGATGTTTTCAACAGAACTAAACCTGAGTCTGACCTAGTCTCTAGATCTAACCACCAATTCACAGGAAACACATTGATAGTTAACAAATAAACTTACAGAGGAATACGTTGAAAATCACCATAGGAATGTGGTTAGAAGAAATTCAGACCGTGGAAAACTCTCCAGGACAAATGACCTCGTTTCTTCAGCAATAAATTACAAAGCAGAGAGGGAAAGAGCTTGAATCTTTTTTTGGATTCTGATTTAAACAAAATGGGGAGAAAAACTTCTTTAAACAACTGGGGAAATCTGAACTCTGTATTTTAATCTTGAGAAGTTGTTTCTTTTTAAGTGTGAAAATGGTATTGTGTATTTTAGTTGTTTTTTTTTTTTAAGATTCCCTATCGTTGAGAGGTACATGCCAAAACATTTTCAGATGAAATGATGTGCTGTAGGAGATTTGTTCAAAACAATTTCAGAGTGGGTGGGGGAACAGATGAAATAAGACTGGTCGAGTTGATGATTGTTGAAGGTGGCTGATGGGTTCGCAAGGGTTCATTATGCTGTCTGCCTGTTTCTGTTTTTATTTGAACATTTTCATAATTAAAGGTTTTAAAAAAAACCCTACTGGAAAAAGTTTCTACCTTAATTCTCAAGAGAACCTGCCAATGGCTCCTTTAAAGCTTTATTCTCTGACTCTATGAGAAAACATAGACTTCCCTGGTGGCTCAGATGGTAAAGAGTCCGCTTGCAATGCGGGAGACCTGGTTTCAGTCCCCGGGTCAGGAAGATCCCCTGAAGGAGGAAGTGGCAACCCACTCCAGTACTCTTGCCTGGAGAATCCCATGGCTATAGGAACCTGGTGGGCTGCAGTCTGTGGGGTGGCAGAGTCAGACACAACTGGGCAACTAAGCAGAGCACATGAGAAAACCAGGGCCCACTGTTTGACAACCTCTGTGGGATGGGGTGTTAGGGATTGCTTTCACCTGGAACACTTGAAAAATACGATCAGAATCAGATGAACTGCTGTGCTTTACAGCTGTACCATTTGAACGAGCTTCTGTTTTTTTAATTTTTAAAAATAATTTTATTATTTGGTTTTGGTTGTGCTGGGTGTCCCCTGCTGTGCGCGGGCTTTCTCTAGTTGCAGCGAGCAGGGACTGCTCCTTGTTACGGGGCATGGGCTTCTCGTTGTGGGGCATGGGCTCTAGGTGCACGGGCTCCAGTAGATGCGGCACGTGGGCTCAGGAGTTGCAGCACGCGCACATGGGCTTAGGTGCCATGTGGGAGCTTCCGGGACCAGGGATTGAACCTGTGCCGCCTGCACTAGCAGGCAGACTCTTATCCACTGAGCCACAAGGGCAGTCCTGTTGTTTTATTTACTCCTGGATAATAGGGTGGGAAGAGGCTGAGAACCAGTGGACACATCTTCTAAGGGACTGCATTGACAACGCTCTGATATGGGGGTGGGGGCTGCTCTCATGCTCTCTACAGTCTCTCCATGGCCTGCACAGCCCTCTCTCCTCGGTGATAACTCTTGACCCAAAACTCCCCCCAAAAGGCAGTGGGCATCAGAGCATTGGTAAGTGAATAGATGGACTCAGCAAACTCCTGCCTCCTTCTTAACCCTCATGCTCTCCTCTGCCACTGGCTTACATAAACACAGCTGTATCAGCAGCCCGCCAGCTGCCAACTCTCCTAGAAGATATTCCGCGTTTTTCCTCTTCTGGCTAAAAATAAGTGCCAGGCTCTCCTGAGCATCTGCAGGTGCTGTGCTCACTCTGTCATGCCGGGGTTTTCTTAAGGTGCTCTAGTTCGGAAATGTGGAGCTGCCTGTGCCAAGCCCGAGCCAGAAGCTCTGTTCCTTCTTTTGGGATGTGGTCCTAAGCAAAAATTAAAGCAGAAAGGAGCTTAAGAGGGCTTCCCTGGTGACTCAGATGGTAAAGAATCTGCCTGCAATGCCCAAGACCCAGATTTGATTCCTGGGTTGCGAAGATCCCCTGGAGAAAGGAATGGCAACCTGCTCCAGTATTCTTGGCTGGAGAATTCCATGGACAGATGAGCCTGGCGGGCTATAGTCCATGGGGTCACAAAGAGTTGGACACGACTGAGCGACTAACACACACATATGAAGCCACTGCTAACGGGTACTAACCTCAATCAAGGCATCTGACAGGGGACACTGGTTCAAGTCCCAGTCCTGCTACTCAGCTGGATCCATGACTGGTTACCCACATTCCTTTAGCTGCAGCTCTGTTCTATTTTTAACGAGGATGATGATAATACTATACCTCTTGGATATGAGAATTAAATATGTGAAAAGGACTTTGGAAACAGCTCTATAAAATGTGCTAATTTCCCCTCCTTTTTATTATACTCTCCCACCCACCCCCTTGTGCCAACAGGCTTGCTTTATGTATTCACTAAACAAATATCTGAGTGTTTGCTAGGTGCCAGGCACTGTGCAAGGAGCTGAGGATAAAGCCGTGAACAAAACAGAACACAAATTCTGCCCTCACAGAGTTTACAGTGTTGGGGAAACAACTAACAAAATTAATTATACAAAAAGTACAGTATGAAGAGTGGTGATAAGCGTTAATAGAGAAAGAGAAAGCAAGAATTCAGGATAGAACTACCATATGATCACGCAGTCCCCCTGCTGGGCATATATCCAGAAAAAATAAAAACTCTAATTCTAAAAGACACATGCACCTCAGCATGGGTAGCAGCAATATTTACAACAGAACCAAGGCATGGCAGCAACCCAAGTGTCCACTGATAGACGAATGTATAAAGAAGCTGTATTTATATATGCAATGGACTATTAGATCAGATCAGATCAGATCAGTTGCTCAGTCGTGTCCGACTCTTTGCGACCCCATGAACCGCAGCACGCCAGGCCTCCCTGTTCATCACCAGCTCCCGGAAGTCACTCAGACTCACATCCATCAAGTCAGTGATGCCATCCAGCCATCTCATCCTCTGTCGTCCCCTTCTCCTCCTGCCCTCAATCCCTCCCAGCATCAGAGTCTTCTCCAATGAGTCAACTCTTCGCATGAGGTGGCCAAAATACTGGAGTTTCAGCTTTAGCATCATTCCTTCCAAAGAAATTCCAGGATTGATCTCCTTCAGAATGGACTGGTTGGATCTTCTTGCAGTCCAACGGACTCTCAAGAGTCTTCTCCAACACTACAGTTCAAAAGCATCAATTCTTCGGCACTCAGCCTTCTTCACAGTCCAGCTCTCACATCCATACATGACCACAGGAAAGACCACAGCCTTGACTAGGCGAACCTTTGTTGGCAAAGTAATGTCTCTGCTTTTGAATATGTGATCTAGGTTGGTCATAACTTTCCTTCCAAGGAGTAAGTGCCTTTTAATTTCATGGCTGCAGCCACCATCTGCAGTGATTTTGGAGCCTAGAAAAATAAATTCTGACACTGTTTCCACTGTTTCTCCATCTATTTCCCATGTAGTGATGGGACTAGATGCCATGATCTTCGTTTTCTGAATGTTGAGCTTTAAGCCAACCTTTTCACTCTCCACTTTCACTTTCATCAAGAGGCTTTTTAGCCCCTCTTCACTTTCTGCCATAAGAGTGGTGTCATCTGCATATCTGAGGTTATTGATATTTCTCCCAGCAATCTTGATTCCAACTTGTGTTTCTTCCAGTCCAGCATTTCTCATGATGTACTCTGCATATAAGTTAAATAAACATGGTGACAATATGCAACCTTGACGTACTCCTTTTCCTATTTGGAACCAGTCTGTTGTTCCATGACCAGTTCTAACTGTTGCTTCCTGACCTGCATACAGATTTCTCAAGAGGCAGATCAGGTGGTCTGGTATTCCCATCTCTTTCAGAATTTTCCAGAGTTTATTGTGATCTACACAGTCAAAGGCTTTGGCATAGTCAATAAAGCAGAAATAGATGTTTTTCTGGAACTCTCTTGCTTTTTCCATGATCCAGTGGATGTTGGCAATTTGACCTCTGGTTCCTCTGCCTTTTCTAAAACCAGCTTGAACATCAGGAAGTTCACGGTTCACATATTGCTGAAGCCTGGCTTGGAGAATTTTGAGCATTACTTTACTAGCGTGTGAGATGAGTGCAATTGTTCGGTAGTTTGAGCAATGGACTATTACTCGGTCATAAAAAGAATGAACTATTGCCCTTTGTAGCAACATGGACAGACCTAGAGAAGACTGTTCAATAGGAAAAGGATAGTGTTTTCAACAAATGGTGCTGGAATAATTGAATATCCACATGCAAAGCAGATATTCAATGTGTATAAGCTCATATAATATAAAAGGGTCCAAAGGTTTGAATGTATATAAGAGCTAAAACTCTTAGAAGAAAACACAGGTATAAATATTGGTCACTTTGGGTTAGGTAACAGTTTCTTTGATATGGTACCAAAAGCACAAACAATACAACAAATACATAATTAGACTTCTTCAAAATTAAAACCTTATGTGTTTCAAAGGCCTCTACTAAGAAAATGAAAAGACAACTCACAGAATGAGAAAGTAAACTTTTACAACAATAAAAAGATACCAATTTTTAAATAGGCAAAGGACTCAGACATTTTTCTAAAAAGGACATACTAATAACCAATAAGCCCATGAAAAGATGCTCAGCATCACTAGTCATTCAGTTCAGTTCAGTTCAGTCACTCAGTTGTGTCCGACTCTTTGCGACCCCATGACTCGCAGCACGCCAGGCCTCCCTGTCCATCACCAACTCTTGGAGTTCACTCAAACTCATGTCCATTGAGTCAGTGATGCCATCCAGCCATCTCATCCTGTGTTGTCCCCTTCTCCTCGTGCCCCCAATCCTCCCAGCATCAAGGTCTTTTCCAATGAGTCAACTCTTCACATCAGGTGGCCAAAGTATTGGAGTTTCAGCTTTAACATCAGTCCTTCCAATGAACACCCAGGACTGATCTCCTTTAGGATGGACTGGTTGGATCTCCTTGCAGTCCAAGGGACTCTCAAGAGTCTTCTCCAACACCACAGTTCAAAAGCATCAATTCTTCGGTGCTCAGCTTTCTTCAGAGTCAAACTCTCACATCCATACATGACCACTGGAAAAACCATAGCCTTGACTAGACAAACCTTTGTTGGCAAAGTAATGTCTCTGCTTTTGAATATGCTATCTAGGTTGGTCATAACTTTCCTTCCAAGGAGTAAGCGTCTTTTAATTTCATGGCTGCAATCACCATCTGCAGTGATCTTGGAGCCCCCAAAAATAAAGTCTGACATCACTAGTCATTAGTCACTAGTCATTAGAGAAATGCAAATCAAAACCACAGTGACATATCAGAAGACATGGGAGAAACTTTCAAGCAATGCTATTGTAAAGGGAAACAGAAGGTGGAGGACAAGAAGATAATTTTTTTAAATGGCAGAAATAACAATATGCTTGTATAAGAACATCTAGGGGAGGGTGGTTCTCTAACACCCAGGGAACATCCAGTGGTTACAGCTCTGAGTTCTTACTGCCAAGGGCCCAGGTTCAGTCCCTGGTTAGGGAACTAAGATCCCATGAGCCAAAACAAACAAACAAATCCAGGAGAAAGGAAAAAAAAAAAAAAAAAAGCTGATGACAGTGCAAGGTGGGGAGGGAGGGAGAGAGAGACAAAGAAAAAGAATTGCTGGAGGATGCAGATGAGAGGGGGTGGAAGTTGGTGCTGAAGTAATGGGGCTGCCTTGTAGATAGTTTATCTGCAGGAACAGGAGAGAAAGGACAAAAGATACATACAAAACGCTGATATACATGGTGTGGGAGCAACAGGAGGTTCTCTCCCAAGTGCCTTCCTTCAGAGAACTCAGTCTATTTTCCTTGACCATCTTGCTGCTATCTCAACACACACCTTCAAACAGAGCAAACTAGCTTCAGAGAAAACTAGCAAGCCCACAAGCAAATCAGTCCCCAGAAATGATCTGCTCCGGTAGCTTTCATTCCACTCACACTGGTCATTCTTTTACTCTGAATTCCTGCAACAATGTTATTTACCTCTGTTATTTTAATCTACTTTAAAATTAAATTTTATTATTGAAGAGTAATAGTTACACAAATGAAACTCAAAAGTTCAGAAGCCAACCTCTCTCCTACCTCAAGGCCAGTTTATTGTATATCTTCTGAGAGATAATCTACATATGTGAGACCATATGTGTGTATATTTGCATATGTCTCCCTCATTGCTTTTTTAAACCACAAATGGCATCCAGACTTTCTGTTCTGCATCTTGCTGTTTTCCCTGAATATGCATCTTGGAGATTGCCTCATATCAGTACAGATAGCATTGCCTCATTCTTTTACATAACTACTATGATGTGATGGTTTTAAAAAATGTTCACATGTCTTTGATAGTCCTACTTTCAAGAAGGGGAGCTTCAGGGACTTCGCTGGTGGTCCAGTAGCTAACACTCTGCACTCCCAATGCAGGGGGGTTGCATTTGATCCCCAGTCAGAGAACTAGATCCTCCAGGCTGCAATGAAAAAGATCCTTCACACCTCAGTGAAGATCGAAGATCCCATATGCCGTAACTAAGACCTGGTGCAGCCAAATAAGCAATTAAATATTTTTCAAAAAAGAACTCGAGCTGCTACTGTATGGGCACACACACATGATCAGTTGTTTCAGTCGTGTCCGACTCTTTGCAACCTATGGACTGTAGCCGTCAGACTTTTCTGTCCGGGGGAACTGTCCGGGCAAGAATACTAGAATGAGTTGCCATGCCCTTCTCCAGGGGATCTTCCCAATCCAGGGATCAAACATACGCTCCTGCATCGAAGGCAGATTCTTACTGATGAGCCACTAGGAAAGCCCCTACTGCAAGGGACGCAGGTTCAATCTCCAGGTGGGGAATTAAGATGCCACATACTTTGCAGTGAGGCCAAGCAAAACACAACAAAATAAAAAGTGGGGTTTGAGTCTCTTCCCCTTAAGTCTGGGCTGGACTGAGTAACTCCTAATAAACAGAATACAGCAGAAGCAATGTGCATCTTCTGAGGCGAGGTCATGAGAGAGAGTGCAGGTTCCCCCTTGCTCTCTAGCTCCTGACTCACTTGCTCCGTTTTGAAGCGAGCTGCCCATGGCATCACTCAAGCAGCCCTATGGGAAGAGGCCTGAGTGGTGAGGAACTGAGGCTTCCTGCCAATAGCCATATGAGCCACCCATCTTGGAAAGGGGTCCTCAGGCCCAATTCAATCCTTCAGATGACAGCAACCTAATTACAGACTCTGAACCACAACCGCCTGACTAAACCGCTCCTAGATGTCTGACCCACAAAAACAGTGAGGTAATGAATATACTTATTTAAGACAAGCGTGTCCTGTCTCTTCCATCAACATATTTCAATCTGAAAATCCCTGGTTGACCATAAAGCCTGTCATGAATATAAAGTCATTGAATATAATCCTCTCTTGTTGCATTGTCTGTCCCTGCCTCCCTAACGACCATCAGAATGCACATCTGAACTCGCTCAAACCAGGCTGCTCTGCGGTAAATCAGTGTGGCACGTGGGACTTTGGAGCACGTTTGTGCTGGCCCCTCTTATGTGTTCTCAGGTGATGATTTTCAACAGAGAAGCTGGTATTTTCATCAGGGCTCCCACTAGCAATTCTCTGGGTCAGTGTGAGGGTCATATAATTTTAAGTTTTTTGAAATGTTTCCACTTAGTTCGGAAAGTGAAGTCTGCCAAGAAACAAATCTGACTTTCTGGGCTTTCTTGTCTCTGCTCCTGACCTGAGCAGGCCTCCCTGCAGTGCAGAGAGAATCTGTCAACTGTACTCTGAAGATGAGGAAGAAAAAAAAAAAAGGACCTAGTCTTTTCCCCGGAGTGGGAAAGCAGCTAATAGCATTCAGATATTTTGAGATGAAACTGTTACCATGGGAATGTTTCCATATCTCTCCCTTAATAATGATGGGTAGAAACAATGAACAGTACAGCTCTCAGAATTCTAGAAATAAAGGAAGCAAGGAAAGGAAAATGAAGCTGGAAGAACAGGTTCCCAAGAAAGGATTGATGAGTTCAGTCAAAACTCTGCCCTGGGTGCATTCGAGGAGAATGGGGGGCAGGGAGTTCGTAGGTCAGCATTTTTTCTCCCAGGATCACGGTTCCCATACAGGCTGGAGGGGGGTAATCTGGAGGTGGGTGGGGGTGATTCTTCAGTACTGCTGGTAAAGGGGCTAAGTTGCTCTTTCCTTCTAGGGCTTTGTAGGGGGGAGGGGCAGGGAGTGGGGAAGGAAAACAAGACCTACCAAATCCTGATGCTTTTAACCACGTCTCCATTTCCGATGTGACAAGAGGTCAAAGGGCTTTGATGATCCCTTTATCCCCAGGGCCTCAGACTGGACCCTGAGGCAGAAGCATGCTGGTGCACGGATGTTCTCATCCTGTGCTGCCCTCTACAAGGAATCAGAAGGGCCTACTGCCCTTGCCCTCCACCTCAAACTACCCACTGCTCGAAGCACACATAGGGGTGCTGCCAGCTGAGCTCCTGCCTCTCCAGGACCTTGAGAAGTCAAAGGACAGATGACTCACTCATGAGCCAGAGAGGTTATCTTCGGGTACAGGCATTTTACCCTTGTCTGCTAGAACCCCATACCCTCTCTCAGAAGGATCTGTTGCATTTTTCGCTGTTTCTGTTTTTGAGAAGAGACACCCTAATAGACCCATCCTATCAACAAGATGAATGAGAATCCAACCCATGAGCCGGGGAATTTAGGAATTCATATTGATAAGTGTGTAAAGATACATGCAGGCTTCCTGAGTAGCTCAGATGGTAAAGAATCTGCCTGCAATGAGGGAGACCTGGGTTCGAGAAGATCCCTGGAGAAGGAAATGGCTACATACTCCAGTATTCTTGCCTGGAGAAATCCACGGACAGAGGAGCCCGGTGGGCTACAGTCCAAGGGGTCGCAAAGAGTCAGACACGACTGAGTGACTGACAAGACACACACAAAGATATATGCAGATTGGGTGCCTTCTTTTAAAAAATATATATATATTTTTTAACTTATTTACTTGGCTGTGTGGTCAGGTCTTAGCTGTGGCAGGCAGGATCTTCACTCCAGTATGTGGGATCTTTGGTTGTGGTAAGTCGGCTTACTTGTCCCCTGGCAGGTGGGATCAAACCCGGACCCCTGTGGACGCTCGCAGTCTTAACCACTAGACTGCTGGGGAAGTTCCTGGGTGTCCTCTTAATGTAAGCACATTTAAAATATCACACACAGAGGAAAGAAATGGATACTGCCTCACCAAGCACTCCTACACATGTGGACTGACCTAAGGTCAGGAGAACAATGGTCTGTCAGTTCTCCCAGGCCAAGGTTTGTTAGAAACATCGAAATCTAGATTGTCCTTTTCTCTCTTGGCTGTGTGGCTTGTGGGATCTTATTTCTCTGACCAGGGATTCAACCTGCACCCTCGGCAGCAAAAGCTCAGTCCTAACCACTGGACAGCGAGGGAATTCTCTCCATTTTGTTCTTGAGATCCTTAGTTCAAACACACCATAAGCAGCACTTGAATTGTTCCTTGGAGGCAGTAGGTGGAGGTCAATCCTTATCGGAATGCAGTGTAAAGACCAGATGCCTAATTGGGTTGGGTCCTCCATCTCTGAACAACCACCCCGTGAATCAACACATAGCACTTTCCCTGTTTTGCACACCTCCCAGAACTACATGTTTTGTGTTCCAGAATTTATGATTCACAAACAGAAAATCCGTTGAAAAATTCGATGTAGCAAAAATATAAGCTCAGCAGAGAGTGGAGCAGAGAGCTCTAAAAGCAGGTGGCCCCACCGGCACAGGGAAGTCAGCCAGGAGCCCCTCTGGCAAGCTCCCGTGCCCACTCCCACCTTGCGTGGCCTTGGGAGCTCCACAGTCCTGGCCACGTGAGAGGGGTTTTTCCTGGCAGATGGCATGCCTCTCTTAATTCTTTTTCACTGATTGCTGGGCAGGCAGAGCTTCCTAATTTTGGTTTTAAAGGACATTTCTCATATATAATAACTCTCACTCCCCAAACGTGAGTCCTAAAATGTGATACAATCTTGAGTGCAATGTTAAGATGATACAACTGCACCAAGCTTAAAATCTGGTCCATGTTTCAGCTGCCATTGACACTTAACAGGTAACCACAGCTTTCCAGTTGTTTGAGATGAAACCTATTCTGTTTCAAGTACATTATTTTTTTTAAATATTTATTTATTTGGCTGCATCGGGTCTTAGTTGTGGAATGAGAGCTCAGTTGCCCTGCAGCATGTGGGATCTTAGTTCCCCAACCAGGAATCGAATCCATGTCCCCTGTATTGGAAGGTGGATTCTTAACTATTGGATCACCAGGGACGTCTCAAGTGCATTATCACAGAGGGTATTTTTCAACTCAGCTGCTACCTTGGTATTTTTTTAATAGAAATGTATGTCAAAAATGCTTTACATACCACACTGAAAGGAAATTCTTTCAAAGAGGTGAATGCTGGTCTCCAGCCCCAGAAGTAAGAAGACACACAGGAACTTGAATTCCTTCAGCCCAAGTGAAACCAACTAAATACTTCTTATGTGTGAACTGTTCAAGGTCCACACTGAACATGGCCTCCATAAAGCTGCTTGGGAGCTCCTCAACTTGAGAAAATTCCCCCTTTGCTTGAATCCCCATTGCACTCGATTTTATCTCTTACAGTTATTATTTTTCTACGTGTGCTGCTGCTGCTGTTAAGTCACTTTAGTCATGTCCGACTCTGTGTGACCCCATAGACATCAGCCCACGAGGCTCCCCTGTCCCTGGGATTCTCCAGGCAAGAACACTGGAGTGGGTTGCCATTTCCTTCTCCAATGCATGAAAGTGAAAAGAGAAAGTGAAGTCGCTCAGTCATGTCTGACTCTCAGCGACCCCATGGACTGCAGCCTACCAGGCTCCTCCGTCCATGGGATTTTCCAGGCAAGAGTACTGGAGTGGGTTGCCATTGCCTTCTCCAATTTCTACGTGTAAATGCAGACATTTACATATTAACTCTTGGAAGATAAAAATTTATCTCACCATATCTTATCTTTAGTTCTCACAACACCCAGCCCAGTGCTTTATACACAGAAGCCCCCAGATATACATTTCTGAATGAATGAATGCCCAAGCAGTATGGACTCCCTCCTGACAGTGCGGCAGCAGGAGGGAGATCACTGAGTTCATGCTAAGGACAGCTGCCCAGATGGCTTGAAGGGAAGCCCACACACACACCCCATGCTCAACTTTGAAGCCTATGACCACTGGATCTGAATTACCTGAATCTCTGCTGTTCAGTATCTGATTTTGCTGAGGCCCCTCCCCACCTCAGCAGAAAATATTTGGCTTTACCTTTAGTTTGATTTCCTCAGTCCAATAGGCTGCACTGCCTTCCATAGAGTTTTAAGGCAAGCAACCTGCAATTCATTTGTTTGTCTGCTCATTCAAACAAAATATTTATTAAAATACTTAGCACAACTGTGCCAAGTATTGTTGGAGGCTATGAGTATACAAGTGGTGATTAAAACATCTTGGCATCAATCTTGGTGATGAGCTTTTGAATCTGACTCCAAAAGCAAAGGCAAAATTAACAAGTGGAACTACATCAAACTAAAAAGCTTCTGCACAGTAGAGGAAATCATCAACAAGATGAAAAGGCAACCTACTGAATGGGAGAAAACATTTGCAAGTCACATATTTGATAAGGAATTAATAACCAAAGTGCATAAAGAGCTCATGAAACTCAACTGCAAAACAACAATTTGAAAAGGATTAAAAATGGGCAGAAGACCTGCACAGACATTTTTCCAAAGAAGACATACAGGTGGCCAACAGGTACCTGGGAAGATGCTCACCATCACTAATCATTAGGGATATGAAAATAAAAACCACAACGTGCTATCACTTCACACCTGTCAGAATACAAAAAACACAAGAAATAAATGTTGGCAAGGATATGGCAAAAAGAGAACCCTGTGCACTGTTGGTGGAAATATAAATTGGTGCAGCCACTATAGAAAACAGTAAGGAGGTTCCCCAAAAAATTAAAAATAGAATTACCTACAATCCAGCAATTCAACTTTTGGATATTTGTCTGAAGAAAACAAAAGCACTAACTTGAAAAGAATATGAATACCCATGTTCAGTACATCATTACCTACAACAGTCAAGATATGGAAACAATCTAAGTGTCCATCAATGGATGAATGGATAAAGACAATGTGGTGTATATATACACACAATGGAATATTATTCAGCAATAATAAATAATGGACTCTTGCCATTTGCGACAAACATGGACAGACCTTCAGGGAATTATGCTAAGCAAAAATAAGTCAAGAGAAAGACAAATATCATACAATTTTACTTATATGTGGAATCTAAAAATCCACCACCCCCAAGCTCACAGACAGAAAACAGATTGGTAGCTGCCAGAGGTGTGGGATTGGGGGTTGAGGGTAGGTGAAATGAGTGAAGGGGGTCAAAAGGTATAAACATCCAGTTATAAAATAAGTAAGTCATAGGGATGTAAGGTCCAGCATAGTGACTACAGTTAGTAATATTGTGTTGTATAATTGAAAGCTGCTAAGTAAACCAATCTTAAAAGTCCTCATTACAAGAACAAAAATTTGTCTCTATGTATAAGATGGATGTTAACTAGACTCATTGTAATGATCATTTCACAATATATACAGATGTTGAATCATGTTGTGCACCTGAAACTAATATAACATCAGTTAAATCTCAATTTTAAAAAAGACAGACATGGCCCTACACCCACAAAGTGTACATGCAAGCACAGGAAAATACTCAACAAATGAAGGAATACACATGAGGGGAAAAAAGGATGAAACACAGATGGTGAGATGCTAAGAATTCGGGGTGATGTTTCTGTGAATTTTTTTTTTAAGATTAGATGGTCTGGAAAGGTTCCTCTCTGGAGAGGTGACATTACAACTGAGATGTGAATGACAAGAATGAGGCAGCTTGGCAAAAATCAGAGAGAAGAGCATTCCAGGCAGAGAACAGTCAGTGCCCAGGCTCTGACGCAGGCACATAGTAGGTCGAGAAACACAAGGTAAGGCCAGGAAGCAGGCAAGGAGCACCTCAGGTAGACTTTATAAGGGCAAGGAGCCTAGGTTTTATTTAAGTGTGATGAGGAGACCCTGAAAGATAGTCATGGCAACATGAGAGAATAGATTTTAAAAGGGAAAGAATGGGAGTGGGAAACCAATGCTTAACTTGCATTTAGTCCAAGTGGGAAGTCATGGAGGCCCAGACTTAGGTGGTCGTAGTGGAACTGGAGGTAAGTGGACAGTTACGTACTTTGGAAGCAGAGCCTGTGGGACTTGTTGATGGATTGCAGGGGTGGGGAGAGCACACGATAACTTCCAGAGCTTTGCCCTGTGAAACAGTGTAGATGGCAGTGTATTCTGGTAAAATGGCAAAACTGGGAAGTGGGTGGTTAGTGCTGGATATCTAGGGCTCTATGTAAGGAGCATCCAAGAGGAAATAATAGGCGTGAAACAAAATAGAAGTGTGGATTTCTGGAATGAGGTCAAGGCTGGTAAAACTGATTTGGGAGTTACCAGAGGACTGGATTTAAAGCCACGGTGCTGCTAGTAGCAATGAGCTATACCTACTTCCAGGATCTTGGTTTCCAATAAAATAATAAAAGGACCAGTGTTTCTTATACAAATAGTTGTGTCAGGACTAGGACAGGGAAAGTACAGGAGGATGCCTGGGAAGTCCATAAGTACAAAAGCTGCCTGGAACCTCTCTTGTGGGGCAAGTCAGGAGGGCTCAGAAAATAACGGGCACATGCGGAAACGGCACATGACCCAAGATGAAGGCCCTGCTGTTGGCCAACCCTGAGACAAGAACAAGCAGCACTGAGCAACAAAGGAAATGACAGCAGTGGGTTATGATCCAAAGAACAAAGGAAATACACACGGGCCCATAAATCACTGAATAAATATGTGTGTGTGTGGGGGGGGAGGCACTGCTTTCCCTTACGTAACAATTCCCATTAGTAAATGTAGAAGAAATGATAGAAGTGAAAAATTTGGCAAATGTCACAGTAGTAACCATCCTGGGCAAACTCGGTAATAGTCAAAATCACAATGAAGGTACCACTTCACACTCACTCGAATGGTTACAACAACAAAAAATAGATAATAACAAGTGTCTCAGCAAGGATGTGGAGAAACGAGAACCCTCATACGCTGCTGGTAAATGTAAAATGGTGCAGCCACTTTGGAAAACAGTTTGTCAGTCCCTCAAAGAGCTACCAAATGGTCCAGCAATTCCAGTCCCATGTATATACCCAATGGAAATCAAAGCATAAGTCCACACAAAAACTTGTACGCAAATCTTCATAGATGCATCATTCATACTAGTCAAAAACTAGAAATAATAAAAATGACCATTAACTGATGAATACACAAAATGTGGTACATGCATATCTTGTTTTACTGCACTTCACAGACCACTGTGGTTTCTATTGTTTTGTTTTGTTTTTTTTTTTTTAACAAATTGAAGGTTTGTGACAACCCTGTTGAGAAACTCTATTGGTGCTAGTTTTCCCAAAACCATTTGCTTTACTACGTTTGTGTGTCACATTTTGGTAATTCTTGCAGTATTTCATACATCATTATTATCATATTGTTACAGTGATCTGTGATCAGCGATCTTTAATGTTACTATTTTAACTGTTTTAGGGCACAATGACCCGCATCCCTGTGAGAGAGCAAACATAATTGAAAAATGTTGAGTATGTTCCACCTGTTCCACTGAGCAGCTGCTCCCGTCTCTCCCTCTCTTCAGGCCTCACTACACCCCAAGACACAACTACAGTGAAATAAGGCCAATTAATAACCCTACCTTGACCTCTAAGTGTTCAAGTGAAAGGAAGACTCACACGTCTCTCACTTTAAATCAAAAGCTAGACATGATTAAACTTAACAGGGAAGGCATGTCAAAAGCCTAGAGAGATTGAAAGCTAGGCCTTTCTCGCCAGTTAGCCAAGCTGTGAGCATAGAGAAGTTCTTGAAGGAAATGAAAAGCGCTACTCCGGTGAATACATGAGTGGTAAGACAGCAAAACAGTCTTATTGCTGTTGTGGGGGAAGTGTAAGTGGTCTGGGTAGAAGATCAAACCAGCCAAACATTCCCTTAAGCCAAAGTCCAATCCACAGCAAGGCCCTTACTCTTTTCAATTCTATGAAGGCTAAGAGAGGTGCTGCTGCTGCTGCTAAGTCACTTCAGTTGTGTCTGATGTGCAACCCCATAGACAGCAGCCCACCAGGTTCCCCCATCCCTGGGATTCTTCAGGCAAGTACAGTGGAGTAGGCTGCCATTTCCTTCTCCATAAGAGAGGTGAGGAAGCTACAAAAAAAAAAAATTTGAAGCCAGGAGAGGTTGGCTCATGAGGTTTAAGGAAAGAAGTCATCTCCATAACATAAAGGTGAAAGATGAAGCAGACAAGTGCTGATGTAGAAGCTGGGCAAAAGATCTAGCTCAGATAATTAATGAAGGTGGCTACACTGAACAACAGGTGTTTAATGTCCGAGAAGGCAGTGGCACCCCACTCCAGTGCTCCTGCCTGGAAAATCCCATGGACGGAGGAGCCTGGTGGGCTGCAGTCCATGGGGTCGCTAAGAGTCGGACACGACTGAGCGACTTCACTTTGACTTTTCACTTTCATGCATTGGAGAAGGAAATGGCAACCCACTCCAGTATTCTTGCCTGGAGAATCCCACGGACGGGGGAGCCTGGTGGGCTGCCATCTATGGGGTCACACAGAGTCAGACACGACTGAAGTTACTTAGCAGTAGCAGTAGCAAACAGTATTTTGGAAGATCTATCTAGGACTTTCCTAGTAGAGAGTAGTCAATGCCTAGCTTCAAAGCATCAAAAAGGTAAGCTAACTCTCACTAGGGCCTAATACAGCTGGTGACTCAGAATGAGACTCATGTTTTCATGCCTGCTAATGCAACATCCACTCTGCAGCCCATGGATCAAGGAGTAATTTCAGCTTTCAAGGCTTAATACTTAAATCCATTTTGTAAGGCGATAGCTGCCATTGAAAGTGATTCATCTGATGGCTCTGGGCAAATAAATTGAAAATTTTCTGGAAAGAATTCAACATTCTAAGAACATTCATGATAAATGGAGAAGGGTCAAAATATCAACATTAAAAGAAATTTAGAAGAAGTTTATCCCAACTCACGGGTGACTCTGAAGGTTCAAGACTTCAGTGGAGGAAGTAACTGCATACGTGGAGGAAACAGCAAGAGAATTAGAAGTGGAGCCTGAATATGTGCCTGAATTGCTGCAATTCCAAGATATAACTTTCATGGGTGAGAAGGTGCCTCTCAGGGATGAGCAAAGAAAGTGGTTTCTTGAGACGACGCTATGAAGACTATTGATGTGACGACAAAGGATTTAGAATATTACATAAACTTGGTTGATAAAGTAGTGACAGGGTTTAAGAGAATTGAGTCCAATTTTGAAAGAAGTCCTACAGTGGGTAAAGTAAACAGTATCCCGTGTTATCGAGAAATCACTTGTGAAAGGAAGAGTCAATTGATGTGGCAGACTTCATTGTTATCTTGTTAAGAAATTGCCACAGCCACCCCAACCTTCAGCAACCACCACCCTACTCAGTCTGCCACCATCAGCACTGAGGCAAGAAGGCTCAGAGGGTGGTGAGCATTTTTTCAGGAATGAAGTATTTTTAAATTAAGCTATGCACATTGTTCTTTTAAGACATAATGCTATTACACATTTAATAAACTACAATATAGTGTAAACAGAACTTTTTACATGCACTGGGAAAACAAAAAGTTCAGGTGACTCACTTTACTGTAGCATTTGCTTTATTTGGGGGTTTGATACCAAACTTGCAATAGTGCTGAGGCATACTGCATAGCCATACAATGAAATACGATTCCGCTTCCTCTCCAGAGAAAAGAATGCAGCACTGACGCATGCTGCGATGTGGATGAACCCTGAAAACAGGCTAAAGAGAAAGAAGCTGGACTTCCCTGATGGCGCAATGGATAAGAATCTGCCTGCCAATGCAGGGGACATGGGTTCAATTGCTGGTCCCAGGAAGATCTCACACACTGTGAGGAGCAACGAAGACCGGGCGCCACAGCTGCTGAGCCCACACCCTAGAGCCCTCGAGCCACAGCTACTGAGCCTCTGTACTACAGCTACCGAAGCCCACATGCTGTCAGCCTGTGCCTGTGCCCTGCAATGAGAAGCCCAAACACTGCAACGAAGAGTAGGCCTCACTTCCCTCAACTAGAGAAAAGCCTGATTAAAAAAAAAAAAAAAGCAATGAAGACCCAGCGCAGCCAAAAAAAAAAAAAAAAAAGAAAGCCAGGCACAAAAAGACCACATATTGTAGACTCTATTTATATGAAATGCTCAGAATAGGCAAACCCTATTATCATTTTTGCAACTTTTAACGTTTCAAATTATTTCAAAATAAAAAGTTAAAAAAAAATTAAATCAGGGTTCTTGATGAGATCACCGAGAGACAGCAGAGATAGAAAGGATGAGGAAACTCAGGACAGAACCTCGGGGTGTGCTAACACTTTTAAAAGGGTGAACACAGGTTGAACAGCAAGAGACTGAGAAAGCAGTCAGCCAGATAGGAAAATCAGCTATTTACACCGACTGCCAAGACAATAGGGGTGAGGGACGCATTCCTGGCCCCAATACCCCAGACAGCTTAATCAAGACATTTGTCAGATACATGTAGCAAAAAAATCTGGCTGCCACCCAAGCCTCGGCAGCTCACCCAGATGCAATGGCTCAGCCCTGCTCAAGTGTGCGGGGTGGGGCAGAGGCTTGCCCCCAGGTGCTGTCTGCTGTGGGGACAAAGATCTATTTTCCGGGGGAAGGAAGAAGGTGAAATACCACCAGGGACGGAGCTCAGTGAATGTACACAATGACCCTAATCTTCATTTTAGAGAGACAGGAGAGAGAGCCAGAAAAGTCAAGGGATTTACACGCTGAATGAGGCAGAGTTGGCATTCCAACTCTTAGCTCTTTAGTCCATGCTTTTCTATTCCTCTGCCAGCAGCCTAGTGAACTGTCAGTAGCACTAAGAGATTAGTCTCCAGGGCTGCTAGTCAAGTGTATCCACAAGGGTTGCAGTGACTGAGTAAAGCGGTTTCTCAAGAAAAGGTTGAATAAATCAAGAAAATTAAATTAGACACAAGCAGACTGGCATGTATCCCCCTGGGTACTTTAAGGTTAGGCAGGAGCAGTGGTAAAGAATCTGCCTTCCAATACAGGAGGCACAAGAGACGGGGGTTCCATTCCTAGGTTGGGAAGAGCCCCTGGCATAGGAAATGGCAACCCATTCCAGTATTCTAGACTGGGAAATCCCATGGACAGAGGAGCCTGGCAGGCTATGGTCCATGGGGTCGCAAGCGACTATAAACACCACCACCACCACCACCACCAGGAAATGAAGACACACACAGTCCCTGATGCTCTTCTAGACGGTATACAGAACAAGTTGGGATAAAAGACGCTGGAATTACAGAAATCCCAGAGGCAGACTGGAGAAGCAGAGATAAAAACAGTTAATGACAAAACTTCTGTTTTCCCCTCAATTAAACCCCCTGTTACAAGGTACTTTTTTGTTAATAAATAAAACGCAAAACAGTAATTTTTTCAACATTAACAATTTTAGAACAATTAAACAAAAACCATAAAGACTGCTTTTAAAAGAGTAGTTACATCCTTACCTTCCCTCAATTATCTACACCTGAAATAACCCTAACCGCCAAGCCTGCACTCCTCTAAATAGACATCATCAATTACCTGGTGACAGCTACCGGAAGGGAAGGCAAAATGCCTCCGAGGAACTGAAAAGCGTCCAGAAAATCTGCTTTGCCAACTTTAACCCTTCTAGTGATAGAAATGTCAAACTCTTTATTGTTTTTTTTTGCTTCCTCTGTCTCTTTTTTTTGTTGTTGGCCTGTGTTTTTAAACTGCACATACAGCATATTTACTAAACGTATAAAGTCAGGGCAAGTGTTAAGGCTGGTTCCTCCAGTGGAAGGAGGGCTGAACTGGGAAGTCAGGACGTCTGGGTTCCAGCCCTGCCCACGCATACACTAATAGCGTGGCTTTGTGCTGGAATGGGTGAATTTAACTCAGATGACCATTATATCTACTACTGTGGGCAGGAATCCCTCAGAAGAAATGGAGTGGCCATCATGGTCAACAAAAGAGTCTGAAATGCAGTACTCGGATGCAATCTCAAAAACGACAGAATGATCTCTGTTCGTTTCCAAGGCAAACCATTCAATGTCACAGTAATCCAAGTCTATGCCCCAACCAGTAATGCTGAAGAAGCTGAAGTTGAACGGTTCTATGAAGACCTACAAGACCTTTTAGAACTAACACCCAAAAAAGATGTCCTTTTCATTATAGAGGACTGGAATGCAAAAGTAGGAAGTCAAGAAACACCTGGAATAACAGGCAAATTTGGCCTTGGAATATGGAATGAAGCAGGGCAAAGACTAATAGAGTTTTGCCAAGAAAATGCACTGGTCATAACAAACATCCTCTTCCAACAACACAAGAGAAGAACCCTACACATGGACATACCAGATGGTCAACACTGAAATCAGATCGATTATATTCTTTGCAGCCAAAGATGGAGAAGCTCTGTACAGTCAGCAAAAACAAGACCAGGAGCTGACTGTGGCTCAGACCATGAACTCCTTATTGCCAAATTCAGACTTAAATTGAAGAAAGTAGGGAAAACTACTAGACCATTCAGGAGAGACCTAAATCAAATCCCTAATGATTATACAGTGGAAGTGAGAAATAGATTTAAGGGCCTAGATCTGATAGATAGAGTGCCTGATGAACTGTAGAATGAGGTTTGTGACATTGTACAGGAGACAGGGATCAAGACCATCCCCATGGAAAAGAAATGCAAAAAAGCAAAATGGCTGTCTGGGGAGGCCTTACAAATAGCTGTGAAAAGAAGAGAAGCGAAAAGCAAGGAGAAAAGGAAAGATATAAGCATCTGAATGCAGAGTTCCAACAAATAGCAAGAAGAGATAAGAAAGCCTTCTTCAGCGATCAATGCAAAGAAATAGAGGGAAACAACAGAATGGGAAAGACTAGGGATCTCTTCAAGAAAATTAAGAGATACCAAAGGAACATTTCATGCAGAGATGGGCTCAATAAAGGACAGAAATGGTATGAACCTAACAGAAGCAGAAGATATTAAGAAGAGGTGGCAAGAATACACAGAAGAACTGTACAAAAAAGAGCTTCATGACCCAGATATCATGATGGTGTGATCACTGACCTAGAGCCAGACATCCTGGAATGTGAAGTCAAGTGGGCCTTAGAAAGCATCACTACGAACAAAGCTAGTGGAGGTGATGGAATTCCAGTGGAGCTATTCCAAAACCTGAAAGATGATGCTGTGAAAGTGCTGCACTCAATATGCCAGCAAATTTGGAAAACTCAGCAGTGGCCACAGGACTGGAAAAGGTCAGTTTTCATTCCAATCGCAAAGAAAGGCAATGCCAAAGAATGCTCAAACTACGGCACAATTGCACTCATCTCACACGCTAGTAAAGTAATGCTCAAAATTCTCCAAGCCAGGCTTCAGCAATATGTGAACCGTGAACTTCCTGATGTTCAAGCTGGTTTTAGAAAAGGCAGAGGAACCAGAGATCAAATTGCCAACATCCACTGGATCATGGAAAAAGCAAGAGAGTTCCAGAAAAACATCTATTTCTGCTTTAATGACTATGCCAAAGCCTTTGACTGTGCAGATCACAATAAACTGTGGAAAATTCTGAAAGAGATGGGAATATCAGACCACCTGATCTGCCTCTTGAGAAATTTGTATGCAGGTCAGGAAGCAACAGTTAGAACTGGACATGGAACAACAGACTGGTTCCAAATAGGAAAAGGAGTACATCAAGGCTGTATATTGTCACCATGTTTATTTAACTTATATGCAGAGTACATCATGAGAAACGCTGGACTGGAAGAAACACAAGCTGGAATCAAGATTGCTGGGAGAAATATCAATAACCTCAGATATGCAGATGATACCACCCTTATGGCAGGAAGTGAAGAGGAACTAAAAAGCCTCTTGATGAAAGTGAAAGTGGAGAGTGAAAAAGTTGGCTTAAAGCTCAACATTCAGAAAACGAAGATCATGGCATCCGGTCCCATCACTTCATGGGAAATAGATGGGGAAACAGTGGAAACAGTGTCAGACTTTATTTTTCTGGGCTCCAAAATCACTGCAGATGGTGACTGCAGCCATGAAATTAAAAGACACTGGCTCTTTGGAAGGAAAGTTATGACCAACCTAGATCACATATTCAAAAGCAGAGACATTACTTTGCCAACAAAGGTTTGCCTCGTCAAGGCTATGGTTTTTCCTGTGGTCATGTATGGATGTGAATGTTGGACTGTGAAGAAGGCTGAGCGCCGAAGAATTGATGCTTTTGAACTGTGGTGTTGGAGAAGACTCTTGAGAGTCCCTTGGACTGCAAGGAGATCCAACCAGTCCATTCTGAAGGAGATGAGTCCTGGGATTTCTTTGGAAGAAATGATGCTAAAGCTGAAACTCCAATACTTTGGCCACCTCATGAGAAGAGTTGACTTATTGGACAAGACTCTGATGCTGGGAGGCATTGAGGGCAGGAGGAGAAGGGGAAGACAGAGGATGAGATGGCTGGATGGCATCACTGACTCAACGGACGTGATTCTGAGTGAACTCCGGGAGTTGGTGATGGACAGGGAGGCCTGGCATGCTGCGAGTCAGGGGGTTGCAAAGAGTCGGATACGACTGTGCGACTGATCTGATCTCATCTGATCTGTGCTTAGTTTAGGCAATCAAAGTATGGAGTTGGACAGATGATCTTTGTGGTCTATTTAAGCTCTGAAATTCTGACTTTACAATCTAAAGAAGTAAGAGGCGTTATGACACTGTCCTGCATAGAAGGGATAGTCCCAGATAACTAGAGGTCAAGCTAAACATTCTTGTGGGACTCTTTCACCTTCTACACACGTCAGGAAGGTCACTGGACAAAGGGAAAGCACACCCTGATAAAGTACCCGGAGAACAGCTCCAGGTGTGCTTAGAGGAGGTGGACACTCCCCTTGCGAGCAGAACACTGCCCTCTGAGGTTGGCGCCAGCTCATCCAGGGCACCAGGTCCTAGTGACCAGTATCTTTAGTAAGAAGGGAACCAATCAAACACTTAAAACATGACTAAAGTCACTTTAAGTTCTTCCTAGTACTGCACCTTTCTGAATTCCAAAACAATCAGATAATTTTTTTTAAGCTGCTATGTGTTTACTACTAGTATCTTCATCAATTACACCAAGGAGTTGGTCAAATCTGGCCCACAGCATGTTTTTCTACAGCCTGTGAGCTAAGAATAGTTTCTACATTTTTAAGTGGTTACAATAATCAAAAGAAGAATACTTTCTGATAAATGAAAATTATAAAAAATTCAAATTTCAGGGCCTATAAATAAAATTTTATTGGAACACAGTCATGCTCGTTTACGCAATTTTCTACGGGTGCTTTTTTGCTATGACATAGTTGAGCAGCCGCAAAAGTCTCAAATATTTATTCTCTGACCTTTTACAGAAAAGTTTGTGACCCCTAAGTTACATGACATTCTATATACCAACATCATTCGGATAATAAACACTTCCAAGGGTCATTTGATTATAAAAGACCTATACGTGAAGAATGAGTAGGAAATACTGAACGAGGAAAAGTGTTTTCATGGAACTTGGATTTTTCAATGTATGAAGATAATACTAGCAATGCCTCCTTGTGTGTGTGTACCCGAGAGGCAGCTTTCAATCTCACAGTTTCACTCTTTGACTTTCGGAAGCTCTCTATGTTAAAGGAGAAGAGAAAATCTACAGAGCAAAACACTATCACTGGAAAATACAGCCGGGAACCAGAATGGCACCATGAACTTAGGAAATGTTTCCAAATGAATCAAAATCTCACTTTCCACTAAGGTGTCAGTAGCTTCTCAAACAAAAATAACTGGGACAAAGGGTGTGGCAAGTGTGAGCATGCCACAGGAGGCAAGTGGACACAGCTTTTGAATGTGGGATGCACTGGAGAGATCTGAAACACAGTAACTGTGATACTCACAGATCAGAGACTTCCACAGAGCTGTCAGCCAAACAGGTTAACAGACATTCACTCTCACTGATGGAGCCTTTTGATAAATAGGGTTTAAAAAACAAGAATTACTTGTAAGATTAGAGGTTTTAACAAATGGGTTATTGGGACTGTGAAACTGGGGATCGAGGTTTTTGGTTCAGACTACCAGCATGGTGCATTCTCATACTATTAATAGAAACATTAAATAAATTTAGAGTCTTGCCATAGGGTCTTTCTTAAAAAGCATGTAGTCCAGAGTCAGCTTCCTAAGAACACATGGACTCAAAAATGTGAGGATGATGCCAAATAGATAAATGTGCTAATGAAAATTAGGTCACGCACCCATTTTTAAGATGTGCACGTGTATTTTAAAGACGCTTTTCACAGGAAGCTCAGCTTGGTGCCCTGTGATGACCTGGGTAGGTGGGATGGGGGGTGGGGACTGGAGGGAGGCAAGAGAGAGGGCATATATGTATAGACATGGCTGATTCACTCCGTTTTACAGCAGAAACAAAGACAAACTATAGAGCAATTATACTCCAATAAAACAAAATATGAGCTTCCCAAGTAGCGCTAGTGGTAAAGAGCCCACCTGCCAATGCAGGAGATGAAAGAGACACAGGTTTGATCCTTGGGTCGGGAACATACCCTGGAGAAGGGCATGGCAACCCACTCTAGGGTTCTTGCCTAGAGAACCCCATGGACAGAAAAGCCTGGTGAGCTACAGTCCACAGGGTCGCAAAGAGTCAAACATGACAGAAGTGACTTAGCATGCAGGCAGGCAAAAGAAAAGCAAAGAAAGACACTTTTACATGGACATTTACTAGTACAGTCCAGACAGAAGAGGCATCAAAGCTGACACCAATTGCATTCTGAGGGTCTGTTTAGGAAAGGTTTCCACGCCGTATCGTTTGAGCACTTACCTCTGTTTTCCCTCTGCTCGTCACTATCCAGTTGCCTCCTCTGCTTTGTTCAGGACCAGCTCAGCAGGACGCCTCCTCTGCGGTGCCGTCCCCTACAGGTGATGGGTCCATCTGCACAGATGCCTACAGCCTTCCTATCTCTTCTTTCACAGGCCACTTCAGAATGGTGACATGCTCCCCAAACTCCTAACATCAGGGCCCACTCCCACCACAGCACTGGGAGCTCTGACAATGTGGGACATGGCCCATTTTTTTGGTTAAATGTGAAAGAGAAAGAACAGATGGATGGCAAGAAGCAACAGCACGGGATGTGCTCATTAAGGCTAAGTTACTACATCACAAGGGACTACAAACCTTCAAAGTGATGTTCCTTCCCAGGACCGCCTCAAAAATTCATTAAAACGCTACAGCAGTTTCAGGACTGTCCTTTTAAAAGAGAATGCCATCGGCACAAAGTGAAAGGTTTCCTTTCAACCCTCAAATTCCTATAGAGATCATCTGAGTATACTGTCACAGCCAGAAGAAGCCTTTTGCTGTATTCATTCACACATTTTCCTACATTAACTAGTCCCAACGTGGATATGAAGGAAGGAAAAAGAGCCTGGAAGTTAAAGAGGTGAAGGCAGTGTTTCCTCTGCAAACCCACCCGAGCCTGGACTGAGAGGAGAGGGAGGTTGCTGTCAAGAGCAGGGAAGGAAACAGGGCAGCTGCCAGTCTGCCTTCTTGACAATCAGACACTTCAAACGAAGAGACTGAGAGAGAAAAATCCTAACGTGTAAACACACGGCTTTTCACCTTTTTGGCAAACTAACTTCTCTCCTCTGTTTCTCACAAACACAACAATCTACAAAGCATATTCACGTAAAATAACATTTCAGTCGGAACAAGGAAGAACTTGGGAGGAAAGAATTAACTGAACTGGAAGCTGTGTAACTGAAATTTATTTGGTAAATGAGGAATTCTCAGGAAATAGTGAAAATGAGGTGTCACCAGACTTTTCTTCGCTCAATTCTCCTTTTCCTCAGATTCAGAATGAAAATGTGAAGGAGGGAGATGGGTAAGTGTGCAGGTGAGCATGGCACGTACTATTTTACAAGCTTAAAGCTAGTAAATTATATTGTTACTAGCTGCTCAAGAAATGTGATCTTCAGAGAAAACACTCCTCAGAATGGCATAGGAGAAAAAAAAAATCCATGTTAAAGGAGAAAATAAACATGTAAATCATAGTAGTAAAACTACATCAGTTAGGTATGTGTAGGGAAAAACAAGTGCCCTTTCCTAAGAATAGATTTCCCCACAACTTTAAAATAGATTTCCTCCTAATAAGTCTTCTTTCCCAATAAGTATTATCTTTCTGTATAAAAAATAATTTGCAAGATAAGAAAGACAGAAACCAGAGGAATTTCATTTCACCTGTACAGAAATAATTACTTTTTTCCCCTCTCTTTTTTGGCCACACTGTACGGCTTGTGGGATCTTATTTCCCTGACCAGGAATTGAACCCCGGGCCACAGCAGTGAAAGGGCCGAGTCCGAACCACTGGACCACCGGGGAAATTCCCAGAAATACTTACTTTCATGAGACAAAAAACTCAAGAGCACAGTACACAGCAGTTATTTATTTAAATACTTGAAAAGGTCAATGATGGAAAAAATAGGTTTATCATGAGAGTTTATATTCATCAGATTTATTTTACCATTTAAAAAAGTGCTGCTTCTAGGTTATCCTAGCCAGATATAGAACAATTCATGACACATGCAGCTACTGTAATATACTATAATAGACACAGCCATTATAGAACAATTTACACTTTGGGAGGAAATTCAGTAGTAGTAATGGTGACTGTTTATTTAAACTAAAAACATTGATAATATACAAATCTGTTTTCTCTTTTGATTGAAAGGGCTATAAAATTCAATGTACTGACAAAGGAAGCGACATAATCACAAGGGTGACACCTCTGCTAAGTGCCTTTAGCTTCCTCCTTCCTTAGAGGAGAGCCTCACGTTCAACTACACAATTTTTAGACTGCACGATGACCTCAAGGCTGGCCTACCATAAAGGACGGGACTGAAAGAAAGTCATGTTTTTTAAAAACGGAGAGAAAATGGCAAATTGTGCCTTGTGTACTCAAAGTACCCAAAGATCATTCTGAGTAAATGTGAAATAAATAAGTGATCGATGAGTAAAATACAATCTCAGAGCTGACTTAAATCTAGGAGAGTGAGCCAGCTGAGCACTAACAATACCATGTCGAAACGTCCAGAAACACCGTTTCTAGAACTCAGTCTGGGAGACCGTATCTTGCCTGAATATGTACATTATTTACAAAATATTCCCTTTTGGCCTCTGAAAGTTAGCCATTTTAGTTTGGCTGTTAAGCTGTTTCTTTCATTTGCTAGCCAATACTGCAGTTATAACTATCATTAAAATACTCTTATGCATGAATTACAAATATTAATAAAGTAACTCTGCAATGTATAAATATCTCAATATTTCTAGCGGAATTTAAAGCATTCAGAATGTACATAAAAGTATCTGTTTTTGGTAGGGCCAGTATTTTTTTTTTTTAAATCATCGCTGTTTCAGTAATGCTTTGTACATGGCAAAGCCCAAAACTGCAAAAACAGTAGCACCAAAACTTGCTCGAAGCCAAAACGTGGAGCTCTTGAGGTCAGCTTGTGTCACGTGCCTGTAGTCAAAAAATATAATTAATGTTTAAAACATGATTAGTATGAAAAAAACAGTTATGTGGACAGTCTATTTTTAGGCAAGTATTAGCACACTTGTCAGACTAATTGCATACAGTAATGGTCACCAAAAGCATTTGTCAATAAGGCCATATGTACACTGCTTAGATAGTCACTGTCTTAAGACATACTGTAGACATTTGGGAATAAACAACATCTAAAATGTTACAAATTTTCTTCACAAGAGAAATGGAGAACTTAGACAAATCAACCTGCCACTTTTTAATACCAGCATGGTCCTTCAAAACCAGATGTTAAGACTGAAACCACACAATTTTGAGAGTCAATTTCATGGAATCTCCTGTCCCCAGGAACCAAAAGCTATCTTGTAAGCAGTTAAGTGACAAGTGACCATACTTTTCTAACAGCAATGCTTAAAATCAACTTTAGAAACACTGAGTCCCATAAAAATTTACCAAAAAAAAATCCCAAAAGGGAAGGGGGAAGATTTACCAGTTTGCATTAATTTGGTTACTGCTGATTAAAGAAAGAAGAAAAAACAAACAAACCAAACTCTGGTATTAGTCAGACAGGCAGTGACAATGGGACCAACCAAAGGACATAATGAACATGATGGACCGAGAGGTAAATGACACAAAAGAAGCTGTATTATGCATGACTAGGACAGGGACAGCCTGTACCACAAACTGAGTTTGTGAGCATGCTCAGTTAATAACACTGCTAAGCACCCTCAAGGGTCTCAAGTATGACAGCTTACCATAAAGAAGATTAAGCTTTAAAGAAAAAGTTGGAACATTTTACTCAAGTGTCACTGAAGGTTTAGTTAAGTGAACACAGTTGAGGTGATACAGAAAACTTACAGGATTAAGAGTTGAGAAACTGCCTAGGTTATTTTACAACTGAGCTAATAAACAAACAGATTTGAAGCAAGAGTCAGACATCATTAAAAGACCATGACACTGACACAAGCAAGAGAGTTAAGAGCCAAGAATATACAAACTGTATATATTAACTACTTTGCCTCAGTAGTAGTCAAGAGTGAACAATCCGATTAGTTATCACACAATGCAATCTGTACATCCCTAAGCAGCAAGGCTGTAATACAGGCAGTGTGCTCCATGCCTTATCTCCACAGAGAAACAACACACAGCACTCCAACTTCTTATCCTCCCCAGTTTCTATTTAAAAAAAGCCACTCCTTACATAATTATCATTTTACAAAGCAAAGTGATAACACAGATTCATGCCACCTTGCAAGTTAGTTCTTCCAACAGGCAGTATTTCATTAAAAAGAAAAAAAAGGGGGTTAGGGAAGAAAATACTTAGGTTTTTTAGTTTTTTTCTAGTTTTTCCAATAGGAAAAACTCCAACATAGCCAACCCCACTGATTGTGGGAAATGTTACCTGGCTTCAAGAAAAAGTGGACCGTGAGATGACTCCATGAAGATGGAATCTTCTACGGAGCTGACGGCGTGCACCTGGTGAGTAATACTGCCTTCGTCGTCTGCTAACAGCATGGCACCCCACTCAGCTACCCGGGCTCTTAACCTTTTATACACATGCATACAGTTTGCAGTTCACAGCACAGTTCACAAAAGAAGGGGACTGAAAGTAATATCTCTTGATTAAACATCCCACACATAAACTGAGTTGCCATCCTATTATATGATGCATCTCACGATTTCTATGTTTAAAATGAATTTATCCTCTAGAATATTGCCAAACTTAAAATATATATATATATATATATATATATATATATATATACTCTTTTAAAACACTCACATACCATGCAGGGAAACCTAAGGCTGTTATATACCCTCTCTATGTATCCCCCAGAGGCTGGTCTTGGTATATCTGGAAAGACTAAGAGAAGCTCTGGAAACTAACACTACAAACAGTACTTGACAATATTCGGTGACTAGAAGTACTTACTCAAAATGAGGCTAACAACTATTAGTCATGAAGTTGAGAGATGCTTCTAATTTCTGATTACTAAAAACTACAAACATATATCTGTAAAAAAAAAAAAACAACAAAAAAAGAGTAAAACATCCCAAACTCTGACGGTCATGGTCCTATGACAAGAGTTTCAAAGTTTACAGCTCCAAGTCAGCAGAGACGGAGAGGACTGAAAGTTGAGAACACAGGCTCAAAGTGCATCAGAGTTCTGCTTCAGCTTTGGTCTCTCTGTGATTTTCATGTGTCTTCACTAACAGAAAATATTTTTACACTTTTATTTTTTACACTTAATTATAAAGTAAGTGTAAAACGGGGTTAGGATTAATGTTAGCTATAGTGACATTAAAATCAGTGAAAATAATTTCTTATAAATATTCTTCAAGTGTGGAATCTGCTAACACAGCTTAGCTCTCCCTGCTGTTGCTGTAGTTGTGTGGCTTATTTTCTACACTGCATGGCATGTGGGATCTTAGTTCCACAACCAGGGATCGAACCCACAACCCCTGCAGTGGAAGCAAGGGAGTCTTAACCACTGAACCAACCACTAGGGAAGCCTCTCCTTTTGTTGTATTTTGAGAAGTAGTACCATTCATGAAATAATATATTCTGCCTGACTTTACTGCTTAGCTTTCTTTTGCATTTCCAGAGAGTAATTATTACTTTTCCCTAAGCTATTGTATAGCCTTCAATAGGCAAAACAGCACTTCATATTTATAGATGACAAACAATATAGATACATGTTCAGTATACAGCTAGTTTAAATCTCAAGGCAACCATTAACTCATAAAGTATATTTCAATGACTCCATTGATGTTACAGTAGTTGTTTAAGATACTTATAGACATAGAAAACTACTTTTTAGACAGAAAGCTACTTAGAGAATTATTTTATGCTTTTACCATATGCATTTAAAAGCTACATTAACCAGGATCTATTTATAAGGAAAACACATTTATAATGGATGGCACATTTGCACTGCCTGCCTAACAACACCTGAATAGACAAGAGTGTGATCTTAATTGTACCCCATAAGTGTGAAGAACAGAGCCATGCTTGTCATTTCCGGTCTCAAGCAGAAGCAGAGCAATAGTTTCAAAAAGCTGCTTCCTAATTCATGTCTAAACTCAAGCAAAAAGCAATTCTTCCACAATTCTTTCCAAATGACTCATATAAAATATCTTAGAATAAATTATAATGTCTTATTGTATGTTTTTTCTTAAGCTTTTTTGGCTATTAAAAAAGTAATATAAGCACATTATATGAGAAAATGAAAGTAGGAAGGAAAAAAATCACTCAGAGTCACCTAAGGCAACTAATTAAAATGTGAATTAAAATGTGGTATTTCCTTTTAGACTTTTTAAAAATGTATTTCTTACACAGCTGCAAACACAATGTGTATAATTTATATATTTTATATCCTTTAAATATATTACATAAGGTCTTTTCCATGAATTATAGAAACATCCTTTTAAATAGCTGCATTATATTTTTATTGGTGGCTATTTCCATTTACAGATACCTGTAACTAAAGTGATAAACACTATTTTATATAACATTTTCCACTACATTTAAAACAGTTTCCTTAACACAGACTTTCCCAAAATGAAAATTACAGGGTCAAAAATGTATGTGTGCACGTGTATGTGTGTGTGTAAAAACGTTCTTTTTTTCCATCTATTGATATACCAGAATCACACACTTCCCTATTGTATGTGGAATAAAATAATTTAGGTTCAGCAGTATCTCTTTTTACAACATAAGAAATAATGACTAAGTGGTAAAATATAACCTTAATTAATCATATAAAGCTTGCTAGAGCTTCTCAGTTCTTAGGCAGAGAATCCCTGTGTCCTGAATGCTGGCTTTCTGGCTTAAAAGTGCTCTGGGCCCATACGTCAATCAGATAACAAGCGCTCTTTGACCCAAGTGTGGGAGCAAACCAACAAGTTTGGACCTGGGTATTATTAAGGCTGCTACTTAATAAGGCAGAAAGAAGGAAATGTTTCCAAAATTCAGGCAATAGAGAGATAAATTAAAAACTGTGTGAAGGTCACAGAAGGTGTGTAACAATGGACCAAAATTCCTATGTACCACAGAATGCCTCAAAGAAGGCATACAACATGCTCTAATTAACTCTGCAATTTACAGTAAACATCCGGGAGCTGGTGATGGACACGGAGGCCTGGCATGCTGCAGTTCATGGGGTCACAAAGAGTCGGACACGACTGAGCGACTGATCTGATCTGATCTGATAAGAACATTAACTAAAATCTTTATAGGGTTCCGTGTATTTAACCAATAATAAAGGGAATGTTATCAATTGCAATGTTCAGAATCATAAAATAATCAAATCCTTTAAAAAGGGCTCAACGGAACTAAACCTATTCCAGCTATTCCCAAATAGGTATTTTTAATTTTGTTTTCTACGTGTTACAAGACTTCATATATGAGGTATAAAATCTATATAGGCATACCTCAGAGGTATTATGAGTTCAGTTCCAGAACACTGTAATAAAGTGAACTTTGCAATAAAGTGAGTCAGATAAACTGTTTGGTTTCCCAGTGCATAGAAAATTTATGTCTACGCTATCCTGTGGTCTATTAAGTGTGCAATAGCATTATTACTAAAAAAAAAAAACTATACACATACTTAATTTAAAAATACTATAAATATCACTAAAAAATGCTAACGATCACCTGAAAATGCAGTTACCACAAACCTTCAATTTGTAAAAACCACAATATCTTCGAAGCACAATAAAGCAAAGCGCAATAAAATAAGGTATGCCTGTACTGCAGAGACCTAAAGGTCTGCAAAAATTAGAATTTGAGGCAGGAGGAGAATTTAGAAAGGTCCAGCTATCAACTAATCTAGCCTTAGATTGCAGGCTATTATGCAGAGGAAAGACAAGCTCAATAGTACATACTCAAAAGCAGTGAAGTTAAGAGACTGTGGAAGAGTAGCTTCCACCCAGTCACTTTTATCAGTCTTCCCATACAACTTTTCAGAAATAAATTTGAATTTCCTATTTTTTATTCTTCTATCTCACCACTTCACCCTTCCCAAACACAACTCCAAGTGTGCAAAGGCACTAAAAATGAATGAAGCCAAGTGAAGTCACTCAGTTGTGCCCGATTCTTTGCGACCCCATGGACTGAAGCCTACCAGGCCCCTCCCTCCATGGGATTCTCTAGGCAAGAATACTAGAGTGGGGTGCCATTTCCTTCTCCAGGGGATCTTCCCGACCCAGGGATCGAACCTGGGTCTCCCGCATTCCAGGCAGACGCTTTAACCTCTGAGCCACCAAAGCCCAAAAAATGAATAGTCTTCTAGTTTTATAATTATTTCCATACATGTATCTCAGGTATGCATTTTTAAGTTAAAACTCTGAAACAGTCTATGCAACTGTAATGCATGTAACCTAAAGTTAACTAGGGTTCACAGATATCATAAATAGCTCTTTCCTATTTGTAATTACATATCTCAAATTGAAAATTATACTGAGGTCATCGAAACTATAGTTAAATCTATTGTTTTTAAAATTAAAAAAAAAAAAAAGTCTCTAGCTCTCCCTGCTTTTCTTCCTCTCCCTGCTTTATGTTTCTTCCTGGCGAAGTGGTTTTTTATATTTATCTCTATTAATAATGCCATTACTGTTAATTATAGTTTTAATAATGACAATTCTCCTAACTGAACAATTCATACCCAGTAGGTATGAAATATTTTAATATTTCTCAAAAGAGGTTAAGAAATCAGAATATAGTGTTCAACAAAGATGAACTGCAAATCATAAGAAAGCTGTTAACTGAGCATGCTTAAACAGTAACAAACTTAGGAAAAGGACACAGGTGTGCAATGTCAAATGCTTCACCAAGCATTAGAGGAATAAAAATTCACAGATGACTGTAAATACATGGGAAATACATAATGTTTATATGTTAATTACTGATAAAGGTCGGAATAAGAAAACTCCAGTCTGTCGTGTCCTTTAAAATACTAATCAAATGGCAAAAAATTTTTAAATTATATGCAGCAGCAGCTTACTTGGCAAGAATCTATAACACAACTCTGGTGCAATGACCATGTATATGCATTCAAATTCAAAGAAAAGCCTTGTAAGGACCTTTCGTATAAACATAATTCATATGAAATTAAAACACAGGATGCACTTCCTTAAAATGCAGTATTTTACTGTAACATAGTATCTTACGGACTCTTATGTTCCCAATGGAATCTCTGTAACATTAAGATTTCTAGGAAACCATCCTCTTTATAAGGCAATCCTGAGAAAGGCAGGTCACTTTGGTGTGACAACTGTAAAACACCTTTCTTCAAAAATAGAGTTCCTATATTAAGTAACATGACTTTAAGCGACGTGGAGGAACTTAGGTGATTAGTAAAGTAATAAGGGCAAATGAGGTTAGTCATTAATGAATGGATTAAAATAAATGTCTCAGGTACCCAATTTTTAAAAATACATTAAAAAGCAGAGTAAAAAAAACACATGGGTATGACCGTCCATAATATTCAGTGTGGAGCTACACACTTTGTTGCTAAAGTAAAATACTATTACCAAACTTAGGAAGTAATAGGAACAAATAATCTGTACAAAGAAATAAGAGAACCAAAATATTTATCAAAGAAAACTACACCAAAATGATAAATTGTAAAACAATATGATTAAACTACAGGTTAGGAAAAATGGGAGGACTAGACACTGAAAGGCAGCTGGGAAAAGGATCAAGACGAGTTAAAAAATGACGAGGTGGCACAGACAAATCCAAGTGAACATCTAAAGGAAGGGACAAACTAAAGTGCTGGCTAGAGTACACTAGTGCACTAGAGTACACTGCACACTAGAGTACACTGGTACACTAGAGTAGTGCACTAGAGTACACTGAACACTAGAGTACACTGGTACTCTAGAGTAGTGCACTAGAGTACACTGCACACTAGAGTACACTGGTACACTAGAGTAGTGCACTAGAGTACACTGCACACTAGAGTACACTAGTGCACTAGAGTACACTGCATACCAGAGTACACTGGTACACTTGAATACACTGCACACTAGAGTACACTAGTGCACTAGAGTATACTAGTGCACTAGAGTACACTGCACACTAGAGTACACTGGTACACTAGAGTAGTGCACTAAAGTACACTGCACAGTAGAGTAAACTGCACACTAGAGTACACTACACACTAGAGTACACTAGTGCACTAGAGTACACTGCATATTAGAGTACACTGGTACACTTGAATACACTGCACACTAGAGTACACTAGTGCACTAGAGTACACTGCACACTAGAGTACACTGCATACTAGAGTACACTGGTACACTTGAGTACACTGGTACACTTGAATACACTGCACACTAGAGTACACTGCACACTAGAGTACACTGGTACACTTGAATACACTGCACACTAGAGCACACTAGTGCACTAGAGTACACTGCACACTAGAGTACACTGGTACACTTGAATACACTGCACACTAGAGTACACTAGTGCACTAGAGTACACTGCACACTAGAGTACACTGCACACTAGAGTACACTGGTACACTTGAGTACACTGCACACTAGAGTACACTGCACACTAGAGTACACTGGTACACTTGAATACACTGCACACTAGAGTATACTAGTGCACTAGAGTACACTGGTACACTAGAATAGTGCACTAGAGTACACTACACACTAGAGTACATTAGTGCAGTAGAGTACACTGCACACTAGAGTACACTGCACACTAGAGTACACTGCACACTAGAGTACACTGGTACACTTGAGTACACTGCACACTAGAGTACACTAGTGCACTAGAGTACACTGCACACTAGAGTACACTGGTACACTAGAGTAGTGCACTAGAGTACACTGCACAGTAGAGTACACTGCACACTAGAGTACACTAGTGCACTAGAATACACTGCATACCAGAGTACACTGCATACTAGAGTACACTGCACACTAGAGTACAATGGTACACTTGAATACACTGTACACTAGAGTACACTAGTGCACTAGAGTACACTGCACACTAGAGTACACTGGTACACTAGTGCACTAGAGTACACTGCACAGTAGAGTACACTTGCACACTAGAGTAGTGCACTAGAGTACACTACACACTAGAGTACACTGGTGCACTAGAGTATACTGCACACTAGAGTAGAGCAACATCCTCATGCAAAGCAAAAGTGTGCTGAAATTAGAACAATAAATGCTTAATAGACTAAAACCCTGAGGAGTTCAAACCAATAAGCCAGTCCACTCCTACATAGTGCATTTTAACACCTTTAGATTTAAGAGGTATTTATAACTAAAATATAATCACAAGGTATTTTTCTCCAATAATGTGATTTGCATGGTTTGAAATGAAAGCATTGCCAAAGATTGAAATCATCTGGCCACATATGAATCACCCTCCACATGTATTTAATTTCAAATAATTCCAGCTATTCATAAATTGTTCTCAAGAAAAACATAAACCTATCCAGATCTAAAGGCTGAGACCATAATTACCCAAGAACAAAGTCACATGTCAAATATGTAGTTAAACACTTCTCATACATGTTGAATCCAATATTCATTCAATTAAAGTTGAAAGAAAAAAATTTGTATTACTACTTTCTACTTGAAATATGTCACGACAATCAATTAGCTAAAAACAAAAACAAAAATAGACAATTTTTTCTGGTCAAAGACAGGGGAAATACGGACAATTTCAGAAATGTTAGAAGTGCTGAAACTGCCTAAGTGTAAATTAATTAATTTGACATAGATCCTCTCAGATCAGGTTTTGTTAGCATAAGGCACTAAGGTCACTGAAAATATAATCAAAGTTTAAAAATTTTTAACATAATATTTAGAAAGGTATTTAAATATATACCTAGATCTTCATATTTGTATGATATTTTGCCCCAGCTCACAGCAGGATCCTCGCTAATGCAGGTACTTAAGTACTTAAATGAATAAATCAAAGTGGTGGGAGAATGACATAAGCAGAGAATGTGGGCCCAAATATGTATTATCTGGAAGTAATTTCTATTTTGGTGACCAACATTTTTATGAGCACATTAAAACAATGTACTAACTTGAGAACAGCATGCATATACCAATATTTGTCTATTAATTTCTTTGCAGACATTTAACAAAATTTTTGGTGTAAAGGAAAAATTTTTAATTGTTTATTTACACATCTAAATCAAATGCTAGGCACAAAAGATTTCTAAAACCAAAGACCTAAGACTTATTGAGTATGAAATCCTCCCTATTGAATGAAGAGTAAAAAATTCTTGTATGACTTTTACTCAATTACTAAATCTCTTTTCCATTTATGTAATATTAAGATATATCTGGCACAGCAAACCAAGGGTGAAAAGAGTGGTTCCACAGAAAGTGGTTCCATTCTCACTCCACCAATGAGATTACTTTTTCAAGTTTTTAAAGAGAAAGGAGTAAAACTGTATGTGGGGGGAGTTTGTAAAATACATTTTCATTCCTTAGGTATACTTTTTTTTTTTTTTTTGGCCTGCATTTTCACAACTCTAGGCTATGTCTTAAGACTGAAGTTACAAACTGGTGGCCTGCAAACATGTCTTCTTTGTTCTGATTAATACTTTAAATTTTTAAAATTTCATTGCTTTCATTTAAACAGCAGGAATTTTCATATAAAAATCCTGACATCTGATGTCAGAGAATCAGAAGTCCTGGCACCACCACACGTGGACAATGACCAACAGCTGGAGCTGAGACGCAGCTGCCTCTTTCAGACAGGACCTGTCACTGTCCCCACCTCTCTTACTTCTCCTTGGCCACCTTCTTTCATTAACATTATCCATCCAGGCCCTGTAGGCATTTCTATTTTTGGCTTCCACCCTCGCCTACCTCATCTAACAATCCTTTTGTGAATTAGAAGAAACTTCAATATGGAACTCATAAATTTCCACTGGACTTCTAGAAAATAAATTAGTGAAATACCTACCAGGGAAGAGGACGGAGTTCTTTGAAAAGTGCATGGGCTCCCCTCCTCATCTTTTTCGATCTTGCCCGTCTTGATTACCAGATGTCAGTGATATATGCTGACATTACCATTAAATTACTTCTAGTTTATAAGTAGGCATGAGAAAATGTACTGATTCTTCTTCAAGGATCACTATACAGAGCAATTTATGATGAGCAATCTCATCCATTAATGCACACCCAACCTCTTTCACTAGGAAGCTGACTAAACCAACCTAAACTAAAACTGTCACTGAAGATGCAGACAACAAATCAATCTGCAATTACATACAACCGAGAGCTTCTAGAAGGAAACAGATGGTTTATGATCGGCAATTATTAGGAGCCAGGGTAAGTTCATTAAGACACCAAATAGATGTTACTTTCTATTTAGATAAAATTAACACATTGATAGATCAGAGGAATGTGGTAGAAATTGTAATGATTTCAAAAGAGCTCTCCATGAAATTTCCTGTAAGATAACAAGGTAAAATATGGGCTGGATAATAAAATATTTTTAATTGGCAGAATAATCTTTCCCCCAAAACTCTGAATCTGTGTCACTGGAAAAAGTGTTCTCCAGTACAGCACTAAAGGGTTTGCGTGCTTGAGAGCCCTCACTCTCTAATCGCTGGGTATTCAACATTACTTTTTATCACTAACTTGAAAGATAAAAAACATAGCTACCAAATTTGCAAATAACACAATGCTGAAAAAGATATATAATGGGACAAATGACAGAAACAATGTCTGAAATGACTGAGCTAGAACAAATGGACTGAAAAGATATGACATTTAAAAATTAGAGATATATATGTATCTGCATTTAGATTCAGAGGGCCAACTAAAAATGTCAAAGACACAATTAGAGAGGATGGGACACTGCTTTAATAGCACTTCACATGAAAAAGAATCTGATTTCAATTAACCCCAAGATTAATACACATCCACAGCAGGCTGGGGCTTCTACACAGTGAGTTCATGCAGTAGACAGGTGCTGTCCTAACTGTGGAATGTGACTGCACACTGTTATGGAAAGTCAGATTACACTTGAAGCACCATTCTCCATTCTCAGGGGCACTTGTTAAGAGGTACTCTGAACACCTAAGGGGCTTTCAGATGAGGGAAACGAGAAATGATGAGGCCACTAAACCAACTAAGAAACAGCTGAAAGAAATGGGGATGTTCTACCTGGAGAAGAGAAAATTAGGGGAGACATGATGGCCGTCTTCAAATGTCTGAAGGATTGCTATGTTGAAGAGGGAGTAGAATAGTCGTATGTTGTTCTAAAGGGCAGAACTAAAACTAAAGGAGAGAAAGTTAAAGGGCAATCATTTTAGTCAAAAAAAAAAAAAAGCAAAAACAAAAACCTTCTCCAATGAGGAAAGCCATCAGCAGATAAACAATACTCTCTCAAGAAGGCTCTCAGGAAGTCAGACTAAGGGGAGGTTAGACCAGATGAATCCCAGATCTCTTCCAACTCTACCATTTTTGACTCCACAGCTCCTCAGTATTGTTTGGTTTGAACTAGCCTTGCATTTTCTCAGATAGCCATCATGAGAGAATCTGTGTTACTCTTTATAAGGTGCCATTCAAAAGACAAGAGGCAGAACTTCACCACCAAATGAGAGTGGTGATCCCTTCAAAGCAATCACCTGAGACAGCTGCATTCTTATTCCAGAGCTGATAGTTCTCAAAAAACATCACTCAAACTCTTGTAGGATGCCTGCAGAGTCCGTTTCTGATTCATATAAGATACAGCCTCAGTGTCTAGTAGCTACACTAGTAGTGTCTACACTGCTGGTGAACACAAACCAGCCTACTCATTTGGTACAGTTCCGGCCCTCAGTGGGAGTCCAACAGTAACCCAAAAAGGTTCATTTCTAACCAAAATCTACTTAGCTTGATCATCTGTCTTAATTAAGCCCTGCCTGCTCCCAATGACATCAGGATGATTTCAAAACCTAATTCATCCATGGACACATAAAAATCTGACATTAGATACAAATTAATATTACATTAATTAGGCTCTTAAATGCTCACAAAATGTAAAATCAATTTGAGCAACGGCAGCATGACCGGAATAAGAACATAACTTCCAAGTTTATTGCTTTGAGGGACTGTATATAACCTATTTTGTTGTTGTTGCTCTTTTTAAAAGGGTATTATGTTCTAAGCAAACTTCATGTGTTGGGTTCTGTTATAAAGACCTCAAAAACTAGTACTATAGATCTTTTTCCTTTTCCATATTCTTTTGAAGCCTTAAAGTTGGCTATTGTCTTCTTTTCAAATAAATATCCAAGGTACTTAAAAAGTTAAAAAAAAAAAAAAAACTATAAATAATTTAAACAACAGAAAAGTTTTTCAAACCCAAGACACTGTTCACATTAGTATGGTTTTATAAGTCGCACTATTTGAATGCAAGCTGATACATTATAACATTTGGGATCAATGTCTCTTTTCCTAATCTATTTCTGCAACTCTCAGCCAAAAGATTTTCAATCTCCCTACACATTTTTATCCTCTAATTTAAAAAATACTTTAACTTTCTGAATTAAAAAGGCAAAAATCTTAAAGTCCCCTAAATATATCTATTAATTTTTAAACATTGAGGATGATTCCAGAACTAAACATTGTCACCACAGTGAGAATTTTAGTGGAAGTTAGTTGGGCATCAGTTGGCTTGTTGTCTTGGTAGTGAGTATCTATGTAAGAAATAGTCATCCACTTTTTTCCTTTTGTATTTTAACAGAATGCCTGGTACCCAGTAAATAAAGTTAAGAACCTGTTAAGAACTGCAGTGAAGATTTTGTTCTTTACAGATTGCAGCAAGTCTGAGTTGAGGAAGCTCTGACAGATGCAAAAGGTGCACCTGTTGCAGGTGCACATACAGCGTAACCGGGCATGGCTGCGAAAACACACAGAAGGACAGGCGTTGAGTTCTTACTTACAGACACGGCACAGGTCAGCGCGTGCCGACTTAAAAAAAAAAAGACTTAGGCATAAGCAACACTAAGGAAAAGGACAGCGTGGGGCATGCTAAAGTTGTGCAGAATTCCACATTTACAAAAAAATATAATCAACAGCAATAGCTCCCTCCTCCCTCCCTATAGAAAATCTGAGGAAAATCAGCTAACACGTTTGCTTTTTTTTGGAGAGGGGATAGAATTATTAGTACAAGGGTTTTAGTGGAATAAATATGCACAGCAATAGATGGCACCCTCATCTAAATCAATAAAAGAAAAACTGAGTAAGCCACAGCATCAACCAAAACGTCAGAGTTGGCTAGCATTGAAATAACCACCCCCTCCTCCCTCAGGATACACACATGCCTGAAAACCAGGAAGGAGAATAGTGGCAAATACACAAGAGTCAAAAGACGAGTATGTACATTCAAGCTGAGGGGATACGAACATCGTCTTTAATCCATCAAGCACCATGGCTCCCCGAGGAAATCAAAGTGCTTCATAAATTTCTACTTGAACCCAAAATATGGGGTTAATTTTCATCTGCTACCAGCAGCTAAGTATCTGCTAACATAGCAGCTAAGTATGATAACATGAAACTCTGGGTAAGGGTGTAAAAATCAACAATGGATCTAATTGATCTTAGATAAAAAATTTAGGGAGGCTTTCTGAACTCCTTTCTGGTTGAGTGAGTTGCACTAGTTGGTACAGGCACGTGGAGCCATTTCATCTCCACTTTAAAAACCAAAGTAGGGGGTCTCCAATGACTGCTCAGTGGTCAGAGCCACTCAGAAATACAAGGCCATCACACCACCCCTCAAGAAGTACTGGCGCAGAACCCACTCAGAAGAGCGCCACCTGATGAATCAATTACATCCTTTCCTGTAACACTTGAACATTTTTTAGAGGCTTCTCTAAAGGAGAAGTCCTTCTCAAAGGACTGGTCCAAACTGACTTGGCTTAGCTTGTGAAATCTGGTGAGATCACAGCACACGGTGGCATGGTTGTGGAGATTAGCAGCATCCCAATAATGCCTAATTCTCGACATGAAGAAAAACAAGAATTAATTTTTCAAAAGACTCTTATAGGCTCGAGATACTCCATTTTAAAATTTGACTTGTGATGATGAACATAGCACTGGTACTAAGTCACTGCCAGCTGTCATACTGGAATCCATCTGTTATTTTATAATTGAATCTGACTCTTCAACATACACAGGCTCCGCCCACCAAAAAGGAGGGATGCAAAGTATGCTTAGCAACAGGGAGATGCTTCATGAGAAGTAGTTTTGGATTAACCATATAAACAAGTGTCCATGTATGTACATTTATCATATACACACGTGCACACACACACACACACACACTCACAAATATTGCAGTAAAATTTTAAATATGCAGATCTAAAAACACAGTTGCAATTATTTACAAGATTAAGATAGTGCATTTACATAGTTAAAAAAAAAAAGACACCATAGTACACAGTTAGGCAGTAAGACTGACCAAGCAGTGCGTTTCTGGATAATTACTAATTATGGTGAAAGAGATCTGGTCATCTACAAGAAAATGTCAACAAAATCCCACAGAAGCCATAAGGAAAAAGTAACTTACAAAGGAAGCCATAAAGAAAAAGTAACTTACAAAGCAGTTTTTAGAAAGACCCAGATTTTTCTCAAATTCTCTATTCTATCAGTGTTGCCCATGTCTCGGTAGAGTCTGTCTTTGTAATGATCCTCTCTGTAGATAACATACACGAGAGTTTTAAAGCAAAGGTAAAACAGAAATAAGGTTTTGCTTATCTAACAGTAATAGGAATGACTTCTCTTCCAATACAAATAGAATTTCAAGGGGTTGTTGCATTTTTTTAAAGTATTAGTTAATGGAATAGCAATAAAATTAACTCTGTTTTGAAAAATCTGTACAAATTAACATCCTTTTTGAAAAACCTCAGCTTCTAGCAATTTCTGAGTATTTACTCTGTTATAATGTAGTTTTCATAAGAAAAAAATAACTTGGAGAATAACATAATAATAAATAAAATAAACTATGAAGTTCTGAGAAACGCACTGCCTGAAAAACTACCTTATCACAGAACAGAATTTATACGAACACAGTACTTGAGAATGCCATTAAGAGCCATGCAATTTTAGGCAGTTAGTAAACTACAAAGATGACCACAGTTATGTGCTTGTGCATATGCATGTATAGATATATAATAAATGTACATAAAATTTGTGGCTCATAACACTCAATGTAAAACATTTATATAGAGGGAATTCCAATTACAACTACTTTTAACAGCACTAAAAAAAGATGTTATATCCTGAATTCAAACATACCCATAATTTAAACAAAGATTCATAAATGATTTAAGAATCCTTCACATACTCGAAGTCAATTGATCAGCAGAAAAAAATATAAAAATGAAATTTTTGTTCATATGAAAATGCTTTATTAGCATGATGTCAATCCCACTTTATGGCAGCAAGACTAATTTTTTTAATTCTGGGTGAGGGGCTGAGTTTTACTGTACTATCCTATTAAGATAGTTACAGCCTGCTCAAAAATATTCAAATATTGTCAGATTATATATACTTTATATGATTATATTTACACAATTTTATTCTGGTATTCAAACTAAACTTGCATTTACTCAAACTTGTCCCTTCTCATTACAAAGTCTCTGTTGCTGAACAACTTCTATGTGACAGAGATTCCACCCTCATGGCTAACAATGACATGCAATGTTACCACAAACCATGCAACATGAAAATGAGGGCAGAGCAAGTACTTACGGGTACATGGCCATCGTTGTCAGTTTAACAAAGATATCTTTACTGGGTGCATCAGCAGTATTGCAAGTGAAGGCTTGTGGTGGAGGCATTTTGTGTTTCCTGCAGAAATCAGTAGGTGAAATACTATACTCTTGTTTAACTTCATGCAGGTCTGACTTTGCAGCTACGATTAAGCAAGGTATTCTGCTGTCCATAAAGTGTTGCTATAGAATAAAAAGTGAAATCAAAATCTGATGACAAGCTCAAAAATTACTAAATTTCACTCAACGGGCACTGAAATTTTTCTCTAGATAGGCAAATCATCAACAGTTTCAGGGAGAAAGTAAATGAAGAGGCAAGGACTGGCAGTTGTCTAGGTCACTGACATAGTAAGACGAGGGCCACTTTTCTAATGCAGATAACGATACAAACCTATAACAATTCTTCAAATTCACTATTAAAAAAAAAAATGTAAAGATCTAATGCTTTGAAATAGAAAGAAATCCACCTAAATTCTTCTATCCTAAAACACACTATTTTCATTTTTTTATATTACCTCTAGTCCTTAGGGCTTCCCTAGTAGCCCAGGACAGTAAAGAATCTGCCTGAAATGCGGGAAACCTAAGAATCTAAATCGATTCTTAGACTGGGAAGATTCCCTGGAGAAGGGCATGGCTACCCACTCCAGTATTCTTGCCTGGAGAATCCCATGGACAGAGGAGCCTGGCGGGTACAGTCCATAGGGTTGCAAAGAGGCACAACTAAGCGATTAACGCTTTCACTTTCTAGTCCTTAAGCACATGTGTATATATATACATTCACACACATGGGTATTTACACAGTGGCAGTCATGCTGGATATTACTAATGAAAAATACTGAATTTTCCATGTTTTCAGAATTCAAAACCATTATTTTTAATGACAAGATAAATTTCACAGGATCATTTTATCTCAATTTGGTAAACTACCTTCCTACTGTTAGATATGTGGATTATTTCCAGGTTTTTGCTATTAAAAACAATCCTAGAGGAAATTCCTTTGTACATATAGTTTTCTTTCTTACTCTTATTGAATCTTGTTGACAATCTCAAAGTAATTTACAACTTATGAAGCCTCATGTTTATCTCCTTGCTCTATTCATCTTTTTGGTATAATTAGCAATATGTAAACCATGTGCATTCCTAAGAACTTTCACTAATGCAGAGGTTCTTAACCAAGGACACACATCAGAATCACTCGTGGAAAAAAGTATTTTTAAAAATACAGATGTCTGGGACTGTACTACCTCAGAATGAAACCAGAACCTTTAGGGAAAGGATGTATCTATCTTTAAAAAGCTCCACAGATAATTTTCTTGCATTTCCTTGGTTAGAAAACACATTACAATTCCATTAAACTCCTTACAAAGTTAAACTTAGTTATAGGCCAAAATTGAAACAAACCTTAAAAATCCTGGCACAGTATTCAAAGGATTTAGGGTTACTGACATCATATACCAGGCACACAACATCACAAAGGATCTCAGCCTCAGTCAAAAATTCCGATTCTGAGATATCATGCAACTTGGAAAAAGAAAAAGACAATGAGAAATCTAAGTATCGTAACCCTGATGCAAAATTAAAGTCATGATGTTTTATTACTTGCTTAACTTGACTTCTTAATTTAAAAATTCTAGTTAAGCATAATTTTTCAGACTCATTAGAAGTAAGACACAGAGATAAACAAGTAGCTTTCTGATTTTTGTAGATGAAAAATGGTGATTAAGGTCCTACAGAAACCAACATTTAGTGAGTGACTAAAGTGTGCTGGGCAGGCCCTTTACACGCAGTCTCTACCTAGTAAAGATAACAAACGGGTTACAGAGATTAGGTCAACTGCCAAAGATAACTCAAACCAAAATTTGAATTCAGATGATTCCCAATGGGAAGCCCAGGTGGCACAGTGGTAAAGAATCAGCCTGCCAAGCAGGAGACCTGGGTTCCCCCCTGGGTCGGGAAGATGCCCTGGAGAAGGAAATGATAACCCACTCCAGTATTCTTGCCTGGAAATTCCATGGATAGAGAAGCCTGATGGGCTACAGTCCATGGGGTGGCAGAGTTGGACATGACTGGGCACATACACACGATTCCCAAGTGTTTTTTCTTTCTACCACATCACTCTTCCTACCCACAAAAACACGAATCAAAGGATGGTACATTAAGGTTATCAGTGACCACAGATAAACTACCACACACCTGCACTAAAGCCTTCAAACTAATTTTTAATTATAATTAAATTTTAAAAATTATAATTTTTAAATTATAATTATATAATTATATATAATAATTATATAATTATATATAATAATTTATATAATTATAAAATTTTTAAAAATATAAATCAAAGAAAGAGCAAAGTGGATTGAATTTTTTTTTTTTACTTTTTTATGGTTGTATTACATACAATTAAGCACAAAAATAGATAAATTTTTACCTGTATCTACATGTAATCACCACACAGATTTAAGAGAACTAAAATTAAATCTAATGACTAAGTCAGGTAGAAAAATAAAATCACACAAAAGCCATTAAATTAAATCCAATTATGTTCTCAAAGAGTCATTTTAAAAATGTACCCAATAATTAATAATCTTTATATGCCAGAAAATTTCTTACCAACAAATATTTCTCTTGTCCATAGACATAAACAGTGTTAATCGCATAGTACGATTTATGATCATCACGAATTTTCTTCTGCCTCTGAAAACAACCAAAAATCTCAGTATTTACAGTAAGAAATCACAGTAACTAGTTTTCATCTGCACACGTACTTTTTGTATATGTGTGGGTGTGTTACCAAAAAAAGGACATTCTTCCCTATGCTATATATTATTTATCAGTACAAAGAGCACATTGATTTTGTTTCTTAGTTCTTAGGCTCTAAAATAAGAGAGATGCATTTGTTCTGCAGAAAGGGAAAGCAGTAGCTGACAAGGAAGTACACTGTACTCACTGAGCCACCTGCTGGCAATTCTCATTACTCTATGATTTGGCCTGCTATTTCACCTGAAAATATGTCAACCTCTTTACTCAAGGCAGTAGTCACAATCAGACATCAGCAATGTAGAGTGCTACATTTACTTCATGCCAAGCCCTGTGTCTGATGCTTTCATATGTGTATTTATTTAATCTCCATCTAAACGTTAAAAAAAAAAAAAAACACACCAAATGATGGCTAACACCAATGAAGCAAATAAAAGCTAGTTCAAAGAGATTACTGTTACATTTTAGTTGTACTTTACTATTATACCTATATATCATCTAAAAAGGTTAATGGTTATGAAAAAATTATGTAAACACATGACTATAAAAACCTACTAAGTAAGGTTCTAACTTTCTGAGCTCTCACCATTAAGTTTCTTCCCAGAAGAGCCTGAAGAACTCCACTTTTCCCACAGTTTTTCATCCCAATTACATTACATCGGAATACATTTCTTTGAGTTTGTTTTTTCTGAAGGTCTATCTTTTTATCTCTCGTTACTAAAAAGGAAAACAAAAAGCTAATTATGTACCATGTACATTCACTGAGCCTTCACTTCGCCTTCTGCAAAATATGATACTGCTATTTATTATTTTTATTAAGCATTTGATCAATAAACAAACTGTATGATAGCCAACCTGTATGTAAAATGAAGTACAGAAGATAATATAGAAGGGCCTCTTTAGTGAAAAAGGTGCATTTCTGAAAGTCAGTTGTAAATTTCTAGTAACCACCTATTTATTTTATCATAAAATAAGTAGTACCTTTACGTAAGAAAACAATATTCCCCAAATGAACGAAAATTACAATGGATGTGGCATACACTACATCCCATCTTTTTTTCTATTACTGTCGTAACAAATTATAAACTGAAAGATGCCACCTCAAAACGTTACTCTTGGGTCTATAAACAGAAAGGCGGGCGGTTGGCACTCTAGATTTCCAAGGTAAACCTGTGAAAGAGGCAGTGCTGAAAACAATCCTGCATCAGCAGAGCCACGGGCACCTTTCTCGAGGGAAAGAGACCTCCCTAAGCTGCACCCAAAGATCTGATTACAAGAAAGCTCACCAGAGACACTATTTATAGTAGCAAAAAACTGAAAATGATAAAAAACACAAAATTATGGAATAGTTCCGTAAGTTATAGACTATCTATATGATTATACATTATATAATATTAAAGATATATAAAATACACTTATCGAAAATAGAAATATGTCCACAATATTTTGTTCAGTTAAAGAACCTCATGCTGGCCAATTCCTTATTCTTTGATGCTGAAGTAAATACTGTCTAATTGGTTAATTTTTTTAAAGGGTACTTGCTCTGTCAATTTGCTTCCTGTAAGATATGTGCCTATTTTTCCCCACCAATTAGAATATAAAAACTTCTTGAAATGATCAGTTCCCTAATTTATTATTTCATATTACATCTATATATTTTTTTAAGTGGAACACACTGTTTGGCAAGAATGCCTGTTTAACATTACAAGATCTGTAAAAAATTTATTAATGTGGTAAAAGGTAATGTATAAAACTGAGATGTACAATCAGTTCAATATCAGGATCATGTGTTAATATCCATTGTTTTTAATGTTTAAAGAAAATTAAAACACAAGATGGACTGTAAATACTCTATAACCTTCCCTAATTTTCATCCATGAAGTACCCTCAGCAGTAGACTAGAAGTAAAACCTTTACTCTTTCTTTCTTGATAAATGAGAAATCAAGCATTTCAATTCAAAAGAGATTATCAAATCATGGGCAAACAAGAGTATAAACAGGAAGACTAATGAAGATGCATTTATTTTCACTCTTTTTACATATGAAACTGAAATCTTGAAAAAAAAAATATCTAAAGAGTATTTACACACTTACCTGTGATGGCTGAAGCCTGAGATTCTTGTTCAGTCAATATTGAATAGCCTAGATAACCCAAATACTCCAGGCATCGCTGTACATCTAAATAGGTCGTGAGTCTAGGAAAAAGTTGAAAACGTGAGAAGTTTCTAAAAGAATATCTATTTAAATAAATCACAACAGCTCAAATAGCTTTAACACCAGAACCAGATAATTTCTGTCAGATTGCTTTAATTTCCTGCGTGCCGAAACATGGCTCTTCCTACAGTGACATTCTTAGGGCAGAGAAGAAAGAGGAGAATGCAACATAAGGGGTGGAGGGGGCTCCTGTACCTACTCCATCAGCCTGGAAAGAGCAAAGCCACACAGATAAGCAGTGAGCACCAAGAGCACCCAGTGCTCTAGGTAAGATCTACAGCACAGATATTTTATGTTATCTGCTTCCCCAGTTACATACTATACTGCAAATACTGGCTAGTTAAGGATTTAATTCTGAAAGGGCTTGCAAAAGGTGCAAACCTAAAAGGTTGAAAGGCACTTGAAATTAGTTGGCTTTTCTTATGAGATGAAAAAAAAGAACAGATCCTGGTGCTGAGAAAGTTATTCTCACTAAGGTTAAAGTATTAAATCATTATGTACAAGCAGAAGACTTTCCTATCGCCCTAGACAATGGGTCAACTTTGCTGTATCTAGACTGTAGACACCCTCACGGAGCCTAAGAGTGCATTCCAAGCAAACAACAATCCCTCAAAGCATCTTCCACATCAAGTAAAATATGCTCTCCCCTCAGTCCAAAAAATATGGGTTTCCCAGGTGGTGCTAATGGTTCAGAACCCATCTGCCAATGCAGGAGATATAAGAGACGCGGTTTGATCCCTGAGTCAGGAAGATTCCCTAGAGGAAGGTATGGCTACCCACTCCAGTATTCTTGCCTGGAGAATCCCATGAACAGAGGAGCCTGGCAGGCTACATACAGTCCATAAGGTCACAAAGAGTTGGACATGACTAAAGTGACTTTTAGCACACACATATTCCAAAAATAAAAGAATTGTGCAATAACAGTGATGATTCCTAGTCCCTTAATCAAAAAAGTATTAAAACATAACATTGCAAATCAACTATACTCCAATAAAATTGTTTTTAAAGTATTAATGTTTAGTTCCATTTTGATAGTTTCCCTGTACATAATCCAAAAGCAAGCACATCCCTTCCTGATAAATTTATAAACATCTATAGTTCATCTTAGAGATAGCAGTGGCACTATATTAATAAATTCTGCTCACAGGCAGCTAAGATAGAAGCATTTCATAAGATCTGACAAATTCACAAAATAACGCATGTAATGTACCACAATTTCAAAGCAGCTGTAACTCTAGAGGAAAGAAGTGAGCTCTATACTCACGTCCACTGGGAAAGGAATCCCTGGTAGGTTATCCAGCCTTTTTCATTTGTACAAACTGTGTTATTCACATCTGGCCCCCAAGGTATGTAAGGGAAAACTTTAAACAAATCTTTAAGCTCATCAGGTGACAAAGCACAGTCTCTATCCTGAAGATACACAAGGAAGTATACATAATGTTTAGATATCTAAGAGGATTAATTCCCAAACACAAGAGCCTCCTAATCTTGTAAAGCTATGCTTCCAAAAACTAACCCATGAAAATAAATTTTACATTTTATCAAGAAAACTCCTTGCATGTATGTACGAAAACCTATGCAAAAATCTATCAGAAACTAGACTTTTTTATCTTGAGAAAATAATAAAGTAAGTAATAAAAAGTATTTTTGCTAGTTTTAAGAGCTTTTGAATAATTTTTAGCTATGTGACATGAGCGGGGCTAATAGTAAAGAATACGTCTGCTGATGCAGGAGACATAAAAGACATGAGTTTGATCCCTGGGTCAGGAAGATCCCCTGTAGAAGGAAATGGCAACCCATTCCAGTATTCTTGCCTAGAGAATCCCTTGGACAGAGAAGCCTAGTGGGCTAGAGTCCATGGGGTCGCAAAAAGCCACACATGACTGAAGAGACTTAGCACACATGACATGACCACCCAATAGCTCAGGGAATAGAGCTACATTATTCACAGAAAAACATTTATCATATATCACAGAAAGCTGCAGCTGAAAGCTTACCAAATCATGCTTATCAAAAGTACTTTGGAGAAACAAATATGCATGATGATTTAATTCAGTAGTGCAATCAGGAGGTATTTTTAGCCTGTTGATGAAAAAAAAGTAAAATAAATCATTAATCAAATATTAAAATTTAATTTGAGAAATGAATATGAAATTGCAACAAGTTCTTTTTGTAAGATGAAAGCACTTACAGAATATGTTTGCTGCAGCCATTTAGACTTTTCCAGGGAAAGTCACTGCATTGCTATGGTAATCCTCAGAAGAGCCTTATTAGTGCTCCTTCCAAGGTGACATATACATTTTCTTAACTATCTGAAGGGCAGGTTGTATTAAAAAATGTACAGACAATACTGGTTAAACTGTAATCAGTTTCTAGTAGTTTCTCCTACAAACCAATTGTAACTCAAAATTATGAGCTTTATACAGTATCAACATTGTAATGAGTTGAAAATGATGTGAAGAGATGTTATTTCTGCCTGATTTGATGTCTGACCCACCCTAAATTTGAATCCATAAACATTTATCAAATGCACTAAGATACTGGGGGCATGAAAACATGACAGGCTCTTTACCTCTAAGGAACCACATTCAAGCTGGAGATGGAACACAAGTAGATAATCTCACTATCTCAACAGAAAGAGGCAATGGCTGAGTGGGCAAACTACAGATACTAGGGGAGCTCCTGAGAAAGCAGACACCTTGGTCTGGGGATGGGAAGGTGTCAGCACTGCTGAGAGACACTGTACTTGAACTGAGACCTGAAGGATAACAGACATGAACTGGGTTGGAGGGAGAAGAAGGAAGAGTAAAAATACCATGGGCAGAAGCCCAGGGTGGGAAATATCTGATTTGTGGACTAGAAGTAGTTTAGTATTTACTTCTAGAGTGAAGGCAGAGAGTGAGTCAGAGTAGACGAGATCAGGAATGACTTTCTATACCTGGTTAAGAAGCTTGAGCTTTACCCTGTCTTGAAGGCAAAGTGACATGGCAAAATCTGTGTTATGTATCTATCAGTATTAATTCTTGCCACAATGTGAAGGATAGGAGTAGAGAGTTTAATAAGGAGACTCAAGACGTGGCTCTAAAGGGACTATTTTACAAAAAATTAAAGGTAGAGCGCATAAAGAAATTAAAAGAGATTTCCGTGTAAGTCACAAATCCATAAAAGATGGAGTTTCCTTTCTGTCATACTTTACAAAGCAATAAGCAACTGTCTACATTCTGTAGAATTTATCTACCCACATAAATGGCACAGAAAAGAAAGCTTGATAAAAAGGTCTTGGGACAAATGCATTCATTCCATACATATTTATTGAAAAATCTGGGAAATTACTTGAGCCAAGTTTGAATAACTTTGACAAAGGAAGTTTCAACTTATAACTGATTAATGGGCCAGGAATCCAACCAGAAAGTATTTTGCTTCCTCAGTGATGGGGAAGGAAAAAAATCACAGTTTTTCTGAACCCTTACATGGAGAGCTAGCAGTACCATGCTAAAATTTAAAAAAAGGAGAATATGAAGATAATGTGCTATTGAAAGAATGAAGAAAAAAGGCACAAGGCTCAAAGGCCTGATCCTGGGAAGTCACCTCCCTGAGAAGCCCACTTCCCTTGGGTACAGAAGAGGCATCCTATAGTAAGGCAGTCTCCTATTTCAGGATGATGCTGGGTTCATTGCTAAACAAACAGAACTTAAACACATCACTACTTAAAGGAAAATAACCACAGAGAGACTGGTTGCTTAGGAAAAGTACTTTATCCTAAACTGAGAACAGGCTATAAAACTCAGGGAGGACAAAGAAAAATGCTAACCAATGTATTTTTGACTCCTTTGATTCTAAAAACAAGTTCATCTAGCTTCTCTTATCTCCTTCCTCAATAAAACAAATTTTAAAATATAACTGTATTCTCCATAAGAAGAAGAGCAAGAGGCTGAGCCATGCTATAAATCAGTGGCTCTTAAGTGGGGATCATCTCACTCCCACGGGCACATTTCAGGCTGTCACGACTAGGGGAAGAGGTGTTGCTGGCATCTAAGGATGTGCTAATAAACATCCTGTAACGCATAGAACAGGCTCTACAATAATGAATTATCTGGTCCAAAATGTCAATAGTGCCAAGGTTGAGAAACCCTGCTACAAACGGCTCTATAAATCTAAATTATTCCTAAGTAGCTCAAAGTCTACTACCTACGTGCTAAATAAAACTTTAAAATACTGGCAAGTGAAATCAATTAGAAGCCAAAGGTACATACAAGGGGAATAAATATTCGGGTGTCAAATCCAGATCGTCATCATAACCAAATCGTCGAAGCACAGTCCAAGTAGTTTCATGTCTCCCTCTCTGAATAAAAAGTGTGTGTAAAAAAAGAAAACCTGAAATAAAATAAATTAGTAAATATAGCTGATGTGAAAATGGGTACAGGGTCACACGGGAGACAAGCATGTAACACACAATGGAAAGAGCTAGACTCACGACCACATGTGTACTAGCTGTGCATACTGAAGGTCAGATCAAAACCAAGTTCACGAGTGTCTCAAAGAGCTAATTTCAGAATGTATCTGTAATGTATCTGTAATTCAGAATGAATATGTAATTTCATATACACCCAAGTCAGCAAAAGGTGGTACTGGATGAAAGGGCCAAAAACACATCCCAAGGTGTATACTGACATTCACAAAGTTATAAGATAAAAACAAATGAAATCACTTTCGACATCTGTGTGCTTATTTCTATAACGAGAAAATTGGTTTTGTGGCTCTATAACATATTTTACTCGGTACTTGGAACATTCGGTACTTGGTAAATTTGATTGGGAGACAAAATGTCTTCCTTAAAAATAATTTCTATTTAGAGGATGCTTATGAGTAATAAGAATTTTAAGATAAATTTGTTTCAGAATCCTTTTATCTTCAGAAGGAACTCTGCACTCTTGAAATCCAATAAATTTCCCTATCTCTAATTTATACTGACAGTGGAGGTAGTTATCCCCACTGATGGCCTGCCTCTTCCAACTCTGAAACATCCAGGTTAGAATTTTAGTTACACTAGTAAACACAGACGCTTCCCTAAACATCTAGATAGCAGTTCATGGGGTCGCAAAGAGTCGGACACGACTGAGCGACTGATCTGATCTGATCTGATATAGACTGTTGCCTGCTGCCAATTTTTTAAAAGTTTGAAAGGGGGAAAAAAGCACCTTTCACCCACCTTTCAGTGTCAATCCACTGTCAGCCACACCATCACTTATATGTTTTCTGACCACATTTTTGACATCTTCCAGAGCTTGAGGGGCTAAGGGAGTGTTGAAACAAATTCTCTGGCAAAAGACATAAAAATAAAATTAAAAACAAATCAGCATTAAAGTCACAAATAATACAAATATTAATCCACAGAGCAACATTATAGCAAAGAGTTTTAACCAAAGGAAACAAATTCTGAATTAGGACAGCCTCTATTTTGTATTAAGTAAAGCATGTCAGATCAAGAAGGGCATGTTTTTCCTACCTTCCCCATCGGGTTCCTAAAACACAGAGCTCTTTGTGTAACTATGTTATACAAAACCGAGAAGGAAAAATAATTCAGAATTCAGACTTCAAGTCATTCTTAATACAGCCATTGTACACTGTGAAATGACACTCTCTGAGTCCCCTCAACTCCTAAGCAAAAGAGATTTTATCCCATAGGTAAATATTAAATAGCCTGATGTGAAAGAGAGATTTTACATGAAAGTATGCATGTTTATCAAAATACCATTGGTCATGTCAATAAAATTTTTATAGCTTTTCTCAGCAAAAAAAACCCAAGATATACAAATATCTGAAATAAGAGAAAGCTACCTGGAAGAAGTTGAGTTCAGCATCATTGAGTGTACCATCATTATCTTGATCGGATATTTTGAATATACGAGTAAGGGCTTTTATACAGGCTGGTTTCATCTATAAATCATTGAGGAAAAATAAATTGTTTTAATGCAAATAGTTGGGATTTTAAAATATGATTTTTATAAATATATTGAGAATTCTGAATGTTTTCACTGTCAAATACATACCATCAAATATAAACAACATGAAAAATTTACTAAAGCAAAGCCACTTTTATCCTCAAGCCACTTTAAGTAAATGAGACAATATTTACTTGGACCAATATCTGAAATAGTTAAACAACCCCTTCATGACCACATACCTCTGAAGATGAGCAAAGGAGAAATCCATGTTTAGAAAAAGTCATTGTTCCAGTCATTTAGAAGAAATGCCCTTCTCATTCCATGAGCTGACTTATAAAACTATAGCAAAGGCTTTTCTCTCTCAAATTCTCTGATTTTTTACCTTCTAGCACCAAATCCCATGGACTGGAGCCTGGTAGGCTGCAGTCCATGGGGTCTCGAAGAGTCGGACACAACTGAGCAACTTCACTTTGACTTTTCACTTGCATGCATTGGAGAAGGAAATGGCAACCCACTCCAGTACTCTTGCCTGGAGAATCCCTGGGACGGGGGAGCCTGGTGGGCTCTATGGGGTCACACAGAGTTGGACACGACTGAAGTGACTTAGCAGCAGCAGCAGCAGCAAAATAGGACTAAATATTTCAATTTGTAACTTGTGTTTATGTGTGTATGTATGGAAGCTGGGATATAAAATGTACTTCTTCCCAAGAAGATGACAAAACAGCACTGGTTGATGTGCAAAAGTTCTTTTTTTTTTTTTACTACTTGCCTATTATAAGAATTATGTTCTTCAAAAAAAGAACCTTACCTTTTGTGACTGTAAAACTTTTATAAGAAAAGCTGCTGGAAATGTATTTTGACAATTTTTATTTTAGGATTTATAATGAATAGAACAAATATTTGACTATTTAAAATAAGGCCCATGTGCTTCTAATTTGTATAATTGCTACAGGAAAATTATGGTCAACAATTCTGAGAAAATAAAACTTTCAGGGAGATTTCTGAAGACTGCAAATGTGGAGGGAGATATCTTACAGACATCTGAGTGCGAGAAATGAGATGGTGAGGTGAGAAAATGAATAGTTTATTTACTCCCATGACACGGCATCCAGGGCAAGCAGTAATGATGAGTTTTGGTCACACTATCATAACAAACCTAAATGCATAAAATAATTTCTTTTAAAAATAGTAAGGAATAGTTATCTTCCAGAATATGCACAATTCCTCCTCCTCCTTTTTTTTTTTTTTTTTTTTTTGGTTTAATTAGGAGCTCTAGGAGAGCAATTTGATACAGTAATAAAAAGCAGAAATCTAAGATATAAAGAGATTAGAAAGAACTGATTAAAAAAAAAGTCAAACATTTAGGGAGCATGGTTAGGGATGTCTTTATAAAAAAGTGCTAAATGGACTATAACCTGTCACATCCATAATCATGAATAACTTTTTTTTTAACATTTTTATTTTGTATTAGAGTATATAGCCAATTAACAATTTTGCTGATAGTTTCAGGAGAAAAGCAAAGGGACTCAGCCATACATATACATGTAATGGATAACTCTTTAAGTAAAAACAAGTTACTGCTTCTGTAAATATGACCCTAATATTAGATATTCAAGATTACTAAAGATCACATTATATTTTTTCTCTTCTTTTAGAAATCTGTTGCATAATCATCGAGATGTTTCAAAAAGGAGCAATAGGTAGAATGATGCAAAAACCAGAATCTAAAAATAACTTTTTATTTGCAAGTGTTTTTTCCTTGTATCATAAAATGTTATGTTCAAAAAAAGTAACTGAAGAAAAATAAACAGTGATGCATTTTTCATTAAAGCTTAAAATGCATCAGAAGCTAAAGTGCTCTAAGGTACTGGCTAAATAGGATATTTAAATATTGCTAAGTCACTTCAGTCGTGTCCGACTCTGTGCGACCCCATAGATGGAAGCCCACCAGGCTCCCCCGTCCCTGGGATTCTCCAGGCAAGAACACTGGAGTGGGTTGCCATTTCCTTCTCCAATGCATGAAAGTGAAAAGTGAAAGTGAAGTCGCTCAGTCGTGTCTGACTCAGCGACCCCATGGACTGCAGCCTACCAGGCTCCTCTGTCCATGGGACCCTCCAGGCAAGAGTAAATATTAACCATCTTAAAATACAACCCCTAAAAATAACTGCTTCTTAAACGCATCAAAACTTACACTTCAATAAAACTTAAAAATGTGTTGTTTAGTTGCTAAGACATGTTCAACTCTTTTGTGACCCCATCTTTTGTAGCCCACCAGGTTCCTCTGTCCACGAGATTTTCCAGGCAAGAATACTGGAATGGGGTGCCATTTCCTTCTCCAGGGTATCTTCCTGACCCAGGGATTGAATTGGCGGGATTCTTTACCACGGAGCCACAAGGCAAGTCCCACCCCTCTCCAAAAGAGACAAATTTTACAGTAATAAAAATGAACTCACTTTGCATGTAAGTAATCTACTCTTCACACAGATCTGTTTCATTATTAGGTAAGCAGAGGACTCCATGGGTCATACAGAGGCCATCAACCACTGGAAACATATTTCCAGTTCAGGCTTTAATTATCTTGATTTGACCTTGTGTAAGTCGCTCAGTCGTGTCCGACTCTTTGCGACCCCATGGACTGTAGCCTACCAGGCTCCTCTGTCCATGGGATTTTCCAGGCAATAGTACTGGAGTGGATTGCCATTTCCTTCTCCAAGGGATGTTCCCAACCCAGGGATCGAACCCGGGTCTCCCGCATCGTAGACAGACGGTTTACCGTCTGAGTCACCCGGGAAGCCCATATGCAACTCGTGTAAGTCGCTCCGTACACGACTTATACGAGTTGATTTGACCTACCTACCTCAAATCTATGTTAAAAGCTTATGAATGTTATCTAAATAAAAGATTCTATTGTAAGTTTAGACTCAAGGCTTCTACTTGTATAAATCAAGGCATATAGTCTCTAAACGTCACAGATTCTACCTTAGGCAGGTCTGTCTAAAAAATGACCAACAGATGGTAGTCATTAGGGAAGGGAGGATTAGCAGATTAGCAGAACTAATAATAGGTCTAAGAAAAAAGTAGCAATTAGAGAACTGAGAACAAACTGATAGAGGGGATTCAATGTTCTGCCAGGCTGAGCTAAGAGGTAAATCTCTACAGAATGAGACTGCCTACTAGACCACTAGGAAAGTTCCAGAATCTGTATTTTAAACAAGTATTTTAACCTAGTGACTATTATGAGGTGAATTTCGGAAATATTGAATTAAGGGCAAGTTCAGTTCAGTTCAGTCCAGTCACTCAGTCGTGTCCAACTCTTTGTGACCCCATGACTTGCAGCACGCCAGACCTCCCTGTCCATCACCAACTCCTGGAGTTCACTCAGAATCACGTCCATCGAGTCAGTGATGCCATCCAGCCATCTCATCCTCTGTCGTCCCCTTCTCCTCCTGCCCCCAATCCCTCCCAGCATCAGTCTTCTCCAATGAGTCAACTCTTCGCATGAGGTGGCCAAAATACTGGAGTTTCAGCTTTAGCATCATTCCTTCCAAAGAAATCCCAGGGCTGATCTCCTTCAGAATGGACTGGTTGGATCTCCTTGCAGTCCAAGGGACTCTCAAGAGTCTTCTCCAACACCACAGTTCAAAAGCATCAATTCTTCGGCGCTCAACTTTCTTCACAGTCCAACTCTCACACCCATACATGATTACTGGAAAAACCATAGCCTTTGACTACACAGACCTTTGTTGGCAAAGTAATGTCTCTGCTTTTGAATATGCTATCTAGGTTGGTCATAACTTTCCTTCCAAGGAGTAAGCGTCTTTTAATTTCATGGCTGCAATTACCATCTGCAGTGATTTTGGAGCCCAGAAAAATAAAGTCTGACACTGTTTCCACTGTTTCCCCATCTATTTCCCATGTAGTGATGGGACCAGATGCCATGATCTTCGTTTTCTGAATGTTGAGCTTTAAGCCAACCTTTTCACTCTCCACTTTCACTTTCATCAAGAGGCTGTTTACTTCCTCTTCACTTTCTCCCATAAGGGTGGTGTCATCTGCATATCTGAGGTTATTGATATTTCTCCCGGCAATCTTGATTCCAGCTTGTGCTTCTTCCAGTCCAGTGTTTCTCATGATGTACTCTGCATAGAAGTTAAATAAGCAGGGTGACAATATACAGCCTTGACATACTCCTTTTCCTATTTGGAACCAGTCTGTTGTTCCATGTCCAGTTTGAACTGTTTCTTCCTGACCTGCATATAGGTTTCTTAAGAGGCAGGTCAGGTGGTCTGGTATTCCCACCTCTTTCAGAATTTTCCACAGTTTATTGTGATCCACACAGTCAAAGGCGTTGGCATAGTCAATAAAGCAGAAATAGATCCTTTTCTGGAACTCTCTTGCTTTTTCCATGATCCAGGGGATGTTGGCAATTTGATCTCTGGTTCCTCTGCCTTTTCTAAAACCAGCTTGAACATTTGGAAGTTCACGGTTCATGTACTGCTATAGCCTGGCTTGGAGAATTTTGAGCATTACTTTACTAGCGTGTGAGATGAGTACAATTGTGCGATAGTTTGAACATTCTTTGGCATTGCCTTTCTTTGGGATTAGAATGAAAACTGACCTTTTCCAGTCTTGTGGCCACTGCTGAGTTTTCCAAATTTGCTGGCATATTGAGTGCAGCACTTTCACAGCATCATCTTTCAGGATTTGAAAGAGCTCAACTGGAATTCCATCACTTCCACTAGCTTTGTTCATAGTGATCCTTTCTAAGGCCCACTTGACTTCACTGAATTCCAGGATATCTGGCTCTAGGTGAGTGATCACACCATTGTGATTATCTAGGTCGTGAAGATCTTTTTTGTACAGTTCTTCTGTGTATTCTTGCCACCTCTTCTTAATATCTTCTGCTTCTGTTAGGTCCATACCATTTCTGTCCTTTATTGAACCCATCTTTACATGCAATGTTCCCTTGGTATCTCTAATTTTCTTGAAGAGATCTCTAGTCTTTCCCATTCTGTTGTTTCCCTCTATTTCTCTGCATTGATCACTGAGGAAGGCTTTCTTATCTCTTCTTGCTATTCTTTGGAACTCTGCATTCAGATGCTTATATCTTTCCTTTTCTCCTTTGCTTTTCGCTTCTCTTCTTTTTACAGCTATTTGTAAGGCCTCCTCAGACAGCCATTTTGCTTTTTTGCATTTCTTTTCCATGGGGATGGTCTTGGTCCCTGTCTCCTGTACAATGTCACGAACCTCATTCCATAGTTCATCAGGCACTCTATCTATCAGATCTAGGCCCTTAAATCTATTTCTCACTTCTACTGTATAATCATAAGGGATTTGATTTAGGTCATACCTGAATGGTCTAGTGGTTTTCCCTACTTTCTTTAATGTAATTCTTAATTTGGCAATAAGGAGTTCATGATCTGAGCCACAGTCAGCTCCTGGTCTTGTTTTTGTTGACTGTATAGAGCTTCTCCATCTATGGCTGCAAAGAATATAATCAATCTGATTTCGGTGTTGACCATCTGGTGATGTCCATGTGTAGAGTCTTCTCTTGTGTTATTGGAAGACGGTGTTTACTATGACCAGTGCATTTTCTTGGCAAAACTCTATTAGCCTTTGCCCTGCTTCATTCCATATTCCAAGGCCAAATTTGCCTGTTACTCCAGCTATTTCTTGACTTCCTACTTTTGCATTCCAGTCCCCTATAATGAAAAGGACATCTTTTTGGGGTGTTAGTTCTAAAAGGTCTTGTAGGTCTTCATAGAACTGTTCAACTTCAGCTTCTTTAGCGTTACCGGTTGGGGCATAGACTTGGATTACTGCAATATTGAATGGTTTGCCTTGGAAACGAACAGAGATCATTCTGTCGTTTTTGAGATTGCATCCAAGTACTGCATTTCGGACTCTTTGTTGACCATGATGGCTCCATTTCTTCAAAGGGATTCCTGCCCACAGTCGTAGATATAATGGTCCTCTGAGTTAAATTCACCCATTCCAGTCCATTTTAGTTCGCTGATTCCTAGAATGTTTACGTTCCCTCTTGCCATCTCCTGTTTGACCACTTCCAATTTGCCTTGATTCATGGACCTAACATTCCAGGTTCCTATGCAATATTGCTCTTTACAGCATTGGACCTTGCTTCTATCACCAGTCACATCCACAGCTGGGTATTGTTTTTGCTTTGGCTCCATCCCTTCATTCTTTCTGGAGCTGTTTCTCCACTGATCTCCCAAGTTAAAAGAAACATTTCAATTAAGAATATAAACCAGGATTAAGGAAGACTAAATCAGGGTCAGATTAAGGGATAAGTCAGATTAGTATTTAGACCAGAGGTCAGCACTTTTATGGTAAAGCAATTAATAAAGACATAATAATAATGTCTAACAATAAATAAAGAGATAGCAAATACTTTAGGGATTGGGGACCAATAGGCAAAATCAAGAATATCATGTAGGTACTTACACAGCAAGAAATAACCAAATTTCCCCAAAGTTTTTATTAATTAAATTTAAAATATAATAATAACTTAGTATACCTTTGCTCTATAGGTCTACTAATATTACAGAAGGATAGAATTCTTCTTAGAGGGATATCGATTGGCTTAGTTGGGGTTCAAAATCAGTGTTCCCTATCTTGTAATAAACTATAATGGAATATCAGTTCAGTTGAGTCGCTTGGCTGTGTCCGACTCTTTGCGACCCCATGGATTATATAATCTGGAGAAGGAAATTATATAATGGAATATAATCTGCAAAAAATGCTACAAAAACAAAAAAGACCACTATGATACACACCCAAAACTAACCCAGTATTGTAAATCAACTATACTTTAATTTAAAAAAAAAAAAAAGCTAGCTTTCCCTATCATGAAAATCAATTGCAGATATTCAGCTATTAATGCTGATCTGTAATGACAGTTAATGTATTTCATCTCTGAAAATGTCGTTTTGCACAGATAAACAATCCCAATAGTGACACTGATCCATAAACATATAACCTTCTTTGAGCAAATTCATCACTTGGAAGGCATTTATAGAATTCTATTTGATTCTTTTTGTGATATTTGCCTGTTAACATGTCATTACACTGCAGATTCATCAGTTCCAACTGAAGGTTGGGTGGAAGCTTCTCAACTGCATGGTCAAATGGATTAGCAAATAAAAAAATTTCCTTTGCATGTGCATGGAGGTCCAAAAAAAACTGATGCTGGAATTATAGCTGAGAAAATATATCTGTTTTGCCATCTGAAGATCCACTTTTCTTCTCTTCTTGTTTTGGCATATGTACATACTGAAAAAAATAAAATGCTACTGTACAGGGTCCATGTGGCACATGAGATGCTGCTGCCAAGTCTGCAGTGTGTCAGTGCAGTTTGCAGGGCGATGAGCAGTGGTGCGATGACAGTTACCACAGACAAGCTCTGCCGCAACCACATGACTGCCCTCACAGCAGGAAAGCGCACACAGACGTGAAGGAATGAACACAGTTGTGCTGCAATAAAACTTACCTGCTGCTGCTGCTGCCGCCAAGTCGCTTCAGTCGTGTCCGACTCTGTGCAACCCCATAGATGGCAGCCCACCAGGCTTCCCCATCCCTGGGATTCTCCAGGCAAGAACACTGGAGTGGGTTGCCATTTCCTTCTCCAATGCATGAAAGTGAAAAGTGAAAGTGAAGTCGCTCAGTCGTGTCCAGACTCTTCGTGACCCCGTGGACTGCAGCCTACCGGGCTCCTCTGCCCATGGGATTTTCTAGGCAAGAGTACTGGAGTGGCTTGCCATTGCCTTCTCCGTAAAACTTACCTATGGACCATGAAATCTGAAGGCCTTATAAATTTCCCAATATTTCAAAACATTATTCTTTTTTACTTTATCCCCAATCATTAAAAAATGAAAAGTGTATCTTAGCTCATAGGCTATATAAAAGCCGGTGGCGGTCGACAGATGAATGGATAAAGTAGCTGTGGTATATGTATATGATGGAATATTACTCAGCCATAAAAAGCAATGCTAATGACAGACTCATTAGAGTCAGTTCTAATGAGGTGCATGAACCTAGAGTCTATTATATAGTGAAGAAAGTCAGAAAGAGAAAAACAAGTATCATATGCTAACACAATATATGTAATCTAGAAAGATGGTACTGATGAAATTATTTGCAGAGCAGCAATAGAGACACAGACAGAACAGATTTATGGACATAGTGGCAGGGAGGAAAGGGTGGGATGTATGGAGAGAGTAAGATGGAAACATACACTACCATATGTAAAATAGATAGCCAATGGGAATATGTTGTATGACTCAGGGAACTCAAACCAGGGCTTTGTAACAACCTAGAGAGGTGGGATGGGGAGGGAGGTTCAAGAGGAAGGGGATATATATATATTCTTGCTGATTCATGCTGATGCTTGGCAGGAACCAACATAATTCTATAAAGCAATTATACTTCAATTAAAAAAAAAAAAAGCAGGTGGCAGGCCAAATTTGACCAATGGGTCAGTTCTCCAATCATTCACCTATACTATAAATTTTTCCTGAAAAAAATCTTTTCAGGAAACTTTTTCCCCAATAAACTTCTATTCCTTAAAAACTCAAAATAACAACAAAAGAAACAAATAACTCAATTAAGAGATGGATAAAATACTTAAACAGACCTTTCTCCAAAGGAGATCGATACACAAGTGGCCAATAAACACATGAAATGATGTTCAATATCATTAGCCATCATGGAAATGCATTTCCAACAACGTAAGATACCATTCCCATCTACAAGGATGACTATAAACAAACAAAGGCCAGGGGGAGGGTAATAGGTGCTGGCAAAGATGTGGAGAAATTTAGACTTTAACTTTAGTGGTTCCTCAATGTTAGTAAAACACAGAATTACCATGTTACCTAGCAATTCCACCGCTAAACAGACATTCAAAACAGGGGTTCAAACTTGCGTGTCAATGTTCTTAGCAGTATTCACAACAGCCAAAAGGTAGAAGCAACCCAGTTATCTACCAAACAGTTGAATGGATAAACAAAATATGCTATATGCATACGATGAAGTGTCATTTGACCATAAAAAGGAATGAAGTACTAGTAACGCTACAACATGGATGTACCTTGGAAACATTACACTACGTCAAAGAAGCCAGACATAGAAGACCACGTATTGTATGATTCCATTCATATGAAATGCCCAGAATAGGCAAATTCAGAGAGACAGAGAGTAGACTAGTGGTTGCCAAAAACTAGGGGAAGGGGGAAGAGGGAATGGGAGTTACTGCTAATGGGTACAGGGTTTCTCTGGGGGTGATGAAATGCTCTGAAATCAGACAATGATGAACACACAACTCTGTGAATACACTAAAAATCACTGAAAAGAACAAAAAAGTGAACTTTATGGTATGTGAGTTATATCTCAATTTAAAATTTAATTTTAAAAGTCTATGGTGTGGAGAAGGAAATGGCAACCCACTCCAGTATCCTTGCCTGGAAAATCCCATGGACAGAGGAGTCTGGTGGGCTACAGTCCATGGGGTTGTAAAGAATCGGACACAATTGAGTTATCTGAGCATGTTAGGTGAGGAACCCTAAACTTCCCTCTCTCATTACTGGGTGGGGTATTCGCCTGTTTCTGTACATTTCAGCATGAACCTGGCATAAGAGAGATTGCTTCAGACTGAGAATGCCTGTCTGCTCCCCCGAAGGTGTGTGGGAGCCTGGGGCTTCTTGGGGGGGAAGTGATGCTCTTGGTTATGGGAGTTGGACTCCTTTGGTGCTGCCTTGAGCCAAGGATGGTTAGGAAGGGGAAATGCAGCATCAAATTAAGTGCAGTGGCTGGCTAATAGCTTTCTTATAGACCAGTAATCAATTAGAATTAAAAACCGAGAAACAAGAAAAAATAATAATAACATTAAAAACCCAGCACCAAGAAAGGAAACAAAATATTTAGGTATAAATCTAACAAAATATGTACAAGATCTCTGTGAGGGTAAACTACAAAGCTCTAGGTCTATACGTACAATGGAACATTATTTAGCCTTTAAAAACAAATTCTGAAACATGCTACAGTGTAAGTGAATCTTGAAGACACTAAGCTATGTGAAATAATCCAGGGGCAAAGGACAAATTCTGTAGGATTCCATGTATATGAGATACCAAGAGTAGTCAGATTCAGAGACAGAAGGTAGCATGGTTATTGCCAAGAATGGGAAGGAGGGAATGGAAAGTTATTGTCTAATGGGTTGCGAGTTACAGTTTGAGAAGTTGAAATTCTGGACATGAATGGTGGTGTTGGTACAACAACATGCATGTCTGTAATGCTACTGAACTGTATATTTTAAAACATTAAATTTCATCTTATGGTTTTTTTCTCACAATAAAAAAAGGACCAAAATTCTGGTAAAAAAAAAAAAAAGTCTATGGTGATTGGCTGTGGAAAGAACCAGAACATATGAAATTCCTTACGTTTACTGACTTAAATAATTTTGCCTGTTACATGAAAAAAAAAAAAAAACCTTTATACTTTGGAAGAAAAAAAGTCTATGGTAAAATATCATTAAATTCCAGATATTTCATTAAGGAATTACTGTGTTTCTAAGCTATGGAACAAAAGGGAGTATTCCAATTGTATTATATATCATATCCATGTCAAATAATTATACAAGTTTTTCGCTTGTATGTGTTACTGCTGCTGCTGCTAAGTCGCTTCAGTCATGTCCGACTCTGTGCGACCCCATAGACGGAAGCTCACCAGGCTCCGCCGTCCCTGGGATTCTCCAGGCAAGAATAGTGGAGTGGATTGCCATTTCCTTCTCCAATGCATGAAAGTGAAAAGTGAAAGTGAAGTTGCTCAGTCGTGTCCGACTCTCAGCGACCCCATGGACTGGAGCCTACCAGGGTCCTCCGTCCATGGGATTCTCCAGGCAAAAGTACTGGGGTGGGGTGCCATTGCCTTCCCTGGTATGTGTTACTAAGTTTGTGAATTTTATAGTAGCAAAGCAAGTAAACCATTAGTTAAGTCTTTGGACTTTTTGTTGTTACATTTGCCAATTCTTCTGTTTATTTTAATTACATTTCTTAAAATAGTATTTGACCTGGCATATTATTCTGAGCATTAAATGTGACTGTCTTTGAAGAAAAGTACCTAGGAAATATAACAGTTTAATAAGTAATCAATTTAAATTTCAGCAGTTTAGATGAATACTTAAGAGTTACTAATAATCAGTATCATAATGGAGTTGCTACATACACATCCCAGTCCTTACTAACATGGTCTGATGGGATGGTGGGTTTACCTCTTTCTCCTCTGGGCAGTACAGGGGCCCTGTAGGATGAAGAACTGCTTTCTGTGCATAATAGAAGAGCTCTGATATGTTCTTCAGATTTTTTGCTGAACACTGAAAAGAAAATTTTAAATGTTTCACTCTGAAAGCAATTCAGAGAGAGAGCACTAAAAACATTTAAAAAAATTTTTTTTTTAACTATCAAGATTCCTTGAAGAAACTGAAAAAATCCATTTTTTTAGTAGATATTACCACATGATAGACTACGAAGGGCCCAGAGACCAATTCCAAGTTCTCTGTTTTATTTGATTTACATGACTTCACAAACAGGAAATTTATTCCACCCCACATCTTCCCCCATTTCCTATTCTGAACCTCAATTTAGTGAGAATTCACCAACCATAAATTTCAAAATGAAATGAGAAGGCATACCTCCACACAGGTTTCTATTTCTGTGTACTGGTTCATAATAGGAAGGATGGTCTCCATACTACTATATTCCACCAGGTCAGATTTGTTCCCAACCAGTATCAAAGGCAGCCTGAAATAAACAGGGCACATGGTAATAATAGGGAATGCAAAAGACATTAGATTTTATTTTAATGTACATTGTAACCTGGTAAAGTACAACGATAAAGTAATTGAAGAGGGCGAACTATACATGGTAATCAGGGAACAATCCCTCTGACAAAGCAGCATTTGAGGCAAGGAGTGAAGGATGAGATGGAACCTGTCAGGTGAAGAGCCTGGAAAGAGCTGGCTGGGACGAAGACACAGCATGCGGAAAAGCCCCAAAGTGAAGAAACATCCACATTAGTCCGGAGAACAGAAAAATGCCAGAGCGGCTGAGGAGTACTGGTCAGAGAGGAAGACACATGAGGCGGAGCTAGAGAGACGAGCAAAGGCCAGACGCAAAACGGCTTTACAGCTACAGCAAAGAAAGTGTGCTTTAAGTGTAAAATGACATGATCTGATAGACATTTTTAAATGCAGTCATTTGTTATCTTTTAGAGATACATATTGGAGAAGGCAATGGCACCCCACTCCAGTACTCTTGCCTGGAAAATCCCATGGACGGAGGAGCCTGGTAGGCTGCAGTCCATGGGGTCGCTAGAGTCGGACATGACTGAGCAACTTCACTTTCACTTTTCACTTTCATGCACTGGAGAAGGAAATGGCAGCCCACTCCAGTGTTCTTGCCTGGAGATTCCCAGGGACGGGGGAGCCTGGTGGGCTGCCGTCTATGTGACAGCACAGAGTCGGACATGACTGAAGCGACTTAGCAGCATCAGCAGAGATACATATTGAAATAGTTAGAGTATGATATGATGTCTGATTTGTTCAAAATGATCCCAAAGGAAGAGGTAATAAATGAAACAACACTGGCCATGAGTTGTTAATCGTTGAAGCTGGATGATACAGAGGGATTCATTATACTATTCTACTTTTGTATATATTTGATTTTTTTTCAATAATAAAAAGTTATTTTAATGTGGTATCCTGGATTAGGGTAGTGGAGACAAAGAGGAAATTTTCAGATTTGAGATATATTTTTGAAGCAGAACAGATAGGAACAATAGTAGATTAGATATGGAGATTGAAGGAAAATAGAAATCAAGAAAAGTACATAGATTTTTTTGGCTGGACAAAAGGATTAGATTCCCCGCCACCCCCCCCCCCCCCCGCCATTTTTAAAGTTTTAGTTGAATTTGTTACAATATATTGCTTCTGTTTTATGTTGTGGTCCTTTGGCCCAGAGGCATGCGGGATCCAGTTCCCCATACTGGAAGGCAAAGTCCCAACCACTGGACTGCCAGGGAAGTCCCCAAAATGAACAGATCTTTTGAGATAGAAAAGACTGAGAAATCTGGGGGTGGGGGCAGCGGGGAATAGGCAGGAAATAAAGAATTTTATTTTCAATAAATTAAATGTGAAAGGCCTATTATAAATCTGAATGGGGATTACCAAGGAGAACTAGCCCAGTGGAGAACAATTATTTGTACAACCCATAAGAGAGCTTAAAGAGAAAGCAAATCATCTAGCTGGGACTCCAAATTGTAAAAGAAACACTTGCAGGCATTTATTTAACCACCTAGTGTGGTTATTACGTGTAAAAGGACTGGCCCACTACATAACCCAAACATAGACTGTTAATAGAGCCAGGAGAGTTCCCCAAAATGCACTGCATTACAACCAGAGGTGTGCTCAGAATAATTTACGGATCTTAAAAAAAGGAAACACACAAGTCTAAGCCCTACTCCAAACGTACTAATCCTAAAACTCAAACAGTAGAGCAAAAGCATCTATATTGTTGTAAGGTACCTCAGGTGACAGTGATGGGCACATCTGACTAAGGACCACTGTGACAATGGTCCAGAGAAGTCATGTGTAACAAATATAAACTTAAGGTATGAGGCCCAGGAAAGAAGGTACTGGGAAAATGTGAAGTCCATACATTAATGAAATAGACCACTTTGGAACAAATCAACCACAAGAGAAATAAACATGCTCCTATGATTCAGGAAAGGGTAAAGGTATACCCACGCCTGAGAAAGCTCAATTAGATCTCCCAAACACTGAAGGCCACTTTCAGATGGTACACTAAAAGGGGCATGAGACTAGCCAGCTAGTTTCTAGAGAGCAGTTTAGGAAGCTGTCATGGTACAGTCAATTTTAAAAATTCAGTTGTTCAAGCTAGTGCTTCATAGATTCTGGCAAAACTGACTTCTCAGAAGAGTCCTTGAAACAGTTCAAGAAATAAGCAAGAAAAGCAAGTGTCAGGAGCATAAAGGCACTGTTTCCTCCAAGGCAGTCTGGTCCAACACAACCTCTGTGATGACAGAAATGAACTTTATTTGTACTGTCCATTACCCTAACCTCTAGCCACAAGTGCCTATCAAGCACTTGAAATGTGGCTGCAGCTGAGGCACCGAATTTTAAGTTTTATTTAATTTTACTTAAATTGCCACAACTGACTAGAAGCTACCCCACTGGACAGTACAGCTCTAGAGAGTTCCTTTCAGCTCAGTCAATAAGTCATCACAAAGTGACTTTAAACAGTGATAATGACTGTGCTCTTACATATTTCACATGGTGAACATTCAATGACTGGGGTAATGCCAGTCTTCAAAAGGGCATCTCCAGAAAGAGGGCACATTACAGTTTCAGAGCTCTATTTTCTGCTTTGTTTTCAAATGTGTATGCAGCCTCCAATAATTCCTCTCTGATAAATGTGTGTGTATATAAACAGACCTATTAGATGAAGCACATACGGCAAACTGTTAACCAGTAGATCTAAGTGAATAGTTTACAGATGTTCATTGCACTATTTCTTGAGACTTTTCTCTAAGTTCGAAATTTTTCAATATACAAAGTTTCAGAGAGAAAAAAGTACCTGCTGTCTTTGTCTGTTCTTTCATTTATGAGAGGAATCCATCGACTTGTTACCTAAAATGAAAATTAACAGGAGTTAAGGCCTAACAAAGATCTGCCTTGAAAAATACTCCACCCTGGGACTCCTAAAATTCTAAATTGAGGATCAATTTTAAAAGTGCCCTCACTGAAATTTAACAAAGTATAGTGAAAAGTCACATATTCATACCTTATCAATGGAATGCTTGTTGTTAACAGCATAAACTATGCAGATGACATTAGCCTATAAGAAAAATTAACAAATCGATGGTATTTTAAAATAATACAAATGTAGCATTTAATTACCAGCTAGCTAATATATTTCAGTCAAACAAAGAAAAAAATTTGAAAATTAAAAAACTTAGCATGAGTCTAAGAGCAAAAGGATTTACGGCAAAAATACATTTTCAAAGTCAGCAGCGACAATAAAGAACCGAAAAAGCCCTTTCTGTGAGAGAAGGAAATGGCAGACACAGGATCATCATTGTTCTCTCACAAACAAACCTAGAATTATTTTTTTAAACTCACCTGTGATATTTCTTGATGAAGCTGTTCATCACTCTGTTCTGCTTCTACAAATGACAAAGTCAATTTTTTTTCATATTTTAAACACTTTCATAAAAATGAATGAACAACCAAGCTAAAATCCATCTGACATCCACCTAACATCCCTCAAAACCTCCCTCACCTCTCATGTCATTTACAAAATGTACTGCCAGACATGTACTGCCAGACAAGTGGCAAAGAAAAGGGAAAGCCAGAGAAGGGAAAGAGTAGAACTATGATAAGGAAGCTGGCTGGCACTGAGAGACAGGTCTACATGAAGATAAGTCAGGCAGGGAAGAGCACAAGGCACTGTGTGATCAATCTGGGCCAGCATCTGATCCAAAGCTGAGAAGGGACTGGCAAAAGAGATCAGACACTCAAGCTAGAAGACTGGGTACTAAAGAGTCAGAAGCCCAGACAAAAAGCCTATACACACAGGGTCAAAAAGCCAGGTGAGAGCCTGGGAAATACAAGCTTAAGATCTAGAAAGCTGATAGAAGTAATCTTAACCAGGCCCCAGAGGCAAAACCAGAGGATGATAATGAAAAGCCAAGAATTCCCTCACTCGCCCATCTCTCTGGCTAGAACTGGTCTCGTGGAGGGATATGCCTATAATCCCACAGGTGCAGGGGACGGGCATGATACACAGCTAGGGGAGAGAGAGGAGAGAGAAGTAAACAAAAGAAGAGCAAAGCAATTATTGATATATTACGTTAACTGCTATCCCTCAAAATGTATTTCTGACATATAAACTAATGTTACAAATGAGTACAATGGTATCTCAACTAATACTAAATAACTGGCCATATTTCAAATATCTTCTCTAAGTTGAATAGTCAAGCAGTTAAAGCTTCAACTGTAATACTGAAGTCAATCTAACATGTAGCTACACACACTGAAAAACAATAATTCTATAGGAGTACATCAAGGCTGTATATTGTTACCCTGTTTATTTAACTTCTATGCAGAGTACATCATGAGAAACGCTGGAATGGAAGAAACACAAGTTGGAATAAAGATTGCTGGGAGAAATATCAATAACCTCAGATATGCAGATGACACCACCCTTATGGCAGAAAGTGATCAGATCAGATCAGTCGCTCAGTCGCGTCCGACTCTTTGCGACCCCATGAATCGCAGAAAGTGAAAAGGAACTAAAAAGCGTCTTGATGAAAGTGAAAGTGGAGACTGAAAAAGTTGGCTTAAAGCTCAACATTCAGAAAACGAAGATCATGGCATCTGGTCCCATCACTTCATGGGAAATAGATGGAGAAACAGTGGAAACAGTGTCAGACTTTATTTTTGGGGCCTCCAAAATCACTACAGATGGTGACTGCAGCCATGAAATTAAAAGACGCTTACTCCTTGGAAGGAAAGTTATGACCAACCTAGATCACATATTCAAAAGCAGAGACATTACTTTGCCAACAAAGGTTCGCCTAGTCAAGGCTGTGGTTTTTCCTGTGGTCATGTATGGATGTGAGGGCTGGACTGTGAAGAAGGCTGAGTGCCGAAGAATTGATGCTTTTGAACTGTGGTGTTCGAAAAGGCTCTTCAGAGTCCCTTGGACTGCAAGGAGATCCAACCAGTCCATTCTGAAGGAGATCAGCCCTGGGATTTCTTTGGAAGGAATGATGCTAAAGCTGAAACTCCAGTACTTTGGCCACCTCATGCAAAGAGTTGACTCATTGGAGAAGACTCTGATGCTGGGAGGGATTGAGGGCAGAAGGAGAAGGGGATGACAGAGGATGAGATGGCTGGATGGCATCACTGACTTGATGGATGTGAGTGTCAGTGACCTCCGGGAGTTGGTGATGGACAGGGAGGCCTGGCGTGCTGCGATTCATGGGGTTGCAAAGAGTTGGATACGACTAAGCGACTGAACTGATCTGATCTGATCTGATACATAGAGCTAGTTATGAGACTGACAGTAGCAGGGAGCATCCAACCCCCTCAGCTTCTAGTACAATACTGTCCAACAGAAATGTGATATAAACCATACATGGAATTTTAAATTTTCTAGTAGTCACCTTAAACAGAGTAAAAAGAAACAGGTAAAATGACTTTTTAATTTAACCCAAAGTATCAAAAATACTAAAATTTCAACATGTAATCAACAGAAAAATTATGAGATACTGTACTTTATTTCATACTGTCTTCTAAGTCCACATATATTTTATACTTAGAGCACATTTCAATTTAGACTAGGCACATTTTAAGTGTTTAACAGTCACATGTATTAGACTGTACAGTTCTAGTGTTTCATTTTTAGAATGGATGGGATACCAGCTCAGCAAAACAAAGTATTACCAATGTGATTATACACATTTTTAAAAATAGATTTCATTTTTCAGAGCAGTTTTGGGTTCACAGCAAAACTGAGTGGAAGGCAAAGATTTCCCATAGACCTCCTGATTTCATATACAGTTTCCCCCATTATCAACAGCCCGCATCAGTGATACACGTTACAACTGACCCTTCCTTTCCAAAAGAAGTTCCAGAACAAAGCAAAATAGTTTAATGATTAAAAAGTAAGTAGTATTGTGCAGAAAAACTTTACATTATTAAAAACAATACAGATGTGCTTCCATTATCATTTAATATAAGCAACCTGTTTTAACTTTTTTTTTAGGACAAACTCTGACAAATTAAAAACAAACTTAGAACTCAACAAATTTTCACACGAGAACTCTTTCTACATCACCATGCCTGAATGCCTGATAACAAAATAACACAGAACTCTGCAAATATGCTAATTCAAGGAGGCTTATGATTTATCTGGTCATTTGCCATCCCCCTTTCCCTTTCATTATTATGGAACCCAACTTAGTAAATTAGGAACAGAGAACTGCAAGGTGGAGGCTTTTTGTGGGGTGTGGGGTGAGACAAGAAGAGTAAATTATCATTTACTGCGAGAGAAAGAGACACCCCTCCTAAAATATTTTTTAAAGCTTAGTAAGTATCTTTTTAAGGACTTTTAAATTAACTCTACAGCTTCACCTGCAAGAAGACATTTACTACCTGAGTAATCTACAATGTGCGTTGGAACTCTCTCAGGGGTAACATCAGCTGGAATGGTGATTTCTTCTGCCCGGGGAGGAACCTTCATTTGCAAACAAATATAAAAGAAGGAAAAACCTTTGAATATCATCAATCAAACTTTTTAGTAGATTATGTAAATTCATGTATAATTAGCCCTTTCACCCATGCTTACCTTTTCAGGTATTTATTATAATTTTAAATGTTTATTTTTGTGCTTTACCATAGATGCAAATACATACTAAAGCTATATGATAAAACACTAAAAAAATAAAATAAAAGCACATTTATACCTGTGTAGGCACAGGACATATGAAGGACACTTCAGCTCCCAAAACAATACTTAAATTAATTTAGTGTTTCAAAATTAGATTTCTAAAATGTAGTTTTCATTCTATTTTGTTGAAGGCTTAAGACATTCTGCAAGTGAAGACCTATCCTCAAGGGACTTCCCTTGCGGTCCAGTGGTTAAGATTCCGTGCTCCTGTCCTTTCCAACTACGATCCGGTAGGATGGCACCCACACAAAGAAAGACAGCTAGAAGGGCTGATCCACCATCAGTGAGGTGGTGACCAGGAGAATACACTATCAACATTCACAAATGCATCCATGGAGTGGGTTTCACAAGTGCATCCATGGAGTGGGTTTCAAGAAGTGTGCCCCTCAGGCACTCCAAGAAAGCCAGAAATTGGCCATGAAGGAGATGGGAACCCCAGATGTTTGCACTGACAAGGCTCAACAGAGCTGTCTGGGCCAAAGGAATAAGGAAATGTCCCATACTGGTATGTAGTTGTCCAGAAAACAAAATTAAGATGAGACTCACTAAACAAGCTCTACACATGGGCTACTTATGTGCCTGTCACAAATTTCAAAAATCTAGACACTTAATGTGGATGAGAACTAACTGCTGACTGTCCAATAAAGTTAATGAACTGGAAAAAAAAAAAAAGATTCTGCACTCCCAATGCAGGAGGTACAGGTTTCATCCCTGGTCAGGGAACTAAGATTCTGCATGCCACTCAGCACAGCCAAAAAAAAAAAAAAAGAAATCTTCAAATAAATTAATGCTGCTGCTGCTAAGTCGCTTCAGTCATGTCCGACTCTATGTGACCCCATAGACGGCAGCTCACCAGGCTCCCCCGTCCCTGGGATTCTCCAGGCAAGAACACTGGAGTGGGTTGCCATTTCCTTCTCCAATGCATGAAAGTGAAAAGTCAAAGTTAAGTTGCTCAGTCGTGTCCGACTCTTAGCGACTCCATGGACTGCAGCCTACCAGGCTCCTCCATCCATGGGATTTTCCAGGCAAGAGTACTGGAGTGGGGTGCCATTGCCTTCTCCAAATAAATTAATAAATTATCAAAATTTATCTCTTCTAGAAGATAACTGTTTGGCTATATAAACCTTACGCGTAATAACTCCATTATTTAAAAAAACTCCTTATCCACACCCAAAAGGACTAACAATTCTAAACTAAGTTAAAATATCACAAAAAACTTTTAGGTACTATACTCTAAGTGATCATAATTAATGTTGCTGATTTCACAAACCACATATGAAAATTACTCCACTTTACAAATTATGTTTAACTATCTTATTTAAGAGAAGAAAAAGTGAAAGAAACAATGGTCACATGACAATTGTAATTACTGAAATAACTACTACATAATACATTAAATTGCTCTCTGAACAAGGGAATTGCACAGGTATTCCTAACTAAACAAGAGTAAATAAACGATAAATGCAAACCATGGTGCTAGTAATACCTATTATATGAAGAGAGAAAATAAAAAGAAATAATGAAATAATGAAATAATCTTTATCTCATTTGCATTGATCCCATTCCTCATGCTGCTGCTGCTAAGTCGCTTCAGTCGTGTTCGACTCTGTGCGACCCCATAGACAGAAGCTCACCAGGCTCCCCCGTCCCTGGGATTCTCCAAGCAAAAATACTGGAGTGGGTTGCCATTTCCTTCTCCAATGCGTGAAAGTGAAAAGTGAAAGTGAAGTCACTCAGTCGTGTCCGACTCTAGGCAACTGTTCACCATATTGGATCTTCCAACATGTAAATAAATACATTGCCAGCAATAACAAAGCCACCATGCTTTTGGTGGTATTTTAGTAAGTTTATCTCATTTGAGACCCACAACAATTCTTCGAGGTGGGCAAAGGTGGAATGAATTAGATTTTTTATTTGTAAAATGATGTAGGTAGATAATATTTGGGATTTTCAAACATGTGTATCAGAATCCTAGTGGCTCTAATGATGTCTCAAAGACTGGGGAGAGTCAGACAGAAGGCAGATGGGGAGCCAGACATTTCATCCTTACTTCAACTAAAGAATATTCATCTGTTCTATATTTGGGGCTTATAAAAACATTTTATTTTTAAGAAAGAATTATACAGCTTAGATGATCCCTAAGGAGATCCAACTAGTCCATTCTAAAGGAGATCAGTCCTGGGTGTTCATTGGAAGGACTGATGCTAAAGCTGAAACTCCAAATACTTTGGTCACCTCATGCGAAGAGTTGGCTCATTGGAAAAGACTCATGCTGGAAAGGATTGGAGGCAGGAGGAGAAGGGGATGACAGAGGATGAGATGGCTGGATGGCATCACCGACTTGATGGACATGAGTTTGAGTAAACTCTGGGAGTTGGTGATGGACAGGGAGGCCTGGCGTGCTGCGATTCATGGGGTTGCAAAGAGTCGGACACGACTCAGCGACTGAACTGAACTGAATATCCCTTTCAGCTCCCTTTTTACAGATGAGACAACTAAGGCAGAGAGATGACAAATGTCAGAGCCAAGGTCAAAAGTAAGAAACACAAAGGCCTTATGTGAACTCAGAGCTGGTTTGACTCTTTCTCCTATATTTCAGAGATGTCTTGTAAAAGCTAAAAGTCATTAGCTATCAGAAAGGAAACACATGCCAAAAAAAACCCCTAAAATGTATTTCATTTTTCTCAATTTTGATAAAAATTTTAAATGTAGGAAAGAAATCACAATGCCTACCTCTTCTGGGAATTCCTCACTGACTAGAGACATAATCAGTGATGTCTTCCCAACTCTAGCTGTGAAAAGAAAAAAGGATTACTTTAGTATTCAGATTCTAGAAAGCTCAAATTTAGCAACCACACAGCGAAGTACTGTCTTTTGTTACCTAAAATCAGAGGATCAGAGGCATCTAAATTACCAATTTTCAGTACATCTTTTTTTTTTCTTAGAAAAGTCACACAGGTTCACCGTTTAAAACAAAAAAAGTACTAATATACTATAAACGTAAAAATCTCCCATAGTATCCCCCATAGACTGTTTAATATATGTAGTCTCCCAGACCTTCCCACACTCACATTAACATACTATAATAATTTACCACAGTAGAATCAGAGTATTTATACTATTTTACAATTTTTATCACTTAATTATGTATTCGGGCAGTATTCCATGACAATCTTTAAAAATCTCCCGGAAGAGGAAAGAGAAAGTTATCACTTAATAAATAGAGTTTTTGTTAGTAATGAAGAAGAAGTTTTAAATGTAGAAAGTGGTGATGGTTACACAACATTGCAAACATATTTAATGCCCTTGAACAGAATATTTACTAAAGGTAAAAAATGTTATGTTTTTTGTATACTTTATCACAATTTTTAAAAGCAGTAATAATAAATGCATTTTATATTAACACTTAAAAAGCTTCCTACATTATTTTTTGATAAGTGTATAAGAATCCAGTGTGTGATGTGTCACAATTTATTAATGTAATCTCCTAATGATGAACAGTGCTGCAATGTTAATCTCTACAGGATAAGTTCCTAGAAGTGGAACTCAAGTTAGCACACATGATCTTTTTGTTTTTAACAGACATATTATTATCAAAAAAGAATAATTTACATCCTTACCATTAGAAGATCAGAGTGTCTATTTCTTCTTAAAGCGTTAGTAAGAGCAGAGAAACTTTCCTGTTACATGTTCTAACCTAGCAGTTTTTTTAATGTACAAACTTAAATTCTTAATTTTCTTTCTGAAACTTGACTTTCATTCCCATCATTTTCTGATCATATGATTACTATTATTAGACATTCAAATGCTTATCAACTAAAATCCTTTTGTGATTCTAGAGGAAAACAGTCCACCTGCCTATTGATCTCTGCTGTGATAGCAAACTATAGTTTTCAAAAGTCTAAATATACAAGAGTGGAAAATGTTAAAGTCAAGGAAAGTCACATTTCTTTGCTAAATAAGTGACTAAAAGAAAGTGTGACTAAACTACAAGTCAAGTCTGTGGAAAAATAATGACTGGCTGGAAGGGAGAGTACTGGTCAAAACAACTCAGAGGGCATGCTGCAAACAAGCGGCTGCAGCTGATAGAGGGCAGCCAGATGCTTAACAGGCATCCTCTGGCTCTGACTCTTCAATCCCTTCAATTTACACGTGTGAGAAGGGTTGGGCCGCCTTCTTCAAGGGTCTGACAATAAGGTAACATTTTCCTGAGTCAGAATCTGGAGCCCATCATCAGAGAACCGCTAGAAGCCAGGTACTGAAGTCAACTTATCCAGCTCCCCACAGAAATTTCCGATCAAGAGCCGGGACCCAACCACAATGATTTGCTCATGGTCTCACTAGAAGACTAGTTACAGACCTAGGAGAATAACCCATTTTAACACGTTAGTAATACAGAAAATGCATGACAATCCCAAAAGTCAGTGAGCACCACATACACAAATACTACATAAGTTAATTAAAATAATTCACTGATTCACTGGTGACTAATCCAGCAGCTCTGGCTATTTTTATTTTTAGAAAATTCCAGATGTACAGAAAAAGTGCAAAAATAATTCAAAGGACTCAAGTCTATCCTTTAACCAAAATCCCCACATGGTAATATTTAACCATATTTGCATTATTATTCTCTCTCTATATATATAATATATATATAAATATTTTTTAAAATTTGAGAGTAAATCACAAACATGATGCCCCTTTACCCTGAAGCATTCTAGTATGTATATCCTAGAAACAGTATCATTCTTTTACATAACCACAGTTAAATCAAGTTATGTCAAGATCAGGAAATTAACACCCCAAAGAGTACTATTATGTAATCTATAAACCTTATTCATGTCTATTATCCGTTATAGAAAAGAAAAATCTTTTCTGTCCAGAATCAAATGTTCCATTTGGTTGTCGTATCTCTTTAGCCTCCTTTAATCTGGAAGCTTTCCTCCATCTTTGTCTTTCATGACCTTCACATTTCGGAAGACTATAAGTCATTTATTCTGTAATCTCTCTTTCAACTGGGTCTGTATGATGTTATCCCATGATTAATTGCAGGCTCTGCTTTTTTGGCAGAATATGAGTGAAGTGTTGTTGTGTCATTCTCAGAGTGCCACAGCAGGAAGGAGATAATGTGAATCTATCCCACTACTGTGACGTCTGCTGTCATCACTTGCAGGAGGTGGTGCCAGGTTTCTCCAGTAATTTCTTTCTAATTAAAAAATATCTTATGAGGAGGTACTCTGAGACCATAAATTCTCTGGTTCTCATCAAACTTTTGGCTATTAGGTTTAGCAGCCATTCAAGCCTCTTGCCTAACACAAGTATTGCTATTATAGCTGCTAGATGGTGATTTTTTATTTCTATCTATCCTCCTATATTACTTTGCATTCTCCTGTAAGAAAAAACTTTCCCTTCTATTTCTTATGAGTGTGGTCTCATGGATTATTATATTATTCTATGGGTTACAATCCATTACAGTCATTATCTGGAGGCTCAAATTGTTTCATTTTATTTAAAAAAATGGCAGTTAGGCCAGTATGTATCACCATAAACAATATGATTTTTTTTATTGACAACAGTGTAATCCGGTGTGTGAACCCATCACCCAACCTCATCTCCTTTCCATATTCTCTCTTGTCCTTTCCCATGAATTATTTTGAAGCAAGTCTCAAATACGTATCATCTTCACCATGTACAATATGATTTTATAAATATGTATAATTTGGGGGACTAGAAAAAGTCAACACTTTTGGAGAGATAATAATACCGTCTCTTCAAGGTTCCAGTAAGAATTAAACAACATCATATATGTGAAAGTGCTTAGGCAGAGCACCTGACCTATCACCGTCTCTCGATAAATAAAGGTTTTAACTTTCCTTCTTAAAAAACAAAAGTCACTTTGGTGGCAATAACGGTCACAATCTAAATTTACAGATGGCAACTGAAATTTACTTCAATTTTAACACGTTAAATGCATTCCTGCATCCCTTCTTCACATTTCTTGAGCACTTCTACACTCAAGACACTATTCCAAGTCAGGGGATACTACTGATCAAGGCATTATGTTTTCCCTACTTTTATATTCTTGGAGATTATATTCCAATGGATTTATGATATTTTTCACCAATAAGGAACACTCTTTCTGCACATCAGGATAAAAAGCTCAAAAAAAAAAAAAGCATAACCATCTTTGCCTAATCCTTTGTACTGATCATTCAAGTTCTGTCAAACTTCCTCTGACATTTTTAATACTCATTCTTTCCTCTCTGTTCCCAGTTTCCCCTAAATATAGCACTTTTACCAAAACACTTCCTAGTTCACAATTTTCTACCCACTTCTCCAGTCTCTCCTCTCATTAATATATCAGTAATACAAATGCAGGCCATCTTTCTTGCACATTCTTTACATTTCCTAACTCACCTGATCAAAAGCCATCCTGACTCTCAATTACCTACCTCATCAAAGTGTCGCTATTCCACTGGCCTTTGAAAATCACACGTAATTTAACCCCCAATCATCTATCTTTCCTGCTAGTCCTCATGCATGATTTACTCCAATAAGGCCATTCTGTTCTGTGTAAGCCCAAACAAGCCATGATGAATCCTGGCCTCCTTCACATGGTTTTCTTCATCTAAAAATACCTTCCCCCTTCTCTGGTCTACTTTTCCAAACATTTACATCTCTAAAGGACAGTTCCGTCTCTATTCTTTCTGGAGCCTCTCCACTGATCTCCAGTAGCATATTGGGCACCTACCGACCTGGGGAGTTCATCTTTCAGTGTCCTATCTTTTTGCCTTTTCATACTGTTCATGGGGTTCTCAAGGCAAGAATACTGAAGTGGTTTGCCATTCCCTTCTCCAGTGCACCACGTTTTGTCAGAACTCTCCACCATGACCCGTCCATCTAGGGTGGCCCCACACGGCATGGCTCATAGTTTCATTGAGTTAGACTAGGCTGTGGTTGATGTGATTAGATTGGTTAGTTTTCTGTGATTGTGGTTTTCAGTCTGTCTGCCCTCTGATGGAGAAGGATAAGAGGCTTAAGGAAGCTTCCTGATGGGAGAGACCTACTGAGGGGGAAACTGGGTCTTGTTCTGATGGGTGGGGCCATGCTCAGTAAATCTTTAATCCAATTTTCTGTTGGTGGGTGGAGCTATGTTCCCTCCCTATTTACCTGGGGCTTCCCTGGTGGCTCAGAGGTTAAAGCGTCTGCCTCCAACACGGGAGACCTGGGTTCGATCCCTGGGTTGGGAAGATCCCCTGGAGAAGGAAATGGCAACCCACTCCAGTACCCTTGCCTAGGGAATCCCATGGATGGAGGAGCCTGGTAGGCTACAGTCCACGGGGTCGCAAAGAGTCCGACACGACTGAGCGACTTCACTCACTCCCTCATGGCTCAGATGGTAAAGCCTCTGTCTACAATGCGGAAGACCCGGGTTCGATCCCTGGGTTGGGAAGATCCATTGGAGAAGGAAATGGCAATCCACTCCAGTACTACTGCCTGGAAAATCCCATGGACAGAGGAGCCTGGTAGTCTATAGTCCATGGGGTTGCAAAGAGTCGGACACAACTGAGCGACTTCACGTTCACGTTCAAACTATGGCAGGATTTGATTTAAGTCATACCTGAATGGTCTAGTGGTTTTCCCTACTTTCTTCAATTTAAGTCTGAATTTGGCAATAAGGAGTTCATGATCTGAGCCACAGTCAGCTCCTGGTCTTGTTTTTGTTGACTGTATAGAGCTTCTCCATCTATGGCTGCAAAGAATATAATCAATCTGATTTCGGTGTTGACCATCTGGTGATGTCCATGTGTAGAGTCTTCTCTTGTGTTGCTGGAAAAGGGTGTTTGCTATGACCAGTGCATTTTCTTGGCAAAACTCTATTAGCCTTTGCCCTGCTTCATTCTGTATTCCAAAGCCAAATTTGCCTGTTACTCCAGCTGTTTCTTGACGTCCTACTTTTGCATTCCAGTCCCCTATAATGAAAAGGACATCTTTTTTGGGTGTTAGTTCTAAAAGGTCTTGTAGGTCTTCATAGAAACGTTCAAAATCAGCTTCTTCAGCATTACTGGTTGGGGTAAATCAAATCCCTTATGATTATACAGTGGAAGTGAGAAATAGATTTAAGGGCCTAGATCTGATAGAGTGCCTGATGAACTATGGACTGAGGTTCATGATATTGTACAGGAGACAGGGATCAAGACCATCCCCATGGAAAAGAAATGCAAAAAAGCAAAATGGATGTCTGAGGAGGCCTTACAAATAGCTGTGAAAAGAAGAAAAGCGAAAAGTAAAGGAAAAAAGGAAAGATACAAGCATCTGAATGCAGAGTTCCAAAGAATAGGAAGAAGAGATAAGAAAGCCTTCCTCAGCGGTCAGTGCAAAGAAATAGAGGAAAACAACAGAATGGGAAAGACTAGAGATCTCTTCAAGAAAATTAGAGATACCAAGGGAACATTTCATGCAAAGATGGGCTCGATAAAGGACAGAAATGGTATGGACCTAACAGAAGCAGAAAATATTAAGAAGAGGTGGCAAGAATACACAGAAGAACTGTATAAAAAAGATCTTCATGACACAGATAATGATGATGGTGTGATCACTCACCTAGAGCCAGACATCCTGGAATGTGAAGTCAAGTGGGCCTTAGAAAGCATCACTACACACAAAGCTAGTGGGGGTGATGGTATTCCAGTTGAGCTCTTTCAAATCCTGAAAGATGGTGCTGTGAAAGTGCTGCACTCAATATGCCAGCAAATTTGGAAAACTCAACAGTGGCCACAGGACTGAAAAGGTCAGTTTTTATTTCAATCCCAAAGAAAGGCAATGCCAAAGAATGCTCAAACTACTGCACAACTGCACTCATCTCACACACTAGTAAAATACTGCTCAAAATCCTCCAAGCCAGACTTCAGTAGTACATGAACCATGAACTTCCAGTTGTTCAAAGTGGTTTTAGAAAAGGCAGAGGAACCCAGAGACCAAATTGCCAACATCCGCTGGATCATCGAAAAAGCAAGAGAGTTGCAGAAAAACATCTATTTCTGCTTTATTGACTATGCCAAAGCCTTTGACTGTGTGGATCATAAGAAACTGTGGAAAATTCTGAAAGAGATGGGAATACCAGACCACCTGACCTGTCTCTTGAGAAACCTGTATGCAGGTCAGGAAGCAACCGTTAGAACTGGACATGGAGTAACAGACTGGTTCCAAATAGGAGAAGGAGTATGTCAAGGCTATATATTGCCACCCTGCTTATTTAACTTATATGCAGAGTACATCATGAGAAACACTGGGCTGCAGGAAGCATAAGCAGGAATCAAGATTGCCAGGAGAAATATCAATAACTTCAGATATGTAGATGACACCCTTATGGCAGAAAGCGAAGAACTAAACAGCCTCTTGATGAAATTCAAAGAGGAGAGTGAAAAAGTTGGCTTAAATCTCAACATTCAGAAAACGAAGATCATGGCATCCAGTCCCATCATTTCATGGCAAATAGATGGGGAAACAGTGGAAACAGTGTCAGACTTTATTTTTCTGGGCTCCAAAATCCTGCAGATAGTGACTGTAGCCATGAAATTAAAAGATGCTTACTCCTTGGAAGGAAAGTTATGACCAACCCAGACAGCATATTCAAAAGCAGAGACATTATTTTGCCAACAAAGGTCCATCTAGTCAAGGCTGTGGTTTTTCCAGTAGTCATCTACGGATGTGAGAGTTGGACTATAAAGAAAGCTGAGCGCCGAAGAATTGATGCTTTTAAACTGTGGTGTTGGAGAAGACTTTTGAGAGTCCCCTTGACTGCAAGGAGGTCCAACCAGTCCATCCTAAAGGAGGAAGGACTGACGCTGAAGCTGAAACTCCAATACTCCGGCCACCTGATGCTAAAAGCTGACTCATTTGAAAAGATCCTAATGCTGGGAAAGATTGAAGGCAGGAGGAGAAGGGGACGACAGAGGATGAGATGGTTGGATGGCATCATGGACTCGATGGACATGAGTTTGGGTGAACTCTGGGAGTTGGTGATGGACAGGGAGACCTGGCGTGCTGCAGTCCATGGGGTCACAGAGTCGGACATGACTGAGCAACTAAACTGAACTGAAGGACACCTCAAATTCTACCTCACAATTTGTGGGATCTGACATCCAAGGGCTATTGAAGCCTTCCCCCTCCTTCTCTGAACTACTCCTAAGCCATTTCACAAACTGTTATGAATAAAAAGTACTAATATACACTTAACATCTATGAGTCTGCATTAACACAATAACTAGATATTTGAAAACACTGAATGGAATTTTCTAATTTTACATTGAAAAGGAGAGAAGAATCTGTAGCACATCAACGAGACTGAGGTACATAACTTGATCTCACCTTGCCCCAAACACAATGGTATTGCTGTAGCTTCAGCACTGCTCTTTTGGAAATGAGGCCTACTCTTGGGAGCTCCTGGAACTCTCCCATTCACAGCTTTTCTTAAGAGCAACTGAAGAACTGTGAATAGGAAACTGCTGAGGCAATCAAACACAATTCCAAAGTTACTTTGCTCAACTCGTTTTTAGTAAAAACAATATTTAACGTTGAAATTATAACTATTTTTTATCCATTTATTTTTGGCTCCCACTGCTGCAGGTGGGCTTTCTCTAGTTGCGCTGTGTGGACTTCTTCGCAGTGGCTTCTCCTGTTGCGGAGCGCAGGCTCTAGGGCTTCCAGGTTCCAGAGCACGGGCTTAGCTGCCCCACAACATGTGGAATCTTCCCAGACCAGGGATCAAACCCATGTCTCCTGCATTGGCAGGCGGTTCTTAACCACTGGCCCACCAGCAAAATCCCAAAATCACAACTAGCAAAGGAGGATGCGATACAGTAAAGAATACATCTGGTCTTTATGCCTAGTTCCTGGCACAGCTTCAAAATCCCTTGGAATTTCTTGAGTGAAACCAGTGTCCTTTGTTACAGTCTCTTTCAACCATGCTTCAAGTTATCCTAATGAGGTCACTTATTAAAGGGGAAGGGAGGGCCTAGACAGCTTTCAGCATAGGGGTCAGCTGCCAGAAAAAACCACCATGTGATGAGGGGGTTGGAACCTTCAGCCCCACCCCAAAACCTCTGGGGAAGTGGGGGTGGGGTGCTAGAGAATGAGTTCAATGAAGGGGCTACCTAATGAAGCCCTATATGAAAACTCTGGACGTATTAAAGTTCTGGGGATCTTCCTGGCTGGTGAACACATTGATGGACCATAAAGGTGGTGCACCCTGACTCCACAGGAACAGCAGGTCCTGAGCTCAGGACCTTTCTGGACCTTCCCCCAGGTACCTCTTCATCTGTGTAATCTTCAGCACTGCACTCTCCTGAGTTCTGGGGTTGTGGGAAGCCCCTAATTGTAGTCAGCCAGAAAGAAGTGTAGATAGTCTGGGGACCCCACTGGCAGATAGAAACTAAAAAGTAAAGGTGATCTTGTTGGGGATCTTGCCCCTTAATTTGTAGGATCTGAGGCTAATCCAGGGTAGTTAGTGTCAAAATTGAATTCAACTGTAGGACACCCAGGTAGTTTCAGAAAATTGTCAGAATGTAGACAGCATGGTGGTTTTGCATTTCTAAAAAGAAAGGATGGCTCAAAAAACTGAGAAACACTGTTAACAGAATTTCTATGCAAGAGTACAAGTTCCACTCAGACACAGCTGTGCCCTGCCAGAACCAAACCAGGAAAAACACTAGAAGAACACAGAGTATTATGCTTCTAATGACCCATCTTTCTTCTGCAGACTCCTAACCAGTTTATTTGCTAAGTATTTACCTAGTTGTCTTCTAAGAAAGTTTAGTCTTAGATACTCTGGGGGATAATATGGAAAATGTATAAAACAACAGATAAAACTGCCATAAAATAAGTATGGACCGAGTGCTATGTTCAATCATTCTGTTTTAAAAAGGGAAGGGGAGATAAGGAAGAGCAGGAAGAAAAGTGAATATTTTCTCCTCCCAGAAGTCTCTCTAAATGTAGCAGGAAATCAAAAAGCTCATAAAAGAAGCTCCCTAGAAGGAAAAAAAAAAAAAATCAGTAAAGACATCTAAGCAACCTTCCAGCACATCACCCATGGTCTCCTGAAGGATCTCCTAGACTGTCGGGAGCCGCGGCGGAGAGGCGCTCCACTCGTGACGAAGGTCATGAGGAAGGAGGCTTGGCAAATGCAAAGGTGAGATCAAGCCTCAGGAGTACCCCCGGATATTCTTGAGCATCTACCCCCAAAAAACCAGAGTCTGCCTACTTTACTGCTTTGTGCTCTCACCTCTGACTTTACTGGGGGCTGTCCCCTACCACCATCTCCCTCTCTCTAATAAAGAATTAACTTACAGCTCCAATTAATAAAGTTCCTGGGCATTAGGAGTGTTCAAATCCAAACCCCTCAGATAGCTCTGTAACTGGCCTGACAAGTTTACCCGGACTCCTATAGCTATGCACACGATTGTTTACAGTCTCAGCCCCGAGAGGCAGGGGAGGCTTAAGATATTCAAATAGCTTAGAGCCTCTCAGAGAGTTAAAAACTGTCAGAATAAAAACTAGTTCATTAATGAGCCAATGCTTTTTGCCAAGTTTTCACATCTCCCGTTTTGTATCCTTGAATGTGTATTAATTAATATAGTTGGTTTGTAGAAAAAATAAGTAGTGGCCTTGGTGCTAGTAACTTTAGACCCTTAAGGAAATAAATTCTTTTCTTTGTTGTAAACCCACTGCACCTCCCCCCTATAGGAATGTAAATTTATCTAACACTTCGGATGAAGATGGCGCCAAACCTTAAAATAATTACTCTTAGAGAAAATAAGTCTTGCGGTTGACAAACCTTTGTCAAGAGTCATAAAATGTTAATAGGCCTTCTGGCCAGAAGATGATGTATATCACCTGAACCATTTGTACGCGATAAATGTGCAGGAGAGAAACACTGGTTTTCGATAAGGATCAAAAACTGCTGACTTTGCATCCCCTATTATCCTCTATGTGTAACTTAGGGTATAAAAGCCCCTGTTGAAAATAAAGCTACAGGCCTTGCTCACCAGAGCTTGGTCTCCCCATGTCATTCTTTCTCTCAATTTCCATTTCCGGCTGAAGTCTCCATCTGGAGTGCGGAACCCACCAAGCTTGCTAATCATGCCTGGGCTTCTAAGACCCACTCGAGAAAGTGCCTAAGGTGGGGCACTTTCCGCTATTCGAGTGGGCGCCTGCGGCCTATGCAAGTGGTGCAAACTTCTTGAAGTTTTATTGGTCTCCCGCATAAATCAAGCTACTCAGCCTCTTTTCTCCTCTAAATATTCCTACTGAGCTATCCTTTAATTACTCTTAATGTCTCTAATTGATATGTAAATGAGTCGCCGAAGCCTTCTCCCTTCCGAAGACCCTGGATCAGCCGGGGCTGGACCTCGGTACTAGACCTCCTTGGCAAAAACCTAACGAGTCCTACCAGCTGATGAGTATCTCCAGAAAGACTAAGAAACAAGTATTTCACTATCACCCACAGGAAACTCCACAAGGGCAGGGAACACGTTTTCCTTGCTCAGTGGTCAATCTGTAGCTCCTAGCAAATGTGCTTAGTAAGATGGAGCATAGCGGCTAAGAGCACATATTTGTATTTCAAGAAAGTGGTTGGTTACCTTTGAGGGAAAGAGAAGGAACTACAGTGAAGAGGGAGCTTCAACTGATTGGTAATGTTTTATTTATTAAGCCAGGTGATGAGTATTTGTTAGATGAATCTTTTTACATTTTATACAAACATTTCACAAAAAAAAAAAAAAAGAATATAGGCTTTGGAATCAGACAGAACTGGACTGCAATTTCGGTGTCAGTACTTATAAGCTGTCTTTCCTCAGGCGGGCCACGGAACCTCACTTCGTTCATCTATAAAATAAAATACTGAACAGCTTTACAGAAGTGGTAAAAGGATTAAGATGACAGATGCATAATGTTTGGGACAATATCTGGCACTCATTAAATACACAAAACGGTAGTAGTTGTGTTGAGGAGGAGTTTGAATTAAAGGAGTTCAGCAAGCACTGGAGCAGGATTTTGGAACCGGTTTTGCCATTAACAGCATGACCCTGAGTTGTCACTGACTCTCTCTGGGCCACCATTTTCCCATCAGTTAAAAAAAAAAATGGATTAGATGCTATTAATATTTATATTTTATGACTTATCTAAACCAGCATGTCGGGGAAGGCAATGGCACCCCACCCCAGTACTTTTGCCTGGAAAATCCCATGGACGTAGGAGCCTGGTAGGCTCCAGTCCATGGGGTCGCTGAGAGTCGGACACGACTGAGCGACTTCACTTTCACTTTTCACTTTCATGCATTGGAGAAGGAAATGGCAACCCACTCCGGTGTTCTTGCCTGGAGAATCCCAGGGACAGGGGAGCCTGGTGGGCTGCCGTCTATGGGGTCGCACAGAGTCGGACACAACTGAAGCGACTTAGCAGCAGCAGTAGCAAACCAGCATGTAGCACAGCTAGAAAACAGGCCTATAACAGATAAAAGTGCACGTTACATTGATGGTAACTTATCCTGCAGTATCCTCAAAATGGCAGACAGAGCCCCAAACTGCATCTGTTATCTGTCTTAACTGTGTATGGGACAGTGATCTGACAAAAACATTCATCCATCTGTAAGAACACAGAGGGACTCATGGAGCCAATACGGGGTCCAAGAATTTCTAGTACTTGATGACTTACATTCAGCATTTCATAACTTAAATGACTCCTTTCATCATAACCTTGTTTAGGGTTCCAGCAACTCCAAACCTTCAGCCAGCTCAAGTTAGTACTCATCTCCACATTTATAGTCTCCAACCTAATTCCACATGATTATTCACAATGGAGGTAAAATCGAGCTGATTCTTGAGCAACACAGGTATAGACTGTGCGGGTCCACCTTGATAGACATCTTTTCAATAGCAAATACCACAGTACTACACAATCTGCAGATTTGAGATGCGGAATCACAGACTAAGAGGAACACAGTAAACAGAGGGCTGGTTACATGCAGATTTTCAACTGCACAGAGGGTCGGTGTCCCTAACCCCTGTATTGTTCAAAGGTCAACTGGACACGACTTAGCGACTCAACGACAACAAAAGGTTATCTTAAAATGAGCCAAGCCACCCTCTTCTTACTCCAAATATTTACCAAACCTTTTAGAAGATCCAATGCCTATACAATACCTGTGATCTTTGAACTTCGGGCCCTCTCTGGCCCCAAGAAAGATGCCTGCTTTTTCCCTGGTCTCCTACCCAACAACTACCACCAGCACAGAGGTCCCCAGAAACTCTTCCATTCTGAAGAACTCTCCTGGGTATCACAGACAGCTGACCCTTGAACAACCGGGGGTAAGAGAAGCTGACACATGCACAGCTGAAAACCCTAGTATAACTTAGAGCTGACCTCCTGCATCAGCAATTCTTCTGTATCCTCATCCCTGGATTCAACCAGCTGTGGACTGCGGAGCACTGTAGTATTTACTATTGAAAAAGATCCTCAGATAAGTGGATCTGTGCAGTTACAACCCGCACTGTTCAGAGGTCAGCTGTACAGGTCTATGATATTATCCTTGATCTACTATGTTAGGAATGGGGAAAAAAAAATGAATCAGATGCTCAATAACTCAGATACTTCTTGGTCAGGAAAACAAGTCTCACTCTTGGGGCTTGAGAAGCCTGCCTACTTTAATGTCTTGATTCTTCTCATCATCCCCTTATTAGAATTATTGGGTTGGCCAAAAAGCTCATTTGGATTTTCCCAGAAGATTGTACAGAAAAACCCGAACGAACTTTTTTGGCCAACTCATTATCTTTTAAAAATTTTATTTGTACCCTACCATTCTAAGGCCCTCACCAGTTTCAGAAGAAACCTACCCTTGAATCCTCAACTCAAAATGTTAAACAAAATGTTCAAAATTATGTCGATTAACAATAGCAAAATGCCTAGTAGTTTCTAAAACAGCTAAGGGCTTATTTCTCCTTAACCACCATCACTCAGGTTCCCTTAGCAAAATGCAGGTCTGCATCAGGTGCTCCATGTTATCTTCAAGTTCCCCTCAACCATGACCTTTAAAGTGCATCCACTCTTACCGCTCTTCTTAGAACAACGCTTTTTTAGTCATAGTCCCTTTCTGCTTTCTCCAAGGACCCTTGGTCTCTCCAGTGATATTTTCAGAAGAGAAAGATCACTATTTTGAAGAAAATCAGAATTTTTCACAGCTCAGCTCTTCAGGGCAGTTCTGGCTCTCTGCAACGACTCCTGCAAAAGCACAGACCTACCACCATGTCTGTTCCAAGAGGGCAGGCCTCAGAGGCAGGAAAGGAAAAAGCTTGGGCGAGAGGAGGCCTTGGAAAGACAGCAACAATTTAAAAACTTAACTTATGCTTGATCATACAGACTTAGGAGAGCGGTACCAACGAGTAGGAATAAATTTCCGGTACCAAAAAGTAGGAATAAATTTGTATCGATACTATCTTTCAGACTGTGATATTCTGTTTACTCATTCGTATTCTGCCTCATCTGTTGAGGAATCCGAGGCAGTGTAGCACTCACTAGAGTAAAACAATCCTATCTAGTTTCTGAAGTAATTGTCTAATAAAAGACCTTTAAAAAAAAAAAATCAAAGAACATGAATCTCTTCCACATAAAAATCCAAGAGTGATTTCTTTTTTTAAAACAAGTTCGAAATAACAGTAAGAGAGAGTGAGACAAAGAGTACAGTGAACTGGGAAGCAAATAAGCAGGCATGTTTTCACTAGTATCATTTTGGGTTTCCATTTGGAGGAGCAGTGAGATAATAGCTGCTTTAATTAATGAAGGGTTACACAGATATGATTTAGTTTCAAAATGCTTTGGAGAAGCTAAACTAGGGCTGTTTTGCTTCTCTTAAGGTCTACCCACCTAACCTTGAGTGAGACGATCAAAGAAATAATAAAGGAGGAGGTTTAAAGTTAAAATAGGCCACTTTCAAGCTAATTTTAATTGAGAAATAAATAAATGCCTTGAAGATAAGGAAAAATATTTTAGATTATTAGAAATTTAAAGGTATTTAAACAAGCCTATCATCAAAAAAGTCCCTTATGGGAATTCCCTTGGGGGGGGGGGGGGTCCTGTTTTGTTAGGACTCCATGCTTTCACTGCTAAGGGTTCCAGTTCAATCCCTGGTCAAGGCCAAGAAAACACAAAGTCCCTATGACAATGTCAGATGAGTATAAGCACTACGTAGTTTTAACTACTCCAAAAAATAAAAATTATTTCCATAAAGGAACAATATCCCAAGCTCTTCTCTAGTTATTGTATCAATTAAAATTTAATATAAATACAATATGTTATATAGTACAGTTTTATAACAATAACTAGAATTAAATTTAATAATTATATGCAATATAAGTATTGATATGGAGGACAAAAAATTATCCTTTGTTAGCCAGCCATCTGATGGTCTCTATTTCCTCTATTTTGCCTGACAAATATTACAGTGATCTATGAAAATTACAAGTATGGCCACAATTACTCCCAAGGACAGAAGGCCTTCTGATTCAGTTCAACACAACATGCTACAGTTCAGTCTGAAACTCCATGCTTCTAAGTAGGTCATCCATGGGAAGCATAATTCATCACTATAGAGTAAATTATCTAGATTTATCCAGGCTAAAAATTTCTTTGTCTTTTCATCAAAGCTTTTGAACATCTAGTTCTAAATGACAGCAAATTCTTAATATTCATGAAGCGGAAATAACATTCTCTGGTTCCAATTACCATCCTACCAGCCATTTTGGGCAATTCTTCTTGATAACAAACACCCCATGCTTCAAGTAGCAAAGGGATCTACTCATTTTTATCTGCTTCTTTATTAAGAAGCCTTGTTGGCTCTTCCTAAATTATTGTAATTAGAATAAAAAGGGAGGAGGAGAGTGACGATGGAAGTTGTATTTTAAACTGTAAAACTTTAACATTTGGGGAAATAGCTGAGCACTGTTCCAAAAGAAAATTTCATTGACCATATGCAGACAATGTCAGCTGCAGAAGGACAAATGCCATGGTCTATCCCTCTCCTTCAAACTCCATCAACACTAGTGCCCAACTGGTGCCAGAAGAGCAGAAAAGACAGCAGAAAACAAGTCTCAGTACATGCATAAGGAGGATATAGAAGAGACTCTATATAAGCAAAACAGACTATGTATTAGGTTGGTGCAAAAGTAATTGCGGTTTTGCACTGTAAAATTCTGCCATTTGATACTGGAATATATTCTTAAATGTGGTTATGTTATACACCATTTTAATGCACATTTCTCGCTTTATGAGTTTTTGCTAATGATTAATTACTTGCTGTTTATATTTATTTTAGACTAGGGAAATAATGGAGAAGGCAATGGCACCCCACTCCAGTACTCTTGCCTGGAAAATCCCACGGACAGAGGAGCCTGGTGGGCTGCATTTCATGGGGTCGCTAGGAGTCGGACATGACTGAGCGACTTCACTTTCTCTTTTCACTTTCATGCATTGGAGAAGGAAATGGCAACCCACTCCAGTGTTCTTGCCTGGAGAATCCCAGGGATGGGGGAGCCTGGTGGGCTGCCGTCTATGGGGTCACACAGAGTCGGACACAACTGAAGTGACTTAGCAAAGCATAGCATCAGATCAGATCAGTCGCTCAGTCGTGTCCGACTCTTTGCGACCCCATGAACCGCAGCACGCCAGGCCTCCCTGTCCATCAGCTCCCGCATAGCATAGGGAAATAATGTTAGACAAAAAACGATTTTCTTATTCAAGTTCAAAATGGGTCGTAAAACAGTGGAGACAACTCACAACATCAACACATTTGGCCCAGAAGCTGCTAATGAACATACAGCGCAGTGGTGGTTCAAGAAGATTTGCAACAGAAATGAGAGCCTTGAAGATAAGCGCAGTGGCCAGCCATCAGAAGTTGACAACCAATTGAGAATATCATCGAAGCTGATCCTTTTATGACTACATGAGAAGCTGCTGAAGAACTCAACATGGACCAATCTATGGTCATTCTGCATTTGAAGCAAATTGGAAAGGCGAAAAAACTCAGTAAGTGGGTATCCCATGAGCTGACCACAAATCAAAAAAATTGTCATTTTGAAGTGTTGTCTTCTCTTATTCTGCACAACAACAAACTATTTCTTAATCAGATTGTGACATGCAACAAAAAGTGGATTGTATATAACAACCTGCGATAACCAGCTCAGTGGCTGGACCAAGAAGCAGCTCCAAAGCACTCCACAAAGCCAAAGCTGCATCAAAAAAAGGTCACGGTCACTGTTTGGTGGTCAGCTGCCCATCTGATCCACGATAGCTTTCTGGATCCCCGAAAAACCATTACAATGGAGAAGTAGGCTCAGCAAACCAATGAGATGCACGGAAAACTGCAAGACCTGCAGCCAGCACTGGGCAACTGAAAGGGCCCAATTCTTCATGACCACACCTGACTGCATGTTGCACAACCAATATTTTTTAAAAGTTGAACGAACTGGGCTACGAAGCTTTGCCTTATCCACCATATTCACCTGACCTCTCCCCAAACTACTACCTCTTTTTCAAGCATCTCAACAACTTTTTGCAGGGAAAACACCTTCACTACCAGCAGGAGGCAGAAAATGCTTTCCAAGAGTTTGGTGAATCCCAAAGCATGGATTTTTATGCTTCAGGAATAAATCAACTTATTTCTCATTGGCAAAAATGTATTGATTGTAATGGTTCCTATTTTGATTAATAAAGATGTGGTTGAGCCTAGCTATAATGATTTAAAATTCACTGTCCAAAACCCCAATTAAATTTGCACCAACCCAGCAGACTGGACTTTCTGTGGCCAATCACCCAGATGATAGTAGGTACCATACTGCATTGAGTATCTATCACCCAGACACAGTATAATTAAAACTGGAGCAGTTTAATCTGTAAATGTCATTCTAACAATGAACAGAATGGAGAGCAATGTGGTTTTAAAAAGGATCGCTCAAAGTCTTTCTCTAAAATAAATACTAGCTTATTCCTGAAGTCTCTTTGACTCTTTTACCTAAAGAGTCTTTCTCTAACTACTTCAAACCTCTAAATGGCCTCTGCTGGTTCAAGGAGAAGCTGACCTCTTTTGGCAAGGACTACAATTCCTGGCAGCCAAGACATGAACTAGACATGGCATTGCCAGAACACAGGAATCTCCCCCAACAAAATAAGGCTAAGAACATGGATCAAGAGACTGGATGAATGCATCCCTTCAAATCCTAACAATAACCACAGCAGATTTGATTTTAAGAAAGGAGAATGATCACATTTTTATGACTAAGAGGAGTGGTTTAGGAAACAGAGTCTAAATAAACTAGCTTGAGCTCTATCATTCTTTCAACAACTATTTGAGTGCCTACTTTGTGCCAGGCCTATTCTAGGCCCCGGGGAAATGGCAATAAACAAGACAAATCCACGGTCTTTATGAAGCTTACCTTCCAGATCAACCAACAACAGCAACAACAAAAAGTGAACACGTATGCGAGGGAGGAGGGATAACGCCTGGGTCAGAGCCTTCCTGTAGAGAAAGCAAACTACAGGAGAGAGTCGTACAAGAGCAAAGCAAGGGCCAGACTGTGAAAGACTTTGTTAGGCCTGCTTTAAAAAGTGTAATGGCCTGTGTTCTAAGTGAAAGTAGAAATCATCAGAGAATTTTTAACCTGGGTAACAGGATCTGAGATATTTTTTAAAGATGACTCTTGTCTGCTACATGGAGAATGGACGAAATTAGAAGCAGGGACACCAGTTAAGGAGATGTTACAAAAGCCTAGGCCAGAGCCAACCAAAGCTTGAGCTAGTTTGGCAGAGGTTTTGATGATAAACTAAGCAGTTAGACAAAAAAGAGCTACCAGATTTATTTAAAAAGAGGACAACAGTTCCACTTTCTTAATTAATTTGACCAGAAGACCAATATCAGATCAGATCAGATCAGATCAGTCGCTCAGTCGTGTCCGACTCTTTGCGACCCCATGAACCGCAGCACGCCAGGCCTCCCTGTCCACCACCAGCTCCCGGAGGTCACTCAGACTCGCATCCATCGAGTCAGTGATGCCATCCAGCCATCTCATCCTCTGTCGTCCCCTTCTCCTCCTGCCCTCAATCCCTCCCAGCATCAGAGTCTTCTCCAATGAGTCAACTCTTCACATGAGGTGGCCAAAATACTGGAGTTTCAGCTTTAGCATCATTCCTTCTAAAGAAATTCCAGGATTGATCTCCTTCAAAATGGACTGGTTGGATCTTCTTGCAGTCCAAGGGACTCTCAAGAGTCTTCTCCAACACCACAGTTCAAAAGCATCAATTCTTCGGCGCTCAGCCTTCTTCACAGTCCAGCTCTCACATCCATACATGACCACAGGAAAGACCATAGCCTTGACTAGGCGAACCTTTGTTGGTAAAGTAATGTCTCTGCTTTTGAATATGCTATCTAGGTTGGTCATAACTTTCCTTCCAAGGAGCAAGCGTCTTTTAATTTCATGGCTGCAGTCACCATCTGCAGTGATTTTGGAGCCCAGAAAAACAAAGTCTGACACTGTTTCCACTGTTTCCCCATCTATTTCCCATGCAGTGATGGGACCAGATGCCATGATCTTCGTTTTCTGAATGTTGAGCTTTAAGCCAACCTTTTCACTCTCCACTTTCTCAGTTTAATTTAAAACAAGGCCATTAAAACTAAGACTACATTGTGTACTTTTAATGTAGATACATGTTTTGGATAAAAGGTTAAATAAGGCTCATTCCTCATACTATAACAAGGACATGTGTCAAGCATACTAATGCAAATCTAGCTAAATGCAAATTCTGGCCAATGAAATTGAATATGAAAAGTTATAACCTGAAAAACTAAGTTTTGTGTGGTTGCTTAGTTTTAAAGGCTGTTTAAAGAATGGTATTTGGCTTTTAATTTGGCCTGAATAGTATTCAATATGCTCAATAATTAAGGTAAAGAAGATACTTAAAAATACTTTGGCTTTCTTTGCTAATAAACACTTTAATATTTATAGACAGCCTACGTTTTCTGATCTAAGCAGTCAATAGGCATTAAGCAACTAGTTAGTGTTAAAACCTTGCTGGCTCAAAATCCAAATTCTGGATGGGCCAAGAAAAGATCCATTTCACCTCTAGAGTACAGTACAGGTCAAGCCAACAGACTGCTGAAACCACTCACGAGTATTTGGGAGCCTCAGTGAATGACACTGTGCTGTGTGGTGCAGGGACCGACACGGACAGCAATAAAATGTACTCAAGTGATAGAGAAACAATAACAAGAGGGACAATGTTCCTTTTTCTTTTCTTTTCCTATTTCCCTTAGTTAACCATCTTAAATACAATACTTTGGCCACCTGATATGAAGAACTGACTCATTGGAAAAGACCCTGATGCTGGGAAAGATTGAAGGCAGGACGACAAGGGGACAACAGAGGATGAGATGGCTGGGTGGAATCACTCACTCAATGGACATGAGTTTGAGCAAGCTCCGGAAGTTGGGGATGGACAGGGAAGCCTGGTGTGCTGCAGTCCATGGGGTCGCAGAGTCAGATACAACTGAGCGACTGAACTGAACCATCTTAAAAATACAACAGAATTATTATTTCTGATAAATCTGTGTATCGGACCAGTATTAAAACAGTCCTGGGACTTCCCTGGTGGTCCAGTGGCTAAGACACCATGCTTCCAATGCAGGGAGCATGGGTTTGATCCCTGATCAAGGAACTAAGATCCCACATGCCGCACAGTGGGGCCAAAAAATAAAACAGTCTTGGTCACACTGTTTATCTAGCATTTACAGTTAGGCTAAGCAGCTGTCAAGATACATTCAATCTCAAAAAGTAATGTTTCACTCATTTCCCCCCAGGATATAAGCCTTTAATGTAACTAACTGAAATTACATATTTCAAATAAGTATAACTCTTTCTAGTATTCTTAAACGTGGGGGGAAAATCATGTATATATGATATCTGGCCTAAAGCTTTTGGTACTATTTTCTTTAAGAAAAATATCTTCCTCAGAAATGAAGGCTTTATTCTTACCTGGGAAATCCCATGGATAGAGGAGCCTGGCGGGCTTGGCGGGCTACAGTCCATGGGGTTGCAAAAGTCGGACACAACTTAGCAACTAAACCACCCCCATAAATAACACTGTTAACATCTTAACTTAAATGTCCTAAGGTTGACCATGTATCTTACATATGTATAGCATTTCCATTTAGATACTTTACAGACTAACGATTACATGTAATTGCTAAATTCAATACTAAAACCAAGAGAGAATTTCTGCTTTAAAAAAAATTGTCTTTCAAGCAGCATTTTTAAGCCCATCATCTACTCACTACTTTCCCTATCTTGCTCCGAATGCATCAACATGAATCATCTTCCTGAACTTTTTCAAGGAAGTCCATGCAAAACACAGATTGAGATACATATGTGGTTTAAATTAAAACTAAAATTCACAGCTGCAAACCAAAAAGTAAACTGTGTCTGGCAAAGCTTACTTCTAAATTTTGATTCTAAAGGAAAATTTCTATTGATTTAACAGCAGGTGAACAAGGATTTCAATGAACAGCAAAGAACACTACAGAAGAGAGTAAAAGTACGTTAATGTTAGTTTTCTTTCTTGGAGAGCATCACAGTGACCCGGAGGAGCTACTCTACAATGGAACGGGAGTTCAGAAAAGAAAGTTTCAAAGCAAGCAATGGTAGAGCCTAGAATTTTTACTGTGTGTCTCACTCCTTGTGACCCCATAGACTATAGCCTACTAGGCTCCTCTGTCCATGGGATTTCCCAGGCAAGAATACTGGAGTGGGTTGCCATTTCCTTCTCCAGGGGATCTTCCTGACCTAGGGATTGAACCCGTGTCTCCGCTTGGCAGGTGGATTCTTCACCACTGAGACACCTGGGAAAACCAGAGCATTACCAAATGTACTTCAAAACAAACAATCGAGTCCTCCCCAGCCCGCTTTCTTATTTTAGTCCTACCAATTGAGCCATGTACCTTGCACAACAGACATCAAGCAGTCCCTGCTGTTCTGTCCCCAAGTCAGTGAACAGACATGCTTCCTTTACTACATCTTCAAAAGTGAAATCTACGAATCTCACGGTTGGAGGGGGTCACCTAGGTTGGTCTATTTGGGTCTCACGTGTGCCCGTTATTTTAAAATTAACCACCAAGTTTTATTCTATTGTATTGTTACAATAATGTTTTAAAAGATGAGGGCAACTAGACTTCAGGGTTACAATAATTCTCTCAACAGACGGACCCTCCTCAGATAAGCTTTCATTGGACACTTGCGTAACTTGAACTTGAGAGTACGTTTTTGAGGAAAATACCCAGTGATTCCAATGCAAAGAGCAAAGATCGTTTTAAAAAATGCTCCGCGTCTTACAATGTCTAGAAGGAGGAAGACCGTGAGGGCAAAAACAGGCAGAGACACCTGACCTTGCCCGCAAGTCGCCCAGTCCTGCAGCCCTCCCCCTGGCTTCCCCGGGAGAGCCGCTTCACGCCATTCCAATTGGCCGCCCGTCTGCCTGCCTGTTCCAGCACCTGCCTGGCGGGGACAGAGGAATCTCCGCGGAAGACGAGAGGGCTTGAGAGGAGGCGGCCTCGGAAACGGGGAGGCCCGGGAGAAAAGGATTCCAAGTGGGAAAGGAGGCGAGGACCTTCGGACGAATGAGGCCGGGAGGTCAGGGGCTAATGGAGACGCGGCTGGGGGGGGGGTGGAACACGACGGTGGGACTGGGGAGAGAGGTCTCAGGAGGGCCCCGGGGAGGAGAGGGGTCGAGGGCCGCAGCCGAAAGAGAAGAGCCGAGGAGCTGGGAGGCCCGGGGGCGCGGAGGGGAGGGTAGCGGGGCGGCACGGACTGCGGCGGCCGCGGCCAGCCCCCCAGCGCGCGGGGACTCACGTTCTCCCACCAGCAGGATCCGCACGTCTTTCTTCATGTCTGCGGCTCGTAGGGGCCGGCCTCGGCCCGCAGGCATGGAGCGGACTCCTCTCGCCGGGAGCGCCCAGCCCGCCGCGCCGCTCTCCCCGCCCCGCCGGCGCCGCCTGCCAGCCTCCCCGCGCCGCCCCCTCCCGAGCCTCGGGCGCCCGGGCCCAACGCGCCGCCTCCTCAGCAGCTTCCCCGCTCGAGAGCCGGGAAAGCGCCGGCTCCGCCTCCTCCGGCTCTGCCGCGGCGGCGGGGAGGACGGGGCGCCGCGAGGGACAAGCAGTTTCGGAACGCGAACGCTCTCGTTCCTGCAGCTGCATCCCAGCTGTGCCGTGAGCCGCAGCGCATCGCCCGGGAGTCTCCCCCACCCTCCTTGGGAAACACCGACCAGGATAAGCTTTGGACCCAGAATCTGAGTGGCAGAGTCGCTAGTCTTGACCCCATTTCTTTTACAGAACAGGGGCAGGAGAAGTTCCTCGCTCAAGGTGAGATAGCTAGAACTTGGCAGTGTGACTCGGGGCAGGAATATTCTCACCAGAATGACTATAAACTTCAGGTGAGCCCCGACCTGTCTACCTGGTTTTCAGTAGTATTCCCCTACCTTACTGGCCAAAGCCCTCGGAAAGTGCTTGATTGACTCCCAGGATCGAGCCCTTTCCACTACCCAAAGTCCACCAGCCTAGACGCTTTTTACCTGTCATGTTTATAAAATATGATTCTAAATAATGAGGTTAGTTTCTACGCTTTCAGTGTAAACAGCTTCATTTCTTTGTTACCAGACTAAATGTTTTTCCTCTCTACCTAAAGTAAATGGTTTACTTTAGGCAGGGTCTTCTCACACTTCTCTTTACATAGGTTTGCCCAGCACCGCACTGGGCTTATGAAAGAAAGTGAAGTCGCTCAGTTGTGTCCGACGCTTTGCGACCCCATGGACTGTAGCCTACCAGGCTCCTCCCTCCATGGGATTCTCCAGGCAAGAGTACTGGAGTGGGTTACCATTTCCTTCAGGTGCCACTGAATAATAAACTCTTACTGATTTGTCTGCTGCTACTGCTGCTAAGTCGCTTCAGTCGTGTCCGACTCTGTGCGACCCCATAGACGGAAGCTCACCAGGCTCCCCTGTCCCTGAGATTCTCCAGGCAAGAATACCGGAGTGGGTTGCCATCTCCTTCTCCAATGCATGAAAGTGAAAAGTAAAAGTGAAGTCGCTCAGTCGTGTCCGACTCTTAGCGACCCCATGGACTGGAGCCTACCAGGATCCTCCGTCCATGGGATTTTCCAGGCAAAAGTACTGGGGTGGGGTGCCATTGCCTTTGTCTAACATTACCTTAATTTCTTCTGACTTTCTCCATCCGTAGGAATTTGTTGCTATATGTCTAATGCTTGAACAGAGCTTGGAATACAGTGGGAGATGGTAGCTAGAGAGGTATCTAGAATAAATGAAGAAACACTAAGCATAATATTCTTTTTTTTTCCTATGTTAAATATTACAAAATGATTTTTTGGGGGTTTTTTTGGTCGTGGTATGCTGGTATGCAGGATCGTAATTCCCAGATCAGTGATCAAACCCATGCCCCCTACAGTGGAAAAGTGGAATCTTAACCACCAGATGGCCAGGGAAGTCCCTGAAAATGAATTTTTTAAAGGAAATGACATGTACATTATACCAACCCTCTTTTCTCCTAAGAGAAGCCTTGTGGTCTGGTGCAGCCGTTAAGACCATGCTGGCAAACTGCATGGGTTTCTATCCAGAGCCCATCACCTGATAGTTATGCAATCTTGAGTAAGTTCTTTTACTTCTCCAAGACTGCCCCTTCTTCTGTAACATGTCAATAATGATAATAGTACCTACCACCTTGGGTGGTTGTAAAGAATAAAGATAATATATGTCAAGCATTTGCAGACTCACAGTACTTGCTCTGTAATCTCGAGGTCATTACTGTCATAAAACTCACTGAAAAGTTGAAATCCGTAGGTTTTGAGGCAAATTCATTGTTATGTTTACAACAGTATTTCACTGTCTCATTTATATGATATCCCTAAGGAGCATAGCAGTGGGAGCCCTTCCAAAAATCACTCTGTGATATAAGGAGGAAGACAGGAAAGACACGCTCTCTGCTCACTGGGAGGTAATAAGTCATATTCCAGGATGGAGGCAAATAAGATGAAATTCACAAGGCCTGATGGCCTGCTCTTTCAGAGGAAAGTATTCCTCAGAATTTTTAGTACAGTAAGTCCTCTACATGTGAACCTTCAAGTTGAGAACTTTCAAAGATGGGAACAAGTGTTCACACTGAAGAGTCCAAATGGCAGGGGGATTTCTCTTTATTTAAGGAGGCACTGTTAGTTTTCGAGTCACTGGACCCAAATGTGGAACAGCACACAAATGTTACCACACCCGTTCAGAATGCAATCCAGTGCTACCCTGTCATCTAGGATGGCAAAAAAGACCTACTACCCAGACATCACTGGATCGTTTATTTCAAGAGGGTACATGCAATTGCATTCAGCAAGGAACCAGAACCTGTGCCATCAAGGTCAGGCGTGAGTGAAATTGCAGCTTGCCCTCCATCTCCTATTGCTGATGGTCCTTCTGCTCTACCATCGCCACCTCCTCTCTTTCCTCCATTCGTTAACTCGTCTTGCCTATTTACGGGCAAGGACTAATGGTTTATTATAAAAGAATAGCAACAGTCCCTCGGGGAAGGCAATGGCACCCCACCCCAGTACTTTTGCCTGGAAAATCCCATGGAAGGAGGATCCTGGTAGGCTCCAGTCCATGGGGTCGCTGAGAGTCGGACACGACTGAGCGACTTCACTTTCACTTTTCACTTTCATGCATTGGAGAAGGAAATGGCAACCCACTCCAGTGTTCTTGCCTGGAGAATCCCAGGGACGGGGGAGCCTGGTGAGCTTCCGTCTATGGGGTCGCACAGAGTCGGACACGACTGAAGCGACTTAGCAGCAGTAGCAGCAGCAGCAACAGTCCCTAATTAGTGGGAGTAGGGAGCCTGACAAGCCAGAGTGTGCCTCTCAAGCAATTTAAGTTTCCTTTTTACCATCCCTCCCCCAATCAGCTATACTTCTCAAGCTTTGGCCTCCTGCCTTGCCTTGAGCTTTATGCCCTTCTCCTATGTTAACAGACATTCATCAGGGGCCACTCTGAAGTTCTCTTGCAAACAGCATAGCTCAGTGATTAAAATCAGGGACTCTGGAATCTGCCTGCCTAAGTCTGAACCTCAGCTTTACCAATTCCTAGCTGTGCATTGTCAGGCAAATTGCTTAAGCTTCTCTAAGCCTCATCTGCCAGATGGAAATAACACTTCATGAGATTGTTACAAAGATTAAATGAGTGAATATAATAGGAAAATGCTTCAAAGAATGTCTGAAACATGGTCTATAATATACACAAATGCTGAATAAATAAAATAACTCGTGAGAGAAGTGCTTCTGTACAACTTTCTGAGCCTGAGGACTGAGCCACACCATGACCCACACTGCAGCAAAATAGAAGTCCGAAAATGGAGTTGTTGGCAGTGGAATTTACAGTTGGGATATTGTGGATTGATGACTGGATATTAAGTAGATTGGATAAAGCCAAGAGAACAGATTGCTACCTAGAAGGCACTGGTGGAATTTTCCTCTGGAATGCTCGGAAGCAGTTCTGACTTCACAAGACAAACTTCATGGCTCCTCAACTGTGAAGGGAACACTGGAAAGTCTGAACAAAGTACTTTCCCAAGAGATAAGAGGCTCCATCTTTCATACCTATCAAAGAAGGAACTTGCAACATAGCCTCTCTCTGAGATTCAGGACAGTGGAACGCCCAGGGCTACTGGGAAGGCCTGCTGGGTAGAAGATACAGTGTGTGTTAAATGACCGACACTGGGTGGAACAAGAGGCCAGTCTCTGAGGGTGAGTTAGACACAGTCCTGGGCAGGAAGCCAAATAAGATGGGTTGGCATTGATCCCACTCTTCAGATCCATCTATCTTTGGTCTCTCAAATTAAACCCAAAGTGGTATCCGTCTTCACTCTTGTCTCCTGTTTCTTCCAGGAAGATGTCCTCTTTTCCTGCCAAGTTGCTCTGGCAGAGCAGCAAAGTCTAATGACTCGATAACAGAGTAAATCTGTTATCTTACCTTTGAATGCACTTGTTCTTGACTCATTGGTCAAACATCTATGTCCTCTGCATAGTCACATGGATTAGTCTCCAGAGGACGTGGATTCTATTTGTTTAATTTGGCCAAAAGAGACATCATTCAGCACTATTACTTTAAAAAGATATTTGATTATAATTAACCATACTAAGGGGACATTTTTCCAGACAAGAGCCTCATCTCGTGATGAGGCTGCATCCAATTTTCTTTTGAATTTTCTCAGGCTTTCAGATAATATTGTAAAAACACTCTTGATTAAGAGATAATTGATATTGAGAAGACTCTCAGACCCTCTTGCCCCCCAGGTGGCCTGAATTCCCTCATGTCAAGGTTAAGAGCATGAGCTCTGGAGTCTACACTTCATCTCCAGTACTTGGCTACCTGCCAAGTACTTGCAATATTAGACAAGCTGCATAACCTCTTTGAAACACCCCATCGGCAAAATTAGTTCATAGAGCTCTTTGAGAATTAAATAATGCAATAAAACATTTATCACATGACTTAACATATGGAACATGTTCATATATCAGCCTTAACAACTGCATTTTTTAAATATTTACTAATTTTTTAGAGTACATGGATTTTTAAAATAATTTTACGTATTTATTTATTTTGGGCTGTGCTGGGTGTGTGTTGCTGCTCGGGCTTTTCTCTAGTTGCCGCGAGCAGTGGCTACTCTTCATTGCATTGTGAAGGCTTCTTACTACAGTGGCTTTTCTCTCTGTAGAGCACGGGCTTGAGGGCATGCGAGTATGTGGGCTCAATGGTTAAGGTTCCTGGGCTCTAGAGCACAGGCCCAACAGTTGTGGTGCTCGAGCTGAGTTGCTCTACTGTCTGTGGGATCTTCCTGGACCAGGGATTGAACCCATGTCTCCTGCATTGGCAGGCAGATTCTTTATCACTAAGCCACCAAGGAAGCCCAGCAACTGCATTTTTAAATTTGGGATTTCCTTGCTGATTTGCCTTATCTTTCTAAGGGCAAATTGATTAGCCTGCCTGTGCAAATTGTAAACTCTGAATGACAAAAGTGCATTTAATATAATTTTTAATTACTGCAGAGACATTAAAATTTATGCTGACTTGTTATCTATGCCAACCAGTGATTCTCAAAAAAAATTTAGGCCACAAGCCATTTCCACAAAACAAAAAATTCTGTACAACAGTAAAATTATAATTTGCTTATCTCCGCAAAGAAATTGCCACAAGTAAATATGTTCCAAGCAAATAATCTAAAAGAAGAAATATATATCTACATATTATGCATGCATGCTAAGTCACTTCAGTCATGTCCGACTCTTTGAGGTCCTCTGTCCGTAGGATTCTCCAGGCAAGAATATTGAACTGGGTTGCCATTTCCTCCTCCAGGTGATTTTTCCGACCCAGGGATTGAACCCCCGTTTCTTGCATCTCCTGAATTGGCAGGCAGATTCTTTACCACTGCGCCACCTGGGAAGCCATTGTTTGGTATGTGTGTGTGTGTTAGTCGCTCAATCATGTCTGAGTCTTTGCGACCCCATGGACTGTAGCCTCCAGGCTCCTCTGTCCATGGGATTCTCCAGGAAAGTGTACTGGAGTGGGTTGCCATGCCCTCCTCCAGGGCATCTTCCTGACTCAGGGATGGAAACTGCATCTCATGTCTCCTACATTGGCAGGTAGGTTCTTTACCACTAATGCCACCTGGGAAACCCATCTACATATACCTATTCTATTTATAGCATCATTACACAGTAGTAGAAAGTGGAAAAATATACAATCGTGAAAAATAGCTAAATTAAGTATGACGTAAAATTACTGGAAATTTTGCAGTCATTAAAACTAATGGGATCTTAATTCATCTACTTAAAAAATAATTTTAGTATATAGTGGGACTATATGTAACTTTGTTCTCTATTTTCCAAGTCTCCTGTAAATGTATTTTCATATTTTTAAAAAAATTTTAAATGGCAAAGGAAAAACTAATGTCTATCAAAGACACGGAAAAGTATTCACAAAACAAGTGAAAAAATAGGAATATAAGATCATTTATACAACTATTTAAAAACTAAGTATAATATGTATTTCTGTAACTTTTACCCTCCACACCTTTGCAATTTTGAACTTTTGCAGGCATCAGATCAGATCAGATCAGTCTCTCAGTCGTGTCCAACTCTTTGCGACCCCATGACTCACAGCAGGCCAGGCCTCCCTGTCCATCACCAACTCCCAGAGTTCACTCAGACTCACGTCCATCGAGTCAGTGATGCCATCCAGCCATCTCATCCTCTGTCGTCCCCTTCTCCTCCTGCCCCCAATCCCTCCCAGCATCAGAGTCTTCTCCAATGAGTCAACTCTTCGCATGAGGTGGCCAAAGTATTGGAGTTTCAGCTTTGGCATCATTCCTTCCAAAGAAATCCCAGGGCTGATCTCCTTCAGAATGGACTGGTTGGATCTCCTTGCAGTCCAAGGGACTCTCAAGAGTCTTCTCCAACACCACACTTCAAAAGCATCAATTCTTTGGCGCTCAGCCTTCTTCACAGTCCAGCTCTCACACCCATACATGACCACAGGAAAGACCAGAGCCTTGACTAGACGGACCTTTGTTGGCAAAGTAATGTCTCTGCTTTTGAATATGCTGTCTTGGTTGGTCATAAGTTTCCTTCCAAGGAGTAAACGTCTTTTAATTTCATGGCTGCAGTCACCATCTGCGGTGATTTTGGAGCCCAGAAAACACAGGTATTAATTGGTTAATTAAAAACTAATGGATGGGACTTCCCTGGGGGCACAGTAGATAAGAATCTGCCTGCCAATGCAGGCTACACGGGTTCATTCCATGTTCTGGGAAGATCCCACATGCTGTAGAGCAACTAGCCCTGTGCTTTGCTGAGCCTGCACCCTAGAGCCACACTACTGAGCCCGTGCGCCACACTGACTAAAGCCCGCATGCTCTGGAGCTGCACACTGAAACTGCTGAGCGCCCGTGCTGCAGCTGCTGAAGCCAGGGCGCCTAGAGCCCATCCATGTTCTGCAACAAGAGAAGCCACCACAATGAGAAGCCCATACACCACAACAAAGAACGGTCGCTGCTCGCTGCAGCTAGAGAAAGTCCACGTACAGCAGTGAAGACCTAGTGCAACTAAAAAACAATGATGTACATAAAAGATGAGAGTACAAAGGAAAGAAAAAACGTGCTAAAGATTAGGAATTAATGTTTAGTACCATCATCTCTTGTAAAATGTCAACATTAATAACATCTTTTATATAAAAGTAATAGAAATATTTGGAAAAACAGCAGTGCTTTAAGTGAGACATTATTGTAGGATATCAGGGCTTCCCAAGTGACGTTAGTGGTATAGACCCCGCCTGCCAATGCAGAAGACATTAAGAGACGCAAGTTGGATCCCTAGGTCGGAAAGATCCCCTGAAGAAGGGCATGATAACCCACTCCAGCATTCTTGCCTGGAGAATCCTATGAACAGAGGAGTCTGGCAGGCTACGTTCCATAGATTCACAAAAAGTCGGACGCAACTTAGCATGCACAAAATGTAGGATATCATGTTTATAAAATGATTTAACAAATATTTATTGCTTCCACCATGTGTGCTGCTCTGTACTAGGTTCTAAGGAAGCGGTAATGAGCAACACAGACGATCACGGTGGGCGAGCTGTGGATAAGGAAGTCTGGGCATTCATCTTTCTCACCAGAATCTTCCAAATCATTCTCCCATCAGCCCAAACTGCCTTTTTTGAAAACCTTTCATGAGAGGTAGCATCTCATAGAGTCCCATGGACGGATGAGCCTGGTGGGCTGCAGTCTGTGGGGTCACTAAGAGTCGGACATGACTGAACGACTTCACTTTCACTTTTCACTTTCATACATTGGAGAAGGAAATGGCAACCCACTCCAGTGTTCTTGCCTGGAGAATCCCAGGGACGGAGGAGCCTGGTGGGCTGCCGTCTCTGGGGCCGCACAGAGTCGGACACGACTGAAGCAACTTAGCAGCAGCAGCAGCAGCAGCATCTCATAATCTAAATCTCTTTCTACCTCCTCTCTCCCCATCCCACCCCTAGCCAAAACCAGCCAGACTTAAGTGACTGTCCCACTTCTAGTTATCCACTCCCCCTGCCTGGCTGTGTTCACAGACAGCCTCCAAGGCAACACAATGCCTTAACCCAGAAAAACTACAAATATCCCCATAAAGCTCCTAGGAAAATGACTATGATTTTAGCCTGAGTGGCCTTCCTGTAACTTCTTCTACAATTAGTGCGTCAGCTTTGATCTGAGCTAAACTCAGTATACACGCACACATCACCATGTTAGACACAGTGACAGTGAGAGACTCCAGTCCCCTTGGTAGAAACCAGATCCACTCTGGGTAAACAGTTTTCAACTCTGGCCAAGGGTATGAGAGAAAGACTCCAGGCCAAGAAAACTGCAATTGCAAAAGTATATGATGTGACATACAGGAGATACCTGGGCAGGACGTTGCATCTGGGGAGATGACAGGAAATGGGGGCTAGAGGTAGGTGAGAACAGACAGGAAGCAGAACCTTTCCATTTTAGGAGCCTTTAAGGAGCACCCAGGAGTTTTAAGCTGGGGAGTGACATGCTCTAACTCCCATTTCGGAAAGTTCACTTTAGAATGAGAATAGATGGGGAGAGGGCTCCTCACTAGAGATGGAGGAACTCGAATTAAAATAATCTTGGAGAGAAGGGATGAGAGTCTGAACCAGAGCACAGATACAGAGAGAAGAGTTGGGGGGCAGAGTTGAGATGCCTTGAGAAGGCAGAAGCTAGGATCAGAACTTGGTGACTAATTGTAGGGAAGGTACAGTTGTACCAGAAAAGCTCCCGTGGCAATGCCCAGACATTTGAGTCCTGGAGATGTCGCTGACCAAAGCCATAAGTTTTCTGCCCCCAGGGTGTATTTACTTTGAAGAATAAAGGTGAAAATTTTCACTGGGCACAGTCTTCCATATTGCACCAGACCAATCTCTTAGAATCACCTGGTAGAATCAGAGGTGTATAAGTGGTGTAGGGACAGCAGAAACTGTAACTCTTGTGGACAGAAACCTTTCTTTTCTCTATTATCTTTCCATCCTGATTAAGTCAAGAGGAAAGCCTCAGTAAATCTGTAACACCTGATAATCTCCTTTTGAGCCAGAGAGAGAGAGAACATTTCAGTTCAGAAACTTAAGACAAAGGTTCCAACCTAGTTATAATGTTTTGTTTTCCTTGAAACATACATTTACGCTTATCTCCATTTCAAACATATGATTCTGGTTTCCGTTTATATCAACTTTTTAAAGTTTCCATTTGAAACCCATGTACCTGAAGAGGGAAAAGTGAGTTGGTTTAGGAAAGATATTAAATAAAAAATGGTACAGGAAATTTGAAGATGTAACAAAAATCATGGCACATGAAAGGCTGAAAGGTTAAGAAACCTTGTCCTTAAAAAGTCTATGGCTGGTTAGGAAGAAAAAAAATCACAAATGTTCAGCATAATCTAAGTATTTATAATTAAGGAAGAAAACTTCAGTCGTCTGGAAGGACCCAGTGTTTAGGGTTTTGAGCAATTATGAATAAGGATGAATTTGGGGCTAATGGCTCAACAAAGTAGGGGTGATGGAGCTGAGCAAACACCAAGGAAGATTGTCCATTTCCTGTCAAAATCCCCAGCTGCGCCTGGGAAAGGGACTTCTCCCTCCAACAGAGCAGAGGAGCCTGAGAGGTCTCCCAGAGAGCAGCATTGTTTCATTTTGTGATTTGTCTCTATAATGAGCTAGGAAATAAAGTCTTCAAATTAAACTTTCCTGGGGCTTCCACGGTGGTTTAGTGGTAAAGAATCCGCCTGCCAATGCAGGAGACACAGGTTTGACCCCCGATCCAAAAAGATCCCACATGCCATGGGGCAGCTAAGCCCCTGAACCACAAATATTGAACCTGTGCTCTAGAGTCCAGGAGCCTCAACTCCTGCGTCAACGTGCTGCAACTACTGAAGCCCTAGAGCCCATGCTCTGCAACAAGAGAAGCCACTGCAATGCGAAGCCCACCCACCACAACTAGAGAGTAACCCCCACCCCTGCTCGTGGCAACTAGAGAAAAGCTCGTGCAGCAATGAAGACCCAGCACAGCCAAAAATAAATAAATTTTTTTTAATTAAACTTTTCCAGAAAAAAAAAGAAAAGTACCTGAGGGAGGAAAAACAAGAGAGATAGATATAACTGTATTAGGAGCTGTCGTGAGCCTTAAGAAGGTGGTGCCTTCCTCCTTAGTAGGTGGTTCTTCTAGGAACCGGAAATTCTGCTGTGCTCAGCTTAGTCGCTCAGTTGTCAGTCTTGTCTGACTCTTTGTGACCCCCCGGACTGCAGTCCACCAGGCTCCTCTGTCCATGGGGATTCTCCAGGCAAGAATACTGGTGTGGGTTGCCATGCTCTCCTCCAGGGGATCTTCCCGACCCAGGGATCGAACCTAGGTCTCCTGCATTGCAGGCAGATCCTTTACTGTCTGAGCCACCCTGTCAACAACCACTTAAGATGTTTGAGAGAAACACCTCTAGATGGGGTGAGCGGCTGCCTTCAGAGTTTCTGACAGGAAGTCTTTCCGGCTTGGTCCTTGGGTGGATGCTTCGCCCACACAGTGCAGACCTGAGTGAGCGCTCCTTCATCCACTGACATTTCAACTTCAGTTCTTCTTCTGGGTAGGATTTTCAGTTTTGTTTGAGAAAAGGGTGCGATTGATATTTTACACTGCACGGGAAAGGATGTGCTGACAGAAAACTCGAGGCAAGGGACTTCCCTGGTGACCCAGTGACTGGGACTCGGAGCTCCCAATGCAGGGAGGCCTGGGTCTGATCCCTGGTCAGGGAACTGGGAGCTTCCCTGGCAGCTCAACGGTAAAGAATCCATCTGCAATGCAGCAGCCGCAGGAGACACGGGTTTGATCCCCTGGAGGAGGGCATGACAACTCATTCCAGCATTCTTGCCGGAGAATCCCATGGATAGAGGAGCCTGATGGGCTACAGTCCATGGGGTGGAAAAGTCAGACAAGGCTGAATCGACTGAGCACACACACACACGAGGAACTGGATCTCTCATGCTGCAACTAACTCACACAGCCAAATAAATATTTAAAAAGAAAGAAAGAAAGCTTGAAAGAAAAGCAAAGAATCCAAAAATGATAACCTTCATTCCCACCTTTATAATTCTTGTGCTCTGGCTGCAGTTTGTGGAAGTCATGTGACCAAAGAATTAAACCCCACTCTGACAAAGGCCCCATTGTCCAGACCACCCAAGAGGATGGTATTTAACCAAACGACTTAAACAGGCTAAAACCCTGGCCTTAGATTCTAAGTTTTAAAAGGCAAACATCAGGGACTTCCCTGGTGGTCCAGTGGCTTGGACTCCATGCTCCCAAAGCAGGGGCCTGGGTGCCATCCCTGGTCAGGGAACTGGATCCCACGTGCTCCAAGTAGCTCATCCCACCCACCACAACTAAGACCCAGCACAGCCAAATAAAAATAATAAAGTAGAATAAGATACTTTTTTTAAAAAATGAAAGGCAAACATCAAGGTGACTCTGGGTGAGCCGATAAAGGCTCCACAAAACGGGAAGTGAGAACAGAGAGCCTTTGAATGGTCATCTGGCACAAAGAGAGAGGCCCTGGCCCTGCTTAGGAGCTTGAGGCCACTAGACTGAGACCTGACACCAACGCCCAGGGAAGAAAGGGCATCTCCTGGCTTCAGTGCTGTATCTTATCAAAGTGGACAGCCAGACCCGGGTCTCAGCCAGGAGCTTATCAAAGGATGTTAAGCTTTGAGACTTGGAGAGTGGGAACACTGGGCCGGCTCCCAGATCTGCCATGCTCAGCTGACTGATCCTGCCCAAACCCGTAAGTTGGTCCAAGCCCCCACTCTCCTCTCTCAAGTGTTAACAAAAGGTGATAATACTCATCACACAGGGTAGTTTATGAGGCTCAGAGAGCAAATGAGTAGATCATGGGGAAAGAATTCTGGTGTTCCTGTTTCCAAGAACATGTGTGGAAATGAGGTGTGAATCTAAAGATGTTGGAGACCAGGTGCTCTGCTTTGCTTAATCGCTCAGTCGTGTCCACCTCTTTGTGACCCCCATGGACTGTAGCCTACCAGGCTCCTCTGTCCATGGGGATTCTCCAGGCAAGAATACTGGAGTGGGTTGCCATGCTCTCCTCCAGGGGATCTCCCCAACCCAGGGACTGAACCCAGGTCTCCCACATTGCAGAATTCTTTACCATCTGAGCCACCAGGAAAGCCCAAGAATACTGGAGTGGGTAGCCTATCCGTTTTCCAGGGGATCTTCCTGACTCAGGAATTGAACTGCGGTCCCCTGCATCAAGTGGATTCTTTACCAGCTGAGCAACCAGAGAAGCCCCAGAGACCAAGGTAGGTGATGTGAAAGCATAGTTCTGAGACTTCCCTAGTCCAATGGCTAAGACTCTGCACTTGCAATGCCGGGGGCACAGGTTCAATCCCAGGTCAGGGAACTAAGGTCCCGCATGGCGTGGCCAAAAGAAGAGAAAGAAAATATAGTTCTGTCATTGTTGTCATGTCTATAACCACCCTGGCATTCTTCCAACGTCTTCACCCGTAACTTTAATTCTTTTGCAACCCTTTGAGGAACAGAAGGAAGGGCCAATAATAATGAGTTCCATTTTACAGGGGAAAGACAACGAGGTGAAATGCACTGCCAAAGGTCGCCTGGCTGGTTTGTGTGGCAAGACTTTCTGTTCAACCCAGTCCAACAGAGATGGATTCCACATCTCCAGCAGGTGCTCATGCAACCTGGGGGCCTACAGATGGATTGTAAGGTGAAGAAAGAGAGGGGAAGGCTGTAGATCAGGTGACTTCAAAGACATAGCAACTGTTAATAGGTATGAGGGTTGTATCTATGGGGAGTGATGAAAATGTTCTAAAATTAGATTATGGTGATGGTTTCACAACTCTAAATATACTAAAACACATTGAATTGTACACTTTAAATAGGTGAATTTTATAGTACGTAAATTATATCTCAGCAAAGCTGTTAAGATATATCAGGGTTTGTTTTTTTTTTTTTTTTTTCAGTTTATGTTAAAGATGCATGTTTGGGTGCTAAAACTCTAAAGAAATGCAAGCGATTACTGTAAAAGTCAAGATGCCTTTCAGGTGGAAAGAGGGTTTTGTAACTGGAATGGGGAAAGAGCCTCTGGGGTCGGTCGCAGGGTTTTATTTCTCGACCTGAAGTGTAAAGGGTGCTTAATAATAATAATGATTATTCCTTATGTTGCACATGTGTTTTGTGTAGTTTTCTCTATCCATTCTGTTATGGGATAAAATGATTCTTAAAAAATGGGGGAAATCAAGTATGGGATGATACCACGTGCTGGCCAGACTATAAGGACCGCCCCCCACTCCCTGGTATTCATGTGCTTGTGAATCCCCACCCCTAAATGTGGGCAGGGCCTTTGACTTGCTTCTAATCAACAGAATAAGGCAAAGGCGAAGGGATGCGTTGGTTATATGTCTACGTGGTTACATTACATAAGATTTGTCGGGACTGACCTGGTGTTCCTGAGGTTAAGAATTCACCTGCCAACTCAGAGGACACTGGTTCGATCCCTTGGTCTGGGAAGATCCCACAATTCATGAGGCAACTCAGCCCACGAACCACAACTACTGAGCCTGTGCTCGAGAGCCCATGCTCCACAGTAAGAGGAACCACTGCATGAGAAGCCTGTGCACCACAACTAGAGAAGACCACACGCAGCAATGCAGACCCAGCGCAGCCAAAACTAAATTAAAAAACATTTTTACCACACATCAACATGAATTAGCCACAGGTATATAGATGTCCCCTCCTTCTTGAATGTATGGCAGAAACCAAACCAGTATTATAAAGCAATTACTCTTCCACTAAAAATTAACAATTTTTTTAAAAATTAAAGTTTTTAAAAGAGTGAAGGTCCACCTTTTGGGAGACTTGATCTCCCTCATTGGCTTTGATGAAGTAAGCAGCTATGTTGCAGAGGCCCACTGAGTAAGGAACTGGGGTCCTCAGTCTGACAACCCACAAGGAACTGAATGCTGCCGACAACCACGTGAGCTTGGAAGCAAGTCCTTCCCCAGGGGAGCCTCCATGTCACCGGCCCCAGTTCACACTGACTGCAGCTTTCAAGACTCCAGAAGAGAAGCCTCAGCTAAGCCAAACCCTGACTCTGGCCCATAGAAGCCTTGAGATTATAAATGTGTGTTGTTTGAAGCCACTGAATATGTGCTTGATAGCATGCCCCTTGTGGGTGGGGAGGAGGTCCCCTAAAATCAATCTCATTGTCAGTGATTCACTAGAAGGACTCACAGAATTCAGCAACGCTGCTATACTTGTGATTACAGTTTATTACAATGAAAGGATACAGGTTAACTAGAAAAAGGCACACAAGGGAGGGGTTGGGAGACCCCACCCTCCTCTCAGTGGAGTTATAGGGCCATTGCTTAATTCTCCCAGCATGATGTGTGACAACACACCTGGAATACTGCCAGCAAGGGAAGCACATCCAAGACCTTGATTGGCCCATGGTAGGCAGAGTCCCCAGTGGCTCAAATGATCAAGAGTCTGCCTGCAATGAGGGAGATCTGGGTTCAATCCCTAGGTCGGGAAGATTCCCTGGAGAAGGAAATGGCAACCCACTCCAGCATTCTTGCCTGGAAAATCCCATGGATGGAAGAGCCTGGCAGGCTACAGTCCATGGGGTTGCAGAGTCAGACACGACTGAATCACTTTATTTTGTAGGCAGAATCACTGCTCATATGGCTGATCTTAGTTTCCAGCTCCTCCAGAGATCAAGCTGATACTGTGTGGCCCAAGGGCCTCCGATAAAGACAATCTTATCAGGCAGGATATTCCAAGGGCTTAGATGTTATCTCCTACTCAAGAGCCTATCCTTTCTTTGGACCTTGCAGGGTTTGAACAATGCAAGTTAGCCGAATTAAACAGTTACTTTTAAATCCCTCAACTTTGAAAGTTCTTTCCTTTATTGTTTGCAATTTCTTTATTTTTTTAAATTATTTTTGGCCGGGCAGGGTTTGGTTGCTGTGTGCAGGCTTTCTCTAGTTGCGGTGAGCAGGAGTTACTCTTCCTTGGGGTGTGTGGGCTTCTCATTGTGGTGGCTTTTCTTATGGCCGAGCTTGGGCTCCACGGCTCCAGCGCTCAGCAGATGTGGTGCACTGGCTTAGTTGCTCTGTGGTGTGTGGGATCTTTCGGGAATCAGGGATTGAACCTGTGTCCCCTACATTGGCAGGTGGATTCCTAACCATCTGGACCACCGGGGGAGTGCTGGAAGACGGATTCTTAAGTTGCCACCCTGCTAAAAGTCAGAGAGACCAGGAAATCGATGTGTTTTAACCCAGGGAATGTTTACACATTCATTTATCTTATGGTCAGAGAATTTCCAGGGCATAAGCCATACAGCCAGAAGGCAGGGTGTAGAGGAAAAGAGACAGAGACAGGGCACTCAAACAGAGGCTTCGCCTGATCTGCCTTGGAATAGAAGGCAAGTTTTCCCTCCTCAAGGTCCAGCCAGATGCCCACCACACTAGGTCTGTCTGAGCCGAGGACAGTTTCCTTAACCATGCACCACGCAGAGAGCTCGCTGGTCCCTTTCCACTCTACACACCAGGAGTCCGTGGTCCTTCCCAGGATCTGGTCACGCTTCATCCCCCGTGAAGCCACCCCGACTGCCCAGTGGCTACAATGCTGAGTGTCCACTTCCCAGTAATGCTGCCCAGAAAAGAGGGCCTGGGAACATAAAGCCTGGCTGGAGGCAAACCTCTCAGAACTCCAGGGATAGAACATTGGGGAGTCAGACACAGTCACTGTCTGGCGATCCATGGATACCTTCAGATTACAGGAGATGCTCTCAAGGTCAAAGGTTGGACTGATGGCCCCTGGGGGAAAACAACAGAACAGGACCAGTCAGCTCTGATGGTTCATGCTACAAGGTCCTCAAATAGCAAAAAGCAGCTGTGTATCTTTAAATGAGATACAGTTTTTCTTATATTAGCATTACAGTCAGAATGTCAACTTACAGTGGAAGCTTGTTATACACACCCCTGATGCTGTTCTAGTAACAATACTCCCCTCTCCCACCTTCATTTCTACTTAGCCTTCTTTCAGGAAGCTGTCTGTGAAGCCTACCCCACAAAAGTCACCTCTTGCTTTTCCCCTAATGCTTTACCTGATCACTAGTGATACTTAACCATTTTCTATCTGTAGTAGAGTGACTGATGATCATGGCTATTTACATCTTTCTGGTTACACTAAGCTTCCTGATTAAGGCTCATGTCTTATTCATTCTGTATATTCCATACTGTTTTCCCCTAAGAGAGTAAATAATTGCTAATACTCGGCATTCCTACTGAAACTCATATTTACACAAATTTACTCACTTACCCTGATGACAATCCCACAAGGAAGTAAGTACTACTATCTCCATCTTGCAGATGAAGGAACTGAGACTCTGAGAGGTTACATGACTTCTCCAAGATCAGACAGCTAGTGAGTGGAGCAGCTGGCTCCAGGATCTGTGCCCTCAAGGATTATTCCAGACTGGGGCAGTGATAGTAGTTTAGCCAGGTTGGGGCATTGGCAGTTGGCTGTAAGTGGTGGCTCTAGCATGGATGCCCAACGGTTGCCAGGGTTCTGAGAGCTCACGGGTCTGGCTCAGCCTGGAATTTGGGAGACTTCAACCCCTTTTGCCTTTGTCATCAGCTCCCCATGGGGAGGGCCAGTTGTAGAGGAACTAGCGAAGGGGTCTGACAGCAGAGAGATGGACACAACATGCTCTTACAGCTCCTTGCTCCGCCAAGCCAAACCCAAGTTGTAGGCAGATCATATACTTACATCGAGCAAACGAGGAAGCCTTCTTGGGTGCAAAGCGGCTCTGGTCAGGCAGTGGGCATGAGGAAGAAGATGGAACTTCTGGGAGTTCAACTATGGAATCAAAAATATTAGGAGAGGGAGACACTCCCATCAAAAAAAAAAAAAAAAAAAATGCATGTAGAAGATATCCAAACATCGTGATGAACACACACAGCTTGTCTTTCTCATTGTCAACATTTGATCAGGCAGTATACATCCAGCTTAGGTATATCTAGTCCCATGTTCTTACTTGGACTTTTTTCCCCCACTGAGTCCTAAGCTCCTTGCTGGCAGAGATTTTATTCATCTCTGTATTCTAAGCATTTGCCCATTGCCGGGTACATAGGAAGTATTTCATGCCTATCTATCAAATAAATTAACTAATATGGTTCCAGGAGATCACAGCACCCTCACCCCCAGAATCTCCATGACCTCAGGTCAATGCTTTAAATCATTATTAAACTGGGAAACATGAATTGTTATGAGACTCATCACAACTGCTGATACCTATTTCCTCTCAATATACTGAAGTTTTGTTTTCATTTTATGGAAGTATAGTTGATTTAGTGTTGTGTTAACTTCTACTACACAACAAAGTGATCCATGTATGCATATATATATTCTTGTTTATATTCTTTTCCATTATGATTCATCACTGGCTACTGAATACAGTACCCTACGCTATACAGTAGGGCCTTGTTTATCCATCCTGTATATAATAGCTATACCTGCTAATCCCAAGGCTTGTCAGGTAGACAAGCTAAATTATACCTGCTAATCCCAAGGCTTGCTCAGTGGTAGAGAATCCACCTGCCAATGCAGGAGCCTCAGGAGATGAGGCTTCAGTCTCTGGATTAGAAAGATCCCCTGGAGGAGGAAATGGCAACCACTTCCAGGATTCTTGCCAGGGCAATCCCATGGATAGAGGAACCCGGTTGCAAAGAGCCGGACATGACTGAGTGACTGAGCGCAAGCTAACCCCAAACTGTGCTAAATTTTATTATTACCTTAAAGCTACTGTGTGCTTACAATGACCACAGTAAGTGGCAGAAGGGAAAGTAAGGGAAAGGCTTGGACATGGATGATGAAGGTGAAATCTCCATTGGTATCCTGAAGCGACAGTAACATAAACTGAACCTCAGAGTCGGACGATGTAAACTTACGGTGTAGACAGATACAGTACAGCACTGCAAATGTATTTTCTCTTCTTATGCTTTTCTTAATAACATTTTCTTTTATTCTAACCGACTTCAAGAATATAGCATATAGTACACAAAACATACGAAGTATGTGTTAATGAACTGTTCATGCTATAGTATGGCTTCCAGTCAACAGTAGGCTACTGGTAGTTAAGTTTTGGGGCAGTGAAAAGTTATAGTCAGATTTTCAGCTTTATGGGTGTTTGGTGCCCCTAATCCTCATGGGTTCAAGGGACAACTGCACTCCTCAATAATCAAATTTGTATTACAAATAATCACCCATACTGGGTAAGACCAAAATGGTCATCAAAATTGTAGTGTGCATTAAAATCCTCGGCAAAGTTAGTACAAATACAAATCCTTGGTACTTAGTCCCAGAGATGCTAGCTCAATAGTTTGGCAACGGGGCCTGGATTCTGAATTTTCATTTTTTAAGGGTAAGAAGATTTTTAATTAATACTATGAAGTGAGCATAATATTGATATCAAAGTCAGAAAAAACACATAAGAAAAAAAAAAACATAGGCTAACAAACTGGAGATTATCTACATTCTTTCTACTGTTATACAGAGTCCTGGGCCATGCCTCGAGAAACACTGTGCTGTTTGGGCTGCGTGATTTCCATGGCAGCTCATGGTCTATTTACATAGGGTCAAAGGAAATCATTGTGAGGAGGCAGCCAAATTGTTTTGCAGCTGTTAAAAGTGCTGACTTGAAGAACAGCTAATCTATTGTCTTAAAAACAATCTTGTGAGAACTTCAGGGAATGATGTTTCAGGAAATATTCAGATCCTGGGTTTGAAAGCTGCCCTGGACTGGCCCAAACAATCAAAATGAAAACACCCGAAACAGGGACTTCCCTGGAGGTCCACAACGACAACTGGCAGTCCCAGGGTGAAGACTCTGAGTTTCCAGTGCAGGGGTTGCAAGTTCTACCCCAGGTCAGGGAAACTAAGACTCCATGTGCCTTGACCCCCACCCCGCAAAAAAGAGACTTCTTTTTCCCCTACACTGGAATGAGCTTAAAAAAAAAAAAAAAAAAGTCAAGATAATAAAAACTGTACTTGATAAGACATACTTGAATTTTCTAAGTTAAACTTTTTTTAAAAACTATTTTATTTCTGAAGTTGCAGTGAACAGGGGCTACTCTCTCACTGCGGTCTCGGGCTTCTCATCCTGGTAACTTCTCTTGTTGCCCAGCATGGATTCTAGGGCATGCGAGCATCGGTTGTCATGGTTCTCGGGCTCTAGAGCAGAGGCTAAGTAGTTGTATTGCATAGGCTTAGTTGCTTCTTAGCATGTGGGATCTTAGTTCCCCGACCTGGGATTGAACCAGTTTCCTCTGCACTGGCAGGTGAATTCTTACCCACTGTGCCACCAGCAAAGTTCTGTTATAATCTACATTGTTACTACTTAACATGTTAACACACCCACCAGAGATTATAGTTGAATAGAATTTATCAAGAACTGTATACAAAGTTGCATTCTTCATTAATAAGACATTTACTGGTGAAAAATTAAAAAGCTGCCTATTTCTGAATCTCAAGTAGAATAACACAGGTGTGCAGTGAGCTAGCAAAATCAGGTCTAGGTTCTGGATTTATAGGTCTTAGAAAATGAGTTTCTGTCTATTAAGGGCCTGTGTTACATCACACCTCCAGTCAGGTCCAAAAACACATCCAGCCACAAAAATAGCTCAGCCCACTCCTTCCTCATTCACATCCCAGAGAACACGCAGCTGGGCTCAGAGATCCTGTTCCCTCAAAACGAAGCCATGGCCCAGCTTCCATAATCAAACCTCCTCTACCAAATAACATCAACTCACCCTGTGTTTGTTCTTCAAGGGCCCCTTTCTGCGTGAAGTTTTCTAGTAATTTTTCTTGGATCTCTTCTAGATCATGGAGAATATCTTTCATTTTTTGCTCAGGTGGGCTGGCACTCACTTTGGGAGAAGCCAAGGAAAGGTCCACCCCTTCCAACAAAGTCTATTGATGAATAAGAACAGAATGAACGAAAGGGAGAGAGAGGGAGGGGGAAGGGAGAGGGAAGGAAGGAAGAAGAAAGAAAGAAAACCTTCTAAAGAACGCATCAAATATATTCCAGTCCTGCCAACCATCTATAATTTTCTACTTATCTCCCAACAGGTTTCTCAAAATATAATTAGGCCCTCATGATGCAGGCAACATGATTGTCTTCACCCAGGGAAGAGTTATTATAAGATAATAGCAGTCGGGGGAAGACTATTTCAGCCTCTGTGGCTTATCTTAGTGACTATCTGTATTATTTATTTTGTAAGGCCCCTATAAGATGGGCCTAAAACTTTAAAACTTTTTAGGGGGTATGAGCTAAGAATTGGAGAAGGCAATGGCACCCCACTCCAGTACTCTTGCCTGGAAACTCCCATGGACGGAGGAGCCTGGTAGGCTGCAGTCCATGGGGTCGCTGAGGGTCGGACACAACTGAGCGACTTCACTTTCATGCATTGGAGAAGGAAATGGCAACCCACTCCAGTGTTCTTGCCTGGAGAATCCCAGGGAGGCGGAAGCCTGGTGGGCTGCCGTCTATGGGGTCGCACCGAGTCGGACACGACTCAAGCGACTTAGCAGCAGCAGCAGCAGCAGGAAGAGGAACGAAAGACAATGAATTATGGTATCAATCACTATCAAGTCACAAGTGTGACAACTGCTGCAAATGAAAGGTACACGGAATCACATACATGAGAGCCTCTAATAAGGGAACTTGACTTGTTCAAGGAAATCAGTGAAGGCTTCTTCAAGGAAGTGATAATCTAGTCGATGTCTGAAGGATGAGCAGGCATGACCTACATGACAGGGGGAAAGAACATTCCATCATGGTATGGACCCCGTGATGAGAAGACGTGTGACACTATAGTGGGAACAGAACGGAGTGATTAGGAGGCTTTCGTGAGAAATCCAAACCAGAGATGGTCACAGGATTGGATTAGAGATGTTTTTAAGGAGCTCCAGAATAGTAAATAGGTTCAAGCGATGTTTAGCCAGGTGATGGAGGAGGGCAATGTGATCGGATTTCTGACTTGGGCACTAGGAATTGTTACAGGGTCAGCTGCTCAGATGGGGTACCCAGAGGAGAGACAGTTCAGGATGGATTAAGTGTGATGTGCCTCTGAGATGCCAAGAGGAAAAGATGAGAAGGAAGACACCAGATGAGAGGAGGGTCCAGGCTGAAGCTACGTTTGTGCACAGGGTGGGCAATGAAAGCCACAGGTGTGGACAGGGCCGTCTGAGGGAAAGAGACAGTGACCTACAACTCAGCCTTGAGGAATCCCAGCATTTCACTGCTTAGCAGAGGACAGTAAACCTGCCAAACAGCCGGAAAAGGAGCAGCCAGAGAGACATGGGGAAAAACTGGAAGACTCGTATCTCAGAGCTAAGGGGAAAGGAAGCTCCAAGAATGAAGTTGTGAGAAGCAGCAGACTCACTGATACACAGAAAACAAATCTGTGGTTAGCAATAGCTAGCAGGAAGTTGCTGTATAGCATCAGGAGCTCAGCTGTGTGCTCTCTAATGACCTAAGGGGTGGGATGGGAGGGGCATGGGAGGGAGGCTCAAGAGAGAGGGGGAATATATGTATTCGTGTAGCTGATTCACTGTGTTGTACAGCAGAAACACATACAACACTGTAAAGCAACTGTACTCCAATAATAAAATTTTTTAAAAAAGAAAAAAGGGGGAAGAAAAAGAACTTTTATCTCTGGTCATGGCAGAACAGGTTTCAAAAACACATTTTCTTTTAAATATATTCAGCTATTACACAGTGTTTTGTAAATATGTATATTGAATATATATAAATATTTTAAAAAAACAAATTAGTGGGAAGAGAGGCAAGAGAGGCAACATGGGGGCAGGGGTTGCTGCTGCTGCTAAGTGGCTTCAGTCGTGTCCGACTCTGTGTAACCCCATAGACGGCAGCCCAGCAGGCTGCCCCGCCTCTGGGATTCTCCAGGCAAGAACGCTGGAGTGGGTTGCCATTTCCTTCTCCAATGCATGCAAGTGAAAAGTGAAAGTGAAGTCGTTCAGTCCTGTCCGACCCTCAGAGACACCATAGACTGCAGCCTTCCAGGCTCTTCCATCCATGGGATTTTCCAGGGGAGTGAGTGGTAAAAACTACTGGATTTGAGATAGGCTACCAGGATGTGTTGTACAACACTGGGAACATAGTCAATACTTTGTAACAACTGTAAATGAACTGTAACTTTTAAAAATCTTACAGAATTTTTTAAAAATTAAAAAAAAAAAAAAGAATGATGCTGTGGTTGACTATGTCATAGGCGGCTGAAAGGCCAAGGAGAATAAAAGCTAGAAGGTCTGCAGAATGTGCATAGAGGCCACTGGTGATCTTCGGGGAGTAAGCTGGTTACGTGGAGTGATAAGGATGGATGCCTTCATACCTCACCTCAAACATTCCAAAATCCCAGTTATGTGTGTTGGGTAGTGAAGAGCAAGGTGAAAGATTGGGATTTAGGCGCATCCTTCAAGGACAAACATATTCATCTTGCTTCCCAGCAGTTCCAGGGAGTTGTCCCTAGCCCCACCCCCTGGCACATCTTCTTCTCCCAGATGAGCCTACCATAGCCAGAACGCTCACTTCTTTATCTGGTTCAGATTCTGGGAGGTGTCTCGGACTCTGAAGGTTCCTGACAATATCTATAAGCCGTTCCACCAGCTTTGCCAACTCCCGGTCAACTTCTGTGACGCTCTTCCGTGCCTCCACCTTTAAAAAAGCAAAGCAGAACACAAAGCTGGACCCAGGAACCAGCCCTAGACAGAGGGAGCCGTAAACACTGGATAAAGGAAGGGGGCAAGGAAGTGACAAAAATGTCTAGAGGAAAAGGAGGTAAAGTCCTCGGACTTTCCGCATTCCGGCATCCAGTAGCTGTAACAGGGAAGCAGAGTTCATCCATAGGATGGGGCCAGGGGAGTAGGGGGTGGGAGTGAGGGATGAAGGGAAGCCTGGGGTCATTTTGAACTGGGAAGTCAGAGAGGAAGCAGGGTGGGAGCCTGGAGATTTGGTGCAGGTGGCAGCTGGTAAGTCGAGTAGAAGGCATTTGGCTCAGGCTTCAGCTCCACTCTCACCTCTGACTCATCCTGTGTCTTTACCACTCCTTTCAAAAATTAAAGCGACCACCCCTAGTTCCCTTTAACAGTGAAAAGCATTTACTATGAAAGGATTGTGGAGATTCTAGATTGCTGTACAGATACAAGCTCTTTTTGTTTATTGGCATCCTTCACATTTAAAGAAACATTCAGATGAGAATGCTAAACAACTCCACTTCCAGAGCTTCATCTGCGCAGCTGCCTGGCTAAGAGTGGGAGGAAGTTTGGCCACCAACATATTCTGGCAACAACCTCAAGACCTGGTGACCATCATCAGAGGCAGGCGGGGCCCAGAACTCATTGGAGAAATCTGAATTACCTCCCAAAGGGGTCCTACATAGAAACACGGAAATACATGATTTTCATCATTCTACTCTAAATAAACCAGAGTTTTTAATAACTTTGGGGGGACAGCTCTCACTTTTTAAATTATGCTGGAACCTCAAAAACTGGAACCAATTTTTCATCTCTAAGAAGCACTTATGTCCCTCAAAATAGCATGTGTTTCAGAAGCCATATGCAGACTAATTTGCAGAGGAAGGTGGCTGACCACTGGTGACACTGTTTGCTCTTGTATGTCCAGGTCTCACTCCTAAACATCCTGGCAGCTGGAATTCTAGAGTGGAGCCCTTATCTAGACACCTGAGCAAATTAAAAACTTGTATAAATAAGTATTGGTGCTTTTTCTATCCATAAAACTGCATACTTATTGTGATGAATTTAGAAAATGCACAGAATTGAATGAAGAAACATTTTAAATTATCCAATATCCTACCATCCATAGACAATTGTAATCTGAAAGCCAATGCAAAGTATATTGAGTCACTATACTAACAAATAGTTTTAACACCTGAGGGATAATGCTGTATTTATTCATCTGTGGCCACAGCGCTCGGCTTGTAGGGTTCCCTGACCAGGGATAGAACCTGGGCCATGGCAGTGAAAGCGCTGAATCCTAACCTCTAGACCACCAGGGAACTTCCAATGCTGTATTTATAACCAAAAAGAAGAAAACAGCTCTAATTATAAGGGGGGGAAAAAAGGAAGTAACCAATATGTCCATTAAAAAGGTGGATAGAAAAACTGTGGGACATGTATGCAATGGAATATTATTTGGCAATAAAAAGAAATGAGTAGTCAAGTCACAAACCTTAATTATGTTTAGTGATAGAAACTAGTCTGAGAAAGCTAGATACTGTGTGATTCCAACGGTATGACATTCTGGAAAAGCCAAAGAGATAGCAAAAAAATCAGTTGTTGCCAGGGGTTAGCGGGGGGATGAGGGGATACACAAAGGTGGGGTGTATCAGGGGATTTTCAAGGCAGTACAGCTATAACTGCAGATAGCTGACTTCCTGCATTTGTCAAAATCCATAGAATGGTAGGACACTGAGCGAACTGCAACTGTGGATTTTAGTAAATGACAATGTATCAATATTGGTTCACAGGACTCCCTTGGTGGTCCAGTGGTTAAGAATCTGCCTGCCAAGGCAGGGGATTGACCCCTGGTCTGGGAAGATTCCACATGCCACGGGGCAAGTAAGCCTGTGCACCACAGCCACTGAACCCCCGTGCCCTAGAGCCCCTGCTCCACAACGAGAAGCCACCGCAACGAGAAGCCTTGCACTGAAACTAGAGCACAGCCCCCAGTCAACACAACCAGACAAAGCCCATGGGCAGCAATGAAGACCCAGTGCAGCCAAAAAATTAAATCAAAATTTAAGTACAGGTTCATAAATTGTAACAAAGGAACCAAACTAATGCAAGAGAGTAATAATAAGGAAAACTGTGAGGGGAATAAGGGAACTTTCTGCACTATCTGCTCAATTTTCTATAAATCTAGAACTGCTCTAAAAAGTAAAGTCTATTAATTATTTTTGGAAAAAAAAAAAAAGAGGAGTAGATAGCTCCAAGCTTTCTGACCCTCCATCACTCTCTAGCCTGCCCCAACACATCACACACAGAAACATCACAAAACAAACAGAAACTTTCAGAACCAACTTTTTGAGACAGAACTCTGCAATCACGGACTCAAAACACAACCCGGCAGTGAAGCTTGGTGACATTCTGACCTGCACTCACCTCATTCCCTTCCTGGCTCAGTGACAGCACTGAACATTTCCAGCATGAAACTCTGGCCCTGGGTCCCAAAGACACAGAAGAGATCTTATTCACAAACCATTGCATATGTCTGTTCTAACCAGGCTCGGGGCTGTCTGAAGGAATGACACAGGGTGCTCATCCATCTTTGTTTCACCTAATTTGGAGCTCAGCCCAGAGAGGTGGTGGGCATTGCTCGGAAATGCTGCAAGAGGAGTCAGACTTGCTGGTGTCGGGGGGGGCAAAAGATCATGGTGTAAACTGACAATATCCTAAGTCCTGGTGGCTAACAGACTAGGAGCAAATAGACCTAAGTCCCTGGAGCAAAAGTTGAGGAGAAGTGGAAACCTTCTACTTTGTTATGCTATGCTATGCTAAGTCACTTCAGTCGTGTCCAACTCTGTGTGACCCCATAGACGGCGGCCCACCTGGCTTCCCCATCCCTGGGATTCTCCAGGCAAGAACACTGGAGTGGGTTGCCATTTCCTTCTCCAATGTATGAAAGTGAAAAGAGAAAGTGAAGTCGCTCAGTCATGTCTGACTCTTAGCGACCCCATGGACTGCAGCCTACCAGGCGCCTCTGTCCGTGGGATTTTCCAGGCAAGAGTACTGGAGTGGGGTGCCATTGCCTTCTCCGGGAGTGCAAAATAATGTTGTTGAGCGGAATGCAGTTTGGCTGTTTCTCTAGCTAAATACAGACCTGTCGTGTGACCCAACAATTCTGCTCCTACCGGAAAGAACTGAAAATACAAACTCAGTATCTGTACACCAATGTTCACGGCAATGTTACTTATGATAACCAAAAGGTGGAAACAATCCAAATGTCCATCAATGTTTGACTGGATTTTTTTTTTTTTAAAAAGTGGTATAATCACACAAGGGAATTATCATTCAGCCACAAAAAAGGGAATGAAGTTCGGACTTCCCTGCTGACCCAGTGAATACGAATCTGCCTGCCAATTGAGGGGACATGGGTTCGATCCCTGGTCTGGGAAGATTCCCCCACCTCAAAGCAACTAAGCTCCTGCCCAACAGCTTCTGAGCCTGTATTCTAGAGCCTGAGAGCCGCACCTACTGAAGCTTGCATGCCTTAGAGCCAGTGCTCAGCAACAAGAAAAGCCACCACAAAGAGAAGCCTTCACACCGCAACCAGACAGTAGCCCCCACTCACAACTAGAAAGCCTGAGGATAGCAATGAAGATCCAGTGCAACAGAAAATAAACAAATGAATGAATTTTTTTTTTTAAAAGGAATGAATTTCAGATATATGCTACAACACAAATGAATCTTGAAAATGGTATAGCAACTGAAAGAAGCCAAGGCTAGAAACAAAGCGGCAAATACTACATGATTCCACTTGCATGAAATGTATAGAGTAGGCCAAGTCACAGAGACAGAAAGTAGATGAGACGGTACCACGGGCTGGAGGGAAGCGAGATGTCATTGCTTCATGGGTACAGAGTTACTCTTGGTGGTGATGAAAAAGTCTTGGAACTAGAATAGTGTTGATCATTGCATAGCAATGTAAATATAATGCCACTGAACTGTACATTCAAAAATGGTTAAATGGCAAATTTTATGTTATATAACGTAAACATATTTTAGCACAATTAAAAATCGTCAGAGAGACAGACTGCAGAAAGACTGGAAATAAGTGGAAATAGTCCAGGGTACATAGCACTTAAGATGATAGGATTTCAGATTTGGATTTTTTCTCCTGCTTCTTCATATTTCTCTGAACTTTCCAAAGAACGGGTTCTATGTACAGCCTGAGAAAACTAAAGTGAAAGTAGAAACAATCAGGAAGAAAGGAAGCGCCCTGTCGGTAAAGGGGTGCAGGCGGCGCGGATGAGAGGAGGGCAGAGGGCAACCGCTGGTCCCGCCTCCCTACCCGCAGCTGCGCCTTGGGGCGTCCGGGTCGTGATGCTGGGCGACCTGTGGGAGTCGGCTCTGGGCCGGGGCTCAGGGGCTCCAGCTCCTGCGCCGCCAGCCTGTACTTATTGGCCAGGTCCTCCAGCATTGTGTTCTTCCGCAGCTGCGGCGGCCCGGGGGCGCCCTCGCGGCAGGTGGGGCAGAACCGGCCGCGCCTCGCGGCCCACAGGTCCAGCAGGCAGTCGCGGCAGAAGGTGTGGCCGCAGGGCAGCGTGGCGGGCCAGGCCAGCAGATCGTGACAGATGATGCAGCCCAGGTCTTCCTCCGCCAGCCACACGGGAATGGCCCTGCCCGCGTCCAGGCCCGCCATGGTCCCCAGGCCGCCCCCGCCCGCCGGCTCGGGCGCGGAAGTCGGGGCCACGTGAGGACCGCCAGCTGCAGGTTACGTCTTCGCAGGCTCCTCCCTCGCTCTCTGCCTGTCCGCTCCTCCTTCGCTGCCGCTCAGATCCACCCTCGTTTCCTTTTTCCAGTCCTACTGCGAGCTCACTGGAAATCAGTTCGCCCCAAGCCGCTAGAAACACGCCGATGCCATAAACAGAAAGGAATTTGAGTCCAGCTGTAGTGACCCAAAGCCTGTTATACAGAGTGAAGTAAGTCAGAAAGAGAAAAACAAATATTGTATATTAACACACACACCAGCCAGTCCTAACCGAAATCAACCCTGAATGTTCATTGGAACGACTGAAGCTGAAGCTCCAATACTTTGGCCACCTGATGTGAAGAGCTGACTCATTGGAAAAGGCCCTGATGCTTGGAAAGAGTAAAAGCAGGAGGAGAAGGGGACGACAGAGGGTGAGATGGTTGGATGGCATCACGGACTCAATGGACATGAGTTGGAGCAAACTCCGGAAGATGGTGAAGGACCAGGAAGCCTGGCCCGCTGCAGTCCATGGGGGCGCAAAGAGTTGGACACAACTGAGCAACTGAACAACAAAAAACAACAACAACACACACACACACACACATATAGAGAGAGAATAAAAAAAAAAAAATAGTATCGTTGAACCTATTTTCAAGGCGGGAATAGAGACACAGGCGTGAAGAGCGGATTTGTGGGCACAGCGAGGGGAGAAAGCGGGGAAATTGAGAGAGTAGCGTTGACATATATACGTTCATGCTAGTGCTCAGCGACTTGAGTCCTGTCCGACTGTTTGTGACTCCATGAACTGTAGGCCACCAGGCTCCTCTGTCCATGGGATTTTTTTAGGCAGGGATACTAGAGTGGGTTGCCATGTCCTCCAGGGGATCTTCCCCACCCAGGGATGGAACCTGCTGTCTCCTGCATTGCAGGCTGATTTTTTTACCGCTGATCCACCAGAGAAGCCCCATATATACACTTATATATACACATATATATACACTTATATATACACATATACATATATGTGTAAAATAGATAGCTAGTGGGAAGCTGCTGTATAGCAAACGGAGCTTGGCTCAGTGCTCTGTGATGTGAGGGAGGCTCAAGAGGCAGGGGAATATATGTATACTTTAAAGCTGATTCTTGTACAGCAGAAACCAACACAGTATTGTAAAGCAACTATCCTCCAATTAAAAAAGAGAGAAAAGCCAGCTCACTAAAACTATAAAATTTTTTAAAAAGAAAGAAATGTGCTGATATCCCCAAATTTTCTTTAGCTTTGTGTTCCCCTGCTGCTGCTGCTAAGTCACTTCAGTCGTGTCCGATTCTGTGTGACCCCAGAGACGGCAGTCCACCAGGCTCCCCCGTCCCTGGGATTCTCCAGGCAAGAATACTGGAGTGGGTTGCCATTTCCTTCTCCAATGCAAAGTGAAAGTGAAGTCGCTCAGTTGTGTCTGACTCTTAGCGATCCCATGGACTGCAGCCCACCAGGTTCCTCCATCCATGGGAGTTTCCAGGCAAGAGTACTGGAGTGGGGTGCCATCACCTTCTCTGTTAAGTTCCCCAGCACCATTAAATTGCGACCTAGACAACTCTCTGGTGAAGAAAAGGAAGAGGATCTAAGAACTGTTTTCTGAGATGCGCCCACTAGATGTCATTCAGCTACTCAATCAAGCAGTGAGGGATTGAAGAGTACTGGGTGCAGGTAGCTGGCAAGCAGTTTAAAGTCTGATTTCTTTGTCTACAGTGGAAACCCGTCATGGGTAGTTTTAAAACCTGACCCAGATGATTCTGGGGCTTCTCAGGTGGCACTAGTGGTAAAGAATCCACCTGCCAATGCAGGAGATGCAAGAGACACTGGTTTGATCCTATATTCTTGCCTGGAAAACTCCATGGGACAGAGGAACCTGGTGGATTACAGGCCATGGGGCTGCAGAGTCAGACACAACTGAGTGCACACACACACAGATGACTCAACGTGTAGCCAAAGTAAAGTCACCCTTAGACTTTTAAAATTGTTATTACAAAGCAGAATTGTGCCACTGTTTCCTTACTGCTCCCTGCTGGCTGAAAGCGCATTGCCTGCTAGACTTCAGGATGAAAATAACTAGTCTGTTTTCTTGAGGGAGCACACCTGGCCCTGGTGGGGCTTTCTCTCTTCCTCCTCTCTTATTGTAGTCTTATGTGCATGACAAACACATAACATATAAGAGCTGGAAGAGCAAAGTCCCCAAGAGGCAAATGAACTTATAGGCTTACATCAGATCAGATCAGATCAGATCAGTCGCTCAGTCGTGTCCGACTCTTGCGACCCCATGAACCGCAGCACGCCAGGCCTCCCTGTCCATCACCAGCTCCCGGAGGTCACCCAGACCGCATCCATCGAGTCAGTGATGCCATCCAGCCATCTCATCCTCTGTCGTCCCCCTCTCCTCCTGCCCTCAATCCCTCCCAGCATCAGAGTCTTCTCCAATGAGTCAACTCTTCGCATGAGGTGGCCAAAATACTGGAGTTTCAGCTTTAGCATCATTCCTTCTAAAGAAATTCCAGGATAGATTACATAGCAATACCTGAATGGCAGAGACCAGGACGCTTATCTCTGTTACCTGTTGAAATGAACTAAAAGTGTCCTATATTTTATTTCACCCCATATTGCCTGGGATCAAAATATAGGTACTGGATAATATAAATTTGTGGCTACTTCCAATACCGGAAATGACAAGAAATACTCTTTAGTGCTGCTCATCAAAGTCTGCACTATCAAAATGTGAAAAAAATAGCATAGTGATCCACCACCAGACATTATTTTTAATAACCTCTCAGCTGACAACTTGATTAGATTTTCCTTTTTTTGTTGTTGTTGAAAGCAAAGAATTTGAAACCCCCTGTGTTGGAAAAGTTATTGGAATTAACCACTTTCTCATTTTCTGAGAGGTAGGCTAAAAAGACTGAAAAATGTGTGAAAGTCACTCAGTCGTGTCCAGCTCTTTGCAACCCCATGGACAGTAGCCCACCAAGCTCCTCTGTCCACAGAATTCTCCAGGCAAGAATACCAGAGTGGGTTGCCATTCCCTTCTCCAGGGGATCTTTCTGACCCAGGGATTGAACCCAGATCAGACACTATCAGATCAGACACTATCAATTATACCAGTTACTCTAGAGGCACTTTGTTTAACCTGATATACTCAGAAAGGCCTAGGAGAATTAGAATATTGTTCATTTATATAGACCTTTGTTAATCTAATTTTTTTGAAAGATATTTGTATCTTAAATACTTGAAATATATTTCCTTCGAAAGTTTGGAGCTGCAAAATTAGCTCATTCAGTACAGGTAAAATATATGCCACACAGTCTTAATTGGCTGTGCCAGTTCTCATAGTTAAACCAGTTGGTCAAATCAAACTCACCTTCTATCAGAGCGTCTGACATCATTGTTAAATTTGAGTCAATATGTTAATATACATCCCTGTGATGCTGAGCTCTAATACTAAGTCAGATGGGGAAGGACAAGGGTCTTGAATTTGTATGCAACTGCCATTATTATATTCTGTCAGGGCTCCTTTCTTTGTTTTGTTCTCACTTCAGGGACAAAGCATACTTTGTCAGGGGAAACGTCAGTAAACTGCTAACCTAAAATAATAAAACAGCCAGTTATTTTACCAGCAAAAGGCATAGCAAAAAGAGCAGCAAAGAATTGCAATTCAGGACAGGGAACTCTGGTGAACCACATACAACTCAAGTTATGCAAAGGACAGGAAACTCTTTTATTATAGAGGAGGGGAAGTTGGGATAGACTTCTAGAAACAAAAGGTCCATTGGAGGAGTTTGAAGTACAGTGGCGCTTTATTGGCTGAGCTGTTGCCAGGCAAGGGGAAACATCTTTCTGCCCCCTGCTGGCAGAAATAAAGCAGTGTCATTCCCTGCTGACAATGCAAGGTACATCTCTTCCTATAGTTAAGTGAAGTCACTCAGTCGTGCCCAACTCTTTTCGACCCCATGGACTGCAGCCTGCCAGGCTCCTCCGTCCATGGGATTTTCCAGGCAAGAATACTGGAGTGGGTTGCCATTTCCTTCTCAAGGAGATCTTCCCCACCCAGGGATCGAACCCAGGTCTCCTGCATTGTAGACAGACGCTTTACCGTCTGAGCCACCAGGGAAGTCACATCTCTTCCTCTAGGGGTCTGTATTGACGTGGAGTTGTATGTACCTGATAGAGCTTCCCGCTTCTGGCCTCCTGACTCCAGGTTAGTTTTCCCTTAATTAATTTTCACCAAACATCAGATCAGATCAGTCGCTCAGTCGTGTCCGACTCTTTGCGACCCCATGACTCACAGCACGCCAGGCCTCCCTGTCTATCACCAACTCCCGGAGGTCACTCAGACTCACATCCATCGAGTCAGTGATGCCATCCAGCCATCTCATCCTCTGTCGTCCCCTTCTCCTCCTGCCCCCAATCCCTCCCAGCATCAGAGTCTTCTCCAATGAGTCAACTCTTCGCATGAGGTGGCCAAAATACTGGAGTTTCAGCTTTAGCATCATTCCTTCCAAAGAAATCCCAGGGCTGATCTCCTTCAGAATGGACTGGTTGGATCTCCTTGCAGTCCAAGGGACTCTCAAGAGTCTTCTCCAACACCACAGTTCAAAAGCATCAATTCTTCGGCGCTCAGCCTTCTTCACCCATATTTCCACTGTATATGAATGCAAAACACCCAAATATAAGCCAAACACCCTATTTTTAATGCCAAACTTTGTCACCAACAAAAATCTGCATTAAATGAAGGAAATCACAAACCCTGACCTTGATGCCTTGATTTAAAAAAAAACTTCACTGGCACTGTTAGAAGAATGAAAAGCTACAGACTAGAGGAAAATATTTGCAAATCCTATATCTGTCAAAGGACTTGTATCTAGAACCCAGAAAAAAAATTTCAAAACAATAAGAAAATGAACCATTTAGTATCACATTTGCATTGACAAAACTGTTTCATCTTCTGGGGATAAGTGCTTTAACTTTAAAGAAAAGTGTATTAGTTTGAAACCTGTGCCTCGCCAAGTTGAATAAATTTGCAAACTCTAGTGTCGTGTAAGTCACTAAGTCGTGTCCGACTCTTTGCGACCCCATGGACTGTAGCCTACCAAGCTCCTCTGTCCATGGGATTTTCCAGGCGATAGTACTGGAGTGGATTGCCATTTCCTTTTCCAAGGGATCTTCCCAACCTAGGGATCGAACCCGGGTCTCCCTCATCGTAGACAGACGCTTTACTGTCTGAGCCACCAGGGAAGTCCAACTCTAGTGTAAACTAGTATTATTTTAAAGGGAGACTACATAGTGTAAACTAGTATTATTTTAAAGGGAGACTACATAAATTTAAGAGCAAGTTCAGTATCAATAAAGTGTCCTGAAAATTCCTCTTACGGCTTTTTTGGACAATTTACCTTACTGCTGCTGCTGCTGCTGCTGCTAAGTCGCCTCAGTCGTGTCCGACTCCGTGCGATCCCACAGACGGGAGCCCACCAGGCTCCGTCCCTGGGATTCTCCAGGCAAGAACACTGGAGTGGGTTGCCATTTCCTTCTCCAATGCATGAAAGTGAAAAGTGAAAGTGAAGTCGCTCAGTTGTGTCCGACTCTTAGCGACCCCATGGACTGGAGCCTACCAGGCTCCTCTGTCCATGGGATTTTCCAGGCAAGAGTACTGGGGTGGGGTGCCATCGCCTTCCCCCATTTACCTTACTACCGGTTATTATTAAAGTGTTCTGTATATTGATTCATGTTAGAAGAGTGTATAAAATTGTTATTACTACCCACAGAGACCTACTGAATAGCACACGAAACTCGGCTCGATGTTATGGGGCAGCCTGGATGTGAGGGGATTTTGGGGGAGAATGGAAACATGTATATGTGTAGCTGAGGCCCTTTGCTGTTCACCTGAAACCATCACACCATTGTTAATTGGCTGTACCCCAATACAAAATAGGAAGTGTTTTTAAAATTGTTATTACTGATTTGTATTACTAAATGTTTTTGTCTCAACATAAATTCTTGTAACTGCTTATTAGCTAAGGCACATATTAACCTTTTCTTAGAGCTTCAGAATTAGCTCATTCATATGCAGTGTGACATGACTGAGAAAACATAATCACACTGCCTTAGGCCTTTGATTGTTGACTATTTTGCAAGCACTCCTTTAGTTCCAAGAACATCTTGCGTTGAACAGTACATTAAATAATTGTAAAACTTGTTCAAAACTCAAATAAAAAAATATGAGCTCACTGAATTGTCTTCCATATCTTTCAACAGTTCTATAAATTGGCAGTGCTTCATAGCATTTCATGTACATGCTGAGCAATTTTAACAGTTGTATCCATGACAGGTTTCAGAGTCTGTTTCAGAAAACTGAACACAAATATTTTTACTTGGTGTCATACAATGGAACAAAGTCATGAGAATCATCAGACCCTTATTTTAAAATTTCAGTATTTGAATTTTTGACCTAACACGGCTAAAGGAATCATCTGTCACAATAAAGATTGGGTTTTCCATATCTACCTGAAATTCTTTTCTTACAGATGTAAAAGATTAAAAAATATCTACAACATGAGTTTGATTTTTTAGGCAGTGGATTGACATTTCCTCATAAATATAAAAGTCCTTTGAAACAAAACTTACCCATATTATTCATTGTTAGTCTAGTAATCACATAACTCACTTAAAACTAAAACTAAAACAAAAAATATCTGCAGTTTTTTTCAAATTTTTCAGTTGATCTCTGACATTATTAAAAAAAAAATCTCATATTCTACAGGTAATCATTTGGCAGCTTAATTGAAGATGCTTCACTTTTTATAAAATTTAGTTCTTACTTTTTTCCATATCATTAAATTTTTTTCCACAACTAAAATAATAGATACCTTATGCACTGCAGGGCTTCCCTGGTGGCTCAGAGGATAAAGTGTTTGCCTACAAAACAGGAGACCAGGGTTTGATCCCTGGGTTGGGAAGATTCCCCCGGATGGCTAAATTAAAATATGTCTTACCAAAGTTACTAAGATGGGCCTGAAGTAATGATGTTTTACACTGCTCCAGTTTCTTATTTTAAATTTAAATTATTTAAATGTAGAGACTCTCCTGGTAGTCCAGTGGTTAAGATTCCATGCTTCCACTGCAGGGGGTGTGGGCTCGATTCTTGGTTGGGGAACTAAGATCCTTCATCCCAGGGGGCACGGCAAAAAAATAAATTTTTTTAAATTATAAAATTAGATAAAATGAAGTAAAATTAAAAATTCATTTCCTCAGTTATGTTAATCACATTTCAATGCTCAATGAAAACATGTGGCTACTGTCACCATATTGGGCAGTACAGCTGTAGGCCATCGATGCTTTTTTTTTTCCAATTTAAGGTAGTTCATTTACAATACTGTTAATTTCTGCTGTACAGCAATGTGACTCAGTCATATATACATTCTTTTTTGTATTATTTTCCATTATGGTTTATCCCAGGATATTGAATATAGCTCCCTGTGCTCTACAGTAAGATCTGTGGTCCGTGTGTGTGCTCATTCACTCAGTCGTTTCTGGCACTTTGTGACCCCATGGACTGTGGCCTGCCAGGATCCTCTGTCCACAGAATGTTCCAAAGCAAGCTACTGGAGTGGGTTGCTGTGCCCTCCCTCTAGGGAATCTTCCTGACCCAGGGACTGAACCTGGGTCTCTTTTGTCTCCTGCATTGGCAGGCGGATTCTTTACCACTGCACCACCCGAGAAGGCCAAATACAAGTGTCTATGTAGGTCATTGATTCTTATGTGTTTCCCTTTAATTAATGTTGTAGCTGCATCATTTCCATTTTGAAACTTTTATTATCATTCAGTTATAAATCTAATTTCCCATGTGATTTCTTTTTCTGATCCAGGATTATACTGATGTGTCTATTTTCCCCTTAAATTTTGCCCATTTTTGCTGCATGTACTTTGGGGCTATATTTTTAGGCACATGCCACATCTATGATCCATTATGTCTTTTAATGAATTACACCTTTTATAGTTATGAGACATTACTCTTTATTTCTGGTGTTACTCCTTATTTTGAAAAAAGTACTTTATCTGATCTCAGTATAGCCTCTCCAGCCATTTTATTGTTACTGTCTGCATGGTGTATATCTTTCCATACTTGTTACTTCAACTTATCTATGTCTTAAAATGTCTTTTGTGGGGGAGGAGTCAGACCTTGTGGCATGCAGGATCTTCTCCTGACCAGGGATTGAACCTGTGCCCCCTGTAGTAGAGGGGCAGAGTCCTAAGCACTGGGCCACCAGGGATGTCCCTAAACTGTCTTTTTAACAGCACGCAATTGGGTCATGATTTCTCATCTTCTCTGACAATCGTGTACTTTAATGTAAATGTTTAATCCACTGATATTGAATGCATTAATTATTGATATGACCAGGTCTCCCTTTTGCTCTTTATTTTCAGTTTGTTCCATCTATTTTTTATTCATTTTGTCCTTCCTGTCCTGCCTTCTTCTGGGTTAGTCAAATGCTTTTAAAAATTCTGTTTCAGTTTCCTTGTTAGCTTTTTAGCTATACCACTTTGCACTGCGTGTTAGAGATTCATTAAGAATTACAGTAGACATCCCTGAGTTTTCACAATCTACTTAGACTTCATTTTGTGTCACTTCATGTAAAATATAAGAAGCTTGAAGTGTATAGTTCCATTTACTCCCCCCCAGGCCTCCATGAGCTAGTTGTCATACACATTATATGTCTACAGATGCTATAAACCATAACACATGTAATTCTTGGTTTAAATAGGCAGCCTTTTATTTACTTATATCTTTACCATTTCTATTACGCTTTATACGGAGAAGGCAATGGCACCCCACTCCAGTACTCTTGCCTGGAAAATCCCATGGACAGAGGAGCCTGGTAGGCTGCAGTCCATGGGGCCGCTAAGAGTCGGAACGACTGAGCGACTTCACTTTCACTTTCACTTCATGCATTGGAGAAGGAAATGGCAACCCACTCCAGTGTTCTGCCTGGAGAATCCCAGGGACGGGGGAGCCTGTGGGCTGCAGCATGGGGTCACACAGAGTCGGACACGACTGAAGTGACAGCAGCAGCAGCAGCAGCAGCACACAAGATCAGATAGAGTCTGTGGTATCATCCTCACCTCAAGAGCTTAGTAAAAGTCAACTTATTTATGGAAATTTTTTTTGCTAAAATAAAATCACCTATGCATGTGATGAAAATCAACAGGAAGACCATGTGTTATAGTGATTGCCTCCTAAAGATTTTTGCGGAAATATATCTGGAAATATATCGGAGAAGGCAATGGCACCCCACTCCAGTACTCTTGCCTGGAAAATGCCACGGACGGAGGAGCCTGGTGGGCTGCAGTCCATGGGGTCGCTGAGAGTTTGGAACGACTGAGCGACTTCGCTTTCACTTTTCACTTTCATGCATTGGAGAAGGAAATGGCGGCCCACTCCAGTGTTCTTGCCTGGAGAATCCCAGGGACGGGGAAGCCTGGTGGGCTGCCGTCTCTGGGGCCGCACAGAGTCAGACACGACTGAAGCGACTTAGCAGCAGTATATGTATATATATCTGGAATTCTCCAGGCAAGATACTGGAGTGGTAGCCATTCCTTTCTCTGGGGAATCTTCTTGACCCAGGGATCGAATCCAGGACTCCTACATTGCAGGCAGATTCTTTGCCATCTGAGCCACTAGGGAAGCCCCAATATCTACCCACAATATCCTTTATTCTTGAAAGATGTTTTCTCTAGTGTTCTAATTTGACTTTTTTCCTTAGAAATTAATTTCTTTTTTAATCTTATTTTTAATTTTTAAAATTTATTTTTTTTATTTAAGGATAATTGCTTTACAGTATTGTGGTTCTGCCAAACATCAACATGAATCACCATAGGTACACATATGTCCCCTCCCTGATTTTTTTTTCTTTTAGAGCTTTAAAGATTTATTTTCACTGTCTTCTGGCATCCTTTGTTTCTGATAAGAAACAGTATTTCCTTGTATGTAATGTATCATTTTTCAGTGGCTGCTTTCACAATTTTTATCTTTGGTTTTCAGCAGATTGGCAGTAATGTACCTGAGTGTGACTTTCTTTGTATTTATTCTACTTAAAGTTTGCTAAGCTTCTTCTCTTTAATAAAATATTCTCTTTCTTTTTAAAAAAAAATTAATTTGTTTATTTTAATTGGAGGCTAATTACTTTACAATATTGTGGTGGCTTTTGCCATACATCAACATGAATCAGCCATAGGTGTACATGTGTACCATCTTGAATAAAGTCTTCTTTTTTAAATATTTATTTACTTGGCTGCATCAGGTCTTAGTTGTGGCAAGTGGGCTTAGCTGCCCCGTGGCATGTGGAATCTTCCCAGAGCAGAGATAGAACCATGGCCTCTGCACTGGCAGGCGATTCTTAACCACTGGACCACCCAGGAAGTCTCCATCTCTTACATCTGTTCTTGGCCCCTCTGAGGGGCTCCTAAGAATCCCAAATTGCTCCTTCAAGTAGTTTTGTTATTGCCTGTTTCCTTCTCTTTCTTCTTCTCTGGACCACAAGTTCCTTTATCGGTTCGCTCATTCTCAGAACTTAGGAGAGTACAGTCAACAGAGTGTAACAGTGTGGTTAAAAAAAAAAAAAGGCAGGCAAGTAACACGGCCCTTAACATACACACAGCCCAGTAGGTGCTGAAACAGACGTTTTCAAGGTGCTTTAGGAGACAGAAGAGGAAGCAGGCATGTCTTCATCTGGGCAGTCAGGAAGCCTCAGGAAAGACAGCTTGATGATGTTGATTGTCCTCTGATCAAAGGAAAATCCCATGAAAAAGCAGAGACTCTCTTAAAGGCCCTCCCGAAATGAAAACAATGTCTTCATTGTTTTGAATGAAGATAATGAATCATAGAGCCTAGACCTGGGTGATCTATTTCTCTAACATTGCAGCCACCCGCGATTTCTTTCCGTTCCTCTTGCCCATCTGGGAGCCTCTGAACATTTTCCTTCCTTACCCTAGAGTGTTTTCCTGGCCCTCTTCCCTTTAAGTAACCTCCGAACAGTTTAAGGTTTCGACTTAGACGTCACTTTCTGGAGAAGAAGGAGGCTCCCTCCTCCTGCTCAGGGTGAACCCTGTTGCCACACACCTTGCAGCAGCCTGCACGTCCCCTTTCTGAACACTTGCCTCATTGTCTTGCCCTCTGTTAGGGCTGCTGTCCGGCGGGCTGAAATCTGTGACAGCGGGGACCACATCATCTGGTTCCTGCCCGTGCAGAGCCCGGCACCTGGGAGGTGCTCAGAAATAGCTGTTGCTTCCATTGAATTTCAGCAGTTGCTTCAACTTCCTCATTTGAAAGAGAAAAACCAAGGCACAGGAGTGGGGAAGTGAATTTTCCAACAGTCTCATTATCGGCCAGTATTCTTGCCTGGAAAATCCCATGAATGGAGGAGCCTGGAGGGATACAGTCCAGGGGGTTGCAGAGAGTCAGACATGCGACTAATGCACACATGCATTTGTGGCAGGGCCAGACATGGCATTCAGGCTGGATAGCTCTCTCCCTGGGGTCCAGGGGAGTTGTCGTCTTATCCTCCTTCTTTCCTTCCAGAGTGTGTGAATGGGAACATTGTGCTTTGGGAGGAGGGGGTTTGTTTGTTCTTTTGTATTAGCTACACTTTTATATCTTCTAAGATGTGCACAAAAGTAGAACTCTCCCAGGAACATTTTCAATTCATGGGGAAAACTCACTACTATTGAAGAGTGAAAAGTGGATGCTTTTAAAGTAATTTCCCCCTAACTTTTAAATTTGAAAACTTTCAAGCCTATAGGAAATTTGCATGAATTGGACAATAGGCATCCAGCTATATTTCATCTAGATGAAGTTGCTAACATTTTGCACAGTGGTCTGCTTTCTCTCTCTCCCCCTGAGTGTGTGTGTACACAGACTTTCATAAATACACACACTATATCTATGTATATACTCTCTATGTACAGATACATTTATATTTTGCTGAACCATTTAAGTCAGTTGTAGACATATTATATTTTATCCCTGACCACTTCAGAATCCCTAAGAACAAGAGCATCCTCCTACACAAATACAGCACAATATTGCAATGTTACAATACTACTAGCTAATATACATCCATATTGGAACTTCCCCAGTTATCTGGATCACATCTCAAAAACTGTTTCTTTTAAAATCCAAGATCTAATCAAGAATCATGAATTGCATTTTGTGGCTGTGTCTCTTTAGTCTTGTCTAATCTAGAACAGTTTTCAGACTACTTGATCTTTCATGATCCTGGCAGTCTTGAAGTGTCCAGCCAGTCATTTTGCAGAATTCCTCTAATGTGGACTTGTCTGATCGTTTCCTCATGGTTGGATTCAGATTAAACTTCTTGTTATCTGTTTCTTCAGCAAGTTTGGCTGATGCCACGGGTGCCTTCCCATTGCAGTGCCTTCATTTCTGGAGTCCTGAGCCCCGAGGACATTTACCAGCTCCCCAGACCCCTAGGGCAGCAGGGAGGCCCAGGGAGCCGGCAGGTAAATGCCAAAGCTTTGGTCTTGGCAGAGTTCACTGCCCGTGACAGCTGCCGACTCGGCGGGGCACTCCTGCGGGGCCCCCAAGGCTGAAGTGGTAACCTCCTCTTTCCACCAGGTGCGCTGGGTGGCCAGTGGGTCACCTGTGGCTGCAATCACTCTCTGTTGACACAGCTACAAAGGGAATAAGAAGAGGGTATGGCTGTGCCAGTGTAGTCCCACCGGAGGGAAGGGACAGCGAGAGGAGAGGGGAGCAATGACAGAGGGAAACAGAATAAAAAAAAGACCAAAAAGTGGTAGATGAAGAGGGTATACACACAGCAGAGAAGGAGAGAAAAGCGCTCAGAAGCACAGGCCCCTGGGGGTGGGGGGAAAGAACACCAACTAATGTTCTTTGTTAACAACTTCCCAGCCCATTTCAGAGGCTCTTCAGCTTTGGGATTTTTGGAGAGTGAAGCAAGTCTGTGTTTATCCTGGTCAGACTCAAAGGGCACCAGGGTTTCTCCCCAGGGGCCGCATGGGGTCACCTACTCAGTCTGTACTTTTCCAAACACGGAACTTCTCCTCGGTGTCCCAGGAGCCAGAAGGCCCTGGGCCAGAAGTTTCCTGCTCAGAATGTCTCTCCTCCTTCCACGAGGCTGTCTGCAGATGGGGAAGCCTGCTCGAGACACATCTGGGGCAAAGGGGAGGAGCAGGAGAGGAGCAGACAGACCAGGGCCCAGAAAAGAGCAGCACCCTAAAAATAGCCTTCCCTCTGAGTGGGGAGGAACCCAGAATCCCAGGAGCTGCCGGCGGGTGTGACCTTCCTAACAGGCCGAGGATTTCTCACGGGAAAAGGGACTCAGGGGCAGGGAGCGGAGGGGCAGAGAGGCTGCTCGGCTCCTGGGAGGGAGCAGAGTAGAAAACGGGACCTAAGCGACAGTTCAGGCTTCCCTGGTGGCTCAGTGGTAAAGAATCCACTTGCCAGTGCAGGAGCTGTGGGTTCGATCCCTGAGTTGGGAAGATTCCCTAGAGGAGGAGATGGCAACCCATTTCAGTACTCTCGCTGGGGAAATGCCGTGGCGCCTGGCAGGGCTACGGTTCACGGGGACCGCAGAAGAGTCAGGCACAACTTAGAAAGTGAACAACAACTATGAAACCAACAGCTCCACCAAGACGAAGCTCATCCGGATCCACTAGGGAAAGCCTCCCGGTAGAGGAACTTGATGTGGACAGAGAGGGTTTCCGGGCAATAATGTGCACTGTCTGAACATCTCTTTGGCCGGAAGAGAAGAAAAGAGAAAGAGGGCAGTCAGGAGCCATGACCCCGGTTTCAGGACTCACAGCTGAACCCAAGTGAAGAAGCCCCTTTCTGCCCACTTTTCTTGGCCAAAGGAACAAACACAGGGCCCCGTATCTTACCAAGGAGGTTGAGGGGCGTCAAGGGGCTGGAGAGGACCTCCCGAAAACTCTCCAACCATTCACGCTGCTCCTTCTCACTGGGGCAGGTGAAGACGAACCTCCGGTGGGGGGTGACGATGGTGAGGCCAGCTTTCCAGCGGTTCCCTCGGATGCCCTTGGGCAGGTCTTCAAACACCTGGTACCCCTGTTCGTTGCTCCCGAGAAACACCTGGCCCAGCTCAAAGGCATCCTGAAAAGAGAGGACAGAGGTCATCAGAGGCCACACCTGGGGCAGAGGGCCACCTACAGGCCTGAGAACCCCCAGGTCCATCTTAGTAAGAGGGCTTGTGTGTGTTGGGTGGGGGGCTGTGCTGGGGATTTCAGCTAGGAGGACCCCCAAATTTAAAAGGCTCAAACTATAAAGGAAATCACACACAGCCTCTGTTTAAATGAGCTTCTCTGGTGGCTCAGTGGCAAAGAACCCGCCTGCAAAGCAGAAGAGGTCGGTTGGATCCCTGAGTCAGGAAGATCCCCTGGAAGAGGGCACCGCAAACCACTCTGTATCCTTGCCTGGGGAATCCCATGAACAGAGGAGCCTGGCGGGCTACAGTCCATGGGGTCACAAAGAGTCAGACACAACTTAGCAACTAAACAACAACATCTGTTTAAATGATACTTAATGTTTGCGTGTGTACATGCTAAGTGACTTCAGCCATGTTCGACTCTGTGACCCCATGGACTGTAGCCCGCCAGGCTCCTCTGTTCATGGGGTTCTCCAGGCAAGGATACTGGAGTGAGTTGCCATGCCCTTCTCTAGGAAATCTTCCCAACCCAGGGATGGAACCTGCATCTCTTAGGTCTCCCGTGTTGGCAGATGTGTTCTTTACCACTAGCACCACGTGGGAAGTCCCATACTCAGTGTTTGGACCACGTGGAAGTCCCATACTCAGTGTTTATGAAGAGCTAACTCTGGGGGTTGGTGATGGACAGGGAGGCCTAGCATGCTGCAGTCCATGGGGTCGCAAAGAGTCGGACATGACTGAGCGACTGAACTGAACTCTGCACTAAGAATTCAAGTGCTTTATGTATAGTAACTCATAGAATAATCCTCAGGGCAACCTCTGAAGACAGCAGTGTTATTAAGTCATCTCCTGATTGAGGAAACTGAGGCAAGGAGAACTGAGTGCTCTGCCAAAATGCCACGGGTGCACCCCTAAAACTGGCAGGGCTGGTCCCAGAGCCCAGACAGTGGAGTTCTAGAGCTCTTACTCCCAACCGTGACTCTCCACAGCCTCCACGTTGGAAGGGAGCCCTGGAGACTAGAGGATGGGGAACCCCTCTCTTGGCTACCTTGGCAGCTTTTGGACGCACGTGAAGGACTTCCTGAAGGCAAGGGAGAGCAGTTTCATGCACAAGGATGACTTAGAGACAACCGATGATGGAGGGGTGTCTCTCGCTGGGTCTCTCCAGCCCTGTCGCATCCCCATGATCCCTGACCAGCTCTGACCCCACCTCTGCCTGCTGGTGCTCAGCAGAGGGGCCATCAGTGACTCTTACCAGTGGGTTCTTGTAATAAAGCAGCCTGCGCTCCTGGGGATCCAGAGCAAACCACCTTTTCTTGAAAGGTTCTCTCTGCTGCAGAAGAGGGAACTTTGTATCAGGCTTGGCCAGGTGGGGGTGGGGCACAGAGGTCAGAGGGCCAGCCTGGGCCAGGACGAGGGAGCTGGCCAGTTCCTGGCTTGGCAGTTGGACACCCCAGCACTCACCCCACCCCTGGGCCTCGAGCTCTGACGGCTCCAAACACCCGCCTCCACCCTAGCTTTCCCTTGCAGCCTCCAGCCGCTGCCTATGTGCGTTGGAAGAAGCATTTTCCTCTTTCTCAGGCTGTGGACAAGATATCTCAGAAAAAGGAACCTGGGAAATCAGAAGTGGCTACTGCTCAGCACTTCTGAAAGCCCTGGGCTTGGCCAAATTCTAGCCTAGGTCAGGGGAAGGAAAGTCCCCCTAAGAGCCACAGGGGCAGTGCCACCAGCTGCTGAAGGACGAAAACCTGCAACCCTTTACCCAGCCGTCTGAGGCTTCCTCTACTGTGACTGCCTAACGCTTTCACTGTCATCTTAACAAACATTGCATCAGTGTATTACACCTTAAAAAAAAAAAAGCATCGGAAAGCCGTTGCTTTGAGTTTTTTTTTTTTTTAGGGAGTTCCTCTGCTTTTCTCTGGGAGAAGGAAATGACACCCCACTCCAGTATTCTTGCCTAGGAAATAGCATGGACAGAGGAGCCTGGCAGGCTACAGAGTCAGACAAGACTGAGCACTCACATATCTGCTTGCTTCCTCCTTCTTCCTTCTCCTCCCCGCTTCCCTGCTTCCCTGCACCCTCCCCCGACTCTGCACAACCACCACCGTCTCCATCTTCTGGCTTGGAGCTTCACCCCACGAGCATCCAGGCTGAGTCTGAGATGTCCTGGGGCGGCAGGGGCCTCACTGGCATCCAAGCATAGGTACCGAGGTGAGTTCTCTCAGACCAATCACTAGTCCTGCCTCACTTGATCCGTCCTGGTAGGGCCCCAGCTCAGAGCACATAGTGTTCAAGAGCTGCCCCCCAAAGGAGCTGTGCTTTTCAGCTGTGCTTTCCCAAGAACAGGGTCAGTTAGATGGTGTAAAGATGAGAGCCCCTCATGGTGATGCTGATCAAGAAGGAAGATGCCCAGTTGCAGGGAGAAGCGCCTAAGTGAGGCTGGACCACCCTCTAGCCACCCTGTCTCCACTTGGTCCTTCACCCCTGGAACTCACAAAAGTCCATTTATTTCCGCTTCCTCCCTCCTCCCTGCCCCTGGTTCCCCATTTTCCCACCTCCCCACTTTGGCCCCACCGCCCACTGGGACTGAGGCCATGAAAGTCCCCCCAAGGAACATGGGATGTACCTTCGGACCGGTCTTTTCCATGAAGCCTTGTTTGAGATAGTTCCTGGTGATGAGGGGCACAAGCTGGGGGAAGAGAGACACACACTGACCCTCTGCCTCCCACCCAGGAGGCCGAGCTTCCCCAGCAAACTTGGCTCCCCGACAAAGGGGGAAGTTTGCAATGGGGAAGGATGTGTGCACATGGTTATATTTGGTATGGATGCAACGCTAACATTTCAACAGAGCCCGACGACAGCACCCCAGATGTCTGCAGAGCTAACCAGCACAGCTGAGTCTTGGTATAAAGACTTAGGTTAAGGGTTCTTTCAGCAATTCCAGGAGGAGGACGTAGGTCAGGCTCTGAGGAGACCCTCCTGGTATCAGGGGGGATTGTATTCTGAGTACTGTGTGTCATCGGCTGGATGGCATCACCGACTCGATGGACATGAGTTTGAGCAAGCTCCGGGAGTAGGTGATGGACAGGGAAGCCTGGTGTGCTGCAGTCCACGGGGTCGCAAAGAATTGGACACGACTGAGTGACTGAACTGACTGTGTGTCAGGCTCTGTGTGTAATTTTCAACCACCCTGTGAGGTGGATGTTATCATTTTCATGCTCTGAATGAAGAAACAAGACCTCAGAAAAGTCACTGAGGATTTTCCCAAAGACATGTCGCCAGTAGGATGAAGAACTTTCACCACCTGGAGCCAACAGACACCAGTCAGACCCTAGTAGTAGCTATATTGATACTCTATGATGCTCAGGTTTAAATATGCCAGAACCTTCTGATCAGGCCCTTAGCCAAGACCTGGGCATTGGTGGGGATTCTGAGCCAGGGCCATAGGAGGCGATGGCAGGATGGATTAAGTAGGCAAAGCTCTGGACTAGGAGTCAGGAGACTTGAGTTCTAGCTCCAGGTTTGACCTCAACCAGCTGTGTTACCTTGGTAAGACCTTATGCCTCTCTGGGCCTGTTTCCTTCTGTGTAATAAGAATACCTCATTATGTGATCTGCAAGACCGTCCTATGCTCAGAGAAGCTTCCAGGGATTGACTCTGGCCTCCTATGCTCCAGGGTGTCAAACTGGCAAGTCTAGAGCTTCAGATGAGAACAGAGCCTGGGTCGAGAGCAGGGGCAAAGGGGATGTGAGGTTTGGGAGTAGGAGTGGGAAGTCTGAAGGGAGAAAGTTGTGAGTGAGAAACCAAAAATATAAAGGACACCACTCCCCTTTCCCTAAAATGCATTCTGTAGGCTTTAATTCCTTCATTTGGAGCAAAGACAAGAGTCCTAATCGCTCAGTCATCTGAACTGAAGCCAGGGCAGGGTGAATCTAGGCCCTGAGAAGGAGAAAGAGGCCGGGAATGGGGTACTATGCACTGCACCTTAGATGCCCTGGCTCACTGGACACATGCAGCCCTAGAGGCAGGGACTGTCCCAGTGGTGACAGATGAGTAAACTGGAGAGGTGAGGCCACTTGCCCTGCGTAACACATCAGCTTCCCTGCCTTCGGGTCCATGCGTTTATTTTTACAGGACCACAATCCCACTGGGGCCCCCCAGGTTTCTGGCGTTGGATCCCTGAGCTCGAGCCAGACTTGGGTGGTTGCTCAGAACCTCACACCCTATGTAGACACGGGGGGAGGAAAGATGGGGAGAGAGGCAGGGGGGAGAAAACTAGGGGTGGGTAAGGGGTAACGATAGTTGAGGCAGGAGGAAGAGGACAGTGAGGATGTTGACCAAAGCCCAGTGTCCCCCCCATGGGTCAGCTGGGTTGGAGAGCTGCCCAGACAGTGAGGCGGGGCGTCTGCAATTTGCCCTCAGTGTCTCCAGGCAGCAGTTGGCACCCCCACGCCACGCCCATGCAAGTGGGCATCCACCCGCTATGGCTGCTGACTCTGCAGGCCGAGAGGGCCCTGAGCCAGGCCTGGCTGGAGGAACTCGTGGAGACCTGCCGTCTCAGTGCATCCCTAGATCTAGAGAGGACCCGCATTCCAGACACTTCACTCCCTGCAAACTGGGGAATTAAGGAGCACTTAGGCTTTCAAGAAGGATCTAACAGTTGGGAGTAGGAAAGTCCCAGGAATGGGACTTCCCTGGCAGTCCAGTGGTTAAGACTCTGCACTTCTACTGCAGGGGGCACAGGTCCCATCCCTGATCAGGGAAATAATACTCCACATGCTGTGTGGTATGGCCAAAAAAAAAAAAAAAAAGTCACACGATTAACATGGTCTTTCCACCCCCTATCTCTTACAAAATCCTTCCAGAGCAGGCCTAACACAGGGACTAGAGTACAGCACCTCAGAGTTAGAAGAGACCCTGAAGATGACTCAGACCAAGCGCCACCTTACAGAAGTGGGAACAGATGCTCAGAGAGGCAGCTCCACCTGCAGGGGTCACACAGCAAGTCAGCAGCAGAGCATCCACAAGGGCCCAGGCCTCCCAGCTCACACCCTCCAGCTCACAGCCCACTCTATACAGCTTCCCCAGCCAAGCCTGAGAGATGTACATGGATGTCCCAGACCTCTGAAAACAACTGAAATGAAGTTCTCCCACTCACCGTTACCTTGGCCATGAAAGGCAGACTCTTCCTGTTAGAATGATAATGGGAAAGATCCCACTGCCTTCCTTAAAGCGGACTAGGAAAGGGCAAAGTGGGGGATGTTCAAGTGGGAAGTACACCTTCAGTTATGCACTTGATCTTCTTGGGACTCAGTTTCTCATCACTGGAATGGGAATAATCACCTCACCTAACTGCTGGCCGCAAAGGACGATTAGATAAAAGGGATGACAAGATAAACCAGGTTCAGAAGCACGTTGTAAGCAGTATGTGAGGGACCATTTGTGCATTTCAGTGGGAGAAGTCAGAAAGAGATGCCCAAATCCTGAGCCTTTTGACACTGTGAGTGACGGATCCCAAAGAGGAGAGTCTGAGCTGCTTTTTGGAGACTGCCTTGCCAACAGTGAGGCCATAACCCCCAGCCTCCCTAGGAGAAAACTTTTGGTTTCCCACTGAGGTCCCCAACCCCAAGGCTCAAGGTCTTTCCTGAAGTCAAACTGAGTCTGGCCTCTGCGTGTCTTTGAGGTCAGCCAACCAGCAGCACAGGAGGTGGCAGACAGGAGCCGTGGAAGGTGGGGTCTGCATTTAGCTCACCTCAGACTCTGGGAGCTCAGGAAAGGCCATTTTTAGGTATTGGAGACGGGCTGCACGGAGGGCGTTGAACCAGTCCACTATCTCCTGCAGAGAGACATGCAAAGGACAGACAGACAGTCAGTAAGACTGAGTGCCGGCTGGGGGCTGTGGGGGTGGGCAGCTGAGGCTGGTAGCAGGCAGCCAGCTGGATCTTCAGGTTTGGGCACATGCACACCCCCCAGTCCTACTCAGGCTGATCCCAGGGAGGACAGTGCCAGAGCCCAGGGCGTCACCCGAGCAAGTGGGAAACAGATCCCCAGGGCCATGGGAAAGGACCAAGGCCAGTCGCACAGGAGTTATGCAGTGGCCCAGCACGGTGCTTGGCTCCTGCTACTGTGTGTAAGCAATACCCGAGGATCGCGTTAAAATGCAGATTTGAATTCAGTGGGTTTGGGGTGGGGCCTGAGATTCTGCATTCCTAACAAGTTCACAGATGATGAGCTGCTGGTCATTGAGAGACACGTTGAGGAGCAAAGGTCCTCGGGTGTCAAAGACCGGCTTTCAGGTGGGGGCAGGTGCTCCTGGGGATGCTCCATCAGTGCAGATGCTCATCACCTGGAGTGCAACTTAGGCTGAAGCTGGCGTGGACCTCCTGTGTTCCTCTGGGAGAGCGCCTGCCTCAGCAGTGTCTACCCTCGTCTCTCACCTGCTGAACCCCTTGTGCCAGCTGGTTCTGCCTCTGCTCTGATGCTCTTCATTCAGTCCTTATGGCAGCCAGAATGATCTTCAAATTACAAATCTAAATGAGTCTAGCTTAGAGTCCTCTCCACTACCCTCAGGGAAAGAGTCTTAAGTTCTTTAGTATGACTTACTTTGCCCTCTGGACTTCCCTGACAGCTCAGACAGTGAAGAATCTGCCTGCGAATCTGCAGGGGACCCAGGTTCGATCCCTAAGTTGGGAAGATCCCCTGGAGAAGAAAATGGCAACCCACTGCAGTCCTCTTGCCTGGAGAATCCCACGGACCGAGGAGCCTAGTGGGCTACAGTCTGTGGGGTCACAAAGAGTCAGACAGGACGGAGTGACTAGCTCTGTCACTTTCACTTTGCTCTCTGAGCTCTCTCCGTACAAAATCATTTGCAATCGCTGCCCCCAAGTTCTTCCCTTCTCTTGGAACACTCTGCCTCACCCACCTCTCTGCCCTCACCCTCAATACACCTTTTATCTAGAACATTCTATTCATCCTGAGAGTGAGTTTAGATGGAATAGATTTTTGCTCCACCCAAACCCTGATTCTATGAAAAATGCCCGACCCATTCTCAGCCGAGCACCACCCATCCACAGTTGCAGTCACACTTGCTGCTATGATCCTACTCCTTCTTGGCCACAGAATCTGGAGGGCTGGACCAGTACAGAGGCTGAACAGGGCTTATCAGATTCCATCTCACAGGAGTATGGAAGAGGAGAGGAAAGACCTGTTCAAATAGCTGCTGTGCGGCACTTGGATGTAATACAGTGATTGAGAAATTCATCTGAATTTGGTTTCAAAGATATGAAACATCAGTACCTTTTCTCTGTTTTAGGTCAAGCTTTGCTGGTTCAGTATTTCTAAGCTCTCTTGACCAGGGCATTAAGAATCTTATAGGGTTTCAGGCACTAAGGGAAGGGGATCATCCCCACAGAAGACCCACCTAGGCCTTCACTTTGGAAAGACTCTTCCGGTCACAAATCCAACCTGCATACAGGTTGGTTTGTCCTTAAGTTTTGCCTGTTTCAGTTCTCTATATACGTGTTCCTGTTTGCCACAGACTTAAGGTTGTCCACTTTACTTTTAATTTGCCCACCTGGCTCCTGCAAGCGTGAGTTTGTAGCCCTCCATTTATGCCCATCTAAGGGAGAAGCTCGGAGAAGGCAATGGCACCCCCACTCCAGTACTTTTGCCTAGAAAATCCCATGGACAGAGGAGCCTGGTAGGCTGCAGTCCATGGGGTCGCTGGGAGTCGGACACGACTGAGCGACTTCACTTTCACTTTTCACTTTCATGCATTGGAGAAGGAAATAGCAACCCACTCCAGTGTTCTTGCCTGGAGAATCCCAGGGACGGGGGAGCCTGGTGGGCTGCCGTCTATGGGGTCGCACAGAGTCGGACACGACTGAAGCGACTTAGCAGCAGCAGCAGCAAGGGAGAAGCTGGGGCATCACCAGGGAGAGGAGACTGGCCAGAACCAGGTTGTCAGCTGCTCTACAGCTGGGGCAGTGGGAGGGAGTCAGGCACCATAAGTGTCTGAGATTGTGGGCACCTCAGCAAAAGTCCTTTAGCAGCGATGGGCATGGAAAGGTAGCCACTGGTATCCAGTCAGTCTGGACATGGGGCCACAGCAGTGAGCCCAGCATGGACGGAGAGCCAGGGATCTCCTCCATGTCTCCTGGACTGCACGAGTCCCAAGATTCTGGTAAAGCCAATGGAGGGAGCCGAGAAAAATGAGTGGCACTAGGCTTCTTGGCCGGGGAAGGCAATGGCACCCCACCCCAGTACTTTTGCCTGGAAAATCCCATGGACGGAGGAGCCTGGTAGGCTCCAGTCCGTGGGGTCGCTAAGAGTCGGACACGACTGAGCGACTTCACTTTGACTTTTCACTTTCATGCATTGGAGAAGGAAATGGCAACCCACTCCAGTGTTCTTGCCTGGAGAATCCCAGGGACAGGGGAGCCTGGTGAGCTTCCGTCTATGGGGTCGCACAGAGTCGGACACGACTGAAGCGACTTAGCAGTAGCAGGCTTCTTGGCAGTTTGGGGAATGAGATCCTTGCATCTAGAGAAACTAAGAAGCAAGACGTTACTTGCACTCCTGGATTTATAGAACAATGTATTCCTGTTAAGAGTGTATTCTCTCTCTCTCCAAACACACACAGAATCAAACACACCACAGTTCCTAATTCTAACCTCTCAGGTGGCCCAACCACGCTTCTGTCCTCTGAAATAAATACCCCTGTTTCTTTTCCACTCATGACCCTTTTAAGCTGGGTTGAGTGTTCTCCTTCTCAGCATACTCACACAATTCTTAAGTAGAACCTCCTTCTTTGGATCGCCTTTTAGAGTGCCCCAGACTAGGCCACTACATGTCTCCTGTGTGTCTCTAGCACGGCCTCCACCGGCCTCATCACACAGGATCTTCAGTGCCTATTTCCCCATCTGTCTCTTTCCCAAGACTATGAGATCCTAGAAGCCCACTCATGGTTCTGCCTCATTCACTACACACCCCAGTGCCGAGCACGTTGCTGGGAGGGGCGCTGTACGGATTTACTGAAAGAGTGAAGTCCTGAACACAGAAATGATCAGGAACGGCTCTCAAGAGCTTGTCTTCCGCTGCTGCTGCCACAATCGTGAACAAATAACAACAGCGACAACTAATGTTTATAATGCACTTCACAGTAACGAGATGCGTTCACATTCATGGTTCACAGTCTCTCGATCCTCAAGACCCCTCGGGAAGTGGGTATTATCAACCATACACAAGCAGACTTAGGAGGGGAAGGGACCTGCCCTAGGAACGCACAAGGGAGTGGCAGAAGCAGGGTCCCAACTTCCGACTCCAAACCCCAGCTCTTCAGACCACGCCAGGAAGTCAGCCCAGACGGTGGAGAGAGCATGAAGCCTGCTGAGGATGATCCACGGTCAGTATCCCAGTGCTGGGGCCTCTTGGGAAGATCCAGTCCCTGTATCTAGTTTCTGACTCCTGCTGGCAAGGGTCTTCCTCCAGCAGAGGCACATGGGGTGGTAAGACAGGTGCAGGGTTCAGGAACCATCGGCCACCTGATTCTGAGCAAATTACTTAACACACCCACGCCTCAGTACATGTGTGCTAAGTCGCTTCAGTCGTGTGCGACCCTGTGAGGCGCTATGGACCGTAACCCACCAGGTTCCTCTGCCCATGGGATTCTCTAGGCAAGAATACTGGACTGGGTTGCCACGGCTTCCTCCAGGGGATCTTTCTGACCCAAGGATTGAACCTTCATCTCCTGCAACTCCTGCATTGCAGGTGGATTCTTTACCGCTGAGCCACCAGGGAAGTCCCATGCCTCAGTACCATGGGGATAAGACATTTCCAGGGTTGTTTTGAAGATTAAGAACTGATGTACAGGACTTCCCTGGCAGTCCAGTGATTAAGACTCCACGCTTCCAATGGTTCCATCTTTGGTCAGGGAATGAAGATCCCACATCCCGCACGGTGCAGCCAAATTAATTAATTTTTTTTTTAAAAGAAAAGCAATGATGTATAGTGATCACCAAGAAAAGTGCCCAGCACAGAATTAATAGCAAATCACAAAACATCAGCCCCCACCTTTGCACCTCCTCACCTCCACTTAGCATCTCTGACTCTTGCCCAGTCACATGACCCTGCCATTTAGAGCCGGCTTTTGTCTTTGCAGCTGTACTATTGGCCTGCTCTTCTCTGATGGAGCTGACTTCCTGGACCTTTGATAGTGCTTCTCAAACTTCAGCGTGCCTGAGTATCACCTAGGGATCCTGTGAAAACGCAGTTTCTAACTCAGCAGGTCCAGGATGGGCCCAAGACACTAGTTTCAGCATTTGCTCATGCAGTAGATGCCAGACCACACACCACGAAGGGAGGCCATGGGATTCGCTGCTGTTTGAGCTTCGAGTCATCCCTCCTCTCATATTTGGAATCTATGGCTGCACCTGATTTGCCACCTCTGGGCATAGTCCCGACTGCTAACCGGACGCCCCTTGGTGGCTGTGCACCATCCAGACACACCCCTGGTCCCCGCCAGGTTCCTCTCCCAGTTCTCACTCTGCCTTAACTTTACTCTGTCTCCGACCAGAAGTGACAACAGGGACTTCCCTGACAGTTTGGTTAGGACTCAGTGCTTTCGTTGCCGTGGCCCAAGTTTGATCCCTGATTGGGGAACTAAGACCCCACAAGCCACACAATGTGGCCAAAAACAGAAAATGACAACAGATGAAAACGAACAGCAGCAGTGCATCTCAAGAGGCTGCTGCGCCAGGGAGTCAGGGAGAGGCTGAGCGGCAACGCCACCCTCTCACCTTCCCATTCTCATGGTACACAAACAGGTTCCGAACACGGCCGTCTCTCCGGTAGGTGATCTGCAGCCCGTGGGGGTTCCCAATCTTCTCTGTCTGGAAGGTGGCGTTCAAGTCCTTGATGCTGATGACAGCTTTGGGGTCTTTACCCTAAAAGAGAGGAATCGGGTAGTCAGGTTGCCTGCAGTCAGTGGAGTGACTTCTCCTCACCTTCGCCATCAAGCCTTAAGGCAAACATGACCAATTCAGAACTCCACACAGGTTTTTAATGTTCTTGCTCTGATATCAAGATCCACAGATATTCTACCATTCTTGTATCCAGCCATCCCACTAATCCTGCTTAATCAATTGGCTTCTCTGAGCTGGAAGGGGGCTTGGAAAGACTTGGCACTTTTCAAGTTTTTCAGCCATAGAACTTTTTCTAAAATAAATCATTAGGATTTCCCTTAGTGGTCCAGTGGTTAGGACTCCACGCTTCCACTGTAGGGGGCATGGGTTCAGTTCCTGGTCAGGGAACTAAGATCTTTCACGCTGTGCAACCAAAAAAAAAAAAAAGAATTTATAATGAATATCCATGGAAGCCAATCAAATGAAACAGATAAACCAATAAAATCAGAGGTGAGCCTCAAAGCATGCCTTCCCATACTATACTCTGTTCTCAGGGTCTGAACACATTTTGAGCAGTCCCTGATGCTAAGAAGGCAAAGGGAAAACAAATGTTTCCTTTCATAACTGATGAGAGGAAGAAAAATGATACCAACAATCTAGTCCCATAGTAGCTGTAGCTGTAGTCACATGTAGATATTAAAATTAAAATGAATTAAAGTTAGGACTTCAGGGACTTCCCTGGTGGTCCAGTGAATAAGACTCAGGGATTCCAATGCAAGGGGCCCAGGTTCGACCCCTAGTCAAGGATCCAGATCCCACAGCTGCACAAAGTTCCTGCATGCCACAACGAAGACTGAAGATCCTGGATGCTGCAACTAAGACCCATCACAGCTAAATAAATAAGTAAATATTTTTTTAAAGAGACTTTAGTTCCTTGGCACACGTAGTCCCATTTCAGTACTCAGTGGCCGTCTGTGGCTAGTGGTTAGGATGTTGGACAGATGCAGACATGGAACATTTCCATCACTGACAAAAGTTCTAATGGACAGTCTTCTCTAGAAGGAAATTTGATCTTATTTATTAAAACATTGACTGTTTCACTCTGACCCACAATTTCACGTCTCAGAATCTATCTGAGAAAGTAACTGCATTACTATGCAAATACATATGTCAAAAGAGGTTTTACTAACATGTTGCTTATATTAGTTAAAAAAAATTATTTAAATGTCCATCAATGATAATGGGTTAAATAAATAAATAAATCATGGCACATCCACACAACAAAATATCACAGAATTGTTTAAGGAAAATTTAAATAAATATTACTAATATGAAAAAATATCCATGATATCCACGTGTAAGAAATACCAAGTACTAGGACAGGATATATAGTAGGAACCTATTAATGCAAAAATTGTACACACATATATATGCTTTTGCTACCTGCATATAGTGTATATATGATGTACATAAACTATATGTATATATGTTTATTTGCACATACATAAGAAGTATGGACAGATTCAGGCCAACATCTTCATAATGGCTTTCTTGAAAGATTGCTAGAAGGCTTTCCTTTTAAAATATTTACTATGAAAAATACTAAAAATACAAAAAAAGTATATTTTGACAATATTGTTCCTTAAAAGGAAATTTATTTTAAAAATATGACATTACTAATAAGTCAAAATCCCTTTAATTACTACTTACCCATCCCTTCCCCTCCTGCATTCCCCACAGTCAATCACTGTCATGAGTTTGATGCTCATCTTTCAAGCTCACTTCTTATACTTTTATACACACATACACAGGCCTATGAACATACATGTGTTACGTGGTCTTAATTTACATAAATGGATCATATAATGTAGCTCATTCTACATCTTACTTTTGTCACGCAACCTTGTAGTTTTTAGTTCTATCCATGTTGAAATAAATCCATCTACTCAGCTCTTGTAAGTGACTACACCAAAAGTTATCCATTTATTTTCCTGGTGACAAATATTGGGATCGTTTCTAATTTTTTGCTGCAGTCAGCTGGCATCCCTGGTATACATCTGTGAGGGTGTCTCTAGGTCACAGTACATACTTAGGAATGGAATTGCTAGCTCATAAGTGTATACATCTTTGACTTACTAAAAACTGCCAAATTATTTCACTACTAGCTCTCCACAGTGGTTGCACCAATATTTACTTCCAAAAATAACCAGAAGAGTTTTCCTGTCTCCATATCCTCAACCAACACTTGATGCTGCTGGTTTTTCAACATTTTGCCAACACACTGAGTTTGAATGACTCTCAATTTGTTGTTAATTTTCACTTACTCAACTTAACTGAGGTATAATTTATAAGCAATAAATGGAACTCATTTTAAGAGTGCAGTTTTTTGACAAGCGTATATACTCACGTAACCACCACCACAATCAAGATATACAACATCAGGGACTTCCCTGGTGGTCCAGTGATTAAGAATCTCCCTTGCAATGCAGGGGACGAGCTCAGCCCCTGGTCAGGGAACTAGGATCCTACATGCCGCAGAGCAACTAAGTCCACGAGCCACAACTACTGAGCTGGTGCGCTCTACAGCCCATGCTCCACAACAAGAGAAGCCACCAGAGTGAGGAGCCCGCGTACCACTAGAGAGTAACTCCTGCTCACCACAACTAGAGAAAGCTTGAGTGCAGCAATGAAGACCCAGCACAACCAAAGATAAATAAATATTAAAAAAAAAAAAGAGGCACAATCTCTATCCCCTCCCCGAGGACTGATATTGAAGCTGAAACTCCAATACTTTGGCCAACTGATGCGAAGAACTGACTCATTTGAAAAGGCCTTGATGCTGGGAAAGATTGAGGGCGGGAGGAGAAGGGGACGACAGAGGATGAGATGGTTGGATGACATCACCGACTCAATGGACATGAGTTTGGGTGAACTCCAGGAGTTGGTGATGGACAGGGAGGCCTGGCGCGCTGCAGTCCATGGGATCGCAAAGAGTCAGACACGACTGAGCGACTGAACTGAACTGAACTGAACTGAATTGGTTTTGGTTGCATGACTTGAATTGACCAATAGCAGGCAGTTCCTGGCCTAAGCTTTGAGGCCTGGCAGCATCCTCGTTTGCTTGGGGGAAGTCAGTCACCATGCTGTAACAAAGCTTGAGTTGGACTCCTGAATGAGGAACATTCACAGAGAGAAAAGCCACAAGGAAGCAAAGCACGAGACATGTGAGTGAAGGCTTTCTGGGTCTCCTAGCCCAGCCCAGGAAAATGAAGCAGAGGGAATGACCCAGCTGAAGTCACAGTGAATACTCTGCAGCAGCCACCACCTGCTCAAATTCCTGACCCCAGAGGATTATGAGACACAATCAATTGTTATTTCAAGCCACTAAATTTTAGGGTGGTGTGTCACTCAGTAACAAATACCTAAAATACTCAGTCCTTAGACATCTTTTCTCATCCACCCCCACCCCCGCCCCACCTCAGTGATTCCAACCAGTCCTGTTGCTCAACCAGTTTGCATGCTGCTGACTCCAGCTCAAAACTTTCCCCAAACCTCTAGACTCAGAACTTCTGAGAACGTCTTCCTCAGTCTCTACGTGGATGACTAATAAGCATCTCAAATGAAAAAGGACTCATGATCATCCCCTTAGGGAGCTAAATCTTTGCCATCTCAGCAAATGACAAACTAACTTCATAGTTGCATAAAGCAGAAAATCTGGGAAGCATTCTTATTTTTTGCTGTGCTGGGTCTTCGTTGCTGCCCTTGGGCTTTCTCTAGCTGCTGCGAGAGGAGGCTACTTTCTCTCTAGTTGCTTGGGGTTCTCATTGCGGTATCTTCTCTTGTTGTGGCTCATGGGCTCCAGAGTACTTGGCTCAGTAGTTGCGGCACACAGGCTTAGTTCTTCACAGCACGTGGAATCTTCCAGGAGCAGAGCGCGAACCTGTGTCTTCTGCACTGGTGGGTGGATTCTTAACCATGGGACCACCAGGGAAGTCCTGTGGATCATTCTTGATCCCTCTGACTTTCACACCCCATGTCCAATCCTTTGGTAGATCTCATTGGCTCTATTTCCAAAATGCAAGCAGACCACTTTTAACCATCTCCAACACCATTATCCCGATCTTGGATTATTGTAGTAGCTTCCTAACTGGTTTCTCTGCTTCTACACTTGCTTCCTCCTTTCCCACTCTTGCTTAAGTAGCAGCTAGAGTGCCTCTTTTTAAAAGTTTTAGTCAAAGCTTATCACTTTTCTGCTCAAAACCCTCCCTCGTGCATGCTAAGTCACTTCAGTCGTGTCTGATTCTTTGCAATGCTATGGATCATGGCCCACCAGGCTCCAAAGTCCAGGGGATTCTCCAGTTAAGAACGTTGGAGTGGGTTGCCATGCCCTCATGCAGGGGATCTTCCTGACCCAGGGATAGAACTTGGGTCTCTTATATCTCCTGCATTGGCAGGCAGATTCTTTACCACTAGTGCCACCTGAGAAGCCCCCAAACCCCCGTATGTCTTCTCAATAACAGAGTAAAATCCAAACACAGAAATTTTTTGTAAAAATATTCTGGTGGTAAACCCTAATGAAAAAGAATATTAAGAAATAAGAATGTAATAAAAAAATCATATACCTAATAAGGGCCTTGTATATAGACTATATAAAGAACTATTACAGCTAAAAAAAAACCAAAAAACAAATAACCTAATAAAAATATGAGAAAAGTCTGTGAATAAATATTTCTACAAAGAAGATGTGCAACTGGCCAGTAAGTACATGAAAAGACACACAACATCACTAGCCATCGAGAAAATGCAAATCAAAATCACAATGAGATATTATTTTGTACCCATTAAGATGGCTATGTTCAAAAAGACAGATAATAACAAACTGGTGAGGATGTGAAGTACCCTCATACATTGCTGGTGGGAATGTAAAATGGTGCAGCTACTTTGGAAAAATTCCTCAAAAAATTAAACAAAGAGTTACCATATGACTCAGCAGTTCCACTCCTAGGGAGAATTACCCAAGAAAATTGGAAACGTAGATTCACATAAAACCTTGTACATGAATGTTCATAGCAGCATTATTCATACTAGCCCAAAAGTGGAAACAACTCAACTGTCTATCAGCTGATGAATTAATAAGTGAAATGTAATATATCCATACAGTGGAATATTACTTGGCAATAAAAAGAAAAGAAAGTACTGATACATGCTACAACATGAGTGATCCTTAAAAACCTAATGCTAAATGAAGGGAGTCTGCTATAGAAGACCACATATTGTATGATTCCATTTGTATGAAATGTCAAGAACAGACAAATCTGACAATAGATTAGTGGTTGCCTAGGCAAGGGGCGGAGAAGGCAGTGGTATCCCACTCTAGTACTCTTGCCTGGAAAATCCCATGGATGGAGGAGCCTGGAAGGCTGCAGTCCATGGGGTCGCTAAGAGTCGGACACGACTGAGCGACTTCACATTCACTTTCACTTTCATGCATTGGAGAAGGAAATGGCAACCCACTCCAGTGTTCTTGCCTGGAGAATCCCAGGGAGGGGGGAGCCTGGTGGGCTGCCGTCTATGGGGTCGCTCAGAGTTGGACACAACTGAAGCAATTTAGCAGCAGCAGCAGCAGCAGGGCAAGGGGAGGGCTTCCCTGGTGATGCAGCGGTAAAGAATCCACCTGCCAAGCAGCAGACACAGGTTCCACCCATGAGTCAGGAAGACCTCCTGGAGTAGGAAATGGCAATCCCCTGGGAAATCCCATGGACAGAGGAGCCTGGCAGGCTACAGTCCACAGAATTGCAAAGAGTCAAACACGACTGAGCGACTAAACAACAACAGGGCTAGGGAAGGCTAGTAGAGTGAAGAACTAGAGCTCACACACGTGGGTTTTTTCTTTAGGGAAATGAAAATGTTCTAAAATTGACTGTGGTGAAAGTTGCACAACTCCACCAATATACTAAAAGCTATTAATTATATACTTTAAATAGGTGAATTGCAAAGAGCTGACTCATTTGAAAAGACTCTGATGCTGGGAAAGATTGAGGGCAGGAGGAGTGGGGGACGACAGAGGATGAGATGGTTGGATGGCATCACTGAATCAATGGACATGGGTTTGGGTGGACTCTGGGAGTTGGTGATGGACAGGCAGGCCTGGAGTGCTGCAGTTCATGGCGTTGCAGAGTCAGACACAACTGAGCGACTGAACTGAACTGAAATAGGTGAATCCTGTGGTATGTGAATTTACATTTCAATAAAGCTGTTTCAAAAAAAAAAAAAAATCTTCCTATGGTCTTTAAAGTCTTCCACTATGTGAGCTCAGCTCTCTCCATTATTTTCTTTTGCTCACTCTGTACCAGGCACTCTGGCCTCCTTCATGCCCTATAGACTCACCAAATACACTCCCAGCTCAAGCCACGGCTATGGCTCATGGTTGGGCAGTTTGTGCACTGAACAGAAAGCTCCTGGCTGAAGGGATGAGGGAGAACCAGCATCCAGGCTTCTGCTTGCCTAGACTAGGACCAGGTATGCACCCTCTCAGAGGGGTCATCTTTTCTAATCAGCACACATGACCATGCTCCTGCACATACTGTTCTCTCTGCTTCTTCTACCCCTCCCCCACATATCCACATAACTTACTCATGTTTATTCTGTTCTGTGCTCAAAGGTCATCAGAGAGGCCTTCTCTGACCACCTCCCCATGCCCCACTTGTATCATGCTCTAACCCTTCACTCTCTTTTATTTTACTTCATAGAACTTATTGCCACTGGATAGGTAACATATATTTTGGTTATTACCTGTCTCTGTTCACTAGAATGGAAGCCCCAAGAGATCAGGAACTTCATTTAGTTCACTGCTGTATCTTCAGTCCTTGGAATAAGGTCTAGCATAGTAGGTGCTCAATGAATATATACTTTTTGGCTGATGGGTTTTCATTGCTGCGTGAGGGCTTACTCTAGTTGCAGTGACCGGGGGCTACTCTGTAGTTGCAGTGTGCAGGTTCTCATTGAGGTGGCTTCTCTTGTTATGGAGCACAGGCTCTGGGCACACAGGCGTCAGGAGTTGCGGCATACAGGCTTACTCACCCTGCAGCATGTGGGATCTTCCCGGACCAGGGATCAAACCCATGTCCCCTGCATTGGCAGGCGGATTCTTAACCCCTGGACCACCAAGGAAGCCCAATAAATATTTCTTGAGTGAATGAATCAATGAAGTAAAGTCAAGTGATCATCAAAAGCTTAATCATGGACCAATCTAAGCCCATTCAAGGTGAAGAGAAGGTGAGATTTTCAGTGGACTGGATGGATTGTATAATGAGGAAAAGTAGCAGCGTGTGGTACCTAAGTCTCAGTGACTGAGCTCATCGGCAAGACCGGGCACCGTTGATTAACCATAGACCGGAGAGGGGTATGTGCCCTCACTTGGGCAGGAGTAAGAGAAGCTTACCTCTTCTTTAGTGTAGTACTTCAGCAGGCCTTCTCTTGCCAGGAGGACAAACCTCCTTTTCAGGAACTGTGCGTTGTCCCTTCCCCGCTTCCACAGGAACCCTTCTCGGTTACCTGCCACCAAAGACGAGAAAGAGTGAACCACCACAGCTCTAAGACCAACAGGCAACTCACCTGCCTATTGGTGACCCCGTGCCATGCAGTCTTGGGGGTGGAGTGGACCGCCCACCTGCTGCTGAAACGTCTCGGATCTGATTTAGCTCTTACAGCTGCAGGATGTGGGGTCCTTTCTGAGGAAACTTTGCAATGCTGTATGACTTTAGTTGGGGGTCACTTCAACTTTCTTTCTTGGCTGTTTCCTAAGAAGACATAGTAAACCTTTAGGTGGGGACTTCCCTGGTGGTCCAGTGGTTAAGAATCCACCTGCCAATGCAAGGGACATGGGTTCAATCTCTGGTCTGGGAAGATCCTACATGCTGCAGAGCAACTAAGCCCATGCGCCACACTGAGCCCACGTGCCACAACTACTGAAGCCTGCATGCCTAGAGCCTGCGCTCTGCAACAAGAGAAGACACCACAGCGAGAAGCCAATGCACTGCAACTAGAGAGCAGCCAGTGCAGCAATAACACCCAGCACAGCCAAAAATAAATAAATAAAATTAAAATGAAAGGAACCCTTAAGTAGGCTAAAAACTGAAAAACTGGACTGATTTTGAAAGAGGCCCAACTTCACGTTGATATCAGCCAACTGAAAGTCTCCCAAGTACGGGAATACTGAGTGACCTCTAGGTCCCTGCTGGTGGATGAACACTCTGTGCTCCTGGCGGCTAAGAGCGTTCAGCACTGGCTGCCTCTGGTCCTCGAGCGGTTTTGTACATTTTGCTCTCTGGGACAGTGTCCATTTGGTCTCACAGCAGAGGGGTAGAATGTGCCACAGGTCCAAGGCCACCAATGAGATCATGCCCTGCACAAAGGCAGGAAGGGAGGCAAAATCCAGCCCCTTCTCCTTCTCAAGGCTTGAGCCACACCAGGGGCTCCCTTAGCCAGAAGCAGATTGTCTATTTCTACCTGGTCTGCCCAGGGGGTTAATCTTTTTGCAATTTATACTAAGACTGTACACCCTGTGGTCCTGCAAGGACCTGAAACAAATGAGCTTCTCGGCCAAGAAGACCATAAAACCCTACCAGCCGATGTGTTGCTATTTCAGAAGCAGAGGAACCCACACCTTGGTCTCTGGGGCCAGAACGAGGGCAGCAGGTATCTCTCTGCTGACCTTGTTCCTAATACTCAGGCACTTTGCTTTCTAGAATGCATCAGAATCAGCCCTCAAGAGATAATGAAAATAACTTTACCTGGGGGTAAGATGGTTTTCCCATCGGCCATAAATTCCTGTCTCTCATACTTAGCTCGAATCCATTGTTCTTTTAAGACCCTAAAAAGAGAGAACCTTTAGTCGGCTGTGTCTGACGCATTCTTCTTTCATGGCAATTTTATGAGACCCTGTAGCTGAGGATGGGAGCTTCACAGCAATGCCTGGCTGCCTGTCCAGCCTGGTCAAGTTTCTCCACCTGCATACTATTAACACTTGGGACCAGGTAATGCTTCATGGTGGGAGACTATTTCGTGCTTTGTAGGATGTTGAGCAGTATCTCAGACCTCCACCCCCTTGATACCAATAGCAACCCTTCCCAAGTTGTGATACTCCAAAATATCTGCAAACAAGGCCAGTATCTCACCAGGGAATAATATCTCCCCCAGGGGCTAAACTCAAACTGCTAGCCTATTCCAACCTCAGCCCCTCTAGGTCAATGAGACAGATGCCAGCTCCCCTGGACCATCTACTCTGCCACATTGCACTGTGTGTTCATGAGCTTAAGCCAGGAGAGTCCATGAGCCTCTCCCCAAGGCCTATGCATGGGATCTGGGCATGCTACAATGGACAAAGCAGTGGTCTTGGCGTCTGACCCTCTGGGACCTGGTCCTACTCTACCATTTATCCACCGTGTGACCAAGGGCAAGTTGCTTTACTCCTCTGAACTTGGGGAGTATTCCAGTAATATTATATCTACCTATCCCTTAGAGTTGTTGAGAGGTTTAAATGCATACGGAGGGCCTAGTACGATGCTGAGCACATAGTAGGTGTTTGCTATTAGCCCAACCAGACATTGCCACCCACGACCCCTACAGAAAATCCATGCAGCTGAGAGGGACTTCAGTCCAATTGTTTGGTTCCCTCTTGCCTTTTCCAGGCAAACGTTCCCAGGTTGCTATGATCTCACCCCATGGCCATAGGGAGTGACCTAGAACTGAGTACCTGACCCAGATTGGTCAATCAGAGCTTGGCCCTGGGCTGTGGGGACCAAAAGGAGCAAAACTGAGAGAGGTGGATTGGAAGCCCTCTCTCCAGGGTTGAGCTGGGAGCTGGAGCTGGGAACATGGATATGGTGTTGCTCCCAGCTACAGGAAGAAGTATATTAAAAAGCAGAGACATCACTTTGCCAACAAAGGTCTATATAGGCAGAGCTATGTTTTTCCAGTAGTCATGTATGGATGGGAGAACTGGATCATAAAGAAGGCTGAGCACCGAACAATTGATGCTTTTGATTTGTGGTGCTGGAGGAGACTCTTGAGAGTCCCTGGGACTGCAAGGAGATCAAACCAGTCAATCCTAAAGGAAATCAATCCTAAATATTCATTGGAAGGACTGATGCTGAAGCTTAAGTTCTGATACTTTGGCCAGCTGATGCAAAGAGCTGACTCATTGGAAAAGGAGCTGACTCCCTGATGCTGGGAAAGATTGAGGGCAAGAGGAGAAGGGGGAGACAGAGGGTGAGATGGTTGGATGGCATCATTGACTCAATGGACATGAGTTTGAATAAACTCCAGGAGACAGTGAAGGACAGGGAAGCCTGGCATGCTGCAGTCCACTGAACAACAGGAAGAAAGCCTGGCTGAGAAAAAGAGGCAGGAATGGGAACCAGAGGGATTTCAAAGACTTGATAGTGCTGGAGCCTCCAGCCTGTCCTTCCGGAGGGTGGCTCCACCTCTGTTCTTTGTGCGGTCTGATCCGAACCCAGAAAATCACATTGTGCATAAGCTGGTTTAAACTGGGTTTCTGTTGTGTATAGTCAAGAGCCCTACTGAATGCACAGCCCTCAGCCCCAGGACATGGAGGAACCCTGAACCACAAGATCAGAGCTGGGAGATGGAATGGAGACCGAGATTCTGGAGGTAGAGAATTCAGGGGACTTTTAGAATTAGGGATGGAGGCCATTATTATTCAACCAGAAGGGGTTACAGTTCAGGGCTGTAGTTGGGGTCATGATACATAGTATCTGTATAGCACTGGCAGAGAGCCTTGAGCTCAGTAGGTGCTCACCAAGTACCTGGTCCCTTCCCCTTGGCGCAAAGGGTTGGGTGGCAGTGGTGAGCAAAAAGGAGCCCTTTCACATTAAGCCTGGCTCATCCCACAGCTGGGCCAGCCACCAGCCAGTATGCCAAAGTGTACATAGAAGTAGATTAAAACTGGCATGAAGGGGTTTCCCTGGTGGTCCAGTGGTGAAGAATCTGCCTTGCAAGGCAAGGGACACCAGTAGGATCCCTGGTCCAGGAGGATTCCACATGCTGAGGAGCAACGAAGCCCGAGCGCTCTAGGGCCCGCACGCCACTGCTCCTGGGCCCAGCGTGCTGCAACTGCTGAAGCCCATGTGCCTAGAGCCCGTGCTCCACGAGAAAAGAAGCCACCACAGTGAGAAGCCAGCGCATCTCAACGAAGAGCAGCCCCAGCTTGCTGTATCCAGAGAAAGCCTGTACACAGCAACGAAGACCCACTACAGCCAAATAAAAAGAAGTAAATAAATCCTAAAAAAAAATGGCATGAGGTGTGTCTTGTGAGATGTTTTACCTAAGTTATCTCCTTTAATCTCTACCATCATGCCTACCAAACATCTGTTTCAGAGATGAGGCTGCCACAGGTTGCAGAGTTCTGCTCCCTTGCCTACCTTTTCATAGCTGAATAGAGACAGAGAAGTATACTGGGGTCTCCAGAGTGCAAAGCTGTGCCTGCTCTGCCACTCCCAGTTTATTTAAATACCGGGAAATCACAGGACACTAGATACAGTTGCATAGTTTGTGGACTGTCCACCAGCATCCTGCCACGGTTAGAGGACAATGGGGCGGAAATGCAGCCTGTTCCTGCAGGCCAAGCCTCCTGTCTGCCTGGAGGTAACCCTTCTCCCCACTCACACTCCATTCACACAGGATGCTGAGTCCCTGGGAGGGAAGCTCAGGCTCAGACAGTCTGTCCTGCAGAGGTCTGGGGTCACTATAGACCAGTGTCACCCCCACCCCTCACCCCCAGGGGACCTGAACCCTCCTGCTGTTCCATGGCATGCAATCTTAGTACACTGGATTTTTTTTCCCTAGCACCTTGGTACAGTCATGAAGGCCCTGGTGTCAGATGGGCTAGTCCCAGCTCTGCCTCTATCAGCCTCAAGTTTTTCATCTATATGGTGGGGATAATGCAATATGATCTCATAGGGTTGTTGAGAGAACAAAAATTAACACACATAAGCATTTAACACAGGGCCTGATACATAGTAAAGCTCAATAAATATTAGTAGCTACAAGTATCTCTATGGTTATTACTTGGGGATCTGGGGCCTTAGCAGCTGCTTTGGAGCTATGCTGAGCTTAGGTGGGACAGCTCTGGGCACAAGATTCCATGCAAAGTAGCTGAAACACATTGATTTTGCTAGAATACTGGCATTACTCTTCTTAGTCAAGTTAGTCATCACCTGCAGGCTATGAGAACATCAAGGCAAAGGGACAGAAACTAAAGCAGATGTCCCATTTCACAGATGAGTCCAGGAAACTGAGTCCCAGAGAGGGGAGGTGATGACCCAAGCTTCGAAGGTAGAGAGGGCCCTATTCAGGTCTGTGTGTTCTCATGTACCAAATGCTCTCCTGGCTCCACCTGCTGGGCAGGTCCACAGAAAAGACTGTCAGAGACAAAGGCACTGGAGATGGGGTAGCAGTGGGAGTGGGTGGGACCAGGAAATCACCCACTCACATGCAGTCGTTGGCCTGGGGGATATAGTAGAATGCAGGGACTCTGGCTTCATACTTGGCCTTCACTCGGAGGTTCCCGTTGTGGGTCATAAACTGCAAGACAACAGCAACTTGGGGTAATGTTAGAACTTGAAAAAATGTGAAATGAAACCACAGTCTACCCAGAAGGCCACTGTTCTCACTGGCTCCTAGGCTGAGTCAGGAGACACTCCTCCTGGAGTTTGACATTTCCCCTAACCCAGCTTGGTCACACGTGATGCTCAGAAGTCCCAGCCTGGAACAATGTAACAACCACGCCTCATATAGGCATAGCACTTTACAGCTCTCCCACATTATTCCATTTGATCCCCTCAACCACTGTAATATTACTGTCCCTGTTATAAGGTGAGGACACCAAGGCTCAGAGAGGTTAGGCAACTTACCCAAGGTAACACAACTAGGCAGTGGAGAGCTGGAATTTGAACCCAGACCCACCTAACTGCAAAGTTCATGTACTTTCTCCACTGCCCTCCACATATGGCCAGGACCACCAGCAGTAGTCCCTGCAAGTCCATGGGAGATAGATGGAACTGGAGGATGGAGCACTTTAGTGCTCCACCCCATAGTGTATGTGGGTCAGGAAGATCGCACTAGAGAGACCCAGGGGAATGTATATATGTCAGGAGGGGCCCTGGCCATCAGTCAGCACTCAGTAACATCAGGGGCATATCTGAGCTGGGGACATACGTGGAAAAAACAGCCCATTTTTCATCCATGTCTCTTGGAAAGAGTGAACCCTGTTCTTCCCTTACCCACTGGCCACTGGGCTGTGTCGCAAGATTTGTATGGGCTATGAGTCTCCATAGAGCAGGGTTCCCACTGGGCTACACTTAACCCCCTGAGCTTCAGGGATCTCACCTGCAAAGATGAAGAAGCTATAACTGGAGAGTACTAAGTGCTAAGTTGCTTCAGTCGTGTCCAACTGTTTGTGACCCCCTGGATTGTAGCCCACCAGGCTCCTCTGTCCACGGGATTTCCCAGGCAAGAACACTGGAGTGGGTTGCCATTTCCTTCTCCAGGGGATCTTCCCAACCCAAGGATCAAACCCGTGTCTCCTGCATTGGCAGGCAGGTTCTTTCCCACTGAGCCACCAGGGAAGCCCATAACGGGGGTGTGATGAGGCACAAAGAAACGACCTTCAGGTTTATATGCCGGTTTCTGGTCTTTCTCCTGCACTAGAATGTAAGCTCCACGCAAGTAGAGACTTCATCGTCACTGCTCTCTCCTACAGCCAGCAAATGGAGGCTCACAGTAATGAGTGAACGAGTGAATGAATAAGGCATTGAGCCCAGTGGTCTAGCACAGTGCCTGGCACAGACAGGGGTACTCAGTAAACATGGGTCTGCTTCCCCAGTAGTCCTTGAAATCCTCAGCCAGCCCAGTTTAGGACTGCCTGCTCTCTGAAGGTTTTCTGGCCAGAATAGTGTCATCATCCAGGCTGAAAGTGTTCTCCATCTCTGGAGATCAGGAGAACGAGGTGGCTCCCTCCCTGGCTAGGGAGACTGGAGACAGGCTATGGACCATGAATCAGGATACTTCTGTTCTGGTCCAGGACTTCAGCTACTAAGAACAGCAGCTGTTAATTGACTATTTACTTTGTACCTGCCTTGAGTCAGCATTTAATCCTCATAGCAGCCCTGTGAAAGGATAGTGGTATATTTATAATACATGTGTGGAAAGGGCCCACAGCTAGTGTTAAATAGCAGGCTCCGGACTTCACAGCTTGCAAATAAGTAAGCGATGGAGCTAGGATTTGAACTCAGGGCCTCTGTCTAAGGCAACTCTAACTGGCTTCTTACTGCCCCTCTCTCGGCCTCAGTTTCCTTCCCTGGAGAATTGGAGCAGGCTCCTGTTCAAAGGCTCTCCACATGTGCCCCTTGCTACCTCCACGATACTGTCGTCCCAGAAGTCAAGTCTGACGGATTTCACTTTGCTGATGTCTGGAAAGTTGCGGTGGACTCCGGAGCAGTTCAGACAGATAAAGATGCCCAGCTTGTAAGAGGCCCAGTCGGGATCTGCAGGGTGAGAGGGCAGGGTGGGGAGCTGGGTGAAGAGCTGGCTGAAGAAACCAGGGCTAGGCTAGGGGCGTCAGGAGAGGCGAGGGCTTGGCAGGTACCAACAGCCCACGCCTTCTCTCTCGGCCTCCCCGCCTTGCGCGAACTAGGATACCAGCATGAAACCCTCTGGTCAGCCCACTTGGCCCTGACGCGGCTGAGGAAGCGGCCAGAATGAAGATCTTGGAAGGAGTCCGGGGGATGGAGAGCTAGAGGCTGTGGCGGCGCGAAGTGGAAGTGACAGCACTTCAGGGAACTGAGAGGAGAGCGCGGAAGGACGGACTCGCAACTCGACGCCTGGAGCTGCGGGTGGGAAGCTGGGTCAGAGTCCCTTGGCGTGCGCCGGGTCTGGGCGCGCAGAACCCCGGGGACGTCCGAGGCGCGAGAGGGGACACTGGACCATCCGGGAAGACCTGGTCTCCGGGGTCTGGGAACCGTGGTGTGTGGGATGTTTGGATCCGAGGGTGGGGGAAGGAGCTGGGTCCGAAAAGAAGAGGTCAAGGACCGTGGTCCGGGTGGGCAGGGTGTCTGGCAGAGGGAGGTGAGTAGAATATGGGCAGGGCACCCGGGGTTGGGATCTAGTGTCGAGGTCCAGAGGGGGCAGGTCAGGGGGCCCAGCTTCCAGTAGGGGCAGTACTGGCCGAGGAGAGGGCTGTCGGGGCCCCGGATCCGAAGGTGATATAAGAGTCGTGCGCTGGGGTCTGGGACCCGCCCGGGTCTGGAGGCAGGGGACGGGACCAGCGGGTCGCGGGACGGCCCAGACTACCGGGCGACACGCGCCGCCGCGACCTTACCTGCCGCCCCGCAGTCTGCGCAGTACGCGTTGCCGGTGCCCGCCGCCTGCAGCAGCTCCAGCAGCCGCTTCTTGTTGCGCTCGCGGTCGCCCATGGCCGGCCCCGCTGGGCTCAGGGCTCAGCCCGGCAGCCCCTCGGTACGCGGCAGCCCATGGCCAGCTCGCTCGCCCGCAGGTGAAGCGGGAAGCAGCCTCAGCGCCTGCAGCCAAGTCCTCGCCGCCAGCCCCGCCCCCGGGCGTTAAGCCCCGCCCCACCCCCGGCGCGTCCAGTTTGCCCCCCAGCTACGAGGATCGCCTTCCTCTCTAAGGCCGCACCAGTCCGGGAGGGACCCAGCGCAGGGCTCAGAGTCGCTCACTCTGGCCGCTGATCAAATCCTGGCCTATCACCGGCTAGCGTTGTGATTATGGACAACCTGATCAATCGCTCTGGGCCTCAGTTTTCGCCTCTGTAAACGGAGAATGAGGATGTATGTCCTTGGAAAACTGCTGCTGCTAAGTCGCTTCAGTCGTGTCCAACTCTGTGCGACCCCATAGACGGAAGCCCACCAGGCTCCCCCGTCCCTGGGAAAACTAGAAAGCTTCTAACTTCTGTTAAGGTATTCTCCTGATGTTGGTTCTGTGCAGTGCTTAGTCGCTCAGTCGTGTCCGACTCTGCGACCTCATGGACCGTAGCCCGCCAGGCTTCTCTGTCCATGGGGATTCTCCAGGCAAGAATACTGGAGTGGATTGCCATGTCCTCCTCCAGGGGAAAGCCCAGAGATTGAACCCAGGTCTCCCGCATTGCAAATGGATTCTTTACCGACTGAGCCACCAGGGAAGCCCAAGCATACTGGAGTGGGTAACCATTCCCTTCTCCAGAGGATCTTCCCTACCCAGGAGTCGAACCGGGCTCTCCTGCATTGCAGGTGGATTCTTTACCAGCTGAGCTAGTAGGAAATATCGATGTAGATCCTGCATCTACTTAAAGACATAGAGATGTTAAATGCCACCTCCTCAGGAAGCCCTCCTTGATACTTAGCTAGCTTGGAGTGATCTCTCCAGCTTCTGGTCTTGCTAGAATACTGGCCCTTATAGGATCCATTTCTCCCTTTGGTCCTGAGAGCTTTCAACCAACTTTGCATCACAGTTATTTATGTATTTATGTTAATTCCTCCCCAACTTCCGACACACAGTAGTTTGATGTCAGAAGTTTTACTTCTGTATCCCACACAGCTCCTAGAAACAGCACCTGCACGTTTTTAGAAGTTCAATAGTTGTTTGACTGTGTTCCCCAGGAAGTGAGGCTTTACCAATGGGATACCACCAGGCACTTTTATCTGAGAATGTTCATCACTTAAAGTGTGGGCAGGGTTTAGGTGGTCTTGAACCTGGGCATTTCATGAATCCCCCTCCCCTTCCCCATTCCTGTCCCTCCTTGACATCATCCTCAGTGATGCACAGATTCCTGGTAAGGCACTCGCTGTGCACACGTGCCATTCCCTCTGTATACGAACACCTATCTGTCATAAGCATAAGGCTTAATGCATATAAATCTTCAGTTTCCATCCTGATGAGTTGCAGCTGATCTTCTAGCTGACCTGCCAGCATCACCAATTCATCACACATGCATATATGCATACGAACATGTAAGGCAGCATGGTATAATGGAATGGATTCAGGAATCTACACTTTGAATCTTGGCTCTATCACATACTAGCTGTGTGGCCTTGGGCAAGTTCCTTCACTTCTCAGAGCCTTGGACTCCTCATCTGTAAAATGAGGGTTGAGAGATCACTGAATAGGATCATTGAGACGGTCATTGGCACACAAAGCCCTCAAAACTCAGTGGCTCCCTTTCTTCCCCTCTGGGCAGCTCATGGGAGCATCTGTTGGAATGCTCTGTGTCATTTCCCATCTTCTCCAGGGTGGAGGAGGTCAGGCCTCTACGCCCTGGGGGAGGGGAATATGACCAAGAATAACCAGCCAGGACGGTCTTGGCTGTGGGGGTGCTGCCTGGCCTAGGAACATCTCCAGAGGAACCAGTGAGAGAGCCTAGAGAAGGGTCAGAGACTGTTTACCAAACAGGCCGAAAGATGATTCATTTCCGCTGCTTTACATGAAAAAGAGATAGAAATAAATCTCCCAGGAGAAAGATGGGAAAGGCAACCTAAGGTATGAAGGCATGGCAAGGGGGAAGAGGGGGACAAACAGGGGACAGGCCAAGGACATCATTTCTCCACTGACAATGCCAGGGCAGAATGGTGATGTTGGGATGGTTCTTGGGCGCTTTTATCCCACTGAGCTGCCCTCCTTTGCACCTTGAGTCTCAGCATCCCCTCTCTGTAAGTCCCATAAAAAAAACAACTGAAGGGAAAAAACAGCATCTCTTTCACGGTGAGAAGCCAGATATTGAGAGGTTCCTTTAGTTTCCTCTCTTCCTTATTTCTGGAAGTTTCCAGTTAACAAGGGACTTCCCTGGCAGTCCAGTGGTTTGGACTCTGTGCTTCCTCTGCAGCAGGTATGGGTTCAATCCCTGGTGGGGGAACTAAGATCCCACATGCCCGCAGGGCTTGGCCAAACTTTTTTTAAATTAAAATACATTTTTTTAACTAAAACAAACATAATTTCAAGCCTCAAGATTTGCCAAGAACAAACAAATTAAAAAAAAAAAAAAAAAAACAGAAACAAACCAAAATCAGTATTGTTACACTTCTGGTGATGAATTTCTTCCTTTCCTTCTTTCTTTGGGAAGGGGAGATAATTCTAATTTAAAAGCATTGAGTGTTATTTTAGAGAGTTTTACAGTATTTGATCATATTTGCACCCCATGACAGCCATCTGAGGGCAGCTTGCTACCCTCATGGAGGATGAGACGTTAAGGTACCCAAGATCATCACCAGCAAGGGTGGGAACGGAGTTTACGTCCAGTTCTCCTATTGTAGTGACCACCAAACCCCACAGGACAAGCCTCTCTCCCTTTAGTCTTCCTTCCACAACTGGATTTTTTTTCCACTTTAAAAAAATTGCAATGAAAATCTCCATAAAGTTGGCTATTTGAATCATTTTCAAATGCACAATTCAACGGCATTCATTCCATTCACAATGCTGTGCAACCATCACCGCTATCTAGTTCCAAACGTTTTTCAAAGCCATAAGAAGAGACTCTGTAGCCCCCTCGTGTGGGTTGGACATGATCAAAATCCAGCTCAGCTCTGCATTCGGGAGCCAGAAGTTGCTTCTAAGGGAAGAACTCTGTGCCAAAGGAAGCTGTGACCCAGCGGAACACTGGGATCAGCCAGAGGCAGCCCCCTTTATCGGCTCAGTCCATACAGCAGCTGCTGGGGTGAGAGAGCGGTCGGGCCTTGGGACACAGTGTTCTCTGTAAATAAAGCTCCCAGGGTCCCGCAGAGCACTAACATCAGTGCTGCTCCCAGGGTCAAGGTCTCTGTCGAGCTGAGCCCAGCCTCAACAGGGCTGGAAGAAAGCCTTCAACCACATTCCCAGGCCTGGACTGGGCTTAAGATCCCCACGGGATAGACCACAACTCCCTGGGAATTTTAAATAATTATGTTTATTAGTTATACAGAATTTGAAAACTATAATTATAGGAAATTTGGAATACATAATAAAGAAGAAATAAAACACCACCCACACTTGTGGCCATTTATTCAGGGCGTTATTCTGGGATTGCTGTATGTCAGGCCCCTTATGGGCATTATTATTCCATTTCCTCCTCAATATAACCCTGAGGTATAGACTACTCTTATGCCCATTTTACAGATGAGGCAACTGGGGCCCTGAGAGAGAATCTAAATAAATTTGTCCAACCAACGTTACACAACTGAGACGATGCATACTGGATGATACAAAGGACTTGATCTGGGATTCAAACCTAAGTTCATCTTGAGCTCTTTGCAACAAAATATTATGTTGAAATGTGTAAAGTTGACTTATGAAAATAGTAATGTCATGCAGTTCAAACTAATGCTCTTTTAATGGTCCTATCACCACGATTTACTATTATGAATATTTACATGGATTTCCTTCTGGTCTTTTATACATCTTTTTATCATCGCGGTCATATTTTTCATATAATTGTTTAATCCTTTAAAAGTTTCTTTACAGTGTATCTTATATTACTATGGATGCTTCATGACATCATTTTAATAGCTTTATAATAGTCCATGGAGTATGTGTATTTCCTTATTCTTGGACACATAGATCATGACTGATTTTTCACTGTTACACATAGCACTATAATGAGTAACTTTGTACCCAAAGCCTTTTCCCTCTTTTACACTGAATTTTCAAGCACCCAACTCTGCTGTACTTGCTCACTGGTCTCCCTCAGTCATCCAAGATCTGTGAAGACAGAGTCAGATCAGTGTATCGTCATTGTACCCCCCAGAACTTGTCTGCCACAAAACAAGGATTCAATAAATATTTGTGAAAAAAATGAAGAAATAAGTGGGGGTAAAAAAAATAGCAAGCCATAAAGTGAGAGGACTTGAGGTCACAAAAGTGTATTCCTTTCTTTTTTAAAAATTGAAGTATAGGGACTTCTCTGGTGGCTCAGTGGTAAAGAATCCGCCTGCAATGCAGGAGACATGGGTTCAGTCTCTGGGTTGGGAAGACCCCTGGAGAAGGAAAGGGCAATGTGCTCCAGTATTCTTGCCTGGGAAATCTCAGGGACAGAGAAGCCTGGTGGGCTACAGTCCTTGAGTTGCAAAGAGTCAGACATGACTGAGCGACTAAACAATACCATGTGCTTAATTGTTCAATTGTGTCCAACTCTTTGCCACCCCATGGATTGTAGCCCCCCCAGGCTCCTCTGTCCATCGGATTTTACAGACAGGAACACTGGAGTGGGTTGCCATTTCCTCCTCCAGGGGATTTTCTTGACCCAGGGATCAAACTCCTGGGTCTTTTGCATTGCAGGCAGATTCTTTACTCCTTGAGCCATTGGAGAAGGCCAATAACAACATACAGCACAGGAATTCATTTATTCATATGTATGCTGCTGCTGCTGCTGCTAAGTCGCTTCAGTCGTGTCCGACTCTGTGCGACCCCATAGACGGAAGCTCACCAGGCTCTCCGGTCCCTGGGATTCTCCAGGCAAGAATACTGGAGTGGGTTGCCATTTCCTTCTCCAATGCATGAAAGTGAAAAGTGAAAGTGAAGTCGCTCAGTTGTGTCTGACTCTTAGCGACCCCACGGACTGGAGCCTACCAGGCTCCTCCGTCCATGGGATTTTCCAGGCAAGAGTACTGGGGTGGGGTGCCATTGCCTTCCCCGATTCATATGTATATGTATGTGTATATATATTTATATATATATCTTTTTCAGATTCGTTTATATGTTATTACAGAATATTGAGTATGGTTCCTTGTACTATGCAGTAGATCCCTGTTGGAAGTGTTTTCCTTTCTGAAGGAAAGAAATAATGGGCAGGCATGTGTAACAGCTGAGACTCAAGCAGTCCTACAGAAGAATCTGATGGATTTCACCTATTTATTTGTCCGTTTAATATCACTTTGTCTTCACCAGCAACTAGTACAGAGCTGAGAGGGACTCCCAACTACCATACTGCCAAAGTGTTTGCTCATTTACTCAGGACATATTTACAGGCTGCACACTATGTGGCAGATACGGTTGTGTAGGTACTGAGGGTACAGTTATAAAGAAAGCAAGTGGTTCTGCCTTCAGGCAACTTACCTTCAAGTGTGGGAGACAGAAAATGCTATAAAGGAAAACAACCAGAGTAAGGGGATAGAGGGATATGCAAAATTCTATTTTGATAGAGAGGTCAAGGAGGTCCTCTCTGAGGAGGTGACCTTGTCGCAAAGATCTGAAAAGGAAGAGGTTAAATCAGCTAGGCACCCATCTGAAAGAAGAGGGTCCCAGCAAAAGGGGACAGCAAGTGCAAAGACCCTGGGGTGGTGACATGTTTGGGGTTGCCCTGCTCACACTCTTCCTGTCCTACTCCGGCTCCCTCTTTTCTACTCCATCCTCCTGCCCAGCCCTCGCTGGTCTAGCAAACTCCTGCCCCCATCCCCAGATGCAAATCTTAACTTTCTGCAGCATCCTTTTTCACCCCCATTTGTTTTCCCACAATGTTCATACTTGTATTTCAATAATCATCACATCACATTGTACATTAATTTTTTAAACTCTCTTTCATTCCAGTTGTAAGTGATCTCATTTAAGAGCAGATTGTCATATTCATCGTTGAACCCATGGTGCCTAGCAGTGCTGAGCCTGAAAAATATTGGTTGATCCATTTGTGTGAAATGTGCAAGACAGGCACATCCATACAGACAGGAAGCAGACTTGTGGTTGCCTGGGGTTTGGGGAAGGGAGGACAAAAAAGGACTGCTAAATAGTGTGGACAAGGGTTTTTTTTAGGGTGTTAGAAATGTTCTGGAACTAGATCGTGGTGATGACTGCACAACACTGTGAATGCCCCTAAATTGTAGACTTCAGAATGGTTAAAATGGTGAATTTTATGTGTACCTTTCTACAATAAAAAATATTGGTTGAATGACTTGAATTGAATAGAGTCAAAAGCCACGTTACAAAGGTAGTTGGCTTATGGGAGTTTGTATTATGAATAAAATACAACCATCCAGGGATCTGGAGAGTTGAAGAATCCAGTTATGAAATCTGAAGAGCCTGAATAAACACAAGATAGTTAAGTGTTTACATTTTACACCATTACCTGGAGCCCTGAGAGAAAAGTTATTGCTACAGTTGAAGGGATTTGGGAGACGATTTGAACACTAGGGTACTTCCCTATTGAACTAGGGTTTTTAAATTGAGTTCAAAATCTTAGACTTTCATTTCTTTTCGTTTCACCTAAATCAATTCCATAAATAATTATCTGATAAAGCATCTGGGTATTTCCTCTTGAGATCATTTCTTAGACAACCACGTCTCATCTCAACCTATATAACCAATTGTCCAATTAATAACCTCACTCACTGTATAACATTTTCTAATCTACCAATCATTCATATAATTTAATTTTGACAACTGCCTTGTAGGTAGAGGTATTTTGAGCTTTATTTTGCAAAAGAGAAGACTATTCTTGTAGAAATAAACTGATATATACATATATAATACAGTTCAAGTATTCTGATTCTGGGTCTCAAAGTGTGAATGCTGTTTTTCATTTTGAAAGAACTTATATTATGTGCTGGATATTATAACAGATATAATTACGGTTCGAATCTCTCATGTACTCTAGGAGGATCTGAAGAGACACGGAGAGGTGATGTCACTTGCCCTGGTTCACACTGCTGGTTTGCTCGGTTAAAATCAGGTTAAAACACAGGACTGAATGATCTCAAAGTTTAAGCATAACCACTGAGCTCCTATGTCTCCAGGAGAGCTATTGAGCCACAGGAGTGCCTTTCTGTTTTGTTTTGTTTGGGATCGATATGTACACACTGCTTTACTTATCTCTGGCTGTGCTGGGTCTTCATTGCTTTGTGCGGCTTTCTCTGGTTGCGGCCAGTGGGGGTTGCAGGGCACAGGCTTCTCTCGTTGCGAAGCACAGGCTCGAGGCTCACGGGCTTCAGGAGTTGTGGCACATGAGTTTAGTTGCTCCAGGGCACGTGGGATTTTTCTGGATCCCCTGAGATCAAACACGTCCCCTGCATTGGCACCACCGCACCACCAGGAACGTCCCAAGGAATGACTTTTTGATATATCCTGGTTGGTAGCTTCCAGATCCTCTTGGAAAGAGGAGCAAATAAGGAGACTTGGGACCTCCCTGGTGGTCCAGTGGTTAAGACTTTGCTGTCCAGTGCAGGGGGTGCAGGTTTGATCCCTGGTCAGGGAGAAGGCAATGGCACTCCACTCCAGCACTCTTGCCTGGAAAATCCCATGGACGGAGGAGCCTGGCGGGCTGCAGTCCATGGGGTCACTGGGAGTCGGACATGACTGAGTGACTTCACTTTCACTCTTCACTTTCATGCCCTGGAGCAGGAAATGGCAACCCACTCCAATGTTCTTGCCTGGAGACTCCCAGGGATGGGGGAGCCTGGTGGGCTGCCGTCTCTGGGGTTGCACAGAGTCGGACACTACTGAAGCGACTTAGCAGCAGCAGCAGGGAGCTAGGATTCCACATGCCTCTGGGGCAAGGAACCAAAACATAAAACAGAAGCAATATTGTAACAAATTCACTAAAGACTTTACAATTCATCCACATCAAAACCAAAAGCAAAAGCAAGCAGGCAAACAAACAAAAAACGCATGGACTGTCTCCTGAGTGGGTATCTTAATCAGGAAGTGGTCAGTTCCAAGTATCAGAATACTGATCGGAAAGTGCCTTAAACAAGGTCAGTTATTCCCTCACTGAACCAAAAGTAGGCGGTTTCAGGGTTGGTCCTGCAGCTGCACAATGTCATCAAGACCTGTTCTGGTCCTTGTCAGTGCTGTTTGTCCATGGAGAGATGGTTGCTTCTCTGACATCACCCACCCGACATCACAGTCACAAGAAGAAAGAGGAGGTGGCCACTTCCGCTCCCTTACATCACTCCCACTCTTTATCAGGCTATAAAAGTCTTTTCCTGTTAGTCCCCCAACAGAACTACACCCACTCTTATTTATTTATTTATTTTTAGCAGCACAGGGCTTGTGGAATCTTAGTTCCATGACCAGGGAAGCCCCCTGCAGTGGAAGCACAGGACCAACAGGCAAGTCCAGCACACCCACCCTTATCTTAATCCTTGTTGTTCCTTCCCTCAGTCATGTCTGACTCTTTGCGATCCCATGGACTGCAACACGCCAGGCTTCCCTGTCCTTCACCATCTCCCATAGCTTGCTCAAACGCATATCCGTTGAGTCGGTGATGCCAGTCAACCATCTTGTCCTCTGTCATCCCCTTCTTAATCCTTAGTAAAGGGAAGTAGGATTCCCATAAGGAGTTCACCTTCTGGAACACTGCCACCTACCCACAACCAGGAATGTATGAAGAATGTGGAGAAGCAGCATGGGGGTACCTGGCGGTGAGCAGAAAGAAAGACCTGGAAGAGCAGGGTGAGGCCCTTCCACAGGGCAGGAGCTGGAGGTTTGGCCAGCACTGGGGTCAGGACAGGGGGGATGTATGTGAAGGACAGTGATAGGGTCAGGCTAACAGAAAGCAGAGAAATCAGGAGGGGGAGGGATTGTTGCAGGAGCCCAGTGGAGACAAGGAGGTTCTGATTTGAGTGGCCACGGCAATGGAGAGGTTAAAAAAGACATTTTGCAGGTAAGGCTGCTAGAATTTCATATGTTTTAAACTGCAAGATACCACACAGTAGTGAGTTGTGAAATTAATATCAATTTAGTGGTTCCAATTAACCCAGATTAAAAAATATATATATTTCCCCACCTCAAAATTCTCTGTGTCCTTTGTCCCCTTTTTCATTTGACTTTGTCCTGTTTCCTTTTGAATCTCTCCAAATATCCTTCTCCATCTTTTGGGGAATCCAAATACTCTACATGCCCCAGTGCTGGCACTCCCAGCTTTTCTCCTGGACACCCTGTGCCTTCTTCAACCCATCCCTCTCCCTGCCTCAGCCCAGACATTCTCGTGGGATAAAGTGTCATTTTTTTTTTTTAATGGCATAGCACAGTCCTCTCCTTTACATATCTAACCATTTACTGGACGTCTCCACCCAGTGTCCTGTGGATTAAAAACAGACCAGTGTTACAAACAAATAAACACACATCGGAGTTTTTTAAAAGCTGAAACACACACACACACATTGAAATAGAAAATGTCAAAGTTCACCCTACATAAGAACACAAATATTTTTTCTCTTTTTTTAATCAATATTTTATTTTATTTTTGACCACACCACACAGTATATATGGGATCTTCATTTCCTGATCAGGGATCGAACCTGTGCTTCCTGCATTGGAAGTGCAGAGTCCACAAGGGAAGTCCCTTTCTCTCTCTTTTTATTGAAGTATAGTTGATGTACAATATTGTGTTAGCTTCAGGTGTACAGCAAAGTGATTCAGATATATATATATATATATAAAATGTTATGTGCATAAATATGTAATAATATATAATAATGTTCTTAATGTTCATATATTTAAAGTTCATTTTCAGATTCTTTTCCATTATAGGTTGTTATAAAATATTGAGTATAGTTCCCTGTGCTGTACAATAGGTCCTTGTTGGTACAAGTATAAATAAAGCTTTTGTTTCACATGTACATCAATATCTCCTGGGTCATGGTCAAAAAAAGTTTTGAAAATACAGAAACTGGGTAATATGGGCTAGAAATAGGAGTGAGAGGAGCCAGGGTCATCTGCATCTGAGCAACAAAAACAGGGAAGTGAGGAGCTGGTTTCTGGGGAAGATGACGTCTTTCATTCTGAACCCACTGATTCTGATTTACAGTAAGTCATGCCTAGTGGTTGCCTCTTACTACTTCCAGACTCTGGTCAACATAATTCTGAATGAATGCTCTGAGAAATGACGGCGTTTCCCCTCAAGATCGTTAATAATTAGCTCCAAAGAAGAGGTAGTGCTTTAATAGAGGATGTAACATTTACTGAACACTTATTCTATGCCATGCTCTCTGCATCCAGTTTCTAAGGAGAAATCCTCTTAGCAGGATTTCTTGGTGGTATGAGGTGGGTACCATGATCTCCATTTCACAAATGAGGAAGCTGAGGTTCGGAGAAGATGAGAAACTACATATAAAGCTGCACAGGTAAAAAGTCATTTGTTGCCTCTTACCAGGGAACCACATCATTTCAGAAGGCATCAATTGCCAGGGTTCCTTATGGCCCCATATTATGGTTTTCTAGGGCCGCTAAACAAATAATCACAAACGGGGTGGCTTAAAGCAACAGAAATGCGCTTGAAGCATTTAATTCTGGAGGCCAGAAGCCTGAAATCAAGATGCAAACAGAGTGGATTCGTTCTGTTTGTGAATCTGTACCATGCCTGTCTCCTAGCTTGTGGTGTGTGTGACCTGCTGGTGATCCTTGGCCTTGGCTTGTGGACTATCATCCTAAACTCCACCTACGTTTTCACAGGCATTCACAGGGTCATCTTCTTATAAAAACAGCAGTCATATTGAATGAGCTGACCCCATGTACTGTAGTGTGACCTCATTTTAATCTTCACTGATTGTGTTTGCAATGACTATCTTTCCAAATAAGGTCACTGATGTAATAATGTACTGAGGGTAAGACTTTAATGTATCTTTTTGAGAGATACATTTCAACTCATTAACATTTCATTAAGTGGAATTAGGGCTTCCCTCGGAGAAGGCAATGGCAACCCACTCCAGTACTCTTGCCTAGCAAATCCCATGGACGGAGCAGCCTGGTAGGCTGCAGTCCATGGGGTCGCTAGGAGTCGGACATGACTGAGGACTTCACTTTCACTTTTCACTTTCATGCATTGGAGAAGGAAATGGCAACCCACTCCAGTATTCTTGCCCGGAAAATCCCAGGGTAAGGGGAGCCTGGTGGGCTGCCGTCTATGGGGTTGCACAAAGTTGGACACGACTGAAGCAACTTAGCAGCAGCAGTAGCAGCAGGGCTTCCCTGGTAGCTCAGTTGGTAGAGAATCCGCCCGCAATGCGGGAGACCTGGGTTCGATCCCTGGGTTGGGAAGATCCCCTGGAGAAGGGAACAGCTACCCACTCGAGTATTCTGGCCTGAATAATTCCATGGACTGTATAGCCCATGGGGTCACAAGGAATTAGACAGGATTGAGTGACTTTCACTTTCACTTAAGTGGAATAAGCCTCAGAGTAAAAAGGAAATTATTTCCAATTGATTTGGAGGATTTTGCACAAAAAGTTGGCTTTATTTTCTGTTGGATTCATAAGTGCCCCAGAAATTGGCAAGAATACTAGAATTCTCATGAGTACCTACAACTGGCTACATCTCCACGACCTCTTGGACAGTATCTACACAGACAATGCTGCCTCATAAAAACACAAACCCACCACTTTTCCCTCCCAAAGTCACCATGCTCCTGATTTCCCTGTTCATCACAAAATTAAAGTCTCTCCATCTTTCATGAAATGGGCTTCCTAGGTGGCTCTAGTGGTAAAGAATCTGCCTGCCAACGTGGGAGATGCAAGAGGCATGGGGTTGATCCCTGGGTGGGGAAGATCCCCTGGAGGAGGGCATGGCAACCTACTCCAGTATTCTTTCCTGGAAAATCCCATCGACAGAGGAGCCTGGTGGGTTGCAAACAGTCCATGAGGTTGCAAAGAGTCAGACACAACTGAGGACACACGCCATACCATGCCATCTTTCGTGAAAGAGCCCAGAGTCGGCAACAGAGACATCAGTGGTTTTGCAAATAAGGAATCTTACAGGTCTGAAGCAAAAGGGTTCTGGAGAGGCACTGCATGGTGGCAGGCACGACAAGACAGTCTGTCTTCATTGGGTGTGAGGGAAATGACCCTAGGTTGCAAGGAAACCAGGGAAGGGGGATGCCCCTCAACACCCCTTTGATAAACTATCCTAGTAGAGATGTTTTGAGCTATAGATTAGGAAAATCACTAGCTGGGGCTGGGGGCAAGTACATAGGCATTTACTTGTTAGGTTCTATGACTAGGAGGGATGATCAGTCATGTGAGGGTGGTGTAGGTGAAGCGGGGACTGTTCTAGCAGTTAGTGTACAAAGAGCAAGGAACAGCCATCCAGCGTTACCTGATCACACAACTGCCCCGGTTCAATTCCTGACGGTTGCCTATGTCTTGAGGATACACTAGCTTCCAGATACACTTTGTTACCTCTAATCCAGCCTCACACTTCAACGTATGGTCAGTTTTTCAGAAACACACCTCAAGTCTGACTCTACAAAAGTCCAGGTGGTTTCCAGTTAGCTGGTGGAACAGGACCAACCACTTTTGGTGCCAGCCTGATCTGCATCCATCCCTTCCACAGGGGATATTTTTGAGGCCCAGCGCTAAAGCCACTTCCTCCTAAGGCTCCCTTCCTGGAGCTTGTCTTCAGCCTGCTGGGCTCCTGAAACACTACCTCGCACCTGTCCTAGTTAGTTCATTCTACCTGGGATATTGTTATGTATGTTCCTGCCTACGACCCCCCGTCAGACTCTCCTCCTTGCGCCCCAGACAGGGTCCCGGACAGGAGTTCACCAATCTAGATGCCTGGATCCAAACCCAGGGAGGCTCCCGAAAGGAGGGATCTTGCCAACTACAAGCTAAAACCGGCCCAGGCGTTCTCTTCCCAGAGATTCGGCTCTGCTGCTTTCAGGGGCCACAGTAGGCGAGGCCGTTTTCCGGATGCAGAGGAACGAACCTACGGGGCAGCTGGGAGCTCCGGATCCCCGTACTACTACGCTGGCGGAGTCTGCATTTAGGGTCTACGAAGCGACTGCCCACAGCCCAGCTGGAAGCCCCTAGTGGCGGGCCGGAACGCCGCTTCCGCCGGAACCTTTGAGAGGCCGGGCGCTTTTGGGCGAAGCACGCAGAAACCGGAATTCCGTGGGGGAAGACTGGACCGTGGGAACCTAGTGCTTTAGCGTGGAGGATGAACGTCCCTAGTCTCCTCTTGGCGGGAGGTAGGGTGCCTGGAATACTGGATAAATCTGCCGTATGCTTTTAGCGCCTGGCGTGTTTGCCCTCTCAGGTCCCGTGTCTAGCTCTCCCTCTTGGAGACCCTGCCGAGGAGACGGGGCGGTTCTGGTCGCCGAGCCTCGGAGCGATTGGGATTCCTTTCCCTGGGTTAAGGGTCCACAAGCGACTCCTCGAACTGGGCTGAGGGCAGAGGGTTCAGTGTCTTGACAGCTGCTTGCTTACTTCTGGATGCGTTATTGTCCTGTGGCCTCAATGTAAAACTTTCCCTTGGTTTTACAGAGTTGCTCTTTGTATAGGTTTTCCCTTATGATAGAAATCGTGAAAAGCGTACAAAAGAAAATAAAAACCGCTCTTAAATTTACCACTCAGCTAAAACATTTCTTGTAAACGGGTAAATTTTAGTTTTATTTTATCCGCTCTGTGCAGCTTTCGGGATCTTAGTTCCCCGCCTGGCGATTGAACCCCCTGCTGTGGCAGTGACAGCGCCAACCACTCCAGCGTCAGGGAATTCTCTAAAATTTAGTTTTATTTGATTCCACTGGATGAGAAAGAAACTAGTGAAGATAAATATTGTTTAAAATATCAGTTAATTGCAAAAAGATTTCTGTAAGGTTAAATTTTTAAAAAACGTTAAAAAGTTGGAAATAATCGTTTTAAATACATGCTTCTTGTTGGACATAAGATTTATATGTAGTATTGTTACCCACAAAAATCAGACTATATCTCTTATGGATAGTTCTTAAATTATGGGAAAGTCCGTATCACTTTGCAAAGGCTCCCATTAGGCCACAACACTAAAAGGAACTAACGTCTAACTTAAATTTTGCTAAAATTTTCTTTTAGGGAGATGGAGATGTTTTCCACTTCCATTAGGGTCATCCTTATTCCAGGCCCTACATAATTCCTGCTGTCGGAAAGAATCCACTGCACCAAAGAAAATCATTCCCCATATTCATTTTTCTGATGAGACGGCAAAGGAGTTTGGAAAGACACTTGACAAGCTCTTTTCTTCAGAACAGCAGGCTTCCATCTTGCATGTGTTGAATACAGCATCTAATAAAGAACTTGAAGCTTTCAAACTGCTTCGTGGAAAAAAGTCCCTCAATATTGTAGAACACAGAAAAAAGTTTGGACCATTTCAGAATTTGGAGAGTTTAATGAATGTGCCCTTGTTCCAGTATAAAATCACCATTCAAGTTTGTAACTCCATTCTTAATCCAGAGACTGGAGGGAAAAAAAGAAGTTACAGGAAAGTCGGCTCTTGAGAAAGCTCATCAAACCAGAAATAGGAAGAGAGAGAGTTAAGGTACACTCTTTTTCTTAATGTCTCTTTTACTGCCTAAGTATTTGACAACCTACTTTGCAAAGTACTATTCTGGGCACCAAGACAGGGTTCTTCCGGCAATTAGTTTAGTCCTGTGGACCCAGGGATACACACGTAAACAATCTATTTATAGTTATCCTCAAAGACGTGAGATGTACAGGTAGTAAATTGGCAATTTAGTGGAGAGAATTGTGTGTTGGGGAATGTTTACTAGAACTCAGCCTGGATCCTGGAGAGAGAGCTAGGCTAGTAGGAAGAGGAAGGTATTTTAGGAAGAAAGGATAGTTGATGTAGAGAAGTAGGTCTGTGCAGGACTTACGTAGGAATGTTGAGTTACCTGGCTGTTTTCATTTCCTTCTCTATTCCACATATCAATTATACTCCTATTGCTTTTAATCTGTTTGTGCTTCTCACTGTGACTAAGATTCTTAAAACTTTGTAGTGTAACAGGTACCTAATACAGATCTTTCTCCCTAGTCTAGCCATCTCCCATCCACTTTTCTCACAGCTGTCCGTGTTCTTTCTGAAATATAAATCTGTTACACCTGAATGTTGTATGCTTTGGTGGCTCCCAGTAGCTCTCACGGAGAAGACAATGGCACACCACTCCAGTACTCTTGCCTGGAAAATCCCACGGACAGAGGAGCCTGGTAGGCTGCAGTCCATGGGGTCACTAAGAGTTGGACATGACTGAGCGACTACACTTTCTCTTTTCACTTTCATGCATTGGAGAAGGAAATGGCAACCCACTCCAGTGTTCTTGCCTGGAGAATCCCAGGGACGGGGAAGCGTGGTAGGCTGCCGTCTATGGGGTCACACAGAGTCGGACACGACTGAAGTGACTTAGCATAGCATAGCATAGTAGCTCTCAGGATAAAGGAAGTTACTTTCTGCAGAAATCTGCCCACCCCTCTGCACTTTCGCCACTTGCATTCTTTACGCCACTTGCATTCTTCACGCCACTGTCTGAGAGGTGTCAGCCTGTATCTGCAGACATCTGAGTGAAATAACTTCCTGTTTACCATTTTACTGTCTCCTAGTCCTCCAGAAAGTCTTCCTGACCATTTCTCCTCTCTACAGTGTAACTTGTATGGTGGTGTTTCTTATAATGTAGGGTCATGTCCCTTGTTTCCCAATATCTAGCACATTCCCCAGCAACATCTGAATATCTAAATACCTGCTTTGAGCTAGGTGCTTAGAACAACTAAAAGCTTTGTCTATGAACTGACTACTGCTGGTTACCTTTTAATAATAACTACTCTTTAATAATTCTTAGTTCATAAACTGTAAATATTATTTCTACCACATAAACTAATTTGGATTTCTGAGTTTGTATCTTAAATCTTGTGTGTGTTAAAATGTTCACACTTATAATTAAACCAGGCTTTTTTTGTTTCAGGCAGTTAATAGTATTGTATCCATTGTTTCTGGTACACGAAGAATTGCCTGGGCTCACCTCGATCGTAAATTGGCAGTGCTGGACTGGCAGCAAACCGAATATTGCCAACTGATGAAAGGATCATACCTATCATCTGTCTATTTAGAAGAGGTAAGGCAGTTGCGTCTCCAAATCCTGACCTGCCTGTTGTTCCTCATGAATCTTTTAGTCCTAAAAGGGATGAAATAAAATAGTAAGGATGGATTTTCTTTGGGTATTTACTACTCACCTGTTCCTATTGCGTTTTACATCACTTAATGTTTTTTTAATTTTTGAAAAGTTTATCATTTTTTTGGCTGTGCCGGGTCTTCACTGCTGCGTGCAGTCTCTCTCTAGATGCGGTGGGTGGGCCTCTCATTGTAGTGGTTTCTGTTGTTGCAGAGCACAGGGTCTAGGTACTCGAGTTTCCATGGTTGTGGCCCACAGGCTTAGTTGCTCCACGCCATGTGGAACCTACCTGGACCAGGGATCAAACCCGTGTCCCCTGCACGGGCAGGCGGATTCTTAACCACTGGATCCCCAGGGAAGTCCCCACTTATGATCTTTTAAAAACTGAATAATTTATTTAAAGAAATGCCTTATGAATCAAAGGTAGATCCTGAGAAAATCAGTGGTAAAGTATACTGTTCTCAATGTTAAGAAACTTCTGCAAATGTTTGTAAAGCTTGTTCTTCACACAGTTATTTATTGTCTCATCTGAGTCTTCAGAATCTGGTGAGGTGGGCAGTAATGATCATCCTGATGATATCTGTAAAAACTGGTTCAGTCAGTCATCTGACGTGATTAGTCAGTGGCAGAGGTGATTGAGTCTAGGCTAGTCATTCCAACCCTGTACGCTACCCTAGAATTTTTTAAAAGGTAAATAAGACAATTTTGTCCAGTTTTAAAAGCAATCGAGATCTTAGGGATTATGAAGCCCATTGCACAGATGAAGAAACTAGTAATTAGGAGGATAAACCGGCTTGTTTTAGCGCAGTTTGTTCCTGCTGGAACCATGACCAGAAGAACTTGGCTATCCTTACTCCTCCATAAAAGTCTTTTTCAGTTACTTCAAAATTGTCAACGGCAATATAATGGGAGTTATAAATTTAACAAACAGAAGTGGGACAGAGATGGAGGCCTACACAATAAAACTCAATGAATTCTTAGTTTTTGTCTGCACTGGGTCTTCATTGCTGCACGTGGGCTTTCTCTAGCTCCCGCGAGCAGAGGCTGCTCTCTAGTTGGCGCGCTCAGGCTTCTCGTTGCGGTGGCTTCTTGTTGCAGAGCGTGGGCTCTAGGATTCACGGGCCTAGTTGCCCTGTTCACTTATTTTACCTTTTTCTCCTCCCAAAGATCTCTTCAATCATTTCAAAGATGCCTAAAGCTGACTTCTATGTTCTGGAAAAAACAGGACCTTCATTTCAGAACCCGTCTCTGTTTCCTGTGCTGTTACATTTTCATATGACCGAAGCCATGCTGTACGCCTTACTGAATACAACGTTTGCCCAGGATGGTCATCATCAGGTGCTGAGCATGAATCGAAATGCAGTGGGGAAGCATTTTGAGCTGATGATTGGGGACACACGGACTAGTGGAAAAGAGGTTGTGAAGCAGCTCCTCTCAGAGTCTGTACTGAAAGATGAGCCTCGGGTATTCTTCCCACCAGAGAAGATAGTCCGCTACAGACAGATGTTTTTGTCTACTGAACACAACAGAGTGGAGGAGTTATATGATTCATTATTACAAGCTATTGCCTTCTATGAACTGGCTGTTTTTAATACTGAATCTTAAAATTCTGAGGTTAATATGTTACATGCTGTTAATACTGTATGAATTTATATTTATTAGCTCCTAAGTTGTAAAATCAACTGTTTTGAACATCCATGTTAACGGAGAAGAAAGCACAAGTTTGAATGCATTTAGGTGTTTAAATTCAGACTTTTGGCTCTTGAATGGTTTATACAATAATAAACCAAGGCTAAATCAATAAATATGAGATCCTGTGCCTTAAGTGTTAAAAAATATGATGTTCCTTAAACATCCAAAACAGGAAACAAAGTTTTCTTCCTTGAAAGGCAAGTTAAAAGATTTGCATCATTATCATATTGTTAAAGTAAGGACTAATGAATTTTCTGGATGGTGCTCATCATGGGAATAAAGCTAAATATAATCGATAACACAACTTGTGGAGTCCTCCTCTTGCTCTGTGAGTACAGTGTGGTTTGATGGCTTCAGAAGGCACTCTTCATCAGCTCAATCCATTAAGCACCAAACAAGTTTTGTATAACAGGCTCTCTTTCTCGTTGCTGCACTACGTGGCATGTGAGATATTTGATCCCTGACCCGGTGTCAAACCTGTGCCCCTTGCAGTAGAAGCATGGAGTCTTAACCACTGGACCATCGGGGAAGCCCAACAGGCTCATTTTTAAAGCTTTTTTAATTGAAGGGTAATTGCTTTACAGAATTTTGTGCAGGCTCATTTTTTAACTTTGAAATATTTTACTCAACAGACCATCTTCTCAGAAAAGTAGCACTTAATTCCGTCCCCCCGCCCCGTATCTCTCCATTTTGCTTAAACTTGGGCCCTCCTTATATCTCACTTATACTGAACCCAAGTCACCCTGATGTCAAAGCATTAAGTCTTTTCTTTCCTTTAAACTAAAAGAAGTATACTTGTTGAAAGACAATATTGTAAAGTTAAGCAAAATAAAATTTAAAAAAAATAATAAAAAAAATAAAAGAAGTATACTTGTTGGAAAAAAATCCAAATAATCAGGTATCTATAATATACATGCATGTCCTCCCTTTCGGCGCCTCCAACTCCCTAGGCACTTTGATGTGCACTCCAGACTGGTAGCCATGCACACTGTAAATCTCTACCTATGTGACTGTATACAGAAGCACCTCCACCTGGGAACTGCTGCAGATACCTCCAAGTACACGTCCGAAACCATTCTTCCTCCAGACTACCTCACTGGCCACTGTGTGGTACTCTGGTAAACAGCTTCACCAACCATTAGTTAGTCAGGCCAGGTGGGTGGCATTCTACTCACATATTTCTGGAAATAGCTGTGGTGAACATGTGTTCAAGTACTAAAAAGTACTAAGTACTGAAAAATCATCAAAATGCGGTTACTTTTATCACAAAAGTAAATCTTAAGTCTTACAAGTATTTATCACCTTTAAGAACTGAGAAAGTATCTCCTCAAAATATGCTAAGCCTGAAAAAAAGAAAAAGCTATTACCTGTGTCCATACTAGAGAGGAAAATGCTTCTTTCATTTCTTGATTTTTGGTCATTTAAATACAATTTTATGGAGTTAATTTTACTTTAGCTCCTCAATTGATGAGAACTGTCAGAATTTTATAGTAACTAAAGACCAAATTAACTGGTAAATGCTCTACAGGTAGTGGACTCTTGTATTCGGTAGAAAAAATAAATCCATATACTTAAAAAAAAAAAAAAAGGTGCCTTAGATCGTATTCTCTTTTGTATAGGGACAAAATATAAGATAGAGCCTATATCCAAACCTATTCAATATCCACACTAACCAGATGATTTCATCTGCAACTCCCATTTAAATATTGCATAGTCTTACCTTTAGCCTTTAATTAAATCAATGTACTAGAAAATCCCATGGGCAGAGGAGCCTGGTAGGCTGCAGTCCATGGTGTCGCTAAGACTAGCTAGGACTGAGCGACTTCACTTTCACTTTTCACTTTCATGCACTGGAGAAGGACATGGCAACTCACTCCAGTGTTCTTGCCTGGAGAATCTCAGGGACAGTGGAGCCTGATGGGCTGCCGTCTATGGGGTCACACAGGGTCGGACACGACTGAAGTGACTTAGCAGCAGCTTAGCAGCAATACAAGAAAAGATATATTGAACAAATATTGTAAGAGGTAAAAACATTTTGTACACAGGTATATCTCTATTTCAATTGTAGAAAATTAGGATCCTTACCTTTTGAAGTGAAAACATAATTCTCCAGATAATGTAACTGAATATTAAGCTAATATATAATATAAACACTTGAAATAGGAAACTATTTTCAGATACACGTGATTATCTGATTGTAAAAATGATTTTATGTGAAATGTTGTGTATTTTAAAATCTTATAATTAAAAATACTTTCTCCAAAAATATAACCTTAAGTGGAAATGGCTATCATGTAGAAATCCTAGAGTAGAATTCTTTGTTACAGTCTGAATGAACAGCAGTTTATCCAGAATATTTATATTAATATCTTTATGAAATAAAACATCAATGATGTAAAAATACAAGAAAAATGTACAAGACAAATTATTTGAGTTATCAAAATATACAAGATATCACATTTGTACTGTTTGTTAAAAAAAGATTTATGAAAACTACAGTTCATAATCTTGATTTCACCTTCTCAGTGTTCAGTGATTCACATGGTAACACATCCTGGAGAGCACACTAAAAATAAATTTATCAGGAAAAACTTACTTTTTGAAAAATGATACATAATTTCTTTCCTTGGAAGTTTTCTTACTATTGTCCATGCTATTTCATATTCTGGATTGTGTAAAATTGATGATTTTTAAAAAGATCATCACCTGGGTGATTCACATTCACAATTTGACAGGGTGCTAACACTTGGCTACAGAGAGGTGGATTGAGAGTCACGAGAAACGGAGAAGGTGTAGAGTAGTTTGGCGTTGAAGCACCTTTAGGAATATTTAGGGAACTCTACCTTCTAGCCCACACACATATTCCAACAGAGCTAACTCAGGTAATACAAAAAAATACAGAAAAAAAAATACTACCATAATTATAAATATAATTTTTAACTCCAATTTTTTCATTTTAAATATTTACACACTAATAAAAATATACAAATAGTCTGTTTTAAATGTACATTAAGAGAAATAAACACTTCCATGAACATCAATATAAAAATTTATCTTGAGAGCCACATGAGACTCTGTAGAAGGCATTGTTAATGTAGAATATTAAGGGAAGTCAGCTGCCAAAGTGTTCATAGTCTCTTTTGAAATGTTAAGATGAATTCCTTCAAGATAGTGCAGGAATCTGTCAAAATTACAAGGAAAAATACAATTTAAATATTAATATTTCCATCAGATAAGAATATTTATCAATCTGTAAACAGCTATGTCAAATGTTCTTTTTATAACAAACTTTACCTTCTTTTACTTTTTCCTTGTTCCTTTAGCTTCTCAGTCCTACAGATGTTTCGAAGAGTTGGCAAGTATTCAATTATACTAGCTTGTCTATTACCCAGGTTCAGAAGAGATCGGCTGGAAAATACACTTTTGATGACTGCTACCCTCTGCCAAGCACTGCTGTAAATTAAAAGTATTGCATTACCTTTTGATTTTTAACGTCCAATAAAAATGCAAGTCTCAAACACAACCAGCTTCTGGTCTCTACTCCACCCTGATTCTAGTCTAGTAAAGTGAAAGTCACTCAGTGGTGTCCGACTCTTGCGACCCCATGGACTATATAGCCCACAGGGTTCCTCCATCCATGGGGTTCTCCAGGCAAGAATATTGGAGTGGGTTGCCATTCCCTAGTCTAGACTAGATTAACTGTATTCCAGATGAACTTCCTGTACATTTTCAACACATCAGTCACTTCAGTACTGAAAAGACTTTCTTGGCCACCTGCTGTCTGCACAGCAAATCCAGACCCCTTCCCTGTGATCCAAGTCTTCCAAATCTACTCCCCCTGCCCCCAATCTCTCATTACTTCTCTTCTCAGAAATCAGGCCGGTCTCCTTAACTGTCTCCTTACAAGCTACAATATTACAGGCTTACCTAATCAATAAAGCCCAGCATTTCAAAATTAGTAAGAGAAAGAAACCAATAACTTCCCCTTTTTTACCGTTTATTATTGAAAAATAAAAAGTAAACAGAAGACTTACTCTAAATTAGCTGCAGACTGACTGAAGCGTACACTGTTGCGTCTTTGAGAAATATAAAAAGTAAGCTCTTTTGTGGGATCTCTTCCTAATTTCTTGCAAGAATTCAGAGACATTTCCAATGCTTTTGAAATAGCAGAAGAACATTTAGTAAAGCTGAGAGCTTCCACAGCTGCCTTTATCTCTCCAGATCTTTGGGAAGTCCATCCATCACTACTCTCGAGACTAAACTCATCACAAAGTCCACTTTTAACCTTTCCATTTGTCCAACCAAAATCATCTTTACCAAACTCTCTTTGTTCCCGTACATCCATCAGAAGGGCATCTAGGAAAGACATGTTGTCCATGAACTCGGTGAGAGAATTTAAACAGTGAGAAACAAGGACAGAACACTTTTTTTCTGCTGGTGTTGTAGGAGGACGAGGAATAGATTCAACGTTTGACTCTAGACATTTGTTTAGTTTCTTTGTCTGTGGATTGCTTTCTTTATCTCTGGCTTTCCTTTCTTCTAAATTTGACGAAGATGCAGAGTAAAGACGAATACATTCATCAGAAATGTCCAATTCACTGTCAAATAAGTCACTATCATCTAAAGTTACAATCTTTTTCTTACGTTTCTTTTTTGGTGACTTTTTCAAAGGCTTCTCTCCTTCAAAAGGTGTCCCAGCAAGACATCTCATGTTTTCTGTTGCTGCATTGGTGTCCACATTTATTGATGAAACAGAGGAGTTTTCTGTTTCTGGAATGATATCTACAGGCAGTGGTAGAATGAACTCAAGATTACTATATAAGAAATCCACATCCTGCATTTGGAATTCTGTAAGAAGGTGGATGAGCTTATGCCATTCTTCCTTTGTTCTGATTTTGTGCTGAAAAACAATTGTGAGTAAAGAAATGTTATAATAGTACCAAGTCTGAACATTTTTCTACACATATGAACAGTGTCATTCCTATCTATCTTCAAAGTTATGAGTCTCTACCCTTCATAATTTCATTAACTTACACTTCCTTAATACATCAAAACAGTATTATGAGTCTAAAAAATTAATTTGGAGTGTTAAATTGAAGAATTAAATTTTCTGTCAGTATATACCCTAATTCAATAATTAGCAGTTCATTTGTTTAAAAACTACTATTCTGAAACTTTTTTAAATCTGAAATATCTCTAAGTCCTATGTTCTATAATATATATTTAAAGCAATGCCTATGCACCATTTGTCAAAGTGGTACAATGTGTTAAAATCAGCAATCTGAAGCCTATAAAACTTATTGGTAAATTACAATTAACCCTTAGATTCAAAAGATAAAAGTGAGTGTTGGGAAGATGAAAAAGAACGTAAATATTCCAAACCAGATACTGAAAATACCTTCAAAAATGAGAATAAGTCTTCAGATGGGGAAAAAATGTTCTTAAGGCCGAACAAGGTCTCAGCACAACCAGTGTCACATTTGGGAAGGTCTGTTGGATTCCTTTTTGTATTTTTAGGGTTATTTTTGGAATCAGGGTCATCTTCAGAACAAACAAGTGGTACATTTCTGCTATTTCCTCCTAGAAAATTAGTAAAAGAAAAACTGAGTATTCGTATTTTTATCAGACTGTAACAAGCAATTATTTAACATCCAAGATCCTTTGGCATTTTTTTCTACCTAATCCTCATTGTGTTATTCTCCATCTGTGTATCTAATTCACAAAGAGAACAATACAGACATTATTTCTACATAAATTAAGTGGGGGTGGGATGTGGGGTGAGCTTACAAACAATCCAACTGAAAAAAGTGCAAGGAGACACAAATATCTAATAAACTCATAAAAAGATGTACAATTTCACCAATGATCATGAGATTAAGATATTCATTTTTCACCTTTTAAATTGGGAAAAATTAAAAAGATAATCACTGCATACATTAATGAGAAACTGAAAATGACTTAAATGTTGCCTAGTAGGTAATGGTTAATTATGTTACATCCATTTTATATTACAGAAGAGCATGCAGTTGAGAAAAAGAGGGCTAGAACTATATACTGATAATAAATTTGTCAAGTAAAAGAAAAGCAAATTATTTAACTATACATAGTGCTGGTAATTCTGCTAAATAAGTAGGCAGTGATATTTGTATATGCACAGATAAAGGTCCAACAGTAGCTATCTTTAAGAAGTAGGGAAGCTCTTTTACTTTTTATGTTATTTATTTCTCTACTGTTTGATTTCCACTGAGTGTATATCTGTGTGTATGTATGTGTGTTTTTAAGACAGGATGAAATGCATTTAAGATCTTCAAGAAAATAAATAATGTTAAAATTCTTGGTACTGCATTTTATATCTAGTAATATGGTGATAGTTATTAACTATTTTGTTTATGACATTTCACATCTTATTTATCAATTTCTAAGAAATAGTGAAACTGCCAGCTTAAATTATTAATAAATACTTGAAAAGAATAAGGTATTAAATTCTGAACTAATTGAAAAACTGATAAGGGATTAATATAATAGAACTTCACCTTTTTAAAATTTAAATATTAGTATATTTCCCAGAGCAAGATCTCTAACTATAGAACTGTGACTATGGAGCATGGAAACCACAAACTATGAACTTCTTCAGCGAAAGAACCACGTCTTATTCATATAAACACAAGACCTGGCATGGAGAAAGTCCTCAGAAAATGTCTGTGACTTGAATTAGGTAACAATGACTGAAGATTGATAAGAAATAAAGCATTTTTGAAAAACAGAATTCTTAGGAAAGACAGGATTATAGGCTATTAAAGAAGCTAACAGGGAAATTACAATATGGTCATCTAAAAATAATTTACACATGGAAAAATCACCAATACATTTTTAATAGGTGAAAAAAGGAAGCTGCTAAATAATATAATTCTATTTATTTTTAAGAAACTATATGTTTATAAATGTACAAGTAACCATTTGTTCCAGACTCAGTTTAATTGTAAATACTCACATTTAATGCTTACAAAACTTTCGGGAACAAAGTTGATGTATATATGTTTATTTTAATATTGACACGATACCCCAATGCTTAAAATGTTTATAATTTTTCAAATATTTTGGTACAGCATATATTTTAATATAGAATCCCATAACAGAAATTTCCTTTCTAACAAAGCAACTTACGACAAAGAGATAATGGTCTTTCTTCTAAAAATCCACCTCCACTTCTAATCCAGAACTGTAAGTAAAGGATACTTTTTCTGATATCACAAGTATTTGCAGTTAGCAATGTTATAAAATCCTTTACATCAGTTCTGAAATTTTCAGTCAAGCAGATCATCTGTAGATAGCTGGCAACATTTAGCTGGGGTCGGGGGGAGGCGAGGGGTAGAAGGAAGAAAGAGAGGAAAGAAACATGGTCAACTGCAGAGTTAACAGAAATACATCAATACTCTAACAAAAAGCCAAATTTCACTAAAATTTTAAAACATCTTAATTCTTAATGAGAATGACTGAAAAATATAAGGAAATATGTTACCAAATTAAAAGCATCTATATATACTGCTTTTATTAACTGTATACAGTCTGAGACAGCAAGACTGTATCTTGGTTTTTTTTAATGGGACATTCTCCAACCTGAATACTAAAGGCAATCTTAATAAACCTTAAGACAATCCCTTAGGATCAACGGTACAACCTGATGGAACATTTACAGCCATTAAAATGATAAATATGAATACTATGCTATACAGGAAGAAAAATACTTACTGTATAACTTTTGAAAACCAGACTTAGTAAATTATCTCAATGCATACATAAAAGAATAAATGTATGTAAATGAGAAGTACAAGAAAAAATTTTAAATACATATATGTTAACAAGGCAATGGCACCCCACTCCAGTACTCTTGCCTGGAAAATCCCATGGATGGAGGGGCCTGGTAGGCTGCAGTCCATGGGGTCGCTTGGAGTCGGATACAACTAAGCGACTTCACTTTCACTTTTCACTTTCATTCACTGGAGAAGGAAATGGCACCCCACTCCAGTGTTCTTGCCTGGAGAATCCCAGGGACGGGGAGCCTGGTGGGCTGCCGTCTATGGGGTCGCACAGAGTTGGACACGACTGAAGCGACTTAGCAGCAGCAGCAGTAAATGTATAAAGTTTACTTTTAAATTTTATTTAGTGTACAATTAATTTGCTGTATTTTTTGTAAAACAATATAATTCTCTTCTTATTGTTTATGGAAAGCTTTTTTACCTTGAAAAGCTAAAACATATAAAATTATATTCACAGTTCACAGATATTACAAGACTACTAGCATTTTTACATTATAATAAACAAGACAATTAAAAACATTTTTCCCTATGGTATCTTTGACTTTATTCTATATATGTGTATTATTCTCGCACACATCTGGGACCTCTTCCCACAGACCAGGAATTCTCCTTTCAATAACAAAAGAGTACTTACTATAAGACAAAACTTGCCATCAATAATAACTGTAAGTTCTATAATCAACTTAAGAAAATATAAAAAGCCAATTATCTGAGTGAACAAGAGAATAACCAAAGGCAGAAGAAAACGGAAGGGAAATCAACACTTGGACAAATGAAATGGCCTTGGGTGAATCCCCGCCACACCTTTGAAAATTGATTCTTGACTGAGTACAGGCTGTAACAGTGGCAGCTAAAACTCACTGCAGCTAGAAAGTGAGGGGGAGGTCCACGAAAGTAGAGAAACAGAAAGCCTAGCTTTAAAGAACCCAAATCATTGGTTGATGCTTAAACTTCATGTGCGTGAGCTTGTCTTAAAGCAGACCGGTTAAAACTAAAAGAACTGAACAGAATACTTGTTCAGAGGAACAAAAAAGAATCCAGAACATATATATACATTCACAATGTACAGTATATCATTCACAAAGTACAAGATAAAAATCTAAAATTACTAGACAAAGAAATAGGAAAAGTAACCAATACCTCAGAGGCAAGACAGTCAAGTAGAGATTGACCACAAGATGACAAAGCTGGAATTAGCAAGAAAGAATTTTAAATCAGCTAGTAAAACTATGCTTAAGGAAAACATGCTTATAATGAACAATAGGAAATTTCAACAGAAAAATAGAATCCATAAAAAGGAAGTGAAAAGAACTTGTAAAACTAAAAATTAATGTAATAAAGATTTCTATTGATGGACCTCATGGAAAAACTGGGATGGCAGGAAAAAAAGGTCAGTAGACTTGAAGATAAATCAATATAAATCACCAAATCAGAAGGATAAACAGAAAAAAAAAATTGAGGGAGTGGCTTGGGGAAGAAACAGCACATCTCAGTGACATGGGGGTCAATGTAAATGTCCAACCTTCTTGTAATTAAATCCCCAGAAGGGAAAAAGAGAAAATGGAAATAAAATAAATTTGGAAAAATAAGACTACAAAGTTCCCTAACTGGAAGAATTATATATAATTAAGGATAATAGATAATGAAGAATCACAAGCAGGATAAATATGAAGAAAAATAATACCTAGGAACATCACAAGAAAACTGCTGAAAACTAAAGTTAAAGAGAGGATCTTGAAGGCATCTAGAGGAAAATGACACATTACATATGGGGCAGAAACATAAATTTTAAAAATCTGTTCAAACTGCTGGGACATAACAGAAACAGTGGTGATCAAAACACAGTGAAATGACATGTTTAAAGTAATGACAGAAAAACTGAAAGAGAAATCTAATATAATCCACTGCCAGGAGACTTGTTCTATAAGAATTGCTAATGAAGTTCTTGAAGCTAAAGAGAAATAAAACCAAGGAAAAACTCAGATCTTCATACAGAAATTAAGAACATACAGAATTACACAGGTAAACAAAAACTTGATTTTTTACCTTCTTAATTTCTTTAAAGTAAATATGATCAGCTAAAGCAAAAAACAGAGCATTGTATCGAGGAGCTTATAATGTATGCAAACACAAAGAATTTGAAAATTAAAGCATAAAGTTTCATAACAGACAAAACTAATCTGAGTTAATACATATTAGAATAGTGGTTATCTCTGGTGGAGAGGGGAGTGCTGACTAAAAAGGGCCCAAGGGCCCAACTTTTTGAGGTGATTTTGATCTGGATAATGAGGTGTTTTTGATCTGGATAATGGTTATATGGATGTTAATCTCTGTTCATATTTTTCAACTTGTACTTAAGTGCAATTTTAACTGTATGTAAATTTCACCTTAAAAAAGCACTGGTTACTATGTAAAAGAACTAAAGAATACTAGTAAAATTTGAATATTCGAATTTTGAAAAAAAAAAAAACCTTTAAGTAAAAAAAAAAAAAATCAGAAGTCTCCTAAAACTCAAAAATGTTAACATACCCCTTAAATTGTCAAAATATAGATAAATATTATAATAAATTACCTGTTATGTAGTTATGATATATAATTTATGATCATCAAAATTCAAAGCTTACCAGTGAAGGAGTATTAAAATTAATTTCTTCAAAGCAGCCATCAAACATTAAACTAAATGTTGGATCTATAGTGAAAAAACATATTTTTAAACATTAAAACCACTAAGGTACTTTCTCTAGTCATATGTTTTCTAAGAAAGTATTCTATATCTCATCAGTAATGAAAACATCATACAAATTATAAATCATTAAGGAACTGAATTTCTACCTTGACCTTTTAAACTACCAAGTCACTTGTGATTAATATGATTTTAATGATATTTTTAGAGTACAATCATTAACTATTAAATGGGCCATTAATTTCTAAGTAGAGACTAACACAAACACATTTTCCCACAAAAATCCATAGTAGGGACATTCTGAATATCTGCAATAACAAATATTGAAAATATTATAATACAATATATAGAATGAAAAATATTGCATGAAATTTTAAAATTAAAAACCGAATTCAAATTATAAAGAAAAGGGGACCAATTCTGTGAGACTGATGATGGCTGACTTCAGCTAAAATATGCAATTAATCCATACGGAAACATTATCAAGGGCTAAGGACTGGCCAAGTTTAATATTAAGGAACTGCAGAAAGGTTAGGTTCCATAAAAAATTCTGACCAGTAAATGAGGTTTGGTGACCTAATTATATGTCTGAGGAAGAGATAAAGAGAAAGATCTGTTATTTTCCTTCCCAAAACCCCTTCACTGGCTTGTCCATAAACTTCTTTATCTGTGTAGGCTGTTGTTGGCATCCTAAATATCTAACACCCCAACACAGGAATTCAAAGTAGTACCCATTTTTTAAAATCATTGGTATTTGCAAGTTAATATATTAAGTTTTATAATTACTCAAGGATGCAAATCAATTGCAAATTTGAATAATTCTTAGTTGATTAATAAAAATGATCTAGAAGCCACCTCTTTAGGAAAAAACAACCAATTTAATTCGCCAGCAGATTTCTAAAGCAAGGTATCTAACCAAAATTAGAAGCTTTCCCCAAATATTTTAACCAAAAGTAATTAATTGTAAAATCACTGGTTACCTACCACTTGTCGTAAGGATTACAGGTCTTTTCGTGGTTGCCATGAATGTTTTGATTGCATTCAAAAATCCAGCGTCTTCTTCAAAAATGACATCAACCTAAGAATAAAATGGTTATTAGGATATTGACATAGTGAGTAACAATACATTTACTTGAATATCAGTTATGTATACACGATACACTATATGTCAGAGACAAAATTTATGAATTTGTAAACAGTGTGACTTCACACCACGCTTACAATGTCTTACACTATTATAAGAGTAAAGAAATTATCAAACATTAAAACCAAAGAAATACAGTCACCTATTAATATAATTGGGTAAGTATGGGCCAGTATAATTCTACAAACTCTAAACAGTAATCAAACTGCATGAATCATGTTCCTGAAAAATTCTTCTGTGGTTGACAGTTTTATTCACTTTAATTTGAAATGAGTGAGTGTTAGTCACTCAGTCATACCCGACGCTTTGCAACCCCATGGACTGTATCCTGCCAGGCTCTTCTGTCCATGGGATTCTCTAGGCCACAATACTGGAGTAGATTGCCATTCTCTTCTCCAGGGGAATCTTCCCGACTCAGGGATTGAACCCGGGTCATAGACACAATTATTCCTGACTTTCTTGGCTGTTTTACAGATCGTCAGAGTAAAATATATAGTAACCTCTAGAATAAGCTTTTATCAGGAGATTTCACAAATGTATACCTCTGTAAACCTACCTCCTCAAAAAGAATGAGGGATGTTGCATTTTTCCTGTTGGGTTCCTCAGCCCCAAACTCTTTGACATTCGAATTTGTTGTGTTTGTAGATTTAGTCTGAATGATCTGTTTCTGTTCAAAAGAATTTTTGATTCCTGCATATAAAATATTTTATATAAAATCAACTTTTTTATTAGAATAATTGCTTTACTATGTAGTGTTAGTTTCTGCTGTACAGTGACGTGAATGAGCTATATGTATACATATATCCCCTCCCTTGTGGACCTCCCTCCCACCCCACCCTCTATCCCACCGCTCTATGTCACCACGGAGCACCAAGCTGAGCTTCTGTGCTTCACAGCAGCTGCCCACCAGCTGCCTATTTCACACACGGTAGTGTATGTATGTCACTCCTCATCTCACAGTTCATCCCACCCTCCCCTTCCCCTGTTGTGTTCATAGGTTTCTTCTTTATATCTGTGTCTCCTCCTACAGATGAGTTCATCTGTACCATTTTTCTAGATTCCACATCCATGCGTTAATGTATGATATTTGTTTTTCTAACTTATTTCACTCTGTATGATAGGCTCCAGGTTCATTCAGGTCTCTACAAATGACCCTATTTTGTTTCTCTTAGTGGGATGAATAATATTCATTGTATATATGTACCCTATCTTCTTTCAAATCAACTTTTGATTGAACATTGACTATTTCCACAGAATAAGCTCAAACTGAAATCCCCTATCAAAACTGAAAGTATCAAGACTGCTACGAGTGGGACCTTCAGAGGTTTAATAAGTAACAACAATAGGAACTCATGAAATATGATCCAATTTTTATGTATCAGGGTTCTTTGCCAATTTAGTGTCTTACCTTTATTATTTTCCAGAAGTGCTATTTGTTCATTATTTTTTGGCTTAGAAGACACTTTAAAATAATTTGCCAAAGTTCTAGGTGGAAGTGTTCGCTTTGGTCCACTACTTTGTGGTGATGGAGGAGGAATTTTTCTTGGTGATGTAACAACCTTCTTGGGGGAGCATAATTTTTCTGCCAAAAACAAACTGCACTTAAAAACAAATATTCTAAAAATTAAACAGATGGCAAGATTAAGTTATCTACAGTATAATTCTACTTATACCACTTAAAAAGCAAAGATATAAAAAAAATTTTTTCATTCTTATAGTCAAATACTCTTTATGCTCAGATATTACTGTATTGTTAGCCTATCAGTTGAGAAGATAAAGCCAATCATTTGGAAAAGATACTCTTTTCCATTTTTGAAGTAAATAATGTTCACAATCCCGCCAGTCACTCTGTCTATATCTGCTAGATGTCAAAAGAAGCTAGAGGGGCACTTCCCTGGTCATCCAGTGGTTAAGACTCCCCTCTCCCAATGCAGGGGGCCTGGGATCAATCCCAGGTCAGGGAACTAGACCCCACATGGTGCACCTAAGAGTTCACATGCCAGAACTAGAGGAAAAGTGATACTGCTGTATACTGAGCACATTACACGTCTTCTAGTCCAACTCTGGTTTAGCCCACAGTAAATGATACTACAAGCAAGTGATATGTTTTTCTAGATATGAAAGATGGATACAAAGTTAAAAACAAATGGCTGATGCCCACCTTTCAGAAGCCTGACAGCAGCCTGGCATTTATCCCAGAGGTGTCCTTTGCTCCTCTCTAAGTACCCCAATTCAGCCTGTACATGCACTAGTGATTATCACTTGGACTCAGAGCAGAATCTTCTTTACATACTAGTATATGTGCACATACCCATGACTGTGTCCTATTCTTTTTCTATACCCTCACCTTCAGAGATCTTATATTTCTTGTGTCTCACAGGTATTTGAAAAAACAGTGGAAATTTTGAGCTTTGAAAAAAATTACCATAGATATCACTATCATGTCATAAAAATCAGACATTTTAACATCACAAGGGAAGAGGTATAATCTTAAAATAAAAAATATCTTAGTATCACTAAAAGTGGTATAACCAGTTGTTATGTATCTCTTGCTATGACACCACAGGAAGTACAGCCCCAAAACGGAAATGAATCTAATCAATTCCACAGATCTAACTGCCAGTTTATAAGAAATACAAGGAAGAGGAATGTGTTAACTGATACCATGTAGATATAGTCAGCCAAATCCAGAATATGAGACATTTTATGACCAAAGTCCCATGTTCTTCAACAAACAAATAACATGAAGAGAAAGAGTGAGGGAGTTGTTAAGAGAGATGAAAAGACACTTAAGAGACACTAATCTAAGGTATGGACTTTGTTTGAATACTGATTTGAACGAACCATTTGAAACAACAGAAAACTGAAATCAGACTATGTATCAGATCAAATTAAAGTATGTGGTTAACTTTGTTAATCTGGTTATGATATTGCAATTATGCTTTTAAAAAGTCCTTATCATTATGACCCAGCAATCCCACTGCTGGGCATACACACTGAGGAAACCAGAATTGAAAGAGACACGTGTACCCCAATGTTCATCGCAGCACTGTTTATAATAGCCAGGACATAGAAGCAACCTAGATGTCCATCAGCAGATGAATGGATAAGAAAGCTGTGGTACATATACACAATGGAGTATTACTCAGCCATTAAAAAGAATATATTTGAATCAGTTCTAATGAGATGGATGAAATTGGAGCCTATTATACAGAGTGAAGTAAGCCAGAAAGAAAAACACCAATACAGTATACTAACGCATATATATGGAATTTAGAAAGATGGTAACAATAACCCTGTATATAAGACAGCAAAAGAGACACTGATGTATAGAACAGTCTTTAGGACTCTGTGGGAGAGGGAGAGGGTGGGATGATTTGGGAGAATGGCATTGAAACATGTATAAATATCATATATGAAACGAGTTTCCAGTCCAGGTTTGATGCACGATACTGGATGCTTGGGGCTGGTGCACTGGGACGACCCAGAGGGATGGTACGGGGGAGGGAGGAGGGAGGAGGGTTCAGGATGGGGAACACGTGTATACCTGTGGCGGATTCATGTTGATATATGGCAAAACCAATACAATATTGTACAGTTAAAAAAAAAAAAAAAGTCTTTATCAGTTAGAGCTAAATACTAAAGTGTATATATATACATGAATAAAATTATGTGATGGTCATGAGATTTGTTTTAAAACATAAAACCCGAGAAAAATTTGAAAGGTACATATATAAGTAGGAAGAGATAAAATATGGCAAAATATTGATTATTAAAATTATTTTCTTAAATTTTCATTTCTTAAAGGCTATGATTCGAAGAAAATAATTCACTTACTTGGTGACCTGCCGATATTATAGCTATTAAAAAAGCAGGGTTTCTGTGAGTTGACACCTTGCTTGTCTACTTGATGAGACTGAGTAGCTTCCTTCAGTTGAGACAGAATTTGTCTACCACTGCGCTGAGAAGAGGCATTCACTTCAAATATCTGGAAGAAGAATACATGAAAAGGGGCAGAATGGTTTCTATTTCTTTTCATTTCATTGCATTAGTATCCATCCACTAGAGCTGTTACTAACCTTAAATCCAAGTTCTTGGGCACAAGCATATACCGCAGCAGTCTTCCCCACTCCTGTTGGCCCTGTTATAAGAACGGTATTACAAAGGTGATTTTCTTCTTCGTCATCTGAACTGCCTTTGAAGTCTTTGCTATCCAATGAATCTGAAAAATCATTCAAACGCACATAAAACAAGCGCATGGGCAGCAGCTCTATCTCACCAAACCCGGGGACCAAATCCCACAACTTCTGCAGATAAATGTTGGCAATTCAATGTACAAAAACAAGAAAACCAAACATATCAAATAAGAAGCCTCACAAAAGTGTTTAGCTAATCTAATTCTAAAATGTTCAGTGAAATGGGAAAAAAAAAAAAAAGACTCAAAATACCTTCCTGTTTCTCGTCTCTTTTTCCCTTCAAATTCTGTCCTTCTTCCAATTCAGCTCTTCTTTTCCAATCTTTCAACCAACTATCAAAAGAAAATGTATGTTAATAAAAATAAGCCACAGAATATAGTTTTTAGACAATATGTTGAAATGGTTGTTGGGGGAAGGTATGGTATATTGTTACATTTTAAGAATTCCATGATGCTTTTGAATCAACTATATAGTAAAATAATTTTACACTGGCATAAATATTTTAAAATGAAGTACTTTTGCCTAAATACTCAGGACTGTATGTGCAAGGATATTCACTACAACATTGTTTAAATTAGTCTCCAAAAGGAAAAACTTAAAAAGTGCATTGGTAGGGAAAAAGATACCTTATAGTATGGTCACATAAGAAACCAGTACAGAGGAACTTAGAAATGGAACAGACGAGAACTTGAAAGATGTCTAATACACAATGCTGTGAGTAGGAAGATTAAATTCTCATCTGGAGCTAGAGCGCCTGAGTTTAAATTGAGCTCTATCACTTTTTAGATGTGTGACCTCGTACAAGTAACTCAACTTCTCTAGGACTCATTCTTCTTGCTGTTGCTATAGGATCATTCTAAGGATCAAATGAGCTAAGAACTATCAAGTACTTAGAACAATGCCAATCTCAAAGTGTTTATTATGATGGCTCCCAATTCCTTGTATGAAATCCTTTGGGCCAGGTGAGTTTTAGAATTCAGGATTTTTCAGATATTAGAAATGTAATTTGGAACATATACTACATGTCACATAATACCTTTAGTGGGTCTGTGGCAGTACATCTATAATCACTGGATATTTCTGGTTGGGACCAATAAAGACTATAATGAACTTTTGTCATTGTTGTTTAGTCGCTAAAGTTGTATCCAACTCTTTTCGACTCCATGGACAGCAGCCCTCTAGGCTCCTCTGTTCATGGGATTGTCCAGGCAAGAATACTAGAGTGGGTTGCCTTTTCGTTCTCCAGGGGATCTTCCCAACCCAGGGATCAAACCCGCATCTCCTGCACTGCAGGCAGATTCTTTACCTCTAGGCCACCAGGGAAGGTCATAATAAATATTATGTATATAACAAAGTTAATAAACTTTCAATTTCCAAACTCTTTGGAGGTGGGAATTGAAGACAAAGGATTATGACCTGAGTTAGTAGTAGTAATATGATCCTATCTGTTAGGAAGAGCAAATATATGCATTAATTTTTTTCTGGAAGGTTTTATAAGACATCATTAATAGTAAGGAATAGAAACAGGAGAAAAAGGGTACATTTAGTTTTCACTTTGGATTTTTATTTTTTAAGATTTTACCTTGTGATGTATAACTTTATAATTTCTAGCGTTGTGTTAGTCGTTCACTCGTGTCTGACCCTTTGCGATCCTGTGGACAGTAGCCTGTCAGGCTCCTCTGTCCATGGATTCTCCAGGCAAGAATACTGGAGTGGGTAGCCACTCCCTTCTCCAGGGGATCTTCCTGACCCAGGGATCGAACCCGAGTCTCCTCCATTGTAGGCAGATTCTTTACCATTTGAGCCACCAAGGAAGCCCATAATTTCTAGATTTTAGTATAAATAAATAGTAAAACTAGATCCATAAACTATTTCTCAATTCCTTTATGAATTTTACCAACCTATGTAACTTTTTTATAGCTAGCTCATTGCCTATGAGTTCACTGGAGTTCTGAGGTTGATACTTTTCCGTCCAAAGCATGTCTTCAATTCCAGAATCTAGAGAAAAAAATATGTATTGAAGTATTTTGTTCCTTGACATACACATATATTCTTATACATTTACATTATTGTTTCATGTAACAATAAGTATTTGTAGAAATGTTTATATTTATAAACTGCCAAAAAAGGCAATTTTAAAAACCTAACATTACACTGAAAATTCTTCTCATCAAAACTGTTCCCCATAAAAGCTAACCACCATAAAGTCTTATGACTATAAGATTTAAAGTAAGGTCGCTCAGTTGTGCCGGACTCTTTGCGACCTCGTGGACTGTAGCCCACCAGGCTCCTCTGTCCATGGGATTCTCCAGGCAAGAATACTGGAGTGGATTATGATTTTCTTCTCCAGGGGATCTTTGCGACCCAGGGATCAAACCCAAGTCTCCTGCTTTGCTGGCAGACGCTTTAAACTCTGAGCCACCAGGGAAGATTAAAAAGTATACATTAAAAATGTTACTCAAAGCACTCAGTTCAGTTCAGTCACTCAGTCGTGTCCAACTCTTGGCCACCCCATGAACCGCAGCAGACTGGGCCTCCCTGTCCATCACCAACTCCCGGAGTCCACCCAAACCCATGTTCATTGAGTCGGTAATGCCATCCAAACATCTTATCCTCTGTCGTGCCCTTCTCCTCCTGCCCTCAATCCCTCCCAGGGATTTTCCAATGAGTCAGCTCTTCACATCAGGTGGCCAAAGTATTGGAGCTTCAGCTTCAACATCAGTCCTTCCAATGAACACCCAGGACGGATCTCCTTCAGAATGGACTGGTTGGATCTCCTTGCAGTCCAAGGGACTCTCAAGAGTCTTCTCCAACACCATAGCTCAAAAGCATCAATTCTTTGGCTCTCAGCTTTCTTTATAGTCCAACTCTCACATCCATACATGACACTGGAAAAACCACAGCCTTGACTAAACGGACTTTTGTTGGCAAAGTAATGTCTCTGCTTTTCAATAAGCTGTCTAGGTTGGTCATAACTTTCCTTCCAAGGAGTAAGCGTCTTTTAATTTCATGGCTGCAATCACCATCTGCAGTGATTTTGGAGCCCAGAAAAACAAAGTCAGCCACTGTTTCCACATCTATTTGCCATGTGTGATGGGACCAGATGCCATGATCTGAGATTTCTGAATGTTGAGCTTTAAGCCAACTTTTTCACTCTCCACTTTCACTTTCATCAAGAGGCTCTTTAGTTCTTCTTCACTTTCTGCCATAAGGGTGGTATCATCTGCATATCTGAGGTTATTGATATTTCTCCCAGCAATCTTGATTTCAGTTTGTGCTTCACCCAGCCCAGTACAGCCTTGATGTACTCCTTATCCTATTTGGAACCAGTCTGTTGTTTCATGTCCAGTTCTAACTGTTGCTTCCTGACCTACATACAGGTTTATCAAGAGGCAGATCAGGTGGTCTGGTATTCCCATGTCTTTCAGAATTTTCCACAGTTTATTGTGATCCACACAGTCAAAGGCTTTGGCATAGTCAATAAAGCAGAAATAGATGTTTTTCTGGAACTCTCTTGCTTTTTCGACGATTCGTGGATGTTGGCAATTTGATCTCTGGTTCTTCTGCCTTTTCTAAAACCAGCTTGAACATCTGGAAGTTCACGGTTCATGTATTGCTAAAGCCTGGCTTGGAGAACTTTAAGCATTACTTAACTAGCCCAATCCCAAAGAAAGGCAATGCCAAAGAGTGCTCAAATTACCACACAATTGCACTCATCTCACACGCTAGTAATGCTCAAAATTCTCGAAGCCAGGCTTCAGCAATATGTGAACCGTGAACTTCCTGATGTTCAAGCTGGTTTTAGAAAAGGCAGAGGAACCAGAGATCAAATTGCCAACATCCACTGGATCATCAAAAAAGCAAGAGAGTTCCAGAAAAACATCTATTTCTGCTTTATTGACTATGCCAAAGCCTTTGACTGTGTGGATCACAATAAACTGTGGAAAATTCTGAAAGACATGGGAATACCAGACCACCTGATCTGCCTCTTGAGAAATCTGTATGCAGGTCAGGAAGCAACAGTTAGAACTGGTCATGGAACAACAGACTGGTTCCAAATAGGAAAAGGAGTACGTCAAGGCTGTATATCGTCACCATGTTTATTTAACCTATATGCAGAGTACATCATGAGAAATGCTGGACTGGAAGAAACACAAGTTGGAATCAAGATTGCCGGGAGAAATATCAATAACCTCAGATATGCAGATGATACCACCCTTATGGCAGAAAGTGAAGAGGAACTCAAAAGCCTCTTGATGAAAGTGAAAGTGGAGAGTGAAAAGGTTGGCTTAAAGCTCAACATTCAGAAAACGAAGATCATGGCATCTGGTCCCATCACTACATGGAAAATAGATGGAGAAACAGTGGAAACAGTGTCAGACTTTACTTTTCTGGGCTCCAAAATCACTGCAGATGGTGACTGCAGTCATGAAATTAAAAGACGCTTACTCCTTGGAAGGAAAGTTATGACCAACCTAGATAGCATATTCAAAAGCAGAGACATCACTTTGCCAACAAAGATTCGCCTAGTCAAGGCTATGGTCTTTCCTGTGGTCATGTATGGATGTGAGAGCTGGACTGTGAAAAAGGCTGAGCGCCGAAGAACTGATGCTTTTGAACTGTGGTGTTGGAGAAGACTCTTGAGAGTCCCTTGGACTGCAAGGAGATCCAACCAGTCCATTCTGAAGGAGATCAGCCCTGGGATTTCTTTGGAAGGAATGACGCTAAAGCTGAAACTCCAATCCTTTGGCCACCTCATGTGAAGAGTTGACTCATTGGAGAAGACTCTGATGCTGGGAGGGATTGGGGGCAGGAGGAGAAGGGGACGACAGAGGATGAGATGGTTGGATGGCATCACTGACTCGATGGATGTGAGTCTGAGTGACCTCCGGGAGTTGGTGATGGACAGGGAGGCCTGGCGTGCTGCGGTTCATGGGGTCGCAAAGAGTCGGACACGACTGAGCGACTGATCTGATCTGATCTAACTAGCGTGTGAGACAAGTGAAACTGTATGGTAGTTGGAGCATTCTTTGGCATTGCCGTTCTTTAAGAAATGCAAATTATGACAAATAATCTGATCTGATAAGAAATGATCTAAAGAACAAATGTAGCATACTTTTCACAAAGCCTCTTCTTGACCACTAAAAAGATACATTAGAACCTTCTATAAGGTCAGCCTGAGTAAATGGAGAGAGGCCACACTCCTGACAGAGAAGACAATGTTGGGAAGATACCAGTTCCCTTCAAGTTAACCTACATACTAATGCAAAATCAAAATGCCCACGGAAATTGTGGGGTAAAGGAATCTGCAGTTCATTTAGTGGAGCAATGCATGAAAATAGTTTAAAAGAATTATAGATGGATAGATCTAGGATTGTCATACTGAGTGAAGTAAGTCGGATACAGAAAGAAAAATATGTGATATTGCTTATATGTGGAATCTAAAAAAAGGGAACAAATGAACATTTTTACAAAACAGAAGCAGAATCACAGATGGAGGGAGGGATAAACTAGGAGATTGGGATTGACATATACACACTACTATATATAAAATAGATAACTAGTAAGAGTTGGCTATATAGCACAGCACTACTCAGTACTCTGTAATGGCCCATATGGGAAAAGAAGCTAAAAGAAAGAATGCATGTATGTACATGCATAACTGATTCACTTTGCTGCATACCTGAAACTAACACAACGTTGTAAATCGAGTATATTTCATTTTAAAAAAAGAGACTTGCTGTACAAATGATCAAAATATACTCTATATGAATAAATTAATCAGTTCAATAGAGTACTCCAGATACACTAGATAACCAAATGGGACTATGTCAGAAAAATCAGTGAAATAGGTGTAAAATAATAGGTAGAGTGTGATCCCAAGTTTTTAAAAGGGCATATGTATTTAGGGAAGCACAGAAAAATCAAGGCCAAACAGAAATTTTTCAAATGTGGCTTATCTGTAAGACCCTAATCACTGAGGCTTCCCCGTCTTATTTTGTTTGAATGGTGCAATGAGCATACATTAAAAAAGAGGGGGAAAATGAGAAAAACAAAAAATGTCTAGGACCAGAAGGAGAAAATAATCTGATTTACCTGGAATGGAGGACACTTCTGATGAAGACTCTTTGTCATCATCTATTATCCGAATATCAGGATCTTCTACTGCTGTTGTTTCCACTTTACACCTTGTACTCAAAGCTGTTTGTTTCTTCCTGGATGTTTTAGGAAACAAACTTTTGGAAGAATCTAGCTTTCTCCCACTGGAGTTGTTTCTTTTGTCAAGTTCTTCTGGTTTCCCATTTATCTTTCTTGGACTTTCTAAATATTCATTTGGTTTCCTTCTTTTGGATTTAGGATTTTCCATTTCCACTCGTTTCCTTTTGGTTTCTTTTCGGCTGACAATGGGCTCAAGTTGTGGACTTTCTATTTGGGAAATTATAGAAATGCATGTGCTTACCAATCAACAGAAAACTAATTTCATTACCCAATAATCTTAATACCACTTCAAAATATCCAATAGCCTTATTACTATAAAATGAAAAGCCAAGAATTAAATATTGCATGCTCAAAGCTAGTTGCTATCTTGTTATTTAGACTGCCTTTTGTACAGGCTATAAAAACTACCTCATCTAAGACTTTCCTTAAATAAAATATTAGTATTTTCACATAATTAAAGCTGTTTTGGGGTTGGCCACTCTGGAAGCCAGCAGAGGCCAACAATGCATCACATAAGATGCTTTACTTTAGTTGAACAAACCTCACTGTCAACCACAAGAAAAGTTCTCTTGGTGCTGACCACTTCCAAGAGTTAATAGCTAACCTCAGCATTTTCAAAACTGTAACGTTAATGGAAATGACAGTAATTATCACTAACCTTGTTTACAGTGACACTCAGAAAGTACCTGGTGCTCAGTTCGCTTTTTCAGAAGCAAAGAGAAGTATTTCCTCAAAGGAAATCTGGGATTTGACCACCTAATTTCCTCCAACAAAAGATTTCTTACTTCTTCAGTCAAATCTTTCCTTCTCCCCATAAACTGCAATAAAAAACCAAATGTTCAATTAAACTCACATTCTAATATTAATCAGAATACTACCAATTATTTTCTGTTTATAAGTCTACATCAGGGTAGGATTAACTTTAGTCACTAAATACAACCCTTGACGGCAAAGCTGCACTTGCATAGCTTTAGAAGGACTTAGTTCATATTTGTATTGTTCTTTTTTAAACGAATTGTATTTTATACATTTATTAGAGTATAATTTTGACTGCAAAGTATCTAAATGTGCTATATAATCTAATATTCTTTTGAAACTGGCTAGCATTAACTCTTAAAATGTTTTTAAAGTTCTCAGAGAATTTAAAAGGATTTGTATTTCAATTGGGATTTATTTTTTAAAATTGGACTCTAGGAAGAGATGATCTTTAGGCTCCAATAGTAGACATGTAAAATTTTTCCCCTCTGAAAAATGTGAAGGAAACATCCTATAATGTTGACTGCTCTCATACTTACCCCAACAGTGGAATTATTACTTTTCAAATTTGAAGTCAATGTTGAAAATTCACCAAGAGCCATAACACATTTTGAGAGATCTATTACTTTAGTATTTAGTTCTTTAAGTTTAGTTAAGAGAGGACAAGTGGGTGGTTTCAAACGCCACAAATGGCACCCTAAAGAAAAGCAGAAAAATAACGTTAATTACCTTCATTCTTCACATTCTTATCCATTTACCAAATGCCAAGTGAACAAACACAAAAAGACTCGACAACTACACAGTTAACACAAAAGTATCAAAATTCAAAGGAGTACACAGAAACAAAATCCTCACCTGTAACAAATACAATTAATAAAAATTACCTAGTCTTCCCTCCCAATTGTTGAAAATAAGCAAATATTAGCACTTTTTCATTTTTTTAAATCGACATTGCTTATTCAGGTTAAAAATTTCAGAGGAAATTAGCATCCTGAAATCCAGATTCTGTTCCTAGGTGATCATGGGCATGATCCTAAGGAAAAGTATAACTAATTTCTATAGTTGAACATACTATTAGAAAATGCTTTATAAAACTGAGCTGGTGAAAGTAACAAGAAAGGTTTCATCCACTGAATGGCCATAGCAGAACTGAGAGAAGAGGAAAAGTAGAATATTATTAGAAAGGCTGACTGGGAATTTCTCTATACAACAGAGAAAAGACAGGCTAAATAAAACTCAAAAACCATCAAGGTCAGAAACATAAAAGAAAAAGAAACGAGAACAGAACATAGTGAACATTTCATGAGGAGAGGGATTACACCAAACCAAACCACAAAGCCAGCTGAAAAGAACATAACTGTTTTGGCCCTGACAAAAAGCACTAGGTAGGAACAACAACAGGGGGCTTCCCAGGTGGTTCAGACAGTAAAGAGTCTGCCTGCAATGCTGGAGACCCCGGTGATCCCTGGGCTGGGAAGATCCGCAGGAGAAGGAATGGCTACCCATTCCAGTACTCTTGCCTCTGAATTGCATGGACAGAGGAGCCAGAATTCCATGGACAGAGTCCATGGGGTCACAAAGAGTCAGACATGACTAAAGTGACTAACACTTTTCAGGAACAACAACAAAGCAAAGATAGAAGGCTTTGTATATGATCAATACTTATAAAAACTAGGTAAAGTAAGACTGTGGTTACCAGAGCACGTGAATCCACAGAGAATTAGATCAAAATCAAGTTAACACCATCCTATAAGGCTTGTGTAAACATCTTGCTCTCGAGTGTGGTACACGTGAGGGTAGAGAGAGCTACAACAGTGGAGCACGGCTCCCTGTTACCAACTCCAGTAGACGGTTCACAAGATACTTGTGTGGTACCAAACAGCACAAGCTGTTACAGCAAGGAGGCAAACAGATTTATCTTAAACAGTGAGCTGCAGACTGGACAGACAGGGATGGAGTTCCTCTAAGAAACTCTTACAAGATGATTTATGCACAGACAGGCTCAGATTTCAAGAACACAGCACCTCTCTGGACAGCGTTCACTTCAGCTCCACACATGTGCCTGCCCTCCCCTGGCATCAGGGCTAAGGGCTTCGGCTTTCCTGCCCCGCCCGCTTGTGACTCCATGGACTGTAGCCCACCAGGCTCCTCTGTTGATGGGATCTCCCAGGAGCAGAGAGGATAAAAAGCTACTTTAAATTCCACATAAGAATTGCACCTGAACCTTTGTCTCATCTAAAACCAACTTACCTAGTTTCATATTGCTGCTAACGTTTAAAAATATCTCATAATAATAAACTCACCATGGTCTTTTTGCTGAACATGAACGACTCTCTGGAAACTGGAGCTCACTGCGTTGTACACATCTAACGCAGCAGCTTTCTTTGCAATCTGTCGTTTCAACAAATCTGGCAAACCACTCATGAGGAAGTCACGCTTTGCTTTAAACTGCACGTCACAATCCTGAGACTTTTCAGATGCATCTTGGCTTTTAAGAAAATAATGTGAGAAAAGGACAGCTAAGGTTATAAACACTTAAAACTTCACTATAAGATAAATATTTCTTAATTTTATGTGAAAAAAATTTAATCAGCTCTCTGAGATGTTAACTGGTCAAATTCTTTTTCTGCTTATCGTAAAAATGAAAGTCTAGTCAATGTTAAAAAATTAAGTAAGAATAAGTATATACAGAAAAAAAGTATTGAAGAACATCCACCAAAATGTTAACAGAGGCTATCTTCAAATGGTAGGTGAGGTTTTTTTCCTGTCTTTTGTCTTCCTTTTTTTTAAAACATACATTTATATTATAATCAGATAAAATCAGTGCCACATTTCTAGAAATTAATAGAAGAACTTTAAAGTTTCCAACAGTAGGAACCATAAGTCCCTTATTATTGATGTCTCAGTTTCACCTGGCTTATCATATATTGCTAACCCTAAGACTCCTGACTTACTCCTGACTCACACGGGAAGGTGGAGACAGGCTAGAGGAGAATGGGGGGATGGGGAGGCCGAGGGGAGAGAGTGGTGTTGACGTACCATGGCAGGCTCCTACATGAATGTTTGTAACAGTTCAAACTATTTACTTAATAGGGGTGCATATGAATATATGCATATTATACCTGAATAAAGTTGACTTAAAAAAATATGCGTGTGTATATTGTGTACCAAGCAAGTGCACTTAGACACAAAATAACATATAATGTTTATGTGATGTTCGGAAACAACAAAAAATAACCAATGGCAACAGAAATCAATTAACTAATGATAACAGCAACCAGAATAGTGACAACCTGTTGTTCTGGTGGTGGTAGGGATACAGAAAAAGTAAACCAATTAGGAGTAAAAGAAAGATGTAATATCCAGATATAATATACTTGTCAAAACTGTGTGTTTAAGATATGTGCATTTAACAATAGGCAATTATTCCTCAATAAAATTGAAACAGGAAAAAAAAAAAAAAATAACCTGAACTCATGTCCCTAAACCTGGTCTTCTTCCATTGTGCAACCCACTGGCCCAGATCAGAACTTAGGTGTCATCTTTCCATCTTCAACTCTCCCACCCCAGCCCCCGTGTCTAATTAATCATAATTAATTAGAACCCAGGTCTCCAGCATTGCAGGCGGATCCTTTACCAGCTGAGCCACCAGGGAAGCCCAAGAATACTGGAGTGGGTAACCAATCCCTTCTCTAGCGGATATTCCCAATCCAGGAATCAAACCAGCATTTCCTGCCTTGAAGGCAGAGTCTTTACCAACTGAGTTATCAGGTAAGCCCAATTAATCATAAAGGGTTCTTAAATTTATCTCCTAGGGAATTCCCTGGTCGTCCAGTGGTTAGGACTTCACACTTTCACTACCAAGGGCACAGGTTCAATCCCTGGTGGGGGAACTAAAACCCCACAAGCCACATGGTGTGGCAAAAAATGAACAAATAAATATAACTCCTAAAATCTTTCATACATCCTCTCCAATATTTGAGTCCACACTTTCATTATCTCTCACCAGGACTCCTGTATCTACTCTAATCCCTCCTCCATCCCATTTTCTGACAACAGCCAAATTAATCCAGCAGTCAGATTAAACTTTCAAAATTCAAATGCTTAAGTTTCCATTCATGTTTAAAACCCTCTGACTGCTTCTCATTGCTCTTAGCATAGTGACAAAATCCATTCATGTGTCCTAAAGGTCCTGCCCACATGGGCTGGTACCACCTCTCCAGCATAATCTCACACTCTGCTCACTGTGCTCAAGTCACAGGGACATTCCTTCAACTTCCTGTATTTACCATGCTCCTTGCAGTCACAGGGACTGCAGTCATGGTCCCCTCTGGATGGACCACTGCTCCTCCCCAACGAGCTCCTGCTCATCCTTCAGTTCAGCAATCATTTCCTCGGCAAATCCTTTCTTAACCAGACCAAATCTACTTAACAGAACTCTGTACCTCTCCTTAGCACAACTCCCATTCTTCACTGGTTGGCTCAATTAATGCTTAATCAGAGATTGGCTTTCCTCTAAAGTGTAAGCCTCAAGAAGACAGTGTGTGTGTGCTAAGTCGCTCAGTTGTGTCCAACTCTTTGCGACCCTATGGACTGTAGCCTTCCAGGTTCCTCTGTCCATGGGATTCTCCAGGCAAGAACACTGGAGTGGGGTGCCATTTCCTTCTCTAGGGGATCTTCCTGACCCAGGGATCAAACCTGAGTCTCTTACGTCTCCTGTACTGGCAGGCAGGTTCTTTACCAGTCAAGGGGATGGGGAATGTGTCTTACTTTCATGATATTCCTAGTACCAAACATTGTGCCTAGTACATAATGGATACTTAAATATTTGCTATGCTATGCTAAGTCACTTCAGTCGTGTCCGACTCTTAGCGACCCCACGGACTGCAGCCTACCAGGCTCCTCCGTCCATGGGAATCTCCTGGCAAGAGTACTGGAGTGGGGTGCCATTGCCTTCTCCGACTTAAATATTTACTAGGTTCATAAATCAGCTTTTTGGTATTTTTGGTTTGCCTATTTATTTTTCCACTACTGTATCTAGAGATGGCCACAAAATGTTTGCAAAAGATCAAGATCTTCAAATTGCAGTTGTAGCAATGTCAACATTGTCATCTTTTTAAATTTTATTTTTTAACTTTACAATATTGTACTGGTTTTTCCATATATCGAAATGAATCCACCACAGCATTGTCATCTTTAAAATGGACTTATTAAAGCTTCAAATGATAGTTTAAATCTTTCTCATCAAAGTAAATGAATGCAAAATACATTCCATAGAATATTTTGGCATTTTAAAATCTGTATCAGACTGACCTGCTTTCATCAAAACCAAGGGCAGGATCAGCTGTCTTCTTTCTAGTAAGAAATACAGGTGCGACTTTCACTTTTCCTTAGAAAAATAAATACTTAGGTTAGTATCAAGGCTTATCATCTCCACTTACCTTCAATTACTTTCAGAACTCTTTGAAATTTTTTTTAACTAAAATTTTTCTATACAATGAGTTGGTCTCTCCACCTGGCAATATCAGTATCAGAATTTACTGGGGAGCTTTTTTTTAAGTTACAGATTCCCACAACCCACCTCTAGAGACTCTTGGTTAGTAACGTCTAGGAAAGAACCTAAAAATTTAACATTTTTTAAAATTTACCCAGATGATTTTGATGATCAGTCAGCTTTCAGAATCACTAAGTTAACTGAAGCTAAATAGATACAAAGAAATGTAATCACTTAAAATATACTCACTCACTCTTTGTAAAACTCTTTACTAACTACACTATAACTTCACTCATTTACTCATCAAAATAGAAATATTTAATATCATTAAAAGGTTATAAGACAAGAAATTTAAATTAAATTAAAATTCAGAACTAAATAATCCCCCTCAAACCTCCTAATGTTCACCATCGATATTATCAAATCTGATTACCAGGGACATTTTTAGGAGTCTTGTTAAGTTTTTTTCCTAACACATCATTCAGACACTGAAGTTTCTTTTGATTTTTCTCAGGATGCTTTACAGGAGAAGGACTTGAACTTATTATTATTACAGAGTCCTAAGACAGAATAAGAAAAAAAATTTTTTATAACAGTTAATGTTATTACAATTTCAAAAAGATTATAGTGCTAGAAGTCATAGACAAGAAGATCACATTAGCAATTCCATACATCTCCCTGTCAGAAACTATTTGATACAAAAAATACATGATATGAATTGCAGTAGTCTGTGCTTACACCATACAAGTTCACATGGTCAAAAAGAAGATTTATTATGATCATAGTTTTCTTTTTTAAAGAAGCAACTAACAAACTATATTCCAGATAAAAGAATCAATACAACCAAGCTATAAAAATTCTAGCTATCCCTTTTCAGAACTATATATCCTAGAAAAATATTAGATGAAGTTTGATAAGTACTCATATGGTCAGTATGTATCTCTGAGTATCTAATATGTATAGGCAAGAGCAGGCACTTGAAAAATGGACAAATGAAACTCTAGAGATGGCATCAAGGTTAGAACCAGGGTTTAGGGGACAGAGGGAGAGCTAATTTATGAGTGGATAGTTTAACGTCCAACAACTGATGGACATTAGTTGTGGTATTTCCGTATACCACATGTGGTATTTCCGTATAATGGGGTATTATTTGGCAATAAAAAGACAAAAACACTAATACTATAACATGGATGAACCTTTGAAACATTATGCTAAATGAGAGAAGCCAGATACAACAGACCATATATAGTATTATATGTGATAATATATCTTCTGTATTAAATGTCCAGAACAGACAAATCTATACGTTTTGGCTAGGGCTTAGGGAGGGGAGATTGGGAGGTGACAGCTAAGGACGATGGGGGTTCTTTTGGAGGTATTAAAATGTTCTAAAATTGACTGTGGTGATGGATGCACAATTCTATGACTGAAGTGCATACTTTAAACAGCAAACTATACGGTATGAAAATTATATCTCTCTAATAAAGCTATGTCTCTATAATAAAAATGTTGTTGTTGTAGTTTTTAAAAAACAGAAGATGGTGGCATTTAGCAGGATCTTAAAATCTAAGTAGGAATTCCTCCAGTAGGACTGAGTACCTAATACACATTTCAAGCTGAAACTACAAACTGAAAAGAGTTAAAACTGTACCATTTGGAGAGAAATGAATAATTTAGTAAGACCGAATGAAAAGTGTGTATTTGAGGAAGAGGGTTGTTTTGAGGAAAGGTAGGAGCTAGCTCTGTCTATGAAGGGTCTTGAATGACTTGATAAGGATTCAGATTGTATTCTGTGGGCAAAAGAGAGCCAAAGTCCTTTAAAAAAGAATGGAAAATTATATTCTTCCTACCACTTCAAGGCTTCCTGCAAGTACTTTATCTTATAATTTTATAATGGTTTCCTTCTCTCATTTCAAACAGAAGAGAACAAAATTTTACCATTAAATATCTGTAATACTTACTTCTGTTTCTGATCTTTCAGGAAGCGTCTGATGTCTAGACGAACGTCTTAAAGGTGTCACTACTTCTTCAGTAGATTTTGACTTACTAATATGCAAAGCTTTTGCTTTTTCGATCAATTGTTTTGCTTTTGATACGTTTTTTGAAGAACAGCTTACCTAAACACAAATGTGAAATAATAACTTAGGTTTCTGGCAAATTATATTTAATAATAGAAAAAACAGAAAAGACAAAACTTTAGAGACAGTAAAAAGACAGGTGGTTGTCAGGGGAAAAGGAAGAGATGAACAGGCAGAGCACAGAGGATCGTTAAGGCAGCAAAACTACTTTGGATGGTACTACTAATATAATAGTGGATACATGTCAGTATACATTTATCTAAACCCACAGATTATGCAACACCAAGAGTAAGCCTTAATTTAAACTATGGGGACTTCCTTGGTGGCAGAATGGATAAGAATCTGACTGCCAATGCAGGGGACACGGGTTCGAGCCCTGGTCCAAGAAGATTCTTCATGCCATGGAGCAACTAAGCCCATTCCCACAACTGCTGAAGCCAGAGCTCTAGAGCCTGGGCCCCACAAGAGAATGCCGGGCACCACAACAAAAAGTAGGTCCCACTTGCTGCAACTAGACACAGCCCTTGCAAAGCAAGTCCTAAATAAATGCTTTGGGGAAAGACTTAAAAAATAAATAAATAAACCATGGACATTGGGTGATAATGATGCATCACTGTAAGTTCATCAATGATAACAAATGCACTATTCTGATATTGATAATGGGGGAGGCTTTGCCTGTGTGGCAGCAGAGGGTATATGGGAAACCTGTACTTATGCTCAGTCTTGCTATGAGCCTGAAAGTGCTCTAAAACTGAGATCCACTAAATATATACATAATGGAAAAATATAATCACAGATCACACCAAATAAAGGATCAAAAAAATGCTTCAAATTTTACCATGGAAATGAAATTAAAATGTGTCTAAGTATACTTGGTTGGCTTTCATTTTTTTACTTGATATCTATCCAGATAAATATAATTACATTTGTTAAAAAACACCCAGAGAGATGATTGTATATAAAAATTTTTTTAAAAAGTCTGTATAGATTGGAATGGTTGGTTATTTCCATCTTCATGGCATCTTGTTTTTAGTCAGTTTTAGGCTGAGTCCTTTGGAGAGAAATTGAAAGGGCAGTAGGCACAGAAAAGAGCAAAGTCTACCCTGCAGGTCTGGCTCTGTCACTGATGTACTAAGCGACCCTGTGTATTCAAATATCATCTTCCAGATAATGTGTTTTCCATATTTTGAGTTTTACAAGGTTTTACATTTGTATTAAAAACATATTGCAAACAAGCTATAAAAGAGTTTACAATATATGATCTCTTTTAAAAATGACATTACCTACTTTAGCACAGGAAAAAGTCTGGACTAATAAACTGGTAACTATTAAAAGTGGGTTACCCTTACAGAATAAGAGAGAAAAAAATTTTTAAAAGCTTTCACTTTTATATGTATATACTACTGTGCTTTTTAAACAAATGTTGCTATTTTTTCAAAACTTTTAAAATGTTTTTTTAAAAATGTTAAAGAGAATAGGCATAAAAAAATAAAAAAGAACAGGCATGGGTGTTCAGTACATAAGGAGGTTAGGAATGTTAGGGATTTCTTACAGGAGTGGAGTGAGATATCTGTTGTTCTGGTAGCAAAATTTTTGACAGGCTGGTGATAAACCTTAGGGTAATAATCCAGCTTAATTTAAATTAACAACTCCATCACTGAACCAGTTAACAAAGAGATCTGTTTTAGTAAATGCTTGGGAAAAAAATACATGTGCATTTTGGCAAGTTCTACTACTTGAAATTTTTTTTTCCGTAATAGTTATTTTTCTGATAAAAGTTCTTATTTATAGAAAAACAGAAAAATGAAGACAATTAAAATCAACCATAATCCTGTCACCTCAAAAAATAGTCATTTCCAATACCCTCCTTTGTGACCGAGCTGCCTGTCCTCCCAGCTCTTACTTACTCCTAATATAACAGGAACTTCCGTCCTGACAGTTCTCTACTTTCCTCTTATTTATCAGCTTCTGGTAGCCCTGTTCCCATGCCCCCAGCTTAAAATGCACTGTGTATCACTTCAACTCTCAAAAATGTTTTAACCTTCTTTAGCATGACTGTCCTTCAAAAGAGGGCTAAATATGTACTTCATGAGATTAATGGTATGAGTACTAAGCATAATACCTGTAATGTGATAAGCTGTCAAAAAAAAAAAAAAAAAAAGGACAGCTGCTAAAGAAAAACAAAGGAGATACCAACTTTCTGTGGCAGGGGCTTTCTCCCAAGAATTACATTAGAATTACCCTGGTAGCTTTTTAGACACACACACACACTTGTATCTGTTTACCCAAGAGAGAATCCAATTCTCTCACGGAGGGGATAAGCAGTCTATTTTACAAAAGCAGCTAAACTATTCCTACACATTCTCCTTTCAGGATAGTGGTAGTGGTTTTCAACTGGGGGTGATTTTTCCCTCCAGGGGCTATTTAGTAATGTCTGAAGATATTTTTGGTTGCCAATGCTGGGCGAGTTGGACTGCCACTGGCATCTCATGTGTAGACGCCAGGGTTACTGTTAAACACCCTATAATGCATGAGACAGTCCCCCACAACAAAGAATTATCCAGCCCATAATGTCAACAGGGCCAGGGTTGAGAGACCCCACTTTTTAGCCTCTAGAGAAATAAAACAAAAATTCAATCATGCTTATTTCTGTAACCAGCCTTAAGGAAAATGATTGGAATATAATTGTGATTAAGAACACCTTTTCTGGGACTTCCCTGGTGGTCTAGTGGCTGAGACGCTGCACTCCCAATGCAGGGGGTGGAGGTTCAATCCCTAGTCGGGGAACTAGATCTCCCATGCCACAACTAAGAGTTTGCATGCTCCAACTAAAGCTACCACATGCTGCAACCAAGACTTGGACAAGCTTAAATAAATAGATAAATTAATAAATTAAAAAAAAAAAGAACACCTTTTCTAAGTAAAGCACACAGTCTTTACCAATTGCTTTCATCTCACAATAAGATATATTAATCTTTTAATAAGCTAACTCACAGAGTGAATAGTCAAAAACAGTAAAGGGCTGTAGTTAACATAAACCAGTCTATGAATTATGTGAATCTTCTTTTGGTGTATCACTTCCAAAAGTAGTGGTGGTTGTTTTAGAAAACAGAATACCACTTACAGGACTCCCTAATATTTCAATTACCTTTCTAGTCTGAGTCTCAAAATCTTCATCAGCAGCTTCAGATTTCTTAGACCTTTTCTTAGATTTTTTTGGAGTACTAATTCTGGTGAATTTCATTCTGAAAGCAAGCCAGAAAGATATTGACAAATATTTTTATTATTATAATGTCTAAGAATTTCAATTAAATATAGTAAACAACTAGCTAGAGCTCTAATTTCTGGACAGTTCTGAAGTAGAAAACAAAAATAAAATCAAACCCTCCATTAGTTTCAAGTTACTAGTTTAAATGTAAGCCAAACTCATTGTTAAACTCTTAGAAAACATAAAGCTTCTTTTGTAAATCATAAGTTTTCCAGAAAATTAGCCCCTAAGATCTTTCTTATCTTCCCTGATAGCTGAGTTGGTAAAGAATATGGTTGCAATGCAGGAGATACCAGTTCCATCCCTGGGTCAGGAAGATCCCCTGGAGAAGGGATAAGCTACCTGGTCCAGTATTCTTGGGCTTCCCTTGTGGCTCAGTTGGTAAAGAATCCGCCTGCAGTGTGGGAGACGAGAGTTCGATCCCTGAGTAGGGAAGATCTCCTGGAGAAGGGAAAGGCTACCCACAACAGCATTCTGGCCAGGAGAATTCTATGGACTACAGTCCATGGGGTCACAGAGACAGACAGGACTGAGCAATTTTCACTCAGCTTCACTTCAAAAATCTTACATTAGCCAGAACCAGCATGCAAGTATATATCTCATAGAATATGGCTCAGTTTACCTAAAGTTCTATAACTTATTTTTAATCTCATGTTTGCTAAATGCACAGAATTCTTATTTGAAGGATATTCCTCCAGTAATTAGCAACTATGATAAACAAGAGTGTAAAGCTCATCTAAAATATATCCAGAATTCCTCTGAAAGCATCAATGACTTTAAGTATGGAAAATTAGCAACATTTTTGAAACCCTGTTTTCTTTTTCTTATAAATAAGCTGTGTTCTAGAGGGAAAAAAAAACCACCAAACTACTCTCCAGTTCTTGACGCCTTTTCCTTCGAATCTAATAACTTACACAGAATATTCAGAATCTGAGAACAAAACAGAACTTTTACCTAATAGGACTCTCTGAATCAGAAGGTATTGTTATTAATTCTGCTGTATATAAGCGATGCTTCTCTGATAAGCTGGCTGCTTTTGGAGTAGAAGCTTTGATCGGACTATCCTCTTGCACATCTTCAGAATCAGTACCTCGAACGATTATTGTAGCAGGCGTGCTGCTACTTCTTACAGATCTTCTGCTTGATTTGGGTGTAGAAACATTTCCCAAGCTGTCTTCAGTCTCAGCTTTAGACTGTATAACCTTATCCTTAACTGGTAAGCTGGTTTTTTTTGAAGACTTATTATTACACAGAGAGGAAATCTTTAGAGGGTCATCATTTGCTGTACGTTCACAAACGAGGCTTTCCCTGCTAGATAATGTGCTGTTTTTGAAAAGTTCTGTTTTCTTTTGTCTTAAACTCATTCTAAGACTGTTTTGATTTTGCTTCTCTTTAAAGGAAAGAGTTGTTTCTTTTTCCTGAGTATTTCCCTCTCTATTTTCAGCTGGAATACCAACAGTCTCTAACACTTTTTTATTCTTTTTCTTCAGTGTTTTACTTTTCTCCTTAGGAAAACTCCCTTTATCAGTGTGGGGCTGTGAACTGCCAGGATTTGAAACCATTTGGATATTAGGATTTTCCATGATTTTTTTAGAATGATTATCTCTTTCTTCCTCGTTTAAAGATTTTTCACTGAGCTCTTTCTGCTTATCAGAAGACTTTTTGACTCCATTTTTAAGTGTATCTGATACTGGCTGCCTAAACGCTTTCATAAACTGTTGTCTTTCTTCTAGAGTGCATTTAGGTTTCACAGCATCAGAGCTTCCAGCTTCCAACACCGCCAATTCTAGTTCTTCCTCATGTATAACAACATTAGATTTTCTTTTCTGAACTGCTTGTTCATTCTCAGGATCAGACAAACTACTTTCCATTTCCACCTGCTTTTGTTTCAAGAAAATGGAGGGTATTTTGCCTGTCTTTTTTGGGGGCATAGGGTGAACTTGTGCGAGAACAGTGACTGTCTTAAAGCGAGTCTGTTGGGAAATTTCATAGGTTTCAGGGTCACTCATAGAACCACTTCTGACTGTATCCTCAACAGTTTCAGAAGGAATACAAATTGACACTGTAGAGTCTGGTGTCTGCTCCACTTCATTTTCCTTGTGACTTTTTAAAAATTCCTCATATGAGACAGTTATTGTACTATCTTTTAATGGGGCTATTTCAGTTATTTGATCTCTAGGCTCAGCATCATTTACAGTACTTTTGATTTCATTAGTTAGGGAAGGCCTTATCTGTTTACTGTTGTTACCATCTTTTTTAAGGAGATTTAGTTCCTCTGCTAAGGGTAAGCTTTCAGATAGATCTATGACCTCTCTGTGCTTCCTTTTTCTCAGTGTTCTGCGATCCTTTTTTGAGGGCCCATGTTTAGGATTTACTTTCTTAGAACTTTTTTTGGCGGTCACAGTGCTTGATTGTTTTTTGAGACTTTGAATACTTTCTGCAAGTACCTCGACATGTTTCTTGTCAAGTAAAGCGGATGTACTACTTTCCACAAAATCGTTATCTAAACTACAGTCTTCTTTGCTCTCATCACTGTTAATTTCAATTGGAGTTTTATGTTCAGTTTTAATACTACTTAGTCGATGAGATAAATTTAGCCTTTTTCTTCTCTTCTTACACTGCGTATTTGAGAGCATTTCCAAACAGTCTTTGCCACTGTCAGCGGGCAATGGTGTGGATGACTTTGTCTTGCACTTTTTTGTGGTCTGAGTCTTCTCATTTGTGAATGAAGTCTTTCTAAAGTAATCCAGAATATTATTGGATTTGGGTGGAGAGAAAACCCTGTCTCCAGCCTTCCCTATGGGTGATAAATACTTTGTGATTGTTCTGCAAGAAGTTCTGTCACCATCTTTCCTTCGCTTCTTGCACGCCTATCAATTTAAAAGAAGAAAGAAGCACTTATTTCAAGCAAAATACTGTAAAATTTAAACACGGATTTATTCTTTTATGTAATGGGATTAAAAAAAAGGCTTCCTTACTTGATAAACATGATATATTAGGAAGAAAAAGAACTTTAAACTTAAACCTACAATCAAATCTCAATGTCACATTGAGTTACACAATTATAACTTGTGTACTTTACTGTATGTATACTTCAATAGAAAGTTTCAAGGACACTATACAAATACATTAATTACTGTTGGCCTGTGTTCATTTAATAACCTTCAAATAGTACCACACACTCCAACAGAATTTGCAATGAACATGTTACATGCAAACACATAAAGTCTGACCCATGATAGGAACTTTAGTTTCCATTTCCTTTATGGTTTTTTAGCTAAAAGTAAACAAATTATTCTATTTCCAAGAAACAGGTACACAGAGAACAAGCCTAGGATCCCAAAATTTACTAATTAAGCAAAAATTATAGTGGGCACTTACGACAAATAAGTAAGATTTTCCAGTATTTTAATATGCTATTAAAACAAAAAAAGATGCTTGCTCCTTGGAAGAAAAGCTATGATCAACCTAGACAGCATATGAAAAAGCAAAGACATTACTTTGCTGACAAAGGTCTGTCTAGTCAAAGCTATGGTTTCTCCAGTAGTCATGTACGGATGTAAGAGTTGGACTATAAAGAAAGCTGAGAGCCAAAGAATGGATGCTTTGGAACTGTGGTGTTGGAGAAGACTCTTGAGAGTCCCTTGGACTGCAAGGAGACCAAACCAGTCAATCCTAAAGGAAATCAGTCCTGAATATTCATTGTAAGGACTGATGTTGAAACTAAAACACCAGTACTTTGGAGTTTTACCCCGATGCTGGGAAAGACTGAAGGCAGGAGGAGAATGGGACAACAGAGGATGAGGTGGTTGGATGACACCACCAATTCGATGGACATGGGTTTGAGCAAGCTCCAGGAGTTGCCGATGGACAGGGAAACCTGGTGTGCTGCAGTCCATGGGGTAGCAGAGTCAGACATGACTGACCACGACTGAATTGAACTGATTAAAACAGTTACTGCCTGACTCCTACACTATTCGTTGCCCTATAAAAAAACCATCAGTCTTTTCGTTATTTTTAATTTCCTTCAGTTCATTTGTTAGAATAAACTTGCCAGAATAACATGGAAACTTTTTTTTAAAAAACATAAGTAATCGAGAAATTATACTTCTAGAAAATGCACATGTATTATAAAGCTATTATGATTAAAGCATAGCACTGATGCACGAATAGGCAATTGAACAGAACCGATTAGAAAACCAGAAAAAGGCTTAGATATTTAAGAACTGGCATATGATAATAATAGCACTCAAGTCAGTGGGCAAAGAAGTAGTTAACAAACTATTGGGGCAAATTTCTAACCCTTTGGATAAATATAAGGCAAAATAAATTACAGACAGATTAAAATTTTACCTCTTAAAATGAAGTGATAAATGTATTAGAAGAAAATGCTAGTGAGTTGTTAGTATTATTATCCTGAATTGGTATCAGAGGCGGTACACCATGGGCTCTGGAGTTAGGCAGATCTAAGTTCAAGTGCTGGTTCTGTCATCTACTAGTGTGGGACCTTAAGCAAATTATTTTTAATTTTCTAATTTACTTCTTCTAACCTAATTTAGATGGTTGGATGGCATCACTGACTCAATGGATGTGAGTTTGAGCAAACACAGGGAGATAGTGAAGGACAGGGAAGCCTGGCCTGCTGCAATTCATGGGGCCACAAAGAGTCAGACACATTTTAATGACGGAACAACAACAACCTAGTTGAACTTACTTTGAATTACTACTTAACCTCTCATCCACAGAATACAGATAATAACACCTCATCACAGAGTTGATATACCCTTCCAATACTGAACAGTAAATATTACTGTGAAATAACCCTCTAAGCCAGGCATCAAAAACAGAAACTGAAACAAAAAGACGGGAAAACTGCCCAAACAAAAAGCAAGAACGGTGTGATTCCAGTATTAAAAGTTCTTTTTCACACCTAAGACAAGCAGAGCAAGTGCCTTGATTTAGCAAACAAGCACCAGCATAACACCAAATAACAAGTAGACAACAGAACTCAATTCTAAACGGAAAGAGTCCCAGTTACATAAGTGAATATACATCTTGGCTCACTTTAAGGACATACATACAGTGCATACATACGTCAGATAGAACGCGAGCCTGAGATGAAAAGGTGTAAAAATACAGCAACCGTCCACTTTAAGATGCTACTTCACTACTTCATGGTGTTAGAAGCTCTTTATAACAACTGCTAGTACATTTCACTGAAACTTGATGAACACAAGAGAACAACAGTATGGCAAGGTGGGACTTCTAACTGCAGTATTTCAAGCTACAGAAGAATGAGAAAGTGATTTTTAAATGAAGGCTTCTCTTTGACTCCTATAGTGACAATCTAATCGGTATTCCCAGAGCAGGTGGATTTGGGTGGACAAGTAGAACTCAAAGATTCTTTTCAACGTTAAAGTTCTCTGCTTCCTTATCATGAACTCAAACTAGACCATAGGATCCTTCATGACACTAACCAAGTCCAAAACAGCCAGTTTCAACATTTCAGGATCTGGGAACTGGTCCTTAACTAGGCATCCTGAGGTCCCCGCAAATACCTCACACTCCTAACGTTTGTCAGGACCTACCACGTCTTCAAGAAACGATACACCCCAGCAACTGTTACACACAATGTCACAACTCTGTGAGGCCTCACCAGGTCCCTCCTTTGCCCTCATAGATCCTAAACTGGGATCACTCCTCACAAACGGAGATATTCAAGCTCACCTCAATCTCGTAGTCCTTCACCAGAGGGGGAGCAGCTGTCGCCGCCATGGCCAGGACCCCCACCATGCTCCCTCCTTTCCGGAATACCAGTTCCTAGGACCTTGCGCGGCCCGGCCCGGCTTGTCGGGAGGCCATGGAGGCGGCCGACTCCAGCAGAAGCGAGGACCTGCGCCGCGGGGTCCACCTCGGACTCCCCCGCGCCCACGGCCCGGGGTGGTCGCAGAGGCTGGGCCCAGCTGAGCCGAGTCGAACGCGGGAAGAGGCGGTAAGAAAGCGCGGGCAGCGAGAACTCTCGGGCGTGGTTGGTGAGCGTGGGGTGCCCCCGAGGCGGGTGCTCCAGTCCTGTGTGATCGGGGTTGGGAGTCCCGCGGGAAAAGCAGATCGAACGCAGAACCAACCCCTGGGCTACGGAGGGAGTTCTTGTCAATTGGGTTTTCGCGCCGACTGGAGCGCAGGGGGCGGAGCTTAGGTTGCTTCCGGACGCTGCGCGGACGGTGAGCCCAGAGGGCCAAAATACTTCTTTGCCAAACCTGCAGGAGAAGGGACTGTTTGATCGATAATCTGAAAGTAGCGGCGAGTTTGCCGATTTCAAACTTCTAACGCCCAGTTTCATGGATGAGGATGTGCGTTGACTAAGTCAGTTGGTGGCAAAATTAAAACCGTATACTTTTTTTTTTGGCCGCCTGTGGGATCTTAGTTACCCCGCCAGGAAATGAACCGGCATCCTCAGTAGTGAAAACGCGGAGTCCCAACCACTGGACGGCCAGGAATTCCCTAAACCCCTGTATTTTGATGCCCCTGATTAGCCCCCATTTAAAAGTGAAAATTCGAGAAATATCGAAAAAGGAATAATGATTGATTACACTCCTCTCACACGGACTAAAAGGTTATTTTGGCAAGCGTCCTACCTCTAGACACGCCCACTTGGGGATCCAAGATTTCGACTTTCTACTCCTTTTTTTTTCCAGTTCTTTTTCCTATTTATTTATTTTGTGTGTGTGTGTGTGTGTCTCTTAGACTTTTTAGTCCTAATTGAACTCATTTCTTCCTGTGGATTTTGTCCGCGCGAGCAGCTACGAGCCCGCGGTTATCGCCTCAGCAGGCTGGCGTGTGTCGGAATTGTCCCTGGGTACCAATGGCACCCCACTCCAGTGCTCTTGCCCTGGAAAACCCCATGGACCGAGGAGCCTGGAAAGCTGCGGTCCATGGGGTCGCTGAGGGTCGGACACGACTGAGCGACTTCACTTTCACTTTTCACTTTCATGCACTGGAGAAGGAAATGGCAACCCACTCCAGTGTTCTTGCCTGGAGAATCCCAGGGACGGGGGAGCCTGGTGGGCTGCAGTCTATGGGGTCGCACAGAGTCGGACACGACTGAAGCGACTTAGCAGCAACCAGCAGTATGCTAGTCTGTAGTCACGATAATTTCATATATCTTTTGCACTGTTTTCATACATACGTTTAGCTTTACATTTTTTTACATGACACTTGCAATTTACGGACTGTATTTATTTTGTTTGAGTGCATAACTACACGATGTCTAAGAGCTGAAACAAGACATGTAAACAGACCTATCAAATGAGAGCGAGAAGCCACCTTGTACATCGGGTTATGCAAACTGATTTTAACTGTTGAGTAACTGCGTCTATCATTATCGTATTTGCTATTGTCTGGACGACATAAAGAGTACAAATGTCTCCAATGAAATTAGTGGTAATTACATTCTCTTTGAAAATTGTTAACCTTGATAAGGTTTTACAGGAAGGGAGACTGCACTTCTAAGTATAAACTGTTTTGTTGTTTTGGTTTGGTTTGTTTATAACTCGTGTAGGATAAGAATACGCTCTAGGAGAACAGAAAAGAGGAGGAGTAGGAGGCGGAGCTAGAGTTGGGGGGCGGAAGAGGAGGAATCGATTAGAAAATTACTGAAAAAAACTGAAAGTCTCTCTGAGTCCCACCCCCAAATTCAGTTTCTTCCTCTTAGCCGCAAAGGCAGCCAATATTACCTCTTTGGCGGATAGCATTGCAGACTTTCTTTAGGGGCTTCTCTGGTGGCTCAGACGGTAAAGAATCTTCCTGCAGTGCAGGACACCCGGGTTCGATCCGGAATTCCACGTATATGGATACGTAAATGTATGTAAAAGTACATTTAAACAAATCTATAGGAAAATCTTTTAGCTTTGTTTTTCTTTACATAGAAGGTAGCAACGTAAATATCACTCAGCAATTTTTTTTTCCCGTTGTCTTCAAGACCGAGCCATGATACAGGTCTACTTGATACAGGTCTACTTGATTCATTCTCTTTCATTCCCGAGCATTCCACCCAATTATGCGTCTTTTATTTACTCATTTCTTTAGCGATGATCGTTTAAATTGTCTTCAGTTTTCTGTTAGACAAATAGTGAGCTGATGAACCTTCTTGTCTCCTTGAACACAAGTAGTGCTTTTCCAGGATACACACCTAGATGTGGAATTGCTAGTTTCTAGAGTATGCAGTGCTTTTTAGTCTTCCAAAAAACTACATATTTAAAATGTGTTGTGTTGTTAAGCATTTGCACTGAATTTATTTTTAGATATTGAGTTAATAGTTTACACAAATTTCTCTAGGAGCTTATGGCATTTATTAATTTTAAATTAAATGAGCGGTCGTATTTGTATGGCAATTTAGCATTTACAGTGTGCCTGTTTGTTTTATGTTATCTTCCTCATCTGGCTAATTTTACTTTTAAAAATTATTATTAGCTTTATATTCATCCAAATAATGCCTGTATTTGGTTAAAAATGTCAAAGAGCTTCACAAAGCTTTTAATAAAAAAACACCTAATTTCTATTTCAACCCTCAGTTCTATTTCCCAGAGGCAACCACTTTCAAAATTCTTCTAGCACTATAAATATCTGCTTATCTTTAAATAATCCAATATCTTTATACAGCTATTTCTTGATCTAACAACTTTAAACAGTATTCACTAATGTTCTGTTATGGTGGTGAAAGATTTAATTCACTTGTACCACCACCCTCCACTCTTCCTCTCCTCCCACATTCCCAATATAGCTAAATTATGAAGACTTGTACAAAAATGTTCATAGACACTTTATTTGTAATAGTGAAAATCTGGGAACAACCTATCAACAGGTAAATTAATAAACATATCCATTCCATGGAATACTGCTGCTGCTGCTGCTAAGTCGCTTCAATCATGTCCGACTCTGTGCGATCCCATAGACCACAGCCCACCAGGCTCCCCCATCCCTGGGATTCTCCAGGCAAGAACACTGGAGTGGGTTTCCATTTCCTTCTCCAGTGCATGAAAGTGAAAAGTAAAAGTGAAGTCGCTCAGTCCTGTCTGACTCTTAGAGACCTCATGTACTACAGCCCACCAGGGTCCTCCATCCATGGGATTTTCCATGCAAGAGCACTGGAGTGGGGTGCCATTGTCTCCTCCGTCCATGGGATACTACTCAGCAGTAAAAAGAAATGAACTATCAATACATGAAATAACATGAATGAATCTCAAAATCCTTCTGTTGAGTAAAAGAAGCCAGATGAAAAAAGAGTATATACTGCATGATTCTATTTTTCTAAAATTTGAGAAAATGCAAATTAATTTCTACTGACAGCAAGCAGATCATCATTGTCTGTGTTTAAGAGTTGAAGAAGGCATGGATTACAAAAGAATGTGTTACATGGAAAATTTGGGGAGTGATAGAAATGTTTGTTATTTTTGTTATGGTAATGGTTCCCCATGAAAAAGTTAATCACATTATACGTTTTAAATACATGCAGTTTATTGCAAATCAGTTATACTCAATAAAGCTGTTTTTAAAAATTGTTAACACTGATTGAAGTTTTTAAGCATGGGCAGGACTCATTCGTGGATTCTACAGTAGGATGATCAGAAGATGAACTAGCATTTTCACTGAGAATTTCCTAGTATTAAGAGGTGGAGGTCTTTTCTCTGGACCACTTGGTTTCTCCAATCTATTTAGGGGCATGTGTGGGTGCTCAGTCGCTCAGTCTTCTTGAACTCTTTGCAAACCTAAGGACTGTTGCCCACCAACCTCATCTGTCCATGGGATTCTCCAGGCAAGAATACTAGAGTGGGTTGCCATGCCCTGGGGATCTTCCCAACCCAGGGATCAATCTTATGTCTCCTGCACTGGCAGGTGGATTCTTTACCACTAGTGCCACCTGGGAAACCCCTATTTAGGGGCTGCTGCTGCTGCTAAGTCGCTTCAGTCGTGTCCGACTCTGTGCGACCCCATAGACGGCAGCCCACCAGGCTCCCCCATCCCTGGGATTCTCCAAGCAAGAACACTGGAGTGGGTTGCCATTTCTTTCTCCAATTCATGCAGGGATGTTTATATCTCATGTAGTTTCATGGAAGCAGTAGGGAGGAATCACCTAAATGCATGGACTAGGGCAATGGACCTAAAATATCTAACTCTACTATTAACAGATATCCCCCAAGTTAATCCCATAACTCATTGTACTGTGCTGTGCTATTCATCCTTCCATCCATCCTTCCATCCATCCTATAAATGTGTATTGAGTGTCTGATACATGCCAGCTGTGAACAAAGCAGCTGTAACAAAACAGACAAAAATTCCTCTCCTTTTAGGATTTATATTCTAGTTGGTAGACATATATAATACAAATGATCAGATCAGATCAGTCGCTCAGTCGTGTCCGACTCTTTGCGACCCCATGAACTGCAGCACGCCAGGCCTCCCTGTCCATCACCAGCTCCCGGAGGTCACCCAGACTCGCATCCATCGAGTCAGTGATGCCATCCAGCCATCTCATCCTCTGTCGTCCCCTTCTCCTCCTGCCCTCAATCCCTCCCAGCATCAGAGTCTTCTCCAATGAGTCAACTCTTCGCATGAGGTGGCCAAAATACTGGAGTTTCAGCTTTAGCATCATTCCTTCCAAAGAAATCCCAGGATTGATCTCCTTCAGAATGGACTGGTTGGATCTTCTTGCAGTCCAAGGGACTCTCAAGAGTCTTCTCCAACACCACAGTTCAAAAGCATCAATTCTTCGGCGCTCAGCCTTCTTCACAGTCCAGCTCTCACATCCATACATGACCACAGGAAAGACCATAGCCTTGACTAGGCGAACCTTTGTTGGTAAAGTAATGTCTCTGCTTTTGAATATGCTATCTAGGTTGGTCATAACTTTCCTTCCAAGGAGCAAGCGTCTTTTAATTTCATGGCTGCAGTCACCATCTGCAGTGATTTTGGAGCCCAGAAAAACAAAGTCTGACACTGTTTCCACTGTTTCCCCATCTATTTCCCATGCAGTGATGGGACCAGATGCCATGATCTTCGTTTTCTGAATGTTGAGCTTTAAGCCAACCTTTTCACTCTCCACTTTCACTTTCATCAAGAGGCTTTTTAGCCCCTCTTCACTTTCTGCCATAAGAGTCGTGTCATCTGCATATCTGAGGTTATTGATATTTCTCCCAGCAATCTTGATTCCAACTTGTGTTTCTTCCAGTCCAGCATTTCTCATGATGTACTCTGCATATAAGTTAAATAAACATGGTGACAATATGCAGCCTTGACGTACTCCTTTTCCTATTTGGAACCAGTCTGTTGTTCCATGACCAGTTCTAACTGTTGCTTCCTGACCTGCATACAGATTTCTTAAGAGGCAGATCAGGTGGTCTGGTATTCCCATCTCTTTCAGAATTTTCCATAGTTTATTGTGATCCACACAGTCAAAGGCTTTGGCATAGTCAATAAAGCAGAAATAGATGTTTTTCTGGAACTCTCTTGCTTTTTCCATGATCCAGCGGATGTTGGCAATTTGATCTCTGGTTCCTCTGCCTTTTCTAAAACCAGCTTGAACATCAGGAAGTTCACGGTTCACATATTGCTGAAGCCTGGCTTGGAGAATTTTGAGCATTACTTTACTAGCGTGTGAGATGAGTGCAATTGTTCGGTAGTTTGAGCACTCCTTGGCATTGCCTTTCTTTGGGATTGGGATGAAAACTGACCTTTTCCAATCTTGTGGCCACTGCTGAGTTTTCCAAATTTGCTGGCATATTGAGTGTAGCACTTTCACAGCATCATCATTCAGGACTTGGAATAGCTCCACTGGAATTCCATCACCTCCACTAGCTTTGTTCGTAGTGATGCTTTCTAAGGCCCATTTGACTTCACATTCCAAGATGTCTGGCTCTAGGTCAGTGATCACATCATCATGATTATCTAGGTCTTGAAGCTCTTTTTTATACAGTTCTTCTGTGTATTCTTGCCACCTCTTCTTAATATCTTCTGCTTCTGTTAGGTCCACACCATCTCTGTCCTTTATCGTGCCCATCTTTGCACGAAATGTTCCTTTGGTATCTCTGATTTTCTTGAAGAGATCCCTAGTCTTTCCCATTCTGTTGTTTCCCTCTATTTCTTTGCATTGATCACTGAAGAAGGCTTTCTTGTCTCTTCTTGCTATTCTTTGGAACTCTGCATTTAAATGTTTATATCTTTCCTTTTCTCCTTTGCTTTTCGCTTCTCTTCTTTTCACAGCTATTTGTAAGGCCTCCCCAGACAGCCATTTTGCTTTTTTGCATTTCTTTTCCATGGGGATAGTCTTGATCCCTATCTCCTGTACAATGTCACGAACCTCATTCCATAGTTCATCAGGCACTCTATCTATCAGATCTAGGCCCTTAAATCTATTTCTCACTTCCACTGTATAATCATTAGGGATTTGATTTAGGTCATACCTAAATGGTCTAGTGGTTTTCCCTACTTTCTTCAATTTCAATCTGAATTTGGCAAGAAGGAGTTCATGGTCCGAGCCACAGTCAGCTCCTGGTCTTGTTTTTGCTGATTGTATAGAGCTTCTCCATCTTTGGCTGCAAAGAATATAATCGATCTGATTTCGGTGTTGACCATCTGGTGATGTCCATGTATAGAGTCTTCTCTTGTGTTGTTGGAAGAGGGTATTTGCTATGACCAGTGCATTTTCTTGGCAAAACTCTATTAGTCTATGATAGATAAGTAAAATATAGGGCAGTGAGTGAGTGAAAGTCACTCAGTTGTGTCTGACTCTTTGCGACGCCATGGGCTATACAGGTAAAATAGAGCTAAATGCTAAGGAGAAAATAATGCAGGAAATAGGATAAGAAAAGGAATGTCAGAATATAGGTTGTGGGTTTTTTAAAGTGACTAAGTATTTTTAAAGGATATATGGCCTGAATTTCCTTGGAGTCTTCAGGGGGAGTTAGCCCATTTCTGAATGGTTCCTCTTCTGCAGTTTTGGATATAAATTCCTGCAGTGGTCTTGGGCAATCACTACTTCTCCACTTCCTATCTTCCAAAATTTGTGGAACTTGCTAGTGCTTTTTGTGTTCTCTACTGTTCCACTCTCCTTCACGGATCACTGCCTTGTCGCGGCGAAGAGGCTTGCGTAACTCAATGAAGCTATGAGGCATGCCATGCAGGACCACCCAGATGGATGCGTCATAGTGAAGCGTTCTGACAAAAAGTGGTCCACTGAAGGAGAGAATGGCAAACTAGTTCAATATGCTTGCTGCAAGAACCCCATGAACAATGAAAAGCCAAAAGGATGTGACATCAGAAGGCAAGACCCCCAGGTTGGAAGGTATCTAATATGCTACTGAGGAAGAGCAGAGGGCAATTATGAATAGCTCCAGAAAGAATGGACCAGCAGGGCCAAAGCAGAAACGACGCTCAGCTGTGGATGTGTCTCGTGGTGAAAGTAAAGTCCTATGCTGTAAAGAACAATATGGCATAGGAACATGGAATGTTAGGCTCATGAATCAAGGTAAGTTGTATGTGATCAAGCAGGGGATGGCAAGAATGAACATTGACATCTTAAAAATGAGTGAACTAAAATGGACAAGAATGGGAGAATTTAATCCTGATGATCATTATATTTACTACTGTGGGCAAGAATCTCATAGTAGAAATGGAGTAGCCCTCATAGTCAACAAAAGAGTCCGAAATGCAGTACCTGCAGGCAATCTCAAAAATGACAGAATGATTTCAGTTTGTTTTCAGGGCAAACCATTCCACATTGCAATAATCCAAGTCTATGTATGCCCCAACCACTGATGCTGAAGAAGCTGAAGTTGACCAGTTCTATGATGACGTATAAGACACAGACTGGTTCCAAATAGGAAAAGGAGTATGTCAAGGCTGTATATTGTCACCCTGTTTATTTAACTTATATGCAGAGTACATCATGAGAAATGCTGGACTGGAAAAAGCACAAGTTGTAATCAAGATTGCTGGGAGAAATATCAATAACCTCAGATATGCAAATGACACCACCCTTATGGCAGAAAGTGAAGAGGAACTAAAAAGCTTCTTGATGAAAGTGAAAGTGGAGAGTGAAAAGGTTGGCTTAAAGCTCAACATTCAGAAAACGAAGATCATGGCATCTGGTCCCATCACTACATGGGAAATAGATGGAGAAACAGTGGAAACAGTGTCAGACTTTATTTTTCTGGGCTCCAAAATCACTGCAGATGATGACTGCAGCCATGAAATTAAAAGACGCTTACTCCTTGGAAGGAAAGTTATGACCAACCTAGATAGCATATTCAAAAGCAGAGACATTACTTTGCCAACCAAGGTTTGCCTAGTCAAGGCTATGGTCTTTCCTGTGGTCATGTATGGATGTGAGAGCTGGACTGTGAAGAAGGCTGAGCGCTGAAGAATTGATGCTTTTGAACTGTGGTGTTGGAGAAGACTTTTGAGAGTCCCTTGGACTGCAAGGAGATCCAACCAGTCCATTCTGAAGGAGATCAGCCCTGGGATTTCTTTGGAAGGAATGACGCTAAAGCTGAAATTCCAATCCTTTGGCCACCTCATGCGAAGAGTTGACTCATTGAAGAAGACTGTGATGCTGGGAGGGATTGGGGGCAGGAGGAGAAGGGGACGACAGAGGATGAGATGGCTGGATGGCATCACTGACTCGATGGATGTGAGTCTGAGTGACCTCCGGGAGTTGGTGATGGACAGGGAGGCCTGGCGTGCTGCGATTCATGGGGTCGCAAAGAGTCGGACACGACTGAGTGACTGATCTGATGTGATCTGATCTGATGATGACCTATAAGACCTTATAGAACTAACACCAAAGAAAGACATCCTTTTCCTCATATGGGATTGGAATGGAAAAGTAGGAAGTCAAGAGGTAACCTGGAGTAACAGGCAAGTTTGGCCTTAGAGTACAAAATGAAGTAAGGCAAAGCTAACAGAGTTTTGTCAAGAGAACCCACTAGTCATAGCAAACACTCTCTTCCATCAACGCAAGAGACGACTCTAAAAGTGGACATCATCAGACAGTCAACATCAAAATCAGATTGATTATATTCTTTGCAGCCAAAGATGGAGAAGCTCTATACAGGCCAGCGAAAACAAGACCTGGAGGTGACTGTGGCTCAGATCATGAACTCCTTATTGCTAAATTCAGGCTTCAACTGAAGAAAGTAGGGAAAACCACCAGGCCATTCAGGTATGACCTGAATTAAATTCCTTATGATTATATAATGGAGGTGACAAATAGATTCAAGGGATTAGATCTGATAGAGTGCCTGAAGAATTATGGACAGAGGTTGGTAACATTGTACAGGAGACAGTGATCAAAACCATCCCAAAGAAACACAAATGCAAGAAGGTAAAGCAGTTGTCTGAGGAAGTTTTACAAATAGCTGAGGAAAGAAGAGAAATGAAAGGGAGAGGAGAAAGGGAAAGATACACCCAACTGAATGCAGAGTTCCAGAGAACAGTAAAGAGAGATAAGAAGGCCTTCTTCAATGAACAATGCAAAGAAATAGAGGAAAACAATAGTATGGGAAAGACTAGAGATCTCTTCAAGAAAATTGGAGATATCAAGGGAATATTTCATGCAAGGATGGGCATGATAAAGGATAGAGACAGTTAAGACCTAACAGAAGCAGAAGAGACTAATAGGTAGCCAGAATACACAGAGCTGTACAAAAAAGATCTCAATGATCCAGATAACAATGAAGGTATGGTCATTCACCTAGAGCTAGACATCCTGGAGAGTGAAGTCAACTGGGCCTTAGGAAGCATTTCTAAGAACAAAGCTAGTGGAGGTAATGGAATTCCAGCTGGGCTATTTAAAATCCTAAAAGATGATGCTGTTAAAGAACCGCACCCAATATGTCAGCAAATTTGGAAAACTCAGCAGTGGCCACAGGACTGGAAAAGCTGTTTTCATTCCAATCCCAAAGAAAGGCAATGCCAAAGAATGTTTAAACTACCATACAGTTGCACTCATTTCACATGCTAGCAAGGTTATACTCAAAATCTTTCAAGTTCAGATCAGATCAGATCTGTCGCTCAGTCGTGTCCGACTCTTTGCGACCCCATGAACTGCAGCATGCCAGGCCTCCCTATCCATCACCAGCTCTCGGAGGTCACTCAGACTCACATTCACCGAGTCAGTGATGCCATCCAGCCATCTCATCCTCTGTCGTCCCCTTCTCCTCCTGCCTCAATCCCTCCCAGCATCAGAGTCTTCTCCAATGAGTCAACTCTTCGCATGAGGTGGCCAAAATACTGGAGTTTCAGCTTTAGCATCATTCCTTCCAAAGAAATCCCAGGGCTGATCTCCTTCAGAATGGACTGGTTGGCTCTCCTTGCAGTCCAAGGGACTCTCAAGAGTCTTCTCCAACACCACAGTTCAAAAGCATCAATTCTTCGGCGCTCAGCCTTCTTCACAGTCCAGCTCTCACATCCATACATGACCACAGGAAAGACCATAGCCTTGACTAGGCGAACCTTTGTTGGCAAAGTGATGTCTCTGCTTTTGAATATGCTATCTAGGTTGGCCATAACCTTCCTTCCAAGGAGTAAGCGTCTTTTAATTTCATGGCTGCAGTCACCATCTGCAGTGATTTTGGAGCCCAGAAAATAAAGTCTGACACTGTTTCCACTGTTTCTCCATCTATTTCCCATGTAGTGATGGGACCAGATGCCATGATCTTCGTTTTCTGAATGTTGAGCTTTAAGCCAACCTTTTCACTCTCCACTTTCACTTTCATCAAGAGGCTTTTTAGTTCCTCTTCACTTTCTGCCATAAGGGTGGTCTCATCTGCATATCTGAGGTTATTGATATTTCTCCCGGCAATCTTGATTCCAGCTTGTGTTTCCTCCAGTCCAGCATTTCTCATGATGTACTCTGCATATAAGTTAAATAAACATGGTGACAATATACAGCCTTGACGTACTCCTTTTCCTATTTGGAACCAGTCTGTTGTTCCATGACCAGTTCTAACTGTTGCTTCCTGACCTGCATATAGATTTCTCAAGAGGCAGATCAGGTGGTCTGGTATTCCCATCTCTCTCAGAATTTTCCACAGTTTATTGTGATCTACACAGTCAAAGGCTTTGGCATAGTCAATAAAGCAGAAATAGATGTTTTTCTGGAACTCTCTTGCTTTTTCCATGATCCAGCGGATGTTGGCAATTTGATCTCTGGTTCCTCTGCCTTTTCTAAAACCAGCTTGAACATCAGGAAGTTCACGGTTCACATATTGCTGAAGCCTGGCTTGGAGAATTTTGAGCATTACTTTACTAGCGTGTGAGATGAGTGCAATTGTGCGGTAGTTTGAGCACTCTTTGGCATTGCCTTTCTTTCAAGTTAGGCTTCAGTAAAACATAAACTGAGAACTTTCAGATGTACAAGCTGGGTTTAGAAAAGGCAGAGGAACCATATGATCCAATGAATTACCAACATTCATTGGATCATAAAGAAAGCAAGGGAATTCCAGAAAAACATCTACTTCTGCTTCATTGACTATGGTAAACCTTTGACTATGTGGCTCACAACAAACTGTGGAATATTCTTACAGAGATAGGAATACCAGACCACCTTACCTCTCTCCTGAGAAACCTGTATGCAGGTCAGGAAGTAACAGTTAGAATCAAACATGGAACAACTGACTGGTTCAAAATTGGGAAAGGAGTACAACAAGGCTGTATATCATCACTCTTTTTAACTTCTATGCAGAGTACATCATGTGAAATGCTAGACTGGATGACTCACAAGCTGGAAACCAAGATTGCTGGGAGAAATATCAACAACCTCAGATATGCAGATGATACCACTCTAATAGCAGAAAGTAAAGAGGAACTAAAGAACCTTTTGATGAGGGTAAAAGAGGAGAGTGGAAAAACTGGCTTGATCACGGCAACCAGTCCCTTCATTTCATGGCAAATTGAAGAGGGAAAAGTGGAAGCAGTGACAGATTTTATTTTCTTGGGCTCCAAAATCACTGCAGACAGTGACTGCCACCATGAAATTAAAAGACGCTTGCTCCTTGGAAGAAAATCTATGACAAACCTAGACAGCATATTATAAAGCAGAGACACCACTTTGCCAACAAAGGTCCATATAGTCAAAGGTATAGTTTTTTCAGTAGTCATGTATGGATATGAGAGTTGGACCATAATGAAGCCTGAGTGCTGTAGAATGGATGCTTTCAAATTGTGGTGCTGGATAAGACTCTTGAGAGTTTCTTGGACTGCAAGGAGATCAAACCAGTCAATCCTTAAAGAAATCAACCTTGAACATTCATAGGAAGGACTGATGCTGAAGCTGAAGCTCCAATACTTTGGCCATCTGGTGTGAAGAGCTGACTCTGGAAAATTCTCTAATGTTGGGGGAGATTGAAGGAAAAAAGGAGAGCAGGGTGACAGAGGATGAGATGGTTAGATAGCATCACTGACTCAATGGACAAGAATTTGCATAAACTCTGGGAGATGGTGAAGGACAGGGGAGCCTGGCATGCTACAGTCTATAGGGTTGCAAAAAGTTGGTCACAACTTAGTGACTGAACAACAACAAAAACATGTGAAATCTTCTCAGACCAGGGATTGAACCCGTGTCCCCTGCATTGGCAGGTGTATTCTTAACCATTGGACCTCCAAGGAAGTCCCCTAAGCCAGTTTTAATTCTTTATTTTTTTTTTTTTTTTTTTTTTTTTTTTTTTTTTTTTTTTTTTTTTACTTTTTTTTTTTTATTCCTTAAGTTGTTATTTTCTATACATCGAGATGGAAGTTGTTATTTGGAAAAAGAGAGACCCACGTGGGGCCACGCCAAGAAAAACCTTAAGACTCACCTCAGAGGCTACTTTTTCCAAGAAACGTTCCCTGATACCCTCTTCCTTCCACTTTACCTTTGGCTGGGTTAGGCAGCAGGTTTCTGTGCTTCTACTTATTGCATTCAATGTATTAGAAGACAAATTCCTGCTTATCTTTGTATGATTCCCCCCAGTGGACTATGAGGGACAAGTCCTAGGTCTCATTCCTGTTACGATTCCCAACACTTGGCACAGAGCCAGACACATACCTTACACTCTTTAAACATTTTGTACATAAATATGTGCTTTTACTTGGCCATATTAACCAGAATTTGCATACTCCCTATAAGGAAGACGTTTCAATTATTGTCAATTTTTAGAAATGTAGCTCACACATGTTTCTAAAATTGCTAGTCTCCTAAATCAAATTTTAGTGCTTTTTGGCAATGACATGTACTCAGTACATGGAGAAAAATGGAAGATGTCATTTTCTCCCCAATATTATACCATTTTTTCTTGATAACCATCACTATTGTTATTCTGGAATACACACTTCTCCCACTTGACTGATGTACTTGGTGGTGGTTGTTTAGTCGCTAAGTCATGTCTGACTCTCGTGACCCCATGGACTGTAGCCCGCCAGGCTCCTCTGTCCATGGGATTTCCCAGGCAAGAATACTGGAGTGGGTTGCCATTTCCTCCTCCAGAGGATCTTCCTGATCCAGGGATCGAACCCAGTTGAGATCTTCTGGAAGTTTTCTGAGTACCTGTTAACTTTCTTAACCTGAACTCCATGGCCCTTACTTTGCTCGACTTCATCTCCCAATATATTTCAGTCTTTCCTCTCCAGTCACAGTGGTCTGCCCCTCCTTCCTTACAGAATCCACTTAGATTCCTGCCTGCCTTATATCCTTCCCCACTTAGTTTTGTCCTGCCTGGGGTGCCTTCCCTTACTCTTTTTTGTTTAGTTAATGCCTTGCTTCATTCCACAGATTCTTGTTGAGCATCTATGGAGTGCCTGGCTAGTTTAGGATAATTTCCCACTTTCTCCAGAAGGGCTTTCCTTTTCTAAACTTCTCTAATCTCAAGTGTCATTTTACTTAGCACAAAACAGTATGGTAGAAAGAACATGAGAGTCTGGCCCAGGAAAACTGAAATCTAGCCTTTAGTACAGATTCATTGTGTAACCTTGAGGCAGTGTGTTTCTGACGGAAAGCAAGTCTACCACACTCGGCCAGGGGTCAGGAATCTACGTGTGGTGTGTGCTAAGTCACTTCAGTAGTGTCTGATTCTGCGGGCCTATGGCCTGTAGCCCTCCAGTTTCCTCTGTCCACAGTCTAAATCTGACCTACCACCTGTTTTTATTGGGCTCCTGAATTAAGAATGTTTTTTACCTTTTAAAGTAGTTGAAAAAAGATGCAAAGTATATTTTGTGACACATGACAATTAGGTGAAATTCAAATTTGTGTCCATAAGTATTATTTGTACATGGTCACGCCCACTTACTACATTGCAACAGAGGCCTTATGGCCAGTCAAGCTCCACATTTTCACTACTTGGCTGGTACAGAAAAAGCTTGTCTTGGAATTCTGGCAGGATTGAGGTACCTACCGGGGTTGGGGAGGTGTGGGCCCACGCTTAGGCCTCTGTCTTGCCTCCTTTATTAGACTACGAGCTTCTGGGTGGGGGTTGATCCCTCTGAGCCTGGTGACTGGCTCATGGTAACCTCCTAAACCACTGGCCGCGGCAGGAATGCTCGTTCACTGACTCAATGGACATGAGTTTGAGTAAACTCCGGGAGTTGGTGATGGACCGGGAGGCCTGGCATGCTTCAGTCCATGGGGTCGCAAAGAGTTGGACACGACTGAGCGACTGAACTGAACTGAAGACAATGATTTAAGAGCCATTGGGGTTAAAATCCCGACGGCTTGAGAAAGTTGATTCCTCTCTCTGTCCCTTCTTCCTCCGCTGTGGAATAGGGGTGGAAGGAGGCCTGGTAGTGAAAAGCCAGAGAAGGAGATAAGTTGTGCGAAGCACTTCGCTAGGTGCAGTCATTAATCTTTCGTTGGCTCCACGCAGACTGGGAAGACCCCCGCGGACCAGGTGCGGCGCAAGAGCGCCGCCGGGCGGGAGGCGCAGGCGGCGCTGGGACCCTGACGCGGGTCTCGCCCCGCCGTCAATCAAGGCCTCCGAGGGGCGGGGCGGGGCGAGGCTTCCGCCTGCGCTCGGCCGTACCGGGCCACTCGGCGGCGCCTGGGACAGCCGGGAATCGCGCCCGCCGCCGCCGGCCGCGCGGCCGGACGAGGGGACGATGGAGCTGGAGCCCGAGCTGATGCTGCAGGAGGCCCGCGAGAGCGTGGAGGCGGCGCAGAGCTACCGCCGGGAGCTGAGCCAGAGGCTGCAGGGGCTGCGGGAGGCGCGGAGGCAGGTCGGAGGGCCGCGCCCGCTGGGGCGCTGTGGGCCCCGGGGACGTAGCGGGGTGCCCGGCGGTGGGCGAGCGCAGGGAAGGCTGCGAGGGGCGGGAGTGTCCGGACACTCTGAAGGGAGGAGGAAGCGGCTCTGGAGGCGCAGGAGACTTGGCTGGGTGTGAGGAGGGGGGAGGTGGGCTTTGAGGGGGGTGGGGGGAGGGGGGTCTTGAGAGGAAGAGGCGCGTTTGGGGAATGGAGGGAGGGTGTGAGAGGTGTTTCCTAAGCTGTGTGGGGCGATGCTGGGGATGCGAAGGGCTGCGAGGTTGGGGGGAGTCTGGGGTCGCAGCAGAAACCGACGGCGTCGCAGAGAGTGGTCAAGATTGCGAGAGTTGGGGGCGGTGGAGGTTTATTGGAAAACCTGCCTTGTGGATGGAGATTGAGTTTAGAGAGCTCGAGGAAAATGTAGGGCAGTGAGTTGGGAGAGCGCAAACTGGAGGCAAAATGGACCGTGGAAGGGGAAGGACTAAAGAGAGGGACAGAGACGGGAGGAGACGCAGCAGAGTTAACACTAAATGAATGAAATTACTCTCTGAAAGTAGTCTTTAATATCTCCTGTGATCTTGAATGCATTAAAAAAAAATCATTTAGCGGGTTCCCATTCTAGCGAGTTTGGATTTTAAAGTGAAGCTGTGTGGAAAGGGCAAAGAAAAGAAAATGACAATACAATATTGTAAAGTTAAATAAAATAAAATTTAAAAAAAAAGAAAAGAAAATGAAACCCTTGAGGGATGGGATACAAAAGCGTAGGGAAATGGAAAAACAGATTTAAAGAGGGACGTGTTGAGAGGAGAAGCTAAATATACTTTCAAGTGACAGCAGTTATCAGCCCCGTGGGGACCTGGTCCTCAAAGATATAGGAGAGTCACATGGTTTCTCCACACCCTGGAACATATACGGAAAAAGATACAACCCGCTGCCAGTGTGTAGTAGGACAGATAATCCTCGAGCAACTTTTAATTCAGGTGCTTAATAAGTGCTTTTTGAGTCAGTGGGATTCCAGCTGAGTGGAATCATCTGAGTGAGTGGCATTTTTCTTCATCACACTTGTCACTAATCTATTTGGTCATCCTAGTAGCTCTCATGCTGCGAAGAATCCGAAAATTACAACTAGTTGAATAGTGCCGTGCTAAGAGTGCCTTTGGGTATTCTCATCATTAAGGTTACTCAACCTGCTTGAGGTTTTATACATTTTAAAATTCTTGTAGGTTTTTTTTTAAATTTATTTTCACTTTTGACTCTGCTAGGCCTTCATTCGGGGAAGGCAATGGCACCCCACCCCAGTACTTTTGCCTGGAAAATCCCATGGACGGAGGAGCCTGGTAGTCTCCGGTCCATGGGGTCGCTAAGAGTCGGACACGACTGAGCGACTTCACTTTCACTTTTCACTTTCATGCATTGGAGAAGGAAATGGCAACCCACTCCAGTGTTCTTGCCTGGAGAATCCCAGGGACGGGGGAGCCTGGTGAGCTTCTGTCTATGGGGTCGCACAGAGTCGGACACGACTGAAGCGACTTAGCAGCAGCAGCAGCAGCAGCAGGCCTTCATTGCTTTTGTGCTGGGTCTTCGTTGCCTTTGCGTGGGCTTTCCCTAGTTGGCGCAAGTGGGGGCTGCTCTCTAGTGGGGGCTGCTTTCTAGTTGCGGCGCGCAGACTTCTCACTTGCAGCGGCTTCTTACGTTGCACAGCCCTCTACGACCAGAAGCCCTCTGGCCTTCGGTAGTTGCAGCATGCAGACTCAGTAGTTGTGGCTTAGTTGCTCTGCAGCATGTGGGATCTTCCTGAAGCAGGAATCGACCCAGTGTCCTCTGCTTTGGCTGGCAGATTCTAATCCACTGTGCCACTAGGGAGGTCCTAAAATTCTTGTAGATTTTTAAATGAAGGTCAGGCATCATTTGTAGTTTAGTAGCAAATCTGAGAGGGAAATCTAGATATGGTGATCCTGACTTGATGAATACTTTTTAAGGCCTTCCAATACATTCATCTTGATTTCCACTTGACAACGTCTGTATTATTCCTTCTGCTATTGTGAAACAGAGGTTCTAAATCTAGGGTATGTTTAAAAAGAGATTTAAGTATCTCTTATTATATGATTAATGTTTCAGCCAGTTAAGATATCTTATATATGAATGAGACTGTTGTTTAACTGTATCAACAATTAAGAAACAGTAGAGTTGATATTATCTTCCCTGATGGCTCAGTGGGTAAAGAATCTACCTGCAGTGCAAGAGACACAGAAGACACCGGTTCAATCCCTGGAGAAGGAAATGGTAACCCACTCCAGTATTCTTGCCTGGAGAATCCCATGGACAGAGGAGCCTGGTGTACTGCAGTCCATGGGGTCGCAGAGAGTCGGACACGACTGAGCAACTAAACGCACACACAGAGTTGATATTAAATGAATGAATGAGCTTAGCACCTGGGAGTAGTACTTATTAATTTCTCATGTGTAATTGAACACATTAAAACAATTCAGTATGATCTCATTCTGAGTTTCCAAACCTACATTCTTTAAATTTCCATGTCCAATAATTTAAATACGGGACACACTTCCCTATAATTTAATGGAGTTTAGTATGGGGTTTCCCACTCCAGTACTTTTGCCTGGAAACTCCCATGGACATAGGAGCCTGGTGGGCTGCACTCCATGGGGTCGCTAGAGTCGGACACAACTGAGCGACTTCACTTTCACTTTTCACTTTCATGCATTGGAGAAGGAAATGGCAACCCACTCCAGTGTTCTTGCCTGGAGAATCCCAGGGGCAGGAGAGCCTGATGGGCTGCGGTCTATGGGGTCGCACAGAGTCGGACATGACTGAAGCGACTTAGCAGCAGCAGCAGCAGTATGGGGTTTTGTTTTGTTTTTGAGTTCCATTGTCTCAGGCTTGAAACAGAAAACACTAGAACATCCATTATGCTTAGGTTCTCAATAACTTTGCCTTCCAAGTAGACGGAGTAATATGGTAGTTCTCCCGTGTGACCTGAAATGTGTTTTGTGACAGTGCCAGTTATGGTGGCTTCTGGTTCTACTGGGCTGGCCAAAAAGTTTGTAAGATCGTATGGAGAAACCTGAACAAACTTTATCGTCAACCCAATAAAAGCTTTAATTCTTTCTCAGAGTTCATTCTAGTGAGTTGTACACGTTTGGATTTGGAGAATACGTCCTTTATCAACTTGCAATCTAAGGAGGATCTGTGTTACAAAAATGTTATCGAAATAAGCAGCTGCTTTTGTTTAGTGGTGGGGATATTTTTAGGGTTCCAGTCATTTTCAGAATAACTACATAAAATATATGGCTTTTCAGTCACAGGTTTTGTGCGGGGGATGGATGAGAGAGCAGAGAAAAAGGATGCTCCCTTCGTATATATATTTTTACTTGCTGATTTTACTTCCTTATAGAATTTTTAAAATTGATGTATAATTTACAGACCGTACAATCTGTACCTTAAAATGTACAATTCAGCAGTTTTTAGTGTATTTGCAAAGTTGTGCAACCATCACCACTGTCTGTTTCCAGAACCTTTCATCACCCCAAAAAAGAAATGCTTTCTGTCTCTATTTGGATTGGCCTATTTAGCACATGTCATAAAAATGAAACCATACTGAATGTGACCCCTTGCAACTGGCTTCTTTGACTTAGGCATAATGTTTTCAAGTTCATTCATGTGGTAGCATGTATCGACACTTTAGTGCTTTTTGTGGCTGAGTAATATTTTGTGGATAAAGCACGTTTTATGTTTCTAACCATCAGCTGATAGAATTTGGGTTGATTTCACTTTTTGGCTATTATGAATAATGTTGCTGTGAACATTCGTGGATGAGTTTCGGTGTAGATGTTTGTATATTTGAGAATATACTTAGGAATTGCTGGGTCATGTGGTAACTCTTTGTTTAATGTTCTCAAGAACTCTTGGCATACTTTTTATCTTTGTTTTTCTTTCTTACCCTTGAAAAATCTCTCATAAAATTTGCCTCCTGTTAGGAAATCATGTCTGTGAAAGTTTAGAAGGAACAAGAGTAACATCTTTTACTGTCAGTCCTTTAGAGTGAAAAACAACTGCCAGCATGCAGCAGTTTCTCCTCTTGTGGTTACATTGAAGCCTTACCCTCTGTCTTCAGAGAAAAGGAAGTTCTGTGTAGGAATGAAGTGTAATCTGTAACTCTTACTGTTTGAATGTGTTAAACGCTAGAGAAGGGTCTTCAGGAAATCAGGTGATATTTACAGTCAACTTGGCCTCACTGATGTTGAAATCATTAAGAATAGTTCTATATAGTTCCCTGCAATCCTTGGTATTAAGATGTAAATGCCAAGGAAATCAACTCCCACAGTCTTTAAATACTTTCCTGTTCATTCATTCAGTGAATATGTATTGGGTGCCTCTTGTGGGTCAGAGATACTTCTAGGTCCTAGAAATACTGTGGTCAGGGAAACAGACCACTGCCCTCACAGATGTGATCTTTTCCTTCTGTGGCTAATCATTAGACTTCCGCCTCAAAACAAAGCAAATAGGAGAAATCTAAATTCTTGTGTATTTGTTTTCAGATTTCACTTCCATCATGTTCTTCATCCCTTGTTTATTTCTACCGGGTTGACTTTCCTGCTTGTTGTGAGTAGAGATAGCTGATTCGGATGTCACGTAGTAATGTCAGCTGGCCAGTCAGAGATGCCTCACGGAGTGACACCAGCGTGATGACATTGCCACGGTCTAGAGCCTCATCTTTAAGCGTTGCAGGTCCAGAAACTCCATCTTTGTACATTATCAAAGCGGGGTTAGTTTGAGGTACTGGAGATGGTAGAAATACCGATATTCCAGTCTGTGTACAGTTAATAGTTCACTCCATAAAATAAATGTGTTGGCCATCATGTGCCTCTAATTGGTGTGATTCAGTGTCTCAGAGGGCGCTGACAAGAGCAGATCCCTGCTCTTTCAGAATAATGGTCCAGATCCTGGTGTCTAATTAAGATACTGTTTGGTGAGGACCTTGCCCAGCTCTGGCCAGTGGGTGTCCCTTTGATCATTGCTACTACAAGCGTGGTCTATGTCTGCAGTTGGGGCATCCTGACCTGAGAGCTGATGAAGAATGCAGGAATCAGGCCCCACCCAGACCTCCTGAATAGTCATCTGTACTTTAACAATATTGCTGGGTATGATGTGTGTGCACATTAAACGTTGTGGCACAGCGCCTTGGAGTGTACCATTAACACTTCATCAGCTCTCTGCCGAATTAACCCTTAGATGTGTTGTAAAATGTTGTGGTTTATCATCAAGATTTTTTTTTATAATTTTATTTTTATTTATTTTTGGCTGTGATGGGTCTTTATTGCTGGGAGGGCTCTTTAGTTCTGGGGAGTGGGAGCGACTCTTAAGTTGTGGTGCACGGGCTTCTCACTGGTGGCTTCTCTTGTCTTGGAGTGTGGGCTCCAGTAACTCCAGCACATGGGCTCAGTAGTTGCAGCTCCTGGGCTCCAGGGCACAGACTCAATAATTGTGGCGTCCAGGCTTTGTTGCACCATGGCATGTGGGATCTTCCCAGGTCAGGGATGGAACCCGTGTCTTCTGATTGGCAGGTGGATTCTTTACCACTGACCCACCAGGGAAGCCCTAGCCTCAAGAATAAAATGCTGTTTGAAATTGCACGGGTTTGTTAGACAGTTATACAATGTCAGACAAGTGATTAATTGACAATCTACAGCCAGCACTTGTTTTGGCATGTCTTAAACATCTGTAACGCCACCATTTGTCTCTCATGGTATTTTGTTTTCAGATTTTTTTCTGTAAAAATCTATTCGTTTTGGATCACAAAATATCAGAAAGACACAAAGGTGATACCTGTGACCACTTGGCTGCACTTCCTTTCCATAAACTTTTTTTAAAAATCCCAGACCTGTGCTGCCCAAGCATTCTCTCACATCCTAACAGATGCAGAGTATAGTATCCAACCACATGGAAACCTTAAACACACGCCCTGCAGTGATGTGGGATCCCTTCCAATTAAGTCTTCCAGCTCTCTTTTGCCAGTATTGCAACTGCACTGGTTCCAACTGTGTCCTAAAGCTCATGAACGAATAGGTCCCAAATGATGCCTGCACAGCCCTCCACTTTTTTTTTTTGCCTCCACTTTTTAAAAGTCCTTTCTTAAACAGCTGGGCTTCCCAGGTGGCACAGTGATAAAAAATACACCCGCCACTGCAGGAGAAGCAAGAGACGTGGGTTTGATCCCTGGGTTGGGAAGATTCCCTGAACTAGGAAGTGGCAGCACACTCCAGTATACTTGCCTGGACAATTCCGTGGACACGAGAAGCCTGACAGGCTACAGTCCATGGGTTGCAAAGAGTCGGACAGGACTGAGCCATGCATGCTTCTTAAACAGCAGTGACTAAGGCCCCTTTGCTATACCCAGTCTTCTAAGCCCCAGGCTGCCTGTGGCTCCTGGTTGGCAGCCCCTAGGGGTCCCCCACATCCTAGGGTGGTGATGGAGGAAGGGCACGCCAGGCCAAGCATGAAGAATAAGTCAGATCAGATCAGATCAGTTGCTCAGTCGTGTCCGACTCTTTGCAACCCCATGAATCACAGCACGCCAGGCCTCTCTGTCCATCACCAACTCCCGGAGTTCACTCAGACTCACATCCATCGAGTCAGTGATGCCATCCAGCCATCTCATCCTCTGTCGTCCCCTTCTCCTCTTGCCCCCAATCCCTCCCAGCATCAGAGTCTTTTCCAATGAGTCAACTCTTCACATGAGGTGGCCAAAGTACTGGAGTTTCAGCTCTAGCATCATTCCTTCCAAAGAACACCCAGGGCTGATCTCCTTCAGAATAGTCAATTTTATTGGGCTCAGACTAGAAATCTGTGAGTCTTGAGACCCATCAACTAAAGACCCATCACAGCCAAAAATAAACCCCTAGGGGCTGCCAACCAGGATCAACCTCTGTGAATTTGTCAGTTTTCTTCCTCTATGTTCTTTTCAGCCTGCTCCACAGCCTCATGAGCTGCTGCTTTTTCCGACAGTGGTTCTTGGCCTTCTCCTTTCTCTTCTCCTCCAGGGTGGCTGTTACCATCTGGTGGTACTTGCAGCCAACCTCATGAGCCAGACACCCTAGGTGTAGGCGAACTTTGGGATAGGCTTCAGACGTACAGCCTTGAGGGCAGCAGGAACCACCATCAGCTTTTTCTTTGTGTAGGGTGGCGGGATCCCATCAAACGCCTTGAGGCGGCCCGGAGCGTCTGGGCCATGCTTGGTCTTGTGGGCTGCCGGCCTTGCACTGTCTGCCAGAAGATGTGTCCGGGGGCTTGGAAGTGGTCGGGGCCCCCAGAGGGGTTGGTGTTCATCTGCTTGCAGAGAAAGGCCAGGTGCTTCCATGTCCTTCTGTGGAAGCTGTCAGCAGTGTTGATGCTCTCACAGTGCACGACCACAGCCTTCCGGTCCAGAAGCACCCGCTTGGCCCCGACGGCTGCCCGGCGGCCCAGGAGATGGCCTCGGCCAACGAGCCCTAGGACCTGCCTCTCCATCATCTTCAGCAGCCGCCTGGGAAAGCTGTTTTCAAACTTTTAAATAGTTGATTTCAGCTAATTGTTTGAGGATCTTGCTGCTGCTGCTGCTAAGTCACTTCAGTCGTGTCCGACTCTGTGCGATCCCACAGATGGCAGCCCAAGAGGCTCCCCTGTCCCTGGGATTCTCCAGGCAAGAATACTGGAGTGGGTTGCCATTTCGTCCTCCAATGCATGAAAGTGAGAAGTGAAAGTGAAATCGCTGAGTCGCGTCCGACTCTTAGCGACCCCATGGACTTGCAGCCCACCAGGCTCCTCCATCCATGAGATTTTCCAGGCAAGAGTACTGGAGTGGGGTGCCACTGCCTTCTCCCGAGGATTTTACTAGAAACCTTGATATTCCTAAGGTATCACACCAGGTTCTCCATAGATCATTATTCCCACAGGATTTGAAAACATGTACCGTACTTAAGACTCAGTGTGGGGAACTCAGTGCAGGGAAAAATAAGTTATTTCAGAAAACCAGGGCAGGAAGTCTTAGTAGCTCAGCAAAGAAAAGAAAGCTATTAACTGCTTCTTTTATCTCCCACTTCCCCTTCTGTTACCCATTTTCAAAACAGTCCAAAAATCTGTTTGAAAATAATTTGTTACTGCAGTGTTACTTAAAATGTTCCTTTTGCGTCCTGTGTGCGTGTATGCTCAGTTGTGTCAGACTCTTTGTGACCCTCCCCCGCAGACTGTAGCCCACCAGGCTCCTCTGTCCTTGGAATTTTCCAGGCAAGAATGCTGGAGTGGGTTGCCATTTCCTTCTCCAGGGGATCTTCCTGACCCTGGAATCGAACCCATGTCTCCTGCTTTGGCAGGCGGATTCTTTACCACTGAGCCACCTGGGAAATCCATTATAGTGTCCTAAGAAAAGGTTAAATCCCAAGCTGGAGAAACCTAAGAAGAAATGAAATAATTTGAAAATAACTCATAATTCTATTTACAGACAACCACTGTTAACATTTTGGTGTATCCTTCTAGACATATTATTTTGTCAAATTGAAAAACTGCTGTATAGTAGTTTTGCAACTTTATATCTGCCTTTTCTTTTGGCTAGTGTTACAAGCATTTATTATAACAAATTTCCCACATACAGTCTAATTTTTAATCCAGAGGTGAATTAAAATTACCTAGGTACTTACAGAGCATTTGTTGGTAGTAGGCTGAAAAGTATTGACTCAGATATGTCAAAATACAAAACAGAAGCAAAGCTCTAGAAGCAAAACTAAATAATCAACCACCAAGATGGAAAAAGCTGCACATATATTTATGTGTAAAAGACCACATATTTACATTGGCTTTTTAGTCATCTTTTGTCCAACAAGCCTTCACAAATTGTCTTTAAACGCAGCACTCTGAAAGCTGCTTGTTGAGCCCAAACTCACTTGAAATATAGTAGGAAATGAGAATTCATAAAAGCATTTGGAATTAATAATGTTAAACTCAGGGAGCTTAATTAAAAAGTGTGTGAGTGTCACAGAAGGGCCCAGTTTATTTCTGTCTGGGATTTCTTTTTTTTTTTTTCAAGATAGAGTGTGATGTAAATTTAACTTTGATAGAGAAGAGCTGTTCTTATTACTAGAAACCTGGTAAATTATATGAGTAATTTGTGATCTCAAAAGCCAAACAAATGTAGGATAGGCTTTGGGTTTGTTTTTTGGGTGGGGGGAGTCCACTGGGATCTTAGTTCACTGACCCGAGATCAGACCTGGGCCCTGGCAGTGGAAGCACCAAGTCCAAACTCCTGGACTCCCAGGGAATTCCCAGGACAGGCTTTTATTATCATTTTAAGGATATTTATTAATATTTATTTATTCATTTGACTGCACCGGATCTTCATTGTGCCATGTGGGATCTTTGATCTTTTCGTTGCAGCCTGTGGGATCTAGTTTCCCCACCAGGGATCAAACCCTGGGCCCCTGCATTGAGAGCACACAGTCTCAGCCACTGGCCTACCTGCGAAGTCCCATGCTTTTTCTTATTGAGGGATATCCATGAATCATTTATATTTGTAGTTATTTACTTTGTTTGCATTTGCCCCTGTTAGTCATAATACCTTGAGATACTTAACTTTCCCAACACCTCACTTTCCTATCTGTACAATGAGGATAGGGATAGGACCTACTTTATTTGGCCACTGTGGGAATTAAAGGGAGAAATGTACTTAAAATGTTTAACACAATGCCTGGGACTTATGAACTGCTTAATAAACGTTAGCTGTAGAACTAATACCACTATATTATCATTCAGGGTGACCTCCCCTACTTCCCCACTGGCAACTAATTCTTGAAACATCTCCTCTCTCTTCAGCAAAAAGGGCTTTTTGAGCTCTGATGGCAGTTTGTGGCTGTCCCACTTACATAAGAACTTAATACTTTTTACTATAGTTACGTGGGCATGCAACTATCTCCTTTACTAGAATGACACAGTTTTCTGAGGTCAGGATCATGCTTTATTCATCTTCATAACCCCAGTTCCTGGCACATACTAAAGCTCAATAAATAGTGAATGAGTGCTTTTATGAATGTTGTGGGTGTACTTTTGCAGACATTCATTTAGATTGTTCGTGGCCTTGATTATATTCACCCTATTCACTAATGCAGATAATCACGAATTAAACATTTGTTTTATCATAAGTTGGTTATTTGTTGCTGCATAATAAACTATGTCAGAGCATAATGGCTTAAAAGGCAGTCACTTGCTTAGTGTTCTGGGGACTTACTGGGGCTCAGCTGGGCAGTTCTCCTGATTTTTGCTGGCAGCTCTTCTGTAATTGCAGTCAGATGGCAGCTGAGGCCGGAATGTTCAAGATGGAATATTTACTTACCTGTTTGGAGCCTAAAGTGGTAGCAGGGCTCAGCTGGAATGCTGGCGTGGCTGGGCCTGGCTGCCAGGCCCTCTTTCTTCCTCCCACCCCTCACACTTTACTCCCCCCTCAGCTTGGTCTCTCAAGAAGGATAGCCATGCTTCATAAATGGCAGGACCCCTCAAAGTGCAAAAGCAGAAGTTGCCAGGTCATCTTAAAGCTGCGGCCTGGAGCCAGCACAGTTCAGCTCCAGTCTGTAAGGATGCACGGATGACTGCGTTGCTAGTCACCGCCCAGCCTGTATTCTCATGGAGAGGTCTCTACAAGGATCTGAGTGCCACAAGGCATAGTTTATGGTTCCCTGGGGCCATTAATGTAACAGACTGCCAAATCATATAGTAAAGTTTCCCTTTTGAAAGTTTAGTAAGCATTTTTTAAGAAAGCCTAACTGTAAGAGAGACAAGAAGGAAATGTGGCAGCACTTACGAATCCATACATGAAGCAGACAGTTCAGATTTTCTGCCACTTGACTGACTTTGTGATGTGGGCAAGTTCATCTCTCTGACTCCTATAGGTCACTCACCTACAGATGATTTCTTCATAGGGTTGTGGTAGAATTTAAGTGAGAACACGGCTATAAGTACCTGGTACTCAGGTGTTCGGTAAGTGGGAGCGGCTGCTATATTGTTGTTCTTGCCATTATTATTACTGTTATTATTCATGACTTATGTCTTGGTGTCAGTATGAAGACAAATAGCTAACCCTGTGAATGGAGAAGGAACATTTTGGTTAGCTTCTTCAGTTTCAGTTGATTACTTTGTATCTTTGTCTTTTATTTGTGATTCCTATGCTCTTGTTAGCTAATGGTATTTAAAGCCAGCCTCTAATAATTTTAGTTTCCTATAAGCAAAACAATTGGGAGTATAAATTCTTAGGTTAAAGTTGGAAGATAAAAATTCTTTTCTTCTGTAGTCATGAAAATCCATGGTTTAGAGGAGATTCCAGTTACTTAATTTCCTGAAACACAGGCATGTTATGTTATAGACAGAGCTACTATATATTGCCACTTAAGACCAGAGATGTCTTAAATCAGATTCTACACAGGGTTTTTGATATTTTAGTAGCTAAACTCTAGAGCAAAATCAGTATCAGTCACTATTGTCTTGGAGGGCTGTGAAGTATCTTTTACTAGGCTTTTGTATGGCTTTGTACTGTTACATTGGGGAAGGCAATGGCACCCCACCCGAGTACTTTTGCCTGGAAAATCCCATGGACAGAGGATCCTGGTAGGCTTCAGTCCATGGGGTCGCTAAGAGTTGGACACGACTGAGTGACTTCACTTTGACTTTTCACTTTCATGCATTGGAGAAGGAACTGGCAACCCACTCCAGTGTTCTTGCCTGGAGAATCCCAGGGACGGGGGAGCCTGGTGAGCTTCTGTCTATGGGGTTGCACAGAGTCGGACACGATTGAAGCGACTTAGCAGCAGCAGCAGCAGCAGCAGCAGCAGTACTGTTACATAAGCTTATTGACTTTTTGAGAACTTCTGTTAAAACTTTAAAGTTGCTTTGAAATTAAAATCAACTGCAGTGGAAAGTTTGTAAGTTTTAATGGTCTGTTATACTAGAAGTTTTAGTAGAAAATTGGTTCTGAATATTGTTAATCAATATAAATAATGTATATTACATTTCCTTTCTGAGACCTTGAGTTATATATCATTTGTATCCTTCTTAAATTTACTTTGTTACAAATTGTAACAGTTGTTTTGTCCTGAGTGGTTGTCTACCTCACCTTTCCTTATGCAAGGACAAGAAATACACATGCAGCAGGAAATGTCTTCAACCAATCACATAACTTTACAGGTTTACCAGAATGCCTTAAAATGGGTTTTGGGGGACTTCCCTGGCAGTCCCGTGGTTAAGACTATGCAGTTCGAATGCACAGTGTGTGTGTTTGTTCCCTGGTTGGGGAAGTAAGGTCCCTCATGCCACATGGCCAAAAAATGAAAAAATAATTTAAAAATAAACAAAATGGGGTCTGTACGCACTAAGCAGCTTGGTGCACTGGACAGACCGTGAACCTTTGAGTCATGCTATTCCTGGCACCGGGAGGCTGTGGGGAAGTTTTTTGGCTTCTTTGAGCTTTTTCTTCAATGTAGACAGTACAGACTCACCTCTCACAGTTGTTGGGGTGAGTGAACGAGCTAACAGTGAGCCCACTGGACCATGGTGCCACATCAAGTACCAAGAAATTCACTCAGCAGTCAAGTCCACATTTTAAAATTAGTTGTAAAAAAGCCCAAGGAATGACCTTGATTGGTTACGTGATTCGATTAAAGGTGACTTTAGCTTTGAATTAAGAGCTATTTCTGGGAGAAGAAACTGGTGCCAAGGAAGTATCAAGTTTGAAACAGTGGTGGTCCAGAATTTATGAGCAAAAAGGAGTCACATTTACAATGAAATGAGAGGAGGTGAGTTTGGAAATGGATTCTCCCTTCACTGGCCTTCTCACTGCTTTGTGTTCACACACTTCCTTTTTTTCTGAGGTTCTGAAACAAAACAAAACATAGTGGGGCTCTCTGCAGCAGCAGCAGCAGGAGCTTTTGAATTCTTTCTAAAGAGGAAATTGACTTTACCTAACCAGTGCACTTCCTGTGTATGTGGTATCCGTTAGGGAGAGATACAGGACCTCGTTGGAAGTACAGCGCTCGACTGCAGAATTTCCTCTTGCTGGTGGGGGTGGGGGGGTCGAACTGTATTTCAGAGCTCCAGTTTGTCGTCTTCATTTATCCTGGTATCTGTGAGGTCTTATCTGTGAGGTCTGTGTGAACATCTTGTCACCATTGCAGGTTCTGATCCAATAATTCTGGGTAGGACCTGAGATTTTCGATTTCTAACCATATTCCAGGTGAGATGTATCAAAATCCTAAGGCATCCTTTCCCTGGTTCTTTTTGAAAGGTCTTAAACACATACATGGGATGGCGGGGTCGGGTGGGGGGGGTGCTTCTCTGGTGACTCAGATGGTAAACAATCTGCCTGCAATGCAGGACACCCGGGTTCAATCCCTGGGGTCAGGAACATCCCCTGGAGAAGGTAATAATGGCTACTCACTGCAGTATTCTTGCCTGGGAAATCCCATGGGCAGAGGAGCCTGGCAGGCTACAGTCCCTGGGGTCACAGTGGGACACGGCTGAGTGAGTAATACACACACACCAACACATAGACGATTAACTTAATTGTATTGAACAACACTTAGTTGCTAGTTTTTCCGTATGTTAGGGCCTGATTCTCAGGTACCCGATCCCACAGTTGGGTGATGTGCTGAAGCAAGGACATTTTTCATATAACCCTATCATTTTTTTAAACTTCACCTTGGATTTAGAAGTTCTCTAGTAAGTTTACAGAGATTAATAGCAATTAAACTTAAGTTAGAATTTCTTTGTTCTTTATGATTTAAGAAATTATTTCACTTACTGTGCAAGCACCATTGTAACTTACATTAATGTTGAAAGGAGAAGAAATTGTTTCTACGATCTCCCCAGCCAATCAAACCATTTTTTCACCCGTATTTCTTTGTAGCCCTTAGATGTGGGCATTTTTTTGTTTGCACATGCTCGTGAACATTTCTGGGTAACTCTTTTGATCTTAATGGTTTTATTTTTTTGTCCGTGCTGGGTCTTCATTGCTGTGGGGGCTTGTCTCTAGTTTTGGGGAGAGGGGGCTACTCTGTGGTTGCAGTGGGTGGGTGTCTCAATGCAGTAGTTTCTCTTGTTGCTGAGCACAGGTTCCAGGGCCCACGGGCTTCAGTGGTTGTGGCTCCCGGGCTCTAGAGCACAGCCTCAGTAGTTGTGGTGAACAGGCTTAGCTGCTCCGCAGCGTGTGGGATCTCCCCTAATCAGGGCCTGAACCTGTGTCTCCTGCATTGGGAGGCCGATTCTTTACTCCTGAGCCACCAGGGAAACCCCTCGGCAGCAATTTAGTATTCTGGTTTTCAATTTTAGTGTTAGAGGATAAATAGAAAGTTTTCAAAATTTCTCTGTTACCTGTTGAAATATTAGGCTTTATCCACATTTTGATACATTCTTTTCTTGGTGGATTTCTCTTAGCCTTCAAATGCTCTTTTTAAGAGCATTTGAAGTTAGCATTTCAAGTTAGCAAAGGGTTAGGGTAATAAACATAATATGTCTTAGGAAATTAATATAATATTTGCAAAGTACAGTATGAACTTGGTTATGAAGATGGTTAGATAGCATCACCAACTCAATGGACAGGAATTTGAGCAAACTCTAGGAGATAGTGAGGACAGGAAAGCCAGAGTGCTGCAGATCATGGGATTGCAAAGAGCTGGACACGACTTAGTGACTGAACAACAACAAAGTGTGAGCTTGCTTTAATTCAGCTGACTAGTGTATAGTTAGAATTTTCCTGTGAAGTGAGAAAAGGTGAATTGTGTGTTATCTGTATGCTTAAAAAGAAAATCTGGTGTCTGTACAGACAGCTGACTTGTTTTCAGAATATCTGTGAGATGTAAGGATTTTTCTGTCGTATCTCCTAGAACAACCATTCTTAATCTGGGCTCTGAGGACCGAGGGTAGTGCGTCTCAAAGCATGGGCTGCAGAGTCACAGGTGTGCTTGTGAAAAAGGAGGACTCTGCCCTTACGTTCTCCCGACCCCTTCTCCAAGCTATTTCTGGGGTGGAGCCTTGCCATCTAAGCTATAACAAGTTGTCTGATACATGATTCTTCTGCAAACCAAGTTTCAGAATTACTGCTCTGGGCAAGCCGTGGTTGGGATCTGAGGGACTTTGTAATCTCTGATATTGAACCAGCTTCTTTTGGGTAGGGATTATTCATTTTTTCTGGGAAGGTCTATAAACCTCATTGAAATTCACAGAGGACCATGACTGAAAGAGGATGACGTCATTGTCCCAGAGGTGTGCTTTGAACATCTTCTGCTTCCTGTGAACCTTTTGGATTGTAAATAAATTCTTAGTTGTTTTTTTTTTTTTAACCATAATGAGGGCATTTTGTCCACAGTCATTTTTTTTTTATTGTGCTTTTTTAAGCTATCATTTCTTTTCTACTTTTCAGTGAAATGAATTTTTTTGGGAGGGGTGGGGAGGGTCTCGTGGCATGTGGGATCTTAGTTCCCTGACTAGGGATCAAACCCATGCCCCTCTGCAGTGGAAGCATGGAATCTTAACCACTGGACTGTCTGGGAAGTTCCAGTAAAATGAATTTTAATATCTTCCTAATCTGATTTTTTTCTTTGGCACTGAAACATTATTATTTCCGAAAACTGCTTTGTGCAGATATAATACCGCTAATGTTTATTTATTGAAAGCAACAATGTGCCGATTATTTTACCAAGTGCAGGACATAGACTATTTAATCCACAAGCAGCTCTATCAGGCGAGCATAATTATCCTCATTTGATGAATAATGGCATTGAGGCATGGTGTGTTTAATTATAAATAACTTAATTTGATTGACATCATCTGTGAGTGATGGGTTCAGGGTTTGAGGCTGTTCTGTCTCACTTGAAGGCAAACACTATGCAAGTCTGCACAGATGAATCACATTTGGTTTACCAATGACTGGAGGGTGATGTTGGGGTAGTGCCTTGAGATTATTATGGTTGATGCCTGTCATCAGCCTTTTCTAGAGATTCTGAGTTTTTCTGTTATTTCATTTCAGATCAAGGAGAGTGCATCCCAGACAAGAGACGTCCTCAAACAACATTTTAATGATTTAAAGGGAACGCTTGCAAAGCTCCTGGATGAGCGATTGGTGACCCTCTTGCAAGAGGTGGACACCATTGAGCAGGAGACCATCAAACCACTAGATGACTGCCAGAAGCTGATAGAACACGGAGTTAACACCGCAGAGGACTTAGTCCAAGAAGGTGGGAGTCCAGGGAGCCTGTTAAATGCGGCCCGTTCAGGTCGACGTGCTGGTTTCCCAGGGCACCAGCAGGCTTCCTGCCGTCTCTGGGTGCTTAGGCTGTTCGTACCTTGGGAAAGTTTGTGATAATAGGATAACAGGGGTACAGTGAGGTATCCTAGGGTAAGTTGCAATTCATGTACTAATTATAGTAATTTACAGAACACAGAGTAAATGATCTTTCTTATGGTTCTTTGATAACAGTTTCTCATTCATGGTTAACACAGCAATTTTGCAATCATTTTGAATCTGTTCACATAGTTTTCAGAGTGTTGATGGTTTATAGGATTTAATTCCATTGTTATTTTTAGAAGGTTAAGGAGTAGGATTGGTGTTACTCCTGAGACTGTAGTGGTTATATTCCTGAATGTAGTTGGTTACTTTGGTTAAAGTGTGCCCGGTTCTTCCGTTGCTGACTTCCTGCCTCCGTGTCTGTCTGCCTTCCTTCCTTCCCTCCTGTAGGTCTTTGTCAGGTACATTAAATAAAAAGGTACTAGTTCTGCCCTTCGGGGTTCACAGGCCGGTGAGAGAGGCACATATGGTGAGAGAGATCTAAGACCTCATGGGAGCACAAAAAGAAAAATGCTTAGCTCTGGAAGAGGGTGGGGTGGCTTCCAACAGGAGAACTTCCACAAAGGCTGAAGAAATTCATCAAGCAGGCAAAAGAGGAAAAGGAGTTCACAGCAAGACTGGAAACAGAAGTCATGCCAAGAATAAAGTGAATGGCATATCTGGGAGGTCTTGAATGAAGTCTTTTAGGCCACAGAGTTACGCAGTCAGATTTACATTAAAAAAAAAAAAAAGACACTGCCAACAGTTTGGAAACTGTATTAGGGGTTTTAAAGAACTAAAAAGAGCTTAATGAGAACGCCATGGCAGCAGTCCAGATAGGAAGTGACAAAGGCAGTGACAGATGAAGGTGAAGCAGAGCAGGTTTTAAGATTTTGGGGAGGTAGAGTGATTGGTGATTTTACTGAGCTCTTCCTGTTGGTGATTGCCCAGTTACAGGATGGAGGAGGAAGAGAAGGGTTTGGGATGACCCAGGCCTGTGTGATTTTAGATGACTGGTGAATTGTACCATTGACTGACTCAGGACATGAAGAGGGAGGGGGAGTGGTTAGACAGTTTGTTCCAGGTATGTTAAGCTTGAGGTGCTGAAGATGGCAGGAGCTGGAAATGTGGATGTGATGCTAAGGAGAGAGATCCTACCTGGAGATGTGACTATGGCAGGGAGTGGTGTGTACAGCACATCTGAATCCATGGGAGTAAGTAAAGTCATCAAGAGATAGCACAATATGATTAAAATGACTCCTTGAGATGTTCCTATTTCCACTCTTTCTCTGTACTTTCTTTTTTTAAAATTATTATTAGAGGATGATTGCTTTACAGTATTGAGTTAGTTTCTGCCATACCTCAGCACGACTCCACCATTGGTATGTATATGTGTGTCTCCTCCCTCTTGAGCCTCCCTCCCACCTTCCACCCCATCTCTCTACTTTGACATGGGTCAGAGTCACTCTTACTATTCTTAGAATTTAGGTTTACCTGAACTATGACATTTTCAAAGACCCGTCTTTCTTTCTCCATTAAAAACATTAAAGTAAAAGTTACATTTCAGTTAAAAAAAGGGGGGCGGAGGGTGCAATATGACATGGGAAGGCTGCAGAAGGTGGGACTCTGAGAAATGCCAACATTTAGAGGTCAGTTAAGGACAGAGGACTCAGGGAAGGAGGCTGAATGCCGTCCATTCTTCACTGAGTGCTGTGCGTGGCACAGAATAAAAAGTGTGTATGGCTCCCAAGTTTGTCACTTCAGCTGGAAGTCAGTCCCCTTTCTGGTCTCACTTAGAATATAGTACTAGTGTTATGTTTACATGCTGATTCCATTTCCATCTTCTCATCAAGGACAAATGTTTATTTGGCACTGACCATAACAGTGCGTTTGAGAAAATTCTTTTTAGCAGGACTGCAGAATGTCTTTCCCTGTGGGCTCAGCAATTGGAAACAGACTCTGCAGCAGTTCAGCACAGGTCAAGAGTGTGTACCCATCAGCATAAGGCTTAACCAGTGATTTTATTTTAGAAAATAAATCCTTTGAGGCATATACATGTTTGTTACAGGATCTGCTGCTAAATTTTTTTTTTTTGTACTTCAGAAATATTTTTAAATTTCAAACTTTTTCCTCCTTTCCCTTCCTAAGGGATAAAAACTTATTTATGGAATTTTGAGGATTCTGAAGCAGTGTTAGTATGCCTCTGTTTTCCTTTTGGTGAGGGGTAGGGTCATTGTTATGTGGTCTCAAAACACTTGAGTGACTCGAGGTAGTACTCTTCAGGGTTGCGGAAGGACAGGGTCCCTGGGGACTTGGCCATACAATTGGTTGATAAACCAGGCTTCCACTTGTAGAGCAGAATCTTTCATCTCTGGCAGAGTGCAGTCACTGTGTACCCCATTCCTCTGCGTTTCACTTTAAAGTCACTTCTGAAATAGTTCCTGCACTTGCTTTTGGGGAATTTGTGACATCACATGAGAATCATTTTCAGGAGACCCACCTAACACAGGTGACCATTGTTCCTGTACTGGTTCTCTCATCCCTGACTGTAGGTGAGCTCGCCATTCGGGGAGGTGTAGGAGAGCAGAATGAAAAGCTCTGGAGCTTTACCAAGAAAGCCTCGAACATCCAGCTGGACAGGTGAGAGCTCGTGTCTCTTGGGCTTAAACTGCTTTTCTTTCTTTTTTTTCTCTCTCTCCCTCTCTCCTCTTTTTCCTTGTTAAAAATTATGATTCAAGGAAATAGAGAGTATATTTTTCAAAGTCTCACTACCCATTACCAGTATTACTAGTGTGGAATAGTCGGGATTGTAATCTATGAAATAGAACTACTACAGATTTTCTTCAATCCTAACATGTAAGAGAATCATTAAATTTAAAAAAATCTGGACCTATCATTAAAACTGAGTCATAGCTCAGACCACAGGGTCCTACTGTTCAGCATAGGGAATTGTATTCAGTAACCAATGATGGACCATAATGGAAAAGAATATACAAAAGAATGCATGTAATATGTGTCAATGAATCACTTTGCCATTCAGCAGAAATTAATGCAGTACTGTAAAGCAACTGTACTTCAATTAAAACAAAGAAAATTGAGTCACAACTCAGTAAACCAAATCTTTTGACATAAACTTGACAGTTGTGATCCTATTCCTTTTCATCCCCCACTGCCATTAGCATTATTTACCAGCAGCTCCTGCATCCTTACAGCATATGACTGATTGAAAATGTTCCTTGTTGGGACGCCCCTGGCTGTACAGTGGTTAGGACTTCACTCTCTCTTTGCTGAGGGTCTGGATTCAACCCCTGGTCGGGGAACTAAAATCCCACAAGCCACACGTTTGAGTCAAAAGATAAATAAGTGAAATGAAAAATAAATATTCTTTGTTAATTTTTTAAAAATTGAGGTACAGTTGATTTACAGTGTTGTGTGCGTTTTGGGTATACAACATGTGCTGTGCTTAGTTGCTCAGTCATGTCTGACTCTCTGCAGCCCCACGGGCTGTAGCCCACCAGGCTCGCTCCTCTGTCCATGGGGATTCTCCAAGCAAGGATACTGGAGTGGGTTGCCATTCCCTCCTCCAGGGGATCTTCCCAACCCTTCGAACCCAGGTCTCCCACATTGCAGGCAGACTCTACTGATTGAGCTTCCAGGGAAGCCCAGTACAACATGCTGCTGCTGCTGCTGCTAAGTCACTTCAGTCGTGTCCGACTCTGTGTGACCCCATAGACGGCAGCCCACCAGGCTCACCCGTCCCCGGGATTCTCCAGGCAAGAACACGAGTGGGTTGCCATTTCCTTCTCCAGTGCATGAAAGTGAAAAGTGAAAGTGAAGTCGCTCAGTCATGTCCAACCCTCAGCGACCCCATGGACTGCAGCCTTCCAGGCTCCTCCACCCATGGGATTTTCCAGGCAGAAGTACTGGAGTAGGGTGCCATTGCCTTCTCCACAGTACAACATAGTGATATGCAATTTTTTAAAGCTATTTTCCTTTGTATTTTTAACTCTTGGTTAAAAGTCTCATAAACGTGGGCTTTCTTTCCTCAGCCTACCAGAAGTGCCTTTACTGGTCGACGTGCCTTGCTTATCTGCTCAGTTGGATGATTCAATTCTTAACATAGTGAAAGACCATATTTTTAAACATGGAACGGTAGCCTCTCGCCCACCGGTACAGATAGAAGAATTGATAGAGAAACCTGGAGGCATCATTGTACGGTGGTGTAAGGTATGTAATTCAGAACTGTAGAAGTGGCTTCAGTGTTATGAATTTGAGTTTGGAGGGCCTTTACAATTTTTTTTTTTATTAGTTAGCTTTGACTATTTTCTTCTCTGCGTGAACAAAAGTGCCTTTTGCTTTACAATTAAGGTCATAGGGAACTTGAACTAGCTGTTGCTTTGAGATAAACAGTTTTGAAGGTACTTTTTAAAATCTCTGTATCAAAACGTTTCCCATCACACATTTCCCAAACGTAACTTAGTGAGTTGAGAATTGCTCCCATTTCTGTTTATTAGAAAACTTCAGAAGGTGTTAGTGAATGTTGGGTGTTGGATATTTTTCTGTTCATCATTGAACTACCTCTGAAATAAAAGTTCAAAAGTATGTTCTTTTCCCCCACACGCTCAGCATTACCAAGAATTTTGTGTATTAAGTCATATTAAGCATGTGATAAGTCATATTATGCATGTGAATTACCATATTTTAGATAAAAACCATGTCCAAGTGAGTCATAATATCTTGGCTGTTGACAGATACATCATTCAGAGGTGGGTGGTCAGCTTCTGAAAACTGTTTTCTTAAATGGGATTTTTACTTTTGTTATAAAATTTTTTTTCTTGTTTTTGATTAATTTTTTATTCTTTTCATTGTTTTTAATGAAATTTAAAAAATGAAGCCTTTGTACAGAAGAAAGCAGTAGAGATACTTTTGTTGGTTCAAAACAAAGACTCTTATTCTATTTTTTTGCCTGTCAGCTCTTTTGCCATAAGTATTATTATTCATGCTTTCTTGCATACACATTTAAGATTTTCTAAAGTATACACCTAGCTGTAAAACTATGAGGTAGCATATTGGATCTGTACTCTACCAGGAGATAACCAAACTCTTCCCAAAGTGATTGTCCCCGAGTGTCCTTCTCCCAGTGGTGTATGCATGCCTCTTACTCTGCATCTTCACCGGTACTTGGCATTGTCAGACTTTATATCTTTGCCAGTGTAGTACCTCATTTGTGGGTTTTGACTGCATTTTCCATACTACAAGTTAGGCTGCATATCTTTATATATTTTTAGCTGCTTATATTTCTTATTCTGTAAAACACTTTTGTCTTCTATGCATTTCCTTGCTGGCTGCTTTGTCTTCTATTAATTTTACAGAGTCCTTTATATATTTCAGATTTTACCTCTCTCTTAGTTATATGAACAATGTAGTTGTGGGATGCTTGTGTTTGAATTTTGACTGTCTTATCTTGGGCTTTATTGTGTAGGAAGCACGTCATTACTTCAAAGGAAGCAGATCTGTTAGTATCACCCTGGGTTTATAGAGCACATGGTTGGGGGACTTGTGGCAGTCTGGTGGTTGAGAATCCACCTGCCATTGTAGGGGATGCAGATTCAATCCCTGGTTGGGGAACTGAGATCCCACATGTCTAGGGGCAACTAAATCCAAGTGCTGCAGTGAAGACTCACTGCACCAAAAACAAACAAAATAAAAACACATGGTTCAAGAAGGAAAAGAAGGGAAATAATGATGTCGTATTTTCTCTGAGCGTCCTGAGACCAGCCCATATTCAGCATATGGGCCTGTTTGCTCAGCCCCAAAGGCCCCCATTCAGTTAGGTTGTGATGCTGAGAGAAGGCGTTTTCTGACTTCTACCTAACATAAAGCCTTTCTCCCCAGGTGGATGACGACTTCACCGCCCAAGATTACAGGCTCCAGTTCCGTAAATGTACTTCCAATCATTTTGAGGATGTATATGTAGGCTCTGAAACGGAATTCATTGTGTTGCACATAGACCCCAATGTTGATTATCAGTTCAGAGTCTGCGCCCGGGGGGACGGCCGACAGGAGTGGAGTCCGTGGAGCGTCCCCCAGATCGGTCATTCCACGTTGGTGCCGCACGGTATGCCATTGCCCTCTTACTCCTGAAACTTTCCTATGTATGAAGACTTGTATTCTTTGCTAAAAGGCAGCCCACTGACAACCCTTTTTCCTAAGGATAGACCCTGAATTGATGGAGAATGACATGAGACACGTCTTTTACTTCCTGCTCAGATTATTTCATGTGAATTTTGATAAATTTTCATTCATTCTTCTCTCAAACATCCCCAAATGGGCTAACCAGGTGGTTAAAGTGGTAAAGAACCCGCTTGCTGATGCAGGAGATGTGGGTTCAGTCCCTGAGTTGGGAAGATCCGCTGTAGTAGGAAATGGCAACCCACTCCAGTATTCTTGCCTGGAGCATCCCATGGATAGAGGAACCCGGTGGGCTACAGTCCATGGAGTTGCAAAGAGTCAGACACGACTGACCATGCATGCATGCAAGGTTCCCCAAGTAGTGCCGGATAGGAGTATGCTGCTAAGTCACTTCAGTCGTGTCCGACTCTGTGCGACCCCACAGACGGCAGCCCACCAGGCTCCCCCGTCCCCGGGATTCTCCAGGCAAGAACACTGGAGTGGGTTGCCATTTCCTTCTCCAATGCATGAAAATGAAAAGTGAAAGTGAAGTCGCTCAGTCTTATAAGACTCTTAGAGACCCCATGGACTGCAGCTTACCAGGCTCCTCCATCCGTAGGATTTTCCAGGCAAGAGTACTACATCCCTAAAACCAAAGATTTGTACATATTGCCTTAGAAGACTGCAATATTTAACCCAAACCTTCAATATATAACTTGGTAGGGACTTAAAAAAAAAAATTCTTATGATTTGAAATTGATCTCTCTTGTATTACTTTTTAAAAATATTTAGACTCATTTGTTAATTACCTCTTAGGTTGGAATAAGCTCAGACATGATTTTATTGAGTAGTAGGGGATAATGCTTGTTTGATCTTCCTTGCCACACATGTGCAAGAAGAGACTAAAATCTTCTTTGTGATATGTAAGATTAACCATGACATCCTATCACTGAATTTTTCCTTTTATTGAACTTGCCCATGACTCCTAAGAATGGTGTCTTCCACTTCCAAGTTTTATTTAATATATCTGTGTTGAAGATTTTCCCCAGATGATTCTAACAATTTTCAATATCTTTTGCTTTTTAAAAAGAGTGGACAGCTGGCTTTGAGGGGTACAGCCTGAGCAGTCGGAGAAACATAGCACTTCGTAACGATGCCGAGTCGTCCGGTGTTCTCTACTCCAGCGCTCCCACTTACTTCTGTGGGCAGACGTTAACATTCAGGCAAGTGGATATTAGAAGATCTGACTCTCAGGCCTTGGGCAGTAGCGGGAAGTACTCAGAGCATCCAGGAGCTTCTGATCTAAAGAGTCCTGAGTTTATTCCGTCATTTGTAGGCAGTATTACCTTGGAGCATTTTCCTTATTTCTCTTTGCTTTGCTTTTCTCATATGTAGTCATAGCGTTATTACGAGCATAAAGTGAGATAATGTGTTTAAAATGCCTTCCTTTGCTTCATAACATAGTGCATATTCACTGTTTTTAGGTCTTCTTTCTTCCTGGTAAATAGAGATAAACAGAATATCTCTCAAAAGTCCATCTTAAAAATTCAGAGGTCCCCAATTTTTTTTTTTTTCCTTTGTGAATCCATAAGAGCAGGTGTCAGTGAAAGACAGCCTAGGTAAACATACTATGTATATAGATACATATGGTATATATGTTTAGTCTTTGTAAGATAAAATGGAAAACAAGCCTTTCCTGCCACCAGTTAATTTTCTATTTCTTCACCCATTGTTCCCTGTCTTAGAAAAATTCCCTTTTCCTTGTTTTCATGTTTTCTGAGGTACATTCTCTGTAGTCCTGTTTCTAAATAACTTTTCCTGAGAACCAAAGCTCAGTTTTCATTGAGCAAAGTAAAGCTCGCCTGATATTCACCATACACACCTCAGTGTAGCAAGCCCTCTAGGTTTTAAGTCGTGGGAATCGTGGGATTTTATTGTGAATGCTAGTTCTGAGTTCCTCTTGTTCTCAGTCTCTTGTTGTATAAGGCATGGAGAGTATCTGAAAGTTTTCTCTAAGTTAGTGTTGCCATGTTCTCCACCAGCCAAGTCATTTGAACTGTCAGCATGAAAGGAATGCACTGGTTTATGCATTGTCTCATTTCTGACACCTCCCCTTGCCCCTTACATTACAATGAAAGAATGACTTAATAACCAGAAAAATACTAACAGAGAAGTAAGGAGTCTAGTACCTAACATTGAATTAGCTATTCCCTGGGTAATCAGTTTTCTGAACTAACAGATCTCTTCTCTGCTTATGTCCCTTGTTGATAGAGATACTCCCATTAGTGAGTCTTCTGAGCACAAGGGACTTCTGTATAATGGCAGGGTTTCCTGAGTTAATAGGTTCAGGCCAGATATCTCAGCTCATAATAAGAATCATAATCAGTGTAATATTGCAGTTTTAAGTTGCATTTACCATGTGCCAGGTGCTATTCTAAGCACTTCACTTGTTGATTCTCATAACCCAATGAAATAGGTTTAGTTACCCATTTTATGGATGAAGATACTGAGGCACAGGGAAGCCCAGTCACTTACCCAGGGTCACATAACTAGTAAATGGCAAAGCTAGGATTTGAACCCAGTCAGTCTGGGTCCCATGATTTTAACACTGGTCTTTATTACTTCTTGGGCTTCCCTGTGGCAGGAATATAATTCTCCTGCCAATGTAGGAGACTTGAATTCGATCCCTGGGTTGTGAAGATCTCCTGGAGAAGGAAATGGCTACCCACTCCAGTTGCCTGGGAAATCCCATGGACAGAGGAGCCTGGCAGGCTACAGTCCACGGGGTTGCAAAGAGTCAGACACAACTTAGCGACCAAACAACACACAGCGATATTGCTTCTTGTTAGTCGTTTTCATGCCAGTGTGGAAATGTGCGGTTTCTCCATATCCTTAGCTCTCTTCCTTTCCCCTCTTCTGTGACTTTTCTCCCTTGGCGATGGTGATCGGATGCTCTTCTACCAGTAACTTCTTCCTGTGTGAACCCAGGGGAACCCGGCCAATAGATGACCTACTTAGGTTTATTTCTTAAGTTATTCAATAAATGTTTTTAGGTTACAACATTAGAAATTACACACTGATTTACATCCACCTACTTTATGCAGCCTGTGGCCTGACACTTAGTTGGCCTAACCCATTGGCTCCTCCCTCCTCCTCCAAAGGTGCGTGACTGGGCCCCTCTTGGCAGGTGATTAACTGACAGTTAAGCTCAGTATTACCTTAGTCAGACCTTTGCATTTTTGTCATTTTTCCTTTGAATGTGGATTGAAACTGTTTTCTTTCCTTATTTAAAGTAATGCCCAGTCATTGGCCATGAGGGCAGAAGATGTGAATGGTGTGTTTGTGTGGGGTGCACCGTCTTGTGTTTGGGGGGAGGGCGCAGGCAGATAGGCCTACTTGAATAAAGGTAAACTTTATCTAGTTTTTTAAGGACTTCATAGTCAGAGGGGTGATTATACTCCTGCATGCCCTGTCCTGTGGCTCAACCCAATCTATGAAGTTTCTGAAATGCTTAGAGCTCTGATGTCAAAGAAACCTGTTACTGGCCAGCTCTTAACAGTCTCTCCAGCCTAGTCTCAGGTGATGCCCAGGTCCCCTCCTTCCCGGCCACTCCCTGACTTCCTGTCTTGAATATTCCTTCCTTCCCTTGCTTCTGAAATTTCCTGATTATACTATTTTTTAAACCATATTTTTACTGTCTCTTCTCTACCACCTCCTTTCTTTAGCTTCTCTTAGTCTGATAAAATATTTGCTGATCTGTGAAGTGTGTAGAAATAGCTCAGAATATTACTGTTACTCAGACTTGAGCCCTGAGAATGTATTCTATGCATTGGTAGTTTTATATTAAGTAAAGAATCTGGGATATTGAGAAATCTCATTTTTATAAGAGCATATCTGGGAAGAAGAAAATTTTCTTTGATGGTGAGACTTTTGTCTTAGTTCAGAAAATTATTTAATAATTCTTGGTTACCTGTGAATAAAGGAACTTTGTAATCCTCATTTCTCCTGTAAGCATTGTCATAGTCAGCTTATGCACTGTTGTTGCAAAGAGCCTTGCTTTGCCCAATGCCAAGGAAGCCCAGAGGGAGAGTAGTCTTCCGCTGTTGCTGTAAATGTTTGGCGAAGCACTTAATTTTTAAAATTTTTTTTTTTTTTGCAATTGTTACCTATAATGAGAGCATCCCAGGTGACTCAGTGGTTAAAAGAATCCACCTGCCCATTTAGGTGATGGGAATTTGATCCCTGGGGAGGGAAGATCCTCTGAAGGAGGAAACAGCAACAAATATTCTTGCCTGGAAAATGCCATGGAAAGAAGAGCCTGGCAGGGTACAGCCCATGGAGTGACAAAGAGTTGGATACTACTGAGTCCATCTATAATGAGCTTTCTGAGCCTGGACAGTATTTGGAGAGGAGGTGGTGGTGTAAGCTTGTATGTTCTCCTCCATACCGGGCTTTTTCAGTTTGGAGGGAAGTGTGGCTAAAGTTGACCTTGGAGTGTGGGTATTGTTGCAGCGCTTGATGATGTTGCCATGTGAGTAATAGAAACTGATTTTGGTCCTCTTATACATATATATTTATTAAAAAAATAAAAACAAGGACTTCCCTGGCAGTCCAGTAGTTAAGACTCTATGCTTCCACTGCAGGGGGCTCCAGTACATCCCTGATTGGGGAACTAAGATCCCATATGCTGTGCTGTAAAAAAAAAAAAATATATATATATATATATATGGAATTTAGAAAGACAGTCATGACAATCCTATATGCAAGGCAGCAAAAGATGTGAAGAACAGACTTTTGGACTATGTGGAAGAAGGTGAGGGTGGGATAATTTAAGAGAATAGCATTGAAGCATGTACATTACCATATGTAAAATAGGTGACCAGTGCAAGTTCAGTGCATGAAGCAGGGCACTCAAAGCTCGTGCTCTGGGACAACCCAGAGGGATGGGGTGGGGTGGGAGTGGGGTTTAGGATAGGGGGACATATTGTACATGTGGCTGATTCATGTTGATGTATGGCTAAAACCATCACAATATTGTGAAGAAATTATCCTCCAATTAAATAAATTAATTAAAAAAAAATCTTCCAACAGCCTTCCTTATCCTGGTAGGAAGAGGTTACCGTCTTCCTCTTTCCCCCTGAGGAAATGAGAGCAAAGAGAGACTGACTCATCAGTATTTAAATCCTGAGCGTCTCACCCCAGTCTGTGCTCTTAACCACTGTGCTACCCTGCCTTTCACAAGTAACATGTCATGGTAAATTGAGTGGTAAATCAGCTGGCTATTTTTTGTTAGCTTTTTTCTTCCAAGAACATCAAAAAGCAAAGTTCCACTAGCACTTTCACAGGTCCTCCCCTAGGCAGTGGGGCCAGGATTTGGTAGCTGGTGCTGAAATTGACAACCCTTGATTATATCCTTGCCCTGGGACTGTGTCAGTGGCAACCAGCAATCAATGGGACAGGACGGCTCAGTGGCGACTGTCAGTCAATGGGACGCGGTGGGGGATGGGGGAAGCCATGTTCTAGTTACTTAGTGTTGTGTAACAAGCCACCCCCAAACTTAAACAACTCAAGTCACTTATTTAGCTCAGGAAACTGCAGTCCGCAGAGTATGGCAAGGACAACTCATCTCTGCTTATGTGGAGTCAGCTGGAGTGGTCTGACCAAGGATGGTGGATCGACTTCCAAGGTGACCTGTTGACATGGCTGGCAGGTTGATTCTGGCTCCTGAGGCCTCTCTGTGGACTGCCCGTGCCTGCTCATAGCTTGCTGGCTGGGCTCCAAGAATCAGCATCCCAAGAGGTAGGAAATAAAGACTGACAGCTTCTTAAGGTCGAGCCTGGGGACTAACCTAGCATCACTTCTGCCATGCTTTCTTGCTCAGCTGCTCACAGAGTCCAGATCCCAGGGAGGAGACGTAGACCCTGCTTTATTGATATTTTTGCCGTGCCTTGAAACATGCGGGATCTTAGTTCCCCAGCCAGGGGTCAAACCTGTGCCCACTGCCCAGTCTGAACTACTGGACTGCCAGGGAGAGCCTTAGATCCTGCCTTTTCTTGTTGTTTTGGTTGCACCTTCCTTGACCAGCACTTAAGACTCACCCCCTGCAGTGGAAGTGCAGAGTCTTAACTGCTGGACCACCAGGGGAAGTCCCTAGACTCTGCTGCTTGATGGAGGAAATGTCAGTGAATTTGGGGGCTTTCTGTTAGAAATGCCATGGTTGGTAGCTATTAGAAAGGGGTTTCTTGGAATATGTGCATTTGGTTTAATGCTTGCCTTGTTTGAACATTAGCATTACCTTTTCTGAATGAATTTAAGCTGGAGGAGATCTTTATTTTTCTGTACAAGCTTGGTCTTTGTCATTACCAAGTGTATCTTTAATACTAATTACTATCTCTTCATATCATAAAAAAACAAAAATATCAGTCTAATATAATTTTATCTGGAAAAATCCCATCTGGGCATAATCTCTACTAGGATTAGGAAGTTAATTTAACTATAGGGGCTTTGAAATCTTGTCAGTTTCTTCTTTTATTGAGACAGTGCCTTGTCCTAGGAGAATACAGCTTTGCCGGTGTTTTCTATTTTGTTAAAGTGATCCCCTCTGGAGGCTTGATACGTAGTTCTTTCCGGGTGAAGCTTGTGTCTTATTACAGGTGTGGGGAATGTTGTCAGACAGAAGTTTTCCCCACAGACCTTTTATTATAGGTCTTGGATAAGACAGGTGGTTCCTAAGTAGACTAAGCATTCTGTAGTTTTTAGTTTGTTTGTAGAGAGAGGATGACATGAAATCATAGAATCATATCTGCTTTGGGATGTTCACAAGGAGTTATAACTATTCCTTACAGATAATCTGAGGAATATTTCTTATACTTTTTTCCTATCCATGTCTCTCTGTCTGAAACTGCTTTTCTAAAATGTAAGGACAGTTCTCCTGCTCACCTGAGGTCTTTCTGACCATTTCATTCAACTCTTATTCCACTCTGATGGTATTTATAGTATTTGGTATGGTTGGGAATGCAAAGTTTTTAAAAAAAGGAAAAACAAGAACCTTTGGCTAATAGTTTGTAAGTTAGGATAAGAGAGATACTGAGGAGCTTCCCTGGTGGTCCAGTGGCTAAGACTGTGCACTTCCAGTGCTTCCGTTGCAGAGGATACGGGTTCTATCCCTGGTCAGGGAACTAAGATCCCATATGCTGTTCAGCATGGCTAAAAATAAAGAAACTCGTAGCACCATGAAAAAAAATATGATTAGACAGTCAAACCTTACAAAAAAATCCTGAATGCTATGAGATATAGGGGAAGGGAAATTTACTTCTAAATGAGGGGATGATGAAGGCTTTATCTCAGAGTTGGAAAGGACAGTTCAGGTAGGGAAATAAAGCAAGAACCAAAGATATGGAGGAGGAAAAATATGGAGAACAGGAAGTAATTAGTGTAAATGGGGTTAATAGAGACAGGAACATAGAGAGAGCCCCAGAAAAGTAGGATATTCTTAATTCTGAAGTATTTAATGAGTTAATGTCTATAAATCTTCCTTTCATGGTCAGGAGGTAGAAATGTTATATAGATGAGGGAACTGAGGTGTAAAAAGATTAAACCACCTGCCTGAGGTTGTACAGATTCTTTTGGGGGGGATTCGTACCGTGAGGCATGTGGGATCTTAACCAGGGCTGGAACCTTCGTACCGTGAGGCATGTGGAATCTTAGTTCTCCAACCAGAGTTGGAACCTGTGCCTCTTGCAGTGGAAACATGGAGTCCTCACCACTGGACCACCAGGGCGTCCCCTGTACAAATTCTTACAGTTATCCTGAGATTCAGATCCCGGCAGTCCAGCCCCGTAGGTCTCTCTCTGCTTGGACCTAGAATGTGGCTGGAAGCCATTGGAGGACATTGAGCAGATGAATGAGGTGATCTGATGTACGTTTTACAGGTTGTTTTGGCTGCTGGGTGGAAAGAAGTCTGGAAAGTGGTGAAGGCCTGGAGACTGGTTAGGAGGCTGGAGAGGAGGGGCAAAACGTTACCAGAAATGAGGGAAAAGCTGCGCTCAGCATTCCGGGGTTAATCTTGGTGACAGCTCGTGGCGACTTGGACCAAAAGTTAGTGATAAGTGGTCAGAATCTGGGTTTATTTTGAAGGAAGCACTGACAGGGTTTATTGACAAATGGTTGAGGGGTATGAGAAAAGTGTAACCTCGGCATTTTCGGAGTAAGTAACTTAGGGTAGAATTGTCATTTACTGAAGTAGGTAAGGCCTTTTGAGGAGCCTATTTCTGGGTGAATATCAGTTTGTTCTTTCACAAATTAATTTCCTTATAAGATATTTAAGTGAAGATGTGGAGTGGACAGTGGATATACAAGTGTGGAGTTAAGTGGAGAAGACCAGGCTAAAGATACTAGTGAGAGGGTTTTTTTGTCTGCACTGCGCAGCGTGTGGGATCTTTGTTCTCTGACCAAGGATCAAACCCGTACTCCCTGCATTGGAGGTGTGGATCTTAACCACTGAACTGCCAGGGAGTCCAACTTCAGAGGTTTTAACATGGTGGTTTAGTCGCTAAGTCACGTACGTCCTTCTCTTGGTGACCCCATGGACTGTAGCCTGCCAGGCTCCTCTGCCCATGGGATTTTCCAGGCAAAAGTACTGGAGTGGGTTGTCATTTCCTTCTTCAGGGGATCTTCCTGACCCAGGAATTGAACCCAGGTCTCCTGCATTGCAGGGGGATTCTTTACCAACTGAGCTATGAGGGAAGCACGGTTTTACCATATAGATGAGTATTTAGAGCCATGAAACTTGATAAGATCAGCAAGGGACTGAGTAAGAGGACACTGGCGAATCTACCATTTAACTTTTGGGGAGAAAGAAGAAACTAGGAAAGGATTCTGAGGAAGAGCAGCAAGTGAGATAGCTGGAAAAAGTGAGAGCATGTGGTGTCCTTGAAGCCAAGCAAAGAAAGAGTTACCAAGGGGGGCTAGTGATCAAATGCTGCCGACCCAACAGAAAAGAAAAGGGCTGAGAATCGACCTTTGGGTTTGCAGCGTGGACGTTGCTTGGTGACCCTGAAATGAATAGTTTCAGAGGAGTTTTTGGGGAGGAAGCTTGTTCAGAGTGGGTTTAAAAGAGAGATGAGATCTTTTGGGACCAGTAGATGCATCGGGGAAGGCAATGGCACCCCACCCCAGTACTTTTGCCTGGAAAATCCCATGGACGGAGGAGCCTGGTAGGCTCCAGTCCATGGGGTCGCTAAGAGTCGGACACGACTGAGCGACTTCACTTTCACTTTTCACTTTCATGCATTGGAGAAGGAAATGGCAACCCACTCCAGTGTTCTTGCCTGGAGAATCCCAGGGACGGGGGAGCCTGGTGAGCTTCCGTCTATGGGGTCGCGCAGAGTCGGACACGACTGAAGCGACTTAGCAGCAGCAGCAGCAGCAGCAGCAGCAGCAGCAGCAGATGGATAGCAGTACCTTAGCTCTGAATTTTTTCCACTTCTGGAAACTTTTTGGAGGAATAAAGAGGTGGGGGAACCCAGAAGTGCTTTTTCAACAGAACTAAGTAATACAGAAAACTCAAATTCCAGATTAGCTGTAAAGGCTTCATAAAGACACAACTAGGCAGGAAGTCATGATAATTTGCTGGCCAACCTCAGAATCTCCAGATATTCAGTCCCAAAAGAAGACCCCACAAGGCTATGAACAAGGCCAGGACAGAACAGTGCTTGAGTGTTCCTGAGGAAGCGGGGAGAAAAGGTGTAACAAATCTCCAGGGAAGTCAGAGTGCGTCACCTTACGAAGCAGGGGCTATGTCTTTTGGTGACAGCGGACAGTGGTCTGTAAGCAGCCTTTGACGAGAGCGCCTCTGTCCATGGAATTCTCCAGTCTAGAATACTGGAGTGGGTTGCCATTTCCTCCTCCAGGGGATCTCCCTGACCTAGGTATCAAACCCATGTCTTCTACATTGTAGGCAGATTTTTTTTTTTTTACTGTCTCACACCAGTGAAGAGAACTCAGGTATGTAAATCTGAAAGTCACCCTTTTTAGGTTTTTTCCCCCCTCCGACAGTACTGCTCAGCCTGTGGGATCTTGGTTCCTCGAGCAGGGATCAAACAAAGTTCCACAGCTGTGAAAGGCCAGAGTCCTAACCACTGGACCACCAGGGAATTTCCATCTTCATTTAATTTTTTAAAAAATGCCTTCCATCAGTGTTTTGTCGTTTTTTTCCTTGTCTTACTACACATGCTAGGAAGTATAATTCTGAGTAGCAGCGTTGAAAGTAGACATCCTTGTCTCATTCCAGATCTAGGAATAAGGTGCTAGGATAATGCCAGCTGTAGGTGTTTTGTGGATACCCTCTGTCAGGTTAAGGAAGTTTCCTTCTATTCTTTGCTGAGAGCTTTATCTATAAATGGATGTTTAATTTTGTCATATTATTTTTATCTAACTACTAAGATAATCATATGGTTTGTCTTCTGTTGATATGATGACAGCAATAGATTTTTAAATACTGGATCGGCTTTGCATTCCCATGAGAAGCCCTACTTGACTATGTGTTCTTCTTTTGTATATATTGCTGTAAATTTAGCTTTTATTTATTTTTTGAGGATTTTTATGTCTCTTCACAAGGGAGATATCTGTCTCTTTTTTCTTATGATGTGTTTGGTATCAGGGTAATTGCCAGCCTCATAGAGTGAGATGGGAAATAATTCTTCCTCTTTTTTTTATTTCTCAGAACTGTCTGTGAAAATTGGCATTGTTCCTTAAATGTTTGATAGAATTCACCAGTGACTTCACCATCCTAGGATTTTCTTTATTGGGAGATTTTCGGTTTTTTTAAGAGAGGATAAAAACTATTTTAGGATTTGTATAGTAAGGAATATATTTCTATATAAAAAAATCCTTGTCTACCATGACTTGATAAGACATCCCTTTTCTCTTTTTTTTTTTTTCCTGACAAGTCAAGCTGTGCCATGACCCTCTTTGTTAACATATGGCTTATTTGTTCCTTGGGCTAGATTCCCGTTGGTGACACACAGGCCAGCTGGCTGTGTTCCTGGAAGTCCTTGCAGTCTTCCCAGCAGTGTGTGAGGGTCCTGACTGATGTTGCCTCATCCTTGTCAGTCTTAAGTGTTACTGTTTTAACCTGTAGCTCTAAGGCCATAATAATATTCTTCTTTTCTTTCTTATATTTATCATAAAGTTGGATACTTTTCGTAATGTATTTGGATATATTATCCAAACAACTGAATTTTTGGACCTTTGCTCCAGGAGTTCACTGTGGGAAGAAGGAAGTGTGAGGTTCGCTTTACCACTTAAATAATCCAGTTAGCCAAAGTGCAGAGTGATAGGTTTACTATTCTTTTTGCTGTCAACCTTGCTTCTTTTTGTTCTGAACCATGTTCTTTCTCAGAATACTTTATCTTTGAGGAAAATTATCCTCTGCAACTTTCTACATGATTCTATGCAGTGGATGCCTTCCTGCTAATTTGTACATAAGTTGAATTTTTAAGTTAATTGTATCTCTGAGGTCACTGTACCCTGCCATCAATTATTTTATATGCCATTTTTCTTTATATACTTTTTATATTTGGATGATTGATAAGAGAGTTTTTTTTTTTTTTTTTATAGGACTTGTTTGTGTGAGAGAACCACTCAAATAGTTTTTTTAGGATATGATGTCCTGATTACTTGTCTTGCAACTTAAAAATTCAAAAATGTTAGGAATCCCTGAAAGTCCGGTGGTTAGAACACAGTGATCTCAGTTCTGGGGGTCCGGATTCATTCCCTGGCTGGGGAACTAAGATCCTGCAAGCTGTGTGCTATGCCCCCCCACCCCAAAAAAATATTTAAAGATGTTAAATTTACATTCTGTTTCTTAGTGAGCTATGAAAATAATTCTGGGTTTCAGGAAAATTAGCTTTTTATTTTCATGGTTCATTTTATATTCAAAGAAATTTTTGTAAGCTTTTAATGGCAGCCTTGTGTTGTTTATCAAATGCTGTTTTCATGCAGAGTGTTTCTAGGAACAGTTTTGTGATTTATTCAAATTGAGTTTTTTTTTCCTTTCTTCCCAAGATGTTTTTTTCTCACTGCTTTGAGTTTCTGTTTTTTAAATTGGAAGATAATTGGTTTACAGTCTGTCATACGTCATCATGAGTATACCTGTGTCCCCTCCCACTCAGCTCCCTCCCCACCCCACCCCTTGAGGCTGTCACAGAGCACTGGGTTGAGCTTCCTGCGCTGTGCAGCAACTTCCTGCTTTTGAGTTTTAACTCAAACTTTATTTCAAGAAAATTTGAGTTAATTATTCATTTAAAAAGTTTAATCACAGGGAAAAAAAGTACATTTGAAATGAGCTGGCCAAACTCAAGTGAGAGAGCACAGTGTACCAAAAGATACCAGTTGCAAGCTCAGGGGTCCCCAGGGCCCATCCTCACTTCTAACTACACAGCTGGCTACAAATTCCAAGTTTCCATGACCACGCTCAAGTTTTATAATTTGCTGGCATTACTCACAGAACTTAGGAAAGCACTTCATTTATGATTACAGTGTTAATATAGCAGGAGGATGCACATCAGAACCTGCCAGAGAGAGGGACTCACAGGGCGAGATGTGAGGGGGTTCCAGACCGAAGCATACGTCTCAGGGATGCAAGACTTTTTGCAATTACAATACTCAGAGTATTACAAAGCAGGAATGCTCACTCAGCCTTTAGTGTCCAGAGTTTTTATTGGAATTTTACTGATTGCAGGAGATGCAGGTTCAATCCCTGACTTGGGAAGATTCCCTAGAAAAGGAAATGGTAACCAACACAGTGTTCTTGCTTGGAAAATCCCATGGAGAGCAGAACCTGATGGGCTATAGTCCACAGGTTTGCAAAGAGTCAGACACAATTGACCATGCACGCACACACACATACATCTGGGAGATTGGACTGACATCTCTTTGCTCAAAGCCTTAACCCTGTGATCATATGTTTGATCTTTCTGGGGTGACTTGTTTCTGTCCTGAGTTGTCATGTTAGCACAATCTAGGGACCCACCTGGAGCACCTCATTAGCATGGTGGATCTGAGATGCCCACCATGAGTAATAAAGACACACTGCTGTCACTTGGAACATTCCAGCGGTTTTGAGATTATTTCCAGGCATTGCTATGCTAAGTCACTTCAGTCGTGTCCGACTCTGTGCGACCCCATAGACGGCAGCCCACCAGGCTCCCCCATCCCTGGGATTCTCCAGGCAAGAACACTGCAGTGGGTTGCCATGTCCTTCTCCAATGCAGGAAAGTGAAAAGTGAAAGTGAAGTCGCTCAGTTGTGTCCGACTCTAGCAACCCCATGGACTGTAGCCTACCAGACTCCTACGTCCATGGGAGTTTCCAGGCAAGAGTACTGGAAAATCCCATGGACAGAGGAGCCTGGTAGGCTGCAGTCCATGGGGTCGCTATCCTCCATCTATTAGTGATAATATTAGCATGTTTTTATTTTTTAGATAAACAATATTAGAGATGTTAGGGATAAAATTGGAGTATCTTGTGTTCCTCACATTCATCTCTCTGTATATATATATGTATATAATATATATATTTATCCATATAGTGTTCTGTGTGTTTTTGTTTTGATTTTAAAAAATACTTATTTTTATTTATTCAGTTGGCTGTGTCAGGTCTTAGTTGCAGCATGCCAACTCTTAGTTGTGGCATGTGGGACCTAGTTTCCTGACCAGGGACTGAACCTGGGCCCCCTGCATTGGGACCAGAGAGTCACAGCCACTGGACCACCAAGGAAGTCCCTGATCTGTGTGTTTGTAAAATCTTTATAAACATGATTTTTCAGATTCACAGAAGAATTGCAAGAATAGTACAAAGAATCCCCGAATAGCCTTCACCCAGATTCCCCAATACTACATTTGCTTCATCATTTTTTTCCCCAAATCATTTTCAGTGAGTATTTCATAAACAGAGATCATAAAAATCATAACGTTAACATTGATACCCTATTATCTAACCTATAGAGCTTACTAGATTTAGTTGTCCCAATTAACGTTCTTTGCGGAAAAGACAAAGATCTTGGGTCATGTGTGATATTCATTTGTTATGTGCCTTTAGTCTCATGTATTTATTTACTCTTGATTGTGCTGGGTCTTTGTCGCTTCGAGAGGCCTTTCTCTTGTTGCAGAGAGCAGAGGCCCCTCTTGGTTTCGGTTCCCCGGCTTTTCTCGTCGCTGAGCACAGGCTCTGGGTGCTCTTAATTGCTCTGCGGCACGTGAGATCTTCCTGGACCATGGATCAAACCCGTGTCCCCTGCACTGGCAGGCAGATTCTTTCTTTCTTTTTTTGAGTTATTTATTCATTTTTGGCTGTGCTTTCTCTGGTTGCAGGGAGCGGGGGCTGCTCTTCACTGTGGTGCCTGCGCCTTTCACTGCGGTAGCTTGTTGAGCGGAGCACAGGCTCTAGGCTCACGGGCTTCGACAGGTGCGGCACTTGAGCTCCGTAGTCGTGGTGCACGAGCTTAGCTGCTCAGAGGCGTGTAGAATCTTCCCAGACCGGGGATTGAATCCATGTCACCTGCGTTGGCAGGCAGATTCTTATGCACTGGGCCACCAGGGAAGTCTCTCTTTTGCGTCTGTTAATCTGGAACAGTTTCTCTGTCTCTTTTCAATTTTATGATATTGTCATTTTTTAAGAGCACAGGTCAGTTATTTTATAGACGATTCCTCATTTGGGGTTTTTCTGGTGTTTCCTAAATGTTAAGATTCAGGTTATGTATCTTGAGCGGGAACATTATAGAAGTAATGTTGTGTTCCTCTCAGTGCCTTGAATTCTTTTGGATATATGCCCAAGAGTGGGATTGCTGGATCATGTGGTGGGTCTATTTTTAGTTTTGTGAGGAACCTCCATTCTGTTTTACAGAGTAGCTGGACCAACTTACATTCTCACCAACAGTGCTAGTACTTTATTTAGGATTTTTACATTTGTAGTCAGTCATCAGAGTTGTTGGCCTGAAGTTTTCTTTTCTTGCAGTGTCTTTCTCTGACTTTGGTTTGAGGATAATTTTAACCTTGTAAGTTTGGAAATGTCGACAAAAAAAAAAAAAAATTGCACAACATGAGAATTGCAAAATAAGTTTTATTTGAGGCAAAATGAGGACTATAGCCTGGGAAATAGCATTTCAGGTAGCTCCGAGAAACTGCTCCAAAGAGGCAGCGGAGGAAAGGTCAGTGTGTATGATTTTGGTGAAAGGGGAATACGTGCAATCAAGCGCCTTTTTTTTTTTTTTTTGCAGAAGGTTTCTGCTAGTCAGGAAGAACAGTCATCATTGTAAAGGATTTTAGTGCTTTTCTCGAGCGACTTCACTTTCACTTTTCACTTTCATGCATTGGAGCAGGAAATGGTAACCCACTCCAAAGTTCTTGCCTGGAGAATCCCAGGGAAGGGGAGCCTGGTGGGCTGCCATCTATGGGGTCACACAGAGTCGGACACGACTGAAGCGACTTAGCAGCAGCAGCAGCAGATATGAGGAGATACGAGAATTGGGCACATAAAATCTGCTTCTGAAAATACCTGATTGCCTGAAGACCTGTCCTGCCAGTGTTCCCCTCAGCACAGCGTGCCTCATTCCTGCTCTCCTCCCTGAAGGGCTCTCACGGGTGTTGAAAATCAGCAGCTGCAGCAGCACATGATTTAATTCCTTGTAGAGGTAGATGGCAACTGCCCTTGACAAGTGCCAGTTTGTAGTTGACAGTATTCCCTCCTCTTTAGTGTTTTTGAAGACTTTAAGAAGGATTGTATTTATTCTTTAATCATTTGGTAGAATTCACCAGTGAGGCTATTTGGTCCAGGGCTGTTGTTTAGTGATAGTCTTGGTACATTTTGGATTACTGATCCAGTCTCCTTTTTAATTATAAGTCTGTTCAGATTTGCTGTGTGTTTATGATTCATTCTTGGTAGGTTGTATATTTGTAGAAATTTACCCATTTCTTCTAAATTATCAAATTTCTTGGTATATTTTGTTTATGAGTTTCTTATAATCTGTTCAATTTCTATGGGATCAGTTGTAATGTCTCCTCTTTCATTTCTGACTTTGTATCTTATCTTTCTTTATCTTAATCTAGCTGAATCTGTCAACTTTGTCAATCATTTCAAAAAAACAGCTCTTAGTTTTGTTGATGTTTTTCTAGTCTCTATATTGTTTGCTTCTGCTCTAATATTATTTCCTTTCTTCTAACTTTAGTCTTAGTTTGTTCTTTTTTGTTCTTTGAGGCATAAGTTGTTTTTGATATTTAAAAATTTTTTTATTTAAAATGTTTGAAAATTGGATTAAAAAAAAAAACACAAACTTTTTTTTGGTTGCCCCACATGGTATGTGGGGTGTTTGTACCCTGACCAGGGATCGAGCCATGTCCCCCTGCCTTGGAAACGAGAGGCTTTAACCACGGAACCAGCAGGGAAGTCCCTGGTATCTTTTTAGACGTATATGTCTGTAAACTTTGCTCTTCAGTGCTTTTGCTGCATCCTGTATGTTTTGGTTTTGTTTTCATTTGTATCAGGACATTTTCTAATTTTCTTTTTGATTTTGTCTTTGATCCATTGGCTGTTCAAAAGTCGGTTAATTTCCACACATTCGTGAGCTTTCTAGTTTTCCTTCTGCCATTAACTTATAGTTTCATTCCGTTGTGATCAGAAAATAAACATGGTTTAATTTCAGTCTTCTTGAATTTGGTGTGACTTATTTTGTGACCTACTGTGTTTTATATCCTGGAGAACGTTCCTTGTATGCTTGAGAAGAATGTATATTCTGCTTCTTTTGAGAGGAGTGTCCGTATCATTTATGGTGTTACTCAGATCCCCAACTCCTTATTGATCTTCTGTCTGGATTTCTATCCACTATTGAAGTAGAGTATTGAAATCTCCTTCTATTATTGTGTACCTGTTTTTCCCTTCAGTTCTGTCATTTTTTGCTGCATATATTTAAGTGCTCTGATGTTGGGTGCATGTATATTTATAATTGTTCCATCCTCCTGGTAAATGGACTTCCCTGAGTTTGTGTGTGCAGTTTCTCACTTAAGAGCCTTGCTGGCTTTTCAGGTGCTCGTGATCTCTTGCTCCCTCTGGTGCCAGTTTGTGGTACTGCACGTTCTGCAGCTGCAGGGAGCCTTCACCCTCTTGGACCCAGTTGCCCCCAGACATCCAGAGTATGCTGGCTCCCGACAAGGGAATGAGACAGATACCATTTCCTTGAGCTGGCCTGTGGAAAGATAGCACACCAGAAGGAAGTCTTCCTCTTCTCCCTCCTGCAGCACTGGCTGCAGGCTGCCACCCCTCACTTTTCTTGGCAGCATTCAGGCATCCATGCTATGCCAGTTCCTTCAGTGCACCAAATGAGACATGACAGAAACCAGTCCTCTGGGAAACCCTCTAGGGAGCCAGAATGTTGGGTGCACACTCCACTCCTGTGTGTCTTTTCTGAAGGAAAAGTCAGGACCTTGGCTGTTCTTGCCTGGTACCGAGCTGTGGTAGCTTGGAAGAGGGGTTGACATGAGGCAAGTGAAATTACTCTTCTTACCCAGTTCAGTGCCGCTGCTCTCAGCTTTGTGCTCCTTTGGGACTTTTTAACTGAATTCTGGAACTCTCCTAAAGGTATTTTGGTCTGCATATCATTTAGAAAGTGTGTGCCCCGTGATAGAATGAGTCCTAGGACTTAGCTGAGCTCTCGTATGGCTGGCGTCATTTCCCTCCTTCCTTATACTGCTGGTCTAGAACTGAAATGACTTCAGAAACCCACCCACGTGTGTGTTACGGACTCCATGCTTGCCACTTTACAAGGAAAGACATCTTGAGGCCACTCTGGGTATCAGTAACCACATCTTCCCTTAAAAGCCATGTGCTGCCCCTTGTTCATTTTTCTTCTGTCCTTGCAAAGTCCAGCTTTCTGGAACGGAGAGAAAGATGACCCTGGTCATTGGGATGTGGGTTGACCTTTATATCTAAGTACATGATGACATGTTGTTTGAGACTTAAACGCTAAAGGAAATGCTTCAACTTACTATGTATGAAGTTCTCCAGCCAGAATAGGTCCATAACCATATTATCCTCTGTTTTAAAAGAGGGATTAATGTCTATTTTTAAATGCTTGGTAAACAGTAGTCATTGGAGAAGGCAATGGCACCACACTCCAGTACTCTTGCTTGGAAAATCCCATGGATGGAGAAGTCTGGTGGGCTGCAGTCCATGGGGTCGCTAAGAGTTGGACACGACTGAGCGACTTCCCTTTCACATTTCACTTTCATGCATTGGAGAAGGAAATGGCAACCCACTCCAGTGTTCTTGCCTGGAGAATCCCAGGGACGGGGGAGCCTGGTGGGCTTCCGTCTCTGGGGTGGCACAGAATCGGACACGACTGAAGCGACTTAGCAGTAGCAAACAGTAGTCATTGCACAGACTCTCCTAATAAAAGTTTAAGTGATGATCACATTTGTTATAATAGCAAATACGACACATTTTCTATATGTCTAGAACCAGAACATAGAGCAGAAATGTGCTGTCATAGCTATAAACAGGTAACGTGGACTCTGAAGTCAGAATGCCTGAGTTCGTGTCCTAGCTCCACGACTCAGCTCAGTGATCAGATCAGTTTATTTTCCCTTTTTTTAAACCTTATTTTTTCTTTTGTGCCTGAGTTTACTCATGTATAAACTGGGTATGATAATAACAGCGCCTAGATCATGGATTGTTACACGAATTGAATGAGAAGATTTATAGATAAGATATACAGACACAAAGTTTTCAGAACAGGACCTGGAATTTAAGAAGTGCTAAATCATTGTTAGCTAATCTTAAGAGTAATCGTGATGAGATAGCTCTTGTTATGCTTAGCAACTAGTAGAGATCACAGTAGAAAAAAATATTTAAAAGATTTTTCTGCCCCGTTGACAGAGTTGAAACTGTGGGACAACCAGACAGAAGAGACAGTATAGGAGTGTGTGCAGAAAAACAGAATGGATATGACTCCCTGCAGCGGGATCAAGCGGTGTGCATTAGTACAAATGGTAAGTAAGGAGGAAATAATTGCCGTTCTCTTTGAAATGTATGATTTACTATAATGAGATTTGAATCAGTCTTAGTATCACACGTTTATACCAGAAGATGAAAAAAGTTAGGTCTTAATGACATACCTATGTGACTGCTTCATACCAGGCATTATTCTATACCCTTTAAAAAATAGTACCTTATTTAATCTTTTAACACCTTTTTGAAGTGAGGAGTAGCATTATGTCCACTTTGTAGTTGATGAAAGGGCTTCCTAGGTGGCTCAGTGGTAAAGAATCTGCCTGACAATGCAGGAGACGCAGGTTCGATCCCTGGGTTGGGAAGATTCTCTGGAGGCGCAAAGAGCTGGAAAGGAGCGCACACAGCACTGAGCGGGCACACACAGCACACGGTAGATGAGAAAAGCCACAGAGAAGCCGTGGCTGAAGTAGCTGGCCTAAAATCACTTAGTTTGGAGGTGATTGAGCTGAGGTTTTTGCCAGGCAGTTTACTTCTGGATTCCGTGTGCCTAAGTCATCTGAATTCAACATAGACAAGATAAATTCAGCATAGGTTAGGGAAATGAGAGTTTACATCTATAGTGTTCTTTGGTCCCTTACTTCACAGTGATCACACTTAAAAATCACTACCAAGATGTGTTAATATTTTATGGTGTGGGTCAAACAGTCAGTAGACAGGATCCTTATATATTCCATGTGAAACAGTCCTGCTGTTCCACAGGAAGTAATTTAATAATGGAGATGCCATCCACATAGGAAACTCATGGTCTCTCTTTTAAAAGAGTGGAACCCTGGACCAGCAGCCTAAAACGTTATTAAAGCTTTAACTTTTCCTTCTGCCTTGGGTATGTGGGGGTTAATGAACATATTTAACTGCCTTATCTTTGACCAGTTGGCATTCCAAAATGTTTTCTTTAATTAGGAAATCAGCTGCTTTACCAATAATCTAGCATCTTGTTTCCGTTCTTAGTTGTTGCTCACATGTGAATGACTCTTTACCTTAACGTTTTAGGTGCAGTTTTTGTAAATGGAAAAGAAATGACTAATCAGTTGCCCGCAGTTACTTCTGGGTCCACTGTCACATTTGACATTGAAGCTGTGACTCTAGGATCCACCAATAATAACGAAGGCGGAAACTTCAAGCTTCGAGTGACTATTAGCTCAAATAACAGAGAAGTGGTGTTTGATTGGTTACTCGATCAGTCTTGTGGTTCTCTTTACTTTGGATGCTCATTTTTCTATCCTGGGTGGAAAGTGTTGGTGTTCTAGGTTTGCCAGTGATGGGCTTTGGGTGTGCAGGGGTTTCACGTAGCTTTCCTCTCAGCCCAGTTGTCATTGGTTTAAAAAATGGTTAGATTCATCTCTCAGTTAAGCCATTGGAAACAGAAATTATTGACGGGATATCTTTTGGACTATCTCAGCAATAAGAGGCGTGAATATGGTGGACAAAACCGTTGCAATGCAGTACATTTTATTTTTTAGCATAGTGTTAATTGGAATATGACATCACAATAAAAATCAAACTGGCTTTTAAAGTCTGAGGAGATACAGAAAGCCCCATGAACCCTTCCACTGTACTTCTAAAGTTGGTTGTAAGAACAGAAAAATGCAACATAACATCATTTCTTATTAAGTCTCCATCTTTTAAAGATCCAAGGCCATTTAAGACTTTAGAATGAGAAGCCAGGACTAGCCCAGGCAGATGTGCTGTAATGTGCGCTGTGATGGACACTCCCTTGTGTGTTCTCCGCAGGAGTGTTGCATATGCTCTTCATCTTCAGGGATTTGTAAGCAGTATTGAATTTTATCTCATGTTCAGTAATCTTTAAGTCCCAAAAGTGTGATAAGTTTTAAAAATTACTGAGCAAATGTCTACAACAGGCAAAGTGTTTTCTTTTGTTCTTTCCTTGCAGTTCCATTCCCAGTTAGGTTTGAGGGGTTTTACAGGGTAAAACTACTTACGGAAGTAGTATGCACAGCAGTGTTATTAATAGCTATGTCCCATGTATGAAATAGGCACCGGTGCATATCCAGCCTCAGTGACTTGCATGTCGCTCTTGGTAGGGTCTGAGTTGCAGTCCAGTTCATGAATGGTCTTTTAGTGGACCAAACCAGTGTAGGCTAAATACTTGACCTATTTTTTGGGAAACAAATTTGTTTAAAATATTTATTTGAAGGACTTGGATGTAAACATGATTATCTTAACTTGCTATTTACCAGCCTAAGATCTTTTCTTTTTAATGTGAATTTTTTTTTTCCATTTTTAAGAGTAGAAGAGTGGAAAAGCAAGTTTGATATTTTTGTAAGATAATTTATTGGGGGATTCCAGTTCCCTATTAGACAATCATGACCTTTTCCCGTTGCCTTTTTATATATAAGTAAGCTGTTTTTCACTTGTTCAGTGATTAAGAAGATGTGCTAGAATGTAGATGCCTCATCCAACTATCTGAAACAAAAATAAAAAAGTAAAAGGTATGTGTGTGTTTTTTTTTTCTTTCATGAGAATTAATTAATTCAGATTTAATCTTTTAAGTAGAGGGAGAAAAGTCATCTTCACTTTTAAGTGTGTGTGTGTATATATATATATATATAATAGTAATAAATAAGTTATGTACACATATATAACATATATATTGGCAAAACTGTATTCCTTCCAGAGGGTCTAGGGGAGAATCCTTGGAGCTTCTGGTGGCCACAGGCATTGTAACTCCAGTCTCTATCTCTGTCTTCCCATGGCCTTCTCCCTTGGGCTTTTTTTTTTTTTTCCCAACTGCCCTGTGAGGCTTGCAGGATCTTAGTTCCCTGACCAGGGATTGAACCCAGGCCCATGGCAGTGAAAGCACCAAGTCCTAACCACTGGACCTCGAGAGACTTCCCTCCTTTTGTCTCTTGTAAGGACTTTTGTCTTGGATTTAGTACCCACTCAAATAATCCAGGATGATCTCATCTCCAAGTCTTTAATTTACTTATAGCTGCAAAGACCCTTTTTCCACATAAAATTGCTGTCCTGGGTTCTGATGTGCACATGTCTTTTTGTGGGCCAGCACCATTCAACACGGATGATGGTGTTTGGCTGGAGTGGTTGTTGGCCATCAGTTTGTCTTGCTAGGCTGCCCCTTTCCTGGTCCCTTGGTTGCAGAGAGCAGGTTTTTGTTGGGGCTTTTTTGTCTGTCAACATTCCCATGTTGCCGGCATCTTTGCCCCCAGGTCTGGGATACACGACGGAAACCTTAAGAATGCACAGTACGGGGTTCCTTGAGTTCTGAGGTGCTTGGTCGTCTGTCAGTCTTCTTGTGTTTATTATATTTTTTTGCATAGTTTTTAGTTTTCCTCAGCAGGAGGAGTGGGAAAACTTTGCTACTCCATCTTCACAGAAGCATAAATTATGAAGCTATATAATAGACTTTAATATCAAAACAAAAATAAAAGTAAGTGGGGATGAAGGGTAAATACATCTCTTCAGAGGGCTTTCCCTCTAGAGGGAAGCAGAGTAAGCATCTAGCTCCTCAGTTAAACATGGACGATTTAGTTCAAGGAGTGAAATTTATTCAGTTATTGAATAAACTATTGTGACAACTGTTGACAGTAACGCACTCACTGAACGCACTCACTGAAGTGTCTCCTAAACAGGTTCAGAGCTTTCCACACGTGTATGAATCAACCATTGTCAGCTCCGATCAGTGTCCTGTGTCTTTCTCTCTCTCGGATTATTCCTTAACCTTAGTGGAGGACTTTGTCCATTTGCTGAGAAAGGGTGCCCAAGAGGTAAATTTTTTGAGATAGAAAGCTGAAAATCTCTGTGACTCATAAAGAATTCTAGGTTGGCGATTATTCCCTCTCAGAATTTGAATGCACTGCTCTCTGGTCTCCCGGGAAAACTAATGCCCTTCTGGTGCCTGTTCATTTGTATGTTGTATGTTTTTCCTCTTTGGAAAACTGTAGTTATCTTCTCTTTATTCCAGCGGTCCCCTACCTTTTTGGCACCAGGGACTGGTTTCATGGAAGAGTTTTTCACGGACTGTCAAGGGCATTGGTTTTGGGATGACTCAAGCACATTATATTTTTTGTGCACTTTATTTCTACTATTCCACAAGCTGCACCTCAGATCATCATGTATTAGATCCCAGAGGCTGGGGATCCCTGCTTTGTTCTGTCTTCCTAGTTTGGTTTTGGTATAACACTCAGCTACGTAGCTCATTTGACAGCTGACCCTGTAGGTATATGAGTTTCTGATACCTGCTTTAAACCCACTAGATTATAAATTCCTTGAGTTTTTGTATCTTCTATAGCAAGTTATTCTCAACTCTAGCCTCACATTAGAATTTCCTGGAGAGCTTTTAAAAATAGCAGAAATTCTGATTCAATTGGTATTAGTGGAGCTCACTTTTATTTTTTTTAAGAAATGAAATTATTATTATGAAGGCAGATTTGGGAGTAACCACTCCAAAGTAACTAAAAGTCCAGTCTCCGTGGTGATTTTTTTTGGTAAATCTAAATTTGTTCTCTTTGGAAGACTAGCCTTTATTCTGAAATTTAAGTTTCTTGCTCTTTTTATACTGTGTCCTTCTGTAAAATTAAAGTGACAGTAGATGTCAGGTGTGCTGGGTTTGTTTGTAAATCCTGACAAAATGTCAAAAATTTTTTGAATATATTTTACAGGTCTGTGAAACCCAAAAGTCTGGGATGTACTTCCTACCCAACATTTCCTGATATGTGGGTATCTGATAAGTACTTCTGAACTAAGAACAGTATTTTTCTTCTTAAAAGACAAAACCCATATTCAGCAAAATAAAACTAATCTCTCACAAAAGCCTTTCTTTCATGGAATTTCATGTTGATTAAATGAAGTGACCTTTCTATGTCACTTCTATTCATTAGTCTTACCTAAGGCAGTGTTGATGCTTTTGAACTATGGTATTGGAGAAGACTCTTGAACCAGTCCATTCTGAAGGAGATCAGCCCTGGGATTTCTTTGGAAAGAATGATGCTGAAGCGGAAACTCCAGTACTTTGGCCACCTCATGCGAAGAGCTGACTCATTGGAAAAGACTCTGATGCTGGGAGGGATTGGGGGCAGGAGGAGAAGGGGACGACAGAGGATGAGATGGCTGGATGGCATCACTGACTTGATGGACGTGAGTCTGAGTGAACTCCGGGAGTTGGTGATGGACAGGGAGGCCTGGCGTGCTGCGGTTCATGGGGTCGCAGAGTTGGACACGACTGAGCGACTGAACTGAACTGAAGGTAGTGTTAGAAAGCTTGCAGTTCTGTAGAGAATTAATACTTTGTTAATGTAATCTCAGAAGACTTCTCTAGGGTCTTAAAATCTTAAAATATATAGCTTGTGGAAGAAGGAGCAAGCATGTGATTTTTCCTCAGAGGTGGGAGCTGAGGATTGAAGCTGACAGAACTCTAAGGTTGTAGGGAAGGAAATAGTGTTGTTAACCAAGAGCAGGTTACTGTCTAGATCCCTTGTTGAAGGAGGCACTGTTTTTTTGGGTGGGGGGGCGTCTATTGCCATAGTTGTCATTTTTTAAATGTATTTTTAATTGGAGGATAATTGCTTTCCAAGTTTGTGCTGGTTTCTGCTATATGTCAACATGAATCAGCCATGGGCATACATATGTCCCCTCCCTCTTGAATCCCTCCCTCCCACCTCCCATCCTATTGAAGGAGGGATTTTGATCCCATTTTACAGTTGAAGAAACAAACTCAGTGTTGTCAAGTAACTGAGTTTTGGAGCTGAAAAGGCCCTGGAGTTGGCATTCAAATCCAGGCCCGTGGACTCTCAGTTCTTCTGCCACGCTCCTCTGTGTCCACACTGCCCTGTGTCCCTGGGGCACCAATTTGAGATGACACGTTTAGCTTACTAACCTGGCTTCCTAAAACATGAACGAATGACGCCCTCTCTTGAATTCAAGATTCACGAGGACAAGAACAGTGTCTGGCTTCTTCATCTTTGTATCCTCACACTTAACTGAGGCGAAGGTCATTATAGGTGCCCAGGAAGTATTTAAGAAATAGGGATCATTTGGACAGAATCCACTCAGAAGAAAATCTTGGTTGAATTAGTGAAGAAAGGAATTAAGATTTGCTGGACCCTCGTTACATTCCAGGCCCTTGTTCTAGGTGATTCATACGTTTGTCTCAAAATAGAAAAAGCTTTCATTCTGTGACCTGTGTAGTTTCACCGCTTCTCTGGAGTAACGAGCAATGTCTAGCAAAGAGGTGCATGGTTGTTTAGGGATAGGAGAAGTGACTTTAGTTTTGATCCATGAGAACTGGGAGAATCCTTGAAACGTGAGTCTTAACTCATTCCCAGTACTTGGGATAAGTCCTGGCACACATCTACAGATGAATGACTGGACGGCTGGAGTGGGAGTGTGCTACCAAAGCAGGTAGAAGCTATTAGGGTTCTGAAAAGGGATGGAGTAGCATGGACAGAAGTATGATTCCAGGAGATGGTGTACCTGTAGGTGGCCACTGGTGAAGTTCTGCTATGTGGGTGGATAGGATAGTAGTCAGAAATGGGAAAAGACAACCGATTAAATACAGTAGTTTGGGAGATATACACCCTGTTCTCTGAAAGCAGCTTTATAATGTGATTCATCCATGTGACATTTAAGTCACAATCTTATGTTTGTCTAAGAATATACTTGAGTGAATTTTTACTTCTCTATAAAAACCAATCTTACACTTGTACAAATAGTACATAGAAACAGAATATGCTCCAGAAATGGGATTGTAGACTGTGTATAGAGAACACCAGGGTGCATCGTGTGTACCATGCTGTACTCTGGTACCCTACCTGGTTGGAGGGGAGACCGCATACATGAGAGATTTTAAGACTGAAAAGATAGTGAATTCCAATCAGGCAGGAAAAGTATGATTTTTATGCTGTCAACAACTCAGTTCAGTTCAGTTGCTCAGTTGTGTCCGACTCTGTGACGCCATGGACTGCAGCACACCGGCTTCCCTGTCTGTCACCAATTCCCGGAGTTTACTCAAACCCATGTCCATCACGTTGGTGATGCCATCCAACCATTTCATCCTCTGTTGTCGCCTCCTTCTCCCGCCTTCAATCTTTCCCAGAATCAGGGTTTTTTTTCCAGTCAGTTCTTTGCATCAGGTGGCCAAAGAATTGGAGTTTCAGCATCAGTCCTTCCAGTGAATATTCAGGACTGATTTCCTTTAGGATTGACTGGTTGGGCTCTCCCTGCAGTCCAAGGGACTCTCAAATGTCTTCTCCAACACCACAGTTCAAAAGCATCAATTCTTCAGCGCTTAGCTTTTATAGTTCAACTCTCACATCTGTACAGGACTACTAGAAAAACCATAGCTTTGACTAGACGGACCTTTTGTTGGTAAAGTAATGTCTCTTTTTTTTTTTTTTTTTAATATGCTGTCCAGTGGTCATAACTTTTCTTCCAAGGAGCAAGTGTCTTAATTTTATGGCTGCAGTCACGATCTGCAGTGATTTTGGAGCCCCCCAAAATAAAGTCTGACACTGTTTCCAGTTTCCCCATCTATTTCTCATGAAAGGATGGGACCAGATGCCATGATCTTAGTTTTTTGAATGTTGAGCTTTAAGCCAACTCTTTCACTCTGCTCTTTAACTTTCATCAAGAGGCTCTTTAGTAATTCTTTTAGTAATTCTTTCTGCCATAAGGGTCGTGTCATCTGCGTAGGTTATTGATATAGGTTATTGTCACCTGAGGTTACTGATATTTCTCCTTGCAATCTTGATTCCAGCCTGTGCTTCATCCAGCCCAGCATTTTGCATGATGTACTCTGCATATAAGTTAAATAAACAGGGTGACAGTATACAGCCTTGACGTACTCCTTTCCCCATCTGAAACCAGTCTGTTATTCCATGTCCAGTTCTAACTGTTGCTTCTTGACCTGCATACAGATTTCTCTGGTATTCCTGTCTCTTTAAGAATTTTTCAGTTTGTTGTGATCTACACAGTCAACAACTAAGAACCATCTATGATCCATTTTAATATGGTATTGGTATAGTTAATAAAACATGTATCTCTGCTTTCCTTGGAGCAACATACTATTTAGATTAACAAAAAAGTATAAATACAGCTTTCAGACTGTTTTTTACAGCACCTGTTTTACTTAATACCAATTGACTGTGTTCATATCCTTGTTAACAACTTATCCATTATATCTGGTTCCCAGTGAGAAACCATCCCTCTCATTTTTTCAGGTTTTTAAAATGTAAGAACTACGGAAAACAGGCAGTACATTTAGATTTAAAAACTGCACAGCAACAGCCTCCTTCCTACCTGTCCTTTTGGCCAGCCATCTTCTCGGACAGCAGTTGCTTTTGTGTATCCATTTAGTCATATTCTTTAAGCAAATGTGGGCACATATTCTTTTCAAATCTTGTTAAAAATGGAAGTATTCTAGAAACTTTTCTGTACCTTTCTAAACTGCTCAACAGTGGTCAGTTTGTCAATTTACATGTGCCCCAGTTTATCTGTTGGATTAAATTCCTGAAGATAAAATTGTTGGGGCAAAGGTTAAACGCATTATGATTTTAATGGTAAGTACCAGATTACTCTGTAGAGATTGTACTAGCTTATTTCCCCACCAGAAATGTCACGAGTACCCACTTCTCAGTCCACTTCTCCATTTTTTACCCAACAGTATTATCAGCACTCTTTCATCTTTAGCAAGCTGAACCCACCTGTATTCTTGATCTTTCTTTCCTTTTCTGGCAATGTGTATCTTCGGTGTCCTCTGTGTCTTCGCAGGCTCAATCTTCCTATCCACTCTCCCCAGTCTCTCTGCCTGTTTCCCTCTTTCCCGCATATTCATGATAAACTTCTCTGACTCATTTTTCATTTATTAACAGTAAACTCCTCAAACCTGTTTTCTGTCATTTAACCCTTAAGTTGCTATCTTAAACTCATTTTCTGTTACAGGACGGCTTCCTTTATGAAACTCTTCTTCCCTTGGCTTTGTCACTGCTGATTAGTTCATTTCTTCACACTGCAACACCAGGATTAGTTCTTGGGCACTTACTTCACAATGGGCAGAGTTCTGTTATTTAGTTGGGTATCTAAGGTGGAGGACTCCTGCAGCATCCCTGTGCTTCTCCCTGTGGAGAGCGTCTTCCCTCCCAGATTCTTGGAGCCATAGCTCACCTATGACAGACTGGTTTGTGTCATGTCTGTGCAGTAAATCTCCAAATACTTCTTACTGCTTGAAATCCAAATGCTTAGTTAGTATGGCATATAAGGCCTTCAGTTCATGTAACAAATATCTGAACACCAATGAAGACCATGAGTCACTACTAAGGCTAGTGAGACTGACTCAGCAGTCTAATGAAAAGGAAGCAGGTGCTTAAAGAAACAGTAAGCTTTGGAACCAGAGGGGCGCTCAGCTCAAAGAATATACATGTTGTACGGGCAAGCCATTTCTTGTAAATAAAGCAAGCACAGTGGAGCTGTCAACACTTCGGTAACATTTTCCTCAATTCTTCTAAATTAATTTCAGCTACTGACCTCAGAATACACTATTTTATTATATAATTGTTTTATTATTTGTGTCTCACTATATGGCTTTTTGAAAGCCAACATAAATCCTTTTTCATTCAAAAGAAAATTGAAAAAACCAAAGGTGAATCAGCATTAGGGCAATTAATATTGACATTACCCTAGACTACCAATTTTAAAATATTTTTTATGTGACAGTATGACATACTAGTTGCAACTGCTATTACTAGAACCGAAAGCAGGATTTCACATTAATTTTTCTCAACTTATTTGCTCTGATGGATGTATTTTTTTGGATATTTCCTATCTTAGCCAAGCCAAAATTTTTGTGTGTGTATTAACAATTCATAATATGATAAAAAACAAAACAGAATGCAGCTTTTATATTATTGAACTTTATGTACAAAATCATTTGATTTCAAATAAACATTTAATGTAAAAACAAACGTTCTTTTAAACTGAATTTTTTTTTTACATCTACTGTACCATTCAAATGCTTTATCATCTTACATGATTTCTTCAAAATCTCTTATCAAGGGTACATATAGAAAAGCTTTTTTTTATAAATAGAAACAAAGGGATTTTTTCAGCTTTTATTATAAGATGACATAAAAAGTTTACTCAACAGAAGTAATTTCATTACTATTTGGGGGAGGGAATCACCAACTTTTTGTGCAAACAATGCTAGCCTTCTTTTAAGCATTAAGAGCATAACTGCTTAAGAAATGACATAAGCAATAATTCTACACCTACATCTCCCCTAAAATAATCTATTATTTTTTACATATGTGCACAGCTTTAGCAAATTAAAGCCCAAAAGAAATGCTCGAAATCCACTATGCAGAGGCATAATCAGAGTTTACTGTAACTCATCATTTGGAGAGCTTACCAATCAAGGAGTCTGTAATGAAAGCTGCAGTTTCCCTCTTTCCTATTTTTTTTTAACACAAAAAAAATCAATGACTAGGAACTTAATACTGGATGACAAATCACATCCACACTATCAGTTAAATAGCCTCACAGTTAAACACATCTTAAAGACCAATCAAATCAGTATTTACATTTTATAAATTTCTGAAGACACCATTAGAAAGCTTATATATCCCTTCATTAAACAAAATAGGGAACTGCATCTGATGGTGGTGGAATGAAATTAAAAAAATTAAAAATACCTGTATTTACAGCAGCATTGATCCTTTATAAATAAAGAATATGAAAATGCAATTATCTTTAAGGATAATAAAAAATTGAGGTGATGTTACTCAACCACAGTGCTTGGAGTTGGACTAAAAATCTATTGGTGCTTGTTAATGTGCCAGTAGTGAAACCACTTTCTGTTGGAGAAAATCCAACTGTAAATATGTGCATGAGACACATATAACACAGGGCAAAATTGCTCAAAACGATTCAAGTCAGCTTATCTGTATTGGATATTCTAATCATGAAATACATTACGAAGACATCCTTGCAAAGAAAAAAAAATAACATTTTCTGGTTCATTTTTATAGAACATTTCCTCCCTCAAAAGTGGCATCTTAAAAATCTTAAACTCGTTCTTCCCTTGGTTTACAATCCTAATGAACAGATGTGGACAGCTGAATCTTCCATGTGATTACCTAATTGGAAAAGAAGAAGAAGAAAAAAAAAAACAAACAGCAAAATGTTCAAGTTTAAAAAAATATACTGGGTGAGCAATGCACTAAAATTATCCACATAAAAACAAATGGATGGTCAGTAACCTTAGAAGCCAACATTGACATTTCACTGACAATGTGAAAAATTAATATGTTCTCAAACAGGCCTAAGATGAAGAAGTGCTATTTTTAAATTGTAAAATGAACTCACATAATGTAAAATACCTTATGTTGTACTTTTGCATTCCAAATTGATAAATGATTTCAAAGTCAAGGATTAAGGTCTGACTGCAAACAGTACCGCAACATGATTTCACAAAAATCTTCAGTTTCTAAAACAATCACATTCTAATTTTCCCTCCCCAAGAAAATGTCTCACAATTACAAAGTAGAAAAATAGCCAGTCACAAATGCAAAAAAAAAAAAAAAACCCAACACATTATAAATATGAAATAATTTCTAGATTATCAATTCAGTATATTTCATAAGACAATTGTTGAAGTTAAAAATACTTTAAGGTATTGCTTTTCATGCTTGAACTTGAGAATATTTTAATGACATCAATAAAAGTGATATGTGGGTAATGCTGCATACTGAAGTGAAGTAGAACCCTGATTAAAAATGTCCTTGTTGAAATCATTTACTTCATCTGACAGTGCCTGTTTGGAACCTATGATTAAAAAGAAGAACAGAACTCTTCCTAGAGGCTGAATTCCCTAGAATGAAATTTCAGTGTTTGTCCATAATGTGGGGGTTAAGCCTTTTCAGAGTTTTTGTTTTTTGCTCTGTTTTGAAACCCCTGAGACACCATCTGTTTCCAAAGCTTTCTCTTTTGAGTTAATTTCACTAAATCCATTTGCTGTCCCATTTTGTTCTTCAGTGACTTCTTCATTTGCAGGGGAAGCAGATTCTCCTTTTTCTAATTTTTGTTGCATTTCACGGAGCTTGGTAACAGCTTTATCTATTGACATTATGCTAATAAGATTAAAGTCATGCATGCTGACTAGATGAAGCATGAAGTTTCGACATAAATTCTTCTTAATTATTTTCTGTCCATAGTTTTCTACAAACAGCATACAGGCATGATTCATTTGATTGTCAGCAATAAACCTATTTAATAAAAACACAAATACATCAACAACAATACAAAGTATTTCTGTCAAAGGCCACAGTGATAACTATTACAAGATAATAAGACTATATCTAGGTAAGTGATGATTTAACTAGCAAAACTAGTGAATCTGAGATCGATCACCTGAATAAACTTACTATGTAAGAAATTTAAAGAGGTTTAATTTAACCAGAGCTTAAACAGATGTTATTTCTGTTTTTCCTAATGAAATTAGGAAGTTAGCAGTTAAAAGTGTAAAATATTTTCTCTTGCCACTCTATTTTCATTAACTGTGTTAACACTATTCTCTCAGTTTCCTATTTCAGAAGCAGTGTTTCTACACACTTTCAGTTCATGGTAAACTTTTGAAAAAATGAATATGTCACAACAATTGTGGATAGTGTGACTGTTTTGGTGGAAGACAAGGAATAAAATTTGAGAGAACCAAATTAAACCAAATAGGAGATGGATGTTCAATTACCCATTGAGACCGAAAACAGAATCTGTAAAATGTAAAAGCCTGATTGCAGATCTGAAAAAATACAAATAGTTTACCAACTACCTGCCACTTTGTAATGCCAGTTTATAGTGAACCTACTAGTTCTTATGCTGACAGATTTGGATCAGGAATTAAAATATAACTCAATTAAGTAATTTGACTAAAATTCTATCTTGAAACTGGCATATCAGGACAAAAGGAGAAAGAGATTTCAGCCAAGCCTCCACATACATATTTACTCATAACTGAGTTTTAATAACTAGACCAGGGATGAGGCAAACATTTTCTGTACAAGGCTAAACAGTAAGTATTTTAGGCTTTGCAAGCCGTATGCGGGCTTTCCAGATGGCGTTAGTGGTAAATAAAGACCTCCTGCCAATGCAGGGGACATAAGAAACGCGAGTTTGATCCTTAGGTTGGAAAGATCCCCTGGAGGAGGGCATGGCAACCCACACCAGTATTCTTGCCTAGAGAATCCCGTGGACAGAGGAGCCTGGTGGGCTACAGTCCATGGGGTCACAAAGAGTCGGACACGACTGAAACGAATTAACAAGCCATATGTAATCTCTATTGTCTTCCTCTTTAATTTTTTTACAACCCACTAAAAATGTGAAGACTATTCTTAGCTCAAGGCAGTTTACCAAAAAAGAAAAATAAATGAAAAGGCTATAAGCGATACCCCCAGTCATCTGAACTAGAACTTAAAACACTTAAGCCCTCCATTCCCCAAGAATAAAGAAAATAAAATGCTCCTTCCCATTTATTTCATTTAACCTTTAAAGGAAAAAACCTTAGATCCATGTGCTATAAAAGAAAGCCTTATTTGAGGGTCTAATACTAACGAAGGTAGAGAAGAATCTATGTACTGACAGGTAAATAGTTCATATAGGGAAGCAGATGTACAGGAAAAACAATGCTACAGCCCCAAAGGCACGAGAAATTAGGATTGTTCTACCCTCAGCTTTATGAAATGGTAGTAAGAAATAAGAAAAGCTAGCTGTTTATATTTTACTCTGAATAATAAAGCAGTTAAAAATTTTAATAATTGTTAGTGGTTTTCAGGATTTCCAGGTGTGTAGCACACGGTATATTATTTATGTATTCCCTAGCAATAAAAGGAATAAAAGCTGGGTTATTAAAAAAAAATTAACTAAAAACCTGCTGTTAGATGGAGCTTGCACCTTACTTAAACATTCTTGATAACCATTTTTCTAATACCTGAATTAGGATACTTAGGACAAATTATACCTAAATTTTAAGTAAGATCCTAACACAGATTTACAGAATGTGAAACAACAAAAGGACATAAAGGAAATGGAATATTTAAATCTAGAAACACCCTACCCATGCTTCATGACATGGAGATTCCATAGTTTCATCACTTCTTTCTCTCCTTCATTAACATCAGAAAATTCCTCAATTTGCTTTTAGAAAAAAAGAGGAAAAAAAAATTTATTAGATGCAGAATAAATATAATTGATATTTCTAAGAAAAAATTGTGAGAATGTTAAAAACAGAATTTTTTGTAACTAAAAATACCACAACTTATGTATATAGCAAAGCAACAATGTTTCCAACATCCATTTAAGTGGTAATTTTAAAAGGGGAATCCTTAGTTATGAAATAGTTGCCTTTAAATAAAATGAAAAAACACAAAATCACAAGAAAACCCGTATTTCCTTTAGTTGGTTACTATTAAAATGACACAATTACAAAAATTGTAGATTCCTGAATTCCTTAATTTAGAAAAATGCTCCTTAACATTAAATCAAAAATTTAATTCATATTAAACAGTTATTAGTTTTCAAACAAAATCATTTCATCATAAAACTGTAAAATCATTGTCAATAATGATAATGATGATGATGGTAATAGCAACAGAACAGGAATAATTACAGTAATGGTTTTTTCTCTTAGCCATTCAGGGTCTTTTTCATCTTCACTATCTACTTCCATTTCTTGTGGACGGAGAGGTAAGCAAGTATCACTATGGAAATAGAGGCGGTTGTGTCCACTACTGTATGTTCGCTGCTGTTCCACTTCTCCATCTTCGGATTCAAGGAATTCAGACATACTTGCTTTTGTTCTTTTTGGCCTAATGAAAAGAAATGTTGATGCGATATTAAGTAACACAGAGAGGGCTCACAGTACTCAGAGTACGTTCCTTTCTTACAGAGGTTTCCACCTAGGCATGCACAGGAACTTCTACTGGGAGACACTTTAATCCCCCTATAACCACTAGAGCAGTAGCCACATTAACACAGGAAAAAGCTGTGAGGAGGAAGTAAGAAAACCGCTGTAGGAACAGGAGCCAGGAAGACTTATAAGGCAGTATACGACCCCAGAGACTTATTTAATACTGAAATAAGAACTGCCACCTAAACAGTAGTTTTGACTGGCTTCCCTTTATTCCTCAAACATCAATAAAGTCAGAAAATAAACTTCTACCACATGCCCTTTTTACCTACCTGCACACAAGAATGTGTGTGATAGGTGTTCTCTTTACTGGTCCATTGCGACTAAAAGCAAATCCGGGTTGGCGATGAATATCCTGAGGATTTCCTGCGTAGGAGCCATCATAACACTCGTTGATAGAAACATCTATCCTAGCACCTTTTGGATGATACTGTAACAAAAATGGCAAAATGATTAGAAAAATAAAGTATTAATTATCCTATCTTAAATACCTATTCCTCCAACTTAATTAATTAAAACGTACTTGTGGGTTCTTAAATGTTTTGAAAACTAAAATAAGCCAGGCATACCAGCATGGTGAACAGGGGGCCAGAAGATCTGGAGTCAAAAAATCCATGTTAAAATCCTGGCTGCGCCATTTATTGGCTTGGTAACTGTACAAATTATTTCTTGTCTGAGCAAGGATAAGGAAATTACCACTTAATTCAAAGAGCTGGGGCGAGGATTATGTGAGTCATTAGAGGTGCACTGTGCAAAAATACACGAACACTGAATCATTCACCGTAATTCATCCATTCAATAAACAATCCATTCAATGTAGAAACTTTGGCATTCTGCAAAAAGTACAATTTCTGAAAGCCAAATTTTATCATAATGTATAACAGTAAGAAAAAATGAAAAGCTACTTACAACATAATTGAAGATAAATCTGCTATGGCAGAGTTTAAGATGTTTAAGTAAGCTATAAAGTTCATGGCAGTTCAGGGTGCACCAAGGGCAATGTAGGTCATCTCTTGCTTCAGTTTGTTGTCTTGTATTGTTGTTATAAAGGAACTTTAAAGATAACAAAAAACAAAAAGAACAGCAAATCTCCAACTTTACATATCTCAAGATATTTTGTTTCAATATCAACTTTAAACATAGTTAATATAAAAGGAAAATCAAGTCAGAGGCATTCTTTTTATTTAAATATGCCAAAATATTTCAGATAGAACGTGCAAAACAAAAGTATCTCATGATTACTTAAAAGAAATGTCAGCTATGTTTACCTGATAAAATATTCTTAATTTCTGTCGGTTTTCATTTGAAGTATCTTTTTCTTTTCTTGTTTGCAGATCTGTAGTCAATGATTCTTTAACAGCTGAAAACATATACGTTTAATGAAAATACTTGCTTCTAAAAAGTGAAATATCTGTTGTAAACATAATTAAACAATAAAGGTTTCACAAAATTCTTCTTGTGGCATTTAATACAATGTTTTCACCCTCAAGTGATTTCAGGGGAACAATCCCTTTATCAGCAACCTAACCAGATACTAAGGTCTTACTGGTAGGATCCATTCTTTTTCCCCTTTAAAATGTCCTAAAACATTAGGATACCTATTATGTTCTAAAACATTTAAAAAATAACCCCAAGTATTATACGTAGTCACTGTAATGCTTTAAGCACTTTGAGGTCAAAGGTTTTGATCAGTCTCTGTATTTCTAGTGCACAACAATGAGCAGACATCCACTAAATATTGGTTTAACAAATTAAATGAAAATGATTGTAATAATATCATTCCAAATCCAAAACATAATCATTATTAATAATTTTGGTGTATTATTTTACTGACTTCAAAATGAAAATTTGTATTTCTCCTGACATAAGTAATCATTTCCTATGTAAAACTTCGTAAAATCTTTTCTTCTCAGTTTCCTGAAAACTATTTTACTAGTATTTGGCCAAAGAACACTTTGAGAAGTGCCCAGATTACAATTTCCTTGGGAAATCTTTTCCCTGACATGGGTCATTTCTGACATCTCCTAAGACTGACTCTAACTACAGTGACTTGCACACAACTAATGGACGGACTTGAGTGGTATATGTCAAAGACAGCTCCCTTCTGCCTTCTTAAACAGTCTTAGATAAAGCACATGGATACCCTCAAGTCAAGGACAGTTCTCATCAGGCAGATAAAAAAATGAAAGAATACTGCAACCTGGGCCTTAACCCAACAGAGCTAACTGCTACAACTGGTAAATGTTTCTCCTCTTAAAATTTACTACAAAATTTAACCTGATAAAATTCAGGTTATAATAATCCTCTTCCAGCCCCCAAAATGTTCACATATTCTTAAATGGTTAAGTCGGTTCCATAACATAAACAAATTTTTATGTAAATTTGAAAAAGCACATTGTTCCAAAGCCCTTTATAGCTGCAATTCTAAACTACAAAGCTCTGAAAATCAATCATTTTCTCATGAGTTTGGGACAAATTTATTTAATGGAAAAACTTATCCTAAATTGACATAAAGCCATCTACAGACTATGCCAAAGCCTTTGACTGTGTGGATCACAATAAACTGTGGAAAATTCTGAAAGAGATGGGAATACCAGACAACCTGACCTACCTATATCCAGGTCAGGCAGCAATAGTTAGAACTGGACATGGAACAACAGACTGGTTCCAAATAGGAAAATGAGTACGTCAAGGCTGTGTACTGTCACCCTGCTTATTTAACTTATATGCAGAGTACATCATGAGAAACACTGGGCTGGAAGAAGCAAAAGCTGGCATCAAGACTGCTGGGACAAATATCAATAACCTCAGATATGCAGATGACACCACCCTTATGGCAGAAAGTGACGAGGAACTAAAAAGCCTCTTGATCAAAGTGAAAGAGGAGAGTGAAAAAGTTGGCTTAAAGCTCAACATTCAGAAAACGAAGATCATGGCATCTGGTCCCATCACTTCATGGGAAACAGATGGGGAAACAGTGTCAGACTTTATTCTTTGGGGCTCCAAAATCACTGCAGATGATGATTACAGCCATGAAATTAAAAGACGCTTACTCCTTGGAAGGAAAGTTATGACCAACCTAGATAGCATATTCAAAAGCAGAGACATTACTTTGCCAACAAAGGTTCGTCTACCCAAGGCCATGGTTTTTCCAGTAGTCATGTATGGATGTGAGTTGGAATGTGAAGAAAGCTGAGCGCCGAAGAATTGATGCTTTTGAACTGTGGTGTTGGAGAAGACTCTTGAGAGTCCCTTGGACTGCAAGGAGATCCAACCAGTCCATTCTAAAGGAGATCAGTCCTGGGTGTTCTTTGGAAGGAATGATGCTAAAGCTGAAACTCCAATCCTTTGGCCACCTCATGCGAAGAGCTGACTCATTGGAAAAGACTCTGATGCTGGGAGGGACTGGGGGCAGGAGAAGGGGATGACAGAGGATGAGATGGCTGGATGGCATCACCGACTCAATGGACATGAGTCTGGGTGAACTCTGGGAGTTGGTGATGGACAGGGAGGCCTGGCGTGCTGCAATTCATGGGGTTGCAAAGAGTCATACACAACTGAGCGAATGAACTGAACTGAACTGAGACCTCATTTGAAGATATTATGTAATATATGGCATATATACTATATATTATACCATGATTCTAAAATTAAAAAAAAAATCTCCAAAATTCCCACATACATCTAATGAATAAAGTACTGTTGATCACCACTTCGTCATAAAACTTTAGGAGAATCATAATTTACTCATTATGTGTCTAGTAAGTCAAATAATATTTCCAAAGATTACTGGAGCAAAAGACAAATTCATCTAAAACCTAAGTCCTAAATCTGCAAAGCATTATTTTGACAGCAAAGTTTTCATACCAATAGTTTGAGTAGGTTTTACTGAACCAGGCTTATTTTCTTGATGAAGACTCTCTGAATTTCTAGTGGCAAGAGGTTTGGCTATAGGAGCTGTAGATTTATCATTGGTCTCTCCTGTCCAACGAAGAGTGAACTGCAATGTAGGTCCCTGAGAAAATGTTTCAAATGGAGGCAGTCTCTAAAAAAAGAAAAAACATGAAAACAGTGAAGATCCCAAAAAATGAAAGAAATTGTAGGAGTAAAAAAAAATACTTATTTTGACATATTAATGTGGAACTGACTTCAATCAACACATTTTTCCTTTAAAAATCCCCAAATGCCTACATGGATAGCCAGGAAAATAAAGTAAATGTATGGTGCAGTGAAGACTGTACATAGTACTAGAGGGCTCAGACTGGCAATTGCTAAACTGGTTCCCCATAGAAACACTGGCCCAACACAGCCAGATTTTCAGACTTTTTTCTAAGTTCATATGAAAAATACTCTCATTTTTATTTGCTGGTAACTAAAAAATTTAAAAAAAAAACCAACTATGGTACCCAAAGCCTGCCAGTTTGTAACTTCTCTAAAGATGACCAATTACTTCTGACTGAATTGAATGGTTTTAGCAATGAATAATTTTTGACGTCTCAGCTTCACAACGACTGCCCTTCGTTCTCACTCTGAATTTTAGGACACTGAGGCTTTCCTCCTCCACTTTTAATCACTTAAAAAAACCACTCTTCCCTTGGTCTCCTTAATTAATTCCTAGCCAACGTTTAGCCACAAGCCCCAATCTCTCACCCATCCTCAAGGATTTACCTATTAGATTATTATTCCCAAATTGCTTTTCCCTTCTTTACACTTAAGAGTTCTAAACATTGTCACTTGGATATCCAGGTCATCCTGAACTAAAATATATTTAGACATGAATCTATTATCTTTTCTTCTCAAGTACACTTACTTTTGTCCCAAGCATTATCATTCTACCAGTGACCCTAAAGGAGAAGGAAATGGCAATCCACTCCAGTGTTCTTGCCTGGAGAATCCCAGGGACAGGGGAGCCTGGTGGGCTGCCGTCTATGGGGTCGCACAGAGTCGGACACGACTGAAGCAACTTAGCAGCAGCAGCAGTGACCCTAAACTAAAAATTTCACAATTACATTTGAAACCTACTCTTGCTATTCTCATATAATTACCACGTATAGATTCTTACTATAGTATCTTATTACTAGAGAGCAGTATCTCAGCTGCTCTCTCTGCTTCTAATTTTTACTTCTCAATCCATATTCAGGAAACCAAGTAAATTTTGTCAAAGATGCTTTCATGCTATTCCTTTTTATAGAAATCCTCAATGATTTCCTATTTTATTACCACACAAGTCTAATCTCCTTCTACATCTTTATTACAAATAATCCTTTTAAAACTATAATTTTAGACTGGAGTGACATGAAAGGGTAATCATATAAACCAATTCTGACAGAGTGAGTCCGTATCTAGGAATTTATCTTGTAAAAATACTTGCAATGCAAAAAGATACATGTACAAGTGAGTACAAGTATACTCACGACAACATTTGTTAAAATGTTAAAAAAAATTAAAATAAATTATTAACTTAAGTGACATTAGTTTAGCAATTTATGGGACATTTACTTAAAAGAATAACATAGAGCTGTTAAAAAGAAGCAAATCTACATGACCTGACTTAAAAGGATACCTCAATTTCTTGGGAAAACCCCCAAGCTCCCGTATCAGTTCAATTCAGTTGCTCAGTCGTGTCTGACTCTTTGCAACCCCATGGACTGTAGCACGCGTATAAACTCATATAATGAGTATAAACTCATATATAATAATCCTATTTTCTCATGAAGAAACTTAAACTTTAAAAAGAAATTTAATATTGTCTCAATTTCTTGGAAAAAAACCTCAAAACTCATACACAATAATCCTATTTTCTCAAGGATAAATTTAGACTTTAAAAAATTTAAAACATAAAAATAACAAATACCTGCAGAAAATTCAAGCAGTATAGATACATATAAATAAAAGTTATTTAAAATCCCATCACCTGAAGGTAACCACTATTATGCTTAATTTTAGAAAAGGTGGTTGTATGTGTTATTATGTAAAAATTGAATATCATGGAAATCTTGCCAAAATATTACCCCTTTTAATGGCTATCATTCTAAGAGTTAAGGTGTTTCCAATTTTTCACTATTTAAAAATGTCAGGCAAGACTTGTTACCTAGATCTTTTCAGTTATCTAGGTACTACCTTGTGACAAAAATGTAAAATATAAACTGTTATATCAAATTGTTAATGACTATATACAATTAAAATTTTCATTTGTCAGTCTCCCCTCCAGTAAAGTTCTATCAACTTATTCTTAACTTAAAGCATTCTTTGAGAATATATGTCCTCATATCTCCAACTAGAAACTGTCAACCTCTTTTAACTGTTGTCAAACTAGTAATCAAAAGCTAGTAACCTCTGATTTTGTTTGCATGTCTCTGAATACTAGTAAAGTTGAGTAGCTTTTTAAAAAGCTTACTAGTCATCTGTATCTGTTGAGCTGTCAGACTGTTGTTTATCCATTTCTCCTAATTAGGTTGCTCTTTATTAAGTGCATATTCATATTAGCCTTTTGTATGTTACAAATATTTGCCCCAGTCCATCATTTGGTTTTAACTTTAGATTTTTAAAGTACAGAAACGACTCATTTTAATTAGTCGTTTTTATGATTTCTAGCTTTTGTATCATACCTAGAAGGGCTTTTCTCATAGCAAGATTATATTAATATTCACCTGTCTTTTTTCTGAAGCTATGTAGTGTTAATTTTTACATTTACATTTATGAGCCTTCTGGAATTTATTAGGTCTAAATTTATTTCCAGATGGCTAGAGAGCAATTCTGTCACAATAAACGGTTTTATCTTTCCCACACAGATCTAACACCAATTTTATCACAGATTAAACTCAAAACTATTTCAAGACTATGCTTCAGTGATGTGCTTGTCTATTCCTATACTTGTACCATAAATTTAAGTTCTTTTATTGTTATCTGGAAAGTAAGGGTTCTCAAAAAACTTTTCCATAATTTTCCATAGTACTATTACATACTATTTTAGGTTAACTTTAGACTAATTTTAAGGTTTAAGGAAAAAAAAAAATCCTTTCAGGATTTTGCTTGTGCTGCTACACTGATCTAATATATTTAGAAACAAATGACACTGGTTCTGTTGTCTGCCTATCCAAGAAATGTATGTATGCCTATTTTTAAGTCTCTTAAAAGTTATTTTAAGCCTGCTTCATCTAAGATTTAAAGATTTCCTGATAAGTTTGTTATTAGTCAGATGTTACCTGCTGTTACTATGAATGGGATTTAAAATATCAGTTAACATTTATTGAGCACTTATTTTATGCCAGGCACGGTGCTAAGCATTTTTCATTAATTATTTCATTTAATCCATCAATTCTATGCCTTGCTTTACAGATGTGAAAACTGAGACACACAGGATTAAGTAACTTGCCAGATGCCACATAACTACGAGTAGAGATTTGAACCTGGTGGTCTGGCTCCAAGGATGATGCCTTCCATTAAATACTCTGACTAGATAATTTTGATTTGTGTTTTTCAAGGTATTAAAAAAAGGACTCTTCCTTCCAATATGAATTCCTTTCAACATGAATTTGCATTCGGGGAAGAAAACATCAATCAGAAATGGGAGTTTATAACTATAACGTGCTCAGTCTTCTGAGTAGTCCATACCTTCCCATCAAGAATAGTCTCCCATGTTGCTCTTTTCTTGCTTATTGGACATTCTTCCATTTCCTGCATGGCTACTTCATATTCCCCATCTAAAAGCTGTAAGCGCCTGTTAGACAAACACATACACTTTAAAGTAACCTGAGTATTACTGTAAGTACACAAATTCTACATCTTTAGATTTATATTCAAAAGCAATTATTAAATTTATAAACTAGCTTACATTCCCAACAAGATTTAAAAATATACCTACACTCCATTCTTGGCCAAATTTTTTTTTAAATGATTTGTACTAATAACTATTACTAGAGAATTATTTCATTACTGTAGCTACTCAGATATAACTTAAAACATTTAAAGTATAATATGCTTATGGTCTTAAAACTTAGTTTTAAATATTAAGTATAAAGCATGTGTGCAGGCTTTATACTTTTAGAAATGAACAACAGTGTTTTAATACTTGCCTTAGGGAGCCACTAAGAATTATATCTGTTATCTTTAATTATTGTAAATACTTGAACTAGAATTCTTGACTCAGCAAACTGATGATTATAATGACAAATCGGATAATTGTAAGATCCTAAGGGGGCACCTGGCACATATAGGTGCTCAATAAACATTTCATAGGTGAATGAATATGTGGAATACTGGTTGAATCAAAGAATCAATTAAACCCATACTCACAGTACAGTTTTAATGTGTGTGTACATATTTGTGTGTGTATATATAGTTTTTTATTTTTTCCATAGCATTATACACTGGTAACACTACTAACCTAAATACCATTCTCCAACCATACCCAATAGTTAACTATATATCAAGAATCTGGCATCTCATCAGTCTTAGAGAAATTCTCTTAGGTGATATTAGCTGACATTTATTGAGTGCTTACTATGTGCCAGGCCCTATTTTAAAGTCTTTATTTACATGGGTCCTTTAATCTTCCCAACAACTCTATGAAGTAGATGCTATTACTTCACTGTTCAGAAGAGTAAACAGGGGCATAGACAGGGTTAAATAACTTGCTTAAAGATGACACAGTGAGTAGCCAGAGCTAGCAATACAATACAGATAGCTTGTCTCTAAAGTCTGACTCTTAATAGCAAATGATTTCAAGAACTTAATAATTTTTGTCTTTATGTTGTGCTACTTGAATTTTTTCTACTTCAATATATCAGCTTAATATTTTTTAAAGCTGATTTTATTAGTTTGAATAGATATTAATATTCTTCTAAAATGGAAAGGAGCTCTCCTCACATCTTTACATGGCTACATAACATTCCGTTTTATGGTTGTACATTTGATGGCTACAATCCAATTTACTCTCCTATCTGTAATGTATAAAGAGTCCCTTTTCCCCCACAGCCTCATCAGTGGTACTTTACCAAGTTTTTTGATATCTGTCAAACTGGTAAGTGAAAAAAAATAACATCTCAATGCATTTTTATATTCAGATGTTTTACCTTTTAGTTGTTTAAAAACCATATATATTTTCTTTTCTTGAATTTTCATGATAGCCCTTCCTCATTCTATTGGTCTGTTGTATTTTCCTTTTTACTTAATATGATCTGTATGTATTAGAGGAATGAGGTATCCACTGATATCTACATATTGTGAATTCAAATTAATTTTCTTCTGACTTGTCATTTTTATTTCAAATTGGCTTACAATGGTGTTTTTGTCTTCAAAAGGAAAGGAAAGTGAAGTCACTCAGTCGTGTCCGACTCTTTGAGACCCCATGGACTGCAGTCTCCCAGGCTCCTCTGTCAATGGGATTTTCCAGGCAAGAGTACTGGAGTGGGTTGCCATTTCCTTCTCCAGGGGATCTTCCTGATTCAGGGATTGAACCCGGGTCTCCCGCATTGCGGGCAGACGCTTACCCTCTAAGCCACCAGGGAAGCCCATTTTTTAAAAGAAGTTTTTAATTTTGCTCCATATTCATGTTTTTCGATATGGCTTTTGATTTTTACTCTTTAAGGAGACTTTAACTTCTCAGAGATTATAAAACAAATTTTTAAACATCTAATCCCCAGATCTTGGCTGGCAAATATTTTTCCTCTATTAAAAGGAACCATGACTCTTAATAAGGACCCAATTCCAGAGCAGAGGTAGGAAAAGGAGAATGTAAAGCCTGGAATATCTAGAATACTCCAGAAAACAGGAAATAAATGAATAAAAATAAGTCAAAGGGACTTAGGAACCTGCTTGGAGCTCCAGAGCTCCTCCTGAGCAAATTTAGGACAATCTGAACGTTAAAATAGCAACAGAAATAGATCAAAACAGACTGAATAAAAGTGGAATTCATTAATCCATACTTGATACCGTTACAATGGAGAAATATGACCACCACTTTAACGAAGTGATCAAACCAAGTATCAGCTGTGTCTGGGACATGCACAAAGAATACATCATCAATTAGTGTTCCTACCCAAAATGTTTAACCTGAATCTAAACATGAAACAATCACAAAAGTCCAAAATGGAATATATTCTGCAAAACTACAGGCCTGTATTTAAAGTGTCACAAAAGGAAAGAAAGCAGGAGGTGGGGACCGGAAAACTATTCCAAATTGAAGGAGACTGAATATATACAACAATGGAGACTAGCTACAGATCACAATCCTTAACTATGGCGAGGAGGGAGCAGAAAAGTACATTACGGAGGCAACTGGGGAGACAGCACTGTGTTTTTGTCTCATTAACTTTTCTGCATATGGTAGATGTACTGTGGTTATAGAGGTTAATGTCCTTGCTCTCAGGAGATCTGGGGTAAGTTTAAGAATAAGAAATGGAATCAAGTGTCCATATCTAACCCTCAAATGGTTTATCACAAAAATACTCATGAATAAAGCACATGTTGTAAAATGTCAACAAATTATGAATCTAGGTGAAGGGTACATGGGTATTAACTACCTGCATTTTTCCTTCAACTTTTTTAAGTTTGAAAATTTCCAAAATGTAAGTTGGGAGAAAATTATTTTATGATTTCCTCTTGGTGCTTTTTTAAAAAGCGGTTTTTATATGTATACCTGTAGCTGATTCGTGTTAATGTATGGTGGAAACCAATACAATATTTTAAAGCTATTATCTTTCAATTAAAAATAAAACTTTTACTAACATTGATGAAGTACAGTGTACGACATCCTAATTGCTTTTCCCACAGACATAATCCCTTTCAAATTTCTGACTTGAGAGAAAACAATGTCGCTGACATTAAGTGACAGATTCAAAGACAATATGGTAGCAAAATCAATGGCACTATTCCTAATCACCTTTGCTTTCCCATTAAAAGCCCCGAAACTTTCTTTACCCTGGTGGCTAGTAAGTGGATTCTATCAAGGCAATAATCTCCTTTTTAAAGAGCAGGAGAAATGCACTAGTTGCTTTGGCTTTCTCCTATCCCTGACTGACAATGAACTGTGTTCACTAACGGTGAGCACCTCAGGACAAGAAATCATGGCATATTACAGGTTTCATCCTCTAATCGTACCAAAAAAAAAGAATACTGCATTTGCTTCCCAGAGGTTCTTTACTGGCACTAAGGTGCGTAATTCCCAAGTGAAAACTGCAGAAATGGTGATAAACCCAAGTGTTCCTTCCTACCCTGTGTCAAATGCACACAGAGCCACACAATGATAACACACAATTTTCTTCCTTAACTCAGGTAAATACATAATCTCAATATTTGCATGAAGCCCACTTCATTCAGGTCTTTGCTCAAATATGACGTTCTCCCAGAGGCTTTCTCTATAAAACAACCATTTATTCTCTTATTTTTCTTCACAGCATTCTAAGTACATTAGCTGATATAATTTTGGGGAGTAAGTACCTGTTTCCTCTACTAGAATTTAAGCTCCATGAGGGCAGGGGTTTTGCTGCCTCCTCATGGGTGAAAACAGTATCTAACAAAAAAGTGGACACAGAAAATACTTGCTGAATAAACAATCTTAACTGAACATTCAAACAACTCATCGGTGTTTATTGCTTTCTATGTGATAAAGAGAAAAGTTTAGTATTTGCAATTTGTTTTTCAATCCATAAGAATAAAGAGAAGGCAAAGAAACACTATCACTACTATATTCTGCTTCAAAATAACAACATTCCTAAAATATGGGAGCTTGCCTGTCCATCAACATTACCTGTTTTTATCAAATACTGTCATTTGTGCAACAAATGTTTTTTCCCCATCTTCACGATTTCGTTTTCTTCTAGCTGGAAGTTCTTCATTGACATCTGAATTTGACAAACATTACTCATGAATCAAATATTCAAGCAAATACACCATATTTATGACATTTGGACCCTTCACATAGCATATACTCTATCCCAAATAAGGTACAGGAAGTTGCAATATAATACCCAGACTTATATCCTTCAATTTTATGTTTTTACCTTATGTGTATGTTCTTTTTAATATTCATTGCCATTATTAACCCCACATTTTTGTAGATGTTAGTTTCTATTCAGAATGATCTTCCCTGCTAGGCAAGGAGAAAAAAATTCCTCCTCATTCATGGTTACTTTCCAAGAACTTCAAAGAATGCCTCAAGACTCAAAGATTATTTTTGTCAAGGTATTTCTCCACTAACCTTCAAAAATACCTCTATTATACCATGGATCATTTAGCTGCAATTATATTTTATGTTTATCTCTATATTCTAGGTTATGAGCCTTTGGAAGATGGGACTGGATTTCTTAATCATCTTTGTGTCCTGAGCACCTATATGTTATATGAATAGTTACCTCAAAGGTGGATTCAGAACAGTGTGGAGGGTAGAAGGATAGATATGTGGTAAGTATAATAAAATGCTAACTATAGAATCTAAGTGGTAGATAAATAGTTGTTCACTACCAAATTCTTTTGAATGTTCTGTATGTATGAAATTCTTCACATGCTGGGGGAAGGGATGAATTATTTGCTCAGAGAATAATTTAAATACCAGTCTTTTCCATCCAGTGTTCAATATATACATATATTTTTTTTACTACATGAAATGTTTTACCATATAATAATGAAAATTTTACAAATTAAATACCTAGTATAGCACAATAACCAATAGTGTAAGCACCAGGCCAATCTATCATAAAATTATCTCATTAGAGATTTCCTAATAAAGATGTTTCCATGTTGTTAGAGCACATGCAATAACTTCTAGTTCTGCATCATTTTTCCCTCTAAACAATTATTAAAATAACTAAAAAAGAAATAAATATTTTGTACACAATTATGAGTACTATGAAGATGCACTACTTCAATCATTTTTACAGTTCATCTTAATCTCCAACAATAAAATCTAGTAAAATTATTAAAATAAAAATTACCAATATTTTCATTGGTTTCTCCATTAATCATCCCATTATACTCTCTTCTTCCTGGACGAGTCACTCTAAATAGCAATGAGTAAGACTTCACCATATGGCTGTTACTAGGTTCAAATTCATTACTGGAAACTGCAAGGGATGGGAAGTTTCCAGGTTTTGTTTGATTGAGGTCAGGATTCAAAGGCACCTGCTTTTTACCTGTAGGAACTTGCCTTATCGGACAACTTACATCCTGCAAAGGCAAAGATTATATTTATTTATGTATATGCAATAACAAGAATGATAATAAAACCTCTAATCACAGCTATAGGAAGTACAGTTTAGGGCATGATTTCCAAATGGCATGCTAAGATTCTAAACAAAGGTCTGAAAATTGTGATGAAGCACCAAGAAAATATCAATCAACTATCTTTCAAATATTAACACAATTGAGGACTTCCTCAATATAATGAAAATAATGATATTGTATATCTTATATTTAGCTGATGGTCATCTTAAAGTGTTAAGTTAGAAATACAGAACTAAAACCATGCTTGAAATATTACATGCAACTCATGTAAACTACTCTTTTCCCTTAAATATTCTATTTTTAACAAAATAACGAACAGGATCATTAGAAATGAAAAAAGATGATTACAATAACCCTACTGACAACAACCTTAAGAAATAGTAAATCCATATATTGAAATATATTGTCTATAAGAAGTAAAACTAATCATTTTATGAGTAACGTTCTGTCGTTACATAACTAGGGCTATGCCAAAAGAACAAAGCCGAAAAATCCCAAGATGCAGCAGACCTTTACAACAAGAAAATACAGTACATATTTTAGGTAGCTTCTGTTTTAAAACAAACAGAACACATGCTTATAGTCTTAAAATTCTGTTCTACAGGAGTGTAAAAAAGGGAAAAATATAAGTCTCCGTCACCCCAGTTCTTACACTCTAGGGAAGACTAATATTAGCAAGTGGCTGTGCATATCCTTTGAAAAAAATATTTATTCCTTTTCTTAACACAAGAAGGATCATACTATAGTTATAGTCATTTCTGTTTTGCCTAAATAATAATATATCTTGAAGAATTTTCACATTACTACTTACTGTGTGTGCGGTTTGGGGGACTAGAGAGTATTATTAATTAACTTTAATAGAGTTTTTAATATACACTTACACTGCTATCTCCCATCACTTTGGTCTACTCCATATCTCTAGCACAGTTTTTACCACATCATCTTACTATGATTTTGGAAGAGCATTAGCAATAGGAACCTCTATACAGATCATTCTTATTCATTTTTTTTGGCCTTGCCCCACAGCTTATGGGCTTTTAGCTCTTCAACCAGGGATAGAACCCATGCTCCTAGCGGTGAAAGTGTCCTAAATTTTTGGAATGCCAGGGAAGTCCCTCCTATTCTTAAAACACCCAAGGACTTCCAAGGCTACTAAAGTAAACCTACTGTCTTTGGTGGGTTGCCCAGGAAATTTAACCAGTATAACACTTGTTTCTATGGTAAAATGATTTCACCTTGCAAATAAAAATTGGAAGCAATATAGTAACAAGTTAATGACTAATAAGGCTAGCAGCAGAATTTCTTTGCCTGAGAGTACTGGTACAAGATAATCCTTTAGGGAAAAACTCTCTCTTAGCCCTTATTTAAAATACCAGTGTGTTTAAATAGCTAACGTGAAAAAAAAAAAAAAAAAGGCTAAGAGATTAGAGTAGCAGGAAGCAACTGAATTTATGTCCTAAGACGCTAAAAAATAAGCTTCTTCCCCCACATTGTCATACTTCTATAACAAAGTTTTATAGAGCTACCTACAGTCAGATTAGAAAAACCTGAACACATGGGAGGTTGGCAAAAGAGGTTATCAATTTTACAATTCAGCCATCAATGTATTTTTTTTTCATCAACATATTTTAAAGAATCCATCTGCTAATGCAGGGAACTTGAGTTCAATCCCGGGGTTGGGAAGATCCCCTGGAGAAGGAAATGGCAACCCACTCCAGTATTCTTGCATGGGAGATCCCATGAACAGAAGAGCCTTTCGAGCTACAGTCCATGGGGTCGCAAAAGAGTCGGACACGGTTTAGCAACTAAACAACTACATAGTTTAACAACACATATATCTGCACAAACATATTTAATGAAAAAAATTATTCCATTTAATCCACCAGTATCATTTTATACATCACCTTTCTTTTTTTGTGGCAAACTTTCACAAGCAGGACTTCCAGGGTGACAGAATTCTGTTCATTTTCTGAATTTTGTGATGGCTTATCTAAATAGAAAAACAATACTTCAAAATCTATTTTAAAAAATAGTGCTCATTTTCCTAAGATGTCTGAGAATTTCAAACAAAGACTTTCTATAATGAAGTCTTCTCAAAAGTTTACTCATTCCTTTTCTCCACAATCAGTTCCACATTTAACAAATATAGTTAAAGCTTCTTAGTAGAAAGCATAAATGAAATAGTTCAGGAGACGTAAGACACAAAATAAACATTTTTTTCTTTCTCCCAAAATCTATTAGAAAAATTTCCTAGTTTAAGATATATTTAAATTGAATTGGTTACTATCTTTCATTTCATTTTGAATCCTCAGATGTCTAAACTAAAAGGCTCTCTGATTTGATCAAAACTCATAACTGAAAGGATTAAGAAAAAAAAGATGTCAAAAAAAATTAAACGTAAGTTATTTATAATAATATAAACATATTATCATTTCACGAGAAAGCAAGCTATTTTTTGACCTTTCCCCCCAATCTTTATTTTTTTCAGATTCTTTCCCCATTTATTACAGTTTTTTTCTTTTTTAAATTATTTTAATTGGAGGCTAATTACTTTACAATATTGTAGTGGGTTTTGCCATACACTGACATGAATCAGCCATGGGTGTACATGTGTTTCCCATTCTGAACCCCCTCCCTCCCCAAGAATTTCTTTAAAGCCTAAATGGGAGAGCAAAAATCAAGATATTATTTACTACCTAAGAGAATCTCTTGGTTTACAGAGTTTAGGAATCTTAATTTTAAAGTGATAGTATATAGTCTCTTTATCAATGAACTTTAAAAAAAGGCTTCTGCCAATTAAGGTTCCAGAATACTTCCCTACAACTTATCTTTAATCCCAAAGGCACTAATAGTCCAAAACTCTATTTTATCATTCATTTATCATTTTCAACAATATACAGAACTACTATGTTATATATATGTATACACATGCATATATATGTTATAGATGAATCCATATACAAAGAAATAATCTTTGTTCTGAAATTTCAGGCAACACCTTTTTCTGCTTAGAAACATTCTTCTTACTCAGGGTATATATAAAAAATACATTTGCATCTGCCTCTTGAAAGCTGTATCCAGGATAAAGATAATTTAACATACCCAAAATATCCAAATGTCCAAAATGCTAACAAAAATACTCTCTGAACAATACTCACCATGAAAACAGTACCCTAATAATCTGTGTATTCATTCTAAGCAGTTATCAGTAGTAACTGCTAAACAAGTCTTCATTCAAAAACAAAAGAAAAAATAGTATTTTAGGGATCTTGATGTTATTTTTCTATCCTGGTTTCTTAAAAATATTATTTCTTAAAAAAAGCTACAAATATACCTTGAATAGACAAGGGAGGCAATGTATCTGCTTCTTTCCAACCTCCACTAATTTCATAGTTATAATGGGAAATTACTTTCTGGAAATAGAAGTATTGACAGTTTACTTTTTTATTCCAGTAGTATCAAGAAAAAAAAAATTTTAAGTGAATCTGAGCAACTCTTGAACTGTTCTGTCATGTAGACAGGAAAACAATGATCATATCATGTGGCAGTTTATGTCAACTAATTAATTCAAGTAAATTACTGTTACTTATATAATGTTAGTAAATAGTATTCAATTAATATCCACCAATAATTTCAGTGATGAGTAATTTATGTTTATAGAAGTACCTGAGAACAAAGGGCTAACAAACCTATAAAATTCAAATTATGAGCTTCTAAAGTATTAGAATTCATGTACTTTTTATGTACCACAGGAGATCAAATACAATGAATGATTAAAACTAAGAACTCTACAAGATGATTATAAATGATTTAGGAAAAAAAAAAAAACATGAAAATGCCACTCAGGTTACTTCTATTAAAAAAATAGACCAGGTCTAAGGCAAAATTAGAAGTTACATTAGCTGCTAATATGACCAGACTAATACGATATGACCGGACTTCAAATTTCTTACATTAAAAACTTGACTAGTTATCAAACTGTTCTAATATAACCATTCTATTTATTATTATACTTTGTTTCTTACTAAACAATACCAAGGATGAACAACTTGACCTGTTTCTTATAAAGATTTTATTACACTGCATGATTATATTAAAGGATACACACATAAATTTAAAATGGACAAGCCCAGAGGCATTTTATCCATTTTGAAACCAAATGAAACTTTTCCCAGTATCCTTTCACCTTTTTTTAATGAAGTAACATTCAAGACTATATAATTTTCCTTTTACAATATCTAACATATTGATATATCCCATTGGTTAGCAGTACTCGTTTCAGTGGTTATAGCTTTGTACTGAGATGGCCACAAAGTTTGTTTGGGTTTTTCCATTAAATGTCATTAAGAAAAAAATTCAAAATGTTTATCTCTATTCCAGGTTCTGAGGCAATTAATTATAATTCTCACCATCTTTATAATTTAAAGTTTGAAAAATATTGTAAATAAATAACAAAATCTAAGAAATATCATTTTATTAAGTCTTTCCCATATTTTCTACTGGTGATCTTTGGAAAGATGAGGGCTCTGAGATGGGTAAGATAATGTTATACAGTTTTTTTTAACTGCAATACTTGGAGCCCTAAAAGGTATGATTGAGTTTTAAGAGGTGGAATTTCATCTATTTAGATAAGCTAATGTTTACCTTCAAGAATGAACCCACAAAATACTCATTATTTTAACAATTTAAAAATCCACTCATAACTTAAATGGACAGCAAGAAAGCTATAAGGAAACCAGGTGCTGAGCACAATCTTATGTATGTACAAGGTTGACCTACAATTTTTAAAAGCTTTTAAGACAGTTTTTTATTTTTATTATAATTGATTTACAATGTTGTGCCAACCTCTGATGTACAGGAAAGTGACTCAGTTATACACATTCTTTATTTAAAGTAGTTTCTTAAAACTTGTTTCTCAGACAACCTATTTCCGAATTACCTTCATGCCTTATTAAAATACAGACTCCTAAACTCCACCAAAACCCTACTAGATCTGAGGCCTTAGAGGGTCCAGGTATATGTATTTCAAACAAACTGTCAAAATGTTTCCACACAGACTAAGACTTAAGAACTACTACTTTTAAAGTTTAATGAGTTATAAGTTACATCCTCCATATTCCACTATTGACCACAAAAGCCGTAACTGAAATTTCAGGGGAAATCCACTAAAGAGAAATTAAATGATCAGAATCAACATCTTTTCCATTAAATATAATTTTACAAATTTACAGTTTTGTGGGGTTTTTTGCATTCACAAAGGTGTGCTGCTGTAGACTGCCAGTAAGTTTACTTTTAAATACATACCATTCTTATGGAAGAAACCGGTAAATGTAAGCTGCAGATGAGCTGACAAGCTAAACAGAATAAAGAAAAAATTTTACTATTTTGACATGCTATAACAAAAATAACTTAGACTTTAAATATAACACTGAAATCAAAGCTACTTCAGCTAATTTATAAATATTTGGCTGTCTAATTCTTAACTCTATTCAAGCCCACTGACTCCATGCTTTCCGTGTTAAGTATGACATCCTAAACAGTGTGTCTATACACATTGAAATACACACACCACACAAATAGAAACAAAAAACACCAAGGAAGCAAGGCAGAAAGAGACCACCAAATAAGAGGCAAGATAATTTATAGTGCTTTAGTGTTCTAACAGTAAAACAGGGACAGATTTCCCTTCCCATCCCTCTAAACAATAGCTGAATCCATTCTACTCAATTCTCCAGTGTTTTGAGTATTTTCAAGCTACAGAATTTCAACCTCCTTAACAAATGATGCAGAACCATCACTTTCTACTTCAATGACAGATGAAATACACAATCCCAAATATGCTATCAATTTGTTTCTTACTATTCAACATGTCATTTTCACTTTTAGTTTTATAAGCAATGAAAAGGAAGCATAAACTATAATGAGCCTTTTGTTTTGAAAACTATTTACTACAATGGAAAAACTATTAAATTGGGATAAATGAAAACATCAACAGGCTTTTGTAGTAGCTTTAAACTGGCAAAGAGCAATCTATCTTTAAATCGGGAGCCATTCATACCTTTCCAGAACAGTTTCTGTCATGTGATACAGACACCAGATTATAGAGGGCTATACAGAACAAATGTTGGGAAAAGGGAAGCAGTACTGAACCCTTACTCAAAAAATTTACTAGTGTAAAGAATCAAAGTAAAACAATAAAAGCACAATATGGTTCAATAAAGGGTACCTTTTTAAAAAAAAAAATGATGGTGACAATCTATGCATTCATATAACCAGAGGGGAACAGTTATATAAAGACTTTGAGGCAAGGGAGCGTTGAGGAACGAGCCATGGTCAGAAATGAGGCCATATTACTAACAGGTTAGTTCTGTAACTGTGCCCAGGACTCCCAAGTTTTAGCGCAACAGGAGGTTAAATGAGATATTTCAAAAGAAGATGTGAGGATGCCTCTATTTTCTAGTGAGATAATCCTTGAAAGTGTATGCTAAAAAAGCTAAAAAAAATACAGGGTGGTAGTCCTGAAGGGCATTTCTAGAACAGTACTAAGAAAAGTAAGCTAGGATATCAACAGACTAACAAAATGACTATGAAGTGTAAGGGTTCAAGCAGAGTCAGAAAGCATGAACACAAAAGAAAAATTACTAACTGTAACTGAAGTATCAAGAAAAATTTTTTAAAAATTACATTGAGGATCAACTGTAAATAAGCTCAAAGGACTTTTTCCAAGGTGATGAAAATGTTCTATATCTTAACTGTGGTTACAGTTACACAAATGCATACATTTGTCAAAATTCAAACTATATACTTAAGGTGAGTGTATTATACTGAAAATTATATACCAAGTTGATTTTTAAAAAGTATATATACCATGTATAAACTCTACAAGCCATTTTACTAAAAGATAACTAGCGTTTTTCTATAAAAAACTGTTCCATAAATGAAACCTTATAATGTAGAACAGGTGAAACTCCAAAATAAAACTGAGAAACTAAGAGAAATATTCCACAGTTTCCACATGTTATAAGATAATTCGTTAGTCACAACCAGCCTATCCTATTCTTAGTTGCTTCAGTTAAACATACATACTAAAGGCCAGGTTAATTTTTCTTAAAACATCATTTTAAATGAATCATTTCTTTCTCCAATTTCCTAATGGGTCCCCAACTGCCAAATCTTTTGTCTAAGTGCTGTATGTGATATGGTTCCTATTTCTCTTTAGCCCTACTAAAGCCTCATACAAGAAAGTAGAATAGAATGATAAAATAGAGGCAAATCCAAGTTTGAATTCTGGCTCCAGTTATTAGCTATGACCTGGTATCTATAAAATGAAGATTGGGAGGCATGGGTAAAAGATTCAAGAATCCATCAAAATACTTGCTTCCCCTTCTACAAAGACCCCGTCCCCAATCATCCCAGAGCTTAATTTCCTTTATAAGCACTTGTATTCACCACTTTTTGTCACAATTTTTTCACACGCATTCTCTTTTAATGTATCAGTGTCCTTTGTATCTAGCAACGTCTTACAGAAAGGCACTCAACAAATGATTTTCAAAAGGATAATGATATCCTCCCTAGGACATCATAAGATTTTTAAAAGGTCAGGGATCAGGACCCATTATATTGTGGTACTTCTAAAATTATTTACATTGTTTTTATAAGAAATTCGATCCTAGGTTCCAACTGTGAAACAACAAAAATACCTTGCATTGATCTACCCCAGAAAACACTTTATATTAGTGTTATTCAAAACCTGGTCTACCCACTGAGATCATTGGAGAAACTGTTACCATGCCACATGGCAAGATATTGAGAATTAGACTTTAACCATTTTTATAGAAATTTAGCATTGCCATGACATCCAAGTATGTGATCAATATATTTTACAAAAAGTATCCATCTACAAAAGATTGGAAATTAAAAGCTAACAAAAAGGTCACCACAGGATGGTTTGAGGCAGTTTTAAATGGTACATTACAAATTAAATGAGATGGCAGATCCATTCAGCCACCATATAACACTGTTTGAGAAAAGGAATTCCAAATTTCAATTAACCAGTTTAAAAAACAAATTTGGGAATGTGATTTGCTATGCATAATTTTCCCTAGGGGAAAACACTCTCCTAAAAGTAAACACGTAGAATACAATGAAACAATGGGGCCGCGTTGATCCCTTTCACTGGTGGTTTAGTCCAAGGAAAGAGGACAGTTTTCTCTCCCTTTCTGACTTACCCTTTTCCCTCTCTTGTGGCTACTGTGTCTACATCTTAATTGGTTAAGCTGGATCAGAGGAAGGGAAGAAAGAAACATGTAGGCCTGGTCAAGTCTATCTGGTCTTAGGCAGCACAGAATCCAGCTTAGATGATCAGAATAAGATATCAGATAAGGATTTGGTTCATCTTCTTGATGTGTTTCCTATTTTTATCTTCTTAGGAAGAAAGCAATATGGCAACAGGAAACTAGAGGAAGAATGTGAAATTTTGGGATAAGATTTTAAGCACAAGTAATTGACAAGTATCTCACAATTGTAAAGCAGTCTGCAGAATAAGGTTAAGTAAATTTAAATTCGTAAGAGACGAATATTTTGAGATGAGATTCATGTAGGAAACTCAAATTTTAGGAGTAGACAGATCCCACGGAAGGATCAACATTTTTATGCAGGAAAGAAACCAAGATTAGCGCCTCAAATTTCTACACATTAATCTGACAGTGGCAGGTTTAAGACTTCATTTCTAGAGTCATGGCTATATGACCTCAAAACAGGTCACGTGTGATGATAAGCTAAGTTACATTTAATGTTATGATGTAAACATTAAGACGACTAGCATTTCTTATTAGTATATTGTTTCACACTGTAAACTGTATCAAGCTGTTTCTAAAAGATGTTTATTTTCCTTAAGACTTAAGTAAAAAGCCGCTGTATTCAGAAAAAAAGTCAATAAAGAAATGATTGTTTTTTGGGAAAAAAAAATCTGTTCTCAAATACCTAGATTTTAAGAATCATATATGATTAGTGGTGAATGATAAGGCACCTTCAGAAGTACATAGGTACAAAGAAATTTACGGCCCAGATTCTAAAAAAGGAACAATTAAAACTTAAGTCTGAAAAGATGTTGATATGAAAACAACTTCAAAACTTACAATCAAGACAGAATGGTTAAAAAAAAAAGAGAGAGAGAAAAGGGGAGGAAGACATCAGATCCTATTATGGTGGAAAAAGACATCATCAACTTAAGAAGCAGCTTGAAGTTTTAAACTATTTAAAATAATTTACAGCTTTCTTAGGGTAACGACCAACAATCTTAAATAGCCTACAAGGTTCTGCATTATCTGGTCATGGCCATCTGCTCTAGTCTCATCAAATGTCATCTTCTCTCTCGTCAGCTACACTGCCCTCAAATGATGTTACATTCCCTTTACCTAGAGTCACCTACCTGCTCACCCTCTATCCTCATTTTACTCCTATATTCCTGTTTCAAATCTCAGCTTCTTCCTTCAGGGAAGCTCTCATTGAACATTTCTATTCCCAAATTAGACTCAAACAAGAGCTGACTGTCCTGCCTCATACAGCCATAGTTTCCCTATGTGTCTACTTTTACTTCCCAGCACTTATATTTATTATACAATTATGCCTTTTTTCCCTAAATGCTGATAAAAACTCCACAAAGGCAAGGTCTTCATCTCTTTGGCTTACCATTATATCCACTGCTGCTGCTGCCAAGTCGCTTCAGTCGTGTCCGACTCTGTGCGACCCCACAGACAGAAGCCCACCAGGCTCCCCTGTCCCTGGGATTCTCCAGGCAAGAACACTGGAGTGGGTTGCCATTTCCTTCTCCAATGTATGAAAGTGAAAAGCGAAAGTGAAGTCGCTCAGTCGTGTTCGACTCTTAGCGACCCCATGGACTGGAGCCTACCAGGCTCCTCTGTCCATGGGATTTTCCAGGCAAGTACTGGGGTGGGGTGCCACTGCCTTCCCCGATTATATCCACTAGGTCTTAGTAAAGTGTCTGGGACATGGTACATGAAGGAAATGGGAATCCCCCCAAAAAATAGATCCAAATTTTGTTACAGTACAAAAAGATGATAAGAAAAGGAAGATTACTAACTCAAAAGTTTAGGCTGTAGTAACAACAACATAAAGTGATGGAAGGCACCTTTTCAACCTACTAAAAACATAGGCTTGGAAATATACCTAGTAGATGTTCTACTTCAGTTATCTTTGGAAGGAATTTCTCCAGCTACTAACAGGACCAGGAATGGAAAATGATTAAGTGGAAATGCTTCTAATTTGACCACAGGAAATATTTCTGGAAGCAATTCCAATTTGGAAATCTTTTCATGCTACCTTTCAGTCAGTGGAGATGCACTTAGAAGTCAGGAGTTGTGACTACAGAATTCCCAAACTGGTAGGATTAGTAGCCCAAGAGACTCCCTGGGATCCTGCTAAAACAGAATACTACAGAAAGATCAGAGATTTATACCAATGAATAGTAGTGCTTGGTCAAAACTCAAAATAAATTCAAAATCCACAATATACTGGCAAGTCAGAAACAAGAGATGGAGAGGACAGAACATAAAGTATTATATCATAAATTCTAAAACGAAAGACATTTTAAATATACATAACCACACCAGAAGAGCAAGAAGAAAAGATTAGGAAAAAATAGAGACTAGAGAATGGGACCACTATGAATTTCTAAAATTTGCTAGTTGCTATGGAGTTTGCAGAAGCTATGGTACAACAAAAGAAATAATCTTCATAGTTGGTAGGTATTACTATTGAGTTTTAAGGTTACAAATGCAACCCTGATCTACTGTCACAAATTGACTGATACCTTAAAGAAGTGAAAACCATGAAATGTCCCATGTTTCTTTTTTTCTATCAGCTTCTCCCCTAATAAATTTCTGCCATTATCTGTGACAAGTAAGATAAATGTAGAGTTAAAGTACAAAAAAAAAAAAAGGTCCGAAAGAGGAAAGCTCTCGAGGTCAGCCGCCATAGCTCTTGTTCTGATGGCCGGAGAGTTAGGGCAGTGGGCGGTGGAGGTCAGGGAGTCTGATGAAGTGGGAAATATGAGTCGGAGAGTAAAGTCAACATTCAGGCCTAAAGGAAGAGGTTTTGGTCGTGCATATCCCCAGGCACTCATCGAGGTTGCGGAACCTCAAGAGGAGCCACCAAGTGAAGGAAAGGACATTACACCTGGTCAAGAGAGAAAGGATGAAGGAGCATCTCTGGAGGCTGCTCAACAGGAACCGGCTGAGCCAAAGACTGGTTCTGAGCATGGAGATGGTCCTGATGTCAAGGGGAAGGGACTGCCAAATCCAGAGCCCATAAAAATGCCGGAAGCAGGTGAAGGGAAACCACAGATTTGAATGAAGACAAACTGTAACCATGCAAGGCTGTTCTTGTGTTGGAAATATGGCTCTTAAAATTCTCTCAATATTGCCTCTGAAACTACTATAACATTGAAAAAGTTTGAAACAAAAAACTCAATAAAACCTTGCAGCTTTGTCCAAAGGAAAAAAAAAACAAACAAAAAAGATCCTTCAACACCAACTTCACTTTGCACAGATAATGCCAGGAATTTGTTTTTCTTTAAGTCTCTACAACTGTGATATAGATCAGGGATGTGACTGTTCTAACCTTTGGGCTGTAGTACTACAGTATCTGGGGTATCTCAACAGTCTCCTGGGCCTTTGGGGAATAAAATGCATTGGGTTTGAGAGTGGAGACATTAAGACTGTTGAAGTACTGAAAAAACATGAGTTCCAATGGAATATATCCCAACTGTAGCTACTGAACAAACCCAGGATCCAACTAAACTGAGTAAGAGCTTTATGTTTAAGATAGTACAGAATAAAAATATAGATGGGAGATACTTTATTTGTATATGATTTAAGATTTTAATGTCTACTAATTAATTTCATGGAACAACAAAGATTTACCTTGTTCTCCCATAAGAGAATTTGACAATAGATCTTGCAAGCAAGGTCTTATAGTGCTGACATTATATTCTCCTATCTAGGGAACTTACAATCCTATGTGATAATAAAGTTTAGTAGAACGGCGGGATTATGCCTAATTCAAGATGAGAAATACATTGAAGGAATTTAGTAACATAGGGCCTTGAGGGTAAACTTAAAATGAACCAATTTCTCAGTTAATTTTAGTGACTCTGGGAGCAACAATGAGACATTCATAAAGATGGAGTGTGTGTGTGGCGTGGGGGGTGGGGGTGGGGGTGGAACATCGAGTACAGTAATTCAATACCTTATGGGCCTGAAGAGCCTTGCTGAGTATTAAGCAAGCATGGTCAGCTCCAACACTGATAGGTCTGTTTAAAAAGATCGTGGGGAGCTGAAATGACCAACTCACTGGTCCCAGTTAGATCCTAGACTATTTTCAAAATTACAAGCAGGAATTCTATGCAACTCTCTGAAGTTTCTGTGAGTTGGTCAACAATACCCCTGTTACAGTACTGGCAGAGCTATTAAACTCATTGGGTCAAAAGGAATATAATTATTTGGTGAGTACCAGTGTAATAATCTAGCTTCTTCACAACACACACTCTAAGAGAAGTTCTGTAATATTTATCAAAGCCAAGGTCACAATGAGATAGTAGTCACGTTTAGCAGTGACGAAGATAGAACCTTGATGGGGAAGATGAAGAAATGTTCAAGTTTTCTTCTTTTTGTTTTCACTCTTCCTTCTCACACAAGCCTCAGAAAACCTGAGGGCAAACTATTAAGGTGTTTAGGAGAAGAGAAGAGAGGATGTATGGTCAGGCTCTGACTACAGCTTCACACTTTAACTACAAAAGGCTCAGAGGGTCCCAAAAGATCTTTCCAGGGCAGGTGAACAGATAGGATTTGGAATAGAAATTCAAGCAAAGAATAGAGGGTGCATGCACTGAGCATATTTTCAGTCTATATAAACCAATACTGTAAGGTATTCCTTGGGCAGTAATCAATTAGGTAAAGATTTGAGATCTCAGCTTCTAGAATGAACCATCCAAGTTTATTTACAAATCAAGACTGCCTAGATAGGGAAATATAAATTACGCTTCAGTTCTACAAGACTGCAAACATTTTTTAAATGAGATTAAAAAAAAAATTCAAATAATAACCAAACCGAAAAGGCAAACTTAAAAGCAATTACAAAAATGACATCTCTTAGTCACAAAAATGAGATACTATAAATAAAGCATCACAGAGTTAACGTACATCCTATCTAAATTGGTAAGGTATGATTTAAAACTTCAAGAGAAAAAGAAAAATCCATGTGGCAGTTTTCTCAATTCCATTTTTAAAAAATCTAGTATTTTTAGTTCTACATTCTCCCTAAAAGTAGTCAATGAATAAACAAATACCACCCAAGTCCCTGTTTCTCTTTAGAATAATACTCAACTTTCTTTACTTATCAAAGAGTAAGTAGATACCTACCGTCTAGGATTGGAAGCATCTGTCTAGCCTAGGGAGATACTAAGCTACTGGGAGCATTTAGGGATTAATTCTGGGAATCATATTTGAAAACACACATTAAGGTTCTGTCCAAAAGGCCAGGTTTCTGAAACTATCATGTGATAAACACATTTCAAATATAAACGACAGTTAAGAATATTTTGTCTGAAGGACGTCAATAAGAGGAAGGATGAGAAAGGGAAAAAAAGTGCCTCTCTCAGAACTGTAGATGATTCCTTAGAAAAGATGTGATCAGGTGAACCACTTGGCACAGCACCTCAAGTACAGCTGAGTATACCATAAACATGAGCCTCCATCTTTCTGCAGATGAGGTAGCAGGATTAATACTAACTGCAAAAGTTACAGAAACTTTGATTCAAAATGCAAGAAACTGTAGTAGAGAAAAATAATAATGAATAGAACTGCCTTAGAAAACAGTGAGTTTCCAGCACTGGAGATATTCAAGATAAGGCTTAAGAAGGGAGGCTACAGAAAGTGTATGAGTTTGGATCAGATGACTTCTAAAGTTCGCTCTAACTCCTTACAATATTGAGGTGATCACAATGAAAATGATCACTGTACTTTTTTTTTTCCCTCAAGTTTGTCACTTAATGTAAACTGATAGGTTATCTTACCTATGAGATTCTTGCTCTCCTTTCATTTTCTCTACTTTTGATAACATATCATCAACTTTAAATGTTTTCCTGGAAAAAACAGATAAACAAAATAATCACTTCTCAACTGGGAAAAACAAACAGATTATACTTTATTGTCACTATAATAGGCAAACTGGGTATGTGATTTTTATTTTTAATAAGATAAATTATGGATGGTTAGCCATAACAATGAATACTATTGAGACAGTGTATATAATAATACAGCAAACAAGCCTTCAAGTCCCATTTCAAAGGCTAACTTTTCCATGAAACCTCGGGTAATTAATCCAAAACTAGAGGGATTTCTCCCTACCTATGGAACTTGGTTTATACTTATTTTGACATTTAGTCTCCTAAATGTCAAACTTGAATAAATATTTTATTTCTATTAGATTATAAGTTCCTAAAGGGCAGAGATTCGTCTTCTTCAAGGAAAGCCACATGGTGCTTGGCATGTTGCCTTAATCTTGGTAGGTGCCAAGCATCTGTCGGAGGACTGAGCCAAACAAACGCAAATTATGTATATTTTGAAACATTCATATTTCTATTAAGTAACCTGACAAATATGGATATTCCATAAAACATATGAAGTATAGTAAAACACCCTCAAAGATGAGCAGCAATGGCTAAAGTTAAATATGTCATTGTAAAGAGATGGTTGTCACCATCATGAAAAAAACTTTGAAGTTTAAAGGACATACCATCAAATCATAACAAAATCATCAGCTTTTTAACTTAACAAGTTTAAGAGAAAAAAGTAGTTTTCCACAAAATAGAAACTTAAATTAAGAATAACCACACCCTCAGTAAGCAATTTAAGAATGAATGGATTCTAAAACAAGCCTCATCTTCGTTCTTAAGGTAATCTATTTACATTTTTTAGAGGCTAAAAAACTAGATTCATATATGTTAATGGAAAACAAATATTTCTTATACTCCCTTAAAATTTAGAACTCGAAAAGGTTCGTGTATTCCACATTAATTACTTTATAAAGCTTGAATTCAGATACTAGAAATTACTAATATGCTCATTCCTCAAAAACAGCTATTGTACCCTATAATAAAATATCAGCAGAGAAATGGTGATGTAAATATATCATAGTAAAACACTGATAGGAAGAATAGAATTGATATAATCTATATTTCAGATGAATAAATAGCCTCCACTAACAAAAGGTCTTTTTTTAAAAAGCTTCTCTCTTTACCTTTAGAGTTACTGAAAACCTCAATAATAAAGTTTCATCTGATAAAGTATAGGAAGAAGTTCTTTAAGAAGGATGGCAATACATTTTCAATCTCCATAGATAAGAGAGAAGAAAGAAGAAAAACCTATGATTCTTTTAGGCTAGTTACAAAGAACTTTTCAGTATAAATACTGAAATGTACTACTGAGGAGGTTGTAAAGTTTCTGAAAACTTTTAAGAATAAAATGTTTATCTTTGTGTAATGATTAAGAAGAAACCTTGTCTGTGGGAAGAAAAGTTAAGACTGTGGGTCACAAGGTTCATCTCTTCCAACTTTATCGAGACTGTACATAGGAGAACTGACTATTAACAACCATTTGAAATAGGTTAGATCATACAAGCAACCCAGCATTCCTTAGGAAAAACAAAACAAACCATATAGGCAACTACAGAAAAGCAGCCTCACCTCCCAACACCAAGTATTTCTGTTTTTTAGAAAGGTGCTCTAGAAAGGTACTCTAGCTCAGATTTAACAAGGGATATAGTTATCTGATAGTTATCAAAAGGTCATCAAAATGGAGAATATTATTAAAATTCAAGAAATTTCAGGAAATTTTGGAGGGAGGATTCAGAAGCAGCTTGCATGAAACCTAGTAAAATGGGCTCAATAAGACACACTTCTCTCCTCACCAGTGTTTCCACTGTGCCAGGGTAGTGGCAGCCTATAAAATTTGAATACCTCTATGAAGTGCAACGCAAGTAAAAGACTTACAAATATACTAGATTTACACCTGCATGTCAAAAGGAGTGATAAGTACATTCCAACAATGAATATTATGTTGTTGTAATGGTACAAAAGGAGTTCCCAAAACATGGTGAGCAAAGGGATAGTACTAAAAGCAATTTTGTAAAAGCAGTTTCAAGAACAAAGACCATAATCACTGGGCTAAATTCGTCACCTTCCAAATTCACTAACTACTTTGAAAAAGACAGCACTCATTTGAAGATATTAAGTTGTAGTGTAAGTGTTAAAAATGAGCCAGGGTCTTATATAGGCCAAGCATGCAACAAAAGAATAAAGTGATTCCTAATGCATTTTTACATGGAAAATAGACTAAATGGAATGTGTATGTCTCTTGGCTGGCAAACTGCTTAGAAACTGTCCCAAAGACAGTTTTTTACCTATGGGATACTAGGTCAAGAAAATTCACTTCTACTACCAAATTTTTAAAATGGCTTCCACTCATTAGCGGACAAGAGAAATGAATCCCACAGACAGTAAACAATAATGATGTATTCTTTAATCCACTTATAGATTAACCCAAATTTACTTTTAAAGAACTTTATCACTTTAAATTAAAATCAGATAGCCTTCTAGATGATAACTGCAGTAATTTTGGGGGGCCCACACAGCAGCATCCAGGATCTTAGTTTCCTGATCAAGGATTGAACCTGTGCCCCCTGCAGTGCAACTGCAAAGTCTAAGCCACTGGATCGGCAGCAAAGTCCTCTAGATGATCTCATTTCCATATTAAAAATACTGAAAGAAAAATTTACTACTTAATCAAATCCTCCTACTTTTAAGAGTAAATCAAGGGTCTGCAAATTATGGACCATTGGCCAAATCCAGCCTACTGTCTATTTTTGCACAGCCTATAAGCCAGAATGCTTTTTATAGATAAACATTTCCAAGTGATTTGATAATAGAGAACTCTAAATCCCAATTATGTTAAATGCTATCCCCTCACTCCAGTTTGCAAAAATAAAAGAATTCCACATTTCTCACTAGTAGGCATGTATTATAAAACACTGCAGTAGAGAATTCCTTGGTGGTCCAGTGGTTAGGGCTTAGTGCTTTCACCACCGGAGCCTAGGTTTAATCCCTGGTGAGGGAACTATGATCCTGCAGGCCATGTGGCCAAAAAAAAAAAAAAAACCACTGCATTCAATCATTATATTTTGAATTTCATCAAAAATTTGTTGATGTTTTTTCTTTTTTGTATAATACCTATATACTACCTAATATCCTCAATTCTGTTTCCTGGACCACAAAGCCTAAAATATTTACCATCTTGTCCTTTACAAAAAAAGTTTCCTGAACCCTGGCATGGAGTAGATAGGTAAAGAATTGACATATTTAGTTCTGCTGCCTAGTCTATCACTTTCTTTCTAGTTATTTACAAATTTGACAGTTTTCACTAGTTAAATATGTGTGCAGGCATGCGCACAATTGCGTGTGCATGCTCTCTCTCTCTCTGGATCCAGAGGGATTATCAAAAGACAAACGGTTTTAACATTTCAATCCTTCAAAATACATCTAGATAGATCTACAAAACTAAACTATGTCTTACCATAAAAAACATTGGTACTTACTTAGTAACCAGCAGGAGTCTCCAAAGGAGTTTAGTTTCAAAGTTTACTGAAAAGCTTAATGGTTTTCCTAAGTCAAAACTATAACAATACCAAATGCTTAGTAAAGGTTCTCTCCTTTAAAGTTTTGTTCACTTGATATGCTCAGTAAATAATCATGGGCACAGAACAAGAAACTAGCATTCCATAATTATATACGGTTAAATGTTAAAAGCAAAAATAAGCTCTCTGACACCTCTAGATTCCACTTTAAGACTAAGTAATTAAGTTTTTAAAGACATTCCTCCTATTGACTTAAAAAGTATTTCCCTTTTAATAAAACAACCACTAAAAATATAAAATGAGATTTTTTTATTGTTAGAACATAAAAGAAATACTCAGACATTAACTGGTAAACTTATGTATCAAAGATAAGTTCCCATGAGCCCTAATTTAGTAAATATTTAAATCAATTCCTACCAAACTTGAAAAAAACTATTAGCACAGAGCAAAAACATCAGTCAGTAAAATCACTTCATTTACTTCACTACTAAATCATTTCTATCAGGAATAAACTGGCAATCAACTGGGATTTACAAAAGTGGTACTTAAAAAGTTGCTTTGCAATCAATTCAATTACTCTTTCACCTCAGTTTTCATATTTAACCTTTCATTAGAGATCGTACTTTAAAACAAAATTTTAACATGGTTTGATCAACTTGAAATAAGATTCATAAAATGTACCTTTTGATGTTTGTTCTGGAGTTTCGATGAGACATGTAAGTAAGAGTTCTATGCAAAAATATTGGCTATAAAAAAAGTTAAAATATTCAAATTAAATAGATGAAATTCTAGGGAAAAAATAATGCTGATGAATTTTGTTGATTACTTACCGCTATAAGATTTCGTGTTCGAAGAAATCTATAGATCTGCGTTGGTTCTAGGTAACAGAAACAAAATCCAAATGTTATCTAAATTCACTCATTACTTGTTAAGAAAATAACCAACCCAGGCCATGTTATAACCAATATAAACTAATCACCTATATGAAAATCATGTACTGAATATTTACATCAAGAAAATTAGTATGCACAATTACATTAAATGACATTCAGTCTACAACACACATTCACAAAATGCATCTACATTTATTTTAAATTTAAGATACTCTATAATCTTGTTTTTAAGCCTTGCATATCTAAGGCAGCTATTTTTAAACGAGTTTGTATGCAGAACTGCAGAGAAGTAGTTATATTCATTTAACTTAGTTAATATAAACTATTAATAACCCATCTCTTTCTAAAAAGTAGCTAAAATGAGATAGTTGGATTCCGTAAAAGAACTCCATATTGATGCCAATAACAAAAATGAAATGTTCACTTTTTAATTGGTCTTTTCAAAAGTCCGTCCAGTAGTCAGCTTAAACAGAATACAACTGTTACCCAGATGTCCCAATACAGATATGAGCAAAACTAGTCAGTCCTGAAGTCTAAAGCACAGATCAGCTCAAATTTTCATTGAATTTATTTCTAGCTATAGTTGAAGTTTCTGTTTTGCTCAATGTAACTATTACCTCAGTATGTAAATACTATCACAACACATTTTTAAAGTAATAGATTCCCAGAATGTTTTTAATGCTGTTTACTTAAATTTGTTACAAAGGTCGTAGGTTATAGATAGAAAATATTTTATAAACAAATACCATAATACCAGTTACATTAATGACATGTTAGTAATATATTTCTTTAAATATAGCAGTATACAAATGACTGTATTAGTAAATACATCAAAGCATATACACGTTTCAGAAACTAAGATCAATATTAGAGAAGAATCAAGTTGTTCTGTGACCAAATCTTTTTTTTTTCCCCAAATCTAACTCTTAATGACAGTTCATCTCTACAAAGCAGACTCATCAGAAAGCAAGACAGATAAAACTTTCTTCGAGGATTTGTCTTGTCATAATGTTTAGAGAGAATTTTTAAAAATTTCCACTCAATCTTTAGTTAGCTAAGTTTTAGTCTCAAACTAAAAGGAGATGAGATATTTTAGAAAGGGTACAAACATGTATCTTTATTGTCATCACTGTGCTTTAGTATTTCCAACTGAAAGCCTCTACAGATTTCCAAAACTGTATTAAGGAAACATGAGAATAATGTAAATCTCTCTCAAGCAGGTTCAATACTCATTTCAATAAAAACTGAAATTCCTTGTATTAAATTTCAATTAGAATTTCATGAAGCACTAATGAGAGAGAATGAAAGAAGGGTATTAAACAATGTAATACATCTTTCCAAGCACAGCTGATACCATGCCCTTAACATATGCCACGGAAAATTGTAAATAAAGACATTGAGTGGTAGAGCTGAGTTTATTCAAGTATCTGTAAGACATCTAGCTGTTAAATATCATCCAGATACAACATCCACACCAAAGCAGAGAGGAAAACAACCAGGACGTAATATTCATTAAAGAACAGGGCAGGTTACTCATAGTCATGCTGTTTCTTACAAATTCTATTGTTTGTTTCCAGACACCTTACCCCCTTCCTAAATTAAGTCGTAGCTCTGCCCTCGAAACAGACCTTACCAACAGAAATTGACATCAGAAAATGTTCTGAAATGAAGACAAACACAACGGGCAGAATTCCGAGAGCTTGTCTAGAGAAGTGAGTTGCTTAAGCACTACCTGTCTCAGTTTACGTCCCCCTTAAATGGGTGGAAAGATTTGAAAGGTTTAGAGCATCAAAAGGTGCCAGGTTAATGTGCAGCACCAAGTTCTTGCGAAGGCATTTCAGACTGACAATTTGGTCGATTTTACTGCATTCCTCTCTTCACAGGCTTAATTTTGCTCCTCTGAACCTACAACCGACAGCCTTGTACTTCTGGAGTACGGAAGGCATGAAAGAAAGCAAGAACTAGTCCTGTACCGCAGATCCAACTGTACAGTACAACCGTGACCTCCTCACCTAAAAGCAGCCTGCTCTTAACCCGGGGCCCCACGGCCTCAGCTCGCGTGTAAATCTTTGGGGAGGCACGAACCTCACCTGGACCCCTTAGCCTATCTCCCCCAAAGCCCCTAGACTTCGAGCCCCCGTGAGCCGTAATCCCCGAAGGCGGAACAGCCCCCTCAATTTCGCCCTCCACTCCCGAATCAAACCGACTCCAGGAGACGAAGGGGGTCCCAGCACGAGTGTCCCGGCCCCCTAACGCTGCAAGAGTGGAGATTCCTGCCCTCAAAGCCTCCAACACACTCACTCTCAAAGGCCTGGAGGAAAAGCTCGTGGTCAGCCTGGACGTGCTCCATTTTCGGCTTCTTCACCGGTAACACCGCGGCCCCCGCCGCTGCCGCCGCGGAGGAGGAGGAGGAGGCCGAGTAACTGCCGCCGCCTCCACAGCCCCCGCCACCGGATTTGCCGCCCGACGCCGTCGCCGCCGCCACCGCCGCCGAACCCCCGAAACCGCCTCCCCCGGACCCCGCGCTGGGCCCCGAGCCGCCCCCTCCCCCACCGCCGTGCTTCTGAGGCGCCATCGCGGTTCCTGCCTCCTCCCCCCGCCAGCTACCCGCCGGGCGGCCCCGGAGAGTAAGCGCCTGCAATACCAACCGCTCGCCCCAGCAGGCTCCGGCGGACCGAGGGGGGAAGGAGGAGAGAGGGGAGGAGAGGGGAAGGGAAGGGAGGAGGAGAGGAGGGAAGGAGGGAGGAAAAAAAAAGTGTCTCCTCCTGAGAACCCCGCTCGGCTCGAGAGACCGCTCACCCTAGCCTGGCCTCGCTCCGCCCACTTCCCCCGCCCGGCGCTCTGATTGGGCGGCGGGAGCGCGCGCCGCCCGGCCGCCCAGCCCGTTGGCCCGCGGATTCCCCCGTCAGTCACGCGGAGGCGCTTCTCGCGGAGGCGCGGCTTGGTTGGCCCGTGCGCGCTGCCGATCGCGGGCCCGGCCGCCTCTTTGAACTGAATTCGCGGGAAACTTAGGGGTCGGAGCGGCCTTCCTGCTGGCCCCGGTGCATTCTGGGGAGAGAGGGACCCAGCGAGCGGCTTAGGGAACCGTTTCTCGCCTTCTGAGCGTCGTCAGTTGCCGCCCCCGGGGTATACAGGACCCCTGAGGAGAGGCGGGCCTCTGAGGAACTGGGGGGGTGAGGGCCCTGTTAAATGAACCGAGATCCTTGCTGGATCGTCGAGTCTCTAACTTCACAGGAAGGGGCCTGCCTGGGGGTTTGGTCGGGTCGGGTCGGGTCGTTTCTGGTCTAAGGGGCTAGCGGGGCGGGGATCGCTTCCCTGGTCCCCTCGTCACCACGTGCCTCAAGGCGCCCTTGGCCGAATCCCACCCAGCGAGACTCAGAGAGGACTGGGGCAGCCAAGGGCTTGCGGCTGCTGCTCTCTAGAACACCGCAGGGCTCCACCAAAGGGAGCGATTTCTAGGGAGCTTGAATGTCCAAAAATCAAATGAAGAAAACGATTTTCTGAAGGTGCGGTGAAGCTTCAGGATGCTTACTGAGAGAGGTTGTGGCTTCTCAACATGTTAGAAGAAAAACCTAGATATTTGATCCCCGGACACCAGAAGAGTTGTCAGAGGGACAAACTAGATGATTTTTTTAGAAGTATCTACACCCATCTTGAGAATCTACTCATTTTGCGCTCAAAAACTGTAGAGGGAATCCGGTGTTTCGCCTGCGTATTTTAAAAGTCGTAGGCCCGATTCAGGCTTCCGGTCCGGACTGGTTTGGAGTCGAGCTAATACTCCGAGATTTGAATTTCAGGTTGGGCAATATGATCTCTAAGGACGTCCTTCCAGTTGAAATCCTGTGATCTTGTATTACATTAAAATGAAATATTATCTTCGAAAATTGCAACCTATAAACACAAATCCATTTCATACTTCCAATTATATTTTTTAAATGCTTGCGTTGGGCCCTTCATAGTTAATTTCAAAATGCTGTTTATGAAGCAGGCATCTTTGGAATGGTTATTTAAATAACCAAAGCGCTGATTTTATTAATGCATTTTCTACTTAAGAAAGTGAGCTCTGCAAGTTTTGCATGTAGTATAAAATTTGGCATTTCAGAAACACATCCAAAAGTAGGTATACCTGTTGCTGGTTTTTAAGTAGTCTGTATTTTTAGTCAGACAAAAAGTTCAGAATGCTGTCCTGTGTTATACTGTTCTGTACTCAGTATTTTTTTTAGTTTCCCCCTGCCAAAAGAAGAGATTTTGTTTTGTTCTTTAGATTTCTGAAATAACCCTTTCCTGAACTGAGAGGCTTGTGGGTTATTAGATCTTGCTAAACTGCTCATCTTTAGCTTTAAGGGGTTAGAAAATGAAGTTTCATCAATTCAGTCAAGGTCTGCATACTAAGCATATCACAAAATGTCAAGTTAGAAGCCTAAAGACTAATTTGTTAATTAAGAGTAAATATAACTGACAAAATTACCCGTCTTCATCATTTAGAAGAATAGGGTTCTCCTTTGAAGGGGAGGGTGGAAATACAGGTAGAGCCAAAGAGGTTATCGTAGATCTTCAGTGAACAGAGAAATGAACCAAAGCATTTGGGATGTTGCTAAAGGATATTTCCTTTAAGAATACGATGGTATAGCATTCTAGGCTTCACCCTAGGCGTAGTTTTAATGTACAGTAGCTAACCAGTACTGATGATGAGAATCAAAGCTATCCATGCTATGGAAGAGTTGTGTAACACATTCTCACTTTTTGTATTCTCCTTTGTCCGGAATGTATGTAGCATACTAAAAAATCCTTATAACCTCGAACAAATTAGAATTAACTGAGGGGTTATCTTGGTCATATTACTATCTTCTTAATCAGATTATGTTCCATAGATAAAATGTTCAAGGTTGGTCACTTCTGTGACTAGGTTGTTTTGTTATTTTTTAAGTTTGGTGTGGCAACTGTTTTTGAGACTGGTGATGCCAATTCACTGTCAAAGACAGGTATATATTTAGTCCCTGGCCTCACACTGAATTTGAATTGCTTTCAAGGGTTTTGTTTGTTTTGGCTTTCATGCATATTTGGAATTGGTAAACCCCTAAAAAGCAAAGGCCACTGACCTTTTCTTTTACATTTCCTAGCACCAGACTCGGAGAAGGCAATGGCACCCCACCCCAGTACTCTTGCCTGGAAAATCCCATGGACAAAGGAGCCTGGTAGGCTGCAGTCCATGGGGTGGCTAGGAGTCGGACACGACTGAGCGACTTCCCTTTCACTTTTCACTTTCATGCATTGGAGAAGGAAATGGCAACCCACTCCAGTGTTCTTGCCTGGAGAATCCCAGGGATGCAGAAGCCTGGTGGGCTGCTCTCTATGGGGTCACACAGAATCGGACACAACTGAAGTGACTTAGCAGCAGTAGCAGCAGCAGCACCAGACTAGATATGTGTGCAAGGAAAGAATGGCCATCATATTGACCTTTATAGTTGTGAGTATTCTTTTATATATGTTACTTCAATTTGTCATAATGATCCTATGAAGCTGGCATTATTTTCATTTTACAGAAGAGAAAATAGGCTCAGAGAGGTTAAGTCACTTGCTCATTTAGTGGCAGAACTGTGACTTGGACCCATCACTTTAAGATTAAGCATCAAGTCTATTAGAGTAAGCCAATAAGAGCTATATCAGAAGAAAAAGAATGTTTAAGTCTCACTTGGAGGGAACTAAAGTTGTATTTGCTGACATGTTCTGAGAGAGAGATAATCAAATTCGGTTTTTAAAAAGAAATGGCCTCCAACGTAAAAATATTAATAACCTTCCTAATAAAAGTTAGTATGAAAAAATAATTTCAACAGTTCTGTTTGAAACTTAAAATCAAAAGTTTGCATATTTTACCCTTTGTCTAGAAAAGGAAAACATAAGAACCATGGAATATTCACTGTGTATTATAGGGTTTTCATAATAAACCCCTGATTTGTGTGTGTGTGTGTGTGTGTGTGTGTGTGTGTGTGTGCTTTTCTAGGTTTAACTAGATATAATAAGGGTGATAGTAAGGCATAGTTAGAACCCCTGGGACAAAAAGAAACTTGACACTAATAACCTGAGGGAGGAGAAACCACCTGAGACACAATGGAAATATCTAAACCTGAATTTTGGGAGGCCTGTAACTGGAGATAACTACTATGCCCATTTGTTTTAAACTGTGGGACAAGTGATTTTATGTTTAAGCAAAAGCAGGAGTGAATTGAGATTTACTGAGCATTCTATCCATACAACAGTTGTAAACTGTTGTTTACTATTGTTCGTCTCTTACACACAAGTAATTGAATCTCAGAGAGATTAAGTCACTCTCCCACCATCCCAGAGCTTTTAAGTGGGCAAGCTGAGATTTGAACCCAGTTACAGGAACTCAAAACCCCATGTGTTTTCCAGTAAAACAAAGGTATCCAGGCTGTCATCTTGGAAGATCCAGAGTTTCAAAAAGCAAGCATAGGCTCTACTTCCCCATTCATCTGCAATCAGGGCTGTTCTGCTTCTCTGTGTTCTGTAATTTCGAAGATAATGGATCTGCTTGCTCAAGAAATATTTTTTGAAAACCACTGCATTACTCTCTGCTACCTTCCCAAGTCTGATAATGAGGAACAGTGAGCTAAAATGGCACTAATAATGTGGGCTAAATTCACCTCAAAATTTGACACCCTGAAAAACATGAGTATGCTAAGAGTAATGAAGTTTAATAGTAGTGAAATACAGATTAAAAAAATCTCTGTTTCTCACTCATGCCCTGCCCAGAAAAAAAAAAATTTTAATCTTGCTTTTGTTATCCTTTATCTTTGTGTGAACTGATTGTTTCCAAACTAAGTTTCCTCTTTATTTTCTAAGGGGAAGAAAAGCATTATTATGTCACCATCCTTCATAAATAATATCAACAAAACTAGATAGATATCATACCACTTCCATAATAATGCTGTAGTCTGAATTTCCATTTAAAGTTTCTAAGTTCACCTTCATTGTACAATTTCTGATTACCATTAATAATCAGAACAAATTAAGAGATACAGGCCTTTATTTTTAGCTTGTTGTCCTTTTACAGATACTGTTCTTATTTCCCTGAGACAGTTTTCGTTTGACGGGTATATTTAGCAATTACTCTTTATAAATGACTTTGTTATGTGAAAACAAGTTTTATAGCTAGAAGAAACTTAGATAGTATCTAGCTTAAGCCTCTTTTTAAGTTCCAGAGTTTAATTTGCAAAGATTACACAGGAAGCATATGCTGAGAGAGAATCTATAAGGTTAAATACTTGTGGAAAAGCGGCCTCTTAGCTTCTACATTCAGTTTTATTTAGGATGTTGTATGTTCTTCTTTAAAAAAGTTCTTTTCCACCTCACTCTACTCAGAATTTTATTTCTGCCTGCATACTATCCAATGGAACTAGATCCTGGGGAAACATTGCTATTATTCTTGATTGAGCTAGTTTTTTCTCCTTCATATTCATGGCTTCCTACAATAACTTATTCATGTGACTAGTTTGAGAAAGTTGCCACCTTTATGGTTAAGCTGAATGAGAGAGATGTCCTGAAGAGACTACAGAATGATTTGGCAGCTGTTTTTGATAGAACAACACAGAACTTGCTTACAAGTTGCCACTGGGATATCTAATACTCTATGTGCCTGCAAGAAATTCCCTGAGATTATAAAAGCACTAGGCAATAGATTTAAGAATTCTGTAACCATTTTTTATCACAGAGGCACTGTAAAGAGAACAATTTGGGGAGTAGGACTTCTACTTCATATCAGGATAAATTAACTTTCTGTACTTTGGGGATCAAATTAATACACAGAAGCCAAAAAATTAGTTTGGTTGGGCTTTCTTCAGAGAGCACTCTTTGAAGAGAGTTTTCTTAATAGGAGAGAAATGTTTCTGGCTCTATTTCTATTTTTTAAATCTAATTTTCTCCTAAATTTTAAAAGTTTGCAACAAACTTAGGAGAAAGAACATTATACTATCAGTCAACTCTTGACTTGTCATTATTTCACAATGTGAGTTTGATAAAGTTATTTAAGTTCTCTGGTCTTTGTTTTCTCAAATATAAAATTAAGGATTGATTTAGAATAGTGATTTTTGTCCATAACAGAATCCCTGGAAGTTTAAGGTAGAGCATGTATTATGTGGGAAATCATGTTCAGCATTATAATTTTGTTTTTGAAAGGGAAAAACAAAGCTATCTACAGTTCTTATACTATAATCAGTAAAAATAAAGTTCTTTATCAATGACTGTATGAAAAAATAGTCTTCCATATACCACATGACACATCTATAATATGTGTTCTTAAGGCACATTTCGCTACAAAGATAGACACGGGTTACAGAGGTAGGAGAATAGGATTTTTTAAAAATCAAACTAGGTAAAGAGGAAAAAAATCAAGAAACACTGATAAAGGTTATTGTTAAAGTTATCCTAGTTCTTTAATTCTAAAAAAAAATAATAGAAATCACCTTCCAGTGTGCTATACCAAAGTTAAATTCATCCAAATGTCCTTTTCTATAAAATTATAAAACATGGCTTCTACTTTTGACTCCTGAATGAAACAATAAACAAAAGGCAAATAGTGTTATTTTTTCTCTAATGGAGCAGATAAGGGTTAAAAATTCAGCTCAAAACATGTCAAATGATGTAGAAGAGTGCCCAGTAGGAAGGTAAATGACACAATATTTAGAATGGGAAATGAAAACAGGAAAGTTTATGTTGTACTTATCATGTAAGAATATAAAAATCTTCTTTCACCGATAAAAGCAAAAATATCTGAAAAATGCTGAGAATCCAAAAAGATCTGAGCCACCTGAATTGCCCACAGAGAAGAATGTTAAAAAATAAGTTGATAGGCCTTTTAACAAAAATTCAGTAATTTATTCAACCAATCTTCAATTAATTGTTATACTATGAAGAAAAAAAAAGAGGCCTGTACAAAGAAGGAAAAAAAAAGAGGTCTGTACAAATTGCTTTTAGAAATTTGTTGAAGCTTTTTCAGGGTCCCAAATGGTCAATTATTTTTTAATGTTTCCTGGGTGTTTAAATAATATGAATATTTTCTGTTTTGTCCAGAGTTAATCATGTAGGGAATTCCATGGCAGTCCATTGGGTAGGACTTGGCATTTTCGCTGCAGGGGGCTAGGCTCAGTCCCTGGTTGGGAAACTAAGATACGTGAAAGCCTCCAGTGGTCAAAAAAATACCCCCAAAAAACAAAGTTAATCATCTATGTCTGTCTACTTCTCCATCCGTCATCTAAGATACCACATTGCTTTTGATCCTCATGCGCCTTAATCTCTAGTCTGTGACCTGTAACAGCTTCTCAGACTTTCCTTGTTTTTGATGGACCTTGACAGTTTTAAACAGTACTGATAATTTATATAATGTTCCTCAATTTGGATTTGTCTGCTGCTACTGCTGCTAAGTCGCTTCAGTCGTGTCCGACTCTGTGCAACCCCATAGATGGCAGCCCACCAGGCTTCCCCATCCCTGGGATTCACCAGGCAAGAACACTGGAGTGGGTTGCCATTTCCTTCTCCATTGTGTGAAAGTGAAAAGTGAAAGTGAAATCGCTCAGTCGCGACCTACTGGTAACGACCCCATGGAATGCAGCCTACCAGGCTCCTCCATCCATGGGATTTTCTAGGCAAGAGTATGAGAGTGGCTTGCCATTGCCTTCTCCTTGGATTTGTCTGACAGTTTTCTAATTGAGTGGGGTTATGGGTTTTGGGGAGTAAGATCTCAGAGGTGAAGTGCCGTTTTCATCACTTCATATCCAGGGTACCTGCCATCAACATGATCGTCATTGATGATGTTAACCTTAATCACCAAACCAACTTAGTATCTGACAATCTTCTCCACTCCCATCCTTGGAAGCAAGTCCCCATGTGTAGCCCACACTCAGTTGTAGTGATGGAGGTTGTGGTGGTGAATTAAGCTCTTCTTCCTTGATGGGGGAGTAACTTTGTAAGTCATTTACAATTTCTCTGTATAGGAGACTTTGCTCCCTCATTTCTGTATTTTTTCAATTATTTATTTATGGGTGTTTACTTGGATACTTTGGGCTATATATAACATTATATAATAATGCTACATTATTTATTTTGTTGTTCAGATTGTTCCTGCTTTAGCCATAGGGGAGATTGGCACCTTTGATGTGGCCCCATCATTTGTGTTTTGTTTTTAGCGATTTCTTACTTTCTTGTGTTGTGTCAGCCTCATCTTGTATATTCCCTACCCTAGTCTTCAGTTCAGTTCAGTTCAGTCGCTCAGTCATGTCCGACTCTTTGTGATCCCATGGACTGCAGCACGCCAGGCCTCCCTGTCCATCACCAACTCCTGGAGTTCACCCAGACTCATGACTATTGAGTTGGTGATGCCATCCAGCCATCTCATCCTCTGTCGTTCCCTCTGTCATACCAGGTGGTCTGGTATTCCCATCTCTTGAAGAATTTTCCACAGTTTGTTGTGATCCAAGGCTTTGGTAGAGTCAATATCAGCCATTTCTCCAAGGAGCTCTCATTCCTTTAAGGGGAGAAATGACAACCAAATCCGCCTGTACAAGGAAGGGTGGCACAGCTCATTGCCCTTCTCAGCAAACATTGGTGAGAGAAAGAGGCAATGAAGTTCTGCTTCCCAGCTCTTTCCTGGCAGAGCTAACCCTCCAAACCAGGAGCTTCCTCTTTAACATGAGCCCCCATCATAAGGGGCATGTTTCAGGTTTCTCATGTAAAGGACTCCTGGGAAATTGTAATAATCAGTTATATTTTTCTGACTCTAATGATGTTGCTTCTATACTCGGTTAAAGCAGAGTTCCCTTTTTTCCTCCTTAGAAGCTAGTTTTCATTTCTTGGAAATCTTAAAATTTTACTGAACTGTCTGAGCAGAAGAAGGGAGAATAGAATATATCTTGTACAGAGGGAATTTCACTAGAAAACCTGCAAACAGTGTTGGGGAACTTGTTTTATTCTGTGATAAACGTTTCCTGACCCTGTGAATTTGGGAGTATTTCAGAGAGAAGAATGGCAGGTAGCAAGTGGTCTGGAAAGCTGTGAGTCTTGAAGACTTTTTCAAGTTCCTGAACTACTGAATCCTGCTTCAAACAATACTTCAAAAAGAGCCTTTTGTAAAGTTAATAAATGTTCCTTATTTCTCAGGAAAAGGGCTTGCAATGCCAGAGTCCTTCCTACTTTCATATTTTACCTCGTTATATTGATGGCTATACTGCCTGCTCTCCAGTCACACGAGTTTAAGCATTATTCCATGAATATTTCTGTAGTTTCTTACTGTGTTTGGAATGTCTACCCCTTGTTTCCTCATCAAAGTGCTACACATTTATCACTTTAACTTAGATGTCATCTCTGACATGAAAATATCACCTAATCTTCCCAGAGAGAGTAAATTACCCACAGTGTATGGACTTGTCTATCCCATTAGCCAATGTCTGTGCTGTGCTTAGTTGCTCAGTCATGTTCAACTCTTTGCGACCCCATGGACTGTAGCCTGCCAGGCTCCTCTGTCCATGGGGATTCTCCAGGCAAAAATACTGGAGTGGGTTGCCTTGCCCTCCTACAGGGGATCTTCATCTTTAAAGCCTACTGTGGAATAAGCATTCAATAAATGTTTATTGAACTTATTAACAAAAAAATGAACATATCTACATAAAGTTGCTTCAGGACTGCTTGGTGAACATCAGAGCTTGCCCCTACGCAAATGTTTATAAAGTGTTAAGAGGAAAAGACACATTAAAATGGGAGCCAAGGCACCTAGCTTCTCTAATCCTAGCTCAACTAACATCTACATGGCCTTAGAAGTCACTACAACTTTCTGGGCCTATTTCTTTACACAATTAGAAGATTCTACTGGATCAATTATTTTCAGTCTGGAGTGAGATCATAACATCAAATATTTGGGGTCAGAAAAATCTCATCTTCTGATAAGATAATTGCTAATCCTATGACATTCTCTAATTTCTGGGAAGCTTCTTACGGCTTAGCAATAGCAACCCACTCCAGTACTTCTGCCTGGAAAATCCCATGGATGGAGGCACCTGGTAGCCTGTAGTCCATGGGGTCACTAAGAGTCGGATATGACTGAGCGACTTCACTTTCACTTTTCACTTTCATGCACTGGAGAAGGCAATGGCAACCCACTCCAGTACTCTTGCCTGAAGAATCCCAGGGACAGAGGAGCCTAGTATGCTGCTGTCTATGGGATCATACGGAGTCAGACACGACTGAAGCGACTTAGCAGTAGCAGCATAGCTTTCAAGTATATTTCATATGCTGCTATCCTGTTGCTTTCACTTATGTTTTACATTTTTTTCTATGACATTTCTTCTGTTCATACATGTAAATATACTCCAGAAATTTAGTATTTTATATTATTTCACATACTTTAATATTCCTGCCTTTCCTATATAGTGATAGATTTTAAAAAAAAATCTATTAGTTCAGTCTAATATTTGTGCACTTAACTGAATTAACCAGCAGTTTATTCTGAGGACATTTCTTATAGAAAAAAAAGACTAGGACTCTTCAAAATGAAAACTCCACTTTTCCTTTAGAACTTGTGATGAGAAAAGTATATAATGCTAAATAAAATTTAAAAACCCAACCCACTAGTAGACCTAGAAGACAAGGAAAGATTTTTTTCTCAGTAGATCCCCAAGGCTGTATTAGTCATTTGCTAGACATTCCTGTAGTATTTTGTCATTTGTGTTGTACATACTTTTTAAAAGGTACTTACCACATTCATTACATTAGTATGTATTTAAGTTTCTGTTTCTCCTACTACACTGGGAGTACATCAAAGAAAGGAAATGTGTTTAATTCATCCTTGTATCCTCTGCCTCTTTTGCTTAAGACCTTGCCCATAGCAGACACCTGATCAATATTTGTTTGATGAACAAATAAGAAAGGTGGATTGTGAATTGAGCCTTGACTATTGAGGGTGTCAGGAAGCAGAGAACCAATACAGAGTTCCACTCAGGGGAGTGATGTGATCAGAACTGCATTTGGAAGCTTACTCTGATTTAATTTTATTATGTTAGCATGGTTTTTAATTTTGAAGCAATAATTTGCAGGAGGTGGCTCATACTGGTGTGCAAGAGCCAACTGGTGAATCTTGAGGAATTTTGCAATCCATTTGTTAAACACAATCATTAGTAAAAATTAGGTTATGTTATTGTTGTTGTTTAGTCATGTCCGATTCTTTGTGACCCCATGGACTGTAATCCACCAGGCTCCTCTGTCCATGGGTTTCCCAGGCAAGAATACTGGAGTGAGTCGCCATTTCCTTCCCCAGGGAACCTTCCCGACCCACAATTAAATCCACGTCTCTTGCACTGACAGGCAGATTTTTTTTACCACTGAACCACCAGGGAAGCCTTGGGTTACGTAAGGTTACAATTAAAGATAAAATAATTTGGAAGTGATGAGTTTTGATTATTACTTCTATTTTTAATATAATATCTTTAGGCTATATATGGTTATAATTAAAGATATTATATTAAAAATAAAAGTAATATTTAAAACTAATCACTTCCAAATTATTTTATTATTAACATTTGGCTGTTATTTATGCTCTTCAGATTATTTGTGTATTGTATATATATGATAGAAATACTAGCATAATGATACACTACTATGCTTCTCTCCCCAACTCTGCTTTCAGGGGTATAATGTTGGTGGCTTGAAATCAGGCATGGGGGAAATATTTGCATGGAGGAAATGGGCAATGGAGAAGGAAATGGCAACTCACTCCAGTGTTCTTGCCTGGAGAATCCCAGGGACGGGAAGCCTAGGGGGCTGCCGTCTATGGGGTTGCACAGAGTCCAGAGTCGCACACGACTAAAGCAACGTAGCAGCAATGGGCAAGCATTAGCAATGATGGCTCCCCACACCCCTCTTTGGAGAGTTCGTTGTTATTTACTGGCATGTCATTGTTTAGAAGGCAAAATTGTCAAAGAGGCAATGAAAAGTTTGGAAAATAGAGTTGAGGAAATTTGAGCAGCAGCAGACAAAAGAAATGAGAGAATTTGCAGGAAAAAAAAAAAAAAAGAAATGAGAAGTGGTAGAGAAAAGGTGAGAGAATTAGAATTATTTGGAGATACTGATGTACCAATAAAAAGAATTTGAGAAAATAAAAACAGAGAAAGAAGGATGGGGATTGAGTGGGATAGAAGATGTGTGTGGAGGGGAGAGATCTAATGAATAATTGTGCAAGGGACAAAAAGTTAAGGAAGAAATTTTCCAGAACTGAAGGGCAAGAGTTTGTACAGTGAAGGAATCCTTGAGTATCTTACACAATGAATGAAAAGATGTACATCAAGACATACCATACCGTTGGGCATTTTCAGAAAGTCAAAGATAGAACATAAAGCTTCCAGAAATAATAAAAAATAGAATAAAGGACTATGGGTCATGGACAAAAGTAAGAATTTCATCAGACATCTCAGCACTAATGTTGGAATATAGAAGACAGTCCATAGTTGTCTAAGGAAAAATGAATTCCAACCCAGAATGATAATACCCAGGCAAAGGATCAATGTCAAATAAAGATATTTTTAGACTTGCAAGATGTCAGACAAAAATCACCTCCCTTTTAGTCTTTTTCAGTAAGCTAGCAGAAGATGTGCTGTACCAAAATCAGGGAGAAAAACAAGACAAGGAATCCAGTGGGAAATAGGGGACTCACAAAAAAGTAAGGAAAATTCCCAGGATGACGATGAAGGGAAATCCCACAACAACAGTTGTGGTATTGGCCTACTGAGCAACAGTGAAGACTGGAATGGGAGGAAGATTTCTGAGAAAAAAACAAAATAGATGTATTCCTTGATGAGTTTGAATGAATGGGGATTTACAGTTTGGGCAGAGTATTTTGGGGGAAATAAGTGAGATTTACATAGAAAGCTTAACAAGGAATTGAGACAATGATTAACCCCAGGTACTAGAAAGGAGATATAATCATACTACATTACTCAGACCCATTGCTAAAAGTATTTTCAATTCGTTGTAGGTAAATTAAAAATTGATTTAACCCACAGTATGGGAAGGATAAACCTGTGTGGAGGAAAAAGTATGGAGTTGGTGAGAGGCCGGTAAGAGGATGCCACACTGAGGGGGAAACAGTCCCCCCATAAATAAAGGACATTTTCCTCCGAAGACCTCCTCAGTCTGAGAGAGGACATGCAAAGGGAACCAGCCAGAAGGGAAAATTGGAGGGCTTGGTGGCGCGGTTCTTCGGAGCAAGGCCGCGGGATGGTGGTCCCCTTCGTCCCTCGAGGGGGAGGCCAGAAGTGCGACTCTCGACCCCGAACTCAGGAGCGGCTTTCCGGCCGACTGGCCGGAACCCGGAGCCCCAGTGCCCGCCCGGCGCCGGCTGCACCCCGGGCCGCCTCTCGCGGGGAATCCGTGGCCAGGGAGGCTGACGGCCTGCGGGCGCCAGGGGAGGGCTGTCGGGTTGGGCCGGGACTGCGGCGCCGAGTAGCCACCGGGACTTGGTGCAGCGGAGTGTGGCGCCCTGTACCGGGCGCGGCCGCGCTGTCAGCCGCCGGCAGGAGCCCCCGAGGGCCACCGCGGCCCGGCGGACAGGCGCCCACTGCCGGCCTCCGCTTCGCCCCGCTCCCCGCGCCGGCGCAGCCCCCCACCCCCGACTCTGACCCAAGTCCGCTGACCCCGGGTCTTAGCCGGGGATCCCGACCTTCTTACTCCGCTGACCCAGGTCCTTGTCCCCCGAGCCAAGCCCTTGGCCCCCACCCCTGGCCCTGGCCTGCGACCCCGGGCCCCCGTCCTCGCCCGATCCTAGCTCTCCGACACCGACCGCCGCGTGGACCCGGGTTCGCAGCCCGCAAGGGATCTGTGGTGAGGCCAAGCCGGGCCGGGGGGAGCTGACCACTCCGCGGGGAGCAGCCCGCGTCCGGGTCCGGGTCTCGCTGGTGGTCCCTGGGCTCTGACCAACCTAGTGACCGCAGCGGTGGTGCTAGACACTCAGTGAGCGAAGAGAGGGGTCCGGACCGAGTTTCCAACCTGGGCGGGGCAGGTGACCCCTTGAATCAAGAGGGAGCAGAAGCAGTGGACGGCAGAGTGGCGTTTTGGTTATGTCGTAGTTAGTGGTGGTGGTTTAGTCTCTAAGAAGTGTCAGATTCTTGCGACCCCATGGACTGGGAACCTACCAGGCTCCTGTCCATGGGATTCTCCAGGCAAGAATACTGGAGTGGGTTGCCGTTTCTTTCTCCAGGGGATCTTCCCTGATTCAGGAATCGAACTCAGGTCTCCTGCATTGCAGGCAGATTATTTACCGACTGAGCTACAGGGGAACTGTGCAACAGATGGGTTTATTGAGAGATGTGGCGGTAAACCAGTAGACAGAGTGTGTGTGTGTGTTGGGGGTGGGGTGGGGGGTGGGAATTGCACGTGGTTGCGCAGAAGAGTTATAGGATTACACGTGGTTGCACAGGAGAGAAGGGAAGGGTGGGGTAAGGCAGGAGTCCCCTACTCCTTTGCCACGGGTACCTCTCTGTGGCCATCAGGAAGTAGGCCGCATAGCAGGCGGAAAACGGGAACCATCCCGGATACCCCCTTGCCCCAACACACACACACACACACACACACACACACACACACACACAAATTGCCTTCCACTAATCCAGTTGGTCCCCGGTGCCAAAAAGATTGGGGATTGCTGGGGTAGTGAAAGGCTGTTTTTTCTTTACAAGTTTTAGAGCACTGTTTGGCTTTTAAAACTGGTTAGTTAGGAAAAGGAGGAGGGGGTGGAAGATAAAGAACCATTGGTGACCTTTAGTAACCCCGAAGTTTAGATTTCCCAGCAGGCTCCCCCAACTTACTAGCGGTATCAACTTGGGCCAGTCACTTCACCCTTTGGAACCTTGATTTGCTGGGCTGTGAAATGAAGCTCCACCCATAGCATTTCCTAAGGATTAGTGACAGGTAGGCAAAGATGCTTTGTCAGAGTCTGTGATGGGCACAAGCTGGCAGTTCAGTGAACTTTATGAATGAAGTTACTTTAGAATGAATAAAGGGATTCATAGCCAAAAGCGGCCTCCCTACCACAATACCTGTGTGCTGAAGGGCGGCAGTGGATGTGATCCAATTTGAATGTGGGTTTTTGAGCAGACCAAGGCTGTAAAGGAGAAAGCCATAATAGAGCTACTTGTGTGAACAACTAGAGGTCTTTTTAAATGTTAATTTGTACCTGGACAGCTCCCAGGTTGTGGACGCTTGGGGTGAGAAGGGGAGAAAAGGGAGCAGGATTTTCGAAAGAGAGACAATATGCCCTATTTCTTATGAGTATCTTATTAGCACACAGATAAGTTAGGGAGTGAAATTACTCATCTTACAAAAAGTGTTCCTCACATGAAAAGCGGATCCTAAGTCCCTTAAGGCAGAATCACCTCTGGTGTTTAATAATAGCAATGTGTAAAATAAAAGTTGAGGTATTTCAAGCTATTGCTGTGAAGTGTCAATAAGATAAAACAAGTTTGTGTTTTAATATCCCAACTAACCCAAAAAGAATGATAGAGTTGGGATTTGAACCAGAGTTTGATTCTGAAACCTCTTCTTTCATTTTTTCTTTTCTCTCTATTGAAATGTTTTATTGAAATAAAAACTACAAAAATAATACACCTTTGTTATATTGCTCAACAAAATAGTAATGGAGAGAGTCCCATCCTAGTTCTCAGATGTAACCAATGTATGAATGAATGGTTTGGTGGGCAATCCTCTTAGCTTTTTATTTTGTTCATAACATGCACATACACACTTTTAAAATGGATTATACAATAACTACTATTATGCAACTTGCCTGTCTTAGATTTAACAATGTGTAATAGGCCTATTTCCATCTAATAACATATACAACACTCGTCATTCTCTTTGATAGTTATATAGTATACCATTGTGTGAATGTATTGTAATTTATTTAACCACTTGCCTGATAATCAGCGTAGGATCTTTCCAATGGTTTGCTATTATAACCATTGATTCCGTGACCCTCCTTATATTGGGTTGGCTAAAAAGTTCATTTGGGTTTTTCCACAATATCTTACAGAAGAATCTGAACTCACTTTTTCATTCAACCCAGTATGTATATGTCTGTGCATTTTTGTTAGTGTTTTCCATATGATAGATTTGTAGCTGTCGGATGGCTAGGCCTTAAGCATGCATGCTTAAAATGTTTTAGCTACTGACGAAGCATACTCAAAATTAAGCTCTTGGTTTTAATGATTATATCCCACTGCCCTTTGAGCGAAGTAGCAACTGCATTTTGAAATAGTTGGCTTCCTTGGGTAGTGGCAGCTGTGTGGACCCATAGGGGAGGGCTACTCATGGAAGGGGAAAAAGAGAAAGATTGTGACTAAGTCTTTGAAGCAGACAGCCCCTTTCCTTGGGTGCTTTGTGTTTACTCAAGCCAATGGTATGCCCTGAAACATAGCAAGGGAACTTGAGGTTTGTGGCTCTCTTGTGGTTATGAACTATTGAAGAATATGGCCTTTGAATTTCTGGCAGCATGTGACTTTTTGGATAAAATAAATAAATAAAAGATTGTTAAAAGTGACCACATAAGGACTTCCCTGGTGGTCCAGTGACTAAGACTTCGAGCTTCCAATGAGGCAGCCTGGGTTCTATCCCTGCTGGGGGAACTAGATCCCACATGCTGCAACTAAGAACTGACAAAGCCTAATACATAATATAAATATATTTTTAAAAAGTGACACATAATAATCTATTGCTGTAAACCCAGAGTTTCAAATCTGTTTAAAGCAATGTACATTCACGTGGTGAGTGGATTCTAGCTGCCGTAGGAGTGTGGCGTTAAGGAAAACCAAATGGCTTTGAAGAGAACTTTCATCCCTGTTCTTCCCAATAAACATTCGAAGCTCAAAGGGTTAATTGCTTAAGGCTTTGAAGAACACCTCAAGTGTACCATTTGGTAAAAAATATGAAAACATAATACCCTCAGTTTTTGACAGGTGACAGCAACTGTATGAACTAAGAATGGTATTTTGGTTAGGTTGGGCGTTGTCAGTTACAGAGACAACCTCTTAAGGCACCCCAAGCAAATGGGCATTCTTATTTGCTTGAGAGCGCAAGAAAGGGCACAGAGATTCAGAGCAGCATGAAGTGGGACTTGAGTTGCAGGAGTCTATGGTCCTCCCTCCCGGCACTCTTATTAATGTGATTCAGTGACTCTATGCTCTCTTAGGCACTTAGGCACGTGTTCCTTCCCCCATCCACTTTTACCCTGTATAATTTTCTATATTCCATAATTTCTACTTGCCTAGTTTCTGCTTCCTGACAACTTTGCCTTTCCACACTGCAAGGTCTTATCTCTAATCCATGGGCTCTCTTTGGTTTTTAACTCGTATGTTCCCATCATGTACTTCTCCTTTTACTTCTTAATCCAGAGTCCAAAAAGGGAGGGTTAAGTTAGTTCAGTTCATCTTTTCATGCCAGGGATCATTATAGATTTTTGGCCAGCCAGTGGATGGGTTGTCCTTGAGTCAGGAGCTTACCTGTGGTCTGATCAGTAGTAGCAAGTCACCCAGGGTCAGGTGGAAAGAAAAAAAGTAGCTGTGAGTAGATCAGTTTCCTTCAGGAAGGGTTTTGGGTGTATTAAACTCTGTGAGTAACTCATGACAGTGTGTATAATGTAGAGTTGCTACTTTTAAGTAATGTTCATTGAGTACCTAATGTTTTCCAATATTAGGTTTTAGGAACTTCAAAGATAAATGTTTGTTCTCTCTGTCACAGAAGTCACAGTATTATAAAGGATAGACGTAGATTAAAGAAAAAAGTTACAGTACAAGCTAAGTGTGTGCGTGTGTGCTCAGTCGCTTCAGTCGTGTCCAATTCTTTGTAACCCCATGGACTGCAGCCTGCCAGGCTCCTCAGTCCATGGGATTCTCCTGGCAAGAATACTGGAATGGGTTGCTATGCCCTCCTCGATAGGATCTTCCAGACCCAGGGACTGAACTGCATCCCATGTCTCCTGCACTGCAAGCAGATTCTTTATCCACTGAGCCACCTGGGGAGCCCAAGCTAAGTGGGGCAACTACACAGATATCCATTCATTTATTCAAGAAACAGATAATGAGCACTTATCATGTGCCTAACTGCAGATTGAGCAGCAAAGGATGTCAGCTCCATGGAACTTCTGTTTCAGCATAAGCTTGAGGAGAGAGACAAATAATAGGCACTCCTGTAATATGTTGAGTGGTGGTGATATGGAGGGGAAAAAGCAAGGATGCAGAGTAAGGACTGTTGAGGGTAGGAGCTGCCATTTTAAATAGGAAAAATCTCTTTGCGAGAGGAAGTGAGGGAATGAGCTAAGAACTTATTCGGGAAAGAGAATTTGAGGCAGAGAAAACAGCGTGTGAAAAGGCCCTGCATTGCTGTAGGGAGGGATACGGAGGACGCTGTGTTTCTGGAGTGGAGAAAACTAGCCAGGGGTGGGAAATAAGGGCAGCAGACCCTAAGAGATTTGTAGGCATGTGAAAACGGCTTTAGTTTTCACTCTGTCCAGAAGCCACTGCAGGGCTTTGAGCATAGGAATGATGTGGTCTGACAGGTTTTAACAAAATGACATTGGCTGCCTTTTTTTTGCCACCCTGCAAGGCATGCAGAATCTTAGTTCCCAGACCAGGGATCAAACCTACGTCCCCTTTATTGTAAGGGCAGAGCCTTAACCACTGGACCACCAAGGAAGTCCAACATTGGTTGTTCCTAAGAATAGACTTCTGTTAAGAACAGACTCAAGAGGGCCAAAGACAAAGTAAGGAGAGGCGTTGGAAGCTTTAGCAATAATCCAGGTGAGGATTGTGGGCTAGGATGCTTGCACTAGCAATGATGGGATAGATCACATTCTGGCTATATTTTGTAGAACAGAAAGGATGGCTGACAAATTAGATTTGGAATCAGGGACAAGGTTCTTAGTCTGAGAAATTAGAAGAATGGAATTGCCATTCAACCAAGATGGAGAAGATTATGGCAAGAGCAGATTTGGGGCAAGAATATCAGCAGCATCGGTTTAGACATACCAATTTTGAAATGCTTATAAGATCTCCAAGTGGAGATATAGAGTAGGCACTTGGGTATACCAGCATGAGTCTGGACTTCAGGGAATGCATCAGTTATGCATTGGTGCTATAAATATAGATGTCACCTAGATCTACATTGTCCAACATGACAGCCAGTAGCTACATGTGACAATTTAAATTTTGATTAATGCAATGACATTAGGAATTCACTTTCATAATTGCTCTAGCCACATTTCAAGTACCCAATAGCCACATGAGACTTGTGTCTGTTGTGGACAGCGCAGATACAGAACATTTCCATCAACACTGAAGTGCTATTCAGATCAGATCAGATCATATCAGTCGCTCAGTCGTGTCCGACTCTTTGCGACCCCATGAACCGCAGCACGCCAGGCCTCCCTGTCCATCACCAGCTCCCGGAGGTCACTCAGACTCACATCCATCGAGTCAGTGATGCCATCCAGCCATCTCATCCTCTGTCGTCCCCTTCTCCTCCTGCCCTCAATCCCTCCCAGCATCAGAGTCTTCTCCAATGAGTCAACTCTTCGCATGAGGTGGCCAAAATACTGGAGTTTCAGCTTTAGCATCATTCCTTCTAAAGAAATTCCAGGATTGATCTCCTTCAGAATGGACTGGTTGGATCTTCTTGCAGTCCAAGGGACTCTCAAGAGTCTTCTCCAACACCACAGTTCAAAAGCATCAATTCTTCGGCGCTCAACCTTCTTCACTGTCCAGCTCTCACATCCATACATGACCACAGGAAAGACCATAGCCTTGACTAGGCAAACCTTTGTTGGCAAAGTAATGTCTCTGCTTTTGAATACACTGTCTAGGTTGGTCATAACTTTCCTTCCAAGGAGTAAGTGTCTTTTAATTTCATGGCTGCAGTCACCATCTGCAGTGATTTTGGAGCCCAGAAAAATAAAGTCTGACACTGTTTCCACTGTTTCTCCATCTATTTCCCATGGAAGGAATGATGCTCAAGCTGAAACTCCAGTATTTTGGCCACCTCATGCGAAGAGTTGACTCATTGGAGAAAACTCTGATGCTGGGAGGGATTGAGGGCAGGAGGAGAAGGGGACGACAGAGGATGAGATGGCTGGATGGCATCACTGACTCGATGAATGTGAGTCTGGGTGACCTCCGAGAGCTGGTGATGGATAGGGAGGCCTGGCGTGCTGCGGTTCATGGGGTCGCAAAGAGTCGGACACGACTGAGCGACTGATCTGATCTGATCTGATGGGACCAGATGCCATGATCTTCGTTTTCTGAATGTTGAGCTTTAAGCCAACCTTTTCACTCTCCACTTTCACTTTCATCAAGAGGCTTTTTAGCCTCTCTTCACTTTCTGCCATAAGAGTGGTGTCATCTGCATATCTGAGGTTATTGGACAGTACCAATAGAAGACACTCAATGTTACAGGCCTGAATGATTTTCTTCTTTTATGGGCCTAGAGAATTAGTGAGAGGGGAATAAAAGAGATTCAAAGACTGAGCCCTTTAGGGGAATTCCGTGGAGGTCCAGTAGTGACGATTTGACACTTTCACTGCCAGGATCCCAGTTCCATCCCCCATCAGGGAACTAAGATCCTGTAAGCCACAGAGTTCGGCCAAGGCTGAGCCCTTTGTATAAATGTATGTAAGTAAGTACACAAACTGGTGTTGATGGTGGGATGGTGGGGCATTAAGGGCCGACTTCCTTTTTTACGCCCCATGATCTATGTTTGCCAAGTAAATAAGGGGACAAAAGACATGCCAGGCACATGGATCAGGAGCGTCGACAGAAGTACAAAATAGTGTGGTGTGGTTGGGGAGCTGTAAGAAAGCTGGCATTTTTGGAGCAAGGCCATATTATTTTAATATAGTTAAAACACACACACACATAACACAACTCTAAGCTTCTTCCTTGCTTAAACAATTTGGGACTGAGCACATGATGCTGAAGCTAATCAGTCCAGGTCTAATTGGAGGGCAGAACGAGAAGGGGAAAAAAATTTCCCTTGTTATTTGTAAACTGGGAGTGAATGTAAGAATTCAATTTAGAGAAATGGATACTACCTTACAATCGATACTACCTGTTTCAGTAATAAAAATCAAATGATCACAGTAATTTTCCATTTTTTGAAGATTTGTTCCATAAAGACCTGAAAGTTACTTAGCAGGGCATGGGTTTCTATCTGGATTGAAATGAAGTTGATGTAGCTAATTAGCTATGGCTTTGATGAAAAGTATTCATACACAAACAATTGCACCCCATCCTGGAAGCCAATCGTTTCAGAACATGTTTTTTCAAGATGTCAGTTTGTTTTAATAGTAGGTTGTTATCTCTCAGCTACTATATTCTTGGTTTTCTTTCTTTCTTTCTTTTTTCCTTGAATTTGCAAAAGCAATAACATAAAAAACACAAAAGTACTTTTCACCAATTAAAAGAAACTCTTTCCATTTACATGGGTTTTGAACTAGAATAACCTAAAAAATTTTTAAAAGATTTCACTAGGATAAAAAAACTTTGAAAAGTGTAATCTATTGGAACCTCACGTTGTCATTCCATGCTCCTACAGTTAAAGACCATGTCATTATTTCCATTATACTTACCTCCTAATTTTCAGGGCTTATTAGCCTAGCTGTAAAAACTTGCTCCAGTTGAAATTTGGCAAGCTGACAAGGCTGCGTGCCAGAAGTAATTTACTATCCAGTGTGGTTTGCAAAGTAAAAGAAGCTATATATAATAGAAAAAGAAATGAAAAGTTCTTGGTTCCAAATATTTTAATGTGTGTAATGCATGTCACCTCAAACTTTTCAGCTTTTGTTGTTAGCAACGTGAAATAACATGAAAGGATTGAAAAGTACAGATGCTTTGCATCCGCATCAAACTGAGGGATCTGATGTTCTTAGGCATCAAAGGCCAGACTGTGTCTATCACTTCTGCTGTGACTTTGAAGTCTACCAGGGCTCTCTGTGTGGGAGAAGCAAGCAGGGGACTTTGCACAAGATAGGGGGATGGGATTCCAGGTGTCTCTCCTCTCATTAGCACTGAAATTAGGTACATCTCTTTACCTAATAATAAAAATGGAATAAAGAGAGGAGTGTTTCTTTTTCTGCTGGCATTTTCTGAACCAGGCCCCAGCAGTGAAAGTGTGAAAGTGTAGAGGCCTAACCGGTAGACTGCCAAGGAATTCCCTTTACTGCTGTTTTCAACCACTGAGCTATCTGTGAACTTAATCTTCAGATGTGACAATGAATATTCTAGGGAAAAGTTAAAGTTTACTTTGAAATTAACATTTAAGTACTTTGAAGGCCATAATAAAAATTTTAACTTGATTTGCAAACAACTGGGGCTTCCCAGGTGGTGCTAGTGGTAAAGAACCCACCTGCCAATGCAGGAGATGTGGGTTCAATCCCTGAGTTGGAAAGATCCCCTGTGGGAGGAAATGGCAACCCACTCCAGTATTCTTGCCTGGAAAGTCCCATGGACCAAGAAGCCTGGTGGGTTACAGTCCATGGAGTCACAAAATGTCAAACACATGCACTCACACACGCAAACGTGTAACTAATGTTCATCCATCAGACTTCTTAAAAGATTGTCTTAGGACCCCAAGTGAGACCCATCTTTACTGTTCTCCAAACTGTCTTCTGAGCATTGCAATGGGACCAACTGTTGTTCTACACCGGGTGAGCAGGGTACAACTTTCTGGGAGTAATCCTACTTGACAAGCTTGGGGGAAAACCACGATAATTTACATTCAAACAAACACTAATCTACTGTGGGCCAGAATGCAAAATAAAATGAACTCTTTCAGAGAGGAAGAAGGCTTTGATCTTTTGCGTGTTAATATTTTGACCCTGTCACACACATAAAAATTATAGTCGAAGCTCAAGTGTATCCCTCAATGGATGGAATTTTATAATTTATACATTCATATAAAGACCATCTAGATCAAATACGGAGAAGGTAATGGCACCCCACTCCAGTACTCTTGCCTGGAAAATCCCATGGACAGAGGGGCCTGGCAGGCTGCAGTCCATTGGGTGGCTAAGAATTGGACATGACTGAGTGACTTCACTTTCACTTTTCACTTTCATGCATCGGAGAAGGTAATGGCAACCCACTCCAGTGTTCTTGCCTGGAGAATCCCAGGGACAGGGAGCCTGGTGAGCTGCCATCTATGGGGTCACACAGAGTCGGACACAACTGAAGTGACTTAGCAGCAGCAGCAGATCAAATACAGAAATTTCCAGCACCCAGTAGGTTCCCTTGTGCCTCTTTCCTAGTCAGTGAAAGTGTGAAAAGTGTTCATTGCTTAGTCATGTTCGACTCTGAGACCCCATGGGCTGTAGCCCACCAGGCTCTTCTGTCCATGGGATTCTCCAGGCAAGAATACTGGAGTGGTAGCCATTCTCTTCTCCAGGGGATCTTCCTGACCCAGGGAATGAACCTGGGTCTCCTGCATTGTAGGCAGGTTCTTTACAGTCTGGACCTGCTTAATATTCTGATATCTATGGTTATTTTAAAGGTCAAATAAAGGACGAATAGATACATCAAACTTTTTGAGGTATACCTTAGACTCAAGAGCATTTTTTCTCAGGCTCTTGGTTTCTTAATTAGAAGGTATACTCAAGGACTTCCCTTGCAGTCCAGTGATTAGACTCTGAGCTTCCAATAAAGGGGGCATGGGTTCGATCCCTGGTCAGGGAACTAATATCCCACACATCCTGAGTGGCATGGCTAAAAAACAAATGAAAAGGAAGCTGTGCTGAGCTAAGGATTCTGAGACCCAGTGGGTATTATGCAGTTTCTTCTGCTGTACTGGACTTTCTTTAATAGTGCTTTTTATCTCTTCAAGAGCTCCTTCTGGGGTCGATATTTTAAAATGTCTGTAATGAATAGAAGAGTTAATATATAAAAAAATTAGTGCACATAGGTGCTGGGCACACAGTATTGGTAAGTCCTAGATAAGTGATAACTATGATTATGAGATGCAGAAGAGACAAAAGAAGGTTTGTCCTTATTATTATAACAATTCCTAGAGCAAGATAGGGGAAGGCAATGGCACCCCACCCCAGTACTCTTGCCTGGAAAATCCCATGGACGGAGGAGCCTGGTAGGCTCCAGTCCATGGGGTCGCTAAGAGTCGAACATGACTGAGCGACTTCACTTCACTTTTCACTTTCATGCATTGGAGAAGGAAATGGCAACCCACTCCAGTATTCTTGCCTGGAGAATCCCGGGGATGGAGGAGCCTGGTGGGCTGCCGTCTATGGGATCGCACAGAGTCGGACACGACTGAAGCGACTTAGCAGCAGCAGCAGAGCAAGATAAGGGGCTTCTCAAGTAGTGCTGCTGCTAAGTCACTTCAGTCGTGTCTGACTCTGTGGGACCCCATAGACGGCAGCCCATCAGGCTCCCCGGTCCCTGGGATTCTCCAGGCAAGAACACTGGAGTGGGTTGCCATTTCCTTCTCTAATGCATGAAAGTGAAAAGTGAAAGTGAAGTCGCTCAGTCGTGTCCGACCCCCAGCGACCCCCTGGACTGCAGGCTCCTCTGTCCATGGGACTTTCCAGGCAAGAGTACTGGAGTGGAGTGCCAGTGGTAAAGAATCTGCCTGTCAATGAAGGAGACACAGCAGACCAAGAGATGCAGATTTGCTCCCTGGGTGGGGAAGATCCCCTGGAGGAGGAAATAGCAACCTGCTCCAGTATTTTTGCCTGGGAAATCCCATGGATAGATGAGCTGTCAAGCTATAGTCCATGGGGTTGCAAAGAGTCAGACGTGACTAATCATGCAGAGCAAGATAAATGTGGAAGCTAAATTTGAAAATAAGAGAGCAAAGTATTATAGTTGGGTTGATTTGATGTAGTTATCCATCAAATTTGCCTTGAAAGGAAAGTTTACCAGAGCTTGCTGACTCCTTTGGCCCTAAAGAACAGTTAGTACATTTTCTCATTCTATCATGATTTTATTAATTGAGTGTTTGTTACATTTTAGGCATTGTTCTAACATTCCAGGTATCAAAGTAGAGGAAACCAAAATCTGCCCATATGGACCTTACTCTCTAGAGGCATTTGTGCTCTTACTGTTAACACAGGCCCCAGAGATTTTCCTATTACCAAGAAATTCCACCTGTGTTTTACATCCATGATTTCCCTCCACATCCCTCATGTCTTACAGCTGAGGGAATCAAGAATCAAGCCACCCTTAGCCTAAGTTCTGAGACCAGAGGGGGAGAAAAAAGAAAGGAAAGGATTAAGGGTAGAACATGGTTAATTGCTAAGGCTATATTCCCCTTTAATAAATCACATGGAGGATCAAGGTACTAATGCTAATGTTGAAATAAACAGGTCTAGCAAGAACTCCAGCTTTGGTTTTTTGAAATCATATTCCAGAACTTGAAATGAGCCACATAGTTAATATTTTAGATTTAGTAACGACACCAACAATATCACTTTCAAGCTCGGTTGTCTGTCTCTTAGAAATGCTGACTTGCTTGGGCAGAGGTTAAAGGAGGGTATGTATCTTATTGACTCTTATTTGGGTAACTCGAACTTTTCAATACCAAGATTCCCTCTTCTTTAAAAAAAAAAAAAAAGTTTCTGATATCCACCCAGGGGTCGGCCATGTTTTGAAAGATATTGTCTGCAAAGGCAGGATAGTTTTTTAAATAATAAAACTCTTTCCCCATTTAAAAATTAATCACTATCTAATTGGCACATGAAAAACCAGTGTTATCACACTAGTTTACCAAATCTCGTCGAATGCAAAGGCATAGTGTTTGGGAAAGCCTGAACCATTTTTACCGCCCCCTACAATTTTCATCACTCTTCTTTGAAATGCTTACTACAATTTTATCATATCTTCTATCCTTCCCCCTTGAGGTGTTTGTATTTTGGTTCTTCGTGTTGGAAAGCAGAATAAAAGGAGAAAGGATCTTGCAGAAAATACATTTCAGGCCCCTTTCAGGTAAACCCTCCAGACCGCGAGGTGCTTTTCCCGGTCCCAGCCCAGGTCTAGACGTGCGCGAACTTGGCGCCGCCCCCATCTTAGCCCCGCGCCTCAACTCCAGACCTCGAGTACTAGAGTTGAGGAGGTACTCGCTGCAACCTCACAGTCAGCCACCAGGAGGAGACAGCGGCGCAAGAGCCGGGAAGCCCGGTCCAACGGCGGGGGCGGCGGAAGCGGAAAAGGCGGGACTTAGGGCGCTCGTGACGCCAGCACGTGCGAACGTTTTGGCCGGTTCTCGGGAGAGGGTGGCCATTTCCTTCGTGTGTCGTCGGTGAGAGGATCTCTGGTGTGTTGTGGAGTTCGGCTATCATGGCGGAAGTAGTTCAGGAACGTGTAGAGGATCAACTTCCAGAATTACAACAGCTGGAGCGCACTGGACTCTTCAGTCATGCGGAGATTAAGTGAGAGAGCGGCGCAAAGAGGAAGGGCTGGGGCGGGCAGAGGGGAGGTGGGGGCGGATATAGGGGGCAGTTGGGTTTTTTTTTTTTTTTAATATGGCGGAAGGCCGTTTACAGATTTTGGTGTTGTCTAGAATTAATTTCTCATTCATTGCTAGGGGATCCGTCTTTTTACCCCGCAAACAGTATGTTTCTTCGTAGACCCGAGTTTTGAGGCTATAAAGGTGATAAAACCAGGACCCCTACCGGTCAACAGCTAGCAGCAGCCCTGACACAGTAGCGGGGGGCGGAGGGGGAGTCAGACAAGTGAAACCTTTTTTCACGGTACAGTGTGCTGTAAGTTGGTTGTAGCCGAGTGTACGGCCTAAAGATGCCAACAGAGCGCTGTGTGCCTAGGGGTATATGTGAGTGCTCCGTCGCGTCTCACTCTGCGACCCGCTGGGTTCCTCAGTTCATAGAGTTTTACAGGCAAGAATACTGGAGTGGGTCGCCATTTCCTACTTCAAGGCATATTCCCGACCCAGGGATTGAACCCCCGTCTCTTGCGTCTCTTTACCACTGGACCGTGGGAGCCCTCGAGTGATAATTTTTTCTAAGAAGACTGGACTTTGGGGATCATTTAATTCAGTTTCATGTTTTACCCTAGGGCTTAGCGAACCACGACCAGCATGTAGTTATTCATTAGCTTGTTAAAATTCAGTTTAATAGTTTTTAATAGCTTTCTGTGACTTTTTTCATTTTACAGTGACTGCAGATGTAGTATTGTGACTATGGCAACCTTGAACGTTTGTTAATGAAACACAACATATTGTTAATTCTTTAATAACTGTTTAGTAAGTGTTATTGTTATCGTTAAATAGAGGGGATTTTTGGTTTTGCATATCTTGCCTTGAATTCTAATACCCATGTTCATTTCTTAGTTAAACACAGCGAGTCTTCCTGAATAAGCCCTTTGTAGTTACAACGGGTAGAGACATTCCAGGGTTTTTTTTTTTTTTTAAACTGCTTGTTGAAAATTCAAAAACAGGAGGAATTTAGGAAAGAAATTTGTTTATTATTTAAACTGAAGCGACCTGAATTTGGAGGAAAAGAAATCTTTGCTCGTGGGACTGTTGTGCTGATTTTCATGAAAGTTTTAAAGTACATCTTCATGCTCTTGAGACTGCACAAGTCCTGAAACTAATAAATATTGTAAATCAACTATGCCTTAATAATAAAGAATACAGAAGTGATTGTATAAGAATATTTGTTTAATGAAGGATAATTATTTGGGAATTATATGTTTTAAATATATTGAAAATAGAGTTTTAAAATTCCAAAGTCTTTTATTTAATTTCTGCGTTTGTCAAGTGTTACATTTTAAGTGGCTTTCTCCTCAGGGCAATCATTAGGAAGGCTTTAGAACTAGAATACAGAATACAGCGAAGAAGTCTTTTAAAGGATGACTTTATCAGATATGTTCAGGTGAGTAATTTTATTACTTCTGAATCCCTTCACAAATTTAAAATCAGTTATAGAATAGTTAGCTTGGTGTCAATTTCCTTTGAACTTCTGGAACTGATGGTGAGAAGAAAGGCAGTTTTTGAACAGGAATAGAGGTGATTTGGGAATAGCATTGCTCTGCTGAGGTTTTGGTCCTTGGAAAACAACTTTCTTTTATTCTGTAGGGTTAGTACATCAGAGACTCCAAAAAACCATTGTGTTAGGATTTCAGCAAGGGATTTGATTGATAATGTCTTGTGGGGAAAGATAAAGGAGCGTGAGTTTGATGGTAGCAGGTGGTTAGAAAGTTAATATTATGTGCTCATAGTGTGTTGATTTAGAAAAAGGTTAGGTTTGTTATAAGATTCGTCAGTCCTGAGAATGAGTGGAAGAATTGAGTGAAGATAAAATGTATATGCTAGATTAATTTTCAGTTTGGTGAGAATAATCTGTTGGAGGACAAATTCAGGATTCAGAAAGAACCCAATAATGAGATGTTGTAAGTCTTACATTTTAAGACTGATAAACATTATAAGAGTAAAGGGTCTAAAGCTTAGATTAAAAAAAAAAAACCCTAGTGAACGAATGATATATGACTAAGAATGATACCTGGCTAAGAATCTTATATTTGAAAGGTCCTAAGGTTTAATAGAATAGCAAGGAGAGATAAGAAAGCCTTCCTAAGTGATCAGTGCAGAGAAGTAGAGGAAAACAATAGAATGGGAAAGACTAGAGATCTCTTGAAGAAAATAGAGATACCAAGAGAACGTTTCATGCAAAGATGGGCACAATAAAGGACAGAAATGGTATGGACCTAACAGAAGCAGAAGATATTAAGAAGAGGTGGCAAGAATACACAGAACTATGCAAAAAAGATTTTCATGATCCAGATGACCATGATGGTGTGATCACTCACTTAGAACCAGACATCCTATAGTGTGAAGTCAAGTGGGCCTTAGGAAGCATCACTACAAACAAAGCTAGTGGAATTCTAGCTGAGCTATTTCAAACCCTAAAAGATGATGCTGTTACAGTGCTGCACTCAATATGCCAGCAAATTTGGAAAACTGAGCAGTGGCCACAGGACTGGAAAAGGTTAGTTTTCATTTTCAACCCAAAGAAAGGCAATGCCAAAGAATGCTCAAACTAACGCATGGTTGCACTCATCTCACAAGCTAGCAAAATGATGCTCAAAATCCTTCAAGCTAGGCTTTAGCAGTACATGAACCAAGAACTTCCACATGTTCAAGCTGGATTTAGAAAAGGCAGAGGAACCAGAGATCAAATTGCCAACATCCGCTGGATGATAGAAAAAGCAAGGAAATTTCAGAAAGACATCTACCTCTGCTTCATTGACTATACTAAGGCCTTTGTGAGGATCACAACATACTGGAAAATTCTGAAAGAGATGGGAATACCAGACCACCTTACCTGCCTCTTAAGAAACCTGTATGCAGGTCAAGAAGCAACAGTTAAGAGCCGGACATGCAACAGTGGACTGGTTCCAGATTGGGATAGTTTGTCAAGGTTGTGTATTGTCATCCTGCTTATTTAACTTATATGCAGAGTATATCATGTGAAATGCTGGGCTGGATTCAGCAGAAATTAGATCCCTTCCTGTTGAATAGCTAAATGTGCTGGAAAAACTTTAAATCTTCTAAAAATAATGAATGACTTTAGGTTGGGAAGAGTTTTTTTTTTTTGTTTTGTCAAATTTTGTTTTGATTATTTCTTTTAAACTCCAGAAACGTCTTGTATTGCGGTATAGCCGATTAGCAGTGTTGTGATAATTTCAGATGAACAGGGGAAGGACTCAGCCATACATATATATACATGTATTCATTCTTTCCCAGGCAGGTACATAACGTTGAGCAGAGTTCCATGTGCGATAAAATAGATTTTTGTTGATTATCCATTTTAAATGTAGTAGTGTGTATGTGACCTTCCCAAAGTCCTTAACTGTTCTTCCCTCTGGCAACCATGAGTCTGTTCTGAGTCTCTTTCTGTGTGGTGAGTTCATTTGTGTCTTTTTTTTTTTTTTTAAGATTCCACATATAAGGGATGTATGATATTTCTCCTTCTCGGGAAAGGTTTCTTATTTAAATTGAAGTGTAGTTGATTTACTATGCTGTGTTTATTTCTGGTGGATAGCAAAGTTATTTGGCTATTCATACATACATATATGTGTGTATATATACATTTATAATCATTTTCAAATTCTCTTCCATTATAGGTTATCACATGATATTGATTATAATTCTCTGCACTATATATAGTAGGACCTTGTTGCTTATATATTTTATATATAGTAGTGTGTACCTCGGAGAAGGCAGTGGCACCCCACTCCAGTACTCTTGCCTGGAATATCCCATGGACAGAGGAGCCTGATAGACTGCAGTCCATGGGGTCATGAAGAGTCGGACACGACTGAGCGACTTCACTTTCACTTTTCACTTTCATGCATTGGAGAAGGAAATGGCAACCCACTCCAGTGTTCTTGTCTCGAGAATCCCAGGGATGGGGGAGCCTGGTGGGCTGCCATCTATGGGGTCGCACAGAGTCGGACATGACTGAAGCGACTTAGCGGCAGCAGTATGTATCTGCTAATCCCAAATTTCTAATTTATCCCTTCCCCACTCCCATGTCCCCTTTGGTGAACTACGTTTGTTTTCTAAGTCTCTGAGTCTGTTTTATTAAGGAGTTTATTTGTGTCATATTTATAGAGTCCACATATAAGTGATATCATATAGTGTTTGTCTTTCTGACTTATTTCACTTAGTATAATAGTCTCTAGGTCTGTCCATTTTGCTGCAAATGGCCTTATTTCATTCTTTTTTTATGAGTGAGTTGTGAGCGCAAACCATGAAAGAAGACCAGTTTGTTTATGTTAAAGGTAAAAATTTCTGTGCAAAAAGGGAAAGATAAATATTGTAAAAAGACAAGCTACAGAATGAAGTAAAATATTTGTAGTACCTATAGTGAGAATCTAGAATAAGTAAAGAACTAAAAATCAAGAAGAAATGACGAGTGGAAAGAAAATGAAAACGAGAGCTAGGAACATGCAGTTCATAAAGGGGAAGCATCAGTCATTGGTAAACTTCGGAAAAGATGTTCGCCTTTTTAGTAATCAGGTAAATACTGATTAAAATCAGGGGGCACTACTGCTTTACAGCATCGTATTTACAGACATCTTGAAGACCGACAGTATATAGTTTGTCCCACCACTTTGAAGAGCAATTTGGCACTATTCTCATAAAGTCGGAGGTGCATGTATTCTGTGACCCAGTGGTTTCATTCGTTCATACAGTGTATATTGAGGGCCTATGTAAGTACATGGCACTGTCCAGTCCAGTGGGGGTACAAAAATAAATTAAGCAGACAAAAATCATTGCCTTTAGGAGCTTACATGTTAGTAGTAAAGTTCCTGGATGTATGTACAAGATAACCTGTTCAAGAATATTAATTTTAACTTTTTGTAATAGAAAAATTGGAAACAAATATTATCACAGGAGAAAGGATAGGTAAATTGCTCATTCTTATAATGAAATACTATACAGCAGTTAAAATGAATGGACTTGAATTCCATATGACAACAAGGATATATCTAAAGTCATAATGTTGAGTAAAATAATGGAGTGATGGGTTCAGTATGATACTATTTGCATAAAGTTTAAAAGCGTTTAAGACCGTAATACAATAAAGTTTGAAGTCATGCTTGTGAATGAAAAACAACTGAGTCAAGATAGTCATTTCCTCGGGTGAAGAAGAGGAGTAGAATCAGGCATGGTTCATCGGGGGCTTTGCCTTTATTCGAAATCTTTTATTTCTAAAAATATCTTGAGGCAAATAGAGTAAAATGTAGGCTTGATGTAACTGTGTGGTAGCTGCATGAGTGTTCTGTATGTTTGAAATATTTTGTTTTAAAATGAAGCATGAGATCTTGTAAGGTTCTGTAGAGAAATTATACATTAGTGGTTTTTGGAGAGTCTTAGAGGTTCTCGGGTCCTTTTAGAGGTGAGGGTAGGGAGAGCCAATTAGGGACTGTGTTTGAACTAGTACAACCCTGTTTATCTGCTTTATTTGCTTGTTCATCGGCTAAAATATTTAAATGGTTGATTTACTGAAAGTTGGCGCACACTGTTGTAGACTAGGTTAGATTGATAAAGTAAATCATAAGTTTTACAGCTTTAGTAATACACATTCTTTTATCTAAGATATTTGTATGCTAATGTATGTATGTGTGAGTTTTGTAGATATAAGGTGCATTTTCAGGGAATGCTAGATACTTACTGTAAATTAGGTTTCCTAATAGAAAGTTATCTTCTGTTTTATGCTCTTGATTTTTATTTACTTTATAGTTTTAATGAAGTGCATCACCTCTAAATAAAAGGTTATAATATTTCTTGTTTTCTTTTTTATGTGTGTTTCTTTCACAGTATGAAGTTGATCTTTTGAATCTGATCGAGAAAAGGAGAGCTGTAAGTAGATTTTCTGAAAGTTGGAAAAAATACAGTATTAATTAATATGACTCTAGAACTTGGGTTTGGGAAGCAATTGGCACTGATAATTGTGTGGTGGTGTGCTTGTAATGATATTTTTAACTATTTGCTTTCTCTGTCAGTACTGTTTAAAGATCAAGTGGGAATGCTGGTTTGGATAAGTGGGATTAAGCTGAGGCTTTTTTTTTTTTTAATGTCCTTTTTCAGCGCGTTGGATATACATTTAAGAAGGATGAGATTGAGGATCCTATAATACATCGGATACAGAGTATCTTCCGACGTGCATCAATTAAGTGGAAAGTAAGTGTTCAGTGTGTCCTTAACTGTAAGAGATGTGACGATGTGTATTGTATGTATTATGACTTGGATGCTCAAATGTGCGGTTGTGGATTCTTATGGATATTTTGATACTTATTCTAGTGGTAGGATCATTACTTGAAACCATATATCAATCATTAAGAAAATTGATTGCATTACCTTCGAGTTATTTTTTGAGGATGATGCTGAAAACTGGATTTCATACATATTTAGTAAGGATCATAAAATTATCTGAGATATGTTTGGTTATGTCTCTAAGTAAAATACTGTGAAGACTTGAGGTGGAAGAAAAGATGAGAGTGTTGTTCATTTGCTAAGTGGTGTCTGACTTTGCAACCCCACACCAGGCTTCCCTCTCCTTCACTATCTCCCAGAGTTTGTCCATTGAGTCAATGATGCCATCGAACCATCTCATCCTGTTGACCCGTTCTCCTTTTGCCCTCAGTCTTTGCCAGCATCAGGGTCTTTTCCAGTGAGTAGGCTCTTTGCATCAGGTGGCCAAAGTATTGGAGTTTCAGCTTCAGCATCAGTCCTTCCAATGAATATTCAGGGTTGATTTCCTTTAGGATGGACTAGTTTGATCTTGAGAGTAGGCACAGCAGCTCAGTAACTTGGTTTTTCTTCAAGTTTTGTTGTGGGACCAGGATATATTATCTGGGAAGTACACTGGATTCTTGGGAATGACAAATTTTAGTTGGCGATCCCTGATTGAGACCATTTCAGGAGTGCATTTAAAAAAAAAATATTTTCTTGGCTGTGATGCATGGCATGTGGGATATTAGTTCCCCAGCCAGGGATTAAACCTGTGCCCCTTGCATTGCAAGCATGGAGTCTTAACCACTGGAGTGCCTGGCAAATCCCTCAAAAGTGCATCAAACAAATTGGATAGATTTTTGTCTTAGAGCGTGGGAGGCGGGGGTAGAGGGAGACAGTTACGGTTAAGAGGTCTAAAGCCTGGGTGTGTGACAGCCTAATAAGCTGAGGGATGTGGTATATAACACATTGGAGTTTCCGACATCTTCCTCTGTTGCAAACAAAATTAATGAATGCAAAGGTGTATATAAAATTTCAAATTCAGGTAGCTTACTACATTGCTTTTTTTGCAGGATGATGTTCGACTTTGGCTGTCTTTTGTAGCCTTTTGTAGGAAGTGGGTGAGTATTGGGCAGCCCTGTCTTGCTCCCTTTTTCCTTTTGGTTAGCCTGCATGTTAAACCTCATACTTGACTCCTGAACTCTATGTTTTCTCCACAGTCATGGGGAGGGTTAACAGACAGGAAGAGAACTCAAGAATGTGGAATTTCAGTGTAACATTTGCATGTCTGAATGACTATATATATGGCTTCTATATCAGTTGAAAGGAAAATGACCTTTATGTATATTTGTTGATTAAAGTTGAAAACATTTTTTAGATAATGAAAAATGCTTATCTGTAGTTGTTTAGGTAGAAGAAAGCTCTGAGTGAATCTTCGTTTATATCTCCCTAGCAATAACAGATCTTGCCTCATTGGATTTTGTAAGGGATTACAGAACAGTACAGATCACTTAAGAGGTTCATATCAATGCCTTTGCTGTGCAGGAAGTAGAATTTTTCTTTTTCTTTAATAGGTTTCCAACGTTCACCTTAGCAAGATATTTTCTTCCTTGTTGGCCTTTCATTCGAACAAGCCAGGTATGGTGATACCCTCCTTAGTTCTTTAACTACCTTTTTTTCTGGACTCAAGCCATTTTGGACTTTATAAACCTGAAAGAATTATTTTCAGGACCTGAGCATAGGATCTTGGCCTCAGCAGTTTTTATTCCTGAATTAGCTGCCTTTTTAGTTCATCACTGCCTGCTGTATACTAGTAACCATGCTACGTACTGTATCTGTGGGCAAGAAGGACTGCAGTTCTTTTTAACTGATGGTGGAACTCCTCAGTGCTTTGAGGGGTATTCTGTTTGGAGGCACTCAAATCTGAGGATTTCAGAAACTTAAAGGGGAAAAGATGAATACAGATTTTTACTAGGGTTATTCCTGCATGGCTCAGTGGTAAAGAATCCACCTGCTGAGCAGGTGATTTGGGTTCAATCCCTGGGTTGGAAAGATCCCCCCGGAGAAGGAAATGGCAGCCCACTCCAGTATTCTTGCCTGGAAAATTCCATGGGCAGAGGAGCCTGGCAGGTTACAGTCCATGGGATTACGAGTTGGATATGACTTAGTGACTAAGCAGCAGCAGTGGCACTGGCACAGGTACTCAAGAGGAAAGCCTCTTGTGAACACTGTTTATAGTGGGTGCTTCAGTGTCTGTTCTCTAGTATTAGGTTTACACTACACAAGACTCAGAATTGGCTGTATTTGGCACCAGTTAATTCAGAAGGATCCAGCAGGAGGGCAGTAGTGCTCTCAGCAGACTGGAGGTTTGTCTCAGATGTGAGGGCATGAGAGCACATGAGTGGACAGAGGAGAGAGACCCCTGGAGGCATGTAGCTTCCAGGTATTGTATATATAAATTGTGCTCAGTTTCAAGAGTCACATGCTCAAGAAAGTGCAAAGCAGTGGCTCTATACCATTTGAGTTCTCCTAGTACAGACACAGTTACCAACCATGGGCCATTTTTACCAAAACCAGTCTTCTCTGGTAATAGCTGATTCTATGAAGTCTCTAGGACTAGAATGTAAATTTCTCATGTAGAAGGGCAAAGGTTTTTTTCTTTTAAAGCCTTTATTCCCAGTAGGTACAGTAGAAAAATTTTTAAATTATGAGTCATTTGAAAGAAATGATTAATATTTAAATAATTTTTCCTTTAAATGAAAAATCATTTAAATACAGAGAAAAGAGCAAAATAATTTATTTCATTGACTCTTAAGATGCACAATTTTTCCCAGCCTTTTAACACTTTTAAAACTTGTATGTGACTTAAAAATGAGATGATTGACCTTGGATCTGATGAAATAATGGACACGTAAGTACCCACAGATGTTAACATTTACCAGTTTGGTTCAGAACACTTTGTTTTAGATAAAGCAGCAGTACTTTATAGATAACTGTTAGAAAAGATAACTGTTAGAAACTCCCTATCTCCATCCCCTTCTTGATTGTCAAGGTTAAAAAAAGTTGGGTATCAAAACGGGAGCCTTGGTCTTTTCATACCTGACTTGATTACTTTATTGAAATGAAGTTGGATGTCTTCCACTTACAGGTTTGTGGATTTTGGCGGCCAAATGGGAACTGGAAGACTGCTTTTCTTCGGAAAGTGCAAGACAGTTATTTCTTCGGGCTCTGCGCTTTCACCCACGTTACCCGAAACTTTATGAAGAAGTGAGTGTGTGTGCACATAAGATGAGAGTAATAGCTCTGTTAGGTCCTCTGGAGAAAACGTGTATGCTGGAGGCTCGGGATAAGTAGGGGAGCTGCTGGGGGAAAGGGGCCAGAAGAGTATTTCTTGGCCAGTAATAGGTGTTTACCTTGTTCCTCTTCTAGATCTTTAGTGAGAGATGGAGACTCCTGCCTTCCCATTATGGTGGGAGGGATAGGGAGCTGAACCTTACTTTTCTTTAGTTGAGGCTTAAGATTCATTTTTATACTTTTGTACATATGTATATATGCATTCATTCATTGACTCTCCCCTCCCATTGTCTCCTCCCCTCCTCTTCTTCCTCCCCTCCTCTCCCTTCCTGCTTCACTTGCTCTTTTTTCTGTAAAACCTGGCATGGCCAAAACCAAAAGAGCAAAAAACCATACCTTGTCAGTGTCAGCTAGTTTCATAACAAGATAAAATATAATAGTGTCTCAACACTTCCTCAGATCTGATACGAGTAAGAAGTGTCATCTTATATATTTCTGACTAAAAAATTATCTCCAATAGATTATTAGTTTGTTACTTCCCTTTTGTGCAGTACTTTAGGATGGAGCTGATGCATGCTGAAAAACTAAGGAAGGAAAAACAAGAGTTTGAAAAAGCCAACATGGGTGTGGTAAGATCCTAATATACTGTAATTTGTTAATAAGATAGTGTTTTGAGTCTGCTTAGGAGTAAAAGAAAGTCTTTGGGAGCACTGTTCGTGACCTGCTGGTCTGCCTGTGGCTGGCGGGTTCCATTCCGGTGCCACAGCAGCTCCAGCACCATGTGACTGACCGCCTGGAGGCTCTTGGTTTAAGGTCTTGGAGACAAAGTGAGATAAAAAGAAAATCTTTAGAGTGTTTTTTTTTTTTTTTTTTCTTTTCTTTTTAAAAATTTATTTATTGTTGGCTGCACTGGGCCTTTGTTGCTTCGTGGGGGCTTTCTCTAGTTGTGGTGAGCGGGAGCTACTGTAGTTGTATACGTGTCCTAGAGTGTACAGGCTTTAGTAGTTGTAGCACGTGAGCTCAGTTCTCCAAGGCATGTGGAATCTTTGTGGACCAGGAATCGAACCCATGCCCTCTGCATTGGCATGCGGATTCTTAACCACTGGACTATCCAGGAAGTCCCAGAATGTATTTTTCATTCCAGCTTAATATTTGGAAACTTTTAATGTCCTGTATTGACTTAATTAAAATGGGCCTAGTAATAAAAGTGGAATTTTGTACTTTTAAAACAAGCATTTGGACTCATTGGCGTGGCTCTTGAAATTATTACTGATGGAATGGCCAAAAACTATTCTTTATGATCTCATTCAGTGATATGTTAATGGTTCTAAGGAGCTCAAGAAAGGTGGTGAAATGTATGATCCCTAGCCTTCTTTCTTTTCCTATTCATGTAATTTTTTACCTGACAGAGTGAGTTTAGAGAAATAAGTTTGAGAATGTTAGAGCTGAAAAAGGAACTTTGTTATCATCTGTTAAGGTGGTTTCCAGCTCTGAACTTTTGTAACTAGCTAAAATTTTACACAGAAGAGTCAACAAAGCATATAAAACCAGATCTATTCAGGGCTAGATGGAGACTAGGGCCTTAAGCCGTGTGATCTTGCCACCACTCCAGGAGCCTGGGGACACAGTTGTAAGATCAAAGATCTTGTTCATGCTGCACATTTGACAACTGAGGGAAACTGGCCTAGAGAGAGGTGTGGTTTGCCAGAGGGTGCGATTTGTGTCATGCGTGATTGCTGTCATGGGGCACAGTTAGTCTAGGATTGTTAATTTTCACCCTAGTGCTTTTTCTACTTGCCAGCACCATCTGTTCAGTTGTTAAACATCCCACTCTTTAGGGGAATCTTGAGCATGCTGAAGAAATCCTTACGGGCGAGTTGGCACGGATCGTCTATAAGAATGCTATAAGTGTAATTAAAAGTAGGTATCTTTTGAAAACTTATTTATGGTGGGAAAATGAACCATTCTATTTATAATGAGGAAGACCTTTAGCCTGTTTTGAAAATTTGTTGGAATGTGTAAAACTCATAATTGTGCCAAATAGTGTCCTATTTCTTTAAGAAAATGTAGCTTTCCCCTTGGATTATAACCGTGTCTAAGTTTTTGAGTACCTAAATCATGTGGGGAGTTGAAAAGAAGTAGATGATTTAATTAAGTTCCTTTCTGCCCTAAGACTCTTAGAATAAAAGTTAAAAGTACTTACTGAATACTCAGATATTAACAGACTCTGTGTAGTGGGACTGTTATTTTCTTCCCCATTTTCTCTCACTTCCCATTTTATGAAACCTAATGCTAGTACTTCGAGAAAGTGCTCCTTTAGAGTCTGACTCCACTCCCCTGCTTTTAAAATTTTAGGTGCAAAATTTCATGTGTCACTGCTTTCAATTGCACAGCTGTTTGACTTTGCCAAAGATCTGCAAAGAGAAATTTACAATGAGTAAGTAAAGTAGTGGAAAGGTGAATAGGTCTGTTTTGATCTTGGGGTAACGATTTAAGTTGGATATTTAGAGAAGGGGAAGGAAGATACCATATAAAATCCTTGGAGAGAAAGCTGTTTCTGGACTATTACATCACAGTACATAAATGTATTTTTAAAAAATAATTTATTTGGCTGTACCAGGCCTTAGTTGTGACATGTGGGGTCTAGTTCCCTGACCAAAGATTGAACCCAGACCTCCTCCATATGGAGCATGGAGTCTTAACCACTGGACTGCCAGGGTAGTCCCTGAAAAATGTATGTTTGGAGAAGTTGTTTTGGCTCACTTATTGGCTTTTTGTTAAGTAAGAAATCTGTCCTACAGCTTATGTATAAATCTATATTCCTGCCTTCCTGACGTGTTTTTTGTCCTTAAGATGAGAGTGAGTGAATGTTTATAGTTCAGTGCTACAGGTAATCAGACATTGTTTTAATGTCTGGTTGTATGATTGAAAAATTATTTGCAGCCTACCTTGTGGGTCCTTCATCCTTGGGAAGACTTAAATTCATAGGAGATAAGATAGAATTTGGATCTGTTTGCTCTGTGGTTACCTTTAGGTTTTTGGTAGAGGATTAGACTCCTATTAGAGAAAACCCAGAGCCTGGTTATAAGAAGGTTGTCCTGGGCTCGAGAACCAGGCATCTTGTCACACATATCTGCCTTTGACATCTAATTTGTAAGTTAATATTTATGAAAGAGAGAGTCTGTAGTTAACAAGTGTGGATGCTTGTTAATGGATGGACCATTCTCATCCATTGATATTTACATAGTGAGAGTGAAGACATCTGGAGAGCCTGTTGGGAAAGGACTCCTGTGATGAGGGAATTGATAAAGGAGTGTTCTCGGTACATTTTCAGAGCATTGGGACTCTTCTCTGTTCTGATAGTCTGAATCAGTTACATGTCCTAGGTTGATAATCAGTATTTTTTAGCCTTAAGGCTCTGCACGGAGACGACCCTATCACTTGGGACTATGTGGCTCGGCAAGAATTAGTGATTGGATCACAGCCAGGAGAAGAGCTGCCTACAACCAAACAAGCCAAAGCGAAGGAGGTGGGCCGCCGGGAGGAGAGGTGCTGTGCTGTGTACGAGGAGGCGGTAAAAACTGTGCCCACAGGTGAGCTTCCCCAGGCCCTGTGCGCCGAGGAGCGATGGTGTTCCTGAGTGGGAACCTGGAGCTTCATTCTCAGGAGCAGAATCAGTTCTGGAACCTCTGTGTGGTAGCTTACAGTGTGCCTGGCTGGTTTTCCGCTTTTTTCTTTTTTATGACCTACCCCGAGAGCTGTGGCATTTGTTCATTTATTGGGGAAATAAATTATACTTCAGTCGGTCTGTCGGGTCCGACTCTGCGACCCCATGGACTGCAGCACGCCAGGCTTCCCTGTCCATCACCAACTCCCGGAGCTTGCTCAGACTCATGTCTATCGACTCGGTGATGCCATCCAACCATCTCATCCTCTGTTGTCTCCGTTTCCTCCCGCCTTCAATCTTTTCCAGCATCAGGGTCTTTTCCAGTGAGTCGGTTCTTCACATGAGGTGGCCAAAGCATTGGATTTTCAGCTTCAGCATCAGTCCTTCCAATGAATATTGAGGACTTATTTCCTTTAGGATGGACTGGTTGGATCTCCTAGCTGTCCAAGGGACTCTGAAGAGTCTTCTTCAACACCACAGTTCAGAAGCATCACTTCGGTGCTCAGCTTTCTTTATAGTCTAACTCTCACATCTACATGACTGCTGGAAAAACCATAGCTTTGACTAGCAAAGTAATATCTCTGCTTCTTAATATCCTGTCTAGGTTGGTCATAGCTTTTCTTTCAAGGAGCATGCGTCTTTTAATTTCATGGCTACAGTCACTATCTGCAGTGATTTTGGAGCTCCAGAAAATAGTCTGTCACTGTTTTCATTGTTTCCCCATCTATTTGCCATGAAGTGATGGGACCAGATGCCATGTTCTTAAGTTTTCTGAATGTTGAGTTTTAAGCCAACTTTTTCACTTTCCTCTTTCACTTTCATCGAGAGGCTCTTGAGTTGTTCTTCACTTCCTAACATAAGTGTGTCATCTGCATACCTGTGGTTATTAATATTTCTCCTGGCAGTCTTGATTCCAGCTTGTGCTTCATCCAGCCCAGCGTTTCTCATGATGTGCTCTGCATATAAGTTAAATAAGCAGGGTGACATATACAACCTTGACGTACGCCTTTCACCGCTTGGAACCAGTCTGTTATATGTCTGGTTCTAACTGTTGCTTGACCTGCATACAGATTTCTTAGGAGGCTGGTCAGGTGGTCTGATATTCCCATCTCTTGAAGAATTTTCCACAGTTTGTTGTGATCCACAGTCAGAAGCTTTGGCATATTAAATAAAGCAGAAGTAGATGTTTTCCTCAAACTCGTTTGCTTTTTGGTGAACGAGTTGGCAATTTGATCTCTGGTTTCTCTGCCTTTTCTAAATCCAGCTTGAACATCTGGAAGTTCACGGTTCACATACTGCTGAAGCCTGGCTTATAGAATTCTGAGCATTACTTTGCTAGCGTGTGAGATGAGTGCAGTTGTGCAGTAGTTTGAGCATTCTTTGGCATTGCGTTTCTTTGGGATTGGAATGAAAACTAACCTTTTCCAGTCCTGGGGCCACTGCTGAGTTTTCCAAATTTGCTGGCATATTGAGTACAGCACTTGCACAGCATCATCTTTTAGGATTTGAAATAGCTCAACTGGAATTCCATCACCTCCACTAGCTTTGTGCATAGTGATGCATCCTAAGGCCCACTTGACTTTGCATTCCAGGATGTCTGGTTCTAAGTGAGTGATCACACCATCGTGGTCATCTGGGTCATGAAGGTCTTTATTTGTATAGTTTTTCAGTGTATTCCATTGCCACCTCTTCTTAATATCTTATGCTTCTGTTAGGTCCATACCATTTCTGTCCTTTATTGTGCCCATCTTTGCATGAAATGTTCTCTTGGTATCTCTGATTTTCATGAAGAGATCTCTAGTCTTTGCCATTCTGTTGTTTTCCTCTGTTTATCTAAGGTTGTTGATATTTCTCCCTGCAATCTTGAGTCTAGCTTGTGCTTCATCCAGCCGGACATTTCGCATGATACACTCTGCATATAAGTTAAATAAGCAGCGTGACAATATACAGCCTTGATGTATTCCCGATTTGGAACCATATTGTTGCATGTCCAGTTCTAACTTGCTTCTTGACCTACATACAGATTTCTCAGGAGGCAGGTCAGGTGGTCTGGTATTCCCAACTCTTGAAGAATTTTCCACAGTTCATTGTGATCCACATGGTCAAAGGCTTTAGTGACCCCATGGACTATACAGTGGATATCTGTTCTCTTCTCCAGGGGATCTTCCCAACCCAGGGATTGAACTCAGGTCTCCCACATTGCAGCAGGATTCTTCACCAGCTGAGCCACAAGGGAAGCCCAAGAATAGTGGAGTGGGTACCCTATCCCTTTTCCAGCGAATCTTCCCGACCCAGGAATCGAACCAGGATCTCCTGCATTGTAGGCAGATTCTTTACTAACTGAGCTATCAGGGAAGCCCAAATTATACTGAGAAAATGATATTTTAAAAGATTGCTTAATCATCATTCCTTGATTATTTCCTGTTACAGATTTACGTCACAATTTTGTAATATTGGGAAAAGTAGCGGGTACCTGACATGGATAGGCTTTTGGTTTTTTTTTTAAGGCTTTTAATGTTTATATTTCTGTCACTTCTCAGTTGTTTTGCCCTCAATATTTGAGATATTTGATAGACTGTAATCACAATAATTTGTTTTTTTTCCACTTCAAACTCTTCATCAGATGAATTTTTCCTGAGATGATGTGAGGACTGTTAGACTAAAAAAAGTGCTGGTGGTCTGATTAACATAAGCTTTGACTTTTTCAGAGGCTATGTGGAAGTGTTACATGAACTTCTGCATGGAGAGGTTTACCAAGAAGACAAGCAGTCGCCTCCTCAGAAAGAAGGTATTGACTTTTAAGTGGTTAAAGTGGCTGGCTAGACAATGTCTTCTTTTTTTCATATATATATGTATACACACACACACACACACTTTTTGGCGGGACACACACACACACACACACATTTTTTTGGTGGGACACACACACACACACACACAAATTTTTTTGGCGGGCCGTGAAGGGCTGCGTGGCACGTGGGGATCTTAGTTCCCCAACAAGGAATCTTACCCATGCCTCCTGCATTGGAAGCATAGAGTCTTAACCACTGGACCACCAGGGAAGTTCCAGAAAGTGTTTTCTGAAAGAAGAACATGGGCACAGCTTCTTGGGGTCTGGGAGTTTCCAAGAAGGTCATGCATAAGCAACTTTTCCTGACTTGAAAGATGTGAGTCAGCTGCTTTGCTCTAGTTCTGGCCACCATGTTAGGGGGCGCTCTCTCACTGGGCTGTGCTTGGTGCAACTGCCCAAATCCTTTAATCGTAAGTGAAACCACCTCAGCCCCTTCTCTGAATTCTCAGAAGTAAAACTACTTCTGTTCCTGCCAGAGGCCAAAGGCCCCTGCTAGGATCTTTGTAATGAACTGAAAAGATTTTTTTGATTTCAGAGGCTGGAAAGAACCATGGTTGCATTCTGGAAGGCACATGAGCTCAAACTTTTACCAGAAGTCCAGTACAGGCAATTGGTAAGGACACATTCATGCTGATTACATGTACTTCATTCTGGTTGGTTCAGGCTCATATAGTGTGTTTTAATATATATGGTTTTATAACTAAGCACATTTGGGAGATTGGCATGGTAGATGTAGAGAGTTTATTATTTGGTTGTCAGTATTTGGTGTGGGCCAGAAATGACATCTGTATCAGTAAAGGGAGGAATGTTTTTTAGTACATAGTGGAAAACACTCAAGAGTCATACTTGGGTGTGTTTTGTCTGTCTGTCTGTTCATGTTTTCCTGAACCTATGCTTGGCTCAGAGTAACCGTTGGTACAATAAAGACAGATGTGTCCCAGTGTTTTAAAGTTAACATTTTAGTAAGAAGCACATTAACCCATCCTTATGTTCTGAAGTGGGTAAAGATTATATAGAGACCAGAATAATAGTGGGATTATTACTAACAGTAGTGTGGGAATACACAGGTCTCATCTGGATTTTGCCACGAAGTAGGCAAACCGCTTAACCCTTCTGAGACTGTTGACTTGATTTTAGAGTGATAGTGATCCTTGTTTTTGCCACCTCATAAAACTGTTGGGAGCATTACATGAGACTTGTCAATGTTAATGTATTTAAATACTTTTGTAGGGGAAGAAAGGACAAAAATCTGTGTTTATTGAGTACCTTTTATTTGTACAATTCTTTTTATTTATACAGTGTACGTAGTTTTTAAATAACTGCCATTAATATTTTGCTATTTTGTGTTCTGTTTTCGCATTAATATTTCTTCTGTACTTTTTACATGTATCTACATAAGCAACATGTTAGTAGTGTATCATGTTATACCACGACTGGGGTGCCCTTCGTCCATTAGAGCATCTTAGCTGTGAAAAGTCCCTTATCTGGATGAGTTCAGATGCCGTGTTTGAGCTGTTATTGAATACTGGTGAGACAGTCCCACCCTGTATGTTTGTTCAGCTGGATTGGTCTTGCAGTGCCTTGGTAGTCCTGTTCAAGTTCCATTGTTGGTTTCTTTTGCCAGTCATAACTCTGACCATTTCATTTTTATTTTTATATATTTATTTCTAAGTTTTGGCTGCACTGTGTTTCATGTGGGATCTTACTTCTCCAACCAGGGATTGACCCTGCATCCCCTGCATTGGGTCATGGAGTCTTAACCACTGGACCACCAGGGCAGGCCTGCTCTGGTCATTTCAGACATCTTCTTTCTTTACATTTCTGGCAGTAACCCTTCCAAGCCTCCCTGCTTGTCACTGATTTGGTGACCTTGCCTTTTGTGGGAGTCCTTCACTGCACCACCTCTTAACTTCAAATGCTTGGTTGATTCTACACCCATCCTTTCTCCAGATTATTCTCCACAGAATGATCTTTTAAAATTGATTATCAGGTTATTCTGTGGCTTCCCATTGTCCTTTGGATAAAGCTGGTCAGTCTCCTTAATTTGGCCCTCGAGGAGTTTCCAGTCTCTACAGTTTACATCCCAGCCTTCCAGTCAGTCTGTGCTTCGATTTCCTTTTGGATCCAAAGTTTCTGTCATCTTTAGCCTCTTGCCCATGTTGGTGGGAGAGTCTTCTCTTTTCCTGGTGAACTCTGCTTACACCTGAATAATGCCTGATCTTCCTGAAGTCTTGGCACAGATGGGCTTCCATTTGGGGAGCCCTTTCTGATCACTGCCAAAGACAGTGCTTTGTACTCCTATAGCATATGATTCTTTTCCTGTGATCATAACATATCACATTGTCTCTGGTGCTAGACTGGAGGCACTGTGGGGATTTGAGAACACACCTGACCTTTTCATTATTGAAGATTCAGTAATAATAATACACAGTGTGCAGTTAACATGCTTGTTGAATGAATGGATTACATATGGCCATTTACTTACTACTTCACAATTTTATAATAGTGGATTGGTTTTAGATTTTTCTGTCCCTGTTACAGTAGCGTGGAGACAAGCATTTTTGAACAGATAAGATTTCCTCCTGTTTGTTTATTTCTTAGGTCATACTTGTTTAAACTCCCCAAGTTTATGCATAAACACGCTCAATACTCTTCAGAGAGATGGTACCAGTTTATAGTATGCCAGGCTCTTGTTTGATTGAATGAGTTTGTTTCTTTACCACCACACAGATAGTAGTTTTATCTTTACTGATTTTTATATTCTGTTCGGTGGGTATGGGTTTTGTTGCAGTGAACTATGTTATTAACAATTTAGCTTTCAATCTAAATTATTTATGCCCTTTGCTTTTTGGCTCTTTCCTGTTTTTTCGATAGTCTTTGGGAATAGGAACAGGAGTGGAGGCAAAATTCCAATTAGATAACGTAGATCTCAGCAGTGACTCTTGGATGACCCTTTTGTCTTCTGCAGAGCAAGTTGTTGCTGTATCGCCAGTTGTTAAAGGAATCCCTGGAGGTGGCAGACGCTGGGGTGAAATTGTTCAAAAAATCAGTGGAGATGTGGCAGGTGAAGCTGGAGGCCCTGATTACGTCAGAGAGCCAAGAGATGTCCAAGGGTTTTGAGCAAGCCTTTGAGTACCTGAAACCTCAGGTCTGTGAGTTGGGTCTTTTGCATTTCGTTCTATTTGGGACCTTTTAAGATTTCAGCCAGTGTGTTTGGAGTAGACTTGTCAGAGGAGAGCTGGCCTCAGTGCATTCATGGTGATGGTTGAATCAGGATCACAGGTGGAAGAATAACTTCCATTTACTAGTATGTTTCTACATCTTTATTTGAAAATAGACTAAATTATGTAAACTTTTCTACTTCTATTTATATATCTGATAAGTGAAAAATATTAATAGAATATTATTTTCATGTGCTTCCAAAGCTGACCTTAAGTCCCTTTTTAAACACATATATTTCTAAACTCTAAAGTTTATTTTAAAATTAAAAAAAATTTTTAAAGAATAAGCTGTAAAGCTTCGTGGTGAATCTTTTATACTAGAAGGAAAAAAGCATTCTAGGGGTTAAAGTGGGGAGAAATCATAATTATTTTATTGCTTATCCGTGTGAGCTGCTGGGACGTGAGTGAAGTCCAGGCAGTTCAGCCTAGATGAGTTAGCACTTGTGTTGTAATCCTGCACAGCAGACTCCAGATCGTATATAGTGACCTTACGGATAGCTTGGGTGTAATTGTGGGCTGTTCAGTGCTTAACTAACACATGATTGATAATAATAACTTTAGGCAGTAGTCCCCAGGAGAGGGGAAGTAGAATTAACAGAATAGTGTTAACTTTGGGTGATTGAGTCCAAAGGCTCTCTGTTTTGGGGTACCATTCCTGCCAGGCACCAAGAGTTCCATGAGGACAGACTGGGAATGACTCCGTATTTCACATTTTATTTCAACTGGAACATATTTTTATAGTGATTAGTTTTCAGAGCTTGGCACTAAGCTGTCATTTTCTAACTGTTTTATTGTGAGCAGATTTGCCTTCCATTGTGGCTTACTTGGGCCCAGTGGAGTGAAGATGCCGGAAAGCAAGAAGAAACTGAAGCAATCTATAAGGTACAGGCCTCCTGTCGTAAGTCTCGTGTGGGTAATGAGCAAATAATTCTAGTTGGCTAGCTTTCAAAGGGTTTTTTCCTAAAGCACTGTTCATTCAGTGTGCTGGGATGGTTTTGGGAAATTTGTCTTGATACCTGAATGTCTCCTTATGCAGCTTGTTTCTTTTTTCTTTTACATTTTAGAGAGCTATCTTTGGTCTCCCACGAGCTGACTCAGTCCCTGTGAAGGAAATGTATCTAAATTGGGCTTATAGAAGTGGTGGTTACAAAAAGGCCAGAGATGTGTTTAAAAGGTACTTACAGACATGCGTAGCTGTTACTTGTCTCTCCACCCGATACTCAGCCCCTTGCACCCAGATTATATGTGAGGAATAAATCCAAGAGCCTTTTGGTTCATGCCCACTGTGACAAATTTTTTTAAAAAGAGAAGAAGGAGGTAGGTAGCAAATAATTCATTATAATCCCATCATTGAGAGAAAAAACATGTTTAATCTTTTTAAAATTTGTCTTTCACCACAATAAAAATTAAAGGGACTTCTCTGATAGTCCCTTGCTATGCAGGGAATATGGGTTTGATCCCTGGTTGGGGAAAAACATGCAGAGCAGCTAAGCCTGCCCACTGCAACTGCTGAGCCCTTGCGCCACAACTAGAGTCGACATGCACAATGAAAGACCCCACATGATGCAACTAAGGCCTGGTGCAGCCAAAAAAATATTACAAAAATATTCTTCTTTTAAATCTGTTTTTCACATATCTGAGGTTATACTATAATCACATGTGGTGTACTACTTTTTATTGATGAACCTTAGACTGGCCTTCTTCCTATCAGTAACAATTCTTTAATATTTATTAAAAATAACTTACGGATATGCCATAATTTATTTGGCCACAGTAACTGCTTTGATGAACCCTGCTGCATAAATATTCTTTGTCCATATTGGAAATTACTCTCTCAGAATATATTCTTAGAAATGGGCTTATTGGTTTCCTTCAAAAAGACTTTGAGATGAAGGAGAGGGAACTTAAAACCCTTAAAGTGAGAAAGAAGAGAACAGAAAGAAAACTGGGTAGGCGTTTGGTGGTGGTGAAGAGTTCAGGCATTGGAGACTGGAAATGGTGAGTGGCTGGTGGTCAGGTCCAGTCCCTGCACTGAATCGCAGCCAGAACTTTATCAGACCACGTGTGGCGGGGCCCTGGGACAGTATTTATATTCACAGTTTGCAGGAGGCTTTCTGTCTCTGTGTAAGATAACAGTTCCCCCTTCCTCTTTAGTTTACAGGAAAACCGTCCGTTTTCAGTTGATTTTTTCAGGAAGATGATCCAGTTTGAGAAGGAGCAAGTAAGTGTCCTGTCTGTGCATTTCTCGTTGGGAAAATGGATTAGCACGTACTCATCTATGGCAGCATTTTGTTGTTTAAGAAGCTCTCATCATAATACAGTATAATTTCTGGCCTTTGTTCCAGCCCCTTTTCCATAGATGTGATTTTAGGAATGGTAGTCAAGCAAAGATGAAAAGAAACCTGTCTTGAAACTAGACAACTCGGACGTCAGCTCATACAGGAAGCCACCCCCTGCCTCCACAGTGCCCTGGTTGTCTCTTGTTTTGGGCTGTGAGGTAGAGAGAAGGCATGCATAACTGTGTCTGGTGTTTTTAACTGAACTTGTGAATGAGGAAAAACACAGGAAAATGTCAGTTAAAAAACACAACGTAAAAGTCCAAATATATCTGTAATCCCATCACCAGTGACACAACCAGCCATATTTATTTTTATTTTTGTTGTTTTTTTAATCCTTTATTTACCTATGCAGTTTTGTACTATTTTATTTCTGACGTGATACATGGAGTTTTTCTTTTTTTCCTTAACATTATTTTGTAAACCTATTCCTATGTTTTCATATGGTATCATTTTGAATGGTTGTCTTACTAAACCTGTAAGTTTTCTTCACCATCCTGTTATGTATAGGATATTTCCAGATTTTTGGTATTGAAAACAGTGCTGTAAGCATTTTATTTGTGTATAGAGTTTTTTTCCCCCCATTTGAATTACTTTCTTGAGATAAATTTCTAGAATTGGAGAATACTGGCTTTTTTTATGGTTCTTTACTTATTGCCAGATAGTTTTCTAAAAGTTATACTTACGGTGATAATCACTGCATATATACATATATCATTATACCTGTTTTCTCCATCTCTTCTCCATGTGTTCAATTTTGTTTTCTCTTCTTTGGCATTTTGATTTGTGTTTATTATTTTTCTTTGAATTTTGAAAAATTGATAATGAGGTTGAATTCTTATTTTCAAGGTTTTGACCCCTGTATGGGTCAATGATTTGTTTTTGTTGTATAGGAGATAATCTAACATCATAATTCATAGCCTGACTTTGGATTAATAATATGGTGGTCATGTATTTTGGATAAGTCACTTATTTTTAACCTCTGACATACTCACCTGTAAAGGAGGTCATAATACCTGTTTTGGGCGGATATATAAGGCCAGATGGAAGACTGGATGGAAAGGACTTTGCATAGTTACACATCTACTATGAGCCCTCCATAAAGTGTGATTCTGTCTTTCATATGTGTGTAAGACACGAAGTAAACTGGCTTTCTGTAAGATAGTACAGTCTCAGCAAAGAGAAATTGGAACGAGGACATAGTTATTTGACTACATAAAAAGATTTTTAAACTGAAGATGTTTATCTGCTTTGAAAATGAAACAAAGAGAAAATATTTAAAGTAGAGGTAAAGAATTAACACTTGTTGTAAAGGTAGTACTGGCAGGGAGTTCCCTGCTGGTCTAGTGTTTGGGACTCGGCTTTTAATGCTGTGGCTCCGGTTCAGTCCCTGGTCAGGGAACTGAAATCCCATAAGCTGAGTGGTGCTGCGCTGCCCGCCCCCCACCCCCACAAGGTAGTGGCTCCTCAGCTTGGTGAATAATTCATCAGTATTTTAATTGAATCCTTACAGTTGCTCTAAGAGATAATGTTACTGTTATTCTCATTTTAGGGGTGAGGAAGGTCAGAGGGTTCTAAAAACTTGCTAAAGTTCATGTAACTAGTATTTATATAAACAATTTTTTAAGGTGAGTATGGCTAGTATGTGCTAGAGCCCATATATTCAAGGAAGAAATCCTCACCATAGGAAGTAGAACCTTCCCCATTTATTTATTTAAGTCCTGCAGGGTTTCACATATATTCTCCTGTGTAGCTGCCCTTGTTCCCTCAAGTGAGAATTGATTTGGCTTTTTGCAAGCCAGCAGAGCAAAGTGCTTTTGTCACTGTTTGACATTTACTTCACTCTGCCACATCATGCATTTGACTTTTCTCTGGGTAAGTTCAGAGTCAGACTGTGTTCATTTAAACCCATCTTTCGTCTCCTTCAAATACCTAATAGTAGTAGCAATATGTGTGGAACGAATTTGTGACATTACAAATTAGACTTGTGAGGCAAGATTGTCTGATTATTTATAGGAATCCTGTAAGATGGAGAACTTAAGAGAGTATTATGAGAGGGCTTTGAGAGAATTTGGAACTGATGATTCTGGTAAGTAAACTTCAGTTATTGACACACAAGCCTGTTTGCGTGTGTGGTCTGTAACCTATCATTATGCTCAAGAATCGTATTTCTTAACTATTTTTGGGTCATGGCCCTCCTTGAGAATAAAACTTAGCATCCTTCCTTTGCCTCCTCCCTTACTTTGTATGTAAATAATTCCAGACGTAATTTTACTGCTGATTTCAAGTTTACAAGCCCAGAACGAAGCCCTTGGGTCTTCTATTAAGAACTCTGGATTAAAGGGAGATTTGCTTGGTTTGGTTCTTTTAAAAAATGTGATATTTGTAAGGAAAAGATTAAGGTAGGTCAGAACAAAATGGAGTGGGTATTATGTCAGAGGAGTGGTGATACTGATTGACAAAGGTTGTCATGGCCTATTGCCACATTGTCTTAAAGGACTTGTAAAACATTCTTCTGGGTATAGGTATGTCATGTAAAGTCTGTTGACTTAGGAACTCAAAAAATTACACTTAACAGATGTTAAATTCAGATTTTAAATCATACATTAGGTTTTACAAGGTTTCAGCATGCTTTCTGGTGAAATGAATGAAAACAGCATTTTTACTAACATTAAGCAAGTTTTCGGAGAAGTCAGTGGCAACCCACTCCAGTACTCTTACCTGGAAAATTCCATGGATGGAGGAGCCTGGTAGGCTACAGTCCATGGGGTCGCTAAGAGTTGGACACAACTGAGCGACTTCACTTTCACTTTTCACTTTCATGCATTGGAGAAGGAAATGGCAACCCACTCCAGTGTTCTTGCCTGGAGAATCCCAGGGACGAGGGAGCCTGCTGGGCTGGCGTCTATGGGGTCGCACAGAGTCAAACACGACTGAAGCGACTTAGCAGCAGCAAGCAAGTTTTATTAAGCATGTTGACAAGGTTCTAATAAACACATTGAGGTAAGTTTCACGTTGAAAGAGACTTAGCAAAATCCTCCCTCAAAAATATATTTAGCATTTTTGAGTTTACAAGATAAATAGACTGTCATGATTAAAGTGAAGTTTTCTACTTAAAAACAAAAGGTTTTGATGTATCATACTAAAGAAGCTGAAAGTGAAAGTTGCTCAGTCGTGTCCTACTCTTTTCAATCCCATAGAATAGTCTATGGGATTTTCCAGGCCAGGATGCTGGAGTGGGTAGGCGTTCCCTTCCAAAGAAAGAAGGGAGAGAGGTATTATTTTACCTAGAAGCTACTCCCTTCTAAAGTAAGAAGCTGAGGTATTATTTCACATAGTTTTCTAGGAAAATAACTGCACAGAGTTGTTTCTTAGAAATCTTGCATTGAATTGATATTAAATAATTTAGTTGATGTAATAAAGCCTTATCAGTTATCTCATTGTATGTTTGGATTCCCTTTAAAGATCTCTGGATGGATTACATCAAAGAAGAATTGAACCACCCGCTTGGTAGACCTGAGAACTGCGGACAGATCTATTGGCGAGCCATGAAAATGTTGCAGGGAGAGTCAGTAGAGCAGTTTATGGCTAAACATGCTTTGTATCAAGCCGGCCGTTTGTGAAAAGAGGAAGAGCACAGTCACCTTTGTGAAATAGCCCTCCAGGCAGATTTGTTTTATGCAGTCATCTGCAGATTGCTGAGATGGTGTCTCATTTTGAGGCCTGCTTTAATTTTGTTGACCTGTTAATCTTGAATTCCAGAAAAGAGAGCTGCTGTTTAATGGCCAGAAGCCAGTTGTTGAGGCCAGACCTATGGAGATCCTAAATGTTTTTCAGAATACATGGAAACGATGTAACTGATCTTGTTTTACTACACCTTGTCAGGCTTGAGTAGCTCTAATCTAGACCTCAGGTTCAGTTAAAATGGAGAGCAAAATACAGTTCTATTTATTTTCTCCTTATAAAAGTATATGTGGTGTGCATTTAGTGTAAAAGTATGGAGGGGACAGAGTAATGTTGCAATCTTGTCACCTGGACTTAAACTCACTGGTATGATTTCCTTTATTAGAATTGGATTTATACTGTTAGATCATTTATTCATTTGTTCACTGAGTCCCTGTCATGGGCAAGAAAGAAGACAAGCTTTTGGGATGCAAGTGGGGGTTAAAGGAATAGAGCTGATGTCCTGAGTTGGTTGAAGCAGCAGAATAGGATGCTAGGTATTAGGGGGAAAGTTGTCCTTTAAGAAGATTATAAGACATTACAAAAGTGTTTTTGTCTCTGGGATTGATCTGGAGAGAAATGTTTGCACTGCAGAGACCCAGTAACAAGGAAAGGCGGGGGTAGGGAGGAGCTTAGAAAGAGAAGGGCTTCAGAGGCAAGGATGGAGGGTAGCTTACAGCAGAGGCGGGCGTTCTTGGAGCAAAAGAAGCGGTTGTTTGAGTTGTATATCCTTCATCGTAACGTGATGTTACTGGGAGGAGTGTTCAGTACAGTTTTACAATGTTTCACTTAATACTATGTTGTTTTCCGTGTTGTTTCCATGTTATAAATAGCCTTGAAAATGTGAAATAAATCCATAGCATTCCATTGAATAGATGAGTCATGACTTATTTTTACGAATCGCTTGTGGTTGGACCGTGTGCCATTTTTTCTTATAAGTGCTGTTGGTGAAGATTCCTAAAAATCTTGTTCACATCCTTGGTTATTTCTTTGGAAGACTGACATATGATGGTAGAATTTCTGTGTTAAAGGATATAATTATTTTAAAGAGTATTGATAAGTATTGCCAATTTGCAATGTATGAAAATACTTTCAATCTTTATTGGTATTTTATATATTTTTTACCATTTTAATAGGTGAAAAGTGATATATCCTTGTTTTAATGTGCATTTCTTTGATGTTATTATATGTTAATGTGTTAGACTGTGTTACTGTGTTTTTCCTAGTTCTCTTTTCACGTTTGACTATTTTTTTAACTTTTTTTTTTAACTAATTTTAAGTTTCTTAGATACCAAGAATAGTAATCTTGAGCTTGTGTTTTCTAACAGATATTTGCTCCCAGCTTGTGTGTGTGTGTGTGTAGTGTTTTTTGGTATTCAGAGGTTTTGTATGTATGTGTGTATGATTTCTTTTGTTGAAAACCCCATCTCCTGCTCAGGACAACTCTGTTTACACCAAGCTGTTAACTAAATTTTCCACAACACCATTTGTGGCCATTTTTCTTAATGCTGATTTTAATTTTGCCTTTATTATATATTTCTATGAATATTAGTCTATTTTAGGGCACCTTTATTATGAGCTTTTGTACCCTAAATGGTTGGTTGGTTGTCATTTATTCTAAAATAAGAAACATCTCTGTCTTCTCCACTAAGTCTTGGGAAGTTCAACATTTAAATCTTTAATGGGCTTTTTTTATTTTAGGAAAGAGTATAAAGAGATGAGAGTAAAAGGATGCTGGTTGTCCTTCTAGCATGGCTATGAAGATGGGTCACTCTGGGTCATCACATCCTGTACCTGGTTCTTACCATTGCAAATAATGAAAATGCATGTAGCCAGTTCACCGTGAGCTTTGCTGATATGGTGGCTTCCAGCCACATGTGGGGACTTAAATGTATTGAAATTAGATAATTCAGTTTTCCATTTACACTAGACACATTTTCTTTTCTTTTCTTTTTTTTTTTTAAATGATTTTATTTATGGTTATGCAGGGTCTTCGTGCTGCGTGGGCTTTTCTCTAGCTCTCGCGAGCAGGGGCTGCTCTCCAGTGAGGGGGCGTGGGCTTCTCACCGCGGTGGCTCCTCTTGTTGCGGAGCACGGGCTCTGACGCCCACAGACCTCAGTACTGCGGCTCCTGGGCTGGAGAGCCCCGGCCCAGTGGCTGTGGTGCATGGGCTCAGCTGCTCTGCCACGTGCGGTCTTTTCAGACCAGGGGTGGAACTCGTGTGCCCTGCTTTGGCAGGGGGTGATTCTTTACCACTGAGCCGCCAGGAAAGCCCTCAGGTGTATTTTTGACTAATTTTCCACGCTTCTATCTGGTGAGAGAGGCCTCGGAGCCGGGAGTCCTCAGCCACAGTGCTGGCTCTGCCATCAAAAGCTCTGGGGCCTCTAGTGAGTGCCTGCCCCTTCCTCAGTCGTGTCTGACTCTGCCTGCCAGGCTCCTCTGTCCATGAGATTTCCCAGGCAAGATTACTGGAGTGGGTTGCCATTTCCTTCTCCTGGACACATTTTCAAGTGCTTACCCAGCCCTGTGGTTTCCTGAACAGCACAGATAACAAAACTTTTATTTCCACCCATCAAGTAAGGTTCTGCTAGACACTTGATCTAGATCCAGTTAGATCTGGGGAAACTGACTCATGCGTCAGAACAAGACAAATGGTCACACTCTCTTGTAGGAAAGCCTGCATAGGGAAAAAGATGTTACCTATCAATTGTGTTAGGCTAAATATTTTTCAAATGGCTTATGTAATGTATAAACATTCTTTGAGAGATTGGAAGGAATAGTGTAATCTCAGATTGTCATAAAATGGCCTGATGAACAAAGAATCCCAGCTTCCAGCTTTTCTGCTACTTCCAGGTTAAGGTGATTATCACACCTTTAGCAGATTTGTTACAGAGGTTCAGGCAGTGCAGGGAAGGAAAGGCAAGGGCTGTCTTTAGAATTTGGTGTTCCCCAGCTCAGGTGCTGCCTAACTTCTGCTGCCCTCGGCTGTAGAGGGCCAGACTTGGAGCACTGCAAGATGGGCCCTAGGTGAGACTACGGGCACAGTGCAGGATGTTTAGGGTTACAGTGACCGAGTGTCATAGCCTATAGTTAGTCAACAGTCGTGTCCGACTCTGCAACCCCATGAATTGGAGCATGCCAGGCCTCCCTGTCCATCACCAGCTCCCGGAGTTCACTCAAATTTGTGTCCATCGAGTCGGTGATGCCATCCAGCCATCTCATCCTCTGTCGTCCCCTTCTCCTCCTGCCCCCAACCCCTCCTAGCATGAGTCTTTTCCAATGAGTCAATTCTTCCCATGAGGTGGCCAAAGTATTGGAGTTTCAGGTTTAGCATCATTCCTTCCAAAGAACACCCAGGACTGATCTTTAGAATGGACTGGATGGATCTCCTTGCAGTCCCAGGGACTCTCAAGAGTCTTTTCCAACACCATAGTTCAAACATCAATTCTTGGGTGCTTAGCTTTCTTCACAGTCCAACTCACATCCATACATGACCACAGGAAAAACCATAGCCTTGACTAGATAGACCTTTGTTGGCACAGTAATGTCTGTGCTTTTGAATATGCTGTCTAGGTTGGTCATAACTTTCCTTCCAAGGAGTAAGCGTCTTTTAATTTCATGGGTGCAGTCACCATCTGCAGTGATTTTGGAGCCCCCCAAAATAGTCTGACACTTTCTCCATCTATTTCCCATGAAGTGATGGAACCAGATGCCATGATCTTCGTTTTCTGAATGTTGAGCTTTAAGCCAACTTTTTCACTCTCCTCTTTCACTTTCATCAAGAGGCTTTTTAGTTCCTTGTCACTTTGTGCCATAAGGGGAAGAACCTGCCTATCTGAGGTTATTGATATTTCTCCCAGCAGTCTTGATGCCAGCTTGTGCTTCTTCCAGCCCAGTGTTTCTCATGATGTACTCTCCATATAAGTTAAATAAACAGGGTGACAATATACAGCCTTGACGTACTCCTTTTCCTATTTGGAACCAGTCTGTTGTTCCATGTCCAGTTCTAAACTGTTGCTTCTTGACCTGCACGTAGGTTTCTCAAGAGGCAGTCAGGTGGTCTGGTATTCCCATCTCTTTCAGAATTTCCACAGTTTATTGTGATCCACACAGTCAAAGGCTTTGGCATAGTCAATAAAGCAGAAATAGATGATATCTGGAACTCTTGCTTTTTCGATGATCCGGCAGATGTTGGCAATTTGATCTCTGGTTCCTCTCCCTTTTCTAAAAGCAGCTTGAACATCTGGAAGTTCATGGTTCATGTATTGCTGAAGCCTGGCTTGGAGAATTTTGAGCATTACTAGTGTGTGAGATTGGCACCCCACTCCGGTGCTCTTGCTTGGAAAATCCCATGGGTGAAGGAGCCTGGTAGGCTCCCATGGGGTCCATGGGGTCGCTAAGTCGGGCACGACTGAGTGACTTCACTTTCACTTTTCACTTTCATGCGTTGGAGAAGGAAATGGCAACCCACTCCAGTATTCTTGCCTGGAGAATCCCAGGGATGGAGGTGCCTAGTGGGCTGCCGTCTCTGGGGTCGCACAGAGTCGGACACGACTGAAGCGACTTACCAGTACCAGTGTGTGAGATGAGTGCAATTGTATGGTAGTTTGAGCATTCTTTGGGATTGGAATGACCTTTTCCAGTCCTGTGGCCACTGCTGAGTTTTCCATCTGGTATATTGAGTGCAGCACTTTCACAGCATCATCTTTCAGGATTTGAAATAGCTCAACTGGAATTCTATCACCTCCACTAGCTTTGTTCATAGTGAGACTTTCTAAGGCCCCCTTGACTTCACATTCCAGGATGTCTGGCTCTAGGTGAGTGATCACACCATCGTGATTATCTGGGTCACGAAGATCTTTTTTGTACTGTTCTGAATGTTCTTGCCACCTCTTCTTAATATCTTCTGCTTCTATTAGGTGCATACCATTTCTGTCCTTTATCGAGCCCATCTTTGCATGAAATGTTCCCTTGGTATCTCTGATTTTCTTGAAGAGATCTCTAGTCTTTCCCATTCTGTTGTTTTCCTCTATTTCTTTGTGTTGATTGCTGAGGAAGACTTTGTTAACTCTTCTTGCTATTCTTTGGAACTCTGCATTCAGATGCTTATATCTTTCCTTTTCTTCTTTGCTTTTCGCTTCTCTTTTCACAGCTATTTGTAAGGCCTCCCCAGACAGCCATTTTGCTTTTTTGCATTTCTTTTCCATGGGGATGGTCTTGATCCCTGTCTCCTGTACAATGTCATGAACCTCATTCCATAGTTCATCAGGCACTCTATCTATCAGATCTAGGCCCTTAAATCTATTTCTCACTTCCACTGTATAATCATAAGGGATTTGATTTAGGTCATACCTGAATGGTCTAGTGGTTTTCCCTACTTTCTTCAATTTAAGTCTGAATGTGGCAATAAGGAGTTCATGATCTGAGCCACAGTCAGCTCCTAGTCTTGTTTTTGCTGGCTGTATAGAGCTTCTCCATCTTCGGCTGCAAAGAATATAATCAATCTGATTTTGGTGTTGACCATCTGGTGATGTCCATGTATAGACTCTTCTCTTGTGTTGTTGGAAGAGGGTGTTTGCTATGACCAGTGCGTTCTCTTGGCAAAACTCTATTACCCTTTGCCCTGCTTCATTCCGTACTCCAGGGCCAAGTTTGCCTGTTACTCCAGGTGTTTCTTGACTTCCTACTTTTGCATTCCAGTCCCCTATAATGAAAAGGACAGCTTTTTTTGTTGTTAATTCTAAAATGTCTTGTAGGTCTTCATAGAACCGTTCAACTTCAGCTTCTTCAGCATTACTGGTTGGGGTCTATAAGGGTGTATGAAATCTTAGAGTTTTGATCAATCTGGCTTGGTTTCTAATGGGTTAACCCTAAGACCTGGTTAGCTCAGGGTGAGAGTCACTGGGCTCCTGAATTGCCTCATTCATTTGTGGGAGAATTGTAGCTTGATTCCAGCCCAAGTTCTAGAGAAACCTGTTTATAGAGAAAAGAGTAAAATGGGATTAAAGCTACAATTGCATAAAAAGTTTTTAAGCTCTTAGGCACTATTTCATGCACTATTAGGTAGACGCGGGTAATTGACTATTGTAACAGGTTTTGGCCACCTCATGCGAAGAGTTGACTCATTGGAAAAGACTCTGATGCTGGGAGGGATTGGGGGCAGGAGGAGAAGGGGACGACAGAGGATGAGATGGCTGGATGGCATCACTGACTTGATGGACGTAAGTCTGGGTGAACTCCGGGAGTTGGTGATGGACAGAGAGGCCTGGCGTGCTGCAATTCATGGGGTCGCAAAGAGTCGGACACGACTGAGCGACTGAACTGAACAGGTTTTGACTTCCAATAAACTGTGGAAAATTTCTAAAAGAGATGGGAATACCAGACCACCTGACTGCCTCTTGAGAAACCTGTATGCTGGTCAAGAAGCAATAGTTTAGAACTGGACATGGAACAACAGACTGGTTCCAAATAGGAAAAGGAGTACGTCAAGGCTGTATATTGTCACCCTGCTTATTTAACTTATATGCAGAGGACATCATGAGAAACTCTGGGCTGGAAGAAGCACAAGCTGGTATCAAGACTGCTGGGAGAAATATCAATAACCTCAGATAGGCAGATGACACCACCCTTATGGCAGAAAGTGACAAGGAACTAAAAACCCTCTTGATGAAAGTGAAAGAGGAGAGTGAAAAAGTTGGCTTAAAGCTCAACATTCAGAAAACAAAGATCATGGCATCTGGTCCCATCACTTCATGGGAAATAGATGGGGAAACAGTGTCAGACTTTAATTTGGGGTGGCTCCAAAATCGCTGCAGATGGTGATTGCACCCATGAAATTAAAAGATGCTTACTCCTTGGAAGGAAAGTTATGACCAACCTAGTATATTCAAAAGCAGAGATTACTTTGCCAACAAAGGTCCATCTAGTCAAGGCTATGGTTTTCCAGTAGTCATGTATGGATGTGAGAGTTGGACTGTGAAGAAAGCCGAGAACCCAAGAATTGATGTTTGAACTGTGGTGTTGGAGAAGACTCTTGAGAGTCCCTTGGACTGCAAGGAGATCCAATCAGTCCATTCTGAAGGAGATCAGCCCTGGGATTTCTTTGGAAGGACTGATGCTAAACCTGAAACTCCAATACTTTGGCCACCTCATGGGAAGAGTTGACTCATTGGAAAAGTCTCTGATGCTGGGAGGGATTGGGGGCAGGAGGAGAAGGGGACGACAGAGGATGAGATGGCTGGATGGCATCACCGACTCAATGGACATGAGTTTGAGTGAACTCCGGGAGTTGGTGATGGACAGGGAGCCCGGTGTGCTGCGATTCATGGGGTAGCAAAGAGTCGACACGACTGAGCGACTGAACTGAACAGGTTTTGAAGGAAAGCATGTCCTTTGTGATTGGGTAGGGGGTAACACGCAGGCGTTCCAGACCCAGCTAGTTGTCTAGCCCTGGGACCTCCATCGCCAGTGGCTACAAAAATTAGATTTCGGAGACGGGCCTTTTGGGGGCGGGCACTCTCTGCCCCTTTCTCCGCCCCGTCCGTTGCCCCGCCCCCTGGCTCCCTCTTGACCCCCCGCGCCCCGCCCCCGGCCGAGAGCACCCCAGGCTGATTGGCGCTCAACGACGTATCCTCGGGCCGGCAGCCAGGCCGGCGCGTCACGTGGCACAGCGGCGACCTGGGCGCCGAGCCGCGGGCAGACAGGGATGGACCCTCAGACCGCCGGGGCCCAGGCGCTGGGGGCCGCGGAGCAGCCGCGGGGTCTGCAGCTGCCGAGAGGACGGGAGGCGACCCCGAGTCCAGGGGTGAGCGCGGCGCGGGGCCTGGGCTCGTATACCACCTGCGGTCGGGGGCGGGAAGTTGCGGGGGCTCGCGGGGCGTGGGCCACGGAACCGAGGAAGCGCTCCCGGCCCGCTCCGGGCAGCCCGGCCGTTTGGGCGCGCGCCCGAACTGGAAACGGCCGGGCCGCGGAACTGTGGGGCGGGGCAACCTCGAGGACGTGGGTGGGCGCGCCGGGCTGGGAGAGCTGGCTGTGGGCTCCAGGGTGCCTTTGCGTCCTTGCTAAATGGGAGGTGATGCTGCTGACCGAGAGCTGGGGCTGCTGCTGGGGGGCCTGGGCTGGGGCCAGGTGAGGGCGGCGAGGAGAGCGACTTTCCCTGAAGGATCCATGTCCCATGGTGGGGATGCTCAGCTAAGCCAGAGCACCGGATGATGGCTCCTGCGCGCTCTCCTTTTCACTGAAACCAGAAGGCCGCGTTTGACGCAGCCTTTCTAGAAACTTGTTTTCTTTTGCGCGCCAGACAGCTCCCGGTTTCTCAAAGACTCCTATTACAGTCATATCCTGCCCTTGTTCAGTAATCCCTTTTAGACGGTGAGCTCCTTGAGGGTAGGAACGCTCTATTTAGTGCTGTAAACCCAGTGCGTAGCGGGCACTTCACACACGCATATTTATTAATTGGATGGAAGAGGAATGCTTGTCTAAGCATCAGAAACATCCTAACCAAAATAAGATAGGAAAAATGTAGTGGTAGGCTTATAAAGAAAATTACTTTAGCGGGCACATAGGATGAGACTGATTTTGTCAGGCCATAGCAGGAAGGTTCCTGCACTTCCTCTCCAAGATGAGAGGATAGTGGTCGTGGCAGAGGCGTGGAGATGAGGATGTGCAGGGCACATGGTTGGGAGCTTGGAGAGAGAACTGTGCTGCACAAGTTGATGGAGCCTGAAGGGGCAATGTGGATGCCATGGCGAATTTTGTACTCTAGCAGTGGAGGCCTATTGAGGTTTCTGGGCAGAGGGGTGATTTCCAGTGTGAGGCCGTGGCCAGATGGGTGAGTGTGGGCCCCTGGTGGTCCAGTGGCTAAGACTCTGTGTTCCCAATGCAGGGGACCCTGGTGGGGGCTCCCATATGCTGTAACTAATACCTGGTGCAGCCAAATTTAAAAAAAGAAAAAGTGGGTGAGTGGGAAGGCAGTTCGGGAGCTCTTGCAATAGAAGAGGTGAGAAGTCCCACTACTGGTCAGTAGGAGTGACCGGAAGTTGTCACCGACTACTGGAGATGGAATTAGCTCATTAAATCCAGGTAGGACTAGGTCATGAACTAACGGGCAGGTGCCAAGCGCAGTTTAAATGTAGGGGCAGAGAAGGTGGGTTTCAGCTCAATAAATGTTACATTCCTGCTGTGTGCTAGGTGTCTTCATCAGTGTTACTATAAACCTCCTGCCTGGTTAGAACAATTGTTCCCAATTTCCAGAGACGGAAACCCAGGCATGGTGGCTGAAGTGGTGTGTCCCAGGTACACTCTGAGTGAATGGGATTGAAGTCAGGTCTTCTCATGCAGGCTGTGAACATTTCTCGCCTCACTTAGAAAGACATCTTCACAGGTGATAGGATTTCAGAAACTCTCTCTTTTTTTGTTTTTGGCCATACTGCCCAGATATGGGATCTTAGTTCCCCCACCAGGGATTGAACCCATGCCCCCTGCATTGGAAGCGTGGAGTCTTAGCCACTGGATTGCCCGGGAAGTCCCGGGATTTCAGAACTTTTGAGCGATGGGAGCAGAGAAACCTAGCAATGGCTATGAAGGAAGACGATTTCCCAGCAACAACTGCCGATTTCCCTTGAACATCTAAAGCTCTTTTGTCCTCATGTGTCGGTCAGGAGATGAAATTTGATAAGAGAGCTATTAGCTAGATAAAAAGTTAAGGTAAAAATGAACACGGAGGTATCCACTGCGGGGAAACAGCAGCTGGCCCCAGGGCTGAGGGAACAAAGGGGTGAGATTGGAATGACTAAAATGTCCAAGCTCAGAGGAGCATTTCAGGGAGCTGAAATTCCAGCCTCTGGGGACAGGGTATACTGTCCTGGCTAGTTTGGAGTCTCTGAGCTTGGAGGAGGAGTCCTAAGGGCCCAGATGGATCAGGAGAGGACCTGGTGAGGGACTGACTTCCTTGGTGGTCCAGTGGCTAAGACTCCACGCTTGAATGCAGGCAGCCTGGGTTCGATCCCTGGTCAGGGAACTAGATCCCACATGCCAGAATTCCAAAATTAAAGATCTCGAGTCCTGCAGCTTAAGAGGTGGTGCAGCTAAATATTAAAAAATAAAAAAAAAAGGTAGGGCCCAGCGAGGAGACTGGCTCTGTATGTGCTGGCAGCCTGTACACTGGATTCAGTAGGCACTCTGTTAAGGCAGGTGATCCTGCCGACAGGGGTGATGCCCACAGGAATGGGAAGCAAAGTCTGAATGTAACAGGGCGTAGTAGAAATGTGGGTTGCAGGGTCCCACCCCAGCCTTGCAAAGGAGGGTCTGAAACGGTGGATATGGGGCTGAAATGCTTGCCATTCCCAAGATATCCAAGTCCTGGGTCCTTGTTTCTTCTTCCCGCAGGCTGCTTTTGCCCCAGCTGATCACTCCAGTCAGGAGAGAGCGACTGAGAACGCCACAGATCGACTAGGCAAGTAGGCGACAGAGGCTGGGCGGGCTCTTGGGAGAGACCAAGGAAGTCTGTACTGTGAAAGCTTATCATTGCCAGAAGCCCTTTCCCTCCATGTCATTTAAACCACCTAAAATACACACTGTGCCCGATTTTCTCATGTGAGTGAAAAGACCTCGTAATGACTGGCCTCGTTTAAGACAGAACATCTTATTGAAAATAAATTATCAACCCTACTTCTAAAACTGGGAACAGAACAACAGTTTTTAAATAAGTGCTCTGGTGGCTAAGGGGCTCCGTACACTTGTTACTGTTGCCCTCTCAGTAAGTTTGCCAGACATCTTCCTAGCCGAACACGACCAGGTTGTTGTTTTAAGATGTTCTTCCTTTTGTCGATTTCTTAGCCAACGGAGCACAGAGCATCCCTCACGACAGCCCTGCCCATGGTGAGGGCACCCATTGTGAAGAGGAAGGCTTTGCTGAAGATGATGAGGATTCTGATGGGGAACCGAGTCCCTGGGAGCTGTCAGAAGGAATGTCCAGCTGTCTACCCAAGGAACAGGCTGGTGATCTTTTTCACGAGGACTGGGACCTAGAGTTGAAAGCAGATCAGGGGAATCCATATGGTAGGTGCGGGGTTTCTGGGGTCCTAGGCCAGGCTCTAGTGCAGTCAGAAAGAATCTGTCTGCCAGTGTGGGTAACACAAGAGATGAGGCTTTGATCCTCATCTCTTTGATCCTCATCATTTGGGAAGATCCCCTGGAATAGGAGATGGCAACCCACTCCAGTGTTCTTGCCCGGAAAGTCCCATGGACAGAGTATCCTGGCAAGCCACATATAGTCCATGGGGTTACACAGGCTAGGCTCCTGAGACCCTCCTACCAGATTAACCCCTAACAGTTTGGAAGAGGGCGCCACGTCTATAGCTTTGCCTGATAGCTCTTATAGGTCTGAAATTTCTGTGACGGCTCCTCTTTCATATTGGAGGTGGGGGTTGGTGGGGGGAAGTGCCAGTTTTGCATTTTATTTTATAACAGTGTGGGTCTGTTTGAATGTTGAAACGTTACTCTCTCCAAATATCTTTGTATGAATGGAGCAGCCGCAGACAGAAGTGCTCTCAGTTGCTTTCTCTGCACTGCTAAAAACCTGTGTCAGAGAAGCGGGACTGTGGGTGGCCTCAGAATGAAGGTGCTTGGGATTCTCCAGCAACGGAAGACTGTGCGTGCGTGTGTGTCTGCCCGTGCATATGTTTAAGCAAAGATGTGCAAGTATCTGTCCCCTAGATATTTTTGGGTCTGTCTTGTCACACTCCCTCCTTCCTTTTAATCTGTCTTTTAAAACTGCCTGCAGATGCTGACGACATCCAAGGTTGCCTTTCTCAAGAGGTCAGACCCTGGGTGTGCTGTGCCCCGCAAGGAGACATGATCTATGACCCCAGTTGGCACCATCCGCCTCCACTGATACCCCATTATTCCAAGATGGTCTTTGAAACAGGACAGTTTGATGATGCAGAAGACTGAGGGTGTCACTTTTGCCTGGAGGGTGGGTAGATGGGCCGCTCAGGTCAAGGTCTCCTTTCTTTGAGGTGTGAGAGGTCACATCTAAGGAAACATTCCCAGTGATCCCCCAGTCAGGCAAACGGACTGGTGTTAAATAAGGTCCTGAGTGCCCTGGTTCTGATGTTGTTGTTTTTATAAGCTACTCCTTGGAACGTGTGAGTGTTTGTCTGTGTTGGGGGGAGGAACCGTGTTCTTTATAAATAAAAGAAGAAAAAAGTCAGTGTGCTTTTGCCTACTTCCTCCTCCCCCTATTTCATTAGATAATTCTGAGCAAAGCTTCCTCTCCTTCATTTAAAGCCCTTCAGTCCATTTTCAGGATTGACGTATTTTGAGATGAAGGATTAAACGACTCTGTGAAAGAAAAGAATATTTTAGTTTGGCCTCTGGATCTGGTCCTACTGACCAGAAACTGAGACGCTGGTGACTTCACGGCTGACTTCTATTCCTGTGGTGGAAAATTGACCATTTACTTAGTTAACAAGGACTTTCTGCAGGCTGGAAAATGAAATGGCAAATTAATTAAAGCAGCAATTGTAGAACCCGCAATTGGCCTGAAAGGATTTTACACTCTGTTTTCCATTTAATCTTCTAATCCTTACAATTACTTACACAAGTCACTTTAAAAAATTTTTTTTAACCTCATTTTAGAGAGGAGGAAAATAAGGCTCAAAATGTTTTGACCTCTCCCAGATCACTGGCTGGGAGACGGCAGGACAGTGACTTGATCCCACACACGACTCTGAAGTCTTCCCATGGTTGCCCTCGTGTGTGCGTGTACATGTGTATGTGAGTCTGGAGGAGGGACCTGGGGGGCCATACCTCGGCAGGTTTGTGATGTCCCAGACCGAGTCAGTCACACTTGCCCCTTTGGCAGGCTGAGGAATCAATCGCGTCTTACCTCCCTGCCCCCTTAATGAAACTGAATCAAGAAAAAGTTTCAGACTTGAAACCTTGAGTCAACTTGACAGCAGTTAAATGAACAATGAACCATTAAAGCAATTTTTTGGAGGCTCCGTAAAGAGTGTGCTGGCCTTCCCAGGTGGGGCTAGTGGTAAAGAACCTGCCTGCCAGTGTGGGTTAGATGAAAGAGAAGGGGGTTTGATCCCTGGCTCGGAAAGATGCCCTGGAGGAGGGCATGGCAACCCACTCCAGTATTCTTGCCTGGAATCCCATGGACAGAAGAGCCTGGCGGGCTACAGTCCATGGGGTCACAAAGAGTCGGACACGACTGAGCAATGAAGGATGCGTGCATAAAACGTGTGCATAAGGCAGCACCGTATGAGGGAGGGCAGCGGCTTTGGCTGTGAGGAGCCCTCACGGCCACGGCTGTCCTAGGGAGAAAAAACAGTCCCTTCCGCAGCCCTTCCTGGAGAGACAGTGGTAGGCCACAGCCCCACACCACTCTCGCTGTACTCGTCCCAGCGTCATGAGTATGTCTGATGTGAAAAGAGGACCTTGAGAAATTGAGGCAAGAAACAAAGGGCTTGGGGACCATGGCAGAGTCGCCAAAAAGACAACTGGTGGTACGGGCGGGTTGTGTGGGCGCGTGTGCAGTTATGAGGCAGCTGAAACTTGAGGCAGAAGTCATGAGGTGGGGAGAGTCCATGTATGTCGGAGGGAAGGAAGAAAAGGAGCACATGTGCATGAGTAGCTGAGCAAAGAAGACTGGCAAGCTGCGTGGTCCATGGGATGGTGGTGCATGTGGATTCTTGTTGCTTTTAAAAAGTTACACTTTGCCATTCTTCTTGGGTCTTCCCAGCAATATTCTCTTAAGGACGTTAGAATGGTTTTTACGATTGAAAGTTGGGTATGTCAGGAGAACAGGGAAAGAGGGGAGGGGCTAGTCAATTGTTCTGCTTTAGGTCTCCTTCTGATGCCTTCTTCTAGGGTGGATCAAACACAGAAGAGTATGGACAGGTGGGCGACTCCCCAGGCTGTGAACCCTGGTTACCTCAAGGAGGTGAAGTGCGAGTTAAAAAAAAAAAGAAGTAGGGACTTGGAAAAATACTAATGATATAATAAGTGAAAATACAGACTCTAGAACCACTCTGATATTATTAGAAACCTGAAAAATGGCATATGTAAAGGATAAGGATTAACATAGACAAATGGAAACAATTTGATCAGACCGTGGAGGTGTTGGCAATTTGCTTTTGTATTTTTGTTTTTTCAATATAGATTTTGCAGTGAGGTATTTAAAGACACGTTGTTTTCCTAAAACAAGATGCCTCTGCCTTGTCATCCCCATTCTCTCTGACCAGTGTCCCGGCACCTGCCCCCCTCGGCTGTAGTCGCTGACATTTGGGTCCACCTCCTTCCTCAGAGTGAGAGCTCTCTGAAGGCAGGACCATGCCTGACTCCTCAGCCTCCCTGTTTCTTTAAGACAGTGTATAGGAATAGGACAGAGAGAACTATCCAGAAGTGGTCAGATTTGCAACCATCCTTTACTCTGAAAGCCTTCAGTCAATGACCATGTAAACTTTGTTCTCCAGACACTATAGAGTGTGTGTATGACAAATGAGCTTGTAATACAGATTATCAGATAAACAACAAATCGTCATGTGAGAAATAATTGAATAAAAAGGAAACGTCACAGTGACTTCTAACCAGCATCCTGTAGTGAAGAACTTCCATTTTTGGTACTCAAAAAATACAAACCACAAAACCCAAAGCCAAAAAGCTACTATATATTTGAATCTCTGATTTCTGAGCTGAGACTTACAATCTCAGAATAGAGAGAGAACATGGATATTGCTTAGTTTGTCCTGCTCATGTGTGTAGGAATCATCTCTGCTCACTTCCAGCCACGGGGAGCTCCTTACCTCAGAAGGAGCCCACCCATTGCTGGTTAGTGCTACTTGCTGGAAAATTCTCTCTGGTATGGAGTTGGAATCTAGCCACCTGGTGGTCCTGGTCTGCACTGTGGTCCTGATATTTTTTCCATTGTAGGAAATGAGCACTCGTACCCTCTCTCACATCACTTCATGGCAAATAGATGGGAAACAGTAGAAACAGTGTCAGACTTTATTTTGAGGGGCTCCAAAATCACTGTAGATGGTGATTGCACCCATGAAATTAAAAGACGCTTACTCTTTGGAAGAAAAGTTACGAGCAACCTAGATAGCATATTGAAAAGCAGAGACATTACTTTGCCAACAAAGGTTCGTCTAGTCAAGGCTATGGTTTTTCCAGTGGTCATATATGGATGTGAGAGTTGGACTGTGAAGAAAGCTGAGTGCTGAAGAATTGATGCTTTTGAACTGTGGTGTTGGAGAAGACTCTTGAGAGTCCCTTGGACTGCAAGGAGATCCAACCAGTCCATTCTGAAGGAGATCAGCCCTGGGGTTTCTTTGGAAGGAATGATGCTAAAGCTGAAACTCCAGTACTTTGGCCACCTCATGTGAAGAGTTGACTCATTGGAAAAGACTCTGATGCTGGGAGGGATTGGGGGCAGGAGGAGAAGGAGACGACAGAGGATGAGATGGCTGGATGGCATCACTGACTCGATGGACGTGAGTCTGAGTGACCTCCGGGTGTTGGTGATGGACAGGGAGGCCTGGCGTGCTGCAACTCATGGGGTCGCAAAAAGTCAGACACAACTGAACGACTGAACTGAACCCTCTCTCCAGCTTTTCCTTTTCTAGGGACTTGTAAACATGTGTCTGAATCGAGAGATTGGGGGAGAAGAAGGTAGAGGAGGGAAGGGAGGAGGGGGTGGAGAGGGGAAGTGGGGAGGGAATGTTTTGTGGGTTTGGCAGGCATTGCAGTGTTGAGAGAGGTTGAACTTGTTCAATGTATGTGGAATAGAAGAGGACCAAGGACAGAACCCTGGGGAGCATTTGTGATTACTGGGTAGACCGAAGGATCGGATCCTGAGGGCGGGCTGTGACCCAGGAGGAGGAAAACCCAGGTGAGTGTGGGCACCCCTCAAGCGATATCTAAGGAGGAGAGACTTTTAAGGAAGAGGGAGTGGCCATCTCTTCTGGAGGCCACGTAAGATGCAGGCCGAAGAGGGTGTTGCTGGTGTGGGAATCAGAAAGCGCTCTGAGAACGTATTGACTTGGGGTCGGTGCGGGGGTGGGGATGCAGCATCACAGGCTAACACATTTTGAGGCATGCACCCGAACTTTTGGTGCTGCTGTTTCTCTTGGGCTGGACGGGGTGGGGGGGGGCAGTGGTGATTTCCGGCCAGCTTCTCTCAGAATGTGCAACCAGGCCAGGAAGAGGCAGTGATGGGAGAGAAAAGGAGTGACCAGCGAGAGGGGCAGACATGGGAAGAGGCTGCTGGAGAAATAGAGGCAGGAAGGGACTGTTAGCGGAGACAGAAGAGAAACTCTTATTCTGGCGTTTGTTTCAATCTCATTAACCAGGAAAGAAACCACAGCTGACCACTTTAAAAAGTTGGGTGATGGAAAGGAGAGGAAAGATGTATTTCTTGTGTGTCTGGGTGACATTTCTGATGCACCCTGTTTTCTCTCCTGTCCTGTCTCCATGCAAGCAGGCTCCTTGCCTTCATGCAGGCACATGACGGAGTCGAAACCAGCCAAGACATTTTTTGTTGTTTTTTTTTTTAGCTTCGGTTTTACAGAAAGGGATTTTTAAATTAAAAAAGAAATGTGTATATATTTGGTAAGCAGGCAAAGGAGTTTGGGGCCAACAAACTATGAATCTTGTAGAAATTTCCCCAGGCCAAAAAAAAAAAAAAGTCCCCTAGTCTATGAGAAGGAAGATGGAGAGAACAAAGAGAGCACTCTGGAGACGCTAAGATCAGATGGAATTATGAATCCTACTTCTTAGTGTGTCCCCGGGGGCTTAGGTCCCCAGAATGATAGATGTTGGTGCTCCTAGGCAGTCAGGACCGTCTCCCCAAAGATGCCCAGGTCTTGAGCATGCAGAGAGGACTGGAGGGACCCAGAGGGGCCGTGGGACAGAAAAGACCTGTGAAGATGGATATCGGATATTGTCTTACACTGCTTGAGGTGCTTGAGAAAGTGTGAACCCCAAAAGGTATACATGGAAGCTCAGGGTCGGAAACTGGGATGGTCAAAGAGACGACCGTTTTGCTTCTTGAACCCCTGAAACGTAGAATTAACAGAAGCCAAGATGAGAATGAATTACTGCTGGGGGCAGGGGGCCAGATCATCAGGTAGGTATGACGGTGTATTGAAAGTATCATCAGGGGCTGATTCATATCAAAGTGCTGATAATTTTTGCTTCATTTTTATTTTCTATCTGGATGAAAAACTCCCCATTTTTGTATTGTGGCAGAACAAACAGAATTGTGCCATTCACAACTTGTGTTAAGTCATGCTGTGTATTTTTGTATGGCTCTGCCATGTTTCTGTCTGTTATGGCTTTCTTTCCTTTTGGAAGGTCTGGAGGAATGTACTCTTTCACCTCACCCCTAAATTAGTTTAGTGCAGTGTTTATTTTTAAAAAGTCTTTATTGAATTATTTACAATATTCAAATTTACAACATTTACACTATTGCTTCTGCTGTTTGTGTTTTATGTACATTTACAATATTTATACGTTTACAATGTTGATTCTGCTTTTTTATGTTTTGGTTTGGTTTTCTGGCTGGGAGGCACGTGGTATCTTAGCTCCCCAACTGGAGGTTTTACCCACAGCCCCTGCATTGGAAGGCAAAGGGAAGTCCCTGGTGGTGTGTTTCTAGTGGGGACAGCACGTTCATCATGAGACCCTGGGGGGGATGGGGGATGGTGCCTCCTGTAGCTTCCTCTCCGGTGCTTGGTGCTTGGTGGGTTGACTGTGAAGGCTGCAAAGACCACACTGTCTTTATGTATAGGAGCAATTGGCTGGATTCTGCAAGGCTGCAGTGCCCTGAGGAAACCCGAGATCGCCTTCCAGGGAGAAGGAAGCATGCTCATTGGCTTAATAAATACCTTGGCATTGCACTGCCCTTGGTTTTCCGGAGTTCGCATTCCTGGACCCAACTTTCCCAGGACGGTTGGAATATGGAGAGAGAGAAAAACAAAACAACCCACAACAGCCCAATACCCTGGCTGTAGCCCATGTGGATTCTGCCTGCCAGTTCTCCCAGAGCAGATTCCCCACCCAAATAACAGACTGCTGGATCTGGAGGACTCCGTGTGTGTGTGTGCACACATGTGCGTGAGCGTGGCAGGCCCAGGAGAAGTGGGAGGGTGTAACAGGAAGGCAAGCTGCATGGCTGGCTCCCGCTGTGTTGACTTAGCGAGTCTGGCTGCAAAGCCAAGGCCTTTGGAAAAGCATGGCCTCCCAGCTTCCGGCAGTTTCTGTGGAGCTGGTTCCAGGACTCAGCTAGATCTTGCAGGTGTTGATGGGCAGGAGGAGAGTTCAGCTGGGTCCCAGGGCACCAAGGTTGAGAGGGTCCCACCAGGATGTGTCCTCACTCAGGGCCTGGGGAGTAAAACACACCCACAGTTTCAGGAGAGGGCATTTCTCTCCATCTTACAGGGTTCTCTGGTCCTCCCGCTTTGAGTCAGAGAGAGGTTTCCCCAGGAGGCATGCTCCCACTTTCTGCCATTGCAAGGTACAATTGACTTTCCTTTTCTTCTCCCCCCACACCTTTTCCGGTGAGGTGATTGTGATTTCAAAAGCCATTTCCTCTGACAGCTTCTTTGAGCTGTTGAACAAATGTGGCAGATAGACCTTAGAGCCGTGTGTTTGGCAACTCAAGGCAGGCGCCTGAATCTCTGCTGGCTGCCGCCTGTAGCCTTACCCCGTTCCTCCAGCAGGTGGCAGTACAGACCCACCCACGCGCTGTGTACTGTGTGAGCCGCGAGGAGGGAGGGGCCCTGGAGGAGCCGCTCAGTGGGCTCAGGGTTACCTTCCTGTTAGTGGGCTTCCTGCTGATTAGCAGTCTCACCTGTGAGTTCATGGGCAGGATTTACTGCTGATTTGATAAGAGTTTTCTCAGAAAAGATTATTGTGAAATTTAGAGTAAGAGTCATCATCACCCACCCACGCCCTCCAAACCCCAACACCCACCCCAGAGCCGGGCACATAGTAAGCGCTTAATATATGCTTGCTGACTTCAACCAGAGTGTGTGTATGCACGCAGGAAAGTCAAATGCGTCGTGCTACATCCCTTTGCCAGATGACACCTTTGTTGGTTTTTCTTAACAAAGCTTATAATTCTCGTTTTACGGAAAGAGACACAGGCTCAGGGAAGTAAGAGAACTGGCCAAAAGTCACAAAGAGGAGAGATCGTGACGCAAGTCATCTGACTCCCAAGTTTTCAGTCTTTATGCTTGCTCTACTGGAATGAGAAACATCTAGATTTAGCAACAGCTTAGGCTTCTCAGGTGAAGCAATGGCACCCTACTCCAGTACTCTTGCCTGGAAAATCCCATGGATGGAGGAGCCTCATGGGCTGCAGTCCATGGGGTTGCTAAGAGTCAGACATGCCTGAGCGACTTCACTTTGACTTTTCACTTTCATGCATTGGAGAAGGAAATGGCAACCCGCTCCAGTGTTCTTGCCTGGAGAATCCCAGGGACGGGGGAGCCTGGTGGGCTGCCGTCTATGGGGTCGCACAGAGTCGGACACGACTGAAGTGACTTAGCAGCAGGCCTCTCAGGTGCTGCTAGTGGTAAAGAATCCACCTGCCAATGCAGGAGAACTGGGTTCAATCCCTGGGTTGGGAAGATTCCCTGGGAGAAGGGAAAGGCTACCCACTTCAGTATTCTTGCCTGGGGAATCCCATGGACCCAGGAGCCTGGCAGGCTATAGTCCATAGTTCGCAAAGAACTGGACACGACTGAATCGACTTAGCATGCAGGATGAATTTTGTTTGAGAAAAAGCAGGAGAATCCCAAGTAGACTCTATCTTTATTCATCAATTTATTCCTGAACACCTGCTACATACTGTCTACTCAGGATGGAATGGTTCCTGCTATTAGGGAGCCCAGCACAAACATGGACCCTTCTGTCACCACAGGAGAACTATGTAGGCCCAGGGTATGGTGGGAACCCTGAAGAAGGAGTGACAGGTCAAGGAGACCCCTAAAAGGAGACAACCTAAAAGCTGAGTGCTAGAGGACTTGGCCGTGAAGTGGGTGGAGGATCAGCCAGGCAGCTGTGTGTAGAGAAGCCTCCAGGTGTGAGAAGGTCTCATGTATTTGGGGACATGGGGAGGGATGAAGTCAGGTTAAGCAAGAGTCCTTGAAAGATATGCCAAGAAGCTTGAAGGATGCTTAGCAGGAATGTGTGATGGGCAGATTTTCGTTTTCAAAAGAACCTCCTAGTTCTTGGTGGGAGGAGGCTGAGACCCAAGCCAGGGAGGCCAGTCTTGGGGCTATAATCTAGTAAGAGAGGATGGGGACCTAAACTAGGGTGACGGCTCTAGAGACGGATGGGGAGGAACAGATAGGGACTATGTATTTAAGGCGGACAGATCACCTATAAGGGTACAGTGAGGGAGAGGCGAGTGGGCTAACCTCGAGGGCCATCCTGGTGTGGGGAACCGGATGGATGGAATGGTCTCTAAAGAGTGAATGACCTCTAGATTCATAAGACTTTTCACATCCACTATTTCAAGAGGAAGGTGCTCCTTGTTCCAGATGTTCAACTTTGCTCTCAGGGTTTGGAGGACTCCCCGGGGGTGCTGTGTAGTCCTCCACCTTGAACTTCGCCTGTGAAGGTCACACATCAAGGGCACCCTCTGTCCTTCCTGTGCTCAGAGAGCAGATGTTTGGAGATGGCCCTGTTCTTGCACATGGTGTGTGGGGTGGACACTGGATGCCTCACTTAACATCTGTGGCCCTCTTCTTGATGACCACACCTTTCTTAGGGGTGGGGATCAGGCCTAAGTTGATCTGTGTTTCCTGTCTTCTGTATTCATCTCCTAGGCCTGCTTAACAAATTACCATGACCTTGGTGGTGTAAGGCAACAGAAGTGAATTTTCTTGTAGTTTTGGAGTCCAGAAGTTCAAAATCAAGTTATTGGCAGGGCTGGAGCCCCTCCAGAGGCTCTAGCAGAGACGCTGTTTCTTGACTCCTTCACCTTGCGCTGGCGGCTGGCGTCCTCGGCTTGTAGCTACTCACCCCAGGCACCGCCTTACTTCTCCATCCATGCCTGTCTTCTCCTCTTCTGTCTCTCATAAGGGTACTTGTCATCAGATTTAGGGCCCACTTGGGTTATCCAGGATGACCTCATCACAGGAACCTTAATTGCATCTACAAACACCCTTTTCCCAAATAAGGTCACTTTCCCAGGTCCAGGGGTTGGAACAGAGACATATCTTTTGGCAGACTGCCATTTAACCCACTACAGCCTCTGTGGGTGGCCAGACAATGAAATTGGGACCAAAGTGACATCATCGAGCCCCTGTGGACCAACCCGGAAGCCTGCCTGCTTCAGGACTTCCGGTTATGTAATTCAATAAGTCCTCCTTACTGCTTTCAGCCAACGTGACATGACTCCCGCTGCCTCTTGCTGCTCAAAGTGCCCTGGCTGACACATGTGTCCATTTGGAGTCCTGCATGTGGGCAGTGGGATGTAGGGGAGAGGTCACAGCGGTTGGAATTCTCCTCTGGGCTCTATTGTTGACACTGTGTGACCTTGGGCAGACCACAGGCTCGCTGACCATGGGCTTGAATGCATAAATGGGGCCCTTGTCCCTGTAAAAAGCTCTTCAAAATGGAAGCTACTGTGGTTTCTGTTGTTATGCCCTCTGCATTCCAAGAAAGACGTAACAGAACTGGAAAAGGGCCAGACAATGGAGTGATGCATGGCTTTTACCATTAGGGCAAGCTCCACAGTGAGACTTCTGCTGGGAAAGATGGAGGCTGAGGAGGAGATGGAACTAGTCTTCTGTATATAAGGCATAGCCACAAGGCAGAACAGATTTATTCCTCAAATCCTGGAGTCCTTGGAAGCCTGAGGTGCTCTTTCTTAAAGTTTGGGAAGTTGTTTCAGGGCAAACCACAGAAAGCAGCTCCTTTCCATGGTGGAGAGATGGACTGGAGGCCCGTGGGCATCGCGGTGCCCTGCACGTGGCATCAGGGAGCCCTACCTTCCACTCCTGACCCCAGCGGTGTGATGGTGAGCCATCTACTCTGCTCCCTGTGTCTCAGTTTACTCACCAGAAACCTGGTAATAAGCTAGGAGTGAACTTCCACAGACTCACCACTGACCTCCCTGCCTCCTCCGCCCCTTCAACCCAGCGCGGACAATCCTGTGATCAGCTTCCGGCTTCTTACAAGTTCCTGTCATGGGCTTGTGGCCGAACTCACCGCGCATGTGCCTGCGTGAGGTCGCCGCTCCCTTTCTGAGAACCACTTAAGCAATTCTCTCCTACCTTTCTTACATCGTCTGTTTCTCTTTCCTTACCAGATCATTCTGCTTAGAGTGTGCACAGAAACCACTATCATCTCTCCCATCTGAAAACAAGCCTCCCTTAATCCCGCTTCTGCATCTAGCTCCTGCCCACTTTCTCAGCCCCACTCTGCAGCAAAACACCTCAGAGGAATTGTCTGTACTTGTCTCTTTTGCTCAATAAATCTGAACAAGACGAACACACTCGTGTAATTACCACCTGGGTTTTTTTAAAAGAAGGACTATTATCAGTACCCCCCGGAAGCCCTGTCCTCCTCCCAATCACTTACCCCTCCCTACACCCCAAGATAACCACTGTCCAGACTTAACAACACCATAGATGAGTTTTATCATTTTTAAATTTGATTGCAGTAAAATATTTATAAAATGTACCATCTTAAACTTTTCAAAGAATGCAATTCAGCAACATTGAGTACACTCACGATACGCAGCCACCACCATGACCTAGTTTCAGGAACCTTTCCATGGCTTCAGAAGGTTGCTCCCCAACCCCCATTCTCCTGAGCCCTTGGCAACCGCTGATGTGCTTTATGTCTCCATGGACTTGCCTCTTCTAGACATTTCATGTAAATGGAATCACATGATTCACGGCTTTTTGTGTCTGGTGTCCCTCACTGGGCAAACTGTTCGCCAGGTTCACCCACGTTGTAGCCTACGTCAGTGGTTTATTCCTTTTTTACGGCTGAATAGCATTCCATTGTATTTCTACTCTACATTTTCTTTATCCATCCATCAGGTGATGGATGTATGGGTTGTTTCCACCTTTTTGCCATCTTGAATAGTGCCACTCTGAACATACATGCACAGATTTTTGTTTGAGCACCAATTTTATCTGTTTTCAAACTTTTAAATTGGTCACATGATACATATGCTTTTTTAAAAAAAGAATCAGTTATTGTACATTGAAGTATAGTTTATTTGCAGTGTTTCAGGTACATAGAAAAATGATTTTACATATATATAGTCTTTTTCAGATTCTTTCCATTACAGGTTATTACAGGATATTGACTGCAGTTCCCCGTGCTATACAGTGGGTCCTTGTTGTTATCTATTTTATATATAATAGTGTGTATCTATTAACACCAAACTCCTAATTTGTCCCTTCCTTTCCTGTCCCCCTTTGGTAACCATTTGTTTTCTATGCCTGTGAGTCTATTTCTGTTTTGTAAATAAGTTCATTTGTATCATTTTTTAATTCCACCATAAATGATATCATATGATATTTATCTTTTCTATCTGACTTACTTCACTTAGCTGAAAATGACATTATTTCATTCTTTTTTTTTTTTTTTTTATTGTTGGGGCTTCCCCAGTGGTTCAATGTTAAAGAATCCACCTGCAGTGCAGGAGACACAGGAGATGGGGGTTCAATCCCTGCATCAGGAAGATCCCTTGGAGGAGGCAGTGGCGGCCCACTCTAGTATTCTTGGCTGAAAAATCCCATGGACAGAGGGGATATATGCCCAGATATGTGCCCAGGAGTGGGATTGGTGGATCAGATTCGTTTTCTGTCTGACTTCATACTTTGTGAAGATTATATTCTCTAATGAGAGGTTCATCCACATTATTGCATAGCAATAGCTCACTCATTTGCATTGCTCGATAAAATGTCATTATGACTATATCATTTATCTAATCTATTTTTGATGGGTCATGCCCAGTTCTGGGATATTATGAAGAATGATACTGTAAACATTTTTGTTCCTATCTTTTGGTGAACACTTGGACAGATTTGCTGTCGGATGTATACCTAGGGTGGAGAAGGAAATAGCAACCCACTCCAGTAGTCTTGCCTGGGAAATCCCATGGACAGAGGAACCTGGTGGGCTACAGTCCATGGGATTGCAAAGAGTTGGGTACCACTTAGCAACTAAACCACCACTACCATATATCTAGGACTAGAATCACTGTCATAGATTATGCACCTTTTTAGCTTTCATGCCAAAGGGTTTTCCAACAGTGTTTCAAATTTTCACTCCCTCAGCAGTGTGTAAAAGTTTCACTTGCTCCATATCTTCACTAACATGTGATGTTTCCACCTGAAAGTTTAGTAGATACCCCCAAACCAGCAAGTCCCAAACTTAACTCTTCTGTTCTCCTATAAACCTGATCCCTCTTCTGTTGATGGCAACTTTATCCTTCCAGTTGCTCAGGCCAGAAACCTTGCAGTCACCACGATCTTCCCTTTTTTATTGCCTTCTAGCACATCCAGAATATGGTCTCATTCCTTACCCTGTTGCCATCCTTGCTGGAGCCATCATTTCTTACTTAGATTCCTGGAATGTCAATTGTGGTGAAATGTGCATAACACAAAATTTATCAGTTTAACATGTACAGTTCAGTGGTATTAAGTACATTCACCACAGGGTGATCATTGTAACATATAAGGTAGACCATCTCATTCCTCTGCTCAAAGTCCTCTAATGGACCTCACACTCCAGAGGAGGAGTCCAAGGTCTTAGGGAGAATCCAGGGTCTTAGAACAGCACATCAGGACTTGTCCAACCGGCTCTCCTATTATGTGACTTCATCTCCTTCACTGCTCCTTGGCTTTCTCCACCCCAGCCCCTTGGGCCTTTCATGTTCCTGGAACAAGCCTGGTATGACTCTGCCTTAGGGCCTTTGAGTTGGTGATCACCTCCGCCTGCCTGGAGTGTTCTGTCCCAGAGAGTCTTAGAAATACCTTTCTCGCCCCCCACTACACCCTTGCTCAATTGGCTTGAGGATTTTCACCCACCATCTATGAACTGAAATATAAGAGCTGGCTTGTGGTTAAAGAATTCTCAGGGTAAAAAAAATTTTTTTTTCCCCACCCACTTCCAATGTTTAACATGGGTAATTTTCCTTGCTCCTCTCTGGGGAACTGAAGTATATTTCTAGCCTACTCTTGACCGGAGATGCGGCCCAGCCTTATGGGGAGCTCTCCATATAATTCTTCACCCGGACTGAGCCAGGGTTTGTCTCCTTGTGCATGGACTCCACAAGGCCTTGAAAATGAATGCTAACTTGGCTTTGGCTTGGCTCCTCAGGGAGAAAGCCAGCTTCTGCATCCTCTCTGGGTTCCTGTTTTCCTTTCCTCTTTGGCCTCTGATTATTCTTAACCCTTTTTGCAAGTTCACTTGGTGGCTTTCAAGGATTGACAATATTTTATCCAACCTTTTGAATGCTTCAGTAGGAAGGAGTTTGGAGAGTCTAGTTGGCCAGAATCAGAAGTCCATTCAGCATCAGCCATAGGGAGATAGCACACTGTCAGGAGTCCTTGGTCCCAATTCTAGCCCTGCCTTCAAACTAGCTGTGATTTTACACAAGATCACATAGACCCTCTGGGCCTCAGCTTATCTGACAACATGAGGGCTTGAGGGTGGGTGGCCTCAGAGATTCTGTGATTCCATGTTAACTGAGAGACCTTCTCTGTCTTGATGGGAGCTCCTGACTGTGAGGGGAGAACGCTCCCAGTTCAGGGGGACTTTCTGTGTGCTAACAGTGATTTGCCATGCTCTGGGTCTGATTTGGGAAAGGAGATGACAAACATGAAATGTCAGTGGTGAGAATTATGAAATAAAGAGCAATTTATCAATTCCCCAAAGAGGGTGGGAAGGGGGTGTAGGGAAGCCACGTTGTACACAGGATAACGTCATGGTTGCTAGGTGGGTGGTGGGGACAATAGTAAGGATGTGATGAGTCTGCGGGTAGAATCTGCCCTGGCGCTGGGCACTTGGGCACCCCTGGACAAGCCCGCCACCCCCTGCCAAAAAGAAGGTCCCGAAGACAGAAGCTTAGGGCCTGGCCAACAACCCCTTTCCTCCTTCCCTTGGTCCCTTTTATCCTTTGTTTTATATATATGTATATTTTATAATTTTTATATATAGCTATATATTTGCATACATACATGTATTTATATATAATTTTATTTAATAGACTTTATTTTTAGGCTTTCAGAAAAATCAAGAAGACGGCACAGCGAGGTCATATGCATCTCACACCTAGCTTCCCCCATTATTGACATCTTATATTAGTATGATGCTTTTCTTATAACTAATAAAGCAATATTGACACATTGGGCTTCCCTGGTGGCTTAGCGGTAAAGAATTTGCCTGCCAATGCAGGAGACACAGGTTCAATCCCTTGGTCGGGAAGATGCCCCCCTGGAGAAGGAAATAACAATCCACTCCAGTATTTTTGCTTGGGAAATCCCATAGACAGAGGAACCTGGTGGGTTACAGTGCTGCTGCTGCTGCTGCTAAATCGCTTCAGTTGTGTCCGACTCTGTGCGACCCCATAGACAACAGCCCAGCAGGCTCCACCGTCCCTGGGATTCTCCAGGCAAGAACACTGGAGTGGCTTGCCATCACCTTCTCTGGGGTTACACTGCAGAGGGTTGCAAAAGAGTTGGACTTGACTTAGTGGCTAAACAACAACAATAAATATATCCACGAGTGTATAAAATGAATAGGGTCAGCTTAGCAAATAATACAAATAAATACCCACATACCTAGCCCCTAATTTACTAATGTTTCCAGTACTTCCTACTCCCCCCGACCCCGTCCCTTATGCTCTCCTCAAATCCTACCCTTACCCGTGGCAGATAATCACCAACCTGAATTTTGTGTTTGTCTTTGTCTTGCTTGTATAGTTATACCACATAAGCGTATGTCCCTGATCAATAAATTGTTTAGTCTGGAGAGTTTTTTGGACTTCTGTTAAATGGAATCACATTGTATATATTATATTCTAATTTACCTTATATGATTAACATCGTGCTGATGGGATTCACTCATGAAGTTGTAGCATATTTATTTTCAAGACTATATAGTAGCCCCTTGGATGAATAAGGAATATATATTTTTTTAATTTTTAAAATTGAAGTATAGTTGGTTTACACTGTTCTGTTAATTTCTGCTGTCTAGTTGAGTGCCTCAGTCACACACAAACGTACATTCTTTTTTATATTCTTTTCCATTATGGTTTATCCCAGGATATTGAATTTAGTTCCCTGCTCTGTACAGTAGGACCTGCTGTTTACTCATTCTATAGGTAATAGTTTGCACCTATTAACCCCACACTCCCAGTCCATCCCTCCCGTACCCCTCTCCGCCTCGGCAACCACAGTCTATTTTTGAAGAGAGAATATATATTTTTTTACCCATTCTCACGTCCACAGGGGTCTGGGCTATTTGGGCTTATGAGCACTGTTGCTGCGAACATGCTGGGGCCCACGTGGTGAAAGAATTTCTCTAGGAGCCCTGTGACGAGAACTACTGGGTCATAGAGTGTGGACTGGACCACGCCAAACTATCTCCCAAGTTCTAGAGTCCACTAACCTTCCACCAGCAGGGTATGAGTGTTCCTAACACTCCATGACCACAGAGCGCTCTTTGGTGCTGGTCTGTCCACTTAGCTGTGTCCACATCTCAGAGGCTCCTTGGCCTTACTCAGGCCTCGTTTGGCCTCTGGCCTGAGCTCTTCAGATCTGGTTCCCCCGCTGCCCCCTAGGCTGGCCTGAACTTCCTATTTCCCAGAGAGTTGGAGCCCTGGCTCCTGTTGTTGGCTCAGCCTCTGGGTCGAGGCACACGGCTTCAGCCTTGTCCTGGACTTTGGGCCCCGCAAGGCCCTCTGGCTTCTGGGGGTCAAGGAGGTTAGACATCCCTTTCTCTTGCCAAGCCAGGTGGCACTGGAATTTTCCACTGTGGAAGAGGCAGTGCGTTGTCTCCCCATGCCTCCCAGAACCAGGAATCCTTACAGAGAGCTTTAAGGGCTTTACTGGAGGCCTTTTGGCAGATTAGCACCAGCACTGTCAGCTCTGGCAGGAGGACGTGACATCTGTGCTGGCCGCGGGCCAGGCCACGTGGATGTCTGTGGGCAGCACCAGCTGAGCCGGACTGGGCCTCAGGTATGCGGTGAGCGCAGAGCCGGCTCCGCCCAGGCCGGAGAGCTGGGCAGCCCACCTCCTCCTGCTATCTCCCACCTTCCTGCCAGGTGCTTCCTTTTTGATAGTGGCTGCACCAGAGATGATGATGTCCTGCGCCCCAGGCTCGGAGGCTCTGGGTTTTTCCTTGTCGTGGGAAGGCACCACACAGCGCTGTGGTTGCCAGGCCGGGTTCTGGGCCGTCCCTGACGGTCCAGTGGTTAAGACTCCAAGCTTCCACTGCAGGGGGCACAGGTTCGATTCCTGGTTGGGGAACTAAGATCCCATATGCCCTGCAGAGCTGCCCCAAAATAAATTAAAAAAAAAAAAAAGAAGAATCCCAGTTCTATCTCTTACCAGCTATACTGATGACTTAACCTCCCCCTGCCACTATCTCCTCATTTTATAAAATGAGGACACCACCTACATCTGCAAGGTTATTAAATGAAAGAATGTGTGTAAAGCACCAGCACCCTCCCTTGCACACACCCTGGACCCTGAGAACCGTTTCGGGTCTTTATTGTGACGGGACGGGGGAGCCTGGTGGGCTGCCGTCTGTGGGGTCACACAGAGTCGGACACGACTGAAGTGACTTAGCAGAAAGAACTGGATTGGAAGCCAGAAGAACCTGGGTTTGAATCCTGGTTCTGTCACCCCTTGGTTGTGCCATCGAGCCAGTCTGAGCCTCAGTTTTCCACATCTGCAGCACCTTAATAAGAATTTCTTCATTGGATTCACGGAACTGAACATGTAAAGAGCTTGGCAGAAAGTTGTTGCTTAATAAATGTCAGTGACTGTTATTATTATGTGAGATGAAGGAATTTTATTTTCAGTTAAGGGAACTAAAGACATGGTGATTTGGTAATTATTTCCTGTGGAACAGCCAAGACTTCAAAATTTTAAGTATTTATAAATATATGTTATTTAAAAATATACTATAAACATTTTGGAAAAGAGAAAAGGAGAAAAATATCAAGAATTCCCCCAGGATTCCACCACCTGAACACAAACACTGTGAGCATGTTGGTGTAAGGCTCCTCTGGGATTTTTCCATGTGCATTGTATAAAGTGGTTGTAAAGTGTAGGATATACACTTTTCTGTATTCTTTTCCTTTACTCAGCACTGTATCATAAATTTTTCCCCATGTTGCTACATGTTATTCATAACTGTAATTTCTGATGATTGCATACCACTCTTAATAAAGACCTTTATGTGTAAACTTCTCCAGTATTTCAGGTTGTTTTTTTCCTTAAGATTCTGGAAGTCAAATTACTGGATCATGGGGCCTAAACACTTTTTATAGCTTCAGATTCATATAGCCAGGTTGTTTTGGTGTGGCATCAATTTGCCTATAGTAAAAAAAAAGAGAAGTGGTATCAATTTGCCTGCAGTTAATGTCTGATAAAACTCATCCATCTCCATATCCATTGATATTGGGTATTATAAACACAGTTTGCTCATGACTGATTTATGAACTAAGTCTTGTCTTTATTGGTAGCAGTTGCCAAGCTGGAAAAGTGAAAAGGAGTTAAGAAACCACAACGAACTTCTTTAATGCAGAATCATGGGATTGAAAAGTTAGTACTTCTTGTCTCACTTGATTACCTGCTGCATTTGGACTATAAAGATGGATGGATATTATATTTTAATTTAACATAGTTTTTCTAAAGTTTATTTTTTTTTCTATTGTTAAGAGTAAAATGTGATTATTAAATACATTTTGGAAGCTACAGAAAAAGTTGAAAGCTAAGTCAGTCACTCTTAGTTTCAAGGGTAACATTTTAGGACATTATTTTCTTCTGATTTTTTTCTAACCATTTTTCTCTTTTCACATAACTGAATATACTATGTGAATAATTTTATTTTTTGCTTGTTACAATATAGATATTTATATAACTAAATATATATAGACATCCTTTTTTATAGCTTATGTATTTTATTGTTTTTATTGTCTTTTATTTTGAAATGGAAATACATACTTATGATTTAAAACATTTTGAATAGTGCAGGGTGTACAATGAAAATTTTCTTTCCCACCCTTGACCTCAGGTATTCTTTCCAGAGGAACCATTGTCACAATTTTCTTGTATATCCAGAGAAATTCTATGCCTATTCAAATATAAACGGGCTTTTCAACACAAAAAGTGGAATACCAGTTATATTGGTTTGCACCCGCTGTCTTGTCTGTTGTACTTAATGTATCTTGGAAATCATCTCACAAAAGCACATATGATCTTGATGTGGTCTTTTTAATGGCTGATAAAATATATTGCTTGGACGTACCATAGTGTATTATTTAGTCTCCTGTTGAAGACTATTCCTTTTTTTTTGTTCCTATAGACAGTGTTTCAGGCAATAGTGTGCCTTTCATGCACATGTCTCAGTAGCATCTGTAGGATAAATTTGTAGAGGAGAAATTTTCCTAGGGCATCTGATGTATTTTAAAATGTGCACCATAAAATGTTGATAGACACCATCAGATTGCCTTCTACAGGGCTTGGACTGAATTAAACTCTGCTGCTGCTAAGTTGCTTCAGTCGTGTCCGACTCTGTGCGACCCCATAGACGGAAGCCCACCAGGCTCCCCCGTCCCTGGGATTCTCCAGGCAAGAACACTGGAGTGGGTTGCCATTTCCTTCCCCAGTGCATGAAAGTGAAAAGTGAAAGTGAAGTCACTCAGTCGTGTCCGACTCTTAGCGACCCCATGGACTGCAGCCTACCAGGCTCCTCCGTCCATGGGATTTTCCAGGCAAGAGTACTGGGGTGGGGTACCCAACAAGTTATAAAATTTCCTGTTTCTCCATACTATTACCAGCTCAGGGTCCACAATGTTTTTGACCTTTGACAAACTGAAAGGCAAAAATAGTATTTCATTTTTAATACAAATTTTCCTTACAAGAAAGACTAATCTTTCAAAGCCACTTATATTTTGTTCTCTGCGAACTGACTAGACTTTGCTTTTTTTTTTTAAATTAGGTGTTTTGTTTTTGACTGTGCTGGAGTGTTGCTGTGCACGGGCTTTCTCTAGTTGAGGCGAGGAGGGGCTCCTGTCTAATTGTGGTGCTTAGGCTTCTTATTAGGGTGGCTTCTCCTGTTGCAAAGCATAGGCTCTGGTTCGAGGGCTTCATTAGTTGTTGCTTATGGGTTTAGCTGTCCCGCGGCATATGGGATCTTCCTGGGCCAGGGATGGAACTGGTGTCCTTTGTATTTCAAGGTGGATTCTTAACCACTGGACCACCAGGGAAGCCCTAGACTTCTTTTTTAGTTACTGAAAAATATGGGGAGGATTCACCATAATGTATTTTACTATTCCTTTACATTGTTCATAAACTTTCACTGTTATAAATAATAAGCGTAGTGAACATCTCTTTTTGGTATAAAACATATTCAGCACTTTGTATTGTTTTCTTGGAGTAGCTTCTCAGAAATGAAATTTGTGGATCCAGGGGTATTGGCATTTTAGAGACGAGATTGCCAAACTGCTCTTGGAAAGGCTTATACTAGCTTACAACCCACCAACAACATACACATGTGCCCAGTTCACTTTTCCACTGCCAGCCTTGACTCATTATGTATTTAAAGGGACCCCCCAGGATGCAGCTTCTGGTAGACTGACTTTGTGCTCTGTACCCATGTTAACCTAACCCTTAAAACCAACAGACTTTCCTCCTTTGCATCACACCCCTGATCCTTTCCATCCAACTGAGGCTCAGTTTTGTTCTGGGAGGACTCACAGTTCTGCATCAGAGATGCCAATGTGTATTTTCCTTTCTCTGTAAAACCCTACGGCCAAATTTGTGTGAATCACTATAGAAGAAAAACGTTCCTATTGTTCCAAGAAGCACTCAAATGTTTCTCTCCTGGATTAGCAGTCAGAATAGGTTACCTATGGCCCCAAAGGTGTGGGGCAGCACAGGATGCCAGGCTCTGTCTGGCGGGGGTGGGTGCCGTCTGATTCATTTCTGCTGAGAGTGTGGCAAAGTCAGTAAGCATGACCCTGGGAAAGGTGCCCTCTGTGCTGGGTTGCATCAGCTCAGGTGTCACCTGGATGGGTAAACATTTTTTTTTTTAACTTTTAATTTCGTATTGGGGTATAGCCGTTTAACAATGTGACGATAGTTTCAGGTGAACAGCGAAGGGACTCAGCCACACATATACGTGTATCCATTCTGTCTTAGAGGCTTCCAGGTGGTGCTAGTGGTAAAGAACCAGCCTGTCAATGTAGGAGACATAAGAGACAGGGGTTGGATCCCTGGATTGGGAAGATTCCCTGGAGAAGGGAATGGCAGCCCACTCCAGTATTCTTGCCTGGGAAGTCCCATGGACAGAGGAGGCTGGCGGGCTACAGTCCAAGGGGGTCACACAGAGTTGGACACTAAAGTGACTTAGCACATCACAGCATTCTCCCCCAAACTCCCCTCGCATCCAGGCTGCCACATAACATGAGGCAGAGTTCCCTGGGCTATACAGTAGGTCCTTGTTGGTTATCCATTTTAAATATAGCATGGAGTAGACATTTGTTTTTATCTGCTCAATATCTCTTTCCTCTTCTGGTAGTAGGGGCTTCTCTTGCTATTGCAGACAATAGTGTCAAGACCTAGCTCTGGCCTAGAGGAATCTCCTTTCTTCTTGGCCAGACTCAGGAACAGACCCCTGACCCAAGGAACACCAGTCACAGCCCTTCCTGGAATTTGACCTATGGATGGTGTGAGAAAGACACTTCGCTTTCCTATGAAGTTTGCTGGATAAGTTGGGATGATTTAGGGTTATGGCTGCTGGTGGTCCTCTTTCTTTCCATGTGGAAAATTCTGTCTGAAATAGAAGTCTGGGAATGTGGAATGAAGGAAAGACCCACAGAGATGAGGCAGGAAAGGTGGAAAGAGACTGCCTTCATGCCAGCTATTTGAGTGCTTGCCTGAACTGGGTGACTCAGCCTTTGTCATCAGACAGATTTATACTGAAACAAAAGCAGAATACTATTTTTACCTTTTGGTTTGTCAGAGATCAAAGACATGGGAAAGACTGTGCTGATGACGGTTATGGAGAAACAGGCTCTTTTATATGTTATTGGGTAGAGTTTAATTTGGTACAAGTCCTGTAGAAGGCAATCTGGTGTCTATCAAAATTTAAAGTGTACATTTGAAAGAACATCAGTTGCCCTAGCAAAATGTCATTGCTAGGAACAGATCCTTCTGATATTACCGATACATGTGCATGTAAGACACTTAAAATGCAAAAACTCCCTGGTGGTCCCGTGGTTATACTCTGCACTTTCACTGCCTGGGACATGGGATCGATCCCTGGTCAGGAACTAAGATCCCCGCATGCCACGTGGTGTGGCCAAAAAAAAAAAGGCAAAAACTCTAGTTCATCTGGAGAGGCCAGAGAACTTGTCCCTGAGAGGTGAGTGCAGGGAGGCCAAATGTTGGTACGCGAGGAAAATACTAGGGGTCAGATCGAAACATTTCAAATGTTTGAAATGATAGGCAAGGTAGGGATCAGGGGCTGGGAATACAATAAGTGAGTCGTTGTATTTATGTTATATATACATACAATGGAATATTATTCAGCCATTAAAAAGAGTGAAATGATGCCATTTGCAGCAACATGGATGGATCTGGAGATTATTCTACTAAGCGAAGTCAGACAAATATCATATGATGTCACTTACATGTGGAATCTAAAAAAATAGGACAAATGAGCTTATTTGTAAAACAGAAGCAGACTCACAGACTTAGGGAATGAATTTATAGTTACCAGGGGGAAAGGGTAAGAGGGAGGGGTAGATTAGGAGTTTGGGATTGCCATGTACACACTGCTTTATTTAAAATAGATAATCAACAAGAACTTACTGTAAAGAAAATAGACAAATCAAAAAAGGAGCCATAGATGAGGAAAAGGTCTTTCAAGTAAATAAAAGTGGATGTAGAAGAGTATTAGGGTCTAACCATTTGTGATTGGAAGAAAGGATGTTGTCATATTTTTAAACAAGACATAGATGGAGAAAAGTCTTATGTAAACTCCAATCTATACTAGTAAAGCCATACTCGGAGAATCACTGATTTGTAACTGCTGTAATTTAAGATGGTCTTTGCCAATCCAAAGCACATATTAACAAAAAGGAGAACAGATTGATTCATTAAAGAGATTAAAAATGCTTTAGATGTAAAATAACTGATATGATGGAGGCTATTTAGAAAAATACTAATGTGAACAATCTAATCTGGAAGAAAAATTATATAAACATTATCTGGTTGTCTTTGTCGTTTGGAGACAGTCCCTCAGTGGTTGTTGCTATAATAATACATACCTGTCTTTGGGATGGGACAGTGGAGGCACCCTGGTGCTGCCATGTCTCAGGCCCTATGGGTACCAGTCTATGCTGGGCCCCCTTTTCCCCAGAACCTCTGCTCTCACCTCCCTGCCCACTGGCCTTGTGTTCCCAGCTGGCATCAAGGGCCTCTTGTCCCACTGGGTCAGAGGGGACAAGCACAGAAGGTCTATCCTGACCAGGTGGGTACCCTAGAAGAGCTTCCTTTCCCCATGATTCTGATCCATCCACTTCTCCACTCTCTTGGATTAATGAAGTACAGGTCAGTTGGACCCTCAAGAGTCACCCTTTGTTCATGCTCAGGGCTTGTGAGAGATGTGAGCAAATCCATCTGTTTGAAAGTCAGTGTCCCTGCTGGCTCATTGGTAAAGAACCCAGCTGCCAATGCAGAAGACTTGGATTCAGTTCCTGGTTTGGGAAGATGCCCTGGAGAAGGAAATGGCAACCCACTCTGGTATTCTTGCCTGGGAGATCCCATGGACAGAGGAGACTGCCAGGCTACAGTCCATGGGGTCTCAAAAGAGTCAGACAGGACTTAGTGATTGAGCACGCATGGATTTAGAAAAGGAGAGCTCAAGAAAGCAATTACAACTGTTTTAAAAGTTCTTGAGTAACTGTGATGAACAATAGGGATGCTTGTCAACTTCTGAGGAAAAAGTGGATTAAACTAGGACCAAAGGGTGAATGTGGAAAAAAAGAAGAAGCAAGTCAGAAAATACAAAGCCAGAGAAGATAACAGAGTTGATTGCATTCATCTGGGCATAAGATGATCTCAAGCTATGCTGACAGTAGACACAGTGAGGAAGAAAGCAAGACTTGCAGGGACTTCCCTGGTGGTCCACTGGTTAAGAATCTGCCTTCCAATGCAGAGGACGCAGGTTTGATCCCTGATCAGGGAACTAAGAGCTCAAATGTTGCCTAGCACCTAGAGAGCTTGGACATTCTAGAGCCTATGTGCTCCACAACAAGAAAAGCCTGCATGTGCCACAGTGAAGACCTCATGCAGCCAAAATAAAAATATATAAATACAATTAATAAAATAAAAAGAAAGTATTATTAAAAATTCAGTAGCAGTTTTTTTTTTTTTTTTTTTTTAAGTGAGTATTGCAAAGAAAGAGTGGACAGGACTTGGTGGCTGGCTGGTTAACTACGGTAGTCTGCTTGGGCTGTCGTAACAAAATACTACAGACTTGGTGGCTTTAACAATGCATACCTATCTCCTCAGAGCTCTGGAGGTGGAAGTCCAAGATAAAGGAGCTGGTGGTATTAGTTTCTGGTGAGGTCTCTCTTCTTAATTTGTAGATGGTGATTTCCTGCTGTGTGCTCACATGGCCTTTATTTGTGTGCACAGAGAGGACGCTGGTGTTTTTCCTCTTCTTACAAGGTCAGCAATCCTATTGGATCAGAGCCCCACCGTTCTAACTTTCAGTTCAGCTCAGTTCAGTCGCTCAGTTCTGTCCGACTCTTTGCAACCCCATGAATCGCAGCACGCCAGGCCTCCCTGTCCATCACCAACTCCCTGAGTTCAGTCAAACTCACGTCCATCGAGTCAGTGATACCATCCAGCCATCTCATCCTCTGTCGTCCCCTTCTCCTCCTGCCCCCAATCACTCCCAGCATCAGAGTCTTTTCCAATGAGTCAACTCTTCGCATGAGGTGGCCAAAGTACTGGAGTTTCAGCTTTAGCATCATTCCTTCCAAAGAACACCAAGACTGATCTCCTTTAGGATGGACTGGTTGGATCTCCTTGCAGTCCAAGGGACTCCCAAGAGTCTTCTCCAACACCACAGTTCAGAAGCATCAATTCTTGGGTGCTCAGCTTTCTTCACAGTCCAACTCTCACATCCATACATGACTACTGGAAAACCATAGCCTTAACTAGACTTTATCTAACCTTAATTGTATTTACCTCCTTAAAGGCCCTATCTCCAAACATAGTTACACTGGGGGTTACGGCTTCAACCTACAAATTTTAGGTAGGCATTTGTTTTTGCTTATGCTTAGTTGCTAAGTTGTGTCCGATCCTTTGTGACCCTTTGGACTGTAGACCCCCAGGTTTCTCTTTCCATGGGGTTCTCCAGGCAAGAATACTGGAGTGGGCTGCCATTTCCTCCTCCAGAGGATCTTCCCAACCCAGGGGTCAAACCTGCATCTCCTGTACTTCCTGCATTGCAGGTACATTCTTTACCTGCTGAGCCGTCAGGGAAGTCCAGTGGTGGGGTGGGTACACAGTTCATTCCATAACATTAATGAACTACAAATAGGATTTGGGGATAGGCTAATTCACTTAATTTGTTTGGGTATTTTTTTGGGGGGGAGCTTTAAAGAGAGATTTGTATTCTTGTGTACATGTGAATTTAAAAACTCTGGTCTTTTCACTTATCTTTACAAGCATTTCTTTATTGCTATGTAGTGTTCATAACTCATTTTTCAAGATTATGTCTCATTCCTGGTAGTACCTTCTTATTATTCCTGGTCTTTATCTTAACTAGTTTCCCTTGGCTAGCTAAACAACTGCAAGCCCTACCCACAATCCAATATTAAGCTAACTTGGTTGCTACTTATTCATGCTGTTTCTGTGTTTTTTTTTTTTTTTTTTTTTTTCCCCTAGAATCTGACATGTCCTTCACTGTACTTCTAGCATGTTTTGTCACTCCCAGATCGTTAACTTTGCTTCATTTATCTTTTATTTTTTGGCTGTGCAGGGTCTTTGTTGCTGGGTGTGGGCTTTCTCTAGTTGTGGCAAGCGGGGCCTACTCTTCATTTTGGTCCGTGGGCTTCTCGTGATGGCTTCTCTTGTGGAGCATGAGCCCTAGAGCTCTTAGACTTCATTAGTTGCTGCTCATGGGCTCTAGCGGGCTCCAGAGTGTGGGCTCAGTAGTTATGGTGCACAGGTTAATTACTCAGTGACATGTGGGATCTTCCTGGACCAGGGATCAAACCTGTGTCCCTTGCATTGGCAGACAGACTCTTACCCACTGGACCATGAAGGAAGTTCCTAGATCAGTTCCTCCTGATCATCTAGTTTTATCCAAGTTGGGTTATCAGAACGCTTCTGTGTGCACATTGTACTGCCACCAGACCATGACTCATTTCTATAGCTTCTTCACTGGCTCATGGCCCAATATGCAGACCCAGACACACATCCAGGTTTCTCCAGATTCAAATCCTGGCTCTGTCATGTCCAAATTCTATGACCCTAGATGAGTCGTTTAACCTCCAGCCTCTGTTTCCTCAGCCATAAAATTGAGAAAATAATAGTATTATATCTAGTTCAACTGACTATCCTGTATAACATGTATTACACATGATTTTATGTAAAATACCATTTGTCCCAGGTCCTGGGACATAAGTGCTTAATAAATCTTAGCTATTTTGATGGTGGTGACCATGACTAGCACTCTGGAAATGTTTGTTGAATAAATTGCAGCTTTGCTCATGCACAGACAGAAAGGTGCAATGGCTTTTCTTTCTCCTCTTGTGATCCTCAGCCTCCAGTCAAGAACTTCTTACAACACATGCCCTGACTCAACATAGCCCCAGACTGAGAAGCTTTGAAATGCTTAAGTTTCCCTCTTGGTAGCTTGAGTAGGTTTGCCCTGAAGGTGCAATAGCTTCCTCCCAGGAACCAACTTCCTGGGGTTTGACTGATGTTTCCAACTACAGATGTCCTGACTCACCTGGGTTGGCGCCTGCTGAGGGAGTCTATAGGAGCCAGAAATGTGTTCCTTGCCCACAGCCAGGACCACTGCAATGCCTTCAGGCCGGCCCCTAATGTCAGAGGATTCCATGACAAGAAGACAAAAGGAGGCCCAAATAGCCTCTGTCCAAATATTTAAAAGTTGTGAATCAGGCTAACAAAGTGCTAAATGTATTCCGTCCTCCTACCCTGACAAATGCACCCTCCTAATGGCAAGGTCAGAAAGTAGATATGTATGCTGCTGCTGCTGCTAAGTTGCTTCAGTCGTGGACTCTGTGCGACCCCGTAGATGGCAGCCCACCAGGCTCCCCCGTCCCTGGGAGTCTCCAGGCAAGAACACTGGAGTGGGTTGCCATTTCCTTCTCCAATGCATGAAAGTGAAAAGTCAAAGTGAAGTCACTCAGTCGTGTCCGACTCTTCGCAGCCCCATGGACTGCAGCCTACCAGGCTCTTCTGTCCATGGGATTTTCCCGGCAAGAGTACTGGAGTGGGGTGCCATTGCCTTCTCCGGTAGATATGCATACATATGCATAAAAATACATGGACAACAATGTAATTATTATTATTGAAATTGGCAAAACAGTAAATGTGACTGAATTTAACTATAATTGTTTCTGTCTGGATGCTCTGTAGGTTGGCCAGAGATGTTTGAGTGAATATAATAAAATATTTAAAAATTGTTTTAATATGTGTTGCCAACATCCGCTGGATCATCGAAAAAGCAAGAGAGTTCCAGAAAAACATCTATTTCTGCTTTATTGACTATGCCAAAGCCTTTGACTGTATAGATCACAATAAACTGTGGAAAATTCTGAAAGAGATGGGAATACCAGACCACCTGATCTGCCTCTTAAGAAATCTGTATGCAGGTCAGGAAGCAACAGTTAGAACTGGTCATGGAACAACAGACTGGTTCCAAATAGGAAAAGGAGTACGTCAAGGCTGTATATTGTCACCATGTTTATTTAACGTATATGCAGAGTACATCATGAGAAATGCTGGACTGGAAGAAACACAAGCTGGAATCAAGATTGCCGGGAGAAATATCAATAACCTCAGATATGCAGATGATACCACCCTTATGGCAGAAAGTGAAGAGGAACTCAAAAGTCTCTTGATGAAAGTGAAAGTGGAGAGTGAAAAAATTGGCTTAAAGCTCAACATTCAGAAAACGAAGATCATGGCATCTGGTCCCATCACTACATGGGAAATAGATGGAGAAACAGTGGAAACAGTGTCAGACTTTATTTTTCTGGGCTCCAAAATCACTGCAGATGGTGACTGCAGCCATGAAATTAAAAGACGCTTACTCCTTGGAAGGAAAGTTATGACCAACCTAGATAGCATATTCAAAAGCAGAGACATTACTTTGCCAACAAAGGTTCGCCTAGTCAAGGCTATGGTCTTTCCTGTGGTCATGTATGGATGTGAGAGCTGGACTGTGAAGAAGGCTGAGCACCGAAGAATTGATGCTTTTGAACTGTGGTGTTGGAGAAGACTCTTGAGAGTCCCTTGGACTGCAAGGAGATCCAACCAGTCCATTCTGAAGATCACCCCTGGGATTTCTTTGGAAGGAATGATGCTAAAGCTGAAACTCCAGTATTTTGGCCACCTCATGCGAAGAGTTGACTCATTGGAGAAGACTCTGATGCTGGGAGGGATTGAGGGCAGGAGGAGAAGGGGACGACAGAGGATGAGATGGCTGGATGGCATCACTGACTCGATGGATATGAGTCTGTGTGACCTCCGAGAGCTGGTGATGAACAGGGAGGCCTGGAGTGCTGCAGTTCATAGGGTCGCAAAGAGTCGGACACGACTGAGCGACTGATCTGATGTTTCCCAATAATTGATTTTAAACATTTAGAAGAAAAATATATTAAAATGAAAAAGTATCGACAACCCCCCTATTATTTAGATCTTTAATGTTTTCCAAACATTTCATTATTTTCTCAGTAAAACATTTACATAGTTTTTGTTAGATTTATTCATTTCAGTTAATATTTTTGGCATGATTATCTTGTTAATAATTATCTTTTCATTTGTTACTTACAGTAGAAAGTCACTGACTTTTGTATATTAACTTTTTATTCAGCCACCTTGCTAAACTTTTATTACAACTAATAATTTCTCTATAGATGTTTGTGTTTTCTGCATAGAAATAATATGTAAGAATAATAAATGTTTGATTTATTTTTTTCCAGTCCTTATACTTTTAGTTCTCTTCTCTTACTCCAATATAATGTTGAATTCAGATATTAGCAGGTATTCTCTTTTTGGCTTTAAAGAGAAAGCATTCAGTGTTTCACAGTAAATAGGATTTTTGTTGTCAATTTTCCAAGATATACTTTAGGAGACTGAGGAAACTCTACTAGCTTTCTAAGGTTTTTAAATATATTTTTTAAGTCATGAATGAATATCATGACTTATCAAAACTTTCCATTTACTGAGATGATCATATTTTTTTCCTTTAAATCTTTGAATTATATGAATTGGCCTTTTAACATTAAATAGTCTTGGAGTCCTGCAAAAACAAACTTGGTCAAGCTTGTTTTATACATTGCTGGAACTACGACTGAGCGACTTCACTTTCACTTTTCACTTTCCTGCATTGGAGAAGGAAATGGCAACCCACTCTAGTGTTTTTGCCTGGAGAATCCCAGGGGCAGGGGAGCCTGGTGAGCTTCCGTCTATGGGGTCGCACAGAGTCGGACACGACTGAAGCGACTTAGCAGCAGCAGCAGCTTGCTAACTTTTAAAGAAGAGTTTTGTGTCTGTGTTCATCTGTGAACTTGTCTTGTAAGTTATGCGAAGTGTTCTTATCGGTTTGGGTATTAATTTTGTTATAATTTTTATTCATTTTTCGCTCTGCTCGGTCTTCGATACTGTGCGGGCTTTACTTCGTTGCAGTGAGTGGGACTACTCTCTAGTTGTGGTGCATGGGCTTCCGTTGCAGTGGCTCCTCTCGTTGTGGAGCACGGGCTCTAGCGTGTGTAGGCTTTATTAGTTTGGGGCTCCCCTGGCTCTAGAGCACAGGCTCAGCAGTGGTGGCATAGGGCTTAGTTGCTCCTCGGCATATGGGATCTTCCCGGGTCAGGGGTCGAACCCGTGTCTCCTTCACTGGCAGGCGGATTCATTAGCACTGAGCTACCAGGGAAACCCTGGCATGAATTATAATCCCCCCCCCCCCCAAAAAAAAATCGGGACGTGTTTCTTCATATACTATAATTTAAAGAATTAATATTGGAGTTTAAATATTGGAATTATTTGATCCTTGGATGATAGAAGTTAGTAGTAAAACCATCTGGACCTGGTGTTTTTCTTGTGGTGAGATTTTAATCTACTGATACGATTTCTTCAATGGTTATAGGGTTATTCAGATTTTAAATTCCTTCTTGAGTCAGCTCATTTTTCTAGGAATTTGTCCACGTGCTTTTAAGTTTTCAAACTTATTAGCACAAAATTGTGCATAATATTCTCCATTGTTTCAATCTATGTGGCATCTGCAGTTATATGTTATTTTTCATTCATAATATTATGCCTTCTGTTATTTTTTCTTTGATTCATGTTGCCAAAGGTTTGTTAGTGTTATTAATCTTTTAAAATAGCATAATTTTTGTTTTGTTGATTCTTCTGTATATGTTTATTTTATTTTTCATCATTCTGTGTTCTTATATCATTCCCTGTCTTATAACTTTCTTTGGGTTTGTTCTACTATTAGTTTTTCAATCTTTTTAAAAAAACTTATTATGTAATAAAAACATAAAAGTGTAACATTCCTACTACCACCGTAATGCTTTAGGTTAAAAAAAAAAGTTTTAACATGCAGTACTATTGTTATTGTAGAATTCTAAATATTTTTAAAATTCCTGGCTTATTTTATTAAAAAAAAGTTATTTATTTATCTTCTTGGCTGTATTGGGTCTTTAGCTGCGTCATGAGAACTCTTAGTTGTGGAATGTGGGATCTAGTTTCCCTGAATTGAACCTGAATCCCCTGCATTGGGAGTGCAGAGTCTTAGCCACTGGACCACCAGAGAGGTCCTTCCACTGATTTATTATTTAACCAATGACTTTTGAAAATGTGCTCCTTAATTTCCAAACACATTTCCCCCCTAGTTTTGTAATTGATTTCAAATTTAATTATACCATTAGAAAAAGTGACAGGAAGCCAAATGTTTGAAATGTGTTAAGATCTGAATATAATTAAATTTCCTAAGTGTTCCATGTATTTCTGAAAATACTTGAGTAAACCTTTTATTATGTTTTTCCAGTGTTTCTTTACAATGTTAAAGTAATTTTGGTGAGTTCTTCCCTTGAGTTCACAACCATGTCCCTAGTGGAAACATGGGGACATGTTTTTTGTTGGGCCAGTGAAGTTGCTTCTGGGGCTTTAGGCGGGCTGTATCTGCTACAGCCTCCACTTAGCGAGGGCTCCCTGCCAAGCACGTTGCATGAGTTCTCTTTCAGACCTCATAATACCTCAGGAGGTAGGAAATATGACTCCTATTTTAAAGCTAAGGAAACTGAGGCCCGGATGAAAGCAAATCACATCCTTAAGGCTGTACTGAGACTCGAACCTGGGTGTGCCCAGTCCTAGACTTATATTCTGCTGTCCTGGTGTGAATCAAACCGAATAGGTGGCCACAGTTCCACGTTCATTTTCCCCAGGGTACGCTGTCCTGGCCTCCTTGTAGAGGGTCTCAGCCATCAACTAGATTGTCCTTGTGTTCAGGGTCTGGGGCTACCTCAACATCCCTTTTGGATTTTAACCCAAAACAGAGCCTTGGGTAATGTTATAGACCCTCATCCTGGGGAGAACCCACGTGCATGCGTGTACTTGTAGGCATACATGCACACGTGTGCCAAAGACCTGGTGCCAGTATAAAGGGGTCATAGAGGGCCATCAGCCTTCTCTCTTCCTACTCTCCTTCCCCTCTCCCACCACCTCTCAGCCCTCCACATCCACCAGAGAATGGATGCTTCCTACTCTGGAGGAAGCACGCCTAAGCATCCCAAGAGAAATCATAGTGATTATCTTGCTCTGGGCCAAGGCGATTTCCGGAAGTCACTTTTGGGACTTGTCCAAACAGTATGATTACAACCAGGTCTAAAAAAAAAAAAAATTCCAGTAAAGAAGAAAAGAAAGGGGATTATGAATTTTTTCTTTACTTTCAAATATTTCTGTGATGTGGTTTTCTTATGTTTATAATTAAAAGTGATGAAAAATACAATGAATTGCAGAAAGTGTGTGTTGCTTTTCTATGTGAGAAATTCCTGCGGGCAGCTCAGCTTTGCTTCCTGTAAGTAGTAACCCTGCATTGACTAAAGAGGTTTTTTTTTTTGGGTGGGTTGTAGTTATTTTATTTCATTATTTTAAAATTCATTTATTTTTAGCTGTGCTGGGTCTTTGTTTCTGTGCTCAGGCTTTCCTTAGTCGCAGGGAGAGAGGGCTACCCTGCATTGTGGTGTGTGGGCTTCTCATTGCGGTGACTTCTCTTGTTGCAGAGCACGGGCTCTAGGGCTTCAGCACTTGCGGCTGGTGGGCTCACTAGTTGCGATACATGGGGTTAGTTGCTCTGCGGTAAGTGCAATCTTCCTGGACCAGGGATTGAACCCATGTCTTCGGCATCAGCAGGCAGGTTCCTATCCACTGTTCCACCAGGGAAGTTTAATATGGTTTTAAAAATTCTTTTTTTATTGTGGTAAAATCAACAAAACATAAAATTTACCACTGAAACATTTTTAAGTGTTCAATTCAGTGGCATTAAGTACATTCGCACTATTGCACAACCATCACCACCATCCATTTCCAAAACTTTTTCATTATCCCAAACTGAAGCTCAGTACTCATTAAATAATAACTCCCCATTCCCTCCTCCCTCCAGCCCTTGGTAACCTCTATTCTACTTTTGGTCCTTATGAACTTGACTATTCCAGGTACTTCATATGAGTGGAATCATACAGTATGTATCCTTTTGTATCTGGCTTATTTCACTTAGCATGATGTCTTCAAGGTTCACCTGTGTTACAGTGTGTATTGGAATTTCCTTTATTTTTCAAAGCCTGAATAATATTCCATAGTATGAATATGCCACCTTTTGTTTATCCGTTCATCTGTCAGTGAACTTTTGGGTTGTTTCTACCTTCCAGCTATTGTGAATAATGCTGCTGTATGAATATATGGGTGTACAAATACATGTTTCAATCTCTACTTTCAATTCTTTGGCCTGTATACCTAGAAGGGCAATTGCTATCAAGGCGGTTTTTAGAACTCGTTTTTGGGGCTTTCCCAGAAATTATTTTGGATTTCCTAAGCTATGGCCACTTTTTGTCCTTTGTGATTATTTAGGAATTGCTAGCAGTTTTATTGCCTTGTTGTTTGGTTGCCCAGTCATGTTTGACTGTTTTGCGACCCCATGGACTGTATGTAGCTCGCCAGGATCCTCTGTTCACCGGATTTCCCAGGCAAGAATACTGGAGAAATTAGCCATTTCCTACTCCAGGGAGTCTTCTGGATCCAAGGCTGGAACCCGTGTCTCCTGCAAGTCTCCTGCATTGGCAGGCACATCCTTTACCTTTGAGGCATCAGGGGAGCCACTAGCAGTTTCGGAAGCCTTAAATATCAATTTAAAAATGTTTTATTAAAGCAAAGCTGAGAAGTAAGGACATGAGTCTCCCTTTCCTGATGAAAGGACTGTCCAGAGTATAGAATAGTAGTCACAGGGCCAGGATTCAAGCTCAGATCTGTCTGAGCTCAAAGCCATGCTTGGTCAAATACCACGTTCTCTTTGTTGAAAGCAACTTGTTGGGGTATCAAATTGGGAAATGCCATTTTGGATCAAAAAGGTATGATATGAAGACTGATTTTTAAATGCTCATTATAAAGGTTGCCCATTGAGGACTGGGGTGGAATAAGTGGGAGGGAGGCTCTAGAGGGAGGGATATAGTTCCTCTGTCCATGGAATTCTCCAGGCAAGAATACTGGAGTGGGTAGCTGTTCCCTTCTCCAGGGCATCTTCCCAACCCAGGGATCGAACCCAGGTCTCTCGCATAGCAGGCAGATTCTTTACCAGCTGAGCCACAAGGGAAGCCTGATAAATATGACTGATAAATATATAATTATGACTGATTCTAGTTGTATGGCAGAAACCAACACTACATTGTAAAGCAATTATCCTCTAATTAAAAAAAATTAATTGAAAAATATTTCCAACCAAGAAGAAAATAAATAATCAAGGTCTAAAATTTGGAACGTAGAGAAAAGCAGAAACAAAAGTTACCCATGGCCCTACCACTGACTGTCAATCAATTGTATTCCTCTGTTGCAGTCCATGGGGTTGCTAAGAGTCGGACACGACTAGGCCACTTCACTTTCACTTTTCCCTTTCATGCATTGGAGAAGGAAATGGCAGCCCGCTCCAGTGTTCTTGCCTGGAGAATCCCAGGGGCGGGGGAGCCTGGTGGGCTGCCGTCTATGGGGTAGCACAGAGTTGGACACGACTGAAACGACTTAGCAGCAGCTGCAGTACAACGTTTAATTACATTTTTCCTACAGTGCAGTTTACTTAATCTTGCCAGGCGGAGAAAAGAGAGGCATTTAGTAAAATCTTAGCTAATGCCGAGCCTTTCATTTATAAAGGTTTACACTGTCAGGAGATGGGAAGGGGCGCGGCCGCCGCAGACCCGCAGAGCTCGGATCTCCCTTCAAGAAAGAACTTGTGTTCTTTTCAGCTGCGAAGAACGCGGTTAGTTGATCACCTCCAGCAGCAGATCCTCAGCCAGCTTCAGGCTCCTCCCCGACAGCCTCCAAACCAATGTGTGAGCGTGGAGGAGATGCCAGCACCTGCCATTTCTGCCCCTTGGCAGACCCTTCAATAGGCAACTTTTCCACCCCACATCGCCTTGCCCAAGACTTCGCGTGATCTGCGCTGTGGTCTGAGAAGTTCCCGGACTTTTTGCTTTCTCTTTGTTTTTTGTTTCACAAGATAGGGTCTGCATGGCCTCCCGAAAGCTTTCCCTGCTCAGTCTTGCCTCCTCACCCTTTATCTTTCACAGTTATGGCTCTCCAACCAATCTTTCATTTCTAACTCCAGCTCTGGACCTGTGTGTTTTTTGTGTCGTGTCAGATTCTTCGCGACCCCATGGACTGTAGCCCACCAGGCTCCTCTGTCCCTGGAATTTCCAGGCAAGAATACTGGAGTGGGTTGCCATTTCCTTCTCCAGGTGATCTTCCCCACCCAGGGATCAAACCCTCGTCTCCTGCATCTCCTCCTGCATTAGCAGGAGGATTTACCACTGTGCCACCTGGAAAGCCCAGCTCTGGGTCTGCTAACTCCTAAGTCCATCGTTCGCTTCCTGGAGGACCCAGATGGACAGAGGTGGTGACTACTGATGAAAAAGGTCTATGCCTGTTTCTGAGCTTTTATTCCTTTTTTGGAAAGCTAAGCATAGGATTTCTACACCAGGTAATGTTCAACATACCATCAATTTTGGGCTTTATTCAGTTCAGTCGCTCAGTCGTGTCCAACTCTTTGTGACCCCCATGGACTACATACAGCACGCCAGGCTTCCCTGCCCATCACCAAATCTCGGAGTTTACTCAAACTCATGCCCATTGAGTCGGTGATGCCACCAACCATCTCATCCTCTGAGCTTTATACAGATCATGAAAGGTTTTTTTTTTATAAGAATTGAGTTTTCGACCAGATGGCCAGAGCCGGGAGTCCTGAAGTCTGAGTTCAGCGCACCCGGAGGCCTGGGAGCCATGATTCTGCTTCCGACCTGCTGTCGTGGGGAAAGGGGCCAGGGCTTAGGACTGGGTGGGGGATTTAGGGCTCAGGCTCTGAGGGCGGTGCTTCTTGGGCTGATGGGTGGGGCTTAGGGAGGAGCCTATGCTGGTTGGGGCGGGGCCTGGGTGGAGGCGGAGCCTGAGGAGGGGTTTGGGTGGAACAGCTGAGCCGGAGATGGGTCCAAGGAGAGGAATCCCCTGGGGTTGAGTTTGTCCAATGAGCAGCGAGGGGGCAGAAGGTGGGGCCTCAGAAATTCTAGAACCAGTGAAGCTGGGTGGAAGATTGGGAAGATGGCTCTGAAAGCCAGGGGTGTGGGTTTATGGTTGGGGCCCTGCCGTTGGGATGGGGAGATAAGAAAAAAGTTTTCTGAGTATTTTCCTCAATCAAATCTTATGTCTTAGTATTTTAAGAAGCACAAAATGGTGGACTAATTAATGGTAAGAACGCTGAGAAACCATAGAGGAAAGACTAATGAAAGAAAGCAACGTGGAGAGCAGATTCTGTGGTAACAAAGAGGACAGATTAAGACCGACAAAAGAAGGGGATGATTAGAAACAAGGCACCTGCTTTCGAGAAGTCCTGACGGTGAGTAATCAATAAAGTCTGATGAATGTGGAAGAACAGAACATAGTAAAAATGTGTTACAGTTGAGTGTTTTGCAATGCAAGTGAGTGTGAATTAAGCACTAAACACATAAAATGAATATATGAAAGTAGTGGTATCTGTTGTAACTCATGCCACTGCAGGAGCTTTTAAGAGTTGCTAATACAATAATAATGCATTTTATTTATCTGACTCAGGAAACACAACAGCCCATTTCCAGGTGGCCATGCAGCTCAGAGCTGGAGTTACAACGTTCCTTTTCATGTAGATGGGTGGGCAGCTCTTGCAATAAGCTGTGTCTCAGGCTGATTGCAAGGAGAGCTTCCCAGGTGGTTCGGTGGTAAAGAATCCTCCTGCCAATGTGAGAGATGCAGATGAACATTGGATTCATGGGTTGGGAAGATCCCCTGGAGTAGGAAATGGCAACCTACTCCAGCATTCTTGGCTGGAGAATCCCATGGACAGAGGAGCCTGGCGGGCTACAGCCCATGGGGTCACTAAGAGTTGGATGCAACTAATACCCATGCAGGCTGATGGAGGCAGGTGCCTCCTGAATGCGGCTCTGAGGTCTTGCCCGTGACACCTGCAGCTGCCCGCTGGGAAGCAGGGGTTCTGTTCTGCTCTTGTCATGAATGCCTAGGGCTTGTGTCTAGGGCCTTAGCAATGTTCTCCTCACTGGTCCTTTTACTTCCTTGATAAAAAAGAACCACATTCATGCTCCCTCCTCCTGCACCCCAGTTAGCCCAAGAACTGCATCTTTGCCTAGCTTGGGGGTTCTCAGCCTGACTGCCCCATTCACTAACACCCAGCCTGCATGCCTGACCGACCATTGAACACAGAACATCTGGAGATGGGGCCAGGTAGCAGCATTTTAAAAAAACTGCCCATGTGATAAGAATGTGTGGTCAAAGTTAAGAATCTGTGGCTTAGCTAAACCCATTTCCTTGATGGAAGGAGATAGGAAGGCTACCCTTCCTACAGATTTTGCCCCAGGCCCATTCACTGGTCCCACCTGGTCCCACCTCCACATGTTCTGTGTTCAATGGTCAGGCATGCAGCCTGGGTGTTAGTGAATGGGGCAGTCAGACTGAGAACCCCCAAGCTAGGCAAAGATGCAGTTCTTGGAGAAGGCAATGGCACCCCACTCCAGTACTCTTGCCTGGAAAATGCCATGGACGGAGGAGCCTGGTAGGCTGCAGTCCATGGGGTCTCGAAGAGATGGACGTGACCGAGCGACTTCACTTTCACTTTTCACTTTCATGCATTGGAGAAGGAAATGGCAACCCACTCCAGTTTTCTTGCCTGGAGAATCCCAGGGACGGAGGAGCCTGGTGGGCTGCCATCTATGGGGTCGCACAGAGTCGGACACGACTGAAGTGACTTAGCAGCATTCACTGGCCACATCACTGCCCTTAAAGACAGAGCCAGGTCCCCCTCATCTTGCCCCGCTATCTTGTCCTCAATGAAATAAAATTAATTTTTTGTATGGAAGATCCTTAGATTTCATACTTTCCGCATTCCCACGTGTGTGTGTGCTAAGTCGCTTCAGTCATGTTCGACTCTTTGCTGACACTATGGACTGTAGCCCGCCAGACTCCTCTGTCCATGGAATTTTCCCAGCAAGAATACTGAAGTGGGTTGCCTTCCCCTCCTCTAGGGGATCTTCCCAATGGATTCTTTACCCCTAGCATCACCTGGCTCATGGGCTTCCCTGACAGCTCAGATGGGAAAGAATTCTCCTACAGTGCAGGAAACTCAAGCTTGATCCCTGGGTTGGGAAGATCCCCTTGAGAAGGGAATGGCAACCCACTCCAGTATTCTTACCTGGAGAATTCCATGGACAGAGGAGCCCGGTGGGCTATAGTCCGTGGCATCACAAAGAGACGGACACGACTGAGTGTGACTAACACTTTCACTTTTTTACTTCCAGCTGGGTGGTAGTAGGGGTCAAGAGAGCAGAGTAGGTAGAGGGCTGCCGCAACTGCTCAGTATCAAACTAGAGAATGAACTTCTACACTTTTCCAGCCTGGAGTTCCTTCCAGGCAGAGATGCCAGGGAGGAACATCCAGTGAGACCATTTGGATGAGCACACGCACAATCAACTAATCTCACAGATTTTGGTCAAACTCTGTGGCAGAAGCAGCAGGTATGGGCTGGACCAGTAGTTCAGCCTGTGTAGTTCAAGTTAATTTTTTTTTTTTTAAGAGTCTGATGGCTGTTTTTCAGACCCTTGTATATTTATTTGTGTAGGCTGCTCTGGGTCTTCGTTGCTGGGCTTGGGCTTTCTCTAGTTGCAGCGAGCAGGGGCTGCTCTCTAGTTGCAGTGCACTGGCTTCTCGCCATGATGGCTTCTCTTGTTGCAGAGCACCGACGCAAAGGCTTGTGGGCTCTGTAGTTGCAGCTTGAGGGCTCTCCAGTGCGGACTCAGTAGTTGTGGCGCAGGGGCACATGGGATCTTTCAAGACCAGGGATCAAACCGGTGACTCCTACATTGCAAGGCAGCTTCTTAACTGCTGGATCACCAGGGAAGCCCCAGGTTAATTCTTTATCCTGCACGGTTCAGATGATATCTCTTTTGACCTCAACGTATGGCACAAACTCCTCTCAAAGTCCTCCCAGAACTTTCCTTAGTGTAGTACCAGCTGGATTCTATGTGGCCCCATCTGGGATGACTGTTTACTTTCTTTGTATGTAGCTTTTCTTATTATAATATCAGACTGTAGAGTGAGGGCTTGTTGCCAGGGCTACTGGGTATAGGGCATATGCTGTTTTAGCTTGACCTTATTTAGCTACACTTCCCCTTTGTTCCAGCCTCTTCCAGGCCCCTTGCTATTGTGGTCCCCCCAAAACAAAAACAGGCTGACATTTCTCTCTTATAATCTCTGCTTCTCCACAGGTTCTTCTGGATCTTTGCCCTGAATTCACTTTCTATTTCTGTTGACTGATGCTGTCTTCCTCCTCCAGTATGAATTACTCCCTCTGAGCAATGAGGTCACCCATCACCCACCTCCCAGGTTATTGTGAAGAGTAATTGAGATAACGTGTGTAAGCACCAGGCACATTGTAAATACTTATACAAATTAGCTGTAATTATGTAAACAACAGTCATCCTGTGTGGTATGGGCTCTGATAGCAGGAAGTACAAAGTACACCAAGAATTGCTCAGTACACTGAGAAATGTTAAACAGTGGCTGGTGACAACGACTGTGTGTCTAGGAGTCCAGCACCCCTACCTATTCCCTTTATTTACTTATTCACTAAACATTCGTTGAGATCAGCAGTGGTCATTTGTCATATTCACAGCTGCCTAGTGTCTTTTTTTTTTTTTTAATTGCGGCAAAATACATATAAGAATTACCATCTTAACCATTTTTCATCATGGAGTTCAGTGGTGTCAAGTACATTCACATTCTTGTGTAACCATCGCCACCAACCATCCACTTTTCATCTTGTGCTGCCCAGTGTCTCTTGACCCGTCTTTGTGTATCTGGGGAAATTCCAGTGAGGAAGTCAGAAGCCACACTTCCACTTGCCCTGGGACTGGGATGCAGGTCTGTGACCCGGCTCCACCAATCAGATGCATCCGTGCGGACCTTGCTTCAGATGGGAGCCACAGGAAGAAGCAGGCTTGGGTGAGGATGCCATGTTTGCTGGTGTGGATGGCAGCAGAGGTGCCCAGCTTTTGGTGGTGGTGGCTGCTATGATGGTGCTTCCCAGAGGTAGCAAAGTCAGGTTCCTGAAGCAGAAGTGAAAACGATGCTTGCTGTGGTAGTGACTGCAGCTGGGCTGGTTCTTGAAGCTTATCGAGCTTGACACGGCTGGCAGTTTCCTTTTGGGCCATGGTTTTGGGTGTTACTTCTGGATGTTTCGTCTCAAATCTCCTCCTGAATAAATTTCCTTTTTTTTGTTTAATCGTCTGGGTAGTAGAACCATACCAGTCCCCAGCGACCTCAGCCTTGAATGGCATCATAAGGTGGACGTTAACAGTCTGGCCCAGGTTCATTTTACAGCCTCTCCTCCAACTCTCAGTGAAGACCAGGCCTCAGTTTCTCATCTTCTGTGAGTATTGCCTGAATAAGACCACAGAGCTTCCTACGGATAAATTTTTTTTGTCTTTGTACAGGATAGTCACATCCTTGACTAGTGCAAGAAGCTTTTCTCTCCCAGTCTGCAGGATACCACTTACACAGATAACCTTTCCCTGCGTCTCATGGATTCATCTGGTTCCTCAGAGCCACAGATGTCTCTACCATCTCCATAGCTACGGGCATGTTTGCTTTATGTCTTCACCACTGTGAGACACACAGAGTGGATTTGTCCTCAGATAAAAGGCTGTCTTCTCTAGAGGCGAATTCAACTCTGGTAACATGGAGACCTGCTTGAAGCTTTGAAAATATAGGCTCCCTCCTACTATTAGCTTCTGCCTTTCCTATTGAAATTTCAAGGATCTTGGGACTTCTAGCTAACATTTAATCTCAGAGTATCCCTGTGTTTTCATCTGTTATAGGTTGAATTGTCTTCCCCAAGATTCAGATGTTGAAGTCCCAACTCAGAGTAGATATTTGAAGGCAGGGTCTTCCAAGAGGTGATTAAGTTAATATGAGGTCACACAGGTGAGCCCTACACCCTGTAATTGTTCTGATGAGAAGAGGTGATCAGGACACAGACACATACAGAGGGGAGAGCTTGTGAAGATACAGGGAGAAGGTTCCCATCTACAAGCCAAGAAGAGAGGCTTCAGAAGGAAGTAACCCTGCCCACAGCTTGATCTTGGACTTCCAGCCTCTGCAATTGTAAAACAAACTTCTGTTGTTTAAGCTACCCAGGCTGTGGTGCTTTGTTACGTCAGCTGGAGCAGACTAATACCCCTCCCCCTCAGCAGTCTTTGCCTGAAGCCTTGCCATTCCTTTTCTTAAAGTTTGGTGTTTTTTTTTAAATGTCTTTGCCCATTTTTAAAATTTTTATTTTAATTGTTTAACTTATTGGCTGCTTGGCATGTGGAATCTTAGTTCCCAGACCAGGGATTGAACTGGCACCCCAGGTAGTGGGAGTGCAGATTCTTAACCACCGGACCCCCAGGGAAGTCCCTTAGCCCTTCCTTGTTTAGCACAGAGCACACCTGCCTCTGTACTTGGGCCATTAGGACTGGTGTGGAGAGTCTGGACAGGAGCACCCCATGTCTGTAGCATTTCTCTGTGTACAAGGGCACCTTTGTCAACTGTGCTGCCTCAGGGTGGGCACTGAAGGGCAGTAAGGACAGAAGGGACACCGTTCTAGCCAGCCACTCTGGCCAGGGGTGAATGCGAGTGTGCTCAGTCATGTCTGACTCTCTGTGACCCCATGAACTGTAGTATGGCAGGCTCCTCTGTCCATAGGGTTCTCCAGGCAAAAATACTGGAATGGATTGCCATCTCCTCCTCCAGGGGACCTTTTCAACCCAGGGATGGAACCCACATCTCCTGCACTGTGGTCAGATTCTCTATCCGCTGAGCCACCAGGGAATCCCCAGCTATGAATGAGGCAGAGAGATTCTTTTTCACATCTGATTTCACTAAATCAACTTAAAGCTACCCTGTCCATTGTGGGTGCCACTAAGCCACAGGTGGCTCTTATTGGGCGCTTGAAATGTGGTTTGTCCGAATTGGGATGAAATTCCCAATGTAAGTGTGAAAGTGTGTATGTAAGTGTGAAATACATAAAGATTTAGCTGAAAAAAATGCAAAAATCTTATTAGTAATTTTTACATAGATTACATATTAAAATATATTTTGGATCAATTGCATTAAATATAGCTATAAAATGAATTTCACCTGTTTCTTTTTACTTTGAAAGTGGTTACTAGAAAATTCAAGATTGCATAGTTAACTCATATCATATTTCATGCGTAACCTGCAGAGGAGCCTGGTGTGCTATGGTCCATAGGTTTGCAAAGAATCAGACACGGCTTAGCCACTGAACGACAACAAATTGTGTTTCTAATGGATAATGCTGCTCTAAAGAGGGTCTGGGCCTTGCTTCCCAGCTACTAGCCAGCTCTCTTGTGTTTAATCAGCAGTCACAACATGCTTCGGCCATAAAGTAAAGATGAGGCTTGGCCTGGGCCCTTGAGAAGAATCTCAGTCTCCAGCCCTGGTTGCAGAAACACCCTAGTGAGTTCCCAGTTCGTATCTCATCCTCAGTGAACGATGACCTCTAAGCCTGGACCTTTGTACTTTTGTCCTTTTGCGTGGCGGTGATCATTAGCTGCTTTCAGACCTCTGACCCCTGCTCCATGGCTGGTTAATGACAATCTTACCTCTCTTTCCCTTGGCTCAGGATTTCCTAGAACAGACATTAAAAAAAATTTTTTTTTAATATAGTTGATTTACAACATTGTGTTATTGACTTCTGTACAGTAAAGTGACTCATTTATACATTCTTTTTTCATATTTTCTATTATGGTATCTCACAGAATATTGAATATAATTCCCTGTACTATACAGTAGGACCTTGTTGCTTTTCCAGTCTATATATACTAGTTTGCGTCTGCTAATCCCAAACTCCAAATCCCTCCTTCTCCTACCCCACTCTCCCTGGCAACCATCAGTCTATTCTATGTCCACGGTTGTGATTCTGTTTCATATATGGGTTTATTTGTGTTATATTGGAGATTCCATATATAAATGATATCATGTTGTGTTTGTCTCTTTCTGATTTACTTCACTTAGTAGGATAATCTCCAGTTGTATCCATGTTGCTGCAAACGGCATTATTTCATTCTATTTTATGGCTGAGTAGTATTCCATTGTATATATGTGCCACATCTTTATCCATTCCTCTGTCGATGGACATTTAAATTGTTTCCATCTCTTGGCTATTATAAATAGTGCTGCTATGAAGATAGGGGTGTATGTATCTTTTTGAATTATAGTTTTCTTTACATACATGCCCAGGAGTGGGATTGCTGGATCACATGGTAATTTTATTTTTAGTTTTCCGAGGAACCATCATACTGTTTTCCACAATGGGTGCACCAGCCTAAATTCCCACCAACAGCATAGGAGGCAAGAACAGACTTTTCACGCCCTCTCCCCAGGCTCTGCTGAGCGTCTCACTCGTGGCCCTCCCTGAACGCCTCCACTAGACTTCACCCAGAACTGATCGTGGGGGTCTGGCCACAGGTAGCCTGGTCTTCACTGAGCTCTTGTTCAGAGCACTTGACATTGGCTTCAGCCCTTGGGATCAGGAGAGAAGGCCAGGAAAAAGGAAATCCCCTTCCTCGAAGGAACCACACTTCATTTTGAATTCATCTCTTGGACAAACCAATGCAGAGTCCAGCCTCCCCAACTAAACCCAGTTGGACCAACTTCTGACCTTGCCTATGAAGTTCTTCTAGACTGTTGTTCAACACAGATAACTCAGCTTTCATGTGATGCATTTTTGAGGCCCAGGGGAAATGTTGCAAATACTGGGAACGTGTGAACTGAGGAAATTGAATTAATTAAGAAATATAAATCTAGAAAATGTGGCAATAGCAGACATTGCCAGACTCTTGGACTCTTCTGGTGGCCCCTCTGGAGAGCCTGATGATACGGGAGGACTTGTGTCCCTTCAGACTCCTGTCTGTGACTTTCCAACCCCCAGACACTCTGCTCTGAGGCTCTGGCTCATGACGTCTTATCTCTGCTGCTGCTGCTAAGTTGCTTCAGTTGTGTCCAACTCTGTGCGACCCCATAGACGGCATCTCACCAGGCTTCCCCGTCCCTGGGATTCTCCAGGCAAGAACACTGGAGTGGGTTGCCATTTCCTTCTCCAATGCATGAAAGTGAAAAGTGAAAGTGAAGTTGCTCAGTCGTGTCCAACTCTTAGCGACCCCATGGACTGCAGCCCACCAGGCTCCTCCGTCCATGGGATTTTCCGGGCAAGAGTACTGGAGTGGGGTGCCATTGCCTTCTCCGTGTCTCATCTCTAGACCTTCCTAAACATGTCTTCCTGTTCCTGCCTTTATACCTTTGTTTACACCATTTCTTCTTCCTAGGGTGCCTGACCATCCCACGTCTGCTCATTCAAATATACAAGTCTGTCCTTTCCATCTGAGTTCAAATACTACTTCTCCTTGAAACATTTACAGATTAATAGCTGGAAATGATGTGTCCCTTTGGGGGACACCTTGTTTCTGATTACCTAATGTCCTTTCCCTTCGGCTTTATGTCATGGTTTTTGTTTTCCACATTTCTTCCAAGACTGGGGGAGGGGTCTTGGGGGGTAGGATTGTGCTTTATCCCTCTCTTTGTCTCCAGTTGGGCCAAGCACTTTGTCTGGCCCTGATGCCTGCATTTTCATTATTTTAAAAAATGTTTATTTGACTGTACTGGGTCTTAGTTGCAGCCTGTGGGATCTCGTTCCCCTGACCAGGGATTGAACCCCGGTGCTCTGCATTCGAAGCACGGACTCTTAGCCACTGGACCACCAAGGAACCACTGATTTTCATTATAGTTGCCGTCATCCTAGCAATTCCTGCTCTGTTTTATGTGTATGTGTCTTTCTGCCTTGATAAACTATAACTATCCATTGAATGTTTACCAGCTACAAGCCACCAGGGTTGCAGATAAACCAGCCAGACTCTAGTCTAGGCGGGCTCAGACTAGAGGTGCAGACAAGTCATGGGTAGCATTGTTGTAAATGGGCTGGCAGATAAGTGTCCAGGGGTAGGGGTGGACCAAAGGGCAGAGGTCAGTTCTGCTCTTCAGCAGAATTAGCTCAGAGCAGGTCTGGAAGGATAAGGAGAGTCAGGGGAGGGTTGGATTCTTGGGGGAGGAACTGGAGATGGTCCGCAGGGTGGGACAGACCACTCCACATAGTTTGGAAAAAAGTGGGGACCGCTATCTTATCAGCTTGTATCCCAGTCCTTGCTGCAGAGCAGACGTGTAGAAAAGGATGATGCCCCAATGAACCAGGGTTCTTGTGGGTGGGGAACCACACTCATTTATCTTTGTTTTTTTTTTAGTGACGGAGGAGCCTACAGTCCATGGAGAGTCGGGCACGACTTAGAGCCTGAAGAGCAACAGATGAGCCTCAGTCTCACACGCTCTAAAGGATGCACTGCTTTAGCCCAGTGGGTCTCAACCCTCGCTGCTTCATAGAGCCACCTGGGAGCTTTTCAAAGGCCTGGGGCAGGGCCTCTTATCCATTCTTCTTAAGAGCACTCAGGATAATGCTGGTATGTACTTTGGATGGAGAGCTGCTCTAAGGACCTCTGACTATGGCTCTCTGGTACCTAGTTGGTATGTCACCCCAGGTGAGTTTCTCAGCATCCCTCACGTCACCTCTTGTGGGTCAGTGTTTCTCACCTTTTGCCGTGCATTTAGTCACCTGTGTGTGGGATGAGTTTAAACTTTCAATACCCAGCTGCCCACCAAGATCGATTAAATCAGAAGCTAACTGAGAGAGAGAAAGGGAGTGGAGAAGCTGAGACTGATTATTTTAAAGTCTTTTTTAAAAAAATTATTTTTGGTTGTGCTGGGCTGTGCGTGGGTTTTCTCTAGTTGTGGACAGTGGGGGCTCCTCTCTAGTTGCAGTGTGAAAGCTTCTCATTGCAGTGACTTCTCTCGTTGTTAAGGCCCATGGAACTCACACGGACAGGAAGCCCAGCCGTGCTGATGCACTTAGAGCTGAAGCAGTCATAAACCTCTGGTGGTATGTGGAAGGACAGAATTTTTCGTAGCCTCAGCTCTGAGAGTCAGGATTGAGGACATCTGCCAGGTTCAATAAACCTGTGTTTCTGCCTTTAAAAATGGCTGCATGAGCCCTTCTTGTCAGATGCTCTCCCTGGGCCATCATTTCATTATTTATTCAGTAGTTTCATAACTGATCCATCAGCCCAACTGTAAAAGTGCCAAGGAGAAAACGTTGTTTTTAATGATTATGCATCTCTTTAGCTTTGTTACCATAATTTCTGGGGGAGCAACAATTACCTTGTGTCTGGCTGATCCGCCTCTGAGTGCAGTGTCCTTCCAGTTGGTTTAAAGGGACCATCATTCTCTGGGACCATCGCCTACTGCATGCTAATGTGTGGCCTCCAGCTGGGACTTGGGAATCTCAGGCAGGATGTCCGGTTTAGGAATCGCCTCATCTATACGTGTGTGTGTATTTGCTGAATCTGTTGAGCATCTTCTATGTGCCCGGCCCTGTGCTGGGAGCTGGAGATGGTGTGGCAACTTGCCTCTTGGGAAATATGTGCCAAAGCTAAAAAACTGAGAAATAAGTGATTAATCCTGGGCTGTGTGTGTGTCAGCCTGGGCAGCCTTCTCTAAGGAGGGGGCATTTGCCCTGGTTTCTTTTTTTTACACTTTATTTTTGGCAGCGCTGGGTCTTTGTTCCTACACATAGGCTTTCTCTAGTTGCGGTGAGTGGGGCCTACTCTTCATTGTTGCGTGTTGGCTTCTCACTGTGGTGGCTTCTTGTTGCAGAGCACGGACCCTGCGCTCTCAGGCTTCAGTAGTTGGGGCACACGGATTTACTTGCTCTGCAGCATGTGGGATCTTTCCAGAGCAGATATTGAACCTGTGTCTCCTGTATTGGCAGGCAGATTCTTAACCACGGGACCAGGGAAGTCCTGCTGTGGGTTTTAAAAAGTAAATAGGAGTCTTGCTGGAAAGGGTGTATAGCCTTGTGCATGCTTAGTTGCTCGGTTGCGTCTGACTCTTTGCAGTTCCCTGAACTATAGCCCACCAGGCTCCTTCCACCACGATTCTCCAGGCAAGAATACTGGAGTGAGTTGCTATGCCCTCCTCCAGGGGATCTTCCCAACCCAGGGATCAAACTCAGGTCTCCCGTTTTGCAGGCAGATCCTTTGCCGTCTGAACCACCAGGAAAGCCCTGTATAGCCTTAGGGGCAGGCTTCAACCTGGCCAAATGATTAGAATCCCAAGCTACATTCTAGACCGTCAAATAAGAACCTCTGGGGGATGAGGCCCAGGTGTCAGTAATTTGTAAAGCTCCCTAAATGGTTTCAAAGTGCAGCCATTGTTGGAAACCATGCATTAAGGCAGTCCCTAAACTTTTTGGCACCAGGGACTGGTTTCATGGAAGATAATTTTTTCATGGATTGGAGTGGGGGATGGTTTTGGGATGATTCAGGCACATTATATTTGTTGTGCACTTTATTTCTAATCTAATGCTGCTGCTGATCTAACAGGAGGTACCAGTCCATGGCCCGGAGGTTGGGAACCCCTTCATTAAGGAGATGGAGTGGAGGCCACCTAGAAATTAAAAAGAGAATTAACTTCCTGTGGAGGAAGTCCACCCTCCACAGGTTATCAGTTCAGAAACTTCTCTCCAGCCCTTCCCAAGTGTTCCAGAGAAATGAGAAGACGGGGGCCTTGGAGGCAGACAGATGGTATGCTGACTCCTGTAACACAACTGGGTGACTGTCAATCATTTATTCATGCAGTTGAAAATTCTGTAAGTATTTATTGATTTCTTACTTTGTGTTAGGTTCTGGGAAGCCAGCAGGGAATAAGATCAAGTTCTTCCCCTTAGGGAGCTTGTTGCTTGGTTGGGGAGAAGGACAGACACATTTCTTAATAAAGTGTTAGGAGTTAGGGACAGGAAGTTTGGGGAGCCCTTGATAGGAGTACCTAGTGCAGACTCATGGGGTTAAGGAGTTTCCCAGAGGAAATGGCCTTAAGGAGATAACCTGAAAGTTTTGACCAGGGGAAATGGAGGAGGGAAGAGATGGAGCCATGGATTAAGGAAACTGCATGTGCAGAAAGCCAAAGGCAAGAGTGAATATGGTGCATTCAGGGGATTTGCAAGTATTCACTCTGGCTGGAGTATGAAGTGTGATGTGGGAGAGGGATGAGAGAGAAGCTGAAAAAAACAGGTCGGGGCCAGATTATAAGAGGTCTTATTAGCTGAGTTGTGGAGTCTGATGTCCTGGTGGTGATGGGGAGCCACTGAAGGGTTTACCTATGAGATGTGTGTGTTTGTGCTGTGTGATTAGATTGCAGGAGGGTTACAGGGATCTTCATGAGAGGTGACAGTGGTCTGAACTGAGGTGGTGCCAATGAGGATGGGCAGAAACAGAGTCAGAGGATGCTTTGATCTCTGGAGTCCTCGCTCTGGATAGCTCTGTCCTCTTGGGTCCTCTGTCCTGTGAAGTCTAGCCACCTTGGTCTCCTTGACTCAAGGAACCCGCCTGGCTCTCCTTGGGACCCCCTCCCTGTACTGCAGCCTGAAAACTACTTAGGGATCACTGTCCTGTGTTACTAATGTCCAGTGTCTTGAAATTTCTTTTTCTTTTTGTCTGGTTTTTGGTTGCTTCAGGCAAGAGGTACATCTCGTCTCTGTTAGGCCATCTTGGCTGGAAGCAAAAGTCAGTTTTATTTTTTTTGTCTAAGTATTATTTAAGAAAGTTTTAAAAATTTCTGTATGACAAGATCCTTTTATTTTCTGTTGTTATACTCCACTCATAGTTGTTATAAAATATTGGCTATGTTCCTGTGCTGTACAATATATTTATGTGGCTTATTTAATTTATACATAGTAGTTTGTACTTCTTAATCACCTACCCCTATCATGTCCTTCCCCCTTCCTCTCTGCACTGGTAACTACTGGTTTGTTCTTTATTTATGTCTTTATATATGGTTGAGGCACTGCATGCCCTGTGGTGTGCCCAATAAAAACCAAGTCAAACAAACAAAAACATTGGGTGCATGCTTCTTTTTTTTAAATTATGAAAATTTAACACATTTACAGGAGACTTGGAAAATACAGGACAAACTCACATATAATTTCACTATATATATATTACAATTATTTTTTTAGGTAGATAAATTAAGATTTTTAGTTGGAGTTTCAATGTCAAACTCTCAAAAATTGATAGAATTAATATACGAGAAGTAGAAGGATATAGTAGACCTGAAAAGCACTATGAACCAATTCAACATAATTAGGATTTATACATTTTCACACAACAGTAGGCTACAAATTTTGTTAAAGTTTCCAAAGACTATAAACTTGGAGACACTAGAACATATCCAGGGACATATGACTAGGTGCAAAACTCTGATGGTCTAAAGGTATTGAAATCATACACAGACTGTTCTCCTATCGCTGTGGAATTATGTTAGCAATTTAATATCAGGAGATATTTGAAAATAACCCACATATTTTCAAGTGTAATGTGACACTTACCAAGAGAAGTCTTTGACTTAGCCATTGAAAGCTTCAGTGCATGTACCTTTTTGGATTAGTATTTTCATTTTTTTTGGATATATATCCAGGAGTGGAATTGCTGGGCTATATGGTAGTTCTGTTTTTAGTTTTTTGAAAAAGCCCCACACTCTTTTCCACAGTGGCTGCACCAGTTTACGTTCCCATCAACAGTATACGAGAGTTCCCTTTTCTCCCCATCCTCGCCAGCATTTGTTATTTGTGGTCTTTTGATGCTAGCCATTCTGACAGGTGACATCTTACTGTGGTTTTAATGTACATTTCTCTGCTGATGAATGGCATCAGGCATCTTCCCATGTGCCTGTTGACCATACGTATGTCTTCTTTAGAAAAAACATTATTCCTTAGAATGTGGGGATATATGTTGTCTATCATTCTGCTTTTAGTCTTTAACTGAAAAATTGAGACAACAGGAAAGTTCTATCTAACTTCCTATTATAGCTGTAGAGTGAAGCAAATGGTGCTTCCAGCCCTGTCTGAGGCAGGAGGAGATTGGGTACTAAGAGTTAGTACTAGTCATCTGTTGCTGCTGCTAAGTCGCTTCAGTCATGTCCAACTCTGTGCGACCCCATAGACGGCAGCCCACCAGATTCTTCCGTCCCTGGGATTCTCCAGGCAAGAACACTGGAGTGGGTTGCCATTTCCTTCTCCAATGCATGAAAGTGAAAAGTGAAAGGGAAGTCGCTCAGTCGCTCAGATCGCTCCTAGTGATCCCATGGACTGCAGCCCACCAGGCTCCTCCATCCATGGGATTTTTCTGGCAAGAGTACTGGAGTGGGGTGCCATTGCTAGAGAGAAATAACCCAGGAAAGTCGCTTCCCTGGTTGCTCAGATGGTAAAGAATCTGCCTGCAATGCAGGAGACACAGATTCAATCCCTGGGTCAGGAAGAGTCCCTGGCCAAGGGAGTGGCAGCCCCACTCTAGTATTCTTGCCTGGAGAGTCCCATGGACAGAGGAGCCTGACCGGCTACGGTCCACGGGGTCACAAAGAGTCAGACACAACTGAAGTGACCTCTCCTGAAACCCAGGAATGTAGAAAGAACACAGAGTACTCTGACATAACAAGTGCCAACCCTGTGCCCTGGTGTGTGCCAGGCACTGTCCTAAGTGCCGTGAGGAAGAACAGGTGGAAGGCAAGGTCCTGACATCAGGGCAAGGAGACGGGCACACACAGCACGAGCCACCACACACTTGGTTTTGGCGTGAAAAATCGCGGGAGAGCAGACGCAGTGCAGTGAGGACCAGAGAGGGGAGGGACGCCTGGGATGGAGGGCGGGGCTGCGCAGGGTGGCGGTGCAGGTTAGGAAGCACAGAGCGAGGGCTGAATCTCCACGAGAAATGTGTGCTTCCTGTTCCACAGGGTAAAGCCCAGCCAGGGCTGCCATCTCCTCCTGGCATCCCAAGTGGCCACCCGTTCCCCCCCCCCCCCAACCACAATTGCTCTTGCCAATGAAACCTGAGGCACTTCCAGGCTGGAGCTTTACTTATTGGTTTATTTAAATTATTCATTTTTGGCTATGCTGCGTCTTCATTGCAGCGCACGGGCTTACTCTAGTTGCGGCGAGGGAGGGCTTCTCCTTGTGGTGGCTTCTCTTGGTGTGAAGCACCGGCTCCAGAGTGTGGGCTCAGTTGCTGTGGCGTGTGGGCTTGGTTGCCCCGCAACATGTGGAATCTTCTTGGACTAGGGATCGAACCCTTGTCCCCTGCCTTGGCAGGCAGATTCTTAACCACTGGACCACCAGGGAAGTCTCAGTCTGGAGTTATTATTATTTTTTTTAATTTTATTTTGCTTAACTTTACAATATTGTATTGCTTTTGTCATTCATCAAAATGAATCCGCCACAAGTATACATGTGTTCCCCATCCTGAACCCTCCACCCTCCTCCCTCCCCATACCATCCCTCTGGGTCGTCCCAGTGCGCCAGCCCCAGGCATCCGTTATCAGGCATCGTACTGGTGACTCGTTTCAGAAATGATACTATACATATTTCAATGCTATTCTCCCAAATCATCCCACCCTCTCCCTCTCCCAGAGTCCATAAGACTGTTCTATACATCAGTGTCTCTTTTGCTGTCTCGTAAACAGGGTTATTGTTACCATCTTTCTAAATTCCATATATATGCGTTAGTATACTGTATTTGTGTTTTTCTTTCCGGCTTACTTCACTCTGTATAATAGGCTCCAGTTCCATCCACCTCATTAGAACTGATTCAAATGTATTCTTTTTAATGGCTGAGTAATACTCCATTGTGTATATGTACCACTGATTTCTTATCCATTCATCTGCTGATGGACATCTAGGTTGCTTCCAAGTCCTGGCTATTGTAAACAGTGCTGCTATGAGCATTGGGGTACTCATGTCTCTTTCAATTCTGGTTTTCTCAGTGTGTATGCCCAGCAGTGGGATTGCTGGATCATAAGGCAGTTCTATTCCCAGTTTTTTGAGGAATCTCCATACTGTTCTCCAGAGTGGCTGTACTAGTTTGCATTCCCACCAACAGTGTAAGAGGGTTCCCTTTTCTCCACACCCTCTCCAGCATTTATTGCTTGTGGACTTTTGGATCACCGCCATTCTGACTGGCGTGTAATGGTACCTCATAGTGGTTTTGATTTGCATTTCTCTGATAATGAGTGATGTTGAGCATCTTTTCATGTGTTTGTTAGCCATCTGTATGTCTTCTTTGGAGAAATGTCTATTTAGTTCTTTGGCCCATTTTTTGATTGGGTCATTTATTTTTCTGGAATAGAGCTGTAGGAGTTGCTTGTATATTTTTGAGATTAGTTGTTTGTTCCTTCATTTGCTATTTTCTCCCATTCTAAAGGCTGTCTTTTCACCTTGCTTATAGTTTCCTTTGTTGTGCAGAAGCTTTTAAGTTTAATTAGGTCCCATTTGTTTATTTTTGATTTTATTTCCAATATTCTGGGAGGTGGGTCATAGAGGATCCTGTTGTGATGTATGTCAGAGAGTGTTTTGCCTATGTTTTCCTCTAGGAGTTTTATGGTTTCTGGTCTTACATTTAGATCTAAAAATATGGAACGCTTCACGAATTTGCGTGTCATCCTTGAGCGGGGGCCATGCTAATCTTCTCTGTGTCGTTCCAATTTTAGTACATGTGCTGCTGAAGCGAGCACTGGAGTTATTTTTTAAGGATCAGTGTGGCTTGTCTCAGAGAAGGCAGTGGCACCCCACTCCAGTACTCTTGCCTGGAAAATCCCATGGATGGAGGAGCCTGGTAGGCTGCAGTCCATGGGGTCGCAAAGAGTCAGACACAACTGAGTGACTTCCCTTTCACTTTTCACGTTCATGCATTGGAGAAGGAAATGGCAATCTACTCCAGTGTTCTTGCCTGGAGAATCCCAGGGACGGGGGAGCCTGGTGGGCTGCCGTCTATGGGGTTGCACAGAGTCGGATATGACTGACTCGACTTAGCAGCAGCAGCAGCAGCAGTGGCTTGTCTCCTTGGTCCTTTCTTGGCTGGAAGAAGTGGATGCCGAGGCAGAATCTCCAGACAGCAGGAAGTTCTTTCCAAGGAGGGAGAGCACCTGCCAACCAAGAATACCTACATCGGTCTGTTACTTGAGCAAAAAATAGACTTCTATTACAATAAAAGATGGTTTGGGATTATTAAGGGTTACCCTAATTAATATGGAAGACTTCACGGAGGAGGTAACATTTGAACTGGGCCCTGAATAACATGTAGGATTTGACGTTGAGTCTGCCAGAGCCTTGATCTTGGACTTCCCAGCCTCTAGAACTATGAGAAATACATTTCTGTTGTTTAAGTCATACAGTCTATGGTATTTTTGTTATAGCAGCCCATACGGACTGAGTACTTTTTAACCTTATACAGATAGAGAAACTGAGGCTCAGCTCATGATTTAGATCAAAATAGTTCATTGGATATTTCCTGGGAAGATTTGGCTTTGATTTGTAGTTCAGGGGAAAAAAAAATGGATTTTCATTTCAGGGTCAGAGAATCAGCTTGGTTCTTTCTTTTTTAAAAAAATAATTTTACTTATTTATTTCTTTTTGGCAGTGCTGGGTCTTCGTTGCCGCTTGGGCTGCTCATTGTGGAGGCTTCTCTTGTGAAGCACAGTAGTTGCAGTCTCTGGGCTCTGGAGCACAGGGTCAGTAGTTGTGGCTTAGTTGCTCCGTGGCGTGTGGGATCTTCCCGGACCACGGATCAAACCTGCATCCCCTGCACTGGCAGGCAGATTCTTTACCACTGAGCCACCAGGGAAGCCCCTTGGTTCTTTCTTGTTTGGGGTCCAAAACTTAGTTTGAATTCCTGGCTCTAGGAGTCTCTGATTCTTCATAGGTATTTAAATAAGTTAAAAGCCATAAAATGGTTGTGATGGCTGTACTCGGGCATCCAGAGGTGGTGAGCTCTTACTCTGGCCTGTGGTTCTGGCAGGTAATAGCTTGTGTCCACTGAGATGGATGATGGCTGTGGGGTGTGAAAGCTGAGCGATGACTAATATTAAAGTGGATATGGGTAAACAGAAATGAATTTGCTTGGACTCCCTTTTATCAGGCATGAGCCTGGGCAGGGTGGTGGTCCATAGACACAGGCAGCCAAGCCCCAGCTGGTGCTGGGCAGCTGGCAGCTGAGTCTTTGCTCTTTCCAGTCCCAGGGCGAGGGCTGTGCCAGGCGAGGGCTCCTTGGCCAGCCCCACTTAGGCACCTCCACAGGTCTGACTCAGAAAGTGGGCAGAAATGCCAGAGGTGGAGCTAGGCACAGGCCTGGGCAAAAAACCTGTGAGGCTGAGTGTTTATAACAGTGAGAACCTGGAAGTGACCCAAATGCCCAGCGGTCAGAGGGGAGAGGAAGGGTGAGTGTTCTAGCACCTACTCTGTGTCTGTGCAATCGCAACGCTGCTGGTCTCTAATTTATGGATGAAAACATAGTTGGGGGAGGGGGGCGATGGGATCTCTCCAAAAGTCGATTGAGCCCTCTTTCCAGCGCAGCTTTGGCTCAAACACATCTCCAAAGGGGCTCGCCCTGCTCTCCTTCAGCGGCCAGGACTGTGCTGAGAATCTCCAGGGTATTTTATTTAATCTTCAACCACCTCTAGAGAAGTACATTTTTAACACCTCCCCATTTTAGGAGAAACTGAGACTTATTTTTTAGGGAGATGCTGAGGTTCAAAGATAAGTGATTAATGTCATATGTGAGGAGGGCATGGCACACCACTCCAGTATTCTTGCTTGGAGCCTGGGTGGGCTACAGTCCTTGGGGTCGCAAAGAGTCAGACACTAAAGTGACTTAGTCTGCTGCTGCTGCTGCTAAGTCGCTTCAGTCGTGTCCGACTCTGTGCGACCCCATAGACAGAAGCCCACCAGGCTCCCCCGTCCCTGGGATTCTCCAGGCAAGAATACTGGAGTGGGTTGCCATTTCCTTCCCCAATGCATGAAAGTGAAAAGTGAAAGTGAAGTCGTGTCTGACTCTTAGCAACCCCATGGACTAGAGCCTACCCAGATCCTCCATCCATGGGATTTTCCAGGCAAAAGTACTGGGGTGGGGTGCCATTGCCTTCTAAACACAACTAAAACAACATGCATGTGTGAAGTGGCAGAGCCAGAATTTAAACTTAAATTTTGTAAAACTCCCAACCCTGGGTCTGGCGCCAGAATGTATGGGTTCAGATCCTAGCTTTTCCATTGACTAGTTGTGTGTACCTAGGGAAATTCCTAAATCTCTTGCAAATGGGGGTGATAAAAATTCTTGCCTTTCTGGGCTGTTGGGAGGACTAAAGGAGTTAAGAAAACAGTCTGTGCCGGGCACACTCAATAAATGTTGGCCATTGTTCTTTTTATCATCGCTGTTGCTACCACTTCCCTAAGACACATGACTCTAGGAATAATCTTTAACATTGATGGAAACAGACCAGGATTGAATGCTTCCTTGGACGCCTTGGGCCAATTTGGTAACAACAGCCTTTGCATATTCCACACATGGAGAAGTATCTAGAATAAAACTCTGGAACAGGACAGTGGAGGCTCTGTTTACCCAGGCCAAGGTTGACTTCCGGAGCAGCGCAAAGGTGAGATGAGTGTGCTTATTGATGAAGTGACTGGTTCACACAGGTCTCGTGTCATCTGTGAAAGAAGTGAAAGGGAAGTTGGCCTTGACCTGCTGGGTCTTGAGAAGGAGCTCTGCTGGTGGTTTAAAGTCATGTCTCATTCTCCTTCTTCTGTTGCCTTGGGCTCCTTGTGGCTGGTTTGATGAGGTCCTCCTGAGACATGGGGAAATGGATTAGATGGTTGAGCCCTGCATCCTTTCTCCTCCATCTCCCTAGTGCTTCAAAATAATAACCCATTTCATGGAATAGGAGTTTCTGATGCAGATTACAGACTCTGTATTGTAGACTACCAATGAACGTGTCCTTAGCTTGACCCTGGTGGAAGGCTGTCACTCTGATTGCAAAGCCTGGAGCTGCCAACCCAGTCGGGGGGCCCCACCTCCCCCCAACTCCTCTAAAATTTTCCTGGTGACAGGAAATTATGATGCATGTAGACACAACCAGTGTGCACCAGTGTCCAGTTTGCCTGCCCTCTGGGCACTCAGAAAGACTATATATCAGTCGGGCGGGGCCGTGTGGTTCTGGTCAGTGGGCTGTGAGAGGGAAGGACACGTATCCCTTCTTGGGGGAGGCGTCCAACAGCAGGTGCATGGCAACTGAGGAGGCCGTGTGGCCTGTGGAGAAGCTCCAGAGTAGGGCAGCCTCCTGCTCGGTTCCCGCGTGCCTGAAGGGAGCAGGGCCCTGCTACTCCCCAGTCCTCATGGGATACGAACAAAAGTGAGCAAGAAACTTGTGTTGTGTGAAGCCGCTGTGATTTTGGGTGTGTTTCGATAGCCTAACTCAGCCCCCTTAATCAATGCAGGGTCCCTCCCCTGGAGGACAGCCTGCGGTGCTCCGGCCACGTCCGGCCCAGGCATACTTCTCCAAGATGTGAAAGGCTGAGACAGCGTGCATTTCGCTAGGCCCATGCATCTGGGTTTCTGCTTTGGGTCTCCTCTGCATGTCATACCTGGTGTTTGTCCTTGCCCTCTACTCGCTAGAGAAGCCATAGCATTATCTTTCTTTGTTTTTTCCTTCCCCCCAAAATTATTATTATTTTTTGGCTGCAGTGCACAGCTCACAACACCTTAGTGTGGCATGTGGGATCCCCAACCAGTGATTGAACCCATGCCCTGCACAGCGGAAATGCGGAGTCTTAACCACTGGACCACCAGGAGAGTACCTAAGAATTAATTTTTTATTTTTTATCAAGGTAACATGAGTACGTGGTTAAAAAATCAAAATTGGAAAGTATCACACCCAGTGCCAGAATCCAACTCTCTAGAGTCAAACATCGTAAACTCTTAAGTCTTCCTTTGGGCATTTTCTACTGTATTTTTTAAAAATCTGTTTATAATGCTGTTTCTCTCCCCCCACCCCAGTTTTACTGTGATCTAATTGACATCCATCACTGTATAACTTGCAAGTGTACACCATGATGGTTTGACTTACATGTATTATGAAATATTTTCTCAATGAAAAAATTTTTTCTACATTATCTACTGACTTCCTACTTAAATAGATTTTGCTCTCCTTTTCCAGCCTGGCAACTCCCTCTACAACCACTGCTCTCTTCATGCTCTTAATTCAGTTATATTGTGATTTTTGGTTGAACTAATATCTGGGGTTTGCCTTACTGTGAATATAGTTATACTGTGATTTTTGGTTTAACCAATATCTGGGGTTTGCCTTACTGTGACTGTGTAAATACTTTCCATGGTTGAGTTACATGAGGTGCAATTATTGCATCTTATTTCTTCTATGATATAGTAGAAACAATGTTATATGTTCATCCCCTATTTCCTTTTTCCGGGAAAGCAGGAGATGACATCTCCCAGCTTCCTTTGTGGTTCAGCTGGGACCATGTGACTAAGTTCTGGCCAATGGAAATGCAAGGGGAAGTGATGCAGCCCTCATCAGCCCCAGGCAGTCCTAGGCCTTCCCCACTCCCTGACCCTCCCCTCCAGGAAGCTGGAGCGAAGGGCACTGAAATGGTGGCAGTGCAAGATAGAAGGGGGCTGGGCTCCTGAGTCCCCATCTGGAGGAGAGCTGCCAACCAGTTTCAGCCTGTGACATGGATGAGATATAAACCTTTGTGTGTTAAGCTGCTGAGATTTTAAGATGTGTCTGTTATGGCAGCTACCATTTAATACCTAATACTTCCAGCTTTTTTCTTAAATTGTTCTCCAGTTTGCTTAATATCCTTTCAATCACCCTAATTCATCTCCAAACTCTCCCACAGAATCACAAACCTCCTCTCAGTAAGGGTGAACTCCCAGTCTCTTCAGCTGTGCCGTCTGGCCTTCCCCTCCCCACCCCTCAACTAACCCTTTGCCTATTCGATGGAACTTCAGGCTTTTTCTCTGCCTCACAGAGAGGCAGGAGGCTTGAAGGGGATACAGGTTAGATTTAAGGAGAGGAGGCCTCACATAATGGTTAAGACCTCAAGCTTTTCCAATTTAGTAGCTCTGTGACTTTGGGTAATTTTCTTAACTTAGCATCCTCATCTGAAAAATAGGGATGACAGTGACCTCAACTTCAGAGAACTGTTGTGTGGATTAAAGAAGATATTCTTGTAAAGTGCTCTCAGCACAGTTTCTGGCATATCACATGTGCTGGTAAATGATAGTTATTATTAAGATGAAAAAGTCACGGGGAATGACTGCACTTCCCAAGTACTAGGGAATTAACCTGGGAATGAGTTTTCTGCCTTGTTTCTAACTGTAGGCAGCTGTTCCCCAACTCTAGAAACCAGGGGAAGAAGGACCAACTTGGGGAGGTCTGTCCCAAGGTGTGATAGCAGCAGCCTCCCCAGGGATGGGGACCACCTGCAGGACTCTTCCTTTATCTCCTCTGCATGGACTAAGCTGGGACCCTCTGAAGGTCTTTGATTCCCCCACTTCAGGTTTTCCCTCCCTCCACCCTTGGGTTGGGGTGGTGGTTCTCAGTCTCCTTCCTTCAAGTGGAAATTGAAAGTGTTAACACTCAGTCGTGTCTGACTCTGCGACACCGCGGTGACTGTAGCCCACCAGGCTCCTCCGTCCATGGAATTCTGGCAAGCCACCAGGGAAGCCTTTGAGTGGAGATGGGTGTCAGATAGCTTAATAGCAGATATTTGTTGAGTACCTATTACATGCTAGGTACTGTGCTAGGCAATGGATTATTAGAGTTAACAAATAGACTTTGGTATTAAAGAGCTTATAATTAAGTGGGAGAGGCAGATGGTGAACAAATCAATGTGTCATTATATACTATAGGCTGGGCTGGAGTGGAAAACCTTGAGTCCTGGGAGGGAGTATCCGGGGTGACGGACTTTACCTGGGGACAGTGAACTGTCGCTGTCATCAGGGAAACTTATGCAGAGTCTCACAGACCACAGGAGTTTGGAATTTAATTGAAAAGCAGAGGAGCCACTGACTGGTTTAGAGCAGGGGACCAACGTGATTAGATTTGTGTTTCAAAGAGGTCACTTTATCAACCACTTGCTTTCTACCTCAACTGTCATGGGAAACCATGGTTGAAGGAGCAGAGAGAAGGGAAGGACCATGAAGAAGGATGAGACTTTAGTAATCTGACTGTGGTCAGTTTCAGTTGCTACATCTCTCTGTCCCATCCTGGATAGTGGGTATCACCTCAGCAACCTAAGTGGATGAATGTTTCAGGCTTTAACAAATGTTGATGTATCAGCTGCCATCCAAGCAGATCTGTGTCAACGCAAATACAAATGTCTTCCCCAGCAAACCTCTTCTCCCCATACATCTGGAGGCATTTTTGATTTTGAAGCTTAGCTGATTTCTGTTCATGAGAGAACTACACAGTGTGAGGACAAGCAATAATTAGGCCTTGAAACTGCTTTTCCATTTAGCGCCCAGAAAAATGGCTGCACCAGACTGAACCAAACCCAACACGGTCCTGGGATAAGCAGAGCCAGAAGTTCAAAGCCAAAGGCCCTTGGGTAGTCAGTCTAGTTCTCTTTTATCAGAGGTAAGAAACACCTTTGTCAGTAAGGTGTCTGCAATAAACAACTTCCCAGACCCTGCAGGGTTCATGGTCCCTTCTTGGAGTTTTCATTATACTGTGAACCCATCTGTATTATGGTATTTATCACACTTCATTCACCTGTTGGTTCATTCACCAAATATTAAATGTCAAATGGTCAGATATTGTGCCAGGTGCTAGAGATGGAGTGTTGAACAAGACAAGACCCCTTTTGCATAGACTTATATTGTAGTTGAAATATTAATAGATGGACAATAGTCCAGTCACCAAAGCGCTAAGATCACTGCAGACAGTAATAGGTTCTCAGACAAGTAGAGGTAGCGTTAGTGGTCAGAGAAGGCAATGGCACCCCACTCCAGTACTCTTGCCTGGAAAATCCCATGGATGGAGGAGCCTGGTAGGCTGCAGTCCATGGGATCGGGAAGAGTCGGACACGACTGAAGCGACTTAGCAGCAGCAGCAGCGTTCGTGGTAGCTCCTAATTTGGTTAGTAGTGAGACACTCTTGCTATTTCTTGGATATGTTACCTTCATTCCCACATGAAGGCTTTTTCTACTTGCTGTTCCCTCTCTGGAAATTTCTCCTGTACTTTCCCATGGTGGCTTCCTTCAGCTCATTTTTGGTCTCAACTCAAAAGTCAATGCCTCCAGAAGGGCCCCTCTGAGTACCCTGCTGCTGCTGCTGCTAAATCGCTTCAGTCATGTCTGACTCTGTGTGACCCTATAGATAGCAGCCCACCAGGCTCCCCCGTCCCTGGGATTCTCCAGGCAAGAACACTGGAGTGGGTTGCCATTTCCTTCACCAATGTATGAAAGTGAAAAGTGAAAGTGAAGTCGCTCAGTTGTGTCCGACTCTTTGCGACCCCATGGACTGCAGCCTACCAGGCTCCTCTGTCCATGCGATTTTCCCGGCAAGAGTACTGGAGTGGGGTGCCATTGCCTTCTCCTCTGAGTACCCTAACCTACCCTTATTTATGCCTTTCATTGTTTGCGACCTGACTCTGCCCACTAGAAGTACAAGTTCTCCTGAGGACAGGTTGTTTGATTTGTGGGCTGTTGTTTTTCAGCTGTGGTTTTATCGGGAAAATAAACACTACTCTATGGATTCCACTTTTGAAGGGTTTTAATCCGTGGAATTGGAGACTCACAATTATTGGAAGGGTGATGGGAGTTAAGATGGGGTGGGGAGCCCCAGGTGGGGAGAGGAAAAGTGGATGGTTTTCAAGAGCTCTCCAAGAGGCCACTGTGAATTTTGAGAAATACTGGAATTGATTGTCAATGATTTCAGTCTGTTGCAACAAGGAAAGTCGGAGAAGGCACAGGCACCCCACTCCAGTACTCTTGCCTGGAAAATCCCATGGACAGAGGAGCCTGGTAGGCTGCAGTCCATGGGGTCGCTAAGAGTTGGACACAACTGAGTGACTTCACTTTTCACCTTCATGCATTGGAGAAGGAAATGGCAACCCACTCCAGTGTTCTTGCCTGGAGAATCTCAGGGACGGGGAAGCCTGGTGGGCTGCTATCTATGGGGTCACACAGAGTTGGACACAACTGAAGCAACTTAGCAGCAGCAGCAGCAGCAGCAGCAAGGAAAGTAGTTTTCAAGAGTCTGCCCAGAAGCTGCTGGGAATCTTAAAGAACTTCCAGGAAGCTGCTGCTGGGTAGCACACTTGCCTGCAAGTAGGCTTCCTTTGTGGCTCAGACGGTAAAGAATCTGCCTGCAATGCAGGAGACCTGGGTTCAGTCCCTGGGTCAGGAAGATCCACTGGATAAGGGAATGGCAACCCACTCCAGTATTCTTGCTTGGATAATTCCATGCACAGAGGAGTGTGATGGGCTAAAGTCCCTGGGATCCCAGAGAATTGGAAAGGACTGAGTGACTAACACCTGGAAGTTGGTACAAGCTTCACATCCACCACTTTGAATCTCTCATTGACAGCCTCGGACCCAGAAACATTCATGGGGGGGAGATTCTGGGAAATATGGTTCTTGTCTTTCCCTTTGTAAAGCAGACTACAGAAGGAGATGGCAATTATGCCAAGTTAAAAACATACAATCCACATGCCGTTGTATTGCCAATATCTAGAACAGATCTTGATGTATAGCAGGTGCTTTGGTGGTAGTTAAATGACTGCAAGAATCATTCCTGGTCCTTGGTGGGGTCAAAATTTGAACCCTCAACTATCTGACTCCAAAGCCCATGCAATCTCATTTCAATACCAGCTGAACAAGCTATGACCTTGACCCTGGAGCTCAGGCTGGAACTGCTGACTAATAAATCCCAGACAGAGTCTGTGCCCCATGTATGCCCACAGCGCTGTGCATATTAGGGACAGGAGCGGTGAGGGAGGCTGGAGAGCCCAGGGAGGTTTTGAGAGGGATAGGCTGAGAAACAGATCTCTAACCCTCTGTGATCAGTGCTCAGAAACTTCTGGAGGTGGTGGCATTGTTGAGTGCACTGGGTTGAGGGGGAAATACTGGGGCTGCTCTGGGGTGGGCATCCCTGACAGCCAAGGAGATAGCTCAGCCCTTGAGAGCCTGAGCATTTGGCCAGGAGTAACCTTCCCAATGGACTTCCCCAGGGGCTCAGTGGTAAAGAATCCGCCTGTAATGCAGGAGCCACAGGAGACGTGGGTTCGATCCTTGGGTTGGGAAGATCCCCTGGAGGAGGGCATGGCAACCCACTCCAGTATTCTTGCCTAGAGAATCCCATGGACAGAGGAGCCTGGTGGGCTACAGTCCATGGGGTCCCAAAGAGTAGGATACCACTGAACAACTAACACTTTCACTTTTTCACTTCATTAGAGTTGCCAGATTTAGCAATTCAAGTTGTAGGACCCCCAGATATCTTATTAGGCTACTCTGTCCCTGATTCTTTATATATATATATTTAAATATATTTTATTTTTTCAATTAGTGGATAATTACAATATTGTGATGGTTTTTGCCCTACATCAACATGTGACAACCTAGAGGGGTGGGATGAGAAGGGAAGGGGGAGGGGACGTATGTCCCTGGTACTTAAGCCACACTATGCTGCCTGCTGCCAAGGGCTGGGCTCAGCTGTAGCCTCCTGGGGCTTAATAAGATCCCAGTTGTTTTCCTCCCAGTGGGGTCTCAGGTGTGCTGCCAGAATAAGAGAGGCTGGGCCCGAGGGTTCACTGGCAGGCAGAGAGTTAACAAGGAGGGAGCCCCAAGGCACCTGGGAAAGGAGCCTGGATTTGCTGACCTTAAGACAGCACTTCCTTACAGGGAGGGCAGAGAATTTCCAAGGTGACTGCTAACTGTCCCCACCCCCCCACACACAAAGACATCATGTCCCAGCCCTGGAGGGGCCTTGAGTCTGGTGTGGCCCTCCGAGGGTCACGGGCACCTCCTAATTGCAGGATGCAGGGCTCATGGAATAAACACCATGTTTCACTTCCTCTGCAAACATTGCACATCTGAGAAACTCATTTCCGTTTCTGAGACACGTCTTTCCCAGCTGTGCAGGCTGGGGTCAGACTTAATAAAATAGAAGTGGTGGGACAGTGGGCTGATGGAGTTGATGCCCCCTAGTATTATGGTCAGCGCGTCTCTGTGCTCTGGGAGGATGCGGATCTGTCCAAGTTCCCTTCCCGGAAACAGACCACAGAGAAAACAGACCACGTGGCTCTTGTTCTCCTTCTTGACAAGATTCCACAGAACCCAAGATCTGATGATGATTGTAAGAAGCGTTGTCATCTTAGGTGCTGACAAAGAAAGAATGCTGCCAGCTGTGCAGCACTGCTGATTGTAAGGTGCACCCCAGTTTCAGGGTTGTGAAATCGTGGAAAGGTGGGCATCTTGGAATCAATAAGATACGGTATTAGGTTTACCGTCAGCTCAAAGCTAGTGGAATGGAACCATGTGACAGCCAAACAATGCCTGTGTTTGAGCCGTGTGACAGCGCCCTTCTCCTTAATGGTTAAGAAAGCTGGTTCCAAGTCAAGTGCGTGCGTGGTGGTAGATTTACTGAAGCCCCCGTCCCACGTCTAGGTTTCTCTTCTGGGACCTCTCGCTTTTTTAAAAATTTTATTGCTTTACAATGCTGTGTTAGTTTCTGCTGTACACTGAAGTGAATCAGCTATATATATATATATATATGTGTGTGTGTATACATATACCCCCTCCCTCTTGGACCTCCCTCCCACCCCACTCCCACCCCACTCCCATCCCACCCTCTAGGTCATCACAGAGCACCGAGCTGAGCTCCCTGTGCTATGCAGCAGCTTCCCACGAGCTATCTGTTTTACACGTGCTGGTGTATACATGTCAGTCCTAATCTTGCAATTCCTCCCACCCTCTTCTTCCCCACACTGCGTCCACATGCTGTGTCTAGCTTTGGTTCCCTCTGTCTACTGAATTCTCCTCTGCTCCATCCCCCCGCCCCCGACCATGTAGTCAGGGGCCTCCCGGCTTCTGGGATCTAATGCCTGATGATCTGAGGTGGAGCTGATGTTATGATAGAAGTAAAGTGCACAGTAAATGTAATACACTTGAGTCATCCCCAAACCACCCCTTCTTCCAGGTCCATGGAAAAATTGTCTCCTATGAAACCAGTCCTTGGTGCCAAAAAGGTTGGGTACCACTGATGTAGATCAATGCCATTTTAAAAAAAGACTGTGATGATCTAAAGGGGTGGGATTGGGGAGGTTCGGGAGGGAGGTTCAAGAAGGAGGTGATTCAGTCCAGTTCAGTCACTCAGTCATGTCTGACTCTTTGTGACCCCATGGACTGCAGCAGGTCAGGCCTCCCTGTCCATCGACCAACTCCCGGAGTTTACTCAAACTCATGTCCGTTGAGTCGGTGATACCATCCAACCGTCTCATCCTATGTTGTCCCCTTCTCCCACTTTCAGTCTTTCCCAACATCAGGGTGTTTTCAAATGAGTCAGTTCTCATTTAAAATTATATCAGGGAGGTGATATAATTATATAGTTATGACTGATTGGTGTAGTTGTATGGCAGAACCCATCAAAACATTGTAAAGCAATTTTCCTCCAATTAAAAAATTTTAAAAAGAGATTGTGATAAAATACACATACAATTTACCATTCTAACATTTAAAGTGTATAATTTAGTGGCATTTAGAACATTTCCACGGAAGTCTTGCTTTTGCTACACCTCTCCTCCAAGACCTGGTTTCTTTTCTCCGCCCTGTATGGAGTCTACCAAAGAATCTAGAATTTTCCCTTGATTCATCAGTTGCCAGCACAGGCTGTGGGATATTAGCAGATGATTACTGAAAACCTAGCTCAGTTGGTAAAGAATCCACCTGCAATGTAGGAGACCTGGTTTGATTCTTGGGTGGGGAAGATCCCTTGGAGAAGGGAAAGGCTCCCCACTCCAGTATTCTGGCCTGGAGAATTCCATCGGGTCCCAAAGAGTTGGATATGATTGAGCAACTTTCACTTTCACTGAAAACCTGAAGGAGTCAGAAGAGGGATGGCCCGCCCAGCCCAGCCTTAATTCTTAACGCTCTGTCTTCTTCCAGCGTCTGGGAGACACTGGCTGCCTGGGGCCTCAAGTCTGCCTCCCAAGGTGTTGCCCAGCTTTCTCTCCTCCCCTCCATCTCAGGCCTTCCCACCAGCTCCTTACTGGGCTGCCAAATTCCTGATTTTATATAAAGGAGCCATTTTGCTCTCTCTTCTCCCTGACTTCCTTCCCACCATCCAAAGTGTCCACCTTTCACAGGTGTTCTCTATACAGAGTCCGCCTGGCCCCAGAGAGCTTAATTCCCCAGTCAAGGAGAAACCTGCTCAGCTGTCAGAGATTTGCCGTCTCGCTGGTTGCTTTAAACGTGTCTAGGCTGCTGCCTCTGCCTCACAGAGCTCTGTTCTGTAGCCACGGTTGCAAAGCCAAGTCCACATGGTGACTGCTGTGCTCTGATGAGGGGGCACTCAGAGCCTTCCAGAATGGAAAGGAGGGCTCCTGACCCTGGTAGGCTGGCGGCTGCAAGTTGATTTTACCGAGTTCCCGAGTTCCTGTTCCTCCATTTGGTATTTGCTCCCTGAATCCCTTTGAGAATCACAGCTCCTGCTCTCTTCTGCATTTGGTTGGAGGTAGGCCCAGCTCATCCTTAGGCTCTGAGGCTGAGCACACGCCACCTCCAGCGTGTTTGGCTCATCAGAACATTTCTGATACCAGTCACTGGGGTCCAAGAGAAGCATGGGACCCAAGCCAGGCCAGTGAAAGCAACCTTGGGCCTAGGCCTGGAATTACTACTGGGTCAGGGACGCTCCCAGGCTGCTGGGGCTGCTCACTGGTGGGCCGTGAGGCTGGAGATGCTGCTGGCCACCTGGTCACCATGTGGAGTGAGCCTGTTGGAGAGTGAAGATAAGGTGGAAGCTGGCATCAAGAGCAGGAGAGGAATGACTGGATACCAGGTGGGAAAGCCAAAAACATCACTTTTCTTCATCGTGAAGCTTGAGTTGGGCTTTTGTGGTTTCTGAGAACCCTGATTTACAGGAGTCTGCCAAGGTGGGGGATGACAGTTGAGTAGGGCTTTGAAGTATGAGTTGGAGTTTTCAGGCAGCAAAGGTGAGGAGCACATTCTAGGCAGAGTGGGTAGCATGTGTGCAGGTGGGGAGGCAGGAGACTGGAGATGCGGGAGGTGGCTGGGTGACGGAAAGCCTTGAACTTTAGTCGTGGTCCTGGAGCTGGGAGCTGTGCTGGGATTTTTCTCCTGTGAGTTTATGCTTCCCCACCCTGCAGATGAAGGAACTGAACCTGGGAGGCATCAGGCAGGTTTGCTGTTCAATATCTCCCCTGGGAGTGCCACTCAAGTCATGAGGCTCAGCCCCTCCAGGGACGCAGAGGAGGAGAGTTTCGCCCTGGCAGTCACAGGACAGAGTCAGGCCATGAAGGGATAGGGAGCTGCCTTTGACTGGCCCCATGCCCAGCCCCAGGCCCCCTTATGAGTCCTTCCAGCTTAGTTTTCTGGGAGCATGAAGGGTGAGAAATTCTGGTGATTGCATAGACGTTCTCACTCTGACTGCACTTGAGTATCCTCCTTGGGGGATACAGGGTTAAAAACGAGAGGCGTTGGAGCAGCGCAGACCTGACCTTGGTATGTTTCAAAGCCTTTTCAGGTGACTTTAATGGACTTAACAGATTTTTACCACTGCCCCAGGTCAATGGTTCTCAATCACCTGGTGAGATTAAGGGAGAATTAACAGAGTAGGAGCTTCCCCTGTGGCTCAGTGGCAAAGAATCTGCCTGCAATGCAAGAGACCTGGGTTTGATCTCTGGGTTGGAAAGATCCCCTTGAGAAGGAAATTGCAACCCACTCCAGTATTCTTGCCTGGCAAATCCCATGAAAAGAGGAGCCTGGCATGCTACAGTGCACGGGGTCACACAAGAGTCAGACACGACTTAGTGGCTTAATAGCAACAGCAGAGGGGGAGAGAGAAAGAACACCCCTGGTATTCAATGATGGACGAAGCCCTGTGTTGGTTACTGGACTACCAGAGTCTTGCTTAATCCTCCAACAGCTTCGTGGTGATATGATTCCCGTTTTACAGAGGTGCTCACCGAGGCCTGGAGAGGTGTGGCAAAGTGCTGAGGCCACAGAGCTAGTCTGCAGAGGAGCTGGATTTTCAGCCCAGCTCTTTGTGACTGCACACGCATGCTCCATCCTGGCGTCCTGAGTGGATGTCCAGTCTGTTTGGGCGCGACCCACCTTGGCTGAAGCCACTAGGGGGCGCTGTTCTGTAGCGAGGGTCCCAGTCCTTGTGAAATGGGGCAAAGAGGGAGTAGGAGAAGGCTGTGCTTGGAAGCTGGGCACCTGTGTCTTCCTCTGCAATACTGAGGAGCTTGAGTCAAGTTGCTGCCTCTCTCTGGGCCACCATACTAGTCAGGGTTTTCCAGAAAAATAGAAGCAATAGGGTGTGTGTGTGTGTGCAGATAAAGTGATTCATTACAAAGAGCTGGCTTATGTGATTATGGAGGCTGACAAGTCCTAAAATCTTCAGGTGAGTCAGTGAGATTAAGATGTTTAGAACAGACTTTTGGACTCTGGGACTGGGAGAGGGTGGGACGATTGGGGAGAATAGCATTGAAATATGTATAATATCATATCAGAAACGAGTCAGTCCAGGTATGATGCCCTATAACAGATGCCTGGGACTGGAGCACTGGGATGACCTGGAGGGATGGTGTGGGAATGGGGGAGGGAGGAGGGTTCAGGATGGGGAACACGTGTATTCTGGTGGCGGATCCATCTCGATGTATAGTAAAAGCAATACAATATTGTAAAGTTAAGAAAAATTAAAAAAAAATAATATAAAATTTAAAAAAAAAAAATAAAGAAATTCCAGGATTGATCTCCTTCAAAAAAAAAAAAAAAAGAATCCAGGAGAGCTCAGGGTGTCATTCCCTCTGAGTCTGAAGGTCAGAGGGAGCCAGTGGTGTTGATTCTCTGAGAAAGCTGGCAGGCTTGAGACCCAAACTGATGCTTCAGTGTTTTGTTTCCATCTTATTGAAGTATAGTTGATCTACAATGTTGTGTTAATTTCTGCTGTACAACCAAGTGACTCAGTTATGCACACTATATATTCTTTTTCATATTCTTTTCCATTGTGGTTTATCCCGGGTTAGTGACTATAGTTCTCTGTGCTATACAATCAGATCAGATCAGTCGCTCAGTCCTGTCCGACTCTTTGCGACCCCGTGAATCGCAGCATGCCAGGCCTCCCTGTCCATTACCAACTCCCAGAGGTCACTGAGACTCACATCCATTGAGTCAGTGATGCCATCCAGCCATCTCATCCTCTGTCGTCCCCTTCTCCTCCTGCCCTCAATCCCTCCCAGTATCAGAGTCTTCTCCAATGAGTCAACTCTTTGCATGAGGTGGCCAGAGTACTGGAGTTTCAGCTTTAGCATCATTCCTTCCAAAGAAATCCCAGGGCTGATCTCCTTCAGAATGGACTGGTTGGATCTTCTTGCAGTCCAAGGGACTCTCAAGAGTCTTCTCCAACACCACAGTTCAAAAGCATCAATTCTTCGGTGCTCAGCCTTCTTCACAGTCCAGCTCTCACATCCATACATGACCACAGGAAAAACCATAGCCTTGACTAGACGAACCTTTGTTGGCAAAGTAATGTCTCTGCTTTTCAATATGCTATCTAGGTTGGTCATAACTTTCCTTCCAAGGAGGAAGCGTCTTTTAATTTCATGGCTGCAGTCACCATCTGTAGTGATTTTGGAGCCCAGAAAAATAAAGTCTGACACTGTTTCCACTGTTTCCCCATCTACTTCCAATAGGACATTGTTTATCCATTCTGTGTATACTAGTTTGCATCTGCTAATTCCGAGTTCCCAATTTCCCCCTCCTCTACCCCACCTCGCCCTTGGCAACCACAAGTCTTCTGTCTGTATCTGTGAGTCTTCTTTGTTTTGCAGATGTGTTGATTTGTGTCATACTTTAGATTCCGTATATAAGTGATACCATATGGTATTTTTGTGCCTCTTCTGACTTATGATAATCTCTAGGTCCAGCCATGTTGCTGCAGATGGCCTTATTTCATTCTTTTTTATGATTGAATAATATTCCCTGTAGGGGCTTCCCAGGTGGTGCGGTGGTTAAGAATCTGCCTACCAGTGCAGGAGACGTGGGAGACTCTGACTTCCCTTCTTGGCTGAGTGTGCTGGGAGACCCTGTGGGAGCTGGGGCCGGATCTGCCTTCAGGGCTTCCTGAGCAGTGAGTGGGCTTGCACTGCATGTGTGCTCAGTCTGGCCAGGAACAGTGGACCGGGGCCCAGCATATCCGGAGGACTGGAGGACCCCTGTGGTCCTGCCCTGGTGTGTGTGTGGGAGGCAGGTCCTGCCTGGAGGGTGATGTCTGCTTGCAGGGTAGCTTGTCGGGGAATTAGGGACCCCTCTGGCTATTCTGTGTACAGTAGCCCGACGTGCCTACCCCTACCCTTAGATTCTGATTCCAGAACCTTCCATTTCTTGCTTTTGCTGCTGCCATCTTTCAGAAGCTTTCAGCTCATTCATAAGCAACACTATGACTTTCAAGCTGTGTAAGGAAGGAGCCCCTTTTGTCAAGGCAGACCTGTGCATCCTTTATGCTTTCTCCCACACTCTTCTGGGTTTGACATGGTTTGCTTTCTTCAGTGCTGGGTCTGTGAGGATGAGAAAGAGGAGGAGTGGGTAGTGGGGATCACCCTCCAGATTGATGGAGAAGGACCCAGGAGGGGTGAGCTGTGAAAGGCCTCAGGGTCCCTGCAAGGGGGCTGGTTGGCTCTCAAGAGGCAGAGAGGCCCTTAGAAGGGCCACATCCCTGGGAGTTGCTGCCTAGGGTCGGGGGAGGTACAGAGGGAGGGCAGGTGGAGAGAAGGAGGCCTGTGTGGGTGGTGGTTCTAACAATTCTGGCTCCATTCACTTAATAGCATCTGGGGATGCAAGTGATGTAACCATAGGGAGATGCTGGTACTCAGCCACCTCAGGAAAGCAGGTAGTACATCTTAAGTGGCGTTCACATTAAAACATCAATTAAAAAGAAAAGTGGGACTTGATAATACAAAAAAACAATATTTTTCAGAAGTATAGGCATGCCTGGTGTTTGAAGAAGTGGGGTGTATGGAGGGCTTCGCAGAGGTGTTGGTGTGGCCGGTGGCTGAGGAAGTGGGGTATGTGCAGGGGCAGTGGGCAGAGAAGGCAGCTGGTGTGGCTGAGAGACTGGTTACATTGAGCAAATAAATGAATAAATCGAGGCTAATCGCAGTCAAGTGTCTCACAGGTGATTTGCAAACATGGAAAGGGGGATGTCTAGAAAGAACCCTGAAAGGGCTGCATAAGAATAACCTCACTGACATATACATATTTATACACACATTAACACTTATGAATTTCGTATATATGTGTGCTAAGGCGCTTCAATCGTGTCCAACTCTCTGTGACCTTATGGACCGTAGCCCTCCACACTCCTCTGTGCATGGGATTCTCCAGGCAAGAATACTGGAATGGGTTGCCATGCCCTCCTCCAGAGGATCTTCCCAACCCGGGGACTGAACCCACATCTCCTGCAGCTCCTGAACTGAAGGTGGATTCTTTACCACTGAGCTGCTGGGAAGCGGTGTGTGTGTGTGTGTGTGTGCAAACTTATTCATATATACACAGTGATAGGTGTTTGTACATGTACTTACATATGTGCATGAATTTCCTATTGAATACTTTGTAGAGGACCTAGAAGCAATTCTAGGTGTAACGAACACACCAAGCTTCCAGATCTTGGTTTCTTTCTTCTTTTTTATTAAATTTTTATTTACCTACTTACGTATTTCTGGCTGTGCTGGGTCTTCATTGCTGCGCATGGGCTTTCTCTAGTCGCAGTGTTCGGGCTTCTCCTTGCAGTGGCTCCTCTTTTTGTGGAGTGGGGGTCAGTACTTGTGGTACCCAGGCTTAGTTGCCCCACGACATGTGGGATCTTCCCAGACCAGGGATTGAACTCGTGTTCCCTGCACTGGCAGGCAGTTTCTTAACTACCGGACCACCAGGGAAGTCCTGACCATATGGATATAGTTAAGTAAATTTTAAAAAATTAATAGGAGAGAAGGTCAGCTCTTTCTTTATTATAAAAGATTGTCAATTACTGATGGGAATGAGAAAAATCCACATTAGGCAAAAATCCACATTAGGCACCCATCACGGTGATAGTGGAAAACAGAGGATCCTGGCAGGCTACAGTCCATGGGGCAGCAAAGAGTCAGACACAACTTAGCAACTGAACAACAGTGATGGTTGATTCAGGCTGGACTTGGCAACAATGCTGAGACCGGCAGGTGAATGTTTGAAGAATAGTTTGAGTGTGATGCTGGAATGTATCTCCAGAAAATATTTCCCAACTACAAAGGGAAAAACCTGGCAGACACCAATCTGAGCCGGTGTTCAAAATGAATCAGGGCCTGATAGGCTGGGGTCATGGGCCTCCTTAGGTGATAAAGCCTCGGTTCTGTGCTATTCCTGCCAAGAAGGCATGGCCTACATCTCATCGAGAGGCAACAACAGCCAGCCTCAGGTTGGGGATACCCTATAAAATGAAAGATATACACTCTGTAAAAAACAAACAGCTGTCAAAGAAAGACATGAAGGATGGGGAAGAAGAGAGGAAATGTTGCAGTGTGAGGGAGAATGGGGAGGCATGACAACTAAAGGCAAAGTGTATTCCTGGATTGGATCGTGGACCAGGAAGAAAAAGAGCAGGCTAGCTGGTGAAGTGTGAGCGGGGCAAAGGTTAGAGGGTGGTGCTGTGCCAGTGTGGATTTCTCGATTGGGAAGTTTTTTTTTTTCTTGTGTTGGAGAGTATTCTTTTTTTTTGGTTCTCCGGTTGTTTAAAAAAAAACCAAGGTTTGTTTTTTTGGTTTTTTTGTAAAAAGGTCCGGGGTGGGGATCCCCCGGGGTGCTCGGTGTTTCAGTCTTTTTTTCCCCCCCCCCTTTCGGTTTTCTCTGGGGGGGGAGGAACAACACAATCGGTGGGGGGGGGAAAAAAAAAAAAATATAAAAAAAATGAAAGCAAAGAAAAAAATGTAAAAAATTTATAAATTTATTGGTTATGTTTGTATTTTTTATTTTTTTTTTTTTTTTTTTTTTTTTTTTTTTTTTTTTTTTTTTTATTAAAAACTACTATTATTAATATATTATAAATTTATTTTTTTTTTTTTTTTTTTTTTATTATTTTTAATATATTTTTTTTTTTTTTTTTTTTTTTTTTTTTTCCTTCTCATCCCCCCCCCCCCCCCCCCCCCTCCCCCCCCTCCTTCTCTCTACCTCTTTCTTTTTGTTGTCTCGTAAGTAGGGTTATTTTTTACCATCTTTCTAAATTCCATATATATGTGTTAGTATACTGTATTTGTGTTTTTGTTTCTGGCTTACTTCACTCTGTATAATAGGCTCCAGTTCCATCCACCTCCTTAGAACTGATTCAAATGTATTCTTTTTAATGGCTGAGTAATACTCCATTGTGTATATGTACCACAGCTTGCTTATCCATTCATCTGTGGATGGACATCTAGGTTGCTTCCACGTTCTGGCTATTGCAAACAGTGCTGCTATGAACATTGGGGTACAAGTGTCTCTTTCAATTCTGGTTTTCTCAGTGTGTATGCCCAGCAGTGGGATTGCTGGATCATAAGGCAGTTCTATTCGCAGTTTTTTGAGGAATCTCCATACTGTTCTCCAAAGTGGCTGTACTAGTTTGCATTCCCACCAACAGTGCAAGAGGGTTCCCTTCTCTCCGCACCCTCTCCAGCATTTATTGCTTGTAGACTTTTGGATAGCAGCCATTCTGATTGGCGTGAAATGGTATCTCATAGTGGTTTTGATTTGCATTTCTCTGATAATGAGTGATGTTGAGCATCTTTTCATGTGTTTGTTAGCCATCTGTATGTCTTCTTTGGAGAAATGTCTATTGAGTTCTTTGGCCCATTTTTTGATTGGGTCGTTTATTTTTCTGGAATTGAGCTGTAGAAGTTGCTTGTATATTTTTGAGATTAGTTGTTTGTCAGTTGCTTCATTTGCTATTATTTTCTCCCATTCTGAAGGCTGTCTTTTCACCTTGCTTATAGTTTCCTTTGTTGTGCAGAAGCTTTTTAAGTTTGATTAGGTCCCATTTGTTCATTTTTGATTTTATTTCCAATATTCTGGGAGGTGGGTCATAGAGGATCCTGCTGTGATGTAAGTCAGAGAGTGTTTTGCCTATGTTTTCCTCTAGGAGTTTTATGGTTTCTGGTCTTACATTTAGCTCTTTAATCCATTTTGAGTTTATTTTTGTGTATGGTGTTAGAAAGTGTTCTAGTTTCATTCTTTTACAAGTGGTTGACCAGTTTTCCCAGCACCACTTGTTAAAGAGATTGTCTTTAATCCATTGTATATTCTTGCCTCCTTTGTCAAAGATAAGGTGACCATATGTGCGTGGATTTATCTCTGGGCTTTCTATTTTGTTCCATTGATCTATATTTCTGTCCTTGTGCCAGTACCATACTGTCTTGATGACTGTGGCTTTGTAGTAGAGCCTGAAGTCAGGCAGGTTAATTCCTCCAGTTCCGTTCTTCTTTCTCAAGATAGCTTTGGCTATTCGAGGTTTTTTGTATTTCCATACAAATTGAGAAATTATTTGTTCTAGCTCTGTGAAGAATACCGTTGGTAGCTTGATGGGGATTGCATTGAATCTATAAATTGCTTTGGGTAGTATATTCATTTTCACTATATTGATTCTACCAATCCATGAACATGGTATATTTCTCCATCTATTAGTGTCCTCTTTGATTTCTTTCACCAGTGTTTTATAGTTTTCTATATATAGGTCTTTAGATTCTTTAGGAAGATATATTCCTAAGTATTTTATTGTTTTCATTGCAATGGTGAATGGAATTGTTTCCTTAATTTCTCTTTCTATTTTCTCGTTATTAGTGTACAGGAATGCAAGGGATTTCTGTGTGTTAATTTTATATCCTGCAACTTTACCATATTCATTGATCAGTTCTAGTAATTTTCTGGTGGAATCTTTAGGGTTTTCTACGTAGAGGATCATGTCATCTGCAAACAGTGAGAGTTTTACTTCTTCTTTTCCAATTTGGATTCCTTTTATTTCTTTTTCTGCTCTGATTGCTGTGGCCAAAACTTCCAAAACTATGTTGAATAGTAATGGTGAAAGTGGGCATCCTTGTCTTGTTCCTGACTTTAGAGGAAATGCTTTCAATTTTTCACCATTGAGGATAATGTTTGCTGTGGGCTTGTCATATATAGCTTTTATTATGTTGAGGTATGTTCCTTCTATTCCTGCTTTCTGGAGAGTTTTTATCATAAATGGATGTTGAACTTTGTCAAAGGCTTTCTCTGCATCTACTGAGATAATCATATGGTTTTTATTCTTCAGTTTGTTAATGTGGTGTATTACGTTGATTGATTTGCGGATATTGAAGAATCCTTGCATTCCTGGGATAAAGCCCACTTGGTCATGATGTATGATCTTTTTAATGTGTTGTTGGATTCTGATTGCTAGAATTTTGTTAAGGATTTTTGCATCTATGTTCATCAGTGATATTGGCCTGTAGTTTTCTTTTTTTGTGGGATCTTTGTCAGGTTTTGGTATTAGGGTGATGGTGGCCTCATAGAATGAGTTTGGAAGTTTGCCTTCTTCTGCAATTTTCTGGAACAGTTTGAGTAGGATAGGTGTTAGCTCTTCTCTAAATTTTTGGTAGAATTCAGCTGTAAAGCCGTCTGGACCTGGGCTTTTGTTTGCTGGAAGATTTCTGATTACAGTTTCAATTTCCGTGCTTGTGATGGGTCTGTTAAGATTTTCTATTTCTTCCTGATCCAGTTTTGGGAAGTTGTACTTTTCTAAGAATTTGTCCATTTCTTCCACATTGTCCATTTTATTGCCATATAATTGCTGATAGTAGTCTCTTATGATCCTTTGTATTTCTGTGCTGTCTGTTGTGATCTCTCCATTTTCATTTCTAATTTTATTGATTTGATTTTTTCTCCCTTTGTTTCTTGATGAGTCTGGCTAGTGGTTTGTCAATTTTATTTACCCTTTCAAAGAACCAGCTTTTGGCTTTGTTGATTTTTGCTATGGTTTCTTTTGTTTCTTTTGCATTTATTTCTGCCCTAATTTTTAGGATTTCTTTCCTTCTACTAACCTTGGGGTGCTTCATTTCTTCCTTTTCTAGTTGCTTTAGGTGTAGAGTTAGGTTATTTATTTGGCTTTTTTCTTGTTTCTTGAGGTATGCCTGTATTGCTATGAACTTTCCCCTTAGGACTGCTTTTACAGTGTCCCACAGGTTTTGGGTTGTAGTGTTTTCATTTTCATTCGTTTCTATGCAGAATTTGATTTCTTTTTTGATTTCTTCTGTGATTTGTTGGTTATTCAGGAGTGTGTTGTTCAGCCTCCATATGTTGGTCTTTTTAATAGATTTTCTCCTGTTATTGAGATTTACTCTTACTGCATTGTGGTCAGAAAAAATGCTTGGAATGATTTCAATTTTTCTGAACTTACCAAGGCTGGATTTATGGCCCAGGATGTGGTCTATCCTGGAGAAGGTTCCGTGTGCACTTGAGAAAAAGGTGAAATTCATTGTTTTGGGATGAAATGTCCTATAGATATCAATTAGTTCTAACTGGTCTATTGTATCGTTTAAAGTTTGTGTTTCCTTGTTAATTTTCTGTTTAGTTGATCTATCCATTGGTGTGAGTGGGGTATTAAAGTCTCCCACTATTATTGTGTTATTGTTGATTTCTCCTTTCATACTTGTTAGTATTTGTCTTATATATTGTGGTGCTCCTAAGTTGGGTGCATATATATTTATAATTGTTATATCTTCTTCTTGGATTGATCCTTTGATCATTAGGTAGTGACCTTCTTTGTCTCTTTTCACATCCTTTGTTTTAAAGTCTATTTTATGTGATATGAGTATTGCTACTCCTGCTTTCTTTTGGTCTCTATTTGCGTGGAAAATCTTTTTCCAGCCCTTGACTTTCAGTCTGTATGTGTCCCCTGTTTTGAGGTGGGTTTCTTGTAGACAGCATATGGAGGGGTCTTGTTTTTGTATCCATTCAGCCAGTCTCTGTCTTTTGGTTGGGGCATTCAACCCATTTACATTTAAGGTAATTAATGATAAATATGATCCCGTTGCCATTTACTTTGTTGTTTTGGGTTTGAATTTATATATCCTTTTTGTGTTTCCTGTCTAGAGAATGTCCTTTAGTATTTGTTGGAGAGCTGGTTTGGTGGTGCTGAATTCTCTCAGCTTTTGCTTGTCTGTAAAGGTTTTGATTTCTCCTTCATATTTGAATGAGATCCTTGCTGGGTATAATAATCTGGGCTGTAGGTTCTTTTCTTTCATCACTTTAAGTATGTCTTGCCATTCCCTCCTGGCTTGGAGAGTTTCTATTGAAAGATCAGCTGTTATCCTTATGGGAATTCCCTTGTGTGTTATTTGTTGTTTTTCCCTTGCTGCTTTTAATATTTGTTCTTTGTGTTTGATCTTTGTTAATTTGATTAATATGTGTCTTGGGGTGTTTCGCCTTGGGTTTATCCTATTTGGGACTCTCTGGGTTTCTTGGACTTGAGTGATTATTTCCTTCCCCATTTTAGGGAAGTTTTCAACTATTATCTCCTCTAGTATCTTCTCATGGTCTTTCTTTTTGTCTTCTTCTTCTGGGACTCCTATGATTCGAATATTGTAACGTTTAATATTGTCCTGGAGGTCTCTGAGATTGTCCTCATTTCTTTTAATTAGTTTTTCTTTTTTCTCCTCTGATTCCTTTAATTCTGCCATTCTATCTTCTAATTCACTAATTCTATCTTCTGCCTCTGTTATTCTACTATTTGTTGCCTCCAGAGTGTTTTGGATCTCATTTATTGCATTATTCATTATATATTGACTCTTTTTTATTTCTTCTAGGTCCTTGTTAAATCTTTCTTGCATCTTCTCAATGCTTTTCTCCAGGCTATTTATCCATGATTCCATTTTGCTTTCCAGATTTTGGATTAATTTCACTATCATAATTCTGAATTCTTTATCAGGTAGGTTCGCTATTTCTTCCTCTTTTGTTTGGTTTGGTGGGTAATTATCCTGTTCCTTTACCTGCTGGGAATTCTTCTGTCTTTTCATCTTGTTTAAATTGCTAAGTTTGGGGCGTCTTTACTGTATTCTGGTAGTCTGTGGAGTTCTCTTTATTGTGGCGTTTCTGCACTATATGTGGGTTTGTACCGGTGGCTTGTCGAGGTTTCTTGTTTATGGAAGCTTGTATCGGTGTTCTGGTGGGTGGAGCTGGATTTCTTTTCTCTGGGGTGCAGTGGAGTGTCTAGTAGTGAGTTATGAGATGTCTATGCTTTTGGGGTCGCTTTGTGTAGCCTGTGTATTGGAGCTCAGGCTGTGTTCTTGTTTCTCTGGAGAATTTGCTTGGTATGTCTTGTTGTGGAACTTGCTGGTCTTTGTGTGATGCTTGGTTTCAGAGTAGGTATGGAGGCTTTTAATGAGCTCCTGTCAATTAGTGTTTCGTGGGATCAGGGTATGGACTTAAGCCTCCTGGTTCCAGTTATTGGTCTTATTTTTACAGTAGTCTCAAAAACTTCTTCTTCTATAATGCATTCCACAACTGGACCACTCAGAGATGTTCACGGAATTATACATAGAAGGAAAAAGGGAGGAAGGAGACAGAGGCGGTCAGGAGGATAAAAGGAGGGAGTGTGAAGGAGAGAGACAGATCTAGTCAGTAATCAGTAAAGAAAAGAAAAAAGGAAAGGAAAAAAGCAAAGGACGAAAAGGAAAAAAGAAAAAAAAAACAAAAAACAAAACAGGGTCGCAAAAGTTATATCTAAACGCGGAGATTAAAGAAGTACTAGAGGATAAAAAAAAAAAAAATAAAAATAAAAGAAACAAAACAAACAACAACAAAAAAAAAATAAAAAGGAAAAAAAAATTTTTGTTTTCCTTTTTCCAATTAAAAAATAATAAAAATTAAAAATATATATATATATTAAAAAAAGAAAAGAAAAAAAAAGGAAATAATGATGGTAAAAATAGTAACAATATATATAAGAGTTTCTCTATTATTGTTGTGGGTTCAGTTCATTTTCAGCTAGTTCCTTGTTCCGGCTTAAATTTCTCAAGATCTATAGGCCCCTTTCTCTGTGGTTGGTCTGTATAGTTCTTTGTTCTGTGCACGGTTCGGCGGTGTTCTGGGCCAAGGCCCACCACTCGTGTGGTCGGCGCTGCACAATCTGGATTGCCGGGCCAAACTACTCCAGTTAGGCAGCACTCCAGACAATCAGGCGAACGAAGTCTGGGCTGAGGCCCGCAGAGGGGGAAGGGCCGGCGACGGGAATGGCGGGCGGGCGGGTGGGGGAGGGGGATGGGGTGGCCCTCGTGGGAGCCGCGGGCACAGCGGGCGGGGGCACGCCTGCGCGGGAGTGGCCGGCGGGGGAGCGTCCAGTAGGGGAGAGTCCCACGGGGGAGCGTCCCTCTGGGGAGCGCCGGCAGGGGAGCGTCCCGCGTGGGAACGGCCAAGGCGTCTCCCTGCCCAGCCCCGGCTCCCCAATGGCAGATGCGGGCGTTTGCAGCGGTGCTTTTCCGCTGCGGAAGTTACCGCAGGGCCTGCAGTCTGTGGGTTCTAATTGCTCAACTGTTCTCCTCCCTGTTATGATAGTCTCCGTGTTTCCCAGGTTCGGCGCAGATTCCGCAGGGAGAGTGTTTCCTGGTGTTTGGAAACTTCTCTTTTTAAGACTCCCTTCCCCGGACAGAGGTCCGCCCCTCCCTCTTTGTCTCTCTCTGGCTTCTATATTCTTTCCTACCTCCTTTAGAAGGCAGTGAGTTGCTTTTCTGGGTGTCCGACGTCCTCAGCCAGCACTCCGAAGCTGTTTGTGGTATTTACTCGGCGCCCAGATGTCCCATTGATGAATTTGTGGAGGAGAAAGCGTATTCCCCGTCCTAATCCTCCGCCATCTTAACCGGAAGTCAGTTTTTTTTTTTTTTACAGTTTTTTTGTAAGCCTGAAATTATTTAAAAATAAATTTTTTTTAAAAAAAAAAAAACCCAAACCAACCCAACCACATTGAAGGGTTTATTATTTTTTTTTATTTTTTTTTTTTTTTTTTTTTTTTTTTTTTTTTTTTTTTTTATTTTTTTTTTTTTTTTTTTTTTTCTTTTTTATTTTTTATTATCATATAAAAATCATCCCTTTTTTTTTTTTTTTTTTTATAAACACCAAACCTTGTTTTTAATGGCTCCATAATGCCCATTGAGAGGTTATATCGAAAATTACCATTCTAACTATTGTTGGACAGTATTCAGGTTATTTCCTTTTTAAAAAATTGTGAATCATACTGCAATGACTATCTTTGACAATAAAGCATTTTACATGTGTCTTAGGGTAGATTTCTAGACAGGGAATTACAAAAGGATGTGAGTGTCTTTCAACGATTGGTACAGTTGCTTTTCAAGAGCACATAGTCATTTAATAATTCCCAACAGCCGTGAGTGAATGCTAGTCTCCACACACCCTCACCGGCCTTTTAAAATTCTTTGTCCTCTTCTCAGGTGGAGGGCAATGACACTGTCTCACTGTTTTTTCCTTCTAATTTCTAGGACATGTTGCGAATTATACTAGCGGTTTGTTCTTCACTGATGTCACCATGCTTTTCTTTGGCTCTCCTAGACGGGATTCTTCTCCAAGGGCTGGATCCAAGTGATCTTTGTATCTAGGGCAGGGCCCTCCTCCTAGGACCGCTGGTCCCTGGTGCACATGTCTGGCTCTTTCTGGAGCCATGTGACTCCAAGGTTGCTCGTGTGCCTGGCTCTTCTCCTCAGAGACTGTTTGAGGAGTCATGACTGTCTGGGTCAGCCCGTGCCGTTTCCCAGTTAGTCCTTCTGGTTCCTTCCAGCTCCCAGGCCTGTGGGCAACTCTCACCCACTTTCATTAGCCATTTCCTCTCCTTTATCATTTTTGAAAATAAAAAGTGGATTATTGATTTTTTTTTCCTCCCGATTATAAGAGCAATATAGAATCACTATAAAAGTTTAGGTGCTACAGAAAGGTGTTAAAAAAGACCATGCCCTTCAGGCTCATATACCGCAGAGCTATTTGGCATTAATATTTGGAATTTTTTTTTTTTTACAAATTTTTTTCTGTGTGTATAGGTATAGATTAACTTTTGCAAAAGTGGCCTCACTTTTTTAACACTTGATTTTTTAAAAGAACCCTTTAAAAGCCTATTTTTAAAAGTTGGCAATAGATCTCAGATTTACATATACAATTTGCATTCAGTACTTTTTTGGGTAAAACAAATCTGAACAGAGCCAAGTATCTGTTAACTTTCATGTTAAAAACAAATTTCTGTTTGTAATGGGCAACATTCCTGAACCATTGCAGAGATTTTACTTGGAAGTTGCGTGTGTACGTGTGTTTAAGAAAATGTGGTTTAACAAGTGCTTTCTTAAGCCTCAAAAACATGTTCTGAAAAAGAAAGAAAGTTGGGAAGAAAACTTCAGGTCATATATAGTCCGTAAAACTTTTAGGGATCATGGGACTTCCCTGGCAGTCCAGAGGTTTAGACTTCACCCTCCAATGCAGGGGGGTTGGGTTCGATCCCTGGTGGGAAAGCTAAGATCCCTTATACCTTGCTGCCAAAGAACCAAAACATAAAACAGAGGCAATATTGTAAAAAAAATTTCAATAAAGACTTAAAAAAACAGTTTAGGGATCAGCCTCCAAATACCACTGTGCCGTGTTGATTACCAATCCGTTTACTTAACTAAGCACTCACATATGGCTTGAGCTATCTTTTCCTTTGTAAAATTATTATTATTATTTTTTACTGTAATTGTAGGTTTTGATTAATCTTAGCATGGCAACATATTAGCAAATCATTAGTGGTAACAGACTTTCAGTTTGTTTAAGATTATAAATTGTAATTAAAACCAAAACAGTATCTCCAGATGACAGATGGGTCCCCAGGTCACACAGTATTTCTTAAAGTAAGCTTATGACACTCTAACCAGGGAACTGTAGCAACGAGGAGACTGTTGACAAAGGGCGACCAGGGAACATTCGTCTCAGTACAGGCTGGAATCTGTACTTAAGAAACTGGATGATTATATTTGAAGTAGTACAAATTGTAACCAGTAAGAATGCAGTATGAATGTTTTCTCAGAACTCACAATAGAGTTAAAGTCAGTCAGATGAAGAGTCAAGTATGGAATGGCCTCCTTCATTTAGGAAATTGTCCGAAGAGCCAGCACAAAGCTAGCAACTTCTGATCAAGAGATTATGGGTCATATCAGTTGTTAGCTTATAATGCTGATTTATAAAGGCATCAATCAGGATAAAAGTTCTGTGTGTTTAGACTGGATCTCTAAAACATAAGAACTGAAATCCAAATTACCCTTACCATAAATAAATACATTTACTTTTGGCACATATATAAGCTGGGGGGGTTTAGAGAAATTCAGGTAATAATTTGAATAAGCTCTTCTGAAAATTGGACAATGGGAAAAAACCTGTAAATAAAAAAATAATTTGAGAAAAGACATGTAGTATTTATTAAATGCCCCAAATCTCAAAATCCCTGAAATAGGATATAATGTTTGCCAAAAGTTAAAGATTGATAGATGCTAGTGAAATATAAAATATTTTGTAAAATGGTGATAATTTTTTTTACCTCATTTGTTGTGTAGAGATACTTTATAATCTTTTCCTGAGTATGCTCCAGCAAAGCAGATAGCTACCATCTGGGATCTGGTCTGTTTATGGTGACTGGGACCACAGAGCCCAGTTCTAAGATGGATGAGTGGCCATTTTTTATAGTTAATTTCAGACGATCTGCCCAAACACATATGAGAAAGCCATGCTTCATCTGATTTCCTGTCCCCTGCCTTTTCCAGTGTTTGTTTCTTGGCTGAGTGTTGTCTTTTTAGTTTGTTTTGCTTTATAGCCTCCGATTATCTTCTTGTTGATTCCTTTTCACACTTGATTGGCACAAACGTGGGCCCAGCCTGGGCTGTATCTTGCCTGTAGGATTCCCCCTGTAGACGTCTTCAGCGTGGTCGCCCCCAGGTTGCAGGTGCAGTTTGGCGGCCACTACCACAGGTCCCCAGAAGGGCTTGGCCTCAGCTAGTGCTCAGCCTTCTTGGTGAGCCCATGGGGCCACTGGTCTCATTTTGTAGCTTGGGTGCATATGTGAGTGAGTGTTTTTTTTTTCCTCCATCCACTCTTTGTACAAAGTAATGAAAGGGAAGGGATTCCAACCAGGGGCTTTATGGTTCTTTGTTTTTCCTCGAGTTGATTTTCCTCCAATTACTATGGGAATGAAAATCATTATAGAAAATGAGAAAAGCAAAGGGGAAAAAAAAAAACAAAAACCCAAGGCACCCATGCCCTTCAACAGCTGCCAACAGTTCATCTCTGATGGCGAAGTCCTAGACCACAGAGAAAGTGTACGTCTTTACTGCTCATTTCCCTATTGTTGGTATATCATTAGTTCCATCCTTCTATACCCTGCTTTCTGTGCACAGAGGTTTTAATGGATTGTTTACTTACATATATTCTTAGAAGTGGAATTCTTAGAAGAGGATTCTTCTTAGAATTACTGGGTTAAGGGTTTTGAGACTTTCAACAAAGTGCAGTGTTTTGCTTTTGCATTTAAAGAAGACAAGCTTTATTTTTCAGAAGTGCAGCTACTAGGCGAAACAAGAGAGGATGATGTGTTTTGAGCTGTTTGTGATTTTTAGAAGAGTGGACCATCATTATGGAAAATCACAACCCAAATGGTGATGGTATTTATGGTATTTGAGTTAACAGCACATGTATACCTGCCCATGTGTGTAGCTGTTGATTCGTGGTATGATATACACGTGTATTGGGCTTCCCTTGTGGCTCTGCTGGTAAAGAAGCTGCCTGCAATGCCAGGCGATCCCTCGGTTGGGAAGATCCCTGGAGAAGGGAAAGGCTACCCACTTTAGTATTCTAGCCTGGAGAATTCCATGGACTGTATAGTCCAAGGGGTCCCAAAGAGTCAGACATGACTGAATGAATTTCACTCACACACATACACATATATTAAACAAACACACACACAATAGTTGAATTTAGTTTGCTTGTATTTAGAATGTTAAATGTTAGATTGAATCATATGAAATTCCATTTTCATAGGTCAAAAGCAATTCCATTATCAGTAGTTTCACATGGTTCAACTTAATATTGTCCACCTTTCTTTATAAATCAATTTTGCTTATTTATTTATTCATTTTTGGCCCCATAGTGTGGCATGTGGGATCTTAGTTCCCCAACTAGGGATCAAACCCATGCCCCCTGCAGTGGAAGCACAAGGTCTTAGCCACTTTACCTCCTGGGAAGTCGTCAAATATTGTCCAACTTCTTAATCCAGTCTTATTTCTTCTTAGTCTTTGCAAGCATCTCCCTGCCACATGCCTAAGCACTCGCGTGTTGAAGTGTTATTTTATTGCACTCCTTTTATTTTGCATTTAAACTGCAGGTCGAATATCAAGTCTTTTCAGTTTCTGTGTAAATGGATCATTTTTATCACTGAGTTTCATTTAAGAAAGGCAAAGGAGACGTTGAAAACGTTTATGAAAAAGGAGTATCGGGTCTGATAAGGCTGAGAAATACCAAGTGAGGAGTTTGCTTTCTGCAGACAGGATCCATAACTTCGTATTCTGTCCAAGTGTGCTGCTTGGAAAAGTATGCACACTGTAGTTATCATGTTATCTTACAACTGGCAAGTCAGTCTCCCCACTGAGTTCCTCAATGGTGTCTTAAGAACAGGAGAGGAAAGCCAGCATTGAAAGGGTCTACCCACCACGTGCTTGTAGTAAGAGACATTATTTCCTCTGATGCTCACAGTAAGTCCATGAGGAATTAGGACTGGCCGCGGTGTGCAGATGAGGAGATTGAAGCGTTGAGTAGTAAAGACTCTCAGCTACGACAGTCGATCAGAGATCAGGCATTTGAACTTAGTTCCATGGAATTCGAAGGCCACATTGCCAGATGAAATACAGGACGTTCAGATAAGTTTGAATTTCAGATGAATAGTGACTTTGTTTGTTCTCAAATGTATTATATTTATTAAATTTTTTTTCTTTTTAAAAATCAGTGTATTTTTGGCTGTGCCGGGTCTCTGTTGCTGTGAGTGGGCTTTCTCTAGTTTCAGAGAGTGGGGGCTACCCTCTAGCTGCGGTGCTGGCACTTCTCACTGTGGGGCTTCTCTTGTTTGTGGCCCTCGGGCTTGGTTGCTCTGAGGCATGTGGGATCTTCCCGGGCCAGGGGTCAGATCTGTGTCCCCTGCCATTGGCTGGTAGATTCTTAATCACCAGGGAAGTCCTGTATTTCTTTATTTAGATTTACAAAAGGTTTTTAAAATCTGAATTGTTTTAAAAGTATAGTTGATTTACAGTGTTGTATTAATTTTTTCTGTACAGCAAAGTGACTCAGTTATACACACCTATATCTTCTTTTTCATGTTCTTTTCCATTATGATTTATCACAGGATATAACAGTGACTCTTAATGTTACAGAAACATGCTCCAAACGTTGCTCGGGGCAGACTTATACTAAAATAGGACTTGTTTCTCCTAAGTTTCAAAATCAACTGGTGTCTTGCATTCTTTTTAAGTCTGGCAACCCTACTCTTTCCCTGTCTCCCACTTCCCTTGCTTTTCTTACTCACAGTGTTGCTCCCTAGATTTTTATTCCAAAAATGTCTTTCGGGTCCCAGCATGAGTCACCAGAGAGGCAGTGAGAAGTAACAGCCTTTCACAGGAGCGATGAGGCCCTGGGCCCGGTCCCGACCGTGGGAAAGATACACCTTCTGGAACAAGTTTTCTCATCTGTGAATTGGAGAGTTGAACTGCACCATGTCAAGGGTCAGAGAATGTTTACTGGGTTCTGAGCACGTGCCGGGCACTGTTCTGGGCTCTGGGGCACCATCAAAAAAAAAAAAAACTGACAAGGTTCGCTGTCCTCAGAGAGCTAACATTTATAATGGGGGAGAGAGACAAACAGCAGTGCCCGCTACCCTCAGCTCAGGTGCCGTGGGTCAGGCCCGCTGCTGGGCTCCCCTGCTGTCACTTTGTGCCCACCCCATCCAGGGCAGGGCTCCCCAGGTGGCGCTAGTGGTAAAGAACCTGCCTGTCAATGCAGGAGACCCAGGAGACCTGGGTTCGATCCCTGGGTTGGGAAGATCCCCTGGAGGAGATCCACTCCAGCCAGTATTCTCGCCTGGAGAATCCCGTGGACTGGGGAGCCTGGTGGACTGTAGTTCATAGGGTCACAAAGAGTCAGAAACGACTGAAATGACTTAGCACGCACGCACATCCAAGGTGTGGCATGTTGCTGGCACACAATGGCAGCAGGGCTGGACTCAGGTTTTGTGAGCCTGAGGAGCCTCTTTAAGAAAAGTGTATACCATCACCAGACCCTTCTCAGGATCCTGGAAAGAGCCTGTGCAGGAGAGGCTGTGAAACTGAAGTCTCAATAGCATCCCCTAAAATATGGCTCTGGGCTCAGTTGGTGATTTTTTTTTTTTTTTTTTTTTTGGCTTTGCTGGGTCTTAGTTATGGCGTGTGGGATCTTTAGTTTGTGGCATGTAAACTCTGAGTTCTGACATGTGAGATCTAGTTCCCTGACCAGGGATTGAACCAGATCCCTCTGCTTTGGAATTGCGAGGTTTTAGTCAAATACTGGACCACCAGGGAAGTCCCTCAGTCGGTGATTGTTGACTGAACAACTGTCTTCTCAGGTAGCTTGCCAGTTTACGACTGTGTTCAGAGAAGTGTGAGGATTTACTCAAGTTCATAGAGCCCGTGAGTGGTAGTGCTGATGGGGACATGGTTCAGCAGGGAGAGAATGTGGAACGCTCCCAGTCTTTGGATCAAGAAAGATTTGGATTTAAATCTGACCCATGTGCAGCCTTGCTGGTTAACTTTGGCCAAGTGTCTTAACCTCTCTGTGCTTTTGAATCCTCATCAGTAAAATGGAGAAAGCAATACTGCTCCTATAGGGTAGCTGGAGATGAACAGTTAATGCTTGTTTTGGGGAAGGATCGTTCCATGCTGCAGAGAAGGCCTGGGTCTCCCCTAGTGCTCTTGGCTGCCTTGGGTCTTTGGAATCCACACTAAGGACCAGTGGGGTGGGGGTGGGACTGCCACAGGCCGCCAAGAAGTGCATTTTTGGAATGATTCATCTTTGACCTCCTTCCTGGAGGGTTCAGCCTAATGGGCTTCTCTCCAGGAGCCCCTGTCGGTGTGGGCAGAGGGGAAGCACAGGAAAAGCCAGAGATTCCTGCCAATACTGGCCGTGTCCAATCCGGATATTTAGAGAAAAATCCAGGACAAATACACAGCAACAGTTTCTTTGAGTTACACACAGGAGGGGAACTGGATGGCCAAGGAAGGGAAAACTACCATTGGTGAGCCCCCTACCCCGTGCCAGGGTCTTATGTATATTTCCTAACAGTTACCAAAAATGTATATATATTAAAAAAAAAAAAAAAACACCTTCTTGTGTGGACTGTGCTCAGCATATTACCTGTATTAACACATTAAAACCTTACAACAGCCCATTAAAGTAATGTCTACTTCCATTTTTTTTTTGATGAGGAAAACTGAGCCATAGAGAATTAAGGAATTTATTTTAGTTCATGTACCTACTTGATAAATGGTGGGGAAACAGGATTGAAACCCAGATAGTTTGGCTCCTCAGTTCACATGTGGTGGCCCTTATAAAGCAGATATGACATGCCCCTTTGACAGGTGAGAAAACTAGGGCTTGTATGAGTTCAAGCCAAGATCACACAGTGTGTGGTTAGTCACTCAGGCATGTCCAGTTCTTTGTGACCCTGTGGACTGTAGCCCACCAGGCTCCTCTGTCCATGGATTTTTCAGGTGAGAATATTGGAGTGGATTGCCATTTCTTCCTCCAGGGAATCTTCCCAACCCAGGAATTGAACCTGTGTCTTCTGTGTCTCCTGCACTGCAGGCAGCTTCTTTACCCGCTGAGCCATTGGGAAAGCCCCCACAGAGTAAGTAGCGGAGTTTGATTTCAAACCCAGGGCTCCAGACTCCAGTCAGTTTAGTCGCTCAGATCAGATCAGTCACTCAGTCGTGTCCAACTCTTTGTGACCCCATGAATCGCAGCACGCCAGGCCTCCCTGTCCATCACCAACTCCCGGAGTTCACTCAGACTCACATCCATCGAGTCAGTAATGCCATCCAGCCATCTCATCCTCTGGCATTCCCTTCTCCTCCTGCCCTCAATCCCTCCCAGCATCAGAGTCTTTTCCAGTGAGTCAACTCTTCACATGAGGTGGCCAGAGTACTGCAGTTTCAGCTTTAGCATCATTCCTTCCAAAGAAATCTCAGGGCTGATCTCCTTCAGAATGGACTGGTTGGATCTCCTTGCAGTCCAAGGGACTCTCAAGAGTCTTCTCCAACACCACAGTTCAAAAGCATCAATTCTTCGGCCCTCAGCCTTCTTCACAGTCCAGCTCTCACATCCATACATGACCACAGGAAAAACTATAGCCTTGACTAGACGAACCTTTGTTGGCAAAGTAATGTCTCTGCTTTTGAATATGTGATCTAGGTTGGTCATAACTTTCCTTCCAAGGAGTAAGCGTCTTTTAATTTCATGGGTGCAATCACCATCTGTAGTGATTTTGGAGCCCAGAAAAATAAAGTCAGCCACTGTTTCCACTGTTTCCCCATCTATTTCCCATGAAGTGATGGGACCAGATGCCATGATCTTCATTTTCTGAAAGTTGAGCTTTAAGCCAACTTTTTCTCTCCACTTTCACTTTCATCAAGAGGCTTTTGAATTCCTCTTCACTTTTTGCCATAAGGGTGGTGTCATTTGCATATCTGAGGTTATTGGTATTTCTCCCTGCAATCTTGATTCCAGCTTGTGCTTCATCCAGCCTGGCACCTCACATGATGTACTCTGCATATAAGTTAAATAAGCAAGGTGACAGTATACAGTCTTGACGTACTCCTTTCCCCATCTGGAACCAGTCTGTTCCATGTCCAGTTCTAACTGTTGTTTCTTGACCTGCATACAGATTTCTCAGGAGCCTGGTAAGGTGGTCTGATATACCCATCTCTTGAAAGAATTTTCCAGTTTGTTGTGTCCAGACTCCAGAGCCCATGCATTTTCTATTCCACCTGTATCCCTCAGCTCTTGCAGGATGTCTGGGATTCATTTCCTGAGATGCTCAGATTTCAATTCTGGTCTCATCTTGACCCTAGCCCTAGCTCATTGCAGGATCCAATATTGGTAGAAATCAGGCCAGGTAATGTCAGAGGCGGATTGCCCTTGCTCAGTGTTATAGTTCTGAGGATGGGAAGTAAGACAAGGAGTGGTCCCTCAGCCACCAGCTGTGCTAATTGTCGGGCTGTGTCCCCTTTGCTGCGGTCTCCACTGTCCAGTCCAGAGGAGGTGCTCAGGGTTGCTGAGAGAATGAGCTGTGGGGACAGGCGTCCCCAGTGCTTCCTGTCTGTGACAGTGTCTGGACGGCTGGTGCCTTGGAGGACGCAGACTTGGGTTTGAGTCCCCGTCTACCCCTGTCTGGCTTGGTGACACAAGTGCTCTCTGAAGTTCAGTTCAACAACAATTCCTACTTGAAAGGTCATTTTGAGAATTAAATGGCACATATGAAGAGGCCACCCAGCGCCAGGCTTAGCAGCTGATGGACTTGGATACACATTCCCCCTCCCCTGCCCGGGGCCTGAGGGGCTCTCCTTTTTCGCCCTATCTGGCCCCCCTTTTTTCTTATTTTTTAAAAAATTGTGGTAAAATATATATTGGAGAAGGAATGGCAACCCACTCCAGTGTTCTTGCATGAGAAATCCCATATATATAAGTGTTATAAACTTACCATTTTAACAACTTTAAAATGTACAATTCAGTGGCATTAAGTACCTTCCCTTGTCTAGGCAACAAGTGAAGTGAGCCAGACAAAGACGAATATCAAATGATATCACTTATGTGTGGAATTGAAAAAATGATACAAATGAACATATTTACAAAGTAGAAATGGACTCAGACACATAGAAAACAAATTTATGGTTACCAGGGGAGGAAGGGGCTGGCGGAGGGAAAAATTAGAAGTTTGGGGTAACAGATACACATGACTATATATAAAACAAACAGGAAGGTCTTACCTGTATAGCACAGGGAACTATATTCAGTATCTGAGTGAGTGAGCCATGGAGACCATCGTCATCATCCATCGCCAGAGTTTTTCATCATCTCAAACTGAAACTCTGGACCCATTAAACAAGCTCTCCCTGTTCCTCTCTCCCCTCAGCCCTCCGTAATCTCTCTTCTACTTTCTGTCTCCATGGGTTTGCCTATTCTAGGTAACTCATAAGTGGAATTATACAGTATTTATGCTTTTTGTGTCTGGCTTATTTCACTTAGCATCATGTCTTCCAAGTTGTCTGTTTTGGAGCATGTGTCAGAATTCCCTTCTTTTTTAAGGCTAAATAATACTCTGTCATATCTTTATGCCACGTTTTGTTTATCCGTTCACATGTCCACGAACCTTGGGTTGCTTCCACCTTTTGGCTGTTGGGAATAATGCTGCAGTGGGCAGGGGTGTGCAAGTATCAGTTTTAATCCCTGCTCCTTTCTTTTCGATATATACTCAGAAGTGGGATTGCTGGACCATATGGTAATTTTATGTTTAATTTTTTGGTGCCTCTCCCTTTTCTTTTCTCTTGTTAATTTGTCTTTTATTTTTAATTGAAGTATAGTTAATTTACAGTGTCATGTTAGTTTCAAGTGTACAGCAAAGTGATTCAGTTACCCATATATCCTTTTTCAGTTTCTTTTCTATTATACTTTATTACAAGATACTGAATATAGTTCCCTGTGCTATACAGTCAGACCTTACTGTTTATTTTATATATAATAATGTATATCTGTTATCCCAAATTCCCAGTTTATCCCTCCCCTGCCCCCTTCCTCTTTTGGTAACCATAAATTTGTTTTCTGTGTCTGTGAGTCCATTTCTATTTTGTAAATATGTTCATTTTTTTCCCCAATTCCACATGTAAGTGATACCATTTGATACTTGTCTTTCTCTGGCTTATTTCACTTAGTATGATAATCCCTAGGTCCATCCATGTGGCTGCAACTGACATTAGTTCATTGTTTTTTTATGGTTTAGTAGTATTCTGTTGTGTGTATATTAGTATTTATACTACATCTTCTTTATCCAGTTATCTGTCGATGGACATTAGATTCCTTCTATGTCTTGGATGCTGCCCGTTCACACACACACACACACACACACACACACACACACACACACACTTACACAGTCTGCACCATCTGACCTTCATCTAGGAAGTCTTCTCATGTGCTATTGCTTCTTGATCTGGTGCAGCTTTGGGAAGCTTTGATATATCACTAGTGACTGAGACCTGCCTCCCTCTCCAGGCCCCTCCTTGCCAGGAAAAGAAAGTGAAAGTGTTAGTCGCTGAGTCGTGTTTGACTCTTTGCGACCCCATGGACAGCAGCCGGTTAGGCTCCTCCATCCCTGGGATTCTCCAGGCAAGAACACTGGAGTGGGTTGCCATTTCCTTCTCCAATGCATGAAAGTGAAAAGAGAAAGTGAAGTCGCTGAGTCATGTCCAACTCTTTGCCACCCCATGGACTGCAGCCCACCAGGCTCCTCTGTTCATGGAATGCTCCAGGTAAGAATATTGGAGTGGGGTAGTCATTCCCTACTCCAGTACTCTTGCCTGGAAAATCCCATGGACAGAGGAGCCTGGTAGGCTGCAGTCCATGGGGTCGCTAAGAGTTGGACACGGCTGAGCGACTTCACCTTCACTTTTCACTTTCATGCATTGGAGAAGGAAATGGCAACCCATTCCAGTGTTCTTGCCTGGAGAATCCCAGGAACGGCGGAGCCTGGTGGGCTGCTGCCGTCTCTGGGGTCGCACAGAGTCAGACACGACTAAAGCGACTTAGCAGCAGCAGCCGCCATTCCCTTCTCCACAGCATCTTCCCGACCCAGGGATTAAACCCAGGGCTCCTTCATTGCAGGCAGATTCTTAACCATCCGAGCCACCAGGGAAGCTCCTCCTTGTCAGAGCTGCTCAGCTACTCTAGGATCTGGAGGCTTTCTGGTTGGGACTGGTATCCGAGCAGCCACAGGGGCCCCCGCAGAGACCCCTCTCTGACAGTGGGGGAAGCAGCACTTTCTGTCTGACCCTGGGTGCTTATTGCTCTGACTCAGGACAGGCTGTGGACCTCAGGGCATCTCTGAGCAGAGCTGCTCACACCTGACAAGATCACTCAGCAGCCGTCTCCTTTACTCACCAGTTAGACTCAAAGGTGATTCTTCCAGGAGACAGACTGGTGTCTGGGAAGAAACTTGACCTTGGGAGTCAGCTACCTCAAGTTGAATCCCTACTCTGTCTCTTCTTTGTGTCACCCCTTGGTGAGGTACTCAGTCTCCCTGAGCCTCAGTTTCCACCTCTATCAAATGGGAATATCAACAGTCCCCACCTCAGTGGACTGTTGGGCACACACATCGATGATGCCTGTGCAGCCCTCCGCCCCGTGGAAAGGCCACGGTTACCCTCTTTGTTGACAGCTCAGAAAACTGACAGGGACTGCTGCAGACCAACGGTCCCTGCCCGAGTCCTGTTGACTGCTCTCTGTCTATCTGCCCCTCTCATCCTGTGTCCGGTCTTTCCAGCTCTGAAATGGCTCTTCCAGATATTTGAATGAGAAATAAAATATCTTCTGGGAAATCAGCAAAAGGATGGCCTTTGGAACAGTCCTAGTGTTGCAGCGGTCCTTTCAAGCTTGACCCAAGAATAACAGTTATTCTTTGGAGGCTTTACGGGCTTCTGAGGTGGCACTAGTGGTAAAGAACCTACCTGCAGATGCAGGAGACACAGGAGATGTGGATTCAACCTCTGGGTTGGGGAGATCCCCTGGAAGAGGGCATGGTGACTCACTCCAGAATTCTTGCGTGGAGAATCCCATGGACAGAGGAGCCTGGTGGGCTGTGGTCCATGGGGTTGCAGAGTCGGACAGGACTGAAGGGACTTAGAACACAAGTCGCTGGAGGCTTGACAGGACTCTCTGGGCCTCTGGATGACACCCCTGCTGCTCTTCAGGTGTTTTCCAGCTCCTGATGTTTACTCAAGCCTGGCCTCTGTGTGTGTGTGTGTATGTGATAGAGTGCGTGAGTGCGGTGGGGATGGGCAGTGGTTTGCCCATCTATCTGTTTTAAGCTTCCATTTTGATCTGTGAGGAAGGCATGAATCTCTCTTGGAAGTTTTTTTTTTTTACGTCTTTATTGAACTTGTTCCAGCATTGCTTCTGTTCTGTGTTTTGGTCTCTTGAGGCACATGGGATTTTAGCTTGCTGGCCAAGGATTGATCCCATGCCCCCTGCATTGGAAGGCGATGTCCCAGCCACTGGACCCCCAGGGAAGTCCCTTTGGAAGGTATTTTAAGTGTAATGAATTTACTGGAAAAGCCTGAGGAGGAGCAGGGTGGTGAATGGAGGAGGGTTAACAGTCCAGACAGACCAGCTCTGGCTCCGCAGACATGAGCATGCGCGCACATCACCTGACGCAGGCGGTCTGGGGCGGGGCCTGAGGCTGTCCGCTCCTGACCCGTGGTACAAGTGCGGCCGGTCTAGGGTCCATTCGGTGAGTAGCCTCGCTAGACCTGCTCGTGTTTTCTAAGTTCTGTGGCCCCTGCGGTTTTCCACAGGCCGCTTGCCTCTGCTTTGGGCCCGGTCTCACACCACACCCTGGCTTCTTTTTCCAAATTTCATTCCTCAGCCTTTTCCTCATGCTCTGCAGCCCAGTTCAGGTTTCTGTAGCAACTAGATCCAAAGCCTGCCCCTGGCCCTCAGCTGGGTTTCCAAATTCAATTACTTTCTGAGAAATAAGGCTTTTTAATTGAACAATAATAAGAGCACTATTCACCCATTACAGGAAACTTGGAAATGGCTGAAAAGTAGATGGGAGCAAATGAAAAGTTATCCAGGATCCTGTAACCCTAAAAGAATTATTGATGAGATTAAAAAAAAATACAGGACAATTTTTTTGGCTGTGCTGAGTCTTTGTCGCAGCACACGCAGGCTTCTCTTGTTGCAGGGTATGGGCTTAGTTTCCCATGTCATGTAGCATCTTAGTTCCCTGACCATGGAGTGAACCCACATCCCCTGCATTGGAAGGCAGATTCTTCTCACTGGACCACCAGGGAAATAAATCCCTTACCCATTTTTAAAATTGAAGTATAGTTAATTTACAATGTCACGTTCGTTTCAGGGATACAACACAGGGATACAGTTATGTATAGGAAATCCCTTACATACGAACGAGTTCCATTCTGAGAGTGTGTTCGTATGTCCAATTTGTTCATAAGCCCAACAGAGTTATCCTAGGTACCAATGACCACAATTGACTATATAGCGCAGTACTGTAATAGGTTTATAATACTTTCATACAAATAATACTTTAAAAACAACCCCCCAAAATAAACATTTTAAATCTTACAGAACGGTGCCTTGAAAAGTACAGTGGTACAGTATAATAGCCAGCATACAGGGGCTGGCATCGAGCAAATCCTCAAGAAGAGTTACTGACTGGAGGTGGGAATGGTAGAGCTGAAGGGCCGTCAGCAATAGGAGACGGAGGGCAAGCTGCAATTTCACTCGTGCCTGACATGGATGGAAAGCATGTTCGTCTCTTTGAAAGCTCACACCTTGAAGGTTCTTGTAGGGAACTTATTGTATATCAGGTTCTTTTCCATTGTAGATGATTGCAAGGTGTGGACTATAGTTCCCTGTGCTGTATACTGATGCAGCTTTGCTTCGTTCTTTCCAGTTCCCTTTCTCCTTCTGCATCTCTATATTTTTATTTTAAATTAAAATTAAAATTTTAAATTTTAATTGAAATAATACAAGAGAAACAAATTCAGGTATTGCTAAAGCCTGCTTTTCTGCTTTATGACTAGTTCTTTGAAAACACACAAAAATGACTCCATATACTGTCGTTGTTCACTCACTCAGTCATGTCTGACTCTTTGTGACCCCACGGACTTCTTGTCCTTCACTGTCTCCCAGGGTTTGCTCAAACTCATGTCCACTGAGTCAGTGATGCTCTGCAGCCATCTCGTTCTCTGTCACCCCCATCTCCTCCTGCCCTGTCTTTCCCAGCATCAAGGTCTCTTTCCAGTGAGTTGGCTTGTTCGCATCAGCTGGCCAAAGTATTGGAGTTTCAGCTTCAGTCCTTTCAACGAACACTCGGTGTTGATTTCCTTTAGGATTGACTAGTTTGATTTCCTTGCTGTTCAAGGGACACTCAAGAGTCTTCTCCAGCACCACAATTTGAAAGCATCAATTCCTCCACACTCAGCTTTCTTTATGGTCCAACACTCACATCTGTATATGACTATTGGAAAAACCATAGCTTGGACTAGATGGATCTTTGTCAGCAAAGTGCTATCTCTGCTTTTTAATATGCCGTCAAGGTTTGTCACAGCTTTCCTCCCGAGGAGCAAGCATCTTTTCATTTCATGGCTGCAGTCACTGTCTATAGTGATTTTGGAGCCTAAGAAAATAGATACTGATAATTGCTATTGTTTATTGAGTCCTTAAGACGTGAGGGTGTGAGGTAAATGCCTGCTCATTGTCTCAGTTAAATAATCCATCATTTGTTTAACTGGTCTTCTGTAAATAACACTGTGATGAACATCTCTGTGCATACATTTTAATCTAGCTTTCTAATTAGTTCTTTAGACCAGGAGTTGGCAGACTTTTGGTAAAGGGCCAGATAATAAATATTTTAAGTTTGGTGGGCCATAAAATCTCTGCCATAACGACTCAGCTCCCCATGGTAGCACAAAAGCAGCCATTAGCTACAAACTAATGAGTGTGGATGTGTTCCAATACAGTTTTACTTATAAAAACAGGTGGCTGATTGGATTTGACCACGGGCCATAGGTTGCCAGCCCTGCTTTAGACTAACCAGTCAAGGATGGGCACACTTTTTTCAGTAAAAGGCAGATAGAAAATAGATTTAGCTGTACCCAGTGCGGTCTCTATCGTCTGCTGTTTCTTCTGTCCCTCCCCTCCCACCCATCTTTTCCTTCTTCACCTTCCTCTTTTTTTCTTCTTTCTCTTTCCTCATTCTTCTTCCGAGCTTTTAAGAATGTAAAAACCATTCTTAGCTTGTAGACCATACAAAAACAGGCCTTTGCCGACCTCTGGATTAGACAAATAGACGTTGGATTCCTGATTTCAGACAGTATGAACATCGAACCATCTCTTGATGAATGTGGCAGGGTTGCTTTCCAGAATGGTGGCAGTTCCAATCTAAACACCCCTGCTGGCTGTGCAGGAAAGTCTTCATCCTGTTCTACCCTCACCTCATCAAGAAGTTTCTCTTATTCAGTCTTTGCTAACTCAATGGGTCAGCCTATCTCATACTAATTCACAGTTGCTTTGATTACTAAGAAGCTGAGCATTTTTCCTCTTAATTATCCATTTGTAGTTCCTATTCTGTAAAAAATTTTTTGTGTGTGTTTTGTCTTTTTATTTAGGATTTTATTGTTTTACTTTATAGTTTTTACATTTTTTGTCTTTCTGACAAGAGAGGATTTGGAGAGTCGTCCTATTTGTTGCAATGATTTTCCCCAGTGTTCTCTTTTGGTTGTCCTTGGATTTCAATGGTATTTATGATCATTTCCAAGCCTTTTAATTGTATTTGTGATTATTTTGATGGCTAGAAGTGCTTAATTTTTATTTATGTTTTCCTTTGTGAGTTCCATTTCCTCTTTGAAACTCTCTCTTTGGATTTTCTGAATGTCAGCCACCCCACTTTGCCCTCAGCCTCCTGATATCCCATAAGCAGTTCAGGAATGCTGTGAAGAAATGTCAATTGTAAATGCTTTCAGCTGAGTCTCAGAAAAGCTGATAAACAGTGGTTTAAGCCAGGGATTTTCAAACTGTAGCACACATCAGAATCACCAAGGGGCTTTGTAAAACTCAGATTGCAGGGCCCTCCTGTAGAATTTCAGGTTCTTATAGGTCTGGTTAGGGCCTGAGAATGTGCCTTTGTAACATATTCCCATATGGTGCTGGTGCTGCTGACCTGGGAACATACTTTGATAACTACTGGCTTAAACACTTGAGAGATTCAGTTCCTCACAGAACAAAGAGTTCAGGAGAGGGTGGTCCCAGGGCTGGTTTAATAGCTCCCCAGGTTCTAGACTATGGCTTTACTTTCTATTGGCTGTTTCCTCAGGGTTGCAAGACGGCTGCCATAGCTCTGGGCCTTTCCTACTTAAACCAGCATTCCAAACGTGAAGAAGGGGGAACATGGGAAAAAAAAAAAAACTTTTGGCAGTGTTTGGTACATTGGCACTTTGACCAAAGCTTATAGGTAAATATTTAGTAAGAAGAGAATGTAGATTTGGGGTAGGAGAGAGTCTCTGTTTTAAATGCTTTCTTGCACTGAGTGGAAAACCACATAGTTCAGGTCCTTGGAGGCTTCCCTGGTGGCTTAGTGATAAAGATCCACCTCCCAATGCAGGAGAGGTGGGTTCAGTCCCTGGGTTGGGAAGATCCCTTGGAGGAGGGCATGGCAGCCCACTCCAGTGTTCTTGCCTGGAGACTCCCACAGACAGGAGCCTGGCGGGCTACAGTGCACAGGGTCGCAAAGAGCTGGACACAACTGAGCGTGCACACAGCTGTCCTGTCAGGCCCTCGGACCCTCAGCTGCAGCACCAGCTCTGTCTTGATGTCTTTAAGGACCCAGAGTCAGGTCAGCTTGGCCTCCAAACTGGTTTCTGATATTTTCATCACTGAAGTCATTGGACTTCTGCCTGGTTTCTGATACAAAGACTGAACTGGCCCCTTCTTCTGGTATTTGGATGCTTTCTTGCCTGAATTTTTTGCTAAATAATTGGCCTGGCTCTTTCTAAGTTGGGAATCCTGCTTGCTTCTGCCAGTTCTTCTCCTAATCAGGAGTCCTAGCCCCAGACCCCAATCTGGTGCTGTGGAGCCTTCTACCTGTTGACAGGCCTGCTAAGTACCACCTGCCTGGATTCCTGGAGACACCACTCAGTCTGGCTCTCAAAACTCCTGAGAGCAGGAGCCTCCAAAGGCTTGCTTGGATTGATTAGCTGCTACACTTTGCCTATTGATCCAGCTTTCTCTTATCATCTGTAACTGATGTTGGAATTATTCCCAATCTTCCTTGGAGGCCAGGGCTTGCTCCACCAGCACCATCAAGAGTGGAAACTGGGAGTAGGAAGTTCCTACCTTCTGCTGTGCTGTGCTTAGTCGCTCAGTCATGCCCAACTCTTTGCAACCCCATGGACTGTAGCCTTCCAGGCTCTTCTGTCCATGGGGATTCTCCAGGCAAGAATACTGGAGTTGGTTGCCATACTCTGCTTCAGGGGATCTTTCTAACCCAGGTCTCCTGCATTGCAGGTGGATTCTTTATTGTCTGAGCCACCAGGGAAGTCCAAGAATACTGGAGTGGGTAGCCTATCCTTTCTCCAGGGGAATCGTCCCAACCCAGGTATCAAACCAGGGTCTCTTGCATTGCAGGTGGATTCTTTACCACCTGAGCTAGAAGGAGATACCAAAGGCTCAAGAGGAGTGGGCTAAGGCAGGATCTGTCAGAAAGTGTCAAGGTCCCAGTAGAGGGGAGAATGAGGTGATCCTAACTCCATGGGAGGCAAAGGTGGATTATTAGGACCCAACCTGGTTAAACAAGTTAATTGGAAAGTCCAGGGGTAAACCTGGCTTTAAGAATGGCTCATTGCTTAGGTTCAAATGGTATCACTAGGATCCAGTCACGCCCATCTTCCCATTTAGTTTCTTCTTTATTCACTTCTTTCTTCAACTGGCCTTGACCTCATGTCACAGGGTGGCTGCCAGCAGTGCTGGGGACTGCATCCATCCCACTTTCTTTCCAGAGGAGAAAGAGAAAAATCAAAACTCCCAGAACTAAGCTTCCTGATCTGGGTTACTCTCCTTCCTTGAAGGCAACCACCAGGGTCAGGAAAGTGTGATGTATGGATTCATTAAGTGTTGAGTCAGAGGATTCAACCCTAGGTTGAATAGGGAATAGAATCAATCCCACCCAAAACCACATGGCTGAAAATGGGGGCAAGAGTGCTCTCAAAGGACATTCAGGCACCCTGAAGTGGGAGGAGGGAATGGATGTGGGGAAGTAAGTAAGTGAAAGTTGCCCAGTCGTTTCTGACTCTTTGTGACCCCATGGACTATACAGTCCCTGGAATTCTCCAGGCCAGAATACTGGAGTGGATAGTCTTTCCCTTCTCCAGGGGATCTTTCCAGCCCAGGGATGGAACCCGGGTCTCCTGCACTGCAGGCAAATTCTTTACCAGCTGAGCCACAAGGGAAGCCCGGATGTGGGGAGGCAACCTACAGATATTCATTCTAATTGGAGGTTGAACTTGTGTGGTGGTAGCGGCAGACTTCAGATGATGACAGGATCTTAAAGCATGCAGGTGTTAAGGGATGGGAGGAAAGGAGCTTGATTGACCTCCAGGGATGGGGTGATTGGGTGGAACAGGTGGGCACCTGGTTATACTCCTCTCCTCTCCTCTCTGTGTGCTCCAGCTTCATCTGTAGATCCAGATCAGGTCAACAAGTTCTACATCTCAGCACCTTCCACACTGCCCATCCGGCTACAGTTAACTCATCCAGGCCTGAGATGAGCTGGACGTCTTCCTACTCAAAGGAGACATGATTCAGTCCAACAGTATGCTTATTCTTTTGGCAACAAAAAAATGCCGTGTAGAACGTTCATTGCCATTCTGGACACCGCCTCCTTCAAAAGCCCTTTGGGTTTACTGCCCTTGTTATTCTCTGTAGCTCAGATGTAATTTGTCAGCCCCATGTAATGTATTTCATCTTGAGTGGAGTCTCAGGAAAAAAAAAAGTTTGTGGCCACAGATGCATTTGAATGCCTTCTATCATCAGAGGACGAAACTAATGTCGAGCTAGTATTTTGCCCACATGGGGCCAAATTGAAGCTCCAAGTCACAAATCACTTTTTTTCCCTCAGGTGTCAACTGATCCGTACTTTCTCTGCTACCTTCATGGTCTTGTTGCCTTTTTTTGGTCCCTAATTATCATAGTCACCACTGTGTTTAGTCTTGGAAGCCTCCTAAATCCTTTTGGAATCAATCAGAGAGATTTCAAGGGAGGTAAATAAATACCATGTGATTTGTTTTCCCTCATGTATTGGTTTTCTCAGCAGGGAAGGGAAAAATGTATAATTCAGATGTAAACTTTGTCTGATTAAGATCAAATGAGATTCTCTTATTTTTTTTTTTTTTTCTTTCTGTTAACCCTTCTGCCTGCTTCTTCCCTCTGTCCCCTCCTTCCATTGTGAAAGAGTGTTTGATCCTTTGACTGAAGGGGAAGGAGAAATGTTGGGAGCTCAGAAGTGGCTGGCGGAACATGCCTGCTTCTCAACTTCCTCTGGGGTGGAAATTCATTTAAAACTTGCAGTTTCCAAAGTGGTTGCCAAAGCCACAACATGGTGAAGGGGGAGGGGCCCTTAGCATCTCCCAAGGACAGGCTGGAGCCACGCAGTGGGGGTGCGGAGTGGGCACGCCTTGCAGAGACCGTCTTTCTGAAAATGTCCCCAAGGTGTAACGGGGAGTTTCCGTCTGAACCGATGAGTCCATATCCCCCGACTGCAGTCTTGTGGGGTGGGTCTCAGCTTCCACCCTGTCACTGTCTCTACTGAAACCCACAGAAGTTTCCTATTTCCTTCTTCACTAAACTCGGCCTCCTCTTCCTGACTTGTAAAACTCTCCATAAGCTGGGTGCATTCTATCAAGAATATACCTTCATCTGTATCCCCATCCAGCCGGACTGTAGGCTTTAGTACTCTTACCTCCCAAGACACACAGAGTTTTATATCTTCGAATTGGAGCAGAAGACCTGAACTTGAGTCCTCAGCCTATACTTCTTACCGCTCGGTTGTCTTGGGAAAGTCATGAAACCACTCAGAACCTCAGGTTCTCTTCATGACATGGAACCAGTGAATATTTACTGAGTTCAGGAAGCTCTGCAGTCATGTCCATCCATTACTATCTCTTTGGTAGCTATGCCCTAATTTTCCCCTGGAAACATCTCTGTCCCGCTTTTGGTCTGTGCACTTCTGGGTGGAGTTAGTTCTGCTCCCAGCATCAGGAGTAGAACCCATGATTCAACCTAAAGCTGAGCAGTGTATCACAATGCCCCCTGATTACCTCGTGGGTGGATGGTGGGCAGGTGACCTAAGCTGGTCCAACCAGAGTGAATTGCTGCACTTCTGCTGGGACACTTGCTCTTTTTGGCTGAATTTGGGTCTGGAAGGATGTGGTTGCAGCAGCCTGAACTGGAGAATCAAGCCTGAAAAATGAACTACCCTGAAGTTATAAAGCCGAGCTGAGCACAGGGTGGGGGTAAAGAAACCTGGTCTCAGTGCTGGAGGACCGTTTCTCTATCTGCATCAGCCATCAAATGGTTTCTTCCTCCCCTTTTGTCTTTCCAAAGCCTTCCTGATCTTTCCCCTGCTCCTTCCTTTCTTCTTTTCTATCCCCACTCCCTTTCTTTTAATTTGCAAAGAAAAATCATAGTAAAATACACATAACATGAAATTTACCATCTTAACCATTTTTTAAGTGTACAGTTTGGGGGTGTTAAGTACATTCATGTTGTTGTGCAACCAATCTCCAGGACTTTTTCATCTTGCAAACCTGAAACTCTATACCCATTCAACAGTTCCCCATTTCTGCATTCCGCTAGCCCCTGGCAGCCACCATTCTACTTTCTGCCTTTGAGTTTGATTCCTCTAATATATACCACCCCATATAAGTGGAGCCACACAATATTTGTCCTTTTATGTCTGGCTTGTGTGTGTGCTAGGTCACTTCAGTCACGTCCAACTCTGTGCGACCTTATGGACTGTAGCCTGCCAGGATCCTCTGCCCATGAAGTTATCTGGGCATGAGTGGCTTGCCGTTTCCCTCTGCATGGAATCTTCCTGACCCAGGGATTGAACCCCTGTCTCTTATGTTTCCTGCGTTGGTGCCAATGGCACTCTTTACCACTAGTGCCACCCGGGAAGCTATTTCACTGAATATAGTGTCTTCAAGATTCATCCATGTTGTAACATGTCAGGATTTCCTTCCTTTTTAAAGGTTGAATAATATTCCACTGAATAGATATGCCACATTTGGTTTATCCATTCATCCATCAGTGGACATTTCACTTGTTTCCACTTTCTAGCTATTGTGAGTAAGGCTGCTATGAACATTGGTGTACAAATATCTCTCTGAGACTCTGCTTTCTGTTCTTTGGATGTATACCCGGAAGTGGAATTGCCGTGTCCCATGGGGTTCTATTTCTACTTTTTGGAAGAACTGTCATATTTTCCATGAGTTGCACCCACAAGGCACAGATTTCCAATTTCTCCATATCCTTGTCAAAACCCTTCCCGGACTTTTTAGCCAGCATGAAGTTGTCTCCCCTGATCTCTGCCCCCACCCCGCAACTGGCCCTCATTGGTACCCACCTCTGAGCACACCAGGGGTGCCACACAACTCAGCTCAAAGTTAGACGTGGGCCTCTGTGGTTTCTAGACTTTTAGGTCTTAGCAGAGCAAGAGCTTCCTGGAGGTGAGGTCTGTGAACCCCCATCAGGAGGCGTCAGCAGGAGGCTAAGCTCCCTGGAGGTGCAGAATCATTTCCTGTTTCACGCCTTTATGGGACTATTCTTTGGAGAGATTTTGTTTTTCAAGCATCTCCTTGTGTCTGGCACACAGAGGGCAGGTAGCGCCATGAAAGCAGCAGTAGGGTTTAGTTAGATTCGCACCCCCGAGCTGCCCTGGATAACTGTGTGACCTTGGCAAGTCACCCACGTTCTCTCAGCTTGTTCTTCAGCTCTAACATGAGGCTGCGTTGCCGCCCACACAGGCCTGTGTGTTTATTGAAGTAACTGGTGCAGGGACGCAAGGGCTCTGGGAGTTCCCTCCCCTGCCTGCCCAAAACGGACAGAAACAAGTGTCTGTAAGTGAGATACAGAGTTCCTTGAGAGTCTGATAACGCTCAATTTTGGAATATTTGAGGATAATTGGCATTCCTAGACAATCCCCAAATTTGTTTCAGCTGATGATACTATCTTGGAGGTGGGGGGACCCAAGCTGCTAGTAAATGACTACATAGTTCAATCAAGTTTTATGTTGATGTGACCATTGATACTTTCAAATCCAACTCAAGTGCCACTGCAAATATTGCTTCCTCCAGGAAACCTTTCTTAATCCTACAGCACTTAGACACATCCCCGTGTCAGCTTGATTGGCTTATTTCCTTGATGGGACATGTCAGCCGACACCCCCTTGTGCATTGAAGCCAGCACATAGTAGATGCTTAGTAAACATTTGTTGAGTGAATGACTGAATGAATGAATAAGTTTCAATGCAGTATAGGGAGGCTAAGGAAACAGCCTGGAAGATTGTAGCAGGAGAAATATCCAGAAGGGAACCTGGAGAGTTCATAGCAGACTCTCTGGGTAATTGAAGGGTGCCCTGATTTCTCCATTCAAATTTCAGCTCTTAAAAAATCACTGCAGATGGTTAGTGCAGTCATGAAATTAAAAGATGCTTGCTCCTTGTAAGAAAAGCTATTACAAACCTAGAGAGCATATTAAAAAGGAGAGACATCACTTGGCTGACAAAGCTCCATCTAGTCAAAGCTATGGTTTTTCCAGTAGTCATGTACAGATGTGAGACTTGGAACATAAAGAAGGCTGAGTGCCCAAGAATTGATGCTTTCAAATTGTGGTGCTGCAGAAGACTCTTGAGAGTCCCTTGGACAGGCACAAGGAGATCAAATCAGTCAATCCTAAAGGAAATAAACCCTGAATATTCATTGGAAGAACTGATGCTGAAGCTCCAATACTTTGGCCACATGATGCGAAGGGCCAACTCATTGGAAAAGACCTTGGTGCTAGGAAAGATTGAGGACAGGGGGAAGGGGGAGACAGAGGATGATATGGTTGGATGGCATCATTGACTTAATGCACTGAGTTTGAGTAAACTCTGAGGGATAGTGAAGGACAGGGAAGCCTGGTGTGTTGCAGTCCACAGGTTGCAAAGAGTCAGACACAACTGAGTGACTGAACAGTAACAAAAATTACACAGCGTAGCCAAAAGTGAAAAGTGAAAGTCTCTCAGTTGTGTCCGACTCTTTGTGACCCCATGGACTGTACAGTCCATGGAATTCTCCAGGCCAGAATACTGGAGTGGGTAGCATTTCCCTTCTTCTCCTGGGGATCTTCCCAACCAAGGGATCGAACCCAGGTCTCCTGCATTGCAGGCTGATTCTTTACCAGCTGATCCCCTAAACTTGGGGATCAGTGGGTCCCTAAACTTGAATGTAGATATGGCTTCAGTTCCTGACTCCTCCACCTACTAGCTGGACGACTTTAAGCAAATTACTTGACCTCACTGGGCCACCAGTGTGCAGCCCAGTTAGCCCTCGTTCTGGCTTTGCTCAGAGCCCCCAACTTCCCTGTCTGGCCCTTTGGGGCCGGCCTCTTCTCCAGGCGGCCTGCCATTTACACATCTGAGAATTATGCAGGCCAATGGAAGCATACATCCTCCAGCCCACCCGCTCCTCACGCAGGGGATTAAAATCTGTCTCATCTTCCCAGTTTGGAATGCTGAGTATTTGGTCAAGGATTCAGCTCCCCTTTTTTATGAGGCTTTAAGAAAGCCCAAATTAAACCCTGATTTGTTTTTAAAGATCACAATCCTTAATCTTGCAGCATTTGGCTCATTTTCCTTACAGGCTTAGAAGGGAACATTAAACAGATTCTGTTTCTTAGCACACTCTGCTTTTTCTCTGCTGTGTATTCGAGGGGGTAGACAAAGCTCACGAGATTTCCTGTAGTGCTTCAGCCTGCTGGATGACCTTGGCCAAGCCTCCTTCTCTGGCCTTTGGTCATCATCTGTGGAATGAGGGGGCTGAGCATCAAGGCCTGTGTACTCCTTGAGGGATCGCTTAAAACTCCTGTGTTGCAAATGGAAGCTCAGAGAGGGGAAGGGACTTACCAAAGGACACACAGCTATTTATTGGGCAGAACCAGCTCAGAGCTTCTGGTTTTGAGAGGAGATATCCACCCCTTAGAGACTCCATTTTCTCTAAGAAGGAAACATGGGACCATCAACAATTCCTGTTTAATTTTCAAGCCTCCTACTCTCCTGGGTAGAGTACATGGACTTCAGGATGAAGTTAGTGTTTTCAGGGCTATAAAAATGCAGCCATGAGATTAAAAGATGCTAGGAAGAAAAGCTACGACAAACCTAGACCGAGTATGAAAAAGCAGAGACATCACTTGGCTGACCAATAGTCCATATGCTCGAAGCTTTGGTTTTTCCAGTAGTCATGTATAGATGTGAGAGTTGGACCAAAAAGAAGGTTGAGCACCAAAGAACTGATGCTTTCAAATTGTTGTGCTGGAGAAGACTCTTGAGAGTCTCTTGGACAGCAAGGAGATCAAACCAGTCAATCCTAAAGGCAGTCAACTCTGAATACTCATTGGAAGGACTGATGCTGAAGTGCCAATACTTTGGCCACTTGGTATGAAGAGCTGACTTATTGGAAAAGACCCTGATGCTGGTAAAAATTGAGGGCGAAAGGAGAAGGGGACAGCAGAGGATGAGATGGTTAGATAGCATCATCAACTAACTGGATATGAATCTGAGCAAACTCTATGAGATGGTGAAGGACTGGTAAGCCTGGTGTGCTGCAGTCCATGGGGTCACAAAGAGTTGGACATGACTTAATGGCTGAACAACACAGCCAAAAAAAAAAAAAAAGAAGGAAAATCCAGAAATGGGGAAGTCAGGATGTGTTGACATATTCTGTGCTTCAGATGTACCAAAAGGAAAGATGTTTGATTTAAACCAAAATGATTTGAAAACTAGCAGCCAGCAGCCGTCATAATGTTTCCCTAGCCTTGGATAATTGCCCAATATAGTGACACATTTTTCCACTTTGCCTTGGACTGAAGAGTTTCTGAGATGTGGGATGAAACCTGGAAAGTCCCAGGCAAACCAGGCTGACTCGAATGAATGGACCACCCTACTGGCTGGCGAGTAGGCTAAGAGAAAGGGCTTTAGTAGGGAGCTCGAGCTGCTCTGACTAATGGGTCAGTCACTTCCTTGCCGTGCAGCTTTGAGAGGGCCGCGCTTGCCGAGTCTCAGCGTTCTCATCTGAGAGTTGGGCTTGAATGGGGTAATTAGTTTAAATTGTCTACTTTACTAACTGGCACAGAGCAGTCACCCACTGAATGTTAAGTCTCTTCCTTCAAGAGGGGAAAAAACTCAATTTTTTCATTTCTTTTTTTTGGGGGGTGGTTAATCATTGTGGATTTTCCCCCCAGCTTTATTGAGGTATAATTGACAAATAAAATTGTAAGGTATTTAAAGTACACCTCAAAACACTTAAATGCACATTGTGGTGATATGTAAGTACCCCTTGTGAAAGGATTCCCACCATTCATGACCACATCTATCACCTCACATGTTTATCTTTTTTTGTGTGTGTATGAGAAAGGTGTTTTTTTTTTTTTTTTTTCCTGCTTTAAATTGCAAGCATGTAGTAAAAGAGGTTACAGGTAGTGAGGGAGGATTTTATAAAATCATGCAGTATTTTCTCCAGGGTTGGGTTTTGAGTAAATCACCACATATCTTGTTGAACTCTTGGGCAAAGCAACCATATTGTCAGTTCTTTCTCTTTAAAAATGTTTAGGATCGCTTCTTGGCCTTTTGGCTAAGATGAAGTGTAACATCTGTTCTGATCAGTTGTATACTTATAGCTGATTCATGTGATCATACAGCAGATACCAAGACAACACTGTAAAGCAATTTTACTCCAATTAAAAAATGTTTAGGAAAGTCATGGATCAGCCTTGGGGTATGAGATGGAGCAGTGAGGTCCAGCCTTACATGCAGCTTGGCTGATGCAGGGAACAGAGGATGGTTGTTGGCATGAGATCTAGGTTTATTTATTTATTTATTTTATTTTGTAGAAACATCCTCAACATTTATTTTTATTTTTTTTACATTTGTATAATTATTTTATTTATATTTTATTTATTATTAGTAGTATTTTTTTTACTTTACAATATTGTATTGGTTTTGCCATACATCAACATGCATCTGCCACGGGTGTACACGTGTTCCCCATCCTGAACCCCCCTCCCACCTCCCTCCCCATACCATCCCTCTGGGTCATCCCAGTGCACCAGCCCCAAGCTTCCTATATCCTGCATCAAACCTGGACTGGTAATTCGTTTCTTATATGATATTATACATGTTTCACTGCCATTCTCCCAAATCATCCCCCCTCCCTCTCCCACAGAGTCCAAAAGACTGTTCTATACATCTGTGTCTCTTTTGCTATCTCGCATATAGGGTTGTCATTACCATCTTTCTAAATTCCATATATATGCATTAGTATACTGTATTGGTGTTTTTCTTTCTGGCTTACTTCACTCTGTGTAATAGGCTCCAGTTTCATCCACCTCATTAAAACTGATTCAAATGTATTCTTTTTAATGGCTGAGTAATACTCCATTGTGTTTTTGTACCACAGCTTTCTTATCCATTCATCTGCTGATGGACATCTAGGTTGCTTCCATATCCTGGCTGTTATAAACAGTGCTGCGATGAACATTGGGGTACACGTGTCTCAATTCTGGTTTCCTTGGTGTATACGCTCAGCAGTGGGATTGCTGGGTCATAAGGCAGTTCTATTTCCAGTTTTTTAAGGACTCTCCACACTGTTCTCCATACTGGCTGTATTAGTTTGCATTCCCACCAACAGTGTAGGAGGGTTCCCTTTTCTCCACATCCTCTCCAGCATTTATTGCTTGTAGACTTTTGGATCACAGCCATTCTGACTGGCGTGAAATGGTACCTCATTGTGGTTTTGATTTGCATTTCTCTGATAATGAGTGATGTTGAGCATCTTTTCATGTGTTTGTTAGCCATCTGTATGTCTTGTTTGGAGAAATGTCTCTTTAGTTCTTTGGCCCATTTTTTGATTGGGTCGTATATTTTTCTGGAATTGAGCTGCAGAAGTTGCTTGTATATTTTTGAGATTAGTTGTTTGTCAGTTGCTTCATTTGCTATTATTTTCTCCCATTCTGAAGGCTGTCTTTTCACCTTGCTTATAGTTTCTTTTGTTGTGCAGAAGCTTTTAATTTTAATTAGATCCCATTTGTTTATTAAAAATATGGGAACGCTTCATGAATTTCCGTGTCATCCTTGTGCCAGGGCTGTGCTAATCTCTGTATCGTTCCAGTTTTAGTATATGTGCTGCTGAAGTGAGCACGAGATCTAGGTTTAAAATTCCAGTTCTGCCCCATTTTGGCTATCACTCTTGTTCTCTCCTGTGTCAGGTAAATGACCATCTGTACTTGGTAAGGTTCTCATGTGGCCTCTGAGAGAGTGACACTTGGTACCTCCTGGGAGCATGTGACTATTTTAGTCCCGTCTATTTGGGTTCCTATCTTAGACAGTCAGAGGGTCTCAAGGTCTTGCCTGTGCCATTTGAGGCTGGATTAAAACAGGAGCGTATGTGTTGGCTGGGGCGGGAAGCAAGCTCTCGTGGTGAGATGATTTCCCCTCAGATACCTGAAGATAAAATCCAGACCTTTGGGGACTTCCTTGGTGGTCCAGTGACTAAGACTCCGTGCTCCCACTGCAGGAGGTCCCAGGTTCGATCCCTGGTTGGGGAACTAGATCCCACATGCCTCTACCAAAGGTCCCGCATGCTGCATCTAAGACCTGGCGCAGCCATATAAATAAATAGATATTTTTAAAAATCCAGACTTTTGACTCCAGAGCCACAAAACAACCTGGCCACTCTGTTGGCAGCTAGGTCCTGGGTTTCTGTCCATCTAAATCAGTAAAGAAAAGGTCAGAGGTGCTGAAGTCAGAGTCAGGCACCCCACTGACCTTGCTGGCAGGTTGTCTCAGGATTGGTTCATATCTTAGAGCTGTTTGTCTTTATTTCTCCCCAAGCCTGCAGTTTTAAGCTATGGATGTCTGCAGGCTGTTTTGAGGGCCAGGAATGGTACCTCTGGCCTCTTCTCTTTCCCCACCAGCTTTGAGAGACAACAGTGAAAAAGTGAAAGTGTTAGTTGTTCAGTTGTGTCCAACTCTTTGTGACCCCATAGACTGTAGCCCACCAGGCTCCTCTGTCTATGGAATTATCCAGGCAAGGATACTAGAGTGGGTAGCCATTCCTTTTTCCAGGGGATCTTCCTGACTCAGGGATCGAACCTGGGTCTCTTGCATTGCAGGCAGATTCTTTACAGTCTGAGCCACCAGGGAAACCCAGCACAGGGTAGCTAATAAATGGTTCATCAGTGGCTGTGGGCCTATTAATGTAGCCCTTCCACTACAGCTGAACACTTAGGAGGCTTCCATTATAAGTAACATCGGAATGACCACTGCAAATGGGCCTAAGTAATCCTTTAGGAAAGTTGGCAAAGAGAGAGGTCATGCTTGCTCTACAGATGAGATTTCCTGAGAAGGAAAGTTGAGCAATTTAAAACAAATTTGCAAACATTTGGAAGGAAGTTTTCCTCAAATATATCTCATCCTTCCTGCCTTAGCCAAGCATTCTGATGAGACTCTTTCTCTTGCATTGGGATCAAAATTAGAGTCCTTAGTTACCACCCTAGGGTGCTATAATTGCTGGTGCCTTTGAAATTAATATGAAAGCTACTTCCAGAGCCTGGGCTGAGAAGCAAGCAAAATCTCCCGACCTCACTCAAGGTGCATTGGTGGTAACAAACCTTACGTGCTTCAACACGAGACAGAAATAAACTTCAGCCCTGGCTCAGTGTCAGCTTTCCACTGCCCCAAAACACAGACCAGAAAGGGACAGTCTGTCATGCTGGCATCTTGTCTAGTCATTTTGGTTATTATATTTTCAGTTTAGTAAATTCAGTTATTTTATTTGGCTCATTTCCAAATCTGACATGTTACCGCTTACAATGTCAAGCGTTTGGCCAATCTTTTCAAATTTAGCTTTTATCTCTTTGAACATAGCAGGCACAGCTATTTTATGGTCTTGTCTGATTAATGCCAGGATCCAGGCTCCTTATTAGTATGTATCTCTTGTCTATTCTTTCTGCTCGTTTTCACTCATGATGTCTTGTCTCTTGTTTATTTGGTGTAGGAGATGGTGTTGGAAAAAATTATTTGTAAAACAATGATGCTTTCTTTTAAGAGGATTTTAGATTTCTTTGACAGGAAATTCTAGAGCCTGGGGGCTCTAGAATCTGAGATAAACTTGATCTAAATTTGGGGCTGGAGATTCCTGCTGCTACTGCTGCTGCTAAGTCACTTCAGTCATATCCGACTCTGTGCGACCCCATAGACGGCAGCCCACCAGGCTCCCCAGTCCCTGGGATCCTCCAGGCAAGAACACTGGAGTGGGTTGCCATTTCCTTCTCCAATGCATGAAAGTGAAAAGTGAAAGTGAAGCCGCTCAGTCGTGTCCGACTCTAAGTGACCCCATGGACTGCAGCCTACCAGGCTCCTCCACCCATGGGATTTTCCAGGCAAGAGTACTGGAGTGGAGTGCCATCGCCTTCTCCATGAGATTCCTGGGTTCCTCAAATATCTTGAAGCAGGTGGTGGTCCTTGGAAGAGCTGTTGGCCCACCCTTAGCTAGGGGATGTGGGCTTTGTGAATTTTTCTACTCCCCCCACCCACCACTGTACTTGCTAAACCTTCTACATACTGATCATAGGACATTTTTTAAAAAAAATTAGAATGAATAATCATGCAAACAGAGATGAGAGAGGTCATTCAGTCTTGGGGTTTCTACATGGGAAAGTGCCTGGTTCTAGAGGAGATCCCAGTCATCTGAATGTCCAGAGACAGACATGGTGGATTAGCACAGGCCTGAAGAAGGCAAAAATGCTAAAGGAAATCCATACCTACTGCAACTGAGAACAGAAACTGGAGACTGTGACCTCCTGCTCCCGCTTGGTGACCTCAAGTCTTCGACCAAATCATTTGTGTACGTAGCATGTGTCTCCTCCCCCACCTCCTCACAAAGTCCCACAAGGAGCAGACATCATTGCTCAATCATAACCCTTGATTTGGGTCTTCCACCTGTTAGCAAAAACTTCCAGTAGCCAGATAAGATGCAATACTTTGAATGACCCACATTTTACTTGATGGTTCGCCTAATGCTGAATATCTAGCCTGTTTATATTTCTCCCTCATTATGAAATACTTATAATGAACCTCTTTGTGTCTGGCTCTTTGCCAGCATTTTGAATGACTTCTTTGTGGGGCGATTCCTAACAGTGGATCAAAGGATATGAACTTTTGTCAGGTTTTCAATAGGTATCGCCAAATTACTTTCTAGAAAGTGTATTCCAATTAATACACCCACCAGGAGCATGCAAGAGGGTCTGCTCTATTCCTTGCCACCACCAGGTATATAATTAAAATAATTTGGGAGCCTAATTTGGTAAGTGAAACATGATAGCCCTTGTCATTTAATTTGCATTGTGCACTGTCTCTCTGATGGAGATCGCTTTTGGTGAAATTACTTTTTTGTGTAGTTAGTACCTCTGTAACAGGAGCAACCTTGAAAATGGGGGCAATTACTCCAGTGTCTAAGAGCTTTCTCTTCTTAGCTTTTATTTTAAAATATATACAGGCTTCCCCGGTGGCTCAGTGGTAAAGAATCTGCCTGCCAATGCAAGAGACATGGGTTCAGTCCCACATGCCGGGGACTGAATGAGCCCATGTGCTGCAGCTGCCGAAGCCCACATGCTCTAGAACCCATGCTAGAGGAGACACTGCGATGAGAAGCCTGTGCATCGCAACTAGAGAAAGGCTGCACATAGCAACAAAGACCCAGCACAGCCAAAAAGAAATAAAATTTTTAAAAAATGTACATTGCATAATGCACTATGTCAAAGTGTTCCATATTGAGGCCTTTACGCATCTTTCTAGGGTTCTAGCTGTTTTCTTTCTTTGAGCACAGGGTGAAATCCCAAGACAAGGAGAGTACATTTGAAACTAGAAGGGTTAGGGATATTAATTAGAACTTCTTGAGGGCAGTTTCAAGGTGAATCAACTGATACGAACTTGCCTTACCCCAGAATTTCCCTTGAAATGCTTTTTATCCATTTACTTATGATTCAGAGCTCAGCCTAAGGATTGGTGATAGGAACCGGCCTCTCAAGAGCTGCCGTGGGTCCTGCAGCCTGCCCTCCTGGCTGGTGCCTCTTTGGCAGCTACCTTGGAACCAAAGAAGTTCCAGAAAGCCCCCAAGAGTCCAGGCTGGGATGGACTCCATCATTCTTCAGCATCCAAGCTCCCACGTCTGGCTCTGTCCCTGCTGAATGAAACAGCCAGAGGCAGCCTGGAAAGGACTCTGGCTTGGGCATTAAAAGTCCAGGTTTGCTCTGGGTCTTAGTTGCAGTATGTGGGATCTAGTTCCCCAACCAGGGATTGAACCTGGGCCCCCTGCATTGGGAGCTCAGAATCTTAGCCACTGGACCACTAGGGAAGTCCCACTCAGGTGGCGCTAGTGGTAAAGAACCCGCTGGTCAATGCAGGAGGCGTAAGAAACTCAGGTTCCATCCCTGGGTTGAGAAGATCCTCTGGGGAAGGAAATGGAAACACACTCCAGTATTGCTGCCTGGAGAATCCCGTGGACAGAGGAACCTGGCGGGGTACAATCCATGGGGTCGCAGAGAGTCAGACATGACTGAAGTGACTTAGCACACACACATGCACACATCTCTGGACATCTTATGTGAGAAAAATAACTCTGAATGTGCTGAAGTCTGTGTTAGCGGAGGTTTTTGCTACTTGTAGCCTAGGGGGTGGAACCCTGACTGAATGAGGAACACTGCTCCTCCCTGCCATCATGGGGCAGATGGGGTCAGAACCCTTCTGATACAAAACCTCAGCCCCCACTGCAACCCAGGACCCTGTGCTGCTGAGGGAGTGGAAGCTTTTTTTTTTTTTTTTTTAAGCCTCTTGCTGCCTTGGATTGCTGTGGGAGGAAGCAGGCAAAGGCAGCCTGGCAAACTGGGAAAGGGGCTGGTTTGCCATCAGAAGGTCAGGAGTTGAGGCTGCCTCAGGTGGACATTAGCTCTGTGCTTGGGGCAGGGTAGACCCTGCAGGTGGGTCAAGGGCCCCAGCTATGGGGCAGGGGAAGGTCACAGGGAATGGTTACAGCCCAGTTAGGACAGAGGGCGGAAGTTCAGAGGAGTGCGATTGCACTGTTTATATCAAAGAAGTCTTCCTGGAGGAGGGGCCCTTGAAGGATATAGCTGATTTGCTTGGAGAGAAGACCACAGCAGCAGGGAGGACCACATGCCTCTTGGAATGACATCTTTTTGCTTTGACTCATGCAAGGCCTCGCTGGACTGTCTCTGCCCACACCTGTCTCCTCTCCATTTGTTTATTTTCTCCACCAGCCAATGAGCTCTGGGAGGGGAGGGACCATGCCTTCGTCTTGGTAGCCTGGCAAGGGGCCTTTCTTGAATTGGTGATGCAGAAAGGACTACAGGAAATGTGAGACCTTAGGGTGTCTCCAGGCCTGGAGGAGGTGGTGAGCTGATGGGTCTGGGGGTGCAGTCCCTGCAGAGGGGTCCTGGAGGGCAGGTTGGAAAGGGAGGTCTTCAAACTGTACTTCCTGATGATATTTCAGGCCAATTCCAGGGCTCTTCCCTGAGAACTCTAGGGGTATTTTTTTTCCTTTTGGTACCAGCATTAACATGCAAGAGCATGCTTCTCACTGACCACAGGCCCTTTGGATCTGACTTTGAGCTAGAGAATCTTGGAATGAATTAGCTGAGAGCACAATGCCTCCCATTTCCCAGGAGCTCGTCTCATCTCCTGGGATCGCAGAGACGCATCAAGCTTGCTCCATGATCTCTGTGACTCTGAACGGTGGCACATGTACGGGAGTACAAGGAGAAGAGGCCTGGATGCAGGAGGGCTTAGGGTCCTACCCTGATTCTGCCACTGACCAACTGGGTGGCTTTGAGCTGGTCTTTGCCTTTCTGAGGGCCCAGTTTCCCTATTGGGTATGGATGACCTGCCAGCTCTGACAATCTAACTCTTGTCCCCTTGGGATTCCTTATCCTGGCTACCAGAATACGGCCCCGAGGCTGTGGGTGGAGGTGGCCTCTTACTTGGGAGCTCCTGAACCTCCGTCTCCCAGGACGGTGAAGAGGCTGGAAGTGCTAATAATCAGATCAGAGATCAGATCAGTCGCTCAGTCGTGTCCGACTCTTCGCGACCCCATGAATCTCAGCACGCCAGGCCTCCCTGTCCATCACCAACTCCCAGAGTTCACTCAGACTCACATCCATCAAGTCAGTGATGCCATCCAGCCATCTCATCCTCTGTCATCCCCTTCTCCTCCTGCCCCCAACCCCTCCCAGCATCAGAGTATTCTCCAATGAGTCAACTCTTCGCATGAGGTGGCCAAAATATTGAAGTTTCAGCTTTAGCATCATTCCTTCCAAAGAAATCCCAGGGCTGATCTCCTTCAGAATGGACTGGTTGGATCTCCTTGCAGTCCAAGGGACTGTCAAGAATCTTATCTAACACCACAGTTCAAAAGCATCAATTCTTCGGCCCTCAGCCTTCGTCACAGTCCAGCTCTCACAACCATACATGACCACAGGAAAGACCATAGCCTTGACTAGGCGAACCTTTGTTGGCAAAGTAATGTCTCTGCTTTTGAATATGCTATCTAGGTTGGTCATAACTTTCCCTCCAAGGAGTAAGCGTCTTTTAATTTCATGGCTGCAGTCACCATCTGCAGTGATTTTGGGGCCCAGAAAAACAAAGTCTGACACTGTTTCCACTGTTTCCCTATCTATTTCCCATGAAGTGATGGGACCGGATGCCATGATCTTCATTTTCTGAATGTTGAGCTTTAAGCCAACCTTTTCACTCTCCACTTTCACTTTCATCAAGAGGCTTTTGAGTTCTTCTTCACCTTCTGCCATAAGGGTGGTGTCATCTGCATATCTGAGGTTATTGATATTTCTCCCAGCAATCTTGATTCCAGCTTGTGTTTCTTCCAGTCCAGCGTTTCTCATGATGTACTCTGCATATAAGTTAAATAAACATGGTGACAATATACAGCCTTGACGTACTCCTTTTCCTGTTTGGAACCAGTCTGTTGTTCAGTTCTAACTGTTGCTTCCTGACCTGCATACAGATTTCTCAAGAGGCAGATCAGGTGGTCTGGTATTCCCATCTCTTTCAGAATTTTCCACGGTTTATTGTGATCTACACAGTCAAAGGCTTTGGCATAGTCAATAAAGCAGAAATAAATGTTTTTCTGGAGCTCTCTTGCTATTTCCATGATCCAGCGGATGTTGGCAATTTGATCTCTGGTTCCTCTGCCTTTTCTAGACATTGTGTGAGGGGACCTTGTATGCATCCTCTCACTGAACTGCCATACAAGCCTTGTGAATAATCGAGCTCCTGGCCGTCTGGACACGTAAAGCAAGGTGTTATTTGTAGTATCATGAATTGAATATCACCCCATGTTTTGCTAGGTCAGATGACTTTACAGTGATGGAGGAATAAAGGTCTGGCTTTATTAAAGGAAATAAAGGAATAAGAAGCAAGGTGGTCAGAAGGAGGATGAGTTCAAATGGAGGGAGGAGCCTCCAGAAAGTGGGGGTGGAAAGGTGGTGTGGGTGGAGCTAGTGTGGGGGTGGGGCTGGCGGGCAGTTCTGAAATTGCTATGTCTCTGGGGTCAGGGCATGGTACCCAGGTTCCTCCCACTCTGGGCCCCCAGTGAAATGACCAAGGCCGTGAGCACCAGTTCAGGTTTGAGTTGCCTGGGGCTTTGCTGGGGAAACCACTAGATTCTGAAATCAGCCCTTAGGACTGATTTTGGGTCTAGCTTGTGGGTGAGCTATAATTATGTCCATTATACCTGTCTTGAATGATTCACAGATGGCAGGGGCTTACGTAGGAGCAATGTTAGTCTTAATTTTTTTTTTTTTAAACTTACATTTTCCGGTGACTCACTGGAGTTGAGAGTAGTCTCATTGATGGGACAGAAGAAAAAGTGTGGAGACAGAAAAAAGGAAAATGTCATTGGGTCCACTGGAGACAGATGAAATTGTCCAAACCATGTCCAGGTGATTCTGTCCTATAGGTTCAGAGCTATCACGCACTCTCCCATCTGTTGACTCTCCCCTTCCTGGAAGTGGGAGGGAGCCCTGGAGCCCCAGGAAGACACTGGAGGTACAGCTGATGCTGGGAAGTTTGTGTTTTGAACCAGAAGCATCTGGCTTCAAATCTCTGCTCTCGCCTTAATGCTTGCTGTGTGACCCTGAGTCACTTTTTAAACCTCTCTGAGCCTCTGTTTGTCTCTCCTGCACATTGGGAGAAGAACAGCTTTGCAGATTGCTGGCAGGATGACATGAGGTTATATATGTTAAGAACTTGACATATAGTAATGTTAGTCACTCAGTTGTACCCGATTCTTTGCGACTCAATGGACCGTAGCCCACCAGGCTCCTCTGTCCATGAGATTTCCCAGGCAAGAATACTGGAGTGGGTTGCCATTCCCTTCTCTAAGAGATCTGCCCAACCCAGGGCTTGAACCCGGGTCTCCTGCATTGCAGGAAGATTCCTTACTGTCTGAGCCACCAGGGAAGTTCAGTAATAAGAATAACAGCAAATATTTATCAGCAGTTATAATGCACCAGGCACTTTACGTGTGGTGTCTTAGTCCTTTCGATAATCCTTAGGGTGCATACTATTATTACTCTCCGTTTACAAGGTGAGGAAACTGAGCTCAGAGAGATTAAACAATTGAACCAAGATGACACAACTAGTGAATGGAAGAGCTTTGGGGGCTGGCGCTCAAGTTTAGCTGACTTTATTTTTTAATTAATTAATTTACTTTAAAAAATAATTTTTGTTAATTTTTGGCTTTCCTGAATAGCATGTGGGATCTTCAGTCCCCAATCAGGAGTCAAACCCACGCTCCCTGCAGTGGAAACGCAGAGTCTTAACCACTGGACCTCCAGGGAAGTCCCTCTAGCTGACTTTAAAACCCACTGTAGGAGGATCTACTGTATAGCACAGGGAACTCTGTTCAGTGTTATGTGGCCACCAGGACGAGAAGGGAGTTTGGGAGAGAATGGATACATGTATATGTATGGCTTTGTTCCTTTGCGATTCACTTGAAACTATCACAACTTTGTTAACTGGCTATACTCCAATATAAAATAAAAAGCTTTAAAAAATCCACTGTAGGAAAATAGACTTAAGCCGCAACCCCAGTGGCCATGTTCTTCCTGTTTCTCAAAGCAAACCTGCCTGAATTTGAGCCCCGCCCCCCGCCCCCGACTACTCTCTTCCTGCTAAAGGCCCCACCAGCCTCTCAGACAATCTCGTCAGAAACTCAGGGTCGTCTTTGGCCCCTCTGCTCACTTGCCCATCCCTGCCAGGTCATACTTGGTGGCACCATTCAGCCAGGCGCCAAGACCCAGATGTGTATGTCTTCAGAGTAGATCTGTTTCTTTCTTTTCTTCTTCCTCCCCTCCAGCTGAGTTCTTACTGCATCTCTCAGCTCCCAGTGTAGCCAATTTCAGCCATCCCCTAGTCGGTCTCTTCTCTGCCTATCTCAGGCTTGTCACTCCCTCCCTGAAACCTTCCCTGGCTCCTTACTGCCTGCTACACTTAGCTCCAGCTCCTTAGCCTGACCCTGACTCCCCGTGTCAGTGTCCTTGGCCCAGTCCTCCCCACTCTCTGGTCCCAGTTTCTCCAGCTGTGGGACAAAACCCTGCCTGGGTAACCTCCTTTTCCATTCATAAGGAGAACAGATCAAAGCTGAACTCTGGGACTTCCCTGGTGTTCCAGTGGCTAAGAGTCTGCTTTCCCAGCAGAAGGCGCCTGGGTTCGATTCCTGGTCAGGGAACTAAGATCCTACATTGGGCAACTAAGAGTTTACATGCCACAACTAAAGAGCCTGTGTACTGCACTAAGACCTGTCATAGCCAAACAAACAAACAAACATTTGATTCAAAAAAAAAGCTAAGCTCCCACATGGGAGGAGGGGCCCAGGTCTTGGCTGTGCTGCCCCTGTCCGGGGTCCTGGGGCTCCCTGGGACACAGTGATAACCATTGCGCTGGGTGACCTTTGAGGTCTTTTGGGGGCCATGTGCTTGTATTCCTGAGGCCTCCTGGGGATCTTGAGACATGAGAGGGTGCTGGGTCTCTGGGCCCTCCTAACTGGAGTGTCTGAGGGGTGCCGGTGGTTCGGAACTGCCCTCCCGTGTCTCACACACTTTGGGGCAGTGTCGGTAGGAAGACCCAAGGAAGGTCTCCGTGTCAGTGGGTCAGCCAACCAGCTGTCCAGCCCCAGCATCTCAGTTGCCAAGGCTGGGGCCGTCGGCTCAGCTCACGGGGACTGTCATCCCCTCTCTGACCTCCTGTCTGAGTAGACGTGGGGCTTTTCTACACTGCAGGAGGTAATCTCCTCCAGGGCTTCTTGGCTACTTCCTGTTGACCTCCAGCTGGTGGGTCCTTGTTGGGGGTGAGGGGCGGCTCCCTCCCTTGGCTTTCCCAGAAGACATCTGGAATGTCCACTCCACAAAGTGTGCCAGGCTCTGAGTGCCCTGGTCCTTGGGCCAGAAAAGGGGAGAGGGCTGAGCCAGAGGGGAAGCCAGAAGGCCCAGGGCGGGCAGGCGAGTCTTCCCAAAAGTGAGTTTTACTCTGAGGCCCACACTGGGGGCCCTGGGCTGAGGGGAGACCCCAAGGGGTCAATGCCTTGTGTGAGATGTGGCTGCTTCTGGTTCTGAGGAGCTGGCTAGTCTGACTGGAGATGCAGTGTGAGGCGCCCAGGTGAGAATACAGGGACCTGGGTATCGGGTTCCTCCAGTGAGCATTACTGGGCCTGGGACCCTGCAGGTGCTGGGGACAGAGGGGGACATGTCCTCCCCACTCAAGGAGCTTACAGTCCTATTGTGGAAACAGAAGCCATCGTCCCGTGATTCATGGTTTATTGGAGAATGTCAGTTCACAGGCGTCTAAACAGGAAGCATTTTTATTTTTTCACGTTGCTTTCCATTATGCTAGGTGAAACCCCCTTTCCTGTCCCTTGACACTTTTTGGGTGGATTCCATGGCTTCTGAGTCCTTTCAGGGCTCGAGCTTTATGGTGCCTGGGCAAGCCCTGCCTCCCCTTCCGGGTGTGGAGGTACCAGGTTCTTAGCTCCTTTTGTTCTCAGCTGTGAGACTTGGCCCAGTTCCGGGACAGTTGAATGCTTTCCATGACCCACGATTTGGTGGAGTACAGGGACCCATGGAAGCCAAGAGGAGGGCGCCCAGCCTGGCCTCGGGGGATCAGGAAAAACTTCTGGGCAACCTCTCCCCACCCCGGGCTGGACTCAGATTTCCTCTGGGCCTAGGGTTTCGTTACCCTGATGGTGTTCTCCTCTTTGACAAGTTTCCTAAGATTTCTGAGTCATTGTGAACTTGAGGGCAGGGGCTGTCTGTGTCCCCAGCGCCCATCAGGCATGCCAACTGTAGGGGAATAAAGGAGCTGATTCTGGTTGAAGAGTTTTGTTCTCCCGTGCCTCGGTGGATGAGGTCTCTTGGGATCCTAGAACAGTCTGAATTCTTTGGAGGAATTTCTAGAAGGTGAGATGGCTTGGTCTGATCCAGGGAGTGATGGCCTGTGAGCGGGGCTTAGCTCAGCCACTGGGAGGCTGGTTCCTGTCAGTTCCCTGCAGCGTCTTCCTCTTGCTAAGTGTCTGCTTCCTCTTCCACCGTAGCCTGTCAGAGAACTCCGTCTGCGTTTCTCTTGGAACCCAGCTCTCAAGTATGTGGCACCTTCTACTCCCTCCAAGGTTGTGTCTCTGGGACTGTGTCCTTTCCGATGACTTTCTGATCGCTGGTCTATTTATAACAGTGACTCACCCACCACCTAAACTTCTACAGGAAGAGTTGGCTTAGCAGCCAGCTCCGCTGGAATGTAAAACAATTTGTGCTTGTAAATGACCACCATTTCATTTCCCTGGGACGGGTGCATCCTTGGCCTCCTCTTGACCCTGTGGCCAGATCTCAGTGATCCTCCCATCCCGACCTTGCTCTGGTGCCACCGTCCCTCTTGTTTATCAGAATTCCTGCTGACCCTGTGCCCTGCACAGCGAGGCGAGTTCCTCTTTCCCCGTTAACCTTGAGACCGAGACTTCCTCACTCCGCAGAGGGGAAGGCCCCTGCTGGATAATTTTCCTTTGCTTTCCTAGTGTTTGCTTGTGAAGGAGGTCCAGCTGGGATGGGGGCAGAGGGTGGATGAAACTGGGAGAGAGCCCCCACCCTTAACCTGAGACAGCCTTCTCTCTTGGGACCCCAGCCTCCGCCAGGAAGGTGCCCACAGAGAACCCTTGTGCCCTGCTGCTTGCAGCCTGTGCCAACTGTAAAGTGGCCACTGGCCACAGGGGCGGTCATCCATCCAAGCAGGTTCTGCCTCTGCCCCAGACAAGAACACTGAAGTGGGTTGCCATGCCCTCCTCCAGGGGCTCTTCCCAACTCAGGGGTCGAACCCGCGTCTCTCTACATCTCTTGGATTGGCAGGCGGGTTCTTCACCACCAGCACCACCTGGAAGGGGATGACAGAGGATGAGATGGTTGGATGGTGTCACCGACTCAGTGGACATGAGTTTGAGCAAGCTCCAGGAGATAGTGAAGGACAGGGAAGCCTGGCGTGCTGCAGCCCATGGGGTCGCAAAGAGTCAGACTTAACTGAGCGACTGAACAACTGCCTCTTCTCCTGCCACTGCAGGACAGCCTCTCAGCATCCCCTCCAGCAGCTGTCTGCTGTCTCCTATGGTGACTGAACTCGAAGGACACTGGCATGGACAGGCGTTTGCAGTCAGGCTGGGGAGACGAGGTGGCCCCCTCTCTCCCGTTTGTTGGCAGACACCCTTGTTGCCTCTGTCATAAGGAGAATATGGTAAAGACCATTGACGGAGTCCTTTGGTTTCCGGTCCGTGTTCCTACCCATAAGCACCCCACATCCCCAGCCCTCGCAGCCATTTCTTTTTGGCTTCTATCTCATGGAATCCTCCCTTCACCATGTCGTCGATGATTGTCACTCCGTCCAGAGTTCCACTCCTATTGACAGTGAATGTCTGTGTACTCGCCACCCAATTTGGGGAAAAAGAATATAACCATCACTTTTAAATATAATTTTGTTTATTATTTATTTACTTTTGGTTGTGCTAGGTCTTTGTTGCTGCACGGGCTTTTCTCTAGTTGTGGCCAGTGGGGGCCACTGCTTGTTGCAGGGAGTGGGCTTCTCATTGCGGTGGCTTCTGTTGTTGTGGAGCACGGGCTCTAGCATGTATGGGCTTCAGTAGTTGCAGCCCATGGACTCGGTAGTTGTGCCTCATGGACTCCAGAGCACAGGCTCAGTAGTTGTGGCACGTGGGCTTCGTTGCTCCTTGGCATGTGGGTTCTTCCTGGACCAGGGGTTGAACCTGTGTCTCCTGCGTTGGTAGGCAGATTCTTTAACACTGAGCCACCGGGGAAGCCCAGCCATCACTTTTAAAGTCCTTCTGAAACCCTCCTCATCCCACCCGCTTTGCTCCCTTCTCAGAGGTAACCATGATCCTGAGTTGTGTGTTTGATGTTCTGGCTTTTCTCTATACTTATGCCAAAAATATTTGCATCCCTCAACAATAGGTGGTTTAGTTTTGCTGGGTTTTTTTTTTTAAACTTTATGTATCATTGTCACCCTGTTTATTTAACTTACATGCAGAGTACATCATGAGAAACGCTGGACTGGAAGAAACACAAGCTGGAATCAAGATTGCTGGGAGAAATATCAATAACCTCAGATATGCAGATGACACCACCCTTATGGCAGAAAGTGAAGAGGAACTCAAAAGTCTCTTGATGAAGGTGAGAGTGGAGAGTGAAAAAATTGGTTTAAAGCTCAACATTCAGAAAACAAAGATCATGGCATCTGGTCCCATCATTTCATGGGAAATAGATGGAGAAACAGTGTCAGACTTTATTTTTCTGGGCTCCAAAATCACTGCAGATGGTGACTGCAGCCATGAAATTAAAAGACACTTACTCCTTGGAAGGAAAGTTATGACCAACCTAGATAGCATATTCAAAAGCAGAGACATTACTTTGCCAACAAAGGTCTGTCTAGTCAAGGCTTTGGTTTTTCCTGTGGTCATGTATGGGTGTGAGAGTTGGACTGTGAAGAAAGCTGAACGCCGAAGAATTGATGCTTTTGAACTGTGGTGTTGGAGAAGACTCTTGAGAGTCCCTTGGACTACAAGGAGATCTAACCAGTCCATTCTGAAGGAGATCAGCCCTGGGATTTCTTTGGAAGGAATGATGCTAAAGCTGAAACTCCAGTACTTTGGCCACCTCATGCGAAGAGTTGACTCATTGTAAAAGACTCTGATGCTGGGAGGGATTGGGGGCAAGAAGAGAAGGGGACGACAGAGGATGAGATGGCTGGATGGCATCACTGACTCGATGGACATGAGTCTGAGTGACCTCCGGGAGTTGGTGATGGACAGGGAGGCCTGGCGTGCTGCGATTCATGGGGTTGAGAAGAGTTGGACACGACAGCGTCTGATCTGATCTGATATGAAATACACAGTTTATATTCTTCTGTGCCTTGTTGTTTAACATTTTATTCTGACACTGTGTCTACCCTGGAGTTCATTTATTTTCACTGATGATTTTTATTCCGTGATATGAGCTCACCATACAGTAAGTCCCCTACATACAAACAAGTTCCGTTCTGAGAGCACGTTCATTAAGTTCAATTTGTTCATAAGTCCAACAAAGTTAGCCTAGGTACCCAACTAACATAATCAGCTACGTAGTTCTGTACCATAATAGGTTTATAGTACTTTTCACACAAATAATACATAAAAAGTAAATACAAAAATAAAACATTTTGAATCTTACAGGATAGTACCTTGAAAAGTGTAGTAGTACAGGGCAACAGCTGGCATACAGGGCTGGCATCAAGTGAACAGGCAAGAAGAGTTACTGACTGGAGGAGGGAGAGGAAGTGGGAGATGGTAGAGCTGAAGGATAGGAGATGGAGGGCAAGCTGCCATTTCACTCATGCCTGATGTGATTGTACACGCAAACACGTTCACGTCTTTGAAAGTTCGCAACGTGGAGGTTGGTACGTAGGGGATTTCCTGCGCTTAATCTATTCTCTTGCTAATAGATGCAGTAGATATTGTTAGCCTTTTCCTTTCCTCACCTGTCTTTCATTTCTCTCTCTCTTTTTTCTCTGGTTATAAACAGTGCTGTGGTGAGGATCCCTGCCGTCCACACAGGAGAGATGCAGATGCCCTCCAGCTGCAGATCACTGGGGCATACCTGGCATGGAAGTGTAAGGTATGCGCATCTTCACCACTCCCAGATACCGCCAATCTGTGTTCCTGTGCTCGGAGCAGGGTATCCAAGTCCAGTTTTTCTGTGGTCTCACCAGTGCTCAGTATCCCCAGACTTGGAAATCTTTGTGCATCCAAAGGATATGAAGTGCTGTCTTGGCTATGGGATGCCTTGGATACGGGATAAAGGATATGACTGCTGGTGACGTTGAGCATATTTTCAGATTTTTTTTTTCTCCTGTGAATTGCTGGTTGCTCTCCTTTGCCTATTTTATTTGATGATTTTATTGATCTGTGGTGGTTCTTTATAGATTTTTAGCATGAATCTCTTAGCAGGTAAAGATCTTCTCCCAGGCTGTAGTTTGTCTTTTAGGGGGAACCGGAGGTTTGTTTGTTTTTCTTAAATACAGTGAAACACACCAATCTTAATGGCTGCAGTTTGGTGGGTTTTGACAGATGTATGGAACCATGTAACCTACACCTCTAACATGTCATAGAAGATTTCCATCACCCCAGTAAGGTCTTTGTTCTCCTTTCCAGGCAACCATATTGTATTAATCGTGTTCGATTTAGAACTTTATATAAATTTAATCATACAGTGAGTGTGTCTGGCTTCTTGCTCAGGATGGTGTTGTAAGATTCATCCATGTTGTTGTGTAGATTTCTTTTTTTATTGCTGAGTAGATTGCTATTGTATAAATACACTGCAATATGTTTATCCTTTCTCCCGTTGATGGACAGTGTGGCTGTTTCAGGTTTTGGCTACCATGGATAAAATGGCTATAAACATTCTTGTACCTGTCTTTCTGTGGGCATATGTTTTCATTTCTCTAGGGTAAATAACTCATAGTGAAATTGTTGGGCTGTAGAGAAGGTGTATGTTTAACTTTATGAGAAAGGCTGTGTTTCATCTTTTGACTGTGTTAAGGGCATTGTCTGTCATCAGATTTAACAATCTTTTCCTTTATGGTTTTTGCTTGCTTTTAAGAACTCTTTTTCTGAGGTCATGAAGATTTTCTGCTATATTTCCTTTGGAAGGTTTTAAACTTCGTGTTTCACTTTTGGGTCTTGAATTCACCTGAAATTGATTTTTGTCTACTGTGTGAGATCATCTATTTTGCCCCCGTTCTCCATTTGGGTAACCAGTATTCCCAAACTGTTATTGACTAGAGCATCGCCCCCACCCCCAATTGCAGTGCTCTGTCATAAATGAGATTTCCACGTGGATTTAGATTTGTATCTGGGTTCTATTCTGTGCCATTGGTTTATTTTTCTATCCCTATGCCAATACCACACTGTGCTAATTACTATAATTTGTAAAATGTCTGGCTATCTGGTAGGGTAAGTCATTCTACTTCATTCTTGAAAATCAGCTTGTCTACTTAGGGTCTTTACTCTTTCTTATAAACTTTAGGATCAGTTTGTTAGGTGGCAGGCGTGTGTGTATGTGTGCAGGCACACACATTCAACACAGTTGAAATTTGTTTGCATCTGCATTGTATTTATTGATTTGGAGAGAAGATTGCCAATTTTATGACTCCAAGTCTTCTCATTCGTGAACAGTTTATGTCTCTTTTTGTTTTCTTAAGGTCTTTTAATAAAGTTATGTGCTTTTTCTCTTAAAGATATTAGTGCATTTTTTGTTGGATTAATTTTTGGTATCTTCCAGTTTTTTTGTTTTTGTAAATAGAATTGTAAAAATGACATTTTAAATCATCTGTTGCTGATTAGAGGAGCATAGTTGATTTTTTGCACACTGGTGGTTTAGCAAGCACTTTTCTGAACCCTTTTATTTGCACCTATGGTTTGGCAGTAACTGCTTCTTACATTTTCTATATGGACAATCCTATAATCTGTAGTGAATGTTTCATTTTTTCCTCTCAAATCTCTACAGCTTTAATTTTCTCTTTTGTATTTGAGCACTGTCTAGAACCTCCAGAATAATGGTGACTAGCAGAGGAGATAATGGATCTCCTGGTCTTGCTCCTGCCTCTGAAGGAATGCTTTCAATATTTGCCCATAAAGCTTGATGTTCATTCCAAAATTTTCATAGATACACTTTAAGTTATAAAGTCTCCTTCAAATCTTAGTTTGCTAAGACCTTAAAAAAAATTTATATCATAAATGGATGTTGAATTTTGAAAAGAATTTTTCTGTTTATTGAGTAGTCATATAATTTCCCTCTTTGATCTATGAATTCTGTAAATAGATTTTCTAATATTAAATCATCCTTTTATTCCTAGAACCAGCCTCATTGGTTTATGTTACGGTGGTTGTTATTGTACATAGTATTGTACAATGTACAATTGTGTATTATATTGAATGGCAAACGTTAAGATTTTCGCATTTATGTTGAAAAGTGAGATTGTGCTGTAATTTTCCTTTCTTATGTTTTCCTTGCTGTTGCTTTTGGTATTAAGGGTATATTTACCTTACAAAATAGTTGGGGGAAGTTTCTTTCTTTTCCTAGTCTTTGGAATAGTTGGCATGAGGTTGATATACCTATTCTTCAAATGTTTGATAGAACTAACTTGTAAAATCACTTGGGCCAGGCTTTGTGTGTTTGTGTATATGTGTAGGTTTTTAAAACATGGATTCAGTTTATTTAATGCTTAGTTGTATGTTCAGATTTTCTATTTCTTATTCAATAGCTTTGGTAAGTTTTTATTTTTTTATGGGGAAATTTCCATTTCATCTAAATTTTCTAATTTATTGGCATAATCTCATACATGTTATTCTCTTGTTTTTAAATTCTCTTTCATCCCTCTTTCACTCCTAATGTTATTTATTTGTGCCTTTTCATATTTTGATCCATCAGTTCATATGTTTGTATATTGTACTGATATTTTCAAAGACCCAAACTTGATTACCTCTTCTTTTATTCCTTTATTTTGCCTTTTGTTAATACCTGGCTCTTTCTTTATGAGTTCCTATTTTCTTTGGATTTACTCTGTTGTATGTATAACATCTTGAATTTATTACTTAATCCATTAATTTTTCCACTGTCTACTACATGTTTTTATGGCTGTGACTTCTAAGTGCTGTTTGTAGCTGCATCCCAAACTTTGATGTGTCGAATTTTATTATTCAGTTCTAAATATTTTCTTTTTCTATGTTAATTTCTTCTTTGATTCATTTGTTGTTAAGAAGTGTGTGAAGTATGTTAAGATCCCAACTTTAGTTGTCATGGTTTATTTAGATTCATCTAAATTTATCCATTTAATCAGTTGAATCGCTCATCATTGTTTATTGCTTCTCCTTTCTTTTCTATATTTAATTTTCTTCTTCATGAATACATCCTTTAGGTCTTTTTCTCAGCATGAAAATGGTAAACTCTCTTCTTAGTTTGAGCAAACATAGTTTTTTTTTTTTTCTTACATCTAGCTGGATATAGAATTTTTGGTTGAACTTTATTTTCTCTGAGCAGTTTGAAGGTATTTTTTCATTGTCTCCTGGTTTATGTTGAAAAGTCTATTGATTCTGCATTGTTTCCTTTTTAAGCAATATGTATTTTCTCTGTGATTGTGGCTTCACCAGGATCTGGTTTGCCCTGGGCAATCCTGACAGCCCCTGTTACCCTTGCACAACTGTTAACAGCATCTCTCTCATTCTAAAAAATACCCTATGTAGAGTGATAAATTATGCGATCACCCTAACTATAATGTACACAAATATAATTTCATTTTCACTTACCCTCTAAGGACTCGCCGTGTGCTTCCTGTGTCTGAAAATCCATCAATTGTAGTGAGTGATTAACCATTTTCTCTTTTTAGAAGGCCTGTATTAAAAACCTTTTATTTTAAATTGTATCGTAAGAAAAAAGTTAATATATCATCAACTTAATATGTCCTTTTATTCTCCAATTGTCTGATCTGCCAGTACCCTTTAAAGCTATCATGGCCGCTATTATAACACACTAGATATTGTTACTAAGTCCAAGCTCATATTGTTCACTACATAACAGGTCAATAAATTGAGAGATGAGTTGTTGGGGCAAGGAATAGAGACTTTATGTGGAAAGCCACCATACTGAGAAGATGGTGAATTAGTGTCCCAGAGAACCGTCTTCTTTGAGTTAGAATTCAGCCTTCTTCTATACTAAAAATGAGGGTTAATTGCTTCAAACTTCTTGATGCCAGAATCTTTTGTTCTTGCAGCTGTCCATGTATGTCTGGGTACAATGTTCCTGTAAACCTTCAACAAGACAAATTGTATTATCTGTTCTGCACTGTTTTATCTCTATTTGAATGAAAAAATGTTATACCTTTAAAGGTCAGAGCCTTGGGAACGGGCTGTCCTGTATCTTTCAGGCTATAGGCAACATTCTTAACTTGCAGCAAAAGCAGTAGACTACAAAGGCTAAAGTCAAAGAAACAGATCCAATATGAAGTCAGATTTGTTCCTCTCTTACAATATTACATATAATGGACCATGTTTTTGCAGTCTCAGTTCTGTGACACTTGCTTTAACCGTCTGTGTGTTTGCTTTTATTGTGTATCACACATAAACATGTATATAAAACATATTCCAAAGAATGATGTACTCAGCATTCAGGTTGACAGAACATTACCTAATACCTTACATCCTCCTTTTGTGCCTCTGCTCAAGGGCATCCTGCCCCACTCTGTATGTGTTTAAATTTTTAATTTAGGTATTGTGATTGTAATCTGCAGTTCCTTTACTCTCAGTTTTGTGGAGCATGTTCTCATATTTATTTGACATTTGTCTTTTCAGTGGAATTCCTGTTTTTGCCTTTCATCTATATCCTTTGGGATTATTTTCCTTATTCTTATTGATGTATAAGCATTCTTTACATGTTCTGGAAGTTAATCCTTTGTCGTATGTGTTGCAGTTTTCATCTCCAAGTTGGTGGCTTGTTTTTTTCCCATTTTATATGAAGTCTCTGGAAAACCAGAAGTGTTTTTTAATATTTATTTGGTGCTCCAGCTCTTAGTTATGATGCTCAGGATCTTCCGTCTTCTTTGCTTCAGGGGGGGTCTTTAGTCGCAACAAGCAGGATCTAGTTCCCAGACCAGGGATCAAACCTCAGTTCCCTGTGTTGGGAGTGCACAGTCTTAGCCATTGGACCACTGGGGAAATCCCCAGAAAGTCTTAATGTACCCATTTTATTGTTGTTTTTAAAGGTAAGTGCTTTTTTTTTTATACCTTATTTAAGAACTCCTCTATTCTGAGGGCCTAAAATTATTATTCTGTATTGTGTTCTAATTTTTGTTATAGTCATTCGTATTTGTGTTTAATCTACCCTGAATTGATTTTTATGTAGGACATGAAGAAGGAATTAATCTTTTTCTATATGGATAACCAGTTGTGTCAGTATCATTTGTCCATCCTTTTCCTTGTAAATCTTTAACATCTGTTCTGCTATAAATCCAGTTTCCATATATGTCTGTGTGTGTCTGGTCTCTCTCTCCTGTTTCATCAGACTGTCTATTCCTGCACTGATACCACACTATTTTGGTTAGCTTTATCTTGATATCTGGTAGGACACATCCATCCTTCTTGTTCTTCCTCATGAGTAGCTTAGGTTTCATGGTCCTGTAGTCATCCTTACAGATTTTGGAAGCAGCTTGTTAGCTTCCATGAAGCTCTCTATGATGCACTTGGTTCAATGCCGTCAGAGCTCTGTCAAATGGCTTAGCCGGTCCCTGTGGACAGTGGTGTTGTATTCAGGGCTCAGTGTTTATCTTTGTGGTCAGCAAGTTGGACTCTCACTTTCTGTAGGCAGAGCAGCCATGGTGAGTGGGGATTATTGCTGAGCCCGTGCCTCGCCTCCATCACTCCCACCCATGGCTATTTTTCCATGAGGGCTGAGGGGAAATGTGCTGGGGGAAAAGGCCAAATGATGCTTGTAGAATGGGCTTTCCTTCTTGCTGATGTTGGAGCCCTCTTCTGCTGAACCATCCCATGCAAATACGCTCATTTGGAGAGATCTTCTCACACCCCTATATCTTTGTTGCCAACTATCCCATCTTATTATTTCAAAGTCCCTGCCCATCCAGCCAAACTGTCAGCCTCTATGAATAAAAATAGTATCTATACCACTGGCCCAGTGTGAGAAAGGGGAGGCCGGATAGACTGGGAGATGCCCCTGATTGTAGGACAGTCTGAGAAACTAGCACACCTTGCCACCATGACTGTGAAATATGAGTTTGTGGAAAGGCTGTGAAGAACTACTTTGACACAGCCTCGGAGTGGTAGCTTGTTGAGACATTTTGACACCATCTCCGACCACCACAAACTTCTGGGGAAAAAATGGCTAATATTTCAGTTATTTCACCTTATATCTCTTCCACCTTCCAATCTTGTTCAAATTTCTCTCATTGGCAAACTGTAACCTGGGGACATATTGGGAAAAGTAATTCTCTAACTTACAAGAAGTGAGGATGGTGGAGCAGACCATTTTGCCTCAATTGTATATATTTATGTGATTGGCAGCCTTTTCCGAAGACTCTGATGCTGGGAAGGATTGGGGGCAGGAGGAGAAGGGGACGACAGAGCATAAGATGGCTGGATGGCATCACTGACTCGATGGACATGAGTCTGAGTGAACTCCGGGAGTTGGTGATGACAGGGAGGCCTGGCGTGCTGCGATTCATGGGGTTGCAGAGTCGGACACGACTGAGCGACTGAACTGAACTGAGCCATCCTGGCTTAGGAATGGCTTCCAGGGATAATAAATACTACTGTTCACTGTGTTGGTTCACCTGGAATTGCGGCCTAAGGTGCAGGGGACAGGCATCGTATTATGACCAGTCTTGTGATGTTCAGTATTAGAAGTGGGAACTCCGGGAACTCCAGGTGAACTCTGGGAGTTGGTGATGGACAGCGAGGCCTGGCGGCTGCAGTTGATAAAGTTGCAAAGAGTTGGACATGACTGAGTAACTGAACTGAACTGATAAGAAGTTTTTGAATACTGAAGGAGAAATAAGGTTTGAAATGCCTGGTACCAGAAGCTAGTTTGTTCGAAAGTATGACAAGGATGTGCTTGACAGTTAATGTTAAAAAGTTCATTACATCTGTGTTTAAAGCAATCAGTTTCTCTTTGTTTACCCTTTGAACGAAGAGTCTTAAAATGACACTGCAACCTATAACAACATAATTCTGTTCAAAAATATTCTGTTGCATAAGAAACAATAAGGTAAATTATTAACAGAAGTACCTTCTATTGCACCAATCATCTCTTCAGCTGCATTTAATTTGCTATTTAACTCATCCATTGGGTTTTTAATTTCAGTGACTTTCTGTATTTCTCTAGCAGTTCAAGTTAGATATTTCCCAAATATGTTTGTTTGATCCAAATATGTCTGTAAGATCCAAAGGACAGGACCAGAGGACTTCTTTTTCTGTCATCTTATAGCTACAGGAATAGATAATTTATGGAAAACACAATTAAGTAAACAAATGATATCAGTTAGAAATCACCTTAACCAGCACTAAACTACTAGAGACTTAAATGATTTTATGTCTCTGGTCTGAGTCCTCCTCTGTAAAACTTATCCTCCCAATTCATTCCACAAATACCTTTCTCTTTCCTTTCTAAAATTCCTTCCTTTACATTGTTAATTATTCAAGATATACTTAGTTTGTAGACCCTGTGTTGTTTGTTCTAGTGGTTAAAGTCTTGGTGATGACATGGGTAGAGTGAGGATCAAATGCTATTGCTTATTTTGTCTGAATCGTGCTCACTCATCTTGAAATTTTGGATTATGAGCTCATCTCCTGCAGCATTCTATCTGTGTGAATCATGTGCAGCATTGGTTGAGGGTGTGTTCTCTTGAGTGGTTTCGTGTTTGTTACTGTCAGGAATCCAGGGGGTATCACTGTCCTGAGACTAATGTTACCATGTTACCTTACCAGTCTGGGAGTTTCTAGACTACTGGGGTAGGGTTCCTCCCACACAGCTACAGCATTCAGTTCAGTTCAGTTCAGTTCAGTTGCTCAGTTGTGTCCGACTCTTTGCGACCCCATGAATCGCAGCGCGCCAGGCCTCCCTGTCCATCACCAACTCCCGGAGTTCACTCAAACTCATGTCCATCGAGTCAGTGATGCCATCCAGCCAACTCAAAGCTTTATTCCTTTGATATTTAGTCCCCTTTCAATTTATTGCTCCTGAGGATTTTCTTCCTTGAGAACTTGGCTCTGTTTTTCAAAGGACGCCTATTATAATTTATCCACAGTTTCTAAGTGTTTATTAGTGGAAGGATCTTCAGGTTATTTAGCAAACCATATTTCCAAAATTATAAGGCTTACTACTTGTTTTTGTTAATTGTTGTGGCCCTTTTGCCTATCATGCCTGGGGAAAAGAAGAGATCAGATCAGTCACTCAGTCGTGTCCAACTCTTTGCAACCCCACGAATTGCAGCACACCAGGCCTCCCTGTCCATCACCAACTCCCGGAGCTCACTGAGACTCACATGCATCGAGTCAGTGATGCCATCCAGCCATCTCATCCTCTGTCGTCCCCTTCTCTTCTTGCCCCCAATCCCTCCCAGCATCAGAGTCTTCTCCAGTGAGTCAACTCTTCGCATGAGGTGGCCAAAGTACTGCAGTTTCAGCTTTAGCATCATTCCTTCCACAGAAATTCCAGGGCTGATCTCCTTCACAATGGACTGGTTGGATCTCCTTGCAGTCCAAGGGACTCTCAAGAGTCTTCTCCAACACCACAGTTCAAAAGCATCAATTCTTCGGCGCTCAGCCTTCTTCACAGTCCAGCTCTCACATCCATACATGACCACAGGAAAAACCATAGCCTTGACTAGGCGAACCTTTGTTGGCAAAGTAATGTCTCTGCTTTTGAATATGTGATCTAGGTTGGTCATAACTTTCCTTCCAAAGAGCCAGTGTCTTTTAATTTCATGGCTGCAGTCACCATCTGCACTGATTTTGGAGCCCCCAAAAATAAAGTCTGACACTGTTTCCCCATCTATTTCCCATGAAGTGATGGGACCAGATGCCATGATCTTCATTTTCTGAATGTTGAGCTTTAAGCCAACTTTTTCACTCTCCACTTTCACTTTTATCAAGAGGCTTGTGAGTTCCTCTTCACTTGCTGCCATAAGGGTCATCTGCATATCTGAGGTTATTGATATTTCTCCCAGCAATCTTGATTCCAGCTTGTGTTTCTTCCAGTCCAGCGTTTCTCATGATGTACTCTGCATATAAGTTAAATAAACAGGGTGACAGTATACAGCCTTGACGTACTCCTTTTCCTATTTGGAACCAGTCTGTTGTTCCATGTCCAGTTCTAACTGTTGCTTCCTGACCTGCATACAAATTCCTCAAGAGGCAGATCAGGTGGTCTGGTATTCCCATCTCTTTCAGAATTTTCCACAGTTTATTGTGATCCACACAGTCAAAGGCTTTGGCATAGTCAATAAAGCAGAAATAGATGTTTTTCTGGAACTCTCTTGCTATTTCCATGATCCAGCGGATGTTGGCAATTTGACCGCTGGTTCCTCTGCTGATCTCTGTTCGTTTCCAAGGCAAACCATTCAATATCACAGTAATCCAAGTCTATGCCCCAACTAGTAATGCTGAAGAAGCTGAAGTTGAACAGTTCTATGAAGACCTACAAGACCTTTTAGAACTAACACCCAAAAAAGATGTCCTTTTCATTATAGAGGACTGGAATGCAAAAGTAGGAAGTCAAGAAACACCTGGAATAACAGGCAAATTTGGCCTTGGAATATGGAATGAAGCAGGGCAAAGACTAATAGAGTTTTGCCAAGAAAATGCACTAGTCATAAAAAACACCCTCTTCCAACAAACAAGAGAAGACTCTATACATGGACATCACCAGATGGTCAAGACCGAAATCAGATCGATTACATTCTTTGCAGCCAAAGATGGAGAAGCTCTATACAGCCAGCAAAAACAAGACCAGGAGCTGACTGTGGCTCAGACCATGAACTCTTTATTGCCAAATTCAGACTGAAATTGAAGAAAGTAGGGAAAACCACTAGACCAATCAGATATGACCCAAATCAAATCCCTAATGATTATACAGTGGAAGTGAGAAATAGATTTAAGGGCCTAGATCTGATAGATAGAGTGCCTGATGAACTGTGGAATGAGGTTCGTGACATTGTACAAGAGACAGGGATCAAGACGATCCCCATGGAAAAGAAATGCAAAAAAGCAAAATGGCTGTCTGGGGAGGCCTTACAAATAGCTGTGAAAAGAAGAGAAGCGAAAAGCAAAGGAGAAAAAGAAAGATATAAGCATCTGAATGCAGAGTTCCAAAGAATAGCAAGAAGAGATAAGAAAGCCTTCTTCAGCGATCAATGCAAAGAAATAGAGGAAAACAACAGAATGGGAAAGACTAGAGATCTCTTCAAGAAAATCAGAGATACCAAAGGAACATTTCATGCAAAGATGGGCTCGATAAAGGACAGAAATGGCATGGACCTAACACAAGCAGAAGATATTAAGAAGAGGTGGCAAGAATACACAGAAGAACTGTACAAAAAAGATCTTCACGACCCAGATAATCACGATGGTGTGATCACTGACCTAGAGCCAGACATCCTGGAATGTGAAGCCAAGTGGGCCTTAGAAAGCATCACTACGAACAAAGCTAGTGGAGGTGATGGAATTCCAGTTGAGCTATTCCAAAACCTGAAAGATGATGCTGTGGAAGTGCTGCACTCAATATGCCAGCAAATTTGGAAAACTCAGCAGTGGCCACAGGACTGGAAAAGGTCAGTTTTCATTCCAATCCCAAAGAAAGGCAATGCCAAAGAATGTTCAAACTACCGCACAATTGCACTCATCTCACACGGTAGTAAAGTAATGCTCAAAATTCTCCAAGCCAGGCTTCAGCAATATGTGAACCGTGAACTTCCTGATGTTCAAGCTGGTTTTAGAAAAGGCAGAGGAACCAGAGATCAAATTGCCAACATCTGCTGGATCATGGAAAAAGCAAGAGAGTTCCAGAAAAACATCTATTTCTGCTTTATTGACTATGCCAAAGCCTTTGACTGTGTGGATCACAATAAACTGTGGAAAATTCTGAAAGAGATGGGAATACCAGACCACCTGATCTGCCTCTTGAGGAATTTGTATGCAGGTCAGGAAGCAACAGTTAGAACTGGACATGGAACAACAGACTGGTTCCAAATAGGAAAAGGAGTACGTCAAGGCTGTATACTGTCACCCTGTTTATTTAACTTATATGCAGAGTACATCATGAGAAACGCTGGACTGGAAGAAACACAAGCTGGAATCAAGATTGCTGGGAGAAATATCAATAACCTCAGATATGCAGATGACCCTTATGGCAGCAAGTGAAGAGGAACTCACAAGCCTCTTGATAAAAGTGAAAGTGGAGAGTGAAAAAGTTGGCTTAAAGCTCAACATTCAGAAAATGAAGATCATGGCATCTGGTCCCATCACTTCATGGGAAATAGATGGGGAAACAGTGTCAGACTTTATTTTTGGGGGCTCCAAAATCAGTGCAGATGGTGACTGCAGCCATGAAATTAAAAGACACTGGCTCTTTGGAAGGAAAGTTATGACCAACCTAGATCACATATTCAAAAGCAGAGACATTACTTTGCCAACAAAGGTTCGCCTAGTCAAGGCTATGGTTTTTCCTGTGGTCATGTATGGATGTGAGAGCTGGACTGTGAAGAAGGCTGAGTGCCGAAGAATTGATGCTTTTGAACTGTGGTGTTGGAGAAGACTCTTGAGAGTCCCTTGGACTGCAAGGAGATCCAACCAGTCCATTGTGAAGGAGATCAGCCCTGGGATTTCTTTGGAAGGAATGATGCTAAAGCTGAAACTCTAGTACTTTGGCCACCTCATGCGAAGAGTTGACTCACTGGAGAAGACTCTGATGCTGGGAGGGATTGGGGGCAGGAGGAGAAGGGGACGACAGAGGATGAGATGGCTGGATGGCATCACTGACTCGATGCATGTGAGTCTCAGTGAGCTCCGGGAGTTGGTGATGGACAGGGAGGCCTGGTGTGCTGCGATTCATGGGGTTGCAAAGAGTTGGACACGACTGAGCTACTGATCTGATCTGATCCTCTGCCTTTTCTAAAACCAGCTTGAACATCAGGAAGTTCACGGTTCACATATTGCTGAAGCCTGGCTTGGAGAATTTTGAGCATTACTTTACTACCATGTGAGATGAGTGCAATTGTGCAGTAGTCTGAACATTCTTTGGCATTGCCTTTCTTTGGGATTGGAATGAAAACTGACCTTTTCCAGTCCTGTGGCCACTGCTGAGTTTTCCAAATTTGCTGGCATATTGAGTGCAGCACTTCCACAGCATCATCTTTCAGGTTTTGGAATAGCTCAACTGGAATTCCATCACCTCCACTAGCTTTGTTCGTAGTGATGCTTTCTAAGGCCCACTTGGCTTCACATTCCAGGATGTCTGGCTCTAGGTCAGTGATCACACCATCGTGATTATCTGGGTCGTGAAGATCTTTTTTGTACAGTTCTTCTGTGTATTCTTGCCACCTCTTCTTAATATCTTCTGCTTGTGTTAGGTCCATGCCATTTCTGTCCTTTATCGAGCCCATCTTTGCATGAAATGTTCCTTTGGTATCTCTGATTTTCTTGAAGAGATCTCTAGTCTTTCCCATTCTGTTGTTTTCCTCTATTTCTTTGCATTGATCGCTGAAGAAGGCTTTCTTATCTCTTCTTGCTATTCTTTGGAACTCTGCATTCAGATGCTTATATCTTTCCTTTTCTCCTTTGCTTTTCGCTTCTCTTCTTTTCACAGCTATTTGTAAGGCCTCCCCAGACAGCCATTTTGCTTTTTTGCATTTCTTTTCCATGGGGATCGTCTTGATCCCTGTCTCCTGTACAATGTCACGAACCTCATTCCACAGTTCATCAGGCACTCTATCTATCAGATCTAGGCCCTTAAATCTATTTCTCACTTCCACTGTATAATCATTAGGGATTTGATTTGGGTCATATCTGATTGGTCTAGTGGTTTTCCCTACTTTCTTCAATTTCAGTCTGAATTTGGCAATAAAGAGTTCATGGTCTGAGCCACAGTCAGCTCCTGGTCTTGTTTTTGCTGGCTGTATAGAGCTTCTCCATCTCTGGTATTCTTTTGTTCTTTATTTGTGTCCTCTGGTAACCGGAATCATTAAGCCTTTGGCCTTCCCTCAGTGCCCAGCACAGAGCCTGGCACACAGAAGGCACTCAGGAACCGTTTGTGGAATGAATTGAGAGGATATGTTTTACAAATGAGGCCTCTGAGACCAGAGACATGAAATGACTTAAGTCTTTTGCTGTTCAGTGCTGGTTGAGGTGATGTCTAGCTGATATCATTCATTCATTCACGTATCTGTATTTTCCATAAATTATCCCTCCCTGTAGTTACCAGAAGACAGAAATCCTTTGGTCCTGCCCTTTGAATCTTATATTATTGGAGAATGTGGTCCTCCCATTCCCTTCTCCAGGGTTCAAGACATCAATATGTTTGTCTAAGAGGCTCAAGTCTGATGATCTTGGAGGACTTCTGGATAATAGTGGCTGAGACTATGAGAGAGAAAGCAGGGAAGCTGGAGAGGGTGGCCAGCCCCCTCTGGCCCCTGTGCGCTTCCATTGCTTCATCTCTGGCCCATGTGTCATTGTTGATTTCCATTCTCCTCTCCCCAGCCTCCCCTCCTTCCACTGGGTTTTGTTTTCTTTTGTTTTGGTGAAATTTGAACTCTTGGTAAGAGGCCAGTTGTCTTAGCTAAAAATGATTCTCTTGATTTATTCTTCTTGGTGTCAAAGAAAATCAAACTTTGCCCTAACATGAGCCCTCCCTGGCTGGCTGAGACCGGCAGTTACCCCAGGTCGCATGAGGGTGGTTGTGGAGAGACCCCCAAGCTGAAAGTCCAAAGCCCTTAGTTCTTAGACCAGCATCACCCCTGTGTGACCTGGGGCAACTCACTTGCCCTCTCTGCACTCAGTTTTATGATGAAAAATTGAGAGAATGATTTTTAAAGGCCTCTCCAGCTATGACATCTTGAGGTTACAAAATCAAGTAAGGTACTCAGAAGGGTTTAGGTGCTAGATTACTGGTCTGTGTATTAAGGGTGCCTGACAAAAATCCCCGAGCTTCAGTTTCCATCTCTGCCTTTGGCTCAGGTCTGATAACAGAGTTGCTTGATCATGCAAATACAGGGGCAAGGGTCTTGACATTAGTGCCACGAGTTTAGAATCAAGAGCCCTATCCCCTAGTATGTAGGTGACATCTTGTGGAGACCTCGAACAAAACCGAAGTTCTGTAGTCAGGAAGAACTGGAGGTGGGGATTCATAGCGCTGTCCCAAAGTAGGTCCGTCCATGTCATTGATTTCGATGTGACCATTATGAACAGCATTTTCAGAGACTTTCTAAAAACACAGCCAAGTGATTGGGCTATAATGGTAAGTGAAAACACACAGGTCACAGATTTATAGATTCAGAATAAACAAAGCCAGATACGAATGAAGCATAAAAGACTGGAGGTAGAATAATGGGTGATTTCTCCCTCACTGGGGAGGCTAGTTTGCTCTGCTTGTGGCACGTGTGTATTTCCTACTGTGAAACTGTATCACTCTTATAATGGTAAATGAACTGTATTAAAATAATAGTTTAAAGAGTGTCCCATGTTGTGCTGGAGGGAGATGGGAGAGCTGGTTGATCCCGTGTTCACATCTGGACCCACCAGGGACATCGGTGCTGGCGGGTGTCCAGGAAGGGTGTTGGTGATAGTGGGGGAGTTGCACAGCTGACCTCAGGGAGCAGCTGTCAAACAGAAGCTATGTTGCTTAGAAAAATAAGGACGAGGTCACAATCATGCCCTGAGATGGTCCCAGGGAAAAGGAATTGGACACTGTTGGAAGGGATGAAGAGGGCAGAAGCAGTAGGACTGGGGTCCCCAGGCTTGCAGGGACCCACCGGCTTTAGGCTTAATAGAAGTAAGAGTGGCTGGCTTTGGGAACTGTCCAAGCTTAGCACCAACAGCCTTGGGAGGTGGTAAGCCCAGCCTCACTGGGAGGGTTCATGGAGGCTGCTGCCCATGGTTAGGGACACTGCGGTGAGCTTGCCTGCAGTGCTGGGAAACTGGAGAAGAGGCCCTCAAAGTCCTCTTCATCTGTCAAAGGAGAAGGAAAAAGTTGGAAGGAGAGAAATAATTACCATCGTGATTAGGAGAGGGGATCTCCCAAGTGAATTCAAGTCCTGGATCTACTAATTATCTGTGTGATCTTGCAGTAAGTTACCGAACCTCTTTGTATCTCAGTTTTCTCATCTGCAAAATGGGCATAAAGTCAGAGTCACGGTGATAGATAAACGAGAGAGGGTATAGAGGGCTTGGTGCAGGGCCTTCTATACAGTGAGCACTCAGTCAACGAGCTGGTTGGCAGCAGGTTATTTTCCGGGCCCCCAGCAACTTGCTCAGCACCCAGGTCACTTACTTCCTCATGTGTCAGCCATATCGTGTTTGGCATCAGCCTCTGTGGGTCAAATGTCATGTTCTGTATTTGGCTGAACTAATTTTATCCCAGATTATTTCTGACAGAGTCAACATTCTTCCCTCTCCCGCCTCCGAATCCCCTCAAAAGGTACACATTCTCTGGGCAGCCTGCTCTCTGAGCTTGGTTTCCTTGGCCTCTCTCCCCACGTCGGTGCCCAGAATGTAATAACGAACCCCGTCTCCCAGCCAGGAGCTGGGTGCCCAGGAATTCCGGCCCCGCTCGGCCAGGTCTGTTTGCCAGCGCATCTGTTTCTAATCAGCACGGTGCAGTGCATTCTTTCTGCCGAGCAAGCGTGCAGGCCCGGAGCCTGGGGACCGCGCTAATTGATTGCTAAATGGATCCTGTCATTTCCAAAAGAGGCCTCCGGACTTGCCCTTCACTCTGCCTCTGCTCCCCCTGGGCTGGAGAGCTTAAGACTTAACTCATCCGCTGCTTTTGGAAGAGAGGCACTGCCGATCTTGAACCTCAATTGGAGGAATTCAGGAGAAGCCTTAGAAAAGCCCCTCGCTCTCTGTAAAGAGATTTTCGGCTTATAAAGCACTTCCATGAACACGATCACTTTCATTCTCCCAGCAGCTCCCTGGAGTCAGCCCAATGGTGTTGGAGAGATGAGAAAAATCCAGGTTTAGGCTGTGAGTTGAGTGGCCCTAGGTCACACAGAGTTGGTGGCAGGAACAGGACTGTCTTGAACCCGACTCATGCTGGGTCCAGGTTCTTCCCCGAAGTTCAGCCCATCAGCAGTGTCTGGCCAGGGTTTGTCACTGAGGTTGCCAGGGAGAAATGGGGACAGCCCAGGGTCTGCTGACCAGGCTGCATGGGACGTACTGTGGGTGTGTCTGGGTGGCCTGTCTTATGAAAGCACCAGGGGGAGGAAGGTACACAGTCAGGGGTGAAGGACAGCTATCCCCACCCCAGAGAGGTCACAGTCTTCCTCCGCCCACAATAGCCGCCTCTCCTCCATGCCCTTGCTCCAAGGGCCCCAGGCTTCCCCAGCACTTTTCCCCAGCATAGCCAAAGAAGAAATCGTCGTTTGTGTCCTTATCTGTCCCCTCAGCTTGGAAGCAGGGATAGTTGTCCTTTTGTCTCTAAATCTCCTCCTGGAACAGGGTCTGCTCATAGTAGGTGGTCAATACATGAATGTAGAGCAAATGACTCATCCTGGACTTTTCCCTCTGATCTCATTCTCCTTGCGCTCTTGGCAGAGTTGATCAGCCAGGATGAGATTAAAACCTGCTCTCAGCAGAGCAGTTTCGCACTCTGGTGCCTCAGTGCCTGATGAAAATCCCCGAGCTTCAGTTTGCATCTCTGCCAAGTGGCGATGATTCCCTGTGTGTCTACCTGGGGCTGCTTGCAGGACCATTTGAGCTAATGCAAGTTTGAATGCTGCTGCTGCTAAGTCACTTCAGTCGGCTACACTCGTGTAAAGAGGGGTGTGTGTGTGTGTGTTCGTTTTCATCGTTAATGGATTCTGGGCTCCACTCTACTCCAGAAGCTTCTTCATTGGTCCAACTGCCAAAAGAGCTTACTGTAGAACTGGGGTGCAGAGAAGGTCCATCAGTCTGTAAAACTGTGAGCCCTCAAAATAAGTCTTGGTTCAGACTAAGTGCCTCAGAGGGGCAGAAACCAGAAAGGAAGGTCCTTGGCCCCATGGCCTAGATCCTGAGTCCCCACTGCTTCTGCCTCCTCTCCTGTATCCTTAGCTTCTCCCTAATGTCAATGCTAACCCTGCTTATGAGATTGAAGAGAACTATACGTGGCTCCTTGATCTCTGTCTTCATTGCTGTGTGACTTTGGGGAAACCATTTAACCTCTCTGATCTTACAATGTATAAGATAGGGATAACAGCGCATCTTATAGGATGGTTGAGAAGAGTTACTGAAATAATGAACAATAATAAGCTTGAAAGTGGCTGAATGTGGGCTGTTCCTGCCGAAGTGGAGCAAGCTCCTTGGTCCCTGTCTCTTCTCCCTCAGCCACTCAGACCTCTGCCATCTGGTCACCGTGGACACTGCTCTTGCCATGGCCTCCTTTGCTTCCCGATTGCAAAATCCAAAGAGTGCTTCATTCCAACCCTCTAGGCCTCCCTGCAGCATTTGGCACTGTGGCCTACTCCTTCCTGAAAAACTCTTCTCCCTGAGTTTCTGGCCTACAATACTCCCTTGGTTCTCCTCCGACTTCGCTGGCCATCTCTGCCCCGTCTCTTCCACGCAGTCGTCTTCTTTCTCGGCCACAATCCCAGGGCCTGCTCTTTGTGGAGTCCTGTGCTTTTCTCAGTCTGCAGTCAACAGAGTTTACACAGAGAAAACACAGTCCTTGCCCATAAGAGCTCCGAGTCTGACGATAGCCTGCTCACTGCCCCTGGAGACTGGCAGGGGCAAAGTGCTGTGCTCATTGCTTCTAGATATTAACCCATTTGACACTTGCAGAGTTTGATGGATTGAGGCTTGAACCCAGCCCCATGGCAGACACTGGAGGGGTGGCCACAGATAGTCTCTGGGTTGTCTTAGCAGTGGGGGAGGAGCTGGGAAGCAGGCCCAGGCTGCACTGTCCATGCCCTGCAGGGCCTGGGGATGGTGTGGGGTGGGCCTGCCCATCAGGTTGGACACAGAGAGAAAATGCTGGGGACTCAGAGCTGCAAGACAAGCATCTGATCTGCTTTGCCATTTTCTTCCTGTGTGACCCTGGGACAATCACTTTACCTCTCTGAGCCTCAGAGGTGTCAGTGAGGCCTCGTACATAAAAGCATGTATTAGAAAATAAGCAAGTTATTGTCATTCTTGAAGCACTTTGGACTTCCCAGGTGGTGCTAGTGGTAAAGAACCCTCCTGCCAGTGCAGGAGACACACAGGTTTGATCCCTGAGTTGGGAATATTCCCTGGAAGAGGGCACAGCAACCCACTCCAGTATTCTTGCCTGGAGAATCCCCGTGGACAGAGGAGCCTTAATTTCTGGGCTATAGTCCATGGGGTTGCAAAGAGATGTGATGGAAGCAACTTAGCGTGCACCAAAACACTTTGAAGCAGGCGTCCCCCATCTCTGGGATCTAATGACTGATGATCTGTGGTAGGACTGATGTAATAATAATAGAAACGAAATGCACAATAAATGTCCTGTGCTTGAATCATCCCCAAACCATCCCCCACAACCTCGGTCCCTGGAAAAGTTGTCTTCCATGAAACTTGTCAGTGGGCCAGACAGGTTTGGGGACTGCTGCTTTAAAGCACGTGATCCGATTGGATCCTGACAGAAAAGGGACTTGCTGGAGAGTCCTGTGAGCCGGACACCCCCCTGGATCTTCAGAATTCAGTGGGGGATACCATTCCCTGAGTTCCTCAAGGCAGGAGTGGGGGACCTGCTCGTACCAGGCTCTTCACTTTTGCCATCGAATTTGCTTTGGACAGAAATCCTAGCAACAGTACCATCATGTCCATTGTATAAAAAAGAAAGGTCAAGGCCCCCCAGAGGTTAAATGACATGCCCGTGTCCACACAAGGGGTGCTTGGGAGCCAGGTTCTGCCCCAGAGCTGTGCTCCTTCCATCTGGACCCTGCTCCTCGAGCGCCTTCCCCCGCTCTCATTCACCAGCCGCCAGCCCATCCACGGGCTGGTTTCCTGAACGGGCCTGCCTCCTGGGAGCAGGGTTAACCGTCCCAGTCCAGGTATTCATGGGCCATGGCCCACAGTGAGAGCTGTAAACAAATTAATATTTGGCGGCACCATTTCCCAGAACTTGCTCATCCCTGGGGGAACTGGGGGAAAAGCAAATGAAAGACGTTTTGAATCCGAGAGACTGGCTTGTGGGACATCCTGGGACTTTTCAGAGCTCCCCACCTCCCTGCCTGTTACATCACGTCAGGTGTGATTTATCAAGCACATCACCTCCTGTGCCGAGGGACTTTGTGTGAACTGTCTCACTTAACGCTGACACTGGTCTCGGGTGGCAGGTACTACTTTGATCCTCGAGTTACAGGTGAAGAAACTGAGGCCCGAGGGGGCACAGCTAGTAAGTGGTGGGACCAGGATTCGAACCTAGGCAGTTGGGTTCCACAGCCTGAGCTCTGAAGCCCGCAGCACAGTGGGGAGGATCAGGGAGGGGCTCTGGGGTACCTCACAGCTCTGTGATTGGCTGGACCTCCTCTCTCCACCCATCCCCATTTCCAGCTGGCCTCTTTCTCCTAGTTCTGGAACCTTCCTTCCGTCTCCACTTGGCCGCGCCGCAGGAGATGCTGGCGGAGCCCAGGAGGCCACATCCGTGCCTGGTCTGTGCCCAAGCCTCTCTCAGTGTCCCTGGGTTCCTTCTCAGTCCACGGCAGAGCTGGCTAGGAGTTTGTTAACATGTTGAAGATTTATTCTGCTCTCTGGAGCTTCTCTTCCTTTGCCTTGCACTGTTTATTGAAATTGTTCATAGGACACTGTGAAAGACGAAAACAAAAGTCAATAGAAAAATATTTATGGGCGGTGGTAGGACCGCTGCCACGTGATGATGCTTGAAGATGGTTCTCGGAGGTTTGCATTGTGCTGTCTCCTGATGCTGGGGGCCGGGGCGAGAAAGTTAGGGGGCGGGGAGCAGGGACCCACTTCTTGGCTCAGTCCTGTGGTTTTACACCCTTTTCCCCAAGGATTCAGTCTGATGATTCTTACCCCTTTTGGAGAACTGTGGACTTTCTGAAACCAGACCTGTCCCAGGCAAGGTAGCTCAGGAACCGGTTCCCAAGGTCCTTCCCTGGCTTCTTCCTACATGTTGCATATTTAGCATAAAGTCTTCATCATTTCTGGTATGCGGATGACGCATCCTAGCTTCCAGTGTGCGTGCAAGGGTTTCCTCTGCCGGTTATTTCTGTCATAAGCTGTGAAAAGAATTGAAAGTGTGTCTCTGTTTTTTTAAACTTTTATTTTGTTTTGGAGCATAGCTGGTGAACAGTGTGATAGTTTCAGCTGAATGGTATGGAGACTCAGCCACACATACACATGTATCCATTCTCCCCCAAACTCCCCTCTGCATAACATTGAGCAGAGTTCCCTGCGCTATACAGTAGGTCCTTGTTGGTGATTCATTTTAAATATAGCAGTTAGAAAAAAAAAAAAAGATATGTCTCAAACAGCTATTTTTCCCTAATTTTAAAATGCAGGTTTCTAAAAGGAACTGTACTGAAAAAAATTTTCTTTTTTTCCTCCAATATGTGTCCCCAAGTGGTCCAAAGGGGCCAGGTTCCAAGGACAGAGTGGTCGCCCAAAGGCCAAAACTCAGAGGTGCCAAGTGGGCTGAGGCTCAGCGCCTGGCCTGAGCTGGGGACTCAGGTAGAGAAGGGGAAGGGAGGGCAGCGGAGCTGGACTCACGGGCCTGCAGGTGGTAGCGTGAGGTTCGGACAGGTGAACCAGTGGGTGTGGGAGGTGTGTCAAGGCCAGGCAGGACTGTGAGGCCCGTGCTGGGCTTCCTGGCAGGGGGCTGCAGTCAGGGGCCAGACCAAGGACCTGAGTTTGTTGACTATAAACCCAAGTGGAATGAAATGTGTGATTCAGAGGCAAAACCAATCCAGCGCAATCTCCAGGGTGCTTCCAGGGCAAGGGAGGGCAGAGAAGGCTCTGCCCTGATCTGTCACAACGTTGCGTCCAGTTCTGAACAACACGTTTTAAATATTAAATGAAGAGAAATAAGAGTTACATTCACAGGGTTCAAATATAAAAATAAAACACACAAGACACTTCCCTGATGGTCCAGTGATTGAGCTGTGCTTCCAGTGCGAGGGGTGCAGGTTCGATCTCAGGGAAATAAGATGCTGTGAAGTGCGGCCAAAAATAAAATTAAGAAAACCCCACACAAACACGTAAACAGTGAAAAATCTCCCACTCTTCCCTCTTCCCCGCTCAGTCCCCTCTGTAACTATTGTCATTAGCTTCTTAAACATTCTCTGGACTTATATAAGAGACTATAAATATGTTTTTTGTATAAATATCTTCCCTTTATATACTGAAGTTGGAATAATGTACATGTCTTGAGCTTGCATATTTATCCTTTTTACATCTGGACCATGTGTGTTAACGTCATCACCCAATGCATCAACTAAACATTTTGCATCTGTGACCAGAACTGTGATAAGCTGGTTCTTTGCAGGGTCTGAACCCCACTGAATCTTCACAACAATCTTATTTGGTAGGTGCTATTTTTACTTCTGGGGCTTCCCTGGTGGCTCAGAGGTTAAAGCGTCTGCCTGCAATGCAGGCAATGGCACCCCACTCCAGTACTCTTGCCTGGAAACTCCCATGGATGGAGGAGCCTGGTGGACTGCAGTCCATGGGGTCGCTAAGAGTCGGACACAACTGAGCAACTTCACTTTCACTTTTTCGCTTTCATGCATTGGAGAAGGAAATGGCAACGCACTCCAGTTTTCTTGCCTAGAGAATCCCAGGGGCAGGAGAGCCTGGTGGGCTGACGTCTATGGGGTCACGCGGAGTCGGACACGACTGAAGTGACTTAGCAGCAGCAGCAGCAATGCAGGAGACCTGGGTTCGATCCCTGGGTCGGGAAGATCCCCTGGAGAAGGAAATGGCAACCCACTCCAGTATATCTTGATTTTTATTTCTATTGTGTAACTGAGGAAACTAAAATGAGGAGAAGTTAAAGGATCTGACTCACTTGAGTGGCAGAACTGGGATTTGAACCTGGGAAACTGGATTCCAAAGTCTGTTACTACCTCCCGTTCTGACAAGTATGTAGCTGACCCTCTCCTGGCGGGTAGGTCGGTCTCTTAACATTGGTGGGACCAGGGTAAAAGTGCTAGTTAATGATGCCATGCATCAAAATAGTTAAAAGTTATCAATCAATAACCCAAAGAATCTAAAGTTATAAGTCAAAACTGCTCATATATAACACATGAAGAGCTAACTTAACTATGAATTAACAAACTGTCCTATGAAATATCCAGCCTCCACTCATTCAAATACATCTTCACAACAATACAATTGACATATAAGTTCAAAATATAATTGACAAAATGAAAAATCTATAGAAAGCAGATATTTTTAATTTAGAGAATACTTTATTAGTTTCTGTAATCAAACCCATATAGGTAAGACCTTACATATTTACGTATTTAGTGTAGTGTGTTACCCCTGACTCTCTGTGACCCCATAGACTGTAGCACGCCAGGCTCCCTGTCCTTCACTGTCTCCCAGAGTTTGCTCACTCATGTCCATTGGGTTCATAATGCCATGTAACCATTTCATCCTCTGCTTCCCACTTCTTTTGTGCTCAGTCTTTCCCAGCATTCAGAGTCTTTTCTGATGAGTCAGCACTTCACATCAGGTGGCCCAAGTATTGGAGCTTCAGCATCAGTTCTTCCAATGAATATTCAGGACTGATTTCCTTTAGGGTTAACTGGTTTGATCTCCTTGCAGTCCAAGGGATTCTCAAGAGTCTTCTCCAGCACCACATTTCGAAAGCATCAATTCTTCAGCTCTCAGCCTTCTTTATGGTCCAGCTTCACATCTGTACATGGCTACTGGAAAAACCATATCTTTATTTGTTAAATATCTTTAGTCTGTGTGCATTTGTCATAGGCAAGCCCACATCAGGGGCTCTTCTTGCCCATGTAAGGTAAACTGGTAGGAAGAGCAATTTTCAGTTAACGGTGGTCAAGGTTGCAGGACTTGGGATGTTTAGCATGGGGAAGAAATTATCCCTTTTTTTCCTCTGCCTTGTCTTTACCCCTGTATCTCTCCTTTCCCATCTTGTTTCTTCTTCATTTCCCCCTCCCTTATTGTCCCTGAAGGGGTGTCATGGAGACACTCTTCCTATGCTGTTGCAGAAAGTAGGAACCATACGAGGGAGTGGGCAGTACATAGAGGGAACTTCGGACTCAATTGGAGTCGAAGGTTCTAAGTCAGTCTAGCCTGACATTAGATTGAGCAGCTGGCAAAGGAGGTGGGCTCCCTGCCCCCAGAGGTACCCAGTCACGGGTTTCTGGTACAAAAGAATTTACGCATTGGGTAGGGAGTCAGGTTAAAGAAAGAGTCTGATTCTGATGCTCCAAGGGAGCCCTCATTCAAGTCTCTGAAGTATCATCCTTTCCAGTCTTGGCATGGCTGCCGAGTGATGGGTTCAGTTCAGTCACTCAGTCGTGTCCCACTCTTTGCAACTCCATGGACTGCAGCATGGCAGGCTTCCCTGTCCATCACCAACTCCCAGAGCTTGCTCAGACTCCCAGAGCTTGCTCAGACTCATGTCCATAGAGCCGGTGATGCCATCCAACCATTTCATCCTCTGTCATCCCCTTCTCCCGCCTTCAATTTTTCCCAGCATCAGGGTCTTTTCCAGTGAGTCAGTTTTTAACATCAGGGGCCAAAGAATTGGAGTTTCAGCTTCAACATCAGTCCTTCCAGTGAATATTCAGGACTGATTTCCTTTAGGATGGACTGGTTGGATCTCCTTGCAGTCCAGGGGACTCCCAAGAGTCTTCTCCAACACCACAGTTCAAAAGCATCAGTTCTTCAGTGCTTAGCTTCCTTTATGTTTCAGCTCTCACATCCATACGTGACTACTGGAAAAACCATAGCTTTGACTAGACAGGCCTTTGTCAGCTAAGTAATGTCTCTGCTTTTTAATATGCTGTCTAGGTTTCTCATAGCTTTTCTTCCAAGGAGAAAACATCTTTTAATTTCATGGCTGCTGTCACCATCTGCAGTGATTTTGGAGCCCAAGAAAAAGTCTGTCACTGTTTCCATTGTTTCCCCATCTATTTGCCATGAAGTGATGGGAGCAGATGCCATGATCTTGGTTTTTTGAATGTTGAGTTTTAAGTCAACCTTTTCACTCTCCTCTTTCACTTTCATCAAGAGCCTCTTTAGTTCCTCTTCAATTTCTGCCATAAGGGTGATGTCATTTGCATATCTGAGGTTATTGATATTTCTCCCGGAAATCTTGATTCTAGCTTGTGCTTCATCCAGCCTGGCATTTCACATGATGTACTCTGCATATAAGTTAAATAAGCAGGGTGACAATATACAGCCTTGATGTACTCCTTTCCCTATTTGGAACCAGTCCATTGTTCCATGTTTTGGTTCTAACTGTTGCTTCTTGATCTGCATACAGATTTCTCAAGAGGCAGGTCAGAGGGTATTCCCGTATCATGAAGAATTTTCCACAGTTTGTTGTGATCTACACAGTCAAAGGCTTTGGCATAATCAATAAAGCAGAAGTTGATGTTTTTCTGGAATTTGCTGGAGTGATGGGTAGGGGTGTGGCTGGTGGCCATGGATGAGTTGAGATTTGAAGATCAGCCAACTGCAGACCAAAATAGCCACCCCTAACCTCAGTGCAGCTGAATTCGAGGATTGAGATTCCCAGCAATGTCCTGGGTAGGATTTGCCCCAGCCTCCCATCTCTGCACCATTTCCTGAGAAGCCATTTGCTTTCCCAGTCAAACCTGCTCCATTATTAATGATCAGAAACTCACTGATAGGAGGCAGCCTGAGGCTGTGGGGGAGAGAACTTCCTGCCTCAAAGTCAAAGAAATGGTTCAGCCCCAGTTCTGCCACTCACTAGCTATGTGAACTTGGGCAAGGCAGATATATTTATTGAGACTCAGTTTCCTCTGCTGTCAATGGAAATAGCAATAGCCCCATCTACTATACAAGGGTGTTGGCAGGGGCAAAGGGGAGAATGGATCTGAACATGGTTTTTGGATCAAAGGATATCTTTCTGCTCCCCCACTGGCTAGCTAGCATAAGAGGTTGTCCCTGTCCTATTTTAGAGGACTTTCAGAATTGATAGGAAGCAGGCCCTCTGTTACTAAGAGAATCAAAGGTAGAGGATGGTCTTCTCCTCCACTCCCTGGCACGTAGGGAAGGCCAGTGACCTAGCTGCAACTCTGTGCTCTTGCCTGGGTCCTTGAATTCTGAAGGAGTGACAAAAAGACCCCTTGTCCTGCCAGGGAGAGTTAGAGATTTCTCATGTGGTGGTGCTAACAGAGGGATTTTGGAGTTCGGTGCTGGTAATGTCAGGAATGGCAACTATGAAAGTCTGACCACAGCAGCACCAATTATGGGTACAGTACACAATTGGCTTCCTTCACAGTATTTATTTCTTTTCCTTCTTAAAAGAATCACAATTTTATTCAGTTATCATTTCTATCCCATGTGGTTCATGTCATGCCTTAAAGGAAAGCTGATCCCATTCCAACTTTAGGGATGGAACTGATTGATCTAAATTTAAGAAATCTCATCTCTCTTAACAGGGATAATTTCAGAACTCCAGAATAAGCCAATAAATTCCTCTAACCATAGCTATTGGTCAGTGCTGGGCACATGAGTTAGGTTGGACCAATCAGATGAAGAGGGAGACTTTAATTCCACGATTAGGGAAGAGGCTCATTGGACTTGAACACCTAGAATTTTGACAGCATTCTGAGAAGCCCCCGTGTGTAACTTTTCCATTAACAACCCACTCCTTCCTCCCAGAAATAACTACCATTCTGACTTTTCTTTCTTTTCATTTTATATTTATCTATTTATTTGGCAGTGATGGCTTAGTCACTAAATTGTGTCCAGCTCTCATGGCCCCGTGGACTAGTCCACCAGGCTCCTCTGTGCATGGCGTTTCCCAGGCAAAATACTGGAGTGGCTGCCATTTCCTTCTCTAGGGAATCTTCTTTACCCAGGGATCATACTCCGGTCTCCTGCATTACAGGCAGATTCTTTACCAACTAAGCCACCAGGGATTGTGGCAGTCTTTAGTTGCTGCATGTGGAATCTAGTTCCTTGACCAAAGATCAAACCTAACCCCCGTGCATTGGGAGCATGGAGTCTTAGCCACTGGACCAGCAGGGAAGTGCCTTTTCATTTGATTTTAACACCCATGTATTGGGGAAGGCAATGGCACCCCACCCCAGTACTTTTGCCTGGAAAATCCCATGGACAGAGGAGCCTGGTAGGCTCCAGTCCATGGGGTCACTAAGAGTCGGACACGACTGAGCGACTTCACTTTCATTTTTCACTTTCATGCATTGGAGAAGGAAATGGCAACCCACTCCAGTGTTCTTGCCTGGAGAATCCCAGGGACGGGGGAGCCTGGTGAGCTTCCTTCTATGGGGTCGCACAGAGTCGGACACGACTGAAGCGACTTAGCAGCATTCATCCCTAAATAATAGCAATATATTTTGAATGTTTTGACATATGTAAGATTTTTAAAAGAAATTGAATTATGCTAAATGTATTCTTTTGTATTCATTGTTCGCTCAGCATAATATTTGTAAGCTTCATGTTGTCGCATATATAGCTGTAGTTTGCTCATTTTCATTTCTGTACAGGACTCCATTTATAAATGTATTACAATTCATTGACATGGAGGTTTAACTTATCTGATTAACAAGAAACCTGCTGTGAACGTGCATTTTTCATGACTCTTGGTGAAGAGATAACATGAGTCTGTCTAGGTATGCCTGTATTCAGCTTTACCAGAAAATGCTAAGTTGTTCACCGAAGTGGTCACACCAACTTCCATGTCTTATAAGAGGGTTTCTGTAGCTGCGCACCCTCCCTAAACGCTTGGTGGTGTCAGATTTTGATTGTCAATGTGATATATATATATAGTAACATTTCTCTGTCGTTTCGATGTGCATTTTCCTGATTATTAATGAGATTGAGCACCTTTTCACATGCTTATTAGCCATTTGTATTTCCTCTTTTACAAAATGTGTAGAAAAATTTTTGACAATTTTCTATTGGGTTGTCTGTAATGTGTACAGTGTTTTTATGGTATTTAATTTTTCCTTTTCATTGTGTTAAAATACACGTGACGTAAATTTTACCATCTTAACCATTTTTAAGCTTATGATTCAGTGGTATTGCTGTGTAGCCACCACTACCATCCACCCCCATAACTCTTTCATCTTATGAACCTGAGACTCTACACCTGTTGAACAATAACTCTCCATTCTCTGCTCCGTCCCAGTCCCTGGCAACCACTGTTATTTATATAGTTTTGATTTACTTTTTGGGATCAGTTCTATGACTTGCGAAATATATCTTCTCTCACTCTGTGAGTGGTCTTTTTGCTCTCTCAAGAACAGAAGTTCTTCCTTTTTTAATATAGTTGAGAGTACTAATGTTTTCTTTTATGACTTGTGGTTTTTGTCCATGTGTTTAAGAATTTCTTTCCTACCCTGTCATCTTGAAGATATTATCCCAAATCATTTTTCTAAACTTGTTGTCTCTAATATTTAGGCTTTGACCCTATCTGGAATTGATTTTTGTGTATGGTGTGAGGTAGGGGTCCAATTCTCACCCCCTATACCCGCTGGAGAATGCTCAGCTGTCCCAGCACCATTTATTGCAAAGTCTGCTCTTCCGCTCATGCTCTGCAAACCATCTCAAGTGTCCATGTAAGCACAAGCCTATTTCTGCACTCTTTCTTCTATTTCATTGGTCTATTGGTCTGTTCCTGAGCCAATACCACCCCATCTTAATTACTACAGATTTATAATAATCTTTATATTTCATTAACCAAATTCTCTCACATTGTGGGAAACATTTGAAGAATGTCTTGCTGGTTCTTAGTCCTTTGCATTTCCATATAAAGTTTAGAATTAGCTCATCAAATTCCACAAAAGAAAACAAGCAGCTGGGACTTTTAATGGGATTGCAATGAATCTATAAATCAAACTAGGGAGACTGTTGAGTTTGTCAGCCCACAAACACGGTGCATTTCTGCTTTTATTGAAGTCTTTTAAAATACAGCTTTACCGAAGTAAGACTGACATGCAATAAACTGCACATATTTAAAGTGTGAGATGTGGTAAGTTTTGACATCTGTGCACACCCATGAAACCAGCACTACAAACAAGATGATGAACAAATCCATCAGCCCGGAGGTTTCTGCATTTCTGTTGGTGATCCCTCCTCCCCAGCCCTTCCCATCTTCCTTTCCACAGTGCTGAACTGGTTTTTATGTGCTTATTTTCTATCTGTATATCTTCTTTGGTGAAGTGTCTGTTCACATCCTTTGCTCATTTTTAACTGGGTTGTTTTCTTATTATTGAGTTTCAAGAATTTCTTATATTCTGGATATAACTCCTTTGCAAAGATTTTTTTCCCTCAGTCTGTGGTTTGTCATTTCATTCTCTTAAACAGTAACTTTTGAAGAACAGAGGTTTTCATTTTAATGAAGTCCAGTTCATCAATCTTCTCTTTTATGAGTTGTACTTTTGTTCTTACATCTAAGAAATCTTTGCCTAACCCAAGGTTGCAAAGGTTTTCTCCTATGTATTCTTTTTGTTGTTTTAGTATTTGCATTTAGGTCTATGGTTTGTTTTGAGTTAACTTTTATATATAATAAAAGGTATGGATCAAACAAACATGGGATATTTTTGTTCTTACTGAAGCCTTTTAAAAATCTCAATACAGGTTTACAATTATACCACAAAGAGACTACACATCTTTTGATAATTTTCTTCTCCAAAATTAATATTTCTTTGCTCTTGTAAATAGTATATTTTAAAAACACTTTTTATACTTTTGGTTTCTGGTATAATAAAACCATGAATGACTGCACATATACTGATTTTTATATCTAACAATATTGTCAAACTTACTAATTTTAATAATTCTTCTGTAGATACCTTTGTACTTCCTGTGTGCAAAATTTATATTTGCAAATTATGACAGTTTTGTTTTTCCTTTCCAATTCTTTTACTTCTCTATTTTGCATAAAATTTGTAACATATTTTCTAGGTGAATTGAGCCTTTTTGGCATTATGAAGTGACCCTCTTTAGCTTTCGTAATGTCTTTTAAACTAACTTAATGTTTATTTTGTCTAATAGTAGAAAAATGACTGTACTAATGAATGCAATATATATAAGCTTTCTTGGGCTTTCCAGGTGGCTCAGTGACAAAGAATCTATCTGCCAATGCAGGAGACGCAGGAGATGCGGGTTCAGTCCCTAGGTTGGGAGGATCCCCTGGAGAAGGAATGGCAACCCACTCCAGTGTTCTTGCCTGGAAGATCCCATGGGCAGAGGAGCCTGGTGGGCTACAGTCCAGGGAATCTCCAAGAGTTGGACAAAACTTAGCGATTGAGTACACACGCACATAAACTTTGTTAGGGTAGTGTTTACGTGGTTTATCTTTTCCTGTCCTTTTGCATTCACCCTTGATGTATTCTTCTGTCTTCCGTAAACAGCACACAGTTGGATTTCTCTTTTTACTTTACTCATTTATTTATTGGCCACACTCAGAAGCGTGTGGCTCTTCCTAACCAGAGATTGAACGCATGTCTGGTGCAGTGGAAGTATGGTCTTAATCACTGGACCACCAAGGAAGTCTCGACTTTTCTTTTTAAAGCATGTTGATAATCTTTATCTTTAACTGGAGTATTTATATAATTAATATAATATGTATATATATCTTTGGGTTTAAATTTACCACCTTATTTCTGCTATTTGTCCTGCCTATTCCATATTGGTTTTTTCCCCTTCCTTTCTTGCCTTCTTTTGAAATAATTATATCTATAAATAACTTAATTCCACTGTTTAAAAAAAACTCTTTTTCCACTATTTTAATGAATATACTGGAAGGTACAGCGTGCATTATTAACCTATCAAGGTCAAAAGTTAATCTAAACCTTTGCTTTCCTCCCAAACAACAGAAGATTCTTAAACCAGTTAGACTCTGTTCACTCCCTCCCAGTATAGACTGTTGCCTTGTACATTTACTCTGTAATTTGTGTGTGTGTTGTTCAGTCTGATGTAAGAGTAGACATCTAGTCACTAAAACGTATGCTAGCCGTGTCAAGTAGAAGATTTAGTTGGGAAATTTGGTTATAAAATTATTGGAAGGCCTGGAGGAGCAAAACTGGGGCTTGAGGGTGAAGGGATAAATCAGGAATGTGTGATTAATATATACAAACTACTAAATATAAAACAGACAATAGGACCTACTGTGTATCATAGGAAACTATATTCAATAGCTTGTAATAATTTACAATGGAAAGGAATCTGAAAAAGAGCAGATCTGTCTATATGTGTATATGTATATATACACACACATATGTATATAACTGAATCACTTTGCTGTACCCCTGAAATTAACACAACATTGTAAATTAACTATAATTAAAAGCTCTGTAAAAACTTGGCCGTCCTATCCTTCCCGCAATCATGAGAGAGGGGACAGAGGGCCCTGCTCTCCCTTGGGAGTTGAAATCCAGGCCTTGGCACCTTGCTTCCAGCCCAGCACTTGAGGACCTTGTAGTTACAGCCTCTGCCCGGCGCCCCCTCCATACTGTTGCTCATTTCCCCTCCTTAACTGGGTCAAGGCGGGGCTGCCCCTTTCTCTTGAGCACTTCTCTCTCGCTGTACTAGAAAGGCGAGGCTGCAAAGTAGGACTGCTTTGTACCACCCCGTCCAGTCTCTTCTCCCATGGCCTCCATCCTTCATTCTGCACCTGGAGTGTATAGTACTACTGGGTTAGCCAAAAAGTTCATTTGGGTTTTTCTGTAAGATGTTACAGAATGAACAAAACCTCGAATGAACGTTTTGGCCAACCCCATAACAGGCAGAGACTGAGCTGGCTCCAGCAGTGAGTGGACAAGCCATGCTCTGCCTTCTCTGACACAGGAATTCACAGCTTGAAGGAACTCAAAGTGCCTCAGCCATGCTCTGCCTTCTCTGACACAAGAATTCACAGCTTGAAGGAACTCAAAGTGCCTCAGTTTGCCCCAGAGATGTCGTTGCCCCCAGGTGTGGGTGAAGATGTAGACACCAGCTCTTTGTGTACTGGAATCAGGGTCCAGGTGAGGGTGTTAGTGGAGGGGAACTTGCTCTCACTTTATGCTCGCCTCGGTGGGGTGCCCTTGCCACTGGACCAGTGAGCTGGCAAATTCTCAGTGCTCTGGGCGGCTGCAGCTCGAGTACCTGGGACAGAATGAAGCAGACAGCTCCTCAGGCTCCTCCCCCAGCCTCCATGGAAACTCAGCCCCGTCTCTGTTTTACATCTTAGCCAGCTGGAGCCCACACTTGCTTTCTTTTTTTAAACATTTGTTTTATTAAAAGTCCTTTATTTTAATTGCTTAATATACAAATACAAATAGTACAGATAAATTCCCCCTTGACCTTCCTCTCCAGAGATAATGGGGATTCTGTTATCAGTTTGGTGTTTATCTTCCCAAATCCTTTTTTATGACTTTATATACATGAATACGTATATATATAACTGCTTTGTCTAATTTGTTAAATAGAAATGATATACTATGCATTGTTTTGCAACCTATGTTTCCCCCATTATTTATGTATGTATTTGGCTTTGCCGGGTCTTCGTTGTGGCAGCCAGGATCTTCGGTCTTCAGTGCGGCATGCAGGATCTAGTTCCCTGCCCAGGGATCCAGCCTGGGCTCCTTGCATTGGGAGTGTGGAGTCTTAGCCGCTGGACTAGCAGGGAAGTCCCTGCAATCTGTTTGTTTTTTTTTTTTTAGTTTTAGAGATCGGTCCCACCAGTGTAATTATCTGTCTATCCACGTTCCTTTTTGGCGTGTGTGTGTAATTGACATATAACATTTTATTAGTTTTAGGTGTACAGCATAGTGATTCAATATTTGTATATACTGGGAAGTGATTACCATAATAAGTCTAGTTAAACGTCTGTCACCATACATAATTACATGTTTTGTGTGTGTATGGTGATGAGAACTGCTAGGATTTATTCTCATGGCAACTTTTAAATAATATAGTAGTAGTAGAGTCATCCTGATGTACATTATATCCCCGTGACTTATTTGTCTTATAACTGGAAGTTTGTACCTTTTGACTCCCTTCATCTATTTTGCTGCCCCCACTCCCTTATCTCTGGCAACCACCAGTCCATTCTCTGCATCTATGAGTTCAGTTTATTTTAGACTTCCCATATAAATGAGATCCTATGGTATTTGCCTTTCTCTGTCTGACTTACTCTCCCTAGCATAATGCCTTTAAGGTCCATCCCTGGTGCCCCAAATGGCAAGCTTTTCCTTCTTTTTTATAGCTAAATAATTATCCATTGTGTGTGTGGGTGGGTGTGTGTCACATTTTCTTTGTCCGTGCACCCACTGATGGGCATGCAGGCTGTTCCTGTATCCTGGCAAATAATGCTGCAGAGGCCACAGGGGTGCAATATCTTTTCAAATTAGTGTCTTTGCTTTCTTTGGATAAATACCCAGGGGTAGGATTACTGAATATTTTCAAAAAATTGAATATTGTCATTCAATTTTTAATTTTTTGAGGAACCTCTATACTGTCCTCATTTTTTAAAAAATAGTGCAGAGCCTTCTTTGGAAAGGTGAGGCTGTTATGGTCTGTCTAATGCTTCCTTTATTGATGGGCAGAGTAGGCAGTTTCCAGGGCTTCCTGACCACCAGGCGTGCAGCAGTGACCATCTCTGGCTGTACCTGTCTGAGGCTGAGAGTGCCTTCTCCCCTGCTCTGCGTTGTATCCCTTGCCTTCTTCCGGTTCCTTCCCCACCTCTGAGGCTGGTCAAATTTGCAGCCACATCCAGTGATAAAGGCTTTGGCAATTCCTTCATAGATCAAAGTTCCGGTCAATTCTGAGCTTCAAAATCTCCCACTTTACAAGTCAGTAAGCAAATTTCTGGAGCCTTCCATCAGGGGACAAGTTCTAGAGCCCTATCCCCTGACGCCTTCTCTGGCTGGATTCCCAAGGATGCCAGGGCTTTTTTTTTTTTTTTTTTTTCTTTTGTCTGGGGTGGGTGGCAGTCCTGCCATAGCAGAAGTGGGCTGTGTGATTTAGGCCAGCAAAGCCAGTCACACGACTGGGCACTTCTCCCTGACTGTAGTTGACAAGCGTCACACTCCTATCAGGATATATCCTTTTCTGCTCAAGTCTGATAAATTTCCTTTTCTCTCATAAAAGGAAGTTGGAGTTGTCACTTCCATTTTTAGCAGGGGATAGGAGTTGGCTCACAGTGTCTGGGGTTAGGGATTTTTGGGAGGGCCAGTTAGACACAAGAACGAGGACGTTATCTCTCGATAGCTGAGCCAGGAATGAGAAGGAGGACCATAGTCTTAAGAAAAGAATCTTCTAAGTCAAGTGAAGTTACCCAGAGGGTGGGCAAACCTTTCAGATGCTGTCTGCTAGAGTGGGTGGCTGCGCTATATTTTCTTCAGGGGGATACCCTGTTCATGTGACTGACGTCACAGGGTCCGCTTCAGTGGGAAAAACATGGAATTGTGAGTCTGGAGACATTGGCCTGAATCCATGTGACTTCCTCAACCTCTCCAAGCCTCAGTTTCCACATCTGTAAAATAAGGAGAGTATCATCTACCCCCACCCCCAAATAGTTGCTGGAATGGTCAAATGAGATCACTTAGATTTAAAAAACCTTTAAAAACCTAGCCGAGTGTCCACGTGTCATATGATGGAAGTAGAATCTGATTCATCTGTAACGCAGCCAGCATGAGGTCATGCTGGAAGGACGGGAGTGCCAGGGGGCGGGTGAAAAATATGTCCAGTGGAGGGAAGGGCCTTGAGTCCAGAGCTCTGGCTTTGTCTTACTCCCTCTGTTTCAGTTCAAGGCTCACCAGGCAGCCTCTGGTTGCTAGTTTGCTTTCCTATTGACCTTGATCTGGGCCTCAGGACAGGAGCCACCTCCAAGATATTAGGCAGGTTCCTGTTGGTTGTTTATGGTTCATCTTAACTCTGCGCTATGTCTTATTAACCCCTTTTTACTAGGGAGAGAACCAAAGCTCAGAGATGCTAGGGGGCTGGCTCAAAGGCACTCTGTTGGGAAGCAGAGAAGCCATGGTCTGTCTGACCCCAGCCTCCCGTGTCCTCCCACACCATACTCCCTCCCGGCAGCATGGCCTCGACCCTGGAAAGGTATCACTGTAGCTTCTGGATGGGCAGTGGAGACTTAACCCTGGGGTCTTGTTCCTCATCCCCTTCTTTCCAGCCTGAGCCCCGCCTCTACCCTCTAGTGACTTGAGAAAAATCAAGATCCTGAATTTCCCAGACCTTGAGCCTGTGTGACTCAGTAGCCCCGAAGGAGAGGGCCCCTGAGGTCCACCTGTCACCCACAGACATTGCTTCACACGGATAGTCTTTCTTAACAGCTATGAACCCTGCCAGCTGACAGGGTCAGGAGCCTGCCAGCTCAGCTGGGGCTGGAGGGCGGACGACAGCCAAGCCCACTGCTGGGGTTTGTGTGGCTGCCCTACAAATAGGGTGACTGACTTGTCCTCGCTTTCCCAGGGAAGCCCTCAGTCCCTGGAAAATCCGGATGGTTAGTCGCCTTCCTGCAGGTCAATGGAGAGAGATGGTGGACAGCCCAAGGGGGTGGCTCCGTTTGCCTTGTAGGTTCACCCTCTGACCTGGACACTTGGCAGAAATGGGAACCTGTCACTCTCTTCACTCTAAAGACCCACGAGTGGGCTCAGAGCATGCAACCATCAGGGGAGTCCGGCTCAGCTTGCACTCACGTAGCAGGGTCCGTGGGGACAAGGGAGTAACAGCTTCAGGAAAAAGTAGGGCTGGACTTTTTCAGCTCTCTTCTTCTTTTCAAAGACTGTCCATTCTGCCTCCTTGGCCAGGGCCCCACCCACTTCTGTCTGACCCTTGTCCAGTGCTCCTCTTTGGCACCAAGAGGTCACCTCTGGCCTGGCTCTTACAAGAACTGCGTTTTATGGCGAGCACATGGTTGGGGCTCGAGCGGACACCATGACCTTTGTCCTGCTCCTTCAGCCTCTAACAGTCATAAGGTCGGTGCACGGGACATTGCAGGTCATGCCAATGAGTGGCCAGTGGGAGGAGTCGCTCTCACTGGCCACTGCTGGCAGCTCAGAGCCTGGACTCTGAAGGGGCCATGAAAAACAGTTTGTTCGCTGGTGATGATGAGCAGTCTGGGAGCTACTGTCAGGGTCTGACTCAGACAGAATAGCAGCCCCTAAAGATGTCCACCTCCCAACCCCTAGAACTGTGAGTATGTTACCTTCCATGGTTAAATGGACTTTGCGGGTATGGTAAAGCTAAGGATCTCGGCATGGGGAGATTACCCTGGCTTATCTGGGTGGTCAGTGTCAACACTGAGGGGTCCTTTTATCAATAAGAAGAAGACAAGAGGTCAGAGAGTACAGGCAGTGATGTGACAACAGGCAAAGACTGGAGCCATGTGGCCACTGCTGCCTTCCAGCAGCATCTAGAAGCTGAATGAGTCAAGGAACTGATTCTCCCCTGGAGTTTCTAGGAGGAACCAGCTCACCAAATCCTTGACTCGAGCCCCCTGAGATTCAGTTCACACTTCTGATCTCCAGAACTGAAAGATGATTTGTGTCATTTAATGCACTGAGTTTGTGGCACTTTGTTACAGCAGCCACAGGAAACTCATACAGTGTGGTGCAAGTAATGTATGATCACTGTTGCTGAGGTTGTGAAAACACAGGGGCCTCCTTTTACTCAGTGAGGTGGGGTGTGGATCAACTTAGCATGGAGCCTGGAGCACACACCCAGTGCCCAGGGGAGGGGGCCCCGGGGCCTCATTCCTATCCTGTTGCAGAGGAACAAGTTGAAACCCTGAAAGGGAACTGATCAGACTTCTTTTTTTTTTAAACTTCTTATTTTGCATTGGAGTAGAGATTAACATGGCTTCCCTTGTAGCTCAGCTAACAAAGAATCTACCTGCAAGGCAGAGACCCCCGTTCGATTCCTGGGTCAGGAAGAGCCACTGGCGAAGGGATAGGCTACCTACTCCAGTATTCGTGGGCTTCCCTGGTGGCTCAGCTGGTAAAGAATCTTTCTGCAATGTGAGAGACCTGGGTTCTATCCCTGGGTTGGGAAGATCCCATGGAGAAGGGAACGGCTACCCACTCCAGTATGGCCTGGAGAATTCAATGGACAGCATAGTTCATGGGGTTGCAGAGAGCTGGACATGAGAGATTAACAGTGTTATGATAGATTCAGGTGGACAGCAAAGGGACTCAGCCATACATATACATGTATCCATTCCCCCCAACTCCCCGCCCATCCAGGCTGCCACATAACAGCACAAGAACGGATCTGACTTCTGATCTAGGTCCTTGCTACCAGAGTTGGTCCACAGAGCAGCAGTGCCAGCTTCACTTGGAAGGTCATTTAAACTACAGACATACTGAGTCAGAATCTACAGTTCCACAAGATCCCCAGATGGTTCGCACACACAACAATGCTTGCAAAGTGCTGATCCTGAGAGGTCCCTGGGTCCTCAGATCATCAGTGAGACAGATGCAGCTCTTACCACCAACAGGCAGAGCAGACAGGCTGAGTGCATTGTTAAGGCACACACAACTGGTGAGTGGAGGAACCAAGACTCACACGCTGGCGGGTCTGACTCCAGAATCGGTGTCTTTGCCAACATTCGGCAGGGTGTGCTATAGAATGCTCCAGGAGCGTTGCCTCTGAGTTCCCCTGCTTCCTGCCCCTTCCTGCCCATCCCCTGAATCATGCTCATCTTTTTTTTTTTTTTTTTATTGCTGCACTGGGTCTTCATTGCTGTGTGTGGGCTTTCTCTGGTTGTGGCAAGGGGGCTACTCTCCGTTATGGTGCTTGGGCTTCTCGTTCCAGTGGGTTCTCTTCTTGCCGAGCACAGGCTCTAGGCACACAGGCTTCAGCAGTTGCAGCATGTGGGCTCCGTAACTGGGCTTAGTTGCTCCGTGGCACATGGGATCTTCCTGGACCAGGGATGGAACTCAGGTCCCCTACATTGGCAGATGGATTCTTAACTACTGGACCACCACGGAAGTCCCCATGCTCATCTTTATCTTTCTGTTCCTCTCATTACCCACCATTTCTCCTCCCTCCTTGCTCCCCCTTCCTTCCTCCTTCCTCTTCATTTCCTTATTTCCTTCCTTCCTTCTTTTCTCACTCACTGAGCACTCCTCTGAGCCAGGCCCTAGTATATAGGAAAAGCCTTGCTTTCAAGGGACACACCCCAGTGATCCCCACACCTGGTTGAGCATGACAAGCACCTGGGGCTTCAACTTAGGTTTCTGATACCTGGCTCCACCCCAGACTCCCCGAGTCAAACTCTCATGGAGTGGGGCCTGGGCTTGAATATTTTGAAATTACTCCTGTGGTGATTCAGATGCAGCAGATCCACAGATGAGGGCTGAGAAAAAGTGTTGAGTACAACAGTAAACAAAGAAAAAGGGGCAATCAACCCTGGTGAACGGGGCGAGGAGGGTCCACTGCCAAGGATCAGGAGGACTTCACAGAGGAGGTGACTGAAGTGGGGTTTAAGGGATGCCTAGGAGTTTCCCACGGAGAAGGCAATGGCACCCCACTCCAGTACTCTTGCCTGGAAAATCCCATGGATGGAGGAGCCTGGTAGGCTGCAGTCCATGGGGTCGCTGAGAGTCGGACACGACTGAGTGACTTCACTTTCACTTTTCACTTTCATGCATTGGAGAAGGAAATGGCAACCCACTCCAGTGTTCTTGCCTGGAGAATCCCAGGGACGGGGGAGCCTGGTGGGCTGCCGTCCATGGGGTCACACAGAGTCGGACATGACTGAAGTGACTTAGCAGCAGCAGGAGTTTCCCAGGAGGCCAGGGTTTGGATGGGAGTGGGAAAGGTTTTTTTTGTCAATAAAACAGTTTTTGCAAAGGCATGGACACAGGAAATAGTGACATATTTGGGAAAATTTGTAAGTAACTTAGTGTGGTTGAAGGATCAGGCAGAGAAGAGGGCTGGAGAAAAGCCAGAGTCAGGTCATGAGGTCAAGAGGAGGGTCTGGACGTGACCCTGCAGAGACGAGGTGTCCAGACTCTCTCCATGGGGCACCTTCTCTGGACCAGTGGGCTTCACCTGCTCTATGAATTCTGGCCTTGTCTCTTGTTACTCTTTTCTCTTGAGATCCCACCCTCTGGTGGCAGCCTTGTCACCTGGGTGTTACAGTGTGTCTGCATTTCCACTTTTTATTTTCACAGTCGTAAAGTGGATCTACTCCCTGACCTGTGAGAAAACTGAGCCCCGGAAAGTGAAAGTGATGGAAAGAGTCCCTCAGAAAACCTGGAGCAAGGCCCAAACTGGAGCCAGGCTGCTTACTGCTAGCCAGTTACAACCTTGTGTACTTGTCTTCTCAGGCTCTCCTGTGTTTTTACCAAAGGAATGAATCAGGAAGCAACCTCAGACTGTTGAGGGGTGGGACAGGTGAGGGCTTTCAGCTCCCCTGAATCTCATTAGCTTTGTGGCTTCTTGGCCTGCCTGTGGGCCAGTGGCTGGGGGTAACTGCTCCCAACAACGGCCACCTGGAGGGCTCAGCCTACTTCCTTCAGGGGTCGCACCACCCTGAGCATGAAATAGGACTGTGTCAGGTGAGCGGGAGGCCTGGCGTGACTGCAGCAAGCCTGCTGAGGGACAGCTCACGGGGCCTGGGGAGCCCTATGGCCGACAGTGCCAACCTTTGCCAGCGAGCTTGGACCTCAGCCACGGTCTCTCTGGGCCTCCTCTCCTAGCAACGCAGTCCCAGCTATCTTTATCTTTCCCTAGATGACTCTTTTTGTCCCTTAATCCCCATTTTTTGCTTCTCTGCACCCTTTACCCACATTTTTTTGAATGTCCCAATCCCAGAGGGACCTGTACTCTGCCAGCATCTAAGACCGGAGCACACGAAGCCAGAGCGGGTCATTCAATCCTGAGTCCATCCTCTAGCATGGCATTTCCCAAGGGGACTGGGCACAGCTGATGCTGTGATGGGTGATACCCAGAAGCCACGAGGCTCGGGTTCGAACCCCAGCCCTGCTTCTGAGCGGTGGAACCTGGAGTTGGATACTGAACCTCTCTGAACCTTCATTGTCTTCTCTTTTTCAAACGGGGCCAATACCACCACCCACTCCCCTGGAGGAAGCTGGACTCTCCCAAGTGTATTTGCATACCCTTGCCCCGTGCCCAGGGGTGTTGTGGGCATGAATCCAATGTGGGCTCCTTCGCCTTTTGAAGAACCCCATTCACTCCCAGCCAGCTGCTTTCTGTGAAACCTGCAAAGCTTCTGATAACATGCTTTTAGTGACCTAATATGCAGCATTGGCACTTAGATGAAAGCCACATGACTGTGGTCAGGTTCCTTCCTCTCCGAGCCTCAGCTTGTTTGTCTGTAAAATGGGGATAGTCACCCCGGAAATGGCTGACCTGGGTATGTAAGACCTGGGTATGATATAGTTGACTGACCGATGTCATCCCTTCTATGACCCTGCTTCAAGGCCACAGAGACCCATCCTGGCCAGTTGGAGCCCTTCCCTGGAAACTTGCAAGCTGGGTTCAATCAGGAGGAGCCCTTTCTTCTGTGGGCAAAGATGTGTAAGGGTGAGAGTCTAAAGGCTACTTGGAGGCCATTTGCCTCTACTATACGGGAACCTGGGTCTGTAATGAAAGACCAGCTCTACAAACCAAGCAACAGTCTCAGAGGCAGAGAGAAAGCCTGAATGCATCTGAGATCCTGTTTCCAGTCAGATGTGAGCAGGCTCTGTCCCTGCCTTCTCACCTTTTGCGCTTGATTATTTTCTGGAAACTTTCCACCGTAGTTTCACCCACTTGCTTATTCTAGTTCAAATCATGATTTTTGTCTCTTGTACCCAGACAGAATGATAGATCAGGTTTGTGCTATCAACCCTGTTTTCAAGTGAGAAAACTCAGGCTCAGAGAAAGTTCCAGAAGCCGAGGCTTGCCTGGAGTCACTTGGGGAATGAAAGCAGAGCTGGGATTTGAATTTGGGAGCACCAGAGCCCAAAGCCAAGCCTTTCCCTCTGGCCCACGCTGTCTCCTGTGGGCCGTGTCAGGCTCCTGGGAGGAGCACCTTTGTTTCTTTCTGAATCAGCAGGAGTCTGGCAGGAAGACAGAAATCACGGCAGAATTTCTTCAGAAGAAATTTAATATAAGTATTTATATTAAGCAGAAAAAGAAATCTGGAGAAAAGAACTATAGAAAGCAGCTTTCACCTCCTGGGAAGAGGCTGGGGTACCAGAGTCTAGGAGCTTGGAGGGGCCCCTGGAAGCTTAAGCTTAGACATTGAGGAGGAAGGCACCCAGCTCTGTGGGTGCTGCTGAGCTGGCGTGGCAGGGCTGGTTCTGGGGTGATGAGCCCAAAGTCTGGACTTTGGACTCCACCTCAGTATATTGTATGAAGGGAACAGGCTTCCCACAGTCTACGAGGCTGACTCCAGGGTGCTGGGAGAACACCTGTACCCCACCCCAGCTCCCCCAATACTTTGTCTAGGTCTTCTGCAGAGGCTCAGCAAGCCTGGATAGCTGGCATGGTGCCATCTGTGGAGAGTTAGCCAGTCCCTGGTCAGGGGTGGCGTTCACTGTGGCCACAGGAACCTCCCTATTCTCTCTGGAGGACACCTTATCCCAGGTATGTCTGCTCAGACACAGGGGCTGACAGACCCCCTCCCTGGGGCCCCATCCCTGCCCAGGCACATGGGGTCCTGTCATTCACTGGGCTAGACTTTGAGGCCTGGGAATCCCTGGGTCCGGCAGCTGTTCGCCCTGGAAGCTGCTTGAAGCAGCCACTGTCTCCCCGGTCTAGCTTTCTCTTCCTACCCGCTTACTTTTCTTGTCTAATGTAGAAGGAGGAGGATGAGATCTGGGCATTAGTCATCCTTAACACTCCCACTTCCTGACTACTTGTACTCTCATGAAATATAAAAACCTTGCAACTCTACGGGCCCAGTAACCATGACCCCACCCCAGCGGTCCTGTATATCACATCTACATACACTGCAAACCCACAATTCATTGTTACATTGTTGCTTTACACAGTCACATGTGTCTTTCCCTGGTGGCCCAGTGGTTAGAACTCTGCTTCCGCTGCCAAGGACCCAGGTTCAATCCCTGGTTGGGGAACTAAGATCCCACCATCCAAATGGCACAGTCCCCAAAAACCAAAACAAACAAGTAAAAAAAAAAAAAAAAACTGTATAAAAGAAAAGGGAAATAGTTTTTTATATTTACCCAAGTTTCCCTGTGCCTTTGTTTTTTGTTCTTCCTTTGCTCTTTCTTCCTTCTGAAGAACTTAGGCTTCCCAGGTGGCACAGTGGTAGAGAGTCCTGCTGCCAATGCAAGAGACGCAAGAGACATGGGTTCAATCCCTGGGTTGGGAAGATCCCCAAGAGGAGGAAATGGCAACCTACTCCAGTATTCTTGCCTGGGAAATCCCATGGACAGAGGACCCTGGAGGCTACAGTCTATGGATTCACAAAGAGTCAGACACGACTGAGCATGAACACATATCTGAAGAACTTCCTTTAGCATTTCTTTTGCATGAGTCTCCTAGTGAGGAATTCTTTTGTCTTTCACGTATCTGAAAATGTCTTTGTTTCACTTTCATTTTTGAAAGGTATTTTCACTGGATGTAAAATTCTGAGTTGACAGAATTTTTCCTCTGTGCTTTAAGGACGTTCCACTGTTTCTTGGCCTCCATTCTTTCTGATGAAAAGTCAGTTTTACACACCACACACACATACACACAAAACATTGCTCCTTAGTATGAAGTATATTAAAGAAGGCTGAGCACTGAAGAATTGATGCTTTTGAACTGTGGTGCTAGAATAAGTCTTGAGAGTCCGTTGGACAGCAAGGAGATCAAGCCAGTCCATCCTGAAGGAAATCAGTCCTGAATATTCATTTGAAGGACTGATGCTGAAGCTCCAGTACTTTGGCCACCTGATGTAAAGAGCCAACTCACTGAAAAAGACCCTGATGCTTGCAAAGATTGAGGGTGAGAGGAGAAGGCAACAACAGAGAATGAGATGGTTGGATGGTATCACCGACTGAAGGGACATGAGTTTGAGCAAACTGTGAGATAGTGAAGGACAGGGAAGCCTGGTATGCTGTAGTTCACATGTTTGCAGAGGCAGACATGACTAAGTGACTGAGCAAAAACAACACGAAATATGTTGTTGTTTTCTTTATTTTCAAATTTTTTTCTTTGTGTTTTTTTGTTGTTTTGGTAGTTTGATTATATGTCTATAAGTGTTTGGCTATAGGTTTGTGTGGTTGATTACATGTCTATAGGTTTGTATTTTGTATTCAAAGACTGTTGTGCATCGGCAGGTGGGTGGTGCAGAGGCAAGGAGGGAGAAGAGAAAGCACTGGGGCTAAAAGAGAAGAGAAAGCAAGCTGCCTTGCTCATTGGTCCACTGAAAGAGGACCTATAAAGCACTGTGAATGAGAAGCAGGAAGTTCTGAATATGACTCTTGACCCTGCTCTTTCCCAACTGGGAGGTGTCAATGAGCTTCTGAGCTTCAATTTCCTCATCTATAAATCTGGATTAATCTTGGCCTCAGGGAATAAATGCCAGGTTTAAATCTTGGCTCCACCTCTTGTGAGCCATGTGGGCAGTCTACTTGACCTTTCTGGGCTTAGTTTCCTCATCATGGTGATCGTACTTGCTGTAACCACCTCCTAGGGATGGTGAAGGGTCAGAAGACTTAATGTCTATAAGGTACTCTGGGAAGTGTCTGAGATGTGTAAGTGCTCTCTTGAGTGTCTGGTACCTTAGAAGACTGTTGTGAGATTTTAAAAACATAATATACTTTTGAGTAAAGGCTCAAAAAGAGTTTCCTTCTCTCCCTGAATCAGACCTAGGCTGAAGGTTGCAACATCTTTCTGAACCTCTCCCCTAAGGCTGGATCCAGGATAAAGTCCCTTGCATGCATGCATGCTCAGTTGTGTCTGACTCTTTGTGACCCTGAGACCCACCAGGCTCCTCTGTGCATGGGATTTCCCAGACAAGAATACTGGAGTGGGTTGCCATTTCCTCCTCCAGGGGATCTTCCTGACCTAGGAATTGAACCCGCGTCTCCTTTATAGGCAGGTGAATTCTTTACAGCTGAGCCCCCTGGGAAGCCCACAGTCCCCTGTGGTGTGCCAAAGTAAAGCAGAGATGCTGGGCTGTGTGGATGACCACAGGGATGGTCTTTAGCAAAGAAGGTGGCCTCTGGGCCCCAGTTTCCTTAACTGAAAGGGAGAACTCCTTGCTGGAAGGACCAAATGAAAAGAGGGTCATAAAAATATTTTGGAGATAGTAAAAACTCCTAGAGTTGGGATGTTTTGCTAATGTTTTTTTCCTGGGTGACTGTCAGCTTTCACGCATACCTGAAGGGCCTCCAGTCTCTCCTCTCTTTCTGGGAGTCCGAACAGAAGCCCTCCAGGTGCTCATCAATGTCAACATCAGACACTTGAGGCCTCCAGGCTGGGAGTGGAGGAGCCTGGGACCCACTGTCGAGCCCCCTGCCAGGGCAGAAGCATGCCAAGCTCTATGAGGAAGTGAGGAGAAGGCCTCATGTCATACTTTGTGGAACGCTTTGAGATACCCTCCTCAGAGTGGAGGAGCATTTAATACAAATGTCATTCAAAGGTTCCAGTGAAATAACCCTTTCAGCTTTTATTTGCAGCCTCGTCTCTGCCTGGGATTCACGCAGGACTTGAATGAAGTCCCTCCCTTCTGACCTCTGACCCCTGAAGTTTCAGTCCCTAAGCAGACTTGAGTGGGCCTGCCGCCTTTTCCCTGTTGGATACAGTTATCTCTCTGAGTAGAGTCATGGGCAAGCCTGTCCTGTTGGTTTATCAGATGTGCCCAGAAAGGTCTACTCTGCAGAAGAAATACAGCCCTGGCCGAAACTGCTAGAATTCCTCATTCCTGCTGGAGTGAGGCGGAGGGGCACAGCCAGTGATGAGCCTGACATAGTCATAGGCCATTGGTGTATGAAACACATAAACAGAAAAAGAAGCCCTTTTGCAGCCAATCAAGCCGACTGTGTGCTTTTCCCCGTGGGGTCCCAGCATGCAGTGGCTGCAGACAGCAGCCTCCCTGGTGGTGTATGCAGTCAGTTGTCTGTACAGGTTGCCCTAAGGGACCTTGAAGACAACTCTTCCCAGTGGACATTCATGACCGGCATGCTGTCCTCAGTCTAAGCTCCAGACAGGTATGTGCGGTGCCTTTGGAAACCGGTGCCCAGGGGACAACGACCAGAGTCCACATCGGCCAATCATAATGTCCATCCGCACCAAGCTGCAGAACAAGGAGCAAGTGATTGAGGCCCTCTGCAGGGCCAAGTCCAAGTTCCCTGGCTGCCAGAAAATCCACATCTCCAAGAAGTGATTTGCTAAGTTCAGTGCAGAGGAATTTGAAAACACGGCGGCAGAAAAGCAGCTCACCCCAGAGAGCCGTGGGGTCAGATACCTCTTTAGTCGTGGCTGGCTGGACAAGTGGTAGGCCCTGGGCTCATGAGAGCCTTGGCTTGTCCCCTCCTTAATCATGCCCACCAGTAAGGCCTACTTTCCTATCAAAAAGCCACAACAGAAAAAGAAGCCCTGAAAACCTGGAGATACAGGAAAACTGTTCTAAAAAACACTGCCACGAATATCTTTGTGTTCATAAACTTCTCTGGATTTCATGTTTTCCGTAACATAAATCCTAAACTCTTGAGTATTTTTAGGCTCTCTGTAGATACAACATAATTGCTTCCTGCCTCCCAGTCCTGTACAATTTACACTCCATCAGCAACACATGAGCATGGCATCTCACTACTTCAACACCGCTATTAAGCATTATAGCTTATTTAATGCTTTGTTACTTTCAATAGATAAAAATGATATGTAGTTCTCGTTTATATAGTCACTGTAGCAAATCTCTTTTCCCCCGGATTGGATACTAGCCAGCTCACCCTTATTTTTCTGTGTGACTATGAGTAGAAGTGACCCTTGTAACAGCCAAGGAGATGCTCCAGGGTAGGCCTGTGTCTCGGTAACATTTGTCTCTTGGTGCTGCGGCAGGCTGGGGGCCTGCATAATTTTAACTTTGGCTTTCGTGGTGGTGTTGAAGAGGATAAGTGGGCCATGGAAGACAGGAAAGCCATTGAACAGCTCTTGTAATTTCATTTTTCTCTTCTCTGGTTTCCAGCTTGATTTTTCTATCTATATTATCGGTGTAAGTTGATAAAGAGCAAAACTATTTAACGTGCTGAGGTTTAGGTTAGACCTTGGAAGTAATGTTCAGGCAATCTAGTTTAAAGGTATTTATGTTTTGAAACATGATACAAGAATCCTCTTGATGAATAGTTGTTTAAGTCATTTTAAAGGGCAATAACTGTATCAGGCATTTAACCCCATTATTTGTTCATTTGGAATCTCGTACATTGCTCTACACATATATTTTTCAGTATCATAAGCAGAGATCCCTACATTGCAGTATTTTTTAAGATTTATTTTAAAAAAATTTTGGGGGGAGGTGACTGTGCTGGATCTTCCTTGCTGTGTGTGGGCTTTCTCTAGCTGTGGCAAGCAGGGGCTAATCTCTAGTTGGTTGTTGACATAATGGCTTTGGGGGACCTGTGAAACATCCAGTTGGAAATGTTGAGATTCCCCCCCCACCCTTTCTTTCCTTCTTTCTTTTCTCTTTCTCTCCCTCTCCTTTTTTCTTTTCCTTTTCTCTGTCTCTCTCTCTCTCTCTGCACAAAAATGGACCAATGTGGCACTCCAGTCTCACAGTGACTCTCAAATTTTTGAGAAAGACTGAATCTGATTGGTCATTGACCAGCCAATAGATTGGCTCCCCTTGGATTAGGTGACTAACTCTTCTCCAATCAGATATGGCTGGAAAGGAGTGGTGAGTCACTTGGTCTAAACTTGGCTAATTAAGGCTGCCCTTTCAGCACAGGGTAAAGAAGGGGAGGAGCATTTCCTGGAGCATGCATTGCAGACAGAGAGACACTGTCCACATATAAGGACCCTATCTTTAAGATGAGAAGTCAACAAGGTAGTCTGTTAAGGGTCCTTTGACTCTCAAAGGTTTATGGGCCCACATCCATCTGTGAACAAAAAGGACTGATTGGAAAACTGCCCACTATGTGGAGCTCCTGTCTGGGCTCCAGACACTGAGAAATGAACCCTCCCTCTCCCACCACGAACTTGGCACAGCACAGGTTTTTTGGCCTTTGCAGGTGAGAAAGTACAGTTTTCAGCTGTTACTAGAATTCACGGCCCTTGGGAAGATCATGAGGGGAAAGCCCATTCCCAGACAAGACAGCTAGCTTGTGACTTTCCCCAGTGACGGCGCCTTTGGGTGACATCATCCTAGTCTGTGCTCAGCACAACTGAGCCTTATCCTTTCTGGGTTCCCACCCTACCCATCGCTCCTGTTTCCCAGAGACTTGGAGTCATGGGCTGCCTGACTCCTCAGCACTTCTTACCTTGATCTCAGCCTGGTCAGGGAGATTCATGGCTCAGGAATCTCAGCACCTGCTTAGTCTGGCTGCCAGCTCCTAGTAGTGGCACAGCATCTGCCATCAGTTCCCATGCCTGGACCTCCGTCCTCCCTGCTGCCCAGCTCCCCTGCCCCTCCAGAAAGAAGCCTGCTCACCCCCATGCCCTCCTCTACTGACCTCTGAGTAAGGACATCAGCCCAGCCTCATGTGCTAACATTTGCTGCATTTTCCTTCTGTGATACTGTGATTTATGATAAGAAATATATATTTGGTCTTCCTCTTGCTTCTGGCACAGAACTTCTAGAACACTTGGAATTTCGTAAATGATAAGAGCAGTGGCGGTGTCTTGTTATATTAACTAGATGACTTTGGAATACACCCAAGGATGGGAGTTGATTGCCAGTATCCTTATCTCTTGGATTAGAAATGCACATTTTTGGCCCCAGCTGAGTCAGAAACTCCATGGAACCCGGCAATCAGTGTTTTAGCCAGCCTTTCAATTGATTCTGATGCACTCTTGAGCTTCAGAGGCACTGTGCTGAGCGGACTACTCTGGGATGTGAGCTGTGAATGGAGCTGGTCTGAAGGGACAGCCTCCTCCCTCCCTGAAAAATCAGGTCCTGTTTCCCTTTGACTAGATTTGTTGACTTCGTAGTTTCATCACACAGAGGTCCCTTGAACATTTGTCTGTTCTTTCTCAGTTTCCAAAAGCTGAGAAAAGCGAAGCGAAGGCAAAGGAGAAAAGGGACGATATATCCAAAAGACCATCAGTCACCTTTGTCCCCCTTAATGGTTCTGATTCCCACAGGTTGGCTAGGGCAACATGGTTAGGATCATTGGATTCTAGAGCCAGATGAGGCCTCCAGGGTGCACTAACTTGTCCCCAGCAAAGCCTCTCAGTGGAGGATAATATCATCTTAGAGAAAGAGTCTTGTCACCTCTCCATTTTACAGGAGTTGAATCCCAGAGAACCAAAAATGTCTTGCCAGAGTCACAGAGCAGAGAGCAAAGCTGGCCCTGGAACCAAGTCTGCTGGCTTCTGGGCCAGCATTCTTCCTACGGAACCAGAGTTTCTGGAATTTTTATGTACACGTAAGTCCCTGGGGAGCTTGCTGAGATGCAGATTCTGATTCTGTGGGTCTGACGTGGGTCCCAGGACCCTGCATCCTAATGAGCATCCAGGGGATGCAGGATGCAACAGATGCTGGTACTCAGGACCACATGTTGAGCACCGAGATTCTTCACCACACTGCTTATCACCCACCCCTCCTACTCAGGTTGGTTTCTGAGAGCCTTCCAGCCTACAACAGTCAACTCTAGCAGAAGAGAAACCATCCCTTACATGTGGTCGTGAAGAGAAAGCAGTGGAATTGGTGGGGTTTGAGGAACTGCAAGATCCTTTTGTGTCTCCCCAAGTTCCACGTACAGCCAATGCTGCTAGAAAATCTGCTTATTCTGGGCCTTGTCCCGAGCTGGAATTCACTGACATGTCTCTCTACCCCCTGTTCCCAATAGCCGCCCCCCCCCCCACCGCCACCCGCAAGATGCTGCAGTCCCTGTCGAGGGTATCCCAGGCCCAGCACCACAGGAAGCGATCACCATGGCAACAGACAGTCCCCGAGCCAAGCACATTCATTAGAAAAGCTGGAGAGAAAAACAGCCCAGCTCTTCCTGACCCAGCCTTTCCTCAGGGGGGTTGGGGGAGACTTATAGGACTGGGAGAGAGTCTCCCTACCCCAAACCCCAAGTAAAGAGCCCAGGACAGCCCCTAGAATCTTAGTGAGAGAGAGAATGTTGAGGCTTCACCTGAGTTTATCATTTTCTGAATGATGCTGGGGAGGACATGTGACTCACTCAAAGCCATGCTTCCGTTCAGAGCAGGCTGGAGTGAGACCCTGATCTCTGAACTTCCAGCAAGGCCTCTATCCCCCTGAAGGAAGCTCACTGAAGGTCAGTGCCACGGTCCAAATCGTTATCTCCCTTGCTATGTGGAAGCTGTTACCCCCACCCCACCCTCTGGCAGTTTGACTACAGTAGGTCCCCTACATACAGACCTTCAAGTTGTGAACTTTTAAAGGGCAATTGTGCGTCCACATGTCCAGGCACATAAGTTAGTTCACGTGACTGGTGTACATTGTCATGTGCGTGCATCGTCTACAAGTAATCGTGGTTTCATATACCTTGCAGTACTGTATAGGGTACCGTAGTACAGTGTCTTTATTTCAAGCCCAGGGTATCCAGGAGCAAGGGTAAAGGCGCTGGTGGCATAACTGGTACCACTGTACTTTGCAAGGTACTGTACTATAAGATTAATTTTTCTATATTTTGTGTATGTGTTTCTTTTTATGTATTATTTATGTGAAAAGTGACGCATCTCCTCTGTCCATGGAATTCTCTAGGCAGGAATATTGGAGTGGATTGCCATTCCCTTCTCCAGGGGATCTTACCAACCCAGGGATCAAACCTGAGTCTTCCACATTGCAGGCAGATTCTTTACTGTCTGAGCTATCAGGGAAGTATTATAACCCTGTTACAGTACAGTACTATATGACGGATTGTGTTAGCTGTGTACCTAGGCTAACTGTGTTGAACTTATGAACAAACTGAACTGGTTCATACGTAGGGGACTTGCTATGTACATAGAGACAGGGTCTTTCAGTTCAGTTCAGTTGCTCAGTCGTGTCCGACTCTCATGAATCACAGCACGCCAGGCCTCCCTGTCCATCACCAACTCCCGGAGGTCACTCAGACTCACATCCATCGAGTCAGTGATGCCATCCAGCCATCTCATCCTCTGGCGTCCCCTTCTCCTCCTGCCCACAATCCCTCCCAGCATCAGAGTCTTTTCCAATGAGTCAACTCTTTGCATGAGGTGGCCAAAGTATTGGAGTTTCAGCTTTAGCATCATTCCTTCCAAAGAGCACCCAGGACTGATCTCCTTTATAATGGACAGATTGGATCTCCTTGCAGTCCAAGGGACTCTCAAGAGTCTTCTCCAGCACCACAGTTCAAAAGCATCAATTCTTTGGAGCTCAGCTTTCTTCACAGTCCAACTCTCACAACCATATGTGACCACTGGAAAAACCATAGCCTTGATTAGACGAACCTTTGTTGGCAAAGTAATGTCTCTGCTTTTGAATATGCTATCTAGGTTGGAGATCAGCCCTGGGATTTCTTTGGAAGGAATGATGCTAAAGCTGAAACTCCAGTACTTTGGCCACCTCATGCGAAGAGTTGACTCATTGGAAAAGACTCTGATGCTGGGAGGGATTGGGGGCAAGAGGAGAAGGGGACAACAGAGGATGAGATGGCTGGATGGCATCACTGACTCGATGGATGCGAGTCTGAGTGACCTCCAGGAGTTGGTGATGGACAGGGAGGCCTGGCGTGCTGTGATTCATGGGGTCGCAAAGAGTCGGACACGACTGAGCGGCTAATCTGACCTGATCTGATCTGATTTAGGTTGGTCATAACTTGCCTTCCAAGGAGGAAGCGTCTTTTAATTTCATGACTGCAATCACCATCTGCAGTGATTTTGGAGCCCGAAAAAATAATGTCTGACACTATTTCCCCATCTATTTGCCATGAAGTGATGGGACCAGATGCCATGATCTTCGTTTTCTGAATGTTGAGCTTTAAGCCAACTTTTTCACTCTCCTCTTTCACTTTCATCAAGAGGCTTTTTAGTTCCTCTTCACTTTCTGCCATAAGGGTGGTGTCCTCTGCCTATCTGCTGCTGCTGCTAAGTCACTTCAGTCATGTCCGACTCTGTGCGACCCCATAGATGGCAGCCCACCAGGCTCCCCCGTCCCTGGGATTCTCCAGGCAAGAACACTGGAGTGGGTTGCCATTTCTTTATCCAGTGCATAAAAGTGAAAAGTGAAAGTGAAATCACTCAGTCGTGTCTGACTCTTAGCGACCCCATGGACTGTGGCCCACCAGGCTTTTCCATCCATGGGATTTTCCAGGCAAGAAGAGTACTGGAATGGGGTGCCATTGCCTTCTCCGCTGCATATCTGAGGTTATTGATATTTCTCCTGGCAATCTTGATTCCAGCTTGTGCTTCTTCCAGCCCAGCGTTTCTCATGATGTACTATGTATAGAAGTTAAATAAGCAGGGTGACAGTATACAGCCTTGATGTATTCCTTTTCCTGTTTGGAACCAGTCTGTTGTTCCATGTTCAGTTCTAACTGTTGCTTCCTGACCTGCATACAGGTTTCTCAAGAGGCAAGTCAGGTGGTCTGGTATTCCCATCTCTTTCAGAATTTTCCATAGTTTATTGTGATCCACACAGTCAAAGGCTTTGGCATAGTCAATAAAGCAGAAATAGATGTTTTTCTGAAACTCTCTTGCTTTTGTGATGATCTAGCAGAGGTTGGCAATTTGATCTCTGGTTCCTCTGCCTTTTTTAAAACCAGCTTGAACATCTCAAGTTCATGGTTCTCGTATTGCTGAAGCCTGGCTTGGAGAATTTTGAGCATTACTTAACTAGCGTGTGAGATGAGTGCAATTGTGCAGTAGTTTGAGCATTCTTTGACATTGCCTTCTTTGAGATTGGAATGAAAACTGACCTTTTCCAGTCCTGTGGCCACTGCTGAGTTTTCCAAATTTGCTGGCATATTGAGTGCAGCACTTTCACAGCATCATCTTTCAGGATTTGGAATAGCTCAACTGGAATTCCATCACCTCCACTAGCTTTGTTCGTAGTGATGCTTTCTAAGACCCACTTGACTTCACATTTCAAGATGTCTGGCTCTAGGTGAGTGATCACACTATTCTGATTATCTTAGAGATCTCTTCAAGAAAATTAGAGATACCAAGGGAACATTTCATGCAAAGATGGGCTCAATAAAAGACAGAAATGGTATGGACAGGGTCTTTAGAAGGTTCGGTTCAGTTCAGTTCAGTCACTGAGTCGTGTCTGACCCTGCGACCCCATGAATCGCAGCACGCCAGGCCTCCCTGTCCATCACCAACTCCCGGAGGTCACTCAGACTCACATCCAACGAGTCAGTGATGCCATCCAGCCATCTCATCCTCTGTCGTCCCCTTTTCCTCCTGCCCCCAATCCCTCCCAGCATCAGAGTCTTTTCCAATGAGTCAACTCTTTGCATGATGTGGCCAAAGTACTGGAGTTTCAGCTTTAGCATCATTCCTTCCAAAGAAATCCCAGGGCTGATCTCCTTCAGAATGGACTGGTTGGATCTCCTTGCAGTTCAAGGGACTCTCAAGAGTCTTCTCCAGCACCACAGTTCAAAAGCATCAATTCTTCGGCGCTCAGCCTTCTTCACACCAGCTCTCACATCCATGCATGACCACTGGAAAAACCATAGCCTTGACTAGAAGGTAATTAAGGTTAAATAAGATCATAAGAGTGGGACCCTAATCCAATAGGACCCTGGCCTTATAAAAAGAGGAAGAGAAAGAGATTTCTCTTTCTCCCTTCCTCCACAGTGTGAGAATACAGTGAGAAGGCAGTCGTCTACAAGCTAGGAAGAGAGACCTCAGTAGAACCCGACGATGTGGGCACCTTAATCTTGGGCTTCCAGCCTCCAGGACAGTGAGAAAATTAATATCTCTTGTTTGAGCTACTCAGCCTGTAGTATTTTTGTTATGACAGCCCCAGCTGTCCAAGACAGTCTTTGAGTCGGTCACATTCTCCTTTAGCTTCCCTGGAGGAACATGGCCCTGCTGTTCTTCAGGGCACTTCCAGAACTCATTATAACAAACTCTTCTTCTCCCCGGCCAGCTGGCAAGTGACCTGGCTGCCTCTGCCTTCAGGAGTGAATCTGTTTGGCTTGACTGTGTGTGTTAGGTTGGTCCAGGAAGGTGAAAACAGGTTGCACAGGTGTGGATGAGAGTGTGGGACAGAGGTTCTGGGAGGCGGAGGGAAGAGACGAGAGCCTCAGTCTGACCTCTCCTGCAGTATATGCACTCAGCTCTTGGCACGGCCCCACTTCCACCTTCTCCTCCCCCAGTCCCCTCGTTCACCAGCTTCATCCAGTGTCTTGTGATGTCCCAGATATCCTGTTCTTCCAGCGTCTGTGCCTTCACTGCCTGACCCCTCTTTCCTTCCTGTTTCCTTGGCAAACCTTCAGCCACCCTTCAGACCCAGCCCAGGGTTCTCCTCCTCCACAAGCCTCTTTCACCAACCTTCCTTGATGCCCATTCCCTTGTAAATAAGCAAACGCACAAGTAAATATCAATACATATATTTGTGCATGCGCACGTACACACAGATGGTTCTTGGTTACAAACCATAGAAACCAGTTCTGGCTAATTTAAACAGAAAAGGGCTTTATTTAAAGGATATTGGATCATCTCCAGGATGACCAGAGAATTGGAGACCCAGGTTCCAGGCTATCAGCCAGGCTCCAGGCTATGGCATCTTGGAACCAGTGTGGGAAACCATGGGCACTGAGGCTGGTACTGTCAACCCTGCTTGCATTGGCCCCTGGCATTGGACTCTGGCCCAGTGGATCCAATTGGCAGTACCTGGGTTGCATTGTACATCCTGGTCTAGAGTAGGAGGTGGGCTCCATACCCTGCCAACACCTCGGGTGCAGGAGGCAAAGTTCCCTAAATTACAGAAGGAGGTTCAGTTGCTGGGTAGCCAAAAATTGTAACAAATTTTTCTTAGGTGTAGAATATCCATATATATATGTATATTTTTTTTCATCATTCATGGTAGCTATGCTCTAAGTTGTTAGCCATACTAAAGTAATGAATGCTAAGGAATTCCCTGGCAGTCCAGTGGTTAGGACTCTACCATTCCACTGCAAAGGACACAGGTTCGATCCTGGTTGGGGAACTAAGATCCCACATGCCTTGCAGTGCCGCCAAAATATATAGATGTGTATAAACAAGTGCTTAACCATTTGCTTCTGCGGGAAATACAGAGTTCATTGCCTGTGCACCTCTGGTGACATTTTGCTAACTGATTAATACATAATCTTATTTTATGCATGTTTCTGATTTAAAAAAAAATATTTATTTGTGGCTGTGCTGGATCTTCTTTGCTGTGTGTGGGCTTTCTCTCATTGCAGTGAGTAGGGGCTACTCTCTAGTTGCAGTTCTCGAGTTTCTCACTGCGGCGGCTTCTCTTGTTGTGGAGCGCAGGCTCTAGAGAGGGTGGGCTCCATAGCTGCAGCTTACAGGCTTAGTTGCTCCATGGCATGTGGGATCTTCCTGCACTAGGGATCAAACTTGTGTCCCCTGCGTTGGCAGGCAGAGAGTCTTAACCGCTGGACCACAAGGGAAGTCCCCACATAAAGATGCCTTATTTAAAACATACTGTGGATTGGCTCATGTTGAACCATGGGTCATGGCTCTATAACTGATGCCCGAGTGAAGCTGATCTAACGCATATTTTCTCTGTAAGACCCAGCATAGCCTTCTTGCTCTTAGAACTACTACCAGCACTTCAGCCCTACACTTGGGGAGCCATTTTAAACTGTGACATCACCCAAAAAAGCACAAAAATGCAGAAAGTATATCACTAATAGACTGTGAAAAGGACTCTTGCTTGTAGTATGAGCCTTGAAACAAGAAGGCAGAGTGTCCCCTCGTTCACCCTCAGCTGGGGGCATGGTGGGGAGCTTGAACGTGGTGCCTCTTCTCTTTCTGTATATGAGTAACAGCATCATGAGTATTGATTTGAGAGTTATTGACAAATTTTATCAAGTGGGCAAATTAGGAAGTACAGAGCCTATGAATAATAACTGTAAAATTATGGTATGAATAATGACTATAAAATTATGGTATAAATATGACTATAAAATTATGGTATATATCTATATATTTTATACTTATAAATATGATTGTATATACTTTTTCCATATGGTTTCCACACCTATAAATCTTTCTAAAATTATTATTGAAATATAATTGATTTACAATGTTGTGTTAGTTTCAGGCATACAGCAAAGTGATTCAGTTATACATATATATATTACACTTTATTTACATTCCCTTCTATTGTAGGCAGAAAGTGTATGGCATGCAAAGAACTGGACATGACTGAGCAACTAAACTGTACTGAACTGTTGTAGGTTATTACAAGATATTGAGTATAGTTCCCTGGTGCTGTACTTGGTAGATCCTTGTTATCTCTCCCACTTCCCCTTTGGTATCTGCAAGTGTGTTTTCTACGTCTGTGAGTCTATTTCTGTTTTGTAAATAAGTCCATTTGTATCATCTTTCTTAGATTCCACATATAAGCAATAACACGTGATATTTGTCTTTGGCTTACTTCACTTAGTATAATAATCTCTAGATCCATCCATGTTGCTGGAAATTGAAATATTTTAAATATTTCATTCCTTCCTTATAGGTGAGTAGTAGTCCATACAATGGTTCACACCATGTAAGATGGTACGGGAAAATCTGAGTGAACTTTCTGGCCAACCCAATATACATCATATCTTCTTTATCCACTCATATGTCAGTGGGATTGCTTTCTGCATTTTGTGTTTCTCTGAGTACCATGAGAAGTGAAGCAAGGAGCTGGCGCTTGCTGTTCCGTGTTGTCATCTCTTTATGATGCACCGTCCACGTGGTTTATTTACTTTGTCCTCAATTGAGCTTGGGCTTCCCTGGTGGCTCAGACGGTAAAGAACCCACCTGCAATGCAGGAGACCCAAGTTCAATGCCTGGATCAGGAGGATCTCCTGGAGAAGGAAATGGCAACCCACTCCAGTATTCTTGCCTGGGAAATCCCATGGACAGAGAAGCCTGGCAGGCTACAATCTATGAGGTTGCGAAGAGTTGGACACGACTGAGCGACTAAACAACGAAATAGCAAGGCAGTGAGCCTGCGAGCCAGGCACTGTGGAGAGCAGTGGTTTTTCTCCATTCCTCTGACACAAGAGGCATCTCGCATGGAGGACCCCATCTTCACTTGCTCTGTGAGCAGGTGGACTCCAAGGTCACTGCTCTGGGGCAGAGCGGGTAACGAGCTCTAATAGAACCTCTTACAGTTGCTGTTTGGGATGGGAAATGTGGAAATATGTATGGAGACCCTCAGAACATCAAGCTAGTGGCTGTTTATTCAGCATTTGAATCTGTAGGATGGAATCTCTTTCGTTGCTAAGTCTGAGCTGGCCTGGCTCCCCAGGAGGCTCATAGGAAAGGTGCATCAGTTATAGAGAAAGAAGTGATGTTTTCTTTCTAAATCTGAGTATAGTGTGAGTATGGGTTCAGTCCTGCTACACATTAATCCAGGAAGTGTTTGGATGTTTAAGTGCCAAGCACTGTACTAGGTGCTAGAGATGCATCGGTAAGTGAACTAAATGAAGGTGAGATTTGCATCTTGTTCTTTTTTTTTTAAATTTGGCTGTGGGAAGATCCCCTGGAGGAGGGCATGGCAGTCCACTCCAGTATTTTATGTGCCTGGTCTTAGGTGTGGCATGTGGGATCTAATTCTCCGACCAGGAATTGAACCCCGGGCCCCCCTGCATTGGGAGTCCGGAGCCTTAGTCACTGGACCATCAGGGAAGTCTCTTGTATCTTGTTCTTAAAGGAATCTTCTGCCCTGGCCTAGCTGGAAGGTGGAGGTCAAGCCAAGGTGAAGGGAGATGAAACTTGGCCTCTTTGAGCATCTGCCCCAGGGACAGCTCTGTACCAGCATCCTGGGGCCGTGCCAGGAAGTGGGGTTATCCCTGCTCTCACCGTTATAAGAAGATGGCATGGATGAGAAAAGTATCCAAATATATATGTGAAAGTGTAGAAAGATGCAGACAAAAGAGCAGGGTCTCTCATGCCTGGGGTTTCAAGGGACCAAGTGCTTACTTGTGACTGAGGATCCGTGGGATGCAAGCTGACAGGCTTCCTGGAGGACGAGGCTTCAGAATGGCCTTCAAGGTTCAGGGTCTTGGGGAGAATGAGCTGTCAGGAAGCACAGTAGGGTGAAGCTGCATCAATTAAAGCTGTCCGGCTTTTGGCTACAGGTTCTCTTTTAAACAGAGGGAAGCACTGACATCTCTGGTTTTAAATCCTGCCTGCAGGGAGCAGCTTTTATCCAGGGGGAGCGCCTAGCCCCAGCTTCTAGGCAAGAAGGGGCTCAGAGACTGGCAGGCTCCAAGATGTGGGATCATGGGATGTAGGACCACTGGGCCACCAGTTCACTAAGGCTGCTTTGTGCTTTCCAAGGTGTGTTACCCACGTAGCTGAAAGATTTGTTCCTAATAAGTGAATTGAAAACAATCCTCTTTCCTGGTTATAGAGGCATAGACTGTCCCTTACCGATGACATTTGCTCTCATCAGCCCTGTGGTCTCCAACCAGGGGTCTGCCCCGTGGACCAAGGCAATCTATTTGCAAAGCGCTCTGCTTCCCACAATCTTCACTGGGCATGGGGAGGGCAAGTTGGTGGAAAGTGAATGGTCCAAGACAGTCTTGCCGTGCTAAGGGGTCTTCTATCCTTAGAACAGAAAACACACACCAAAAAAGGGAGAAAAATGCCAACGATGACAAAGTGAAAGAAAAAAAAAATAGTAAATTTTTGTATAGCCAAGAAAAAAAAAACCTCTAGTTAAAGGAAATCAGATTGTTGTTTAAAATGTGATTCCAAAGTCCTTGAGAGTCCCTTGAGAGCCAATGAGCTGTCTCTGCAGAAGGACCCACTAGGAATGGACTGGAAGGCATTGCTCACCCCTTGGACCATCATATTAGAGTTCTAGGCCAGACGGGTGGGGTGCAGATAGAGGGGAGGGTGCTCTGGTTTGGAAGTTTGCAAAAATATTTCCAGCCATTAGCTCATTTAATTGTCACAATAGCTCCTGGGAGGTAAGAAAGTCAGCAATAGTCACTCTGTTTATTTGATCATTAAGCAGATGCTCAGAGATGTGAAATGACCCATCATGATGCTGGCTAGTAAATTCCAAAACCAGGACTTGCCATCAGGGTTATCTGATGCCCCAGCTGCTTCTTGGTGGGAAGAGTCGGGATGTGAACAGAGCGGCAGGATCCTGTGTTCTATAGATGCACTGTGTGACTTCAGTGAGAGTGCCAGATTCCTATATTCAGATGAGGAAGACAGTTCAGAGGAGTAAGGTGTCCTGCCCCGCCCCCAGGGGCTTGTGCTAGATGTGTTCCCAGAAGCTGGCCTGCCCATAAGGGGACCCAAGGCCACGGAGTATATGACCATCGGCACTCTGGGCAGAGGAGCCAAGGAGCCTGGAGCATGTAGGCTGGGCCTCAGGAAAAGGCAAGCCATTTGGGGTGGGGTCAGGCCAGTCTGACTGCAAATGTCATATCACTCTGCCCCGAAAGCTTGGCGGTGTCACTCTGGGTTCTGGCCCCCTCTTCCTGACACCTCACCCCACTGCAGGCCTCTGTCAGCCAAAGTCCCACTGTGCTGAACTCTGGGACTTACAAGGTGGTGGCAGACTGTCCCCACCTCCCCACCAGGCTGCTGCTGTGTCCAGCCTGTCTCCTTGTCCTCAGCCAGGCAACAGCTTGGGCGAGGACCGTGGATGCTGGACTAGGTGTCTGTCCTAATCACATCAGTGCTCCAGAGTTGACTTTTAATTAAAACTGAAAGTCACAAAGAGTTGGCCTCATAGACTGTAGCCTACCAGGCTCCTCTGTCCATGGGATTCTCCAGGCAAAAATACTGGAGTGGGTTGCCATTTCCTTCTCCAGGGGATCTTTCTGACCCAGGGACAGAGCTTTGTCTCTTTGGGTCTCCTGCTTTGCAGGCAGGTTCTTTACCTCTAGCGCCACCTGGGAAGCCGAAAGTTCATGGAAGGAGCAAAGTCAAATCAAGCCCCTCTGGGCACTGGGCTCTGGTGAGTCAATGATGTGGTCCTTGCCTTCAAGAAGTTTAGAGTCTCCCAACTGAAGTGCTCGGGGAAGGCAATGGCACCCCACCCCAGTACTCTTGCCTGGAAAATCCCATGGACGGAGGAACCTGGTAGGCTTGTCCATGGGGTCGCTAAGAGTCGGACACGACTGAGCTACTTCACTTTCACTTTTCTCTTTCATGCATTGGAGAAGGAAATGGCAACCCACTCCAGTATTCTTGCCTGGAGAATCCCAGGGACAGAGGAGCCTAGTGGGCTGCCGTCTATGGGGTCGCACAGAGTCGGACACGACTGAAGCGACTTAGCAGTAGCAGTAGCAGCAACTGAAGTGCTGGCTTAGAGGACACTTAGAAATGCCTGGGGCATCTGGGTTGTCCCAGCGAGTGGGAGCACACAGCGGGCTGGGGCCAGGGATATTAAATATCCCATAATATACAGAATAGTCCTTCACAACAAGGACACTGCCTGCCCTCAGGGCCAGCAGCCCCTTTGATGGACGTCTGGCATTTCTGCCCATTTTGCAGATGTGAACTTTGAGGCTCAGGAAGGTTAAGGCCCTAAAACTGAATCTGGTCATACCAGACTCTGCCTCTCCTAAGCCTCTGGGTAAAATGGGGCTCTGATTGTACCAACCTCTTTAGGATGTCACCAGGCTCCTGGACAAACACAGTCCCAGAGCAGCAATCTGCAGGCAAATGGGATGAGTTATCAGTGGCCTTGGGAAGACGCTAGGATGACTGGCTGGGAGGGGCAGGCCATTCTGTGTGTAGCTTTGAGAGAGGGAGGAAAGGAGCAGAGTGGGTCTCTGGACATTGTCTGTTTTTCTTAAAGCAGCAGCTCACAGAGTCCTGCTGGAGACTCACTGAGGAGATAAATATCCCAGTGGTCCACCCACCCCAGAAATAGCCCTCATCCTGAAGAACAATAGAAAAGGTCAGAACTGCTTCCGAGCTGACCCCTCCCCACTGTGGGCCTTGGAGAATCACAGTCTGCTGTTTCTTTGGTCCAGGGTTTCAGGTGATCAGGAGGGTGTGCAGAGGTGGGGAGTGGTGGGGAGGGAGGAAGGACTTGCCTGCATGCCCCTCCAAGCCCCTGCTCCACTGCCCTGGCCTGGGAGGATGCTTTTGGTATCCTTCAGACACTAGATCCTCCCTGGGCATCTGACTGCCCCAGGAGCCCAAGTGTGAACAGTCCATAGACATTCTTAGGTCCAAGTCCTTGAACCTGATCAAACTTCCAGGCTGTGCACCGAAGCGAACCAGGTGGTGTGTTTCCAGATGAAGCTGCTTCCTGCTGGGGCTGATTGAACTGCATGATGGACTCAACACTGGCTGGCAGAGAGGCCACGGGGACATGTCATCACATGCTGTGTGACCTTGGGGAGAGCACCTAACCTCCCTGAAAGCAAGGGAGGAAGGAGAGTCATTCATTCACCCTCCCTTGCCTCCTCCCTCCCAGTATTTTTTAATGGAGCAGTTCTAGCATCAGAATAACAAGCACCCCTTGTCCACTTTCCTGTTCTGCCAAGTTTTTTACGTTTTACCAGATTTGCTTCAGATTTTAAAAAAGAACAAGCTCACAGATACACTTGAAGATCCTCGTGAGCCTTCCCTGATGTCACCTCCCTCATTTCCACCCTCCTGCCCTCTCCAGGGGAGACTACTATTCTGAATTTGTTGTTTATCATTCTACATATGTGGGCATCCATCCGCCCCCGTGACTAATGGGGATGCCTGCCTTGTTCTGCTCGCCTAATGACTTTAGTATCAAATTGTTCAGGAAGTTGGGGCAGAGAAGGAAAAGAAGAGGAAGGCGTTCTTACTGATTTAAAAAAAAAAAAAAACTCTGTATATTAAAGGCATGGATCCTTTGTGAATCACTTATGTTGTATTTAATTTTCCTAGTTTGATATTTGCTTTTTCAATGTGTTAATTTTTAGTCAAAAATAAGTTTATGAAAATAAGCTTATTTTATTTTTGGCTGTGCTGGTTCTTTGCTGAGAGGGCTTTTTCTAGTTACAGCGGCGGGAGCTACTCTCAAGTTGTGGCATGCAGGCCTGTTGTGGTGGCTTCTCATTGCAGGTCATGGTCTCCAGGGCGCTTGGGCTTCAGCAGTTGCAGCACAGGAGCTCAGCAGTTGTGGCTCCTGGGCTCTAGCTGCTGCTGCTGCTGCTGCTAAGTTGCTTCAGTTGTTTCCGACTCTGTGCGATCCCATTGACGACAGCCCATGAGGCTCCCCCGTCCCTGGGATTCTCCAGGCAAGAACATTGGACTGGGTTGCCATTTCCTTCTCCAATGCAGGAAAGTGAAAAGTGACAGTGAAGTCGCTCAGGCGTATCCAACTCTTCATGACCCCATGGACTGCAGCCCACCAGGCTCCTTTGTCCATAGGATTTTCCAGGCAAGAGTACTGGAGTGGGATGCCATTGCCTTCTCCACCTGGGCTCTAGAGCACAGGCCTCATGGTGCACAGGCCCAGTTGCTCCTTAGCATGTGGGATCTTTCCAGGTCAGGGGTCTAACCCATGTCTCCTGAATTGGCAGGCGGATTCTATACCACTGAGTCACCAGGGAAACCCCAAAATAACTTATTCATTTCAATTTGTACATGTTTATTATAGAAGAGTGATAAAATACAGAAAAGCAATAGAAACTACATTCCACCACATATAAAACATCTGGAGACAAGCTCATCTTTTTCTCTTTCCAGATACTTTTCTATAATTCCTTTTCATTTTTGCTTTGTGTTTTCCTTAGTATTAAAAATATGTATTAAGTACTTCTAATATGCGGGTTGAGAGTGAAGAGTACAGATACATACGTTTTGTCCTTGCTTTCCAGGAATTTATCATCTAGTGTAGGAAAGGCCTTTTAAGACAATTCAGTTCAGTTCAGTCGCTCAGTCGTGTCCGACTCTTCACGACCCCATGAATCACAGCACGCCAGGCCTCCCTGTCCATCACCAACTCCCAGAGGTCACTCAGACTCACGTCCATCGAGTCAGTGATGCCATCCAGCCATCTCATCCTCTGTCGTCCCCTTCTCCTCCTGCCCCCAATCTCTCCCAGCATCAGAGTCTTCTCCAATGAGTCAGCTCTTCACATGAGGTGGCCAAAGTACTGGAGTTTCAGCTTCAGCATCATTCCTTCCAAAGAAATCCCAGGGCTGATCTCCTTCAGAATGGACTGCTTGGATCTCCTTGCAATCCAAGGGACTCTCAAGAGTCTTCTCCAACACCACAGTTAGAATGCAAAAAAGCAGTAATTATGAAACACAGAATTTGAAGAGTTTTCTGGATTGTTGGGCAGCACCCCTGTACTAGCTCATGACCTCCTAAGGGCAAAATTAATGATAATCAATGTGCTACTAAAATTACTGTTTGAATGACTTTTCTATTTATCGGTTACCCTTGGGGAAGAAGTCCCCTCCTATACCTTTGTATACAAAGGTTTTTTGTTTTGTTTTGTTGTTTTTTGTATGCAAACCTTTGTATAGGAGGTTTCTCTGTACCTTCGTAAGCAAACACCTGGTGAGCTCTTTGGAACTGGCTCTTAGCTCACAGTATCTCACGCAGCCTTGGTCAGGACCGCCTGTGTTGACGAGCATCACCACTCTGAATGGCTGGAGGTGTTCCGTTGTATGTCGTTCAGTGGCTCCACTCACGTCTGACTCTTTGCAACTGTGTAGATGTGTAATAGCTATTTATTAATATATCCATTGTATACATATAATATTTATTTTATTGATATCCCATTGTTAGATACTTCAGTTGTTTGTTTTGATTGTGTCTCAGCGATTTTACACCTTTATATATAGAGAGAAGCCTGTAAGTCTATTTCTCTGTGGGTTTTTTCCTTTGACATCAAGCTTAGAAAGCTTTTTCCCAGTCTGAGACTCATTCTTTTAACAAGTATTTATGAAGTTTCCACCAGGTGCCAGGTTCTATTCTAGGTACTTTGGATATATCCGTGGACAAAGCAGGTGGAATTCTCAGTTCCCTGGAGCTTTGTGGGGGTAGGTAGGGAAGTGGTAGGGGGTGGGGGGCAGGTAATATACAATAAATGTAAAAATAAGTAAATTAAGTGTTAGAAAGTGATGAATGATATTGGGGAGAAAGTATGGAGCAGGGTAAGCACACAAGTGGTGCTGGGGAGGGGAGAAGAGAGGGGACCAGCCAGATACAGGGCAGTCGTGTCTTTGGGGCTTTGTACCCGGGGTATACACTGAAAGCCAGGCATAGAAGGGGGTCTGGCTCCTGCTGGACACATTGTCTCTTACTCAGCACAACACAGTCTTTCCTCCGTTATGGGGATGGATCCCGGTTTCTTTGGTTGAGCTCTGGAAAAGGGATTGGCTTACATCAAGGCCACACTGGGAGAAATATCAAGTTGGCCAAAAAGTTCGTTTGGGATTGGAAAACCGGAATGAACTTTTTAGCCAACCCAGTACACATGCCTTTACATTTTTAGAATCACATTCAGCTCAACAAGATGCTGACTGTATACTTGTCACCTGGGGTCTGAGAGCAGCTGAGGGGGCAGACTGTTGTCCCTGCCTGCCCCCAGCCCCATCCCCCCACCATCACATGATTCCAGTGGTTCACCAAGGGAAACAGAAATCAAAGTACTACTTAAAACACAAGTACTTGTTTCTGAAAACACAGCCTGCCAAAATGTAGAGAATGCAGTGAAAGTTCTTAGAGGACAAAGTATAGCTAAAAACACCTATTAAAAAAAAAAAATAAAGAACAAAGCTCTAAAATCAAAAATATTACAAACGACTTTTTAAATTTATTGACTAAAAGGTATATATCAATATAAAGTTCAAAATGTACAAAAGACTATCATGATATAAAAATTGCCCACCCATCCCTGTTTTCCAGAACCTGGTTTCCTTCCCCACAGATGATTGACCTCTGTTGCCAGTTTCTCAGGTTTTCTTTCAGAGATATGCTGAAAGAAACGAGATGTGCATGCTTAATACGTTTGCCCAATCGTGTCTGATGCTGCGACCCCATGGGCTGCAGCCCACCAGGCTCCTGTGTCCAGAGGATTCTGCAGGCAAGAATTCTGGAGTAGATTGCCATTTTCTCCTTCAGGTTATCTTCCCAACCCAGGGATGGAAGCCCCACCTTGCAGAACCTGTGTCTCCTGCCTTCCAGGAGGATTCTTTACCACTGAGTCACGTGGGAAGCTCCCTTTCAGAGATACCATATATGTGAATGTGTGGTATGTGAAATGTGCAGGGTGTTTTTTTTTTTAATTTTACTGGATTTTACTAGATCATCTTCCAGAAAGGCTGCACCAATTGACATTTCCACCAGCCGATGTTTGAGTGGCATAGCTCCCCTCATCCTTACCAAGACTGAGCATTATCATTTTGGGGGGGTTGTTTTTCTGTTTGTTTTGCCAATCTGATGGTATCTCTCTCTGTTATTTTCATGTCCATTTCCTTGACTTCTGGAGAGCATGAATATCATTTAAAAAATATATTTATTAGACATTTGAGCTTCTCTTCTAGGCATTGCCTACTTACATTCCCCTGTTTCTATCAGAATAGATTTCTTAATTTTTGGAGCATTTGAAATGTTATGGATTTAATCCTTTGTCTGCCATATATATTGCAAAAATAGTTTCCCCCGAGTGCCATTGACTTTGTTTATGATTTTTCAACATGTGCAAAATATAATTTTGCATAATGAAATATAATCTTTATTTTTCTTTACAACATTAAGAATTCCTGTCTTAATAAAATTATAGTGTTTAAATTTTCTGCTAATTTAATTTTTATTTAAAATTTTAATCCAACTGGGATTTATTTTTTGTTTTTAAAAGTATTTATTTGACTGCATCAGGTCAGGAGGTGGCTCAGTGGTAAAGAATCTGCCTGCCAAGCAGCAGACGGGAGTCCGACCCTTGGGTCAGGAAGATCCCCTGGAGCAGGAGATGGCACCCCCACTCCAGTATTCTTGCCTGGAGAATCCCATGGACAGAGGAGCCTGGCGGGAGCTTTGTTACATCATGTGTGCATGGTCATGTTGAGTGTGCGTAGTGGTGTTGAGTGCCCCAGAGCGCCTGGGCTCAGGAGTTGCGGTGCATGGGCTTAGCTGCTCTGCAGCCTGTGGGATCTTAGCTCCCTGACCAGGGATCAAACCCACATCCCCTGCACTGCAAGCTGGATTCTTAACCGCTGGACCACCAAGGAAATCCTCACATTTTACTTTGTGTCCTCTCGTCCATATATTTTATTTTATAAATTTATTGTGGGTTGTCTTTGTCTCTTGGTATCATAACTGATATTCTTGACTGTACTCCTACCAATCTTATTTTATACCTGTTCTTCACTTTACTTTTTACTATTTCTTTTCTTCCCTCCCCCCTTTTTTTTCTCATTTTCTCTTAGTCAAACAAGTAGCTCCTCTTGAACTGATAGAAGTCACATGGGTAGATTGGTTACTGCGGAAAATCAAATTGGTGGCTTGGAAGATCAATGAGTAGAAACATCTCACACAACAGGAGAAAAATGGACATAGAATCTCTACAGTTCTTTCCTGCCTATCAGTTGGGAATATGCCTGTCCTCCCAACGTTTGCTTGTATCCTTAAAATGTCTGAGTTCGTTCAAAGTTTCCCAGGATGGATGTGTTGGTTTCTTTAACTGGCTCTCTTTACCTCTGGAAATGTCCAAGCTTGTGTGTAGAAATTGTTTCACACGTTCCTCCACATGTTTTATGACTCTTCCCAAAGTTGAGGCAGAGTTGCCTGTCTTAGTCTCTGCTGTGATCACAAGTTTTGATACTTTGGACCCCCAAAGCGGAGAAGAAGAGGAGAGAAATGGGATGAGAAGCCAAGTTATAAGTGCTATACCCAAGAAGAGTGAAAGAAAGGGAGAAGTCATGGACATAGGGACCTGGAATATGAGCCTGACTTTGCCAAGCACTGTGTCCTTGGGGGCCATTGTAAGTTCCCAAATCACATGATCCTTTTGAGAGACAGTGAAGTCGAATGGAAAAGCATTAGAGCTGGAATCAGCCCCATCTGGGATCTAACTCTGCCTGTACAACCTCAGGTGAGCCATTTTACTTCTCTAGGTCTTATTTTTTTCATATAAGATGGATTTTTATTATTTCCCAATTTTTCCTGCCCCTCTCTTAGAGCACTATGCATCTCCACCCCATTGCCATCAGATTTGGTCACATGACTTGCTTTGGTCAATGAAATGTGAGCTGAAATGACATGTTTCAGTCCTAGGCAGAAGCTTTATGAGCCAGTGTACTTCACAGAGCCTATCTTGTTTTTCTGTGGCCAGAGTGGTGGTCCATTGCAGTCTGGAGCCCTGCAGGGGTACTTTAGATCTGTTGCTGAGGTGGAGGGACAGTGTATGTGTGTGAAAACATTGATCAGGTTTAAACTGTTTATTTTAAATCATAAAATAACAGTGGCTTAAATAAGATATAAGTGTATTCTCTCAAATGTTTACTTCTTTTACAAAGTTCAGAAGTAGATAGCTCAGAGCTGGTGTGGTGATGTCACAGGTTATCAGGGATGTAGGCTCTCTCCAGTTCTCTGCTCTGCAATCCCTAGGATGTGGCCCTTGTCTTCATAATCCACGATGGCTGCTAGAGCTCCAGCTATTGCATCTGTGTTTTAGGTAGTGGAATGGAGCTAGGGGTGGGGAGAGGAAATTCTTCCTTCATTTTAATGAGATCAGAAATCATATACAACATTTCCATTTATTTCTTACTGTAGTAGTCACCTGACTGTACATAGCTGCAAAGGAAGCTTTGAAAAGAGTCTCTTCTTTTCTAGGCAGCAGTATGGGGGAAGGCAATGGCACCCCACCCCAGTACTCTTCCCTGGAAAATCTCATGGACAGAGGAGCCTGGTAGGCTGCAGTCCATGGAGTCGCTAAGAGTCGGACCCAACTGAGCAACTTCACCTTCAGTTTTCACTTTCATGCATTGGAGAAGGAAATGGTAACCCACTCCAGTATTCTTGCCTGGAGAATCCCAGGGACAGGGGAGCCTGGTGGGCTGCCGTCTATGGGGTCGCACAGAGTTGGACACGACTGGAGTGACTTAGCAGCAGCAGCATGCCCAGCTTAATATAGGGCTTCTATTAACAAAGGGGAAAGAGGGGAAATGATGATGTGGACAGGTGGTAGGCCCTGCTGCAGAGGGAGCTGAGACCTTAGGGATCTGAATTCTTCTCTATTTTAACCAGAGCTTGCTTTTATCTGCTGAAAAGGCTGGTGTCACTATAAGATTTAAATGAAAAAACTCTGTATTTTAAAGATAAAGAATCAGAATCCATTGTGCCAAAGCAAGAGTCCCTAGCTTATAGAACAAGTGAACAGAAAAAATATAGAGAGCTGCAAATATATCTCCAGCTCCTTTGTGGGCCTGGGGATGGAGCCAAGGAGGAGGTGGGATCCAGATTCATGGTTTCCATCTCCTGGAGAACCTATTGTGAAAGAACGACTGCTCCCCTCTGAGATGAATCCAAACCTTTCAAGCCAGGAAGGAAAGGCTAAGCCAAACCCCAGAAGATAAATGGCAGGATTGTGTATCAGTTAGGGGAGGTTAAGCTGTGGAACAAAGATGCCAAAGTCACTTAACCAAGAAAAGGCTTCTGCCCCTCACATAAAAGTCCAGGGTAAAGCCTTAGGTTGGGGTGGCTCTTTGCCATGCTGTGGGGTCCATTGGTTAGTGTGAAGTCAAAGGAAGAAGCATTTTAAAATACATATATTATGGAAGAGTTCAAACATCTACAAAAGTGGAATGGTATTATGCGCTTTCAGAGAAATCTAGACTCTTTCCCCTTCCGCCTCCTTTCCCAAGTTACTGTTGCTGTTCAGTCAGTAAGTCATGTCAGACTCTGAGCAACCCCATGGACCGCAGCATTCTAAACTCCTCTGTCCTCCACTGTCTCCCAGAGCTTACTCAGACTCATGTCCATCGAGTCGGTGACGCTCTCCAACCATCTCATACTCTGCTGCCCCTTCTCCTCCTGCCTTCAATCTTTCCCAGCATCAGGGTCTTTTCCAGTGAGTTGGCTCTTTGCATCTGGTGGCCAAAGTATTAGAGCTTCAGCTTCAGCATCAGTCCTTCCAGTGAATATTCAGGGTTGATTTCCTGATCTCCTTGCAGTCCAAGGGACTCTCAAGAGTCTTCTCCATCACCACAATTCAGAAGCATCAGTTCTTCGGCACTCAGCCTTCTTCATGTTCCAACTCTCACATCCATACATGACTACTAGAAAAACCATAACTTTGACTATACGGACCTTTGTCAGCAAAGTGATGTCTCTGCTTTTTATTTTTTTTTTTTCATGTCAATTTATTATTTTTGGGGGGGATGAAATGTCCTTGTTTTATTTTATTTTATTTTTTTGCAGGGGAAAATGGACAAAGGAAAGGATCAATGAGGGTGGGAGGAAAATAGGAAGAAAGAAGGGGAGTGATGGTGGAGAGGAGTATATGTAATTTCTCAACCAGTGGCTTTCAGTTTTTAATCACAAAGAACACTTTAAAAAAATCATGTTGAATTCATCCTATATTAGGAGGTTTGTTCTCGAAATGAAAAGTTCAGGAAACAAAAAGTCCAGTTTGGGTGTCCTCATCTTTAGGCACATCTTCGTATTTTGTATTGGTAGGTCTATCTTTACCACAATATATTATTTAGGACAGGATCACATGTGTCACCTCTTCCTCCCTACTACCCAAAGTGGTACCAAACCCATAAAATAGTCAATAAACCTTTACAGAGTGAACAAATAAGTCTTTTTTTTTTTTTAAACTCTCCTGAGTGAACTGAATTTTTTGAGGCTCATAAGTAAATATGTTTTGCTCTTTACTTTGTCTATTACAGCCAGATTATATGAGTAGGGTATTAAAGTCTCCCACTATTATTGTATTACTGCATATTTCTTCTATCATATTAATTAATGTTTGTCTTAGATATATCAATGCTCCAATGTTGGGTGCATATATATTTATAATTGTTATAACTTCTTTTTGGATTGTTCCTTTAAGTTGTTAAGTGTAACCTTCATTGTCTCCTTTTCAAGATCTTTAAAGTCAATTTTATCTGATATAAGTATTGCTACTCCTGTTTTCTTATGGTCCATATTTGCATAGAAAATCTTTTTCCAGGCCTTCATTTTCAGTCAGTATATATCCCGTATTTTAAGGTGGTTCTCTTGTAGACAACATATATAGGGGTCTAGTTTTTTTATCCATTTGACCCGTTTTAGTCTTTTGGTTGTCTCTTGTAGACAAGGTATGTAGGGCTCTTGTTTTTGTATCGATTCGGCCAGTCTTTGTCTGTTGATTAGGGCATTCAGCCCATAAATGTTTAAAGAAATTATTGATAAATAAGATTTACTTTATTGTTTTGGGTTCGAATTTATACACCCTTTTAGTGATTCCTATCTAGAAAATGTCCTTTAGTTTTTGTTGGAGAAATGGTTTAGTGGTGCAAAATTCTCTCAACTTTTGCTTATCTGTAAAGCTTTTGATTTCTCCTTCATATTTGAATGAGATCCTTGCTGGATACAATAATCTAGGCTGTAAGTTATTTTCTTTCATCACTTTAATTATGTCTTGCCATTCCCTCCTGGCTTGGAGAGTTTCTATCGAAAGATCAGGTGTTATCCTTATGGGAATTCCCTTGTGAGTTATTTGATGTTTTTCCCTTGCTGCTTTTAATATTTGTTCTTTATATTTAATCTTTGTTAATTTGATTAATATGTGTCTTGGGGTGTTTCGCCTTGGGTTTATCCTGTTAGGGACTCTCTGGATTTCTTGAACTTGAGTGGTAATTTCCTTCTCCATTTTAGGGAAGTTTTCAACTATTATCTCCTCAGGTATTTCCTCATGATCTTTCTTTTTATCTTCTTCTTCTGGAACTCCTATGATTCGAATGTTGTAGCGTTTGATGTTATCCTGGAGGTTTCTGAAATTGTCCTCATTTCTTTTGATACGTTTTTCTTTTTTCTCGTCTGATTCATTTATTTCTAGGATTCTATCTTCTAATTCACTAATCCTATCTTCTGCCTCTGTTATTCTACTATTTGTTGCCTCCAGGGTGTTTTGGATCTCATTTATTGCATTATTCATTATGTGTTGACTCTTTTTTATTTCTTCTAGGTCCTTGTTAAACCTTTCTTGCATCTTCTCAATCCTTGTCTCCAGACTCTTTAACTGTGATTCTATTTTGATTTCGAGATATTGAATTAATTTCGCTATCATTATTCGGAATTCTTTATCAGGTAGATTCCCTATCTCTTCCTCTTTGGTTTGGTTTGGTGGGCATCTATCCTGTTCCTTTATGCTATGTATGCTATGCTAAGTCGCTTCAGTCGTGTCCGACTCTGTGCGACCCCATAGACGGAAGCTCACCAGGCTCCCCCGTCCCTGGGATTCTCCAGGCAAGAATACTGGAGTGGGTTGCCATTTCCTTCTCCAATGCATGAAAGTGAAAAGTGAAAGTGAAGTCGCTCAGTTGTGTCAGACTCTTAGCGACCCCATGGACTGGAGCCTACCAGGATCCTCTGTCCATGGGATTTTCCAGGCAAAAGTACTGGGGTGGGGTGCCATTGCCTGTTCCTTTAGCTGCTGGGTATTCTTTTGTCTCTTCATTTTGTTAAAATTGCCAAATTTAGAGTGTCCTTACTATATTCTGGTAGTTTGTTGAATTCTCTTTATTGAGGCGGTTTACAGGTCTTTTCAATATCTGATCTCTGCCCTGTTACAGAGGGGGCGGAGATGAACACCCAAATCTAAACCGGCCAGGTTCAGGCACTCGGATAATCCTCAGAAGCACAGACTTCGTTGAGTCTGCGTTTTATGCCCTTCCCAGATCCGAGTAGTGCAGGTGATGAAATGTTCAGCGAGCACAGCTGCTGCGACTTATCGCCTCTCCGCCACTCAGTTTTCTGGGTATACAAACAGCGCACTTTCTCAGGCAGATATTGACCATCCAGAGCCTCAAGAAGCGTGAGTCAGCACAGAAACCTTCTCACAGTTCCGTTAGACAGTGTCTCTCTAGGGCTGTAATTGCCCACCTCCAGCCCTGGCTGCCTGTCACTGGAGTGGGATGGCCTGCAGCCGGCCAACTCTGTGCAGCCCTTTGTTCCGTAGGTAGTCCTGGTGGTGTCTTAAGTTGGGGCTGGCTTTTGATGTAGTAGATAACCGACAGTCTGGTTATTTCGCTCAGATAGCACCCGAGATAGCCAGGCCAAATCCTTTCTCAAAGCAATGCAGGCCTCGCCGCTCCTCCTAGCCCAGCCCCCGCTTGCCAATAGCAAATGCTGGTGTCCGCGCCACTTCTCCGCAAAAGGAGTTACCGCAGGGCTTGTTTTCTCGTTTTGAAGACAATGAGTTGTCTTTCTAAGTGCCTGATGTCCTCTGCCGGCATTCAGAAGTTGTTTTATCGAATTTATTCAGCATTCAAGTGTTCTTTTAATGGATTTGTGGAGGAGAAAGTATTCTCCCCATCTTACTCGTCCGCCATCTTAGCTCCTCCCCCCGTCTCTGCTTTTTAATATGCTAAGTTTGTCATAGCTCTCTATAGGTAATCATTCAAAAAAATTGGTTACTATCCCAATTAAAAATGCTCTCTTTGTGTGTTTAAACATGTATACATGCTCTCTCCCTCCTTTCTTGAATAAATGGCTGTATACTAAACATACTTTTCTCCACCTTTCCTTTTTTTTTCCCTTTTGGGGAGAGGAAGGGAAGCGTTTATTCCTAACAGTTTGTCTGTTAGTAGCTTGTCAGAAGCATCCCCTATGAAACAGACAAAAGCACTGAATGCTCCTGACTCCTATGTTCAAATCACACCTTACATACCATTAACTCGGTCTGTTTGTATGTTTCCGATTTAGAATCTCCCCCATTTGTTTGCATTTTAACTTTTAACACTTTTTATTGAAGTATAGTTGTTTTACACTGTTGTGTTATTTTCAGGTGTACAGCAAAGTGGTTCAGTTTCACAAACATATATATATATATGCATATATATATAATTTTTCAGATTCTTTTCCATTATAGATTATTATAAGATACTGAATATAGTTCCCTGTACTATACAGTAGGTCTTTGTTGTTAATCTATTTTACATATAGTACTGAGTATCTGTTAATCCCAAACTCCTAATTTTTTCCTCCCTCCCCATCCCATTTTCTGCTTCAGTAACCATAAGTTTGTTTTCTGTTGATGAGTCTATTTCTATTTTGTAAATAAGTTCTTTTGTATCACTTTTCTAGATTCCACATCTAAGTGATATCATAAGATATCTATCATTCTCTGACTTCATTCACTTAGTATGATAATCTGTAGTTGCACCTGTGTTGCTGCTAATGGCATGGTTTCATTCTTTTTCATGGCTGAGTAATAGTCCATTGTATGTATGTGTATATATGTATGTAATTACATATATCCAGTAGTTACATTCCATTGTATGTATGTATGCATACACACACACACACACACACCTCCACATCTTCTTTATCCATTCATCTGTCAGTGGACATCTAGGTTGCTTCCATGTCTTAGCTACTGTAAATAGTGCTTCTATGAACATTGGGGTGCATGTATCTTTTCAAATTAGAATTTTCATCTTTTCTGGGTATATGCCCAGGTGTTTTTTGAGGAACCTCCATACTGTTTTCCACAGTGGCTTTACCAATTTACATTCCCACCAGCACTGTAGGAGGGTTTTGTTTTCTCCACACGGTCTCCAGTGTTTGTTATTTGTAGACTGTTTGATGGTGGCCTTTCTGACCAGTGTGAGCTGATACCTCATTGTAGTTTGGGTTTACATTTCTCTAATAACTAAGGATGCTGCACATCTTTTCATGTATTCTCCACCTTACTTGTTTTCACTTAACATTGTTGCTGGGAGATCACCCTAAAGCAGTGTATCTAAATGGTCCTCCCCATTTTAGCTGCTGCTTGGAACTCCATTGCATGGATGGACCATAGTTTACTCTACCAGTCCCCAACTGATGGGCATTTGGATTGTTTCCAGCCTTTTGCTACCACAAACCATACTGCAACAAATAGCTTTGTGCGTATATCTTTTCTATTTTGCCATTGTGGTTTTTGGACAGATGCCTAGAAGTGGGATTGCTGGGTCAAAGGATAAATGCATATGTGATTTAACTAGATACTGCCAAATTCCCTCCTATAGGAGGTCTACTGTTTTGTATTCCTGCCAGCAATATATAAGCACACTCAGAAGAATTACTCTCCCAATCTTATGTTTTATAGATGAAAGAACAGAGTACAGGACCATTAAATAACATGCCCAGGTCATGGAGCCATTAAGTCGCAGAGCTGGAACTTGGCCCCAACCAAGAAATGTTTCCCCAGTGGATGAGATGGATGGCAACAAGCTGGGACGACGTTATTCTCTACCCTTTGGGGGAGAAGGTTTAGAGAAGTTAACCCATCCTGGCCTCCTGTGACTGGCTCAGTCTCCAGTAGTTACATCCCAGTTCCGGAAAAGCTGTGTGTGCTTCCCACCTTTGGGGCCTCTCGGGATGGGGGTGTCATCCCACCAGGGTGACCCCTGTTAGAAGCAGCCTTTCCTTCCTGTCCCATTTGAGTCATCGCTGAGCAGCCACCAGTCTGGAGCTCATGCTTCTTTCTCTACTAATTAGAGCATCTATTTTCATGCTCAAATGTGATACATGCATGCAAAGGGGGAACAAATGTTCCCGACGATCAACTGCTTCTCTGGAGACAGAGTCATTTCAGGGAGCACTTACATTTTTTAAATTTTATAATGAAATGACTCAGCATCCCTCAGAATGCATGGAGAGGATCATGCCACCAAGGACAAGAATAAAGGGAGGTGCAGAAAGCTTCACACGCAGAGCCCAGTACATTCTTCCCATCAGTAACCCTCATACCATCCTGCGTTTTGGGCATTGTTACCTCCTTTTCACAGAGGAAAAGGAGGTTCAGGGAGGTTGAATGGGTTACCAGAACTCACAGAGCTGGCCAATGGCAGAGATTGTTCATATCTAGCTACTCCGGCACTGTGTTTTTCCCCAGGGTTTTCACTTCCTCTTCGGTAGAAGATCCAGACTGTACACAGGAAAACTTCTGCCTTTGTGCTGCCTTTGGCAGTCACAGCCCCCTTCCTCTGGGTCCACTCACCCCCTGGTTCATCTACACTCTCTTCCAAGGAGATGGTATCTAGCACCATGTCCGGTATATCCACTGGGTTGTGTTGAGCTGCAAGAAACACAGGTCATAGCCCAATCTGGTTTAGATCCTTGGGTGGATTTCTTGTCTCATAGAACTTGGATGCAGAGTAGGCTTCAGAGACTAAAGGTCAGACCTTTACCTTTTTGTCTGTCGGGTCGTCTGCTCTACCTCCCGCTCTGTGAGTCTGTCATCCTGCAAACTGCCCCACCCCCACCCAGCTGGCAAAATGGCTGCCAGTGACTTTCAGATTATGCATGATCAGGGGGAGAGAGGAGGTTTCTTCCAGCATATTCTGGAGAAGGCCAGAAAACCTTAACACTTGCCTTCTTTAGTTTCATTGGCTCAAATAGGATCCAGTGCCCACTCCAGACCAGTCACATGGCCAGAGGATGGGGCCCATTGCTGCTTAGACTTGAGCATTGTATCCCACTCAGTGCATGGATGGAGTTATTCCCCCAAGCACAGGGGAGATGTGGACAACAGAGCATATATTAGGTAGTTACCATGCGAAGGGTATGGGTATTGGACAAGCAATCCCCGCGTCCACTACTGTTCTCACACTCATACCTCTACCCTGACCTCTGAGTTCCAAACTACTAAATCCCATTAGCTATGCAATATCTCCACTTAAATGTCTAATATGCACCTCAAGGGTAGTTCAGTTCAGTCGCTCAGTCGTGTCCGACTCTTTGCGACCCCATGAACTGCAGCACACCAGGCCTCCCTGTCCGTCACCAACTCCCTGAGTCCACCCAAACCCGTGTCCATCGAGTCGATGATACCATCCAGCCATCTCATCCTCTGCTGTCCCCTTCTCCTCCTGCCCTCAATCTTTCACAGCATCAGAGTCTTTTCCAATGAGTCAGCTCTTTGCATCAGGTGGCCAAAGTATTGGAGTTTCAGCTTCAACATCAGTCCTTCCAGTGAACACTCAGGATTGATCTCCTTTCGGATGGACTGGTTGGATCTCCTTGCAGTCCAAGGGACTCTCAAGGGTAACATGACCAAAAAAATCACTTGATTCACTTCCCACCATCTAGCTCTCCCCCAGTCTTCTCCATCTCAGTAAGTGCGTAAACCATTCAGCCAGCTGCTGAACCCTAAATGTATTCATCTCTTATCACTCGCTCCTTCACACAGCAAGCCCTAGTCACACTGGTATTATTTTGGTTCCTAGAATTGTTCCCACCTCAAGACCTTTGCACATGCTATTCCTTCCGCCTGATAGACTCACGACTTAAGCTTTCATGGCAAGCTGGTTCTTATCATTCAGGCCTTTGTTCAGATATCACCTTTCCTGGTCACCCTATCTAAATGCAGTGCCCACCCTGTCCCTCACCTGTCACCGTCTGTTATGCCACTGTTTTGGTTTCTTCTAAGGACTTATTACCATGTGAAACAATCTTATTTGTTCATTTTGCTTGCTTGTTTATTTTCTGTCCTCTTTCTAGAAGGAAAGATTTATGCCATCAAAGACCTCGCCTGTCTTGTTCAACTCTGTTTCCCATGGATCTATCCAAACATCTATCTATGTGATACCTATGGAATATCTACATGCACACGGCTCCCTGGAGTTGTACAGCATAGCAGCCCCACCTGTGTCCCAGAACCTAGAATATGCCTGGTACATAGTAAATGCTTAATATATGCAGATAGATAGTTGAATGGATGCACAGGTAGATGAGTGGAGGGATGAGTGGAAAGATGGGTATATGGGTATACAGGTGGATGAATGGATGGATGGATGGACAGATGGGGTGGAAGGTATCCTGAGTTATAATCCTGCCTGTGAGTAGAGAAACTGTATGTTCAATAGGTTCTTATGGGGCCAGAGATGTTCTCTGGAATCCAGAACCCAATTTATTGCCTTCCCTCTACCATTTCATTCTTCAGTTAGGTTGGGGGTTGGGGGGAGGAGTGTGTTAGCTTTGAAACTCTGAGTGATTTCAATTTTCTATTCCTATCAGTTTTAGTTCAGCTGCTCAGTTGTGTCCTACTCTTTGCGACCCCATGGACTGTAGCACCAAGCTTCCCCTGTCCATCACCGACTCCCAGAGCTTGCTCAAACTCATGTCCATCAAGTCAGTGATGCCATCCAACCATCTCATTCTCTGTCATCCCCTTCTCCTCCTGCCTTCAATCTTTCCCAGCATCGGGGTTTTTTCCAGTGAGTCAGTTCTTCACATCAGGTGGCTGAAGTATTGGAGCTTCAACTTCAGCATCAGTCCTTCCAATGAATATTCAGGACTAATCTCCTTTAGAATGGACTGGTTGGATCTCCTTGCAGTCCAAGGGACTCTCTCTCTCAAGAGTCTTCTTCAAAACCACAGTTCAAAAGCATTAATTCTTCGGCACTCAGCCTTCTTTATGGTCCAACTCTCATATCCATAAATGACTACTGAAAAAACCATAGCTTTGACTATATGGACCTTTGTCGGTAATGTCTCTGCTTCTTAATATGCTGTCTAGGTTTGTCGTAGCTTTTCTTCCAAGGAGCAAGCGTCTTTTAATTTCATGGCTGCCATCATCATCTGCAGTGATTTTGGAGCCTAAGAAAATAAAGTCTGTCACTGTTTCCATTGTTTCCCCATCTATTTGCCATGAAGTGATGGGACAGGTGTCATGATCTTAGTTTTTTGAATGTTGATTTTTAAGCCAGCTTTTTCACTCTTCTCTTTCACTTTCATCAAGAGGCTCTTTAGTTTCTCTTGGCTTTCTGCCCATAAGGATGGTGTCATCTGTATATCTGAGGTTATTGATACTTCTCCCAGCAATCTTGATTCGAGCTTGTGCTTTATCCAGCCTGGCATTTTGCATGATGCATATTTATATGCAGACACATAAGTTAAATAAGTAGGGTGACAGTATATAGCCTTGATGTACTCCTTTCCCAATTTGGAACCAGTTTGTTGTTCCATGTCTGGTTCTAACTGTTGCTTTTTGACCTGCATACAGATTTCTCAGGAGGCAGGTAAGGCAGTCTGGTATTCCCATCTCTTTCAGAATTTTCCACAGTTTGTTGTGGTCCACATCGTTAAGGGCTTTGGTGTAGTCAATAAAGCAGAAGTAGATGTTTTTCTGGAATTCTCTTGCTTTTTCAGTAATCCATCAGATGTTGGCAATTTGATCTCTGGTTCCTCTGCCTTTTCTAAATCCAGCTTCAACATCTGGAAGTTCACAGTTCACTAACTGTTGAAGCCTGGCTTGGAGAATTTTTAGCATTACTTTGCTAGCGTGTGAGATGAGTGCAATTGTGTGGTAGTTTGAACATTCTTTGGCATTGCCTTTCTTTGGGATTGGAATGAAAACTGACCTTTTCCAGTCCTGTGGCCACTGCTGTGTGTTCCAAATTTGTCCATTCATATAACCCCATGTGATTCCCAATCCAATATCTCACTGCCACCCAGACAGGCCACTTGTTGCTCATTACTCTGCCTTAAAAAGTGTCAAAGGAATAGCATCCTAGAACTAAAAGAATAACTATTATCATAATAACTAACATCTGTATAGCACTTTATAGGCTACAAGATATTTGCATAGATTATCTCAGTTATTCTTCACAATCAATCTGGTGCTATTGCCATTATTATTATTATGTCGTTGAGGCTCAGAGGGAACCTTATATATGATCTAGTCCAAAGATAGCAAATTCTTGACACACAAGCCATCACCCTCTAATCTGCACCTGTGGCAGACATCACTAATTGATCCACTGTTTTCTATTTAGCCCAGTCTGAACCCTGGAATTCTTCTCAATATTACAAGCAGCCACCTCCAATCAATCAGACTGATATGCATGACAGGAAGTGTTTTCTCTGTGGGCTAGTCCATGTCCCTTATTTTGCATGTGTGAAGCTCGGGACTAGAGATGCTGCTCAATGGGTTAGTGGCAAAGCCAGTGTTAGAACCCTGGACTCTTGGCCCACATGCACATAGTCAGAGGTCTTCCCAATGACTCCTGCATGTGATTCAAGGTGACTACGCTTCTGATTTAACCGAGCATTGGGGGCTTTTAAAGGTCCCCAGGAGACTCTTAGTTTGCAGCCCAGTTTGAAAATTACTCAGGTTTTCTCCATCTATAACAGTGCTGGGCATATTTTCCTGATGTTAAGAAGTGCCTGTGGCCACTTGTTAAATGTATACTGTGTATTTGTAAATATGCAGGTCTCCTTCCAGGAGAATGTGATTCAGATCGGGCATGGGGCCCAGGAATCTGCATTTTTATAAGCATCCCAGGTGATTCTGATCACCCGGGAAGTTGGGCCATGCAGCTCTAAGCATGTGCAACTGTGACTGTCTTTGGGAACCCTGAGAATGAGGCCAGTCAGCTCCTGAGTGGCAGGAGCTAAGGAGTGGCCTGGGCTTTGGCTCTAAACAGTTGCAAAGACTTCTGTCCATTTACCAGGCGGTTGCCTTTCTTTTTTTAAGTCTCCAGTCTAGATTATTATGTAATCCATCTGAAGAATTTATAGGAATAATATCACTCTCATGCCTGGCTTCTGTAGAAAAAGGAACAGCAAGGAGAGAGAGAAAGTAGAACACAGAAGTAAGAATGAAATGAAAATTATTTGTCTGTTTTAGACAAGCAATTTTCTCTAATGTAGTGTTCTCTTATGTGGTTGTCCTTCTGAGAGCTCAAGGGCTTTTTAAGGTGGGGCAAATCCGGGGGTTGTTCTTGAGACAGACAGTTAGCCTTGGGTGGCTGGGAATGTGGGCAGGCCTTGCTGGGATCAGAGCCAACCTGTGGGCCAAGAGACCCCATCACCCACCACCCGTCCCTGAGGGATGGGACAGCACAAAAGTGCTGAGACAGACACTGTGTGTCAGACACTGAGCTGGGTTCCTTTCACCTCCAGGAAAATCCTACAAAGTACTATTAATAGCTTCAATTTACTGATGAGTAAACTGAGGTTCAGGCTTCCCTGGTGGTTCAGTGGTAAAGAATCCACGTGCCAATACTGGAGACATGGGTTTGATCCCTGGGTCAGGAAGATCTCCTGGAAAAGGAAATTGCAATCCACTCCAGTCTTCTTGCCTGGGAAATGCCATGAACAGAAGAGCCTGGCAGGCTGCAGTCTCTGGGGTCGCTAAGAGTCAGATACGACTTAGCTACTAAACAATACCAGCAACAATAAAACTGAGGTTCAGTAAATGACCGTGTTTTGGGCTTGACCTAGAAACTTTTCACGCTAGAAGGCAAAAACAGCATTTAATCCAATTCCCAGTATTACCAGGAAGAGCCAGGCACACTGGAATATCAGGGTGAGAATATGCTTGGTTATGCTTGGTGCTTTAAAAGTGGAAACTATAGAGTCTTTTTTTTTTTTTTTTTCAACCATACATATTAATGGAAAGACATAGTCTGGAGAATTACAAATAGCAGAATCTCTACCTAAATTTATTTGTCCTTGTAAAGTGAGTGATAAATCCAGAGCCTGAAAGAAATGGGTCTGGAATTAAGAACAGAGCACAAAAATGCACCAAAAGCTTTGAATAGGTACACATCCTCTGGCCTAGCAGTTTCACCTCTAGGAACTTAGGCTTCCCAAATAGCTGAGTTAAGTGGGCCAAGAAGTATTTGCAACGCAACATTGTTTACGTTTTTGAAAAACTAGAAATTACATAATTGTCCAACACCAGACTTAATGACAATATAGCACATTTACAGAAGCAAATACCATATATCCCTGAAAAATAGTGGTGCAGATATAGGTCTGTTGAGACAGAAAGCAGTTCATCCCCCATTTGCTGCCTGGCAAAAAGCCTGTGCTGAGTAGCACCTGTGATTGTGGTTATGTTAAAATAAAGAAGTAACATTCCAGTAATGATAAGTGATCTGATATCTATATCAGTTGCTGCTGTTTAGTCGCTAAGTTGTGTCCTTCTCTGCAACCCCATGGACTGCAGCATGCCAGGCTCCCCTGTCCTTCACTATCTTCTGGAATTGGTTCAAACTCATGTCCATTGAGTCCATGATGCCATCCAACCATCTCATCCTCTGCTGCCCCCTTCTCCTTTTGCCTTCAATCTTTCCCAGCATCAAGCTCTTTTCTAAAGAGTTGTCTCTTCGCATCAGGTGGCCAAAGTATTGGAGCTTCAGCTTCAGCATCAGTCCTTCCAGTGAACATTCAGAATTGATTTCCTTTAAGATTGACTGGTTTGATCTCCTTGCAGTCCAAAGGACTCTCAAGAGTCTTCTCCAGCACTACAGTTCAAACGTATCAATTCTTCGGCGCTCAGCATTCTTTATGGTCCAACTCTCACACCTGTACATGATTCCTGGAAAACCCATAGCTTTAACTATATGGGCTTTTGTTGGCAAAGTGATGTCTCTGCTTTTTAATATACTGTCTAGGTTTGTTATAGCTTTTCTTCCAAGGAGCAAGCCCCACCTCTGGTAAGCACAAATCCAATCTTTTTCTATGAGTTTGGGGTAGTTTGCTTGGTTTTTTAGATTCCAAATATAAATGGGATCATAAAGTATTTGTCTTCCTCTGTCTGACTTATTTCACTTAGGATAATGCCCTCTGACCTCGTTGCATCCTCCTTTTCCAATCTCCTAGCCAGCATGTTTGAACTGTGGTGCTGGATAAGACTCTTGAGTCCCTTGGACTGCAAGGTGATCCAACCAGTCAGTCCTAAAGAAATCAGTCCTGAATATTCATTGGAAGGACTGATGATGAAGCTTTAATACTTTGGCCACCTGATGCAAAGAACTGACTCATTGGAAAAGACCCTGATGCTGGGAAAGATTGAAAGCAGGAGGAGAAGGGGACGACAGAGGGTGATATGGTTGGATGGCATCATTGACTCGATGGACATGAGTTTGAGCAAGCTCTGGGAGCTGGTAATGGCCAGGGGAAGCCTGGCGTGCTGCAGTCTGTGGGGTCGCAAAAAGTCAGACACGACTGAGCAACTGAACTGAACTGAACTGAATGCCCTTATAGTCCATCCGTGTTGGCACAATTTGCAGGGTTTCCTTTGTAAGGCTGAGTAATATTCTATTGAATATATATACAAACAACCATTTCTTGCCTCTTTTGCTCCTTCTTTCCTTCCTTCCTTCTTTCTATTTTTTCCCTAATTTTTCTCTTCAGAGAACACATGTCACTTGCCCACTTAGGTGGAAGTTAAGTCCACGTTCTTTTTTCTTTTCTTTTAAAACCTAGGTACGTTCTCACCTTTTATTTATTTTTAAACCTTTCTTTTTGTGCTGGGTCTTTGTTGCTGCGTGCTGGCTTTCTCTAGCTGTGGCGAGCCGGGGCTACTCTCTGGTTGCGAGCATGGGTTTCTCACTGCAGTGACCTCTCGCTGTGGAGCACAGGTTCTAGGGTGCAGGGGCTTCAGTAGTTTCAGCATTTGGGCTCAGTAGTTGCAACTCTCAGGCTCTAGAGCACAGTCTTAATAGTTATGGTGTACAGGCTTAGCTGGGCTTCGCAGGTGGTACCACTGGCAAAGAGCCTGCCTGCCAATGCAGGAGACTTAAGAGAGATTCAGGTTTGATCCCTGGGTCGGGAGGAGGGTGCAGCAACTTACTCCAGTATTCTTGCCAGGAGAGTCCTGTGGAAGGAGGAGCCTGGTGGGCTATGGTCCATAAGGTCACAAAGAGTCAGACACAACTGAAGTGACTTAGCATGCACGTGTGGGCTTAGTTACTCTGCAGCATGTGGGATCTTCTTGTATCAGGGATCGTACCCGTATCTCCTGCATCAGCAGGCAGATTCTTTACCACAGAGCCACCAGGGAAGCCCTAAGTCTACTTTCAAAGGCGGATACCCCCAAGGTCCAGCAAAACTGCCCCTGGTCTGTGGTTTCTCAAGAAACTGGGCCACAGGGAGGGGGCTTATTAATGCCACCAGTGAGGGGTAAGTAGGGGAGAGGTCTGGGGGTGGGCAGGGGGTAGGGGACATCAATATCAGGTGACCTGGCCAGATTATGAGCAGGGAGGTGTGGAGACCTCATAAACAGTCATGAGCCCACCTCACAGATACCCCAGCTGACAAGCTGCGTGAGCAGGTTACATCATGCCTTTCAAACTGGTTCATAGCTGTTTCATGGCGTGTGAAGCTCAGCACCTCCCATATCCTCTGTCCCCACCACGTGTCTACGTGGGTCAAGTGAATTATGTGGGTGGTGGGGGGCGGGGCTGGGCAACCTCTTTGGAAGAAACACATAAGCCTTGAACCACGTACACAGCTGGAGTCATTCATACTGAGAATGGTGGGCCACCTGGCAATGATGAGCTGAGTGGAATGGGGGTCCCTGAAAAGAATTCATGAAGAAGGGAAGAGCCTCTCGTACAGGTATGCCCACTTAGAAACCAGCCTCTCATTAAGAAGAATGAAATAATGTAATAATGCTGTTTGGAGCAACATGGATAGACCTAGAGACTGTCATACCAAGTGAAGTAAGTCAGACAGCGGAGGAATATCATATGACATCCCTTATTATATGTGGAATCTAAAAGGAAATGATACAAGTGAACTTACAGAACAGAAACAGACTCACAGACTTGGAGAATGAATTTATAGTTGCTGGGGAAGGAATAGGGGAACGGGATAGTTGGGGAGTTTGAGATAGACATGTACACACGGCTGTATTTTACATGGATAACCAACAAGGACCTACTGAATAGCACAGGGAACTGTCCTCAGTGTTATGTGGCAGCCTGGATGGGAGGGGAGTTTGGGGGAGAATATATATGTATGGCTGAGTCCCTTCACTGTTTTCCTGAAGCTATCACAACATTGTTAATTGGCTATTCCTCAATACAAATTAAAAAGTTTAAATACAAAAAAAAAAAAAAAAGAGGAATTGCCAAGATCAAGCAAACATTACATTTTCAACAACTATAAAGAGGAAAATAATAAAATGATAGCTAGAAGGAAAGAAAGGAAAGAAAGAAACCAGCCTCCGTGGTCTTGGTGAGGATGGTTCCATGTATGATGTGGCAGCTGCCCAGCCTGTGAGGGGTCTGTGCTCAGGGCAGGGAGCATGTGCGTCGCTCAGCACCCAGGAGAGGAGCAAACGCCTGCTGTTCGTTGGAGAGTGTCAGCATTTCCTGCTGAGTGAACAAGCAGGGACCTCCAGATCCGGGGTGTCTTGGGGAAGCCCACATGAAGATTGTAGCCAGCAGAGGCAGCTGTCTAGGAGTCGCCAAGGAAGCGGCCGTGGCCCAGTAGAAGGGGCAGAGGGCAGCCAGGATGGCCTGCGATGAATATGGGTGGCCATCTGTCCCTGGTAGTTAACTGGTTACAGCAGTATTCCTTTCCTGTTGCTACTGTAGCAAAGTACCACAACCTTAGTTTTAATAGCTTCAACCAGATTTATTCTCTTACAGTGCTGGAGATCCGAAGTCCTAAGGCATTGGCAGGGTCACGTCCCTTCCAGGAGAGAATCCATTTGCTTGCCTTTCTGACTTACAGAGGTTGCCCGCCTGGCCTCTTCCTCAAATCTGGCTGACCTCTGCCTTCTGTCCTCTGCTCTGTGACTGTGTCATCGTCTGGGACTCAGGCTCTCCCACTTCCCTATTATAAGGACCCTCGTGACTGTATAGGGCTCACCCAGATAATCCAAAATAATCTCATTTTAGGATCCTTAGTTTATCACATTTATGAATTCTCTTTTGCCATTTAAGGTGACACATTTCCAGGTTCTTTCGATTAGGACGTGGACATCGTTCAGGGGTCATGATGAGACCTGGCACATAACCCGAGAAGGCAGGCTGGACATCTTCTTGGGGGGCTGTCAGAAAGATGTGAGGGATTCACATGGCTGGGGTAGAGTTTGGGGCTTGGAGTTAAGCATTCATATTAAATAGTCATTCAGACTCACAGGGTTGTGAAGCTCACTTAAGGGTCAATACAACTGGGGAAACTGAGGCCCAGGGGCGTCTAAGGACCTGTTGAAAGTTGTTGGGCTGAGTTTCCTGCTTTCCTGCATATTGTCTGTTTCATTCAGCTGACATTAGAGAAAGGCGTACTTTTTTTTTTTTTTTTAGCTTTTTATTTTGTACTGGAGTGCAGCCAGTTAACAGTGCTGTGATAGTTGCAGGTGAACAGCGAAGGCACTCAGCCACACATACATATGCATCCATTCTCTGAAAGGGGTACTGCTGTCTGTGGTCCCTCTTGTTTAAGGCAGAGAACAAAACCTACCAGATCTTTTGTGGGGTGGGCAGTGGTCCTTTGGAAAGGCCTGGAGCCCCTGAGTGTGAGCAGCCTACAGAGACTTGCAGGTCCTCTGTGCTCTCTGACAGGTTCCTCAACCTCCGGGGCTTCCCTTCGAGGGTGGGTGGAGAGGGCCAGGAGTGCCCAGAACCGCTGCAGGGAGCGATGGCAAAGGGCCGGTGCCCCTGAGGCCGCCCGGCCACTGTGGGCGCTGCTGGCTCTTTCCACAAGGAGGGAGCTTTGCCTCCTGCTCCAGATTTAGCTTGCAGGGTGGCTTCTGGGGGTGAGGGGGAAGCACTTGGAACCCAGTCAGCAAGAAGGCATTTCTCTCTCTCTGACCCTCTAGAGAGCCCACATATGTGCGTGCCTGGGTGTTGAGGGGAAGAGGGAGGCTAGTCTACATGTTTTAATTATTTTTTTCTTTTTTTTTCCCCACAAATATGTGTATGTGTGTGTGTATATATATATATATAATTTTTATTTATTTGGTTGTGCCAGGCCTTAGCTGCAGCATATGAGCTGCTCTAGTTCCCTGACCCCAGGCCCCCTGCACTGGGTGCCTGGAGTCTCAGCCCCTGAACTGTTTATATTCTTGAGTTGGCCAGTTTCTCAGTGAATTCGTCAGAATCACTGATATCAGAACATCGGGGTTTTAGTCCCACCCCTCTCTCCAGGTATATGACTCTAGATATGTCATGTGACTTCTCTGGGCCTCAGTTTACCTGTCTGTGACATCAAGGGTCAGACTGGGTGATCCCCAGGGTGGCTTCAAATTCATCCAGTTTTGTTTGAATGCTTCTAAACAGCTCCCCCGCCCATCTCCCCACTTCCTGGTATTCCTAGGCTCTCAAGCCCAGCTGGTCACTAGGATCAAATCCCCAGACCACATTCACTTTTGATCTCCACTGCACCCAAACGGCTGGCCTGCGGCCTGGCCCCTCAGCAAACCAGGCTCTGTGAACAAGTAGGGCATGAGTCCAAGGATGAGGCCCCAGGCAAAGGGGCCCGAGTCACACTGCCCGCGCCCAGGGAGGGGAAGCCCCTGGTTCTGGCTACCTTCTGCAAGGGAGTTGCAGAATCCCAGGAAACCAGTTGTTAAGGAGCTGGCAGCCGGGTACCAAGTCACATAATGAGTGCTTGGGTTTTGCCACCGCTGTTTACCTTGGGTTAAGTATACGAAAATGATGTCATCTCTGCACCCGTCCAGCTGGCCCTGCCGCCGGGGTCTCGGGCTCATCAGGGGCTCCTCCCCTCCCCATTCCGGTCACCCCCACCCTCATCAGTACGGGGGGATGGGGGGGCAGTGCAGCCAGTCAATCTCACATCATCGCTCTCCCTCCCAGGCCCCCGTCTCCCCTTTCCAAGTTCATCCATTCTCATCTCTCACCAGGAAGGCCGTGCTGGGGTCTCACTGGCCTACCTGCCACCAGTCTGTCTCCTTCAACCCATTCAACCCCTAAGGCCAGAGGAGCTTCCTAAATGGCCTCCTGCCTGGACCCTTGTCTGGCTTCAGTCCTGTGCTCAGAGGAAAGTGTAGCCTGACCCCAGGCCCCAGAGAGCTGCTCTTCCATCCAGCCTCCCGCTATTTCCCCACCTCGCCCTGGACTCAAGCCTCAGGCTTTCAACCAGCCAGAGCTGCTTCCATAATCTGGAAGCTTTGCTTCCTTTCCTTCCCCGACACCTTCACCCCTGGAGGCCCCTCTTCCCTTCACCCTAGTTCCTCCTCAGGCTCAGAGCACCCCACAGGACCATCCCTCTCTGCCCTTGGATGTGCCTTCATGGCATCCTGCTTGAAAGAAAAAGGTCAGTGACTTTTTTCAGAGACTGGTAGAGGTTGCAAAGTTTGCAAGATGCAGAAAACGCCCTGAGATTTGCTGATCACCTTGGGAGCAGATGTATGTGGGGTGAAAGGAAAGGTGAAAACTTTGTTTGGGGAGGTAGATGAGACATTTAAGGCCAGGATAGGCCCCTCTTTGGATCAAGGCCGTGAGAATCCTCCTCCTGTTGACCCTGATACCCTCTACCCAGCCCCTCCCTTAGACCTCCCTCCCATCCTGCCTGGCCTGAGCCCTTCGACAAAGAGCACACAGCTGCTTCAGGCATCCTCAGGACGCAGTGTGCACGGGGTCGCTGAGGACAGCAGTCACAGCAGCCGCAGGGAGTGGCCAGATCCAGGGCTCAGGCAGGAACCCAGCATGGAGGCCCTGGGGGCACAAGGAAGGTGCGAGGGCAGCTCTGCAGCATCCACTGCGGCCCTTGGCTGGTTTCCTCTGAAGTGGCCCCAGTAAGCTCAGTTGAAAGGGTCTCCTGCTCCGGAAGTTGACTCCGATCAAAAGGATGTGATCAGAGATGCAAGCTCAGCTGTGAAAGTGAAAGTGTGAGTCTCTCTGATTCCTTGTGACCTGGTGGACTGTAGTCCGCCAGGCTCCTCTGTCCATGAGAGTCTCCAGGCAAGAATACTGGAGTGGGTTGCCATTTCCTTCTCCGGGGAAGCCCAAGCTCAACTGAGGACAAAGTAAACAAACCTCGTGGATGGTGCGTCATAAAGAGATGACAACACAGAACAGCCAGCATCAGCTCCTTCGCTCCTCACAGCCCCTCAGACAGGGCTCCATAGTCCCCCTTTTGCACATTTTGTACGTTTAATACACACTTGCGCACATACTCAAAGCCAGGCAAGTACCCTAACCATCCTGAACCTCAGTTTTTACTTCTGTTAAATGGGCTTATTGATACCTATGTTACAAGGCTTTGTGAAATTGAACGTAACAGTGTATGCGACAGGGTTCAGCTCATAGCAGGTATCAAATCACAGCTTCCTAAGAACAAGGAGCCATCCTGGCCACGTGGGCAGATGGTAGCTAGGGGCATGGGGGTCTTTGACCGATGAAGTGAGTTGGGACTCCAACATGGGAGGAATAGGATGAGTTTCTGGGGTCCAAACTTCAGAAAGCCTGGCTTCTGGCTACTCCCTTCACCTGACCTCTGCCCACCCTTCCAGGCTTACAACAGGCCAAGCCACCCTGTGTCTACCACCTCCTATAGCTTGGTTCATAGATCACAGGGGCCCTGGGCTCATCTCCTGGCCCATCCCCGCCTTGACCATTCCGGAGCGGAAGCGCTGGTCCAGTTGACTCCCAGTCTGGAAACCACACCCCCGAGGCGGGCGGAGGTAGCCAGTAAGGCCTGGCTTCATCCGGGTTCCAGCACAGCTGCCCCCATTCCCCTGACTCGCCAGCCATGGCCACTTCCTCCCACCAGGCTGGGCCAGCAGTTGTGCAGCCTATAAATAGAAGAGTGAGATTCCTCGTGGCCCAGTGAATGGGCCGACATCCTGCCTCTGCCTGACTGAGCCCTGAGTCACAGGCCCCCACTGGAGGCCCGCCCGGGGCGGCCCGGGCCCACCCCACTGCCTCGGCCTCAGAGGAAGCGCTGGGCGGCAGAGAGTCCCTGGGGAGGCCGAGAGAGGCTTAGAGAAACGCGGCTGGCATTTCCTCCCTGTGAGGCTGGCACGCTGGCTGGCTCAGGGGGGTTAATGTGCTGAGGGTGTGGGTGTGCACAACATGTGTGCCAGGGAGGGGTGCCGGGAGGCTCTACGTCCCCTTCTGTGAGGGTCACGGGAAGGGGTTTCCCAGAGAGCTTCATCTGTGCTCACAGCGCCCTTGTTCTGGCTTTGGTCATCTCAGAGCCAAAACCAAATCCACACAGAGATAGACACCCACCCACACGAGCACCAGAAATCACTGGGAAGGCTGGAAAACTGGCTTGGGCAGGGGTAAGAAACAGAACAGCCCCAGAGGGCCAAGTGGCCAGACTGGAAGCAGGAATGAAGGGCAGGAGGCGGCGGGGGGCTCTGTGTCGCTCTGCCCAAGAGTCAGAAGGAGGTCCTGATCGGCTGCCTGGGTCCGTCCTGTGGCCAGGGCAGGAGTGTGGTTCTGCTTTCTTGTCTATTTCTCTCTCCTCCCCTAGAGCCCCTAGATTGTACGCTCTGTGAGGACAAGGGCCAGGTCACTGCTTGCTCACTGCTGTGTGCCCGCTGTATACTTGTTAGATGAGCACTGTTTACCCGCTCACATTCATCACACTCCCCTGCAGACTTGCACACACATTCACACACTTGTCTGCACACTTTGACTCTTGCTCCCTGCTCAGGCCTCGTCAATGATTTGAGAATGTGAGCAGCCCCTCCTCTACTGTCACCTCCAAATCTCTCTCCCACCAGGGTGCCACAGGGGCAAGAAATTCCAGGGAATTGTACCCTCTGCAGTTTTGACCCATGAGTTCTTCCTGGGAAGAGTGACAATCTCCTGATTCATACAAAGGCATCCAGTGATTTCTTTGTCCAGAGGGATCAGGGTAGAAAAACCTGCTCCCGCCCCCATCTGAAAGTCCTTGCTGGCTCCCTGTTGCCCCCAAGATGATGCCCCATCTCCACTGCATGGTTTTCCACAGGTCACAGGGAACCCCTGCCCTCCAAACACTCCATGCTTGCATGCCTCTGCGCTGTGCCTGGGCTGATCCTGTCACCCAGAATGTTCTCAGCTCCCCCCATACCATCTGCTGTCACTTGCTCAGTTTGCAAACTCCTAGTTATATTTCAGGACCCACCCAAATATCATCTCTCTGTGAGAGGACAAGCCACATTAACAGTTTCTGCCCCTCCCTTCCTCAGTTTGTCCTGAACTCTCCAGAAACACAGAACCATGGGCCTGGTGATTTCTTAGAGACATATAGCAGTTTGTAACCCAGGAGTGGTTGGAAATGTGTGGGGTGTTCTCTGGTTGCCACAGTAACAGACTGCTGTGGGCATGTAACGGCCGGGGCCTGGGAATGCAAACTAGGGAGAACTGTCTATCCTGAAGGTCAATAGCAGCCCACCGAGAAATACAGAGCAGTCTCCTTTTTGATGGGGAACCCAAGGCCCAGGGAGGGAAAGTGTCTTATCAAAGTCATGCAGCAAATTAGGCAGTAAGGTGATCGGCACAAACTTCCTGGGGGGAGCATTCCTGGGCAGTGGGCCTGAGCATGGGCCTCTGACCCTCCAGGTCCTCAGGTCCTGACCTGGCCACACTACCACCACCAGGGATGTTTTAGGAAGTACGTGTGGGAATAACCCCCAGCTCCCACCAGCTGCCGGCTTCCCAGGTGGCTCAGTGGTGAAGAATCCACTTGCCAGTGCAGGAGACAAAGGAGAGGTGGGTTGGATCCCTGGGCTGGGAAGATCCCCTGGAGCGGGAAATGGCAACCCACTCCAGTGTTCTTGCCTGGCAAATCCCGTGGACAGAGGAGCCTGGTGGGTCGCAGTTCATAGAGTCGCAGAGAGTCAGACACTGAGCGACTGGGCATGCACACGTGCCCTCTCCTGCCTGTGCTCGTGGCCAGATGGCCTGACGTGGCCCAGGATGTGCCTGGAATACAAGACTGGTGTCCCCTGGGGAGGACAGAGGTGGGTTGTGGGCAGGGACCAGGGTTCTGCAATTACAGTGTCCCAACTCCATGAGCTCATCTAAACACCAAGAAAGCCACCCTTTAAGTCTGAACCTGGGCACGAGTGGTTGCAACATTCTGGGGCTCGGCCTGGCCATGGGAGGTGGGCAGGGAGAGGTGGGACCCGGGGTCCCCTTAGTCAGCCCCCAGCCCTGCTCCGAGAAGCCATGGCCATCTTTCCCCTGGCCTCCCACCCTCAGCCCTGGCCACCACTGGCCTCTCGCATAGGCGGGAGGAACTTTTTAAAAACTGAAAACTATACACAAAACCGGAGCCAATAAAAATGTAACAACCCCCCATATCTCTATCACTCACCTGTGACAGTCATAAACCAATGGCTCATCTTGCCTCATCCAGACCCACCTCCCCACCCACATCCCTCTTCCTGGATGACTTTGAAGCAGATCCCAGGCATGACATCCATTCATCCGTAAATATGTCGGTGTGTATCTCTGAAAGGACCCTTCCTTACAAATAAACCATAATCATAGCACCGGGATCACACCCCCCAAATTAACAATTCCTGATATCGTTAGGGGTTTCCTGGTGGCTCAGATGGTAAAGAATCTGCTTGCAAGGCGGGAGAACCAGGCTCAGTCTCTGTGTCAGGAAGATCCCCTGGAGAAGGGAATGGCAACCCACTCCAGGATTCTTGCCTGGAAAATGCCATGGACAGAATTTTCATGACAGGCTACAGTCCATGGGGTCACAAATGGTTGAACATGACTGAGCGACTAGTACTTCCTCGTATTATCAAAGAGCCAATATTCACGTTTCCAGTTGTGACATAATTATCTTTTTACAGTTTATTTACATTTCAATCCAAATAAGGTATAATTGGTCAGTATGTCTTTTGAGTTTTGGGGGCCTAGCGTTTTGTTTCATTTGTTGGAACAAACTAGTTGTTTATCTGGTTGCATTTCACTCCATCTGGGCTTTGCTGACTGCTGCCCTGTGGTGTAGTTGGACGTGTTCTTCTATCCTTTGTCCTACTGGTTATTAGAAGCAGATCTGATTCATTTGTTTTGTTTTTTGGCAAAACTGTGTTGAGATTGGCAAGGTGGTGTTGCGATCCTTTATCAGGAGGTCCATGGTATCTGATTTGCTTTTAACGTGCTAGCTGCCATTCAGAGTTTGTCAGGGGCTACCAAGTGGTATCGTATTTCATTCCTTCTGCGTTCATTAGCTGAAATTTGTCTATAGAAGAAATTCTTTCCTCTTAATTAGTTACATAGTGATTGTTTGAAAGGGACTTTTAAAGTTTATCCACTCCCTCAGGCTCTGGGCTAAGTGTTCAGAGAGGGCAAGTCCCTGCTGAAAGGACACAGCTCTGGGAGCAGGTCTAGAACTCATACGGAGGTCTGCTGCATCATGTGCGGCACTGGTCTGGAGGCAGCGTGGTGGAGCAGAGAGGGTTTGGGTCTGAGAACTGGTGATCTGGTCTTGAACCTGGGACCTTCCGTTTATAAGCTGTGGGATCTTGGGCCGACCATTCAGCCCTGATGCCCTCATGAGGACAGCCCTACCTCCTTCATGCAGCCCACGCTTCACCGGCCTTTCAGCCACTTTTTAAGAGGGAACTTGAAGCAGGGCAGCCTGACATCGCCACGTGGAGCACACTCACAAGCACACTCACAGCGTATCACTTTAATTTTTCCTGGCTACCTCAGGGCCTGCCTGAGGTCCCTGCTTTCCTCCCAAGGGAAGGTGTGCAACAAGGGAGTTTCTCAGACCACTTGGGCCTCTAGCATTCAGGTTGTGAGCTTAGGACTGGCCACAGAATTGTGGGACCTTGGGTTCAAAAGTATCTAGAATTTCAAGATAGCAACAGCAAGCATCAAACCAAGCATAGGGGGGCCCTTCTGAACACAGGCCCTGGGTCATAGGCCCAAGAAACGTGCCCAGGGGGAGCTCTGTCCCAGAGGCCTGGGGATACATCTCATCCAGTTCAACAAAACATGACCAAACACAAGCCTCAGTCCAGCTAGCTTCAGTTAAAAGGAGGCGTTCACAATAAATGATATTTAACAATTGCAGTCACATAAATGCTATCTCAAGGCTTTTCATCTTTTGAGTCGACCTGTGGAGAAAGCAATAAAGACTTGATTGTGGAGCAGAAGAGGATGTGAACGTCAATAACAGGAACAATGTGAAAACTTTACCAAGGTGGGCTATGAACCAGCAGAGGAGATGGTGGGGCGCTGTCGCCCTAGGTCCCACTGCTTATAAACGGCAGCTCCTAGATTCAAGTCCAGATCACCTGTTCTCAGACCCAAACCCTCTCTGCTCCACCACCCTGCCTCCAGACCAGCGCCACACGTGACGCAACAGACCTGGGTATGAGTTTTACACCTGCTCCCAGTTTGCTGTGCATCCTTTCAGTAGGGGCTCAGCCCCTCTTTCCACCTTCTTTGAAGATCACTAAACAGGTTAGTCCCAATTTAGCTTAAAACCAAAATACACTCTTTAATTTCATTATCTGGCGTGTAGAAGAATACCAGAAAATTATCCAAGTGCCTAAAATAACCTAATAGTACCAAAACTGTCGACATACATCTCCATTAGAATAGAAGCTCCCTATTCTATTAGAATAGAAGGCAGGCAAAGCATTGTTCACTTTGCATCTCTCCCTGGTTCCCATGGCACGCGAGACCCCGACCAGGGATCAAACCCATGCACGCTGCAGTGGAATCGTGGAGTCCTAACCACTGGATCACCAGGGAATTCCCTCTGTCATTTTATGTAGGTAAAATAAAAAGATGAAGCTTTTCTTCCTTGTGACTCTTATGATCTCTTTAAAAAAAAAAAAAAACAAAACTGAAGTACAGTTGATTTACAATATTGTGTTAAGGATCTCCTCTCGTGTGCTCAGTCATGTCCAACTCTTTGCAACCATGTGGCCTGAGCCCACCAGGCGCTTCTGTCCATGGGATTTCTTAGGCAAGAATACTGGAGTGGCACCCTCTGATGGCCCACACTCCGTCTGTGCAGTGTGTTTCTCTTTGAATAAATCCACTTCTTACCTATCAAAGCAAACAAAAATACTGGAGTGGATGGCTATTTCCTACTCCACGGGACTTTTCTGACCCACGGATTGAATCCAAGTCTCTTGTGTCTCCTGCCTTGACAGGTGGATTCTTTATCACTGCGCCACCTGGGAAGCCCATCTCCTAATAACTTTCAAACATACCATGCAGTGGTGTTAGCTATAGCCATCACGTTCTATAGTACATCCTTAGATATTTGTCTTATAACTGAAAGTTTGTACTTTTAACTGACTGCCTCCAGTTTCCCCCTCCCCACAGCTCCCAACCCTTGCAGATGACAAATCTTTTTTTTCTATGCATTTGGCCTTTTGTTTGTTGTTTTAGGCTGCGCACACACATATATATGTGATATCATATAGTGTTGTGACTGATTTTACCTGGCATATTGCCCCCAAGGTCTACTCATGTTGTCACATATGGCAGTATTTCTATGACTCACATTCCATTGCATGCATGTATATAATTGTGTGTGGGCATACCAGTGTCTTTATCCATTCATCTGCCAATGAACTTAGCTTGTTGGCATGTCTTGGCTGTTGTAAATAATGCTGCTCTGAACATGGGGGTAGATACCTCTTTGACATCGTGTTTTCACTTGCTTTAGATATATTTGCAGGAGTGGAATTGCTGGGTCATATGGAAGTTCTACATATGGTAGTTCTATCTTTTAATTGTTTGAGGACTCTCCATGCTGTTTTCCATAGGGGTTACAGCAATTTACATTCCCACGGACAGCGCACCAGGGTTCCCGCTTCTCCACTTATCAGTCTTTTGATGATTGTCATGGGAACAGGTGTGACGTGGTATCTCACTGTGAGATTTTGAGATTTTGATTTTCATTTCCCTCATGATTAGTAATGTTGAGCATCTTTTCATGTACCTGTTGGCCACTTCTTTAAAAAGTGTTTATTCAGGCCCTGTGTTAATTATAGCATCATCATCATTACTACTCTTCTGCTATGGACTTGTAGTTCTTGATATATTTTGAATATTAACTCCTTTCAGATATATGGTTTGCAAATACTTTTTCCCATTTCATAGGTTGTCTTTTCATTTTATTATTTCTTTTGTTGTGTGGAAGCATTTTATGCGATATAGTCCCACTTGGTTTTACTTTGAGGCTTGTGTTTCAGGTGTCATATTTAAAAAAATCATTGCCAATACCCATGTCAAGGAGCTTTGTCCCTATGTTTTCTTCTAAGAGTTTTATGGTTTCCAGTTTTGCATTTAAGTGTTTGATTCACTTTGAGTTAATTTTTGTGAAAGCTGTGATCCATAATGGACATTTCTAATAAAGATTTTGGAAACTGAGTATATGAGCAGATGAAGGGATGAGTGAGGCCCTAGGAAGGACACTGTGGAAACAGATCAGTTTGCCAAGACAGACTCCTGCAGAACACCCCAGTGGGTTCAGATGACAGCCAAGGACAGAGGGCAAAACGTGAAGCCAGGCCTGGGGGCAGGGGGCAGGGGGCTGACTCCATTTGTTCACTCAGTGGGTGTCTGTTAATCACCTACCTTGTGCAGACACCAGGCACCTGGGATACATCAGCAGCAAACACAAATCCCCCGCCCTTGGGGAGCTCATATCCAGGGTTAATATAATGTGTGGAGAGCAGCAGTGACCCTGGGGGAGCCTGGCCTGTGTGTCCCCAAGGCTGCATCTTCCTAGGAATGTGTTTATAATAACATTATTAATTGCAATAATGGCAGTGATCATTTATAAAGAACCTATAGTATTGTATTGGTCAAGAGCATTTCAGTTTTTTAATAAATTATTTTTGGCTGTGCTGGGTCTCTAATGAAGTGCAGGAACTCTTTGTTGCTTGGGCTCAGGCTTTTTCTAGTCGCAGGCTCTTCACCATTGCATGCAAACAAGCTTCTTGTTTCAGTGGGTTCTTCTGTTGAGAAGCATGGGCTCTAAAGGGTGGGCTTAGTTACCCTGTGGCATGTGGGATCTTTCCGGACCAGGGATTGAACCCATGTCCCCTAAATTGGCAGGTGGATTCTTCACCACTGGCCCACAAGGTAAGACCCAAGATCATTTCAGTTTTAAGTAAGAGAAATGCAACTTGAACTGGCTTAGGCAACTGAAATGGAAAATTTTTGCCTATGTTTTAATTCCTAAAAATACCAGAGGTTCCCTAGCTGCTGGCATGGTAGATCTGGGAGCTCCAAGGCCATCACCAGAGTTTGCGTCCTGCTCCATCTCTTGGCATTGCTATCTTCTGACGTCACTGCACTGACGTTCATTCTCACATGTCCAAAAATGGCCTCAGGTAGCTCCAGGCTAAAAGCAAAGAGCAAACACGTCTTCCATTGTTCCAGAAACTTCAGGGAACTGTGGCAGGGACTGGTCTGACTTGGGTCTCATGCCCAGGCCTGTTCCAATCTTGTGGTCAATAGAGATGTGTGGATTGGCCTGGATCTGGCAGTAGGGGTGGGACAGCCCTATTTACCCAGTAGGGACAGAAGGAAGGAGGGGTGCTTCTCAAGAGAAACCAGGACCGCTATTGGACAGGTAGCCTCCACGACGCCCTCCCACTACTCTGCTTTAGGCACAAGCCTAGTGTCCATTAGGCATCTCCACAGTTCCAGGTGGTAAGCCCATTTTTATCCCCACTGTACAGATGGGGAAGGCATCTCAGAGAGGCTGAGTACCTTGCCAGCATCACATACCCAGCGAGTGATGGATAAGGAGCGTGGACTGTTTCGTACTGGACACAGGTTAGTGGGGGACGCCACAGTCTCTGACCTTTAGCATGGAGTCAGGATTTGACTGATTAGACCCCGTGAATGGAAGGAGAGAGATGACGGGGACACCTTTATCACTGGTATCTCTGATGGTGAATTTGGCACCATCCGTATTCCCTCTTCAGTCCCCAACCCCATGGCCATGATCCGTCGTGTATCTGTCCTCTTGGTCAGCATTCACTGAGGCCGTGCAGTGCAGACCCAGGAGTCAGACTGCTGAGTTCCCTACAGAGTGGGCCCTCTGGCAAGGGATTAAGGGCTGATACATTAACTTGGAAGTGGAATTCCAGGGCAGCTAGAGGGAGGGATGAGAGAAAGGAGGTCGGGAAGAACAGGAAGCAAAGCAAGGTGATGTGTAACCACTGTACAACAAACCCCATCTGGAAAATGTGCCTCAAGTGGTCCAGTGGATGGAAGATGAAGGAATTTATCCTCCTGTCTCATCTGCGGTTTCCAAACTCAGTCCAGCTGCTTGGAAATCAACACCCAAGAAGCAGTTGTTGATAGAAAGCAAAGTTCCTTTTAATCAGAATGCCAGCAATCTGGGGAAATGGTGCACGCAGGTGTTCCGCCAAAACCAGCTCTGAAGAGTCTGCGTGGCCATGGAAGCTTCTAAGGGGGAAAAGGGAAGTCAGCTCAGTTAATCACGGATGGAGGGGGTCAGAGGTGTCATGATCCCCAGCTGTGTGCAGGCTTGTCGACTTCTTGTGATCTTTCTTGTTAGATGCTATCTTGTTCCCACCATTTGTTCGTGAGATTCCTGGAGGGGAAGCTGGGGAAGAGATCTGGTCACCTGGTAATTACTTATTCTTCGTTTCTACTTCTTTGATCTGTGGGAAGAACCAGCAGGTTAGGCAAGGTATTGTGTGACCACAGGATCTGAAAGGTGTGCTAGGTTACTGACGACAGGGCCTCCTGGGCTCTTTCCTGCCGAAGGTGCTTAAGCTACGGCTCAAAGTTCGTCTGGAAAACGAACTCCCTCCACGTGTATGGCTTGAGTTCTTCAGCCTCTGGCCATTCGGGATCCAGCCCCCTTACCCTGGCATGTGGTCTGGGAGGGGTCAGCTTCAGCTGTGGGACAAGAAGCCAGGAACCTGGTGGACAGAGGAGCTACAGAGGTGCCCAGCTATGCAGCACACCCACACCCCAGTAAAGTGGGGCTAACAGCACCTCCCGAGGGTTGCTGAGAAGACTTGAGATAACGCGTGTAAAGCACTTGCGAGTGTCTGGCTCCCAGGAGGTGAGCTGCACTGACCATTAGTTGGTTTTGCCTGGAGGTTCTTGGGCGGAGCTTTACTGAAGGGTGCGGTGGTTGAGCTGTATCAGCCAGGACTCTTCTGTGGTGAGCTGGCTCAAACGAAGGGAAGGCTGTATTGAACCACAAAACTGCAGGGCCCAGAGGTGCATCTGGCTTCAGCACAGTTGGACCAGGGGTGACTCTGAGTCCCAGGGGAAATGACCCAGGTTGATCCATAATCTGAGCATTGAGGAAATGCTCTCCTCAATCTCCAGGGACCTGAACCAAGAGAAGACTGAAATCTCTAGGACAGAGGCAGGTCAGTGGTTGGTTGGGGTCAGGAGAACTCAGCATAAAGGGGAATGGGGAACATAAAGTGTTCTACAACGCAACTGCGGTAGTAGTTACAGGGGTGTACACATTTGAAAAAAATGTATGAATTGGACATTTTAAATGGTTGCATGTAAAGTATACCTTAAAGTTGATTTTTTTTAATGAGACCAAAGAAAAATATAGTTTTCTTAGGACCCTTTCTATGACAGAAACACAACTCAGGATAGTTTTAGAAAAAATGAAATGCATTCATTGGCTCATATAATCAGATTAGTCTAGAGATGTGGTCAGTTTCAGGCATGGCTGGGTCCAGGGGCTTACTGATATCTGGACAGCATACTTTTTCCACCTCTTGGCTCTTTCCTTTTTGTTGGCTTCGTCCTCAAGTGGAGAACAAGAGTGGTCACCAGAAGTTCCATCAACCCGGCAACTCCCATGAAAAGTGAATGCCTCTTTCCCCGTGGCTGCTGCAGAAATCCCAAGGGGGGCAACTCAGTGTCCAGCTGGGACACATGCCAGCCTCTAAAGCCAGGGGATGGGGCTGGCCCCCTGCAAACCTCAGAGGTTGGGAGGAGTAACCCCCAGAGGAAAACATGAAAGGGCAGAGGACCTTGGGTCAGGAAAACTGACAGATGGTCCTCATCTCTCTCCATATACCCAGACGGCAGTGTTAGCACCCATTTCTACTTCAGACACCTCCACTCAACAGGCGCCAGGCCATCAGGGACAGGCCCCAGACTCATTCAAGACCCAAGGCTGCTTTTCTGCAATCTCACAGGCTCTGTGTGTGAGCTAAACTTAAGAGTCAAAACAAAGTGAGCAGTAATCTCTTCCCCACCAGCCAAGGCAAACAGAGGGCTATTCCTGACTATGCTGGCCCGTCCATCTGCACCCCAAGGAGGCTGGCGGGGAGGGAGGAGCTCTGGCCCAGAGGGAGGCCCTGGAGCTGACGGCATCTGGACTTGTAGGATGAACCCCAGTGAGGGGGAGGATGCCTCCCTGGGCCTCGAGGGCCAGACGAGAGGCGCAAAGGGGCCAGCTTCTTGGTTCAGAACCACCATCCTAATAGGGTCTGGCCAGAGCAGGAGGGCCAGAGAGGAGAATGCAGGAAAGGTCATCTTTGTAGAGATCACAAACAGAAGACACTATGCCTGAAGACCTACACTCGCTTCCTGAGCAGCACAGCACAGCTGGCATGAAATGAACACGCTCTCCACGCTGACACCTCCCCAGGTTCCCCACTGAAGTATCTGGGGAGGGGAGAAGGAACCACAACTTATGTGTTCAGAATATGCCTAGAGAATAGTCCTCCAGCATTCTATTATGGCTATTCAAGGAATGCAGAGGGACTTCCCTGGTAGTCAAGTGGCTATGACTCCACGCTCCCAATGTATGGAGCCCAGGTTTGATCCCTTGTCAGGGATAGAATGCGGTCAAAAAAATAAACATTAAAAAACAAACAAATGCAGCTTCACCCAAGTGAAAGTCACTCAGTCATGTCTGACTCTTTGCAACCCCATGGACTATACAGCCCATGGAATTCTCCAGGCCAGAACACTGGAGTGGGTAGCTGTTTCCTTTTTCAGGGGATCTTCCCAACCCAGGGATCGCACCCAGGTCTCCTGCAATGCAGGCGGATTCTTTACCAACTAAGCCACTAGGGAAGCCCAAGAAGACTGGAGTGGGTAGCCTATCCCTTCTCCAGGGAATCTTCCTGACCCAAGAATTGAACCGGGGTCTCCTGCATTGCAGGTGGATTCTTTACCAACTGAGCTACTTAGGGAAGCTAGCTTTATCCTCAGCCTCAGGCTAAATGATTGCCCCTAATACAAACACCCACCAACTGATCTCAAAATTCTGTCTTTAGTGTGGCTGCTCGAAGCTTCCAGTTGAGCTGAGGTTACTTCTGATCCAGGTAAGCAAGGTTGCTTAGGGCCACCCCCACACACACACCCAGATCCCTAAGAAATATGGGCAAGAGAAGACCAAGCTGAGGGGGCCCCCTCCCCATCTCCCACCATGGTGCTGGCTGAGCCGGCCCGCGTAACCATGCTGTCTTCTGGGAAGCAGGTTAAATGGATGTCATTGCCGCCAAGAGCATGTACTTGGCAGCACAGAGCTGGTGGGGAGCAGGGCGGGAGCCAGACAGAGGAGAGAGCCCAGGCCCAACAAGGGAAGGCATGGCCCCTGCCCGAGGCAGGTGGGGCTGGCGGGGGGCATTCCTAGCCCCCAGCTCTCATCTCCACCGTTATGTCCAGGCCCTCCAGTCCTGCAGACCGGCCCAGGAACAGAGACACTTCCTGGAGCCAACACTGCGCCTGCCTGACTACTTCCCTGCACTGGCAGCTTGCCCAGGCGGCTCTCAGGCCAGGCTCCGGGAGTCCAGCGCTGCAGGAACAAGGGAGGGGCAGGGAGGCGCCCCCAGCAGGCGTCCTGACCCCGAGGGCCACCAGCTCAGAGCAGGGCCCCATGAGCAAACTCCACACAGGCTCTGTGTCAGCCTGCCGGCAAGGAGCAGAGACCAGTGGGCCTCCGCCACCCTCCAGCTGTGAGACCTGGGCCACGCCTTTTGTGAGGTCTACAAACAGGGTTAAACCCTGCCCTGCTCAGAACTGGGATCCTCGGCAGCATGCAGGCTGATGGGGGCAGACTGTGGATCTAAGCTGGCCCCGTACACACTCGGCATTTGGGGGAGTAGGGGCCAACCACCCCGCCTCCCCAGAGGGCAGACACCTCCGTGAGACAGTGGCGTTTACCTACCCACCTCAGGAGGCTGTGATGACCACATCTGGGTCTAACGACATATGCTTACTATAAATAGCAATTACAGAAAGAGCACTGGCCTTGGAATCAGAAACTGTATGTCTATACCCCAGCTTGGCCGCATCCTTGCTGTGTCTCTCCTCTGCAGAGACTCTCCTCTGGGGAGTCTGCTGAGCCTTGGTCCTCCGTCTGTAAAGTGAGGATCAAAAGTGACAGTGAGCAGCAGAGAACATCCTGGAAGTGAAAGGGTGTCAGCGGCAAACGGCCCCGTCTCCTCCGTCAGGTCCTGAAGGAAGGGCTAGAGGAAATCACTGACTTGTGAGTGTGGAGCTGGCTAGTAGTTCTCTGGCCACTTAACAGAATCACCTGAGGAACAGAAGGAAAACAAAGATACCAGGGCCTGGGTCCCTCCGAACACCCAGCAATTCAGATCCAACTGGTCTTGGCGTGGGAGGTGGTGCTGACATTTTTTAAACGTTAAGTGATTCTTCTGTGTGACCGGAGTCGGGAAGTGGTGCAGCAGCTTTACTTAGAACTCAACTGGGACACAGCCCACATTTTTGTTGGTTGTTGTTGTTTGGCTTGCAGGATCTTAATTCGCTAACCAGGGATCAAACCTGTGTCCCCTCAGAGGAAGCACAGAGTCCTAGCCACTGGATGGGCCAGGAACCCTCCCCAGTCCCTGTTTAGAGAGGGAAACCCAGTGCTGCCCCAGAACCCTCCAACAAACTTCCTGGCTGGAGGTGAACTTCAGTCCTCAGTCCACTTGGCAGAAAGAAAATCAGACTTTCTGCTTCCCGATGGGCCCGATGTGTTACAAGCCCTCCCCTTTTCGGAAGCCCCACTCCTGCTAACCGGGTGAAGGGTGTACAGGTGGTGCTAGTTGTAAAGAACCCACCTGCCAACACAGGAGACCTAAGAGATGTGAGTTCAGTGCCAGGGTCAGGAATCCCCCTGGAGGAGGGCATGGCAACCTGCTCCAGTATTCTTGCCCAGAGAATCCCATGGACAGAGGAGCTTGGTGGGCTGCAGTCCATTAGGTCACAAAGAGTCAGAGTCACTACTGAAGTGACTTTGCACGCACACACGTACATGCAGAGAGAAAAGAGACCCTGGAAGAATCTATTAGATGACATGATCTCTAGGTATGGGCACCTCTAAGCCTTTTTCATCCTTCTGCATTTTTGAAATGCTCTGCACTTGGAAAGCAGTTCTTATACGACTGAGGGAAAACCAGTAATGTTTTATTTCTTATGCAGTCTTTTTTTAAAAGTGGACTTTTTTTTTTTCCAGATGTTTTGGGATAAAGAATGAAGAAAACACTCTGGAACAGGAGGTTTGTGGGGACAGAAGGGAGGGACAGCTGAGTGGACGTTAGCAAATGCTTAGCTATGAAGAGGGTGGGATGTGTTCTGTGGCCCTGTGTCCACCTGTGATGTGAGAATCACATTTCACGAGAGCCCCGCCCACCTCTCGCCAAGAAGTAATAAACATCACCCCCGCGCCACCCCCCACATTAACCTTTACCTTGGAGCTGTCCCTTCCTTCTGGACAGAAGAATGTTGCAGCTCCTTAAAAACTGTCTCCGGGGCTGGGATGGAGACACAGCTGGGATCACAGGAGCCCGAGGAGGAGTGGGCAGCTGGGGCTGGCCAGGAGGAAGGAGGATCCTGGCGGCCAGAGTCCCACACGCGGCGAGTGGACCGTGCGAGTCGGCACCTGGGGAGGGAGCCTGAGCAATACCTTAAGGATGAATTCCTCAGCTGACCTGGGAGGCCAGTGAGACCCTGGAGGGGGGCGCCCCTGAGAGCAGGTTCAGCCTTGCTTACTGCCCAGCCACCTCCCTGTCCGTCCATCCGTGGGCTGGCCACCTGCCCAGCCTCAGCCAGAGCGGATGATTGTGTGGCTGTGGCGTTTAGTGACATCTTCATTGAATGGCGTTCTTGTGTTCAGGAAGACGTGTCACCAAACTTGTATTTCTGCTTGACCATCCCCCAGGAACCCCAGCTCTACCCAAAACATCCAAAATAACTGGTTGAGGCACCTGCTGGGCAAGGTGGAGACCCAGGGAGTGAGACAGGGTAGACCACCTGCCCAAGAGAAAGCAGGCTCCAGGGGCGACAGCTGCGGGAAGACCTCGGTCCACTGCAGGCAGATTTGCAAAACGGCCAGCTCAGCGGCCTCAGGGTGCACACTGAGGCTCCTCCCATTTTAAAACACAGTGCCCCTAAATGGGGCTCCCCAACTGGCTCAGTGGTAAAGAATCTGCCTGCCAATGTGGGAGACACAGGTTCAATCCCTGGGTCGGGAAGATCCCCTGGAGAAGGAAATGGCAACCCACTCCAGTATTCCTGCCTGAAAAACTCCATGGACAGAGGAACCAGGCAGGCTGCAGTCCATGGGGTCATCAAGAGTAGGACATGACCTAGCCCTGAGTACACCTGCCCTTGACGCCCCCCTTCCTCAGGTTGTCATGTGCAGCTAGGTTCTAGGGACCCCTCACTGCACACAAACCACAGAGACCTTGCATTCTCCTGGGCTCTGATCTATGTGCAAGTGTCTCGATGCCCAGCCTGCCCCATCCTCCACCAAAAAAGAATCATAAAAGTACATGCCAATCAGTGCATCAACCAACAAAACATTAACTCATCAGCAAATCCCCCTACAGTCTCATTTCAGGAATATGGGAGGACACGCCAGCTGAACCCCAGGTCGTTCTCCCCATCCCAGAGGGGCCAGGTGGGCAAGGGCTGGGCTGGGACCGCCGCCTGATGCACACTGCAAGAACAATAAGGATTTTTAGGGGCATTATGACTGAGTCAGAAAACACAGCTGCCCCTGAAAGTCCCTCATTTTTCTTGCTGTCCTCGAGCACTCTCCAGGTGAGGAAGGAGTCAGCCAGCTGACCCAGGTGAACCAAGGTAGAAACAGTGACCCCTCCCCGACACTGGCCCACCCCTCCCAGCCCACAGGAAGTTCTGTGGCAGGTGGGGTGGCTGCAGGGTCTCCATGGTGGCACAGTTCTCAGCCTGGACAGTGGCTGGCTTCACTGCCCCACGCCCAAGGCGCTCCCAGGAGAGACCAGCCCTTGGTCCACCCAGAGCCAACTTGAAACCCAATGCCTTCTGTCCACAGGGAGCCATAGGTAGGCTAGAGTCCTGGCAGAATCCCAAGTGGACAGGGGGTCCCAAGACCTAGGCAAAGCCAGAAGACCCGAGGGAAGGATCACCTGGCCTCTGTCAGAACAGCAGAGGCTCAGGTCCCAGCATTAGGGCCCTCGACTAGGAAGACCCCAGCTGACCACTCCCATAGACCCCAGACCTTTGGCATCCTCAGAATGCCACCGGTCAGCAGGTAACCCATCCCCTGAAGCTAGGCCATCCCACCCAGGGCTGGGCTCAGCTGGCCGCTGGGAGCCCCCCCCACCCCCCCCGGGCATTGCACCCACTCCTCAGGGGCCACCGGTCACCAGCAGAACATGTGGCCTCTCAGAATAAGGCGGACCCTGCTGTAAAGTACGTCCCACAGGAAACAGCAGGCTCCACTACCCGCTTACTTGCTGTGTGGTGGCGTCTAAGTTGCTTAGATTCCGTGTGCGTTGGCTTGCGCATGGGTGAACAGAACGAATGGCGGCCTTTACAGGATGATGTGAAGACTGAAGGAAGGGTAGCATACAAAGGTTTGGGCCGGCTCCCAACATACTGTCTTCCCCTGTCCAAGCAGCTTCCCCCCTGCCCTCAGACCCCTAGAGCTGGGCCAGGCCCCCTCGGAGACTCTGAGGACTTGGGTGGTGGAGAATTCCTCCCTCTCGGAGGGGCAGGTGGAGATGGGGTGTCGGGGCACAGGCCTCGCTGCTCCGTGACTTCTTAACGCTGCAGCGTCTTCCCACACCCCAGGGTCCTGCCTCATTCAAAGGGAGAACACCTGGGCCAAATCCCAGCTGCCTCTCAAAGCTATATATCATAGCAGCTGTTACCTCGCTACAACTTTTGGCCCTAAGCAAGATCATCATGCATATACTCCACCAGCAAAAGCCAAACTGTCCGGCTTCCCTGGTGGCTCAGTGAAAAAGAATCCGCCTGCCGATGCAGAGGACACTGGTTCAATCCTTGATCCAGGAAAATCCCACACACTGCAGAGCAACTAAGCCCATGCGCCACAGCCATTGAGCCTATGCTCTAAAGCCCAGGAACCGCTACTACCAAGGCATGTGCGCCCTAGAGCCCGAGCTCCATGTCAAAAGAAGCCACCACAATGAGAAACTGAGCCCCACCACTGGAGAGGAGCCCCCGCCTACTGCAACTAGAGAAAAGCCCACGTGGCAATGAAGACCAAACACACTAGGATCTACACACTAGGATCCAAACCTTCTGAATCCCTCAGCAACATGACCACATCCGAAGAAGCCCTAGCCTTCGGTCTGCACAGCCTTGGTGTGAGGGAGGTCCCACGGTCTGTATGCTACGGCCCCAGTGCAGAAGAATAGACGAGGACAAAGAGGGTCAGCTCACCACTTGGCAACCAAGAACCTCAGGCAAGATTCTAAACCCTTCTGTGCTCCAAGATTAGGGTAACAAGAGACCACCCTGGTGGCTAAGACTCTGTGCTCCTAATGCAGGGGGCCTGGGTTTGATCCCTGGTCAGGGAACTAGATCCTGCGCACCGCAACAAAAGATCCCACATGCCACACCTAAGACTTGTTGCAGCCAAATACATACTTAAAAAAAAATCAGTGTGACTACCTATTTCATGGGGTTGCTGGAAGGATTAAATGAGTCAGTGCCTATAAAGGCTTCGAGCTGTGCCCAGCATCAAGATTTCCAGTCAGCAATCACTATCATGCCTGCTTTGTGCTTCAAGGCTCAGCTCACCTTTCCTGACCCCAGCCCCGCCACCCCCAGTTAGAGCCCCATCTTCTTTCTCCATGTTCCCCAACTCCACACACATCACACAGCTTTGCCTATTCCCCCACCCTGGCCCCGCTCAGCACCAACCTAGAACCACCCACATCACAATCCCTTGCACTTATTAACAATGCTGACTCTGGGGCCCCGGAGGGGCCCTGGAGTCTGCATTGCTAACAGTCTCCTGGTGTGGTTCACAGGGTCACCCAAGTTTGAGAAGCACCACTCTGGGCGGTCTTACCACCACAGTACAGGCAATGCCTGGCCGAGGTGCTCAATAACAAGGTGAGGCTGGGGGACAGGGGTGCCCTGGACAGTGGCCAGAGGATCCCCCACACCGTGCTACTGTGTGACGGGGACCTCCCTGGGCTTGGCTCTCACATCACCAAACACACAGCCCCCAGTCTGGTTCCTTTCAGCCCTCACACCGAGTTGAACTCACGCTGCTGACTGGGGTCGGGGGGCACTACACCCTTCTGCTGGGGGCTGAAAAGTCATCAAGGCTTCCGAGGGAGCTGCTGAGCACGGGCGCTCCACCTGAAAATTGCCAGCAAATCACAAAACCATAATGGAAGGAAAAGCAAAGGCAAACCAGAGGTACCAGCCCTTGTCTGCAGTTTGCTTGAGAAAGTCCCACCCGGACTTGGGAAGGAGGTGGTCGAGCAGAGGTGGCAGAATGTCCTGGAAGGAGCTGCTGGGCATGGCCAGGGCTAGCAGCAGGGGTGGCTGAGCGGGGTGGGCCTGGAGAAGCTGGGCATAGGGGCCCTCAGCTTAGGGATGTGGGCTCTGTGAGGTGCTGCCCTCCTTCCAGCCACCCAGCCCCCTGCCCCCAGGTCAGCCTGCCATGGGGGTGAGAGTCAGCGGTCTTGGCTGGATTTGGGCCTCCACTACGGTGGAAAGCCTTCTTGGAGCCGCTGGCCCATCCACCCTTGCTGGACACTCCTGGACTGCGATGAACACAGCCAGGAGACCTGAGCTCCTGGGTTTACAGTCACTTCATCTCTCTGCCAGAAATTCTCTGGCTGAGAACGCCTCCTAAACGCTCTCACCCCCTCAGCTCCCCCGCACCCCCCACAAATGCCAGCCCTGCCTAGCGTGATGATGATGGCCCCCGTACCCTGAGGTTAGCTAAGCCCCCGAAACACTCATCAGCGGATGGAGGTGGGAGTGCCACTTGGCAAGGCTGGACCGGAGTCCAAATGCATTCATTCACATGAACACCCACTCCCTTGAACCAGGACGGTCCAGGGAGCACGGCACCTCCCTTTCAGCCATGTTTCCAGGACACAGGAGAGGCAGACACGAGGGGGTGGGCACTGCCTGTATCTCTTTACCAGAGACGGCACTGGGGCAGGGAAACTGACCAGGCCTGTAGACAGTGGGGCTAAGAGACGGGGAAACGTCTAGGCTTAGGGTGTGTTTATCCTCCTCACAGGAATCAGCCAACTGTGGACCCCCAGGCCAGACCCAGAACCACAGTCAACGTTTTATCAGAACACAGGTACTCATTCATTTACATGGTGATGGCTCAAGTGGTCAAGGATCCACCTGCAATGCAGCAGACACAGGAGACATGGATTCGATCCCTGGGTCGGGAAGATCCCCTGGAGGAGGAAATGGCAACCCACTCTAGTATTCTTGCCTACAGAATCCTGGGGACAGAGGAGCCTGGCGGGCTATGGTCCATGGAGTCACAAAGAGTCAGACACGACTGAGCACACACACACACAAATATCCCACGGGGAGGATTCACCACGATGCATCTTACTGTTTCCTTTATGTTGTTTCTAAACGGCCACTGTTATAAATAATAAGCATAGCGAATATCTTTTTCTGTATAAAGCATCTTCAGCACTTTGTATCGTGGGTTCTAGGAAATGAAAGAGAAGAGAGTTGCAACAGAGGCCCCATGGCCCCCAGAGCCTAAAATATTTACTATTTGGCTTTCCCAAACAAAGCTGGCCAAGGCTTAACTGCTGACCAGCATTCACTCCGCGCCTAGGAGGGTCCAGGCGCCCAGCTGGGCAGTGAGGACGTAACAGTGAGCAAAACCTGGTGAGCCTTCGTGGAGTTCAAGGTCTGGGGGGAGAGGGCTCTGCAGGCCTCGGGTCCAGCCGCCTTTGTCAGGCGAATGCTCCTGCTCTAGGACTGCATCTTCTTACCCCAAACCTTCCGGCCTGACGTGCTGCAGAAGTTTTCAGGTCTTAGATAACATGGTGCACAGAACACATGCCGCGCAACACACCAGCAGAGCAGCACCCCCCCACCCCCCTGAAATCACACGAAGGAACGTCTCTGCAGGGAAAGCCATGAAGATTCATGCTCCCCAGGAGAAATCCAGACTCAAGTCAGTTTGGGTCAAGAATTCCCATGAAATTCATTATAAAAACAACTTTTGGTTTTCAGAGTTTAGAATTTCTGATAAAAGGATTTGGGGCTTGCACCGGGCACTGTTACCAAATGTGAACTGACTCCATTCCTTGGTCTTGGTCGGATGTCCCCACCCCTGCAGGCTGCTCCCTCTCCTCGCCAAGCCTTCTGGCAGAGGAAGCGCACACAAGGCACAAAGACACAAACTGAATGAATGCACATCATCACAAGTTTGGTTTTTGTCCAAAGGACAGCTACCAATGTTACTGCTGAAAAATGCACAAAAGTAGTATTTAAACCCCACCTTCATCTGCCTGCTCCACTGTCAGGAGCAGAGAGAAGCCATCATAAATGAGAAATGTTTCCAACTCTACTCAGGACAAGGAAAATAAAACTGTTTCCTGGTCACTGTTGCTGCCTAACAGCAGGCAAATTAGGTATTCTGTGGGGAGCAGGTGAGTAGGTGGTAGCCAAAACTGAAAACCCACGAACTTTCCCCTCATGTACCTCCTTGTGGCCAAAGTTTCATTGGAAATCTAAAATAATTTATCTCATCACAAATTCCTAACAGTTAATTAGAAAAATGTACTAATTGGATACAGATGAGACTGCTGGCTAGCATCACCAATTTACTGGACATGAATTTGAGCAAACTCCGGCAGAGAGTGGAGGACAGAGGAGCCTGGCATGCTGCAGTCCATAGGGTCACAAAGAGTCAGACACAACTTAGCGTCTAAATAACAACTACTAATTGGATAATCTGGTTTCAGACGTTCTAATTATACTGTGTGGTGGGGGTGTGGAATCAAAAAAACATATATATATATTTATATAAAAGCACTTTTCCCCCAAAATATAAAGTATCTTAAGTTTAAGATTGAATAAAAAAAATCACACACACCTCAAATCCTGACAATGAAAGAATATTTTAGTATGCATTTTAGTATCTATAAATAGATAATGCAGTTCTTCTGCATTAAAGGGTGCTATCTGAAGAGATTTCGGTGACAATTCCCATCAGATGTCCTGGAATTAAATGGATATCCCCCTTTTTAAGGCAACACGGTTTTAATGAAAGGTCCTACCCTATTTCTTAATAAGAGCACGCCCACGAATGACTCCCATAAATTTCCTCATCGCCTGAGATTTCTAAACCAACCGCAAATTGGGAAAGAGGTGCTGGACACCACCGGTGATCTGTACCAACATCCCAGCACTGGGCAGGTTTCTAGGAGGGGTTTTACTCCAAGAGTGATGAGCAGACGTTCTTAGCCTGCCTGACACAAGGCCTGGGGGAAGAAGGTCAGGAGGGATGGTTGCCGGGGGAAGCGACCAGCAGGTGAGAGCCCCTGTAGGTAGGCAAGTTATCTGGAAGGTGGTGGTGATCAGGGGGCGGAGCAAGCAAACCCTTCCAACCAACCGAGAGCCGCCTCGCCCTCCAGGACTATATTTAGTCAGGGCTGGCTACCCCAACAGGGCGGGGCCTGGGGGAGGCCCAGCCGGCCACCTGCACGAACCCCAGTGCCTGCCGCCCTCTCAGTGGGGACGTGCTGGGGCACCACGACTCCTGGTGCCGAGCCACCGGCATCCTCGCTGACATTTCCTCCAGCCCTCTGCCGGGCACGTGCCATCCATCTGACTGACAGATCTGGTCAACGACAAGGGAGGGGCCGTGCAGGGCCGCGGCCTGCAGGGACACTGGCCAGCAGAGTTAGTTTCACTTTCTAGTTTTCTTCCCCGGGTCGCCTCTCACCCAGACGGCAGAAAACGTCCTTGAAATGCCAAGAGAGAGAGAAATCTTCAAAAATGTTCCCTGTTCTTGTCTTTTTTTTTTTTTTTTTTCTCCCAAGGTCACTGTTTGCCTCTGAAGACCGGGTTAACAGCCTTTGGTGAAAACCCCAACTACGGAACTTAGGTCCCCAGGGCTGCTGAGCCCTAATACGATTACACATCTAAATGCAATAAACGGGGCAAAGTGGTATTATTTTTCTGGGAAAAACCAACATCATAAAAGGGTCTTTATTGAATCAAGGGCCGGTGAACTGTTCTCTTGCCTAATTATGGCTCCCCAGTGAATGGGGCTGGGTTTCCAGGCAGGACGCCTTACAGCTCTCCAGCCCAAAGGGCGACGGGATATTTGTCAGGACTTGTCTCATTACAACAAAATCCACCGAAAGGACGCCAGAAGGGAGGATGCCAAGGCAGGCTGGCCGCAGCCCCCCTCCCCCACCGGCTCTGGAAACAGGGGGAGCTGGTTCTTGGGGCCCTGCTTCTGTTTGAAGGCGCATCCTCCTCCCCGCTCCATCCTCACCTCTTCGGTTCAAAGTCAGGATCCTAAACCCTGCTACTTCCCACTGTCAAAGCTTAAGTAATTTCCCAGCATCCCGACACTGCCCACTCTATCCCCAGCTCTACAGAAAAGGCCCATTGTGGAAATGTGATATTTTGCCAGATGTTTTAACATTCAGCGATTTGGCCGAGGTTTGCATGCACCCAGACCTGGGCGACAAAGCGATCGCCTGCTATCCCCAGACATGGGAGGAGAGGCAGGGCTAGGGGGCTAGACGAACTGAGGCTCAGCCCAGGGCGGGAGGAAGCCTCCGCACTGGCCAGCTGGGAGCAAGTGGGCTGGTTGACTTTTCCCAGATTCACAGGGGTCTGGCCAGGCAAGTTGGAGACCAACATTTTGCTTATACGCAAGTCCTGGTTCCAAGTATCTGAAATGCCCTCTTGGTTCCAAGAGCAAAGACACCTTTTTTTTTTTTCCATGTTCTTAAGCTCACAACAGCAAGCTCCCTAGGAAAGGATTCTCGAGAACAGTATCCTGATGCTTTCACTTCAGTTCAGTTGCTCAGTCATGTCCAACTCTTTGCAACCCCATGGACTGCAGCACACCAGGCCTCCCTGTCCATCACCAACTCCCAGAGTTTACTCAAACGCTCTTACAAGTGATCAAATAAACTCACAAGTGCTAGAATCTGCAACTTCGCGCCCCACCCTCCCCTCTTAGGGTATACCAGGCCTATCTCTGCGAAGAAATGGGAACCCCCACCCCACCCCCACATGGCTTTTCTTGCAGTGTTTTCTCCCCAGACAGCAAAGCGGCAAGGAGGCTTGCCAGGCTCAGGGTGTACTTCCCTGAGGTTCCTTCGCTGGCCCCATAGATCCTGGGGTGAGCTATAGAGTCACTTAAGAACAGCCACTGGAACTCCCCCCAACCATCCCCACCGGTCCCCCACCACAAGCCTGGCGTTTCACCCAGGCCTCCTCATGTGACTCCTGTATTGGACTACAGAGCGGACATGTATCATCACTGATGGGGCAACAGTCCCAGGAAGGCAAGTCACGGGTCCAAGGTCACCCAGCTAGCCCAGGGAAGAGCCTGCAAAGCTATCACCCTTTCCCCAACGCCTGCCTCCAGCCTCCTGCAAAACCAGGTGCCGTCAGCATGTAGGCAGCGCTGCAACTGACTCATTTTCAGAAGGGTTGGGGGAGGAGGTCTGCCTCATGGTGGACATGGAGACAGAGCACTGAAAGACCCAAACTTAAGCCTCAGTCACCGAGGAGGAGAAGCCAGCGTTTCTCCTTGAGCCCCACACACCCCAGGGCAGAAATCCAGTGAGAGGAAGCTCATTTCATGAGAATGAACCACAAAATCCTCAAAGACTGATCCAAATTTCCCAGCTGCACATCTCAGTTTTGCTCCCAACCCTCCCAGGATCCCAGCCCCATGCCCTTCTCTGCACCTCCGGGCAGGCTGCCTCTGGGCTACAGACCTTAGGTTGTTTAGGCTACACGAGGTCTGCGCTGTATTCCGTGCAGACCCCACCTGACAGAGAAAGGGGAATCTCAGACTCAGAGTGGCAGAACTGAGATTAAAATCAGACAATGGTTCTTTCCACAGAGCACCTCCTTCCCCAGTCCTCCTAGGCAGCCAACACAAGGGGTCTAGCTCCAGGGCAATTTCAAAATTCCCCAGAGCCTGCCAGAGGGGAGGGGGTGGGGTGGGAGGGAGTGCTCCGCTCAGTGGATGAGAAGTCACCTGCCCAGCGTCCCTGCAAACCCTGCCCACTGCCCTGGGCTGGAGGGATTAGGGTCTACCTCAACCTCCAGTTTGAAATGCAGAATAAAAACACCACTAAGCCATAAAAAGGGCTTTTCCTGGTGGCTCAGCGGTAAAGAATCTGCCTGCCAATGCAAGAGAGTGGGTTTGATCCCTGGGTGGGGAAGATCCCCTGGAGAAGGAAATGGCAACCCACTCCAGTACTCTTGTCTGGGAAATCCCATGGACAGAGGAGCCTGGTGGGCTACAGTCCGCCAGATCACAAAGCAACTAAAACAACAAGGCCATAAAAAAGCATGAGGAAGTCCAAGGAAATCCTGATGTTTTAACTTCCCATGCTGATTACTCTGCAGCACTTTTTGGAATATCAAAGTATTTCCTTCCCCTCCCCCAGCTCCTTGATTCTGCACCCCATTCGACCAGTCCCACTAGAGTGCATCAGGCTGGCCAAGTTGGTCAAGATGGTCAGCGAGTGAGCAGGCCAAGAGCAGTTGTGGCAATTCGCCTTTCCTGGGGGCCTTCTTGGGACCTTTCGGGCTGGACGCACAGCAGAGTAGATGTGCGAGGTGGCCACTTCTGCACACCCAGGGGTCCTTTAAGGAAGCAGACCCACCCACCTCCCTGTTGACAGCTCACTGGGGGCTGATTCCCACCCAGGAGGCTCTATTGCACCTAGAAGGCTGGGCTTCCCACTCCCTCAGCACCAAAGGCAGTTGTGAGATCCTGGGGGAGTCTTGCACCTCAGAATTGCAGCCTCAGCTATAATAAGAGGACATACCACACCGCTCATCTGCTCTTAGAGCTGGGGTACAGACAGGAGTGGGCAGGAGGGGCCATGACTATCTTACCCACCATTGGTCTCCCCAGCCTGGTCCAGGCCCTGGCATGTGGTTGGTGGACAATAGGCTCCAAAGGGGAAGAGGGTCCCAGACATCACCCCGCTTTAGGATTACAAAGCTGCTGTTCCCAGTGGGTTAAGTGACTTGCCCAAAGCCATGGGCTTATTCAAAATAAGAGAGACTCTCAAAGGTCTACTGGTATGTGCCAGGCACTCTGCCCGCACTTTTCACATAAGCCTCACCACAGTGTTACAAGGGAGGTCTCAGAACCCTCGTGTACAACAGAAGAAATGGGCACAGAGGAGTTACTTGCCAGAGCCTACCCAGCTGGCAAGCAGCAGTGAGGAGGACTCCAACTCTACCCTGCCAGGCTCCTCTGTCCATGGGGATTCTCCAGGCAAGAATACTGGAGGGGGCTGCCATGCTCTCCTCCAGGGGATCTTCCCACCCCAGGGAATGAACCCAGGTCTCCCACATTGCGGGCAGATTCTTTACCGTCTGAGCCACCAGGGAAGCCCACCTCTAGCATATCTGGACCCCAAATCCGCCTTTGTGGCCGTCACACCGGGCTGTTTCGAGCAAAGCCTTCATGGACCCCCAGTGGATCCCTGCTTCTGACAGCTGGGACATCCGTGCCCAGACCCGGATCGGGAGCACTGTCCTTCTGTGTGAAAGAACAGAGACAGGCCAAATATTTACCAGCCCGTGAAGAGCCACAAACCGGCCCGACAGCAGAATCAACTCCGTGCAGGAATGAAGGCCAAGCTGTCGCTACAGAAAGTTGGGGGGGTGGGGGGAGGGTGCCAGGATCCTGACCGTGGCTGTCTGACAGCTTTTGGCTTTGGTGAGAAGAACTAAAGGAGACCTGGGGAGGCAGCTCAGAGGCTGTCTCTACAACTGCCACCGGAGACACCCTGGAGGGATTTTCAACTATCAGAATTTCAACTATCAGAGTTGCTTGCTAGCCTTTTGGGAAGGAGGTGAGAAGGTTGGCCTCTCCCAACGCTCCTTTGTCCATTCAATCAGCCTGGAAAAAAATTGATCTCTCATCTTTTCACAGGCTTGGATATTATTTTTCTAAAAAAAAAAAAAAAAAGCTAAATGGGTGAGGTTAATTATTCACCAGGTTGCAATTTACTTAAGAATCAAGGGAATGCACATTTCCTTCCAGTAGGCAGGGGGATTTCACAGAATCTTCCCTGGGTCTCCCTGGGGGTCTGGCTAAAACTCTCCCCTCCCACTCGCTTTCCACCTTGCTTCCTGAAGGCAGCTCCAGGGCAAACAAGCTCCCTATTTAAGCCACTTCCCCCACCAAGTTTCTAGCTATCCAGCTTAGAGGGATGGATTGGGGTGGGGGTGGGGTGAAAGGAGGCATCAGCATCAGGAAACTTTGAGAATTCAAAAGGGGTGGGAAATCAGAAAGCTCTCAATTCCTAAATACAACGGCCTAAATTGCAGCATAGTTCGGCTGCTGGAGGCCAGGCCAGTCCAGCCCAAGGCTGGACTGATTCAATCACATCTTGCAAAGGAAAAAAAACCCAAGGAAAAACCAAATCACTCACTCCCCTGCCCCCAAAGAAATGAAACCCGAGGCAATTCCTAAAAGTCCCCGGAACTCTGAGCAGAAGGGGGCACAGATTTAAAGAGAAAATTGCCAGCCACCTGGGTAATCCCTAATTCCCAGGGATTTATGCCCCTCGTCCTCCACGCCCGTCACCTCCAGGGTGGTTGCAAAGCTTTTCCGCATCTCATTGCTCCAGACCAGTCCTGCGGGTGTTTTACGACCACGCAATATTCTAGAGATTTCCACTTCATTTAAGATACTGATCCCCAGGGCCAGGAGAGGCATGAGTTCAAAGGGAGATAACTCTTTTCCCAGCCTGACTCAGTACTCCGAACAGACCCTTTTCTTTAATTAGGGAAAACCCTCCAGCTGAGAGCTTCCCAGGAGGCTCAGGGGTAAAGAACCTGCCTGCAATGCAGGAGACCTGGGTTCAATCCCTGGTCTGGAAGATCCCCAGAGAAGGAATTGGCAACCGGCTCCAGCATTCTTGCCTGGAGAATTCCATGGACAGAGGAGCCTGGCGGGCTACAGTCCATGGGGTCCTAAAGACTCGAACACATCAAACAACTCCAGCTGAAGTTCCCACCAGTCCCCTCCCAGACAATTTTCCTCAAAACTGAGTAGTCTGTACGTTTAGACGCGTGGCCCTAAGGAAACTCTTTTCTCCCACAGTTCTGGCGTTTGCACAGTCCACGGGTTACAGTTGGCAAGACAAAGCTCACACGGAAAAAATGCTGGTCAACAGCAGTTCCGGGCTCTGCCTGCCCCAGGCTTTGCCCACTCCAGGCTCACACACGGGCCCAACCCTGCCTGGGTGACCCCAGCGCCCAAGGTGTCCCCTCCATTCAGGCCCCCTCACGGCCACTGGAACAGGGACACAGGTGTGGCAGGATTCCTGTGAGGTTTCCTCTACACGGGCCCACAGAAGTCAGAGAAGATTCTGGAAGAACCTTCCACTCCTTGAGAGAGGTGGGCCAACCTGGCAGGGCGGGTTTCTCCCTCCTCCCTGCTTCCAAACATCTATCCTATTTTCCAAAGCCGGGAAGAAAGGGGCCCAAAGAGCCCTACTTTGTCAACTGGCCCTTCGCACGGTTCAGGTCACCTCCCGGCATGTTCCCAAATGTTTTCCCGAGGTCCCCACTGCCAAGTCAGCCCAAACACAATACAAACAAACAAAAATAAACAGAAAGTTCCAACACCAGGCAGACGCCGAGGTTTCAGGGGTTACTGGGGTTTTTCTTTTGCAGGAGGAGGTAGAAACAAAGTTACTGGATAAACAATTTAAGAAGGGAATTTCAGCAGAAAACTTTAAGAGGACTGGGGTGGCGGGGGTCACCACACTGTTGCCTAGGTCAGGGAACAAAAGGCTGGCCATTAAGACACCCACAAAAATGCATCTTTAAAGAAATGGTAGTGGAGCTCAGGGAGAGGGGCTAAACCTCCACATCCCAGCCCGTATTTCCGGGGCAACTCTAGTCCTCGCGCAGTCCTCACCACCCTCAAGCTCAAGGTGGAGGCTCCGGAAAGCGCAGCAGGGCAGTGCCCCGTAGGCGAATCGGCTCGGCCGGGGAGAAAGCGGGGCGCCGTCTCTCCCTTCCCTCCAGGTCGGCCGCGGCCAGGATCCGGCTCCACCGGAGGACACCGGAGGACACCAACCGCCCGCAGGGACCAACTCGAACCTTCGAGTGCGTTCCCACCGCTCCTGCCAAGCGCAGGGATCCCTCGAACCTTCCACATAGAGCCCGCGGCGAGCGCGTCCCGCCACCCCATCTCCGGTGTGGACCCGCGAGGTGCGGCCCGGCCCGGGTCCCTGTCCCGCCTTGGGAGCCGAGCTCGCGTCCGCCCGCGAGAAAACAGCAAGGGGCGAGGAGGAGCCGTCGGTCCTGGGGGCCGAGGACTGGGACTTTGTAGGCCAGTTGAACCGACACCTTCATCTCGCCCGCAAAGACCCAGCTCTCAACTCCCGCGCGTCTCGGATTCGGGCTGCGCCCCCGACGGGCTTCCTGGGGCTGGATCCGGCCGCCCGCTTTCCACGCGCTCGTCTCGGCTGAGGCTCTGGGTTTTCCCCAAGCGGCATCCCCCAAAGGCAGCATCCTGCTCGCCTGACCTCCACCAGCCGGCTCCGAGACTAGCCCTCGAAGGGTTACACGACGCCCAGCGCGCGGCGGCGTCCGAGCCGCCGGGGCGCAGGCCGAAGGACAGGGCTGGGGCGGGGGAGGCGCGGGGACCTAGCCTTTCCCCATCCTCCACCGCCAGCCGAGCGCAAGAGTTCCATGCAGGGAAACTTCGCCAAGATCCCACGCCGCACCCGCGAGGCCCAATGCTGCGCCGCCTGGGTTACCTGCGCTCAGATCCGCCGGGCGCAAGGCCGGCCGGGCCGCTCGCACCGCAGGCCGTGCCCCAAGCTGCATCCGGGGGTCCGGGGGCGCATCTGCCAGTCGGGCCCGGCACCCCGACGTTCCGGGGCCCCGCGCAAGCCGGGCCGGGGCCGGGGCCTCGTTCGACCCGCCTAGGAACTGGGGGCCGCCGCCGCCGCCTCCCCAAGGAGCGCGAGCCGGGCGCCGCGGGGAGAGGAGCGGTGCGGCGAGACCCCTCGAAAGTTGGGGGAGTTCCTCCCGCTAGCGGCGCGGCCCGAGCTGGCTCCACGTGCTGGTGACACATCAGGAAGGCTGCGCGCCCCACGGCTCCAGGCGGGCGGACGCGGCCAGCGCCCGCCCGCACCGCCTCCCGGAGCCGGGAGGACGAGCCCCGCCCCGGCCCGCCCTCCGCCCGCCCCTCGGCGCCGCCGCCCCCGCCCCGGGCCGCCGAGTCCGCTCCAGCCCGCGGCACCGGCGGGAGGACACCCGGGCAGGGTCGGGGCGGCACTGGCGCCCCTTGCCCTGGCCGTCCGCGCAGCCCTGGGGATCGAGTCCGGCCGCGGGCTGCCAGACTCGACAGTCTCCAGTGCCTTCCTCCCAGGCACGCAGTGCTTCCCGTCCCCGAGCTCCAGTAATTTTCCCTTTTCCTCCTCTGACCGGTCGGAGGCCGCTGCCAGCGCTTCCTCCCTCGAAGGCCGGCGCCGAGAGCCCCCTGCCGGCCGCTCCGCTCCTGGGCCACGTCCCCCGCCCGCCTTAACCTCCCCACCGGGAGCCTCGGAGCAGGCCAGGCCCTTCTCCTGGGCAAATCAAAGTGAAAGTGAAGTCGCTCAGTCGTGTCCCACTCTTTGCGACCCCATGGACTGTAGCCTACCAGGCGCTTACGTCCATGGGATTTTCTAGGCAAGAGTGCTGGAGTGGATTGCCATTTCCTTCTCCAGGGGATCTTCTGACTCAGGGATCGAACCCTGGTCTCCCGCATTACCGTCTGAGCCACCAGGGAAGCCTGGGCAAATCAAGGAGATACTAAATGTAAGACGCGCAGTGTACCCTGCAGCACTATTTTTGAAATGTTAATTTTCCACGCCCCCTTCTAGTGACCTGACCACCGCCTCTTTTCCTTGCGGTGGTGTCCTAAAGGAAAACCCGAGGTCTTTAGCGGGGAGGGAGGGAGTAAGGACGTACCGAAAAGCCTGGAGGCCGAGGGAGAACTTTCCCAAGGCTGGAGTTCAGTGGAATTCCCACTGGTGAGGACCTGCTGCCTCACTCTCATCTCTGGGATCACCAGGACGTGGGAGAGCAACCGCCTGCCTCATCTGAGACTAGTCTGGAGCATCCCTAGGCCTTCACCAAGATCCCCATCCTCAAGATGGCCCGGACTCCAGGGACCAGGCAGAGGACGGGAGAGCTCAGTCACTCAGTCCTGTGCAACTCTTTGCCACCCCATGGACTCTGTAGACTGCCAGGTTCCTCTGTCCGTGGGATTTCCCCAGGCAAGAACACTGGGGTGGGTTGTCATTTCCTCCTCCAGAGGATCAAACTCGAGTCTCCTGCATTGGCAAGCAGAATCTTCCCACTGAGCCACCTGGGAAGCCCATGGCAGAGGGAGTGATGGGTAAACCTAAGTAATGACTGAGGTTGAATTTCCCCCCGCCTCTCTTCAGAGACAGCCTTGGAGTCAGGTGTAATTTAAATAATGAGACATACCTGCCTGTGGCCCGGGATAGATACTGGCTATGGTCCTGTCTTCTCTTTCCTGGCCTCACCAATCCAAATCATGCCTTCAAACTTCACTGTGGTGGGGGCTGAGTGGTTTATCTGCTCAATTAGCCAACTCGCCCCCAACCTGACATGGAGATCCCAGCACAGTACAGACAGATGTGCAGAAGCAGGTGCATCCAGGAAAGCGGATCTGAGAGGATGGAGGGCAGATGGCGGCCAGGCCCGGCAGAGGTGCCCAGTGCTGGGGCACGGCCGGCCGCTGGCCCCAAGCCTCTGTAATCCCCATTTTGTGAGAGCCCAGGATTAAAAGGGAAGAAAGAGGAAGATGCCCTGACATTGCTGGTGATGCTGCGGGTGCTGGCGGGGGTCTGAGGTTCGTGCTCTGCTTTCTCTTCCTCTTTTATTGCTCTCTCTAAATCTGACAGACCCTTTGGATCTCTGAGACTCGAGGAGTCTGGAGGAGCCGGTGTCCTGGGGGGATGAAAGGGCAGGGATGTAATGGGTTTACCCCAGCGCTGATCCCAGAGAAACCCGCAGAAGATTAAGATTTGCTCCCAGAGCTTGAAATCTCCCTGCTACGCCCTGACCACATCAAAGGACATGGCTGTGGGGGGCGCCTAATCCCATCAATGGAATCAAAGCTGGACAAGAAAGGAAATTCTGCAAGCTTGTGCAGCGTCAGGACATGGCTCACAAGAGAAAAGATAAGATACAGCAGGGCCCTGGCCTCCTCCACTAGGGGGTTACGTCCCAGGAAAGGCCCTGAATCAGTCCACAAGCAGACAGAGCCTGCTCTTTGCTTCCTTAGGTGCCCATTGTGGGAAGATCAACTACAAGAATTCAGAAACCGGGCAGTAGGGCCGGGCCTGCCTCCAAGGACAGAACGGGGCCCTGAGAGCGCTGGACTCATCTGTGTCTCACAGTTTTGGTGGCTCCCAGTTTTCAGAAAATGCTTTCAGAAAGATGCTCCTTTTACCACCGTGTCCCCAAAGCCTGGTGTACATATATATGTGAGATGGTTCTAGGTTAAAAAAAATGTAATAGTTTTAAAAATAAATTTCATGAATATGTTATTGTGATGAGGTTCAAAAAAGCTAACTCAAAGACCAGTATTTAGCAAATAAGACTGAGTGAGCACGCACACACAAGTGGTATTCTGATCTGGCAAAAGTGATGACAGGGTGTTAGTGGCTCAGTCGCGTCCAGTTGTTTTGGATCCCATGGACGGTAGCCCACCAGGCTCCTCTGTCCGTGGAATTCTCCAAGCAAGAATACTGGAGTGGGTTGCCATTTCCTTCTCCAGGGTATTTTCCCAACCCAAGGGTCGAACCTGGGTCTCCTGCATTGCAGGCGGATTCTTTACTATCTGAGCCACCAGGGAAGCCAAAAAGTGATGATAGTTGCTTGCAAATTACTAATTTAAAAAACGCTCCTTCCAACCATCTTTAGAGAAGCATTGCCTTAGAAGCGTGGCTTTCAAACATTCAGCCATGCCTCATGGGAAGAAATATATATACATTTATAAAATGTTTCATAAAACCATTCTTATGCACTCAAATTACTTGATGTTAATCCATTCTGTTCCATGTTAAAAAAAAAAAAAAAAAAAAAAAAAAAACGGCTGCTTGCAAGCTATTCAATTCACTTCATGATCCACTCACGGGTTACCTCCTACAGTTTGAAAAAGCCTGCCTTAGAGAACAGGCCATGATGATAATGATTGCAGCTCTCAGTTGGTAAGAAAATTTTCAGCGCCAAGACCCAGTGCTAAGAGCTTCTCCATACAGGCTCACAATGACTCTAGGTCAGAGGTATTGTTATTGCCCACATTTTACAGGTGAAATTACTTGCCAAGGTCAGTCCGCCAGTAAGTGCAGACGGAGCGCAGTCCCTCTCCACCCTGATCTACTGCAGTCCCCACCAGCATCTTCCAGGAAAGTATCTCAGAAGTGCCCAGTCTGGTGGTTCACACACCTTTGCTCTGACCCTCCCTCCACGTCTGCCCTGCGGCTCCTCCCATTTCCCCCACCCCCACCATCCACACACCTACGGGAGTCGGGCTCCTAAGCAAGCTAACCTCAGAGCCCCCGAGATGAGGGTGGGAGTGCGGGGGTGACACAGAGGGTCGTCGTGTCTCTGCCACCTTGCCCTACACACCCATCCCCGTGGCTGGGAGGGGTCAACCTCCCTAGGGGTAAAAATCCTATAGATTGGGAGCCACTGACCTTATTCTCGGGCTTCCCTCCCTCTAGATTCTTCCCTAGGCTCTCCCTGCTACTCTGTTTGAAACCGCAGCCCCCTTTCCATCACTTCTTATCCCCAACTCGGCCTTCCTCTCCTTCCATAGCCCTCCTCTCCTCAAACGTGCCGGCTTGTTTCCTCATTTGCATACGTTCCGTCCTGCTTGCTGATTTTGCCTCCGACTTCCAGGATATGAGCTCCGCGGGGGTAGGACGTTTCCCCTTTTTCATATACCACCACTGTACCCCTGTCCACATAATCCACTCTCAGCAAAGATGTGCTGAACGCCTTTCACTCCTGCACATACTGCCCTGAGAACTGTTTTGCCATTGCTGGATGTGTTTGGCTGCCCCAAACCCTCCCCCATCCAGGACTCGCTAGGGACACACAGAGGCACAGCCACACTCTTAACACCTGTTGATTTCACCCATTTCCTCTCAGAGGGTGACTGCATTCCTCCCAGGGCGGGAGGGCCACATTCCCTGTGGCCTCCAAGGCCCAGACCATGCAAGGTATTTAACATTAACCCCATGTTCCAGTCCTGATTTTCTGCTAATAATGAATATGTGCCATCTCTCTAGGAGGGCAAAAAGCCCTGTGACGTGCCAGGGCAGGAATGAGAACTCTGATTTATGGATACAGAAACTGGGCTTGGGGAGATGAAATGATTTACCCAAGGTCACTCTGTACCGAGTTCTTTTCCCTCAAACTTCCTCCTCTGGACCATCCAGCCTATCCAATGTCACCGTTGTGCATAGGCATGGTTGTGCTGTGTTCTTTTCAATTTCCTGCCACCGGTCAGACAGAGCTTGGACTGCCCTGGTGATCAAGTGGGTAAGAATCCACCTGCCAGTGCAGAGGATATGAGTTCTATCCCTGCTCTGGGAAGATTCCGCATGCCATGGAGCAGCTAAGCCCTTGCACCACAACTCCTGAGCCCGCACTTTAGAGCCTGCCAGTCGCAACTACTGAGCGTGTGCCTAGAACCTGTGCTCCGCAACCAGAGAAGCCACCAAAATGAGAAGCCCACTCTCTGCAACTAGAATAGCTCCTGCTTTCTGCAACTAGATAGCAAGCACACAGCAATGAAGCTCCAGTGCAGGCAACAATAAACACATAAATAATATTTATAAAACAACACTAAAAAAAAAAAAAAGATCTAGGAGTTTGTCTTCTGGGGAATCCAGCTGTTGACAGGGAATTTCTGTGTCCCTTCCCTGCCTCTGCAGCCTGATATTGGGGTCAGGCCTAATGATTTTGTTCACTATGTGCTTTTTCTATTAATCAAAGGTGAATATTACACAAGAGAAGGACCCGGCTTGGTCCACAGGCTGGCAAAGAGATGGGCCATCTCCTGGGTGTATGTCAGGTTATCATCAAAGATGACTTTTCCCAGCAGATTTAGGCCCATCTTGCAGAAAAGCTTAACCTATGTGAGGAAGGTAGTGCTTTCTGGATGACCCTGAACAAATCACTTCCCTTCTCTTTGCCTGTCTCTGTGGCTATATGAGAGATTTGGGAGATTGCTTTCATTCCCATCAGTCCATGATTCCAAGATGGCAACTTCTGTCCCAAAGGATGGGATTGTCAGATCAGATCAGATCAGTCGCTCAGTCGTGTCCGACTCTTTGCGACCCCATGAATCGCAGCACGCCAGGCCTCCCTGTCCATCACCAGCTCCCAGAGGTCACTCAGACTCGCATCCATCGAGTCAGTGATGCCATCCAGCCATCTCATCCTCTGGCGTCCCCTTCTCCTCCTGCCCTCAATCCCTCCCAGCATCAGAGTCTTCTCCAATGAGTCAACTCTTCGCATGAGGTGGCCAAAATACTGGAGTTTCAGCTTTAGCATCATTCCTTCTAAAGAAATTCCAGGATTGATCTCCTTCAAAATGGACTGGTTGGATCTTCTTGCAGTCCAAGGGACTCTCAAGAGTCTTCTCCAACACCACAGTTCAAAAGCATCAATTCTTCGGCGCTCAGCCTTCTTCACAGTCCAGCTCTCACATCCATACATGACCACAGGAAAGACCATAGCCTTGACTAGGCGAACCTTTGTTGGTAAAGTAATGTCTCTGCTTTTGAATATGCTATCTAGGTTGGTCATAACTTTCCTTCCAAGGAGCAAGCGTCTTTTAATTTCATGGCTGCAGTCACCATCTGCAATGATTTTGGAGCCCAGAAAAACAAAGTCTGACACTGTTTCCACTGTTTCTCCATCTATTTCCCATGCAGTGATGGGACCAGATGCCATGATCTTCGTTTTCTGAATTTTGAGCTTTAAGCCAACCTTTTCACTCTCCACTTTCACTTTCATCAAGAGGCATTTTAGCCCCTCTTCACTTTCTGCCATAAGAGTGGTGTCATCTGCATATCTGAGGTTATTGATATTTCTCCCGGCAATCTTGATTCCAACTTCTGTTTCTTCCAGTCCAGCATTTCTCATGATGTACTCTGCATATAAGTTAAATAAACATGGTGACAATATGCAGCCTTGACGTACTCCTTTTCCTATTTGGAACCAGTCTGTTGTTCCATGACCAGTTCTAACTGTTGCTTCCTGACCTGCATACAGATTTCTTAAGAGGCAGATCAGGTGGTCTGGTATTCCCATCTCTTTCAGAATTTTCCATAGTTTATTGTGATCCACACAGTCAAAGGCTTTGGCATAGTCAATAAAGCAGAAATAGATGTTTTTCTGGAACTCTCTTGCTTTTTCCATGATCCAGCGGATGTTGGCAATTTGATCTCTGGTTCCTCTGCCTTTTCTAAAACCAGCTTGAACATCAGGAAGTTCACGGTTCACATATTGCTGAAGCCTGGCTTGGAGAATTTTGAGCATTATTTTACTAGCGTGTGAGATGAGTGCAATTGTTCGGTAGTTTGAGCACTCCTTGGCATTGCCTTTCTTTGGTATTGGGATGAAAACTGACCTTTTCCAATCTTGTGGCCACTGCTGAGTTTTCCAAATTTGCTGGCATATTGAGTGCAGCACTTCCACAGCATCATCATTCAGGACTTGGAATAGCTCCACTGGAATTCCATCACCTCCACTAGCTTTGTTCGTAGTGATGCTTTCTAAGGCCCACTTGACTTCACATTCCAGGATGTCTGGCTCTAGGTCAGTGATCACACCATCGTGATTATCTAGGTCTTGAAGCTCTTTTTTGTACAGTTCTTCTGTGTATTCTTGCCACCTCTTCTTAATATCTTTTGCTTCTGTTAGGTCCACACCATCTCTGTCCTTTATCGTGCCCATCTTTGCATGAAATGTTCCTTTGGTATCTCTGATTTTCTTGAAGAGATCCCTAGTCTTTCCCATTCTGTTGTTTTCCTCTATTTCTTTGCATTGATCACTGAAGAAGGCTTTCTTATCTCTTCTTGCTATTCTTTGGAACTCTGCATTTAGATGTCTATATCTTTCCTTTTCTCCTTTGCTTTTCGCTTCTCTTCTTTTCACAGCTATTTGTAAGGCCTCCCCAGACAGCCATTTTGCTTTTTTGCATTTCTTTTCCATGGGGATGGTCTTGATCCCTGTCTCCTGTACAATGTCACGAACCTCATTCCATAGTTCATCAGGCACTCTATCTATCAGATCTAGGCCCTTAAATCTATTTCTCACTTCCACTGTATAATCATAAGGGATTTGATTTAGGTCATACCTGAATGGTCTAGTAGTTTTCTCTACTTTCTTCAATTTCAGTCTGAATTTGGCAATAAGGAGTTCATGGTCCGAGCCACAGTCAGCTCCTGGTCTTGTTTTTGCTGATTGTATAGAGCTTCTCCATCTTTGGCTGCAAAGAATATAATCGATCTGATTTCGGTGTTGACCATCTGGTGATGTCCATGTATAGAGTCTTCTCTTGTGTTGTTGGAAGAGGGTATTTGCTATGACCAGTGCATTTTCTTGGCAAAACTCTATTAGTCTTTGCCCTGCTTCATTCCGTATTGTACCTTTAGTATTTGCTTACAAAATTATCAACAGGAATATTTGCTTCTTAATTTGAAATTCCATTTTATGTGCAAGGTCAGTGGTGGGATGGGGGGCTGAGGGGGAGAAAAGCACCTCTCCCTGTTTAGATGCAACCTAGATCATGATATTTGAGTGTCAGTGATGACTGAATGAGGGTAGAAGTAGCTAGGATTGTTTGTGGTGCTCTGGCAAATCCCTGTTCAACCTCCAAAGCCCAGCCACATCGTCACCTCCTACAGGAAGACCTCCCCAACCCTTCAAAAGCAGGGTCCTCTCTTGTAAGAAGGCTCTTTTCTCTATCCCAGGTGCTGGAAATCCAGACACCAGTGAGACACAGTCCCAGTCCTGAGGGGCCTTCCTGGCTATGGTGTGAAACACACAGAAGTCTCCCATACAATAAGCTGTGAGTCATTCTCTGGGGGAATCAGAGGTTTCTCAGAGGCGGTGATACCTGAATCTTGCCAAAGGGATGGAATTTGACTCTGAACCAGGGACTAGATCTCGCCACTAATTTGCAGGCAATACCAAGGACAGAAGAACTTGAACTGCACTAACAGTCTGCAGTCAGCAGAGTCTAGACTATGGGAAACTCTCCAGGTCAAATGGGCCGGATTCCTCAACAGACACACTGCAAAGAAATCAAAGGGAAGGAAGCGAATTCTAGTGATTGGAGGGGAGGAAAAAAAGCTTAAAAGCTTTTTAAAAATTTTCTAAATGCACAAAGTTCAACTCCAGGTTGTAAAGATATAAAGATGCACAATGAAGTGATAAGTTAAAAGGCAAGACAGTGATTACTATAAAAGTAGGGAGTATGGTTGCTTCTGGCTGCCGGGGGGTTGTGACTGGGGGGAGGGCACACGAAGGAGTTTTCTGAGTGTCTGATAAAGTTCTCTGACCTGGGTGGTGTTCTTCTTACAACTTATTAAGGCATTCACTTGATTTGTGTGGTTTCTGAAACTATGTTTTATTGTACAATAAAAGATTTAAAAATAGATATCTCCAGGCTGGAATATTGGACTAAAACTGACAGCACGAGGCAAAATAGATCTACTTGCCAAATTCTGCTTTTAAGTTAAATAATATTGGCTCGCAGGAAAGAATCGGCCTGACCTAAAGTCGCTGATATTTTAAAAAATATCTTGGAGGTTTCAGCCGCCCACAAATGGCTGTGCCTGCCTACGTGGCTCTTCCCAAGTGCAGTCTCAGAGGCCCTGTGTTTGTCCTAGATCTTAGGGGGAGCCACTGTGGGGAGGTCTGAACAAGGGGAAACTAATGGGGGAGGGCTTGGGGGGGGGGATTTGTAGCTCTGGTCCTGCCCATCAAGGAGGACTGGCTGTTACTCTGGATGGAGGAGCCAGGGCTGTATAGTCTCATCACGAGGGCATCATGTCCAAGCCCTACTGTGAAATTCACTACTTTGGCAGCCATGAGAGAGAGAGAGGGTGGGGTGGGGCCCCTGGAGGCCTCTCCCCATCCTCCTCCTCTCCCTACCTTGCTTCTCCAAGGGCCAGACTCTGAAGTAGAAACTTAGAATTTCAAGCCACAAGGCACTTAGAAAACAGCTCTTTCAACTCTTAAATTTTGCAACCAAGAAAGTTGAAGTCCAGGGTATATAAGTGATTTAACAGGGGTCAAGCAATAGACACCAGGCTTCCCTAGTGGCTCAGATGGTAAAGAATCTGCCTCCAACATTTGATCCCTGGGTCAGGAAGATCACCTATAGAAGGGCATGGCAACCCACTCCACTATTCTTGCCTGGAGAATCCCGTGGACAGAGGAGCCTGATGGGCTACAGTCCATGGGGTCCCAAAGAGTCGGACAGGACTAAGCGAGTAACACTTTCACACATGGCAATAAACCCAGTACAGGTGTCCCCTTCTGCTTCTGCCCTCCCGTCAAGCATGGAGGTGAGTGTAGGGACCTGTGGGCCTACAAGGTAACTGCCAGGCCTCTTGGCTCACCCTGGTGCTTGTACTGGACCCGCTTCTCCTCCTCCACCTCCTCTCACCAGCGTTGACTTGGGATACGTATTTGACCCCTGCCTCTGGCTTGTTACCTCTGGGTTCCCCCATGTTTCCCCCAACATCTGTATGCTAACCTCTTCTGTACTTTGACCCTCTTTTATTGACTTTGGCTTGGCTCATCCACCCCTCCACCCCGCTCTGTTGGGGTGGAATTCTCTGTTCCAGCAACAGCAGGAAACCCAATGTCCAGCCTCCGAGTTCCTTCTCATCAGGAATCCAAGCTGAGGGACAGTATTCAAGGCCGCAACCAGGAATCCAGGACCTTTCCCCTTTGTATTTCATAATGACTGGAGTCTGAATGTCTGGAAAATCGATTTGCACTTAGTCACAATTCCATGATGACACTCAGCATTCCATTCAAAAGCCAAGCCAGGCTTCCCTGTGGTCCACTGGTTAAGAATCCACCTTGCAGTGTGGGAGACATCCCTGTACCCAGAAGATCCCACCTGCCACGGGGCAACTAGGCCTGTGAGCCACAGCTACTGAACCCGTGTGCTGCAACTACTGAGCCTGCCCGCCTGGAGCCCATGCTTCCCAACAAGAAAAGCCATTGCACTGAGGGGCCTGTGCACTGCAAGTAGTCAGTAGCCCATGCTCGCCACAACTAGAGAAAGCCTGCACACAACAATAAAGACGTAGGGCAGCCAATAAATAAATAAGCTTAAAAAAAAACAACTTTTTTTTTTTTTTATACAGCACAAGCACAACTCTTCTATTTATTGGAATCTTAGAGGGAAAGATCAATATATTTATTTCCATGCTGCCTGAGCCCTAGACACTGCCCCCAGATAGACTCTGCTGACATCCAGTCCACCTGATGCTCCACGTAGTCAACTGTGCAATGGGACCAGCAGAAAGTTGTGTTCTGAGGTCACATCAACAGAAGTATGAGATACAGAATGAGGGAGGTGAAGTTTCCTTATTAAGACTACACCTGGAGTAGAATTGGGTTGGCCCAAAAAGTTCGAGTTTTTCCATAAGATGTTCTAGAAAAAACTAAGACAAATTTTGGGGCTAACCCAATATTTTCAGTTCTGAGGGTCACAGCTGAAGAAGGAGCATATCAGGAAGTGAGAGGCACTAATGTCATATTAGTTGGGTTTTTGATCCTAGAAATGACTTGAGGAGTGTCATCACTGGCTACGGGCCAGATTCAAGGGATCACATAGGCACGCGCCAGACTTCAGGGATCAGTTTCCCAAGGGCTGGGAAAGGGAAAAGGCGCCTTCCAGCTGAACGATCCGGTTGGCTTCGTGGACAAGAAGAGAGACAGCGAGCACCGTGTGGCGAATTCAGCTTTCGAGCCCAAACCAGAAAACACGGCTCCATAAACGCAAACGCCCGTTCTGGAAAGTTCTCCCACCCTCAGGACGCGCAAAACCAGCGAGACCGGACCTGTCCCCCCACCCCATCTATCGCGAGCGACACCAATGCCTAGTGCGGGCCTTAGTGTCCCCACGGGTAACACGGGAATCTCAGGACAGCCTCGCCCTGCGCATTGCGGCGGGGTGATGGGGCTCCGGGGAGGGAAGGCGCAGGGCGGCCGGCGAAGCGCGCGAACTGGCCCGGCCTGCGCTGATGACCGCGGAGCCTAGGGATGGAGGGGGAAGGGTGGGACTCGAGGAGGCCAGGATATGAAAAGTAAAAACAAAAAAAACGCCACATCACGGAGGAAGTGGACAGCACACGTGGAACGCTAAAGCTCCCACAACCAAACCCATACCCTCAAAGGGCAGGCACGGACGGGGTTCGAACCCGCGATCTTCGGTTTACGAGACCGACGCCTTACCACTTGGCCACCGCGCCTGACAGCCGAGGGAGCGGTGGAAGCTCTCAGTGGAGGGGAGGCGGCGCAGGCGAGGGAGGGGCGGTGCCTCGCCCCCAGCTCCGCCCCTGGCCCTGCTGCCCAGCCCTCCAGATCCGCGGGCCCGGACCTAGCTCTCCGAGCCCTTGGGGCCCGCTGAGGGCCGAGACCGGCTGCACCCTGTCCCCCGTTCTGCCCGCGGTAGGTTGCGAACCCGCAGCGCCAGCCAGTCCGGCTCCGTTCCGCCTCCGGCGCCCGCAGGGGGCGCGGCGCCTGCGGAGAGGCCCGCGGGGGGATTCGAAAGAGGCGGCGGTGGCGGGCGGAGAGAAACCGAGACCGACGCTTGCTACGGAGTCGAAACGGGGACGGCGGCGGTGGCCGGCGAGCCAAGGCAGGGCGTCCGTGCTGGCGTCTCAGCCGGCTCCGCGCGCCGCCATGTGACCTTGGCCGGGTCATTTCCACCCCATCAGCAAGATACTGGGGGCAGCGCGCAGGAGCTCAGACCGAGTGCACCGGGAACCGAGTGGCCTAGAAGGGTGGTTTAGGCACGGACGAGATTAGTCCCCGGAGAAAGATTCAGGGAGCCGAGGGATGGGGGCCGGGCTGCAGGGACGAAGGGAGGTGAGCGAGCCTCCCTGACCCCGAGGGGCCGGTCACTAAGCAAAACCACCTTCGGTTGCTCTCGCCCTTCACTCCCCCGGCACGGGCCTCCTGCTGGAAACTCGGGAGTAAACATCTATTTAGACCCGGTGGCCTAGCCCAGGAGGGCAGATGTAGGCGCGCATGGAGATGCCCCAGGAATGTTCCTGGGGACAGTGCTAGAATGATCTGAATGGAGGTGTCTGATTGCTTGTTCGTATCTCTTGAAAGGTAACTCTTGAAAGGAATGATCCAGATTCAAAGGAATCAGAATAGAAAGAGCACAAAAGGACGTGTGATTTTCAGACGTAGAACAAGACGTAACGTTTACTAACGCAAAGGGAAAGATACCAAGGAAAAAGTAAAAACATTAGAAAAATAGGGGGTGACTGGCGTTAAGGAACCAAACTGAAATGAAGTCGTTCAGTCGTGTCCGACTCTTTGTGACCCCGTAGACTGGAGCCTACCAGGCTCCTCTGTCCGTGGGATTTTCCAGGCAATCGTACTGGAGTGGATTGCCATTTCCTTCTCCAGGGGATCTTCCCAACCCAGGGCTGGAACCCGGGTCTCCCGCATTGTAGACAAACACTTTACCGTCTGAGCCACCGGAACCAAAGGGGACTTTAATGTTTTGTTTCTGTTGTGTGAGAGAGGCAAAAAAAGCTGAGGATGGAGATATATGAGTGTTTATTATGATTTTTGTCATGATTTATTTTTATTTTTATCATGATTTAATATGATTATTATTTGTTTTTTCTTTTAAAAGGAAGGAAGGGAATTTCCTGGCGGCCTAATGGTTAGGATTCCAGGCTTCCACTGCAGTTGGGCAGGGATTCCATCCCTGGTTAGGGAACTAAGATCCTGCAAACTCCCACAAAATAAATGATAAAGAAAAAAAAAAGTAAAGGGACTTCCCTGGTGGTCCAGTGGTTAAGACTAGGTGCTTCCACCACAGGGGGCATGGGTTCTATCCTTGGGGGAGGAAATAAGAGCCCATAAGCTAAGTGGTGTGATAAATAAAAATGGGGGAAAATATTTTTAAAAATAAAGAAAAGAAACTATGTCCCTCTGTCCTTGTTTGGCCTGTGGCCATAGGGTCTGTTGCAGAAGAGGTGAGTGGGATGGATGGGGAAGAGGCACCCTCTTGTCCGAAGCAGTGTGTGGTCAACTGCCAGCCTCCGCAGCGCCCAGCGCTCCTGCACAGCAGTGTCAGAGAAGGGGACGTAAGCCAGACCTATCCACTATTGATGACCGTGCCATCTCCACCATCAAAGTCATTCTTGCTTATTTGTTCAACTTTTTAAAAAGTACAGTAAGTATAGTTTGGAGATAAGGGGAAACTGAGAAATGCTATGGGTTCCCCTCATGGCTCAGATGGTAAAGAATCTGTCTGCAGTGCAGGAGACCTGGGTTTGATCCCTGGGTTGGGAAGATCCCCTGGAGAAGGGAATGGCTACACATTCCAGTATTCTGCCCTGGAGAATTCCATGGACAGAGGCGCCTGACAGGCTATAGTCCATGGGGTCAGAGAAAAGCTGTAAAAATTACAAACATTAAGTGTACAATCGTGTTAACTACAGGCTATGTGATGTCTCTGGAATATTTTCATCTTGTAAAATGGAAACTCTATAAACACAGAGCAGCAATTCCCCCATTTCTTCTCCCCCAGCCCCTGGCAACTACCATGGTGCTAAGAACTGAACTGCTCAGGGTACCTCCTAGAAGTGGGATCATAGTGTCTTTTTGTGACTGACTTCTTTGAGCATAAATAAGGTCCTCTAGGTTCATCCATGTTCATCTGCATATGACAATTTCCTTCAAGGCTCAGTATTCCATTGTAAGCTATCCATTCATCTGTCTTTGGACCTTTAGTTCACTCCTACCTCTTGGCCATTGTAAATAATGTTTCAGTGAAGGGGGGCGCTGTGTGCAACTATATCAAGATCCCATGTTGCCTTTTGCCTCATTGCAGCCGAGAAAGTAACATGGATCACCAGTAGCTCTACTGGAGCCATCTGAGAAAATTTGATCACGGTTCTCACTCTTGCCGGGTCTGATCCAGAAATATGGCGTCTATATGTGCCACCAGTGTTTCCGCCAGTATGCGCAGGACATCGGCTTCATTAAGTTGGACTAATTGAACTTCCTTAAATGGATCATTCAGCACATCTACCTAATGCAGAAACAATACTAGCTCTTTGTGTATACAAGTTTAAAAACTTCAAAAAAAAAAAAAAAAAGATCCTGTATTTAAAATATATACCCAAAGTGGGAATGCTGGATCATATGGTAACTATTTTTAATTTTTTGAGGCACCTCCAAACAGTTGTCTGTAGTGGCTACGCAATTTTACAATCCTGCCAACTCTGCACAAGGTTCAAATGTCTCCATATCTGTGCCTATACTTGTTTTTATAGTGACCATACGAAAAAGCGTGAGGTTGTACAATTTCATCGTGGTTAGATCAGTCCCTCATTAGTGATGGTGAGCATAGTTTCACAGACTTGTTGGCCATTTGTTTATCTTCTTTGGAGAAATGTTCAAATTCTTTGCTAACTTTTAAATCAGGTTATTGGGTTTATGGGGGTTTTTGCTTTCTCAGTTGTAGTTCTTTATATATCCTGGATGTTAACCTCTTACCACGTACATGGTTTGCAAATATTTTCTCCCATTCCTTAGGTTGTTTTTTCACTCGTTTCCTTCACTGCACTGAAGTTTTCATGTGCTGTTGTCCCACGTGTCCGTTTTTGCCATTTTTTGGTGACATTAAATAATCATTGCTGAATCAAATGTCCTGAAGCTTTCCCCCTTTTTCTCCTAAGAGTTATATCCACACAGGTCTTATTAGGCCTTTAGTCCATTTTGGCTTAATTTTTGCACAGTTAAGGTAAGCACACAACTTCATTCCTTTGCCTGTGGATATGCAATTTTTCCAGCACCATTTGTCAAAAGACTAGAAGATTTTTAAAAGCATACAAAGAATTCAAAAGACCCGTAGTTTTACCACAAGAGAGCAGCACAGTGCCCGCATTCTTGTATGTATAAAACACACAGTTCATTTATTCTGAGATACATGTTTTTTCCTCACTTCTTAACAAATTAGAAGTCAGTATGACAACTGATTACAATTAATGGAATCTTATAATTAGCAATTTTTAGTGGCACATAAGTTTTTAAAATCAAATTTGATGAAATGCACTATATATGTAATACAGTTAGGAGAGACAGACTCATATTCACATTAGTGTATTTCACGGTGTCCTCATTTTTCTCACCATTGTAAGATGAGCACATCCTATGTCCTTAAAAGTGGATCATTTCATGGCTTGTAACAGGGGTACAACCCTGGGGCAGGATGTTAGGAGAAGTGCATCAGGGGAGGCTGGGAGGGGTGATACAGTAACTTTGCGCTTTCCACTCAATTTTCCTGTGGACCTAAAACTGCTCTAAAAACTAGTCTATTTTTAAAATACCTTAAAAAAAACACACACTTTAAAAAGTAGTTAATTCTTGATTCTTTGTTCTGACTTCCTGCTATGAGTCAGGGCCGGACTCTGAGCTGCCCTGGGGCTGCTCCTTGGAGGGGTCCCTGTGGGCCTGTCCAGGTCTACTTCTCAGCTGGGTAGGCCCAGGAGCCTGACTTTGTCATTCTTCCAGGAATGAGCAGCCATAAGAGCATGGCCTAACTTCTATTTCCTAAATGCATGTATACCATTTTTAATAGGGAGCTTTGGCCTTGGGAAAGATACTCTGAAGCTTGACTGCAAGGTGAGAGCTGGTTCCAGAACACCAGCTCCTAGCTGGCCATCAGGTCATACCTGTTTCCATGTAATGCAGTCATAAAATCATGCAGTCATTCAACAAATCCTCGCTGAGCTCCTACTAGGTGCTAGACTCTGTTCTCAATGCTGGGGCTGTAGCAGTAAACTAAGCATCGCAGATCTCTGCCCTCACGGAGCTTTTTTTTTTTTTTTTTTTTAATATTTATTTATTTTTGGCTGCACTGGGTCACTGCTGTCAGCTTGAGGGCTCTAGAGCAGTGGCTCAATACTTGCGGTGTATGGGCTTAGTTGCCCCATGGGATCTTCCTGGGCCAGGAATCGAATCTGTGTTGCTTGCCTTGGCAGGCAGATTCTTAATTCTTAGCCAGTGGACCACCAGGGAAGCCTGTGGAGCTTCTATTCTTAAATAAACAAAACATCCAATGGTGATAAGTACTAGGGAGAAAAATAAAGCAGAGAAGGAAGATAGGGAATTCTGGAGGTAGGAAGGAGAGTTATAACTTTAAGTAAAGAGATGTAGGACACTCAATTGTGGTGTTGGAGGAGACTCTTCAGAGTCCCTTGGATATCAAAGGATATCAAACCAGGAAATTCAACCCTGAATATGTGTTAAAAGGACTGATGCTGAAGTTCCAGTACTTTGGCCACCTGATTCGAAGAGACGACTTGTTAGAAAAGACCTTGATGCTGGAAAAGATTGAAGGCAAGAGGAGAAGGGGGCAGCAGAGGATGAGATAGATAGCATCACGGACTCAGAGAACATGAACTTGAGCAGGGGAGGACCAAGGAGCCTGGTGTGCTGCAGCCCATGGGGTTGCAAAGAGTTGGACACGATTTAGCGACTGAACAACAAAGGAGATTAAAAAACAAGCATAAATTCTTTGCTGCTTTTCATACCCGAAGGTAGGGTCTATTACCACATCCTTAGGCCGCCCATCTGACTTGCCAATAGAATGTGGCGAAAGTGATGGTGTGCAAGTTCTAAAGCTTAGGTCTCCAGAGACCTGACAACTTCTGCCTTCACTATCTTAGAAGTCCCAAGACCGCTGTATAAAGAAAAAAGTCCAGCTATTCAAGGAGGAGAGGCCATGAGGCACCTCCCAGCCAGAAAGCCAGCATCACCTGCTGGACATGTCAGTGTGGCCACCTCAGACCACGCCCAGCTGACCCTTCAAACTGAGGGCAGTTGCATGAGTGAATCCAGGCAGTCTGCAGAGGAACTGCTAGCCTACCCACAAAACAGAGAAAAGTAATAAATTGTTCTCTTACATTTTGAGGGGAGTTTGTTATATAGCCATACTAGTTCCTAGATATAGGAGGTTACGTACAACTAACACACTTTCTGGTTCTCGGTGTGTGGGCTGGTGGTTATTTGCATGGAGTAATCGAAACCTTTGTGATGTGGGCTGAATCTGGCAGGGATCATACACAGTGGCTCCTTAGAAGTTCTTGACTCTCAATTGTCTCGTGCACAAAATGGGAGTGTTTGTTAACTATTAGCCACAGCCCCGCATTAATTAAGAATTGAACCACCTTATTCATTATTGACGGCTAAAATAAGCAGCTCAGAGTCATAGCCAAAGGGCTGCCAGGGAAGTCCCCAAGACCTGGTATTTCATGTATCTGTTGTTCTGTGACCACTTTTTGAGGTGGGTGTCGGCACAAAGGAGATCCACTTCCTACCTCTCTGCCTACCTCTAGGTTTTGAGGTAGCTTGACCCTTTTCCTATGCTCAGATTCACTGTCCCTTTGCCGGCATGAAAGCTCTAAACTAAGGCTGCCATTAGCAGGAGAAAACAATTTAACACAGCTTGAACACTTTCTGCAGCGTGTATGACCACATGTGTTGATATTTAAATCAAGACTGCTTTTCATACTCGGGGTTAGTTTTTCTTTCTTTCCCTTCTCAGTGCTTAGATGTTCACCTTCTCCTGACCCCGCCACTCATTGGTAGAATCGTCCCTCCTAACAAAACGTTTGCAGGTGTCTGTAATTTAAAGGGATGGGGGGCTCACAGGTGAATCACGGAATAAATGAAAATCAGAAGCCCCCAAACAAGGTAGAAGGCTTAGTGAGCCCAGCCCTAAGCAGCTATAGTCCTTGGGACTTTTCGTTTCCCTGAACACGATCCTGCGGTGATGGACAGTCAGGATTCCCCAGGGGGCTACTGGACCCCAAGACACCTTCCCAGTTGAGGTCAGAGCCCCGATGGACCAAGTTGTTCCTCAAGATGGCTCCTGTTTGGGTGGATATCTTTGGGGAAAAGACTGATCTCCTGAAAAGAAGCCTGGTTGAGCTGAAAATGCTCCAGCATTTTTATTAAAAACTTTTATTTAAGCCTTTTATATTTACTTTGGCCACATCATGCAACATGTAGGATCTTAGTTCCCTGACCTGGGATCAAATCCTACATTGGCAGCTCGCAGTCGTAGCCATGGGACTGCTAGGGAAGTTCCTAAGACTTGCTATTTCATGCATCTGTTGCTGTGTGACCAGCTACCTCAAAACGTACAGGTAGGCAGAGAGGTACCAGGTGGGTCTCCTTTGTGCCCACACCCACCTCAAAAAAAATGGGAACATCTGCAGGCTCTCTAGGGGAACAAGCTGAATTGTTTCCTTTCCTAGGCTCCTCCTAGCCACGACAGCCTCCAGCGTGGACCTTAACATTCCTCCCGCTCCCAGCACCACAAGGGTAGGCGGAAGCCCTGGGCGTCTGGCCTGACGCTGCTAGAGACCAGGAGAGTCTAGCTTGTGGTCTGGGGGCGTGGCCTGCTGGACTGGATAAGCTGGGAAGGCTGAGTAAAGCCAGAGGGGACCAGTGGGGTTAGAAACAGGGGATGAGGGTCTCACAGGCTCCCCTGGGCTGAGTGCTACCAGAGGATATAGAAAATGGGCTCAAACTTCAGTGCCTTTGCCCTCTGGGTTGGGCCTTTCAGGAGCTCCTATATTATTATTATTTTTAACCCAGAGGCCTCACAAGTATCATAAAGCCCAAATCAGAACCCAACATCAAAGTCAGACCTTGGAGAGAAAGTCAGGGCTATACCAGGGACAGCAGAAGAGTGAGGGGGAGCTTCCTGCATCCCCAACCCAGTCCCCTGGTAAGTTCCAGAAGAACTGGCTTTAAGCTGGCTCCAGGCTCCCTGGGCTCATAGAGCCCACAACCTTGCCCCAGTGGGTTCGGGGCACTATTGACCCCTCAGCCCACATTAAGGTGGAGCCCGGCCAACCAGGCTGACCCACGGCGGACCCACCATCCCTCCTGGGCCAAACTGACTGCACAAATTTCACCCGTGTGCCTCCTATGGCGCCCCCACCCCCCTCTCGCCGTGCCAAGCACTCAGAACACCGCTGAGCCCTAAGGAGACTCAGCCACATGAGCGAACCGCCTCCTCATCGCTGGCTCTTGTGGGCCAAACACGGCGTTAGGCACGGGGATGAGGTGGGGCCAGACCACAGGGGACAACTGTGGCCGAATCCCACTTCTCCATGGCTCAAAGGTCCAAGAGCCACCAAACGGGCAGACTGACCCCAACTCGCGCCTCCCCGGGGGCCCCCGGCTGGCCACAGGTCTCGGGACTCCATCGTTGGGGGCGCTGTGCCTCCTCTCCTGAGGGTCCCGGGTCAGAGCCTTTTCCACCCTGGGCGTGGTTTAGTCATTTTCTGGAGATGGGTTGGCTGAGTGGACCCTCCCAGCATGGCCATAGAGAAGCCTTACTCCCTTGCCCCAGCGACCACCCAAACCTGGTGATATGCAAACTCCCCATTTCACACAGCACAGACACACACAAAACCAGAACAAAATAAATCAGGTCTTACCTGAGTCCATGCTGCCTGCGTCTCCTTTCCTCTCTCAGCAACCTAGTCCCCCTGCCGCTGTCTGGAACTCAGCTCTGTCCAGGCGGCCCCCAGCTAAAGACGCTTCTTAGTGGTTGCCATGCGCAGCCCTGACCCTTGACCTCTGACCTGCTGGTTATTTGCATATGCTCTCAGTGTCCTTCCCAACCTCCTTCACCTGGCCATCTCCATCTTTTCCTCCTGATGTTTCCCCTGATTCATCAGATGATCTCCAGAATGATGATGCAATAACTCTCAGCCCTAAACACGCTGAAATAAACTTGGGGGCTTTGGAAAAACCCGTGTCCAGCCCCACCCCTCACCAGGTGAATTCAAATCACTGGGCTGGGTCCCTATATCCACAGGGCTTCAGGTTCCTCCAGGTGATTCAAATATGCACCCAGGTTTGATAACCTCCCTTTCTAGAAGCTGCTCTGCCGTGAGTGTGGGGGTGGATCTGTCTTCCTTGCCCTACCCCCTGTCTGTCAGGTGCTGGTGGCTGATAAACCACTTGCTTAATGGATGATGAGACCCACCCTTGACCCACCACACTCTGAATGGCCTCAGCTGTCCCATTCCCCCAGCCCCACCTCTCTACTCACCACCCAGCCACAGTGCCCTGAAAGGGCCAAGCTTTCCACAAGCCTCCTCCACGTGTGATTCCCAGATCCTACCATCCTTCAGGGCTCTGCTGAAAAGCCCTGTCCTTGGGGAAATGGTCCCTGATGCCCACTGGCCTCAATCCCCCTGCCCCCAGCTCCCATCCCTGCCTTGACAGTTTCCTTGGTACCTCTCATCACCCAAGTCACCTATGTCTCTCCTTCTCCCAAGAGGAAGTCTTTGCTTTGGGGTACCAAATGCCCAGGGCCTGGCACAAAACTTGTCACAGAGCTGGTGCTGGCAGAGTAAGTCTGTTGGTTAGTGATTCTGGTATCCAGGTATTTTTGACCCTTCAGGAGACTTTATCCTGGGCCCAGAGGACTCTTAGAGGCCCTAAATTTGGGGGGATGGTGAGTTGATGGGATTCAAACCTTGATCAGGGAACAAGATCCCATGTGCTGCAACTGAAGATCCTGCATGCCACAACTAAGAATTGGTGCAACCAAAAAAAAAAAAAGCAGCAAAACCTGGATACATAGACGATGGTCACGTGACAACAAAGGGAGATTGGAGTGATGTAGCCACAAGCCAAGGAGCACCAGGGACTGCTGGTACCCATCAGCCAGGAGAGGCATGGAGCAGACCCTCAGCGGGAGCCTCCAGGGGTGGCACATTGGTGAAGAACCCACCTGCCAAGGAAGGAGGTGCAAGAGACATGGGGTCACAGTCTCTGGATCGTGAAGATCTCCTGGTGGAGAACATGGCAACTCACTCCAGTATTCTTGCCTGGGAAATCCCATGGACAGAAGAGCCTGGCGGGCTACAGTCCATAGAGTCACAAAGAGTTGGACATGACTGAACTGAGTACACAGTGGAGCCTCCAGAAGGAACTAATCTTGCTGATACCTTGACCTCAGACTTCTGGCCTCTGGAACTGTGAGAAAATTAATTTCTGTTATCTTAAACCCCTCCACTGGCTTGTGGTATATTTTTACAGCCATCTTGGAAAACTAATTTTATAGAGGAGACATTCTGATATTAGGAGCCTTTGGGGGAAGAGGAGTTTTGCCTCCCAAATCCAGATTCTGATTCTGCAAGCACATACCGGATCCCATCTGATGACTCCTTGGGTAGGAACTGTTAGCTTCCCTTATTTTACAGATGAGGCAACCGAAACTCAGATAGCTTGCTCAGTTACATGGAAGTCAGAGAGTAGGGGTCTGATTTCAAGTGCAAGAATTTTTCCAGGAACACAGAGTTGATGCTTAATGGCCTAATTCTTGTGAAACATTAGCACGTTGGAAGTTTAATACTGGGGTTCTCAGTGACACCCCCTTTCCCTACTCTGGATCTCAAGACCCAGGGGAGGCACAGGAGGGGACACAGAGGGAGCTGACACCAGGACCCAGCTAGTGACCATAGCAAGTTGAAACCCTGGGAGGCCCCGGCTGAGAAAGTGAACATGGCTGCCCAGAGGACAGATTTCAGACATCACCAGAGATGATGATAGGATTTTCATCTCCTCTCCCAGGGACAGCAGGCTCATAGGAGGGTCTTCAGGGTGAGCCCCTGCCCTGGAGACTGTTACCTGGTGAGGCCCACTCTTCCTATGAGAGATTGGCCCCAGGAGTTCCGAGACCAGGCCTCCCCTCTTCCACCCACCCACCCCCAGCACAGAGACACCATTAAGTCAGGCAAGAAAAGCAAAGTGTTTATTTACATCTTGGTCTGTACACGAGAGTTCCCCAGGGAGCCTGCCTCTGCAAGCCTGCTCCTTTTTGGCCCAAGAGCAGGCGGGAGGCAGAGGGCTCGGGACCCTAGGACTCAGCCTTGGAGCCTCAATCCCCTCTCCCCACGCTGGGGCCTGGACATGGAGGTCTTGCCCCAGCCCCAGAGCTAAGCCTGCTTCTGGATGGAGGCTCCAGGGGCAGAAGACACGGGTGAAATCCCACGATGCGTCAGAGGCATCTGACAACCCCCTGGATGAGCCTTCGTGTGCAGCTCACCCCTCTTGGCTCTGGAGACCCAGCGGAGAAAGTGGAAGGAGCTGGGCGCCTCAGTGATGCAAGGTCCTGACATTACCGGGGATTTAACGGCACCCGGGTCTGAGCACCTTGGGCGGAAGAGCTCAGTGGTTGTTAATGGCAGGCGGGGGGACGCAGCCTGAAGCCTCTTCCTTCTGCCCACTTGGGGTCTGAAGCTGTTCAGACAGCAGATGGCGATGGCCCTGAACCCAGGCCTGGCATCAAGCCCTGGGAGCCACGCAGCTGGAGCTTCTTCTGCGGGCCCCGGGTGCATCCTCCCAGGGGCCCACAGAGTGGCTGCAGACCCATGACAATCACTGCCAGGCCAACGCCCCAGGTGAGAAAGGTGTGCTCTGCCAGCTACAGGTACTTACACCCACTCGGGCAGGGGTTTGTGGGAGAAGCTGCTTTGCACACAATGAGCCTTTTCTAGTGTGCAGGGCTTCTAAAGAGCGGCAGGCTGGGTGAGGTGCTGAGTGGGCCCAGGACCCCCAAGCTAGGGACCGGAATGAAACATGTCCCAGGTTAGCAAGTCTGAGTGGCTGAGCAGGTGGAGGGCCTGGGGACGGCGTGCGGGGGGTCAACCTTGTGGGGCGGAGGCACGTGGACACAGAGGGGCTGCTTTGTACATTTTGCAGGGCTCAGGCAGGAGCAGGGCCAGGGTAACGGAGAGGACGTAGAAAAGGGGGCAGTGGAAATGTGGGAAGTCCTGTACAGGGTGATGGGGGTGGAGGGGGGAGAAGGCACAAAGACAATGACCCCAAACCATGCAGACGAAACACAGCCTGTGCAGCACAGCAAAGCCGAGGGCCGGGAGGGAAGCCTGTCTCCAGAGCTTGCAGCGCCTAGACCCCCTGACGGGGTGGCCCCGGGATGCCCAGCTCAGCCACCCCCTGCTGGTGGCACCGGGCAGACGGCCCTCCTTTATGGTCACAACGAAAATGAAAAGAGAAACCGACGAGGTCAGAGCACCAATGTCACGTGACATCTAGCTTCGCAGGGTCTACGCTTTTAGAAACAGACCTTTCTAGAAGGCAGCCTGTTTCCCCAAGAAAGAAGAGTGTGGCAGAAGGGCAGGCAGGCAGGCCCGTGGCTCCGGCCCCTCATGCTCCCTGCCCACTCTCGGGCCCACTCAGAACGGGCTGGCAGGGTCTGGAGATCCTTAAGGTCAGCAGAGCGAAGGGACTTGCTCAAAGTCACCCAGGTGGCCACTCACCAGCCTGAAGCATCACAGGAGAGGGGCTGCCCTAGAGGAAAGTTCTGAAGTTCTGCACTGCCCCCTCCTCAGTCTACAACCCACCTCAGCCCTTAAGAGAGTCGCTGTAGATCTGCCAGGTGAACAAAGTCATTGCCTGGGCACTGCAACCATCCCAACACATCCCCTGTTCCGATCTGATCTATAATTAGCCTTTAGGTTTAAATTTGCTAATGCATTAAACCCACACACCTATGCAGCACAAAAAGAGGACTTAATTTCTCCCAGGTCCACCAGGCCCCACTGGCCCCTCTGCAGGTCTTTTCCCTGCTACTAATTCCCTCATTGGAACAAAAGAGCCTGCCTTCCTGACCCCCAGAACCTGGCTGGGCCAGGAGTTCAGCAGACTAGAGCCTGGAGCCTCCAGGGCTGGGGAGGGATGCTGGTGTGGTGACCTTTATCCACCCAACCTGAAAACAGATCAGAAAGCGGGAATCCCCTTGGGCTCAGCTATGCCAGTAGGTAGCTGCTATTTCTGAGGCTGCTTTTAGCATCCACCCCCACTCTGTTCTGCTCTCGCTTTAATCACTGGGCCTGTGACTGATACATCCCAACACCTGCCACCCAGCGACTCCATGAGCAACAGGCGGAGACCAACCTGCCCGCTCAGGTTTGCTAAGCCCTAGGCTGGTGGCTGAGTCGGTAAAGAATCGCCTGCAGTGTGAGAGACCTGGGTTCAATCTCTGTGTTGGGAAGATCCCCTGGAGAAGGGGAGAATTCCATGGACTGTATAGTCCACGGGGTCCCAAAGAATCAGACATGACTGAGAACTTTCACTTTCCAGGCTCCTGAGAACAGCTGGATCTACCCACTCCTGAAGGCATCTGGCCTCCCCTCGTGGGTGTGAGGGTGTCTGCTAACGTCTCACCATCTGTCATCATTAAAGGAAAAGCCACCAACGTCTCAGCAGGGGAATTCAATTTTACCTAGCACCTAGGTTAACAAGCCCAGCAGAGGTTTTCTCTGCCTCTGGCCAACCGCTTCCTTCAAGTCCCAACCTTGGCTGCACAGTATCATCACTTGGGGAGCTCTCTGAACAGTTAGGTGCCTGGGCCATACCCACACCAACTAAATCCAAATCTCTGGAGGTCCAGGCAGCAGCATTTTAAAAAATCTCCCCAGTGATTCCAATGCACAGCCCAAGTTGAGAATCACTATTACTATTTCAGGTCTGGGTACTTTGGGAGGTTGTCAAACTGTGTTTTTAATGGGTCAGAAATAGATTAGGAATTTACAGATAAAGGATAATTTCTCTTTGACAATTCTCAAAAGAATCTGCAAATTTAAAATAACTTATCTAACTCTGGCAATTCAAAGTAAATTTGTGTTTAGACACTGACTTGCTGGTTCAACAAATTTTGCTGGGGCTCTGATTAAATGTGAACCTGCAGCAGAAGCCCCTCCCCTCACCCCGAAACCACCTCTAAAACCTGCAGACAAGTCACTGCATATATTCCAAGTATTGTATGGAACACTTACTGAAAATTATTTGTTTTGACTGAAATTCACATTTCACGGGGCATCCTGTATATTCTCCAGCAGCCCCACCACCGAGGGATGAAAGCACAACCTTCAACCAGGAAACAAAGGAGAAAACGCAGGGGGAGCAGGGTCTGCCCACCGGGACCCCGTTCTAGAACCTGCACGGGCTTGGAAGCCCGGTGGCATCGCCCCCTCTCAGGCTAAAAAGCTACAGGATCTGAACAAGCCTATTGGATGTATTATGGCTGAAGAAGGTTAGATTTAACTTGGGGCATGTGTTAAATGGAGCTTAGCCTCAATTTAAAGTCAGTCCGGTTCTCAGACCAGGTCTGGAGGGGCCTTTCCGACCAGAGCTTCCTGGGGTAGTCGGCTCCCGTGGAGTCCCCTTCAGGCTGACAGCTTTCTCCACCCGCTTTCCCCCGGGTGGAGACTCCATGCCACATTCTGACTCTGTTATAAACTCAGGCCTCTGCGGCCTCCCCTGGAATTCCATTAGTGCAGCTAAAGAGCATATACACCGTCACCCATAAAATGCTCTTCCCCCAGGGCGAGCCCCACCCCCAGGGGCCAGGACCCGGATCCAGCTGGCCTCTCTGCAGGATGCCTCCTCATATAAAACCCAGACCCAAGCCGCAGTGTCAGTCATCAGCTTTTCTGTCTTCATTCATGCCACTCCTTCCTCTTAGCGAATTCTCAAGAGACCCACTCCCCATCCCTTCCTTCCACTGCCGCTTCTGCTTAGAACCCCTGGGGGCCCCAAGGAGACCAGGGTCCTGCGGGGTCGAGAGACTCCCAGGAGACTGATGCCCCGCCCCTCATCCTCGTATTCCTGGTATGGGTGGCCCCAAAGTCCTGAGATCAGATCCATGCACGTGCTTAAACAGAAGTCACAAAATCCAACGAGAGTGACTAGAACGGGATGAAGACCAGTCCTGGCCACAGCCCTGCTCTGTCAGTGGGAATACATCAGAATCCCCAGGTCCCTGTTCACCCTCCCAGCCCTCTCTCCTCTGCACACATGTGTCCCCAACGTGCCCAAGCCTTCTCTTTCATAGGAGAAATACTGCAGGAAACAAACAGCAGTGGCGGGGGCAGCAGGGAGGATGCTGGAAATAAGACCATGCGCATTTATCTGTATTTGGATTAAGGATATGGTTCACAAGCCACACAAAATTGAGACAAACTGGAAAACTCAAAGAAGAGTACCATATCTGCTCCCAGCCGCCTAGAACAAAAGATCACGTCAAAGATCCAGAGGGTGTTTCCACTGTGTCACCAGGCTGATCTTTACCTTTGAAATAGAACTGGGAGTCCGCACTGATTTATTGTTTTTGTTGCGGTTCAAGTATTGCCATGGCCTGGTCATAGCTATGTCTTTTGACCTTCTTTTTGTTCCCTTAAAATCTGTAACTGGGCTTCCCAGGTGGCTCAGTGGTAAAAGAATCTGCCTGCAGAGGCAGGAGGCGTGGATTTGATCCCTGGGTCAGGAAGATGCCCTGGAGGAGGAAATAGCAACCCACTCCAGTATTCTTGCCTGGAGAACCCCATGGACAGAGGAGCCTGGTGGGCTACAGTCCTTGGGGTTGCAAGGAGTTGGACACAACCGAGAGACTAAACCACCCACCACCACCAGCACCACCAGCATGGAAGACTAAGATTTCCCTGCAACTTCCCCAACTGTCTCTCACACCAGCACAGCTGAGATACGAATACAGGCGTGTTTCTGGAGACTGGGACAGAGGGGCCTCACTGTCCGGCAGAGCCAAACCCAGAGCATGGCTTCTGAAAACCCAAACCTAAGGCCGTGACCAGGGACAGGTGAGCAAGGCCCCCTCCCAGCCCTTGGGAGCTGTTGAGAGGGTCCATCCACGCCTCTCTCCTACAAGGCAGCCCCCGGAAAGGAGGCTGACAGGGACGTGACCATGTCTTTGGCTGCCAAAGGTCAACATGTGCCCTAGACTGTCCCCACCCGCTTCCCTTTTCTTTGAATCCTTCATGTACACCCAAGTGAATGCCGCTTGCTTCTCATGGTCTTAAAAAACAAAACCAAGACAGAAAAGGAGGTAGGTGAGCAGGGGTGGGCAGGTTTATGGATAACTCTCAAAGTGCCAAGAACCCTCAGGATGACGGCTGCCCCCCACCCCCAACCCCCCGCACCTCCAGCTCCTCTGCAGGCCTGAGTCCTTTGGACACACCGTGCACAAGCCTCAGAGGGGGCTGCTGGCTGCAGGAAGGGCTTGTGAGGACCCCCGACACGTTCCCCCCACCCCACCGCCTTCCTTCTCTCCGAACTCAAGCACCTGGGCCTGAAAGGTGGCCGAAGAGGTTGGTGAGGCATTCAAGCTCCTGGAAGGGGTCGTCACTTTGCCCCCGCTCCCAGGGGGAAACAGGGATGGGGGTCAAAGAGCCTGTCGCACTAGAATGCTTTTCAATCCTTGTCCCCAGAGGTAGAATCATTTTGTCCAGTATCTGAAACGCAAGCTTCCTCTAGCTCTCGTCATTACAGTAACTCCTGATGGCTGACCTCACCCCCGCCCACCTCCACGACCCTCTGCCCCTCGCAAAGGGACCGCAAAACACAAGGACAGCTGATGGCGCAGATGGTGCCACGGCTGCTGCCCAGGCTCACGCTCTGCTGTGTGCACGGCCTCCCCACATACACACCAGTACACGTTACACAGCGGTGGCCAGAGACACATTTACAGTGTGCGTGGGAGGCCCGGCCCGGGCCGCATCCTCGGACGGGGTTGTTCTGCCCCTGAATCCTGGGGTCTGGGGGTCCTGCGGCTGCTCTGCAGCCAGCCACCCCTCGTCTCAGTGTTTGATCTCAAGGATGGAGGGGTTGTGGTCCAGGATGGCGAGGATGATCTTGTCCATGTACTGCCTCAGCCGGAAGTTGATCTCCTCCTGCTCCTTGAGGGCTTCCATGAGCTGGAGGAAACGAGAAAGCAAGGTCAGAGGCCAGGCAGGGGGCCGGGGTGTGGGCAGAGCCAGTGTCCCAACAAAACCAGCCTCAGAGCCCGGGCACCAGTCTCCGGTGTCACATCCGGGCAGGGGGGAAGGTGCAGAGGCACAGGCCACACCCCCAGAGAAGCCTGGATCATTGGCCCGTTGGGGGAGCCCAGATGTGTGTGATGTTTTTGATAAAGCAGAGAATGCTGGCCAGAGGCATATATAATCAGGAGTGACACCCAATGTCCCAAGACCCTAAGACCGCTCGCTGCTTCCTCTCGCCACCCCCAGTCCTGCCACTGTCCTTCTCCAGGTCAACTCCTGCCATGTCCATGGGATGCGCCTCTGCCCGCAGGCTGGAGGCTGCTGCCTGGCTTCATGTGGGTACTCCTCAAGGCCAGGGGCCAGCTCCTGGCTGTGTGTCCCCAGCACAGGGTAAGGGGGTTCAGTGACTCGTGTTGAAATCTAACCTGGGTATCTCGGAGGCCTGATCTTTCATAACCATACCCCAGTGGGGCAGAAAGAGTGGGCTTTGGTTCTAGGGACCTGGGTTCCTCTCTCTCCATAAGCTGGGTGATCTTGGGTGATCCTGGTCTCCCGATCTGTGACATGGAAGTGTTCAGAAAGCCTTCGCATTCTCAGAAGATTAAATGAAGACATACTGCAAGCAGGTGCCCCCCCAAAATGCTAATATCCTTCTCCTGCTGGCTTGGGTCCAGGGGACATCTGGCCTCCCCTGGATCGCACACCGCTGACATCAACGGGCCATTCTGGCGCATTCCTGACCGAGCGAACTCAAACTCCACTCTGCTCCCAACCCCACTCTCCTCCCACCACGTACAGGAAATCGGAGCAGGTTTAACTCCACCTGCGGATCCTCCTCTCATCACTCAGGGTCACTGCAGATGGGGACTCCCAGGGGGCCAGGCCCTGGCCTGCTTTTCCTGCCCCGAGGCAGGACTCACGGGCAAGGGGCCAGGCTCCACGGCGAGAGCGTGTGGGCACGTTACCTCATCGCGAGAGGCTGTGTCTATTTCCGCTGCCAGGGACTGGGCTTTGGTCTGGGTGGCAAAGAGGTTCTTGGCTTCATAGAGGCTGAGGCTCAAGATTTGTCCATTCAAGTCATCATTCTGATCTCGCAGCTTGTGATTCTCCTGCGGAGGGGGCACAGGCAACTCTGACTCCCACCGGGACCCGCTTCTCTGCATCCATGGCCTCCTGACCACTCCCCAGGGTGTGTGTCACTGGTCAGGACACCCACAGATGACCTGGCCTCTGCTGGGTTCCAGGGTGAGAAGGCTGGGTCCTGAGGGGTTTGAGGTCCTGAGGAGGAGTTATAGCCCGGCTCAGGGAGCCAGGTTTCCAGAGAGGAGCATGACTCCAGATCACCCCTTCTTCCCTGGGGGTGGCTGAGCCGGAAGAGGGGTCCCGGAGGACACTGCCCACTCAGTGGGTGGCTGCTTCTCCAACACTGGCCCTTGGTGAGGGTAAGTGATGCTCTGGGTCCCTGGGGTGGCAGGTCAGCTCATCTCCTTGGCTCCTCCTGAAGTCGGGCTCAGGAATCCTGCTCTGGGGAGTTCTTTCCAGGGTCCCCTTGGCTCCTGTGTGCAGCCGGCCCAGTACCATCCTGCCCAGACCTGGGTGACCAGCCCCATGCTCTAGCTTTTGCCTCAAGGCTCATACCTGCTCACATCTGGGACCCCGGGCGCCCCCTTGTGGCTGAGAAGGGCTGGGGTTTCTGCTGTGGGACGGGAACCTCTGGGAGCCGGCCCACAGGGGTTATTTATTCTGCAGGGTCTATGAGTACCCTCAGGCCCCTGCTGGGTCACTGCCCCTCCTGAACCCGCGTCCCCCACCCCCAAAGGCTCCCCAGTCATGGGAGAGTGTCCAGGAACCCTCTGAAATGGACTCTTGGGCTCGGGGTGGGAGACACTGATGTGCAGCTGGGTGAGGGCTCCTTCTCCCACATGCCCAGGACAGAAGACTGGTGTCTGTTTCCCGTCATGGATGCTGAGCAAAGACTGACCCTGGGGTTTCCACCCACCTCGCCTGAGCTGTGAGACGGGGCCGAGCGGGCCTGATGATCAAGGTGTCGGGAGGAGCAGGCAGTTACAAGTGGGGAGGAGGCGCTCCAACGCTCAGCCCTGCACAGGAGACGCACCCCAAGGGGACCCAGCCACCTCATCCCCCAGGACGGGGGCTCCCAGGGCCTACCTGCTTGAGCCGCTTGACCTCATGCTCCAACTCGACCTCTCGGGCCCTGGCGTTGAACTCGCCGAGGCTGGAGGACGAGCTGCGGCCCCTGCCCGGCCGCTCGCAGTCCAGCTTGTACATCTGCAGGTGCTCCAGCTCCTTCCGCAAGTCCTCGATGAGCTGCGGGGGAAAGAGGCCGGTTGGCAGGAGCATGAATACAGGGGCGGTGGGTGTGGGGTGGGGCGGGGCACCCTGGAGCCCACCCACCCACCTCCTGCGTCGCCTCCCGCTCCTTCTGGAACTCGAGGCGGTTGTGCCGCAGCTTGTCCATCATGCGCTTGTACAGGTCCATCTCATCCTTGAGCCTCAGGCTGGTGTCCTCCAGCCGGTCGGACATACGCTGCCGCTCCTGCAGCCAGGGAGACGGGGGACGGGGGAGAGTTCCCAGGGGGCCCGCTGCACCCCTGGGGCAGCCACCTCGACAACTGGGCGATCAGACCAGCCCGCAGGACAGAGCCCACCAAGGCACGAATTAAAGAAACAGCTAGACCCCTAATTCTAGAGCTGCAGCAAGAAAAGCCTCAGGTTGCCACAGTCCTTCAATGATGCCAAATGGATTTGAATAGAAGGTAAAAGTCCAAACAGAATCTGGCCTTTTTCTCCTTCTTATTTTCCCCCATAATACAGAGAAACATAGTCACTATAACAACATTTGGAAAATAAGAAATATGCAAAGACAAACTATTTGTAGTTTGTTGCTTTTTTTTTTTTTTTTTGGCTAGGGCAATGAGAATTTCAGGACTAGTAACTAAAAGGCCAGAGACAGCCACCGCCTCTCTGTGGATTCAGCTCCAGATCCAAGTCTGAGCAATGCCTGGACCTAACGCTCACCTCATCCAGCTTCTCTGTTTGTGACTTGAGCCGAGTCACCGTTGTTCTAAGCTCGGTGTTTTCTTCCTCTAATTGCTGCACCCTGGGGAAAGGAGGACAAGAGTGTCAGAAATGGAGATTATCTCACAATCTGACAGTCTGTAGCAATTCTCAGCTCCCTAGAGGAAGGAAGATATCAGAAAATGAGAGAGAGAGAGAATATGAACTGTTCCAAATGGTAGTATGGCTTTGAGCTCCCTGTCATCCAAGGCAAAATGATAAAGATCCTGAATTATCATCATCTTTGAATAAGAGGAAAAACTCACTTGGGAATGCATAAGAGCACAGAGTTCTTTGTACATACAAGCTTAGGGCCTGAAACACCCTGCGGGGGGAAGAGGCAGCAGTGGTATTTTTCTGCTAAACGGAGAGTCTTCCTGTGGTGTCCATGGCGGGGCCCTCCCACAAGGATCCACAGCTTGAAGGCAACGCACGCACCATACTTGGTTTTCGTTCTCCCCTGGGGCTCTTCCCTTCGCGTGTTCTCTGACGCCCACGGGCAGTGGTTCTGACCGTCTAACCCTCTGTGTTAGTGTTCACAGGGGGGTGTCCAGGTCGGTTTTACGTGACCCAAGAAGAGGGGCCGGTGAGCTGAGCCATCGGCCAGTAGCCCTGGGATGGCGCTGGGCCATTCCCAGCAGGGCGCTCCCTCTCCTTCCCACTGTCACATCCTCCTTGGATGGAGGGCTTCTTGGCCCCAACTGTCCTCTGGGCTCCCCAGGAGAAAGAAACCCCTCTCCAGGGCTCGAGGGGAACTCAGATCTGCCCCCCACCTGCCTCGGAAGAGGCCCTCATGAGAGGCACAGAGCACCCGAGGGAACAGCGGCCCCTGGGGTCAGGTCAAGGGCAGGGTTCCGGGCCGGCTCCACGAGGGCCGGCTTCCTGGGCTCTGGCCTCGCCCTGGCCAGCACACTCATCGTCTTCTCCCACCTGCATCCCAGCCACCTCTCAGCCAGCCGACTGGCCGGCTGTCAGGACCAGGCAGAGGACGTGATGCTGAATGAGGGACCAGGCTCATTGAGAAACAGGTGCAAAACAACAGCTTCTAGAACATGAGTGGTCAATTAAGGGAAATTGGGGAGGGGGTGTCTCTGATTGCATGGAGGTTAGGCCCGCCCAGTTCCCTTTGGGCCTGCTTGACCCTGCCAGCCGTGAGGTGAGAGGTGAGAGATCACCTCCCATCCTAGGCTGGGCCGGGCAGACTTGCCAAGGCTCAGCTCAGAGCCTGGGGTGCCAAGGGGTCTGAGGAGAAGAGGGGCAGCCATCCACTGTGTCAGGGGCCCTGGACGGCCTCTGGCCTGGGTCAGGGGGCGCGCCTTGGACATCCTCAGAGCCCCCACCTAAGTGCAGTATTCAGCTGTGCCGCAGCCCGTCTGCCGTCCCGCCCACTCTACAGGGAGGCTGACGGATGGATACTGAGGCCCAGGGAGAGACAGAGGACGTCCAACGCCATGGAGCTAGTGGGTGACCACGCCAGGGCCCCAGATCGTCCTCCCCTGCCTGCCTCCCGTGCAAACAGCTGTGGCCGAGGCCCAGAGGCAGCCCTGTGTGACCTCTGCCCCCAGGTCCCTGGGTCAGGGCGCCCTCGTGTTCAGGGGCGGGGAGAACCCAACAGCAGGGGGCGCTCCAAGCCTGGACAGCAGACCCAGCCTAGGACTCAGGGCAAGGCCTGTGCCTGTGCATATTTCCTTAACCTATTCTCTAATTGAGAGATAAAGCATCACTTCCATTTGGACCTGCTATGAAAAATGTTACTTTGAACATTCTTTTACTTGCTTCCTAGAGAACACGCCCAGGCGTTCAGGTATCAAAAGGAGAACCGTTAGGACCAGAGGCCTCCCCCTGGGCTCAGTTTTCCCATCTAAATAACGGGACCGCGTCTGCCCACAGAGGCGTCAGAGGGACGCACCTGGTGGTGAGCAGCTCGATCTCCGTGCCGCGCTCGCGCTCCAGCTTGCTGTAGGCCTCGCGGTGGCGCCTCGCCTCCTCCTCCAGGGCCTGCTCGGCCGTGGTCTCCTGATCCTTCACCATCTCCTCCAGCTCGTGCACCCTGCAGAGAGGCGTGTGGGCCCCAGTGCAGGGCCAGCTCTCGTGGCCTCACTTTCCTCCCCTCAACCTAGGCTGTAACCAAGGGGAGCCCCGGACCCCACGTCACCGACACCCCGACTGTGGGCCGGCAGCTCTGCTGACAGATGAACGGGGGACTCCGCAGCAGCTAAGGAGAGGCGGGCCGGTCCAGAGGGGAGAAGCAGGTCTCCCAGGGCGCATGGAGAGGGCCGGTCTCACCGCACCCGGATCAAACAGCCTGGAGGCCTTGCCTCCTCTTTTCACTCTCTCCCTTCCCGGCCAGGATGCCTCTGATCAACAGTTCAGCTCACTGGGCACCTTGACCACAAACATGGGCACGTCCTGCCTGGTGGTGAGCACGCCAGGTCTGGGGAAGGCCTGGCACCACTGTGGACCTTCTAACCCTGTGACTGGTAGTCTGGACGGTGTACCAGTTCGGGACATGACCCTCTGTGAAGCTGACCCTCCGGGGTGCACAAGGGGACCCGTCTTTGAGCCCTCCAAGGTTGAGGACCAGACCCTGGGTGGGGATCAGTTTACCAAGTTTCAGGAGGGTTATACTCTACATGCACCACCTCATCGAGTCGTGTTCCGTGGGCCTCTGTCGGGGTGAGGGCGCAGCAATGCCCGGACCTCTCCCATGGGTGGCAGCTGTGAGCCCCTGACTCCTACCAGCCTCTCCCCTCTGTAAAGCTTGTCCCCTGGAACGGAGCCAGGCTCTCATTATTGCAGGACAGGGACAGGAAATGGGTCCCAACTTCTACCTTTGACCCGAGCTGGGGCTGCAGACCTGGAGGGCTGAGGTCAATTTCTGCCTGTCTCCCTATCCCCCAAAGACCTGTCGTCCTGGGCGCCCAACACGGGCAGGGCCCACAGCAAGGCGCTGACAGGTCACAGGCCCTCCGAGCTAGAAAGACATGCAGGTCACCCCCGCCCCAACCTCCCCTGGGGCCGTCGCAGCCGAGGCCGGCCTGACCTGTGCACCAGCTGTGTATTCTCCTGCTTCAGCTTGCTCTTCAGGTCCCCGTTGGTCAGGCTGTCATTCTCCAGCTCTGTCACCTTTTTTTCCAGGAAGCTCACCTACCATAAGGGGGTGGTGGAGAAAATCTTTGCGTCCACGGCACAGAGAACCTAACAATGGTGGGACTGAGGACAGGACCCCCACTGACGGTGTGTGAAGAGGAGTCATGTTGGGGGGTGGGGTGGGGTGGATGTGTCCAGGTGAGCGGGGCTGCCCACCCCCAACTCCTGGGTCTCCCACGTCCCCAGGCAGTAGCTCGGAGCACCCCAACCCCCCCCCCCCAACAACAGGCGAGTCCCATCTGCCCACGCCCGCCCTGGCACACCTTCTCCGTGATGTCATTGTCACAGGAGTCGATGCTGTCCCGGAACAGGTCCTCGGTGCTGCCGTTGCTGCTGCTAAAGTTGCTGCTGTGCATGAGCTGCCTGGGGGTGGGGGGGGGATGCATGTCTGTGCCTGAGCTGCGAGTGGGGAGGAGGAGGCCTGTTTGGCTGCAGCGGCCTTGGGGAGATTGGGGTTCAGACTCAGCCTATGGGCTGGGGGAGCACCCCAGACTGCTGGGAGAGTACCAGGAACCCCCAAGGAGGCCGCCCTCCCTCAGTCAGGGAGCAGAGTGGCCTGACCCCTGATCTCAAGAGATCGCTCTGCCCAGAGGACAGAAGAGAGGCTGCGATGGTCCTCCTGAGCCCTGGCAGATGAAGTCAGTCCATCAGGGACTTTCCTCCTGCTGCCTGTGCTCACCAGGGGTCCAGCTAAGAGGTGATGTGGGACCCCAGCTAGTGGAAGCACCTTCCCCCAACCCCACCTCCTGAGCCCCTTCCACCTGGGAACCACCCTAGTGAGGCGGCCGGGCACCACAATCCAGGCGAAGGGCCTGGGCTCCCTGAGACCACCCAGCCCCCCAACCAAGCTAGGTCCTACTATGTCACTGGGGACCCAGGCGTGGGTAGGGGGACAGAAACTCATCCAGGATGTGCAGGACCATGGGATAGTGGGTGGGACTAAAAAGGGGCCGCAGCTGTCCAGGTGACCTCTTGAGGCAAAAACCCCTGCCGCTCCCCAGCAGCCCCCACCTCCTACTCTGTGCCAGGCAGTAGCCGGGGTCTCAGCCAAGAGGCTGCCCCACCCCAGCGCCTGGACCCTTGCGCAGCTCCCAGGGCCCTGGGTACAGACCTGGGCGAGTCTGGAAGAGGCCTGGTGCGGGACCCAGTGGGCCCAGGAGCAGAGGGACCAGCTCCAGGGGAGACCCTCACACCCCATCTCTGTCAGCAGGAAGCCCAGGGCCTCTGCTGGTAGAGCTGCCTGCTCCAGAGCACAGAGAAGGACATGGAGTGTGGGGTGGACTGTGTCTCTCAGGGCTCCCCTGGGGTGCCTGCCAGAGGCAGGGGCAGCTGTGGGTTCAGAGAGGCTGAACTCTGCCAGGAGGGACACTAGATAGGCCAGGGAGGAGCCCAGCCCTTCTTTCCTGGAAGTGGATCTTCCGCTGCCTGCACTGCCCTGGGACACCTCATCCCCTCTGCGTCAAGCCACACACAGGGCACTAGCTGGGTCTGAGTTGCTGGCACAGAGTTGGCCAGCAGGAGTGTAGTGCAAGAGGACAGCATTCAATCCGAGCTACCCTGCTCAGATAGTAAAGAATCTGCCTGAAATGCAGGAGACCCAGGTTCGATTAGTGGGCCGGGAAGATGCCCTAGAGGAGGGTGTGGCAACCCATTCTACTCTTCTTGCCTGGAGAATCCCATGGACAGAGGAGCCTGGTGGGCTACAGTCCATGGGGTCACAAGAGTTGGACATGACTGAGCGACTAACACACATACACACCCCGGGGCGGTGGGGGGTGGGGTGGGGGGGGCTTACCGTCCAAAGGCTGTGCTGGAGATCTTTCGATTGGGGCTACACAGAGAGACAGAGAGAAAAGGCCATTGAACAGAGGGGCCCGTAGCCCACTGCTTCCTCTGCCCTGGCTACAGGATACGCAGATGCAGGCGAAGCTTTTTCTGCCCACTGAAGGGAATTTACACATCAGCTTGGCCCTCAGAACTGCTCCTGATCACCGGCCAGGAGAGAATGGGGCCCCTAGTCACCGACCAGGAGAGGGTGGGGGCTCCCAGTCACCAGCCAGGAGAGGGAGGGGGCCCCTGCCCCGATGCTTCTTCCCTGGGTCTGCCCGCCACCCCAACCCCTATGCTGGTCTCCGGGGCCTCACCTATTGGCCTTCAGGTTTTTTAGCCGGGCTTCCAGGTCGTTAAGCAGGTTGATTTTCTTGCAGCACTGAGAGCAGTAAACATCCAGCAGCTCACTGTTGTACGCATGCCGCATCTTTCGAGGCGTCTGCCCCGCGCTGGGTCATAAGAAGGAAAAAGGTTCACCTTTGGAACCGCTGTCCAGTTTGGTGCCCCATCCCACCGAGCTTATTACTAGGTTCTCTGAAACCTGTGAACCCTGTGTGTGTGTGTGTTTGGGGGTGGGGAGTGGAACTAGAACAGCAGAGTTCCCTCCCCCAGTGCTCTCAAAGACAGGAAGCCAATGAGTTGTACCCATTTCACAGAGGGGGAAACTGACAGTTAACATCCGAGTAAGCAATGACTCAGCTGCGTGGGAAGGTATCAACATGCCACTTGGCGTCTGCGGCCCCTCAGGCTTGTTAATTTGGTTTCTTCCCCAAGATAGAAGGAAGAATTCCAAACCCCCAACCCCCAGCCCCAATCAGGATTCAAAGGCTGTTCCCACCCATCTACAGGAGCAGAGCCCAGTTAGTTCACGCCTCTGCCTGCCGAACACCCCTGGGATGAGGCAGGATTGGTCCTGCCACTTTTCCTGGATCCCAAAGGCCGATGAAGATAGAGGGGCCACCTGGAGGACACTGATGACCCCAGGTCCGAGTAGACATTGGTCCTGGTCTCGTCGTCCGGGCATGGGCTGCTGGGGGCACAGTCCACGTCATCCGCCTCCCCGTAGTCCTCAAACTGCTCCTCGTTGCTGATGAGCGAGGTGGTGGAGTGCGTGGAGAGGTCTGACGTGGTCACGGACGGAGGGTGGCCCAGGGACCTGAGTGGACAAGGGCCAGCTGCGAACTGGGGGGCACCACAGCCCGTGGGGGACAGACAGGCCAGGACACCAGGACCCTGACGATGAAGCCTGTCCCTCCTGCCCCGGTTAAGTACACTCTGGGGATCGTATCCTAAGGGAAACATCTCATCACAGAAAAAGTTTCTACTCCAGAGATGTTCAAATTGACATTTCCACAGGGAAGTAAAACACTGCTCACAACTCAAAGGCTTACTGAAGCAACACTGAAACAGCTATTAGTAGCACGTATTAGTAAATGAAATGATCACACAAACTGTGGACCCTCAAACTGTTGTGGAAAGGTTTGTAAAAAAAACATTGGCAATAATGTGGAAAAATTAAAACTCAAGAGCTTTTTTTTAATTAAAAAAATTTTTTTTAATTAAAACTAAAAGCTAAACTTAAAAACAGCACTGAGTGGTAAAGAATCCACCTGCAACCCGCTCCAGTATTCTTGCCTGGAAAATTCCATGGACAGAGGAGCCTGCCATGGTTACAGTCCATGAGGCAGAAAAGAGTTGGACATGACTGAGCACACACACACAAAATTAAAACAAAGAATGAAACAAAAGATGCAAAATTTTAGGCATAATAAGTCTAAGCATGCGATGGGTCTACACAGAAGGAAAAGCAGGAAATGAAAATATTTAAATGGCAATCGGGCTTGGGGTGTGGAGGGTGGCGCCATCAGTAAGTGAGTTACCTGCCGTTCATTCTCACTTTTCCTCCCTTTTTCAAGCTGTGTAAGTGCATATGTTCCAACAATGAATAAGGTTTTAAAATAAACAACGAGTTACTAGGCAGGATGCGTCGCCTATGTTTATAGAGAGGAATTCTTGTCCAAAGAAGCCTGACGCCACAGATCACGGGTCAGAGACCCTGGGTCGCTCACGGGTGACCCAGGGGGGCCTGGGGCAGCGTCAGGGGCTGGCCGCACCTGCTCTGCAACCGAAGAACAAAGAAGTGCAGCCAACGCATCACCTGGCAAAATGTATCTTCCCTTGAGTCACAGGGCGGTAGTTGCTCATTAACTAGGATCTCTCCACCCTCTTCACAGTCCAACTCTCACATCCATACATGACCACAGGAAAAACCATAGCCTTGACTAGACAAACCTTTGTTAGCAAAGTAATGTTTTTGCTTTTGAATATGCTATCTAGGTTGGTCATAACTTTCCTTCCAAGGAGGAAGCGTCTTTTAATTTCATGGCTGCAATCACCATCTGCAGTGATTTTGGAGCCCAGAAAAATAAAGTCTGACACTGTTTCCCCATCTATTTCCCATGAAGTGATGGGACCGGAGGCCATGATCTTCGTTTTCTGAATGTTGAGCTTTAAGCCAACTTTTTCACTCTCCACTTTCACTTTCATCAAGAGGCTTTTTAGTTCCTCTTTACTTTCTGCCATAAGGGTGGTGTCATCTGCATATCTGAGGTTATTGATATTTCTCCCAGCAACCTTGATTCCAACTTGTGTTTCTTCCAGTCCAGCATTTCTCATGATGTACTCTGCATATAAGTTAAATAAACAGGGTGACAATATACAGCCTTGACGAACTCCTTTTCCTATTTGGAACCAGTCTGTTGTTCCATGTCCAGTTCTAACTGCTTTTCTGGAACTCTTTTGCTTTTTCCATGATCCAGTGGATGTTGGCAATTTGATCTCTGGTTCCTCTGCTTTTTCTAAAACCAGCTTGAACATCAGGAAGTTCATGGTTCACATATTGCTGAAGCCTGGCTTGGAGAATTTTGAGCATTACTTTACTAGCGTGTGAGATGAGTGCAATTGTGCGGTAGTTTGAGCATTCTTTGGCATTGTCTTTCGTCTAGTCAAGGCTATGGTTTTTCCTGTGGTCATGTATGGATGTGAGAGCTGGACTGTGAAGAAGGTTGGGCGCCAGAGAATTGATGCTTTTGAACTGTGGTATTGGAGAAGACTCTTGAGAGTCCCTTGGACTGCAAGGAGATCCAACCAGTCCATTCTGAAGGAGATCAGCCCTGGGATTTCTTTGGAAGAAATGATGCTAAAGCTGAAACTCTAGTACTTTGGCCACCTCATGCGAAGAGTTGACTCATTGGAGAAGACTCTGATGCTGGGAGGGATTGGGGGCAGGAGGAGAAGGGGACGACAGAGGATGAGATGACTGGATGGCATCACTGACTTGATGGACGTGAGTCTGAAAGAACTCTGGGAGTTGGTGATGGACAGGGAGGCCTGGATTGGAGAAGGAAACGGGAACCCACTCCAGTATTCTTGCCTGGAGAATCCCAGGGACAGCCGTCTATGGGATCGCATAGAGTCGGACACGACTGAAGTGACTTAGCAGCAGGGAGGCCTGGCGTGCTGCGATTCATGGGGTCGCAAAGAGTCGGACGCGACTGAGTGACTGATCTGATCTGATCTCCACCCTCTAAGACTCTGCACTCAAAAACGGGAACCAGTGATCTAGGCATCACAGCTTTAATGATAGGGTGACAAAGATCAAGTCTTTTGGTACCCCCACCCTATCTTATTTACTTATTTATCTGCCCTCTGGTTCCTTAGCACCTGGGGTTGCATTCGTCATATTCCTCACTTTGTTCTTGTATAAATTTTACTAAAACTCTTGGCACTCACTGCTAGCTGCCTCCTGGTGACTGGTCCCAGAAAACAACGGGAATGATCGGGTAGCAAATGATTAGTCAATAGGTCAAAGGGTCTGTGGTCCCCATGAACGGTGTCCACGGGCTGTGGTCACAAGCACAGTGGATGGACCGTTCCCAGGATGCAACACGGATGAACAACTCCAAAGGCATCTCCTCCCTTGAAGACTGTGACTTCTAGAGCCACTGGGGTTTGAGAATACCTGAACTGAGAAAATACATTAGGCCGAAACATATGAAATTGCCTTTTCCTTCAAAGGTGCAAATGATGAAAAGCTGACAATTTTGTTTGGTCAACGGATACTGGAAGCCCTTGCTTCCTTTTCTAAATCTCTGGGCTGATCATCACACGCTCATCGCCTTTTCCTGATGCCTGAAGCTCCAGGCAGTCTTAACTCACTTGTCCTCGGGCAGGAACAGGCCTCCTAGACCCACATTCTTCTCCGCGGGAATTCCAACCGGCCCCTCCAGGCTCCGAGTGCTCTCCATGGGGCCCTCCATGTCCGACTCCTGGGGGCCCTCGGGGCGGGGCCAGTGTCATGGCCTCATCCTCATCCTCGGGAAAGAAGTCTGGCTCTGTGGGCAGGAGCTCGCCATCAGCAAAGGTGGGGTCTGGCACCTCGCTGCCCTGGGTAAGACAGAAGGGAGAGCGTGAGTGAGCCTGGCTTCTGGGGCTCAGCACTGCTCCTCAGACCACAGGGACACCAGGAGGGGACTGGCAGGTGGTGCCAGGGAGCCATAGACCCCAAGACCTCGGGTATGAGACCCTGGCACGTGATCTGTCTTGGGGGCCTCTTAAGTAAGCCCGGTGAGGGGTGGGAACCTCTGGGACTGCTGTCCATGGAGAAGGGCCACAGCCAGGCCAGCGGCATGGTCCAGACCCTGCTCGGCAGGGTCTCCAACCCAAAGTCTGGATAGGAAGGCAAGTGACTCAGAGAAGGCTTCTTAGGGTTATAAGGGCACAGCCCCAGTGACAATGACAATGACGTAGCAGAGTTTGATGCAACATGCTACAGGGACATCAGCAGAGCATGAGGGTCAGCCCCCCCGCTGCCCCCAACACCTTGATTCTGGGCATGTCAAATATTGTCTCTGAACTCCAGTTCTGGCCTCTCTGTAAGCCGAGAATGGCAACGGAATCCTACGGCATCCCTGTTCCCAGCAGGACCTCAATGGATAACCCCTGGCCACAAGTCTGTCCCGGCCCTGCCACAGCCACCTTACTGCTGTTCTGTTCAGTCGCTAAGTTGTGTCTGACCCTTTGGGACCCCATGGACTGCAGCATGCCAGGCCTCTCTCTGACCCTCACCATCTCCCGGAGTTCACCCAAGTGCACGTTCATCAAATCAGTGAGGCTATCCAACCACAGCCACGCTGCGGAGCAAGAATTCTAGGTCTCTCAAGTCTGAGCTTTGGGCTGGTCCCCAGGGCCCTCACACACTGCCTGGCACAATGCCAGCGCACCTTATCTGCCCAAACCTTTTGCCAAAACCGTCTGAGAAGAGCTCTGGGTTTATTCAGCGTTTACCCTAGTCTGAGAGGCAGCTTTCTGCAAGTCATTTTTCAAGGCTGCTTTGCCCCTAAGTAGGTAGGAACCCCTAAGGATCCTTTGCCCCTAAGGAGGCCTCCACCTGCTCCCAGCCGAGATGTCAACTACCCCCCAGGTTCTTGGGCCTGCTTCTCAGCTAGGGTTGGCAGAGCCCTGGTTAGAGGTGCTTCCTCCAGCCCCAGGACAACAGGAAGGGTAACAGTAACAGGGCTGTGAAAAGCCTCGGAGCATCTCAGATAACAACGAGATCAGAGACATCCAAGGAAGGTGGTGAGCGAGCAGCGTGGCTGTGTCTGCTGGTTAGCAGGCAGCCCTCCTGGGGGTCTGTCCCCACCAGGATGTCCTGGGGCTAAGAAGAGATGGTGATTAATGAGCCTGGCTCCTGCCTGTGCCATGACTCGGGATGAGCACCAGATGGACCAATAAAGCCAGCATCAGGCAGCCAGCCACCCCTGACTGTGGAGGCCGAGGGGCTGTGTAATTAAACTCACCCCTGGTGTTCACGTGGCCCTTTCCACCTTTGTTGTTGTTCGGTCGCTAAGCTGTGTCTGACTCGATGTCATAATCCAACCCCAAAGGGCTCCAAACCTTATCAGCTCTTATGTCCTAACCAAGCTCTTGTCAGCAAGCCCGAAGCTGTGTCCCCGTTGGAACAAAGAAAACCCACCATTCACAGACCGACCACCCATCAATTCTGGAGACTGAGTTGAGAGGTAATGTATAATCTCATTTGGGCTTTACAACCCTTTGAGACACAGATTCCCATCCCTTTTACTAACGAGGAAGTCAAGGCTCAGAGAGTAACCTGTCAGAAGTTCCCTGGCCGGTGTGCAAAGGACCCCCACCTGCCTCTGACGCTCGCTTGGTTCTATTTATCCCTGATGTAACCCACGCTTCATGGGTTTTCAGACCCCATGGTGACAGGGGCATGTTACTAACTGTGAAGCCCGGGGGCTCTGCCTAATGCTGCAACTTCCACATGCCACCCCTACCCGCCCCCCAGCAGGGCATCTCCGGGTTGGCGCAAGGCCACCTGGAGGGGTCCTCCAGGGAGAGCTGGGCTACAGAGGAGTAAGGCGTGTGCTCTGTCCACCCACCCGCAGGCTTTCACCCTCCTGGACACGGCAGCGCTGGCTGGGAGTCCCGGCTCTGTGGCTCACGAGAGGGGGCCTGGTCACTCTGCAACTTGTTTCTCTCCGTCTTCACGGCCCAAAGGCCGGGTCTCCTTCCACTGCTGTCTGGCCTGGTGCCACGTGGGCACCAGTGCGAGTGCTGGGGTCAGACTGTGAGTCACCCACGCCCACGCCTTTCCCCTGGAACCGTGTCAGCAGGCGTCCCCAGGAGGCTGCCACCCAGCCGGCTCCCAGAAGGCAGGCAGGCAGGCGGCCTCGTGGAGACCAGCATCTGCACGCAAGCATCTGGCTTGGTCTCTGGCCAACTCATGTTTGCCTTGCTGGAGGCTGAGTTTCAGCCAGGCACTCTGTTCCGACACCCAACTCATCGGACGCAGGTGGGGACCAACAGCCCCCTCTCACCTGAGGTCCATGGAGACATGCCCACACTCCTGGCACTTGGCCCACAGCTCTGCCCAGGGGGAAAGAGTGGCCTGGAGTGGGCTGTCTCAGCCACAGGCGGGGAAGGGGCAGCAGAGGGGCCAGACACCCCACGGGGGCCCCTCTCCAAATCGACCCCCACCTCCTGGGCATGGTTTTACTCTTTGATTGAGCAGGGTCCACAGCTGCTGGGCCCTTCACCCTTGACAAAGCATCTTGTCTCTCACACACAAACCGTTTGTCTCTCAACAGCCTTGGGAGAGCTCGGGGAGAGGAGGAGGTTAGGATGAAGATTCCTTACGTTCGTTCATCGATACACCCGGAGATCACAGCGGGAGGGGCTGCCTGGAACGCCCAGGCCATAGACGCCCCCGCTGAGACCTGGAGCCGGGCTCCAGACATGCCATGTCCAGGATCCTCAACCCCACACCCTCCACTACACACACATGTGCACACCCTCTCAACACACCAGCCTTTTCTTTCAGAAAATGGCTGCTCTCCCTAGGGCAACACCTCTTTGTTCAGCCCACAACTGTTGCTCAAAGCAAGTGGAAATTTTAATTGTAACTTCGAAACCATTTCTAGGGCAGACAGTCCCTGACTTATGATGGCTCGACCTATGATTTTTTGACTTTACAATGGTGTGAAAGCAACACTCGCTCAGTAGACACACGGACTCTGAAGTCCGAATTTTGCTCTTTTTCCAGGCTAACAATGTGTGTTCTGATGCTCTCCTGATACTGATGGGCCTTGGCGCCCGGCCAGACACGTAATCATGAGGGTGAACAGCTGATACGCTCACAGCCATTCTGTTTTTCACTTAGTACAGCTTTCAGTCAATTACATGAGCCACTCAACACAATTTCTGCCCCTTCTTAGGGGCTGTAAGTGTTGCAGGAGCCAAACTGTCCCTACAGCCCATGGGTCCCCCGCTAGTCAGCCAGATCTAGGACAAACAAGAGGCCAGGAGGTATGCCGTCCTTAAGGGACTAGGGTTTCTGGAGAGTTCTGAGGTCCAAGCTGAGCAAACAGGTCCCAGCCAGCTGCTCTGGCAGGGCAGGTCTGCAGCACCAGCATCTGCTCCCCCCGCCCCCGTTCTGGGCTGGGGCGGGATGGTCCTGGCCTCAGCTGGAAGTGGGAGCCCAGGGGCACACAGTCTGTCTGTGGTGACCGCCCCTCTCCAATCTCAGGAGCAGCCTTCACCCACCAGCAGGCCCCAAGTCACCTCTTCCTCTGTAGGAAGCTGGCATGAGCTGAATTCAACGGCTGATGAGAAGGCCAAGCATCAGGACTGGTGGGGCCCTTCCAAGCCTTGGAGTGGCCAACAATGCCCCCACTGTCCACGCTGAGGGGGTGTGGAGGGCCCCAAATGGATGACTTTCTTTGGCCCTCCCCATCCCAGCCCAAGGAGCTTCCCAGATGGCTCAGTGGTAAAAAATCCGCCTGTCAATGCAGGAGACTTGGGTTCCATTCCTGGCTTCGGAAGATCCTCTGGAGAAGGAAATGGCAACCCACTCCAGCATTGTTGCCTTGAGAATTCCATGGACAGAGGAGCCTTGTGGGGTACTGTCCATAGGGCTGTAAAGAGTCGAATACAACTGAAGCAACTTAGCATCCCAGCCCCTTTTCCTGGAAGCCAAAAGACTCCAGGTGACCCCATTTCTACATTCCCCAGGAAGGGGGAGGACCCTAAGGGGATAAACATGAGGACTTCTACACCTGAACCCCCACAGTCAGCATCAGAGAGCACAGCACGGGTGATTGACAAGCGCACCCAAACCGAGGTGCGGATGGATGGCTGGGAAGAGCCTGGCACGAGAGCCCTGAGTGCTGACCCCAGCATGGCCACTGGTGGCTGTGACCCAGCTGTTCAATCTCTGAGCTTCATCTAAAGACAGGGGTGGACACACCTAACCTGGCAAGACTGCCGTGAAGAATCTAGAACAATGCCTTGCATCTCACAGGTGCCGGAAACATAGCAAAGAGGGGCAGAGAGGTGTGAGGAGCAAACTCTGAGAGCAGCCTGACCAGCTCAGATCCCGGCCCGGCTACTGAAGTAGCTCTGGGCTCTCAGGGCTATTCAACTTCTCAGTTTCCCCACCCATGGAATGGGGTTAACACTTAGGATTAAATGAGTTGGCACCTATTTTAAGCCGAGGCGAAACTATAGTGTTAGTCGCTCAGTCATGTCTGACTCTTTGCAGCCCTATGGACCGCAGCCCACCAGATTCCTCAGTCTATGGGATTCTCCAGGCAAAAATACCAGAGCAGGTTGCCACTCCCTTCTCCAGGGGATCTTCCCAACCCAGTGATCGAACCTGGGTCTCCTGCACTGCAGGCAGATTCTATACCATCTGAGCCACCAGGGAGGCCCTTTCTAAGCAGAACGTGTTCAGAAAATCTATTATTGTCTTCATTGTATTGAGAGAAGGCAGTTGGGGTGCCTGCTGGCCTAGTGGCCCCACTCCAGTCCCCACAAACCTTCCCCTCTGACTCCCAGAGCACACTGGGTGAAAGCAGGTTGGGTCCAGCTTCTGGGAGCCAGGCTTTCCCGTATCAAGACTGCTCTCCAAACAGGTGCCTCTTGTCTCCCACCAGGTCACCTTCTGCCCACTGTCTTGGAAGATCTCTCTGCACACTAATCACACCCTTTAATAAGTGTGAGGGTGAGAATGCTGCCTGGGCAAGGGAGTCTACGAGGCTTGTAGCTCCGGCTGTCCACCCCCAGCCCTGGCAATGGCTCTGCTCCCCAGGCAGCAACTCGCAGCCAGAAAACTGCTCTGTGGGGACAGGGCTGGGTAAAAATAGCTTGGGTGGGCACATCCCAGCTTCCCCTGCTGCCAGGCACCAGTGGGCACACGTGGAACCCCTGCAGGGAAAGTATGGGGGGAGAGATGGACACAAACCAAGCACAGTGTGGGGGAGAGGCCAGCTTGCTATCTGGGCGAGGCTGAATTGGGCTTGGGGGGCTGGGCAGGGGACCGAATCCCTCCTCACCTCACCCTCCTAGCCGGCCAAGTGCCCAGGAACAGTGACAGGCCGGGTCAGGGTCTCTCCGGGTCTTTCCCGCAGGTGGCAGAAAATTCAGGTTAAGGAGCTAACTTGTCGGTGTCAGCACCCCAGGTGCACGGGGGAGGGATGGGGTCACCTGGGCGGGGGTCCCCTCCTCGCCACTGTGGCTCAGCCATTCTCATCACTCAGAGATGCTGGCAGCTGCCATTAGCAGTGATGCAGGTGGTCCCCGACCCCTGTTTGTGGCTACAACTCCTGCCTTGAAGCCAGGCCTGGCTTTGTAGGCGGCTGGTGCTTATCAGTGGCTGATGGAAGATTCTGGGTTTAGCAAGGGGGGTGCGTGGGTGCCAGCCAAGGGGTGAGGGTGGGAATAAGGGGGATTTAAAGTGTCCACACAGAGAGGCTGGTGCCTTAGCCTTGCCTCCTGAACAAAACAACCCTGACTCAGATACACTCGTCCCCATCAGAGCCAAAGACAAAGTGGGAGCTCCCGGTCACCGAGCTGTTACAGGTTATCACCCATCTCAGCCAGCCCTGGGGACTGATCTCATACTGTGAGATCAAAGCTCTGGAGCTCAAGCTTTGTGCTCTGAAGAGGTGTCTATACCAGGCAGACAAATGGACTCCATGTTTCCAGCCCCAGGGCTAGAGCAGAATCCCCTCTAGTTAACCCCCTCCCAGGGAGGGGCCAGTGAGGCAGCCAAAGCAGCTTTCAAGCTGTCTCCTCCCAACCAGGGGCCCCGGGGTCCACTTCCTGAACTCTCACTTTAGGGAGGGTGCCACCAGCAGCTCAAGATCACCCTTCAACTGAGCTCCTCGCCAGGAGCCTCTGGGAGCAGATCTCAGAGTAGACACGCCCACCTGCCACACTTGTTTAGTAGCTAAGTTGCGACTGATTCTTTGGGACCCCATGGACGTGTAGGACCCCACCAGGGTCCTCTGTTGATGGGATTTTCCGAGCAAGAATACTGGAGTGGCTTGCCATTTCCTTCTCCAGGGGATCTTCCCGACCCAGGGATCAAACCGGCGTCTCCTGCTGCATCGCAAGTGGACTCTTTACCACTGAGCCACCTGGGAAGCCCCACCTGCCAGACTACTTCCACCATAAAGTGGATCCGCAGCTCCTAGAAGCAGGATCATTGTGACAACTGGGTTCCCTCAGGAGCTTATTATTAGTCTAAGAAGGTGTGCTTCTCACATAACCCTCTGGAGGGAGGTATTAAACCAGACCATTTTGCAGATTGGGGTACTGAGGCTCTCAGGCAGACTTGGCTCAGTCCTGGATCTGGCCCCCATAGCTGTGGAGTCTCAGGCTGGTAAAGAATGGAAGAGAAAGCCGTGCTCATGTTTCTCAAGAACTCGCATTTCCATAAAGCCAGGGTGGCCAGATGAGGCGGTCCACTGTTGCACACACCACCACGACGGAAGGTCCGCTGTTGCACACACCACCACGACGGAAGGTCCGCTGTTGCACACACCACCACGACGGAAGGTCCGCTGTTGCACACACCACCACGATGGAAGGTCCGCTGTTGCACACACCACCACGACGGAAGGTCCGCTGTTGCACACACCACCACGATGGAAGCGGGTGGAAGCCCACGCTGCCTTTTACCCAGTGTTTTAATCTCAACTCCTGCGCTGTGTCTCGGCCCGATCTCTCCACCCTCCCTCCAACACACACTGCTGATAAAGTAGTGTCCCATGAGTGCACTGGAAAGGGGTTGGGGGCATGACATAGCCCCCAGGAAACTTTAGAAGTGAAGGATGCCCGATGGTCCCTCCGGCAGCCAAACCAAGACGAGAGGTGGGTGAATTCCCTGAAGGGCAGCAGAGAAGAGGGCCTGGAAGTACTAAGGGTTAGTGCCGGGCAGGGGTGTCTTGAGGCAGATCCTGGCAGTGAGCACCCAGGCACCGGCCAGGAGTGTTTTGTCCAGTTGACCCGTGTGTCCTGTCTGCCCCGAAGGCTGCGGGACCTCGCTGTCCTGGCATGAAAGCTGGAGACCAGTCTGTTGATTCAGATCTTCCAACCAGCTCCCCTGGGTCCAAGTTCACCTTCCACCCCTTGGATCAGGATGATTTCCAAGGAGTCTGCCGACAAGGAGAGGTGGCTGCCTGGGCTCACAGCGGAGTGCAGGGCTCAGCTGGCACCTGGGCTCTGGGTGTCCACGGAGGGACAATCCGTGGGCATAAGTGGCACTTGAGTCCTGGGCTATGGGAAGGGCCGGTGAGATCTGGCTCTTTGGGCAAGGGGTCAGACCCTGGGCCCCCTGGAAACACCCCTCACCATCCCCCCATCCAGGAGACATTCTGAGCCCTCTGTCCCCACTTCTGTTCCAAGAACACATTTGAGCATGTCAAAATGTATCCGTTAAAAAAGAAAAAGAAAAATTTGCTGCTAAAAATCTAACGGAGAAAAAAATGGAATAGGGAAACATGTAAGTCATCCTGAAAGGATTCAGGACAATGGGAGGAAAAGAGAATCAAATATAAAGAGTTCAACCATATCAGTACTTTATTAAATAACATGGAACAAACTATCCTGTTGAAAGACAAATATTGGGGCTTCCCTGGTGGCTCAGTAGTGAAGAATCCGCCTGCCAATGTAGGAGACACGGGTTTGATCCCTGGTCCAGGAAGATCTCACATGTCTCAGAGCAACTAAGGCCGTGTGCCCCAATTACTAGGCCTGTGCTCTGCAACGAGAGGTCACTGCAACAAGAAGCCTGCACAGTGCAACTGAGAGTAGCCCCCGCTCTCCACAGCTAGAGAAAAGCCCAAGCAGCAATGAAGATCCACCACAGCCAAAAATACAAGGTTTAAAAAAAGACAAATATTGTCAGATTAGATTAAAAAAACAACTGCATGGCATTTATAAGAGACACAATTTAAACGTAAGGGCACAGGTGGGTAGAAAATAGATAGCCCACACGAACACCAACCAAAAGTTGTAGGGGCTATATTAATACCAAAACACACTTTAAGGCAAGAGATAGAGGACATTAAAAAACAATACAAATCAACTTAACAAGATGTAACACTCCTAAGCATTTATGCATCTAAAAATATCGTTTTAAAATACACAAGGCCAAAAAATAAATAAATAAAATACACAAGGCCTACCGGGATTCTCTGGCAGTCCAGTGGTTAGGAGTCAGAGCTTTCACTGCCGGGCCCAGGGTTCAATCCTGGTCGGAGAATTAAGACCCCGCAAGTTGTGGGGCTTGACCAAACAAACAATGCCACAAAATACAAAGCAAACCTCAAAAGAACAAGCTGGAGATTTTAACTCCTCTCTCTCAGTAAATGATAGAGCACGCAAACAAGAGAATTACAAGGCAGAGAGAAGATGCGAACACAAGTTTGCCCTGACACAAACAGAACATTACACCCAACAGCTGTAGAATAAAACCGTTAGACCAAAGGTTGATGAAGATCTGGACACTTGCACAATATCAAAGAATCACCCTACAGATGGCTGCACCCCACTGCTCCCCTAGTACCACTACTACGGAGAAAACAGGCTGCTGTCATTTTAATGCAGGCATCAAACCGAGCACACGAATGGGGAACACCACACACTGGCCTCCAGGCATGCCACAGTATCAAGGACACAGCATCGCCTACCATACAGCCTTCACAAAACACTGAATTCTAATCAAGACTCAACACCTAACCTCTACTGGATGGGAAAGCAGCGAACAGAGGAAAAAGTTACACATCACCAGGGGAAGATAGCTAGACAGTGGCATCTTCTACAAGACAACCGGCCTGGTCTTTTCCAAGAAAGATCATCATAAAGAGGGAGGGGGATTTTTCTAGACCAGTGGTTCTCAAACTTCAACGTGCACCAGAGTCATGTGGGGGGTGGGGTGAATGGTCGTTTCTGATTCAGTTTCTGATTCAGTCGGTCAGGCTGCTGCTGCTGCTAAGTCGCTTCAGTCGTGTCCGACTCTGTGCGACCCCATAGACGGCAGCCCACCAGGCTCCCCCGTCCCTGGGATTCTCCAGGCAAGAACACTGGAGTGGGTTGCCATTTCCTCCTCCAATGCATGAAAGTGAAAAGTGAAAGTGAAGTCGCTCAGTCGTGTCCGACTCCTAGCGACCCTATGGACTGGAGCCTACCAGGATCTTCCGTCCATGGGATTTTCCAGGCAAAAGTACTGGGGTGGGGTGCCATTGCCTTCAGTCGGTCAGGGGTGAGGTCTAAAAATGTGCATTTTGATAGGTTGAAAGAGATTTTTTTTTTTTTTTTAAGTGCATTTCTCGCCACTTGTCAGGAGATGCTGGATTCACACCCACACTGGGCCACACTGGGAGAACTATTGTTTTTGATTAACCAAGAGACATAAACACTGAACATTACCTTTGGTTAGATCCTGGTTAAAACAAGCAAGCAAGCAATGCCACCGATATGTAAGGGATCTTTTGGGGACAGACAGGAAGCTGGAATATGGACTTTCATAGATGCTGGGTGATATGAGAATGATGCTTGATTCCACTGCTGCTGCTGCTGCTAAGTCGCTTCAGTCGTGTCCGACTCTGTGCGACCGCATAGACGGAAGCTCACCAGGCTCCCCTGTCCCTGGGATTCTCCAGGCAAGAACACTGGAGTGGGTTGCCATTTCCTTCTCCAATGCATGAAAGCGAAAAGTGAAAGTGAAGCTGCTCAGTCGTGTCCGACTCTTAGCGACCCCATGGACTGGAGCCTACCTAGATATGTTAATTGTATCTAGTTATGAAGGAGAAATACCCTTCATTTTGATAATGGCTTGCTTCATTTTGAAGTCTCCCTGGTGGCTCAGACGGTAAAGAATTGGCCTGCAACACAGGCAGGCCTGGGTTCGATCCCTGGAGAACAGAACGGTGACCCACTCCAGCAGTCTTGCCTGGAGAACCCCATGGACAGAGGAGCCTGGCAGGCTACAGTCCATGGGGCCGCAACAGAGCAGGACACGACTCAGCGACTAGACAACAACAAAAGGTAGGGTTGGCAGAAAGAGGGAGCTTGGAGGACCAGCACAACCTCCTCAGATAACAGCAGTCCTTGAGCCTAAGAGCTGAAGGGCAAGCAGTTTGGGTTACAAATGACCACATGCAGAGGCGAGGGCGGCTCAGGCTATGAGAAGGGCGGGCCCCTCAGCGAGGGTGGGCCTTTGCTTGAAAGCAGAGCTGCCCACTCTCCACCCAGGCTCTCTCTGGATGGAGGCTCTGCTCACCTCCTCCACCCTTGGAGGACGGTTCGGAGAAACTTTCTGTTCTGGGCAGAATTCTGTCTGCCCGACACCCCCAACCAACAGTCTTTTAGAAAGTAACTGTATTTGGAGACAGGGTCCTTAAAGAGGTAATAAAATGAAAAATGAGGTCATAAGGGTAGCCCTAATCTAATATGACCAGTATCCTTATAAGGAGATTAGGAAGCACATACACACACACACACACACACCCCCCCACCACCCCACACCACACCACACACACACACACACACACACACACACGTGAAGACACAGGGAGAAAACAAGCCAAGAAGAGAGGCCTCAGAAGAAACCAACCCTGTGGACACGTGGATCTTGGACCCTGCAATCCAGCAGCACCATGAAAAAAGACACTTCAGATGTGCGAGTGTGGTACTGCGGGACTGTCTCTGTGGCCCTAGCAAGCTAGTTAGTACACCTTCCTCCTCCAGGAAGCCTGCAAGGAGACCCCTCGGCGAGGTCCACGTTTTCCACCTACCTTCTCATCCAGGAAATAAGAGCAAATTCCTTCAAGGTCAATTCAATGCAACCTCTGTAGAGAACTAACTGCTGAGTCTCCAGAACCTTGTCGAGAAACTTGGGATTTTTTGGGGGGTGGGAAGGGGTCTCTCCTTAGAGAAATTCTTGGCTTCTCTTCCATGATCATTTTGAGATCCCGCTGCTTCTAAAGAGATTGTACTGGCACTTCCCTGGGGGTCCAGTGGCTTAGACTTCGAGCTCCCAATGCAGGGTTTGATCCCTGATCAGGGAACTAAATGTTGCATGCTGCAACTAAAGATACAGCCTGCCACAATGGAGATCGAAGACCCCAAGTGCCACAACTAGGACCCAATGCGGCCGAATAAATATATTTTAAAAAGGATAATACACTATTTTACAGATACTGAAAGTCTGGTGAATCTACAATTATCAGGATAATGTTTTGTAACACTATTTATATATAGATCCTAAATTATTTCCATTTCCTAATACCATAGGAATTATAGTTTAATTTTAAAGAAGTGTGATGCAGTTCAACCACAGGCATTTAAAACTTGTGAAAGCAGTTTTTGTGTGCCTATAAAACTGTACATAGTACATAAATGTAAAAGTTATTTCCTCTAAATAGTGACTGGTTGACAAGAGATCAACAGTTAGCCCTGGAACCACAGAGCCTCTAACCCTGGGCCAGGACACCTCCGTGGCCAGCAGTACCCAGTAATTGAGCAGGATATTACCAGTTTCTCCACGCCAGGCGGTATTTCTGGCTGCTTGAAATCCAGGGCAGACTTCTTCCCTCTATTGTGGTCAGTTTGGGAAGGAGGGCGCTTTGCCACTCCTGGGACACGCGGGCACCCTGCTCAGCTGTGCTGCCAGCCTGCTCCTGCCATGGCCAGAACCAGAGGCTCCACTCCCCCCAGGGTTGGGTGTCTAAGGTCAATGATGGTCAGTGACCAAGAGGCCAGGCAGATACTGCAGCTGAGGCTAAGTGACCCACCTCCAAGGAGAACCCACAAGGGAGGTGGTCTAGGGTCAGCTCTTGCTCCCACAGGGAACAAGCTCTTGATGGGGTTTAAACTGTCCCAGCAAACCCCAGCGTCCCAGATCTGAGCACCCTAGTGAAGCTACCTCCTGAACAAAAAGAATTCAAGCAGGCCATCCAGCCTTCCTACTGCCCCTGAAGTCAAGCCAAAGGTCTTGATTTTCAAGTGAGAACGTGGACTCTGGAGGCTAACTGTTGGGGATTATGAAAACAGAACTTAAATTGCTTCCACATCTGGAAACCAAACCCAGCGGCCAGCCCCAAGAATTCCAGGCACGTCAGCCCGGAGAGGCTGCGGGTCAGGGAGGTGTTTCCTGTTGGCTGAGTCCCTGGCATCCACCTCCCCGAATCCATAGGCAAGAACTGTCTGCGAGAAGCCAGGTGGAACCACACCAGAGAGGAAGCAAGGCCGGGAAGGTGAGACGCGGCAGCACTGGCTGCCTGGTCCGCGTCCGCTGCATGCTTTGTGGAGGTGGGTCCCATTTCCTTCCCCTAAAATCCCTGCAAGTAAATACTGTCTCCTCCTTACAGATAAGGACTCCAGAGAACTTAATCCACTTTGCCCTCAAGTGATGCTGTGACTCGAGTTCTCTCTAGGCCGCTCTGTCATCACACAGACAGGAGCAGCCATGGGAACCTGAATCAAGAACCCTAACTTCCATGGCCCCCTCTAAATTCTCAAAAAGAGTCCCCAGGTGCCCACCGGGAAGCCCCACTTCCCACCAGCTATTGTCTCTACAGCTCTCCTCAAAAAAACCATGGGCGAGGTGGAGGCCAAATGTCAAAAGTGAATTCTCAGGCTGCACGTTACGGGGTGTGTGTGGGGGGGTTGCACATCAAGGGCTCTCCTGGCTCTCAAAACAGGCAGCTATTTTGGGCTACAAATTATAGCTTTTAAAGATGTGGCTGTTTGAAGGGAGGGCTTAATTACTCACACCGCCAACAGCCTGTGGGGCTTGTCTTGGGGTCTCCCTGTGTTCCCATCTTGATAAGAGGAGTTTAAAGTGAATGCTGGGGAAGGGACACCAGGGGTCAGCTCTCCACCCCTGAGTCCACCAGGTGGGCCCAGCTGCACTCCCTTCAGCAGGGTGCCCTCAGACAAGGCAATGACACGACCTTTGGGGGAACACACCTAAGCAGTTGTTGCCGTTCAGTTGCTCAGCTGTATCCAACTCTACGCGACCCCGTGGACCACAGCATGCCAGGCTCCCCTGTCCTCCACTGTCTCCCGGAATTTGCTCAAACTCATGTTCTTTGAGTTGGTGATGCCACCCAACCTAAGCAGGGCTGACAGTCTAAAGCCAGGCTGGGTACCTACCCAGCCCTACCCATTCCCTCTCTGCCACAGAAACCCTGGGCCTTGAAAGGCCAAGCAGGTGCCAGGGTTCACCCACAGCTGACAGCCAAGGCTCCTTTTGACCCATCCTCCTGGAGTGGACAGGGGAGAAGGAAATGGCAACCCACTCCAGTATTCTTGCCTGGGAAATCCCACGGACAGAGGAGCCTACAGTCCATGGGGTCGCGAAGAGTCAGACACGACTTGGTGACTGAGCACCTGGAGCAGACAGTGGAATCAGCTGGCCAATGACAGGATGACTCTTCCTCCCCACCCCACAGAGCCCCCTTCCAGCACCTTCCATCAGCCCAGAGTCCCCAGCAGGACCAAGCTCCCGGCAGGCTCAGTCCAGTGGTTCCTTTTCGTCCTACGGCCTCTGCCAGGTCCAGCTACCAGGCTTCAGGTTCCAGGGGTGAAGCCCAGTACCAGGGCCACCAGTGCACGGCTGGCCAGGGTGGACTGAGCCAGGCCCCCCACCCCGCAGTGGGGATGGGGGAGAGCACCAGGTCCGACCACTGAGCGTGGGGCTCAGAGGTGAGAGGCCCCCCGGGAGTCCAGGACTCCAGAAGTCCCTTCAGTCCCCCTCACAGAGCCTGTGGCCTCCGCACTGGCCGCAGAAAAATCAGGTCTTGACTCCTCAGACCAGCGCACACGGCCCCAGGACGAGACACTGGCAGCCCTCACACCCCGAGCTCCTGTCCAGCTTCACCCCCATGTCCTGGCACGTGCTGGTCCTTTTTGCCTGAAACACAGCTCCTCCTTGAGCCACACGTGTCTGTCCCTAAACAAGCCCCCAGTCGGAAAGTCATCGCATCTGGGACGGCAGCCCCTCCCCTCTCCCCACGTCCCCCGTCACCCCCAGCCCTGAACTGGGCTCCCTGAGCCCCATCTCGGGGCGCCCTCCCCACAGTGAGCCCTGCCTCCGCCCATGACCCTTCCTGGGGCACTGGGTAAGAGGCACACTCCAGGCTGGGTCCTCTAATTCACCTCCCCTGTCCCTTACGTACCATTTTAAGCAGAAAAGTGTTCCTGAGCAGGCAGTTTTTTTTTCTGTCCCAGCCTCAGCACACCTAACCCACTGGTTCCCCTGCAACCTAAGCCAGGAGCATTGTCTCCCCGGGGCCCCAGAGGAGCCACTGCATCAGCTGATATGGACTGCTTCTGAGCAGAGTTCTACCCCACCCGCATCTCCAGTCTCTTAGGTCTGGTTTAATGCATTACACCCTTTGGTACACACAAATAACTGAGGTCCATCCTCAGATCTTATCAAGGGTAGGGCCGCGAACCCCCGACACTGTATGCAAAATGGAGGAAGTCAGGCTACTGGCTTTTCATCAGGATCTCAAGAGGGGCAGAGAGGAGACTGCTGATGAAAGCAAGGTCTGAGACTACAGCTGGGGGACTTCCAGCTAAGACTCTGTGCTCCCAATGCAGGGGTCCCAGGTTTGACTCCTGGTTGGGGAACTAAGCAGTAGCCACAGGACTGGAAAAGGTCAGTTTTCATTCCAATCCCAAAGAAAGACAATGCCAAAGAATGCTCAAACTACCGCACAATTGCACTCATCTCACACACTAGTAAAGTAATGCTCAAAATTTTCCAAGCCAGGCTTCAGCAATATGTGAACCGTGAACTTCCTGATGTTCAAGCTGGTTTTAGAAAAGGCAGAGGAACCAGAGATCAAATTGCCAACATCCGCTGGATCATGGAAAAATCATTCCAGAAAAACATCGATTTCTGCTTTAGTGACTAGGCCAAAGCCTTTGTGTGGATCACAATAAACTGTGGAAAATTCTGAGAGAGATGGGAATACCAGACCACTTGATCTGCCTCTTGAGAAATCTATATGCAGGTCAGGAAGCAACAGTTAGAACTGGACATGGAACAACAGACTGGTTCCAAATAGGAAAAGGAGTTCGTCAAGGCTGTATATTGTCACCATGTTTATTTAACTTATATGCAGAGTACATCATGAGAAACGCTGGACTGGAAGGAACACAAGTTGGAATCAAGATTGCTGGGAGAAATATCAATAACCTCAGATATGCAGATGACACCACCCTTATGGCAGAAAGTGAAGAGGAACTAAAAAGCCTCTTGATGAAAGTGAAAGTGGAGGGTGAAAAAGTTGGCTTAAAGCTCAACATTCAGAAAACGAAGATCATGGCATCCGGTCCCATCACTTCATGGGAAATAGATGGGCAAACAGTGGAAACAGTGGCAGACTTTGTTTTTCTGGGCTCCAAAATCACTGCAGATGGTGACTGCAGCCATGAAATTAAAAGACGCTTACTCCTTGGAAGGAAAGTTATGACCAACCTAGATAGCATATTCAAAAGCAGAGACATCACTGTGCCAACAAAGGTTCGCCTAGTCAAGGCTATGGTTTTTCCTGTGGTCATGTATGGATGTGAGAGCTGGACTGTGAAGAAGGTTGGGTGCCGAAGAATAGATGCTTTTGAACTGTGGTGTTGGAGAAGACTCTTGAGAGTCCCTTGGACTGCAAGGAGATCCAACCAGTCCATTCTGAAGATCAGCCCTGGGATTTCTTTGGAAGGAATGATGCTAAAGCTGAAACTCTAGTACTTTGGCCACCTCATGCAAAGAGCTGGCTCATTGGAAAAGACTCTGGTGCTGGGAGGGATTTGGGGCAAAAGGAGAAGGGGACAACAGAGGATGAGATGGCTGGATGGCATCACTGACTCGATGGACGTGAGCCTGAGTGAACTCTGGGAGTTGGTGATGGACAGGGAGGCCTGGCATGCTGTGATTCATGGGGTCGCAAAGAATCGGACACGACTGAGCGACTGATCTGATCTGATCTGGGGAACTAGAAGGGGCTTCCCTGGTGGTTCAGATGGTAAAGCGTCTGCCTGCAATTCGGGAGACCGGGGTTCAATCCCTGGGTTGGGAAGATCCCTTGGAGAAGGAAATGGCAATCCACCCCAGTACGCTTGTCTGGTAAATTCCAGGGACTGAGGAGCCTGGTAGGCTACAGTGCATGAGGTCACAAAGAGTCGGACATGATTGAGTGACTTCACTTCACTGGGGAACTAGATGTTGCACATACTGAGAGCTCGCATGCTATAACTAAGATCAGAGATCTGCAGTGCTGCAACTGACTCAGTGCACCCAAATAGATATTAAAAAAAAAAAAAGACCACAGCCTACTCTGACAGTCTCCCTCCAGCCGGCATCTCTCACTGAGCTCCTCAGCTCAGTGTGGCCCACTTTCAGCTAGACATCTCATGGAGCCTCAATCTCGACTTGCTGCTCCCTCAGACCTGCTCCTCCCTTAGTGAGCAGCCCCCACCTTGTTAATCTCACCCCTAAGTACTGTGCCAAGTTCTGACTGGTCACCCTGTTCCCTCCCCTGCAGCCCAGCCAGCCCACCCATCACATCCCGCTTACACAGGCAGGTCCCTGTGCCTTCACCTGCCCTATTCCCTGCCCTGAACTCCTCCATCTGTTTCAGGGGACTTACTTGGAGTGACATTGTTGGCTGGCACTCTCTGAGCCCTTGGTGCCCAGCTGAAGAAACCTAAGTGGTCTTAAACATTTGAGGAAGACCAGGAAAGAAGACATCTATCAGACACCTAGCACATGCTGGCTGTTCCTGTGCATCAGCCATGGTTCAGATGAGAACACTGGGGCTCAGAGAGGTTGAGCAATCGGACAAGACCATGGGACTAGGATTTGAACAAGGTCTGCTTTCAACATAGCAAGGAAGGTACAGGAATGTTAAATACTCTTGGCGATGGCAGGGTCCATCACTTAGCATTGGAGCAGGCTCTCGGGCTGAGCTCTGCAGGCCATGGGAACAGGAATAAGCCGGGCTGGTGGCATCAGAAGTTGGACTTGAGCTGAGGGTCGCAGGGACCACAGCACACTAGACCACTGACCATTGTCTGTTGAGGCGCCAGGGGCCTGTGCCATCCTGGAAACAGGGCATAGCCTCCTCCCTCTCCTAGCACAGGGAGCTTTTCAAAGAGGCTACATGTGGGAAGATTTTACAGAAAGGGAGAGCAGAGAGATTTGCAAGAAAATTGCTAAAGGGAAACACATGTGAAAATGAAAACTCGGGCAAAGTGGGAGGAGGAGGAGGAAAGGAAGGAAAGATGTGTTCAAGGATTATACACGAGTCAAGAAGCCAGGGAATGAAGGCCAGCCTCCTTCTCTTACCTTGGGAAGGCCAAGGACCCACTTGCCCTCATGTTCCCTTTCAACCCTGGTGGAAGGAAGCAGTGTGACCTTAGACGGTCAGTACCCAGGAAGAGAGGAACAGCGAAAGCCACACTGTCAGCCACAGCATACAATCCTGATGGCTGTGCAGCCATGACCCACAACTGGTAGAGGAAGAACCTGAGGCTCAGAGAGGATGCACTACTTCCCCAAGATCACACAGCTTCTGAGCTATAAAGCTGGAAACTGAGTCCAGGTCTGCCCAGTTTCCAAGCTCATTCCCTTGAACCACATCAGAATGTCACGTCATAAATCCTCCCACCACTATAACGTGGCTCTGCTTCCTTCCTTCAAGAAGCTGGGCACTGATAAGTCCTCTACAGGCTGCCTCGTTTCTGCATTTCATTAAATCCAAGATGCCTTCGATTTCAAGATGCACCGTTATTTCAAGTACACTAAGATGGCACTGTCAAATTATAACACACCAACAAATGTATGACACACAGCAATTTGAGATGTTAAAACATGGGGGAAAAAGTATGTCTTAGAATCTATAAAATACAGCGTGGGTATTAGAGGGGAAAGGGACTCAGCCATTCCTTGGCTGTGGATATACTCATTGAAGAGTAGGTGACAACTCCATGCATGCATGTGCGTGTACACACACACACACACACACACACACACTCTATACTGTGAGCTCCTTCTCTGCTAATAACTTGTGTAAATAATCACACAACAATGTACTGGCCAGACCTGCCTTGTCAATGAGGACCCTCATTTTGCCAGAAGGCCACCAATTCAAGGTTACTCAACACTGTCAGCCAGAGCTTGTCCTGACCACCGCCCACCTGGCCAGCTGGCCTGGCCAGCTTCGCCTCAGGGTTGCTGCAGACCTCCGAGTAGCCAAGCTGGAGGAACAGGCAGTTCTGCTCCTTGGAAAACCCCTGAGGGCAATGACTCGATGTGGCCAGGTGGCTGCACAGCCCACACCTTTCCATCCGGCCCCTCTCCCGATCTCCTGGGGCCTGCAACCAGCCAGAGCCGCAATGCTTCACTAAGGCGGGGACTGCACGGCAGCGGCAGGCGGGCAGCCCAGGTCTAGGCTGGCTTTTCCAGCTGAGCACAGGTGGACAGACAGGCAGGCAGGCCCCGGCTGGAGGTGAAGGGCAGAGGCGCAGACCCCCTCTCCTGGGTAGAAAGGCCACAGCCCTGCAGATGAGGCAGGCAGCCTCTGGGAGTGAGGGCCAGGCCCAGCCCCACACCAAGCCCCGGAGGAGATGTCTGACACCTGGGAACATGCTCCGCATCTCATTCACAGACTGCCTCTGGGCAGGCGGCAGTCACTTCATCCAACCTGAGTGGGCGTCTGCAAAGGCCATGTTGGCTTATTTAAAAGCACAGAAGGACTTCCCTGGTGGTCCAGGGGTTAAGCATCTGCCAGTCAACGTAGGGGACACAGGTTCGACCTCTGGTCCAGGAAGATTCCACATGCCCATGCACCACAACTCCTGAAGCTGCAGGCTCAAAAGCCCATGTTCCGCCACGAGGGAAGCCAGCGCAGTGAGAAGCCAGCATACCCAACTAGAGAGTAGCCCCCACAGCAATGAAGACCAGCACAGCCCTACATAAACACATTTTTAAAAAATCTAAGTTATCTACAAGAAGTGAAAATATTTAAAGATTAAAAAAAAAAAAGCCCGCTAAGGAAGGACAATCTCGCTCCTCCCATAAAGGTCCTCGGGTAGTGTGGTTTTTTTTCCATCACCTTCCTATTTCGAGGCTGTAAGAAGTTCTGTCAGGGACTTCCCAGGCGGTCTACCGGTTAAGACTCCGTGCTTCCAATGCAAGGGGTGAGGGGTCACTCTGGTCAAGGAACAAAGATCCCACATGCCACAAGATGCAGCCAAAAAATAAAAATAAAAAGCAATTCTGTTAGGTGCTATGGCTATCAGTCACAAGAATCAAACCAGCAGAAGCCTGAAGGAACTAAAAATAACAGTTCGCTCCTATGCCAAGCATTGTTTTAAATGCTTCCCATACATTTACGTGTCTGATCCACATAACCACCTTACAAGGGAGGCAGGAGCATCATTCTCTTTTCACAGACCGGAAACTGAGGCACAGACAGGTTAAACAAGTTGCCTAGGATTCCACAAACAGCAACTGGCAGAGCCAGGACCTGAACCCAGACAGCCCGACTCCGGAGCCCAGGCTCTCAGGGACCACACTATGCTGGCCCTAGTTACCTAAGCATCCACCAGGCGCCAACTGAGCAAGAGTCAGAACCCACTGTGGGCATTGCAGGTCATAGGAGCTCATGTTATCTGCATTACTACCCTATGAGGTGGATAGTATTATCACACCCATTCTACAGGTGGGAAAACTGAGGCTCAGGAAGTCAAGATAGTGGTTGGTGGTGTAGTGACTAAGTCGTCTCTGACTCTTTGCGACCCCATGGACTGTAGCCTGCCGGGTTCCTCTGTCCAAGGGATTTCCCAGGCAAGAATACTGGAGTGGGTTGCCATTTCCTTCTCCAGGGGATCCTTCCGACCCAGGGATTGAACCTGTGTCTCCTGCACTGGCAGGTGGATTCTTTACCAACTGAGCCACCAGGGAAGCCCAGAAGTTGAGGTAGCCTGCCGAGAGAAACACAACTTCCCGCAGCAGAGCCAGGGATCTACATGCAGGTGTTTATGGCTGTAACACTTTTTTTTTTCCCCCTGCTTTAAGAAAATAGGCATTGGGTGCCTGAGCACTTGTGTTTTGAAGCAGATATTTCTCCCAGGCAAACAGGTGAGCAAGAAGAAGAAACTTGCTCCTATGTCTCTCCTATCCTAGGAGGTAGACTGAAGTCTGGTGCTGACGAAAGACTCCTCTCTGCTCTCTGATCCCTGGTCCACCGCAGACAGCACTGGCTACATGAAATGCACGTGGTCCCTTTTTATGGAAATTAGGCCTGCAGAGCGCTGGAGGGTGGGGGTGATAAAAGATGACTCAAGGGTGAGCGAGCTCCCACCCACTCTCCCGCACTGCCGTTCTGATTAGGCCTTCCTCTTTTCGATCCCTTAAGAGAGAAAAGCACCCATGAGCAGAGCTGCAGATATTAATAATAACTGCTATAGAGCTTTGTTTTTGTTTGAATCATGTTTACATTGCTGGGGAAGAACCCACTTGTCTGGAAAGACAAAGCAGGTTGAATCAATTAAAAATATGTCCAACAGATTCCTCTTGCTGCCCCGGAACCCACGGCGGCAGGCAGCTGGGGGTGGGGGGCGGCCCTGGTGTAGGGGCTGTGGCGGTGCGCGGGGACCCGGTGCGGGGGCTGCGGTAGCTGCGGAGCTGACGAGAAACTACTAAAGTTCCTGTGGACGCAAAGTAGAATTTCATAAGAACATAATGGATGGAGAAGAGAAAACCTATGGTGGCTGTGAGGGCCCTGATGCCATGTATGTCAAATTGATATCTTCAGATGGTCATGAGTTTATTGTAAAGAGAGAACATGCACTAACATCAGGAACAATAAAAGCCATGTTGAGTGGCCCAGGTCAGTTTGCGGAGAATGAAACTAATGAAGTCAATTTTAGAGAGATCCCTTCACATGTGCTATCGAAAGTATGCATGTATTTTACCTACAAGGTTCGCTATACTAACAGCTCCACGGAGATTCCTGAATTCCCAATTGCACCTGAAATTGCACTGGAACTGCTCATGGCTGCGAACTTCCTAGATTGTTAAATAAAGTAAATTATAATAATAAACTGAAAAAAAAAAATATGTCCAACAGTTGGGCAACTTCCCATTTCTTAAAAGAAGTCAAGAAGAGAGATTAGAAAAGTCACTATTACTTGTACTGTCTGCCAGGAGGAGCTGTGTCAAGGTCACCGGGAGCCCACCTCCCCCAGACCATGTGCCCCTTGGAAGATGCACTGGTTTCTGGGTACCCAGCGTCTCCTTCCACTTCACACACACATTCACCATCAGGGCCCTCGGCTACAAAGAGCTGAGCCCGAGGCTGCTGCCCAGGTGCGTGAGAACCTCTGCTGGGCTCCCAAGGAGACCAGGGCACACAGGTGAGCTGCCACCTGGCCATGGGTAGAGAGAGTGAAGATGGCGCTAAGGGAAACCAGGGAGCCGGAGGAGGGGAGACGGGGAAGCTGAGCCCTGGGGGCCGGGGGGCGGGGGCCAGCCAGAGCGAGGTTGAGTGTGGGCTGCGGGTCTTGAGGGCTGCGCCTGCCGCACCCCTGGCAGCAGTGGCCGGTGGGGACAGGGGGACAGCCCCGACTGTGATCCACCGGCTTAGACAGCATTTAGGGACACCACCCAGGTGGGTTTTGCTGGTATCGACTTGTGGAATGGAAACAAGAGTCTGACAAGGACAGTTTCCATATTTACTCCAACAGGCTCATGTGACCCAGAGATGGCCACAGCCCTACACCTCTCCCCAGGAACGCCTTCACGTCCAAACCCCTCGAGAGCAGGGGCCTGATGAAGACCAAGCACTGAAATGCATCTGTGCCCGCAGCGTTCTCAGCTGCACGGCTGCTCTCCTCCTGGCACCCCGGCTGGCCCCTGGCACAGCACACCTGCCCCCGTCTCTCTCCCCCCATCTCGGTGGCCTCCCTCCAAGGTCCATGGGTGGACCTCGTCAGCCATGGTCCTTCCTCCAGGCCTCTGTGGTCAGAGGCCAGCTTCTCATGGAGGATTTCCCTCCCCACTCTCAAACACCTCTCCGCGCACTCCCCAAGACCCTGCTTTCTTTCCCGGCACCTCTCACGCTGCAGGCTTTTCCTGTTCGCCTGTCCTCTGCTGTCACAATGCGCGCCCTGAAGGCAGGGATTGTTGTCGCTGGGTTCACTGCTGTGTCCAGCACAGAACCTAACACGAATTAGATGCTCAACCACTGCTGAATGAAGGAATTGCCTGTGCCAGGCAATGTGCTTGATGCAGGCTGGGGGAATAGGTATGGGGAAGGATCTGTGCCCTGGAGACCACCTGGAGGAGGAGACCGTGTACCACAGCCCGGGGACATGTTCACACAATGTCCAGACAGACACCAGGTGGGTCTGCCCGATCAGCACGCCTGTCCCGTGCTCAGCTGGCCATGGGCAGGTTATCCAGCTGAGGGACCAGGCAGCAGAGGCCAGTGACTTGATGCGATCAATGCCCAGTTGCTGGGTCAAGTCACAGAGGAAAACGTCCACCCCCTAGGATCCTGCAGAGCCAAGGCACTGTGCCCACTGCCCAAGCAGCAGACAATGCCAGGGATGCTTCCTCGTCCAAAGGCAATAAGCCTTGTGCTGGGGCAGGGCGGGGGCGGCAGTGGGGACACAGGGCTAGAGGGTGGGCTCCCTCTGCCCAGGCTGTCCCCTTGCCCACTGTCTAAAGTCCTGAGTCTCTGAGGTGCCTACCTCCCAGAACTGCTATTTTATTTTGAACCTCTCTCCACCTGCTCCACCTGCGTGCCTCTTCTCTATCTACACCTAAAATATAAAAGGCAAAGTGAGGGCTTCCCTGGTGACTCAGTGGTAAAGAATCTGTCTGCCAATGCAGGAGATGCGGGTTCGATCCCTGAGGAAGATTCCACATGCCACAAAGCCTGTGCACCACAACTACTGAACTGGTGCTCTAGAGCCTGTGCTCTCCAACAGCCGAAGCCTTTGCACCGAGAAGCCCACACACCGCAACTAGAGAGCAGCCCCTGCCCTGTGCAACTAAGGAAGAGCCCGTGCAGCGAGAACCCAGCCCAGCCAACAAATAAAACTATTTTAAAAATAAATAAAAACTGAAACTGTGAAGTCCCTTAAAGCTGAATCAGCTGTGAAACATCCCATGGCATAAGAGCCACCTCAGAGGAGGGATTGGAGCCCTAGGAAAAGAAGTTTCTAGCCACCTTGGTCGGAGAAGGCAATGGCACCCCACTCCAGTACTCTTGCCTGGAAAATCCCATGGATGGAGGGGGCTGGTGGGCTGCAGTCCATGGGGTCGCTAAGAGTCCGGCACGACTGAGCGACTTCACTTTCACTTTTCACTTTGATGCACTGGAGAAGGAAATGGCAACCCACTCCAGTGTTCTTGCCTGGAGAATCCCAGGGACAGGGGAGCCTGGTGGGCTGCCGTCTGTGGGGTCCCACAGAGTCGGACACGACTGAAGCGACTTAGCAGCAGCAGCAGCCACCTTGGTGAGGAATGAGGAAGGTGCTGGAAGATGAGAGCTGAGAGGGCTCTGGGTGAGCAGCTAAAGAGAAAGCCCTGGGTGTGGGGGTAGCTGGTCCCTGCAGGAGGGGAAGGGGCCAGGAGGCCATGAAGGGGCCAGTGTGCTTTGGGGAGGGGCCTGAATGCTCTGAAGAGAGGCCAGGAGGGAGGGAGGGTGGAGAACAGGAAAATACTCACCAACCAGTTCTCCTGCTGAAGCCTAGTGCCTCCCCAGGGCAGGCTGCTCCAGGCACTCTGATTCCTTCTTTCTGCCCTCAGCTGAACGAAAGTCCTTTCCAAGGACAGGCTCCAGGCAGTCTCTCTCACTGGTCCTCCTTGGGGCAAAGGCCATGCCTCCTGCCTGCTCACCTGGTCTGGCTTGTCCCGTGCCTCTAGGCACAGCCTTATCTCATGCCTGCCTTAGTCATCTGCCCCACCATCTCCATCAAAGCCAGGGTCTCCAAATTACAGAGCTGTTCCCCAGTTGGCATCTGCCCAAGTTGTACTGCCTGCTACTTAAGAATCCCACAGGGGACACAGGCACCTGGGTGAAGTCACAGGGACCTTGGAGACAAGCCAGATCAACTCCTCCCTGAAGGCTGGGGTGGGGCAGAGTTGGGCAAGGAGCAATTCAACCCAGGATAGCAGTCCCCCACCTCCCAACAGCCTTCAAACATCTGGAGGAGTGGAAAGTGTCCACATTTTATAGCCCCCAGGGCACATAATCGGCATTTCATGAATGTCAGGTGAGCAGGGTAAAGCTTGGGACAGTTGTGGAGTAAGCTGGTGGCGAGTGGGTGGCAAGACCAGTGACTTGCCAGTCAAAATCAGTGACTCTAAGACTCTACCAAGGCTGGGCTAGATGGTTACAAAGAGAGAGAGATAAGAGAACCCTACTGCAGGGTTCTGAGGTGCACCAGCCGGGACCCTCCTCCCAGCCCTCACTGTAAATACATTTCACCAGGGAAAGGACCTGGGGGTTTCCCTTCCCAGGAGCCCCTGCGATGAGCACCAGGCTCCAGGAAGGGAAGACAGGTTTGGTGGATCACCAGGAACCAGCCCAGCGGGCTGCCACCCAAGCCCCACACGCTGAGTACCAGAGCCCAGCTCCCTCACCCTCCTTTGAGGAGGCGGCCTGTAAATCAGTCAAGGAACACTGGCATGTCCCTCAGGGCTGAAAGATGTGTCCCCTCCAGCCATCTGTAGGAGAGCACGGGAGAAGGGGACATGTGGAAAGAGGTACCCTGGAGAGTGTGTAAGGATGGTTAGAAATAAAGTCCAGGGCTGCGTAGGGTTCCTACAGCTCTCACTTGGTTCTCCAAATCTCTGCTCCGCCCAGACCTCAGAGATGCCTGTCGCCCGCAGAGGAGCGGCTGTGACAACTGCCACGACTACCGGGGCGGACCTGAGGGCTCTTGGGGCCCTGAGAGCTAGGAGCTGAGAGCTGAGAGCCCGCGCACACGTCCGGCCTCCGCTGGGAAGGAGCAGGGCCCCATGCCCAAACCAGGCTGGTCCTCCCTCCTGTCTGGCAGAGACCCTCGGAGATGAGGGAAGCCCGGGAACACGGTCCGTGCAGCCTGCGAGAGCTACGGGAAAACTTCGCCCGTGCACGGCTCGCTTTGGGACTCAGCAAGGCCAAGGGTAGGGAGCTAGGGCAACACTGGCCCCGGAGGGGCAGGAGCCCTGGGAGCCGAGGTGGGACGCGGGGGCGGGGGACGTCCCAAGGGAGGCGTCCGAGCAAACAAACCTCCTTCCCAGTCCACTAGATTCCCCTACAAACACTTTCTGAAACGGCGCCTAGGAGAGAACTGGCCGCCTCTGGCTCGCGCCCCGGGGCTACCGCTACCCAGCCTCGCACCAGGGACCCGGAGAGGGTCGGGAGTGGCGACTTACACCCCCGCGGCCCAGCGCACCCGGGCGCAGGTAACCGGACCTCCCCGGGCAGGGCGGATCCTCCCAGGGAAGGAGCCGGCGCCCGGACTGCGGGCGAAGTTCCGTGATCCAGCAACTTCCCCAGTCCCGGGCCCATGGGCCCGGCAAGGTGCGCGTCGTCGGGGCCCCAAGCCCTCCCCCAACCCCAGCAGCCGCTTACCTGGTCCCCGGGGGCAGGCGGGGTGCGCATCCCCGTCCGGCTGCGAGTGGGTCAGTGTGCTGCAGGAGAGAAACGGGCGGGGAGCGGGTCGGCGGGGCGAACGAAGACTCAGCGCAGGGAACAGCCCGGTGCGCGCCGAGACTGCGTGCCGGGTTCGGCACCAGTTGACGGCGCCGACCCCGCCCCCACCCGTGCCCGTTGCTGGGAGACCCGCGTGGGCCGAAGGGTTCTTTGTATCAAAGCTGCCGTGACATCACTAAGCGCCCGGGCTCCGGGTTCGAAGGGGGCGGGACCTCGGGCCGGGGGCGGGGCGAGGGGGAGAAGGAAGCGCGGCCTGGGAACCCGAGCCGCGGGGGGAGGGGTCCAGGTAACCCCGCCCCCTAAGGTAGGGGCAGGTGGCGGGGGCAACGCTGGTTATTGGCCGCGCGGCCGCGAGGCGGGCCCGGGCCACGCCCCCTCCCTGGGCCCCAGCGGGCGCCTCCGGAGGTGGAGCTCGCCGGGCCCTCCCGAGCCCGCGCCGCCAGGTTACTGCCGCCGGCGTTTGGGCGGCCGGGGCCCTGGGATTCCGGAGTTTGTAAATTCACGCGCCTCTCAGGCGGGCGCTGTGCACGCCGCTATCCACCCCAAGCAACTCTGAGTTTGCTGTCACTGCTTCCTGGTTCACGTTTGCGGACGCGAACGGAAACCTGCCGACAAGCCCCTACACCCGCCGTCAACGCCCACTGCCGCCACCACCACCAGCCTGAGTCTGCTGCTGCTAAGTCACTTCAGTCGTGTCCGACTCTGTGCGACCCCATAGACGGCAAGAGTCTAGTGACTCCTAAATTGATTCTCATCCTGAATCCCACCCACAACTTTCCCGACCTTTAGGTGTAAAGTCAAAGCTGTCTTTAACCAGTATTGGAATACAAAGAACCAAGCAAGCGGCAACAAGAACTAAAAAAAAAAAAAAAATCAAAACAAGAAGGAAAGGACCTTCTGTTGGAGCTTAGTAAATATAACATGAGTCAAAAATGCTGTAGATTAAAAAACAGCAAACTGTAAACCAGCAAATTTTGCAAGTGTGGCTTCCCTTTGACTTGGCGTTGCACTGTGTAACCAGAGGAGGGTGCAGAGCAGACTTACCCTCCTAATTGTCCGGTTCAAGCCCATGTGAAGCTATCTTGGCCATCCCTGAGTTCTCACTGACCAACAAGATGGCACTTTGGTATGGGTAGCGCCCTTTGGTCCAACATCAATACACACACACACAGTATTTCAGCCCCCTTATCTTTGTCTCTTTGCTCTCAGCGTCCTCTCTCCCCAATATCTCCCTTGTAAACAAACTTCCAGCTGCCTTTCTGTTTACCAGGGCCTGTCTCTTGAGGCAAAGCATTCCACTGGGGCTCCCAGACCTGCTGGGGACTCTCCAAAATGGACAGCATTAGCCAGAGGGCCGGGAGCCTTCTGGCCAGGGTTGCATGTGGGAGGAGGCTGGAGCAGTGTGGGTGGAAACTCTATCACAACTGGCCCTCTCCTCCCTGCTTACGTGCTGCAGTTCTGAGATCTACATGTGGAGGCCACAGACTGTTTCTCACTCTGGTTTCGTGTCCACCCCCACAGTCCTAACACTCAGGAGCACTGTAGTGTACCAGAAAGAGCAGTGGCTTTGGAATCAGACAGACCTCGGTTTGAATCCTTTTGGCCAGTTGCAAGTCTTAGGACAAGTTCTATGACATCTCAGATTCAGTGGGTTCATCTGTAAAATGGAGCTGGCACTGTCTACTTCATGGGTTGTTTCGCACCCTGAGCCAGTGGGTACACTTGATTTTAGGCATTCATCAAAGGTGTGCTGCCTGAATGAGTCCATGCACCCTGCGCCTCTCTGCCTTTTCAGCTCCACCCTGAGACCTTAGCTTAGCTCCCTCAGGTGAGGTGTTAGGGTGGCACTGAATCCTGAGGTTCTGTCTCAGTTTCTCCTCTTTCCTTCCAAGTCTCTTGTTGCCCCTTAAGATCTATGAGGTTCCAGAAGGCAGGTCACATGACAGGGTCACCCAGAACAGGGGAGGAGAAGCAGAAACCTAAGGTGATCTTGGCTTTCTCCCAGTCAAGGTTAGTGGAGAGTCAGACTGGCAAGTCCCTCCTTGCCCCCACCAGGAGGAAGTTGATGGACATGGTCCAGAGCTCCGTGGAGGGGGGTGATGCTACTGATCCCTCTTTATTTCTCCTTAAACTGGTGTGGTGGGGAGCATCTCCAGGTATTTGTCCTAAGAAGTAGAATGACAGAGAGGAGTATCACAGAATGCTAGCATTGGACAAGCGGAGTTAAAGCCTGCCAGTTCTACAGTGTACCATGGGCAAGTCATGTAATAATTCAGAGGCTCAGTTTCCACCTCTATAAAGTGGGAACAAGACCTTTCCTCGTCCAGTTGTGAGGTTTAAATGCAATGATAGGAACTTCCCTGGTGGTCCAGTGGTTAAGACTCTGCGTCCAATGCAGGGGGCCAGGCTTCCATCCCTGGTCAGGGAACTATTAATAGATTTCCCATGCTGCCACTAAGAGTTCACAGGCCATAGTTAAAGATTGCGCATGCTGCAACAAAGATCGAAGATCCTGTGTGTCGCAACTAAGACCTGGTGCAGCCAAATAAATTAAATAAATAAATACTATAAAATAAAACACTCATCGCCCATGTTATGGATGAGAAGACAGAGGCTCAGAGAAGGCTGGGAATTTGTCCAAAGTCACACGGCGAGATATCAAATGAGTAGAGACAGGGCTCTTGACTGCCAGTGCCAGACCCTCTGTTTCCTAGGGATGGGGTCAGACAGGCCCGAGGTAGGGAGCGGCAGGGAGGTGATGCCCTCACAGTGCTTCCCCAGCGCTGTGAATCTCCTAAGGGGTCCGACTTGTCTCTTCAGGAAATAACATTCTCATTAAAAACAGAAGCCCTCTCCCAGGGAACGTACCCAGGAGTGATTTTCAGACTGCAAGTCACTCTAATGGATTCTTCTTATGTCATGAAACTGATTCTGCCACTGTTGATAGGAGCATACTCCCATGACGCTGAATGCCAAAGCCAGAGAGAAGCAGATGGAATGTTGACAAGCAGGAGTTAATGGTCCTCCAGAAGCTGATGGGGGCGGAAAACATGATCACCTGGGTGATCCCGGTGAGGAAGAGCTCAGTGAGTTCTCTCTGCACCATGGCTCTCTACTCCTGTTAACTTTCCTTCTGCTGTCTCAGTGCAGGAGTTAGCGCAGCATCAGAGGGTGTGAAGAGGCAACATTTTGTACATGTTTGGGGCCATGTGGGAGGCCAGGCTAAGCAGGTAGGGCATCATCATGGTCCAGTGGTTAAGAATCCACCTTCCAGGGGCTTCCCTGGTGGCTCAGTGGTAAAGGATCCGCCTGCCAGTGCAGGAGACACAGGTTGGATCCCTGATCCAGGAAGATCCCACATGCCATGGAGCAACTAAGCCCAAGCGTCATGACCATTTCACCTGTGCTCTAGAGCCCAGGAGCCAAAACTATGGAGCCCAAGAACCACAGCTACTGAAGTCTGTGCTCCTAGAGCCTATGCCCCACAACAAGAGAAGCCACCGCAATGAGAAGCCCTCAAATTAGAAGGTAGCGCCGACTCACTGCGACTAGGGAAAAGCCCACACAGCCAGGCAGACCCAGCACGACCAAAAATAAATGAATAAATAAACATAAAAAAAAAATGAGCATGATTATGTTTTTTTAAAAGAAAAGAATCCACCTTCCAATGCAAGGGGTGAAGGTTCAATCCCTGGCCGGGGAACTGAGATCCTATGAGCCCATAAATATTACTAAAAAAACAAAAACAGGAAAAGAGCTCTCTGAACATTACCTGGTGTTAATCTTAGTCAAACAACTGATGCCAACCAACATGAGCCAAACGAACAAACAGAGAACGACATGAATCATACCAGAGTTGGGCAGGGGGCAAGCATCAGGTCCCGTGGTTCTCAGGCTGGGCTCCTTGAAACCCTCAGGGTTCTATGGAGACCTTGCAAAAGCGGGGTGAGGGTGTGCTCTACATAAGCAATAGGAATAACTCCACTTCTATCTGCTTTCCATGAAGGCTTCCACATGAAATTGCACGTGGACAAGGTGTGCCATGGCTTAGAAGGTGTTTCAAATCACTAGTCTAGTGAAACCACTCATTTCCAAACAAGGAGAGACAAGCCCAGAGGTGGGAAATGGCTTCTCCTCTCACAGTTCACAGCAGAGCCGGGATTAGCGCTGGGTTCCTGACTCTCTGTCTAGGGCTCTCCAAGACGAATATCAGTCATCCACCAGGACTGTCAAACTGGTCCAACCTGGTCACACATTGGACTCTATTTCTGTCCAAACACTGTATCACTAGCTACTGCTCTCTGTGTGGAAAAAACCCTGCACGTTGCTGGCTCAGACTTCACCCCAAGCACTTGTCTTCTCTTGATTCCAAAATCCCAAGTATTAAACAAGTCTAAGCTTTCTTGGACTTCCCTGGTGGTCCAGTGGCTAAGCCTCTGTTCTTCCATGGCAGGGGGCATGGGTTCGATCCTGGGTTGGGGAAACTAAGATCCCACATGCTGCAGGGTGTGGCCAAACACACACACACACACACACACACACACACACACACAACAAAGTCTCAGCTTTCCATCCCAGGGGACAAATTCAACCTTTGCTAAACATCAGCAGTGGCTTCAGAAAGAGAAACAGGTACTAAGGAAGTAGGCGGGATCATGGGATTACAGAGGCCTCTTAACCCCGAGGGAAAGACCTTCCCATTGCTCCAGCGAGGGCCTGTCCAAGGGTCTGTGCTGCACAGGGAAGAAGAGGCACCCCGGACCACCCCTTGCTCTGGGAGCTGTGGTTCGGACAACACATCACTTCCTACCCTACCTAGCCCAGGAGCAGGTCTTGGACCAGGTATGTGCCCCAGAAACATGAGCCCCCTTCCACTGGCAAATACCTCAGTGCTAGTGGCTGTCCTTTGGCTTGGATGCCTTAGCAATCTGCCCCCGGGCCTGCGGTCCTGTGTGATATCTGGCTGATATCTATGCAGCTGGGCTGGGACCAGGTCCTACAGACTCTGGACACAGGCTAAGTGTTAGAAGGCTAGGCTCTATTTTTGTCAACCTGTGCTCATGTAAACAATGGATTTTCTTACTCATGCAAACCCAGTAAGCAGGGAAAATGGTCAGAGAACCTGCCTTCCCTCTGACTCACCCAATCCTCTAAGAGGAAGTGATGGTGGGTGAGGAGGAAATGGAACAAGGTCTTTGACTTGGCCTGGGAGAGGGGCAAGGAGGGAAAACTTCCCTGTCCTTTAGGTGACTGCAAACCCTTGAGAGCATAAACAACTCTCTTCTATTTCAAATGCCTCCCCTGACCCTCCCTACCTCTCCCCAGGCCTGGCAGTCCAGGTCTCTGATTTTTAGGAGTGGATAGTAAAGCCGCAGTTCCAAAATTGTGCTGCACACTGGACTCACTTGGGAGCTTAAAAAAGTCAGTGCTCAAGATTTCCCTGGTTCCGCAGTGGATAAGAATCTGCCTGCCAATGCAGGAGACGCAGGTTGGATTCCTGGTCCAGGAAGATTCCACATGCCTTGGAGCTACTGATCCCGTGCTCAAGGGCCTGCCTGCTGCAGTTACTAAGCCTGCCGCAGTTACTAAGTGTGGTGCAATCAGTGCCCCAAGAGCCTGTGCTTGGCGAGAAGCCACTGCAGTGAGAGTCTGTGCACGCCAATGAGAGCAGCCCCAACTAGCTGCAACTAGAGAAAGCCCGCACATAGCGACAAAGACCCAGCGCAGCCCCCAAATTTTTAATTAAAAAAAATAAAGTCAATGCCCAGGTTATATCAGATAGCAACCGAATCCCAATGGCTTGGATGGTAGCCAGGTATCAGCTGTTTTTAAAGATGCCCCAGGTGACTGCAATGTAACAAAGTCTGGGAACTACTTCGCCAAACGTTTGTGACTACAGTGGGAGCCGGAGCGATCACAGGCGCAGGCGTCATTCGTTCATTCCGTCATTCACTCACACATCTTCTACGAGCCAGACCCTTTTCCTCGTGCTGGAGACACAGCTGTGATCCAGTCTCAGTTCCTGCGGCCTCTGCTTTCAGGTGGGGAGAGTCAGACAAAAATCAATGAACGGATGATGTATGTGACATGTACTATGAAGGAAATGAAGGAAACCAGAGCAGGACAGAGACTTTGGGGGTAGGGGACTATTTTCACCCTGGATTTAGACACTGACTTTTGCTTCAGGGAAGAGCAGCTGGGCCCCCGCCCACTGTCCTGGACTTTATCCTGCCGTCTGGGTAAAAAACAGCTTTCCCTGGACATTCCGCAAGGTCCTGCCTTTGGCCCCTCACAGGGCTCGCTGCTTAAGCCTTTCCCTTAAGCTATTTCTTTAGGTGGGGCCTGGCATCTCTTCTGAAGTTCCTGAGATGGAATTTGAAAGGAGAGAAACAAGGAAATGAGAAAGACCTTTTCCAAGATCCAGTTGCCCTCCTCCTAGATCGTGTCAGCTCTGAGCTCTGAAGAGACACCCTCTGCCCTAGTGAGTGCCTCGGCCAGGGGCTCTGCAACCAGAGAGAGACCACTTCCCCTGCAGCTTATTATTAACAGCAGCTAGTAGTCATGTCGGACCCGACTGAGCAACTTCACTTTCACTTTTCACTTTGATGCATTGGAGAAGGAAATGGCAACCCACTCCAGTGTTCTTGCCTGGAGAATCCCAGGGACGGGGGAGCCTGGTGGGCTGCCATCTATGGGGTCGCACAGAGTCGGACACGACTGAAGTGACTTAGCAGCAGCAGCAGCAGTAGTCATGTACAGATGTGAGAGTTGGACGATAAAGAAGGCTGAGCACTGAAGAATTAATGTTTTTCAACTATGGTGCTGGAGAAGACTCTTGAGAGTCCCTTGGACTGCAAGGAGATCAAATTAGTCAATCCTAAAGGAAATGAACCCTGAATATTCATTGGAAGGACTGATCCTGAAGCTGAAGGTCCAATACTTTGGCTACCTGATGCAAAGAACTGACTGATTGGAAAAGACCCTGATGCTGGGAAAGATTGAGGGCAGGAGGATAAGGGGACGACAGAGCATGAGATGGCTGGATGGCATCACCGACTCAGTGGACATGAGTTTGAATAAACTCCAGGAGTTAGCCATGGACAGGGAGGCCTGGGGTGCTGCAGTCCATGGGGTCGCAGAGTCGGACACGACTGAGCGACTGAACAGCAATAGCTAACTATTGGAGATGCGCTGTATGCCTGTCATTCCATTTCTTCTCACTTATTTTACTCCACTCATCTTGTGTACAGATGTACTGCACCTAGATTACAGATGAGGAAACTGAGGCTTGAAAGGGTTAGTGCTTAGCCAGGGTGGCAGGACCAAGATGCACACTCAGACCTGTGGGCCCATGTCCAGGACTCCCAGCTGCCTCTCTTACTGCAAAACCAGTTTACTGGCAGCAACTGAATGGTCTGAAATCAGCAGAAACTAGTTAATAAGGATGATAAAAGACTGTGAGCAAGTCAGGTCTCTGCCCTTCTCCATCATTCTTGGGGCAGTATCCACTGTCCAACTCAACATTACTTTAATCAGTTGCAGCTCTTACCTGGCCTCTGTGATGTGTCCCCATGCACCTTGTGATACGTCCTGGAAAGCGTCTTGCCCTTGAAGGTGAGATATCATCCTCCCTGCCTGGCTGACCACATGCGAGTGGAGAGCTAGCCACCCTTCTGGTGGGAACTTGACTGCTGCCTCCTGCCCCAGAGACAAGCCCAAGGAGATAAGCCCTGATTTTTCCCTGGGTGCTACTGGATGAGAGAAGAAGGATGGGGCCAGGGCTCTAGGGAGAGAGAGAGGGAAGAAATATTTGTTGCTTTCAAAAATGTATTTTGCAGAGCCCCCATCCCACTGTGAAAGCATAAAAAGGGCTTTGTGGTTCAATCAGCGGGCAAAACTCTTGGCTCCTCCTTGGAGATGTCACAGAGCATGTCAGGGGGAGAGCCTGGGGGTTTCTTAAGGCTGTCCAGCTTTGGACAGAACCCCTTCTCACTGAACTAACAACAAAAGGACTCGGTGTTGTAAGGAAACAACTTGGGAAATACTTGGGAAAACAATGCGTCAGGCGACACACAAACACACACAATAACATGATGTTAGTGTCTTCATTTTAAACATAAGAATAGCAAACACCTACAAAGTACTTACTATGCGCCGGGCTCTGTTCTAAGTGCCTCACACGATATGCACTCATCTAACTTTGACAACAATCTGGTGAGGCAGGTATTATCTCCATTCTACAGATGGGGAAACTGAGGCTTAACGAGGCTACTCAAAGACATAAAGCCTATAAATGGAGAGCCAGAATTCAAACCCAGGGAGCTGACCCCAGAGACAGTGCACCAAAACAAAGGGAGGCTCAGATTTGTAACATCACTTCCTCAAAGCAATCACAGTGGAGCCAAGATCGTTTATTCATCCAGTCACTAGTTATTTAAACATTCCCTGAGCAGAAACCACAGCACAGCCACCTGGAAATATAAGCAGGGGACGCAGAGTCCAGGGTTCACTGGTGTCAGAGCTGGACACCCAGGGCTGAGCGCTAAGGCAGGGGGGTTCCCTGCCAGGCATTACCACATGTGCACACTCATGTGAGCTGTGTGTGTGAATCCCCAGAGAGGCCCTCCACTTGAGATGCTGGGGTCCAAACATTGCCTAGGCTGCTGTGTCCTTGAGCCGCAGTTTCTGTATATGATGGGGTCCCATTCTGGCTCTTTTCACTCCAAGCCCGGGCTCCTTTCTCAGCCCCACAGCTTAGCATCCGAGCTGCCCTCTCTACTGGGTCACCCACCCCAACCCTCCCCAGAGTCGTTCTGGAGGCAGCCTGCCCAGAACAGCTGCTCTCCAACAAGGTGGGGCCCCAGGCCCTCTGAGGCCTCCCCCACACGGGCACGACCCCCTCCTCACAGCCCTGAGTCCTCCTTGCACCCCTACTCTCAGCAGCAATTCAGACATGCCCCAGGGACGCTCTAGGCTGGAGGCCATTCATCTCAGGAATTCAGCCACTGCTGAGAGGAACAGGACTTTGAGACAAGCCTGGGAGTGGATGAACGTCACCTTACATCTTTTATTTCAGGGCAGAAGGACATATCCTCAAGGGCTTGTAATTCCACTTGGAGAACACAGTCCCCTACAATTGTCTCCTCCATTATCTGGAGATGAGAAAACACCCCAAACCCACAACAAACAAGCCGGCCGGTAAATGACAAAAGAAGGACTTCGGGTTCTGCAGGATGAGAGGCCGGGAGCAGAGCTGGGAGGTTTGGCGGGGTGGGGCAAGGCCAGGGTACACTGGGACCCACCCAGGCAGGCTGGGCCCGGCTGCCCCTGAATAAACAGGCTCATCTGGAGCTGGGAGCCGGCCTCCCTCTCAGACACACACACCGCGTTTGTGGCTTCTCTTCCAGGGCTGGGCTCAGCAACGGGAAACCAAAGGCCCTGGCCCCAGGACACTGAGCCAGTGTTCCTCCCACTTAGGGGAAAACCGCAGGCCGGGCAGGCAGACCGAAGGGGCTGCTGTGTCCAGGTACAGACGTGGGAGAGGCCGGGCCCAGAGGAGGCCCTCGCAAGGGAGGGAGAGAGGGAATGCTCCCTGTGCCCGGAAAAAGAAACCTTTCTTCTAGGCCCAGCCCCCTGCCGTCTCACTCAACCACAGGACCACATTCACAGCTGGCCAGCCAGGTTCGGACCCCAGCTCTGCTTCAAGCAGATAGCTGGTGTTCAAATCGATTCCTGCCAGCCTCTGATCATATTTTCATTAACCAATCAATCCCTGACCTGGTTTTCCACGTGTTTAGACACGTTATTTGATGGATGGTGTTGATTCATTACCATTGAACTCACAGCCCTGTGTGCGTGGGGGGTAAATTCGCTTCAGTCATGTCTGACTCTTTGCAACCCCACGGACTGTAGCGTGCCAGGCTCCTCTGTCCGTGGGGATGCTCCAGACAAGAACACCAGAGTGAGTTGCTGTGCCCTCCTCCAGGGGATCTTCCCAACCTAGGGATTGAACCCTCGTCTCTTATGTCTCCTGTGCTGGCAGGCGAGTTCTTTCCACTAGCGCCACCTATAATTCATGCTTGAACAAAGCTTAGTCACCACACACTTTCTCCATGAGGCCTATCACAGCCTTCCCACACTCTGGAACACGAGGAGCACTTCAGTCCTACATGTGGGGGTCATTTTTAAACAGCAAAAGCTGTCACTCCCTGCAAAAAAAAAAAAAAAAAAAAAAGAACAAAAACGCAGCAACATGGCATGAAAAATACAAGGGACACTTGTTTGCAGAACGAGATGAAAGTGAAGACCTCAGCTGGGCAACTCAAATTGTCATCTCTGAGCATGTCTGCCGATGAGCACGAAAATGCTGCGGGTGTTGATTTGGGGATTACAAATACATTTTATCAAGTAAGCAAATCTGCAACTATGGAGTCTTTAAGATATGAGGATGGACTGTGTCTGTGCTATAGGGTGACCGAGGGACAGGGAGGGAGGTGGGTGTTAAGTGAAATAACTCGCGAAGAACACTTAGAGGTGTGGGCCAGCAGCACGGTGGCTGATGCATCTGATCACCAATGGTACTTAGCTCAGCGATAGCGCCACACCTATCTGTAGTGTTACTACCTCAATTACCTGCTGAACAGGTAATCCATACCTTTGTTGCTCCCTCTGCTTGGACTGTCTTTCCTTGCACTTTCTCCAGCTCAGGAAGCCCAGAGGCCAGGGTTTCAAGTTAGTCTGGGGCTGGGTTTGAATCCCACTGTCTGCTGCTGGCCAGCTGGCAGCCCTCAGGCCAAGTCGGGTCTCCTCCTTGCCATGGAGCACTGCTTCCCCTTGCTCACCTGCAGCTGATGATTGCCTAACAGAAGCAACCAGAAGAGACCCTGCTCCTGATCCTCCATGGGTCCACACACCCACCTGCGCAGGTCCCTCTCGCCTTCACTCTGCTGCATTGCCTGGTTCACAGAGGGATCCTTCTCCTCAAATCCTTCTCTTTGTCACTGCAACCACCCCCAACCCCAAACACTCATTGTATCATCAGCGTCCCTTTTGAAATGTCTTTATCTCCATACGAGATTATGCCCTGGCTTTGAAAATCCCCCCTGAAGCTCCGCAGGGCAGAAACGAATAAACCAGAGCCACATGGGTCCTCACCTCACCATAGCACTTGACCTCATAGGACCTATCTCCTTCACCTTCTCAGCCTGGCTTCTAACACGCCTGCCTTCCTGGTTTCCTCCCCAGGACCGACTTCTCCTTTTCCTGGGGCTCCCAAAGGTTTATGTCCAGCTTGGACCTCTCCCCCGAGGTCCTGACTGTCCGTGGAGGAAGTTTACTGAGGGGCGAGTTAGGGGTCAACCCAGAGAGGGCATGAGGGAAGAAGGATGGAGCAGAGGGAGAGGGGAATAGTAAGGCAGTTGTAATGAGGCCTCACCTGACCCTGCAGGTGCCCTGGAGCTGGGATGGCCCTTCAGTGTTGTCTCCAGAAGAGGCCAGGGAAGGGACTTCCCTGGTGATCCAGTGGCTAAGACTCCATGCTCCCAGTGTAGGGGGCCCAGGTTCAATCGTTGGTCAGGGAACCAGATCCCACATGCTGCAACTAAAGAGTTCACATGCCGCAACTAAAGATCCTGCAAACTGCAACGAAGATGCAAGACGGAAGATCTTGCGTACCTCAACTAAGACCCAGCACAGCCAAATAAGTCAACAAAGCTTCAACAACAACAACAAAAACGTGTTGAGCACCTAAAAGAGTGGGGGCCCACTGCAGGTGCTGAAGGGGTGCTAGTCCCCATCCTACTCCACTCCAGACTACCTGCTTCCTTCCAGTGGGTCATGAGAGCTACGTTTCATCCATTCCCCCCTCCTGCTATGCCTGTCAATCTGAGGGAGAAGCTTATTCCCCTACGGTGGTTTTCTGAACCCAATACTTGGGCTCCTCCTTCCCTACTTGTTTTTTGAACTCTGAGCTTTGTCTTAACAGTTTGAGTGCATCTTGTGCCTCACATGGTGAGCACCTCCAGGCCTCCAAGGTAACAAGTAACAGCATCAACAGCCCCTGCAGGAACAGATGCACTGAGTGGGTAGACCAGAAAGCCAGGACAGGGCTGGCCATGGGAACTGGGTCTGTGGAGTTGTACTGATGACGCAGGTGCATGAGAATGTCAGGAAGGCTTTCCAAGTCTGGGAGACTGACTGCTCTTGGAGTCTGATATCCCAGAGGGGTCACAGCTGCTTTGGTAGTAGCGGTAGTATGACCTCTGAGAAGGTCATGAGGTCACATGAGCCTACAAGGGCATCTGTGCATCTATGCCAACCACGTGGTATAGCTGAAAGAGCTGGGATGGTAGAGGTTTGAATCCCAGCTCTACCACCAAGTACATATATATCAGCTAAGGAAGACCTCTCCCACTTGAGCTCCATTCTCTCATCTCAGAGTTGTCAAGGAGATCGAACAAGATAACCTTTGCTTAGCTTCTAGCTGGGCCTTGGTCACTGTGCCAGTCTGCCTTCCAGATGGACATGCATAAATTAGAATAAGAAGAATTCTTTCCTTCTTTTCATGTCTCAAGAGAGAACTTGCTTTACATTCCAAGTCAAATGATTTCATTTTTCTCTCCTCTAAAGATCACCCTTGTGGCTCAGCTGGTAAAGAATCCGCCTGCAATGTGGGATACCTGGGCTCGATCCCTGGGTTGGGAAGATCTCCTGGAGAAGGGAAAGGTTACCCACTCCAGTACTCTGGCCTGGAGAATTCCACGAACTGTATAGTCCATGGGGTCACAAAGAGTCGGACACGACTGAGCAACTTCCACTCACTCAGAGATCACCCGACATGCCTTCAGCGTCTCATACCGTCACCATCCCATTCGGAACTGCCTATCCGTGTGATTAACAGGCTTCCCAGGCGGCACTAGTGGGTAAAGAACCTGCCTACCAATGTAGGAGACATAAGAGACACAGGTTCCACCCCTGGGTCGGGAAGATCCCTTGGAAGAGGGCATGGCAACCCACTCTAGTATTCTTGTCTGGAGAATCCCATGGACAGAGGAGCACGGCGGGCTACAGTCCACAGGGTTGTAGAGTCGAACACGACTGAAGAGACTTGAGCACACACTCATGCACATGATTAACTGATGTCCTGGTTACCTCTCCCAGATTCAAAGTGTTTTGACCCCAGACCTCAACACTGCGGCCAGCCCACCGTGAGCACTATTAGGTGAGCTAATAGCATATCTTCAGCACTAAGTGTGGGGCTGCAGGTGTTAACACTGCACACACCTAATGCTCACGACAACCCTGAGAGCCAGTAAGATTAAAAATTAACACTTATGAGGGCCTCACGCTGTGCCAGGCACTGTTGTAGGAGCTCTACACATATTAGCTCACTCGATCCTTCACAGTCCTAACAGGAAGATGTGTACACGCGAAGCGAGTAAAGCTTAAATGTCTAAGATCCTCACGTGCTCCGGAGGGGCCCTTGCAATGTGTTCAGGCGGTCATGTGCTCTGTAAAATTTGCACAAGGAAGCTACAATGAGATCCTTAAGGATGACTCCATACATTCTAAGAGCTTGAGGTCTCACAAAATCTGGATGCTCCAGAGCAGAGGCTCTACTTTTCCCATTTCACAGATGAGAAAACTGAGGCTCAAAACCATTACATAACCTGCCCAAGGACATTCAGAGCTAGGATCTGGATGCAGGCCTGCCTCCCAAGCCCTTCTACTCTTCTGCAGACCTCTTGAGTCTAAGAAACAAAGCCCCGGACAGTAGTAACATGTGTCTGCCCAAGGCACCTTGGCATCTATGGGATCTGAGCAGAGGGAGGAAAGGAAGGAGGAAGGAAAGGAGGGAAGGAGAAGCTCTGATCAGAAGGGTCCCAAGTCCAGAGCCCTGGGCCTCTGCATTTGGCAGCAGAATCCTGGTTAATCCAACCGTCTCCTTCACACACCCCCTTGTGACCCAAATCCACTGGTTGCCTTTCCAACTTCTGGAAGCACTGAGAGCAAACTGCCATGAACCAGCCCAGTTCACCCCAAATAAACCTGCTCTCTGGCCCCTTCCCCTTCCTGGGCCCCTCCACCCATGCGCCAGGGCCCAGCCCGTCTCGAATGCCAGGCTAAGGCAAACAAGAGCTGGCACACTCTGCCCTTGAGGGCAGCCCTCCCCTGGCTGCTTTGCAAAGGGCCAGTTTCAGCCGCCCGGGCATTCAGTTACCTTCATTAGAATGGGCCCTGAGAGCTGGCCGGGCCCTGACCGCTCAGGGCAGATTCTATCCCAGCGGGGATGAAAGAAGAGCAAAGGAGCCGTAATGGAGCCACCGAAAAGGAGAGGGGTGGGTGGCGGAAAGAGCGGGCAAGGCGCCTGCCAGGCCCTCCGCAGGCTTGAATGGCCCCTCTCTGTTCCTGAGGCCTCGGTACAACCAGAGAGGTACTCTGAGGCCATTTCTGAAGGTGGGCACCAGCCAGATGCTAGACGAAACTTCCCAATTCCAGCAGCACCTCTCAGATGAGAATGAAGTCAGAGGAAGACTGTGGGGTGGTGGGCAGTCGGATAGAGGGGCGCTGTGAGGTCCTTTCCAAACACCAGAAGGCTTGAGGCAGAGATTCGGTTGAAGGACATCTGGACTTTACTTTCCGATCGGCTGCACTCTGTGGCATGTGGGGTCTTAGTTCCCCAACCAGGGATCGAACCTGCGCCCCCTGCATTGGAAGCGTGGAGTTTTAACCACTGGACCACCAGGAAAGTTCTTAACTCCACTTTCTTTCCCAGACAAGAAAGTGGCACCAAGACCAGAAGAGCTGATGCTTAAAAGCATGCTCTTAAACCAAAGTGCAGAGGTTGGAAGTGCAGTTTCTATCAGAAATTGTAAGTAAGCTTTCAACTGAGTATAAGTGGGTGTTGCCATAACAAAAATTGAGGTTTCGATATTGAGAGGGGCAGCAGCCTCTGTCCCAATGAGGGAATTTTGGGGCAAAGGTGGCTCCGTCCGGGGCTAACCCAAGGTGTGCAATGGGGGGTTGGAGGGGTGGGGAAGGGGGTGTTTTTCCTGGCCAATCTGTAACCCACCACCAGAGCTGCAGGTGGCTGGCAGGGCTAGGGAGGCTGCGGACACCCAGGCAGCTATTGTGTAGGACAAGGATTGAAACCCCAACCAACTCTGCTGCATAATGGCTACGTGACCTTAGGACAGTCTCTTAACCTCTCTCAGCATAATTTACCCAGCCTGTAAAAGGGGCACAAACAGTGACATTTCTATGGACTTTACTGTGTGCCAGATACCAGCCTAAGCACTTTATTTGTACTAACTCATTGAATCCTCACAACACCTCAGGAGGGAAGCTTCACTTCCTCAACCTACAGGTGAGGAAACAGAGGCACCAGCGGATGAAGAAACGTGTTGAGGACCCACAACTAGGGGCTTCCCTGGTGGTCTAGTGGTTAAGACTTCGCCTTCCAAGGCAGGGGGTGCGGGTTCAGTCCTTGGTCAGGAAGCTAAGATTCCCATATGTCTGTCTGCCACAAAACCAGAATATTAACAACAGAAGCAATACTATAACAAATTCAATAAAGACCTAAAAAAATAAATGAATAAAAGGACCTAAAACCAGAAGTGGCAGATGTGGGATTCGATCCCAGGCTGCCTGGATCCAGGGTGCATGTATTTATCCATGACAGGACCCTGCCTCTGTCCCCTTCCCCTGGGACCTACTCTTGGCAGCTGAGCCACACAGGTGGTGTCTTCTGTGATTTGGGGTTGGGATTTTGATGCCCGAGAGGAGTGAGGAGGCCCAGAGCTCAGGTCTGGGGCTTTGGGACCAAGGGGGAGAGTCCACACCAGTGATTCCAAACTTTGATCAGACGAGCTTGCTAAGGATGCAGATCCCTAGGTCCACCCCAGCTCCTGAGTCAGGCACTGGGGCCCAAGACTCTGCATTTCCCACCAAAACACTGGCTAGGGGGTGAGGTCTCTGGAGCACGACCCTAATTCCTCCCTGGCTGCAGCCATCATAGGAGGCAGGGGAATGACCTCCCGACCCAGAGCCAGGAGAACTAGGATCCAGCCCAGCCCCACTCACAGCTGGGGAAGTCCAGGGCCACAGATGGTCTGCCTCCCCATCTCTAAGATGAAGCATCGTATGAGACAGCCTCCGGGGGCCCTGCCCTCTGAGATGCTGTGACTCTGAGCCTGTGCAGCCCTGGCTGAGAAGATCTAAACCCGCCCACCCCACCCTGCTCCTCTGCTCTTTGTAACGAGGCTGCAGAGCTAACGTTTCCTTCTGATTCTGGGCTCCCAGAGGGAGGAATAAAAATAACCATGACAGTGACAGCTGCTCAGCCGTGAGTGGGCCCGTGCAGTGGGAAGCGTGGCACAAACCGTGGCCAGCTTCTGCTTGATGAGCCCCGGGAGGCTGGGGAGACCCCCATGCAGGGAGCACAGGTCTCCCCGAAGCTGCCAAACACACACGGGGTGGGGACGGCAATTGAGCCTGTGTGTCTGGCAGAGGAGAAGAACGGTATGTGCCTTCGGCCCTGGGCCCCAGAGGTTCAGGGTGTGCTGCTGGGGACCGAGACTGGTGTTCCCGAAAGCCCTGGGGCCACGCCAAGTGACGCTGAGCCCTCAGCCACCCCAACTCTCTGTGGCACCCACCCTGCCAGGCCCAGCCTGCGGCTCTGTCCCCTTCATCCCACTCAACCCCAACACTCCCTGAAGCCAGGAAGTATTGCTGTGCCCAGTTTACAGATGAGGAAACTGAGGGCCGAGCTGTTGCCAGGTGAGTGTGAGGCAGCACAGCTGACGGGTGGCAGGGCTGGGGCTCCCGCCTGGAGTCCGCTGCTCTCCATGAAGCTGAGCGGCCTCCTAATATGTGCTCATCACACAAGAGGACGAGGTCCCCGTGCGTTAACCCAGCGGGCCCCAACCTCTCTGGCACCAGGAACTGGTTTCGTGGAAGACGATTTTTCCACGGACAGGGGCAGGGAAGGAAGGATGGTTTCAGGATGATTCAAGCGCATTACATTTATTATGCTCTTTACTTCTATTATTATCACATCAGCTCCACCTCAGACCATCAGGCAGTACTAGATCCCGCAGGCTGGGGACCCCTAGGTTAATACGTCTAGCTTTGGTGGATTTAACTTTCTTGGCTTCAGGGTTGGTTGGCTGCAGTCCTGAGCCAACAGCCAGCAAAGCAAGATCAGAGCAGAGGCGGGCTTACTGATCAGTACCTAGCCGAGGTTTTGTTTAGATGACTGAGGGGTGGAGCTAGCACCTCTGAAAGCCAGGGAAGGAAGTGTTGGGACCAGTTTTGCAGCCAGTCAGCTCTGGGACCCTAGGATGGTGCCTTGGTCCCTCCCTGAGGTGGGTCCAAGGCCTTCACTGCTTCCCTGGACATTTCCAAGGTGATATCCCATCCACGCACCAGCCAGGGCCACCCGAACTTATGCCCTTCCTCTCACCAAGTCCTACTTACACAAGCAATAACACAGCTTAGGGGTCCATCAATAAGACTGAGAACCGAGATTTCCCAAACTTCTCTGCACATTAAAATCACCTGAAGAGCATTACAAACTCTTCACATCCAGGACTTCCCTGGTGGTGCAGTAGATAAGAATCCACATGCCAATGCAGGGGACATGGGTTCAAACCCTGGTCCAGGAAGACCCCACATCCCTCATGCTATGGAGCAACTAAGCCTGTGTGCCACAACTATCGAGTCTGCCTGCTGCAAGTGCTGAGCCCACGTGCTGCAATTAACGAAGCTGTGCACCGAGAGCCTGTGCTCTGCAACAAGAGAAACCCCCGCAATGAGAAGCCTGTGCGCTGCAACAAAGAGTAGCTGCTTCTTGTCACAGCTGAAGGAAGCCTGTGCAAAGCAACAAAGACCCAATGTAGCCAAAAATAAATAAATACAGAAATAATTAAAAAAAAAAAAAAAAACAACAACTCTCTGCATCAGGCCAAACATCAAGCCAGTGAAATCCAGACCTGAGCGTGGGACCCAGGCATCAGCACAGCTTAAATTCCCCAGGTGACTCCAAGCTCAGTCACAGGGATCTGCAGGCACACATCTCAGACTTCGGGGGAGCACGTGAATGAGCCACCTGGACTCTTGCTAAAACGCAGTTTCTGTCCCAGCTGGTCTGGGTTCAGCCTCAGAGTCTGCAGAGTCCTCAGAGACAGGCACCTGTGTAACCTCCCCGGACCACACTCTGAACAGGAAGGACCTGGAGTCTGGGTGACATCGGTCCCTACAGCGTGCTCCTGAGGGGAGGACAGGGTTCCCCAGACAAGTCTTGTCACCTCTTTGACAGTCCCGAGGGAAAGCACCAGGTCAAACTGGGGAGTCCGACACCCATTTCTTTCTTTTCTTGCTGCATGTGGGATCTCAGCTCCCCAACCAGGAATAGAACCTGTGCCCCCTGAACTTGAAGCACAGAGTCTTAACCACAGGGTCAGCAGTGACGCACCCTGTCGATTTCCGGCTGGCTGTGTGGCTCACGGCATTGCCAGGCTTCCTAGTGGTGGTTCTTATCTGTGCATCCTAGGGGTCGGCTGAGGGGTCTTTGGGGAGGATGGAGGTGCGGGTGGCGTTCGACCTGAGTCAAGGCTTGTGTATGGGGAGGGGGCTTTCTGTCTCACCCGCACACCTGCTCTTCTGTGGCAAATGGCCTTAAGGTACTTACCGGACAGGTGGGGATGGGAAGTTGGGGGTGGGGATGGGAAGCTGGAGATGGTGGGGCTGTGAGGTGGGTGAGAGGGCCGCCAGGGGTAACCCTGGCTGCGGTGGGTGGAGTCTGTGGGCAGTGAGCGTCTGTCGGGGGGTGTGGGAAGGGGACCATGGGTGCGGGGCTCTTGGGTGGGGGGCTATGGAAGGTGAGAGCTTAGCATGCCACCCAGCCAGGTTTACAGCAGAGTTGTTCTCTACTAGTCATGTGTGATCGTTCCTGTGAAGTGATACCAAAAAATATAGTTTTGTTTCCATGAAAAAACAGTCCTGGAGAGAAAGCCACCTGCTAGTCATGGAAAGCGAGAAAAAAATAAAGCGGTCCAAGAACTTCCTGGTTCTTTGCCAGACAATAGAAGTGAAGTCGTAATATTTATAGCTACCCGTGTTTCCAGGGCTCCACTCGCTGTCAGGCTCCACAACATCCTAACCGAAGCCTCAGGCTCCGACTCCATCTCCCTGAATCTTCACAAGTCTGAGGAAGGATGTACCAGGCTGTGCCCATTTCACAGACAAGGAAACTGAGGTTCTGAGACATGACAGGATGTACCCAAAGTCTCACTAGGAATGGGACGAGCTGGGATTCAGACCCAGGTCTCTCTCACCCCAAAGTCCAGGCTCTCAAGGCAAAGCTGTGTGCCTCTTCCCCACAGACAGCAGACACTGGTCACTTACTACAAGGCTGGGTCCTGAATCAAGCATTTTCAATGTTGTGTTTTTTCTTTTTAAGCAATGACAACAACGCAGGCTTGGTGAGCCAGGATACCAAATATGAGTGTCCAGTGTGCTTACTCCTGCACTAGACCCAAAGACTACTTTTTCAATAGACTGCAAACCTGAACTTGAAGTGCCCCACCCCACACCCCACGTCGGTATTAGCACACTGATCCAGCCCAGCCCCACCTGAGCCTATGCTGGGAGGCAGCTGGGCCACCCATCTTGCCCAGAATTTCCTCCTTCCATCAGGGGCACCTGAGAGGCCTGGGAGAGACTGGAAAGATGGAAAGAGCACTGTGGCCATCACCAACTTCTGGTCCACTGTGGGTCCTTCCGTCTCGAGCCCCGTCCTGTACCTGGCTCCATGCAGGCTCTGGGAACCCATAGAAGGTGCAGTGAAGTGCCAACCCCTCCTCTGCCTAGAACAACAAAGGAGCCTGGCTGGGACAGAAGGACCCCACCATCAGACAGAAGTGTCAGGGCCACGCGGGAGTGGGAGGCTGCTTCTGCTCGGTGGGGGTGGGGAGAGAGGGCTGGGAAAGGTTCTGGGGTGGCAGCTGAGCAGTCCCCTAAATGCTTAGGGCTGCTGACAGAGCAGAAGGGAATCCTAGGGAAAAGAACAGCAGAGGCAAAGTCTGGGAGTCAGGAGGGCAGGCAATGTTCGAAAAATACGGGGTAAGTCAATCTAACGCAAGCAGGGAGGCTGCAGAAAGGTTTTGATCAAAATGACCAAACATTCACCAGGACCTAGGAGGTGCCAGACACCAGAACAGAGATGAGTGCCAGACAGCCTTTGGCCTCCCGAAGCTCAGAATCTCGTGATAAAGAAAACTACAACCCAAGCATCTTATCCTCATTTCACAAATGGAGATGCTGGCCCCAGAGCGGTTAAGTGATTTGCCCAAGACGATACAGCCATCCATCTCAGAAGCAGAACTGCTCTCCCAGGGCCCTGCACAGCTGGAGGGCACCTGTAGACTCTGGCAGCTGGCTGAGGGGAGAAGAGGCTTGAAGAAGGATAGAACTGAAGAGCTGACACAGGGGACGGGGGCAGGAGCCGCCAGAGGCCGCCAGCTGCGGCCAGGAAGTCAACAGACAGGCTGTTGCAACAGTCAGACAACCATGATGAGGCCCAGGCCCAGGACCACCACGGTCAGCTGCACAGGCTGTGCACCGCTCAACTCCCAGAGGCGCCATCCAGCCCCCTTCAAAGTTGTGTAGCACAGCGACCCTCCTAGTAGACAGAGGGTCCAGACTCGCACGTGATGGTGTACGCTGCCACCAGCCCTGTGGTCCCCAAGTAAACAGTTGCTGACCAAACCCCACACTGTTATCACTAAGCCACATTCTGCTTCCTCTGGGGACACAGTGGCAGCCACACCCCAGACACGTTTCACACCACACTCTGGGCGACCCACAGGGCCAGTTAGTTCCGCGTTTCTGTATCAAAGATGCTGATGCACGAAGGGTTCCCAGAGCAAAGAAGACTGGCATCAGCCTCCACCTCCGGCCCTAGAGGTGCATGGAGCATCCTGAAGGCTCCCTGCAGCCGAGAAGGCAGCTCATTTTTTCTTGACGTGTTTCCCAGACTCCCATGCAGAGGAACTCTTTTCTTTTTTTTTTTGGGGGGGGGGGGTGGACAGCCATGCTGGGTCTTTGTTGCAACACACAGGCTTCTCTCGTTGTGGCTCTTGGGCTCCAGAGGGCACAGGTTCAGGAGTTGTGACACGTGGGCTTAGTTGCCCTGCAGCATATGGGATCTTGGTTCTCTAACCAGGAATGGAACCCACGTCCCCTGCATGGGAAGGTGGATTCTTAACCACTGGACCACCAGGGAAGTCCCGAGGAGCCCCTTTCTGAGAAGCACCTTTTAACAATCTCAGCACAGCGTCGCACCGGGAGGCTCGGCATGAGCTGCCGCCTTCACCAACCAAAAGGCTCTAGGATCCTCTATGTGTGAGTAAATGACGCTAGTGGTAAAGAACCCGGCTGCCAACGCAGGAGACACAGGAGACGCAGATGTGATCCCTGAGTCAGGAGCATCCCCTGGAGGAGGGCATGGCAACGCGCTCCAGTATTCTTACTTGGAAAATTCCATGGACAGAGGAGGCTGGCGGGCTACAGTCCATGGGTTGCAAAAGAGTCAGATTTGACTGAGCATGAACGCTACTGATACTTCTGATGTGCAGGTCAGAGGTCACTTCAGAGTGCCAAACACAGTAGAATGGCCAGGGGAGTTCTGCCTCCTCTCCCCAGCCCCGGCCTAACCCCCATCCCCCAGCCTTAGTTTCTTTTTTTTTTTTTGAGTAAAAGATTGTCCTTCAGCAATGGAGATGTTTCAGATGAGTTACCTTTGGTCCTAAGAAAACCTCTCTGGTCCTTTCTCCCAGACCAGGATCAGGGAAGTGAGGAGAGGCCTGGGAAACTTGAGAAGCCTCTGGAGAAGTGGACACAGAGCTGGCTATCTGCATTACAGGGGCCAGAAAGGTGCAGATTCAAGTCCTGGCTCTGCACGCTGCAGTCCTGAGACCGTGGGCAAGCTACTTAATGTCATCTGTGCCTCAGCTTCCTCACCAGTAAAATGGATATAATGGTACCTCCTTGGCAGGGTTGGTCTGAGTAGACAGGAGGGGGTAGTGATGAGAGATTAGATAAGAAAAAAGTCTTTGCAGGTTTGACATTCCATCCCTCCTGCCCCAGCCCTGCCCTTGTGTCTGGTTCCTGGCGAGATCTGGGGCCAACTTGAAGTGATAGGAGAGATCAGAGGGCCAGAGAGAGATGGGCTGGAGAGACCAGAGAGAGAAGAAAGACAGGGCATCCCAGCACAGACAGGACAAGTTGAGAGGAGGGGTCCTGGCAGCGGGGCAGGGGCGCGCGTGGTCACCTGGGGAAGGTCAGGCCCGCCAGCAGGCAGAAGGGGGCCCTGCCAGGCCCAGCTCCCACTCCTAGGGCGCAGCCTTGCTGCTCCCTCTGGGTCTGTCTCCTTCCCCGACCTCCCCACCCTCTCCTCCACCTTGCCCCCAGGAGAGGGGGTGGGTGGGAATCAGCAGTGCTTGCCTGGAGTCAGGCACCCTCTAGAGAAGGGGAAGGGTGTGGGGGAGCTAGGGACCCCTCAGGAAAGGGGGCATGGGTCATGGCCCAGAGCTAGGGTCCCTGAGGGAGGGGGTGGGTGCAGCCTGCTTGTTCCAGCACTTCCAGAGAGGTGAGCTCCCAACTCCAGGAAGGCTCTCATTCAGCCAGTCAGTGAACACTACCGAGGAACTCGCTCAGGACCAGGACTGGGCAGGGCAGAGCAATCAGGGAGACTGGACCCCGGCCCCGAGAGTGCACAGTCTAGATGGAGGGAAACAGGAATTAATGGGGCCCACCCTCCAAATCGCCATTCTTGAACTGCTGGTCCCAACGACCAACAGAACAAAATGCTTGTTAACCAAACTCTGATGAAGCATCCCTTCTTCATCAAAGGGGAGCTGTGAACTGTGAACTCTGGCCACCCTTGCTGAGTCAGCAGGCAGCCCCTTCTCAACAGCTCTCCAAGCAGAGGCTGGAGAGGGTGGTCTCAGATCCACCCCCGAGGGCCAAGCTGCCCTGTGGTCCCCCACCCCCAGTGGTTCTTCCTTTGTTTATTCCTCCTGTAAAGAAATCTCCTCTTGCCTAACCCTTGCCTGAGACGCTTGCAGAGCTTCCTCAACATTGAGAGTTTCTTTTCGCCCCCCTTGAAATAATCCTCTCAATTGCTCTCTTCTTACTGAATCCAAACTCATTTTTTTGGGGGGGGGAGGTGACTCATTTTTTTGTTGTGGTTGACATCTGTAAAATTATTTACAATAAAAGACACTCATAGTAGTTGGGCTTAAAAAAAAATAAGCCCTACAGAAAAAGTAGATAAATAAGTAAATGAAAAGCTGATTCACCATTAGCTGTAAGTTTTCTAACTACCAAGACCAAAAAAAGGGAAAGCAAGTCTGTAGTTACAGACAATTCTCATGATCTGATTCGAGAAGGAAATCAGTTCATCAGGAGAGACTTTTTCTCTGATGCAAAATCCTAATACACACACACACACACACACACACACACAAGATCAAATCATGAAAAATGGCAAACTGGATAAAGTTTCTAGCAGCAATTTTAAGGAGGCTGAAGAAATATGCTGTTCAGCATTGCTTCCCACTGAGCCAAGGGAATAAAAACAAAAATGCACATCTATGAAGAGGTTTCTGCAAGAAGGTAAGATGAAACAGCGCTTTCTGATGTGGAACTGAATACCAGGAATGGAAAGTCTAAAGGAATGAGGGTTAGTGTGTCCTCAGGAAAACGTTCTCCCATATCACTCTTCCAGGCTGAGCTTCTGCCTGTAAATTTGGGACTGCACTCTTAGTGGAGGGAGGTGATTCCTTCCAGGCCACAGCCGATGTTCACTGCAGCAGATAAAGGTCCTGACAAGCCTCTGCCTGGGTGCCAAACCCCTCACCCATCTCAGGGGTCTGTTCAGCCCAGTTTAAAAATTTCCTTGAGGAAAGCAACAAAATCCCAAGGTTCAGCACCAGAAAAAGCCCAGGCCAGAGGTGGTAAAGGCAGCCGTTCTAAATGGGTTCTGAATGGAGCCACAGCATCAGTGTTGAGAAGATGCTCAGCTGCCCACCCGTGGTCAAAGGAGCCCCCGCTATCCAACCAGATGCAGCGAGTGTGTACACAGCAGGACTGATCTGGAAAGACTGATGCTGAAGCTCCAATACTTTGGCCACCTGATGCGAAGAGCCGAATCATTAGAAAAGATCCTGATGCCGGGAAAGATTGCGGGCAGGAGGAGAAGAGGGCAACAGAGAATGAGATGGTAGGATGGTATCACTGACTCAACGGGCATGAGTCTGAGCAAATTCTTGGAGATAGTAAAGGACAGGGAAGCCTGTCGTGCTGTAGTTCATGGGGCAGCAAAGACTCAGAGACTGAACAACCCTAACAAAGCAGGGCTGGGCAAGGCTCTGAGGCAGGGACTTGGGCAGTGTCCCTCCTGCCCTTCCGTTCTGTGCTTATCTGACCTGTGCTGATAACCAGAGAAGCTTGGGGGAGAATCATCAGCTAACAGGGTGCCCCCACAGAGCCCACAGAAAGTTCCCTGAGAGTCAGACTTCCTGCGGTGTCTTGTATTATGTTCAGTTATTTTTATTGCCCTGGTCAGGAAAGGGAACAGCTGTTTATCCCTCATAAAATGTTTCTTTTTTTCCCTGGGGCTCAGCAGGTGTGGTTTTCAGGCCCTCAAGCCCTCACCACCCTGGGAGAAGAGTCTGACATAGGAGTGGGCCCAAATCCCAGGGGCTGAATTTCTGGGATGCTAGTGTGGAAGGAAGTCAGCAACCCTGGGGCAAAAGGCATTCAAGTCTCCCAGTCTAGGCACTGTGAGTTCAGAGATTCCAGCATTTTCTAGGCACCTTACTGAGTGCTTTGCATGCGTTGTCATTTCTTGTTTTTACAATAACCCTGTGCGGAAGACACCAATTTAGCCAAGCAAGAAAGCGAGACTTGGGACTTCTCTGGTGGTCAAGTGGTTAAGAATCTGCCTGCCAGTGCAGGGGACCTAGGTTCGATCCCTGCTGTGGGAAGATCCCACGTGCCCTGGGCAACTACGTCCATGCGCCACAACTACTGAAGCCCACTGGAGCCTAGAGCCCGCACGCTACAACTTCTGAGACTGGCCCTGGAGCCCATGCTCTGCAATGCGTAACCCCTCCAGTGCAGCCATAAACAAACAAATAAAAGAAACTGAGGCTCAGAGACGTTAAGTAATTTGCTCAGGATGGTCCACTAGTAAGTAACAGGGTCAGGATTCAAATCCAGGCTCCTCAGACCCCAAAGGCCATGCTCTTCCCAAGGTTAACTCAGCCCTTTGCCTCTGGGGCCGATCAAGCCTGCCCCCAGGCGGCCTCCAAGTGCAAGTCCATGTGTGCTCAGCAGTGTCTGTCCCTTTGCGACCCCGTGAACTGTAGCCCACCAGGCTCCTCTGTCCATGGGATTCTCTAGGCAAGAGTACTGGAGCGGGTTGCCATTTCCTCCTCCAGGGGATCTTCCCCACCCAAGGATCAAACCTGTGTCTTCTGGATTGGCAGGCAGATTCTTTATCACTGTGAAGCCACTCGGAGCCAGTTGGAACTAAAGCTTGGGAATCCCTGCATCGCCCGATTCTCAGCCGGGTCAGCTGTGCCGTCCTGCACCAGGGCAGTGAGCCAGGCCTGACTTCCCCCAGACACAGAGCCCCCAGGAGTCTGCTTAAGGAAAGCAGCTTGGAGAGAAAAAGAGAGCAGTGATGGAGCAGACGGCTGAGCAGAGCTCCCGGGAGAGCAGGTCCTGTCTGCCATGGTAGCAGACACGTGGAGACAGACACCACGCGCCTCGGCACAGGCGGAGGGGACAGCGACTGCTAGAAACAACACTTCCTGGCAGAGGGTGGGAGGGAGACAGGCAATGGGGGCACGTCCAGGCTCTTTCTTTCCACATTTCCCCACGGCACTGAAGGAAAGAGGGTGCGGTGTGGACTCCAAAATTACCAAAAGCATGGTTGGTGTGGTCCCCCACCAGGACCGTCACCACCACGGGGGAGCTTGTAGGAGACGCACAGTTGGGTGACCCCAGAGCTGTGTGGATCAGAGTCTGCACTGTCAAGCCCCTGAGTGACTCATATACATATGAGAGGTTCAGAGCCCCAGTGCAGAGGCAGAGAAAATGAGAGAAAGTGAAAAGTGTTGGTCATTCAGTCATGTCCGACTCTGCAAGTCCATGGACTGTAGCCCACCAGGCTCCTCTATCCATGGAATTCTCCGGGCAAGAGTGGGCTGCCATTTCCTTCTCCAGGGGATCTTCCCAACTCAGGGATGGAACCTGGGTCTCCTGCACTGCAGGCAGATTCTTTACTGTCTGAGCTACCGGGGAAGCCCTATACACACTAGAGTTTCAGAGTCTAGGTGCGGTGGCAGAACAAATAGCCCTTTTTCAGTTCTTTCCTATGCCCACCCCTCTACCTCCCCTCGCTGCACCGAAGTGTGGTTTTTACACCCTTTGGCCTGGAGAGGGCGCCTCTCAACTGCTCCCGGGTGGGAGGATCCCGCCTGCCCCTCCCTGGCAGAGCTAACCTTGCACTGCTGAGATGCATCCGTACCATAGGTATTGCCAGCTGCTCCTTGCCAGCTCTGTGCTCCACATGGAAGGCACAGCCCTCCACCCACGTGGAGGAGACAGACAAGACCCAGACAGTTAAGATCATGGCAAACGGTACAGGACAAGCCGGGTGTTATGACAGGGACAGGGTGTACAGGGTGTTCCTTGAGATGAGTGTGCAAGGAAGGTTTCTCTGAAGAAGTGACACTTGTGCTGACACTTGAAGGATACAAGCATGGTTGTGCAAAGACTAGAGGATGAGGGCTAGAGAAATAACAGCAAGGCAAAGGAAAGGAACTGGCTTCGGGGTTTGAGGAACAGAAAACAGGCCAGTGTGGCTGCAACAGTGAGGATCGCGGGGAGGATGGGAGGGGAGCAGGTCGGAGGTTCAGGCAAAAGTGAAAGCTGCTAGGTCACAGTGAGAAGTCAGAGTTTAGGATCTGACCCTCAGATGACAAGTGGTCAGAACCTCTTCAGTGAGGGAGTCATAGGACCTGATTTAAGAGTTTGAAAGGACACTCTGGCTGTTGTGTGGAGAAAGGCAAATGACAATGCTGTGACAAGATGGGGGGTGGTGTAATGCTCTGGTAGGGTGTAATATGGAGGTGGAAAGAAGCGGTCACCTCGGGACATGTCCTGGAAGTAAGACCCAGCAGGCCTTGTGGACAGGCAGCTATGAAAGGAAAGAGACAGTGGCCACGACTCAGTCCTTGGTCTGAGCGATCAGGTGGGTGGCGGCAGCAGGTACTGAGACGGGGAAGGTTTTAGAGGGCTGAGAGGATGGAGCAGGATCAAAGGGCTTAGTGCCAGACGTGTGTCAAACACCCACAAGACATTAGCACAGGGGGCCCAGCGTTTCCATACGAGAGTCTGGAGCCAAAGGCAAAATCAGTGGGGAGACGTGCTTTTGGGGGCTCGGAGGTGATGGTGCATAGAGAGCAAAAGTCTGGTAAATTATTCCGGATTAACCGAATCTAAACAGACATGACAACTAAATGTAACACTTGGATCTGAGATCAAAAAGAAAAGCTATAAATACATTGGGAAGAAACTTTACTGGTGTTCCACTGGCTTAGACTCCACATTCCCAATGCAGGGGGCCTGGGTTCGACCCCTGGTCAGGGAACTAGATCCCACATGGCGCAATGGAGATTGAAGATCCTGGGTGCCACAATTAAGATCCGGCTCAGCCAAATAAATTAAAAAAGAAGCAGCAGCCTTCATTGCAAGAAAAAAATAAATACGGAGTTTACGTTAGACACCCACAGCTGATGACTGTGTTGTGGTTATGCAGGAGGGTCTGAGGGAGGGTCAAGTGTTTAAGGATGAAGTGTCATAATGTCAGCAACTAGCTCTCAAACAGACAAGCCCCTCAGGCCCCCAAAAGTGTGTGCACAGAGACACACACAGATGCAGAGAAGGAAAACTGCCAACACGCTCACAATTGGTGAATGCAGGGCGCTGGATCTATGGGTTCTCACTGTACTATTCGCTAACAACTTTGCTGAAAGTGGGAGGACAAGCACATTGGCGGGGTCTCTGTGAAGTCGGTGTGATCGGCCCTCTGTTCTCGCATCTTCTGCGGGGCACCCTGAGCTCTCAGAGGTTTTCGAAACTGGGTCGCAGATGAAAAACTCTTGCAATGAGAAACCCTCTACATGAGATTCCTGTTTCGGCTCTGACACATGGAGCCCCGCCCTGCGCCCCGTGGGTCCTCGCAGGCCTCTCTGCGGGAAAGCAGTCATGGCTCACTGGCCACCAAGAATGTTTCCTGCCCGGGGCCTGAGCACCCAGGCAACCCAGTTCTATGGGAGACGGATACCTCTGGCCAGGGCCCTGTGGTCCCGAACCACTCTCCCCAGAGGATACTTTTGGGAGGAGCACATGAGAAGGGCAGCTGGCATCTGAACACCGGCATTGTGCCAGGCACTGGCCATTTTCAAGGTATAAGACTCTTCTTCCCCACCCCCACCTCCAGCCTCTGCATTCCATCCTCAGGGAAAGCATTGATGTGAACTGACGAGAATCCAGGATGCTGTACGGGTCACGGCTTCATGGAATCCCCTGAGGAGCTTTAGAAAGTGCTGACGCCTGGGTCCCACCCCGAGAGGTTCTGGGTCCATTGGTCTGAGGGACAGCTGGGCATCTGGAATCGTAAAAGCTTCCAGGGAATTCTAATATGCTGCAACATCGAGACTTCCTGACGTAGATCCTTGGTTTTCAACATCAGGTGTGCATTCTAATGACTTGTTGCTGCTGCTGCTGCTAAGTCGCTTCAGTCGTGTCCGACTCTGTGCGACCCCATAGACGGCAGCCCACCAGGCTCCCCCGTCCCTGGGATTCTCCAAGCAAGAACACTGGAGTGGGTTGCCATTTCCTTCTCCAATGCATGAAAATGAAAAGTAAAAGTGAAGTCGCTCAGTCATGTCCAACTCTAGCGACCCCATGGACTGCAGTCTAGCAGGCTCCTCTGTCCATGGGATTTTCTAGGCAAAAGTACTGGAGTGGGGTGCCATGAGTGGATGCCTCCCCAGACTAAATGAATTAGAATCTCTGGGAGGAGGGACCAAGGTATTAGTATGTTTTGAAAGCATTCTGCATGACCCCAGGTGTTGCTGATGGTCAAGAACCCTCCTGCCAATGCAGGAGTTTGATCCCTGGGTGGGGAAGATCCCCTGGAGGAGGAAATGGCAACCTACTCCAGTATTCTTGCCTGGAGAATCCCATGGACAGAGGAGCCTGGCAGGCTACAGTCCACGGGGTTGCAAAGAGTCTGACACGACTGGGCAGGCATGCAATGCATGACTCCAGCTTGAAGCCTGGCTTAAGAATTGTTTGTTTAGGCGGTGCTTTCTGAGAACTAGCACCCATCTTGATGTGACTGTATGCGTGAACTAACGTCTGTCCTTAAGTGATTGTGTATTTGTGTGTTTTCCCAGTTACCTGTGTCAAAAATTTACTTAACTCATCAGGGAGGGAACCAGCAGGCTGAGATAGCTTCCAAGGAGAACAGGAGAGATCAAAGTATGTATAGTGGATGAAAGAAACAATGCTGAGGGGACTTCCTGATGGTCTAGTGTCTAAGAGCCTGCTCTCCCAATGCAGGGGTCATGGGTTCGATCCCTGGTCAGGGAACTAGATCCCACAAGCTGCAAGTAAGAGTTTGCATGCTGCAACTAAAGATCCCACATGCTGCAATGAAGATCGAAGATCCCCCGTGCCACAACTAAGACCTAATGCAGCCAAGTAATGAAATTAAATGTATATATATTTTATATATATAATAATATATAACTAATATATTTTATATGTAATGCAAACATATATTTTATATGTAATGTTTAATATATGTAAATAAATATATATTTAATATATAATAAATATATATATTTTAAAGAAAAGATGCTGAGAGATGGCTAGTTTAGTTATGAACCTGGCTAATATCCTACAGGATAGTAAAACCAAAGGTTTCCCCTTCTGCTCAGCTTTAAAAAGACAGGATGTAAGTGGTCACTCTCTCAAGTTTGCTCAAACTCTAACTCAGTGAATCTAAGTTCTAAAAGCAGGCATAAACTTGAGCATTAAGACCTGAGTAGGCAGGAGGTGGAGGCTTCCCTGGTGGCTCAGATGGTAAAGAATCTGCCTGCAAAGTGGGAGACCCAGGTTTGATTCTTGGGTCAAGAAGATCCCCTGGAGAAGGGAATGGCTACCCACTCCAGTATTCTTGCCTGGAGAATTCCATGGACACAGGAGCCTGGAGGGCTACAGCCCATGGAGTCTCGAAGAGTCGGACACGACTAAGTGACTGAGCGTGCGTGCATGCAGGCAGGAGATGGAGTTTAAGATGTCCTGGCAGGTGGACTTACAAGACTGGCTCAGCCCAGCCTTTCTAGGGTAGGGATGGTCGGGGCAGAAGACGGGGGATAGACGGTCCAGGACAGACCAGGGAACAAACAGTAAAGGTCATCAACATCGCCTCTTCTTTCGCCCCAGCCGCCTTTGGGTTGATCAGAATTTAGTTTCTTCTCAAAGATATGACTCAAGGATCTTTTTATTCTTAGAGAAATTCTCGGGCTTGGGATAAGTAAATTATTCTTTCCTTTGGAAGGAGGAAGGTGTTGAAACAGAAAGCACACATGCACTGGAGCCATATATAAGCAGAGAGGATCAAACAAGGCCCCTCCCTGAGCTAGGAAGCAGCTGCTCCCCTCTCCTTACCAGTGTGAGCATGGTGCCACCACCCACACCTTCACCAGCACCGCTGAGTCACGGCGGTTTGTCAGGAAAAGTATTTTTAGAATTTAAAAGTACCGTTGTTGCCAGTGGTTTTAGAAATGCTTGCTTCAGAATGGATGAAATTAAGCAATGGTGGACTTGGACCTTCGAGCCTGACCCACCCCCAGTTTTGGAGAGAAGCTCAGGGCAGATATTTAAAAACTGTGTGGGCAAGACTGAAGTTTGGGGACTTCCTTGGTGGTCCAGTGGCTCAGACTCCATGCTCCCAACGCCAGGGGCCTTTGTTTGATCCCTGGTTGGGGAACTAGATCCTGCACGTGGCAACTAAGATCAAATAAGACCTGGCACGGCCAAATAAATAAATATTAAAAAAAAAGACGAGTTTGGCAAAGCTCCCTCTGATTATGAGACAGTTTGGGCTCAGGCTGAAGACCTGATTCCCAGCAAACCCCAGTCTGTTTTGCCCTCCAGGGACCCCTTAAGTATAACTCCATAAAGAACTTCTCGCCTGTGAGGTGAAGTGGGCAGGAGAGGGGCTGAGATTAAAAAGGAAAACTGGATCCTGATCTTACCATAGACATCAACGTTCACTCTGTGAATCAAATCTTTAAATACAAAAACCAAACACATAAAAAAATTAAAACAGATGAGTGTCACAGCCTTGGGTAGGAAAGCTAAGTATTACACCAAAGGCGGAAGCCACAACGGAAAAGATTAATGAGTTGGCTATAAAAATCTTTTAAATTTGCTGTCATAAACAAAGTTAAAAATAAATGACAAGCTGAAAAAATACTTGTGATGTATGTCCAAAAGTTAATATTTCTCCTTTTTTTAAGGCAATGGAAATAAATATATCCACAGAAGCGAGGGTGAAAAATGTGGGCTGCCAGTTAATGAAGAAAAGAACTCCTAGTGATCGATAAAGGCAATATAAGAAGTTCAACCATATTATGATTCAAAAGAGCAATCCTAATTTTAGCCTCTCAAATGAGAAAGATCTGAGAAAGCAGAACAGCCAGTATCCAAGGGTAGGAGGAATCTGACATAATCCTGAAGAAAGATTAATTGACACAACTTTTCTGGAAAGGAATTTGACAGATGTATGAGAAATTCTAAGAATTGCATCATTTGGATAAAACAGTTTCCACCTATCAGAATTTATTTTAAAGATTGGTAAACGGGCCACCCTGATGGTTCGGTTGTAGAGAATCTGCCTGCTGATGCAGGAGACACGGGTTCAATCCCCGGTCCGGGAAGATCCCACATGCCACAGAGCCATTAATCCTGTGTGCCACAACAGTTGGGCCTGTGCTCTAGAGCTCAGGAACCACAGCTATGGGAGCCCATGTGTCCTACAGCCCGGGCTCTGCAACAAGAGAAGCCACCAGAATGAGAAGCCCTTGAACCAACTAGAGAGCAGCTCCCACTCAGCACAACTCGAGAAAAGCCTGTGTAACAACGAAGACCCAGCACCGCCAAAGATAAACAAATAAATAAATATATAATATAAAAAAAGTTTGGTAAACCTTTTCTGTAAAGGGCAGACAGTAAATATTTTAGGCCCTGTGGCAGCCACTCAACTCCGCACTGTGGTGGGAAAGCAGCCAAACAAGAGAGCAGATGATGGGTGTGGCTGTGTTCCAATAAAACTTTATTTACTAAAGTAGGCTGCTAGACTTGGCCCATGGGAAATGTAGTTTGGCAACCTTTGTCCTACTCTAAAACATTGGGGAACAGTTTAGCTACTAGAATGGCTATATACCGATTATAACAGAAAGTCCAGGGCGTCCCTGGTAGTTTAGCTGGTAAAGAATCTGCCTGCAATGCAGGAGACCAGGGTTTGATCCCTGGGACAGGGAAGATCCCCTGGAGAAGGAAATGACGGCCCACTCTAGTATTCTTGCCTGGAGAACTCCACGGAGAGAGGAGCCGGGAGGGCTACAGTTTATGGGGTTGCAAAGAATTGGACACAACTGAAGGATTAGCGATTTCATATACATACATATATAAAAATGTATATATATTTAAAACCAATAATAAGGAACTGGTAAATAAATGTGATTGTCTTCTTGCAATGAAATATGTAACCATTTAAATTTATGCAGGAAAAAGAATATGACTGCATTGTTATATAGATTAAGCAGACTAGAAAATGGTTTGTAAATGAACTATTAGAACTAGTAAAAGAGTTTAGTAAGGTTGTTATGACAAATTTAACATCCAAAACCAAGAGGTCTCCTAGATATTTAGCCATAACCAATTAGAAAATATCATGGCAAAAAGATTCTACATGTAACAGAAATAGAAACTTCAAAATAGAGTCACCCTATGAAGAAATGTGCAAAGCCTATTTGAGAAAATTGTGACATTTTCTTGAATGACATAAAAATGAAGGGATATACTATGTTGTTGGATGAGAGATTTCAAAATTGGGAAAAAAAAAACAAAACACTTCCCTTCCATTGATTTACAAATTTCAAACAAAATTTCTAGTGGGATTTAAAATGAATTTTGACCACCCCCCCCCCAAAAAAAGTATCCTGGAAGAGAAAATATACAAGAATAACAAAAAAAATTTTAAACAGAGAATGATAGAGGGCTTCCATTATGGTCAGTGGTTAAGAATCCGCCTTGCAATGCAGGAGACACTGGTTCAATCCCTGGTCCCGGAAGATCCACACGCCGAGGGATCCCTGAGCCTGTGGGCCACAGCTAATTAGCCTGCGCTCTGGAGTCTGAGAACCACAACTACTGCACCCACATGCCATAGCAACTGAAGCCCGTGCACCCAAAGCCGATGCTCTGCAACAAGAGAAGCCGCCACAGTGAGAAGCCCTCACACTGCAGCTGGAGAGTAGCCCTCCACTTGCCGAAACTAGAAAAAGCTGCACACAGCAACGAAGACTCAGCACAGCCAAAAATAAATAAATATTTGTTTTTAAATGATCAGGACTTCCCTTGTGGCCCAGTGGCTAAGACTCCACACTCCCAATGCAGGGGACCCAGGTTCGATCCCCGGTCAGGGGACTCGATCCCACATGCCACAGCAGAGACTGAAGATCCCAAATCCTCCAACTGAGACCTGGTGCAGCCAAATAAATAAATATATATTTAAAAAAAAGAATGATGAGGAAGGCTTTCTCTATCAGATATTACACTATAAAGCAAGAGTAACTGAAGCTGTGGTTTTGGCTTAGAAATAGGGAGACAAATAGATCAACACAAATAGACCAGAGTCCAGAAAGAGACCCACGTTACACAGAAATTTAGCTCACAATAAAGGGGTGAAGTTTCAAATAAGTGGAGAAAGAGGGACTATTCCACCATAGCAGTGTGAACGACCGGCAACATTAGGAAAATGCCAGATATTATCCTTCACCATAAACAGCAACATAGACAGAAGCGGGAGTGAGTTTTCCACCAGCAGAGAGGAAAAAGGGCTGGTGGGATGCAGAAGCCACCTACCCAGATGGACTCGCACCGTCTGGACAGCAGGCCCAGAGCCTCTGCGGTGATTGTCAACGGTGGGGGGAGTTTGAGGGACCTGGAAGAGGGGTGAGTGGGGCCGGGTGCCCTAAGGATGCCCGGTTTGCGTCAGTTTACCAACCAGCACACAAAGCGTTTCACTACTTTACTGCTTCACGAGGTCTCCGCCCCACCCTCAGAGTCGGGGGTGAGGGGAAAGGCTAGGAGGGCAGGCTCCTGTGGTCCCACCACCCTGTGTTATCACCGTCATCCACACTTGGTCCCAAACCCCTCCTCCCCAAGTGGCACCTGGGAAGCCCAAGTAACCATCCAGGCACACTCTGGCTTGGTTGGTCTCGGAGCTGACCCCTAGGGGACACAAGGGACACAGCAGGCCACTGAGGGAGCAAGACTGCAGGATGAGGACCGCCCCGTGTCGGCCCCCTCGGCCCCTCCCAACCTGAGAAGCCATGGTCTTGCCCTTCCTGGCCTTTAGCCGAATGGACCCCACAGCTGCCCAGATGGTGCAGAAGCCCGAGCTCCTGCAGGAAGAGCTTCAGTCACAGCACGGAGCCTCCAGGACTGCAGCCAGGCTCCTCTGTCCACGGAATTCCCCAGACCTTCTGAACCCCTCCCTGTGGGAGCCCAGCAGGCTGGCTTTGCACTGTCCCCCTCCCCTCCCAGTACCGAGGACCCCATGGTGAGGAACAGAGCCTCAATCACGGACGCTGCCCACCAGGCTGCCCAGCGCATGTAGTGATCAACGGCCACCTTGCTGGGCTCTGGCCACCAGAGCCCAGACCCATGTAAGGGCCAGACCTACATGAGGGGCAGAAAAGAGTTCACAGGAGGGGGCTTACACCTAAAGTCCCGAGAGAGGCGCTGTGGGAGTGTTAGGGTTGCTGAGATTCCATTGACCTGCTCTCTCTGCTTTTCTGTAACCCCAAGATTCTATAAAATAACAATGCTGCTTGAAAAAGAGGAGCACCCTCTCAGAGGCCAACTGCTCCAGGCCCACCTCTCCCCTCTTCTCCACCTGCCAGTGTGGACAGCCTCGTGTGGAGGCTATGAAAGCAGCCCATGGCTGCAGGAACGGGACCGGCCCTGGGGCGGCTGGCTGGCGGGGAAACCCGGCCGGGGCTCCACTCTGGCCTCCAGCTCCTCACATGCACGTCTTTATTTTTACGTGATTTTGAAACACTATCCAAGGGTGAAAGAAAGATGCGGACTTCAGCCTGTTTCTTATACCAATCTCCAAGACGCTGCACGCGGAGGGAAGGGGATTCTCTTGTATTGGCAGTCAGTTTTCTCACCGAATCACCAAACGGGTATGGCGAGCCCTGCTTCACAACTGCGGGAAATGAGGCTCAGAGGGGTGGACGGTAACATGCCTGGGTCTGCAGGCTAGTCAGTGGCAAAAATGGGAGTGTGGACCCAGTTTTGAACGGCCTCACGGCCCACCTCCTCACCTTGGTTCCTGTTCAATCGACGAGGGGCTCACTCCCCAGAGCTCCAGGACACTACATGTTTGTCTTGCTTTTAGGGTCCTCTGCCCAAACATATCTCACCCCATATCCACTGGCCCTCCCAAGGCAGGCCTGGAGCCCTCACTGTTGGCCTCTGTGGCTCCTCGAGTCAACTCCCTTCACTCCTCCCTGCGGGCCCCTGTTTTGGGCACACCACCCTGGGTCCAACCACCTGAGCCCTACCTTGGAGGTCCTGGCCTACACCTGGTCTCCGCCACCTTTGAGCCTTGGCCCTCTCTAACACCATTTTGTTGGGCAGCTTCTGGGCATTATGGCCCTGTCAACGGAAAAAAATATGCACAACCTAAAAGGTGAAAATTAGGTTTTATTCAGTGATTTACTGAGGACTTAAGCCTGAGAGATAGCCTCTCAGAAGCTCTGCCGGACTGTTCCTAAGAGGTAATGAGGAGCCAGGATACACAGGAGTCTTGCAAAACAAACAAACCAAAAACCATGGAGTCAGAATGTCTAAAGATTACTATCAATTGAAGAAAAACATATATCTCAAGTTAATGAATTTAGCGTTTGTCTATGTATGGGAAGATGCAAGAGTCTGGACTCGTTGAAATCATTTTTTTGACATGCACCTTAGCTATTTAGGGGCTTCCCTGGTAGCTTAGGGAGAAGGAAATGGCAACCCACTCCAGTGTTCTTGCCTGGAGAACCCCAGGGATGGCGGAGCCTGATGGGCTGCCGTCTATGGGGTCACACAGAGTCAGACACGACTGAGCGACTTCACTTTCACTTTTCACTTTGATGCATTGGAGAAGGCAATAGCAACCCACTCCAGTGTTCTTGCCTGGAGAACCCCAGGGATGGCAGAGCCTGATGGGCTGCCGTCTATAGGGTCACACAGAGTTGGACACGACTGAAGTGACTTAGCAGCTTAGCAGCTGGTGGCTTAGACAGTAGAGAACCTGCCTGCAACGCAGGAGACCCAGTTTGATCCCTGAGTCAGGAAGATCCCCTGGAGAAGGGCATGGCAACCCACTCTAGTATTCTTGCCTGGAAAACCCCATGGACAGAGGAGCCTGGTGGGCTACAGTCCATGGGGTCGCAGAGTCAGACGCGACTGAGCGACTTCACTTTCACGTTCACTTTAGCTGTCTATGGCCAGGACCCTGCTTTCTCCATTCTGAATCCCCTCAGGGCGCACTGCTTGGAGAGGGGGCAAAGGCTGCAGCGGCTGATGGTGTGATGGCCACAACATCCTTTGCTACTGATACGGCAGGCAGCATTCTTTGTCCACAGTCCCCCTCTCCCATTTCTAAGCCTGACACTCCCATTCAGCTGGATCCCAAGAGGTGCGCCACTGGCCAAAGTGACTGACCTCTGGGGTCCTGAGCCTCCTTCAGTTACAGAAAATACTCCTGTATTGTGGGTCCAGATGAAGCACCAACCAGAGGATGGAGCAGAGGTTCTGGAGCCAGCCTGGTAGCTGGTATTCCAGCTTGGTATCCTGGAAACCAAGATATTCGTCTTCCAGTTCTGGGAGTCTTAGCCAGAGGGACCCTCCAGACTGTCAGTTCAGACATGGTGACCTGTGTTATCTGTAAGATGCAGCTGCAAGTATTTGGGGAAATGATTGAAGTTCACCAATGAACACACCATTAGGTGATGATAGTAAGTCAGTGCCTTGAGGACCTGTGGTCCTTGTCCTGCTTCTTAGAACAGAGCTCCTAAAACCCTTGAACTTTCTGAGTGACTTTTATCATTTATTAAGAGCCCCTTTCAACCTGTCCTGAGTTCATGCTAATGAGGCAGGGCCCCCAGTGAGCCTCAGGATGGGGCTGGTCACCAGAAAGACAAAAGCAGGTGATTCAGAAGTTGGGATCTTCAGCTCCACACACCCCCAACTGCAGGAGGTGAGAGGCCTGGAGATGGGGACATAAAAACCCTGGAGCAGTGAGACTCGGGGCTTCCGGGTTGGTGACACTCTGCCCTGGGGAGGCCCCGCTCCGTCCCCCATACCTTGCCCCATGCATCTTTTGTGAATTGTGTCCTTATAATAGAGCAATAACCATAAATACAGTGTCTTCCTGAGTTCTGTAAGTTGTTCTACTGAAGGGGGTTGTGGGAACCCCCGCGGTTGCAGCCGGCCCAGCAGACGTGCAGGGAGCCTGGGCACCCGCTTTGTGGCCGCTCCCAACTGGGATGGTTTGGTGGAACAGAGGCGCTGGCCCTGGGGCCTGCACTAACTCTGGGCAGTTAGTGTCAGAGTTGAACTGAGTTGCTGGACACCCAGCTGGTGTCAGAGAAAAGAGAGACACTGTCACCCCGCCTGTTGTTGACCACCAACTAACACTTGCCTTCTGGGACTCAGCTTCTCCGTGGAGCACAGAGCGGGCTGAAGGTGCCCCGTGAGGGCCCCCAGCTCCCCTACCCTCTGCTGTGGCTTGTGTTGTTCCAATTTCAAAATCTGTGTCTTGATTTTGAAGCCAAAGGGCCCTCAGAGGGGGCTCTGGTGTTATCCTGACACCAAAAATGTGAAACAAAGGCAAGAAGACCAAGCGGGGCCAGGTGGGCGGCTGGAGGCTTCCCCTTACCACAGCCACCCTCTTACCTGCTCCACACAGTCTGGGATCTCGGGTGCGCAAGGCAGCGTCCCAGCACTCTCCACGGACAGCACGTCCTTCAGCAGCTCCTCACACCCTATGGATGAACAGACAGACAGAGGAGGGTCAGGGTTTGAGCCCAGCCCAGCAGCTTTGCTCCTGATGAATGAGCCTTGGGTGGGTAGGGCTGCCGGGAGGCAGATAACCCAAGTCTCCAAGAGACCAGCTGATCATTCAAAGGCAGAGAGATGGGGCATCCAGTTTGTGGAGAAGCCAAGCCAGGGCTGGGTGGAGGGAGGAGAGACAGGCTCTTGCCCTCCAGATGGTCTTCCACTGGGACTAACTTCAATAGGGAACACACAGAAGAAAGACTCCCAAATATGGAGGGCAAGCCACAGGTGAAAGATCTCACCTTTCATGGCGAATACCCCTCGGCAAAAGTCCTTGAAGTTGATTCTCCCCAGGTCGTTGGGATCCAAATATTTCACGAGTTTTTCCACCTGTGGGAAGGAAGGAGGGACAGGCGTGAGGCCCCCAGGACGCCCCAGAGCTGGGGTGAGGCTGGCCAGGGGAGAGGGCTTGTCACCTGAGCCAAGGGGACACTGGTGGTCCTCTCCTAGCCCTCGCCCCCTCAGCGGGGTCCGTGCCTGCCCCAGACTATGGGGGGCCCACTTTATTCTGACGGACAGCATGAGTGAGGAAAAGCAAATCCCTTCCCACAGTGCTCAGAACCCAGGTTTGTTTGGGCGGAGTTTCCGTCTCCAAGTTATTTCTGCAAAGACTGGCATGTGGAAAACGAACGCTCTGGAGCCCCCTGCAATTACGGGGACGTGCCCATTGGGCTCTGGAAGATGAGTGGCAAGGGAAGACCCTACATGGAAAAGCACCCCTCCTCTGTCTCCAAGCTTGCTGACCAGGCTTCTCCACCCAGTGTGAGTCTGGGGGTGAAGGGTGGGCAGAGGTTACGTCCTGTTTCTGTAACCTCCCCACCACTGAACCTGGCACCCAGTGGGCCCTCAAGAAAGGCCAGAAGAATCCAAGGGAAGGAGGAGGGTGGCTTCCTACCAGCTCCTATCCTGGCTGGTGGCGCCTCAGCACTGCAGCTGTCCCCCGCCCCGCCCCATCACTCAGGCAGCCTCTGACACTGCCAGGCAGTGACGTGGGTTCTGAGAATAGCGATGCCCAGGTGCCACCTGCAGGGCTGCGGGGAGCCCACCCGCCCTCCTGGCTGGTGCCCTGCCTCCTTTCTTCCTGCCCTCTCGTCAGTGGCAATGTAGGGGGGCTATGAATGCAGGGATGGGCTGGGGTTCCCGGTGTTCACACCTACAATCCTCTCCAAGGTCAGGAGCTATGCCTTAATTATCTCTGATGAGGGTCAAGGTCACCCCAGAGTGTTGAATGGCTGATGCGGAGGTTGATCTCAACCTCAGATCCACGTAAGGGGAGGCAGGCTGTGGATTCTGTAGTCGGTGGGTGGAGTCCCTGACTCCCCCAGCTGGGAGACACTCGGGGGATGGGGGCAGGCTGTCCATCCCCCTGCCTCCGGGGAAAGCCAGCCTGGAGCAGAGGTGCCAGGGTCCTCGATGACAGGCAGATAGATGAGGGTCCCTGCAAAGTCCCTGGAATGCCCCTGAGCTGTGGGCCCAGGACTCCTGCAGGTCTTCAAAGAGGGAAGGTCTCAGAACACACTGGGTGTGAATCAGGTGGCACACCAACTGCTGTACAGTCATTTGGTTTTTTTAATTTTCTTTTTTAAATGTAAGTTGTCTTTAAGTTTAATCAGTCTCTTCTCCAGGGGATCTTTTTGACCCAGGGATCGAACCCGGGTTTCCTGCAATGTAGGCAGATTCTTACTGTCTGAGCCACTGGGGAAGCCCAGTAAAAAAATGGATTATTTTAATTGTACAGCCCTTTAAAAAACAGACAGAGCTCACCAAGGGCTTGCCATAAACTCTGGCAGACTAGCCTCATCTGATTCTTACAACAACCTTAATAGTGGCTACTGTTATAGTCTTCTGTTATTGTTGAGGAAACTGAGACTCTGACATTTAGAGAGGCTAAGACATTTAGACAGTTCCTGTAGTGGGAACTCCTCCTTGACCCCAGGTCCCGCTGACCCTGCACTTCCCAGAGGCGGCTCTTGCCAGGCTGTCTGCACCAAAATGTTCTTCAGCTCTCCTGGCCGCTTATGTATGGAAGGAGTTTTAGCTTCTATGGCTGGACTCCTTTCACCTAGATCACCAAGAGTGTCAGCCTTCCTGGATACTAGATAGGCTTTTGCCAGTACCCCTGGGTGTGTGTGGTGGGGGATTCAGCTGGCCCAGCCCTTGATTTTACAGATGAGGAAGCCAAGGTCCAGAGATGGAGAGGGGCTGGCTCAAGGTCACATGGTGAGTATGGTATATATCCACTCACACGTGGTCTTTGGGCTTCCCAGGTGGCGCTAGGGGTAAAGAACCCACCTGCCAATGCAGGAGACTAAGAGGTGCGGGTTAGATCCCTGGGTTGGGAAGATCCTGGAGAAGGAGAAGGGCATGGCAACCCACTCCAGTATTATTGCCAGGAGAATCCCATGGACAGAGGAACCCACTGAGGTACAGTCCATGGGGTTGCAGAGTCAGACTGAAGCAACTTAGCACGCACACGTGGTCTTTGCGGTGAACCGGGACCCCAGTTCAAAACCTGTGTGGGGCGCACACACCACGCAGGGCTGGGTTGCACTGCCCTGCGGGCTCCCAAGTGGGAGGGGTGGGCACACTGGGCCTGGCAGGGGCTGCGGGAGCAGCTGTTGTTGCTGGCATGCACACAGCTGGGCCGCGGAGCTGGCTGCCAGGGGAGCAATCAGTTTCCCTGGCAGCAAAATATTGATCCTCCTTTTTCGGGCCACTCAATTACCAGGCTTCCCCTTCTATTTCTGTTGCCTTTCTCTTCAGGCTGATTTTCTCCCCCACTCATTTCTCCCCGGGTCATAGCTCTTCTATCTCAGGCCAGACGATGTTTGGAGCATCTCTGCCACTGCCCTCTGATTGATCATCAGCCAGATCGCCCTGAGTCTGAGCCCAGCCACCCACGCCTCCCCAGTTTGGACATCTGCAAGCCAGACGGACTCAGGCAAGCTATTATCTGAACAAGGGAGATAAGCTGGCTCAGTCTGCAGTTCTAATAAATGTTAGCGATTAAATTATTAATCAAACAAATGCTTAGTAACTCCTCTCTGATGCCAGGCCAGCTCTGAGCACTGTATACATATGAACTCATGGAAGCCTTACAACCACTTCAGAAGAAGATGCTATTATTATTCCCATTGTTCAGGTGAGGACACTGAGGCTCAGGAAGGCTCATCCAGGGTCAAGGTCACACAGGTAAGAAGAGGCAGAGTTGGGATTTGAACACAGGCTGCCTGGCCCCAGAGTTCATGCTCTTCACCAATAATGACTATTATTTCTACTAATATAATGATACTCACCATTATTATCACAAGTGTGGGGCTTGCTCTGACCAGAGAAAGGATAAATCTGTATTCTCTTTGTTTTTAGCCATGCCATGCAGCTTGTGGGGCCTTAGTTCCCTGACCAGAGATCAAACCCATGGCCCACGATAGTGAAAGTGCTGAGACTTAGCCAGAGAATTCCCATTCTACACTCTTTTCACCTAGAAAAACTGGGTCCAGAGAACCTTTAAGAATTTGAAATATTTAGGGGAGGGAGGAGGGTTCAGGATGGGGAACACGTGTATACTGGTGGCGGATCCATCTCGATGTATAGTAAAAGCAATACAATATTGTAAAGTTAAGCAAAATTAAAAAAAAAAAAAAGAGAATGCTAAAAAAAAAAAAAAAAAAGAATTTGAAATATTTAGGGAATTCCCTGGCGGTCCAGTGGTTAGGACTCCACACTTTCACTGTTGTGGGCCTGGGTTCAATCTTTGGTTAGGGAACTGAGATCCCACAAGCCCATGACATGGCCCAAAAAAATTTTTTTTTGAATGTTTAAAGGATGTGAAATACTAGGTAATAGTATTTCAAATGTTGATTTGCTAAAGCACAAGTCTCTAACTAACATCCTAAATGCAGCTTGTAGACAAATTTACATATTTAAAATGAAATGCCAAGATCCAAAAGGCTTCTGGTTCAGGTTAAGATGGAGTCCGTAGCTCTACACTCTGTCTCTCGCACTGGTTCTAACTAAAAACTCTGGACAGAATATACATAAAGCAACTACACAAGGACTCTGAAAAGTAAATCACAGCAGACAAATTGGGAGAAAAATTAAAACTAGACATAAACAACAAAATAAAAACCAAAAACAAGCCAAACAACTTGAAATAAGATGAATATGGTGGTAAGTCCCCTGATTTACTTTTTCTCACATTTTCTAGCCTAGGCTCAGGCAGCTCAAACCCTAGAACTGCACAGCAGGTGTGAGCAGAAAAAGCTCTAAAAGAAACTCTGTTTATATATATATATATATATATATTTTTTTTTTTTAAGACAAATTTTTGTTTCTTTTTCTTAATTTATAAAGAAACTCTCTTTTTGATGAGAGGTCAGGAAAGGGGACCCTTTTGGAATAGAGAAAGGGGGACAAATGCTGTTTTTTTTTTTTTTAATGTGGATCATTTTTGAAGTCTATTGAATTTTTCACAATATTATTTATGTTTCATGTTTTGGGTTTTTCGGCTGCAAGGCATGTAGGCTCTTAGCTCCTCAACTGGGGATCAAACTCACACCCCCTGCGTTGGAAGGCTGAATCTTAACCACAGGACCACCAGGGAAGACGACATGTTTCTAAGCCCTCCCCCAGCCCTCCCGCAAGGCAAGGCCCAGTCTCAGAGGTGAGTGGGAGCAGCCAGGCAGGCACCTAAAACTCAGAGAGGAGGAAAATCTTTCTCTGTAGAATGAGAAACTTGGAAAATTGGGGAAACTTGGTCAGCATGGGGAAGGGGGAATTCCTGTTACTCGGTCCTCTCTTTCTTCCCTCTCACCACTACGACCTGCAGGTGGACCAGTCCTGGGAGATGTGGAACAGCACAGCATGGCCTGGACCTCAGATTTCTAGTCAAAGGACCAGGAAAAAGGGGCTCCTGGGAGCTTGGGGTTTGGGGAGGCGGGGATCACAGAGAAGACAAGAGTTTGAGATTATGATCTGATAAGATGCACTTGAAGTCCTGGGCCCATTCCTGAGCTGCGGATACATGGAACTAACCCAAAAGAGTGCGCCAAAAGCTTTGAGAACAGAACTACAGTGTAGACAGTGAACAGTCTGGCCCCAGGAGAGTGTACATCTGAGGAGGATCCAAATAGCACTTCAAAGTCTTTGAGAACTGAATTGACTACTCAGAGGGCAGATTGGGATCTGAGGCTTCAACCTAACTGGGTTGATTTTCTGATTAAACAAACAAACAAAATCAGTACTCTTGGGAGTATTTTTTAGGGGTTCCCAGGTGGCTCAGTAGTAAAGAATCCACCTGCTGATGCAGGAGACACAGGAGATGAGAGTTTGATCCCCAGATCGGGAAGATCCCCTGGAGTAGGAAATGGCAACCCACTCCAGTGTTCTTGCCTGGGAAGTCCCATGGGCAGAGGAACCTGGCAGGCTGGAGTCCAGAAAGAGTCCGATCCAGGACTGAGCAAAAGAGTTGGACAGGACTGAGCTACTAAGCATGCAGCAGGAGTATTATTAACAGGACCTGGAGTCTCATAATATTCAGAATGTCCAGGACACAGTCCAAAATTACTCAAAGTGCAGAGAGACAGGAAAAGCTCAGCAATGCACAACAGAAAAGATAATAAACACCAACTCCAAGGTGACCCAGATGTTATCATTAGTAGACAGAGTCTTTAAAGCAATTATCATAACTGTATTCCATGAAGGAAGGGTGAGCATTCTTGAAATAAATGAAAATAAAGAAATTCTCAGAAGAAAAATAGAAACTATGAAAAAAGAACTGAATGGAAATTTTGAAATGGAAAAATAAAGTAACTGAATCATTAAAAATTCATTGGATGGGATTGGAAGCAGCATGGAGATGACAGAAAAAACAGTTGGTGTACATATAATACTGTAGCTCTGTGGTTAGTTGAATCTGTGGATGCAGAACCACAAATACTGTGGAACCTTGGATAACAGAGGCCAACTTAGGGACTCGAGCATCCAAGTTTTCTGGTATCCATGTGGGTCCTAGAACCCAATCCCCAGATACTGAGAGACCACTGTTTAATGATGGAATTATGTCATTATACATTTGAGAAGCCCACAGAATATGCGATCTATGCTTATATATTATTTATTTTTATACAATTAATTAATTTGTTTATTTACATGGCCACAACTGAGTGGAGTTTATCCACCAAGGCTAGTTCAATATTTGACCATTACTTGATGAATCTAAAGATGGCCAAAGAAGAAAAATCACGGGATCATCTCAATGGATGTAGACAAAGCAACTGACAAATTCAACATCCATTCATGATAAAAACTCTCGCCCAACTTGGAATAGAACGGAACATCCTTATCCTAGAGACATAAAAACTTGTGTTCACACACAAAAAACTGTACATGAATGTGTCTAACAGCATTATACACAGCGCCAAAACCTGGAAACATGTCAAATATCCTCTGACAGTGAATGGATAAGCAAATTGTTCTGTAATAAAAAGGAACAATTGATAACAGATGGATGACTCTCAAACGCATTTACTGTGCAAAAGATACCGGTCTCAAAAGGTTACAAATGGCGATTCCAGTGCTGCGGAAAAGGCAAAACGATCAAGACAGAGAACAGGTTGGTGGCTGTCAAGGGGAGGGAGGAGGAGACAGTTTAAACGCAAAGGGGCGGCACCAGGGAATGTGTGTGTGTGGGGGGGGGGTGAACTGTTTTGTACCCTGACTGTGGTGGTGGTTATAGGAATCTATGCAAATGTTAAAACTCATGGAATCACATGTACCCTCCCCTACAAAAAGTGACATTTATTATTTGTAAAGCTAACTTTGTGTGTGTGGCCACGCTGCTGCAGCATGCAGAATCTTAATTCCATGACCAGGGATGGAACCCACGATCCTTGCACTGAAAGTGCAGAATCTTAACCCTTGGACCATCAGGGACATCTCTCTAAAATTTCTTTTTAAATCAAGGAAACTGTATACACAGAGTGGGATATCTGGCTTTTCTTAAAGATTTGGGAACATTGGGCTTATACTTGCCCACAGCAATAGTGGGCCACCATTGAGTTACAGCATACCCTCTCTCTCTTTTTAATATTTATTTATTTGGCTGCGCTGAGTCTTAGGTGCGGCATGTGGGATCTTTGATCTTTGTGGAGGCATTTGGGTCTTTAATTGTGGCATGTGGGATCTAGTTCCCTGACCAGGGATCGAACCCAGCCCCTTGCTTTAGGAGTATTAGCCACTGGACCCCAGGGAAGTCCTAGAGCATACTCTTTTAGACAGGCCTCTGCTCTCCTTCCAGTTTGCCATGGTAACCCCTAAAGTCCAAGTTCTCCATCCTCCCAGGCTGCTTCCTTTCCTGAAACCGGGGGCATCTGAGTGGCAGGTCCTGCTACCCTAGGTGGACACTTGGCTTAGCTGAGCCCCTGAAGTTTTCTGGGAGGGAGTTCCAGGGCTGGGCTTCAAGTTGGATGGAGTTGAAACTCCCGAGCATAAAAAAGCAGCTGCAAAGTCAGGTGGGCAGTCAAGTGGGGAGGCTCAGGCCCCTGGAGGATCCTGGGCTGGGCCAGGACGTGCTGAGGACCAGCTCTAATAGGGGACCACCGCTGGGAGTCGTGCTCCCCGCCGCCAGCCTAGTCTGCCTTCTGAGTGCTTCTGGGGGAGAAGACGCCCGAAGGCGGTGAGGCAGCTGCTGGAGCCGAGAGCTCCAGAGAGAGGGACACCTGGGGTAAGGAACACAGCCCGGGGCATCCTGAATCCAGGACTGGCTGGACAGTATTCCGCTGGGAGAGGCTGGTGGGGAAGGGTGTGGCAGGCAGTCAAGGGAGCAGAGGAAAGAGGGGGTATCAGCCAAGGCTAGAGCTCTGGGGTGAGGGAGGCCACGAGGGCATATGGGAAGCCGAGTGTCATCACGGATGAGGCCAGGAAGAGAGAGAACAGGGTCTCAAGAAGGGCTTGGAAGCCACGCCCAGGAGGCGGTACTTTATCCCCAGTGTCACAGACCTAGCAGTGACAGTCACAAGTCCCAAAGCCCCCAGCTGAAGAGCACTGCCTAGGTGTCAGGGGTTATTTTGAGCATTTCACACGTCTCGCTGCTTCCAGTCCTCCCGAGAGACAGAGCTGGGTCACTCCCATCTTATTTCCACCACCCCAGAGGATCCTGGCCTTCCCTCGGGCCTCAGGGCACGCGCTCAGGACTGCTTGTTTATCCACTCTTCCAGCAGCCCAGCTGCCTGCCATCAGGGCACACAATGGAGCCCTGTATTCTGGAGCCCCCACCCCCAGCCCAAAGGACACAGGGCACAGAGGCTGGGGGTAGGGGCAGCCACCAGCCCTCCCTGTTAATTCTCCGCAGGGAGCGGAGAGGAGGGAAGTCAGGCCAAGCCAGCTGGAGATGAGGGAGGGATTCCCAAGGGGTCCGTCAGGTCCTGCACCCCTGGCTCCGCTGGGGACCACCCTCAGCCTCCGGAAGCCTGCTCTCCTCCCTGGGAAGGGCAGTCCCACAGAGTCAGTCAAACTGACTGGACCACAGGTGGGTGGGGCAGTGCGCTTTGTAGGAAGCGCCCTGAGGAGTCAGGAGCGGCGGGCTCCGGGTCAGCTTTGTAATTTGTGGGGCCAGTGTGGGTGGAAACGTAAGACCCTTCGTTTAAATTTTTATTTGGAATTTCAAGATAGTGACTGGAGAGCATTAAACCCCGTGTGACTGCATAAGTCACATGCCGGTAGGGTGGGCTCCAAGCCTTGTTGTGAGTCTCAGATTTGCTGAGCTTTCTTGGCCCTCAGTCCCGTGCTAACTCTGCCATCAGTGACCTCACAGAGTGGTCTTGGGGAGACCCCTCCCTCTCTGGGCCTCAGTTTCCCCATTTGGAAAATGAATTGAAGCCACCGATGCCATCAACATTGAGGGTCTCTTCCGCTCTGATGTCCGTAGGATTCTAATGTTGTTCCCAGGAAGTTCATGGTTGGAGGCATAAGGAGTTAGGCAGATAGAAGAAAATCAAAGAAATATGTGGAGTAAAGGGCTAGTAGCAAATGTCTTCATCTAACACAGCTTCACTAGGGACCCAGTAAATAAATGGCATGGGGACCCTGCAGTGTGACCCTGGGGGCTTATTCAACCTGACTCTTACTTCCTTTCTTCTATAGTCAAGCAATGAGAACAAGAACCTAAGCAGATCTCGCTGGTCACCTCCATGTTGCCCCTCTCCTACCCGCTCCCCTTTGAGCAGGCCTGATGTGGCTGAGATGGCTGCTCACCTCTCCTGGACCAGGTGTCTCTGGGCACCTCAACTCCAGGGCATGAGTCCTGACTAAGCCAGACAGGTGGGCTCAGCCCCCTTGCCAGGGATTGGTTTAAGCAAAAGCATGTTGTATACTTCTGACCAATGAGACACGAGGAAACCCCCGTAGGAGGCCTCTGGGAGAGGTTTTCCTTGATGATGGGGAAAAAGATAAAACAACTCACAGGAAGTGCTTCCCCCACTCCTTGCCCTCCTGGAGAGGGGACACCACCCTGGGCCTAACTGGCTGAGCTGATGGAATGGTTAGATCTGGGATGATGCCTCTGAGGTCCTGAAAGTGCCAGCCCTGGAGCTGCCCTACCTTGGGCCCATGTGCTAGGATGAAAAATACATTTTCTCAGCATTTAAGCCACTTTGCATTGGTTTCTGGTTCTTACAGCTGGATGCCTGTGTGGGTGTGTGTGCGCGTGCGTGCGTGTGTATGTAGGGGGCTGAAAGATGAAAGACGCTCTCCTCTAGGTGCTGCAGGAGTTAAAGGGAGGCGGGGAGGGTGGCTGTGTGAGTAAAGGTGCTCAGTGCACAACAGAGAAAGGAATGGGGTCGGGGTGCCTCGGGCCAGGTGGCCTGGAGGGCCAGTCACATGGTACCCAGGCCACCGCCTCCAGGGCTAGAGATGCCTTCCATTATGAGACCGCAGCGGGTCCCAGAGTCCACCGGGCCCCTCATTCACAGCCTGGCTACTCCTGACCAGAATCCCTCAGGCCACCCAAGAGGGCTTTGTTCGGTGTCTGAATAGGAAGGAAAGGGACAGAAGCCGGGTGGTCTCTGAGGTGAACTGGCCTAGGCATCCATCTGTCCCCCTGTCCAGTCCCTCAGCAAATGTCTCCTCAGCCTGACTGCCCGGGGGGGGGACAGACCAGCTCCCAGGAAGCTCCCAGGAAAAGGACAGCTGTCCTGCTGTATTTCTCAGTGAAATAAACTAAAAATAGCCTAAGGAACAGCAACCAAGTGTGTAGATGGCTGTCAACACTGCCACATGCCCAGGGGCAGTAGAAGGTCCTCCTCCATTTACCAGCTCTGTGACCAAGAGTGACTGACTCAACCTCTCGGAGCAATAATGTCTGCCTCATTAGGATTTAAAGGGAAAGACAGGGAGCTTAGCCTGGAACCTGGCACAGAGCAAACTCTAGATAAATGAGCATGTTCCAGGCACTCAGTGCCCGGAGGCTGGTCACGAAGCTGTCAACACAAGTTGTCCCCATCTGCTGGGATAGCAGTTCTTTCATCTCTTCTTTCTATATTCTTTACTTGGTTGAATTTTTAAAATGGATTGGATCTTTTTTTTTTAACTCGGAGGAGGGGACAAAAAGTTTGTTTTATTCTTTTAAAAAATTACTCACGGTATTGTGGAGTTAGAAAAGAACAGAATTCACTGTGCATGCATGCTTACTTGTGCCTGACTCTTTGCAACCCCATGGACTGTAGCCCGCCAGGCTCCTCTGTCCATGAATCCCTGGGATTCTCCAGGCAAGAATGCTGCAGTGGGTTGTCATGCCTTCCTCCAGGGGATCTTCCCCACCAAGGGATCGAACCCAGGTATCCCACCTGTGGATTCTTTACCATATGAGCCAACAGGGAAGCTTTTAATGCTATAATACTACCCAAATCTCCAGCAGTGGGAGCCAAGAGGAAACAGAGGGCTTGCAGGAGGCGGTTATGCTGGACCCTAAAAGACAGTGGAGTTGAACACAACAGCTGGATGGGGGATGGTGATGGGGGAACTGCATGAGCAAAGGCAGGGAGGAGGAAGAGGCAGCCAGGCCAAGGAGGGGCCTGAAGGACTTGGGAACCATCAGCTGCCCTGTGCGGCTGGAGGGCAGACGGACAGTAAGAGGGGGAGGGGAACAGGGCTGGGACCCATCAGACTCTCCCCTCTAGGAGAGGGCCATCGAAGCAGGTTTGTGGTTTGGGAAGGAGCCCAGAGTTCACAGGGCAGCATGGAGGGAGATGGGAGGCCTGCAGACCAGGGCCGCGCAGGGGAAGGAGAGAGTTCTAGAGGGAAGAGCTTAAAGGCCCGGGGCTGGGCTTGCTGGATTTGGGCAGGGAGGAGGCGCGCAGACTCGCAGGCCCCATCTCAGGGCTCTGGGAGGGTGATGGGGACAGTCCCTGGGAGAATCCCGAGGAGGAGGAGGAGTTTGGGGTGAGGGGCCTGAGGTGCACTGGGAGGACTTCAGTGGCTGGGGATGACTCTCCAGGGTCTTTTCCTGACCACAGATCCAGATCCTGGGGCACTCAGCCACAGGTCTCCCTGCCAAGCCCCGTGGACGCTGAGAAGAGAGTCCCCTCCTCTTCTAACTAGTGGCACTGACCTGTCTCCAAGGGTGGCAGGGCAGCCCTGACTCCTCTCCATGGTGGCAGATGTAGGGAACGTGTCTGGCATGAGGGACCGGGGTGGCCACCCGCACAAAGGGGAAGGCTGTGCCTTGAGGGCTTCAGAGACCAGGACTCAGAGAGGCTCGCAGGTCCGGGCAGAGGCCCCCATGGGTGCCCTCCCTCAGTCAGCCTGTGCCCGCCATGGGCATGTCCAGCACCAGCCATGTGCGAAGGAGAGATGGAAACACAGACCTGTCCTCTTGCGGGACGGAAAAGATGCAGGAAATCCCCTCCCCGGGCCTGAGACTTCAGGGTGCCTGTGACACACCCGGGGCTTGTTTAAATGCAGGTTGTGATCAGGGAGGCTTGGGGCCAGGCTTGAGAGTCCACATCTCTGACCAGCTCCTGGGAGATGCTGATAAAACGGACACTCAGACTGGTGAGATTCCAGGTGACCCCTCAGGAAGTGAGGTTTTAGATGACTTCTCAGGATCCTTCCAGGACTGGGAGGGAGGGGTCCAAGAGCGAGGCCAGTCTGTGTGTGCCACTTGGGACTCTGGGGTGCCAGCGTCGGGAGGAAGACCAGGGGTGGGCCTGAGGGCAGGTGGGTGGTGAGGCCAAGGTTATCCTGCCCCTGGGGGGTGGCTTCCTGGCTGGTGGGGCAGGAGGGAACTCACCCTTTAAGGGGTAAGGGAGGGTACTTGTCCTGGGGCACTGTTTGGGACACTGTTTGGGGAGGGTTGGGCACAGGCTCAAAGAGCCTCGGGAGGGTGGAGCTTGCGTCCACTGGTTCTGACCTTGGTGTTAGGCCCTCGGTTGATATCTTGGATCCTCAGAATAGTCTGAAAGGTGCGGCTCACTCTATGGCTTTGGTTGGTTTTAGGTCTGTTCCATTTATTTATTTAACAGGAATGGTCGCTCATCAAAGGGGAGTGCTGCCCAGGGGCGCTGAGAGCCCGTCCCACTCCAGTGTCTCCCCCAGGCTGTGGCCCCCCGATGCCCCCACACACCCTTCCCATCCATCCTACCCACACCCTCCAGTACTGACCCAGCTCCTGGGTCCAGTCACCCCACCTAAGCCCCAGGCTGCACCCCTCAACCCCGCACAGACAATTCAAGTCAAAAAGAAATGCCTTCCTGCCAGCCCTCTGTTGCTCAGAAAATGGGGCTAACAGGAAATATCTCATTCATTATCTTCTAGTGAATTGAGGTTTAGTTACTTGAAATAACAAAACAGGGGGCTTCAGCCAGAAATGTCCATGTTGTCGCTGTCAGCACAACAGAAGGTGGCAAATGAGACAGACCGTGAGTCCCGAGAGCCTCACTGCGGAATTTCTGAATCAGGGAGAGGAGAAATGCAGCCGCGTCGCACGCTCACCACCAGACCCTGGATGAACCCTGACCTCGCTAAGCCTCGGGGTTCTGGTCTGTGAGATGGAGCCGGCAGATGCCACCTCATTCTGCTCCTGTGGGGACCCATGGAGATTACGGATTGGAGAGCTCGGCGAAAAATATACACCAGGCTGATTCATGGTGATGTATGGCAGAAACCAACACCATATGCTACAACGCTTATCCTTCAATTAAAAATACATGAATTAAAAAAAATAAATACCATGTAGGTATATGCTGCTGACACCCCATCAGCCTGAAGTCCCTCACGTGAATCAAGTCCCCTCCTTGTTGCCTGGTAGGGGTCAGGCAGATACCTATGGTAGCCACAGGGCAAGGGCGATGTCTTGCCTACCGTAGGTCTCTCCCTTGAAGAAAACCCAAAGGATCTTAGCAGAGCTGCACAGCCTGCGGCCCTGGCAGGGGAACCTGAAACCCACATGTGCCTGGAGCCTGAGGGCGCCATTTCCAGGATCCTGTCTATTTCCATGGGACTCGTGGGTGTTTACGCCACACTTCGGACAACCAGGCCCAGGTAGGGGCTAGAGACACCAAGAGGCTCAACCACGGTCTGGTCACTGTGTCCAGCTGCCTCTCGGGCCAATGGGGACAGCAGAGGCTAACGTGGCCCAGCCCCTTCCCATCACTGTCCCCATGAGGTATGCAGGATTGGGGTTAGGGTCCCAGTTTTGCTAAGGAAGCAAATAGAACCCAGAGAGACTGAACCTGTATCCAAGGTCACCAGGAGGGCATTTCTTAGAGTATGTCAAGGTGTCCCATGAAAAAAGGATTCTGAGATCAACAACTCAGAGACATTCTGGGCCCAAGTCAGAATTTTTAACTGACCTGCTGCAAGGGGTAAGTAGGTGATATTTCCAAACTTGCTTGACAGGATGCCCTCTCTTTGCAGGACCAAGATTCTTCAAACTCAGGGCTCTTCAAACCCCCTGCTTTGGGCGCCACCACCGTCAGAGTTTCTCTCCGTGCAGATGTTAAATTGGCTATTTCCACAGCAAAATGATGGGTGATGGAGGTGGGTGACGCACGGTGGTACCTCGAGACTGAAGGTATCCTGGTCCACTTGTCCATCCCCTACTGCCAGGCGGCTCCTGGGGTGCAGTGCTGACTGCATCTCTGCGGAGAGGAGATGTCCAGTGGGATCTCCCAGGGACCTTCCAGAACTAAGCATCTTCCAGAAAGGAAGCTGGCTGGCCCTCCTGGAGTCCTGACCCCAAGGGGGCGGAAATGGGCAGAAGAGGGTGCCATGTCTAGGGTGTTCCTACCCTCACATCCTCTCTGCCACAACCGTCACTTCTGCTGGGAATTTTGAAGGAGCTCTCACATTCTGTCTCCCAAGAGAACCACAGAAACCAATACTGCCTCCCACACACCTTCCTGACTCTGCTGGGGAGGCTGCACGGTGGGGTAGATCCACGCAGCTGCGGTTCCTCTCTGCCCAATGCCAGGTTGCCCCTCACCTGCCAGGTAGATTACCCACTTCCAGGCTTAATTCTTTGCCCTGACTGGGAAAATAGCAAACATCATTAAAACACTGAATAGATGCTGGGAAGACACGTGGTACAGTTTGCCCTTTGGTCTTGAACTGCATTCTAATGGAAGAAGAATGGAAAGGTCCGTGGCAGTCCAGTGGTTAGGACTCGGTGGTTTCACTGCTGTGGTCCAGGTTTTAATCCTTGGCCAGGAACTACGATCCCACAAGCTGTGTGGCCACAGCCAAAGGGAAAAAAAAATGCGGCAGGGGGAGGTGGTCTTTGGTCTTCAGTAACGTGCTAAAGCGGAGAAGGCAATGGCACCCCACTCCAGTACTCTTGCTTGGAAAATCCCACGGATGAAGGAGCCTGGTAGGCTGCAGTCCGTGGAGTCACTAGGAGTTGGACATGACTGAGAGACTTCACTTTCTCTTTTCACTTTCATGCATTGGAGAAGGAAATGGCAACCCACTCCAGTGTTCTTGCCTGGAGAATCCCAGGGACGAGGAAGCCTGGTGGGCTGCTGTCTATGGGGTCACACAGAGTCAGACACGACTGAAGTGACTTAGCATAGCATAACGTGCTAAAGATGATAAACCTAAACCCAGGTACCAATGTTATACTCAACGGTAGTGAGTAACAGTCACTCCATTTGAAAAGAATAACGAGAAAAGGATGCTGGGCTTCTGCCTCTGCCATCCCCACCAACTCTTACACCGAGTGGCTCCACCAACTAGTCCAAGACCAGAGCAGAGGACGAGGGATGGCCTCCTCAGCCCAGCAGCCATGTCTGTCCCAGCCCCAGCTCTGTGGTCATCTGTGCCCAGCAAGTTTCAGTCTGTCCATCCCCCTGGCTTGCTGCTTCTGTTTCTCTGCCTTTGGAGGGTAGCGTCCTCTGCTGATCCTCAGCCTAGACACCCGACCACCTCTTGCCAGGCCCTTCCCTCTGCATTAGACATGCTCCTGGAGCAAAACCAGCCTCAGCAGTACGGCCTTTGGGCCACTGTCGTGAGACCACCTGGGTTAGCTGCAGCTCAGGCGCCCACCCCAGTCTGTTCTTAACTTGCAACTCAGCTACTCCTGAGCCCTCCTCAGTCAGGGCCATGTCTCCAGCGCCCAGGCAGGTTCCAGCTAGTTTTATTTTTTTCACATTATACAATTATCCTTTTTTAAAAATCTTATTGAAATATAGTTAATATAGTTGATTTACAGCCAGCTAGTTTTAGGGACTCCCCCAGTGGTTAAGACTCCACGCTTCCACTGCAGGGGGCTTGGGTTCGATTCCTGGTTTGAGAACTAAGATCCCACATGCCGCAAGGTAAGACCAATAATAATAACAATAATAATAATAATAAAACCAAATAGTTTTAGAAATGGGTGTGAGTCCCATCTCAGAAGGAAAAGTCATTACACTCACAAAAATAAGAAAAGAAGACATAATGAAATCATTACTTTTGGAAGAGGACATGATTGTTTACCTAGAAAATCCCAAGAAATCAACCAGAAAAAGTACTATAAGTAATAAATGAGTTCAGACCAGTGGGGAGATATGTGATAAATTGACAAAAATCAATAGTATTCTTATATACTAGTGACATGCAGCTAGTAAAAAAAAAAAATCATTGGAAGAAATTATTTCATTCTTAGTAGTAACCAAGCACATTAAATATTAAACACTAATTTAGCCTAATTCTAAGACATTTATTTTTAATGTTAATATTTTGCTCCCACTGGGAGAACTAAGCATATAATAAAGATGGTGATAGTCTCTAAATTAATAAGCTTAATGCAATGCCAATTAAAGAACTTGAAAATGTGTTTATATACTTAAAAATCCATAAACGGTGAAGAATCAGAGAGCTCTTTTTTTTTTTTAAGGTAACGATGGTTGACTTTTCTCAATTTTAAAATATACCAAGAAATAATGATCAAAATTTTACAATGCTGCATTAAAAACAAGACAAAAAAATCTTTGCATATCAAAAAGAATAACAATGGTAACAGATTATAATACATGGGACAGAAAAGCATCCATCAGTCCATAGCGACACTCAGGAAAGGGAGTGAAGGAAAGACCTTCTTTATAGAACAACCTCTATATCTAGAAGGAATGGCAGAAAAACCACCATTTTGCAGCTACCAGTGTAATTCACACGGGCCAGGAGCATCAAGGAACACTAAAATCAGACTTCCTTGGTGATACAGTGGACAAGAATCCACCTGCCAATGCAAGGGACACCAGTTCAATCCCTGGTCCAGGAAGATTCCACCTGCCACAGAGTAACTAAGCCTGAGAGCCACAACTGTGTGCCCTAGAGCCCATGGCCTGCAACGAGAGAAGCCACCAAGACGAGAAGCCCCGGAACACCAACTAGAGAGCAGCCCCCAGCTCCCCGAAACCAGAGAAAGCCCAGACAGCAACAGACACCCAGTGCAACCAAAAATAAAAAAATATATAAGCTCTAAAAAAAGAATGCTAAAACCACTGTGTGAAAAGCTATGAGAGAACCAAATATTTACACTGTCTAAGGTATCATCCCACAAATTACTTATTAATTATAAAGGAGAAAAAGCACCATTATACTGAAGAGATCAAGCAGATGCAGCCTTACCCAACTGGTCAAACTCAGCACCACCAGTTAATGGGACAAACTGCCATCATGTGACCCTTTATGTGATGCTCCGAGGAGCACACACCATCAACTCTTCTTGCCAAAAGTGCGAGGAAACAATCAGATACATCCAGGCTATGGCAGAGCCTATAGGACAACTGGCCTTGGACTTGGCAGAAAACACCAATGCTGGTTATAGGAGCAAAGAAAATCAGAGATAGTACTGATTTCAGGGAGATGAAACAGGCATAGGGCAAACCAGATGCTGTATGTGATCCTTGACTGGATCCTAAATCAAAACAAAAGGGAGGCAGGACATTTTGAGGACAACTGGGGAAATCTGATATAACATTAAGTCCTAGGTGTGACGGTGGCTCTTGATTAGACAGGAGACTGTCCTTACCCCTACAATTCCGAAGTGTTTATGGGGAAAATGTCAAGACGTCTTTACTTACTTAAAATGCTTCTGCAAAGCAACACGAAAGGAGACAGATGACAGATTATCAGTGACAAAATAAAGAAAGAAAAAGCAAATGTGACAGAAAGTAACAGTGCATCTAGATGAAGGTATCGGAGTGTTTATCAGACCCTTCCTTCAACTGTCTGTTTGAATGTTTTCAAAACAGAGCATGAGGAAAAGAAATAGAAAAAAGAAACAATGAAATGCAGTTCCAGTTTAGAAATAAACTCAAACTATCAATGGAACCAAATGTTGGATGAGCCTCATGATAAATTTCAAATGAGTAGAAGTCAAATATTTTCATAAATTGGGGGTTATAAACAAGATAGCTTATTTTTTTCTTGCTAGAGATGGGAAGTAAGTGCCTAACTACTAAAAAGTGAAAAATATAATAGAAGTAACGCAGATATAACTGAAAACAGAAATATTCAAATGCAGGAAATAGAATGAAATGAAAAAGCAACAGAATAAGAAAAAAAAGATAAATGATATTAAAAATACAAAGAACTGATTTAAAAATAAAAAGATCAAAACAAAAATTCCTCTTGATAAGTGCTCAAAAGAGATGGACACCACAGTTTGTGCAGAAGGAAATACCCAGAATAAACAGTAACATGGGAAAAAAATGCAAGGTCGTATTAGCAATTAAAAATGAAAATTTAAACAAGTTTGAAATCCTATTATACTCTCATTAAGCTGGAAAACAAATCTGAACTAATACTCAGTGTTGATGAGGACCCTCACGCCTCAGGGAGGGTCTGATATTCAGCCAATCAGGAGGTAGGGAAGGGAGAGGGGAGGGGACAGACACAGAGGGGAACAAAGACCCACCACGGCCCCAGGAAGTATGGCCAGAAGTCCAAATGGCTGTGGCCAGTTGAGTGGGCAAACAGGCTTCCAATTCCATCCACTCAGTGTCTAGAATGTGGGACCAGGTGTCCCCTGGTCATGCCCACCTGGAGTCGGGGTTTTAGAAGTCTATACCACAGGCCAGTCCTCTGGCTGGCAGCCCAGTGCTAGGCTGGCAAGAGCCCACCCAGGCTGGGAGCCAGGGGATGGTCAGCGGTACTGAGGGAGGTCCATCCCAGCACACCCTGCAGGCTGGGGGGTGCCCAGGACCCTCTTCACTCCCACCTCCACTCTCTGGGAGCATGGCTCCATTTGGCCTCCACCCTGCTCACACCAGCTCAGGGGCTGGCCCAGGCAGAAGGTGCTGGAGCGTCAGCAGTTGAGCGGTTGATCAGCCAGCCAGGTTCCCCTCCGGGTGGAACACAGTGAAGATATTAGTAGTGACCAGAGATGCTCAATCCTGGCCCGGGTTTAAGCAGAGAGGTGGCACGGCTCTGTCTGGGGCTCAAACACAGCAAACATCACTAGGTGGATACTGTATGAGCCGAAACAGCTCACACACGTGGGTCACAAATGCACGTGGTTAACCGCTAAGGACGGGAAGTGGATTCTGAGATCCAGAAACACAGTTTAGCGCTAGCTTCCTTGTCCTCTAGAGTTGTTGATAAATTGACCACAATATTTGGAACTTTTTTGTTTTTAAAACAAAGAACAGCTACCCTGGTGGGAATTCCTGAGAGTAAAGGCAGGGCCATGAGCCCCAGGACCTGCTCACATGTGTGAGCATCCTCCAGTTGGTAGTCCCCGCACTGGAACTCAGACCCCATCACCCGGTCACCTAGGGGGTCACACAGGGCTCCGGCTCAGGAAAGGGTGTGCTATCCTGTTGTCCCAGCTCTGTGCTGTGAGGTCCTGCAAACGGCCCAGCAGCTGCCCTCTGACCCTCCCCTTCGCGTCATCAGCCCAATCGCCCCTCTCCTTGTCCCCGGACAGGGAGAGGTCTCCCAACTTGGTCTCTTTTCCCAAGCCCCACCCAACTTCCAGGCTTCCCTGGTGGCTCAGCTGGTAAAGAATCCGCCTGCAACGCGGGAGACCTGGGCTCGATCCCTGAGTTGGGAAGATCCCCTGGAGAATGGAAAGGCTACCCACTCCAGTATTCTGGCCTGGAGAATTCCATGGACTGTACAGTCCATGGGGTCGCAAAGAGTCAGACACAACTGAGCGACTTTCACCCGACTTCCAGATGGGTTTGTCTGAAACACAACAGAGCTGCCTCACCCTCTGCTTCCACCTTAGGGATAAAATCCATCCCGTCCTCACCTGCCTACAGCCCCTCCCCTCTCTCTCCCGCCCTCTCTCCTGCCAAGTTACCCTTCAGCCATCCTTCCCGTCCACTCTGGGGGACCCTGTTCAAGACTCAAGTCCAGGGCCTTCCCTGGTGGCTCAGTAGGAAAGCATCCTCCTGCCGATGCAGGGGACATAGGTTCAATCCCAGATCTGGGACGATCCCACATGCCAAGGGACAGCTGAGCCCGTGCATCACAACTACGGAGGCAATGCTCCAGGGCCTCTGAGCTGCAACTACTAAAGCCCGCACACGACAGCCTGTGTCTCCAACAAGAGAAGCCGCGGCGATGGGAAGCCCGCGCACCGCAACCAAGAGCAGCTCCCGTTTGTCACAGCTAGAGAAGACCCAGAATAGCCATAAATAAAGAAATCTTTGAAAGGAAACAAAAGACTCAGGCACAGCATCACCTCCGGGAAGCCTTTGCCATCTCCAAGAACAGCGTGTCTACTGTCTTCACGCCCCAGCTACACCTAAAGAGGCCACCAGCCCTGCCCTTCTCACAGCTGGGAACTGAGATTTCTCTCTTAGAGCCTCCCTCCCCCGCAGAAGCTCCCTCCCTCAGGGAAGGAGTCCTAACCTGCCAGCTGCGTGTCCTGCTGCATTATAACCAAGCAGGACCCTATGGGGCCTTCCCAGGACATGCCCCATGTCCTCACCTGCCTCTTGTCTGTAGAAAACTTTTAGCCTCTGAGGTTTTCCCTGAGTTCCAAAGATCCCAGCTACCAGAGAAGTGAGAAAAGGCAGAAACAAAGGAAAACAAGTTAAGCAAAACAATAACAGTTTAGCCATTAAGCGAAATCAAGGACCTTTAGTTCCTCCTCAAAGGCTACAGATAACATTCTGAGCCATATCCTTGAGCTGCTCCTCAGATACTGAAACCCCCACCAAGTGGAAGAAGTTCAGTGCCTGCCGACCACAAGCACGTAGACCCCAGACCAGGTGGAACCAGAAAGTTGATGATGTTGACTGCTGATTACCTCACCACTAACCAATCAGAAGAACGTCCATGAGCTGATCTCGCACTGTGCACTGTGCGTGCAACGCCCTCCCTCACCACGTCTTTAAAAACCTTTCCCTGAAAGCCACTGGGGAGTTGAGGCCTTTTTGAGCTGCCTTGATTCCTTGCGTGGTACCTTCATCAAACGTTGCACTTTCTTTCACCACAGCCTGGGTGTCAGGAGGTTTACTGCAAGGGGGCAAGTGGACCCAAGTTCGGTTTGACAACATCAAACTTGACACAGAGCAGGTGCTCAAAAAGATCTGTAAAAGAACGGAAACAGCCCATCCAGAAAACCTAGAGTGAACGGCAGTAACAGTCACATTAGCAGGAAAACTAAGTGACGTGGGTTTGATCCCTGGGTCGGGAAGATCCCCTGGAGGAGGAAATGGCAGCCTACTCCAGCAGTCTTGCCTGGGGAAATCCCAAGGACAGAGGAGCCTGGTGGGCTACAGTCCATGGGGTTCAAAAGAGTCAGACACAACTTAGCAACTGAACAACAACAGCATTATCCCACTTTACAGATAAGTAGACTGAGGCACAGGGAGGTTAAGTAACCTCTCGGGGTCATGTAGCTAGAAAGTGGCAGAGATGGGTCTGAAACCAGGTGTGCCCGATGGCAGGGCCGGGCTCCCAAACACTTCTCTGTGGCACAGGGAGAAAGTTAAAAGCCAGCCTGTTCTGAGCTGAGACGCCAGGGAGAGGTTGGAAAGCAAGAGGGGTCACAGGCCTTCCATGGCTGGGAAGAGCCCCAGCGCGGGCCTGGAGAACACGGACTGGGTGTCCAGATCGATGTCCAGGCCCTGCCCTTGCCACACACCCGCCAGGGGCTGCAGAGGATCTCAGAAGGGCGCCAGGCAGGAAACGGGAGCAGCCAGAGAAACACTGGCCTCCCGGGGCTCTTTAATCACCGTTTGCACAGGAAGTGGTGGTGATGCATAATTCAGGGTGAGGCTGCAGGCAGTGGCTCTCTGCTCTGGAACCTCAGCTTCCTGCTGGCACCTGCCACCTTCCATAGCATCTTTTGGGTGGCACACTGCCTGCAGCCCCACCTACATGCGGTGCTCGCCCGCCCTGTAGATTACAGATCTACTTATAGCCCCTGCCTGGCACTGCTCCGCGTCTGGAACCCAGACCATCCCAGATTTAGAAAGCCCGAGGAGGTCTCAGATTGGAAGATTCTATGTCAAATTCGTGAAACTCACATCTGATCATTTTCCCATCCCATGGCACTTGAACCTGGGACTCCCAATGGCAGGCAGCTAGGGAGGCAGTTTTAGAATCAGGCAGACCTGGGTTCATATCCCAGCTCTTCCGACTACTGTGGGACCCTGGACAACTTATTTCACCTCTCAGATCCTCAGGGCTATGGCGGGGATGAAACGGAATAAGAAATATGAAGGCCATCAGCACCCATCCTTCCCTCACCCCACTCTGTCCACAGAGCCACCAGTGACTGCAGGAGCAACTCTGGCCCTTGCACAAAGGAGGCCAAGCCCAGAAAAGTACCAGGTGTTAGAAAGGGGCCAGAGGTGCCCTCCAGGGGCTGAGAGCAGCAGGGGTGCCAACACAGCTCATGGAGCAGGTGGGCGGGAGAGACCATGCCAACAGGTGCTGTGCTTGGCCTTATATATTATCTCCTTTCCTCAAAACAGGCCCACGAAGAGGACTTCTGACTCCCATCTTACAGAGAAGGAGACTGAGGTCCGTCCATCATAATAAGCACCTTTTAAATAACCTGGGCTTTCACTTCTTTCAGAAAGACCTTGCCAGACCCAACAGTCTACATGGAAAGTGAGAAATCAAATTGTAAAAACAGCTAAGTCCAGTGAGCGGAGGCAGGTGCTGGGCTGTTGCCGCCATCCAAACTCAGCTCTGAGCCGGTCGCACAGTCCCTGCCCCTCAGCCCTCCCTAAGATCCCTGAGGTCACCAGCCGGCCCTTGCTCTCACCCCGCTGCCCTTCCTGTGCCTCCTGCCTTCCCTGTGTGAAGCCGCTTGTCACTCCCTGCTAATGCCAGTCCCTATCCCTGGATCCAGGTTTAGGCTTTGTGTATGAAGGTATTCAGTAAATGTTGGGTGGTGGATGGAGAGATGGGGAGGCTGGTGGATGGGTGGGTGAACAGACGGATGGACAAATGGGTGGCTGGGTAAGGAATGGATAAGGAGATGGATGGGTTGATGGGTAGGTGAGCAGGTAGATAGGTGGCCAGGTGAATGCACTGAAGGGCTGAAGCGCGTTCTTTGGATCTGTCCCTGGCCAGCTCCACAATCCCACTGGGATACCAGGTGCATCGCGGGTTTCACAGACCAGCTTAGAACTCCTGACTCCTTGCCCAACCTGCCTCCTGCCTCAGTCTTTCCCATCCAGGAAATGGCTGCCTCCGAATTCTCCCAGTTCTCTCCTCTCACATCCATTTCCAATAGGATCTATCATTCAATTGCAGGTGCATCTCTTCTGCTTCGCCCTAGCTCCATGCCTCTGGCAAGTCTCACGTGGATGCAGAGACAGCCTCCCCACAGGTTGCCCTGCCCAGCCCTGCCCGCTCCCTTCACTCCTCTTGCTGTGCCTCAAACCCCAGGGACCCCTCCAGCCTCTGCCTGGATCAGCTTTCTCCAGACCTCTGCAAGGCGCAACCCCCACTTCATTCCAGGCTCCATCTAAATGTCCATCTATGAGAGAAGAGGCTGTCCACAGTCATTCTAAGGGCAAAAATCTTCTTGACTCAGTACTTTCTGATTCTTCCTAGTACCCAACTCCACGAGACAGTAATTGCCATTCCTTTGCCAGTTTCCTTTCCAGCCCCTCCCCCATGTAAGTTCCAGGTCACTCCTGAGTCCTGGTGCCTGGAGGAGTTTTGGCATATAATAGGTATGTAAGATATTAATGGAAAAAATTTAAAAAAAAATCCTGGACACATGTATTGACAACCACCAAATGTGAAAGGTATTTCCATTAAGACTCTCCTATAAAAATTTCAGAGCATTCAGCCAATCATGTTGAAGACAGCGGTTCACCCAGGCATGACATTCACTGTTTCCAGGCCAATGGGCATTTGCCTTCCATCCCACTCCAGATCGGGATCATCCACCTCTAACCGTCAACCCCAGCCAGCTGTCAGCCTCCCCTCCTGTGCTCAGCCTGGTGGGATGCTCCGGGCCCTGGGGTGGGGGTGACCACTGGGGCCGCTGCAGCAGGAGGCAAAGGAGCACCTGCCCTCAACACTCCCCAGCCCCCAATACACGCATGCTCCGGTCACAGCTGGGGCAGGGACCCTCCCAACCCCACACCAGTGGACCCATGAACATGGGTGTTCCTGTCCACCCCAAGTTATACGGGGGAGCACCTGGATGTGACCCGAGATACCTCCATTTACAGGTGCAGCTCAGAACCGGATGCTCAGAGCTGGACAAGTAGGGTGGGCCCAGAGCACCAGGGACTCGTCATAGAACTGGACCTCAATCCCCAAGAACCCCTCAGCCTAGAAGAGTCTCTCAAAGATGCTAGCAAGTGTTTACAAAAAAACAAGAGTAGCAGCAATTCGGACAGTGGGCCTACTCCATGCAGACACTGAACGCTTTACATGTATTAACGTGTTCAAGCCCACAATAATGCTATGGAATGGGGCCTGTTATCACCCCCATTTTATGGATGAGTAAACAAAGGCCTAGGGAGGTTAGAAACAAAAGCAAGATATGAGAAGTCAACAGGAGTTCAGGGCACTGGGCCATCATTTCTCATCCTCATCATAGAGGTCCCATTCCTACTTAGTACAGACTTCCAGGGCTGGGACAGTGTTGGGTCTCCTCCCCACTTCCCCTATCCTTACATTCTGAGAAATGTAAAGTTATGTATCTCACATATGACTCATGTTTTCATCAAAATGTCTTTTCTTTTCTAGTATGATTCCCAAGTCAATACATTAGGGGAATATCAGAGGCCAACCTGATATTATATATAACATTATTATTAACAAAAGTCTTCACTCAAACGTCCTTAGTTTTTGCCTAAAGTCCTCTTCTTGCTCCAGGGGCCCATCCGGGACACCACATTATATTCAGCTGCCATGTCTCCTGAGACTCTGTGTGGCTAGGACAGTTTCTCAGACTTCCCTTGGTTTTGATGAACTTGACAAATGTGAGCAGGACTCAGCAGGTGCTGTGTAGAATAATGTCTGACCATTGAGGTTTGTGTGATGTTTTCTCATGACTAGACCAGGGTGACAGGTTTGGGAGGGAGACTGCAGGGGTAAATTTCCTCTCCCATCCCATCGTATGAAGGATACATACTATTAATATCTACATGACTTATCATGGCTGATGTTGACCTTGGTGACCCAGCTGAGGCAGTGTGTGTCAGGATTCTCCACTGAAGAGTTGGCCTTTTCCCCTCTTTCCATACTGTGCTCTTTAGAGGGTGTCACTATGCATATGTGACACTTACAAGGGTGGGGGATTATGCTCCACCTGGTTGATGGAGAATTATCTACATAAATTATTTTAGTTTCTGCACAGGAGATTTTCCTAGTGCTTATTTATTCATTTATTAAATCACTTACTGATATCAATATGGCCTCATGGATATCTGTTTTATACTTTGCAACTTAGCATACTTTTGCAAAGCATTTGATTCTGGTGTCCCTGGTATTTCTGGGTGTAGTTGATAAAATATGGATAATCAGCTCTGATAAATTTACTGAACTTCATCTCTAATGAATGACAGTAATCCACTCTAGGGCACTGGGGGTTTGGGAAATCAAGGTTTCTATGTGATTTTTAAACAAATGGGATAGAAACTGTCAGAAAATATAGCATTTCAAAGGGGAAATGACATTCCTGTTTTTTAGTGCAAAACAGGTGTGCATGTGTGAATTTGGTGTGCAGTGAGCAGGGCTGAAAAACGTAATTCTGTGGATTCCAGTTCTTAACATTATGTGAGCAGAACCACCCCTACAAGGCTCTGTCCGTGGTCCTGCCTGGGTTTACAACCAGCCTGGGAGACTGAGACATAAAGCACCCACTTCTCCAACTAGCAGGCAGCACAGCATCTGAGTGACAAATGCAGGATTGTATTGGGTAGGCAAAAAGTTCATTCGGGTTCTTCTGTAATATCATGTGGAAAAAGCCGAATGAACTTCTTGGCCAACTCAATAAATTGTCTCTATTGTCTGTTACAACAGGATGAAATGAACAAGATGAAATTCAACAGGAATAAAGTCCAAGTTACAGGTTTAGATCCAAGAAATTACTGACACAGACAACAGGCCTGATCTCTTCAACAAGTCAGGATTATTCAAATTGAAAAAAAAAAAAAAAGAATTGAATTACAGTAAGAGAGACCTAGAGGTCAGAACAACTGGATGCAGTGCACGGTTCTGGTGAGGAAAGCGGTTTGAACAAAACAGCACAGATCGGCCTTTTGGGGCCAAACAGGGAAATCTGAATAAGTTATGCATAATAATTAAGATGAGAATTTATTGGAGCAGAAAAGTGCTGATCATTTACTGGGAAAAAATCAGGTTACAAGAAAGTATGCACAGCATGACCTCATTTTATGGAGAAAATTTACATATAAGCATAGAAACAGCTCTGGAAGGATGTGAGTGAGGTGTCACAGCGGGGCTACCTGGGGGATGGGAACATGGCACTTTGGTTTTTGCTAGTCCATATTTCTATTCCTATAGTGCATATAAACTGATTTTGTAATGGTAGAAAATTATGCTTTAAAAAGAAAAATCAGGGCTCCACGTTCCCAATGCAGGCGGCACAGGTTTGATCCCTGCTCAGGGAACCAGATCCCACATGCTGGAAATAAAGAACTCACGTGCCACAAGGATAATCAAAGATCCTACATGCCACAACTAATACCCTGCACAACCAAGACCCTAAATAAACAAATAGATTTAAAAGAAAATCACTGATCCTCCTCCAGGATGAAGGGGCATCCTGTCTTGGCACAGGTCGCTAAGAAAGATCCCAAGGGATTTCAGCGGCCAGAAACTTAACCTGAGGGCACCACTCAAAAGACAGCCTTGCCCCAAGCCACCTGCTGTGTGTGATGCGTTGGGGCTGGAACAGTCCCAAGGGTCTCCTGGTCCAGCCCCTCCATGCTATTACTAGGAAAAGTGTCACACAGTTGATGGTGGCCTCAGGGCTGGAAGCCAGAGGTTTGGCCCCTGCCAGGTCCTATGGAAATGGCCTGGGACTTCAAGAATAGGGGGTATTTGGCCTGGAGAAGGGAAGATGGGACGGAGAGAGGGGGAAGGGGACAGGAGTGCTGTTTTCACATATTTCAAGACTGCCACGTAGAAGTGAGACCCATGTGAGTCCCTGTGCAGAACCACGATGACTAAGTGACAAGCAGGTTTGGCTCCCGAGTGTTATGAGGCAGAAGCGCAAACAAGAGGAGCTGTTCAGCTCTGGGAGAAGGTGGGGCTGGTGAGGGGCTCACTGAGAGCTCACGTGGCTGCCTGCCAGAGCCTGCTGGGAAGCTCTTCCCACCACTGAGACCGTGGCTCTGGGACTCCAGTTGCAGCCAGGGCCAGCAGCTTCTTCTCCCCACGCTTGGGGTCTGCAGCCTGCCTCAGAGGATGGGAGGGGTCAGACCAGCCTTTGGGAAGAAGGATCAAGGGGCTGCAGGAAAGCGCCCTGAGCAGATCCTGCAGAGGGAGAGCCTGAGCTCCAAAGGGCAGGCAGCAATGGGCCTCTCCCATATGCGGTACCTGAGTTCTCAGACTTGACACCTGCCTCATCCTCTTCCACCTACCGCTCTCAGGGACTCCCAGGCCCTGGCCCAGCCCAGTGACCACAAAGAGATGATTATCTATCATCTTCCCCCTTGCCAGGTGACAGGGAGGCATGGATCCAACCCAACCAGGCCCGGTTTCTCCCATGTTCTGGAATGCTAGATCCCAGCTGTTCCTGGAACAGAAGGCCAGGGAGTGCCGATGCAGAGCCAGAGGCCTCAGGTGGCCTTGGAAAGTCACTACTCAAGGCTTCGTGCCCTGACCATTTCAGAGTGGGCAGTAGCAGGAGTGTGAGATGTTCTCCTGCCAGGTAGGTACCTTGCACATCCCTCGCCACACACACATAGCCACCTCTCCTCCATGGTCTCTGCCCACCCCACTGGCAGCACCCACCCTCGGATCACAACCCTGGTAACACTGTTCCTGCTTTCCCCAAATCCGCGCGGGCCCCCGCTGCAGACACTGCTCATCTGCTGTTCCCCAGCTTGGCTGTGGCAGGCTTGTTGCAGCCGCCACAGCCAGCTGCCAGTCAGGCCTGCCCCTCGGAGCCTGCAGGATGCGGGGAGGAGGGGTGGTCACCAGGCGCTAGGCTGATAATCCAGGAAGGCCTAAGGCAGACACCTCCCGCTAGGCTCCAGGCCGGCTGGGTGCAGTCAAGGAGCCGAGGCGGTAGAGCGCCCCTAGATGTCCTCTCCTCCCCTCGGCCAGGCCCAGTGGGGCGCGTGCCTCCCCCCTACTCCATCCCGCCCCTACCCCCGGCCCGCGTCCTGGGATTCCTGCACCGGACCTCTGCAATTCGGTCTCCGCAGGGTAGGCAGGGGAGGGGGTCCCGGAGCTAGAATCTGACGGTTCCCCCCGCCCCATACACCAAGTAGGCTGCAGAATGGTTAGTGGGACCCTCAGGGCCCGGAGTAAGCAAGGTGGGCAGAGAAGCCCTCCCTGCCCCCTACCCTGGGGCGTGATGGTGACACTCGCAGCACCTGCGCGAATGGAGGAAAGCGAGGGTCTGACAGGGCGGGGAAGCCCCGGGGCTCGAAGTCCTCAGGTGAGGCGGGACGCCTCCGGGCTGCAGCCGCCGCCGGGACTGGGAGAGGGCAGGTCAAAGGGCGAGGAAGCCGGGGGTGGGGGGACTGGGGCGCGGGCGCCCCCCGCCGCGGGGCCCTTACCTCCTCGCCTTGGCCAAAGCGCAGTCCGAGCGCCGCGACGCGCTCCACGCGCAGGAAGCCGTCGGGGTCGCGGCCGCACACCTCGAACACCTCGCGCAGGCGGCGCACTGAGCGCAGCAGAGCCGCGGGGGCGCCCGCCCAGCCCGCGCCGCCCGCCATCCGGGCCGGCCCCGCAGCTAGCCCGAGCCCCGCGCCCGCCCGCCCCGCGCCGCCGCCGCCGCCGCCGCCATCGCCGCGCGCCCTCCGCCCGGCGCTGCGACGCGCAGCCTCCGCCCGGTGGCGGCGGCGGCCGAGCCGTGTCAGCAGCGGCGCCGCAGCCCCGCGGCTCGGGGCGGGCGGGGGAGCGGGCGGCTGCAGACAAAAGGAGCCGCGCGCCTCCGAAGGCGGCCGCCCGCGCGGCCCCGCCGCCGCCGCCCGCAGGCTCGGGGGCCTTGGGATGCTCCCAGCTCGTCCCGTTCCCTAGAGAGCGGGAGGGTGGGTGTGCGACCCGCGCCCGGAAACCCAGGGCGGCCCCAAGGCCCCGCCCCTACTTGGAGGAGTCCGCGAGGAAGCCCGACCCCCCCCCCCCCGCCCCCACCGGACCACCCGCGCTGGGGTCCAGCCGCCTCTCCCCAACCTCAGCCCCCCACCAGACGCCAACCCATCCCCGTTCACCGCGCCCTTTGTGGGCGCCGGCGGTGCCAAGCGCTCAGTATGTCCTAGGGGTTTCCTGTATCAGCGCGCTGTACTTCTTCCACTCATCGCAGAGGAAGCTGAGACTCAGAGAGGTTGAACTACTTGCCCTAGGCCACTCAGCCAGTGGGGGGCCAGGTCAGGATTCCTAGCCAGTCTGGAGCGGGATGGAGCTAGGCCCTCTACTCTTCCCCCTCCTCTCTGCTGCCCCAGAAAGAATAGTTTCCAGGCTTAGGTCAGCACGGGCCTCCCCAGCAGAACTCAGGGCCAGCTCCGGGCTGGGCAAGGGCCGGGAGGGCAGGAGCAGGGACCCTGGGACAGGAGCCGGTAAGGCGAGACAGAGCAGTCAGGAGGAAGGAAAAGCAAGAGCTGCCCACAAGGCTGCCCAGCATCTTGGGGAGGTTCCCTCCCTTCCCTTGAGTTCCCACGCTCACCCCTTTATTGCACCATGGACCCTCAAGCTGAGAACCTGGGACAGTCTTGGCCCTGGGGCTGATGGCAGCTTCCAAGCCTGGACCTTAGCCTCCTCCCAGTTCTGCTTAGCTCCCAATCCCTGATCCTCGGACTCCCAGTTTCGCCTCCGGCTCTGCGGAACCTGGCCTGGCTCTCCTCTCCTCCTTTTTGTTGCTCAGCATGCTTGGCCTTTGTGGGCACTAGTTGTACCCAGCCCAAATGCAGGTCTTGGCTGAACCCACCCCCACTTAAATTTTCCAGTTCAGTTCAGAGGTTTCCTCCTTTAGGAAGCCTTCCCTGATAGCACTCCGTTTTGCCTGTTACTCTGATTTCTGATCCCCTCCTCCAGATGCCAACTTGGTTTTGTCATTCTCCAGTGGGCTGCCCATCTCCCCCACGGGCATGCCGGGAAATTCTCCAGGGCAGGATGTATCTTCGTCACTTCTTGTTCCTCATCTCTAGGCAAGGAGGAAGCCCCTGCCCAGAGGAGATGGGGACCTACCCCATCATCGGCAGGAGCCACGAGCAGTGTAGGGAACTAGACAGGGAGGCTAGAGCGAGGCCCAGTTCTGTGCATGAGCTGTGTGGCTTCTCTTCCTGGACCTCAGTTTCCCCCCTCTGTGGTCTTCCTGCTCAACTGTGAGTGTACCCTGCTCAGGGGCTGCTATGTGGCTTCTCTGATTCTTCCTCCCAAGAGGTTCAGGGCAGAAGGGAGGTGGGCAGGGCTGGGTTACCCCGTTTTGGAAGCTGTAGAAATGACTCTCAGAGCTCTCCCTGCATCAAATTCCCCAAAAGAGGATACCAGGGAAGCTGAAAGATCTCAGCTGGCAGAGGTGGGGCCTCAGACCTGAGCATGAACAAATCCCAGGTGACCCAGGCTCAAAGCCCACACCAGATTTGTGGTTCTCCCCAAAAACAAGGGAGAAAAGCCCTGAGGAAGGGAAGCCCTCCCTGGCTCCCATTTCTCCTCCCCATATCCAAGAGCATCTAAGCTCCCTCTGCCTCCTTCTTCCTGGGACAGCTCAGTCCTACCCTGTCCCCATCCCATTTCCTCTGGCCAACTCTCATACTTCCAGAGTCCATGGAAATGGCCACCTCTTGCAGGAAGCCTTCCCTGTTCATGTATTGTGACTTGTCCTGATGTCTCTTACTCCTGTTATTTATCACAAGAGCATCTGGGAAGTAGGTATGAGAGTTGACACAGTGACCACAAGGCCCATGAAGGCAGGGACTATGTCATTTCTCTCTTGATTTCCTAGCTCCCGGCTCCTAGCACAATGTCCAGTATACACAATTGAGGTCTGAGAAGGAATAAATTAGGGAAAGAATGGGCACATATGGTGTGGTAAACAGAAACACAGCTTCTCAAAAGATACCCATGTGCTAATCACTGGGACCTGTAAATGACCTTATTGGAAAAGATTCTTTGCAGGTGTCATGAAGTTAAAGCTCTGGAAAGTCTCCTGGGTTAGCTGGATGGGTTCTAAGTACAATCACAGTATCCTCTTAAGAGGGAGGCAAAAGCAGATTTAACACAAACAGAAGAGAAGGCGATGTGGCCACAGGAGGAAGAGATCTGAGGGGTGCGGCCACAAGCCAAGAATGCCAGCAACCATCGGAATCTGGAAGAGGTGAGGATGTGAACCTCTCCTGGAGTCTCTTTGATCTTAGGCTTCTGGCCTCCAAAACTATGCGGGAATGAATTTCTTTTGTAAGTTTCCAAGTTGGTGGTAGTTATAGCAGCCACAGGAAACATAATGGTATAAATATCATGGGGAGGTTATTACAGATTATTAAGAGCCAGGCTTTGGAATCCAAAACAGTGGTGCCAGGCACCAAGTTCTGCTGCTCATTTAGCCCTTTGAGTCTAGACGAGTTAACTTCTCTGAGCCTCAGTGTGCATATCTGTAAAGTGGGGATAGTAGTTCCTACCTACAGAGGGCCTCACGTGAGGAAATGAATGTAATGTGGCTGGCACAGTGCCTGACATGTACTTGGCCCGTGTGATTATGATACGTGTTGGCACAGAGAGGTTGGGAACTAATATGAATGGGGAAGCATTTCTGATTTTTATCTCTAGGCCTTGAATTCATCCTCCGTGTTATGTGGAAATGGGGCAGGATTCACAGTTTCTTCCTGCTCATAACCTGAGGGTTTGTTTTTTTAAACCATGAATAATTATCGCTCTGGAAGGGAACAAGGGGGTGTGAACACATGGGCCTTCTTTACCTGTCTTCTAATACATGGGTCTAATACCTTCTTCTAATGCCTGGGTCCCCAGAACCAGAGGCAGTAGCCCTGATGGGGCGGGGTGGTGGTGGTGGTTGGTGCTGAGGATTCTGGCAGAACTTCGGTGAGTCTGGGGTGAGCAGGGCATCTCGAGACCCATCTGTCCTTCCTTGTCCAGAGGGGTGTTCCGGCTGGGGTGTCACTCACTCTGGGTGCCTACCCACAAGCTTCTCTGACCCTCAGAAGCAAGTGGGTCCATTGGATTGCTAACATTCCTTCCAGGATTCTAAGAAGAATGACGAAACTGTACTTCCTCTACCCAACTAGGCTCCACATCTGCCTCAAAAATGGATCCTAGAAGTGGCTCACAGTTTAGGAAGTGGCCTTCTGTCTTGGGCTCACCTACAAGAAGTCCTCCAGTCTCACCTGCTGGAAATGCTCTCAGATCAGTACGTTCCCAGCCTTCTCTGTGGCCCCTTCTGCTGAAAAGAAATGCCAGAGTCCTCAGTTACAGTCTGTATGGAATGGAGGGGAGATTGGGGAGATTAGTTGGGGTATGGGCCATTTGTTACTGAAAGGTAATGGCCCCACCCTGACTGATATAGGAGGAGGCATCCTGGTTTTCATAGAAGGCCTGACATTCAGAAAGCAGAAGACTGTCAAGATGGGAGACATCTTTCTCCCAACCACCGCTCCTCCAAGGTCACAAAGCCTTTTGGTGGCAGAATTAGGACCATGGCCTAAGAAGCCTCCGAATTCCCATCACGTTCCTTTCTGCACAGAAGCTTTGGGGCAGAAGGTCCTGGAGTAGAATCTCTGCGCTGAAGCTCCAACTGCCAATTCTGCCATCTCTACCTGAAAAGCTTAAAAACAAAAGAAAACAAAAATCCTGGCATCTAGTCCTGCTGAATTCACAGCTGGGAGGGAATAGGGGCTGGGGGCTGAGGGCTGGGGTGGGGGCTGGATAAGCCAGGGTCATTGAGATTTAGGCATGCAGAGGGCTTCCCAGGTGGCTCAGTGGCAAAGAATCTGCCTGCCATTGTAGAGGACACACGTTCGATCCCTGGGTCAGAAAGATCTCTTAGAGGAGGAAACGGCAACCCACTCCAGTATTCTTGCTGGGATAATCCAGCGGACAGAGGAGCCCGGCAGGCTACAGTCTGTGGGGTTGCAAAGAGTTGGAGTGCAGAGGCCAAGATCTTCTTCCTGGCACTCCCTCCAACAAGGATGATGCACTAGGTGTATGGCTTGGTCACCTTGGGGTGAAGCCCTCCCAGGGCTTGTTCCTGGGAGGGAACAAGCAGAGGTGCAGTGTTTAGAAGGGACCCCGACAGGGCCCCAGCCTAAGGAAGCAAAGCCACAGAGGGCTTGGGGACTCTGTCTGGCCACCTCCTCCAGGACAGACCCAGTTCTCTGGCGCCCCCTGCTGTTCCAGGGAGGTTTTAAAATTTAAGAACTCTCCTTAGAAGCTGGGCTTCTTTCCTAGACACCTTCTCTTGACAAATAGGTATTGAGCGTCTACTGTATGCCAAGCTCTGTTCTAGGCTCTGGGGATACATCAGTGAACAAAATGGAAAACTTCTCTGACTTCACAGAGCTCATTTCCTTGTGGGTTCCTAGGAAATACTAGGCCTCTTCCATGGGCTATCCTGGATGTAAATGGTAGTGAAAAATTTTTTTCTGGCACATAATGTCTAGACAGGAGTTATTAACTAATGCCGCCTGGACGTGAAGACTCCATAAGAGTCAGAGGGCCAAGGCATCAGGGACATAAGCTGTCTCACAGATTCCTGGCCCCCCAGGGGGTTGGGGGTGAGATTAATAACTGAGCAGCCAACAACCCCCAGTGCACAGCCCCTGAGGGAGCAGGGATAATGGCCCAACAAAGTCTTGCTGGAGATGCCTTTTGAGTGGGGGTAGGTTCTCTTGGAAGACGAGTTAGGCTTCCTAAGGGAGGAACTGGTGTCTGCACAGCATCCTCCGCCCCGAGTATCGTGAGATCCACAAACACACACACACACACACACGACATCTCTTTGAGGGTTGCGAGGTTCTCGCTGTGGGTTGAAAATCTCCTCTGTACCTCCCTGTAAAGCCATCAGTATAGTTTAGAGCAAATGGATGCTTCAGTGGGTAGATGGTGCCAGGCTACGTGTCAGAGTGGATTCGGGCTGAAAACAAGAGCAGAGGGAGGGGACTGGCAATATCTAGGTTACATGTGTAAATAGTCCATCATCTCAGTGCTCATTCTTCCAGCTGACGAGCTGGGAATGGCTGGAGCTAGGCTGGGTTGGCACAGGAGATGGGCCTGAAAAGACAGATAGGGGTCAAATGGTGGCCATATGAATCCTGGAGAGGACCTTGGACTTTGTGTGTTGGCAGTGAGGAGGAGGACTTTAAGTATGCCCTGGGTGTACCCATGATGGGGTACAGCGTGGTACACTGGGGACATTGGGTCAGGCTAGGGGACTCTTGTAAATAGGCCAAGAAGCTGGGCCCCTCAACAGTCAGGGAGGTGATGAGGATGGTGAGCGACTCTCAGAAAGCACAATCAGTGCAATTTCGTGACCATCCAATGTGGTGGTGGGGGTGGGTGGTGAGTGGGGAGGAATGTAGGATAATTCCCAGGCTTCTAATTCAGGTGCATTGTTGGGGGTGGTGGTACCATGGGCCAAGGCTAGGGCCCAGGAGGGAATGCACTGAAATCCCGTGCAGAGATGAAGCGCTGCCAGGTCTGGAGGGGAGGAAGGAGGTGAAGTGGTGACACTTCACACAGTGTGAACAGATGAGAAAGTTCAGGAACACAGTTGCAGGGTGAAGAGGCAGGTGGACGCAGTGCTGTCAGAGCAGGGGGTGGGGGACCAGCACCGGAGGGAGATGGCAGCACTGTGGTCAGTGCACAACCTTCTCGGCGTGATGCACACAGCTGTGCACATTTATAGGCTCCTTAATAGCCCGAGGTCCAGGACCATTTCCAGTCAGCCTTGTTAACTTTAAAAGATTGTAAGCTGTGAGCAGAAGTAATAAAAGTCACAGTGAAAGGGTGGTGGGGGCCAGCGTGCTCTCTCGGAGTCCATGAAGTCGGCAGGTGCATCCCTGAACCGCTCAGATTCAGGTAGGCAAATATGCCCCTTGGAGGAAAAAACAGACCCAGCTCCCTGGAATCTAAATGAGGTAAAAAGCTACCTTTTTGATACAAGGAAAAACACTAAGGTAAAAAGCATCGAAAGGATGGCAGTTGTTAATACCTGAATAAATTACACTATTACAAATACCTTTTCAGTAGAACTGAAAGTCAGCATTATCTACACCTTTTAAAAACAACTTGACAAAAAAAAACACAACACCTTGACTTTTTAAAGTAATAATACTCAATGTAAAAGGCAGTAAAATATAGAGAAATAAAAACTAACTATAGTTATTTCTTTTCATCTTTTTCTTATTTATAACTAGTTTCCTATGTGTGAAATATATTGATATTTTACATGATTGGGGATTTACCCTCATATTCAGCCTTAACTCTTGATTCTATTGAAAGTTTCCTCCCAAATTTAAATATTATTCTCTAAATCCATTTTTAAAGAGTGCCTAAGGAAGCCCTGTCAGTTTCCACAAAGTGCTGGATGAATGTAGATGATTTAGCCAAAAAATTGTCCATGTGTTGCCTCCAGGTATTTTGCTATTATAAACAGTACTTTGATGAAAGTCTTAGTTCTCCAATCACTTATCACAAAGTCTTTAATCACAAAGACTAAACCCTTACATATAATGTTACTGGGGCAAATGGTGTGGACATGTTTAAAGCTAATGATACAGAAAGATGAGGCCAAGTGCAGGAGTGAGTCCATCACACCACACTCTGAACCAGCACTGTACTAAAGATGTGTGTACTAAATACACCTTGGCTAATTTGATAGATGAAGGTGGTACTTCCCCGTTTCAAGTTTTCGGGGTTTTGTTTACTTCTGAGCGTGATGACCTTTTCCATCATGCGGCAATTAGCTATCGGTACAGCATTTCATTTCTGTGCGCTGGCTGTTCAGGCCCTTCTGTCCTTTGCCCATTCCGTGTTGTGCCCCTCCCCCCCCACCCTGCCTCCCCCGCCCCCCACCCCCGGCTTGGGTCTTTTCTTAAAATTGATGTTTACGAATGCTTTTTAAAGATTGTTTTGATGTGGACCATTTTAATGTCTTTACTGAGTTTTGTTACACCGCTTCTGTTTTGTGCTTTGGTATTTTGATCACTGAAGCCTGTGGGATCTTAATGCTCCCACCAAGAATCGAACCTGCACGCTGTGCAATGGAAGGCAAAGTCTTAACCACTGAACCACCAGGGAAGCCCCTGAACTCTTTATAATGCGAATAATTTCCCTGTTTTCTTGGCCTTTAAATTTGGGTGTTTTTTTGAGAAGGGAGACGAGGATATTTCATGGGTTAGGTAGTGAAAGTGTAATCTTAAGCATTTTCCCCATTGCTTCTAGGTGTACAAAATCCTCCCCTATTGTGGGAAACAGGTTTCCTAGGTGGCGCTAGTGGGAAAGAACCCGCCTGCCAGTGCAGGAGACGATGTGGGTTTGATCCCTGGGTCAGGAAGATCCCCTGGAGGAGGGCATAGCAACACACTCCAGTACTCTTGCCTGGAGAATCCCATGATCAGAGGAGCCTGGTGGGCTACAGTCCACAGGGTCGCAAGGAGTCAGAAAGGACTGAAGCAACTTAGCATGCACACGCGTGTGGGAGTCCATGTTCTTGTCAACATTTCCAGCTCTCCTCCTCCTGGAAAGAAGAGGACAGCTCTTCTGGCCCTTGAGATTTGTGGAGCTGTGTGATAAGTTCCGGCAGCGACTGTGAGCAGAAGTGACTGCACGTCTGGCCTCAGGCCTTTAATTGCTGATGTGAGATGCTCCAGATGCTGGGCTGTCCAATCCAGTAGCCACCAGCTGCCAGATCTGTTTAAATTATAATCTAAAAGCCAGCTCCTCAGTCTCAGTGTTCGCATTTCCAGGGTCTGACAACGCCGTGCAGCTGTGGTGTGGATATGGAACATCTCCATCACTCTAGAGGCACTGGGCGGTGCTTGTCTGAGCCCTCCTTCCCTTTGTCATTTGCTACGGTGGCTTATCAGTCTCTGGGGCTCAAGAAACTGCAGGGAGCAGAGTCCCCCTGCTGACCAGTGGTGGACATGCAGAGGGGTGAGGAAGTTTTTGAGTCAATGAAATTTGGGGGTTACTGGTGCTTTTTTTTTTTAAACACTGTAACATAATCTGGATCTTTTTGTCTGTTCCATTCTATTTACCTAGTTTAATTACCATCATCACAGTTTTAAATATTTAAAAATATCTTGTTTTATTATCTAGTAAGGAAAATTTCTGTGCATGCTTTTAATTGTATTTCGTAGCTGTACTTTCTTGTCTATTTTATAAGGTAAACCCTAGGATCATTTTGTTTGGATACACACTTTCTTATTGTAGGGATCTTGATTGGAATTGCGTGGGATCAGTAGTTTGGGAACAATTGATGGTGGTATAGACACTAAGTTGCGTCCAACTCTTGCGACGCCATGGATTGCAGCTGCCAGGCTCCTCTGTCCGTGGGACTCTCCAGGCAAGAGTGGGTTCCATTTCCTTCTCCAGGGGACCTTCCCAACCCAGGAATCGAACCCAGTTCTCCTGCATTGCAGGCAGATTCTTTGCCGACTGAGCTACAAGGGAAGCCCAAAGGAGCAACTGGTACTCTAATATCCATTCTTCCCATCCAGGTCCATGGTCTGTCTCTCCACTTACTCCTCTCCTTATAGCCCCGGGTCAGACAGACTGAATCAGCACCAGCACGAATAAAATAAAGACAACACAGTGACTTTCCATAAAGCACAATCAAGTCCTTTTAAAGAACTGTATTCATCTTATGAGTCCCTTTTCCCCTATTCTGTTGAGGGTCGAAATGCCCTATTATAAAAAGACTGTTCCTGCAATTGTTTGTTTTCTAAGTGCATAAATTAACAGAACACATCTTCAAAATTTTACTGGTGTGTGAAATTTCAAAGTCTGGATTCGCTTTCAACAGGTCTTTATATTAATACACAGGACATCTCCGTTTTGGTAGGGATTTGTGCGTGGGGGTGGCAATTGTGCATGGCATCTTTCTATCCTATTTGTATAGTTCCCTGATAACATAGAGCCTTAAGGTGTTACGCAGCAACCCCGGCTCCTTGAACAAGCATAGTCCCTGTACTTGGGAGGCCCAGAGTCAACCAGGGAGTTAGGAACAGTTGATGACCACAACACTGTAAGGAGAAGTAGTTACAGGACCAAGAGAAGGGTGATGGGAGCTCAGAAAGCATTTCCCAGAGGTGCTGATGCTGGAGTTCCTTGAAAACAAGGGGCCCAAGACATGTCAGCTGGATGAATGAATGCTGTAAACTCAGACAGACTCAGTATTTTAACAGGAACTAATTTTTTGGTCTCCTGTAGAAGCCTAGATATGAGTATATGGTGAGTGGCTGTACTGTTTTTGCTTAAGGCATAAATACTTAATCCCTTCTGCCTTCCATCCGCAAATTATCAAGTTGGGGAGGTAGCATCCCTCACCATCAGTTTCTCATCCTACTTTGACTAAGTACCTTTATTTTTGCTCTCTGGGGCTACAGCAGGTCTTCGTGGGAGCTTTAATATTTTTATTTATTTTGCTGCACCAGGTCTTAGCTGTGGCACAAGGGATTTTTTTTTTTTCAGTTGTGGCGTGGGAACTCTTAGTTGCGGCCTGTGGGATTCTAGTTCCCCTACCAGGATCGAACCCAGGCCTCCTGCATTGGAAGCACAGAAGCTTGGCTGCTGGACCACCAGGGAAACCCCTTCATGGAGTTATTAAATATGCAAAATCAGGGTGCATTTCCCAGAGTGGGATGAAAAGAAAGGAGGAAAATAAAAACAGAATGAGCCAGTCTCCTTTCTGGGGCACTGCCTTCTGCCTGGATGCATCTCTGCTACACGTGCTCTCTGGGCAAGGTCGTCCCCGAGCCTCAGGGACACCCTATACATAATTCAAGACTTCACAATCCTGTTTTCAACTGCTCAGTGGACATATTCATTTGGACACACTTCTTGGTCATTTTTCAGGGCCCAACTCCTCGGTCTACACCTTACCCACTGTGCTCACTGGCCGTGGCTGTTGCCCTCACTAAACTGTGACCTCGCATAGGGCACAGACCAAGCTTTCTTTTCTTGGCACCTGCAATACCTGGCAAAGGGTTTGGTACGATTATAACCAACTGAAAATGTTTCTGAACAAATGAATAAATCAGCTGAGGTTATCTCTGTTGACATTTTCTTTCCTGAAACATATTGTTGGGCAATGCTTTCTGAACTTTTGACCAGGAAAGGGCCCTACTAAAATTTCAATGTGACTTTTCTATTTTATATGGAGGAAGTGGCCCCCTTGGGGGAAGTTTTCAATTATGTAACTCCATAGGCTTCTCTCTATCACGACAGCTTGACTCATGGCATAAACACATGCTAAAGACCTAGAAAAACTTTGCAGTACAATCTTTTGGGGATAATATAAAAAAGAATAAAGGTAATTTGACCCAATTTAAATAAAATGTATGATGCTTCTTTGGAAACTTTAGACATACATGTGTACATATATGTGGTGTATGGAACACATACATGCTTTCCTGGTGGCTCAACAGGTAAAGAATCCACCTGCCAACGCAGGAGACATGGGTTCAGTCCCTGGGCCAGAAAGACCCCTTGGAGAAGGAAATGGAAACCCACTCCAGTATTCTTGCCTGGGAAATCCCATGGACAGAGGCGCCTGGTGGGCTACAGTCCACGGGGTTGCAAAGGAGTCGGACATAGCAGCTTAGCAACTAAACAACAAACAACAGTACGTACATACTACAAGGTATAAATGGATTTTTAGAAGGTACTTACAAGTCCAATCTATTAAAATTACAATTTCACGTTAACATTATGAAATATCCCCTTCATGATTAGCTAGCACTTTTAAAAAGAACAAAATGTGAGATTCAAACCTACAGGGACTACGTTGCTGCAGTGTGGCTTAGTATTTTTAGAAACATAATCCACACTATAAGAGGGCTTCCTGTAAGCTGGCAGCTGAAAGGGTCTTACACGGAACTTACTTCAGTAAGAAGGTGGAGTCTCTAGCGAAGACAGGCCTGGCAGGTTAGCTGGGGCAACCACCCCGGACAGAGTTGGGACGCTGCTGTGCCAGAAGCTGTTCTGACAGGCAGTGTGCAGGCTGTTTCACTGGTAGAAATCAAGGGAGAACTAGGGGTGAGGGTAAGTATCATAGGTGGGGCATGGGGGTGGGCTGGGCTACTTTCTGGAAAAAAGAACACTGTGAAGCTACCTCTTTGTTACAGGTTAAGTTTTTACTGTTTTTCTAGTACCTTTCTGCCCTTCCCAAACGCCCTTGGGAATCAACTTTTCTAGCCAGAGAGTTCAAAATTGGCAGACTAGCCTGAGACTGTCCCAGAAAACAAAATTGTACAGATAAAAAGTGAGCATGGGCCCCATGAATGACAGATGATATTGTCAATGTTCTCGAGCAGCTTACTGTCCAGGGATGGAGAGGTGTGGTCCAGATGGTCACTACCCAAAGGCACCCCTACTTTTGACTGTGATGGTTTAGTCTGGAGGGAATAGAAAGTTATCTGCTGTACAGCTGACCCTTGAACAAGGAAGCCTATAATTTATAGTTGGTCCCCTCTGCATCTGCTGTCCTTTATCCCTGAATTCAACCAACCATGGACCATGAAGCACTGTAGTATTTACTATTAAAAAGCATCTGCATGCAAGTGGACCCTTGAAGTTCAAACTCTTTGTTTTTCAAGGGTCAATTGTACTTGAGTTTTCTGGTCTCTACTCCAGTGGTCTTTAAGCCTCAGTGGCCAGAGAACTTACCTGAGAGTGCGTAGGCCTGTGGGTCCCCCTTCCCCCGGCCCACACACAATCTCTCTCTCTCCCCCTCCCTCCCTCCCAGAGCAGCCCTGGAGCCTGCATATACTCTGCTTGAAGGTTTGGGCCCAGAGTGCTAGCAAGTCCTCCAGATGGGGTTCCTCTGCTTCCCGTATGTCTTCCCATGAACAGACCGGTACTTGCCTCAGACCTAAGGTATCTCCTTCACGGTCTTTTTAGCCCTTTGTCTAATTTAACAGATACTGCTGCCCTCATAAGGATCAGCTCTGTCCTGGCCACAGGGTCTGGGCTGCATTCTTTCTCCATCTGGGAGTAGCCTGCATAATGGGATAATGGAGCAAGGAGAGTGTTTGACAGTACTTACACATGCTGTGTCTGGGAAGGTTCTGCTAGAGAGAGCTGAGAAGCTGGAGAGAATTGTGGGGTCCTAACATAAGCCCTCTGTTGATCTCAGGGTGTCCTGGCATTCCTGATTGCTCATTTTTTAAAGAACTAAACTCAGCCTCACTCAGAAAGCACAGTCACCCTTCAGTTTGGCAGGCCCTAAAAAAGCATTTGATGGGGTTCAGGACATGCGATCTCAAAATATGCCACCTTGAAGGAGCTTGAGAAAATGGCAGAAGCAGGACGGTTTCTCTGACCTTTCTCCTCCCATCCTTTCCTGAAACACACATAAAACCTTCGCTTGAGAGGCAGGGCCCTCCCTAACCCTGGTGGAAAGAGCATCCAAATCTCTGAAGACAGAGGGACTTGGAGAACTGGAATAGATCTTGCTAGGTTCCCCAACTTTACTGCACTTACCTCGTAGTCTGACCTATGAGATTTCTACATGTTGCCCACTCTTCATCAAACCTAGGATAGAAATACTCAGGTTTAACTGTTTTTTTTTTTTTTTTTTTTGGGGGGGGGGTCTTCTCATCTCTTTTCGAAGGCTCCTGTCATGTAAAATTTATACTAAATATATGTGTAGGCTTTCCTCCTATCAATTTATCAGTCTAATTTTCAGACTCAAGGGAAACTTTTTTTCTCCCCTACCCATTTCACCAAAATTATTTTACCTTTAGTTGAGAGACATTCTGGAACTAGAAAGGTCTTTCCCATGCAAGGTAGGGGGTGGTGGTGGTGGTGGTTTAAGAACCCAAGATATCCTTAAAAGAAAGGAAATGGCCTTAATGTTTCAAAAGATCAGGGAGGAGAAGGGGGCAAGTAAGAAAAGAGAGCTGATGCATGTGAAGAAATTGAAAAACTCCCCACATCTTAGAGCAGATTGAATTTACATTTTACTTAAAAAAGGGGGAGGAGTACATACACAGGGAGGAGAATGGGATGGGAACAACAGTGATCTGAAATGGATTTCTACAGTTCTCCCCTACAATGGTGGATTTTGTCTGTTGGGCAGTATTTCTCCTGCTGGCGTACAACTGCTTACAATATTAACGAGGCTGTAGACAAGGGAACTGCCAGAGTTTGGGCCTGAACAGAAAAGAGAGGAAGTTATCATATACAATGTAAGTTTACAATACACAGCATTTTCTTTAAATGATGTAACGCAGTCGCAGGAAGAAGTTAACAATACTAACACGAGAATAATCAAATTTTTTGTTTGTTATCCATGTACAGCAACTAACTGCTTTACAAAAAAGCAAAATAATACAATATATCATCACATGTATATACAGTGTAGTAAATATACTTTTCTGTCAAATTTTACACAAATTATTTACAGGTGAATATACTGCATTAAAAAAAAAACTGTGTGGCTGACACTAAGAGTGAATTTTTGTATAAGTCCATTGCATAACATTGAATAAGACATGCCTCATTATGCCTGGGTTAGGGGTGGGATGTAAAAACAAAACCCCAAAACAAACAGAAAAGCCAAAACAAAACTGAGAACCCTAAAACCCACTCAGCAGGGTGGGTTGCCGGCTTTCACTCCGTCTCCCCCAGGGCATCATCCCCTGGCCATTCTCTCCAGTGTCTTCAGCCCTGGCCTAGGACCTACATGGAGCCAGCCCCCAGCAACGACAGGCGCTGCGTGGATGCAGGAGAGAGCATTGGCCGTGCCCCGCAAAGCTAGAGAACTAGGTCTCAAGGCTGGCAAGGAAGGGCACACCCCTGGGACAGTGGGAGTGATAAAGCTGGGAGATCATGACAAAAAAAATGGTGAATTAATGTTTTCCTTTTTAAAAAGTCAGGGGAAACATCTACAAACCCAAAACAAATTACTTTATAGAACTTACATCAGATTATGCAGAATAGGCAACCTGCTATAAACTTCAGAATTTCTTGTGCAGGTTATGAGGCCTAAAAAAAGAGTTTCATTTCTCCAGGGGAAGCATATTGGTGAGATTTACCTCATGTTCATTTTAGTTTCTTGGAAAGCTATATTTTCCTCAAAAGTCAGAAGTTCTTTAAACAAGGTGAACCTTAAACTTTAATAAGTTTTCAAATTTCCAGGATGTACTGGTCAAAAGTATTTCTGCAATTCAAAGAAGGTTCAGTTCTGATTTATGCAATGCAGATCATTTCATGAGGTACTTCAAGTGAATTCACTCCCTTCATTACGCTAGAGGGAAGTTAATGAATAAATTTAAGAAATAATATACCCTGGAAAACTTGTTTATGGAAAGATCAATATTTTTTAGCGGTAAAGCTTTGGAAGTTTCTTTGTTTTGATGGGCGAAGCAAAATAGCATAACACTACCCATGGTCATTGCACCAAACCAACCAACAAAGAGGGAAAAACACAGAACCAAAATTATTAAAAGCTCACATTCCAGGAGCCAGGGTGCCCACCCCAGAAGCTCTGGGTTGTGGGAAGACGTGGACCTTACCGGCAGCTCGGCACTTCTTGGCACCAGGCTGTTAAAGATCTACTTCTAAACTCAGCTCTGGTCTTACTTCCTTATCATCTTAATTGATCTGTTATTACAACATTCTATTCTAATGAAGCCTCTACAATAGTTAAAAGTAAAAGTTTAGTTAATTGCATGTATCTTCAATATTTTCCAACAATTCAGGGTCAAAATAACTACTAGCACTAAAAATTTTTTTTTCCATTTTGACAAATGGTTCTTATTTTTCCCAGGACTGTAAACAAATTAAAAAAATTAAATTCTTGTTATTTCTGAATATCAAAAGCAATTTTATTTACATTAACATATTACATTGTTACTGTGTGGATAAATGTGAAATGTGTTATATTATTAAAATCAGAACACTTAAATGTACCATTATTTATTGATTTAGCTGTGGAATTTAATTTACTGAAATCCACTCATGAAACAGCACTTTCGGAAACTCCCCCTCCCCTAGGTTTCTTTTCCCCTCACAAAGCCGTTACATCTTAACATAAAGGGAGCCCAGGACTAGTGGGATAATATCTGCTTGTAATAAATATGGTTTAGTCCTAAATTGGAACATCCAGATACTAATATAGTCACTGAAGTCAAATTATTTTGTATACTGCAGGTACCACAAAGAAATTGGATCTGCATTACTATGGAAATCCCAATGCCATGATAATCCATACCATTCAGCATAGCAGCAACTCTTAAGGTCCCCTATTGTCATAATAATGCAGGCTGACCAGTCCTTTCACAGTGATTAAATGCAATTCTATCATATAGAACCCAAATGTTTTGCTAAAGAGATTCCTGATTTTTTGGAGGGGAGAGGAAAGATTACAAGACATTTAAAATACATCTCATCAAAAAAATTTTTGATAATATACACCATACTCTATGTTTCTGGGAAAAATATTAAAATAAAAGCATCATCTACTCTAATAGTCACGTACCATTCCATCTTGTATGGAGCTAATGCAACCATCTACGAAATTACCTTCTAGGAACAATTTTCGACACTTTGTTCACTGATTACCCTGCTTAGAATTATTTAGGAAAGAGGAGGAGGGGGAAAATGTATAATTACTATACTTAGTATAGTTTTGGCTTACAAAAACAAAAAAATGACTTTTAGCATATTTAAAGATTAAAAGATAATCAACTGGAGAAAAATATAAACTAGTTTGGATGACTGAGTTTGGATAAGGCCTCAGAACTCATCTCTTTAATTCAGTAATGTTAAGATATATGTGGTTAAGTTTATTTCCTGTAATTATTGCTAATACTCAAGTGTTAGTATTTCTTAAGAACCCACTACAAAATACTAAATCCCTCCACCCTCCCACCCACCCCAAAGTACCTTGCCTGTGGCTTTACGGTGTGAAGTCACTGAGGCTTGACCTCTATGGTTCTTCAGTTTTGTAAGGTAAAAAAAAGTCCACAGCTAAAAGTCAGATTAAACATACTGGGGTTATAATATTATTTCTCCCATAAACTTCTATCTTGAAAAGTGTGTAAATAAGACTAACACTTTACTTTGTATGTTGAAGAAGGGGAAAACATAGAAGGCAGAGCTCTGTGCAAATGGCTTTCATAGCTGGCCAGTAGTAGCAGTACTCAAGAATTCATCCTCTCTCACAATTGGGATGTTCTCAGTTCAAGTGTCCTGACTGCCCACTCTCTTTGCAGCTGTTCTGAACACTTGCTTAAACCAGACACACCGAAAGTAAAAAAAAAAAAAAAAAAGTTAAAGAAAAAAAGCAGCATTAAATTTAGGCAATGCTTCCAAGAGTTGATCATCTGGCAACATGGCAGACTGGATGGGCTCGTTAGAAAACATGAAGTGCAGCATCACAGCACGGTGGTGAGGGGTCACTAGTGAAGAGCCCGTGTCAGTTAAGTCTGTTTGAAAAAGGAAAGAAAGAAAGCTTCACACGATCTTCTTAATGCTATTACGTTTGAAACTGCCAGCACTTCTCTGCTTCTGCACCTGGCTTGCGGATCCATGGCGAGTTCGTCCACTGTTACAGTGCCCAGTGGTGGGGGAGAGTTCAACATTCTCCTTGTCGATTCCTGGAGAGAAACGAAGCAGCCAGTTACCCTCTTCTCCTCTGGTGTTAAGCTCCAGGATTGAATCCCACAATTTGTAAATGAGATACAACCTGGTCTATTGCTTTTGCATTCATTTTAACAGTCAACTGCTAGTGTTTACAGAGATCTTGAGGTTTTACACACCTCACACTTTGTTAAGCAAAATTTGCTATCATAGCAGAAAAACAGCATAAGGGGGGAAAAAACAAAACAAAAAACAGAGAAGTTGCAAGGAAAAGCCAGAGGCAGGCAGGCTTGAGCTGAATGAAAGAAAGGCTAGCAGTCACCAGACTAGAACGCCTTCCTCCAAATCATACCAGAAGTTTCCAGCAGAGGGCCACGTAGCCTTACTAGCTGTTTATACACAGGCTATATTCTGTAATTGCAAACGCTATGGAAACACACCATTTCAAAGAAAGGGAGATGCTTTTTCTTCTCAAAATCATAGTGCCTACCCCAAAGGAACTCAAATATTTACTAAGAAAATAATATATCCCAAAGGTCATACAGCAGAATTTTTGCTTTGATCTTTTCAGCTCTGCCAAGTCATTTTCTGTTCTACACCTTAACAGTTGCCATTTACTTCTCTCATGGAGGAGATTAAACCTCCCCAAACAGGGCCCTACAATGTGTTTTATAAATGATCTGGTTAGTAACTCCATATCGTGACAAGAAGCGAAAAACGGTAAATTTTTACTCATCAGATGAGTAGAGATTTCAGATTAGACAGGTCACAGGGCAGGGGTTGCCTCTGGGGAAGGAGTGACTGGAAGAGGGCATGAGGATGGCTTCTTGGGGGTGCTGGTAATGTTGTTTCTTGATCTGGGCGCTGGATTTTTAAGTATGCTTACTTCTTAAAAGTTTATTAGGTTGTAATTTATCATGTGTGCTTTTCTGTTATACTTTAATAAAATTTACTAAAATAATTAGACCGATTATACCCACCTTTGGCATAACTACTGGTGGCAAAGCAAAAAGTATTTTAGTCATTTGTAGCAAAATTTAAGCCATTTGTAGCAAAATGTAACAAAATGTAGCAAATGATTGATATTTACTAATATAGAAAAACAATCATAATGTGGGAGTAGGGGGAAAAGAAATCCAGGTACAGGCAGCAAAAAAAAGGCTGGGAAAACATCTGCCAAAATATATTATTACTGGATGGTATGATTTCAGGTAATTTTTAACTTATTCTTTTTATTTTTTTTGGCTGTGCTACGTGACTTTTGGGATTTTAGTTCCTCAAACCCATGTCCCTTGTAATGGAAATGGGGAGTCCTAACCACTGGAACACCAGGGGATTCCCTACTTTATTCTTATCTGTACCATCTGAATTTTAAAGTAAAGAGTAAATTTGAGAATGGAAAAATTTCTATTTTTGGACAAAAAATAGTTCTTCAAGTCAAAAAAAGTATTTATGTGACTGAAAATATACAAAGATCCATACATCTGTCTGTTGGCTCATGAACAGAAGATGGCTCTGTGATGACCTCCTTCTAGGAGTCACAAATCCTTCGTCTGGAGTCAGCCTTGAATTCCACTCAAGGTATGAGGCATCTATCTACAGGCACCTGGTCTGATTTACACAGATTCCCTACAGGGTTGCTGTCTTGAGTTTATCAAAGGAACACAGGCATATGGGAAAGTGCACTGGGCTGGCAGTGTGAGTGCAGCATTAGAAATGTCAGCAACACCTCTCTGGGAGCCAAGACAGTGAACCTGCAATCAATCTGTTCTGATCTAATCCTATGGGTAGAAAGATAAACGGAAGAAAACACACTGTGATGTTCAAAGAACTTTTCTCTGGGTAACAGAATTCTGGATGATTTTTAGTCTCTTCTGCATATTTATTTGAATCTTCTCCAGAGCTATTTAGAAAAGAAATAACAAAATTGAAAGAAGACCATTTATCATCTTTTGAACACACCTTCCACTCTGTGATGTGTGTGCAGCTCTTTCAATTGCCTTACTGATCTCTACAAGATAAAGGGCAACCTGCTTTTTCTCATTTCTGTTTCTTTCATGATGCATTCTCCCTGCTTTTATATGGCATTTATATTTTGTCTATATTATCACAACTTATGTATATGTAGTATTTTCTCTCCTAGAATAAAAGCACCTAGAAGGGCAAAGATAATTTATTACTCATTTTTGTTTTTCTCTAAGATGTAGTTGATGTCTTTTTCAACAAACACTGGTTGAACAGAATGTTTTCATTTTTAAATGTGATGGCTGCAATTGGGGAGAGTCAAAAAGCATCAACCTCTCTGATTGCCAGTGTGGCTGCACCATATTTTTACTGGAAAAGACAATACCGTTTTTAGCTTCTTCTGTCTGAAAGGATCATGAACTTGTCTGTGTATTTGACCTTCCCTTTCCTCAAATCTGCATGTGGCCTAGAAGTTCAAGTCCAACAGTTCCTTATCCAGGGTTATTTCCTTAATAGGAAGTAAGATGCAGGCAAAACTGGAACTTTAAAGATAAGAGTTTGAAACAATCAAGAGATGGTCATCAGGAGGGACAGAGTGTCAACCACCAGCTCTCTGGTGGCCCTTTGCCAGCAATCTTCCACCCTGGGGCCCTTTCTTGTGTGACCACCTTTGGTGAAGCCACACCCCTGTCTAGACTATGGCTCTTTCTGGGGGTGGGGATTGGGGGAGCAGTCATCACACTGCAAGGAGGCAAAGCTTCCATCTGAGGACAAGGGCCTGTTCAGTTTAATTCTTAAGAATTAAAGTTATATAAATTATAATCAGAGTAAGTCACTAGGGTGAAGGTTTCTTCAAAGATATACTAAGAGTATTTCATTTCCTATTTTGTTAAGCAAATAACCTTCAGACCTCTAAATAAAATTTTAAATGTTAAGGGTAAGAACAAGCAAAAAAGTTTTATACCTACTGTGATTTCAACTACATAAAGAAGAGAAATTAGGAGGAGAGGCACCGAAATGTTAATAAACAGTGATTATCTTAGAGTGGTGGGATTATAGGTGACTCTTTTATTCTATTTTGTTGAATTTCTAATTTTTTCCCCTTACACAGGTATGTTCCTTTTAATTAAAAATTTTAAAGTGTCATCGACTTAGGACTGTCACTTATAACCCAAAGTTTCAATGCCATGTGAGAGGTGGATGTCCTGTTTTTACTTTCAAATTCAATTTTCATCTCAATTCATTTTGTGTTTTTGTGTGTGTGTTTTCTTCCTACTGAGTGACTCAACCCTACAAGTCACACACAGGTAAATGCGGCATGATGGTGATTCCTAAGTTCGATTTCACAGCAAAAATGTTTTATTTTTAAGGATCAAAGGAAAAGCTGACATAAAAATCTTGGAGGCTTTTGTAAAATCAATTTTAAAAAGCATTATATTTATATCAAAAACAGCATCTTGAAAAAAGCCAAGTTAGTATGAAACAGAATGACCCTAGTATCCTGGTTTCTAAGCTTAATTCTCACTTTCAAGAATTTTGGCAGCATTCTTCTTTTCAACCCTCTTAAATTAAAACTAGAAACCTTTCTAGAAGCTAGTGAAGGATTTGGTCTTGATATTCTATAGGAAAAACTCTTGATTATCAGCCCAATTGCCTAAATGGAGAAAGATCCACCCTGCTTTGGTACACATGACATTTTATATTGGTGAGGAGACCCTGGTCCTACACTCCCACTTATCAAAGCCTCTTAGAGGCTTTGTATCCTGGTCCCTTATGTCCCTAAGCACTGGCCTTCCCTTCCGACTCTCAGTGGACACAAAAGCAGAAATCCATGAAGTGACAGAAAATTGGAGGTCGCCACTCAGGTGAAATAAAAGGCTAAATCCCTCTGTAGTCTTGACTTACTAATTTAAATTCCCTTAGATATGCTGTTCTTAAACATGCAGCCAGTTACAAACATGCAGGGCAGAAGAAGCTGAAAATTTTCACAGCAGTGTATTAATAAGCACTGTGCTTCAATGAACTGTAGTGGTTTCAGGTAAAGATGAAATCCTAAGTAAAAGGTGTTATTGGCCAAAATTCACTGAATTGAGAAAGTGGGAAAACAATCATTACACTATAGTTAAATAACGTAAATCCATTATATATCTACCTCCTCTGCTCAAACATGAGTTCCTTGAAGGCAGGTATCAGGGTTTACTTTGACAACTAGGATATAGTTCCATCCCGACAAATAATAAAATACTTAAAGTCACCTATTTTTTAAACACCAAAATGATCTCTCAAACTGGAATCTAGTATTTTCATGAAAAAATAAAATGATCAAATCCTTTTTAGTTCTTGAGAAACTGAGGAGAAAATGAAAAACTTAATAATAATCCAAATCCCCTGCCATCTGCACAGGGCTCTAGTAAGGTCCCTGAATCTGCACTGCTTAGTTATCACATGGATCTTATGGCAAACCTATCAGAAAATCCTTATTGCATCTACGAGAAGGCAAAGATGTCAGAGGGGCCATTTGTTACATATATAAGGAGGCACATCAGAAGACCTGGGTCCAGTCTGTCTGGATGAGAACTCTTATTTTGTTTCAGTTCTTAAATCTCGCAATTAAAATTAACAGTAGCTATGCCTATTTCAAAGGATTGTTAGAAGAATCAGATAAGCTAGGTGAAGATTATGTGCACATAATTACTTCACAAATTAAGATGCTCCTAAAACTGGGAAAAAAAAAAAGTGAAGTACTGAAAGCAGTTTTACAACAAATGCATAAGACTTGAATTTTATACTGGAATTTTTAAAGTTATGAAGCTAATGTAAATAAGCAAGAAATGCCATTAAGTCTTCCTAGAAGAACAGATAACTCCAGCTTCTTGTGTGTGTGCTGTGCTCAGCGGCTTCAGTGCTGCCTGACTCTGAGCCCCTAGAGCTGTGGTCCCCCAGGCGCCCCTTCCATGGGATTCTCCAGGCAAGGACACCCAAGTGGGCTGCCATGCCCTCCTCCAGGGGATCTTCCCAACCCAGGGATTGGACCCACATCTCTTGAGTCTCCTGCACTGGTTCTTTACCACTAGCGCTACAAGGAAATACACTGATGGAGATGTGTTAATTATATATTTAGAATTATTAATCTTTTGAGCTAGATATACAAAAGATTAACTATAGGAACTTTAAAAATATTTGTAATGGATTTTCATCAATTGCTGACACCTCTTTTTCTACACAGGTCTAATCTTTCTGTATATTAATTACTGAAGAGTAAAAGAAAGAAAAAGGCATCTTTTATAAATGAGACATAATTGCATCACTCTTTTTTCTTCTTAGTCCTTTGAGCTAAATAAGGACCACATTCCTTTCTTTTTTTAGCACAGATGATTAAAAAAGACAGCCAGCTTTAACTTCTAAGGAAACGCTGGGGTTAGCTTCATTATTTATATATGAAATAAATACTTCCTAAGCTAACAATTCTTCCCCACACCGCATCCCCTCCTCGCTCCAGTAACTCTCCCTGGAGTTTCCTGTTAACCTGCCTGTGTTAGTTTAGGGCCAGGACAGCATCTTCAGCGTTCGGGGAACCTGCACAGCTCTTCCACCAAGATGAGTCCTGGCCCTGCAGTGCCAGAGGCATTCAGACCTTACAGGAATGGCCTTATAAGTCCTTTATGTGCCTGAGCCAGACTCCGCTTACAGGGATTGGTGAATGAAGTCTCATGCCATGTGCCCAGGATGAGCGCAGGGTAAGCAGTAATTCGTGCAAAGATGACAAAAGTAGAGAGTACCTTGATGAGGGAACAGCTGCATGAAAACTGCTGATTTAGAGCAAGGCAGAGAAGCTTCACAGACACAGAATGGAAGAGAAAACAAAAGTGAGTGATGTTCATAAGATTTTTAAAGGGTGAAATATGATTAGATACTGGATAATTATTAATTTTCTTGGTTTTTCAGGAGGATTCTAGTTTTAATTATTGAACTGACTGTTTATTTCCTAAATATTACCAACTCTTAAATATTAATAAATGGTAGAACTTACAATTTTACAGACAGATGTGTTTTTACCACCCTTATTAGAAGTAAGGATTTTAGTGTAAATCAAGAATTACATTAAAAAATGAAGTGGAAAATTTGCAGAAATTACACCAACCAGTTGTTCAGTTTAAAATGATTTTTCTCCCTTAAATAGAAGGTGATAACAAATAAAAAGAAAAATAAATCAAGAATATACCAAATAAAGGTCTGCACTACTGTAAGTAGTTTCATAAAACATTAAAAAATGGCTTTGGAGACTTTAAGTAGTCTCAAAATAGAGGTATCTTATGTTTCTTCTAAGAGGGGTACACATAAAACCTGGTAAACACAGCAGAAGTATGACTAAGTCTACTCTTTGCAGAAATGGTTTTGATGAACTGACCCTTTCTGCACACAGCTGTCAGCACTACTCGGGGGTTGGAGTCCTTAGAGTTCCTAGCTGATCCACCCAGCTTTCTGGGAAGGAGGTCTACCTTACAGAGCAAAAGGACTGAATAACTAACTGACAGCTTGGACACAGACCCAAAACGAAATGAAAGAAGTGAACTTAAAATAAAGTTCCACTAACTAGGTCTTTGCTCTAAAAATATTCTTGCTCTAATACTAACAGTAAAATAAGCTGATCAAAGAAAAAAATTAAGATTTTTTTTCAAGTGAAAAAATATTTAAAATAGATCATAGGCTTATTTTTGCTTAAAAAAATGTAATATACATCTCATATATTTTTGAGGTAAAAAATATATTATTAAACTTTAGCCATAATTATCACCTGATTTTTCCAAACAGATGTCCCTTTGAATGATCAGAATACTTTACAGTTGTAAGGTACAATATAAGTACAAAAGGTCACAAAAGAGGTCAAAACAGTATACTGTGTATACCCTTGCCACTCTCACTGTTCTGAAATCTATTCGAGGGTAGGTCTCATGTTTTATTAGTGCCCCCACATCCCCTGGTTTAACAGAGTCCCATGCATGTAGTAAACAATGAACATCTCTGATAATTCAAGACAAAATCTGGATTTGGAGTTATTTTGTACAGAGTATTATAGTATTAATCTTGTACTTAAAAATCAAAGAACTTGTGTACACAAAGGATTTGTTAAAACATGCCTCGGAAGGAAGTAACAACCTCAGCTGAAATTGAATACTGAGATCCATAGGCAAAAATTGCCAAGTCTCTGGGGACCAGGGTCTCTGTCATCTTTAAATGTTTTGGAGTACCTACTGAATACCTACAATATAGGAGTTTGAGTGTTTACTGAATTAAATTACAGTGTGAAAAATATTAGGAAGTCTCAGTAGAGTATAAATTAAATTTTAATATACTGTAGGTGAATCTATTTAATTTCTTTTTAATGAACACTATCATCCAGCAACTACTGCTTGTGTACTCAGTTTTGTCCAACTCTGCGGGCCCGTGGACCATAGCCCACCAAATCCATATAATGCCATCTGGATATTTATTTCTAGTACACTTGCTCTTTAACATCTGAAGAGGATACAGGAAGACTGTATTTCAAATGCATACTGGAAATGGTTATAAAGCACTCATAACATGTTTTAAAAAAGCATCTTTGCTTACTCTGTTAGAGAGCCACTTACGGCCTTCTTAAGCAAGAGAAAGTCCCATATACAGCATTTTTAGTAGATAACATTTTAATTTTCTAGCTCTAATCCTGGTTCTTCAATTCATGTCCAGCTCAGCTACACTGGACCAAAGAATGGATCACAATATCAAATTTGAAATATCCTTATTTATCAAAGAGTAAATGTTATAGATTCTCTTCAAGGTTCTGATAATGGCATGTGGGAAAATCTGAAAAGACAAAGTTCTATGCTCATTTGGGTAAAAGGGCCACAGTTAACACAATTTCACATGCAATGAACTCTGAGTATACTCCACTGGCTCCACAGATACCAAATTCAATTTCTGCGAGGAGTGGAGTCAGAAGACAGTCATTTATGTATCTTCATATATAAAAATACAAAACTTATAAAACAATCCTCCTTGTGTTAAGGAGATCGACAAATGGCCTATGATCATCTGTCAAGAAGAATGCATTTTCAGAGACGCTGGCTTTATGTAAATGACTGCCACTTCCTCAGAAGCTGGTGACTTACTGAATTATCATCATAATTTTTACTTAAATAAGGTTTAATGCTTAATGGGGAGGGCTAGGGAGTTCATGAACTTCTTATGTAGCTAATTTGATGGCAGAGAATACTGGGGACCAAAAGAAGATACAGCTTAGTGGTCAATCCTGCTAAGTGCCAAAGATTCAGAAAGCAAAGTCTTAAACTGACGGAAAGTTTGAAGCAAAGTTTGAGCTGTGTGCAGATCAGCATCTTTTGCTTTTTGACATAAAGCAACAGAGCTTACACCTGCTTAAAATTCAGTAGACTAGTGTGGGTTGATTTTGGGTAATTAATGGCAAGCAACACTCATGGTCTTCTTTAAATACTGCTTAGCACATGGCTAATGAAAGTGGAGACAGGGAAATATTCTGGTTTCTATTCAACTAAATACCAAAGTTGAAATGCTGGAGTGAGCTGTGAATCTAGATTAGATTCAGCACTTCTTTTAGCCCTTTGATATCAGCAAACTTGGTTCCACAAAGAATTGAGGAGACAGGGATATAAGAATACAAGGACCTAAAGATATAAAACAGCATGCCTAGTTAGAAAGTATAAACTCTTATAAGTACAAATGACAAAAACACAATAATTAGGCAGACAGATAAATCAGGATCCTTTCATGGAGATAAATCCACAATTTAGAGATACAAAGGGTTTCATCAAAGAGTAAAGTAACTATTGAAAAGATAGACTCTTTCTCTAATAAAATGTAGTAAAATAATCTGGCAAACCAAAGGACATATAATTCAGAGAGAGAAAATGCTGAGCACCATTATTCTAAAGAAATAATTCTATCACTTTTAAACTTCAGTTTCATTTCAGAATAGTCAGAGGTTTTCAGGGTGTTATAATCCATTCAAGCAGCCATCTTTGGAGAGCTACTGGAGGTGACACTGTAGGTTTAAAACTGTAACCAAAACCACATACGCTACTCTTTGATTTTTCTAGACAATTCTAAGTAAGAGGTTGCAGAGTAGGACTATTTTTCTTAGCAAATGATATGGTTAATGTTCAATCAACACAGGACATGAACAGTTCATCAACTACCAGAATATGTGCTGGTACCTTTATTTTAATCTTATTATTTTATTGTCTCTATCAGTGGGTAAAAATAGGCAGAAATATCCCTGGTAGTCTGGATTAAAAAAAAAAACAAAAGTCAATATAAAAACAACTAATCATTTTGCCAGCTTTAGCATCTCTTTAGTAGCCCAAGAAGCAAAAGGTTGGTCAAAATGAACTAAACTTGAAAAACAAGAGGATCAATATAGGCAGAGTCTACGGATTTTCTAGTGGTGATCAACTTCAGTGGTTGACTAACCCAGACGATAGAGAGCTCTACAGAAGAAAAGGCATGGTAGACTTAAGTAAAGCAGATGGAAATAATGAGACAGACATAAATATATGAAAGAAAAAGGGAAAAGCAAGGAAAGGGAAGGAAGAAAGATGGCAGATATGGAAGGCAATGAATGCGGTAGAAAGAACACTGGCCTTGGTTCTAGATAAGACTGTGTGATAAAGCAATTCATATGACTCTTCTAAGCCCAGTCTCTCCTTCATATATGACATTGTGAGCTCAGAACTAAATTACCTCTGTAGTACCCTCTAGCTCCAAAGAGCTAAGATTTTATCATGGAGGGCTGGGTGGGAGGGGGTGGTGATCAGGGAAAGAGTGCAGTCACTGCAGTATCCAGAAGACAGTAAAGTTTTGCTCTGGCTTTAACAGTTGAAATGCTGATAATGGGGCAAGATCCTGTGCACACTCTAGTGAGTAAGAATCGCCTGAGTGTTTGTTAAAATGCTTGCTGGGCCCCCACTCTCGGAGTTTCCTGTGCAGGAGGTCTGGAGTGGGATTCCAGCAAGCTCCTAAATGACATATTTCAACAAGCTCCTAAATGACACTGAGGCTGCTGATCTTGGGACCACACTTGAAGAAACACTGTCCTAGGGAGTAGGTAACAGAGGTCAAATTAACACAGTTATAGAGGGGGAAATCTGGCAAGATTTCTCTTACATTTTTTGGGTGAGAGGAAACCTGACTAGCTGCAGTAAGGTGACTGAAAATAAGTGCTAGATCATATAATTTGTTTCCTCTGCTGACCAAGGTTTTGTTGTTGACCAAGGCTTAACAGATCATAGATGAATATAGCTGTTTAACATAATGGTTTATAATATGTATGAACTGGGCACTGGATTTGCCAAGTTCTTTAGAACCTTCAAAACTATGTATGTCTAAATATTCAGGCAAAACCAGATTATAAACTAGAAATTCTAGTTATGGATCTTGAACAATACAAAGTAGTTATAATACATTCCTTGGCTTTTTAAAAGAAAATCCACTTAACACTTAACTACATCTAATAACTTTTCCTTATAGCATGAAGTGTTTCATAAGTAAACTTTTCAGATAATGGAAATTTAAACACAAAACCTTTTTAATTTTAACCGCTTTAGAAAGATATCTTTCTGAATATAAACATGACCACAATGGAAGACTTCCTTCATTATTACTGTCATTATAATAAACACAATGGTGTCAGTTGAGTAACCCCTCCAGGGTTGAATTGAGTAACCCCTCCAGGGTTGACCAGAGTCATAAGAAATCATCTGCTTTGACACTGAATGAGCCCAAGGTTCTGTACATTTGCTGTTTCTGCCATCTTGCTTATCTTAGCCCCACTTGAGCTATTAGCTATTTCTCAATGTATCCACCTGTTAGTTGCATGCTGAATTGGTATACTTTCCACACTTGGACCTAAGAGAGATTTAAGAGTAAGGAATATGCTTATAGGCTTTAAGATGTTATGTTCTTGGTGTGGCTTTTTTGTCTGGTTGCTTGTTTACTCCTAGATTTTCAGGTTGTTGCTGGCACTAGGGAATAGGGACGCTACTATACTTTGCAGATCTTTTGGACTGAGTAGGCTGTGTCAGAGACACAGAAACACTAGGGCAAGATTAGTGTATCTAGAAAGGGAATTATAATTCTGTTCACTTACAGGGGTTACCTGTCCCTGAGGTTACTTTTCCTGCCTAAACTCCTAAAAATGTTTCAACCTTGGAATACTTTAGGTACACACTCTATAAACATGTCAGTATTTTTGTTGAACTCTTTGAAAGCAGAAAGCTTTACAGAAACCAAAATTCAAATCAGCTACAAGGTAAAGAAGAAATGTAAGATGAATTTCATGATAAAAAGGAGCAAAATCTGCTGTAAACTGATAACAAGGGAATTCCTAATGTTGTATAGTAATATTATTGCTCAAATTTATATAAAGAGTACATTTACTGACCTGGGGAATGCTGGGAAGTTGCAAGTGAGGTCATGGAATTAGAAAGGTTAAGGTTAGCAGTAATACTAAGCTGGCTCTGCACTGCAGGAGGATAAGGAGATGTGGGTGTCAGGAGGGACTCCTCACTGGTTTCTTCATCAATTCCAGGCAAATACGTGTCAATCAAGGCATCAAGAAACTTAACAATAAGCTCAGCATAGTCTGGGATTTGTGTTTGCTGTAATGGAAAATACGAAATTATTTTAGCTCCATTCTTTTTTATTTTTTCTAAATCCCCTTTGAAGCCAAAAAAGAGTAATTCGATTTTTATTTTGGGCTTAATTTGCTGTTTTTCTTCTTTTATACTACAGATCATTAAAAAAGGCGGGGGGGGGATGAAATAATATTTATAGACTACTATGGGACTTACAACTGGGAATTTTATTCAGCTTACACTTAGCTTCCAGATGAACCTGCAATTACTGGAGGCCACGCACAGACAAAGACTGAATTAATCCTGAGACAACTCAATTATCAGGAATGATGTCTATAGACTATTTTCCGAAACAGGGAGAATGAGCAGAGCATCATTCCAGCTGCCATTTAGAGATTCAACTAACTAAACACTCTGAAGAGAATGGAGGGTTACTGGCAATCAAACCACAAAAGTTTCTGCATGACACACTTATTTCTGTGACTTCAGGCCCATTTTGTAAATGATAGCCTTTGCATATCAAGAGATATTCAGTATTAATTAAATTAAACACTCAATTTTTAAAACAAAGTTTACACTATTTACATTGATTTGGCACCCCTATCTCTAGAACACTGCACTAGGGGAAGAAATAGAAGTCCTGCCTTCAAGGAACCTCAATCAATTTGGAGAGAGAGCATATACAGAGAGAATCATTAAAAACATATTTATGTCACACTATATCAACGAATGCCAATCAAAGAACAAACTGAATGGACCACGTGAGGATAATTTCAGGGAAGAGTGAGTCTAATGCAACAGCTTGGGAGGAAAAAAATGTTTTCACGAGGTAAATATTTTTTCATTATGCAATTTTAAAAACAGGTTTAATCAACATATAACACTATATTATTTCAGGTCATAAGGTAGATTTCAGCCATATGTAATGCTCTTTCCTAATCATAAGATACCTAAGTGTGTGCCTGAAGGTCATCAATTACATCAGGGACTGAGGGTAGAAAAGTTTACAGAGGTTTATTATACCTTTCTGAAAAGTCAAGCATAAATTTAGTTCATTTTTTTTTTGGTAAAAGCTAGTATATAAACATATTAAAGGTACTGCCTCTTGGAAAGAATCTTGAGGTAGAAAACTTTTAATAAAAATAACGTATGTATTTGTGTGAATCATTCTGCTTTTCAGCACATTGTGTGTTCTTAAAACAGGCATACTTATATAAATAAAATTTTCATTTTCATTTTGTCAGTAGAGAAAAATAAATTTTCTTACCTTTGAAAAGGGTCCTGCAAACCTCCATAAGCCATTAAAACCAAAACCTGCAACAAATCAAATGTTACTCTTATAACAAGCATGATACTTTTAATCTTAATAGAAATTAATTTATATAGCTCATATGTAAAACCTACATGTACAGTAAAATCATTTTTTTTTAGGATGCGTATCAAAGTAGACTAAAATTTACCAGAAGTACACTCAGTATAAAAACATACTTTAGTTAAAAAAGTTGTCAACCAGTTATCATATTGAACACAACATTAAGAGTAAGAAAATGGCACACTAGAGAGGTATGAACAAGCCTATTCCTCATAAGAAATTCTTCCGCTAGTGTATTCTTTAGCAGCACGCCTGTGTCAAGTTTATCAACAATCCTCCTCCCAATACATTTATTTACTTTGCAGGTAAGATGTTTGGTATTGTGGTGGGGATTCTTCATGGTACACCACACTTTGCACAATTCCATGAATCGGATTTAACAAATTTGGATCTTGGCACAATGACAACAGGGTGTTGATCTTAGAGTCCAACAAATTGTGCCTAAAAAAAAGTCAACAGAGGAACATTTTAAAGGAAAATTAAATGAAAATATATACTGGAAAACATATATTCTTTCCTAGAACAATGTGATAAAAATGAAGGGTAATGAGTGCTTTTTTACTTTCTGGTGCTTTTCCAAATTTTGTATACGAAGGTATTTGCTTTTCTGTTTTGTTTTGTTCTGTGTTTATAGTCATCAGGAAAAATATGGTAAAATCAACCAACTAGTAATGTCACATAACCATGCTTAACTATACATGCTGACTGCTCAAGACACGGCTGGCTACTATCAGCCACTCAGCATGCTTTAGGACCATCTCCTCCTGCTGATTACTGATATATACTCAGGAGTTAAAACTAAATTTAGTATTAGTCAGTGTTAATAAATGCTGAATCAGATCAAATAAGGAGAACAAAATTAGCTTGGAGGGAGTGGAATATATGATCCAATTCAAACTTACAAGGAAATCGACTATTTCTAACTCACCTACACTCCATTAATTAAAAATAACCAAGGGCCAAGTACATAAAACTCTGAAATTTATAAATAAGAATAAACAAAAAGAAGGGCTTTCCAGGTGGCTCAGTGGTAAAGAATCTGCCTGCCTGTCAATGCAGGGGATTCAAGAGACACAGTTTGATCCCTGGGTCGGGAAGATCCCCTAGAGAGGGAAATGGCAATCCATTCCACTTGCCTAGAAAATTCCATGGACAGAGGAGCCTAGAGGGTTACAGTGCATGGGGTAGCAAAAGAGTCGGACATGACTGAAAACGTACGTGCATACATGCAGGGAACTAGATCCCACATTCTGCAACTAAAAGATTCTGTGTGCTGCAACTAAGACCAGACACAGCCAAATAAATAAATAAAAATAAATAAAATAAAAAACAAAAACAAGGAAATAATGACACTACACAGAAGGCCTACATTAGGAATGGTGGTGGTGGTTTAGTTGCTAAGTCGTGTCCGACTCCTGTGACCTCACAATCTGTGGCCCGCCAGGTTCCTCTGTCCGTGGGATTCTCCAGGTAAGAACACTGGAGTGGGTTGCCATTCCTTCTCCAGGGGATCCCAAATTTCTTTGGGTTATTTAGATTTGAACACTTTGAGGCTAAAATGATTTCATCCCTTAAGAGAGAATAAAATTCATCTCCCAAATAAGAGGTCAATTTTGCTTTCACTCAACTGTGGATTAAAAATAAAAGCTCTACTGAAAAAGGAACCATAACAGGTATGCTAATTTAAATACATTAATAGCAATCTAACAGTTTCCACCTAAGTGAGGAAATAAATGATGCTCATCACAATGAACAATGTATGGAAACAACAAGATAAACAAAATGTTTGTCCTGACTGACAGGCCAAAACAAATCTTAGGTCTCATTAAACCCCCTGTCTCTAAGCTAAAATCACTATCCACTACCTCATGTTTCCCTCTCCACAATCAGTGAACACTACCGGGTGATACTTTCCCTAAACTTTTATAAAACATTTGACTTCAAGGCAGATACAAAAGTTAAATGCAGGTGGAGATACTTACACAACAGGAAACACTTTGGGGAAAACAACACTGGCTTCTGCTAAGTATTCATAAAGAATTCGTTGATCAAACTCATCTGTGGTGTATTTCACCAGTGTAGCCTGCAAACAAGTAAACAAAAAACATTTTATTTTGTGGCTGAATTGTTATCTGTTTTGGTGAGAAGCTGAATATGGACGTCCTTTCATGTTTTTAATACTTAAGGGCCTTCTAAGAGTAGACCGGGGAAAAAAATACATAAAAAGCAAAAAATATTACCAGAACAGTAAGAAGAAGTGCTTGGATCTTCGGATCAGTAAGTACTTCTTCATCTAAAAGAACATTTGATTCAGACACTGAAACTTTGCGTAAATGTGGGTGCTGCTGGGATGAGGGGATCCTTTGGGTTTCTGTGGTAAGATACGGATTAACACAATCAGCTGTATTAATTGAATACAACACTCTAGATACTACTTCACCTGCTATATTTTAATGTCACGTCTATAATTCAATAGCTTTTTAACAGACATTTAAAATATCAACATAAACATCATACAAAATTACTATTCATCTATATATGAAAGT